>OW026360.1:63002654-65665261 GCA_932273835.1 Sarcophaga variegata | reverse complement strand
TTAATAATAATAATAATAATAATAATAATAATAATAATAATAATAATAATAATAATAATAATAATAATAATAATAATAATAATAATAATAATAATAATAATAATAATAATAATAATAATAATAATAATAATAATAATAATAATAATAATAATAATAATAATAATAATAATAATAATAATAATAATAATAATAATAATAATAATAATAATAATAATAATAATAATAATAATAATAATAATAATAATAATAATAATAATAATAATAATAATAATAATAATAATAATAATAATAATAATAATAATAATAATAATAATAATAATAATAATAATAATAATAATAATAATAATAATAATAATAATAATAATAATAATAATAATAATAATAATAATAATAATAATAATAATAATAATAATAATAATAATAATAATAATAATAATAATAATAATAATAATAATAATAATAATAATAATAATAATAATAATAATAATAATAATAATAATAATAATAATAATAATAATAATAATAATAATAATAATAATAATAATAATAATAATAATAATAATAATAATAATAATAATAATAATAATAATAATAATAATAATAATAATAATAATAATAATAATAATAATAATAATAATAATAATAATAATAATAATAATAATAATAATAATAATAATAATAATAATAATAATAATAATAATAATAATAATAATAATAATAATAATAATAATAATAATAATAATAATAATAATAATAATAATAATAATAATAATAATAATAATAATAATAATAATAATAATAATAATAATAATAATAATAATAATAATAATAATAATAATAATAATAATAATAATAATAATAATAATAATAATAATAATAATAATAATAATAATAATAATAATAATAATAATAATAATAATAATAATAATAATAATAATAATAATAATAATAATAATAATAATAATAATAATAATAATAATAATAATAATAATAATAATAATAATAATAATAATAATAATAATAATAATAATAATAATAATAATAATAATAATAATAATAATAATAATAATAATAATAATAATAATAATAATAATAATAATAATAATAATAATAATAATAATAATAATAATAATAATAATAATAATAATAATAATAATAATAATAATAATAATAATAATAATAATAATAATAATAATTTTTTTTTTTTTTTTTTTTTTTTTTTTTTTGCGGGAAGGAGGGGAAATGCTTTATGCATTCATGGTAGTCGTCACCAGACATGATATGTCGGACTCTCCCTTTGGGTATACCGACTAAAACCCCACCTTGTCTCCTCACCGGGGAATCATTCCACCTCGGAACCACGGTTGTATTACGTCGAGGTGGACCCCTTTTCTGGCATGTGATCCAGTTACATCATTGTCAGCCTGCGTCCAGGCTCCGCTCTATCATTATTCTACTGCATCTAGGTCAGTTTTTTTCCTTCGTAGGACATATTCCGCAAATTGTGTCACTGCATTCCAGCTTTCTCTGCTGCTCATCATTTTTGTTACGACGTTTGTCGGGCTGATGACGCCAATTTCAGCTTCGAGTCGTTGGCGGCTTTCGGCCCAGCGACAGCAGCTGAAGAATGTATGTTCGGCGTCATCTAGTGCTTCTTTCTCCTCGTAGATGCAGAATGGCGAGAGGCATTTACCCATGCGATACAAATACTCTCTGAAGTATCCGTGACCGGTCAGCATCTGAGTTATATAGTAATCTACATCACCATGTTTCCTGTTCTTCCACGCTTTCAATTCGGGAATCAGTTTGAACGTCCATCTTCCATGCTGATCATTTTCCCAACGAGATTGCCATCTTTGAAAGACTTCCTGCTTAATCGCTTCTATGTCTTGTAGCTGCGTTACATTGTTCCTGGCACTGAAAATCATTTTTCGCTCGATTGCTTGCAGGTCTATGGGAGCCATTCCGGCTATTACTAGGACAGCTTGTGTTGATACCGTGCGGTATGAGGATATCACTCTTAAAGCAGCTATTCTCTGCGCAGATAGAAGTTTTTTAGCTCTAGTTCGGGTATCCAAAGTAGGAGCCCAGATTTCAGACCCGTAAAGGAGTATACTATTTCCAGCCTCCATGAGTAGCTTCCTCCTACTTGGGAGAGGGCCTCCAATGTTTGCCATCAGTCTACTCAATTGAGCTGTTATTTTAGCTGCTCTCGCCGTGGCGTATTCTATTTGCTCTGAATATGTCAGTTTTGAGTCCAGTCTAACCCCTAGATATTTAACCGATTTCCTAGTTGGGATGACTAGATCGCCTATGTTAATCTCGATTTCGACCGGAATATGTCGCCTTGTTAGTAGAAGCAGCTCTGTTTTGTGCATAGCCAGCTGCAGACCGTGCGATTCCAACCAGCTCTTAGTCCGCATCATAACTTGTCGTAATCTGCGTTGAACTTCATCTGTATTTCTGCCCCTAATGACTGCTGCGATGTCGTCTGCGTATCCAACTAGGAAAGTATCTTCTGGCATCTCTATTTTTAGGATTTCGTCATAGGTCGCGTTCCAGAGATCTGGTCCCAATATGGATCCCTGTGCCGCTCCAGAGGTGACCTGCATTCTCCTCGATCCTTGGTTTGTGTCGTATATCAGCACTCTGTTCTTAAGGTAATCCTTTATAACTTTCATTAAATACGCCGGAACATTAAAAGTTGTCTCCAGGGCCTGAATCACGTCCGTCCACCTCAGACTGTTGAAGGCGTTTTTTATGTCTAAGGTCGCTAGGAGTATAATCGGTCTCGAGAAATGATTCCCGGACTGGGCAGCCTCGACTGTGTCCACTACTTCCTTAAGAGCTCCTACTGTAGACCTGCCAGGTCGAAATCCATATTGCCTTGCTGAAAGACCTCCCGAAGATTTAATGGCCTCGTCAAGCCTGGGCTTTATGAGCCTCTCAAACAGTTTGCCTGCTGAGTCTAAAAGACATAGGGGCCTGTACGATGATGGCGATCCTGGGTCTCCCTTACCCTTGCTAATAAGAACAAGTTTTTGTTCCTTCCATGCGTTTGGAAATATTCCCTCTTTAAGACAACTATTATACACTCTTAACAGCATCTCAGGGCGGTTCATAGCTATCTCCTTTATTACCTCTGTTGGGACTCCGTCGGGTCCGGGTGCCCTTTTGTTTTTGAGACTGCGAGCAGCTGATTTCAGTTCTGCTATTGTGAACAAAGGAATATTGATACTGGTCTCTATATCGTTGTTATCTTCCCTGATTTCGTGACGTGGGAATAGTGTGTTCACGATATTGTGCATGATGCTTTCGTCCATTATTTCTACTGGGTTTCTCATTCCCAGTTTGTTCATTACGAGTTTGTAACCGAGGCCCCAGGGATCTTTGTTTATGTCGGTCCTTAGCTCCTCCCACTTCTTCTTTTTACTTGCGAATATTCTGCTTTTTAGCTGCTTTTTTGCTTCTTTATATGCCCTGCGCTCAATTTCTGCGTCACCTCTGCGCCTAGCTCTTGTATATCTTCTTCTAGTTTGTATACAATTCCTTCTTGATTCTGCAATTGACTCGTTCCACCAATGTACTGGTTTCCATTTGAGACCTTTGTTCATTTTTGGCATTGCACTGTTGCAGCATCTAGAGATTGTCGCCATGGTGTGGGCGACTGTTGTTTCTGTGTCTACTTCGTTTTCAAGCACACCTATTCGACCGTCAATTTCAGAGAGTAGAACAGTAGTGTTGAGCTTATTCACGTTCCATTTTCGAGTGGTTCCGCTGGTTTTTCTTTTGTGTGCAACTTCGTCGTCTTTCATGCAGAACGATATGTATTGATGATCGCTAGCTGTGTATGTTTCCAAGACTCTCCAGTCCTTTAGCCTATGGGCAATTTTATCCGAGACGAAAGTTACATCAGGGATAGTACCCTCGCACCCAGGACGCCTAAAAGTTGGGACACTGCCAGTGTTTGCGGTCATCATCCCTAGTCGTGCTATCATTTCCAGTGTTCTTCTGCCTCTATTATCAGTATTCTTTGATCCCCATTCGACTGCGCGGGAATTGAAATCGCCTGCTACTATAAGATTATTGCCCTTGGACCTTGCGGAATCCTCTATGTTGTCAAGCTTGTCCTGGAATGAAGTGATATTGTCGCTTGGGGTTAGGTAGCAGCTTATAAGGGTAAGGTTCCCGATCTGGACCGAGACAAAACCATTTCCCTTTCCGCTATTCTTTATATGGGTCTGCCTGTTACAAGGGATCCATATAGCAGTGGTTTCTGATTCATCCTCAAACCATAATCCAGTAGTCATTTTCGTGTACTGTTCGCTAATGATGATTATGTCTGCTTCTAGTTCTCTAACGATTTGTGGCAGGAGAGCATGAGCCACTTTTCCTCTGTGCATGTTAGCTTGTAAGAACCTCAATGCACACCGTTGTTGTTTTGAGTTCGTTTGCAGCTACGGGATCCTGGTATGTGATCGGTTGGTCTGGCTTTGTTCTCTGAGCAGACACAGCAATTCGGGGGGTTCCTACATTCTTTCATCTTATGGCCCTTCTGGCCGCATCTTATGCACATACCCATTCCTTTCCGGTCAGGTCCTTTGCAGTCCCACTGCTTATGCCCTGATTCGAAGCATTGATAGCAGCGCTTCTCCTCCTCCTTGTAACGCATACGACAGTACGTCCATCCTATTAATATTCTTCGTTTTTCAAGCAATATGTTTGCGTCCGCTACTAGTAGCGATACAAAAGCTCTCTTCTGTTCTCTGCTGTTCGTAGTCGTCAGGCGCACAACTATATCCTCATTCGCAGATTTGGTGACACTTTTTATGGCCCTAATCACTTCTTCCTCTGTCGTCAGAGAGTCGAGGTCCTGTATTTCTATTGTGGCCTTTGATTTCATGCTCTGCACTACGGCCTCCTCTTTTAGTGTGCCTATGATAGCATCGCGGAACTCATCTTTTCTCCCGCCTTTTCCCATTATCAAGAGTAAAGAGCCTCTCTTTGTTTTTCGGACAGATTGCACCGCCACTTCGGTCTCCTCTGGGTTAATTTTTTCTCTCAGATTTCTGAGAACATCGGCATAGCTGTGCCCATCTTTGGGTTTTATAACTACGGCGTCTGGTCGGTTCTGGGGTCTCTTAGGGCGTTCTCTCCTTTGAACTTTCGTATTATCCTTTATTTCTACTAATAATAATAATAATAATAATAATAATAATTATAATTATAATAATAATAATAATAATAACAATAATAAGAATAATGATTATGACCTAAAAAATAAAATCACAAAATTTACAAATATGAGATTAAAATTTTAATTATGAAAATAATTTAAATAACTCCTTTTTGAACGCGTTTGCACTGCCCAGATTTTGGATGTTATTTGGTAAGGAATTCCAAAGACTAATGGTGTGTATAAAGAACTGTCGCTGAGACAGAAGAGTCCTGAATCGTTGCTGTATAATCCCCACACCCCGGTGGGATCTGGTAAACTTAATTTTACAATATAAATACTTCGGCTGTTTCGTGTAAATTATTTTATGAAGTAGAAGGAGGCATCTAATTTTCAGGAGATAATCAAATTTGATACCAAGATCAGGTAAGCTAAATGAGAAATGTGATCCCGACGCCCCTTAAGGAAAACATACCTGGCTATGTTATTGTACGCCAGGTTAAGTTTCTGGTTGTCATCATAACTGCAATTTGCGTATATCTCACATCCATATAAAAGTACCGGAATCAAGTACGTTTTAGCAAGTTGCATGCGAATGACAAAAGGAGTTGAATCTATGACAGCCCACAAATTTCGAAGAATGCCATAAATTCTGCCAACAATGACACTTATATGGGTAGACCACGATAATTTGTCATTAAAGACAATACCCAGATTAGTAGCCGACCTGACAAATTCAATTTTATTTCCCCTGATACTCAATTCAGGTATGACAAATGATCCGTTTGTTCTCGCAAGTGTAATACATTTAGACTTAGAAGGATTGATACATAGTCCATTGGCCGAGGCCCATCCGTCAATCCTTGCTAAGTCACGATTAATGTAGTCCAAACAAGAATAAATATTCTCCCTTGGAGTATATGTGTAAAGCTGCACATGTGAACATTACAGTTAACCAAAACATCAGGTAGATCATTTATATACATGCAAAACAGCAAAGGTCCAAGTATAGACCCCTGGGGAACACCTCTACTAATAGAAAGTGGATCCGAAACTTTGCCATTGAAATGTACCTTCTGAAATCTGTTCGTCAAATAAGAATAAATTAGATTACAGGCAGTTTCGGAGAAATAAAACAGTTTTCGGAGTTTTTCAGTAGAACGCATGATCGACTGTATCAAAAGCCTTAGAGTAATCAAGCTGAACCAAGAACGCCACACTATACCCATCAAGTTCCGACCTAAGTTCCTCAACTACATTTACCAGAGCGGTAGTACAACTCCTACCTTTCATGAAGCCCGACTGATTAACCGTTAAGAAATTGTGGCCCCTCAGATATTCATCGATTTGTCTGGCCATGATGTTCTCCAATACCTTGGATAAAAAAGGAAGGATTGCAATTGGCCTGAACTCACAATTAGTTTTGGGAATGGGAAGGATTTTAGCCAGTTTCCAACTTTCAGGAAAAGAAGACTTAGTCAGAACTGTATTGAACAAGTAAGTATAGTAAGGCAAAAGTTTAGGAGTCAGAGCCTTCAAGAATAAAGGATGCAAATCATCAGAACCAACTGCATTCGATTTTACCGCTGAAATACATTCCAAAACCTCAAACTGATTTACGCAACGAAAGCTAAAGGAATACTGTGGTGGAACACAACAGAGGTCATCATACAAGTCACCGTTAGACCTTGGGACCCTAGAATTTACGAACTGGTCATTAAGCTTGTCCACATCCACATCAATATCGGGCTTTGGACATTTTCGGCCTATTCCTATTTCACGAATTACATTCCATTTAGACTTGTTGTCCATAGCATTGGAAAACTTTCCGCCATAATACAATCTTTTTGCAGTTCTTATGCTCCTGGTAACTTCCATCCGTGTGAATCTATGTAAAGTTTTCAAATCAATTAAACCAGGGCTGTTGTTTAGGTTTGATGTGTTTGGTTTTAACAGGAACGCACCTGTCATAGAGCAAACGCATTCTGTCCTGAATAAACGATAATTGGTCATTCGCATTACCCAGTGTGTATACCTGGTCCCAAGATACGCTATCCAGTTCAATATTCAGAGTTGCATAATTAATGTTTCCAAAATCACGATACGTAATATATTTGTCCACGGGACGAGTTACGGACAAATTATAATTAAGGAAGAGAAGGTCATGGTTGGAGAAGCAGGAAGCAGAAATTTGGTCATATAACAATACCCTGTCAATGTGATTCACAAATATAAGGTCTATAAGGTGTAGGTGTTGACACATTTACAGGACTGAGGTGAAGTGGGAGCATTGGTCCAATAAGGGGATTATCAAGTAGAAGGTTATTGTTAAAGTCACCTACAATAACTATGTCGTCATATCGAATGGTAATATCCTCAAGAGTTGAAATAAAAGGATCAAAATTTAAACTAGAATTCGGTCTATATACACAACCAAGAAGAAGTTTCGGACCATCGCCTGTTGATATTTCCAGAAACAAATATTCAATCTCGCTCCCAATGTGATTTAATAATTTTTCCTTACAAAGTATACCATTACGAACATAAATCGCAACTCCACCACCCCTGGCCCTGGTCGCATTACCATTAACCAAGATTCTCCTATCTGATCGGAAAAGTTTAAAGCCCTGTAAATTAAAAACTGTATCCTGAACATCCAAGGGTAACCAAGTCTCAGAGACGCAAATAACGTTAATACCTGCTGCCACAAATAAGTACCTAAATTCATCAATCTTATTATTTAAGCTCTGAGCGTTTATGTGGACAATGTTGAGACCTGCCCTTTGTTTCGCAAGGACTCTAATCATGTTATACACACAGTCTCTGGAATTAGAACCGTTAGAATTCATGAAATGGTACGAAATTTTTGGCAATGCATTCAATAATTAGAACTAAAGCAGAAATCTTAATATTTAAGCGTTCAAATATAATGGAGTTATACATACATGACACAAAGTTGTAGAAGAAGAATGTATTAATTAAATTGATATTGAGGATAATTAGGTCGATAAAAATCAAGTGAAGTTTTGGGAGTTCAAACAGCATCGTCTATTAGTATGAGGTCATCATTCATATTCTTTTTGACGTAAACACAACTCCGCATAGAGAACGCAGAAGATAAAATTTTTTTCTTTTTGAGGCGAATTGCGAATTAGTGTGTGTTAAGTTCTCGTTAACATAGAACTTTTCTTCTGATGTCAGGCCAATATTTCTAAGGCGGAATACAAAACCACTGTGTAGTTTCCTGAAGTTCGCCATGGATTTCAAAAAGAAATTCCTATCATACGCAGACCATAGTTTTACAATAATTGCGGCATCTTTGGAGTTCTCCCTATGCTTGTTATTGAGATTCCTTAGACGATAGATTGATTGAATGTTCGGCAGAGGTGTGTTTATGGTGTTACAAATTTTACAAAATATTTCCTGTAGGTTCTCGTCGTGGGTGTACGGGATTTCATTGATCCTAAGCTCCGACGAAACCGAGTGATTCTCTTGTTGCCTTAATTTTGTTTTGAGGTCACTAATTTCCTCGCGTATCTTGACTACTTCAACAGCTTTGTCCTCGAGAATGGTAATTCTTTCAGTGATATTCGATAATTTATTTTCAATAATACTATATTTCTCGCGCAAATCACTAATTAACTCCTCCTTGAATTCTTTAAATTTTTGATCAATGGTCCGCAGAATTTGTTCCGTGAATTTTTCAAACCTGCTGTCCATGCAATTTAAAAGTTTGAAAGGTGAGTCAAGCAGTGGAGACCGAGAAGAGCTTGCCCCATGCATTTGATGAATGTCAGTTAGGCGTTTATTGGCAGGGGTGTTGGGCAATTCAGCTCTGTTCGATGCACGGTTTTCAGTAATATCAACTGCTTGAATTTTTGTTTTGTTATTGTTATTTTTGGTTTTTGACTTGTTACTATTGTTTTTGCCAATTTTTTTATCTTTTCTCAGGTTATACATCGGAAAGATTGGTTTGTGTTTGAAATTAAGTTTAAAATTAACTGCCAATACTCAATTAATAAACACAAAAACTTGGTAGCACTTTTACAAGCAGTGATTGAAATCAAAACAGCTGATATGTCTTAATTTGTTACTCTGGTTTTTATTTTGTTGTCTATTGTTTTGTATGGTGTAATGTTATTGTGTATTTATAAGATAACCAAGGTCACCGAAAGGTAGATTTTTTTATTAATTTTAGTGTATTTTATCTCGCAAGAAAGTTTTGTTACTAGGTTGGATATTGTTGTTGTTTTTTAACAGTTTTTAATTTTCTTTTATTTGAAATATACTTTTGCAATAATAATTACTTGTTGGATGTAAAAACTTGTTGGTGTATTTTAACTGTTCAACCTTAGGTAGATTTTTTGCGACATTTAAAATTTAAGGATTATAAATTGTTGTTGCTTGGAACTTTTATATTTTTGAAATTGTTTTTTTGTTATTTTTGAGATTGTTGTTGTTTTTTTCTATTGTTTTTTGATTTTGTTTGTTAGATTTTAATTAAAATCAATTGTTTAACGTTGAAACTAATTAGATTTTATTAGAATTCACAACATCAATTCGAAAAAAAACCAAGGTAAACAAAACAAGTATTAAGGGTATTACGAAAGGCGCATTAAATTCACAAATTATCGGAGCACTTATTGAACACGTCCGTTCAGCACAAGAATATAATTTATTGGGAAGAATAGCCAAGTACATTGTCATTGTCGTCAAGTTCTTTCCGAAGATCGTCGCATATGTTGCTTAAATGAATTATCGTTTTATATCTTGATAAAAGTATATTAGAGTATATTAATGAAAATGGTTTATTCGTTTAAGATATTTCATGCTGTTTATTGAAGTAATAAATTTGCATTATTCGATTTAATTTTTTTTTGTAATAATTTGAATAACATTGTAACATTGAATCGCAAATATGGATAATTTTAGTGATTAGAAATGTGGAAAGGAGACGCTTCCTTATGTGTTCATTATAATTCAATTTATTTGTCTAGTGCTACCACAATAGTTGCTGTTATTTTTAACTGAATTTGTTGCATATTTGTGAGGTTTTTATTTTACACACACATTGTATTTTGAGTTCTACCGTGTACACATATGTACATACGTAAGTACTTTGTTATGGGTTTCGCATTTGGTCGAAATTATTCAAGCATTTATTTATCGTAATAAAAATAAAAATGCAATATTGTTAAAAGTTTTTGTCCTTGGTGTGGAAATGTTTAATTTGTATTTTAATCCAGATACTTAAATTTTTTTTTTCTAGAAAATTAGCAAAATAATATAGAAAATGGAATCTGAATAAGAACTCACTTTTTTGACATAATTGTGCTCTTTTTTATTAATAAAGAATAATGTTCCGATACATATATACATAATTGACCATTACAACCCTTCACTCAGAATTACGGCCTAGCTTCTCACACCACCCATGTTGTGTGCGCTAATTTTATACGTGAGTGGTGGGACCTACAGACAGATTTTTGAGAAACTTTTTCATAGCAGGTTTTATTTACTCTCAGAGTTTTTGCCGAAAACTACTGAGAGGAAATTGCTGAAGAAATATTTTTTTCATATTTCCGGCTTTAAGTCTAATAAGCCAACATACACCAATTAGACTACGGCGACTTCAATTTATTCTTGAAATATTTTTTTTTTAAATTGCAAGATAAAAAATACACTCGATAAATCGCAATAATTTAAACACTGGCCTCGGTTTTCGTCGTAACATTATTGGTATCTCAAATTATATTTGAGCACGAAAAAATTTTTTTTTGTAAAACTTATTTAAAAAAGGCTTTAAATGTTTATTTAAATCCGAAAATAATTCGTATAAATTATAAAATAAAATAAAAGATTAAGGGCCATTATTAAAACTTGCCGTTAAAGATGAGTTTAGCTAAAGGTAACTTTAGCTATAGTGAACTTTAAAATCACCTTTAACTTTTCGTTATTACAACCTACAGATAAAATAAAGTTAACTTTTTCAAAAATATGGCTGCTGCTCAATTAAACAAGTGCTATAAAAATGCAGTGGCAACGACGTGCCTTCTTATTTGTTATGTTTATTCATTTTGTTTATAAAATTTGTGTGTTGAGGTTTTAGTTTTTTATTTTTGTGTTTTTTGTTTTAAAATAAATATAACGAATACGCCAATATCCATTTTGATTTGAACAACTGTTATTATATTAACGTTTATTTTTCATGTTTGTATATGAAGTTGCCATATTGAAAATAATGTACATATTTATGTACATATATAATATGGCAAGTTGAAAGATAAAGTGAACTTTAAAAGTTAAAGGTAGGATGATCTTACATTTAACTTAATGCTTACCTTTATATTATTGTGTACTCATAATAATGAAAATCAAGTTATCTGCCCGTTAAAATCCTACCTTTAGTTAACGGCAAGTTTTAAAAATGGCCCTAAAATTTAATAATTCAGCCATAACGATAAAAATTTTTTCATTTATTGCAATTCATAAATTTCTGTGATGATGGCAATAATTATTTATAATATTTATGGTTCGTTAACACTGTGAAACTTTAATAAACTTTCATTGATTTGCATCGAAAAGCAAAAAGGACTCTATATTTTGTTTGTATTGCAAAGTATCATTAAATTTCAAATTCGAAATTTTTGCAATGTAAATAAGTATATTCCATATATGGGTATTTCCATCAGTAATGAGATAATAAGAAATGCTCAAGACGAAAAAGCTTGAATTCAAAGTCAAAACATCTGAAAAGGAAGATAGCAATGAATAGCCGATCACCAAACATTGGCAAGACTTGTCTACTACCAGCAGTCAATACAGATATGGATACAAAATAGGCAAAATAAACTATCAAGTACAGAGGATCATTAGTAATGGTGGCAGCTCATGAACTACCTCTGTTCTGTTTATTGATGTAATGCATTTAGCCAGAAACGAGATTTGTTATTGTAGATCATTTTTGTGATTTTTTGCATCATTCGGGGTATTCTAGTAAATATAGACGTTAAAATTACTAGGAAAATATATAAAGGCATGCCACCAATGTAGATATTCCACCAAGACGATGACCCGAAATAAAAAGCTCGAGTCGTAAAATCTTGGATGGTAGGTTCCAAGTTACACATTTAATTCCTTGGAGAATCTATGGGAAAATGAAAAACAGATAGTTTTAACCAAATAACATAATAAGGTAATGCGTTCTGGGATGTTATTCAGAAAGGATGGAATAGTATTATTCACCAGTTGCGCGAACGTAATTTGTCAAAGAGAGTAATTAAAAAAACATTAAAAATTTTAAATAACTTTAATTAAAAAATTATTAATTATTATTAATAGTTAAAATACATTTTTTTTTCTTTTTTCATATGATTTTTTATTAGTCCACTCAAGTTGAAATACTGAATTTAATTTGTAAATGAATAGGTTTTTTAATAAATAATTATTTAATAGAGACCAAATTGACTGTTTCTAAGTATATTAGGATAAAAAGTTTATGTTTTCGATGTCTTTTTTGATAAAAGTATTTTATTTTAATGCTTAAACGTAAAACCGCATACGTGCCTTAATTATAAGCGTGTGTATTAAGTTTCAATCTTTCTAGTGTATCCCGGTGATACGCAGTCCAATTTTTCTACAATATTTTACAAAAAGAATCCATTGGCCAAAAATGAGATTCGTCATTGTAGACAATTTTTGTGATTTTTCGAATTAAACTAAAGCTGATATCCTGTATGGCAAATTTGGTCCCTGTAACTCAGGGAGTAAAGTCGTGAACATTTTATATCCAATATAAACAAATAATATTCAATTTTTTAGTAAAGCCACACAAAGGCGTTTCATTATCGTGTTTGTTCTCGTAATTGTGATTTCTTATCCTTAACCTACATATAGATACGAATATTTTTGTTTCGGATGGTGCCCATTTTCATACGTTGTAAATATCATTGTTGTGTGTACTTTTTTCTGTTCCAAAAAACACCAGCTGTGTCTAAATGAATATTTCATACTTTCGCAGTGCCAGAAGCGGTTGTTTCTTTATGATGTTGTCACCAGCACTAATCCAATAAAAGAGAGAATGTGTTGTAATTGAAACCAAAGTCTCTCGTAGATTTGAAGTGTGATGTTTAATATATATGTGTATAACAATAACGGTGACGATAAGAATGGTAATTTTGTGATCACAAAACAAACAAAAAATATTACGTTCTGATCAAGATAACTGAGCCATGGCTTGAATCACCAACGCACAACTTACAGACTGTAACTTACAAATTATGTTTTAATTCGCCGGTGGATGATCTTTATTGAACTTGTTGAAATGAGTGCCTTTATATTTGCGTTTTAAGCATTTTAGGGCATATGATACGAACTGAGACCGTGAGATCGTAACAATATCAGTGAAGCTACCACTTCGAACTAGTCTCAATACATATTGTTATGAAAATGGAAACGGTGTAATATCGTTTAACATTAAAATGAGTAAAAGCTACGCAAACAAATAGAACGAACTTGTTACAAGTAAACCAACAACATCAGTATGAAAGAAAATGGGATTGACAAGTAAGCAAGAACGGAACAACAAGCAATGTGAACAAAACACGGAAATGAAGTCGCGGTAAATTTCTCGAGAAAGCGAAACCACGAACATTCGACTTCAAGAGCCTTCATCAGACTGTTTACGTGGGCATAAAAAAAGGCAAGACAAAGCAGGCAAAGTAAGAATTCAGTCAGTCTTGTGTGAAGGCGCGTTGCGTCGAAGTAAACAGTCGTGGTTTGAGGATCGCCATTGTAAAGATCTGCGTTGTAACAAAGAAGGACAGCGAACAACAATTATTGTTGTTTTATAAGTCAAGTTGTATACAGTGGCACACAAAAATAGTGCGAACAATAAAGAATTTATCTAAAACTAAACACAAATTTATTTTGTTTGCAATCAACGAACTCATATTTTAAACGCTTTAAAAAAACGTGACTATATTATTTGCAACCGAAAATTTTGAAGAGGTTCCTTTAATTTTTAAATTTCCACGAGCTGAATCTCCGCAGTTCATCAGTACCCATCAAACTGGTCATGTTTGTCACAAAACTACACAATATGCTGCTTGCACCAAATGATCAGAAGTTTGTTTAAGACACACCACATGAGTTTAGATAAAAAAAATTCCATGATTTAAAGGGAGATTTAGACAGCCCCATAGGTTGTATGACGTGGCACATTTTTGTATAGAGCGGATCGCATCGTGCAATAGGGAGTGAGGGCAATGTGAAAAAATCGGGTGAATTTACTGTTGTATGGCTCAATACATACATACATACATAATTGCTCATTATAACCCTTCAGTCAGGATTACGACCTAGCTTCTCACACCACTTATGTTGTGTGTGTTAATTTTATACATGAGTGGATAGACACGATTTGGCAGGAAGCTAAACTTACCTATTAATATGGTAGAATTATTAGAATGTTCGGTCGAATCGACCGAAGATCTATTATTAAAAAGTTAATTCAGAAAGGGTAGTATTTTTTGATGTGATTTTTACATTATTTATATATCTGTCATGCCAAAGAGTAGTCACATACAAAATTCTATCTTTGTTGATGACACTGTTTCCATAACACCTTCCAGCTATAAGGGTGTTGAAACTTGTGCAAGATAAATATGTATGGATAAATATGCATTTAATTAAAATATACTATACTCGGGGAAACGTGACCTATGTTCGAATAAGTGACAACTTCTGGCTCCACAATCACATGTAAAACATATTGGCACCTTGACAGAAATCGAACTTGAAAATTTCACACAGGAATATAATTAACACGAATGAAGTGAAAACTATTTGAAACATAATAACTAATTGGTACTCATGCCTGACATAGGAGGATAAACTCTTAATTTATAATTGACCTATAAAAACTGAAGTTACATAAGTTTACATGACAAAATTTTAACGTACGTAAAGTCAGAGAGTAAAGTCAAAGTAAAATAAAAACAGATATTTCTCTGTATATGTATGTATTTGTTCGATATAAGACAGTGTGATAGTTGTTGAGAATTTTCAAAAAGGAATTGAGCCATACATACATATATACATATTTGAAGCCGCCGTGGGCTAGTAGGTAGTGTGTTGGCTTATTAGACGAAAAGCCAGGGTTTGAGCTCCAGACCAGACATCAACCTAAAATACAAAAGGTATTTCTTCGGCGACTTCCTCTCAACAGATTTCTGGCAAAACTTTGAGAGTAAATAAAATTGCCATGAAAAGTTTCTTAAAAATCTGTCGTTTGGAGTCGATTTTAAACTGTAGGTCCCGCCACTGATACATAAAATCAACACACATAACATGAGTGGTGTGAGAAGCTAGGCCGTAATCGTGACTGAAGGGTTGTAATGGCCAATTATGTTATGTATATACTATAGGCATGCTATGGCTTAGTCATACTCGCACTTTTACCTTTGATACTTTTCTTTTTTCTATTTTTAAGCTTCTTTTTATCTTTATGTAGATAAAAATTTTTGGACAAGAAATGTTTTAAAATATGGTGTTTCTTTTTTATTTGTCTTTTTTATTATTCGATGTATGCTTATAGTGATTTTATATTTTGTTAGTTATATATACTTAAAATTTTACTTTAAATTGTTAGATTAAATAAATTAAATAATACTTAAACATATACAATTCAAAATATTTTTCCTTTTGAAGCAAATTAGGTTTAATAAAGTTTGTTGGACTTGAACCCTTATAACTTTTAATAGCTGTTTTTAAATTGTAAGGTTTTTGTTATTACTTTTTTTCTAATTAATATATTTAGTTAAATACAACTTGTGTGTTTATCTTTTTTGAATATACCATAATCTGAAAAAAAAACATAATGTATATGCATGTATAAATTACCATAATAATTGAAATCTATTAAAATAAATATGTATTGTCATCTAAAAAAGTGAAAAGTATTATCCTTATCCTTTTTTGTATGTTAAATTGTTAAGTGAATAACTTTTGAAGCTGTTAAATTTTCATGATTTTGGTTGACAGCAACTCATCATAACTCATTTCAAAAACAAGGACACCAAACTTTTACCAAATAACCGACTTTCTGTTTCAAACACATCTGTGTGGGCATAATAACATTAAATAACAAAGACAACTGCGATTTCGGAATAAATGACACAAGTGAAGGTATAAATACAAATCGAGCTTAGTAAAGAAAATTTTTATTAAAAATGAACATTTAAATATTGATAAAGAGGATTGAATGAGAAGAGGATAAAATAAAATGGGTACCCAAAGGTTATAACTGGTGCTATTTTTTTGTACAAAAAAATATTTGCGATATTGTCAGAAATATTTACAACGTACAATGCTTAAAGCTAATAAATATTATATAAATTTATTAATTTTTTCCTTATTTGTTAATTAGAATACAATTATAAATTATATTTAATCTTTACAAGCTGAGTAATTTCTACCATATGATCGGTGTAGTGTAAAAAATAGCGCTTCTAGTGGGAATTGAACCCACTGCCCTCACGCTAATAGTATAACACACTTCGCACTAGACTACCAGGGCGCCCAATATAAATATAATTTTTTTATAAAATTTATATTTATGTTTGCCGTTTTTTTAATCTGTTTCAATTCTTAATTATTGTTTAGTCGTTAATTGAATTTCTGTACGTTCAACAGATTTCATTTCATCGTGATATAACACATTTGTTCCATAATTTCCAAAATAGTTTCTTCATGGCATTTAGTAGCACTTACATATAATAGAAAACAATTCTTAGTTTCTCTTACATAAGCACCTACGCATACCTAAACACATGCACTCACCTACATAGACAAGTTCATTTCAAACAAGTTTCATTTCATTTCGTCAACTGCTAGCAATTTTCCTGACAAGACAGCATCATGATAAAAGTTACTGTCATCGTTGCTATTGCCACTTTATTTAAGCTGCAAAGTTAAATTTTCAAGGCCTTATTTTTCCAGGGCCTCTTAAAGGGTTGTTCAAACTAGGTTTGAATACTAAAATTATTGGACAAACATATTATCTTTTATTAATTAATTCTATGTTAATTAACATAGGTTGATTCTATTCATTTCGATTTAACAAAACGAATGTCGTTTACCGTTTCCATTTCCATTTATATAACTTCCATAGACAAAGGGAATGTCTCCATCGTCTACTGTTACTGATTATTTGAAGAAGAATTAAAAAAAAAGAAGTTTGGTGGAAGATGAAGTTGTACACCAACTTCACTTCACACTTGCATTTACATCAGCAACAACTCTCTATTTTTAATCAAAGTGTGCTTTATTAAAGTGAATTAAAACAAACAAAAATCTATTTTGTGAATTCTGCTTAAAATTTATATAAAAAGAACAAAAAAATCTATTTTATGAATTCTGCCTAAAATTTATATAAAAGGAACAAAATAATATTAATGTATATATGTATATTATTTTATAAAATTTATACATTTAATGTAATTGAGATAAAATTCTAAAATTTATTAAATTTCTTATTATCCATTTCGTGGTTTCAAAAGTATGGGACTGGAATTCGACATTTGTCAAACTAATTTGTGAAACCAATTTTTTTCTTTTCAGTTGAAAGTCTGACATTGACGATAATGGGTCGCTTAATTATCACACAACGCATAAAAATTATCAAAAACTACTACAAAAATGGTGATTCTGCCACAGCCACGTATCGTGCTTTGAGAGGAGATTATGGTTTACATAATCGTCCAACTACGCAAGCAATTGGCAAAATTGTGAAGAAAATTGAAGAGTCTAGAGTGGTTACAAATATTGAAAGGCCTGTGCATCATCGTTTCGCTCGTTCCGCTGAAAATATGGCTATTGTAAGTGAAAGTGTTGCCGACGACCCGAATGTGTCGATTCCTCGTCGTTCTCAGGAATTAGGACTGTGTTACGGCACATTATGGCATATTTTGCATTTAGATCTACACCTACATCAATATAAAGTCCATCTCATGCAACAACTGAAGCCAGCTGACCATTCACAACGTCGTAGATACGTGGAATGGGTACTTGAACTACAGGCGGTTGACGGCAATTTTTCGAACAAAATTTTCTTCAGCGATGAAGCACTTTTCACACTCGGTGGGTATGTTAATAAACAAAATTGTCGTATTTGGGGTTCTGAGAATCTTCTTAATAATTGAAGAGAGGCCATTACATCCAGAAAAAGTCACTGTTTGGTGCGCTCTTTGGTCCGAAGGTGTGATTAGACCCTACTTCTTCGAAAACGACGATGGAACGACTGTTACCGTCAATTCGGAGCATTATCGTCATATAATAACCGACTTTTTTTGCCTGCTATTGAAGAATAAGACTTCGAGAATATGTGGTTTCAACAAGACGGTACCACATGCCACACAACTCGAGCGAATATGGCTTTATTGCAAGAGACATTTCCTGGCCGCTTAATTTCTCGTCGTGGCGATGTCAACTGGCCACCAAGATCATGCGAATTGACACCATTACCGTTCAAACTTTACATTAAAAAAGAAATATCATGAAAAAAATATTTTATATGTGTTTTATTTACGTTTACTTTTGAAACCTCGAAATGGATAACCCGTTACTTACCAACCAGCTCTTTATCTATGTTAAATTATACTTACCTGCAATATCTTAATACTTACCAAACCAAGTGTTAAATTAATTAAATTCTACTTACCTGAAATATATATTGGCTAAATGTGAATTATACCTAATAATCTCTTTTTGGATCAATTATTATTTTATGAGTTTCTAGCTTAAATTCTTTCAATTCCAGAAATTGAAATTAACTCTATTTCCTTTTTTCTTTCTCAAATACGCAACCCAATAATTGTAATTACTTACGAGTTATTACAATCCACATCTCCTAAAGATCGTTCTCTTTAAATGAGATTTAAAAACAATTAACAACCCTCAATTAACAACCATATTTCCTGTTAATGATCTTACTAGACAAGTCAGGATCAACAGATCATCATTATCATCATTGTAATTAGAAATACAACAGAAGTATAATGTGGTGACTAGGTGGTCGCTTGGTCGATTGGCTGCGAGTGGCTGAATAATTATTATTCTCAAAATGATAAAGGGAGAGGCTGCAACGGCAATGAGAATAAACGTCACATTCAATACACCATTTCATATTTACAAAATCCAAATCTATTACTTAAACCAAATTTGCTACCTGGAAATCATTATAACGACGACTGAAGGAAAGCCTGACTATATCTAAAATCGGGCTATGAGTGCCTGATAAGCGCTTGACTCCCTCAGAACAGTGTGGAAATCACTAGTAAACCAGGAGTGAAAGCGGTTTCAAACTTCATTTAGTCAATAGGGAGAATATTAAACACACAATCCTGGAACCGCAGTTATCTCAGCTGTATAGATATCAAAATTTTTAACAATTTACTATGAATTGCGAATGCTTTAGAAGCTCTCACGGAAGTAGTACAAAAGAATGTGGAAGGAACATATTTGGAGAAGGCAACTAGACACAGTCTAGTCTCCGTAGTCTAGTAGGTAGTGTGTTGGCTTATTAGTCATGACTCATAAGGTCTCGGTTCAAACCCCAGGTCAGACATCAAAACAAAAAAAATATGAAAAAATATTTCTTCGGTGACTTCCTCTCAGCAAATTTCTGGCAAAAATTCTGACAGTTAATAAAATTGTAATGAAAAGTTTCTCAAACATCTGTCTTTCGGAGTAGATTTTTAACTGTAGGTCTCGTCACATGTGTAAAATTAACACACACAACATAAGAGATGTGAATAACTAGGTCGTAATCCTGATTGAAGGGTTGTAGTGACCAATTATGTATGTGTATGTATGAACTAGACACACAAACTTTTAGAGTAGGTTAAGGCTGAAATAGAAAACGACTCCAGCAACAAGTTTAAACGTTAAGTGAAACTTTGTCACGGCGCTATGTTCTTTATAGAAACTCAAGGAACCATATAGCGATTACACAGAGGCCAGTTATCTTTTATCGTTCATAAATTATAGACGTTTGATTGCTAAAAATAGTACAATATTTAAAATAAATTCTTATTTGGAATACGTATGAGTTGTAAATATGAGGTATATGGGTTATAAATATGAGTTCGTTGATTGCAAACAAAATAAAAATGAAAAATGATATAAGAATTAAATTCATTATTGTTCGCACTATTTAATGTGCCACTGTTCACAACTTGTTGTATCCAACAATAATCACTTGTTCGCTGTTTTTCTTTGCTTACAGCGCAAATCTTTTTAATGGCGATATTCAAGCAACGACTGCTTTCTTCACACGCATACGTTTTTACACAATACTGACTGAATTCTTACTACTCGTTGCCTGCTTTGTCTTGCCTTTTTATATGCTCACATATCAGTCTGATGAAGGTTCTTGAAGTCGAACGTTCGGGATTTCGCCTTCTCGAGAACTCTATAGTGACTTCATTGTTGTTTGTGTATTTTGTTCACATTGCTTGTTGATGCGTTCTCGCTTACTTGTCTATCCCCTTTTCTTTCATACTGATGTTGTTGGTTTACTTGTAACAATTTGGTTGTGTTTGTTTGTCTAGCTTTTGCTCATTTTAATGTTAAACGATCTACACCATTTCCATTTTCGTAACAATATTGTACACAAAGTAGTGTAAAAGGCGTTTCTTCGAAATAACGCAATGACTTGAAATTGAGAGGGCTTAACAACAATCTGATAAAACTTCGTTTACTTAATTTTCGTTTGGCATAAGAACAACAATGCGTTGCTGCTGCTCCTGTTGAGTTTTTTCATATATGTATGTATGTACAATATGTTTTTGTTTCGATTTTTTTACTTTTATTACTACAGCAAGTGTCGATTGTTTAAAACAACAAAAACAAGTACAACAAACAATTTACAGTCAGTTCATACATAACTTGTGTTTTACACTTTTCGACTTTTTATTATTCATGATGGAGCGCAGAAAAAATAAAACAACAACTATAACTGAAAAAACAACAGCAATAGAAATTAACAAAAAAAACTTTACAAAATTTCTGGCGAACTTGTGAGAATGAAAAAAAAAATTTAACTGTGGGCAAACAAATGGTGCCTTGTTAGAAAGGTATGATAAACAAGTGCTTTTAAATGAAGCCGAACCGTTACTTCCTGTAAACCTAGGGGAAAATATTTCAGACAATATGTTCAGCAGTTGTTCGGTGATTGTTGCATTCATTATGGGCATTGGTGTTCCTGTGGTTTTGTTTTTTGTTCTCCAAGACAAAAAGAACATCACAACAATTATTAACGATTAATACTTGGTAAGTTGGTGTATTGTATGATATCAGCTTTAATAAAATAATTTGTGAACTTTTATTAATTTGTTGGTGCTGTTAATAAATATTATAATAAAATATTAATATAAATACCAAATATTATTTTATTATTTATTTAATGCATAATAAGGAAAATGTTTACAAAAATGAATAAGAAATATTTTACAATTAGCTATGTATATATGGCTTACTAATAAGTTGTTGGCCGGATTGATGTAGGTTTTCGTCCGTTTTCATTGCAATTTCAGTTGCAGGAAAAGTAGATGATGTGATTATCGTATTCAGTAAATGAGTTATGTACGGTAGAACATATGGCAAAATTTTATAGATGTCCGGTAAGGCATTTCTAGGTGGAGAGCATCCCAAATGTCAAAAAATCGATTAAAAAGCGTCACTTATCAGAATTGACAGTAGAATGACCCTATAGATATAATAGATATCAGATTTAACCTAATTATTCTCGTGTTTTTAAAGGCTTGAAACGATTTGTTGCTGTCATTAGAAATAATAACTTTTTTGAATATCTTTCCATAAAAGTTTCATACGTAGTTGAAAATGTATATTTCAGTTATCACCTTTCAGTTTCAATTACCATTCAAACATATTTTGTTGAAAAACTTTTTTTGTGAAATATGTTGATATATTTTATGCATTTGTTTTTACTATTCCTTTAAATATACATTCGCATGCTTCAATCAATATGGTAGTAATTCTTTTATTTCAGTTGACGCAAATATTTTTTGTCCCAAAGTCATAGTTGCGCTAAAAGTTTTTTATTGCATCATTACAATACTCAGCTCTGCTATTTAATTTTATTCGAAGACATTAATTTGAAAAGTTCCTCTTGCATTGTCTCTTTTTTCGTTTAGAAGCTGAATTTAAACATTTCAACACTATAAGTATCAATTGAGAGAAATTAGTGACAGCGGAATATTTGACATTTGGTAGAGTAACGAGTCATTTTCTATTTTGATTTATTCCCTGTTTTTATTTATTCTTTTTTCGTCTATTTTACTGTTTTTAATTTTTTTATTGTGAAATAATATCGAAATATTTCTAATATTTTTTTGTCTTACAGTACTACTTATTTTATTTATTTATTTATTGGTTAATACAACAAGCACATAATCTTATTTAATAGTACTGTTTATACAATGTTATTATGATTAAGTTAATTATATATTATCGTATATAAGTTTCATAAAAAAGCAAAAATTATATTAATTGAATAATGAAGAAATTTAAAGAAAAGAAAAGTTTGAAGAAGTTGATTCCACGAACGAATAAAACAAAATGCACTTGTTTCCGGTACCTTATGGCGTTTATCCTGTAGCCTCTGTTAGTTTTAGAAAATTGAAGCTTGCTAAATAGATAATTTGGTTCCTTTACATAGATAATCTTGTGTGGGAAAATTAGGATACGATATTTCAATAGGTTTTCCAGTGACATATTGTAGATTTTGTAGGAAAAATGCGAGATACTACTATATCTACTGCGTCCAAAAATATATCTTGCTATGTTATTATAAGTTACGTTACGCTTATTTTTGCTAACAGAGTCCAAGCCCGCAAAGAGCTCGCATCCATACAAGAGGGTAGGATTTAGATGTGTTTTCCCAAGAGCATACTTATATTAAAAGGTGTAAAGGATTGAGTCATATAGAGATTCCTCAGCACGGCATACGTCTTTCTACAAATAGTATTAGTAACATGGTTAGTCCAGGAAAGTTGACTATTAAAGATAATACCTAACTTCTTAGCACATTGTACCAATGTTATGGGCGCGTTCCCAACAACTAATGGTGGCATTAGGTTTGGCAAAAGGGCAAATTTAGCAATTGTGATAGCCTTTGATTTATTCGCATTTAAGCAAAGACCATTTGCAGTAACCCATTAAAATATATTGCCGAGGTCCTGTTTCAGTTTCAGTGTACAATTGAGATTTAATATAGCTAATGTAGAGTTGGACGTCATCGGCATACATTTGAATTCCGCAGTGAGTAATACGAGAAGGTAGGAGTACATTATGTATAACAGAGGGCCGAGAATTGAACCACCTCTTCGCACCGGGCTGCTAAATAATTTTCAATACTTTAATATATTTTCTATTTTTTATATCGTTATATTTATATTAGGTAGTCTTTTTATGTGCAAACAGTAAGGTTATTTGCAAATACTAATTGAAAATGGAAAACAATATAAGAAGTGGGAAAATAAAGCGTATATTGGTATAAGTTTTATATGCGTAAGCAACAAGAACAGAAGCCCAAAGTCATTCGAAATTGCTTCGTTCTTTAAAATCAAATAGATAAGGATGTTGCTTGACAAAATCTCTTTCTTCGACATATAATTGATGTATGGAAATCGATTGAACCTTCTACAATTTAATAAAAGAACTTGGAATACTTTAATAAAGAAATTTATTTTGGTCATTGGGAACATTTTATTTGATGTTACTTAAAGAAAACGCTTCAATACTGCATGAAGTAGAACCGTATCACACGGGTTTTAGATGTGACTGCATGGTACCATGGTACCGGAAGAACATACAAAACACGCATACTCCACACAGGCGGCAGCTGTGTCCAGCAGTGGACAGAGGGACAATCAGGGGACTACTTGAGTTCGACAAGAGAAATTCTGACGGGACATTGCGTTTCACCCACTAGGATTACTGCAGAAGCAGCCATGATGAAACGAAATCGTACAACATCTTTTATGCGAGTACCCTGCACTTCAGAACAGACGTCATCGGTTTTTAGGTAACAGAATGTGTGAAGGTCTCGGCATGGTGGTGAACGTTCCACTAAGAGACGCTGGGTAACACAATGGGCCACCGAGGGGTTTCAAAATTAAGAGTTTTTTTTAATACAAGAAAGTATTACAATGCTACTATTTAGAATGGAACTCGTATACTCTAAAGTTATCATAGAGGAACCTCATAAATGGTTACATTATGACATACTAACAGTATACATTATGTTTGATTACCTCCACGGTACCGATGTGATATGCTAAAAAGCGATTTATCTCTGAAAAAATTAAGTAAATGAGGTGGGTCACACAAATTAAAGAGCATGTGCAGCATACTCTAATAATGTTTAACAATCCATACATAATGAGGATCTCAAGTAGGCTTATCTTACAGTCTTCGGTGTAGGCGTTGTATATATTATTTGTCTACCATTATTTTTTTTTCGATTTATTATTAATTCGATGACTTTGACAGCTACTGTTGCCACATTTCTATTAACACTCAGAATTGAATTTCGCTTAACTCAACCCAAAGGACTCACATGTATACATACCTAGATTATTGACTAAAACAATCAGATTTGAGAAACTTTTTGATACCAATTAGTTACTCTCAGAACTTTTGCCAGAAAACTGCTGAGAGGAAGTGGCCGAAAGAAAAACTGTTTTACCATTCCATCTTCCACAAGGCACTTTAGAACTTTCACAGTTATAAACAGCCATCGTATTGAAGCTACTTATACATAACAGTTGTTTTATTCTGTGGTGGATAAATTAAGCTCCACTGGTTCCACAAACGGCTGACCAACCCCATACATCGATGAACGTAAAAAATTACCAATCCAGAGGAGATGCAAGAGGGTCCAATGCATTCCGTAAATGTGTGGATTATTGGCTGGCGGCTTTATCAGCCCATATATATTTAAGAACGACGTTGATCGTTGTTGGTTTTGTAATTTTGAGAGTACTTTACTAATTGGGATTTTCTTAAAATTCTGTAAATTTTTCGAACGTTGTTAGCATCGGTCTAGAGCACTATAGGAAATTTTACACCTACTTTGGTCAACAGTAATTACAGAAAAAATGTGAAGGGAAAATTAAAAATAAATAATAAAAATGTTTAAATTGTTTTATGTTAAAAAATATAATTTTAAAAAAATATGTATTTCATTTAAAAAGTTACAAACTCATTGATCCGTCCTCGTATTTAAATATTTTTTTTTCGTTTTTCTTACACATTGTTTTTTTTACACATCGTCATCAGCTATTGTTGATTGACAGGCGTTTAGTGGATGTTTTACATTGTAAACAAAAGTTAGTTTTATTATCTCTTCCATATATTGCAATTAAAAACAAAACTGTTGAATATTTTTAGCTGACACTTCATTTTATTTTTTAGTTTTCCGTATTCATTGGTGCAAAACCAATGCTGTTAATACTGTGGTAATTTTTTTTTTTTGCAAAAATTAGTGAGATATTATTTAAATTTCTATTTTGTTATATTTTGCAGATTTGATCTTGAAAAAACAAAATAAAATAAATATTTTAAAATAATTTTATTTTATTTCTATGCATAGTTGTAATTTCTATGAATTTTTTGCTAGTTTTGTAATTTTGTTTTAATTGTTTAATAAATTCTAGATTGAAATTAAAATTCATGTATCGTGTTTAAAAATAGTTATAAATAGGCAACATAGTAAAAAAACAGCCTGTATTGTTAAATTACAAAAAGTATCGAATAATACATTTATTTTCCAAAAAAGGTTAGCTAGGTTTAACGTATTTTCTCAAATTTAATTTGAATTGATTTTGATTGATTAATTTAAACTAAAAAAATTAACATTTTCGTACAAGTTTTTTTTATACCATCTCTGACATTGTTATTAATTAACCTATACAAGATATATTATTATCTATTTTTGCTCACAACGACCGCTCGCGTGGTTCTCGTAGTCTAGTAGCTAGTGTGTTGGCTTATTAGACGTAAGGCCCGGGTTTAAACCCCAGGTCTGACATCAAAATGAAAATATGAGAAATATTTCTTCGGCGGCTTCCTCTGAGCAGATTTCTGGCATATACTCTGAGAGTAAATGAAACTGCAATGAAAAGTTTCTCAAAAATCTGTCGTTCGGAATTGACTTTAAACTGTAGGTCCCGCTGTTCATAAAAATAAAATAACTGGTGTGTGAAGCTAAGTCGTGTTCCTGATCGAATGGTTGTAATGGCCAATTATGTACATATGTATCTCTGACACTGACACTATGCTGACACTATATGAACATCCTTAACCATGCATTTGTCTATGCCACAATAAGTTTTTATTCTTATTTTCCGTTTTCATTCGTATGAGTTTTCTATGAATGCTGAAAACATTATGGCCATTGGCATATTCATTTGCATTGCAACACTGTTGCTAAAGTTGTGGTCCTTTTGCTATGCAAAGTTTTTAACCAGCTTCGTTAAATTGCAGTGTAACAAATTTGTTGTAACATGCCATAGCAATACTTCTGTCAAAACTATAAATACTCGACAAATTTCATTTAACCCTGAATTCATCGATGACAACGAGGTGTCTATATGCAATTAATAAGCAGAAAACTAACAATTTTGACATTTAAAATTCTAAATCTAAAAGACACGCGAGAGAGTGTAAGAAATTAAAAAAAAGAAAAACAAAAACCATAATAAACCTAGAATTAAAAGAAATAATCGCACTATACTGGTTGTTTTAGAAGATTCACATTAAACTCAGGGGTACAGCAAGGTTCTGTTCTATCTTAAACTCTATTTTTTTATTTTCGTAATCTTCTTCCTCTAACTTCTAATCCTATCAACTCTTGTGCAGATGACAGTAATATATTATTCACATACTTTTAATGGTAAGCAGAGACCTTTGGAGATTGAGGCAAAAAGACTTAATATGAATGGCACTCTCACATCCGACCTACAATCAATCAATGAATAGATTTGATTTCGTAGTATGAAAGACCTAATACGCAAAACCTCAGCAATAATATTGTCAGAGGCGAAGGAGGCATTCAAGTGTCTCGGTTTCTTAAAACGGTGCAAGAAATACTTCTCTTCATCTAATCTCATTACTATTTACAATATTTATATCCGACCATAAAGTCTTCTAGACCACTTATGAGAGGTGTTCTTTAATGACCAAAGGGTATCCAAGTCTATTGATAAATTGGAGCATCGTCGCAATAAGATTTGTATTTCAGTATGCTATCGCTATTAGAACAGATTTTTCTTTAGCGAAATAACTCGTTCCCGAAAATAGAATATTCTTACCTAAAACCGGTTTTTCTGCCAGAACACATCCGTTTGTGGTTCGTTCTTTAGCTGGACTATCCGTATGTGAAACTTTCCACGACTTGTAATATAAAAAATTCAAATCTAATGTCCATAAACACTACTCTCTCTTTCCTTCTTCCTGCAGCCTATTTTCCTAATTCCTGCACAATGCAGTGTCAATCCCCTAAGTGTTGGTGTTAAAAAAAATTCCCCAGTACTGTTAAATAAGATTTTTATTCTTGTTGTACTGAATTAAATACGAATAAATAAATAAACAAACAAAGTATTGGAAATCTGGCAACAACATTTTATTTAATCTGTTGTGACAGCGCAGAGGATTTTTTATCAATTTAAATATTAGGACATCATGTAGTGTGTCGAAAATATAGTAGAAATCTAAGCCCAGTAATGCTTATAAGCTTGAAGAGTTGAACGGCTGCTTGTACACAACATCATGTATGTACAACATGTATGTTACAGCAGACATTTCGTATTTCAACAAGAGGTTGAGACACATATACTAAAGCTCAAAAACGTATACTAACAGAAAATAAAACAAAAACTGATTCTATACGAAAATACATTCGTAATTGCACTGGCATTTACAGGAAAAAAAAACCCAAAATTAAAATGCATTGAGATGGCCTGTGGTTTAAAAATGTCAGAGGCTTTTACAATTTCTTTCATTGTGCCTGTTTGTAATTCGAACACTGTTTCAATATGATTGAATAAAAAGAAACGAGTGACCACAACCAAGTTTCTAATAATACGATAAGCTTCAGCCTTACAATGAAAAGATAACCCACTAACACTATTAGAACAATCAGACTTGCACAAGGCCGGGCATACGTGTGTATATACTACATGTGCATATACATTGTGTATACATTTAAAATCTATGGTTACCATAATTTGGATTATAAATACACAGAGAGTATATCGTTTCGTATTCCACATCTTTGTTTGCTCAAAAACTCTACAGTGGAATGGCTTAATTTAACTGGAGATGCAAGGTCTGTGTCTGCTATTGCATCTGATTGTACATTTAAACTTATCCTGACTTTTACGGTTCACTTCAAGTAAAAAGAAAATCAGAAGAAAAAGCCAACACATGCAAATGCGAAATATCATCAGAACGCCATTGCCAGTGTATGAATTTTGCATACCAAATTTAAATTGTTGCCAGTTGCATGACCCCAAATGTACATAATTTCTTAGCAAAATGAATTGGGGTTTTTTGTTTTCAAAAGTAGTTTTCTATTAAAAGGATTGAGAAATCAGAGAATTTAAAACCACTACTTCTGGTATTGATATTTAACTTAAACTAGTTGTGCAAATTTAGTTTTAATTTTGGTTTAGGAAAGACCAGAAGAGTTAAAAAGCCACCTATTGGGCACTTATTAACTAAATTTTACGTCGAATGAGTAAGAAAAGTAGTGATGGACATTAAAATAAAACATCGATGTTATTTTCAATGCAATGCATCGCAAAGATGCATCGATGTTATATCGAATCATCACAAAATACATCAACGTTTTCTGTTTATCGATTGATTATCGTAAAGAATGAACGAAAAGGAAACAGAATGTAATATAATTAATGCGTAGAGGTATTGAGGTACAGGGACAAGACCATTTATTGTACTCCCCTCAAATTACATACATACATAATTGGTCATTACAACCCTTCAATCAGCATTACGACCTAGTTTCTCACATCACTTATATTGTGTGTGATAATTTTTGTACATGAGTGCTCTCAACCCATATCCTTGTAATGTCTCCCTCAACCCTGTTGCCCTGGCAAACTAAAAATCTGTTGTTCTAAATATACATAAATAACTCAAATCGAATGTAATTACCTAATCCAACACTTTTGACCTCAGAAGAGTGCCCGTCTCTTTCCATCTTTCAGATATGCTCTTTCACTCCAGTGAAAGGTTCTGGTTTTTCAGCGGCGTGGGAGAAACAACCATCCCCTAGACTGGCCTGCTTTTTGCCGTGACTTCTATTTGAATATCAAGTTAAACTTTTAAGAATATTTCACATTTATTGGACACATCCTTCGATGGCTTAAAATTGGAAGCAACATATGAATATGACTCCCTGGTATCGAGCACTAGGCTTTTGCCCACTGATGTCCTTGACCCATCGGTATATCACAGAATAGTAATTTCCTAAAAGATTATCAAATTACCAAATTATTCCTTTCACTCTCGTTCTGGTTATTCTCGTTCAGAAGTATTTCTCAAAGTCATAGAGTTTACTTGGACTATTCAGCAGACAATTAATGGGGAAACTATCAGCAAAGTCACAATAGCTCAGTTCACAATCTTGGGCAAATGGTCTGGCATCATGGCATTTGCAAATGTTGGGTATTTCTTTTACCATACACTAACAAAATATACAGAGATGCCCTTGCCACGATTTGGCAAATATCCCACACTCAAAACCGTATTTTATATTTGGCATACTTAAGCGAATGAACAGCTGATCATATAAAAGAAAAACATTGAAAAAGAGAGTCAAAAAAATGGAAACGTACAACATAAAAAACGAATTAAAAGAGAAAAGCCGAATAAAAAATGGACAGAGGACGAAATAAATAGAATAATTATTATTATTTTTTCTATTATTTGTTCTTTTGCACAACTGCACGTTTTAAGGAATAAAGTAGAAATATTTTTTTGTTGATAGTCAGCTGTGTGTTGAGAAGTTTGCAATAAGTGTTGCAAAGTGAAATAAAAAAAGACCGTTCACCATTAACGGCAAATATTTACGATGGTATAAATTTACCATCTAAATGCCCAAGATTGAGAACTGAGCTAATGCTTTGTTTTTATAGAAAAGGTTCTCATTGTAAGTCGTCGTAGTCTAGTAGGTAGTGTGTTGGCTTATTAGACATAAGGTCACGGTTCAAACCCCAGGTCAGACATCTTTATCAAAACGTAATATGAAAAATATTTTTTCAGAGACTTCCTCTCAGCAGATTTGTGGCGAAAACTCAGAGAGTAAATAAAAATGCCATGAAAAGTTTTTCAAAAATCAGTCGTTCGGAGTCGACTTTAAACTGTAGATTCTGCCACAAATGTAAACACACAAGTGGTGTCAGATTCTAGATTGTATTAAGGGTTGTAATGACCAATTATGTAAGGTTCTCATTTACATGGTTATACCAAAACAAACGCCTCTTTGTATCCAATCCAACTTCACATTTATTTGTTGAGTATATGTGGCATGTTGTATTTGCATCATAATTTGTTTTAAGTTTTTAATTTCGATGCATGAAAAAACACCAATGTTGAGTAGATGTTGACCAATGAAAAAGACAAAATGTTACATCGAGAATATCGAAATCGAAATATCGTACATCGCTAAAGCAAAGCCAATTCTGTTTTTTTTTTTTGTAAAATATATCTTTTAACTATTTTTTTCTATATTGACAGCTTACTTTTTTTTCTCAGATATTGTCTGGTGTAATACTACACGGAAGCACAGTTGTTTTTTTAAATTCTGTATTCTGATCAAATATTTATGTTCACAAAAATTACTTTGCATTATAATACTAAATTTTTAATCTTTTATCAGTCCTGTGACCAAGGTACACAGGTTAGCAAACTTTCATCTTCTACTTGGTAATATTTTATATATTTTTTAACATTTAGTCTCAGCTGTCACAAGATGTTGAGGTAAGTATATTTTGCAATTACGCTGAATGGATAACTAAAAGGGTAGAAAGTAACATATGCTTATATATACTATACAACTCTTTAGTCTGAATTAAAACCTGGCTTCTTACACTAAAGAAGTTGTGTTTTTTAATTTAATAGCGGGACTCCTAGCTAAGTCGACTCCAAACGCCATATATCAGAAACTTTTTATCGCAATTTTATCAGAAGTTTGCAGAGAAGTTGCCGAGAAATATTTTTTCATATACTCTTTTCTTCGAAATATCTGCTGATTTAAACAGGGCCTTTCGTCTAATAAGCCAACACACTACTTACTAGATAAAGGGACTTTAAACATACGATGGTAAGCTTAAACGATTGTATATTCAGACTGTTTTTGCTGAAAGTGTCATAATATTCATCAATATAGAATATGCACAAATAAATTTATCAGTAATTATTACTTTAAAGAAAATATTGCTTAACTTTTCTGTCTTCAAAATGTTTGAATATTTATTTTTTTATAGAATTTATTTAATTAGATATTTAATTATACTTAACAACACGTATGATGTTATTGATTTCGATTCTCTATGACTCAACATTTACAAGAATTACAAAATAAGTATGATTCGCATACGAACACTACAATACTCACTAGAAGGTTGTGTGTTTGCTTAGCTTGCAGTCTTTGTCTTTTTTCTTTTTTTTTTTTGTAAATGCAACAACAATTAAGACTATAAATTTTGATGAATGAGTAGACTTATGAATCAAACATATTTCGAATGGTATGAGTTTGATTGTCAATGTTGTACTCATATTCATTGTATTGAGTACGAATGAATCGACTCCGTACGACATATTCTTAAGAAATTTTTTAATGGTCTAATAAGCCAGCCTACTAGACTAAAGCTCCCAATAGGTTCATGAAGTCGAGCATCGTCTTTTTGAAACCAGATATTCTCCATTTTAAGCAAAGAATTGTCAGCTTGCTTCTTGTTCTTGGAAAAGTACTGATCAATGATGCCGCCATCCAACAAACGCTGGAAAACAGTTCGTCTTTCAGTCTGCATTGCAGTGTCTACCTCTGGCCGTTTTTCACACCAAGTTAGAAAAGAATAAGTTTCACGGAACGATCATTATGCTGGCAATATATCCACAGTCTTCAAAGCAATGCCCCCACATTATTTTGATGTAGTAAATAAAAAAAATGTTTTCCAATAAAGTTGAAAAGGTGCATCGCCTTTATGGGGATTTATGACCTCCGGAGATAAATCCCTTTTTTTCATAAGATGAATGATTTCACATATTCGTCTATTTGTGTCGAAAACACAATTGAGTATATCATTCGTCCTATAAAAACACGATCTAATTGTCGAGAATGAAGTTTTTAGCTAAGAGAGGTGTTCTGCTATTCTTGAAAAATAAATTGCGAACATTGTTCAAGATTCTTGAAGAAGAATAATGAAGAAAAATTATAACGTGTGACGCAAGAAGCTAGCAGGATTCATTCTCAATCAACAAAATCAGGTGCCACATGAGCTGACGCCGAGAGGTTAAAATACAATTTTTTATATCTGAAATTGTGATTAATCGCTTTAAAAAGAGGCGTAAAATTAATATTATAAAAATATAATAATATCCATTATGTGATGCTAAAACTTGACCAGATGACGAGAGATCTGTAAAGACAACAATTAGTTCACTTGAAGCGGACATTGGCCGAACTACGCCTTAATTTTGCATCATGACAACAATCTACCACATATTAAGACGACGGTCAGAAATATTTAACTAAAAGATGGATGGGGAGTTTTACTTCATAAACTGTATAGCCTAGAATTTATCTCATTCGACTACCATTTGTTGCTTTCGATACTGAACGCTCTAACTAAAATGCGCCTCATTTCATAGCCGGTTTTTTTGGGACGAAATCCATCAATTTCCAAAAAGGTTTGAACAAGTTTTAGTGTCCAATGGATAATACTATGAATGGCGTTCTTGCAAAAAAACTGTCTTAATAAAGCATTATTTTCTAATAAAAAATAACAGTCTTGAAGTTTTACTACCAATATATTTAATATTAATTCTGTGAATTAAATTGCTTGTTAGTTAGAATTGCAGAATATTAACAATAAAAAAAACAGATATTGGAACATGTGTATTTATGTATACTTCAAGTTTATTATACTTTAAACTAATTGTACTCAAAGTACGATTCATTCTTAAAGCGATGACTTCTTCCTCCATCCACAGCTTTCATCATTGGTAGATAAACTTTGAATAATATTTCTCAGCTTCATTTATTGTGCCTTATGCAAAGACGATGATATCTATAAAAAAATATAAATAAAATAAATAAAGAAAGTATTAAAAAATATGTAAGGTTGATATTTATAGTTACAAATTTTTGGTTACAGATTTGTACATCAGTTGAGGACAATTTAAAATCCTCTTTTCCAAAGAACAATGTACTTCAACAAAATTATAAATTTTTATATATTAAAAGTATATGTCAAGCGACCACCACCTCTGGCTCGGCAAGCTTCAACGAACTGTTGCCAATAGTTGATATCTGCTCGAAAATGTTGGTTTTAAGCTCTCGAGTTGTTGTAGGATTATTGCTGTACACTTTTGATTTCAAAAAACCCAACAAAAAAATCTAAAAATTACATAATTTTTAACAAAGAGGTTAACGCCTGAATGTATGGGTTTGTGAACAAAATTGTCGAACTATACAAATCCACATGAGATCGAAGTGTGTCCAATGCATTCCGAAGAAGTCCTTGTTTGATGTGGATGTTGGGGTGGTGTCGTCTTATGTTTCACATTGTTTCGAGAACAATGTAGGCCAGGACATTTGGATGACATAGTATACACATAATGGCATCAAGTTTTTCAAACGAATACAAATTTTCGATGATTTTTAAACACACTTTGTTTTATTTAAATTTAAATAATAATTTAATATAATAATGCTTAATGAAAGGCGGGATATATAAAAATAAATTGTCCGACTGTTCGTAAACTTACCGTTTTGAAAGATCTACTCCCCCTGATGGCTTGTCCATGAAGGGTCCATTAATAGTGACATGGGAAGTAGATAATTAAAATGACGCACTCAAGCAGATCTTAGTGATAAAGTGTATTTCTTAAAAGAAAAATGATAAGAAATTAACACTGTTTATGTTCAGTTTCAGAATTTTGATTTTCTTTGTATCAATTTCATAATTTTTAACAGTAACATAGCAGTTTGATAATTACGTGACAGAATCCAAAGAGATCAGTAAAGAAATCGATATGCAGTATGCGTCCTTGTTTTAACCTTTTGTGGGTAACGAAGGGTAGCCTCTTCACTAAGCGGAACTGTAATTTCAGCATTTCTGTACAGGTCACTGACCAAGGTGAACACATTTCTTAGATATTTATTTGCTCAAATTATTGCGAGAAACACTGTCGAAAGGTTTCCTAAAATCAATGCTAAGGAGATTTTGGTGCTTCTTAAGTTCGGCAAACTGCTTTATTATTATACGCAAGAGGTTAATATGGTTGGCTCAAGAACGTCTTGAGCGGAAGAAGCACTTAAATTCAGCAGCAAATTTTCGAGAAAAGTAAATTTTTCGAAGAAGAGCACCTCATCTGAATTGCTATATAATCCATGCAAACAAACAAATGCACTAACAAAAAGTAACTTTCCGGATTTTAATAAAGCAGCGCGATTCGGCCTCAATTCTTTGAAAATGAGACCGATGCTGGCATTTATTACAGCATCATGAAAAGGGAGTCCTTGTGGTTCCAACTGGAGAAGATTCAATAACAAATTGCCTCAAGAATTTCTAATCTAAAACGCAGTGAATTTTTTTCTTGAGGTTTTGTAAAAGCATGAAGTTGTGCGAATAAGTCAGGATCTGAAAACGGAGATCCAACGCGTCATTTGTGGTGAGTAGTGGAAAATTACATGAAAAACAAAAATGAATTGTCATAGTGGCCATTTGACGGATATATCATTACATACTTAATCGAAATATGTCTTCTATATAATCCAATATCAAAATCACAACAAATATTTCGTTGTATTTCGAAACGGAAAAGTGCACAATTTCTGAGACAACCTTTATTTTGTTTGTGCTTTTGATTGTATTTATTGTATCGGGTGCACCAACTATCGGTTTAAATTTAACCCTCGACTATTTCTTCTCTGTCACAAAATTCAGTATCTTATCGTCACTGAACGTAATGAATCAATGTATGCTTGGAATTTATTGCAAATTTATTTTCAAAACAAAGACCGTTGGTCGGGAAATGCACGAAAATGGCGTACAGAGAAGTAGCAGAGAAGGAACAATAGTGCCCCTATATAGTATAAGCATATTTATTGCTAAAGTTCGTGAAACTGGTTTCATTGCTGATGCGCCAAGACGCGAACGTGCTCGTACTTTTCGTGAGAATCCATGAACTCGCCAGCATTCTCAAGAATTGAACATTTCACGCAACAGTTTTCGTTGAGTTTTGCGAAAAGATCTCGGTATTACGCCTTACAAAGCTAAATTGGTTCAAGAGTTGATGTTTAGTTTCAATAGCATGATCCAACTTGACACACATCTCTTGCCACATTCGATTTATTGCGTCAAACGTGTGATAGGACGTTAATTAGCCGAATTAGTGATGTCAATTGGCCGCCAAGGAGCTTCGGAGGAGTCCCCATTGGACTATTTTATACGGGGCGCCGTTAAAGAAAAGCAGATATAATTGAATATATGAAGGACAACATTTGTGATGCCATTGTCAAGATGCAACCCCACAAACTCGAAAATTGTTCCGATGGAATGAGGTACTGTGAGGCCGGCACCGGCAGCCATATAAATGAAATGGCATCTTTAAATTTAAACTTTTAAATGGGCCACCACATTTTTTTGTTATGAATCGAGTGTATGTTCACAAAAAGTTAATGATATAATGCATTCATTTTTGTTCAGTAAGTTTATTATTTATTATATTATAGGTATTTTAATGAGTTTAATTATTTGAATGTTAAATAGGCATTTCACATTTATTGTTTATACAAACTGTTTATACGACCTCTTGTTAATACATATATATTTTTCAAGCTTGGAGCACAATTTATATATGAAATATTTATATTATGGTTGCTTAAAGAATATTTCAATGATGAAAGATGTCTTATTACTGCAGCGATATTTTCTATTCGACACTTCAGTACGAACTGAGATCTTTTACATTTCTTCTCTCGGTTATCGGATTTCTTTATTATTGTATCAAGTTTCCCACTTCATTGAGCTACACCCTTGTAGCTTTGGACGCCTAATCCACTATATCTACAATTTGTTCAACGGATCAGAGAAGTGTACAGTCCGTCGTGAGCGCACTTCGCACGTTCTCTTTCGACGTGTAAAACAGTTGATTTATTTATCATGCATCTTGTTAATTTGATCATATTTCAATTAGTTTTGTGTGCCATTTTAATAGAACATTGTCATTGTCCGTAATCGCAAACAAACTATCATGTCCCCTCAGGGGGACAACGGAGTGATATGCTGGACTTACGTTGTCTTACGTTGTAAGAGTTTACAGCCGAGTACAAAGGCTAAAAGCTAAATAATAAACTAGTGTACACTAAACTAGTGGCACTTAATTTACTATTTAGTTTGTTTTAGCTTTTTTCTGTTAAAAACCATCTTAACGCATTCTATTAAAAATTACTAAAGATATTACAGGTATTGTACACAGTCAAGGACAATTATGTCACTCTCGGTTTAATTTGGCACTTGACCTTAATTTTTCTTTGTATGGAGTAAAAATATATTTTAATGCAGTAAAAATTTGATCATAATAAATTAAATTTATTTCTGTAAGAATTACGAGATTATCGTTGTAGAACAATATCTTTCCATTTGGTTTTTTCACTTGAATGTCGGCGATAAGGTTCTTTACCGAAACCGTACTGAAGAAAATTTTAACATCGCCATTATTATAGGTACATCAATTCAAGTTTTAATTTCCTTCTCGTACAGTAATAGCAAATGAATGCAATCATAGTACTGTGGTGAGAAAAAAGCAAGTTATGATAAAAAATCTCATTCAGGTTATGCATATGCCTGATACCAAAAAGATCAATGAAAATTTTTAATTTTTTTTTCCAACAGAGTTCTGTCATCTCTATTTAATATCCATAAACACTTGAAAAATATTTAGGAAATCAAGAAAAGTATTGCTAATACGTGATTATTTAAGTAAAATGTGGTAAAGAGTAGGTGTGTTTTTTTTATTTTAATTTTGTTTTTCCCGACAGACGATTTAATTGTATATCTTGCACCCATTTTCACACTTAGGCCGTATAATTTTTATATGCTTTGAGAGAATAAGGCTTGTGTGTGAATAATTCCAATTAATTCTAAGCGGTATTTTTGTTTGGTGTCCTTTTAAATATGGAGAGCGATAAGCCACATTTTTGACATATCTTACTGTTGTACTACAGAAAGGGTAAAAATGATGTTCAAGGCAGAAAGAAATTGGCCGATGTGTATGGAGAAGGTGTGTTGATAGTACGCCAGTGCCAGAACTGGTTCGATAATTTCAATCGGGCAATTTTGATGTCGAAGATGCACCACGTTCGGGAAGGCCTGTTGAAGCTGATAAAGACGCGATAAAGGCATTAGTTGATTCGAACCGGCAAATAACAACACGTGTGATCGGATTGAGGTTAAATTTATCAAATTCAATAGTTTGTGGCAACTTGATTGATATTATATGAAAACTGTCTTTCATTTCCACAAAAAAAAAAAACGAAATTACTTTCCGAACAACCCAATAAAAGTATAAGGTACATGCAAATTGGGCAGACGAGTACATATCGAACACATACGTACTGTTTTCGTATTTTTAAACCTTAAGAATTAATTATTGCGTCGTTTAAGATAAAATATTATAGGGTGATTTGTTCAATACAAAATTATTATGTATTTTTGGTTACTTCAAATGTGTTTTAAGTTTTTTTTTATTTGATTGTTAATTAGTTTGCGTTCAAACTAAAACCTAACGTCATTCCTTATTTGACAAAACACAATGTTCTCCCTTCATTTATTTTTTTAAAAATTATTTTTTATCTTCTCTCTGTATCAATAAGAGAATATGCCAAGGATACAAAAAATATCTTAACACTGTGTAGTACATTTAGTTCTTTCCATACATAAAATTTTGTTATCGACTTTTCTTGCATTTGATATATATTGAGCCTATGTTGACATTTTAACATTTAAATACATAAATAATTTGCCATTGCAACCTTCAGTCATGATTACGGACTAGCTTCACACACAACTTATGTTGTGTGCTAATTTTATACAATTTAGAGTCAACTCCGAATGACAGATATTTGAGAAACTTTTCATTGCATTTTCTTTACTCCCAGAGTTTATGCAATAAATCTGCTGAGAGGAAGTAGCCGAAGTAAAAGTCTTTTCTTTTCCGTTTTGTTGGAGATGTCTGACCTGGGGTTTGAACCATAGCCTCGCGCCTAACAAGGTAATAGTAGACCACGCGACTTCGATTAAATACTGAGAAATAAAAGAAATTCCAACTGCCGGACTCGAGGACGTCTTTGGATATAACGCAATCGACTTACAAAAAATAAGCAATTGAAAAAATCATTCACGAAATATCGAGACTGTTGAGGAGCTTAATATTTCAGATATTTGGTGGAAAGGTCCTGAATGTTTATCTCGCCCAATAGTTTGAGTGGTGGCCACCGTGGCGGTCGTCTATTATGGCTAATAATTAGCTAGCATTGTATTTGATACAGATCGACGCTGCCCAAACGGATTAATATGAGGAATTTTTGAGTCGACATTCAGATTTATCTATTGACCTGCGAGTTATGTCCTACATGTTTCGTTTTTATCACTCTTTACACCCCAAGAAGAGGTCGTCTCAATATCTTGTATCTCGCACGTTGAGTCGGATCGAACGGGTCTATTTCAAAGGAGAGAGGCCGATATTCGAATCGCCAATGGCGTTCTGACTCGGCCAATTATTAAACTCTTGCTTCTTCCTAATTACGAACAAAACTAATTTTTTCTCTTTCTTTGCCCATTTTGGTTTATTTAAAGATGTCTGAAATTGCTTACCGTCTGCTAGCTGTAGAAAGCCCCAATATTGAAAGCCTCGACGACATTATAGCTGCCTCCAATTCAAAATTGCAGATTGTGCCTGGAAACTCATCCATTGTCAGAATGCCCTAATTTCCGTCTTTTTAGGCCATTTAAACGGTTAAGTAACTTTACAGTTCCCTTTAGCTAAAGGTACCTTTAACTAAAACCAAGTTTAACGGCAAGTTGTAATAAAGGTCCTTAGAGTGGGTCAAAAATATTGATTATCTCTCTCCATTAAGAACAATATGTTTTAATATATGTACAATGTACATATGTATACATTTGAAAAAAAATGTATTGAAGTGAGTAAATTTTACAAATAAAAATCAATATGTTCAATTATAAAAATATATTACAGGTAATTATTGTGAGATCGAACCTTAAAAAGACTTCATAATTCTAGGTTATGTATCACTTTTGATACATACTTGTAATACATAGAATTGTCACGATTATTGATAGATATTGTTCAAAAAATTGTAATTACATGATTTATTTTAATTCATTCTCATAAAACTATTTTATATTATTACATTTTGTTATCACTTTTAAGAAATTTACTCCAAAATTTGTGACATGATGTACATTGCAGCATGATGACGCTCATCCTCCCCGTGCTTCTTTATGGCGCAGAGGCATGAACACTATTAAGCACTGAAGCAGCAGCCTTGAGAGTATTAGAGAGAAGAGTTCTACGTAAGATCTTAGGTCGAATGAGTGGGTGCGATTATTTCCGCATCTGATCCAACAATGAGCTGTATAAGCTCCTCAACGACAAGGACGTTGTGCAGCGTATTAACATCCAGCGGCTGTCCATGTCGTTCGAATGTAGGAGGATGCTCCGGTGAGACGGGTATTTGATGCGGGGACTTACGAAAGTCGGCCAAGAGGACGACCTTGTTGACGTTGGAAGGATTCCCTGTTAGTGATTGGTGTGACCAACTGGCGAAGGGGCGCAAAAAGCAGGGACGCCTCAAAAGATGTGTTAAGGCAGACCGAAATCAGTTAAACGGGTTGTTAATGGCCAATTAAGTAAGAAAGTAAACCCACTTGTGGAAATACAATACTGATCGGGCCCGATATAGATGCATTGACAACAAAATTTTCGTCATAGGAACCTCACAGCAATTATAATAAGATATAGGTCTCTGGGTACATACGCCCGGAGACTGCTATAAATAATGTAATGTACGCGGGCAAGATCACCATGTAAATAATGGAAAAGTGTTCAGTTCTTGATTCGAGTTTTAAAAATGCCTCTGCTTTTACAGTAGAACGTATAATGGTCTGATCTTGACAACAATAGTGGTGATGGTATATGATTTTTTACATAAAAATCAAACACTTCATGTCAGCGTGCATTGTTGCGATTTATAAGTTTCCAAATGTTTAGATGGGGCAGCTTATTGTCACTCCCTCCAGTAACGCTCCCAATCGAGGGCTAGCTGATGAACCTGATGGCACAAACCATTGTTATATTTCGTTAGAAATATTTGTTGTCAACGTCATGCGAGGTAAAAAGTTTTCCGTTGCCACAGAGCATCGATTATGTCAATAACAATGCTCTCCCCTTGATTCCTCTCTGGTTTTTTGGCTACGGAGATTGGGGTTTCCCCAAATACGGCTGTAAGTAGTTGCTATGCACGTAGCATGTATTTGAATCAATTCGATTACGGTGGACCACGAAATTTATAACGACCATAAAATTTAATTAGTTATTAACCTACAGCGGCAAAGTTATTGCGATTTTTAAAAGCTAAATGAGGCTTTCAGCTTATTTTTCGAGACGGCGTAATAGGTGTAAATTTAGCATCATTTCCGAATAGTACATAATCAAAGCGAATGATTCTGTTATCTCATACGACCGAAAATATTGCACTTCTATAATATCTATGCAATAAAACATAGGACGTAACAGTTTTTCTAATGTTTCTCTGTCGCGTGAGATAAATATGACAAGAGCAGTAAGAAAGACTACAACATTCAAAGAAACATCAGTCACCAATCTGCTCGTAAATTGATAATATTTTTTCTTCCTAAACGGAAGAAATGCATACGGTTCTCTGTTCCAAGTAGCACCATCTTTGGCGCTAAACATCCTGTTGTCATGTTTGTTGCTGCCAATACTTTCGTCAGTTCATTAGACGAGTCTTCAGAGTCTTCAGCAGGAGAAATGTTACATACATACATATATAATCGGTCATTACAACCTTTCGTTATAAACTGGAAATGTCTGACCTGAGGTTTGAACCTTGGTCTTACGTCTAATAAGCTAACACACTACATACTAGCCTACGACTAATCAATCAATATCAACAACAGACAATTCAACATCTTCATTTTCATCCAACACTTAATTTTTAATTCCTTCTCAAATACCATAAAAATGTATCATTTACGGTAAAACTTCACAAAATCTTTGGAAACTCAGAGAGTAAATAAAAATGCCATGAAAAGTTTTTCAAAAATCAGTCGTTCGGAGTCGACTTTAAACTGTAGATTCTGCCACAAATGTAAACACACAAGTGGTGTCAGATTCTAGATTGTATTAAGGGTTGTAATGACCAATTATGTAAGGTTCTCATTTACATGGTTATACCAAAACAAACGCCTCTTTGTATCCAATCCAACTTCACATTTATTTGTTGAGTATATGTGGCATGTTGTATTTGCATCATAATTTGTTTTAAGTTTTTAATTTCGATGCATGAAAAAACACCAATGTTGAGTAGATGTTGACCAATGAAAAAGACAAAATGTTACATCGAGAATATCGAAATCGAAATATCGTACATCGCTAAAGCAAAGCCAATTCTGTTTTTTTTTTTTTGTAAAATATATCTTTTAACTATTTTTTTCTATATTGACAGTTTACTTTTTTTTCTCAGATATTGTCTGGTGTAATACTACACGGAAGCACAGTTGTTTTTTTAAATTCTGTATTCTGATCAAATATTTATGTTCACAAAAATTACTTTGCATTATAATACTAAATTTTTAATCTTTTATCAGTCCTGTGACCAAGGTACACAGGTTAGCAAACTTTCATCTTCTACTTGGTAATATTTTATATATTTTTTAACATTTAGTCTCAGCTGTCACAAGATGTTGAGGTAAGTATATTTTGCAATTACGCTGAATGGATAACTAAAAGGGTAGAAAGTAACATATGATATATACTACTATATATACTATACAACTCTTTAGTCTGAATTAAAACCTGGCTTCTTACACTAAAGAAGTTGTGTTTTTTAATTTAATAGCGGGACTCCTAGCTAAGTCGACTCCAAACGCCAGATATCAGAAACTTTTTATCGCAATTTTATCAGAAGTTTGCAGAGAAGTTGCCGAGAAATATTTTTTCATATACTCTTTTCTTCGAAATATCTGCTGATTTAAACAGGGCCTTTCGTCTAATAAGCCAACACACTACTTACTAGATAAAGGGACTTTAAACATACGATGGTAAGCTTAAACGATTGTATATTCAGACTGTTTTTGCTGAAAGTGTCATAATATTCATCAATATAGAATATGCACAAATAAATTTATCAGTAATTATTACTTTAAAGAAAATATTGCTTAACTTTTCTGTCTTCAAAATGTTTGAATATTTATTTTTTTATAGAATTTATTTAATTAGATATTTAATTATACTTAACAACACGTATGATGTTATTGATTTCGATTCTCTATGACTCAACATTTACAAGAATTACAAAATAAGTATGATTCGCATACGAACACTACAATACTCACTAGAAGGTTGTGTGTTTGCTTAGCTTGCAGTCTTTGTCTTTTTTCTTTTTTTTTTTTGTAAATGCAACAACAATTAAGACTATAAATTTTGATGAATGAGTAGACTTATGAATCAAACATATTTCGAATGGTATGAGTTTGATTGTCAATGTTGTACTCATATTCATTGTATTGAGTACGAATGAATCAGAGTTAAATTCCAATATTGTTGAGTCACTTATATTCCAAATTTTATGAGAGCCTATGAGTAACGAAAAAACGATTCATTGCTGATCTCTGATTACGAATAGCTTCTCACACCACTTATGTTATGTGTTATAATTTTATACATGAGTGGCGGGACCTAAACTTTAAAGTCGACTCCGTACGACATATTCTTAAGAAATTTTTTAATGGTCTAATAAGCCAGCCTACTAGACTAAAGCTCCCAATAGGTTCATGAAGTCGAGCATCGTCTTTTTGAAACCAGATATTCTCCATTTTAAGCAAAGAATTGTCAGCTTGCTTCTTGTTCTTGGAAAAGTACTGATCAATGATGCCGCCATCCAACAAACGCTGGAAAACAGTTCGTCTTTCAGTCTGCATTGCAGTGTCTACCTCTGGCCGTTTTTCACACCAAGTTAGAAAAGAATAAGTTTCACGGAACGATCATTATGCTGGCAATATATCCACAGTCTTCAAAGCAATGCCCCCACATTATTTTGATGTAGTAAATAAAAAAAATGTTTTCCAATAAAGTTGAAAAGGTGCATCGCCTTTATGGGGATTTATGACCTCCGGAGATAAATCCCTTTTTTTCATAAGATGAATGATTTCACATATTCGTCTATTTGTGTCGAAAACACAATTGAGTATATCATTCGTCCTATAAAAACACGATCTAATTGTCGAGAATGAAGTTTTTAGCTAAGAGAGGTGTTCTGCTATTCTTGAAAAATAAATTGCGAACATTGTTCAAGATTCTTGAAGAAGAATAATGAAGAAAAATTATAACGTGTGACGCAAGAAGCTAGCAGGATTCATTCTCAATCAACAAAATCAGGTGCCACATGAGCTGACGCCGAGAGGTTAAAATACAATTTTTTATATCTGAAATTGTGATTAATCGCTTTAAAAAGAGGCGTAAAATTAATATTATAAAAATATAATAATATCCATTATGTGATGCTAAAACTTGACCAGATGACGAGAGATCTGTAAAGACAACAATTAGTTCACTTGAAGCGGACATTGGCCGAACTACGCCTTAATTTTGCATCATGACAACAATCTACCACATATTAAGACGACGGTCAGAAATATTTAACTAAAAGATGGATGGGGAGTTTTACTTCATAAACTGTATAGCCTAGAATTTATCTCATTCGACTACCATTTGTTGCTTTCGATACTGAACGCTCTAACTAAAATGCGCCTCATTTCATAGCCGGTTTTTTTGGGACGAAATCCATCAATTTCCAAAAAGGTTTGAACAAGTTTTAGTGTCCAATGGATAATACTATGAATGGCGTTCTTGCAAAAAAACTGTCTTAATAAAGCATTATTTTCTAATAAAAAATAACAGTCTTGAAGTTTTACTACCAATATATTTAATATTAATTCTGTGAATTAAATTGCTTGTTAGTTAGAATTGCAGAATATTAACAATAAAAAAAACAGATATTGGAACATGTGTATTTATGTATACTTCAAGTTTATTATACTTTAAACTAATTGTACTCAAAGTACGATTCATTCTTAAAGCGATGACTTCTTCCTCCATCCACAGCTTTCATCATTGGTAGATAAACTTTGAATAATATTTCTCAGCTTCATTTATTGTGCCTTATGCAAAGACGATGATATCTATAAAAAAATATAAATAAAATAAATAAAGAAAGTATTAAAAAATATGTAAGGTTGATATTTATAGTTACAAATTTTTGGTTACAGATTTGTACATCAGTTGAGGACAATTTAAAATCCTCTTTTCCAAAGAACAATGTACTTCAACAAAATTATAAATTTTTATATATTAAAAGTATATGTCAAGCGACCACCACCTCTGGCTCGGCAAGCTTCAACGAACTGTTGCCAATAGTTGATATCTGCTCGAAAATGTTGGTTTTAAGCTCTCGAGTTGTTGTAGGATTATTGCTGTACACTTTTGATTTCAAAAAACCCAACAAAAAAATCTAAAAATTACATAATTTTTAACAAAGAGGTTAACGCCTGAATGTATGGGTTTGTGAACAAAATTGTCGAACTATACAAATCCACATGAGATCGAAGTGTGTCCAATGCATTCCGAAGAAGTCCTTGTTTGATGTGGATGTTGGGGTGGTGTCGTCTTATGTTTCACATTGTTTCGAGAACAATGTAGGCCAGGACATTTGGATGACATAGTATACACATAATGGCATCAAGTTTTTCAAACGAATACAAATTTTCGATGATTTTTAAACACACTTTGTTTTATTTAAATTTAAATAATAATTTAATATAATAATGCTTAATGAAAGGCGGGATATATAAAAATAAATTGTCCGACTGTTCGTAAACTTACCGTTTTGAAAGATCTACTCCCCCTGATGGCTTGTCCATGAAGGGTCCATTAATAGTGACATGGGAAGTAGATAATTAAAATGACGCACTCAAGCAGATCTTAGTGATAAAGTGTATTTCTTAAAAGAAAAATGATAAGAAATTAACACTGTTTATGTTCAGTTTCAGAATTTTGATTTTCTTTGTATCAATTTCATAATTTTTAACAGTATCATAGCAGTTTGATAATTACGTGACAGAATCCAAAGAGATCAGTAAAGAAATCGATATGCAGTATGCGTCCTTGTTTTAACCTTTTGTGGGTAACGAAGGGTAGCCTCTTCACTAAGCGGAACTGTAATTTCAGCATTTCTGTACAGGTCACTGACCAAGGTGAACATATTTCTTAGATATTTATTTGCTCAAATTATTGCGAGAAACACTGTCGAAAGGTTTCCTAAAATCAATGCTAAGGAGATTTTGGTGCTTCTTAAGTTCGGCAAACTGCTTTATTATTATACGCAAGAGGTTAATATGGTTGGCTCAAGAACGTCTTGAGCGGAAGAAGCACTTAAATTCAGCAGCAAATTTTCGAGAAAAGTAAATTTTTCGAAGAAGAGCACCTCATCTGAATTGCTATATAATCCATGCAAACAAACAAATGCACTAACAAAAAGTAACTTTCCGGATTTTAATAAAGCAGCGCGATTCGGCCTCAATTCTTTGAAAATGAGACCGATGCTGGCATTTATTACAGCATCATGAAAAGGGAGTCCTTGTGGTTCCAACTGGAGAAGATTCAATAACAAATTGCCTCAAGAATTTCTAATCTAAAACGCAGTGAATTTTTTTCTTGAGGTTTTGTAAAAGCATGAAGTTGTGCGAATAAGTCAGGATCTGAAAACGGAGATCCAACGCGTCATTTGTGGTGAGTAGTGGAAAATTACATGAAAAACAAAAATGAATTGTCATAGTGGCCATTTGACGGATATATCATTACATACTTAATCGAAATATGTCTTCTATATAATCCAATATCAAAATCACAACAAATATTTCGTTGTATTTCGAAACGGAAAAGTGCACAATTTCTGAGACAACCTTTATTTTGTTTGTGCTTTTGATTGTATTTATTGTATCGGGTGCACCAACTATCGGTTTAAATTTAACCCTCGACTATTTCTTCTCTGTCACAAAATTCAGTATCTTATCGTCACTGAACGTAATGAATCAATGTATGCTTGGAATTTATTGCAAATTTATTTTCAAAACAAAGACCGTTGGTCGGGAAATGCACGAAAATGGCGTACAGAGAAGTAGCAGAGAAGGAACAATAGTGCCCCTATATAGTATAAGCATATTTATTGCTAAAGTTCGTGAAACTGGTTTCATTGCTGATGCGCCAAGACGCGAACGTGCTCGTACTTTTCGTGAGAATCCATGAACTCGCCAGCATTCTCAAGAATTGAACATTTCACGCAACAGTTTTCGTTGAGTTTTGCGAAAAGATCTCGGTATTACGCCTTACAAAGCTAAATTGGTTCAAGAGTTGATGTTTAGTTTCAATAGCATGATCCAACTTGACACACATCTCTTGTCACATTCGATTTATTGCGTCAAACGTGTGATAGGACGTTAATTAGCCGAATTAGTGATGTCAATTGGCCGCCAAGGAGCTTCGGAGGAGTCCCCATTGGACTATTTTATACGGGGCGCCGTTAAAGAAAAGCAGATATAATTGAATATATGAAGGACAACATTTGTGATGCCATTGTCAAGATGCAACCCCACAAACTCGAAAATTGTTCCGATGGAATGAGGTACTGTGAGGCCGGCACCGGCAGCCATATAAATGAAATGGCATCTTTAAATTTAAACTTTTAAATGGGCCACCACATTTTTTTGTTATGAATCGAGTGTATGTTCACAAAAAGTTAATGATATAATGCATTCATTTTTGTTCAGTAAGTTTATTATTTATTATATTATAGGTATTTTAATGAGTTTAATTATTTGAATGTTAAATAGGCATTTCACATTTATTGTTTATACAAACTGTTTATACGACCTCTTGTTAATACATATATATTTTTCAAGCTTGGAGCACAATTTATATATGAAATATTTATATTATGGTTGCTTAAAGAATATTTCAATGATGAAAGATGTCTTATTACTGCAGCGATATTTTCTATTCGACACTTCAGTACGAACTGAGATCTTTTACATTTCTTCTCTCGGTTATCGGATTTCTTTATTATTGTATCAAGTTTCCCACTTCATTGAGCTACACCCTTGTAGCTTTGGACGCCTAATCCACTATATCTACAATTTGCTCAACGGATCAGAGAAGTGTACAGTCCGTCGTGAGCGCACTTCGCACGTTCTCTTTCGACGTGTAAAACAGTTGATTTATTTATCATGCATCTTGTTAATTTGATCATATTTCAATTAGTTTTTTGTGCCATTTTAATAGAACATTGTCATTGTCTGTAATCGCAAACAAACTATCATGTCCCCTCAGGGGGACAACGGAGTGATATGCTGGACTTACGTTGTCTTACGTTGTAAGAGTTTACAGCCGAGTACAAAGGCTAAAAGCTAAATAATAAACTAGTGTACACTAAACTAGTGGCACTTAATTTACTATTTAGTTTGTTTTAGCTTTTTTCTGTTAAAAACCATCTTAACGCATTCTATTAAAAATTACTAAAGATATTACAGGTATTGTACACAGTCAAGGACAATTATGTCACTCTCGGTTTAATTTGGCACTTGACCTTAATTTTTCTTTGTATGGAGTAAAAATATATTTTAATGCAGTAAAAATTTGATCATAATAAATTAAATTTATTTCTGTAAGAATTACGAGATTATCGTTGTAGAACAATATCTTTCCATTTGGTTTTTTCACTTGAATGTCGGCGATAAGGTTCTTTACCGAAACCGTACTGAAGAAAATTTTAACATCGCCATTATTATAGGTACATCAGTTCAAGTTTTAATTTCCTTCTCGTACAGTAATAGCAAATGAATGCAATCATAGTACTGTGGTGAGAAAAAAGCAAGTTATGATAAAAAATCTCATTCAGGTTATGCATATGCCTGATACCAAAAAGATCAATGAAAATTTTTAATTTTTTTTTCCAACAGAGTTCTGTCATCTCTATTTAATATCCATAAACACTTGAAATATATTTAGGAAATCAAGAAAAGTATTGCTAATACGTGATTATTTAAGTAAAATGTGGTAAAGAGTAGGTGTGTTTTTTTTTATTTTAATTTTGTTTTTCCCGACAGACGATTTAATTGTATATCTTGCACCCATTTTCACACTTAGGCCGTATAATTTTTATATGCTTTGAGAGAATAAGGCTTGTGTGTGAATAATTCCAATTAATTCTAAGCGGTATTTTTGTTTGGTGTCCTTTTAAATATGGAGAGCGATAAGCCACATTTTTGACATATCTTACTGTTGTACTACAGAAAGGGTAAAAATGATGTTCAAGGCAGAAAGAAATTGGCCGATGTGTATGGAGAAGGTGTGTTGATAGTACGCCAGTGCCAGAACTGGTTCGATAATTTCAATCGGGCAATTTTGATGTCGAAGATGCACCACGTTCGGGAAGGCCTGTTGAAGCTGATAAAGACGCGATAAAGGCATTAGTTGATTCGAACCGGCAAATAACAACACGTGTGATCGGATTGAGGTTAAATTTATCAAATTCAATAGTTTGTGGCAACTTGATTGATATTATATGAAAACTGTCTTTCATTTCCACAAAAAAAAAAAAAACGAAATTACTTTCCGAACAACCCAATAAAAGTATAAGGTACATGCAAATTGGGCAGACGAGTACATATCGAACACATACATACTGTTTTCGTATTTTTAAACCTTAAGAATTAATTATTGCGTCGTTTAAGATAAAATATTATAGGGTGATTTGTTCAATACAAAATTATTATGTATTTTTGGTTACTTCAAATGTGTTTTAAGTTTTTTTTTATTTGATTGTTAATTAGTTTGCGTTCAAACTAAAACCTAACGTCATTCCTTATTTGACAAAACACAATGTTCTCCCTTCATTTATTTTTTTAAAAATTATTTTTTATCTTCTCTCTGTATCAATAAGAGAATATGCCAAGGATACAAAAAATATCTTAACACTGTGTAGTACATTTAGTTCTTTCCATACATAAAATTTTGTTATCGACTTTTCTTGCATTTGATATATATTGAGCCTATGTTGACATTTTAACATTTAAATACATAAATAATTTGCCATTGCAACCTTCAGTCATGATTACGGACTAGCTTCACACACAACTTATGTTGTGTGCTAATTTTATACAATTTAGAGTCAACTCCGAATGACAGATATTTGAGAAACTTTTCATTGCATTTTCTTTACTCCCAGAGTTTATGCAATAAATCTGCTGAGAGGAAGTAGCCGAAGTAAAAGTCTTTTCTTTTCCGTTTTGTTGGAGATGTCTGACCTGGGGTTTGAACCATAGCCTCGCGCCTAACAAGGTAATAGTAGACCACGCGACTTCGATTAAATACTGAGAAATAAAAGAAATTCCAACTGCCGGACTCGAGAACGTCTTTGGATATAACGCAATCGACTTACAAAAAATAAGCAATTGAAAAAATCATTCACGAAATATCGAGACTGTTGAGGAGCTTAATATTTCAGATATTTGGTGGAAAGGTCCTGAATGTTTATCTCGCCCAATAGTTTGAGTGGTGGCCACCGTGGCGGTCGTCTATTATGGCTAATAATTAGCTAGCATTGTATTTGATACAGATCGACGCTGCCCAAACGGATTAATATGAGGAATTTTTGAGTCGACATTCAGATTTATCTATTGACCTGCGAGTTATGTCCTACATGTTTCGTTTTTATCACTCTTTACACCCCAAGAAGAGGTCGTCTCAATATCTTGTATCTCGCACGTTGAGTCGGATCGAACGGGTCTATTTCAAAGGAGAGAGGCCGATATTCGAATCGCCAATGGCGTTCTGACTCGGCCAATTATTAAACTCTTGCTTCTTCCTAATTACGAACAAAACTAATTTTTTCTCTTTCTTTGCCCATTTTGGTTTATTTAAAGATGTCTGAAATTGCTTACCGTCTGCTAGCTGTAGAAAGCCCCAATATTGAAAGCCTCGACGACATTATAGCTGCCTCCAATTCAAAATTGCAGATTGTGCCTGGAAACTCATCCATTGTCAGAATGCCCTAATTTCCGTCTTTTTAGGCCATTTAAACGGTTAAGTAACTTTACAGTTCCCTTTAGCTAAAGGTACCTTTAACTAAAACCAAGTTTAACGGCAAGTTGTAATAAAGGTCCTTAGAGTGGGTCAAAAATATTGATTATCTCTGTCCATTAAGAACAATATGTTTTAATATATGTACAATGTACATATGTATACATTTGAAAAAAAATGTATTGAAGTGAGTAAATTTTACAAATAAAAATCAATATGTTCAATTATAAAAATATATTACAGGTAATTATTGTGAGATCGAACCTTAAAAAGACTTCATAATTCTAGGTTATGTATCACTTTTGATACATACTTGTAATACATAGAATTGTCACGATTATTGATAGATATTGTTCAAAAAATTGTAATTACATGATTTATTTTAATTCATTCTCATAAAACTATTTTATATTATTACATTTTGTTATCACTTTTAAGAAATTTACTCCAAAATTTGTGACATGATGTACATTGCAGCATGATGACGCTCATCCTCCCCGTGCTTCTTTATGGCGCAGAGGCATGAACACTATTAAGCACTGAAGCAGCAGCCTTGAGAGTATTAGAGAGAAGAGTTCTACGTAAGATCTTAGGTCGAATGAGTGGGTGCGATTATTTCCGCATCTGATCCAACAATGAGCTGTATAAGCTCCTCAACGACAAGGACGTTGTGCAGCGTATTAACATCCAGCGGCTGTCCATGTCGTTCGAATGTAGGAGGATGCTCCGGTGAGACGGGTATTTGATGCGGGGACTTACGAAAGTCGGCCAAGAGGACGACCTTGTTGACGTTGGAAGGATTCCCTGTTAGTGATTGGTGTGACCAACTGGCGAAGGGGCGCAAAAAGCAGGGACGCCTCAAAAGATGTGTTAAGGCAGACCGAAATCAGTTAAACGGGTTGTTAATGGCCAATTAAGTAAGAAAGTAAACCCACTTGTGGAAATACAATACTGATCGGGCCCGATATAGATGCATTGACAACAAAATTTTCGTCATAGGAACCTCACAGCAATTATAATAAGATATAGGTCTCTGGGTACATACGCCCGGAGACTGCTATAAATAATGTAATGTACGCGGGCAAGATCACCATGTAAATAATGGAAAAGTGTTCAGTTCTTGATTCGAGTTTTAAAAATGCCTCTGCTTTTACAGTAGAACGTATAATGGTCTGATCTTGACAACAATAGTGGTGATGGTATATGATTTTTTACATAAAAATCAAACACTTCATGTCAGCGTGCATTGTTGCGATTTATAAGTTTCCAAATGTTTAGATGGGGCAGCTTATTGTCACTCCCTCCAGTAACGCTCCCAATCGAGGGCTAGCTGATGAACCTGATGGCACAAACCATTGTTATATTTCGTTAGAAATATTTGTTGTCAACGTCATGCGAGGTAAAAAGTTTTCCGTTGCCACAGAGCATCGATTATGTCAATAACAATGCTCTCCCCTTGATTCCTCTCTGGTTTTTTGGCTACGGAGATTGGGGTTTCCCCAAATACGGCTGTAAGTAGTTGCTATGCACGTAGCATGTATTTGAATCAATTCGATTACGGTGGACCACGAAATTTATAACGACCATAAAATTTAATTAGTTATTAACCTACAGCGGCAAAGTTATTGCGATTTTTAAAAGCTAAATGAGGCTTTCAGCTTATTTTTCGAGACGGCGTAATAGGTGTAAATTTAGCATCATTTCCGAATAGTACATAATCAAAGCGAATGATTCTGTTATCTCATACGACCGAAAATATTGCACTTCTATAATATCTATGCAATAAAACATAGGACGTAACAGTTTTTCTAATGTTTCTCTGTCGCGTGAGATAAATATGACAAGAGCAGTAAGAAAGACTACAACATTCAAAGAAACATCAGTCACCAATCTGCTCGTAAATTGATAATATTTTTTCTTCCTAAACGGAAGAAATGCATACGGTTCTCTGTTCCAAGTAGCACCATCTTTGGCGCTAAACATCCTGTTGTCATGTTTGTTGCTGCCAATACTTTCGTCAGTTCATTAGACGAGTCTTCAGAGTCTTCAGCAGGAGAAATGTTACATACATACATATATAATCGGTCATTACAACCTTTCGTTATAAACTGGAAATGTCTGACCTGAGGTTTGAACCTTGGTCTTACGTCTAATAAGCTAACACACTACATACTAGCCTACGACTAATCAATCAATATCAACAACAGACAATTCAACATCTTCATTTTCATCCAACACTTAATTTTTAATTCCTTCTCAAATACCATAAAAATGTATCATTTACGGTAAAACTTCACAAAATCTTTGGAAACTTAAAAAAATTTCAAACACAACACCAAAGAACCGCTAGGATAGTCGTATGTATCAAAAATGATACATAAGACAGAATTATGAAGTTTTTGAATTTTTTAACTCCTGTTTGAAATTTTTTTATTATTTGGTTTAATATAATGGAGATAATAATACTAACGAATTAAAAAATACCTGGCATCTAACTTTTTCTCAATTAGGGTTATATAGTCTATAAAATTAAAATGCATCATTTTTGATACAAAGCTCGGTGTACGGTTAAATTAAATTAAAGCCCTGAGGTGTGTAGGAATATAAACATACACATTGTATTAGAGAAGAAGCGTATCCAACTGAATCTGAGACCCTAATTTTAATTGAAATTACAACCATTAATCAACATGTTGGCTGTTTATTAGTTGCTTAATCCCCTGTATAGGCCAATATTAAATAATAAAAATATTTGCAAGTAAATAAAATAAGTGGCAAGACATTAATTTTATGAGGTTGTAAATCTATAAAACAAAAGTAAATAAAAAAAAAAAAAAAAAGAGACAACTACTCTAATAAAGCAAAGTTCCCATAACAGATGAGCAGGCACGTAGATTGGCACATTTTCAGATAATTAATACTTATTTCAATTACTTCATTTTTTTGTTAAACTGTCTTTAATGTCAGAGAGAGAAAAATACTGAAATATTTAAGATTATATCTTGTCTTTTTTTAAATAAAACAAAAAATTCTTGGTATCTTTCATATCTCAAATTTAAAAAAGAATCTTTAATTAAAGAAAACATTAATAAATCTTGAAGTAAACGAATAATTGCTAGAAGGCACAAAATGAGATGGCCTACTGCACTAACCGCTGAGCAAATCCGGTGTCAGATAATATCGCTTACACACATATTTAACGATAGTAAAGTGCCCACTAGTTTCCTAAAAGTTGTTCAAGAATTCCTACGGCGACTACCGACTGCGTTACTAAATAAAGAGACATTGAAGAGAACAACAAAACCGAAAGTTCAACTGAAAATTCAAATAAATTAATACGTTAGGCTAATACTCTACAAGACGCTCATCCTCCCCGTGCTTCTTTATGGCGCAGAGGCATGAACACTATTAAGCACTGAAGCAGCAGCCTTGAGAGTATTAGAGAGAAGAGTTCTACGTAAGATCTTAGGTCGAATGAGTGGGTGCGATTATTTCCGCATCTGATCCAACAATGAGCTGTATAAGCTCCTCAACGACAAGGACGTTGTGCAGCGTATTAACATCCAGCGGCTGTCCATGTCGTTCGAATGTAGGAGGATGCTCCGGTGAGACGGGTATTTGATGCGGAGACTTACGAAAGTCGGCCAAGAGGACGACCTTGTTGACGTTGGAAGGATTCCCTGTTAGTGATTGGTGTGACCAACTGGCGAAGGGGCGCAAAAAGCAGGGACGCCTCAAAAGATGTGTTACGGCAGACCGAAATCAGTTAAACGGGTTGTTAATGGCCAATTAAGTAAGAAAGTAAACCCACTTGTGGAAATACAATACTGATCGGGCCCGATATAGATGCATTGACAACAAAATTTTCGTCATAGGAACCTCACAGCAATTATAATAAGATATAGGTCTCTGGGTACATACGCCCGGAGACTGCTATAAATAATGTAACGTACGCGGGCAAGATCACCATGTAAATAATGGAAAAGTGTTCAGTTCTTGATTCGAGTTTTAAAAATGCCTCTGCTTTTACAGTAGAACGTATAATGGTCTGATCTTGACAACAATAGTGGTGATGGTATAAAACAACGACTGTTGATTGTACTTTAGTGAAAATAAAAATAATGGATATAATTATTCATTTATTCATTTTTATTATTTTATCTAATAAAAAGAACTATGCACGTTAACAAGATGATTAATCGAGCAAAGCAATTGGTGCAATTACTCGAAGAAAATTAATACAATTTTAACTTGATCAATAATCAATATCACCATTCTTTACGCAATCAAATCGCAATAGGTTTATCATGCAGTGGTACAATGTTGTTTGTGTTACTCGTTGCTTGTTGAATAACTGTTGGAAATAAAAAATGCTTTAATGCGCCACTTTGGATGGCTACGAATCACTTGTATAAGTTAATATAACTGCTTTAAATGCAAAGGAACGGAGTATATGGATCCTGCATAGCATATTATTCTGTGCTCTTCATAATGTATAAATCCGTAAATGTTTAGATTTATTATGCACTACTCATGGAGATAATTTTATGGCTCCTGACGCTTGATTTCTATTGCAAGATTAGTAGGCGTTAAGATTAGTAGGCGTTTCTGGGCAACTGGACAGTGGCGTGAATCGGATACTAAGATACTTAAGGAATTTGGGACTGTCGGGTGCAGTGACTACATGACACCCCTATGTAACTTCTCATTGTGTTTTATGACATCCATTCTGAACAAGGAGCTCTGAAGGAAAGGTACATGTACCTCGCAAGAGACTCCGTACAAATTTATAGCGAAAGCTCGAAGTTAAACTGTCGGACATAAAGTGTAAGTTACTCAATTCGTTACTCAGCTCATTATTCAGCATTCGCAACTTTTAAACTGTAGTTAACGATATTAATAGTTCTCATGTAGCTCAAATAATTAACAAAAAACAAAAGTATTTATATTAATCCATGCGATTGCAAAGTAATTTGTGTGATTAGTAACTTCGCTTTGAAGAAACTAATTACTAACTACATACATAATTGCTCATTACAACACTTTAGTCAGGATTACGACCTAGTTTCTCACACCACTGATGTTGTGTGTGTTAACTTTATACATGAGTGGTGGGGCCTACAGTTTAAAGTCGACCCCGAACGACAGTTTTTTTGAGAAACTTTTCATGGAAATTTTATTTACTCCCAAAGTTTTTGACAGAAATCTGCTGAGAGGAAGTCGCCGAAGAAATATTTTTTTATATTTTCGTTTTGAGTCTGATCTATACACTACCTACTAGACTACGGTGACTACACTAATTACTAAGCAGTAAATAAAAGAATATATTTTTGAACCATAATCGTCGTTTGTTTGGGTTTTAATTTTGTGCGAAATTAAACTAACTTCATTTCCAAATAGATTTATCTTGACCATTATCAGTGGTGTGCGAAGAGAGTTTTAATCTTTTTGTATAGGGTATGCGAAATTCTTTCAGCTTAATTTTAATACTGTTGTAGTATTCTGCACATCTTTTTTTCTTATTTTTAATCCATTCTTTGGTAAATTTTAAAATGATTTTCGAAAACTTTAATGCATCGGTCAGATGATAAATTCAATGCCAATAAAGTTAGCATTCTATACTCTTTATTGCCTTTACGTTCTTTTACCTCCATGTTGTGGTTAATTCTACTGAAATTCTAATGAAAACATCTTTGGCGGTACTACTGGCTGTATCAACGGCACCACTGATGTGGTTACCAGAACACAAGTGAACATATTGGCTTTTTAGTCAACTCTATATCGATGATGTCGTTTAACTATTTTTAGTTATTTTTGCAATTACATTGCAGGACTGCGCAAAAATTTTATTAAATGTAAAAATGCGTAAACTCTTTTGTATAAAAAAAAAATAAAAATTTTTAAAATAAAATTTTAAGAGTTACACAATGTCACTTAATGAAATGACTGATGTTTAAATTGTAAAATATCTATCGATTCCTCTTAACACAATAAAATCATGAACAGTGGATACATAAAAGGACGCGAAAAAATAATAAAATTTTGATATGTAGTTATATGGATGGCTTCTAAAAGAATCATGGATCTAACATGAAACCAGTGTAGAAATTTTGCGCTGTTCAAATTCTGATCGTTGACCACATCTTGCAATTTAAATTCCGAAATTATATTTTCACAACCATTTTTTAATTAAACATTTCTTTCGTGTAAAGCATTTGTCAGGACGCATATTAAGAGTCCATTAGTATGATGTATTATCGGCCTAAAGTGCCGACTGCTCCCCAGTCGATTAAAGCGTGGATGAGATGGTGAATGTAGTTTCAATTTCGAATATATATTTTGGAAAAACCATTGAGCCATCATACAGACCTTTCAACCGCTTTAATTAATTAGCACACATGATAACCTCCACGAAGCTTTTACGTACTAACAAGAACACATTTTTTAGCAAGAGAAGTGATATATCTGTGGACCATTAAAGAAAATGGAATTGAATTGGAAATGGAATGAATTTTCGCCTTACTTTCATGATTAGAACATGGATATGATGTTAATTTCCAATTTACAATCGAATTGTTTAACCTTCGGCAGAAGTTGATCGATTTTGTCAGTTCCCAAACATTAGTATTAAGTTTTAGGTTTTCATAAGACAACGTAGTCATATCAAAACAAACAAACATTAACAGTTAGCCTCCTCACACGTTTTTCTACATCTGACAACACAAATTTATAGTATTGGCCACCACCAGTTTTTTCTGTCTCTATTTTGTTGTGGCTTAGTTTGTTTTTAACATAGGCTTCATATGTTTTCTTCTAACAATTAAAATCTTTGAGTGCTTGTTCCGAGGAATTTATTTTTTCGGTGAGCTCCAACCAAAGTACTTCTTTGTCCACACGATCACAATTTCATCAAAAAAATACTATTTACGTTTTCTACGGAAGCTAATTTCAAAATTAATACGATTCCACTATATATAATATAATTTGACAATTCAATTATTCAATAATACCTACTTGAAAATCATGAAAGCTGATATAATATTTTGTAAAATAAATTGTAAATATGTTTAAGTTCACGAATTAGAAATTCTAATTGTTAGTATTTAAGCGAGGAGTTTTTAATAAATAAATGGATTATTAGTTTGGACTTCAAACAGAAAAGATCGTTGTATGATTTTCATTAATTGAATTGAATTCTGTGATAGGTCTGATAGGAATAACGAAATAGAAGGCGTGTTCGTATAAACAACCAAAAAGTGCTTCAAGACTCACACACGAATATGTGGTCATTATGCTTAATAAATGCTTGAAGCTAATCGCAAAAGCAATATAAACGCAAATTAAATTGAAACTGAATTTTAATTTTAATTGGATTTCAAGGTTTAACTTTTACTTACTATATATTTTATGCTCATTGAAAAAAGAAATAAGTCTTATTTCGATTGCAATCCTTCTGGACGGGAATTCAGTTTCACATCCACGATTTAGTACTGGTTTCCAAATCCTTATGACGGAGGTATATAATCGAAAGAAACTCTTAACCTGAAAACAGGTTCATTACATTGTACGTATACAGGACAATACTTATGCTATAAACACAATATAGGCAACTCTTCAAACGTATCAATCTCTCAAAAATAGAATACATGGGTGTATATGTAACTGATTGTTTTAAATGCAGTGCGACAGCATGCAACGATTCTCCTGCTTTGCATTTAGTCTAATTTCTATTTTAATCGCCACAATGAGAAAATTAAAACTAACAGTGAGAGGATTTGTGCTGGCATTGATAGCTTTTTATTGACAATAAAAAATTGTTAAGATCAACTCAGCATTAATTTTCTTACACAAAAACGAAATGTACAGTGCTGGGCAATTCAATGGAAACTTTTCTTAAAATTTACTTTTTCGTTGTTAGAATTCGAAAAACAAAAACTATTTCTGAAGAAATTTAACAGTTATTTAGAAGTTTATTTTAAACAATCTGTTCGATGTATTAACAAACAAAAAAGAATTGCATAAAAATAACATTGTTCTAAAATTATAAAAAAAGTTTCCATTGTTTTGTCAATACCTCAAAATTGAATACTTTTACTTTTCTTTATAATTTTAGAAGAATGTTATTTTTGTGTAATTTTTTTGTTTCTTAATACATCAAACAGAATGTGTAAAATAAAATTCCTAAATAATTTTTTAGTTTCTTCAGAAATTGTTTTCGGTTTTCCACTTCTAACAATAGAAAAGTAAATTTTAAAAAAGTTTCCATTGAATTGTCCAGCACTGTATATATAGCGTTATTAAAACCAAAAATTGTATACATCAGTGTTTGCTATCGATTTGCTTAAAAAAGAAAAACAAAGCTGCTCTCTATAACACTATTTTTTAAACCTTAAGGGCCAATTTTTGTGTGCAAGTTTAAACTTAAGATTAAGTTAATCTCCAGTTAAACTTCGTTTTCAGTTTTTGAGTTCACTTAATCTTGAGTTTAACCTTACGGTTAAGCAGTTAATCAGATAATTAAGTATCAATAATAGTTGACAAATTTTATTTAAAAAAAAAGCTTTTAAGTGAGGGAAAGCCGAATAAGACAAATATTTAAGTGACTATGAATTATATAAAACACAAATTGACAATTTATTTATTATTTTAAGAAAATAATTTTTTTGCATAAAGATCAATAGTATTCAGCTTTTGTTTGCTTTTATTTCTTTTTGTTTGTTTGTTTTTGTTCTATACAAAAGCAAATTCTCGTGAAACATTTTGAAATTTTTGCTTATAAGAGTGGCAGCTCTACACGTTAATCTCCAGTTAAACTCCCACTCAAAAATGAAAACTCAGTTAACTAAAGATTAAATTTAACTGGAGATTAACTTAATCTTGAGTTTAAACTTGCATTCAAAAAAGGCCCTAAATATTTTATTCTTAGGCTTTCTTTTACCAAACAATTTGATAAGAATTTTACAATATGACCAGTGATCCAGTGTATTGACTTTTTAGAATGTTTTGTTCAAACCTGGAGAGATAGTGTATCCTATGAAATATTCAACAAGTGAATTTTAATTAGAACATAATTTTATACGATAGTACATATATATACATATTTCTTGTTTATTGTCTATTTTTACGTCTATTTTTACGCTTTGAAAATTATTTTTCATTTACTGCATTGCAGGCAAAAGAATTGGCGTATCGTACTACATAAATCAGATTTTAATGATGATGAAAATTATCGTAGCACCGAAAATAAATGAATTAGTTTTGAGGACAGTACTGACGCCGGTGATGCTGATGCTGGTGTTGTTATAGGAATTTCTGTTGACATTATAAATTTCAATAAAATTCTTATAAAATAATTGGTACTGATTGTTTTGCTTCGTTTTTTTATGGTATAGTATAGCCTCGCATAGGGGGAGTGAAAAGATGACTTTATTGTTGTATGATATTAAAAGAAACAAAGCGTTTAATATTTTATAAAGCACTATATTACAATAAAAACAATTTTATTGTAGAGGTAGTCAATATCGTCCAGGCTCTGTCGCTGACTCAGAACATTTTATGGAAGAATATTATAAATGACAGAGAACAAAGAAGATAACAATAAATTGAAGTACAACATAAATATATGACCTAATTATAGTAATTAATTATGTTCTTTACTTTCTAGTATATTCCTTTTAATTTTTATTTTCAATCTGGGGCTCGCGCTCATAATGAGGTCAACAAGAGCTGTTGATGAACAGCATTCTCATGTTTAGACAAGTGCATATTTGTTATATCGTTTAGAAAGTTGTGTACATTTACAAAGTAGTTAAAATTATTTATTAAATATGACAAGAGTGTTCATGCCTTGTATTTGGATGACAAAACCCGCTATTGGTAATGTACTTACTTCTTTCATAATGGCTACATGTAACAATGAAACTCGTCGTTTAAAATATTCTTTGATGGACACGCTACAGCAAACACATCGCGAGAAAATGTGGATAATTCATTTTTTCTCTTCTTCAGCATGGGCATAGCTGCCAGATTTGACGATTTTGAGCTCCAAAAATATCATATTGACGGTTTATATCCTTATTTTGACGATTTTTGGAAATAAAAAATTGACCTCATATTCTTTACTTTAGTACATTAAAAGCCAGTCTAAGCTTTGTATTTACCGTGCAATTGCTACTGTTGGAAATTTATGTTAATAATAACAAAGAGTAAAGTATTATATTTTTAAGTTACTTTCGATTACATGTGATGATTTTTCTGTATTTTATTCCTTTTTAACGTCTAAAAGCCAAAAAATTACAACTCCTAAATAACCTAGTAGTTGAGAATAATTTATCACTTGTAGTTGCAGACAATTTCAAAAATTCGAGTTCTGCTTCTAATATTACCATCGGAAGAACAAAGGCAAGCGCCGTAATATTGTTTTGTACGACAAACACTCAGGGGATCGATGGCATTGTCTTTGGAACTATGAAAATATGTTATGTGAAGAAGGAAAGAGAGAACAGTGTTTATGGACACTAGGCTTGTATATATTTATACCATAAGTAACAGGAAAGCCCTCTGCAAGAAATGAGTTCCACATACGAATAGTCCGACTAAAAAACATATTTTTACTGTAATGCAGTGTGCGATTCATTGGCCAATAAACCACATACGGAAGTGGTGGTCGACAAAGACGAGCGTTACGTATGAATATATGATTTTCAGGAAAAGTCCCCTTACTTCGTTCGAGCAAAATCCTTTTGTCGAAGCGATAGAACAGTGAAACACAAACCACATTGCAACGATGCTCCAATGATTCAATGGATTTGGATACGGTCATTAACGAGCTACTACGGCCTCTACTGTACAAGATCGAGAAACCTCAAAACAGACGTTGAGGCACCGACCCATACATAAGAGTTGTATTCCAGTCTCAGTCGGTTACAAATGGTGTAAATAGTGAGATCATAAGATCTTAAGAAGGAGCTGAAAAATGTGTCGGTTGAAGCCAACATTACTCTGAATTTTCATGATCATAATATTTCTGACTCTTTAATACAGGCAAGGAAGAAATTATATGGTACATGTGTTTTTTCTAAAAATCTCTTTGGTTTTAAAGCTAATTTATAAGTTTATGTATTTTTTATATTTAGTAAAGAGAAACAAAAAATTAAAGTAAAAAATTTTCAGTTTGTTTATTTTTACTAAATATTTCTTATAGCTAATTCAAATTCTTAAAGGAAATATTTATATGGTACAAAATAAGAAAAAATTCAAAACTTAAAGCTAATTAAATATATTCAAATAAGATATTAATTTTAACAATGCGTGTGTCCTCCTCGATTTTTAATTACATCATTTAACCGAATTGGCATAGAGTTTATTAATTTTTATAACTCATCTTGGGAATTTCGTCCTATTTTTTTATTAAAGCTTCTTTCAGCTCTTTTAAGGAGTTATAAGTCATCCCACTCTTGTATATTTTGGCACTTAAAATTCCCCAGAGGTTTTCCACAAGATTTGGATCGCGACTAAGTGGTGGCCAGTCCAAAACAGTTATATCCTATTCTTCAAAAAATGCTTTGGTCCTATTGGCTACATGTATAGGGACGTTATCTTGCTGAAAAGTAAAATTATTTCCATAATTTTCTTCAGCAAATTCAACGAATACATTGTCCACAAAAAATGATACCCAAAAATGAAAAAATTATACAAAAAAATGATACCCAAACCAACACACCGGGATAGATTGTTTGTCTCCGTTTTTGGAAAAAATTAATAAATGAAGATGAGGAACGCCAGCTTTTAATTTCTAAAATTTTTTTAAATGGTTTATTTTTGAACTCAGGTATTTATGTACATATGTACATTGACTTTATATGTATGTTTTACTACAATAGAAATGATTTTGGTTTTTAAAAAATTTGAATTTATTTATTTATCTTTTTTGACGATTTTTTGACGATATTTTTTTATATATATATTTATATATACATATATATTTTATACATATATTTTTTTATATATATAATTTTTATATACATATATAATTTAATAAACGCCTTTGACGATTTTGACGATTTGTTCCCAAATATTTGACGATTTTGTACCTCATTTATCTGGCAGCTATGAACATGGGCCACGTATTATAAATGTACGACAATTGTTATTCCATACAATATATGGGATTTTTATGACTAGCAAATATGTTAATATGCTTGTAAATTTTTTCACTTATTATTACCTATTTTTCACATATTTAAACAAAATGGTCAATACAGACCAACAAGTTGTTCTACGAGAGCACGTTTCTTTAAAGAAAAATTAAAAGTGTATCATTAAGTCCACAGTAAAAATATTTGAAACAAAATTTTGTTACATTGGGTTCAAAAGAACTTACATACATAACATACATAATTAGTCATTGGTGCGCCTTCAGTCGGAATAAAGACCTAGCTTCTCACACCACTTATGTTGTGTTTGTTAATTTTATATATCGGTAGCGAGACCTACAATTTAGGGTCTGTTCCGAATGACAGATTTTTTGAGACATTTTTTGGCAATTTTATTCACTCTCAGAATTTGTGCCAGAAATCTGCTCAGAAGAAGTCGCCGAAGAAATATTGTGTTATATTTAGTTTTGATGGAAATGTCTGACCTGGGTTTTGAATTGTGGCCTCACGTCTAAGATGTCTACCTACTCGACTACGACGACTTCAATTTACAAATTGTAAACAATTTAACTGATAAGAAGTAAAATGTCGTGTTGAATTTTCAGTGAAGTTAAAAATATAATGCTGAAACTTAATAGAATGTAAGATGAGGTCTACCGCATCAAAGGCTTTCAAATGATTAAGAAGGAACATGAAGTTTAACTTTCTTTCAGCCAGTGCACGCTGTATATTTTCAGAAACATCTAATAACGCAGAAACACAGCTGTGGTTAGTGTAAAAACTTGATTGTGAGCAATTAGTCTTTACTGGCTAGAATGAAAACATTGTTTAAACAAATAAAGTTGGTGAATAAGGAAGAATAAGAAGAGAGTATAACTGTAGCAGTAGAGCCACAGAATCCATTGAAAGGCAGTCGATGAAGGAGTGGAAGATACCTACCATAAGAGAAGCAGTAGAAAAGGCCATGGGGGCGAAGCACGAACAATTGATAAAGTTAATAACAGAGGCGGTAAAATAAAATTAATACGCTTTGCAGAGAGAGAGAGAGAGAGAGAGAGAGATAGGGAAAAAAATGACAGCAAATTTAGTGACGTGGAAGAGAAAATCAACAGCTTTTATGCCAATAAGGGGTACACAAGTGTGGACTATGATTGAGGCTGCTTGTAGGGTTGAACACCTCTTTTAATATTTAAAGTTCAGTTGAACACAGCGGAAGCTCAAACGGATGGGACTGCAAGAAGAAGGTTCTAGAACTCATTTTAAACCCTAGAAAGAGTCCATCGAGGTTATAGCAGCTCTTCAATGAAAATTTAGAATGCAGACAATATACCAAAAACAAGGAGTTCAAGAGATATTGATAATGTGGGACGTCCACTCATTTATATATCATTTCGCTTCAGTCTAATAACTTCACCTTGGCCTGTGAAAAGTCGAGCTTTTGTACGCGAGTCCAACTCGCCTGCCTCGGATTATGAGCGAAAATAGAGCACGAAATTGCTGTGAATAAAATTTTTATTCATTAGCTTTAACAATTGTTTATAGAATACAGTATTCATTATTAAAACGTTTAAAAACTTCCATTAAAATAAAGGAAAACAAATAAAATTCTTTACCTAAAAGAAAAAATTAAGTAGCATAGCCAATAACATTTTTACAACAATTCTTTTCTGAGCAATTACCATTTGCTGGAAAGGTTCGTCCATATTTTTGCAGTTGTCGCGTTGTAATCAATACATTGGCTTCACTTTCGACAAACCATTTCTTCACATATTGAGATGTGTTTTGGTGCCGGTATAGTGCCACATTGTCTAGTCAATGCGAATTTCCTCAATTTTAAACGTGAAATTCTGCTAAATCATTGCGGCGTATAGCGGCCTTTTCAGTATCTTAGGGTAACAAACATACTCTTACATTTGGTGATAATCCAGCTAATATCCTCCTCTGTTTTCCTTAAATATAAAGTGTTTAAAATGACAACACAAGACAGAACTAATTTTTTTGTCATGATGTTGTAGATAATTCCATGGTATTTATTTTTTGAATACCATTTCCATCATATGTCTCTCATGGCAAACAATTATACGGTCCGTGCGATCAGTCAAGTCAAACTACTTTTTACATAAATTCTGTCAGTATGCCGTCAATGATGGTTTGAGTATTGCTTTACAAGGTTTTGAGTATTGCTAATTTTTCGGCATAAACCCATAACTTAACAAAGCCTTAAATCGCACGGACATGGAGAGTGTTGAACAGCAACACTTCTGGAATGAAAATTCTCACCAAATTGAATTTTGCGATAAAACGATTGTTAAGCGCGCTGTCTGCCACGTTGTGTCGTTTCCTTTTAAATAAATGTCATGGATGCTTAGCTAATTAATTTTTGAATGCAAAAAATTGATTCAGTATGCACTCCCTATTCAACTTATTGTTAGTTCCGTTTCATTTCATTATGAGAAAAGCAAACAAGTTCAAAACGATGACAATTCGACATTTCGGAGTCTTATTTAAGAGATTTCGCTACAGCAGAGTGGGAAAATGAGCAATAAATGAACGAGTGAACTGTTCACTTGGCCGACGATGCTTTCATACATAAATATAGAATTTGTCATTACAACCCTTCAGTCAGGACTACGAACTTGCTTCACGACACCATTAATATTGTGCGTGTTAATTTTATACATGAGTGGCTTGATGTAAAGTTTAAAGTCGACTCCGAACGTAAAATTTTTGTAAAACTGTTTCAATGCAAATTTATTTGCTGTCTGAATTTTTGCAAGAAATCTGCTGAGAAGCAGTCGTAGTTTTTGTTGAAGATGTGTTGAACGCAAAATGGGTGCTGTGCTCTATGAACTCGCAAACAGATTTTTTTCTTTTCCAAAGTGAAACGATTCATTGAGATTTTTCAAACCTTACTAAAAAGGTTGATATTTTCAAACGCCAAAAAATATTCATCAATATCAAAAATAAAAATAACAAGCATTAAAAACAAAAAAAAATTAATAGGTTTGTCATATTTAAAGACAATTTAGAAGCTATAGGCCTTGCACATAAAAGGTATGCAAGCAGTTCGACGTTTTAAAATTAACAATTTTTCCTTTTGCTCAAAAACCTACAATATAATTTATTAATAACACTAAGCGACAAAATAAAAAAAATGAAATACACCCAGCTAATGACATAGTGTAGGTTGTAAGTTTTGTTGAGTAGAACTCAAAAATATTTTTTTTTATATTTCCAATAGTAATTTTTCTCCAATTTTATTAAACGAAGTGTCAGTCTCTTCACAAGATAATGCACTTTCAGAATGACACCACTTATTTCAAATATTTTAATTAAATTTTGCAATTAAGAATGGTTAAACTTGAAAAAACAAGAAAAAAAAATAATTTTTTCCAAGTTTACCCGATCAAAACTCATTTAAGTTTGAACCATATGTTAATGTATACCGTTTTAAAGGCTCATCTCTCCCCTTTTCAAAAAACTTTGGATTTTCAAAAAAGGTTAAAAATACAGGAGATTAGAAACAAGGAGAAGGAACAAAGTCCGATCAATGACATAAAAACGATGCATACTGGAAGGGACAAACTAATCTGACAGTGTAAAGTAAAGTTAATGGCATGTAATACGAATTTCAGGATTGATACACGATGTAATAACGGAAAAATGTGAAGAAAATAAGGAGGAGAATAAAGGGACAGTAAGAAAAGCGAATAAAAAACTGCGAGATCCCAATTAAACACATTTCTTTGTCACAGAACTAAGCTCTGCTCTTTTCTTTTGTCTTTTAGTCTTGAAAAAACTAAAGTTATAGTAGAACTATACTTTATACTTATCGCCCTTGTGTGACAGTAATCATGATAATGGTAATCACAGACCTATTCATCCGCCATCTGGGAACCCACACACCTTCTGTCTACATGTAGACAAATCTGCATAGTAATACGGACAGCGTAGCGCCATTTCAATTCGTTGGAACAGGTAAAGTAGTGTCACTTTGGCTAGCTCAAGCGCCCTTTTATTGAGTCCTATTTTCCTGAGGATGATGCGAATACTAAACTGTTCAGCCACCTCGTTAGGAGACGATCGATAATCGTGGATAGTTCTCGTTCTGAGAACCAGGGATTCCAAGGCTTCAGATTGATAATTTACTTTTTTATTTCGAGGATTATTCTTTGGGCTTTGGTGATTTTATCTTTTAACAAACCGAAACATACGTACAAAGTTGCCAAAAAATTCTTTTTGAAAATAATGTCTGAATAAAAAATTTAAAATTTTTCATTTAATTATTAAAGGGTCCGACAAATAACTTTTTTTTGAAAATTGTTAAAAAAAACTACTGAATATTTTCTCAAATTTCTTTTTTTATTTGAAAGTACAATCCTTCCGGTTAATAATGGAAAATAATTTCATTCAAATGGCTGCCTCGGCTGGCCATGCAGTAGCCTACACGACGGGTCAATTTGTAAGCCATTATCGATTGTGTGCAGCTGTATTTCACCAATGAATTCACGAATATTGTCCTTTAAAGCGTCAATTGTATCTGGCTTGTCGGCGTAACACTTATCTTTGACGGCACCCCACAAATAATAGTCCAACGGTGTCAAATCGCAGCTCCGAGGTGGCAAAAGTTGTTTGGCGGACCCTTTAGTTATAATTGTAAATTTATTTATAAATATTTTGTTTTTTTATATATAACAGACTATAACAGGCAGCCATACAGCCAAGTGCGCAAAAAATTTCATTGAAGAGCTATTAATAACGCATCGCTAAAGAGGATATTGCATTCTGACTAACTAGCCAATAAGAACTATATACTATGAGTATTGAATGTAAAAGAAATACATGAATTAAATTCAATATATATAAAAGCATTCATTATTGTAGAAGTGTCTTAATGGATTTTTTTAATAAATGCTTTTATGGCAAAATAATGGGCAATAAATTTCAAAAGGTTTTTATATGTTTAGTGAAATTTGTTTAATTTTTAAAAACATCTAAATTTTTAATATTGCGTGAATTGCTTTTAGGATGTGGTCAATATAAATCATTAAAATTATTATTTTGTTTTGGAAAAACTTAAGGATTAACGTGCCTATTATATAAAATATACGTACAAACGTAATTGGTCATTACAATCCTTCAGTCAGGATTACAACCTAGTTTCTCACACCACTTATGTTGTGTGTGTTAATTTTATACATGAGTGGTGGGAACTACAGTTTAAAGTCGACTCCGAACGACAGATTTTTGAGAAACTTTTCATGGCAATTTTATTTACTCTCAGAATTTTTGCCAGAAATCTGTTGAGAGAAAGTCGCTGAAGAAAGACATACTTTTTGTATTTTATTTTGATGCCTGGTCTGGGGCACGAACCCAGGCTTTACGTCTAATAAGCCAACACACTACCTACTAGACTACGGCGACTTTTATTAATTGATTAATAACAAACGTAATTGAGCGCTTAAAATTAAAGAGCAGACTTAAAGAAGAGAGAAAAGGATGTAATAAAGCAAAAAGTCGAACTTTTCACTTCAAGAATGGAATATTGCATTAGCTACGCTGATGTTAGTACAAGCTGTACTGTTTAACCGAATCACTCATTCAATTAGCTACATATACACCGTCGGACGTTTTCACAGTTACTGAAGCAGATTAAAAGAAAAATTAATACCGTCATTGTTGTTTTATGTAAGAAAAACTTTTGCAGACTTTTTATTGTTTTTGTTATTCAGTCTCTGCTTCGTTGTAGGATTTATGTATATTTAGTTTGCATTTGAGCAATGTTTAACAGCATGGTTTTGTGGAAGTAGAAGTTATAAGGAAGTGTAAGGAGTTGTATGTTTTATTGTTCTTTTTGTTCCTGTTTTTGTTTTTGTTCTTGTTGTAGTTATAGTGTCTGTTTTTTTGTTTTGTTTAAAAACCTACGAAAGAACATCTGTCTGCATATGCACAAAGCTAATTCAGTTATATTCAAAATTAACACTCACAGATATGTATCCAAACGTCTAATCCAAACATCTTTTTTTTTGATTTTGTAAATATGTATATATGTATATGTGAAACTTAGTGTAGAAATGTACAATTTTCTGGGATTTTTTGCCGAGGTTGCACATTGGCTTCCGTGGCCGAAGAAAATGTTATGCTTTTCCATGCGACTAAAAAATATCAACCAGATAGTGCTAATAAAATACGACGCATAAACGTGAACAAATTGTTTAAGCACCAGACTATAACACTCCAACATGAGGCAAATAGAGTGAGGAAACGGACATCAAAATACAGCACCAGCATGAAATATATAACGAAAAGTGGAGGCCAGAATTCAATGCAATCTATGGATTGTTATAAGCATATTGAATTAAGATAAAAGATATTAAATTAAAAAATGATAATAATTATTGGACGATTAAAACCATGAATATTCGCTGGGGAAATAATGTAATAAATAAAAAATGTTGTAATCACTCAGTCCAATATCTTACGTGGCAAGTGATTTGGATGAAAAATAAGTTTTTCAATTATTTTCTAAATGCTCTAAACACTTTTTTTAAACGACAAAACACTGAGTTCTTTACGCCTATTGGTGTTTTTAATGTATAATAATGCGTTCAGAAATTTTTTTCATATTCTTCCCCATACTTTAAAGCATATCACCACATTGGTTTTAGGAATTCAATATATTTCGCAGAGTTTCATTCTAATTTTGCTACAATGTAAGTTTTCCATGTCCGGCAAATTATCTATTGTTGCGATCAATGAAAAGATTACTTATAGGCAACTACCATCTGCATAAAAACCTTCTTTATAATTTTCTTGTCTCCTCGTTTTATGCGCCTCATAAATTTATGATTACAGAGGACTCATATAAAAATTTTCATAAATCTTTAAGATCATTATTTCTGTAAGCTGTTGACTAAAATGCCTAAAAGTCATGTTATATTTCGAACAATGGGCTTGCACTTTATATCAACCAACGAACTTATTGATTTATGAACTGACAGAGTCTTCCAGATGGTTACTTTGTAGATGTGGATTTTGGATTATTTCTTATACTAAGGTGCCTCTTCACGACAATAATAATAAGGCTTCAATAAACCTGAAAAGCATTTTCGAAATCCAAGTAAGACAAGACAAAAGTGATTATTTGATTATCGTAGTCTAGTAGGTACAGACATCTCCAATAAAACGAAATATGAATAAAAATTTCTTTGGTGACTTTCTCTCAGCAGATTTCTGGCAAAATCTCTGAGAGTAAAACAAAAAGTGTTATAAAAGTTTTTCAGAAATCTGTCGTTCGGAGCCGAGGTTAAACTGTAGTCCCCACCACTCATGCTTAGCATTTACACACACAATAAGTGTAATGATTATTCAGTCCGTATTTTCAAGCTATTCAATTCCAATCTATTCTTAGCAGATGTCCTTAGACAATACTTTTACCCACCTGTTGCGAATCATGTGCGTGATAATTTTGCATTTTGTGAGTTCGATTTTCATTGTAATCTTGTCTACTACTTGTTCTTTCTCGCCTTTGTGATTCATTTGCTAGAAATTGTGATTGTAGAATTTTTGCGGCTGGGCACTGAACTGCGGGTTTGTTTCTAAGAGGTCGGATGACATGTTTTCAGTTCCTGAGATTCGTTGTCTGTCAGTAATTGTATCAAGTTCTCCTTCTCCTTCAAACCGGGTTCATCATTTTTTCGATCATTGCTTTTCATTTCATTTTCATTCATCATTGAAGTGATATAATTTAGAAATGTTTTATGTGTGAGATGTGCAGAAAGTTCGTTAAATTTTAATTGAAACATAAAAAACAATAAAGTTCATTTGCACCTACGCAGATAAATGCTTTATTTAACAAGTCTGTTTTACTTTTAGATTAGAAGTAATAAAACTGTTTTTGTTTGGAACCAATATTTCGTTACTGTTTTGAAAACTTCTTCTGAGAAATTTTTTTCTTTTCTTGTGAAGTGGTTACTCGTATTTTCAAACAATTCGTAAATTTTAAATAATTACGAATTAAATTCCTACAGTTCAGTTAATTCCGTATAATTTCTTAATTGTCTCATTATTAATTACTATGAAGTAATTTTTATAATTTCTCGGTGTCCAGTGTTCTTAATTTTATTTTTATAATTTATTTGCAAACATGGCACATTTCATTATACCTTTAGCGCGATAAAAATTACTTGTGGTTATTTAATGGTTAACAGCAGGACAACGCGATAGCAGAATACCTTTTGCGGTGTGTATAAGTCCTCAAATGATACCCAGGTAAAACAAAACAATAGGTCAAGGGAAATTATATACATTTTTTGAGGAGTTGGTTTAAAACAGCAATTATGTAAATAGATTTTTTTTCTTTTTGTCTTCCTTTTTTGATTATGGCATTAAAGCTACTGAAATAAAACAAGCAACAGTGGATACAATTTTTATTTTGATTTTTGCTTATTCTATAAATTTGGAGGGTGTAGTGCGAACAAAAAATGGCTTGTAGGAATATATTTTTTAATCACAATAACAAAATAAACGTTCATAAATATTTCATAATTGCATTTAAATTTAATTGTTGTTTTTCCAGTTTAAAATTAATGTTTAATATTTTTCTTTAATTTTAGCTCTTAACGATATATATATATATTTGAAAATATATTCGTGCATCTCTGTCATTGACTCACATTTCCATTCCCAAATATTTTAATTTTCATAAATAACTGATCAATAATATTGCCTTAATATTGATATGTATCATACAAAAGCATGGTATTGTTTTTTTTTTCGCTCTCTCATACCTCACAACCTCTTCTTTTGAATAACTCTCTTATTCTGTAAAAATATTGCATATCCAACAGAGATACAGAATGTTATTGATCGAAGACAATATTTATAATAATGAATTACTGTGAACAGACGATTTATTGTACTACACTATACCTATACTGGGTATTCCCTCAACCTTACTACTTGTTTTTATTAATTATGCTATAAAATACAAACTTTATTCTTCTTTATTCTTCTAAATAGAAATTTGATAATTTATTACAAAAGCTTAAGGACACAACCAAAGATAATAAAAGTTTTGAAAACATTACTCAGTTATAATTAATGCTTAATCGCCTTAATAAGCAAAAGAAAACAGCAAAATGGACAAACATTAAAAATATTTCAGTTCTTCCTGCTTTTCGGTTTTTGAAGAATATACTCAAACTTAACCGTAGATCATGCCTTAAAAAACTTCATAATTCTAGCTATGTATCACTTTTGATACATACTTGTAGTAAATAGAATTGTCACGATTATTGATAGATTTTGTTAAGAAATTTTAATATTTTTATTTATTTTAATTCATTTGAATAAAACTTTTTTATATTATTACATTTTATTATCCGTTTTATGAAATTTACGTCAACATTTTTGACATAATGTATGTTGCAGTATGGTTTTTTATGTAAAAATCAGTCACTTCATGTCAGCTTGGTCTTATTTTTTTCTAAATGGTAATAATTTGACATCTAACACCTTTGCTTTGTGACGATTTATAAGTTTCCTATTGTTTAGAAAGGGCAGCTAATTGTTATTTGCATCAGTAACGCTCTCAATTGAGGGCTGACTAATACCTGCTGGTACAAACCATTGCTTTATTTCGTTAGAAAAATTTGTTGTCAACGTCATGTGAGGTAAAAAAGTTTTCCGAACATCGATTATGTCAATAACAATGCTCTCTCTTTGATTGCTCTCTGGTTTTCCGATTACAAGTTTCCCCAAATACGGCTGTAAGGAATTGCTACGCACGTAGCATGTACTTAAATCTAAAACTGCTAATTTGCTTTCGGTGGACCACGAAATATATAACGGAAATAAAGTTCAATTGGTTACTCATCTATAGCTATAAAATTATTGGGATTATTGAAAGCTTAAAGACTTTCAGCTCTTTTTTGAAAAGGCGTAATGGGTGTAAATTTATCATCATTTCCGAGTAGCACATTATCAAAGCGAATGATTCTGTTACCTCATACGTACGTAGTTGACCGAAATATTATCATCTGTAATATCTATCAAACAAAACAGAAGACGAAATACTGTTTTTGAGAAAAGCAGTAAGAAAGACTCAATAACATTTCAAGAAACAGCTGCTAGCAATCTGCGTGAAAATTGGTATTATTTCAATACTTATCTGTTCCAAGTAAAGCCATACTTTCGTCAATTCATGAGACGGGTTTCGGTTTTCTTCTTCTTCAAAATCTTCAGCAGCAGGAATGTTACATACATTCATACGTAATCGACATCTTAAAGCTATCACGCTACATGCTAGACTACTATTACTGCAATCAATATCAAGAACAGAAAATTCAACCTTTTCACTTTCATCCAACACTTAGCTTTCAGTTCCTTCTCATATACCATAAATAAAGTATTATTTACGATAAAACTTCACAAAATTTCTGGGAACTTAAAAAAATTACGTCACAAGACTAAGAAATCCCTAGGAAAGTCGAATGTATCAAAAATGATACATAAGCCAGAATTATGAAGTTTTTGAATTCCTGTCCTGTTTAAAATTTCCTTTTTTTTGTTTGGTTTAAAATAGGGGCGATAACAATACTCATGAATTAAAAAAATATCAGGCATCTAACTTTTTCTGAATTAAAGTTATATAGTCTCAAAAATTGAAATGTATCATTTTTGATACAAATCTCGATCTACAGTTAACTGGATTTTCCTCTAGGTGGGCATGAAAAATGTTAAACAATAAATTAAATAATAAAAGCATTCAAGAAATCAGGGAAAACAGAACAAGTAGGGGGAAAACGAGCAAATGCAAAAAAATAATAAAATTAAGGGAAAGCAATACTAAAGAGCTATAACGAATGATAAATTCAAATTAACTTTATGAATTCAAATTTGATAAAACCCAATGCATATATTAATAGACAAACAATTTTAAGCTTACTACATCAGAGCTAAGCTATTTATTCATTGCGAAATGCAGTTTCGCATAGCCTTGATGATTTTTTAACCGCAATTACACTCAAAACGTTATTGAAGGCTAATTTGGTTCCTAAATCGACGACGTGACAATTGCATGATAAGCGACTTTTACAAATGCTAAGAGTAGATCAACAAGTGTTTACTGCTCTTATTTTTCTTATATCTGGCTATTCTGAATTTAAAGAACATAATTCATGTGTACACTTTACAAGAGACTATTAAATGGCATTAGTGTTACATAGACTTTGTTACTAAAACTGAATTGGCCTTCTGTATGGTATATATTGATGAGTCTGAATTTCGCCATTCAGAAACTCTAGTTATTAATAAAGTACCATTTGTTCCTGAACTCACCAATACTCCATTAAAGCTCAGATAATTTGTAATTTTCAACTACATACAAGACATATTGTAGTGGAAAAACCTTAAAGTATAACTGATTTAAATAAAAATTGCAGCATTTATAAAAAACCGAAAAAATATAATTCAGAAAATCTGTGGAAAACTGGTGATAATTTTATAACATCTTATCGAACGAATTCAAGTCATATGGAAAGCAAAAAACGAATAGAATAGACGCTGTTTTCAAGTGATTAAAGAAACTTTTAACAATTTAAGTAATTGAAAAATGTGAATTAATTCACCTCAAAGTGTTTCGTTGCTAGTGAATTGTTGTGTGCTGTATTTTGCACAATATTTTAAAGATTTTAAGGGAATACCAACGACTGAACTAATGGAAGAGTACCAAGACGATGGTGAAACCAATGATCAAAAAGATCTAACTTTAAAAAATAGGAAATTGGTTTCTTTCTGCAAATACTGTAAATCTTACTTTTGTGTATTTTGATATACAAAATGTGCAAGACTTGATTTCCGTCTTGTAAATTTTTTCTTTCCAAGTCACTCCTAAGACCAATATTGTGTAATGTTGTTCAATTATGAACTTCTTTCTATCTTCTCTCTGTTTCTTATGTAAAAAATTCGAACATATGCACTTAATGACGTCAACGTAGCAGTGATTAAAACAGCTATTTCTAAATGTATTCATTGCGGCGTGCGAAAAGGAATCTTAGGAAACATGTCATTATTTACACAAAAGATAAATTGTTTGAAAATTATCTGCGTTCCGTTTTCACCCTAAATATATATATGTATATAATGTAATAATACGGCCGAAATGCTAGTTGATCTTGCTATGGAATTGTACAATAGTATTCCAAATCTCACAATACTCAAAGGTTGGCCTTGCTACGCCTTCAGTCCCGCCAACGTTTCAGTCTTGTGAGATTTGGAATACTATTGTAGAATTCCAGACAAAGAAAGCTCCTGGAACTGATAAAATAAGTAAGCAGATTCACACAGAGCTAAGGATTATTCTCTTTGTCTTCAATGCTACTTTATACCTTTTCAAGTACCCTCAAGAATGAAAAGTGGCTATAGTTAAAATAATACCAAAGCGTGTCAAGAATCATACCAGGCCTTTAAGTCTATTGCCTGCGGTGTTCAAACTTTTTGAAGAATTCTGTATAATGCTCTGCTCCTTTTATAAATGTTAACCAACCATTGGGCCAACCACGTAGGACAAGTACAGGTAAAACAAAATTTGAAGAATCGGTCGACGATTTATAAATAAGAAGGAAGACTTTTTAAGTGGTTGCCAGCTTATTTTATATTTAATATTTACTTTCGATATGCCATTTAACATACTTTAACCTTTGCTGATGACACTTGTATTCTTACGACAAATCAGGAACGCATTTGTTAGCTAGAGAAGCGGCTACATATTAGGTGAATTAACAATAATGTGTACATATGTCTCTGACGTGCCTGACGCTCGAATTAGTACGTCAAGAATTGCATATTAAATAGCTTGGCATTCCACTTAATACACGCCGGACTTTGAATTTCACATTAAAAGAAAATTAACACACAAAACTTTTGGAATTATATTGGCTAATTGGTAGAAACTCCAGCTTGAGATAAATGCGATTGTTAACCTCAGACATCGTCTAACATTATTGTTGAAACGAATGATCTTTAATAAAGCACAAAAAAGATTGCTTCTAGCAGAATTAAATTAATGAAACACTTTTTCCAATATTTATTACTCTGGGTGCCCTGGTAGTCTAGTGGATAGCGGACACACTGGTCTCTTACACTACCCCGAACATAAGGTCTAAGTTACACAGCTTGTAATAATTCAATATAACTTGTAATTATAATGTAATTAGTAAATAAATATTTATCAATCTATGGCATTTTCAACCGATTTTCCCTACAAAATTTCTACCTACGCTTAGATAGAAATCTTTTAAATTTTTCAAATTCAATTTTTTGCCTCTCTATAGTGCATGTATGTATAATAATAATTTGTAAGGTTTCTTAACATCTATCTTACAAGATTTTTTCCAATAAAAATCAATTCACATATTAAAAGGCACACATCTTGGGACCACCAACAACATTTGACAGAAGGCTTTTTTTGTTGTACCATCATTATCAAACTTAAATGAACTCCCTGGAATTGTTAAATAAATTTGATAACACAAGTTTAAACAGAAAAACCATAACATTTTTCACTACATTTCAGGATATTCATGAAGCGAACGTATCTGTGTATTTGCTTTCATGACCGGTATCTATAGATTACCTGCGTGTGTACATACAGCTGCACAACCAAGAAAAACTTTTACTGAACTTCTGAGGATTTATATCTTGGCTTTCGAACACTTTAAAACAAAGAAAAAATTGAATCACTTTAAGGGATTAAAAAAAGAACACAAAACTGAAATGAATGGCGAAGACAAAAGCTTAAAAGAACAATGAAAAAATAACAAAGATTTTAGCTTAACTGCGAAAGAGAAAGTATGGTATGTGTGCTTAAATTTGATGTGTTTCAATCTCAATTGAGTTTTAAATACTCAAGTCTAATGCACGATCATTCGAAAATTTGGTCACACTTGTGTAAATATTTTTATTTATTTAATAACTTATTTGTTTTTTTTTTAGAAACAGGGTGCCCTGGCAGTCTAGACTATTAGCGTCGTGGGTTCGATTCCCACCAGAGACTCTGGTCTGTGACACTACACCGAGCATATGGTCAAAGTTACTCAGCTCGTATACAATTAGAATATAATTTGTAATTGCACGCCGCTTAGTTATGGCTAAAAAGCCGCAGTTTAAATGAAAATAAAAATCAAATCTTTATCAGCTAAAGAGCCGTTATGATCATCAATTTTATTCTAAATTATATCAATCAACTTACATCTATTTATACAAATTTCTTAAGTCTAATTTCTTACATATTAATACTTATGACCTAATTTAAGTTTTACTTAACATAGAGTGTGCATGGTCAGCATTTTGTTGTTTACAATTATTGCGTATAGAAAATTTGTATAATGCAATTTGATACCTCGTGCCATTGGTCATTGACAGTTTTGTTTATATTATTGAGGAATGTATCAAAATGCATTTTTAGTTAGCACAACTGTAACCAACACACAGCAGTGGATAAGTGTGACCAACACACTATAAACAAATGGGACTTTCATTATCGTTTTTGATCTTAGACTTGCCGGTATAAGTGTCTTTCATATTGCATTAAATATCTTCTAATTAATTTTCTTAATTCCTTCAGGAACACTTTTGTACATAAAAAGTATAATTTTTGACTTAGACAGTTGTTCCTTGGGACCATAGAAATATAGTATAAATAATTTCATTTAAGATAAATGATTCCCTAGTATTCATTAGAAAAACTTAAGAGTAACTCAGCCGCCTTAAAATCTACATATATCCCAGTTGAACCCTGAAATGCTTCTTTGCATTTTGACAGTTCTCTTTCACCAGACACGAAAAACCAATAATTTATGTTTGGCTTAACTCTAATCAATATATCGTTTCTTTTTCAGAACCCTTTCATTTATAGAATGTATTGCATTTTAGTTTCAAAATCTTGATCTAGGTCATTTAAAGAGAGCTATTTTGTAAAAATAATTGCGTTTAAAAAGTTTACAAATTTTAAAAACTGAAGAAGCCGCAATGTTTTTTGTGTCTCCTGTAAAATTTGAAAAAAGGGACTTAGCACATTTGCGAATGAGACTAACGAAATATTTCCTTCATATTTCTCGAACACTCCAAACTTCTTTTGTTTGACCGAAACGGTCATTTTAATCCTTTCACACAAAATTACTGATTATAGAAATATTTGTAACCTATTTTCATAATCCAAAGTTTTTTGTAAAAGGGGACAGATGAGCATTTAAAATGGTATACATAAACATATGATTCAAACTTACATGTTATTAGTTTTGATCGGGTAAACTTGGAAACATGATTTTTTTCTAATTTTTTAAGTTTAGCTATTCTTAATTGCAAAATTTAATTAAAAAATATAAAATAAGTGATGACATTCTGAAAGTGCATTATCTTGTGAAGAGATCGACACTTCGGACAAAAATTACGGTAGTTATTATTTAAATACAAAGTAATAGTCGTGTTATACATATTTTTTATATATGTCATTTTATCAGAAGTTTTGATGGATCTTGATTGTTTATCGCAAAATGTGCTATTTTCAAGTTTACACAACTACCAGAAGTCGGTTAAAATTTGTGTGTTTGCAAATATTATTATTTCTCTCTGCGCTAACATTGTACAACTTCTGGTAGTCGCTCAAACGTGAAATTGACATACTTTGCGATATACAATCAAGATCTATCAAAAATCTAAGTTGGCAACAGTAGTTATTATAGCTGTATTTTCACATTACGTGTATATTTACTACTGTTATATATAATTAATGTACACATGTATGTATTACATTTTTAATGTCTTACCATTAAACGTAATATTGCAATACATTTCTGTAGTACAGGTTTTAACCCTATTACACACTAGTGGATTTCTTACATTGAATTGTTCTGATGGAACCTTTTTTCGAAATGGAACTTTATAATGTCTGATCGTAATGCTAGAAGACGTGACATATTATCGTTGGAGAATTTCGTGTTTTCTTCAGTAACACTAAACAGCATTTATAAATGCTGGCGATGTTAAAAACGAAAATATAATATAAAATAAAAAGAAAGAAGTACTTAACTTTCCCATGTGTTGTTGCTTAAGTATTCCATGTAATTAACTTTTGAGCGTCACAACTTTTACGAGCCTCTACTTGTTAATTAATTTGTCTGAAAAGTTCGTAGGCTTTTTATTTAGATACTTAAAAAAACATGTTTACAACTTTTACACCTGTCGGACTATTAAAATGTGCCATACAGCATTTTGATTGCTAACTTTTGGTAGTCAAATACGAATGGATAAAAGGAAGTTTATATGTTAATAAAACATTATTGGGTCCTTGCAACAAGAAAATCTAATGCTGAAAAGTGGCTTAATGTGCTAAGTTTAGTGCGAAATAAGCAACGAGACGATCACGCTCCGACGAAAACCTCGAAAAATAAAATAAAATAATTTGGAGGACCACAAAGTGAAGTTAACGAGATACCTGAGGCTCTCAACTTATCGAAGCTGCGAGCTCCCACTCTACTAAAAACAATAACAAAGTGATGATTCTGAGTACCGTTTGAAATTATGCGTGGATAACCAAACGATCGTCACCATTTGTCAGGATTGCAATCTAGCTTCTCACACCACTTATGTTATGTGTGTTAATTTTCTTATACATGAGTGGCGGGACCTACAGTTTAAAGTCGACTCCGAAAGACACATTTCTGAAAAACGTATCCACTGGTCACGTTTGGGCTACTTAAAAATTGTGCTACTTAAAAATGCATTTGATACAGTCCTCAATAAAATAAACAATAATTATCAATGACTTAAAAATTGTGACGGCAAGAGGAATCAAATCGCATTATATAAATTTTTAGCAAAATTATTTGCAAATTAGCAAAATGCTGACCACGCACACTCTAAGTTAAGTAAAACTAAATTAGGTCATAAGTATGAATATGTAAAGAAATTAGACTTAGAAATTAATATAAATAGCTGCAAATTTTATTTATGAAAACAGAATAAAATTAATGATCATAACGGCTCTTTAGCTGATAAAGAATCTTTTTTATTCTCATTAAAACTGCGGCTTATTAGCCATACCCAAGCGGCGTGCTCGCCCTAATCATAAGCAAACCCGAACTGAAACAAGACTGACCGATAATTAAAATACAATTTGTAACTATTATTATAAAACATTACATGGCATATTTTTTTATCTCTCGGAGTTTTTGCCAGAAATCTGCTAAGAAAAGTTCGCCGAAAAAATATTTTTTCATATTTTGTTTCGTTTGATATATCTGAATTGGGGTTTTAGGAGGTTGCCTCACGTCTCATAAGCCAACATCCTACCTACTAGACTGGACTGCTACTGAAAAATTTGCAAGAACAAAACAGCCGGCTATCAAGTTTATGGCATTAGTATTTTCGGATGCATATGACATAATATTCATCGACTATCTTGTTCTTATTAATAGGCCATTAACAACCGGATGAATAGATTTTGTCCTGCCTTAACACATCCATCCAGACGCCTCTGATTTTTAGATGCCTTCACCACTTAGTTCAACCCATCGATGACAGGGCTTACTCGATTTGGTCCTTCCAATGCAGACAAAGTCATTCTCTGCGCGGACTATAGCTAATCTCCACATTAAATATCCGTCACGTCGGAGCATCCCCTTCCATCCGAACGACATGGCCGAGCTAGCGCAGCAGCTGAATGTTAATGCCCTGCACAACGTTCATTTCGTCCATTATTGGATTGGATATTGAATTTATCTGCAAGTCGCACTGGACCAAAGATCATACGTAGGACATTTTCCTCGAGTACTCTCAAGGCTGTTACATCAGTGTTGAGGGAATCCATTGTTTTCGTTAATTATAAGATCATAGGTCAATAAAGGAGTTCTAAAAGTAAAGAATTCTGAGCAGAATTCAATGGTAGTATCATATCTAGCCAGTTAATTCTCTCTACATCCTATCTCGAGATATTTCTGTTCTTAACAACTCTCGTCAAAGCCAGTATTGCCTGTCCAGAGACGTCTGCCAATCTACCAAACAGTAAAGGTGAAGTAGCAAGAGACTTTCAATCGTCTTCACTGTTAACGGAGATGTAGTTATGAATATCAGAGAGTTAATAAACATTTTTTAGGGGTATTAATGATAGAGATTTATTTTATAATTTCATTCTACTAGTGTAAACTGATTTATTTTAATTTATTAATGGCTCACAAATGACTGTATTAAGCCATATGAAAAAGAAGGATTTTAAAAAGGTAACGATATTGGTAGAATTTTAAAATTATGTAGAAGTAAGCGGTGTCTTGACTAAATCACAACAAATTTGCTGTCTTAGGCATCCATTGAAATTGGTAATAGCGAATAATTTGATATCTTAATTTTTTAATTGATATGAAGGTCACATGTTTGGAGAACTCTCCCACTTGAAAATTTATTGACCGAAGTTGAGGTTGCGGCAGGTTGAAGTCGCCGGAATATAGTAGGCAGTGTGTTGGCTGATTAATCGTGAGGCCATGGTTATGACCCCAGGTCAGACATTTTCAACAAAACGAAAAATGAAAAAATATTTCTTCAGAAACTTCCTCTCAGTAGATTTCTGGAGAAAACTCTGAAAGTTAATAAAGAATTTTCTTAAAAATCTGTCTTCCGGAGTCGATCTTAAAGTGTAGGTCCTTCCATTCACCTATAAAATTAACACACATAACAAGTGGTGTGATCTTTCATTATGTGGATGATTTGACTATCATGGTATGACTTTGATTCAATTTAATGGGATTCAACCATTCTTATCTAAAACGGTAAAGTATTTGGTGGTTATATTTGATTGCAATCGCTCTTGAGGGATAACATAATGATAAATAGAGCGATCAGACCTGTGGAAGGGTCGTTGGTAATACTTGGAGGCTTAGACTTGGCCTCACATGCTGATGTTTGTCGCCATAGTCTAATGAGTAGTATGCTGGCTTATTAGACGTGAGGGCACGGTTCAAAAGGTCAGACATCTCCAACAAAACGAAATATGAAAAACTATTACTTCGGCAACTCTTTCAAGGCAGATGTTTGGCAAAAAACTCTGAGTGTAATTAAAATTGTCATGAAAATTTTCTAAAAAATCGGTTGTGCTGTATTTCTGTTGTTGTTGTATTTAGAAAATTAACACAAGTGGTGTGAGAAGCCAGGTCGTAATCCGGACTTATTTATGTATGCATGTATACATGTATGAAGGTTACTGCTTTGGCGTAATATTAAATTTAAAAAAATCCGATTTTCCAAAGTCTTTAGTTTCGCATTATAGTTCTCTGCTTTCAGCTACCATTATAAATCTGTATGTGTTCATTTCTATATAATATTTCTCTCCATTTATAATTCGATTTATAATCGTTTTATTATTTTCCATTTCATTTAACATTTTTTTTATAACAACGATCATCGTCTGAATGATTCCATAATAAAAATTGTTTACCAAAATTGCTGCTGGCGCGGAACTGATTGCCAATGTATGATTTTAAAATAATTGCTGAATAGTTTAATATAGTGTTTAATTCAAACAACATCATTCTACATAATTTGGAATAAATTGACTCCGCCTAATATTTGTTGTGTTTCGCTTAATTTTCTTCAACTGTTTTTAGATTGAAATAGAATGAGAAACTCTTGAAAAACAAAACACTTTTCAGTTGCTGAGAGTGTGTATCTCAAATTTATATACACCCATACCTCATTTTGCGAAGTGGTTACGTACCAAAAAAAAAAAACAACGCAAATTGAAACGACGCAAAGTGAATTATGGATCGAAAATTTTTGTTATGCGGAAAAAGAAAAAAATATGTCATGATTGACGTATAACGAATTATTTTTTTAAAGCAGAATAAAGAATTTGATGTGGCATTTAATTTAATTTGATAGGCATTTAAAGTATCATAATTGTTAAACAATAAAATTAATTTATTAACATTAAGATTTGGTGCAATGGTTAAAAGAGTTCGACTGCAAACCTTAGTAATCCTGATTTTAGTGCCGGAGAATGTAAAAAATTTAATTTCCGAATTGAAAAAATTAAAATATTTTAATGACCTATCAAAGTGCTATCTAAGGAGCTCCAGAGAGAGAATGACGGCAAAAATAAACTTCGCTGTAGCGTTATGCAGCACCACATTATCTGTAAGACTAGAACCCTTCAATAATTACCGACCAATGGGTTTTTTGCAGTTACCCAGATACAGGCTCAAATTATTACATTTTGGATACCGATGGTTTCTCAAAAACAAAATAAGTTTTGGCTTCAAAGCTCTTGCTGACTCATCTTTGAGGGACGATATCGATTAAATTAATTTTAATGAAACCAACAAGTTTGTTACTTCAGACTACTAATAGCAGCTAAAATGGTATGAAATGAGACCGATAAACAAATGTTTGGCTAGCAATTTGAGCTTTACGCTAAACGTAAGCAATATTGTTCATCAAGCGAGATGTTTGCCTCGATAAGTTCAAAAATACGAACTGTTTCAGATGGAACATACTTATCACCTTATTTGAACAAACGGTTGACCTAAAGAAAACTTAAACTATGAAGTTAAAGTTTTTTGGAACTGAAAATATATTTTGCTTTTAGGTTTGAATTCATTCAAATTATCTATATAGTAGGTACGAATGAGACGTTTACTCCTTCAAAATAATGATTTGTATGTGTATCCAATAGGTGAAAAACAGTCTCCTTCTTTTCTTTTTTCTATAGCTTCTGTAGAAATTGTTTGTTCCAAATAAATTCTCTTCGAATGCTTGTCTATGATGTAATGACTGCGGCAATCATACTAAGCACGCTAAACAGTTAGAAATCTTTTTGGTTTAGTTGACCCGCGGTACAGTTTTTGCTTTGTGAGAACCATAACAGCGTACGAGTTTTAGTAGCGCATTGTAGAACAGAATTTTAAAATCTACATTCATGCATAATAGCAACTAGTCAATACATTTAATCGTAGATCGAGCTTTGTATCAAAAACGATACATTTAAATTTTTGAGACGATATAGCTTTAATTTAGAAAAAGTTAGACGCCTGATAATTCGGTAGTATTGTTATCGCCATTATTTTAAACCAAAGAAAAAAAGAAAATTCCTAACAGGACTTCAAAAAATCAAAAACTTCATAATTCTAGCTTATGTATCATTTTTGATACATACGACTTTCCTAGGGATTTCTTAGGCTTGTGTACGTATTTTTTTCAAGTTTCTAGAGATTTTGTGAGAGTTTTATCGTAAATAATACATTTTTATGGTATTTGAGAAGGAACTGAAAGTTAAGTGTTGGATGAAAGTGAAAAGGTTGAATTTTCTATTCTTGATATTGATTGCAGTAGTCGTAGTCTAGTATGTAGCGTGATAGCTTTTAGATGTCGATTACGTATGTATGTATGTAATATTCCTGCTGCTGAAGATTCTGAAGAAAAAGAAAACAGAAGCTCGTCTTATGAACTGACGAAAGTATGGTTTTAGTAACAACAGAGAAGTATTGAAATAACACCAATTTACACGCAGATTGCTAGCAGCTGTTTCTTGAAATGTTGTAGAGTCTTTCTTACTGCTCTTCTCATAATTATCTTACGCGACATACAAACATTAGAAAAACAGTATTTCGTCCTCTGTTTTGTTTGATAGATATTACAGATGATAATATTTCGATCAACTACGTACGCATGAGGTAACAGAATCATTCGCTTTGATAATGTGCTACTCGGAAATGATGATAAATTTACACCCATTACGCCTTTTCGAAAAAAGAGCTGAAGTCTTTCAGCTTTTAATAATCCCAATAATTTTGTCGCTATAGATGACTAACCAATTGAATTTTGTTTCCGTTATATATTTCGTGGTCCACCGAAATCGAATTAGCAGTTTTAAATTCAAGTACAGGCCACGTGCGTAGCAATTCCTTACAGCCGTATTTGGGAAAACCTGTAATCGGGAAACCAGAGAGCAATCAAAGAGAGAGCATTGTTATTGACATAATCGATGTTCGGGAAACTTTTTTACCTCAACGTTATAACAACAAATTTTTCTAACGAAATATAACAATGGTTTGTACAATCAGGTTTCAGCTAGCCCTCGATTGGGAGCGTTACTGATGGGAGTGACAATAACCTGCCACATCTGAACATTTGGAAACTTATAAATCGCCACAAAGCAAGGGTGCTAGATGTCAAATTGTTACCATTTAGAAAAAAATAAAACCAAGCTGACATGAAGTGTTTAATTTTTACTTAAAAAACCAAATTTCATAAAAGTGATAATAAAATGTAATAATATAAAATAGTTTTATTAAAAAGAAGTAAAAAAAATAAAATCATTTAAATTTTGTAACAAAATCTATCAATAATTGCGAAAATTCTATGAAATACAAGTATGTATAGAAAGTGATACATAGCTAGAATTATGAAGTTTTTTTAAGAATCGAGTCGATTAAATAGCTTCAATATGATTTGTCCTAGTGTTGTTTTTAGGCGGATATTCCAAGTCAAGCGTCCATCAAATTTAATGTCAAAATATTTTATGTGTGAGATGGTATTTCCACAAATTTTTGTCAATTTACATTTATTCTTTGTAGATTTTATTCTTGGTAGATTTCATACTCCTCTACCTGAATAAATGTTTCCATTAAGTATCTAGGTTCTTCGAAATAATTTTTATGCCTGCTAATAAAAAATATCATCAGTATAAGTTGAAGTGTGTATATGATTGCTCAGTGGAATGTCCGAAGTATACATCAAATATACAACGGTTCCCAATATACAATCCTGTGGCACTTTGTTGTCAGTCGTTTTTAAAGCACTCAACCAGTCACCTAAACAAACTCCAATAGCTTTGCACTATTCTTAAGGATATCTTGTTTTATTTTTAGCGTTTCTGTCAAACAGAGTCGTTGGCGTGAGAAGCACCTTTCCTGCTTATGATCTTGATTAATGAAAGTGTTTGTTCAATAGTGCTACATTTATTTTTTTAGAGCTATATTGATACATCTGTTTATATTTAATATCGGTATAAATTTCAACAACATACTATATTAAACAGTTTCAAAACTATTGGTAATTAATATATGGGAAGAATGTAGTCGACATAGTCTAGCAGATAGTATTTTGGCTTATAAGACGTGAGGCCACTGTTCAATGCTCTCAACTTCAAAAATTTTTCTTTCAGAATAGACAATATGCACACAATATACTTAAATGGTGTGCGATGTTACGATCTAATCCTGAATGAAGAGTTGCTATGATTAATTATGTATGTATGTATGTATACGGGAAAAGTCTATAGCCATTTTTCTACCGATATTGTGAATTTGTGTAGCTTACGATTTCTGAACATTAGTTATTCTAGTCGCTCAAAAACACTGGTAAAATATCGTGATTTAAATATAACAAGTTATTAGTGGCACGCCAGAATCACTAACTTGTCATTGGTTATTTAATATCAAAATCTGAAAAATATCGTGCTCTCGCAGCGGTTTTTTACATTCTCTAAGTTTGATTTTATGTTGGGGAGATTTTTGCTCTTCCATGCCTAAATTTTAGCCAACACTTACTCACTTACTTCTCCTATCATATTTGGTTGGACTTGAGATTGTAAGAACAGTGGACGAGTCTTTTAAAAACAAATTCAGTGAAGCGTCAACATGTATTATTATTTATTTCCGATTGTTTTTGTCACATTAAGCCCATTTTTTAAATTGTAATAATCAAAGGACACTAAAGTTTGCATTTATGTTTTCTCGTAGTCTTTTTTGTTTTTTGTTATATATACATATATAACATTATGCGACAAAATAAAAAAATGATATACATATACATACGCAGCGTGTAATTATATATAATTTATTATCGGAGTGTTTGCATAAAACAATAGAATTTACTTTGTGCAATTATTGGAATTAGAAAAGCCAAATTAAATTTTCCTTAATATCTTTTCGTTGAACATCTTTACATAAAAATAAACTTTATTTTCTTTTATATACCCATAGACATTCATTAAGTCTGTTTAAAAACATTTTTCTAAAAACTCATGTTTCTGCTGCCATATCTATGGTATTAGGGTGATAACGTGCCCGCATGTACACAATTCTTCTTAATAAAAATTTTCTTGTTTTAAATACAAATAGAAAGCCATTTAATTAACATATTACTATCAGGTTTTGTGTACTTATTTTCCATTCTTGAAAATATCTCAATAAGGATTTGAATGCATGTTTAAACCGATAATTCAAAATATTTTTTTAATATCTAAATTACCTTTTCGTGTTGAATATGTGTTTCTCATTTAATTTAAATGTCTATCTACTATTGTTAAACAAAAGAAATTTCTTTCAAAATGTTGAACTGCAAAGGAACTTGAACACATATTTCCTATCAAAAAGAAATTATTTTGTTCTATTGTTCTATTGTGTTTAACATGTAAAAATATCTAATATTAGTAAATTTTATATGTGATGAAATTGTAGTACAATTGCTTTTTAAAACTATTTTTTTAATACTAATAAAGAAGTAATAATAATAATAATAATAATAATAATAATAATAATAATACACTGCACATGTTATTTTAATTTTCCCTTATACTGCCCATAGAATCTTTTATCCATACAAGAACTCTACTTGATTTAAGCAAGTATAAAGAATTAAATAGTTTTGTGGTAAATTTGTTTCATTTGTCCTTCATTCAGACACACACATTATTAAAAACCAAATGATCGTATGCATCTATGGATTGAAACAAAATGTGTTTAAATTCAAAAATGCCGAAGTCATTTTCTATTGTAAGCCCGCATACGTTTGATTTGATTTATGTAGACAATGGAAATAACATTCTTACGTGGCTTCTGACACGGACAGAACGCTGGAGAAAATTTGTCCAATGTTGGATAGAGAGTGAACTGAAAGTCTGATTATTTGAATTGATGGGCATTGAAATATGGGCCCATACTAGACGCATGGACAGCACTATGCTGAAGGAGAAAAAAATCACTTTGATGTCTACTACATGGATAATTTAAACAACAAAGATGTGGCATGATTTTCTAATTGATATTACTTGAAAGAATGACTGTAATGATTTATTTAAACTATTATTTTATCACTATCGATATTATGCATTTGATTTATAGTTGGTTTAACATTCGTAGTGTTCTATCTCTAGGTTATATCTGGTATCTTCTTTCACTAATTTGTCTGTGTTAATCTGCCCTTCAATTGAGTTATAATACAAAATATATATTAGTTTCTGTCCTGTACTACGAAAGAGGACCTATCTCGCTATGCTGGAAAATATACTGAGGTTGGCATGCCTGCGCAGCACGGGTACTCTGAAGTCCACGCTGCAGTTTGGCCTTGTGGTCATCTTGTCTGTACAGACTTTGGTCATCTTCCTCCAAAACGTTTCTGTTAGAACTGCACTCAGGCTTAAGTTCTCAGATATGTATACATATTTAGATCTTGTTCGATGGACCACGCTTCAATATTGCATGAAGTAGAACGCCACCAGGGTTGTACATGTGACTACATAATACCAAAGACTATTTTCGGACTCACACTTCCACATTGAAATAATGGGTTGTCGAATTTTAAAACTGCTACCTCCAATACTGGATTGCGGGAGAACCAGGGAACTACTTTTGTTCGACAAGAGAACGGTTCGCGTTCTAACAGGCGCAGTCTGTCCCATCAGGATTACTGCAATAGCTGCTATGATGTGGATGAAACGGAATCGGTACAACACGTTTTACTTCAGAGTAGACGTCATAGATTTTTGGATGACAGAACCTTTGAAGATCCGGGTGTGAAGATGCTTAATATGTTTGATTAAACAAATTATATTTCAAAACTTTTGTATTTAGAACTCAATATTGTGTATAAAAAATAGGAAGCATGTTCCACAAGAAGGCAAACTGCTGTTGGTAAGCTTTAATAATTAAATTAAGTAACGTTTTTTTTCGGAACATTTTGGGAATGCAACCACCACTTATTTCGTATGTGTGTTAATTTTACACTTGGGTGGCGGTACCTATAGTTTAAAGCAGACTACGAAAAACAAATTTTTGGAGAAACTTCTTCGAAAAAATTGGAATTATACTATACGTATAAATGTTAAAGATACATTGTTACATTTGATAGACTGCACATAAATACAGTTTATTCATACATACATACATTTTAAGTATTCATATAAAACACATACAAAAGCATTTATTATACTCGTAATCAATGATTTTTCGTTGTGCCTATATTTCAATGATATTTCTGAACATAGAAGAAATAGAAAACGATACTAATTTAACTAAACATGCAAGACAAATTTCTTTTTTACCGAATTTCAAATTTATAGCACAAATAAACTGAAACCAAATACCATTTGATAAATGAAATTTATGAAAATATTTACACTCTATTCTACACTTTCAGCTTTAAAATATTTTTTTTTCTTCACAAAAGCTATTGAATAAATATATCAAATAAAATTTGTTCAAAACTTTTCTATTGGAATTTTTTGTATTTCAATGCACCCTGTGCATTGAAATTTTTGATATAAAAATATTTCCTAGCATTTACCTTGCAAGTATAATATTCCATTGTATTAAAAGTATTCAACGAACTTTTTTTCGTTTCTTTGCAGTCATTGTTCCGACGTGTAACCTTATAGTACCATACAGAATCAGCAAAAACATTATTCCTTTAGGAGAAAAGTTACAAATTCCTGGGAGAAACCTATAGCACCAAATATGGATGAATAAAATAAATATAACAGTTAATAATTTAACACTGAACACTGCGAATCAAATGCCCCAACAGAAAGACTTTTATAAACAGTACAAAAATAAAGGAGCATAATAAATCGATTGTAAAAGGCGTATTGAACATTTTTCAAGCTGTGATATATTTGGCATTCATATAACATCAACATTACAACTTAATGCCAAATTTTGAATATATGTATGAAGTCTAAAAATGCAGAACTTCATAGTGTGTTGGCTTATTAAGCTTAAGGCCACGGTTCAAACCCCAGATCAGATATATTTCGAACGAAACGAAAGTAGTATGTTTATGGGGTTTCTCGACCAATCCCTCCATACAAATTTGGGATCATGCCTACGCTACAGTCGGTAGTTTAAGTTAGTTGATAGGTTTGTAACATGTAGATTGGACGGACAGAATGTATGTGTGTGTCTGTGTATGTGTGTGTGTGTGTGTGGTTAGCCATCCTTTGATTGAAAATGAGTAGGTTCGTCTTGCTTTTGTTTATTTAATTTTTTTTTTGCATTTGCTGATGGTGAAAAGTGGGACAACGACACACTGTTACAAACAATAGCAGTGCTTTATTCCAAACAAAACAACAACAAACAGCGAGACTCCTAAAGATTTCTTATTCTTAAACATAAGTTCAATAAGAATATTTTTTAATGTAAAAAAATTTTAAAACGCTTGACTCATATTACATTTTTTAATGTAAACAAATACAGAATTTTGGATGTGGTTATGTATAATTTTTTTTTTTTTGGAAGAAATATAGTTGTACGTGTTGTTGTTGTTGTCTTTATAACAGCGCTTTGTTTTGAGCAGGATTTCTTTTTTTTCAGTTTTTTTTTTGTCAGGTTTTAAATAAATAAAATTATATAATAAAGAGATTAATTAAAACAAATTAGATTTTTTTCCTAAGATATGTATATTTTATTTTCAGATATTGTTACAGTTCACATATTTCTATTTCTCCTTTAAGAAAATCTATTAATCACTTAATTTTATCATTTCTTTTAACATATATGACAGAGTAGTTGTTCCCTTTTAAATTTTATATATTTAGTTTTTACTGTTTAAAATAAATAAAATTATATATATAATAAAGAGATTAATTAAAACAAATTAGTTTTTTATTTCATTAGATTTTTTCCTATGATTTTTTTAAGATGATTTTGTTATTGGTTGGAACGTATCTTCTAATAAATAGCTTCAACTATTTGACTCAGTTTAAGAATTTTTCACTTTTCCTTTAGAGCAGCCCTTGTCTTTACAAGATCTTCTAACATTTTATTATGATAAATTTTAGACATTATAATAATATTTGTATTGATTTTGATGTGCTTTATATCTGGTAACGATCTGCTTTGTATCTCGTAACGATCTGATTTGTATCTGCTCACATCTGATTTATACCTTATCATGATCTGCTTCATGTCTTATGTCTGTGTATTCTGAATTTGAGTACGCTATATCGTGCTTTCTACAATCTGCATCTACTAAATTTATTCCTTTGTCTCCTTTTGCTAATCGTTTTTGAAGTTTTGCATCAGGTACACAAAACTGTTAACCAGGTAGATGCAATTCAACATTTTGAATTTTCAACAATTTGTTTAGTATGTTGTTTACAAAACCTTTTCTAATCTTACGCTAATTAGGTTATTTTTTTTTGTTTTGATTGTAGTTTATAACCATTTTGTTTTTCATTAATTTCATACATCTTCGTATGAAACACTGAAACAGTGGCTAGCTAGTTATACCAGCTATACTAGCTATATCAGCTATACAAGCTGTACCAGCTATACCTGCTATACCTGCTATACCTCTATACCAGCTATATAAGATATACTAGTCATACCAGATATACTAGCTTTACCAGCTATACTAGCTATACTAGCTATATCAGCTATACTAGCTATATCAGCTATACTAGGTATACCAGCTATACTAACTATATCAGCTACACAAGCTGTATCAGCTATACCAGCTATATCAGCTATACTAGTTATACCAGCTATACTAGCTATACCAGCTATACTAGATGTATAGATGTAGGAATGACGCTCGAAAATTCTATCAAAAGGTTAAGCGTCTAACCGAGGGTTATAAACCCGGAGCGTCTTCCTGCGATAACGAAAATGGAAACTTAGTAACAGATCCGCAGGGAGTACTGAGGTTATGCAGGAAACACTTCTCTACTCTGCTACAAGGCGATGACGCCACCAATACCGCCTTTAGAGTTGATGTTCCGAACCCGATCGATGATGACGGCGTGGAGTTTCCGCCGCCTAGCCATGTAGAGGTCAAAGTCGCGATTACGCGCCTTAAAAACAATAAAGCGGCAGGTCCTGATGGCCTCCCCGCTGAATTGTTTAAGACCGGATGTAATGAGTTGGTAGGGCGCATGCACCAGCTTATTTACAAAATATGGCTAGAGGAAAGTATGCCCAACGTTTGGAACCTCAGTGTCCTCTATCCTGTCCTGAAAAAGGGAGACCCTACTATATGCGCCAACTATAGGGGTATAAGCCTTCTCCCTATCGCATATAAGGTTCTTACAGGCGTATTGTGTGAACGACTGAAGCCACTCGTCAAAACACTGATTGGACCTTATCAGTGCGGCTTCAGACCTGGCAAGTCCACCATCGACCAGATCTTCACACTACGCCAAATCCTGGAAAAGACCCACGAGAAACAATTCGACACACACCATCTTTTTGTCGACTATAAGGCTGCCTTTGATAGCCCCATAAGGGATCGTGTTTTTGCCGCACTGTCTGAGCTCGGTATACCTGCGAAGCTGATAAGGCTATGCAGAATGACGTTGAGCAATTCCTGTAGCTCCGTCAAGGTAGGAATGGACCTCTCCGAGCCTTTTGATACCGTGCGAGGTTTCAGACAAGGCGACCCCTTATCATGCGACCTCTTCAACTTCGTCATGGAGAGTGTTCTGCGAAAGGCAGGAGTGCATCGCAGTGGCACTATTTTTCAAAAAAGTGTCCAGTTGCTTGCGTACGCTGACGACATTTACATCATAGGGCGTACGAAGCGAGATGTTACTGCTGCCGTTAGTGCTATTGAACGCGAGTCTACCAAGATGGGTTTGGCAGTAAATGAGGGCAAAACAAAGTATATGTTATCGACGAGTCGAGACGCGCGGCGTATTGATTCTCAGATTACGGCCGATAACTATACTTTTGATACGGTCAAGGAATTCATCTATCTTGGCTCCGCCGTTACCACCAGAAATGATGTCAGTCTGGAGATCAAGCGCAGGATCACTCTTGCCAACAGGTGCTACTATGGTCTCAATAGGCAATTGGGTAGCAGAGACCTCTCTCCTACGACAAAACTAACACTCTACAAGACACTCATCCTACCCGTGCTTCTTTATGGCGCAGAGGCATGGACCCTATTAAGTACAGATGCAGCGGCCTTGAGAGTGTTCGAGAGAAAAGTACTGCGCAAGATCTTCGGTCCAGTGCGAGTTGGCGATGATTTCCGTATCCGATACAACAGTGAGCTGTATGAGCTCCTCAACGACATGGACGTTGTACAGCGTATTAATATCCAGCGGCTGCGCTGGCTCGGCCATGTCGTTCGAATGGAGGAGGATGCGCCGGCAAGACGGGTATTTGATGCGGGAATCTGTGGAAGTCGGCGAAGAGGACGACCTTGCATCCGTTGGAAGGACCAAATCGAGGAAGCCCTGTCATCGATTGGTGTGACCAACTGGCGTAGGCGCGCACGAAGCAGAGGCGCCTGGAAGCATGTGTTGCGGCAGGCCGAAATCCGATAAACGGGTTGTTATGGCCAATTAAGTAAGTAAGTAAGTAAGTAAACACGATCTAATTAATACCTGTTCACGATCTGCTTGATGGCTTGTGTCTATATCCTCTGATTTTGAGTACACTTTATCGTGCTTTCTACAAGCTGCATCCAATAAATTTATTCCTTTATCCTGCTATTCGTTTTTGAAATTTTATGTCAGGTCCACAAAACTGATAACCATGAAGATGTAATTCAACACGTAATTTGTTTATTAATCTTTTCCAATCTTACACTAAATAGGCTTAATTTTTTTGGTTTTGACTGTAGTTTATAACCATTTTTTCGTTACTTTCGTACCTCTTCGTATGAAACACTGAAACAGTGGCTGGCTAGTTATACCAGCTATACCAGCTATATAAACTATACCAGCTATACCAGCTATATCAGCTATACCAGCTATACCAGCTATATCAGCTATACCAGCTATACCAGCTATACTAGCTATTCCAGCTATACCAGCTATACTAGCTATACTAGCTATATAAGCTATTCAAGCTGAACTAGCTATATCAGCTATACCAGCTATATCAGCTATACCAGCTATACTAACTATACCAGCTATACCAGCTATACCAGCTATATCAGCTATACCAGCTATACTAACTATACCAGCTATACCAGCAATACTAGCTATACTAGCTATACTAGCTATACTAGCTATACTCGCTATACTAGCTATACTATCTATACTAGCTATACCAGCTATACTATCTATACTAGCTATACTAGCTATACCAGCTATACTAGCTATATCAGCTATACCAGCTAAACTAGCTATACCAGCTATACTAGCTATACCAGCTATACTAGCTATACTAGCTATACCAGCTATACTAGCTATATCAGCTATACCAGCTATACTAGCTATACCAGTTATACTAGCTATACTGGCTATACTAGCTATACCAGCTATACTAGCTGTACTAGCTATACTAGCTATACCAGCTTTACTAGCTATATCAGCTATACCAGCTAAACTAGCTATACCAGCTATACTAGCTATACCACCTATACTAGCTATACTAGCTATACCAGCTATACTAGCTATATCAGCTATACCAGCTATACCAGCTATACTAGCTATGCCAGTTATACTAGCTATACCAGCTATACCAGCTATACCAGTAATACTAGCTATACCAGCTATACCAGCTATATCAGCTTTACCAGCTATACTAGATATACCAACTATACTAGCTATATCAGCTATACCAGCTATACTGGCTATACTAGCTATACCAGCTATACTAGCTATACTAGCTATACCAGCTATACTAGATATACCAACTATACTAGCTATACCAACTATACTAGATATATCAGCTGTACCAGCTATACTAGCTACATCAGCTATACCAGCTATACTAGCTATACCAGCTATATCAGCTATACCAGCTGTACTAGCTATACTAGCTATACCAGCTATACTAGCTATACTAGCTATACCAGCTATATCAGCTATATCAGCTATACCAGCTATATCAGCTATACCAGCTATACTAACTATACCAGCTATATCAGCTATACCAGCTATACTAACTATACCAGCTGTACCAGCTATACCAGCAATACTAGCTATACCAGCTATACTAGCTATACCAACTATATTAGCTATATCAGCTATACCAGCTATATCAGCTATACCAGCTATATCAGCTATACCAGCTATACTAACTATACTAGCTATATTAGCTATATCAGCTATACCAGCTATATTAGCTATACCAGCTATACTAACTATACCAGCTATACCAGCTATACCAGCTATATCAGCTATACCAGCTATACTAGCTATACCAGCTATACCAGCAATACTAGCTATACCAGCTATACTAGTTATACAAGCTATACTAGCTATATAAGCTATACAAGCTGAACTAGCTATACCAGCTGTACCAGCTATATCAGCTATACCAGCTATACTAACTATACCAGTTATACCAGCAATATTAGCTATACTAGCTCTATCAGCTATACTAGCTATACCAGTTATACTAGCTAATATAGCTAGTATAACTAGCCATACCATATAGCTGGTATGGCTAGTATAGCTGGTATAGCTAGTATAGCTGATGGAGCTAGTATAGCTTGTATAGCTGATATAACTGGTATAGCTGATATAGCTAGTTCAGCTTGTATAGCTTATATAGCTAGTATAGCTGGAAAAGCTAGTATGGCTGGTGTAGCTGGTATAGTTTATATAGCTGGTATAGCTGGTATAACTAGCCAGCCACTGTTTCAGTGTTTCATACGAAGAGGTACGAAAGTAACGAAAAAATGGTTATAAACTACAGTCAAAACCAAAAAAATTAAACCTATTTAGTGTAAGATTGGAAAAGATTAATAAACAAATTACGTGTTGAATTACATCTTAATGGTTATCAGTTTTGTGGACCTGATATAAAATTTCAAAAACGAATAGCAGGATAAAGGAATAAATTTATTGGATGCAGCTTGTAGAAAGCACAATAAAGTGTACTCAAAATCAAGGGATATAGACACAAGCCATTAAGCAGATCGTGAACAGGTATTAATTAGATCGTAAGCAGATATAAAGCAGATCGTGATCAGATAGCAAGCAGTTCGTGACCAGGTATAAAGCAGATCGTAACCAGATACAAAGCAGATCAAAATCAATATAAAAAAAATTATTATAATGTCTAATAATTATCATAATAAAATATTAGATCTTGTAAAGACAAGGGCTGTTTTAAAGGAAAAGTTAAAAATATTAAACTGAAACAAATAGATAGAGTTAATTTTTTAGAAGATACCTTTCAACCAATAACAAAACCACTTAAAAAAATCATCGGAAAACTTAAAGATAAACATAAGGATATAGACAACACTATTAATGATGACGATGATTATGATGATGTAAATGGTGACAATAAAATCATCGGAAAACTTGAACATAAGCATAAGGATATAGACAACACTATTGATGATGATGATTATTATTATGACGTAAATGGTGATAATGAAATAATTAGAAAACTTGAAAATAAGCATAAGGACATAGACAACACTATTGATGATGACGATGATTATGATGATGTAAATGGTGATAATAACGATTTTCAGTATGAAAATATGACAACTGATGACAATGATAATGAAAAAAGCTATGATCATAATAGACCTGCATCAAGTACGTGTATGAAAAACTTGAAAAGAAAACAATGTTTAAGGCTGACGAAAACTCTCCATTACTTGAAAATATTCAATAACTTATTAATAATAAGCAATTGGATAAAATTTATGGTTTTAATCAAGATGTAGAAGGTAGTTGGAGATATTTCAAAGAAAAATTAATGTTTGATAGAGATAATACTATGCGGATAGGAAATATGAAATTGAAAATGACGCCTGGATTATTTGAACTAGTATTTCATAAAAAACCTATCCATTATTCTAAAAATGATTTGAAAAAATATAAAGAGATTTTAATTCTTACCAATGCACATAAACGTTGCTATGAACCTAATGAACAAGTGAAAGGAACACGAGCCTTCAAATATATACGAATAATTAAACATTTATTCGAAACAACAATAAACATTTTAACAAAAGGCAGTGGTTTAATGCTAAAATTACTAAATAATCTGAAATCAAATTACATACATTGGGATGATCCTAATGAACTAGTTGACAGACTACGTTTACTTCTTTCATCGGAAGGTGCTGGTTACAACAATCATCAAAATGAAATAATCTCTATTATTGAAGAACTTAAAGAATCTAACATAATTTATTAGAAGAGTGAAAGAAATGTGTTATATTAATAAATTTGGATAAAGTTTTAATAGATATAATTATAAAAACAAAAATATCGTAACTAAAAAATAAATACATACATTCATACAAAATCACAAAAAAAATTAAAATACATTATAGGAATAGCAATAATTTTGTTTTTAATCTTTTTACTACCGTTTAAGAAAAAAAAATAAGTCGTTTAAACAATAAAGAATTTTCGAGTTTTTATTCAGTTTTAAATATAATGTAAGCATCACTGTGGGTGGTACAGAGGTATAGCAGGTATAGCTGGTACAGCTGGTATAGCTGGTACAGCTTGTATAGCTGATATAGCTAGTATTGCTGGTATAGCTGATATATCTAGTATAGTTGGTATAGCTAGTATAGCTGGTATAGCTAGTATTGCTGGTATAGCTGATATATCTAGTATAGTTGGTATAGCTAGTATAGCTAGTATAGCTGATATAGCTAGTGTAGCTAGTATAGCTGGTATAGCTAGTATAGCTGGTATAACTAGTATAGCTGATATAGCTGGTATAGCTGGTATAGCTGGTACAGCTTGTATAGCTGATATAGTTAGTATAGCTGGTATACCTAGTATAGCTGATATAGCTAGTATAGCTGATATAGCTAGTATAGCTAGTATAGCTGGTAAAGCTAGTATAGCTAGTATAGCTGGTATGACTAGTATAGCTGATATAGCTGATACAGCTTGTATAGCTGATATAGCTAGTATAGCTGGTATAACTAGCTAGCCACTGTTTCAGTGTTTCATACGAAGATGTATGAAATTAATGAAAAATAAAATGGTTATAAACTACAATCAAAACAAAAAACAAAAAAATAACCTAATTAGCGTAAGATTGGAAAAGGTTTTGTAAACAACATACTAAACAAATTGTTGAAAATTCAAAATGTTGAATTGCATCTACCTGGTTAACAGTTTTGTGTACCTGATGCAAAACTTCAAAAACGATTAGCAAAAGGAGACAAAGGAATAAATTTAGTTGATGCAGATTGTAGAAAGCACGATATAGCGTACTCAAATTCAGAATACACAGACATAAGACATGAAGCAGATCATGATAAGGTATAAATCAGATGTGAGCAGATACAAATCAGATCGTTACGAGATACAAAGCAGATCGTTACCAGATATAAAGCACATCAAAATCAATACAAATATTATTATAATGTCTAAAAATTATCATAATAAAATGTTAGAAGATCTTGTAAAGATAAGGGCTGCTCTAAAGGAAAAGTGAAAAATTATTAAACTGAGTCAAATAGTTGAAGCTATTTATTAGAAGATACGTTTCAACCAATAACAAAATCATCTTAAAAAAATCATAGGAAAAAATCTAATGAAATAAAAAACTAATTTGTTTTAATTAATCTCTTTATTATATATATAATTTTATTTATTTTAAACAGTAAAAACTAAATATATAAGATTTAAAAGGGAACAACTATACATACATACATAATTGGCCATTACAACCCTTCAGTCAGGATTACGGCCAAGCTTCTCCGGGAACAACTATACTCTGTCATATATGGTAAAAGAAATGATAAAATGAAGTGATTAATAGATTTTCTTAAAGGAGAAATAGAAATATGTGAACTGCAACAATATCTGAAAATAAAATATACATATCTTAGGAAAAAAATCTAATTTGTTTTAATTAATCTCTTTATTATATAATTTTATTTATTTAAAACCTGACAAAAAAAAACTGAAAAAAAAGAAATCCTGCTCAAAACAAAGCGCTGTTATAAAGACTACAACAACAACACGTACAACTATATTTCTTCAAAAAAAAATTTAAACATAACCACATCCAAAATTCTGTATTTGTTTACATTAAAAAAATGTAATATGAGTCAAGCGTTTTAAAATTTGTTTACATTAAAAAATATTCTTATTGAACTTATGCTTAAGAATAAGAAATCTTTAGGAGTCCCACTTTGTCCCACTTTTCACCATCAGCAAATGCAAAAAAAAAAAATTAAATAAACAAAAGCAAGACGAACCTACTCATTTTCAATCAAAGGATGGCTAACCACACACACACACACACATACACAGACACACACATACATTCTGTCCGTCCATTCTACATGTTACAAACCTACCAACTAACTTAAACTACCGACTGTAGCGTAGGCATGATCCCAAATTTGTATGGAGGGATTGGTCGAGAAACCCCATAAACATACTACTAACGAAATATGAAAAATGTATCGAAATGTTATTACAGCATGCATTTGCAGATTCTATTTCAATATTGTCTAGTGTAGTACTGTATATTAAGTAGCATCTGCCGTCATTGTAGTCGGAGTTAGTTAGATTGCTGAGACTTGATTAAACTTTTCTAATACCCATGACAGTTGATTTTACTTTTGTTTTTTTACATTTGAAAAATTAGTTAAATTTATAAACGGAAACATTCGTAAGAGAGTAGAAAATGTAACAAGTGGAAAATATACAATTGTTGTTATTCGATTCAGATTTTTAATAACGTATTCAACAAAAAACAACAAAATACACAAAATTACAAAAACAAATACGTAGGAATTTATGAGAAAAAAAAAGTTAGAAATCTAACAATCATAATAAGATCATGAAGTTGCCAGATAAAATAAAGGTGTAAAATAGAGCGAAGAATGATGCGGCCAGTCAGTCCTGCCTAGTAACAGAAAATTCCATTAAAAAGTGCGCGTAAAGCACAATGCTATATTAACACCAAATATTTAATCCTAAAAGTTTAATTATTTTCAAGTATTTCCTGTCTTTAAATTTGAATAAAACAAAGTGTCTAACTTTTTTCGTTGGAAATTTAGGAATCTATAAAATACAATTAAATTCCGTCACAAGTGCATCTTGGTCCTAAGTTCTAAACCCACCTATATCCTATAACGTTCAATAACTTTTCCATAACTTAAGTCATACGCTGACTGTACTTGCATCTTAGAAATCTAGAAGTCAATATCTCTCTTACAAGCTGATTTGACCCGCCTTTGACTGATCCCCGGGCAGATAGTAGAACATGCTACGCACTTTCATCCTCTTCCACGCAGTTTATGCTCATAGAAGAGCCATCATATCTAAATCTGCGCAGTCAAGAAGTATGTATGTCTCGTACAAGTTCAGCTCGCAAAATATTTTTGTCCGCACACAATTTTTTATGCGTAGTTTTTTTAATGTGTTGTTGTCTCCTTGAGAGAAAGAAAATATTTGTTACGAATAACTTCAAATTGATTGAGTAAATAATAGAGAACTATCTTCTAGAAATGACACTAAACTATGTATGAAGGTTTACACATATTTTATTGTTACATCCATTAACTATTGGTTGGTAAAACATCAAGCTAAGGACATTTCTAACTGCAATCTTCTGACAAAAACAAATAATGTGCAATAATACTGATCGTTTGAATTGATCGCAGGTCAGGTTAGAATTTACAGAAATGCGCAGGGGGATGAGCTCGAAAGGCGTTGTGCTTCCACGACGCTAATGGGACCTAATCTTCTTTGTAGAACAGGGAGGGAATTTTGCAAAAGATAAGATGTACAAAGGCAGAGACACATCTCAAGTCTAACCAAGTTGAGGCAAACTAAACTTTCGCTTGGGAATTATTGTAGGAACATATTGTGTCTTGCATTAAACTATCTGGGGTTTAAAAATATAATCGGACATTGGAGACTCGTACAGGACAACAACCATTCCAATATGGAAGTGATGTGATAAGAAGAAATCATCATAACATGTACCCGAAATGTGCGCGGCAATAATACTGTTACGAATATGGAAATGCTGTTACATCGTTTAACATTAAAATGATAAACAAAAGCTACAAAAACAAAAACAATGGACTTGTTTACATGATCAACAAATAAACAAAAATAAAGCAACAACATCAGTATAAAAAAGGGAATAAACAAGTAAACAAAAAGTAAATGTAAGTAAGCATAAAGCAACAACAAACATTACCAGAATAAATGTAAACAAGATACACAAACAACAATGAAACAACGCAAACGAGTGTAGATCAGAATAAGAAACAAAGCAATTGTTGCACAATTGTTCAACAGAAGTAAGTAAAGCAGAAAAGAATAAAAAAATGTTTTAAACTTCAGTTTTTTCAAGTTATTTAATAAATTAAATTCGGTATGAACTTATAAAACTCACTGAGATTTTCTTATGCAGACGGTATGAGTGTTAAATTTCATACAATATAGTATGAATGAATATTTGATACTCATACGCAACGTGTCCCAGAGATTTTTTTGTTTTTTTCGTACAGATGAACATGTTTTAAAAACTTTAATAAAATTTTCGTTTCCTAGTGTGTGTCTGCATTTTTATTTCATATATTTAGTTTATTACTGACGTAATATGCAGCGTACATTTGTGGTAAGTATGCTTAGCATTTATAGTTTAAAAATATGTTCTTGAATATGCTAGATCCAAAGATTAACTTTATATAAAATAATATATAAAATAAATAAATTTAATTCCTTTCGTTTGTAATTTTAATTTTTATATTTTAATATAACAAACAGTTTATAGATTGTTATATAGTGAGTCTCATATTTATAAGGTCACTCCTATTTTCCAAATATCATTTAAAATATAACTTTAATCGATTAAGTTCCTTTCGAAGATTTCTTTATCTTTGCTTGGACCTTTAGGAAACAATAAACTTATATACTTTATTATTGTTGTTGTGTGATTTATGCTACATAAACCATATTTCAGAGTTTCATAATTATAAGACCACTTCTTTTATTTTCGTTATAACGAAGAGAAAGTAAATATTCTAATACATTTTTTTTTTGTTTATTTGCATACGTTTGGTTAAAATTAAACTAAATATACTATTTTTCATACTACTGAATAACTTGCTATTAATATATTCATAAGTTTCCCCCCTACTTTTAAAACTTTTAGTTTTTAGTGAATGCAAGTCATCAAATTGGTCGTTTTCGGCAAAAGCCCACCTAGATAGCATTGCTCATGTATTTGTCATTCGATTAAAATGTGCGGAAAATCTTGGACAAGCCATTGCATTAATAGTTTTTGATATAAACCGATTCTTTGTGTAAGAATTCTCCTCCTTGTTCTCCTGAAATATAATTTTTCTGTGGAGGTTTATGATATAAGTGGCATCAATCTGATTTCAAGAGTTGAGGATTGGACAATGCTATACATTCGACTTGATACAGCCTGAATTGAAAGGAATCTGTGCACACAAAATACTCGCCTTTATCATAAAGAAGTTACCCATTTACCACTTCATTCAACATGAGAGTCAAGACCTTTCTTTATAACGTAAGAGAGCTAAAACCAAAATTTTAGGGAAATTGAAAGATTTGTTGTGGATATGACTTTTATTATGGTTAGCATTTTGTAGCGAGAAGTTACTGGAAATCCGGTCCAATTATTGCTAAAAAACTTTTAAATTAATAAAATTGGGGTACAGTTTTTTAAAATTCTTATTTTTAAAATGTAAAAATGAAACAAATGTTTAAAACATTACTATATTTCTATAAATTATCTTCGGTTTAAGACTACTTATACTCTTAAGACATTTGTTGTATTAATTAAAAAGAAGAAGCAAGAATTGAAAAATGAAAAAGAAATATGAAAGTTAGAGCATTGTATCCTTAGGGTGCGAACAGAGTGAGCGCTAAAAGCCGAGCCGAGATTGTCAGTGCGATAAAGATTGTCAGTGCGATGAAACTGATTACCTACAAGTCAATACAAATAAGCTTGTGTATAACACAGTGAACGCCGACAAGAGCAGAGATCAAAGCCGATGAGTGCGAGAAAACAGTTTCAAAACGTTTTGCGCGCTTTTTCGCATTGTTGATGTTTACTTTTTAGTGTGCAGTCGTGTTCATTCGGGTATATTGTTGAAATTTAGCTGGATATTTTCTTAAATCATTATATAAATGATGAAATTCACCACATTCATTTCTTTTTAGTGCAATTGGATGTTTTCCAAATTCTTTTGTGTTAATAATTTCATTAATCACTGTGTTAATCTCAGGTTTAAGAGTCAAATCAATCAGCATTAAATGGTGTTAGATAACAGGTTCAATTACCCAAACTGCAGTTCATTTGGCATGCTTTGATTTTATACAACATTTAGTTTTGAAGAGGAAATGTCTCTAATGTCTTTTGATAAATACAGTATGAAATTGTACGTTTCTAGTTAAATAATATTGTTACGAAAATGGAAATGGTGTTGAATCTGTTAACATTAAAATGCTAAAGAAAAGCTAGAAAAACAATGGTCATGTTTACATGTTCCACAAATAAACAAAAATATTGCAACAACATCAGTATAAAAAAGGGAATAAATGTAAACAAAATACACAAATAAGAATGAAACAACGATGTTTATATTTATGAAGACACCGAGAGGGCAAAGCCGCGAACATTCGACTTCAAGATTATTCATCAGGCAAATCAGGCAACGGAGCCAGTAAAAATTCAGTCAGTCTTGTGTGAAGACACGATGCGTGTGAAGAGAATAATCGTGGGTTGAAGATCTCCGTTATAAAGATCTTTGGAACAATTGTTAGTGTTTACGCAGAAGAGTGTAAATAAAGCAAATTGTTGTTGTTTACATCAAGTTGTGAACAGAGAAGAATTTAGTTAAAACTGAACATAAATTCACTTTTATTTTTATTTGCAATCTACGAGCTCATATTTGAAACGTTTTTAAAAGGTAAAAACGTAACAATATTTTCGAAAGACAAAATTTTTCAAAATAAAAAATAAAATAAAAAAAGAAATAAATTTTGCAATACAGAATCTCGAATTTAAAAAGCTGTAGCGTACATGTGCTTTTATACAACGTGTTTTATCAATTCTTTTCGGCACCAGGTGTATGCAGATTGGAATTGATTGATGAAATAATGAATAAGAGAGAGTATTTAAACATTCTAAACACCAACTTCCCCTTATGATCGGATAAATAAGAGTTCGTAATGTTTCTTACTTCCAACACGCAAATGAATCTAATCATACTGCTGCTAATGTGAAGGTGTGATCTGCCAACCAAAGTCCCCACAGGATCTTGTACAAAGTTCTGATATGGCTCCAAAAGAGTATTTAAGAGATTATTTGCAAGAACGTTTACATAGTCGCTAAACCTCAAACAAAAGTTAGCCGAAAATCTTTCTCATGAGTGCATGGCGGCAAATGCATTCAATGACAAATGTGTTAAATGCAGTACTTAGCCCTCTAAATATTGGGTATAACAATTTAATATATTGCACCTTTAATTTAAATTTTAAATTTACTCTGAGTTCTTCTTGGGCGAACTTACACTTTTGCTGAACAAAAATTAAAAATCCCTAGAAATTTTTCTTTCTTTTTCTTTAGGTTTGTAGAAAACATTAAAAATTTTTATGTTTTTTAATAAATTAGAAATCAATTAATAAAATAAATATAAAAACATTAAATATTTTTACATATGATTGCTTAAAATTCATGAAATTGCTAAAATATATAGGGGTATCTAAAATTTTGATGTCCACTCTATGTATTTATATGCCAATCGTGAAAATTACGTTGCGGTTGAGTGGGTTAATATGTGAGTGCATAACAGTGGTTTCATTTTAAATGTGTTGCGGTTATCATTACTATGATATGAAACGAAATATTGTTAAACTGAAATAGGGAGCCACATTTTAGAATTTGGTTTGTGTAACATTCAAACAAAAAATATCTCATACCCTATGTCAACTCAAAGGTGATACATTTTGTATAATTTCGTATAAATAAACATGTATTTGGATAATTAGTTTCTTTTTATAGGTTATTTTGCGGTTTCACCTTAAATTGCTTAAATGATGTATTATGTGTCATTTAATGGGATTTCTCTCCATGTCAAATTTAACTTCAGTTGTTATGGATGTTTTTATAAGTTTTTAATATAATATTAATATAATATAAATAAATTTTAAATATGATATAAAAACCGATATGTTTTTGTTATTTAATTCGTGCGAATTAAGTGTTTTGTTATTTAATTCTGTAGCGTGAACAGTACAAAAACTAGGGACATGAGCACATCACAAAACTTCTTGAACATAATGCTGTGTAAAAAATTCGAGAATAGTGCCACAAGTTTCATTAATCAGGCAAGAAATTTGGAAAATTTATTATCAACTCAGGACTACGACCTAGCTTCTCACAACACTTATGTTGTGTGCGTTAATTTTATACATGAGTCGATTCCGAACCACAGACTTTAGAGAAACTTTTTCGTAGCATTTTATTTGCCAGAAATCTGCTGAGAGGAAGTCGCCGAAGAAAAATTTTTGTACTGTTGGAGATGTCTGACTTGGGGTTTGAACCGAGGACTCATGTCTTATAAGCCAACACATTACCTACTAGACTACGGTAAATATATGTACATATGTACATATTGATTGGCGATTGTTTTAATTTCCAAATCTTATTAGAAAAAGGAAGACAGCTGTCCAAAATGATGGCAAACAGTTCAGTTTTAAGGGAGCTAGCATCAGCCTTTTTCGGGACACGGATGTGTGGATCGCATACTGCAATACAGGAACATTTCTGACACACAATTAATTGATAATTTGGAGAGCTTAAGATTAACAAAAATAAAAAATATAAAACTAATTTCAACTAACAAATTTAAAATAAAAATAATAATAAAAAATTTTGTTTCAGTCTACACACAGTAACAATTTGTATTTGTATACAACATCTTAATGTACTTGGATGTATATTAGTTCATTGGATGTTCATTAAATTGTTCGTTGAACATGAGTTGCAAACTGCATGATTTTGGAATTTATTCATTCGTAGTAAATAAACAGGATATTTTTGATTACTGAAGTTATTTGAGTTTACATTTCTCTCAAAATTGTTTGTACTTTTGCATAGCAATTAAAGTCGTTTTTATTTTGTAATCTCCTGTGTTTGAATGAAAATTTATTCTAATTTTAAAACAAAAATGTTATTTCTAGACAGTCTTGTTCACACTTATTTTTGTGTATGTGGAAATAAACATGTCGCCCATTTGTTTCAATAATGTCGTAAGTTAATAAAAACGATATTTTAGTTATTTACGCAGAATTTTGCGCAACATTACAGATTATATTTGTGTAGTCAACATTTTTTCTGATTAATGGCAAATTTATGTCTTAGATTCGTAAATTATGGAACATATTCTTAATTCGGTAATATAACTCTTAAAACAACTGTTCTGAAAAATGAGTTTTTTTTCGAGTTAGGACACTATTCCTGTAAATGAGATACATATATGCAATTTTATATACCTATACAATACATAGAGTCTGTCAAGAAAATGTTTCTTTGGTTTTGACTTCTACAATTATAGGTATTATTTTTCCGCTTTGTATTAAAAATTTTGTGTTTTTATTGATTTTTATTCTGCAATATGTGGGATTAAAATAACTGAATAAAATAAAATAAAAATCTCTAAAACTGCTTTTTCATGCAGTAATGGAAAAACTCTACAATCCCTTCACCTAAATGAAGTCCCCTAATGAAGTCCCTAAATGAAAAGTCCCTAAAGCCATACATTTTTTAAAAAACTAATGTAAATTTTCACAAACAACAATAATGAAACGATACATTTATAGAGATCTCGAGAAGGCGAAGCCACGAACATTCGCATTTAAGAACATTCATCAGACTGTTTACTCTGAACTTCACTAACTAAATCCGCTATCATATTGGAGTTACCACAAAATTGCGTTTATATATATTCCAAAGCACCGTGTAAAATGCATCTAATTTGCAAACATTTAAGTTATTTACATACAAAGATGATGACTTGGCAAAAGAAAAAATTTGATACCCATATTGCCCTATTTAAAACGAAGGTTTACCACTCCATTGCATTTTAGTCAAAACGCGAACTATCGAGAATTTCAAAAAAAAAAGGTGAGACCCCTATTTATTTAAATCGACTAAAGATTAAAATATGTTAATTTGTCATTTTTATTACAAACAACCCCGACAAAAAAAATTCAAAAACGTTCTTTTTTACAGAATATCCTTAAAAAAAGGACATGAATGATTGTCCTTGGAAAAATTTTATACACAGTTGGACGCGCCTTAAAAAACCTTTCTTATGACACCCATATTGTATATTGTAGCATGATTTTACAGTCGTCAATGCTAATGCAACATTTTATGTTAAAGGCAAAAGAATATAGAATTTCATATGAGCAGCGGTCACTTGACTCAATATTGCTGATCGTCGCTGCAGCGCATAACATCACAATAGTTAGGCGTACATGAGTGCGTACCATCCGCACCTAACCAAGCAAACAAACTTTCTTCTATTCAATTATTTGCTATTTACAATATGTTGATAAGGGAACAGATTCTCAAATTGACAAAGCATGCAAAAATAGACCCTTTTTCAAAATGGTCGATCCAGCTCACGAGAGGTCTAAGCTAGCGCCGAAATATTTTAAGTGTCATCTTAAAAAAGTCCAAGGTTCATTTTTAGGAGGGTACATCGAGCACTTTTTTTTGGTGAGTCGCTCTACTATATATATGTAAATATACGTACACATATTATATAAAATCTTTCTCTTAGACGAAAACCAAGTGATCAAAATACAAAAATTTTTAAAAGTCATAAAAGCAATAAATTCCAATTGATTACATTTCCCAAGCTTAAAGTATTAAGAAAAAATATTAAAAGCCAAAACAGTTCTTCTTCTACGTATGTTGTGTATAATATAAACATTCATTCAAATATTCAAATTGCATACACTAGACCAAGAAAATACGCACATTCATTCGGTCTAATGTAAACAATTATACGACTGTCAATAACTCTCTTCGAATGTACTTTGAAAAGTTCATAAAATAACTTAATTTTTAGTCAAGTTTCATTACAGAAAATATAAAAAAGTAGATAATTCTCCACAATCATACATATCGATGGCTTAATATAAAAAAGGCCTAACTCGATTATTGGTTACTTTACAGGAGAAGGAAAAAACTTAATAAAATTCGTAAAATTTTAGATACAACAAAAATTTTAATACAATTTTTAATAAGAAACAGCAACACATTTAATCTCTCATTTAAAAATTTTTTATTTTTTTTGTGCATCTGACATTTATCTACCAGAATAAAAAAAAAACCTTTTTTTGAAAAAAAATTAGTAAGGCCTTTTTTATATTAAGCCATCGATATGTACATAAATAAATATGTTACATTTTCTTCAAACACCAAAACGAATATTGATTGGTAGAGTGGTGGACAGTATTGTGGAAATTAAGTCGTTAAGTACTGCTATAGGAACAAAAAGCTAGAAGGATGGAATAAATGTGGTGAAATAACTAAAAGTGAAAGAGAAGTTAAAAGAAAAATGTAATTTAAATTTTTTTCCTTACAAAATCAGTAATGCTTCGTATATAATAAGCAAAGTTCCTTAACAATAATTTTTTTTAATTCATTTTACAAACAGGCTATAGTGTCGTATGACATTAAAATATTTTACATTTCGTTGCAAATGAAAACATAGGTAACATTTAAGAAAACCTCATAAATTTTATGTCCGCTACGAAAATATTGACTGTTTTGCCTTTGTATTCAATTCTTTCGTTATTGTTTTTACACCAAATATTTAAGACTGGTAATGTATGTAAATTAAATGTTGTTTTCCATATACATACATATAATCCGAAATTAGCGATTTTAATCGATATCATTTACATAATATTCGTTTAACCGTAGATCGACCGTTAAAAACTTCATAATTCTAGCTTATGTATCACTTTTGATACATACTTGTAGGACATAGAATTGTTACGATTATTGATGGATTTTGTTAAAAAATTTAAATATTTTTATTTATTTTAATTCCTTTTAATGAAACTATTTTATATTTTTCTATAATTTTATCACTTTTATGAAATTTACGTAAAAATCAAACACTTTACGTCAGTGTGGCTTTATTGTTTTTCTAAATGGTAATAATTTGAAATCTAACATCCTTGGTTTGTGGCGATTTATAAGTTTCCAATTATTTAAATGGGACAGCTAAGTGTCACTTGCATCAGTAACACTCTCAATTGAGGACTGGCTAAAACCTCATAGTAGAAACCGTTGTTATATTTTTTAGAAAAATTTGTTGCCAACGTCATGTGAGGCAAAAAAGTTTCCAGTTGCAATTATCATCAAATATGAAACATCAATTATGTGAATCACAATGCTCTCTCTTTGATTCCTCTCTGGTTTCCCGAATAAAGGTTTCTCCAAATACGGCTGTAAATTAAAGCGTTCAAAACATCTGCAACTCTCCTTGTTATTAACATTTACAAATTAAAAGATACAACGGTAATGACATTGTTTTTAAGAATTTTATATTTAAGTTTTTGCATACATACATAATTGGTCATTACAACGCTTCAGTCAGAATTACGGCCTAGCTTCACACACCACTTACTATCTTGTGTCTGTTAATTTTATAGGTGAGTGGCGGGACCTACAGCTTGGTTTAAACTTGGCTTGGTTTAAACTCGCTTAACAACAAATTTTTTGACAGTTTTGGGCATACTGCGTGGAGTAGAACTCATGGTTTTCGATGCGACTACATAGCACCAGAAATGAACATACAAAACTCACAATCCCACACGGGAAGAAAGGGTTGCTGAATCGGTCATCGGTGGCGTTGATATAATAATCTTCACCGATGGCTCAAAAATGAAATGTAGAACTGGATGTGGGGTCTATTCCGATAAACTGGCACTGAATGTGGAACATACCTCCTTCGAACTTGATCATATGTGTGGATAATCAAGCAGCGATCAATTCGCTAGGATTCCATCTCGTCAAATTAAAGGGCGTCAGGAGTTGCATGAACTCTACACCGTATACGTCGACACAATACCCGTCTCTATTGGATTTTAGGCCACTGTGGCGTAGAAGTCGCCGTAGTCTAGTAGGTAGTGTGTTGGCTTATTAGACGTAAAACCAGGGTTCGAGTCCTAGGCCAGATATCAAAACAAAATACAAAAAGTATTTCCTCGGCGACTTTCTCTCAGCAGATTTCGGGCAAAAACTCTGAGAGTAAATAAAATTGCCATGAAAAGTTGTGTCTGTTAATTTTATAGGTGAGTGGCGGGACCTACAGCTTAATGTCGACTCCGAACGACAGATTTTTGAGAAACTTTTCATGGCAATTTTATTTACTCTCAGATTTTTTACCAGAAATCTGCTGAGAGAAAGTCAACGAAGAAATATTTTTTCATATTTCGTTCAGTTAGAGATGTCTGACCTGTGGACTCACATCCTATCAGACAACACACTACCTACTAGACAACGGCCTTTATTTACTTTCCCCTTCCTGGAGAATACCTCCTCAAACATCCGCTTTGGGCACATTTTTTGATGGTTGGGAGAATAAGATCTAAATTCTCCTCTGCGCAGCTGATTGACTTCGTATCTATCGGAACCAGTACTTCGAATTTGGTCTATTGCTGCTCATCTGTATTTTTGTCTGATGTCTGACCTGCATTTTATTTAAAATTTCCTGAAAATTATATGTTTCCTCTGAACATGGGGTAGGTCCTACTCATCGCATTACTGATGCAATGACAGCCACAATAATCCTCTCAGTTATGTTTCCGTAGGCTGAATGGAAAATGCTATTTTCGTCGACATTTTAGCCCGATAATGATCCTAAGCACACGGCTAGGGTTGTAAAAGCCTGGTTGGAGGAATATCAAACCCCTGTTGTATTCTGGCCACCGCAATCTCCAGATATCAATTCGATTGAGAACATGTATATGATTGCAAAACGTAACATCGGAAATAAAGTATTCCGAAATGGAGTAGAATTTTTCGTCGAATTGGAAAAACGGTTGAATTTAATTCCAAACGATTACGTATTTCATCGGAAGTAATAAAAAACAATGAATATGCCACAAAAAATTAAAGATTTAAAATTGTGCGTCTTAGATTATTAAAGAGTAGCAAATGCTTTGTTAAAACATTTTTTTTATTGTTTCGCAATAGGCAAAATAGTTTCGAGATAGCTACATGTACGATATAACTATTCACCTCTAACACCTCGATATAAAAACAAATCTATTTCTTTATTTCATCTGCTGTATTAACCCTGCTGTTAGGTTAAAAAAAACTTTCGAACCTTAGGTAAAGAACCGTTTTAGTACACTTGGTATTTCTCATAAATAATTCGATAAAAAACTCTCGACCAAACATTTTAAATAATTTAAATTGTTACAAAAGTTCTGGGATTCGCCATTTCTTTAAATTTAAATCGGAGTGTAACAGAAGGTTAAATGAGATTGTAATTTTAGTTGCATGAAATTCTTGAACCGCAATGAGTTTTATTTTGGTTGTATACTGTCACTCAAACAACTGTCTCTTTTATTTACAATTACTATTCAACATATTTGTTGTTACAACATGTTATCCGTTATCGAAAAATATTCAAACATGAGTAGTTAGCCATTGGGATGGTTTTTTGGTATTTCTTTTTTATTTACCGAAATTATTGCCTTCAATTTACTGTGGAGAGATTCATGATGACAGAGAACCTTTTCATTTTCGTTCCACACGAGTAAATGCTATTAAATTATATAAGTATATATGCTGCACATACGAATATACACATACAATAAAGTTTCTTTTGTAATAAAATTCTCTGAAATAGTCTTCTTTCTTTGTCTATATTACAGGTACTTTGATAGGACAAAATAGTAAATTTCTATTTTCTTCTTGTTTATTGTTATTAAAATATTTTCAGTTTTCTATAATAAATAAGCGAGAAAATTGTGAAAATTAAATAGAACAAAATGCTTCGTTTTATGCTGGCAATTGTCATAGTAGAATGGCGAAAAAATTCTTTTCAATGGTTTTGCCTGTGAACATATCTAAGAAAAATGATAACAATGGAATAAAACTGATAAGCAAACGCTCAAACGCATTCGCACATATTTATAATTGCAATTTAATTTGAGTACAATAACAGAATTTTGGAATAATTAACATGTTCGTCTACCGGTGCATAAAAGTGTGTGAGAAAACTGGAGATATAAAAACAGTGCTCATGCTGCAAGTCATCAAAACTGTCATATCAAGAAATCGCAGAAATTTGGTCCCCAAATAAAAAATTATAGCCTGGGAGTTCACCCAGCTTTAGTTATGATTTTGGTGCGGTGGGCAAGATGTGAAAACATTGTTCAAAGCTTAGCAAGAAATAATTTTGGATTGTATTGTTAAACCATCTAAACATGCCATTGATTTTCCGTTTAAATCTTGCGACAGCTCATAGAGCTAAAAACCCAAACCTGGCTCCGGAAAAATATAACAACATCCATCTCCTGTAAATAATGGAGGGCTTGGTTTAAACTCGCTTAACAACAAATTTTTTGACAGTTTTGGGCATACTGCGTGGAGTAGAACTCATGGTTTTCGATGCGACTACATAGCACCAGAAATGAACATACAAAACTCACAATCCCACACGGGAAGAAAGGGTTGCTGAATCGGTCATCGGTGGCGTTGATATAATAATCTTCACCGATGGCTCAAAAATGAAATGTAGAACTGGATGTGGGGTCTATTCCGATAAACTGGCACTGAATGTGGAACATACCTCCTTCGAACTTGATCATATGTGTGGATAATCAAGCAGCGATCAATTCGCTAGGATTCCATCTCGTCAAATTAAAGGGCGTCAGGAGTTGCATGAACTCTACACCGTATACGTCGACACAATACCCGTCTCTATTGGATTTTAGGCCACTGTGGCGTAGAAGTCGCCGTAGTCTAGTAGGTAGTGTGTTGGCTTATTAGACGTAAAACCAGGGTTCGAGTCCTAGGCCAGATATCAAAACAAAATACAAAAAGTATTTCCTCGGCGACTTTCTCTCAGCAGATTTCGGGCAAAAACTCTGAGAGTAAATAAAATTGCCATGAAAAGTTGTGTCTGTTAATTTTATAGGTGAGTGGCGGGACCTACAGCTTAATGTCGACTCCGAACGACAGATTTTTGAGAAACTTTTCATGGCAATTTTATTTACTCTCAGATTTTTTACCAGAAATCTGCTGAGAGAAAGTCAACGAAGAAATATTTTTTCATATTTCGTTCAGTTAGAGATGTCTGACCTGTGGACTCACATCCTATCAGACAACACACTACCTACTAGACAACGGCCTTTATTTACTTTCCCCTTCCTGGAGAATACCTGCTCAAACATCCGCTTTGGGCACATTTTTTGATGGTTGGGAGAATAAGATCTAAATTCTCCTCTGCGCAGCTGATTGACTTCGTATCTATCGGAACCAGTACTTCGAATTTGGTCTATTGCTGCTCATCTGTATTTTTGTCTGATGTCTGACCTGCATTTTATTTAAAATTTCCTGAAAATTATATGTTTCCTCTGAACATGGGGTAGGTCCTACTCATCGCATTACTGATGCAATGACAGCCACAATAATCCTCTCAGTTATGTTTCCGTAGGCTGAATGGAAAATGCTATTTTCGTCGACATTTTAGCCCGATAATGATCCTAAGCACACGGCTAGGGTTGTAAAAGCCTGGTTGGAGGAATATCAAACCCCTGTTGTATTCTGGCCACCGCAATCTCCAGATATCAATTCGATTGAGAACATGTATATGATTGCAAAACGTAACATCGGAAATAAAGTATTCCGAAATGGAGTAGAATTTTTCGTCGAATTGGAAAAACGGTTGAATTTAATTCCAAACGATTACGTATTTCATCGGAAGTAATAAAAAACAATGAATATGCCACAAAAAATTAAAGATTTAAAATTGTGCGTCTTAGATTATTAAAGAGTAGCAAATGCTTTGTTAAAACATTTTTTTTATTGTTTCGCAATGGGCAAAATAGTTTCGAGATAGCTACATGTACGATATAACTATTCACCTCTAACACCTCGATATAAAAACAAATCTATTTCTTTATTTCATCTGCTGTATTAACCCTGCTGTTAGGTTAAAAAAAACTTTCGAACCTTAGGTAAAGAACCGTTTTAGTACACTTTGTATTTCTCATAAATAATTCGATAAAAAACTCTCGACCAAACATTTTAAATAATTTAAATTGTTACAAAAGTTCTGGGATTCGCCATTTCTTTAAATTTAAATCAGAGTGTAACAGAAGGTTAAATGAGATTGTAATTTTAGTTGCATGAAATTCTTGAACCGCAATGAGTTTTATTTTGGTTGTATACTGTCACTCAAACAACTGTCTCTTTTATTTACAATTACTATTCAACATATTTGTTGTTACAACATGTTATCCGTTATCGAAAAATATTCAAACATGAGTAGTTAGCCATTGGGATGGTTTTTTGGTATTTCTTTTTTATTTACCGAAATTATTGCCTTCAATTTACTGTGGAGAGATTCATGATGACAGAGAACCTTTTCATTTTCGTTCCACACGAGTAAATGCTATTAAATTATATAAGTATATATGCTGCACATACGAATATACACATACAATAAAGTTTCTTTTGTAATAAAATTCTCTGAAATAGTCTTCTTTCTTTGTCTATATTACAGGTACTTTGCTAGGACAAAATAGTAAATTTCTATTTTCTTCTTGTTTATTGTTATTAAAATATTTTCAGTTTTCTATAATAAATAAGCGAGAAAATTGTGAAAATTAAATAGAACAAAATGCTTCGTTTTATGCTGGCAATTGTCATAGTAGAATGGCGAAAAAATTCTTTTCAATGGTTTTGCCTGTGAACATATCTAAGAAAAATGATAACAATGGAATAAAACTGATAAGCAAACGCTCAAACGCATTCGCACATATTTATAATTGCAATTTAATTTGAGTACAATAACAGAATTTTGGAATAATTAACATGTTCGTCTACCGGTGCATAAAACTGTGTGAGAAAACTGGAGATATAAAAACAGTGCTCATGCTGCAAGTCATCAAAACTGTCATATCAAGAAATCGCAGAAATTTGGTCCCCAAATAAAAAATTATAGCCTGGGAGTTCACCCAGCTTTAGTTATGATTTTGGTGCGGTGGGCAAGATGTGAAAACATTGTTCAAAGCTTAACAAGAAATAATTTTGGATTGTATTGTTAAACCATCTAAACATGCCATTGATTTTCCGTTTAAATCTTGCGACAGCTCATAGAGCTAAAAACCCAAACCTGGCTCCGGAAAAATATAACAACATCCATCTCCTGTAAATAATGGAGGGCTTGGTTTAAACTCGCTTAACAACAAATTTTTTGACAGTTTTGGGCATACTGCGTGGAGTAGAACTCATGGTTTTCGATGCGACTACATAGCACCAGAAATGAACATACAAAACTCACAATCCCACACGGGAAGAAAGGGTTGCTGAATCGGTCATCGGTGGCGTTGATATAATAATCTTCACCGATGGCTCAAAAATGAAATGTAGAACTGGATGTGGGGTCTATTCCGATAAACTGGCACAGAATGTGGAACATACCTCCTTCGAACTTGATCATATGTGTGGATAATCAAGCAGCGATCAATTCGCTAGGATTCCATCTCGTCAAATTAAAGGGCGTCAGGAGTTGCATGAACTCTACACCGTATACGTCGACACAATACCCGTCTCTATTGGATTTTAGGCCACTGTGGCGTAGAAGTCGCCGTAGTCTAGTAGGTAGTGTGTTGGCTTATTAGACGTAAAACCAGGGTTCGAGTCCTAGGCCAGATATCAAAACAAAATACAAAAAGTATTTCCTCGGCGACTTTCTCTCAGCAGATTTCGGGCAAAAACTCTGAGAGTAAATAAAATTGCCATGAAAAGTTTCGCAATAAATAAAAATCTGTCATTCGGAGTCGGCTTTAAACTGTAGGTCCCACCGCTCATGTATAAAATTAACACACACAACATAAGTGGTGTGAGAAACTAGGTCGTAGTCCTGACTGAAGGGTTGTAATAACCAATTATGTATGTATGTAGCGTAGAGGGAACTTTAAAAATTTATGAATCGAAGGGATCGGAGATGTCTGAGAAAGTGACGACAGAGGGATTATACCTGGCTCTAAAGGATTGGAAAGAGCAGCATGGAATTCAACAAACCATAGGTGGTCCAACATACTCGGGTCCTAAATTTCAAAACTGCTGTGTCCAGCAGTGAACAGCAGGAAAGCCAGATAACTACTTAAGTTTGACAAGAAAACTATTCGCACTCTTACAGGAATTCTAACGGGACATAGCTTCGCTGACAAGCTCTGTCTGTCCAACCATGTTTACTGCAGAATCTGCAACGATGTGGAAAGAAGCGGAATGGGTATAACACTTGCCCTGCACTTTAAAACAGATGTCATCAATTTGTGGGTGACAGAACGTTTGAACACCTGTACCTGGTAACCTAACATATAATCTCTTAAGACTGCCTGGATTCGTGCTATGTCCAGTTTTTCAATTGACGACGTGTGTATGGCTATTGGTTATAGGCCAGTCTGACTTAAAGCGTGAAAGAATGCCAAAGCGGAACTATTGAATAAATATTTGCTTAATATCAAATATGTAAGAAAAATTCGCTTAAAAGATTTTATTATAATTAACTTTATAGCAGAAATTTTGTGTAACAATATTTATGCACCTACGTCTTCACACTTCTGTTAAGTACAGTTTGGATGTATGTCATGGTTTACCATTTCATAGCACAATTGTGCAGAGAGAACTCACACGCATTCTTGTGTTTTTGATTTAGTTGTCGATCAGACTGCGACAAGAACACATGTGCGGCGGATGTTTTGTCATTTTATTTCAGAATAACACTCAAAAAATATTTAATGTATAATTTTTTTTAAATGCTTTGGAATGCTAGCTTTGTTTTTTTTTTATTAAAAAATGGGTTTTTTATTCTTTTAATTTTTAATTATCTAAAAAACATGGTTTTATTTTATTTGTATTTATCTAAAATTATTAAGTCGAAGATACATATGTATGTTGCTTTACATATGTATGTTGATGAAATGAAAATAAAAATAGCGTATATTACTAATACTTTTCTATGGGTGTAAATAAATAAATTCTCTCAACTTATTTTCTCTCTCTTACTCTTAAAATTTTTGGTAAACCCTGTAGAATCTACAGCATCTATATCAAAATCATATTGCTACGAATAGTATTCGATTTGCAAGTAATTTTTCATGTAAAAAGCGTAACCTTTCTATGTAACCTTTAAGTAAGACAAAGATAAAGTACAAATGAACACTGATGATTACTTAGTTGCAATAGATTCTGATAACATTCTAACGGGACAGAACCCGAGAAGTTAAACTGAACCTTCTTTTAGCAGAAATAACAAATAATTACTTACATATATAATTGGTCATACATACATACAATTGGTCATTATAACCCTTCAGTCAGGATCTCGACCTAATTTCTCACACCACTTATAGTTGTGTGTGTTAATTATAAACATGATTGGGGGGACCTATAATTTGAAGTCGACTCCGAACGACAGATTTTTGAGAACGTTTTCATGGCAATATTATTTAGTCTCAGAGTTTTTGCCAGAAACCTGCTGAGGCAGTAGCCGAAGAAATATTTTTCATATTTCGATTTGATCGAGAAGTCTGACATGCGGTTTGAACCATGTCCTTACAACAACAACAATACATTGCCTACTTTACTATGATAACTACTGAATTAATGAATTGGAACAACCAGTCTAATTAGCTCTGCCAATTCGCTGAAAAGTTTTATAAGATATGGTGACTAGTTCCATAACATGTGCGTACATTGATATTAAGATTCATTCTTAGATATGATATCAACAACAGCTAAACATAATAGGAAAAAAGTACTTAAAATTCTATTCTATTATATTAAACACCTATTATACTTTGGAAAAGAATGATACCAATAGACGTGTTCTTTTGATAAACATGCCACTGATAATTAAAAATTGGCCATAACGTATTTTTTAGAAGAACGTATTTAATTCATATTAATTAATTTATTTATTAATTAATTTATTTAATTAATATTAACAGTATTAATTAAATATACAAAAAAATAAAATAAAAAATATTTCTTATTGTTTCATTTCCACACCGAAGACGTCATATTATGCCGTGAGCATAGAATTTTTTGAAATGAAACAATTTAACAATGAAGTTTATTAAAGTTCTCATTTTTATAATATTTTTTCTTTTACCTCTCATTCGTTCTGCTATTCAGCAGATGAATAGCAAAATATGGGTCGCAAAACGTTATATTATGCACAATAAAACTGACAGTAAAAAAATTGCTTCGAAATAACAGAAAAATTCACAAAGCCAAAGGCAAAACTAAAAGAAACACACATAATACTGAAATAAAATTTTCAATAGAGAAATGTATATGGTTTGTACCACATGTTCCTTTATAGTCTTTCTGCAATTTATTTATCACACAAAAATAGAATTAAATTTTTATGTTTTTGCAAAAGCGATAACAAAGTATAAACAAACGATTTAGTGAAAAGCAAACAATTTTTGATTGGTCAAATATATGCAATCGTATCTAGTTTAGCCCATGTGAAACCTAACGACTGACCGTATACATTCGTACTGTATATATAATATAAAAATATTTGGCAACAACTAGCACAGTTCGAGGCTCCATGCGCCACCCGGTAAACTGTAAAAAAAAATAATACATAATATGTGCAGTGGACATCAAAAGCCTAGGTACTTCAATATGTGTAAGCAATTTTACGAATTTTAAGTTATAATTTGTAAAAATTATTGATGCTTTAAATATTTATTTTATTATTTTATTTTTCTATTATAAAACAAAAAATGTCCAAGGTGTTTCACAAACCATAAGAAAAATAAGGGGAACTTTCTCGTGACTCCATATTTTTATTTCACAAAATTCCTTTAAATCAGATTTTAAACTACGGTTCCTTTATTAAGACCCACGTTTTTTGTTGCAGTTTCGACGCCTCCGTTCTATAACATTCTAAGTCGAAAAAGTGTGTTTTGAGTTATGAGCTCTCAAACTTTTCACGCGACATACGACCATATATATATTCTAAGGAGATTTTTTCTTATAACTTAGGAACGGATCGGCGCATCTTAAAATTTTGGCAGTATTTAAGTTAGAGAACGTAGAATTTAAAAATACAAGAACATTAAAAACGTTCTAAGTACACTTAGAACGTTATAGAATGGAGATTTGTTCCAACTTAGTTTCAATGCTATGCGTTGTTTTATAATCTTACGTTTCATTAATATTCTGAACGGTCTCAGTTATTACAACGGTTAAACTCATGTAAGGCCACTACACTGTAGTCTTTTTTAACAAATTTTGTGAGAAAACCAATATTGCGGCAATATATCGCTTTTTGCGTTTACTTTAGTTATTCCATCTAACATCATTCGAATGTATTGAGGCGCACTATTTTATCCTTTAGAAATTTCTAAGATTTGTTCATAATTGTTAGTAAAGCATAGTATCCGTATTAAGCCAAACTCCCCAAATAGCTATAATCGTATCGGGCGGCAATGGAAAGTCCCAATTCATTTCTTTAAATTCTCTTTTAACATTCGCGATGACTTTGTTTCAATTGTGTTATTGAGCCTTAACACGTATGCATCTGAAACGCAGGCCTTCAGCCTTCAAGTAACATGCGTTAGTATAGGCCAAATTCCTTTGGTAGCTTTAACATATACGTCACAGAATCTGTCACAAAAAGCAGAATTTTGTTTTTATTAAAATTTACCTCCATTATTTTTATAAACTTTTGACCTACAATAACATTTGCTACATTTTTCAGTTATCGAAGTCGATTGGTATTTGCTTTTTATGCATTTATGTATATTATCCAAGCAGTTTTCATAATATATTTGGCATATTTTAGTTGATATTGGTAACCGACAATGTAAAGCAATTGAATTAGACGTATTTTTTCAACTATTATTGGTCATTTATTTCCAATTTAAATTTAAAAAATAGAATTAAAAAAAAATTAAATTATGCTCTATAAGGTCAAGATAAGCAATTATAGTCATATTCAATTCGGTGTGAAAGAGCCACACACAAGGAAGAGCCAGCCTGCTCTTTCATTTAGAAGATTCCGAACACACTAAGAATTATTCAATTACAGAATTTCTTTGCTGGTATAGTTAATCAAAGGTGTCTGAAATAGAGATCAGGTTGTCAGTCATCGTTGTGTAGTAGGTAGTGTGTTGGCTTATTAGAAGTGAGTTCGCACCCCAGATCAGAGATCTCCAAAAAAAAAACAAAAATGAAAAAAATTTCTTAGGCTACCTCCTCTCAGCAGATTTCTGGAAGAACTCTGAGATTTACTAAACTTCCCGCAACTCATGTATAAAATTAACTTATGCTGCATAAGTAGTGTGAGTAGCTAGGCTGTAATCCTGACTGAAGGGTTGGAAGGACCAATTATGTATGTATGCATATGTGTATATTATCCAAGAAGTTTTCAACTCAGTTGCAACAAGTATTGCCTCCTTTTTCCTTAATATAAGTAAACAAAACGATTTTAAACAATAGATTTTAAGAAAAAAATATTAATTAAATATATAGACCATGGCAAAAATTGTGTATTCATATACATTTTTACATACCTAAACGTTACAATGGATAATTAAACAAATAATGTAAATAAAATTTATAGACTTTGCAAAACAAAATATGTGTGATGATGAAATTCCATTCGATTTATAATTACTAATTATACACAGTCATTGGTTTTTACATAAAATAAATGTTACTTATTTATAAAAATTCGGATCAAAATTAAATTAATTTAATTAAGTGAAGTTGAAATAACAAAAAAAAGAAAGACAAACAACCGACAGATGATATTACGTTGATGATATTCATTCCTTTATATTTTTGTTTTCTTAATTTAAGTTTTCCTCTGTTCACTAATGAATGTATACAGAGCTAACTCTGACACCCAAATAAACATGTTTTCAAAACCATTATAAAAATTTATTCTTGTTCCCTTTTTTTCTCTTTGCAATCGCCATTCAGTAATGAGATAGTTGTGAATAATATTCACAAAAGCAAAGGGACAATGAGTATTTCGGACAGATGGTTAGACTGCCAGACACTTCGAACTGCATACAAATGACCAACTAATTCACTAAGAGATTCTTATACTAAATCAGAAAGGAAAAAAGGCTCGGTATTTACTGAAATCTAAATGGCATAAAAATTTATGTAAACAATGTCCACTACTGTTGTAGTTACAGCTACTGCAACTTGTTTTACTAATTGCTGTTGAATTTTCCTTCTTCCTTCGCCTTCAACCTTAGCTTGCATCATGGACGTTAGATTTTGATTTTTGCTGTTAAACCATCTGACGAATAACTAACGTATGTATCTGTATAAGTAAATGGTAAAATTTTTAAACTATAAACTTTTAAATTTTTATTTTTGGCGTATTTCCTATATTTGTAACCCCATTTTAAATACATATTTCAGATAAAATAAATAAATAAATAAAATAATATATATGTATTAAGAGGCCCTATGCTACCTAAAGTAGTAAAAGGAACATACATATGTATATATATGTATTAAGATGTTTAGACACTTGCCAACTTATTTTGGATATGAGCAAGTACAAATAATTATACTTACTTAATTCGTCATTAGCCTGAATTAAAATTTACCTTCTAACACTACCCATATTGTGTCTGTTAATTTATTTTTAATATAATTTTTTTACAATTTAAAGATTGATTTGAGAAACTCAGCCGAAAGAAAAATTTTTATTTCGTATTTAGGAGTCTAGGCTGGAGTTTGAACCGAGGCTTTCAGTCTAATAAGCCAAAACACTACCTACTGGACTACAGTAGACGTAAAGCCCGGGTTTGTATCCAAGGTCAGACATCAAAACGAAATATGAAAAAATATTTCTTCGGCGACTTCCTCTCAGCAAAAACTCTGAGAGTAAATAAACCTGCCATGAAAAAGTTTCCCAAAAATATATCGTTCGGTGTCGACGTTAAACTGTAGGTTCCGCCACTCACGTATAAAATTAACCCACACAACGTGAGTGGTGTGAGAAGCTAGGCCGTAATCCTGACTGAAGGGTTGTAATGGCGAATTATGTATGTATGTATGTATGTAAGGAGTGTAGTTTTTAAGTCGTTAGCCTTGTCATAAGGCCGGTTACAAATTTTTTCCTACTGTAATAGCCCAACAAAAGTTTTGATTTCCTTATCCACATGATTTGAGGAGAGCCTTTACTTCTGTTTATCTTTCCTTTAGTCGAGTATAACTTTTAAATATTCGTTCTCACTCCACAGAAAAGTTTTGCGGAGAGGTATGGAAACTCCATTCCTTACATGCGCCTTTGCCAGCTCATTACCCAGAATTCCCACGTAAACTGGACTTCGACAAGCAGTCCCATACCATCCGCACAAGTCTTCTTAATTTAGCAGGATTCGGAAAGTTTTATCTCCTGGGAAATGTGCTAATGACATGTGTTATCTGCTATCCCCGATAATAATATATTGTTTCATTATGACGAAAATGGTTAACATCTTGTCTTATAGGAATACAGGGTCTTGGTAGTATGTACCTGTTATTCCATATTACCCTTCCGCTGTTACAGCTTAGTCTTCTGATTGCACTTTTAAGTTCTAGGGTCTTTGGCTTGATATCATGCTCAGGTTAAGTTTAATGAAAATCGAGGTACGTTTTGCTGGTTGAACATTATCCTGTGTATAATTGATACTAGTTCCGTCTATGCTATTGTGGGGATGGGCTTCTTTTAAGCTGGAGAATAGCCTCTTCACAACTTATCGACTTTTCAGCATCCATCGCAACCAGTACTTTTGCGAACCCGTATTTCCAGTCCTTTCATGCTGGTATTTTCTCTCGGGAATCTCTCCAAACCTACAGCTGATGGCATTGCCCGATTTAGACTGTCCCTAATTACGTGTTTTCAGGTTATGCCATAGGATTTGGTGTAGATCTTTATTTTGGACTTTCAACAGAATCGTTGTCTTCTCCACGCTTCTTGGGAGGAGAAGGTCAGTATGTTTGTCGTGAGTACCTCATCTCCTGAACACGTCATAAGCTCTTCTCCTTTTCTATTAAATCATTTTTTTGTGATTTTTGTATTCAATCGGCTGTTTGTGCGTACTTTCTTTCAACAATGATGACATATAATTGCGTTTTTTTTAATAGATGAGCTCTTTGAGACTGTGTTACAAATTAAATTTCTTTATTTAAAGCATCCTCAAAAGTTTTTTTATGCATTAGAGCTGGCTACATTACTTGAAACCTAAATATCGATTTCATTTTCCACATTTTTGATAAAGACATTCGTGAAGATTTTCTGCATATACTATAGAAGCGGATTTTGATGCGTTATGACTAATATTATTAACTGTTTTAAAAAAAAAATTTAGGTCTTTAAAATAATTAGAATTGTATCCCTCTTTCGTTTATTCGTTGCATAATGAGTTAAGCATTTTCTGTCTCAAAAAGAAGCATTTGATTTAATTTCTTGACACAATGCAATCACAACAACATCAGCAGTTAATTGTTTTGTGCTTCACTTATTTAGTGCCTCCACTTCCAATTGAGTTGGACTCAATTAGTATATTTATTTTAACCAGTATATTTACGAGGGTTGCCTTTTATATTTCGGGATTTGGCAACCCTAGTGTTGCAATCTGCCCACTGACAGCTCTATCGTAAAGCTTGACATTTTTGAGGTTATACGTACTCAGAACGTTTTGACATACGAGCGCTATTTATGTTGTTTACAGTAACTTAAAAGATTCATCTCGCCCAAAAAATGGAATTAAATCGTGAAGATTTTCGTGCAATTATTTTTTACAACTTTCGACGCGGATTAACTCAACAACAGTGCATCGATGATCTTAATTCAATTTTTGGCGATGAAGCTCCATCAAGGAGCAGTGTTTATCGATGGTATGGTGAATTCAACAGAGGTCGTAGTTCACTCCAAGACGAATTTCGTGAAGGTCGTCCAAAGTCAGTTGTTGTTCCGGAAACCATTGATGCTGTGCGCCAACTGATATTGCAAGATCGTCATGTGGGCTATCGTGAGATTGAGACAACCTTAGGCATTAGTGGGACCAGCATACATTCAATATTGCATGAACATTTGACCGTCAAAAAAATTTGTTCGCGCCCTTCCGCTGACCAACTTCTTCCTCTTCCCTGATTTTGGTGGAACTTGGTCAGTACAGGGACTGCGTTCACCCGTGGCATCACAACGGACCTAACCTAACCTTTACCATCACTACATAAATCTAAAAGCTGGACTAAAGTTAATCTTGGAATTAGACTGGACGGTATAGGTCATTATTCTAAATACAAGGGACTGAAAAATCCCCCTAGATGTTACGACAAAAAGACGAACTCTCTACATTTGTGAGAAATGTTAAGAATATATATGCCTGATATGCCCGGAATATATGAAATCATTTCACACAAACATATGTATATTACCATTAACGCTCAGTGGCCACAAATGTGGACGTTATCCCTTTTTGTGAATTTTCATTGCTTTTTACTTTCTGAATTCCTATTAAAATAAAATTAATTAATTTAAAAAGAAGACAAAATTTAATCATTTTTTTGTCACCATAAAAAAATCGTCCCTGCAGAGGTTAATAGTTAGATTTATGTTTTCCAACCTTAACTCAAATTTTTACAATCAAATAAATTAAACATTTTTCATAATACCTTTTAATGTGACAAAAGGAATATTTTCCATCATTCCTACAGATGGGTGCGTCAATGTCTACTATTAAAAATAATTATAAATAATAGCAAGCGGTAAAAAGCGACATATATATATATCTGAGCCATGTTTTTGCTCTGATATACATATTTCAGTAGAATTCATTTTGACGAAAGTATCTGTTTTACTTACTACATAAGGTGCCCTGGTAGTCTAGTAGGTAGTGTGCTAGACTATAAGCGTGAGGGTCATGGGTTCGATTCCCACCAGAGACTCTGGTCTGTGAACCTACTTCGAACATGTGGTCAAGTTACTCCGCTCGTATATAATTAGAATATAATTTATAATTGCATTGTAAATACTCACTAAATATTATGTACGATACAAATTATTATTTACTTGATGAATAAAATTCTTAATGACACATACATATACATGTTCGTATATGTTGTAAATGTTAAGGATTAGATTTAATAAAAATGTTAAAATGCTGGAAAAAAATCTAAACAAAACCTTAGGTTTATTTCAGATAATTTTTATACGCGAACTTTATAACGACTTAATAAGCATTTGATTTTTTGTTGGTAAGTATGAAAAGTGTCAATGAGCACCGTCATAGATTTATTTATGCCACCAAAGTCGACATTAGCAACATATTTTTGTAATGGTTGAACGTAATGGATATTCCTACTATGACTACAGATGCATTCTTCCTTAAACCAAAAAAAAAAAAATTATTCGTTAAGCTGGTGCAAACCATACAAGGTTTGTATAATAAAATAAAATTTTTTTGTAACACATATACCCTCAAACATTAGGCATATATATATGAAAAAGGGAATTAAAAAGACTCATAAGAAGTGTAGAAACTATTTTTAAAAATTATAACATTTTTTGCGGAAAAAAATTGGCTGGAAAGCCTGTCATTAGACGTAATGGTGAGCTTAAGTAGCCTTTATGGTTTCCATCTGGAGTTATATCAAATTGCAATACATTAGCACACACACATACCCTTATAGAGAGACACAAAGTCAAATATAATTTGTGGCCACCATAATCATGCTGATTATCATCTTCGTCGTCATTCTATCATAACACAGCATTCAACCTCATTATATTCACAACAGCTATGACTCCAGGAACCTGAAGTGTTTGTGTTCTACGGCTTCGACAAGGATAATGTCACATTGCTTTTTGTCATTTTGTGTGAATAACAAATCCGTTTATACGCATCCAGCGCGTTTTAATACAATGACAGAGTAATAACTACAACCTAACGTAACATGTTGCAACTACAACAACGAAAAACAATATGCAAAAATACTTTGTATAATACGGGAAGATATACAAAGTATGAAAGAAAGGAGAGTAAAAGGTAAAACCTGAGAAATGTGGCTCTGGGGATATGATTGAGATATGACTGCATATCAGGAACAACGAATAAGCATTAAATGAATGACGAGTGAACTAAGATGAATCCATTATGCAAATGATACTCAAGTAACATATATGTATGTATATGTTGATAACAGATTTTCTTCGAATAAAATCGGCCAAAGAATGCGTTAAAATTACTTTTTTTTTTTTCTTTAATCTTTAAAATGTCCCTAAATAGCTATTGGAAAAATATCTCTTTTCGCACTTAATTTACACCTCACAAATTTTTTAATGGTTTTTATTAGTTTTAAATAGAATATCAATAAATTAAAAAATTATGTCGTTGACTTAATTCATAGTCTTTCGTTTTTTGACAAATAACACAGCCCTGCAAATTTGGACTTTTTTGTGCAAATAAGATGGCTCCAGGTGTTTCCGAAGGCATTTTGCGCCTTTTTCGATTTTAAGACGGTCTTTTGCATTGGTTCAGAAATTTGTGAAATTTGTAAATCGGATGCATACCTTTGTGGGCCTGTGCAGGGCCACAATTCAGTTCTGCCTTGAAGAGTTCCAGGACTATGAAATCTGTATGACTGCGGTATTGCAATGAGTTTGTCAATCCAAACTTCTTGGGTCGGGCACTAAATATTTAAAATATTGACAACACGAAATATGAAAAAATATTTATTTTTACGACTTCCTCTCAGGAATCTCAAATCTGTCGTTCGGACTCGACTTTGAACAGTAGGTCCCTACACTCATGTATAAAATTAACACAGACAAAATGGGTGGCGTGAGGAGGGTGGTAGTAATTGTAAACCTGAGCAAAAGGTCGAAATTATTAATAAGTAAGTAATTTGAATTAAAATTTTTTTTTGAAAGTTAAGACTATGTTATCCAAAACTTTACAAATGCAAGTGAAAATATTTTTTTTTAATTTTTAAATGTCAAATTATTAGAACTTGTACAAAACAGATATGCTGGTATGCCAAAATATCAAACTATTCGTCGATCCGAACGAACTATTTATTACTTTTAAAATTAAGCTTGCCTTGTACTTACGATTATATGCACATTCAAATTTAGATGACAGTATTACAGAGTGAAAGAATTTTCTAAGCTAACTAGCTCTGCGATAAGGAATGCTTTAATGGTTAAAAACATCCTTTTTAAAACACTTATTAACAATGACGACTAAAAAAAGGCAGGAGATACTTTGAAAATTTATAAATCAAAAATTATACGTACCATACCATATATGTAAATGAAATAAATGTAAAACAAAATAAGTAAGTACGAGTGAAAATGAAACAATTTCTTGCATTCATTTAGCAAGCAATACGAATTGGAATTTACTTTGAGAATTTATATTTAATAAAAGATCGAGAAAGATAGAAAAATAAAATTAATTATACAAGAGAATTCGCTGCAGAGAATTCAGAAGTAAAAACGTTTAAACGTAAGCCATAATTATACATAACAATAGGGGGTAGTGGATTTATATGACAAAAATATTTCAATATATTATTTTTCATAACTTTAAGCTACTTGTTGTAGCGCATAGAGTGTACAAAACCCGGTAGCCACTAAAATAATTTTAATCAAATACATTCTCAAACAGATTCAATTATAAATCGTTAACACAATTAAATACAAATTTGTGTATAATATTCCAAATAATAGCATATAAAAACGTTTTATAAATATTATATGTATGTACATATATACATATATATGCATATACAGCAAATTTAATTTAAAACTGAAGCAGCTAATTTGGCACATAAATTTAATTATACAAGTCACGCAAGTATAATAACGCACGAAACATATTCAATAACAACGAGAATAGTATATTTTAAGTGTTTCATAATATAATATAAGGCATATAATAAAAATATAACAAAAATATATTTATTTAAATGTTTATATGGTAATGTATTCAAATATGCCATTATAATTAAATTCCAAATGTATCTTGGTATAAAAAACATTAAGTCTGTATATGCATATATGCGCAGTCATACACACAGCTGCCAGATAAATGAGGCACCAAATCGTCAAATATTTGAGAAAAAATCGTCAAAACCGTCAAAGACGTTTATTAAAATCGTAAAAAAATCGTCAGAAAATATAAATAAATAAATTCAAATTATTTAAAAACCAAAATTATTTCTATTGTAGTAAAACACATAAATTCAATGTATGTACATATCTGAGTTCAAAAATAAAACATTTAACAAAGAATTTATTTGAAATTAAAAGCTAACGTCCCTCATCTTCACTTAATATTTTTTTTTCCAAAAATGGAGAAATCCATCATCTTCAGGAAAAAATTGTTTAAGATTTTAACAATCCAATCCAATCCTCTAACCTAAACAATCTATCCCAACGTTGTTTACTGACACATAAGTGCAGCAATAATATTACATCGTCTACATCTATGGGCGGTGTAGATATTAGGGAGTCAGAAGCTTTTAATGTCCTGAGAATGATAATTCAGTGTAATGCTGACACATTTTTCAGTTCCTTCTTAAGTTCTTATCACACGATCTTACTATTTATACCGTCTATAACTGACAGAGAATGGAATACAACTCTCATGTATGGGTTGGTGCCTCAGCGTCTATTTTACGGTTTCTCGACCGTGTACAGGAGAGGCCATAGTATCTCGTTAATGACGGTAGTGTATCCAACTCCATTGAATTGGAGCATCGTTGCAATGTGGTTTGTGTTTCACTGTTCTGTCACTATTATAAAATGGTTTTGCTTGAACGAAATAAGGAGACTTTTTCCCCAAAATCATATATGTATTCTACATAACGCTCGTCTTTTTCGGCCAGCACATCCTTATGTGTGATCGATTGCCCAGTGAAAAATATGGTTTTTTAGATTGTGTTGGTATGTGGAACTCAATTCCTGCAAAGGTCTATCCTGTTACTTATGGTATAAAAATATACAATCCTAGTGTCCATAAACACTATTCTCTCTTTCCTTGTTCTCATAACATAGTTCCAAATTCAATGCCATCCATCCCCTGAGTGTTGGTCGTACGAAACAAAAAAAAAAAATAACGGCGCTTGCCTTTGTTCTTCTGATGGCAATATTAGAAGCTATACAAGAATTTTTAAAATAGACTGGAACGATAAGTGATATGTTATTCTCAACTACGAGGTTATTTAGGAGTTGTAATTTTTCAGCTTTTAAGTGGTTAAAAAGGAATAAAATACAGAAAAAACATCACAGGTATTCGAAAGTAACTTAAAAATATAATACTTTACTCCTTGTTTTTACTAACATAAATTTCCAACAGGAACAATTACAAAGTAAATACAAAGCTTAAAGTGGCTTTTAATGTACTAAAGTAAAGAATATGATGTAAATTTTTAATTTTTAAAAATCGTCAAAATAAGGTCATAAATCCACGGCAGCCATATAAATGAAATAAAAATCCATTTCCAACCGGAGCAGTTGTAGTTCACAGCAAAACAATAAATTGATCAAAATTTCAAACTATTTTTGTTTTATTACATTTTTAAATTTAAACTTTTTGATCGCCAACCCATTATATTTACTCACATATCTATTTTATATTTTATATATTTACGCTCATATCTAATATGTAAAATTCATAATGCCGAGAATATATATGACGTATGAGTTATACTTAAATCCATTAGTTTCATACATGACAAAATCGAAGTTTTTTATTGCATACTTTTCAGGGTAACTATTCCAGTACATGTAATATGACGCGTATGAGTAATATAGTTCAAATACAATTAAAAAGGCAGTATATCCCGTAAATTTGAAATTAAGCTATCCATGATTTTTCGATTCTGTGCAATTCTAGGCTATATTCAAGTAGGGAATACATCATGACCTGTATCTTCATAGTCTGTGTCTTGCACATCTTCACAACAAAAAAATTAATTTGGCAAAATTTGAAACCGTTTTTGTTTTATTGCATTTTTAAATATAAAATTTTAAATGGCCCAAGCGAGTCTAATGGTTTCACATCAGAAGTGAAAATGCTGCCGGTGACTATCAATCTTCCAATCTAATGAATATTCATTCACAAAGCTATAACGTCTCATTTCCAAACGCTTCCTATTTAGTTTAAATAAAGGAAAGTGTGTGTTGGATATCACTGATATTTTTATTCATTTGAAATTGCAATTATGTGTGGAAAATAAAATCGTTTAAAATACCATGACAGACTTTTGTCTGGGTGGATCGCATTCAAAACGTCTAATTTTCCATGATATCAGGCAAAGTTTTATTAATGGCATGGGTTATGTTAGGTTTGAGAACAACTGTAATTTGCGGCTTATTCGCATACAATTGCAACTCAAGAAAACTCCTCAAGCTAGCTAAGGTCACCTCCACGTGAGACTAACATGCCTTCAAATCGCTTGTGCATGATATCTAACGTGGCATGAGCTGTGTGACACGTAGGGTCGTTCTGTTGAAACCATTTGTCGCTGGTGGCCAGATCATCAAGTTAAGGCCAAAAGAATTTTGGTAATCATTGGCTTATAGCGTTCACCGCTTTCTCATAAGAAATATGGACCGATGTTGCCGCCAGCCGAAAATATAAACCAAACTGTAAGTTTTTCAAAATTTATTGGATATATTTACGGTCATAAATGAATTTTTCAATGAATTCGTGAAGTATTTTTGAATACTACAGAATTGTATACATATGGCAATAATTTGTTTTTGCTTTTCATTACAATATATTTTAATGCTATTTTTTAAATAGACTGATTTGATGTTTGTTTACATACGTGTATTACCACTAGCATAGAAATAATGTGCTGCCATAACAACTTTATATGTGACAGTATTAAGTCACTAGGAACTGAACAAATTTAAATACGTGTTATAGTTACTCAATAATTATCTCTGTTAAGTCACATTTTAAATCAATGAAATTATTATATTAAATCGTTGATAATATCATAATATTAAGTTCAACTTCATCACCCCTATCGTGAATATTATGGGAATAAATTATTTGGGATTAAAGTTTTTTTCCCATGACAATAAAATCGGTATTACGAATATATTGCGAGTAAAACTTTTTATTGTGAATTAGTTATAAATGCTGTATAAACAAACATTTTTTATTGTGAATTACCTCTCAACAATTTTTCGAAGAAGAATACAAATATTAAAAAACGAGTGGCGTATATCTTCGTTTACCTTTCCATTGAAAGGTTGCAGCGAAGATCTATTCGACATGAATCGAATCCACTATCACTCCCTGAGATAAAGTAAGAATTATACATACTAAAATTCTTATGTTTGACGTTAAATCATGTGTCCTTTACAGATTCCAGGAATATTACAGGGTAAATAAAAAAGGATTCAAATGCCTGCTGAATGTGTTGATTAATAACAATTTCAAAGTAAATGCAAAGCTTTTAATGTATTAAAGTAAAGAATATGACGTAAATTTTTAATTTCCAAAAATCGTCGAAATAAGGGCATAAATCGTCAAATCGTCAATATAATATTTTTGGAGCTCAAAATCGTCAAAATGACGATAAATCGTCAAATCTGGCAGCTATGCACACACATAGTATTTATAAAAAAAAGAATAGTTATACATACGTATATAGTATAATAACATGCAGATGGCTATAGATAAAACCCGTACCACATTTATTCCACACTCAATAATAAAAAATGTTTTTAAAATTTTAAGATTGTTTTGATGACGGAAAATTTTATCAATCTGACAACTTATACTTAGCCCTGCTTGAGGGATTACTTTACTCTTTATACCCTTAACTGTGCACAAAAGAAACCGGGTACGTAACTACATGTGTTTTATATGTGAATTTTATCAATTATAATTACATTTTTTTAAGTTTTTAATAGCGCTGAAGTCGCCGTAGTCTAGTAGGTAGTGTGTTGGCTTATTAGACGTGAGGCCTCGGTTCAAATCCCAGGTCAAACATCTAGGGGAAAACTTGGTAAATGGCAACGCTGGTCGTGACTGATGGGTATGTATGAATTGTTGTTTAATCGGAATCCATAAATTGCCAAAAAGATGGGAAAGTGACTTGACTTTCTACGGATAATAGTTTGAATAGCATATTCTTTTTAAAAACTATCCCAATAAAGTAGAAATTATCGGTTTTAAGTTACTCTGCCAATATATACCATTATTTTTTTATGCAGCGCTATTACATACATATATAATTGGTCATTACAACCTACAGTTTAAAGTCGACTCCGAACGACAGATTTTTTGGAAATTTTTCATGCTATATATTTATGGGAAACTGAATCACAATCACATATTAAAAAAAGAGGCATCGAAACAGGATCTTCTTTAAATTTAAAAATATATAAATTAGTTAAGGGTACTATAACTTAACTTAACTAAATCATACTGTTTAATAGCATGAGTCTTTCTGTCGTTGTGAAAGTATTTTGCTTGTTACGGAAGGTTTGTGATTTTGCTTTAACTCTTAAAAGTGTGTTAAAATAATTTACATGGTTTTGTAGTTTTAAAATGTATGATACAAAAGTTTCGTTTCCAAAAATATATTACTCGGCGATAAAAACTTATCTTGAAATAAAAACAGTCACAACCCAAACAAGATGTAAAAAGTATTGTTCAACTATAGGAAAATGTGGAAAAGTGGTACAGAGAGAAATAAGTTTATAATGTTTTATAATGTTGTTTACTTTTAATGAAGCACAAAAGTGTTTGTTGTCTTGATAATAGCATGCATACAAAAGAAATAAACAAACCAAATTACACTAACATATTTATCATTAACGAGTCTATGTACGTGAAGCTACTTGATATTAACACATATGCGTCAGAAGTACTAAGTGTCATTGTTAAAATAAATGAAGTATGTATATGAGAAGGAAAAAAATTGCTTGTAGTTGCGATATCATAGCTTGATTAGTTTAAAAATAGCACAACTCATGTCGTAATTCAAATAAATTAAAAAATTATTGCTTTGAATTTTGGCTACCAATCTCGAGTCTTCAATATATGTAAACCGTGTTGAAGCTCATAGAGATCAAACAATATACAATAATAAAGTAATAATGATATGAAAAACAAAATTTTATTACTTCATATTGTATATCTTATGATCTAAATAACTCAAAGTTAACTTGATGGGTAAATAAACAATATTTGACGAGTGAGATTTTAGAACATAACAGCATTGGAAGTTCTTAGCTTCTTTTGGAAAAAAATATATGAACTAATTTTTTTCAAATCATTAATTCTCCCACTTATGTTGTGTGTGTTAATTATATACAGAAGTGGCGGGACCAACAGTTCAAACTCGCCTCCGAACGACAGATTCTTACGATAATGATATATACAGTTTATTATTATTGAGAAGTAAGTTTTTTGTTCAATAATGGAACATATATTGCAATTATTGACACATTTGCCATACCAAAAAGAAGCATTTGAACTTTCATGATGCTATTACAATAGCATCAGCAGTTAGATTTTCTGCTTCGCTGCCTTCTTAAAAAGAAATATTTTCATTCTTAAGTCAAGAATGGCCTTTTATTAACTTATTTAACTTTTTTAACTTATTTCAATCATCATTTCAAACATCGGTTAAAATTTATCGAGTTGTAACATATAAATCAAGACACGATTGTTCTTTATATTCTTGGTTTTTTATTAACAGAATACTACTACTATGCTTAAGTGTATGGCATGATCTAGGCAGAAAAGATTTCAATCCTCCATATCATTGTGACCATCCGTAATTGCACTATGTTATTCAGAAATACCAAATCACACTCTTCCAAGCGAGTTTCAATTAGAAATCTTCACTTTTACATGGTATATTTTTTATTATATGTAAAAATCGCGGGTTTTCCGCATAAAAATACCAGAAAAGCGAGAAATTAAATTATAGGAATAAATCAGAACATCATGGGCGGTGAAATTGACTAGTTTTTAATACATATTACGTCCCTTTAACTAAATTAATCGCCAGAACCCTTAACACAGCGAGTTTTCTTAGTAGATTTAGAAATTAAGATTTCAGATTTTGAAACTCTCTTAAAGTTCTTTTGCGGGAAGACAGGACAACATGGGCGGACAAAGTGAATTTAATAGAACGAGTTTTAACATGTCGGAAATTTCACATATGATTTTTTGCGGTTGCCAGTGTTAAGTCAATCACAAACGATTTCATTTTAAAGCTATCAAACAGTATTTCAGTCAACTAATGACTTTTGTACGAACTGTGGTTCTGAGGAGGTGGAAGAGACATATTTCTCTAATATAAAGATTGCTCCAATAGGTCGTAATCCTCACCAATTATGTATGTATGTGTGTATCATTATCGTAAGATCCTGGGTACAGATATGTGCACCTTATGTTACCGTGTCCATATGTAATTAAATTAAACGTTAACTGCCAAAGACAAATTTGGGAAATGTTTTCACAGCATTATGTCGACTTCATGAGTAGTGTGAAATAATAGACGAAAACTGGAGACTTCCAATCCACTATTCCCATTTTATTTTTTTTTTTTCAAAAATTTAAATTTAATTTTCGTTTATAATGAATATTTTTGCAATCTAACATGATAAATTTTGTTAACTAAAATTATTTCTAGAAATTTCATTTGTAAACTTTCTTTGCTAAGGAGTAAATAATCAATCTAAAATGTTAAATTTTATTAATTTTTTAAAATTTAAGTGCTACATTAATTTTATTACTTATATTTGTTACAATAGCTGACATGCATACTGTTGTGATCATTCCAACTCAATCATTACTATAGTTTAGTCAATTTTTCGATTTCCATAAGATTGTTTTTTTAAGTGTACTTATTCTCTTTCATAAAAACTGGTTCAGTATAAAATACATAAAATAGAAAAAAAGAAATAGAAACACAAAATGCATTGTGATAATCACTTACAGTTGTAATGATTACGCAACATGTCTGAATCAAGCCTTTTTCATATTAAATTTCATCTTATTAATTTGTTTTGTTTGTATAATGTAATTTTTCAAAAATAATAATGTAATGTAATGTAATTTTAATAAAATTTCCAGAAAATTCTACAACAGCAACAACCTTATGTACCTCGAAATCTTGAAGGCCTTCCAGAAATCGATTACACGTATGTTTGGTGAGTGCTAATTTTATGTTTCACCCTAATATTTAATATATTCATTAGTGATAATGATATCGAACATGTTTGATCAAACATAATCGATCGCTTAATTAAATTGTTGTTAGATGTTTATAATCATTATCACTGAAGCAGTTGAAGAAAAGACAGTTTAATTTATGCTTAAAATGTTTTCACTTAATTTTTCTAGTAGCTTAAATATTTTTTATAATTCTATTAATTCTTTTTCCTAATTTTTTGAAATTAAATCCTAAGTTAATAATTATGTATGAATAATTGAAGTATACAGTGTTTTCAGTATTAATTTAGGTGCATTAGATTACTTGGGGTCCTAATAAAATGACGTTTTTAGGGCCAAGGTTAGTGGTGGGTTTTGAGACAGGCGTATCAATAACACCAGATACCGCTTTTAAATTAGTTATGTCAGTAAAATATGTCTTTTTGTATTCAAATTTATTTTTTAAATTTATTTTGCTTTCGTTACAAATGACTGTAATCGGGCTTTTGTTTTTTTTTTATAACATAACAGCCATTTCCATTCCATTTAGAGTAAATTATAGCTAAAAATAGGCAGTCTTTAATAAAAAAAAAACTTCTGTGCATGAACAGGGTTTTGTTATTGGAAGGACCTTACCCACACTCCCGACTGTTTGCTAGCGAATCAATGGCTCCCGCAGTCCTTTCGTAACAATCTCTTACAGCACTTATTCTTTTGCTGTAGTGTAATAATAAGTTTATTCCTTATGTCCTTTTGGGATAGATAAATGGCGGATATTTGCATGCATTACAGATAATTAATATGACATGTGTTCATTACACGTTCACGCGATTTAACGACTCTGCCTAATAAGCCAACGCACTACTTACTAGACTACGATGACAACAAATTCTGAAGTATTCGCATGCTAATATAGAAAACGTAGAAGTCGCCGTAGTTTAGTAGGTAGAGTGTTGGCTTATTACACGTAAGGCCACGGTTCACAATATAAAAAAAATATATGTTTGGTACTTTCTCTCAGCAGATTTCTTGCAAAAACTCTGAGAGTAAATAAAATTGCCATGAAAAGTTTCTCAAAGAATCTGAAGAATCCATAATCCTGACTGAAGGGTTTTAATGACCAATTATGTATGTATGTATGTAGTATAGAAAACGTACATAGCACGCATAAATTCATAAACTTATTGTTTTTGGTTGACTGTGAGATTGTGCGGTACCCATTTTAAACAAAGCATTCACCTCCCTAATATCATTCTATATATGTCCTACACGTTCCTTAAATAGCGTCTTTTTTTAGAACCTGCTTTCTTAAGATTTTAATAAAATAAAGTGCATGTGAAATTTTTATATTCATTTGAAAGATCTATTGATGCCGTTGTGCCGCCATGGCTTCTCTGGGTGGATCGCATCACAAATGTTCAATCTCTCATGACTCTGGAGCATATATCAGGTTGAACTTGATCTAAGGCATGTGTTTTGTTGGCATGTAGGACCGTTGTGTCGCATACACCTGCGACTTATGTAAACCCCTAGTCAGAATTACTTCATCTCACTAAAGCCACTTGTCACTACTATATAGGGAATATGCATTGATTTATTAATTGCGTTCTTCTGCGCTAAGTTCAACCCAATTACCATCATCCTTTGGTTGTTTGCTCAGGAGCAGTGTTCCATATCTTGCAAGCCTACAGAAGGAAATATTTTACGTTTGCAATAAAAATTTCAAATTTTGTACACAAACAAAAGAAAAATGAATTCTAAATGAAACTAAAATGACAGAACATGTGGTAGGCATCTTATAACTGATTATTTTTATCGACATCTGGTCCTCGGTTTGTTAATATGATGTTCTAAAAATTACAAAATTAGCTAAAATTACCTGTTTCGTTTTTGTCAATTGCCTATCCTTTTTACAGTGTGATATTATTAAGATGAGATTTAGTTTCTTCTATATTAATGTATACATCAGCTGCTTCCATTATCAGCCCGTTACCAACCTTAGCTAATTTACCAAGCAGAGGGCGTAATATCTCAATAGTTATCAGCGTCTGTAGGTCTCTTCATATTAATTTCACTTTGTTTGCGTAACAATTCCTCTGAATATCATGCATTAAAACCTATTTTTAAATTCCAAGATTTTAAACAGAAAAGTACAAAACAAGCAACTTTTTGTGGCGGAATACACTGAGGAAGACACTGTTAATGTTTTTTATGGTGCTTATCATAATTTCATTTCAATGCGAGCTTCTAAATTTACGCACCAATAGCCCATAATTGCTGTTTCTGCTCCACTTTAGAGTGAAACTAAAGCTAATTGTAGGAATGTCTGTCGCAACGTCTGTAAACGAAGCATGGTTTTTTCATAATTTTTTTGTTGGTGCCTTTTAGCAATGAAATCGACTAATCTCGCCTCCCTACTTTAGGTTTCATGCTGCCATTATTCTACTCAAATGAAATCATAAAAAATACAATATCTACCCCCTTTTCTCTAATTACGTTTCCAAACTGACTTTTTTTAATGCCATCACTACAATGAAAAAAATTTTTTTTTCAATTTTGCATTTATTTGTTCCTATTTTTTCCTAAACACTATGCCCCCTCACACCAACCTACGCTTTCCTTTTTGTTCTGTAATGAAATTGCGATGTTGATTAGGCGTAACAAAATTCATACTCAACGACACTGTTCATAATAAGCTTGGCGTTTCAGTGTATGGTAGTTCGCACTTATACTACAACTGCCACTGTCGCTGTCACACATGCAACTACTTCAGCGTTTTAGCTGTAATAGAAGGTTGAGAACCTTCTTAACAATGAAAGATTTTGGCGTAAAGGGTTGAATTTACTCGACCCATTTTTTTGTTATTGTTCTTCTTTTATATACTTGTGCTATTTTGTTGTTGGAAAACTTCGTTGGTAATTTGTAACCGTTTTATGCTCGACTTTATTATACTGTTCTAAACTGTTGTTTTTGTTGTTTGTTTTCTGTTTGTGTTTACTTAATGAGCTCGCAAACAAACACTATACAAGTAAGAATGTTTTATTCAAACATAATGAATGTATGTATGTGTGCTATTAAGTTGTTTGGTTTATTTTATTATTCTACGTTTCTGTGATTGTATGTACGCCAGTATGAGTATGTATGTATGCATGTGAAGTAAAGTAAAAATAGAAAATCTAGTAATAACACAACAGCAAATTATAACAGTTGTATTGTTATTGCAGCAATGTTCCAAGTATAAATGACACAGTTGCCATTTTATTGATGACACTGTTTTCATTTCAGTTAAATCCTTTCATTCTCGTTTTAACCATCATTCTGGTATCTATTTTTTTATTTATTTACTTATTTACTTATTAAAATACGACTACAAATTATGTTTAATTATTTAAATCCGGTGGGAACCGAACCCACGCTAATAGTCTAGTACACTACCCACTAGACTATCAGGGTACCCATAATTGTTTGTCTTATTATGTTAACGATTAAAAATATATTTAACACGGGTTTTGTTCATATTTCCATGTGACACCGTTTATTTGTCAACATTAGAATTACTTTTTTTGTTATTACTCTGATGTCGCTGATGTTGACGATGAAGAAGCATAGCAAACAAATCATTAGAAATATTACATGTGTTGGAGGAGTAGAAATAGTTACGTTACCTGTATTTAATTAATAGTTTATGTTTAGTATTGCTAATTACATATAATTTTTTTTGTATATTGTCGTAATATAGTAGGTAGTGTGTTGGCTTATTAGACGTAGGGCCACGGCTAAAATCTTAGGTTTCTTCGGCCCCAGGTCAGACATCAAAACGAAATATGAAAAAATATTTTTTTCGGCGTCTTCCTCTCAGCAGATTTCGGGCAAGAACTCTGAGAGTAAATAAAATTGCCAAGAAAAATTTTACTGCAAAACAGTGACATATGTATATGAGGTAACTTAGTCACCACCATAGCTGCCAGATAAATGAGGCACCAAATCGTCGAATATTTGAGAAAAAATCGTCAAAGACATTTTTTAAAATCGTAAAAAAACGTCAGAAAATATAAATAAATAAATTAAAATTATTTAAAAACCAAAATTATTTCTATTGTAGTAAAACATATGAAGTCAATGTAGTTACATATCTGAGTTCAGAAATAAAACATTTAACAAAGAATTTATTGGAAATTAAAAGCTAACGTCCCTCATCTTCATTTAAATTTTTTTTCCAAAAATGGAGAAATTGGGATCATTTTCAGGAAAAAATTGTTTAAGGTTTAAACAATCTATCCCAACGTTGTTTACTGACACATAAGGGCAGCAATAATATTACATCATCTATATCTATGGGCGGTGTAGATATTAGGAAGTCAGAAGCTTTTGATGTTCTCAGCATAAAAATTCAGTGTAATGCTGACATATTTTTCAGTTCCTTCTTAAGTTCTTATCATCCGATCTTACTATCATCCACTCCATTGAATCATTGGAGCATCGTTGCAATGTGGTTTATGTTTCACTGTTCTGTCGCTACTATAAAATAGTTTTGCTTGAACGAAATAAGGGGACTTTTCCCGAAAATCATATATTCCTACATAACTCTCGTCTTTTTCGGCCAGCACATCCTTATGTGTGATTGATTGGCCAGTGGATCGCACACTGCATTACAGTAAAAATACGGTTTTTAGTCGGACTGTATCGGTATGTGGAAATCAATTCCTGCAGGGGTCTATCCTGTTACTTATGGTATAAAAATATACAATCCTAGTGCCCATAAACACTGTTTTCTCTTTCCTTGTTCGCATAACATAGTTCCAAATTCAATGCCATCCATCCCCTGAGTGTTGGTCATACGAAAAAAAAAATATCGGCGCTTGCCTTTGTTCTTCTGATGGCAATATTAGAAGCTATACTGGAATTTTTAAAATAGTCTGCAAAGACAAGTGATATATTATTCTCAACTACGCGGTTATTTGGGAGTTGTAATTTTGCAGCTTTTAAGTGGTTAAAAAGGAATAAAATACAGAAAAAACATCACAGGTATTCGAAAGTAACTTAAAAATATGATACTTTACTCCTTGTTTTTACTAACATAAATTTCCAATAGTAACAATTGCAAAGTAAATACAAAACTTAAAGTGCCTTTTAATGTACTAAATCAAAGAATATGATGTAAATTTTTAATTTTTAAAAATCGTCAAAATAAGGGCATTAATCCACGGCAGCCATATAAATGAAATAAAACTCCATTTCCAACCGGAGCAGTTGTAGTTCACAGCAAAACAATAAATTTATGAAAATTTCAAACTATTTATTTATACATTATATTTACACACACTATGCTCATATCTAATAAGTAAAATTCATAATGCCGAGAATATATGTGCCGTATGAGTTATATTTAATTCCATTAGTTTCATAAGTTTTATTAATGGCATGGGTTATGTTAGGTTTGAGAACAACTGTAATTTACGGCTTATTCGCATACAATTGCAACTCAAGAAAACTCCTCAAGCTAGCTAAGATCATCTCCACGTGAGATTAACATGTCTTCAAATCGCTTGTGCATGATATCCAATGTGCTATGAGCTGTGTGACACGTAGCGTCGTTCTGTTGAAACCATTTGCCGCTGGTGACCAGATCATCTAATTCCGGCCAAAAGAATTTTGTAATCATTGGCTTATACTGCTCACCGCTTTCTCTTAGAAATATGGACCGATGTTGCCGCCAGCCCAAAATACAAACCAAACTGTAAGTTTTTCGAAATTTATTGGATATTTTTACGGTCATAAATGTATTTTTCAATGAATACGTGAAGTATTTTTGAAAACTCCAGAATTGTATATATATGGCAATAATTTGTTTTTGCCAAGTATTTGCTTTTCATTACAATATATTTTAATGCTATTTTTTAAATAGACTGATTTGATGTTTGTTTTCATACGTGTGATACCACTAGCATAGAAATAATGTGCTGCCAGAACAACTTTATATGTGACAGTATTAAAGTACTAGGAACTAAACAAATTTAAATACGTGTTGTAGTTACTCAATAATTATCCCTGTTAAGTCACACTTTAAATCAGTGAAATTATTATATTAAATCGTTGATAATATCATAATATTAAGTTCAACTTAATCACCCCTATCGTGAATATAATATAAGTTATTTGGGAGTAAAGTCGCCGTAGTCTTAAAGGTAGTGTGTTGGCTTATTAGGCGCAAAGCCAGGGTTCGAGCCCCAGGCCAGACATCAAAGACAAAATACAAATGTATTTTTCGGCGACTTCCTCTCAGCAGATTTCTGGCAAAACCTTTTAGAGTAAATAAAAAATTGCCATGAAAAGTTTCTCAAAAAAATATCTGTTGTTCGGAGTCGACTTTAAACTGTAGGTCCACCACTTATGTATAAAATTTACACACACAATATAAGTGGTGTGAGAAACTAGGACGTTGTACAATGGGTAAATTCGACATCCGGGTACTGTACTTGTCTTAATTGAAAAGTACACGTCCTCTAACCTAACCTAACCTAACCTAAACTTTTTTCCCATAGCAAAAAAATCGGTATTACGAATATATTGGGAGTAAAAGTTTTTATTATGAATTAGTTATAAATGCTGTATAAACAAAAATTTTTTATTTTGAATTACCCCTCAACAATTTTTCGAAGAAAAATACAAATATTAAAAAACGAGTAGCGTATATCTTCGTTTTTTGGTGCTAGAAGAGGAGAAACTATCCAGGTTGAAGCGAAGATCTATTCGACATGAATCGAATCGACTATCACTCCCTGAGATAAAGTAAGAATTATAAATACTAAAATATTTATATTTGACGTTAAATCATGTGTCCTTTACAGATTCCAGGAATATTACAGGGTAAACAAAGAAGGATTCAAATACCTGCTGAATGTGTTGATGGAAAATTTGACTAGTACCAATTACAAAGTAAATGCTAAGCTTAAGTTGACTTTTAATGTACTAAAGTAAAGAATATGACGTAAATTTTCAATTTCTAAAAAATCGTCAAAATAAGGGCATAAATCGTCAAATCGTCAATATGATATTTTTGGAGCCCAAAATCGTAAAAAATGACAATAAATCGCCAAATCTGGCAGCTATGGTCACCACCAAAATGGTGAAAAGCCTACCTTTCTCAGATCCACAGAATCCTCACCAGAATCTTTTCTTTTGAAATATTAAAAAAATTAGAATGAAACTGTAATTTAGTCTATACTTACTAGTTGTAGAATTTAATGAAAAATTGTATTCTCATTCTGTTTATCTTTACTTTTTAATAAAAAGAAAGAGCATTACTTCAGTAGTATTATGGCACACGACATGTATGTATTTTGAAAAGAAAAATGTAAAATGGTGTCAAAAAATTTTTTTTCGTTATGTGGAATATTCTACACTAAAATAGGTTAAAATAGAAAGTGTATCAACCAATACCACATAATACCACAATGAAATATAAACAAAATTTGAACAGTGGAGCAAGTGAGCAAGTTATAAATGGCATATACAGTGAACATAAAAATTTTTTATTATTATTATATTATTATTATATTTTATTATTATTTTATATATATATATATATACATATATATATATTTTATAGCAATTAATATTTTAAAGTAATTAATACTTTTTATACTTATTTTATTAATTAATTTCTCTTTTATTATAAAACAAAAAATTTAAGGTTTTTCACTAACCATAAGAAAAATCAGGGAAACTACCTACTCACTCCATATTTTCGGTACGCAAAAGTGTAGTTACCACCGAGATGAAGTCAGAGTAAATTTTAAATTCAAAAACTCAATATATTAAAAATATTTTGTAATATATACCTTAAGGTGAAGCACTTCATTTAACCCATTTAGCGTTGCATGTACCAGCTTTTTAGTATTTTCTGCTGACATTTGCCGCCATGGACTCATGCGCAAATTCTTTAGTTGACTTTTATTTAAGGTTTAGCGGCTACGTAACCGTTCTTCCCATAATGTCTTAAATGCTTTTTTGGAGTCATCAGAAGTTTGTGCAAGCTTATTAAGCCTGTGGTGAGCAAATCACATTTTCACACTAGGAGCAGTAGGGTTGGACTGTTCGGCTTATTAAAAATAAGAACTATTATGAACTTTTAGTTCATCCGAACTTTTGGTGAATTAGTTTTTGACAATTTATGAATACTATCTCTTATTCATTATCTCTTCTATAAATTCCTAACTGGTCACATCTGGCGCCGACACAATTTATTATTCAAAATTCATAACTTTGCTCACACATAATATAGTATCTAGACTTTTGCTGTCCACTGTACATAAGTGCTGTGCTGTTTCTTCACAGTTTCAAGCTCTTATTTGAACACAAAAAATAAAATGAAAGCAGTGTGTATATAAGAGCATATACTACAGCAACAGCAGCTTAAAAGATAAAAAAGAAAAATGAAAATTTTTTACTAAATCATCAGTTCATGGATTCAAACTCTATTACACCTACACACCAGGAAACGCAAAGTTGTACAGTATGTAAGTAAGTGTATGCACTTATATTCAGGTAAACATACAAAAGTACTCATAACATGTAATATTCGCAGACACTGTCCAAAGGAAGCCGTTACTTTTTTCTCTGTTTTTTACTTCGTCCCACACAATTATTCCACACAACGTTGTATAAATACAGTGAAAGAGCATCCATAAAACGGTTTCCTGTTGTCCACATGCATGTAAAATTCTTTGTTTGCCTACTGTTTGTTTATTTTTCCTTCCCAAAAAAACTGGAAATAGGTGAATAAAAAAGAAAAAACACTTACTATATATCACGCACACAGTAATAACTATTCTGCAACATACGTGCATACATACATAATTGGTCATTACAGCCCTTTAGTCAGGATTACGACCTAGTTTCTCACACCACTTATGTTGTGGCCGTTAATTTTTATGCATGAGTGGTGGGACCTACAGCTTAAAATCGACTCCGAACAACAGATTTTCGAGAAACTTTTCATGGCAATTTTATTTACTCTCAGAGTTTTTGCCAGAAATCTGCTAAGAGGAAGTCGCCGAAAAAATATTTAGTCATATTTCGTTTAGTTGGAGGTGTATACTCGACCTACTAGACAACGGCGACTTCTGCAACTAATGTAACTTCAAAACAGATACTGAACCAATGGAAGTAGTGCAAATAATTAAAATTGTTTTAGCAAAATAGATGTTGTGTTCGGGCCCATTTTACGACCGCTATAATCGTCCTACCGAGAGGACTATTATCAGTTTGGTGGATAAATTCGGTACCACCGGTTCAGTAAACGCTTGATCCACAACCGTATTTCAACGAAACGCCAGATCTATCAAAACCATCGTCGCTGTCGCGAGAGGGCAGTGCTTCGCAATTCACAATTTGACGAATTTTGTGTAGATCGCACAAACTTTAGCTAATAGACCATAGACAATGAAGTGTTTTAGCTGAATAGATCTGAAGCAGTTGGCAATTGTCTCTAATTTTCATTGAGAAATCATCTTCATTGATGAGGTCCATTTCTGAATGAATGAGTACGTAAAGAAGCAAAATTGTCAAATTTGGTACGATACTGATCTACATGACATCCAAAAGCGTCCCTTACATTCCGAAAAAGTTCCTGTTTATTGTGGATTTTAGGATGGCGGCGTCATCATTCCATATTTCTTTAAGAGCAACGTTTTCCAGGTCAACCAACTTGTTTTGGAATGAATTGGATAACCTCTTCATACCTGAACACAAGGCCATTGTTTTTGCGTATTTTTTATATTATTTTAATATCAAATGGTGTAGTAATAACAAATCATTTCTGCTGGTATTTCCAGAAGTGATATATAATGAAGAAAATAAAAAAAATTCAATACTGACTCCCAAATGTACGTTTTAAAAGAATACACCAGGGTCTCGAGAGGATAATCTGGACATAAACGACTTATCACCTATCTCATATTGCCATATTAAATACACTCCAAAAGCGATTTGAGGATAAGGTCCCTGAGATGGCTCAACAAGTGTTCACACGAGTGAACAAACTCATACATTCACAACCCTGACTTCCAACGTAACAACATAAACATCTCTAAAAATAATAACAATAACATCAGCAACACATATATACATTCACCATACACATCAGCATTCACCATACACATCAGCATTCACCATACACATCGGCATTCACCATACATATCAACATTCACCATACACTTTCTTCAACAGGCTGTAAAAAGGATTGTTTAGATCCTTATAGAACAGTTGATTATCGATCCTTAGAAGACGAACAACCCAATAAGTTCTACGCGTGTGTACCAAAAAGTGTATATATGTATCTAACAAATTATAAACATGGTGAACATTAACATTTAAAACATATTGTGAACATTAAAAGAATAAAAACAAGATTTGTGAACTAATACAAACTGTGAAATTAAATATTACTAATTAAAAAAAATTTTGTTATAAATATAAATAAAAAGACATATACTTTATAACGTTTGAAGAAAATACAAACAAAAATAAAAACCTATATAACACTTATTATTTATATATATGTATATACACAATTAAAATATAAAAGGTTTGTGCATGAATATACCCTATAACCCCCACATACTATCCCTACCCTAAAACCCGTTTATTCAACAAGTGTTTCAAACGGATAAAAAATTTCGAGATATTTCACACATACTTTGTTTTATTTAAATTTAAGATTGCAAGCTCTTACTGCAAGACCCTAAGTGATTCTCTTTCTGTGCTTCGTTACCCCCATTGTAGTTTGTTATTCGAATTTAGTTGCACTTAACGTTTTTCGGCTGTTTCGGTTTCTATTGGTCGTTAAGTGCTTTAGAAAGCAACGGGTATCTACCATAAGTGAGGGTGCACTTTCTAAATTAAATGTAATTTATTTTTGATCAAGTGGTAACTCTGAAATTTGACAGCTGTTGCATATGTTTATTTAGATCAGAATGGGGCACTGTACGAAAGAACTACGCGCTATAATTGTGAAAAGTTATATTGAGACCTCTCGCAAAACTGTGAACATATTTTCAAACGAGACAGTGCGCCTAATATGTCAACCAGTCAACCATCCGAAAACTGAAGAAATATTGAGAGACTCTGTCGGTTAGCGACACTATGACTTCCGTGCGCCTATTCGTACCGGCCAGTATCTTCATAATATTGTGCTGTAAACTAAAGTTCGACATTTCTCAACAATTTCAAATCACTTCGCAACGAATTTTGATAGAAGACTTTGAATTTCATACATACAAAATTAATCAGTCCAGCAGACCAAAAGAAAGACAATTCGTGCAATGGGTAATGAAGTAGAGTGCAGTCAATACCGTTACCCGAACAAAGTCATCCAGTCCGATGAAGCACATTGCCATAATGGCTCAGTGATAACACAAAATTGTAGAATATGCTGTTCCAAATGCCCTCACGCAATTCATAATCGAGAAATATGTACGTCAACTAAAGAAGATGCACGGATTGTACGCAGTGGTGTTGTCGAGCCGAAATGCTCCGGAACGTTAATTTTTTTAATTTTGTTCTAATAAGAAGAGAATGGCACTCTTCTTTATTTATTACTTTGCAGGTGATATCTTAGGACCAATAAAATTGACTAGATTACGCACAAAGAAATGTATAAAAGTATATGGGAGGAGAGGATGCTAAGTACAAGATATCTCAGCATTAGATAATCCAAAACGATTAAGGCCCTAAATATACGTCTATATATGTAATTTCCTACGAGCACAAAATGCTGCTTATGCTATTGCAGAAATCACCTCTAAAAATATGTCGACCGAAGTTGTCTTGGATCTCTTCAGTATTGGGTTAGGAATTCGAAACATTTATATTTACAAATGCGGAAAAGTTAAATGTAGATGAATTCAATGCTTGCTATATATATAATGGGTGTTTTTTATAGAGGTATAGAACTTTAAGTTGCAATAAAACAACGATGGATTATTCGATTGACATGAATTTTATTTATCCGAAAGATAATCTTGTGGCATTACATTTTAAATATGATTTCTGGCATGTGATCGCCACGGCTGGCGCGGATGTAATCCAATCTGGACGTCCAATTTTCGATGACTTTTTCCAACATTTGTGGCCGTATATCGGCAATAATACGGCGATTGTTGTCTTCCAAATGGTCAAGTGTTTGTGGCTTTACCGCATAGACCAATGACTTTACATAGCCCCACAGAAAGTAGTCTAGCGGTGTTAAATCACAAGATCTTTGAGGCCAATTCACAGGTCCAAAACGTGAAATTAAGCGGTCACCAAACGTGTCTTTCAATAAATCTATTGTGGCACGAACTGTGTGACATGTTGCGCCGTCTTGTTGAAACCACATCTCCTGGACATCATGGTTATTCAATTCAGGAATGAAAAAGTTAGTAATCATGGCTCTATATCGATCACCATTGACTGTAACGTTCTGGCCACCATCGTTTTTGAAAAAATACGGACCAATGATTCCACCAGCCCATAAAGCGCACCAAACAGTCAGTTTTTCTGGATGTAACGGTGTTTCCACATACACTGCAGGATTACCTTCACTCCAAATGCGGCAGTTTTGTTTGTTGACGTAGCCATTCAACCAGAAGTGCGCTTCATCGTTAAACAAAATTCGCTTATGAAAATCGGGAACAACGGTAATCTCGTTTTGGACCCATTCGACGAATCTACGCCTTACTTGATGATTGTTTGGTTTCAAATCTTGCACGAGTTGAATTTTGTAAGCACGCAAACCAAGATCCTTCCGCAAAACCTTCCATAAAGTGGATGGACACAGATCCAATTCCTGTGCTCGATGGCGGATGGACTCATTCGGGTCTTCCTCAATGCTACGCTCTACAGCAGCAATAGCTTCTTCTGTACGCACCGTACAGCGTCTCTGGGATGCGAGTTATCAATAAGAGTAAACGTGGTGCGAAAACGTTATATAGTTAATCGAATTAACTGCTCTGATGGACGATTTTGTCGACGATAAAATGGACGCAGTGCGCGATACGTTTTCCGCACAGAACCATTATTTTCGAAATAAAATTGCACTATTTGCAAGCGTTGTTCAGGCGTGAGTCTATTCATGATGAATTGCCAAATCAAACTGAGAATAAATCACTTGACAGCTGTTAAATCGGTCGCCATCTTGAAAAGTAATGCTAACTTAAAGTTCTATACCTCTATAAAAAACACCCTTTATATGTAAGACATTTGTATAAAAATATTCCACTAAATTTTTGAAGGTGCTCACGCTTTATATTGCAGTATACATAAATTTAGGAATTAAAAACTGAATAGAAATGAAATAAATAACAACTGAATTCTGATTTTAACGAAAAGTCGTCGTAGTCTAGCAGGTAGTGTGTTTGCGCTTTAGATCTGAGGTCATGGTTCCAACCGAATGTCGGAGATCTCCAACAGAAAGAAATATGAAGAATTAATTCTTCGGAGGCTTCCCCTCAGGAGAGAGTAAATAGAATTGCCATGAAAAGTTCCTAGTTCGGAGTGTACTTAAAACTGTAGATCCGGCCAGTTATTTATAAAATTAACACACAAACTTAAGAAGCTTGGACGTAATCCTGACTGAAGGGTTGTAATGACCAAGTTTATATGAATGTATAAGTGTGTAAGCATGTAAATATGTATGTAACTTCTGATATTCCTTTTATGTATGTATAAGATTCTATGCGAATCGTATCCTAAAAGGCTAGCGTAACATAAAAATCGTTGTTATTCATATCCCTTCGACTGTAGATTACGTCCTTCAGATAGTGAATATTAATTGGAGAAAGATCTTATGTTATTTACTAATTTGAAAAAAAATGTAACACTGGAAAAACGTACTGCGGTGTGTCGAATTAATAGACGAATGAACGAGAGCGCAAGGATTATCTGTGAATAGGCAATTTATTTCGATAACAGCCAGAATCTTTGGAAAAAGGTCTTAAAGTATGTTAATTATCATGCAACAGTTTCTCAATACTATCTTTCAGGGTTGCCCCTGATTAAATTAGCACACATAAGATGGTTACTATTAAAAGCTTTCAGCCATAAATTAAGTTCTTTGAGTAGTCCGAAGTAAGGTATACTATTCGGATGAACTACATTGAGTGTGCCAGGTACCAAAAAACCAATATGCATTTTGATTTGAAATAAATTTTTTTAACCAACATGAAAACATAAAATAACATGACAGCATAAGTATGATAACCACAATATTGTGAACAATAATAAATAAAAACAATGAAATATGTGTATATACATATGTATAATTGTAGTTGGACTTGAGGCTGTAATGATATGCACTAGACCAAAAAATATTTTTAAAGTAATGTAGAAGCATCAATTCGAATTTATTCTAGTAATCTGTATGCAAAACTACTCTGAATGGATTTGCTTTTAATTTAAATTTAATAAAAGACACTAATCTTAATATTTTAAGAATGTGTAAGATTTAAAATGTGTAAATAACCCTGTGGCTTCAGAAGGCGAAACCTATCCTAAATATTGTTATTTTAATACCGAAAAAGTGATGAAATTAGTAGGTGTTTTAGAAAATTATCATTGTTGTTAAATGAAAGGAATGCCTCCCATAAACAAAACAAAAGGATACCAACATATATTACCCAAACCAATAAAATCCAACAGTAGTACTGGAATAGAGTGGTGTGCCTACATGCCACATTAATGCATGTTTTCCAAATGTGTTCTTAAATATTTCATGTTCTCAAATATTTCAGCATGGAATGGCGCCAGTCCTACTTGTAAGTTTGGTAATTTTACAGCCGGTTGTTCGTTGTTTGGTCGGTTGTATGGTTGGTTTGACGATAAAAACGTGTTGCTTTTTAACTCTGCAGCCTTCGCTTCGTCTACAGTCAGCTATCGGTCTATTTGGCTTTATTTGTTAAGCGTTTATGTGGTCTGTGCAACCGTCCCCCAATTAATTATTGTATGTCTGTACTGTAAAAACTATTTTAAAAGCGGATAATAGTGCCTGCTGCATTTTCCAAAGAGAGAAAATATAAAAAAATATATGTATATAATTTATATCAACTTCCGGCCTTGTAATTTTACTCTTAACTTTCTCTTCTTTATGGTACACGCACAATCTACATAATTTTGATTTGAAATTCGCCATTAGCATCCTTTTGCTTATCATTTTATGCTTCAGGCTTTATTTTGTATGCAAGTATGTTTATACATTTTATTTTGTATTATATTTCCATTCGCTATAAATAACACATCAAAGACTGATTTTAGGGCGGCAGAATCTAGACACTGGAATTTAAAGTAAACAGTATGCAGGAAATTAATAACAGATTTTACATATGCCAAATTGCCAGGGAGACACTTTAATGTAGTTTTCATGATGCCATAAGCGCACATGTATTTTGAATTTCAAATAAATCCTTAAATATTATTTAATGCCTGCCTATGCTTTTATGTTGGCATGTGTAGATATCCATAGGTGTAGCATTTGCGGTAGTTGGCTTGACTTGTTTTATGTTTTTAAGCTGAATAACGTAAAATTACGTTGTAAAAACGGTAGAGTTACATATATACATATATACATAATTAGTCATTACAATCCTTCAGTCAGGATTACGACCTAGCTTCTCACACCACTTACGTCGCATGTGTTAATTTTTTACATGAGTGGCGGGACCTACAGTTTAAAGTCGACTCCGAACGGCAGAATTAGGCAAAAATGTGTACAAAACAAGCAACTCACGTTAATTATATCATTATGTCTTCCCAGAATAGCAGCACTTATTGTCACCTACTCAGCCATCTGACTTAACAGGAAGTGGGAGGGGAGTCAGTTGAGTATAGCAAATAATCACAAATGACGTCCAGATATTTAATTCCCTTGGATAAAGAAGGCATCGGTAATCTAAAAATAGGTAAACTAAGTGTATCGTCTGAGAAAAATCAACAATTCCGTTTTGCGAGGATGCACCATTCAGTTGCAAGCTTAAGAGCCTGATTATATCACAGAGAGAGAGAGAGAGCGTGCGGATGGAAATCTGGCATCCGCAAAACTTTCTAATTAATAAATAAATAAAGACTTTAATTTCGTTAATCCATGATGTTGAAGAGATTGATTAACTTTCCGTACTCGATTTCGGTGCATTGATTTCCATAAAATCACCAGCCAGGAGTACATTCAGTATTTCATTGAGCGGTTGGGCAGCTATGGCTGCCTTCCAAAATGTATCAATACAAAGTTTGTATGCAGTTCTACTACTGTATATAAACTATTTTGATATGCAAAGTAACCAAAAAATGCATCAACTATAAATCCGATGCCTGTTGCTTTTTGACTGCGTTAAAAATACACATTGACGACGTTTTGAAATAGAATACACTGTATATTTTTTGTACAGCGGCATTATGAAACACAATACTTTGTTCAAACACAAAGCAACTAACTTTTTGGAAGGCAGCCTATGTTGTCGTTCGACAACAACAATTGTTTATACCCTTTATACAAATAATAACAATTACTAGATAATTATTCGACAGATCTTTGTAACGGAGATCTTTAAACCACGATTACTCTCTTCAAACACACCGCGTCTTCACACAGACTGACTGAGCTTTACTAACTCACTCCCCTGCTTTGCCTTGCTTTTTATTTTGCAGGGTAAACAGTCTGATGAATGTTCTAGAAAGCGAACATTCATGACTTCGCTTAGCGTTTGTTGTTGTATTTTTGTTTACTTGTTTACCATTTTTTTATGTTGGTGTTTGTTGTTATATTAAGCACTATGATAATTTGTAAACAGCATTGTTTTATTTTTGTAGCTTTTGTTTATAATTTTAATGTTAATGCACACTCAATCAAGTATCTGGATTTTTAATTTTTGTAACAATATTTTAAAAATATGTCAATTTAATCACATTTGCAGAAATTTGGTAAGAAGGACGCAAAATATGTAAAAGCAAAAAGCACAAATTAGCCATGATAGCAGACATTCAAAGGTTGTGAATATATATATATAAAAGACAGTGATTTATTGGTGCCGCCAAGTGTGTGAGCCGATTCCTTCTTATGTGGACCCTTATGTTTAAAGAAGAGATATGCCATAGCTGCAGTAGTGTCACACTGTTACCATAAAACGTTCATTTTCGTTGTTTATGTATGTTTATATAATGAACGAAACAACCAAAATGTGTTTCAAAAATAGAACCGAAACTAAAAGAGAACCATTTCACATAATTTTTTAATTTCTTTTAATTCTTTTTTAATTTTATGTAAATATGTGATTTTATGCTCCGCCTTATTTCTAAATATTGTCAATTTATTTTGTTTTAACAGGACAATTTGTAATATTTTTTTATATTCTTATAAAAAATCTGTAAAAATTTTTAAATTTAGTTTATTTTAATCTTTAATTTATTTTTTTAATTTGTTTGTCAAAACATACTGGTAGCATGGTACCACTTGCTTAAGCATTGTTTCTTGTCAATGATTGTTTGGTCAGCATTGTACAGTTGGGGTATGGACTTCATAATTTTTTTCCCGAGTAAAATTCTTTTCAACAGCCGGAGATACAGTTTTGTTGAGCCACTTGCGGTAGCTGCACGTGCGAGTTATTGTTCGCTTGTGGAATTATATGTTGAGTACGCTCCCTCAGAAATACAGTGTATTGATTAAAAATGGAGACGGAGTTTGGAGACCATAAATTCGAAATCGATCAACATTCATGTCAGACGCAAAGATAGCATTTCTCCCAATGACACTCAGTCGTGAGTCAGCGTTGCTTTTTTGTTTTATTTTCTATTGTTTTGTCATTTTTGTTTTGTTTCTCAATTCTTAAGTATTTTATTAGCAAACTAATTTGTTTTTATTGTAAAAGCAAACAAACTATTAAAAAAGATTTTTTGCACACCATGAAAAGTTAATATTGAATATGTTTAATAAGGCTGATTTTTTTGTCCTTCTTTGCTGTAGAGTAATGCATTGAAACCATACCTGTTAACTAATGATTAATAATCGTAATGATTAGTAATTAAATTACTTTTTCTGAATGGTGAAATAATGATTACAAATACGATTATTTTTGGTTTTAATAACACAGCCCTGCATGAGTTTTGCAAATAAGACGGCTCCAGGTGTTTCCGAAGGCATTTTGTGCGCTGGACACGAATCTGGTTTCAAAACCATCACGTCAGGTTTTCGAGAAAAAGGGGGTTGAAACCCCTAAAAATAGCGTTTTCGGCTATTTTTGAATCATTGTAGAGCTAAACACTGACGTGCTAGAACCATCGCTATAGTCAGAAATTGACAATAGATCTTTGCTCTTTAAAATGAGCCCAAAGCCAAATTGTTTGCATGCACCCTTAAAGTAGGGGGTGGGTTTATGTCAAGGGGTGCAAGAGAAAAAGAAACACATTACGGGGGTCCTTAAAAATTAATCAGATTTACTTGAAAATTGTTACTCAGCGGTTTTTGGGGTCGCTGATTACAGATCTTCATTCAGATTTAAAAAATTCAAAATGGCGGATCCAATATGGCGGCCGAGGTTTATAGAAACTAATCAGATTTACTTGAAAATTGTTACTCGGGGGTTATTGGGGTCGCTGATTCCAGATCTTCATTCAGATTTTAAAAATTCAAAATGGCGGATCCAATATGGCGGCCGAGGTTTATAGAAACTAATCAGATTTACTTGAAAATTGTTACTCGGGGTTTTTGGAGTCGCTGATTACAGATCTTGATTCAGATTTCAAAAATTCAAAACTATAGTTCCTTATTTATCTGCAAAGGCTCGGTAGACGGTTATTTTATGACTGAGTTATGAAAATATTTGATAAAATCTTGCTATTTTGATTAAAACAAAATAATTATAATTGATAAGGTATCGAGAATTTGCTATTGCATAAACTTTAGTTTTGTTTTCATATTGTTTTAAATTATGCCTAGAACTTTCGTATGTAGTAACGATCCAAATCGATTTTGTTATATTTGCGGTAAGTACACTACTAACAAAGGTAGACATGATATATCAAAATTTGTCGAAGACGTTTATAAAGAATGCTTTTCGATTGAAATTTCCCATCAAGATAAATCATGGGTTCCACATAAAATCTGCAAAACTTGCTACAGTGCATTATATCACTGGAAAAATGGGATTCGAAAACATTTGCCTTTCGATTTTCCCATAATTTGGAGTGAACCTCGCGTACATAATGAAGATTGCTACTTCTGTTTAACCAAAGTTGACGGATTCAACAAGAAAAATAAGAAAAATATAGAATATGCAGAGGTTTCATCTATAACAAAAACTGTTCCTCATGAACCTTATCATGTCTTACCATCTCCATCAATTCCATTTGAATTAACAAATTTATTACGTTCTGAAAATGAAAATATTGATGAAGAAGGTAATAAAAGTGATGTTTCTGATGATGAATATATCCCGTCAGATGATGTAAACCCCAAGCCTTTGTCGCAGGGCAAATTAAATGATCTGGTTAGAGATTTAAATTTGCCTAAAGAAGCTGCAGAACTATTAGGTTCAAGACTCCAAGAAGACAATTTATTGGCTCATGACACTACATTTTCATGGTACAGGCATCGTGAAGCTGAGTTTGTTTCATTATTTGCACAAACAGAATCCTTGGTCTATTGTACAGATATTCCTAAGTTAATGGAAACTATGGGGCTTAAAGTTTATAATCCGGAACAATTTCGGTTATTTATTGACTCATCTAAAAGGAGTCTAAAAGCTGTTCTGTTAAGTAATGGAAACAAAGTCGCTTCAGTGCCTATAGCTCACTCAGTTCATTTAAAAGAGACACACGAAAATTTAAAAATTTTGCTTGAGTACGTACAATATGATAAACATCAATGGTCGATTTGTGGCGACCTAAAAGTTATAGGATTGCTTTTAGGTCAGCAATCTGGATTCACTAAGTACCCTTGTTTTTTATGCGAGTGGGATAGCAGAGCAAGAAACGATCATTGGACGGGGAAAAAATGGAAACCGAGAAAAGATTTGGAAGATGGTTCGAAAAACGTCATACACAAAAACTTGATCGAACGGGAAAAAGTATTTCTGCCTCCACTCCATATTAAATTAGGTCTTATGAAACAGTTGGTAAAAGCATTAGACAAAGATGGAGAATGCTTTAAATATCTTTGCACTAAATTTGTACACCTGAGTGATGCAAAAATAAAGGAAGGGATTTTTGTTGGACCACAAATTAGACAATTGATGAGGGACAATGAATTTGAAAATATCATGAATTCAGTTGAAAAACAAGCTTGGAGAGTCCTAATTTCAAAACTTTGATAACAAACATGCTTCAAGCATTTCGCAAATTAGGTTGTAATATGAGCTTAAAAGTGCATTTCCTTTATAACCACTTAGATTACTTTCTTAAAGTAAATCTTGGAAGCATAAGTGAAGAACAGGGAGAAAGGTTTCATCAGGATATTAAAGAAATGGAAAGAAGGTACCAGGTAAGATGGGATACGAAGATGCTAGCAGATTACTGTTGGTGCCTAAAACGTGATCTTCCCTTCCAAACTTACAAGCGAAAATCTAAAAAACGCAGTTTCCTTGAAACGCAGTAATTTGAAAATTACTCTACGTTCAATTGATTTCCTTTAATGACTTTATTTTTTAGTTCAAGTTCATAGTTCCTTTTTATTAATAAAACACAAAAAAGCAAAAAAAAAACTCATAAAACTAATAAAAAAAAATTTTTTAAAGTTAAAAATATATAAAAAAGAAGGAGTGTAATTTAGATCGCCTCCACGTGGTGCACTCTGGATAATATAGTATTATAAATTCTATAGCTAAATGATCTTTAAGAAAAATAAAAATATACATAACTGGCCATTACAACCTTTCAGTCAGGATTTAGACCTATCTTCTCAAACCACTTATGTTGTGTGCATTATTTTTATACATGAGTGGCGGGACTTACAGTTTAAAGTCGACTTCGAACGACTCCATTGCAATTTTATTTACTCTCAGCGTTTTTTGTAATCAGCGACCCCAAAAATCCCTGAGTAACAATTTTCAAGTAAATCTAATTAGTTTTTATAAACCTCGGCCGCCATATTGGATCCGCCATTTTGAATTTTTTAAATCCGAATGAAGATCTGTAATCAGTGACCCCAAAAACCCCCGTGTAACAATTTTCAAGTAAATCTGATTAATTTTTAAGGACCCCCGTAATGTGTTTCTTTTTCTCTTGCACCCCTTGACATAAACCCACCCCCTACTTTAAGGGTGCATGCAAACAATTTGGCTTTGGGCTCATTTTAAAGAGCAAAGATCTATTGTCAATTTCTGACTATAGCGATGGTTCTAGCACGTCAGTGTTTAGCTCTACAATGTTTCAAAAATAGCCAAAAACGCTATTTTTAGGGGTTTCAACCCTCTTTTTCTCGAAAACCTGATTTTTGAAACCAGATTCGTGTTCAGCGCACAAAATGCCTTCGGAAACACCTAGAGCCATCTTATTTGCACAAAAAAGTCTAAGTTTGCAGGGCTGTGTAATTAATAATTGATTACAAATAATCAAAAAATAATTAAGATTACTGGCGATTAGTTTGAATTCACACGCATGAGAATTCTCTGAAAGCGCTTTCTACTTTCAAAAACATTTTTTTTTTAAATCCTCTCCTAAAATCAATATGGTGTTATTCACTTGATCTACCTCTGCTCATCCATACATATACATACATAATTGGTCACACCACTCATGTTGTGTGCGTTAATTTTATACGTGAGTGGCGGGACCTACAGTTTAACGTCGACTCCGAACTACAGAATTTTGAGAAACTTTTTCATGGCAGTTTATTTTACTCTCAGAGTTTTTGCCAGAAATCTGCTGAGAGGAAGTCGCCGAAGAAAAATTTTTTTTTTTCATATTTCATTTTTGATGTCTGACCTGGGATACGAACCCGGGCTTTACGAATAGTAAGCCAACACACTACCTACTACACCACGGCGACTTCTCTGCTCATCATGTAGAAAAAATTCGAAACAAGATCTTACGTGGCATTACACTGAGATCTGAAAAAATTCACGCATACATAGGGAACTCAATGTACTAGCGCCCAAAACAAAGATGCATGATAACATAAAGACAGATAACATCTATTCCTACTGTTGATCAAGTAAAAATAGATTTCCTTACATTATAAATTTGATTACCCACTGTTGAATTTAGATATTCAATAATTACTAAATAAAATATAATTTTATAATTGATTTCATATAATTATTAATAATTTTAATTTTAATATCGTCTCCATCCTATAGATTTACTTACTGTTTAAAGAATGGCTTGAAAATTGCAGTGACTACATAGGTTTACCCAACCCAATTTGACCTTTTTTTTGTTTCAGTGTTTGATAAATCTAGCCATGGAGAACTATGGAGTTGAACAGCGCGTTAACATTGTTAAAACCTTTTACGAAAACGGACTATCAAATCAGAATACATTTCGCGTTTTTTTTTGGTCAACATAATCAATTAAATTTAATAAATAAATATGCTAAAAAATATTGACCATTTCAGGCGACGTCAATACGTCGAATGATTGATTGAACATACAGAAGTGAATGTTGACTTTAGAAAATCATCTTCAGCGACGAGAGATACTTTCACCTCAATGGATATGTTTACAAGCAGAATTGCCTCATTTGGGAAAATAAGAATGTACGAGTGCTTGTTGAAAAGCTGTCCATAAAAAGTGACTGTTCGACTGTTATTGGCTAGCGGCGTCATCGCGACGATCGTGTTCGAAAATGAGGTCTGCCAAGCAGTTATTGTGGATGGTACTGGCTATCGCGAGTGATAACAAACTTGATTTGACACCGTTGGACTTCTTTTTGGAGATATTTAAAAGAAGAAGTATACGTAAATAAGCCAAGAAAATTTTAAAAGCTAAAGGATAATATCATTCGGCATATTAACGACATTGAACCTTAATTATATTTCAGAGTCATTTAAAATGTGGACCATCAGGTAAAGATATGACATTGCAGGCTTGGCGAGCCGGTATTTTGTTCAACACATAATTCTCATATGTCCTTTTATTATAATATAAAATATTATGATAATAATATAAAATATATAAAATATTATAATAATTCCCTGAAGACTTGTTGTTTTATTTACAATTAATATCATGAGCTTTGATTGGACCACTATTTACTTAATTTTTTAAGATGTAGAACTGAGATTTTAACTAGCAGTGATCATCAAGTAAACCAATTTATCAATTACGACGATCAAACACTCTCAGTGAAATTGTGGTTTTTATAAAGACAAATATTTTTTTCATTTCAGGATATAATGCAGAAAAATATTAAATAAATCTGTATTCCGCGAAGTGTTTGAGGTTGTGCCTATATACCAATAGAATTGAGATGTATTACTGCTTTATGTTTTTCGTCATTATTAATAGAATATCTTTTACCTTCAATAATGGACTTTAGTAATGGTTAACAACAAAAATGTTTAATTAGTTTGTAATAAATATTGACAATAATTTTAATATTGAGTTGAAAAGCTACAGCTGTTTTTTATAATTTGTTAAAAACCTTGTTCAATGAAAGTAGTTTTTTCGTTTGCTGCTTTGAAGAACCCAAACACTTAATCTTTGCCTTATTCAACAATTTTTTCTATACTATAATAACATTATTTTAAAATTGTGGAATCAAAAAATTGAATTAACAATTTAAAACAAGCCACAGACTTTTCAACGTTTTCCACAACATGGAATTTGTATCCTATACTAGCCTTTTCTCTTTCTCTTTCTTTACATACTATTTGCAAAAACGTTAATCCCTAGCAGTTTCATGGTATATTTTATTTATTATGCTTTACATTCCCTGTTTTTTCCCATAATGGCGAAGGATTCGGTTTGTATGGCAAATATATTTTGCTAGGCCATATTGTGGTTATACGATTATCATATTTTATTTATGCATACTGGCATAAATTGGTTTTTGCAATACCGAGTAATTTTATTTTAAATTTTTTACCAAATCCTTTTTATTTAATCACACAACAGTATATTTTTTAACTTTGTTGTATTGTTTATCTTTTTTATTTTAAATTGTAATGGTGATTTCGGGATAAAGTTAAATTTTTGGTAGAGTATAAAAGCAATCTTGAGCAAAGCGTAAGCGGAGGCTGTATTCAGACGAACATACAAAACTGACACTCCCTCACGACATAACACCCGCCTCTGCAGGTTTTCTGACCATTGTTGCATAGGGGTAAACGAAAAGGTAGAGATGAGTGAGAAGGAAACGATTGAGCCGCTATATGCGCCTCTACAAGAATACTTTTCCAAATTGACAAAAGCAGCATGGAATTCAACAAAACTTAGGTGGTACAGCATACCTCATTGCGTATTTAAAAACTGCTATGTCCAGCAGTGGTCATGGAAAACCAAGGAACAACTTGAGTTCGACAAAAGAATGGTTCACACTCTAACAGGCATTCAATCTAGAAGTTAGTGTGTTGGTTTACTAAGTGTAAGGCCACGGTCCAAACATCAGACAAAACGAAATATGAAAGAATATTTCTTCGACGCCTTCCTCTCAGCAGATTACTGGCAAAAACTTTTAAAGTAAATATAATATAAAAATTTCTCACATAAGTGATGTGCGAAGCTAGGTCGTAATCCTGACTAAATCGTTTTAATGACCAATTATATGTGTATAAGAGAATTATTGACATTTTCCATAAAATATCGTAAGTTTTAACCAAAAATCGTTCACTAGTTATAAAACATATAAAAAGCTTCTGGGCCTTGTAAGAAACTGAAAAAATGAAAGGATTTGCCAAAGCAAATGCAAAGCAATAAATATTTAACGTTTTCATCAGAATATTATCATAACTCTGAAAGAATATGGCCCAAAAACCAAGTGATGAAAGTTTTTTGTCGGAAAATTTAAAAAGTAGAGAGCCCAACACAGGGTTCTAAAAACAGCGAAATGTTAACAAATTAACTTTTTAAAAGATAGGAATACTGCGTAATGGGCGACTAGGCATACGTGCATTTTTCTGGACAAGATTTGTATGCTACAAATTCATGGAGAGATGTGGAGAAAAAATTTGGTGTACCAAAAAATAATAAAAAATCAGAACACTGTAAAGCATAACCAAAATATTGTTCATTTTAATAGGTTAGAGGACGTGTCAATTAAGACTGACAGTATCCGGAGGCCGAATTGGCCTATTGTACAAAATTGTCATTTTCAATTTTCATTTTCATTTTAATATGTAATATAGAAGAGTGTGTGTCCAAATTGTTTTGTACGCATTACTCAATGCAATACGCATTTGAAGGTCTTAATTTTTCAGTTTCAAAGGTAGTGTATAAACTATAAAATAATGACTTTGCTTTTATCAATTATCACCAAACATTTGACAACCAATGGATGAAAGCTTGATACACAATGAACAAATTGATGGATTCGATTCAATTCTCTAAAAGAATGAAATTGAACCATTTATGTGAAAAATGTTGGGGATCAATAAGGTGAAGTTTTGCAAACGGGGGTCAAGACAGGAATGATAACAAGAAGTGTTACTTTGAGCCTCTGGAGGTGTTGAAAATGTATTGTTCATTATAAGTTTCGACCACATTAACTATTGAATCTAATCTGAACTATCAAATAGAAAAGAAAATGAAGCAAGAAATTGAATAGAAACGGCTAGAATTGATCAATAGAACATATTTAGTGTTCCATCAGGGAAACGACTGACCAAACACAAGAGATTTATGATGTAAATTATAGATATATCTACCGTTAGATCTGAACTTACACTTTCATTTATTTTCATCGCTGTTACTTGAATTTCCGTAGAGGGTTGAAAAATTTAAAGGAGTAAGTTCTCCGTGCAGAAAACAAAGAACGGCTATGCCCCAAAAATAGCTTATATGGTTAAACATAATTTAACATAATTTATTTCAAATAGAAAAAAGAGGTATTTATCTATTTTGTAAATCTGGTAGCTAAAGTTTCTCTCTCTCTCGTTCACAGATTCTTTTTTAATTCACAATCAAATTGGAAATGTGCGAAAATACATAGCAATTCGATCACAAAAGAATTGTTCAGTTAAAAATTAGTTTTAAGCATTAGTCATTTAGGATGTGCAATCATTCTTTCAATAGAATCTATTGATTTTAAACTTCTACTGCCTGCCTTATTTCTTTTCGTGTTCATTAGTATAGTGAACGTTCTATTGCAAATTATTAGTTTTTGTTGAGATACGATTTTCTACATTTTTAACTAAAATTTTTCATTGAACATATAAAATATATGGAGAGATGAGAACTAGTCATGAATATATAACGTTCACATGTAGCACATATAGCATTCTTTCATACATATGTATATTAAGTTTACAGTCATAAGAAAATTAATAAGGACTCCAATATAACATTTAGAGATATGATCAGAGAGTAATTAAAATGAGAATATTGCAAATACTCTGCACTCATTCTCAGTTTATATATGTAAGTACTTACTTACTTAATTGGCCATTAACAACCCGATTAACGGATTTCGGCCTGCGGTAACACATCCTTTCGTGCCTTTCTGCTTCTTTTTGTCATCATCAATCGGCGGTATTGTTGACGACATCGCCTTGTAGCAGAGTAGATAAGTGTTTCCTCCACAAGCTCAACACCTCCTGCGAATATGTTACCAAGTTTCCATTCTCATATTTGCAGGAAGACGTTCCGGACTTAAAACATTCGGTTAGACGCTTAAACTTTTGATAGAATTTTCGAGTATGCATGTATACTATAAAAACAAATTTCATTGCTTCAAGCAACACAAACAAATACAACGAACTTGTTACAAGTAAACCAACAACATCATTATGAAAGAAAGGGGATAGACAAGTAAGCGAGAACGCAACAACAAGCAATGTGAGCAAAATACACAAACAGCAATGCAGTCGCGATAGAGTTCTCGAGAAGGCGAAACCCCGAACATTTGACTTCAAGAACCTTCATCAGACTGATTACGTGGGCATATAAAAAGGTAAGACACAGCAGGCAACGAGTAGTAAGAATTCAGTCAGTCTTGTGTGAAGAAAATAGTCGTGATTTAAAGATCTTCGTTGAAAAGATCTGCGTTGTAAGCAAAGAATAATAGCGAACAAGCAATTATTGTTTTATTTGTCAAGTTCTAAATAGTGGCACGCAGAAGTAGTGAGAACAATAAAGAATTTAATTGAAACTACACACCAATTTATTTTTATTTTGTTTGCAATCAACGAACTCATATTTTAAACGATTTTAAAAAGGTAAAAACGTAACAATATAATAATGCGTTCGCAATAATTTAAGTTCTGGTCTTTACACAAGCGCTTAATATTTTGTAGAGACTCCGGTATTGTTCAAAACAAGAAGACATCGTTTAAGCATACGGTCAACAACATATTTCCATACCCAATCCGGTATATTATAACACCCAGCCTGAATTAATTTCCAAAGCTTATCACAATTGGTGGTACACAGCAATGAAATTTGTTTTTATAATAAATAAGCTGAGAATGAATTTTACTTATTTTATGACTAATCTCTAAGGGCCACTTTTTGAATGCAAGTTTAAACTAGAGATTAAGTTAATCTTCAGTTAAAATTAATCTTCAGTTTACTGAGGTTTAATTATTTGAATGGGAATTTAACTGGAGATTAACCTTGTAGAGCTGCCACTCTTAGGGCCATTATTACAACTTGCCGTCAAACTTGGGTTTAGTTAAAGGTACCTCTAGCTAAAGGAACTGTAAAGTTACCTTTAACTTATTTTCGTTATTACAACTTACAGATAATTTTTTTGAAAAATATGGCAGTGCCGGAATTATGTATATAAAACTGATCAATTACACAAGTTTTTTAACGCAGTAGTAACTGCGGGCTTCGTTTTTTTTGTTGTATATACCCATTTTGTTTAAATTTGAAGTTGCCATAATGAAAATAATATATAATATGGCAAGTTCAAACATAAAGTGACCTTTAAATGTTAAAGGTAGGATGATCCTCCCTTTAGCTTAACGATCACTTCTATCTTATTGGGTACTCATAATAACGAAAAACAATTTATCTGTCCTTTAACATCCTCCCTTTAGTTAACGGCAAGTTGTAATAATGGCCCTTATAAGCAAAAATTTCAAAGTGTTTCACAGCAATTTGCTGTGAACAAAAACAAACAAACAAAAACAAATAAAAACAAACAAAAGCTGAATACTATTGATCTTTATGTAAAGAAACCATTTTCTTAAAATAATAAATAAATTAAGACTGTCTGTTGCCAATTTGTTTTTTATATAATTCATATTTGTCTTATTCGGATTCCCCTCACTTAAAAGCTTTTTTTAAATAAAATTTGTCAACTACTTTTCATAGTTAATCTCGAGTTTAAACCACCAACGTTGGTGGTTTAAACTTAAGATTAACTGCTTAACCCTAAGGTTAAACTCAAGATTAAGTAAACTCAAAAACTGAAAACGGAGTTTAACTGGAGATTAACTTAATCTCGAGTTTAAACTTGCATTCAAAAAACGGCCCTAAGCGTCATATTGGTGTCCTTATTAATTTTCACATGACTGTATATTTATTTGTTGGAATGTTTCATACTCTTTCATAACAAATTATAATTTCTTTGTTGTGGCTTCTTTTTTATTGCTCGAAATAACAATTCATTGAACTGGAAAACATCTGCCAAATATATGCTGAGGTGGTGGTTAAAGATTAAATTGTATAAAATGAATGATCTTCATCGCACAATCGTACAGTACATTACTGATTATGTTAAAGTAAATGCCATTTTAATTATGACGTTTTATTACGACATTTTAAAATTTTTCAAAACCTTTATATTTTCATAGTGGATTCGAAGACTGGGGGAAATTAAAGGAATTCTCTACATCTGACTGTTGTTTACTGATTTAATTAAATTTATTGTATAAAGTATTTATTTAAATTCTTTAAATTTGACTGTCTGTACTTCCCATTCCTGACGACTTAAACCAAATTGACTGGAGGTTGGCAATGTGTCATAAGCTGGCACTTTAGTTTAGATTAGGCTTTCTATTTTAATATTTTAGCTACTTTGATCATTTATAATTCTAGAATTTAGTCATTCAGTCATTCATTTTGATGAACTGGAGGGATCTAAAGTTAGAAAGATTTAAAGCAGAATTTAGAATAATTATAATAAGAATTAATTTTGAATATTGAGGTATTCGGCAGCAACAACTATATAAAAGTAGAGTGTTTTATTCGTTTTTTGTGCATAGGAATTCTCATCTAATTTTAGCCTTTTTTTGTAGGTCCTATATTTCGAAATGGAAAAATGTGAAGATGTTATTTTTTGTTTTGCCACACATACAGTCCACGCTTAAACATAAATAAAATATTTATTTAAGCGAATACATACATACATACATACATACATACATAATTGGTCATTAAAACCCTTCAGTCAGAATTTACTACCTAGCTTCTCACCCCACTTGTGTTGTGTGCTTTAATTTTATACATGAGTGGCGGGACCTATATATACATGAGTGGCGAACGACGAATATTTGAGAAACTTTTTCGTGGCAATTTTATTTACTCTCAGATTTTTTGCTACAAATTTGCTGAGAGGAAGTAACCGAAGAAATTTTTTCTTTCCTATTTTCGTTTTGATGTTTGACCTGGGGTTTGAACTGTGGTCTTACGTCTAATAACTACGTTTACTTTATTTAAGTAAATAAGGGTTTTAAATAAAGGATTAATTTAAATAAATAACGACACACTTCAATTGATAACACTGTGCGGTCAATTTTATTCACGATTGTTTAACCCTTTCCGTCCCAAGCAATTTCAAAATTGATCCTCTTTATTGCACTCTCAATCACAAATACTAAAATAAGCGGCGAAAAAACTTATAACAGAACAAAATAAAGATAACCACTAACATGAGGACATTTAATTCAATAAGAAAAAGCTAAATAATAATTTACAAAATATCAAAATACCCAGTAATTTAGGCTGAGACGGAAAGGGTTAAACAAAAATCAAACTGTCCGTGTTCAAAACCACTGCGCTTAATACACTCTTTTTAATGGAACTCTTGTTTATAGATTCCCAAAAATTCTCAACGGGATTTAACTCGGGGCTTTTTGCTGGCCATTTAATTGTCTTGAAATTTTGTTCAGCAATCCATTTTTGCAAAATTTTGACAGTGTGTTATGTATCTTTTACTTTCTGAAGGGTTAATTATGTTGCGGGATAAGCGTACTCCTCTATAAAAAGGGCCGAATTGTTCTGTAAAATACTGAAATTCTGCTCCTTATTCATAATGCCTTTTTATAACTAGAGAACCAATGGTCCACCAATTTATGAGTAGATAGGACAAAATTAATTAATATTACAAATTAAATAAAACTTATTGATATTTTGAAAACAATAAGTTTTCAACATGAAATGTAGCGTTCGTAAATTGGTTGAGTAAATCTCGAGTTATCAAAAGGCGAATTTTATCACATCCTTGAGTGGCCGAGTCGAGTTATATGTTTTTGTTCCTTTATCTGTTGAAGGTAGTCCACGACAGATTTCGTTTAAATTTAAAATCTTTGTACTGATACTTGATATCATTTCCTCTCATAGAAATTCAAACTAAGCAATAAAGCAATCGTATTGTCTTTTGTTGTAGAAAGCAAAATTTTATAAAAAGAAAATAAATAAATAGAATCGAAAGTATACCGCGGCCATTAATTTTCCATAAGCATTTTCTGCCCTATTGTCAGTTCCTTATTTAAGGCTACAATTTATTGCCAGAAATTTATTTCTTGAACTTTGCAATTTTTAAATTGTTTTTGTGTTATGTTATTCCTTTTCTTTTGTTTCTATAAATTTTATATTTCTGATCAGATTTAAACACATAAAACTTATCTTTTTAATTTTATGGTCAAAAGTCAATGGCTGAATCATTGCATATTTTATGTGTGTGTACTTAAGGACAATCTTATAACAGAACGGCAGAAAGTGGTTGTGTATATTTGGCTGTTGTCTTTGGCTATTGTCCTAAAAATTTGTAAAGAAATTTCACACATTCAATGACACCATCCGGCTAAAATGATATTTTCCAAACGTTTTTATTTCATTTTTGAAACTGTAGGTTTTTGTTCTTTATTCAATTTAAAAATATAGACATTTTCGTTTATAGTTTTCTTCGTTATTTTAAGAGCCACAAATTTCAAAAAACTTAGCAATTTGATAAACTTGCTATTTGCGACATGTCCAAACTCGTAAAGTTGTCAAAAAAAACTTTATTTTGGTGTATAAAAAATTATATGAAAAAATATCCTCTAACTCTGTGATGTGGTATAAAATCATCCACAGTGAAAACTCTCATAACAAACACTACCATAAAGCAGATAACCACCTTAAACGGATGTTTTCAAAAGAACACAGTAATTTTTTATAAGGAAAAATGTGGTTTACATCATCGATTAAAACTTGATACCGTCAAGTAAATAAACTTAATTTTTGTTGGAAAATTTCAGAAACATACTTCTTTTAACAATTTAAAATTTTGTACATAAAGCGGAACTTTGCGTCAATTAGACAGGAATTCAAAGAAAACTTGTACTGTAGCGGTTAATGTTTAAAAAACTATGTAATAGACAAAATAATGACAATTATATATAGTTTAGGGATCGCCTAAGTGATTCCCAAACATGGTTGTAAAATTCATTGAATTTATAAAAAGGTATAATCTATTTTCCGTATAATCAAATTTTTCATATAATGGAAAAAATTTATTAAAATAAAAGTTGCTTGAAATTATCCGAAATTATGTAGGCATTTTTGCATTTCAACATGAACACATGAGATCGTTTTGTGTGGGAAATATGTTGCGGACACATGACTTCCATACACACGCTCTTATTATCAAACATAATAAACAGGATAGGTTTAAATTTGCCTAGAGCCCTGCCATACTCATAAAAGATGTTATTAGTAGGTAGTGTGTTTGCTTATTCAACATGAGTCCTAGGTTCAAAACCCAGGTCAGACATTTTCAACAAAAACAAAATATGAAAAATGTATTCGGCGACTTCCTCTCAGCAGATTTCTGAAAAAAGTAAATAAAACTGCCATGAAAAGTTTTTTAAAAAATTGTCGTTCAGAATCGACTTTAAACTGTAGGTAACGCCACTCATGTAATAAAATTAACACACACAGCATAAGTGCGGCCAGAAGCTAGGTCGGAATTCTGACTGAAGGGTTGTAATGACCAATTATGTTTGAATGTACAAGACAGATTTTTGTAACATTTTTTATATCAATATCTATAGAAAAGTTATTAATTTACCAAAAACACTCTGACAGGTATTATATCAATTGAGAAACCAATGAAAAATTCTTCGCTTGATTGAGATTTGTGTTTAAAATGAAACGCAAACAGAAAAATAGACAAATATAGAGACCATATCAAATATTGCAAATTTTAGTTTCAATAAAGGATGTCTATATGAGAGTTTCTCTTTCAAGTTTAGTGTAATTTTTTGTACATGTCGCAACGTTATTTTCCAGCTGTGATAACAAAACAAGCTGGGATAACAAAACTCCCGGGTTCCCTGATGGTCAAGTGGGCAGTGTGGCATTTCTTGAAAACATTGTTGCTATAAGCGATAGTCTCGCCGAATATCCGAAAAAATTAATTCCACATCGTACAAATTTTATGACAAAAGGCCTCCTCATCTTCAAGCGATGTATGCAGCAGGCCTTGACAATTCTTTTAATGAGTATTAGAGGGAAGTGAAGTCCGTGTTGATTTTCTAATAAAAAAATCATCTTCTCTGATGAAACTCATTTCCATCTGAATGAATTAGTGAATACACAAAATTGCAGAATTTTCAGTCTCAGACAATCCATAAGAAACAAACTAGCATCTGTCAGATTCGGATTTTGGTCAGATGACGAAATGAGGCCTTACTTTTTTGAAGAAGTTCATAATTATAGTGAATGTGAACAGCATTATATATTGGAACATGACTTCTTGTTACAACTGAATGGTTTAAATCTTAAGGACGTGTAGTTACAGCAAGACGGCTGTAACTATCACACTGCGCATTTAACAATCGATTGATTGCAGCAACGATCTCTAGAACAAATTATCTCAAGGAATTCTAATGAAATTTCATGCTGTTTCAAGAATGGTCATGTCATTTAACGCTTTGTGATTTTTTGAAATTTCGGCTTTATGCGGATAAACCAGAGTCATTTATAAATTTATATCCAAAATCCTTCATTGGTGAAAAGTTATTAAAAAATTTCATGAGAATTGGTATGGCCTGTCATGAGTGCTGTAGCGGCCATTGGAGATATATTTTATTCCAAAAAATTAGAAAATTTCTTCTTTACATCCCATAGAAAAATCATAATTTCCTTAAAAAATATGTATCTCAATCTTTAAAGATGCATTCTTACAGAAACTCCCTTTTTCAATTTCTATCAGTTTTTTTTATTGCAAGCATTCAAAGTAGAGGTGAGCGATATTTTCAAAACTGTGATTTAATCATAGTGATTAATAATTCACTGGTAACTGCAGTGATTGAAATTGCCAAATAACAGTTACAAATCAAGTCGTTCTTTCAAAATTGTTGCATACTCAAATTTATTTCATTTTATTTTTAGCGAGGCAAAATTACTATTAGATGATGCTGATTATTTACTTTTGTCTTTTATACATGAACTTTCTGTGAAACTTAATTGTCAAACTTCATATAAAAAAAATTACATTAAAAATAATAACATTGATGACACCACTTTGATTTTGTTTAGTAGTTTTTTCGTAGTATGTATCTAGTTGTCTCTTCCTTACGACTTAATAAAATACGTTATTGTCATTATTGTATTTCCACTTATTCCTCTTTAAATTGTTTCTTTTGAAAATCAAAAACGATTTTTTAGAAAAAGTGCAGGTTAAATAAAGTAAAATAATTTGTTATTTGAAATAATGGCATCAGAGTTTAAGAAATAGAAAACAAGTGAAATATGGATAATTTTTGGGCCTATCGATGATTTTTAAGCAAAATATAATATTTGCAAAGATAAACTTTCATATCAAACAGCAACTTACTGTTGTTTTGCCCGAAAGTAATAAAAAATGGTAATTCGTATCTATATTCTTATTACTTACCTCAATAATATATATATAAATATAAATTATTTTATAGGCGCAAGTTATAAAGACGGTGAATTTAGAAGACGATTTAGAAATGTCTATATTTAACAACAATAATTGAAAATACTAAAGATAAAGCTTCATCTAATAAAATTAGCCAAACGTCATCACATTCAAAACAGAATAAATCTGTTCGAATTACAATACAAAACGTAATCTGTTCTGGAAGCAAAGATCAACCTGCAAAACATGTCTCATCAAATTATTTACGACAATCAAAAGTATCAAAAATATTTGGCAACTCAAAACTAACAAAAAATCTTCTAGCCAGATTGACAGAAGCTTGTTAAACTTGTTTATATCAGATTTCCAACCTTTCAGTGTTGTCGATGATTCGGTATTTAAGGCGTTTGTTTCTGCATTGAATCCATCATATCAACTCCCAAATAGACACTCAATTTCAAAAACAGCAATTCCTGCGTTGTATGAAGTATGTAAACAAAAAATGAAAGAAATTATAGAAAAAGGAAATCAATTTTGCATCACAACTGATTGTTGGACATCTATAAATACGGTCCGCTACATTGCCGTTACTGCGCATTTTTTAGATGAAAATTCTAATTTATGCTCTGTTCTACTTGAATGCCATTCCATTGATGTATCCCATACTTCTGAAAATTTGGCATCAGAATTATTAAATATTGTTGAAAAGTGGGGAATACAAGGAAAAATTTTGTTATCGGTTTCAGACAATGCTGTAAATATTAAAAATACAATCACAATAAAATTGAAGTGGAAGTATTTTGGATGTTTCGCCCACACCCTTAATCTTATTACAAAAGATGCACTTAAAACTGAAGAGATTTCAAATATTATAAATAAAATTAAACATATTGTTACTCATTTTAAAAGAAGCCCCAAATCCAACGAAAAACTAATTTCTTATCAATGGAAAGATGGTACTGTTCCGTTAAAGTGGGTTAAAGACGTCGAAACTAGATGGAATTCAACTTTTTACATGCTACAACGATTTATATTACTTGAAGAGGCAATTAAATCCACTATGGCTCTAATTGATAATAAATTACCAACTATATCCCAAAGAGAATGGCTCATAATGAAAAATTTGTTAATTATATTGAAACCATTTGAAGATGCGACAAAAAATATAATTGGGGACTCATATTGCTCTGCGTCGTTAGTTATTCCAATTACAAATGGTTTAATTAATGTTTACTGCAAAACCAAAGCAAATGAATATCCTTATGAAATAATGTCAGTTGTTTCTAAAATTAATTTAGGTTTAAAAGATCGCCTCAGTAATGTAGAATATAACGATATATTAGGAATAACTACTTTTGTTGATCCGAGATTTGAAACTTTTGCCTTTTGCGATCCGGCTTGTGCAGAACTCATTAAGGAAATTGTTATATCTTCTGTCTATTTAATATATAATTCTGAATTAGAATATCAGATAGAAGAAGATAGAATTATAGAAGATGACACCCCGAAAGAATTTTCAATATCTAACTCTTTTGATTCGAGTATTTCTCACTTTAAACCAAAAAGAACAGCAGCATCGCGTGCTATTAATGAAGTACATAGTTATTTGGAAGATGATGTTATTCCACGAAATAAAGACCCATTAAACTGGTGGTGTACTAATAAATTAAAATAACCAAAACTTTATAAAATTGCTCAAGAAAAACTTTGTGCCCTTGGTTCTTCTGTACCATGCGAAATGGTCTTCTCAAAAACTGGACAAGTATTAAATGAGCGACGAACGCGTTTAAGTGACAATAAAGCAAAAATTTTATTGTTTTTAAACTCAAATTATAAATATATTTAATAAGTACAATGTACATATTTAAGTAAGTTTCCTATGTATATATTATTTAGTAATGCACATAAAGTTTAAATTTTCTTAATTTGTATGTATATTTCTTGTTTATTTTACATTAATTTATTGGATTTCTTGTTTTGTTATCAGTTTCCGCCCTTATAGTTTTTTTTATTGTTGGAATAAAAATAAAATCAGATCTAATCTGATCTTTTGGAATACTGTGATAACAATCACTGTTTTAAAGAACAGTGATGAACAAATCACGTTCACTGAGAACAACGTTCTTCAAAAATCACTGGATCGCTCATCTCTAATTCAAAGTTTTGTTTTAAAGATTAACGGAAAAAAGATGTGATTATGTGAGACACTGTATCCCTTTTTAAAGAAAAATAAAAAATCTCTAAAAAATCTAGACACTGGGGTTTTGCTTTTACAGCGTTTAACATTAAAATTATAAACAAAAGCTACAAAAAACAAAAAAAAAATGAACTTGTTTACAAATTATCACACTGCATAATATAGAAACAAACACCAACATAAAAAAGTGATAAACAAGTAAACAGAAATATACCAACAAACACCACAAGATTAAATGTAAACAAAACACACAAACAACAATAATGAAACAACGATGTTTACATTTATAGAGATCTCGTTATCCTGACTGAAGGTTTGTAACGACCAATTATGTTATGTATGTAACCTTTACAATTCAAAGTGCTTCTCGTCACTTTTTCGAAAATATTTGAACCTTGTCAGGGACCGCTATAAATTTAACAATTGCAGTCTTCCATTCCCGATTGCCACTACATAACATTAACAACTAAAAAATAATCATAATTGTTACCCTTGTCCATCCAACAAACCTTTTGTTTCATACTCTAAGAAGAAACGTTACAAAACAAAGCAAACAAAAATATTTCAATACAAAAACCATTAGCAAATTGGAAAATGTTTGGAAAAAAATAAGAGGGTGAAATTTTGGGGAATAAAAACAACACGAAATCCACAAAAATATTTTTTATAACAATTATTCTGATTCCCTTTAATTATGTAAATTAGAATGTATAATTTCAATTAAATGAAATTTAAAAACCCAATTCCGTTAAGTGAAAGGAAGGAAAAATATATTAAATGAATATCGTTTTATTAATTCTTTTCATTTTGTTCATATTCAACCCGGTGATCAAACATTCGCCATAGGAAACCAATACGAATTCAAAATATATGTATCTTGTTTTCCATCTTTACTTTGTAGAGTCCAGTCAAGGGTGGGAAAAATAAGATTTCAAGAACCTTTGCTTCTTAATAACACATCCTCCTCAGAGACAAAATTCCTTTAGGACAGAAAACTTATACTTCTTCTCCTATATATACAAGTCCAGCAGAGTCAAGCATTTGAAAGTACCTTCATTTTGGCCCGCATTTTAAACGAAGTGAGACTATCAAGTTTAATGGAGATTGTGAGTTCGGTACCAGCTCTAACCAGTTTTTCAAACATTTAATTTTCGACGACATAGAAATATTCCCTGAAAAATCACAAGAAAACATTATATTGGTCAATGACTCTATATTAAGTTTTAATAACGTGTCTCAATCCATCGAATCCATCAAACCATCGGTATAAGAAACCGTATAATCGACCCAAATGTATCAATGTCTTTCCAGACCTCCAGGATGTCTATTGACCAGATGAGGGCAGGATTTAATTGGATTGATCTTTACCATCCCCATCTCAGTCTTCTGCTTTAATAGAAAGCCTAAGGGGAACCAATTGAGGATAAGAAATAATGTCCTATTTCGAATGCAAGAGAATGCAGTGGTAATCAGGGCAGCTGACGCCCTGTATAGTCAGCCAATCAGTTGGGAGTGGTGTTTGTACACCTACCACTGTTATCACGTCCTAATAGATTCTAATGGCGAGTGTAAGATTTGGGGGCTTCCACTAGTTATCACATACTGAGTTTATTAAGCCAAATTAAAACCAACTTTGCTTAACGATTCGCCTTTTTAGAAATGTAAATCATTACCATCGCTCTCTCTGCGCTCTATATTGGGTTATACTTTCATAAAAGTTTGGAGTCCAGAAAAACCTCCAGATACTTTATCCTCGAGGATAGGTACAGCTGAATGCTAATAGTATTTAAGTAAACAAAATACGATGGAAGTAGTGACAAAACTATTGTATTACAAAAAGAAACTGCAGGCATTTAGTTTTTCTAATCGACCAATACAAACGACGACTATTTGATTTACTATCTAAATTAAATATGAAAAACTACGTACAGTCGTTTAAGAATAACAAAAACTGAAAAATTGATGAAAAGCATGAAAGAAAAAGAAGAATTAAATAACTGAAGAGTAGAACATTACATTCAATATCCAACATTTAGTTATGGGTCTAGTTACAATAACGAGGATGTACAAAGGGACACTAAACGTCATATATGTATTTATGTGCTTTACAAATTTCATACAAACTCATAAAAGGAATATAAACATAGAAACTGATGAAACAGCGCCCGACTACATATAAAACTCTTCCTTTTGCTTATTCACTCCGCAGGTGTGTACATCCGTAAGTCTGCTTGTATATTCAACAGGAAACACTACACAAAGACTCTAAAAATGACATTTGTATTCACTTAAGATTCATGTCGACCTTTTTCTGATGGAAGTTTCACACATTTGGATTTAAAGTTCAGTTCTCACTTTAACATGAAAATGAATATGAAAGATTTTAAGTAATTTTAAATGAAAATAGTTTTTCATGTAAACATTTCTTTTTTAGTTTTGTCGAATATTCGATCAGTTGTTGCATATTGCTGCTCAATTGTTGTTGATTTTCCTTATGATATTGTTACGAAAATTGAAAAATCTCGCTACTGGTCTTTACATCGTTTAACATTAAAATTATAAACAAAAGCTACAAAACAAAAACAATGAACTTGATTACAAATTATCGCACTGCGTAATATACCAACAAACACCAGCATAAAAAATGATAAACAAAGTAAACAAAAATACAACAACAAAAACTACAAGAACAAACGTAAACAAAATACACAAACAACAATAAGGAAACAACGATGTTTATATTTATAGAGATTTCGAGAAGCCGCAGCCACGAACATTCGCCTTCAAGAACATTCATCAGACTGTTTACGTCGCCATATAAAAGGCAAGGCAAAGCAGGCAACGAGATAGTAAAAGTTCAGTCAGTCTTGTGTGAAGACGCGGTGTGTGTGAAGAAAAAAATCGTGGTTTGAAGATCCCTGTTACAAAGATCTGTCGAACGATTGACTAGTAATTGTTATTGCTTATACAAAAGAGTGCAAAAAGGAATAACAAAAAAAGCGATTATTTTTGTTTACATCAAGTTGTGAACAATAGCACACAGAATTATAACAATAAAGAATTTAATTAAAACTAAACAGAAATTTATTTTTATTTTATTTGCAATCTACGAACTCATATTTTAAAAGGTAAAAACGTAACAATATTTAATAAATTCAAACTAGTTAATTCGAGCCTTTGGTCAGACAATGAAAAAGGAACAGAAAGAATTCATATTTTTTTAAAAATTTTAACAAAAAGTTTAATAAATTAAAAGTAAAGCAGTATTTTAATAATCAAAATACTAACAAATTTTTAATTTTTTTATTTACAATTCGTTTATAAGCAAATTTTCTAATACTTATAAGAAAAATAACAGCTGTTATTTAATCAAATAAACGGTTCCGTAAAGTTCAAATAAATATAGAAATGTTAGAACATACAAGCCGTGTTTGGGCCTGTTCGTAAATGCATCATTGCGCTGCATGTTATGAGCATCGTGTTCATAAACGTAAACCTTGGCAGCACTGCAGCTGTCACATGTTCGTTAACATTAAATCATATTATGAGCAAATAAACACAAAACACTAATCATAAAAATGGCTGATGCATTGAATGAGTGAGAGAGAGAGAATGACAGTTTTAACAATAAGTTTCTTTTTTTCTTCCTTAAATGTCTTCTTTTTTGCACAAAGTACATTTTTTTTGTGCATTTAAAAACATTATGTCATTTGTTCATCGTACAGTTCAAAAATCAAATTTATTAATAATTTTTCCATTTCTGCGGTGTTTGTTCGTTCGTAAATGCAAACAAATAAATCAGCAAAAAGAAGCATCTGCAACATGTGATTGGCAACGTTAGCGCAAAATAATCATATTTGCAGCGCAATGTTGCATTTACGAACAGGCCTTTAATTAATCATTATTGCATAGAAACAGGATATATTATTTTATAAAAAAGTATCGATTATATAAGATATGGAGCCGATAGCCGACGACTGCTATTGGAAAATGAGTTCTACGTACTTAGTATAATGAATCACATAAAGACGAGAAAATTAATAGCAAGGCTAACTCAGTAGTACTTTTCGCCAGCGTTGTCATATCAATAACTAAAGGGTGGTGCAAGTAAAATACACGATATTACTTGTAAATAAACCAAAAATTTTTCAGAGAATATTCTTAATATGTGGAACCAAATATAGGCTAAAAATGTCACGTCTTCGATGGCATACCCTTATATTATCCACATTTTTAATGACTATGACAAATGATCTCATCCTGTAGCTCATGAATTGCTCTTGAATGTTTAACGTACACTTTTTCTTTTAAATATCCAACGGTGTCAATTCACATGATCGTTGCGGATATTAAAATATCCACGACGTGGGCTAACACGATTTTTGAATTTCTCCTTCAAAGGAGCCATTGCTTCTTTGGCTATGTGACAAATGGAACCATTCTGCTGAACACCTCTTCCACATTCATATTTTTGTAGAAATTCGACCCGAAAACTCCGCCAGTCCGTAAACAGTACCAAAATGTTACTCTTTGTTGATGTATAAGCTTTTCCGCAATCGCTTACAGATTCGTTCCAATGCGGCAATACTGCTTCTTAACGAATCCACTATATAAAATCGAAAGTCTAAAAAGATATATTGATTGGAATACAGAATATACAATTTCAATTAAGTGAAAAGAAATCTAAACTTGCTGATCAAATGCGAGGAATTAACCAACATACATATTAGGGATGCCAAACAGGATTGATTTTAAAAATCCCGCGATTCGGGATTTTTGGATTCCGAAATATACCGGGATTTACCGAAATATTCTCTTAATAAAAAAAGCTAAAAACAATTGATTTATTAAAAATTGCATTAATTTTTGATCTTTATCACAATATACATGTTATAAAATAAAAAAAAAAAAAACAGAACAAAAAATAACAAAAATAAAAATATTTCATCTGTGTCTCCATACATACATATATACAGAGGTGTTCATAAGCATTTACACAAAAGAGCATTTTTACGTTTTTCTTAAAAAAGGTCTCAGTACTTTTTACTGGAAGTAAATTTTGGAAAAAAATTTTTACTATTGCCTAGCCTGGAATATGCAGAAGCAAATAAAATAAAATTGGAAAAGATAACGGTTATTAGTACTAAATAAAAAACCAATAACGTTATGCTTATAAGTTGTGAAAATTATTTGCACACGTTTTATTCTTTTCAAAAGTATTTACACAAGACATATGTCCGGTTTAGTCTATAATTTGATCTTGGAAAGATCAGTAGCTAAGCTTGTATCGCAATCGAAATAAGCTGAACTCCTAATAGCTAATAATAGTTTTTAAAAATGGGGAAAACAAGAGAATTTCGACTGAAAGTCGGTGTGAAATTGTTGGCAAATTCAACAATGGTAGCAAAAAAAAAAGAAAAATATGGAAACTTAGCATATTTAAAAAGAAGTGGACGAAAATGTGTGCTAAACCCAAGGGATTGCAAAAAATTAATAGGAAAGATATTAACCAAGTCCTCAATTAGTCCTGCAAAAGTTGTAACAAAATCTGAACAAATTATTGGTCGAAAGGTAAGCGATGCTACAATACGCCGAAGATTAAAAGAAATTAATATAAAAAATTATCTCGTGCGTGCAACAATTGATATTACTCCAACAAACCAAGCTAAACGTCTCGCATTTGCTTTGGAGTATATTAAGAAGCCTATAGAGTTTTGGTACAGTGTATTGTGGACGGATGAGGCTGCATTTCAATTCCAGGACTCGTTCTGTAAGCGCTTTATTCATCTACCACGAAACAAAAAAAGGCTGTACAACCACGGCACGATGATGTTTTGGGGATGTCTATCATATTACGGTTTGGCCATTTGTTACCGCTAGACGGGACTTTAAAGCAGTCTGGCTATCTCGAAATTATAAACAACCATGCCATTAAGTCCGCAAACAACCTTTTTCCAACCAGTGAATAGATTTTACAGCACGACAATGCCCCTTGCCACAAAGGATGGTTACCTACCACACTCTTAGAAAACGTAGGTCAGGCTGTTCTTCCATGGCCTTCGCAGAGATCTGACCTAAACGCTATTGAAAATGTTTGGGCTTTCATAAAATATCATAGAACTATAGATAAAAGTCGAAAACGCGAAGAGGCTATACAAGAAATTAGCCTAAATTTGGTCTAAATTGACTCCCGAATTTGCCAAAAACTTAATTAACTCAATTCCAGAAGGATTACAGGCGGTCATTGATTCAAAAGGCGGTATTACAAAGTACTATTCAAGTTTATTAATAAACTATGTAAAAATAAAATAAAAATAATTAAAATAAAGATTGCGACCGGACTTAAGTCTTGTGTAAATACTTTTGAAAAGAATAAAATGTGTGTAAATAATTTTGACAACTTATAAGCATATGATTATTTGTTTTTTATTTAGTACTAGGTACCGTTATCTTTTCCAATTTTATTTTATTTGCTCTGCATATTCCAGGCTAGGCAATAGTAAAAATTTTTTTCCAAAATTTACTTCCAGTAAAAAGTACTGAGACCTTTTTTAAGAAAAACGTAAAAATGCTCTTTTGTGTAAATACTTATGAACACCTCTGTATATGTAAAAACACATTAGTGAAGAAACAAATACCTACCCTTTTAAGAACACTATTTATACGCAGAATATATGTAACTATTCACCTCTAACACATCGTGATTCAATCAAATCTATTTCTTTAGAAAGTTGATTGTCTAAACCATCGGCTGTATTAACAGATTTTATTGGACTTCGAGGGCAACGTTTAACTTTTTAACAATGGAAGTTGGGTTTTTATTCAGTTCGTTGTCGAGTGATATAGAATATTCACTTAATTGTTGCATGATACACTTGAAAAGCTACATGAGTGTTATTTAATGTAATATTAAATAAAGAAAACAATGCCGTAGACTCAATTTTTTTCTTACTTTAAAAAAATGTGTATGTATGATTTTACAATCCCGAAAATTCCCGGGACAAGTTCAAAAAAATCCCGGGAATCGGGATTTGGGAATCCCCGGGATTTTGTAATTCGGGATTTCCCGATTGGCATCCCTAATACATATGTATATTTACCTTTTTACTTATCATTAAAATTCTAGTAATTTATTCTTTCCTTTCTTGTTCTAATTGTTTTGTTTCTGAGTGAAAACATGTTTTTTTGTTTACAATATTTTGCATCCCTGATAGACATGAATTGTATGTTTGTCTTCTGTTTAATGTTGACTCTGAATGACAGATTCGAGAAACATTTCTTTGAATTTTAATTTTACTCTCAGAGGGTAAACTATGGGCTATTGTCTAAAAAGCAAACATAATACCTACGAACTATTACGAAGACATCAAAAACGTAATTTCAATTGCAACTGCTACCTTTTAGTGGAGACTTGCAGTTTGTCGTTCATACATATATTCATTTATTAATCAAGTCTCTGATTCATATAGCAAATGTGACAGGGCATCTACGTTATAGATGCTAATTTTGATAGTTTGTTCAAACACGATGCCAGACATCTCCAATAAAACGAAATTTGAAAAAATATTTCTACGGCAACTTCCTCTCAACAGATTTCTGGCAAAAAAAAAAACTGAGAGTGAAATAAAATTTAAAGTTTCTCAGAATTTTGTCGCTCGGAGTCGACTTTAAACTCATGTTTATTGTATGACATGTAATGACCAATTATGTTATGTATGATATTACTATTTATTTACTAGGTTTTATTAATTAATAATATTAATTAATTTTTTAAATAGCATTGGACACAAATATTGTATTATAATAATATATTATATGCCTATGACTGTAAAAGTAGTCAATGTAATTCTATTATAAAAAAACACGTACAACGTACACGTATGAATAGTTTTCAATTATCCTGGTTACTTATTCTATTGCATAGAATAATAGAATATATAATAATAGAAAATATAAAAAAAATTTTATGATTCTTCTGCAAACGTGCAGACTATTTACATAATTTCATTAAGAGTTTACTGCTGAAAACACAATTTTTTTTACATTAGTGCTATAAAGGCCTTACTCATTTATGATTTAAACCCTCTTGATAATAAATGAAATTGAAAATAATTCCAATAATTTTTGTCTACCCCTAGGATAATGCTCTTAAATATTTACTCTTATAATTTAAAAAACTTTCTTTTCCTAAGATAAAGCTTGCGATTTTGTTAGTGAAATAAATTTAAGCTTAAGATTATTTAAAAAACCATTCCATATTAACCTTTTATAACTGACCAAGGACAAAAACTTCGTTCTTTGCAATGATGTACTTACATATATATATGTGTAATGAAAGGGATAAAAAAGAAAATATGTTTTATTCATGACACATCATTCAGGAGATAATGCTGTTATTTGAAATGTAAGAGGTTGGTACTACCCATACTGCCACCAACTGCTGCTGCCACTGATGTATTTTCTTAGATGTCAGTGATTATAGTCTTTTCAAAATATTCAACGCGTTAAGTTAAACTGCATATCTTCTGTGTGTGATTTTCTCTAAGATATTCCCTTTTCTTTCGGTTTTTTTTTTGGTTATTTTCTTTATTATTATTATTGTTGATTGTTTAATACTTTTTTGTCGATGTTTTATATAGCCGAACATATATCATATACACTCAATTCTGTTTTTACACGGTCTTTTTTTACACGGTTTTGATATAACACGGTTTGAAAATAAAATATTTTTAATTTTTTTTAAACGATTTTTTTCCATTTAGCACGATTTAAAATTTTTTGTGCTTAAATTTTTTTGTCAAATTTAATTTTTGCAAAGCATGTTCATATCACAAATTTAAGGGAATTCCCTTTTTGCGCGTACAAGCAAATTTACTGGTCAAAGCAAATGTAAATGGCATGGATTTAGGGGAATTCCCTTTTTGTGCATACAAACACAAAGGTCGGAGCAATTGAAATGTGTTAATATTTTATATTTATTAAGTTATTTATGTTTTTAATTTTGTTAAATATTTTATGAATCCCTAAAAGAAAATGTTAAATACAAAACTTCTTAAAAACCCTTGTTTTTCACTAATTTTAATAGGTTTTAGAGATTAGGAACCAATCACCTATGTTTGCATACGACCAGTGTCTTTTTTTACACGGTTTTTTTTTTACACGGTTTTTTCTGGAACCAATCTACCGTGTAAAAACAGAATTAGGTGTATTTCTATTTTTGCGAGTATTTATTGGGTGATACCGCTCGCATGTTGTTTGTCAACAACAACAAAAATATTTATTCGTAAAATCAAATTTAAAAATTTTGTTTTTACCATAGGTTCGATTATTGTCTCTTTTTGAGTTGTATTACATTGTTAATTAATTATTTGCGATGTACGATTTTCTGTTTTGAACTTTAGACATAACTTTAAAACATAATTTCTGATGGGAAATGTTTTTTCCAAACTTGAGCTTGTGTGTGTTCTCCATATTCATCCAATTCCTCTGCAGGCATAGTATCAAAATACTGTATCAAATAATTCTCCACCTTCAGATGGGATGCCCAGACGGTTTTTACTCACTCAAAACTGATTTTCAAACATATTTTTTAGGGACACGTACATACATAATTGGTTATTACAATCATGATTACGACCTAGCTTTTCAGACCGCTTGTATTGTGTGTGTTAATTTTATACATGAGTAGCGGGGCCTACAGTTAAAAGTCGACTGCGAACGGCAGATTTTTGAGTAACATTTAATGACAAATTTTATTTACTCTCAGATTTTTTTCCAGAAATCTGCTGAATTGGAGTTTGGACAGTTGCCTGGCGTCTAATAAGGCAACGCTACTAAACTGGCTTATACTCACTGTTATTCTGCGCACCTAGCAGTAATGCTCTGCTATTTCTTATGGTTGTAGGGTGTATTCGGTTTTCAATTGTCAGCGCATTGAGACTTAGGTCACTTTGCCTTTAAATTATATATTTTAGCCTAATTGTTTTGTTTTTTAATTTTATTTTATTTTAATGCTTTAAATTAGGCAGAATATGCTGATATTGAATCAGCTAAGTGAAGAAAAACTACCGGGCTAATTTTTTTTTGGATTATAATTTATTTCGATACTAATTTTTCCCGGTATTTCTATAGCTAGAACTTGGGGAATGTCTGATAAAAAATTAACAGCAACGACATTAATACAAGATATGGAAGATATTTAACATAACTATTATCCTTAACCATGTTGTACCCTTTTTGGTGTACACTTTTTATAAACATTTTAACGGTAGTGTTACTACCATTTATGCGCAAAATTATTGCCAAAAGTGTACCTTTTTCCTAATTTTCTGGCATTAAGTTCTGTATTCTTCCAACGGTTTAAATGGTTTGGGTATTTTCATCCGAATCAAAGAAATGCAGACTGATTATGGAAAGAAAATGTCCGAAAATGTTATTTTAATAACATATTTAGCACAATGAAATGAAAAAGGTCGTATTTTTGTTTCAATATATGGATAAACACAGGGAAAAAAGGATATGTACATATATACTATATAAACAGACGTTAGTATATATGCATTTGGTTTCGATTTTTGCTATACTGCGCAACACTTACTCTCTTATACAAAGGCACCGTTAAGCTTATGGAATAATCTGAGTAAACTTATATTAAAAATACTACACTAGGCAGAAAAAGTTTGCGTACATTAAATAGCTCAGTAACTCTTAAATAAAAAATTCTAAAAAGTTTTTTTTAATTCAAATAGTTATTATGTACGAGTATTGTATATCTATTAGTCTCCTAAAATAACACAAAGCGTTAATTAAAATAATCTGCTAATGAAAACATATTTCTGCAGCGACTTCTTCTCAGTATATTTCGGGCAAAAACTCAGAGAGTAATTAAAATTGCCAAGATATATTTTTCACAAATCTATCAGAGTCGACTTTAGACTGTAGGCCCCGCAACTCAAGGGTAAAATTAACACACACAATATGGATGGTGTGAGAAGAGAGGCTGTAATCCTGACTGAAGGGTTGTAATGTCCAATTAGGTATGTATGTAAGTATGAACTTGTTTATTAGTGTATTCCTGAACGTTACTATTCCGTTACTGCTTCATCAATATTTATATTTTTGTTAATTTTCTTCATTATCATGGTAATTATTCTATATCTTTATGTTTATATTTTACAATTTTTTTATTTTTTTATAATAAATACTAAATTAATAATAAATAAAAGATTTTTGACTGTGTATGTAAAAAAGTAAGTACATACACTTCGTCGATAAAGTTATTATTATTTTTTAATTTTCTAAACAACAGATTTAGTTTAGTTTCAAACACTGGCTAGCATCTGAATAAGATGCTTAAACTCCGCTTGGGGAGTTAGTTGTTCTCAAATTACTGGAACTATTCACAGATGTAGAAGAAACGTAACTATAGATTATTTCTTTACGAGCGCATCACTAGCTTCAAAAGTAATATACACATGAATTACTATTGATGGAAAGAACCGCTGGAACTGAATAGAACTTCGCCAAGTAAACGCCGCGCTTTTCCACAAAATATAAAAACGAATCATTGTTCACTTATAATATTGTACACTTACAAAACTAAGCCAAAGAAAAAAGTTCTACTAAACTCAAAGCATAAACATACAAGCATTGAGAGACAGGGCAATCGTACATCTGAATCGATTAGATTTTACAATAATATCACATAGGGATGTAGAAATGACAGCTTTGATAGGAATAGGAATACATAAGGTATCGATAGGTTTAGAGTTAAAAATGCCTGTTTTTAAATAAACTGCTTCGTTGGCAAGTGCCACCATCTTGTTGGTAACTTCACGGTAACTGTTTGGTCAACCTCATTTTCGAAGAAGTAGATCGAGATAAATCCGACAGCCCATAAACCGCACCAAACAGCCACTCATTGTGGATGTATCGGCTTTTCAATAATCTATCGAGGATTCTTATTTGCCTAAATTCGGCAAGTCTGCTTGTAAACAAATCCGTACACAAAAGTGTACCTCACCGCTAAAGATGATTTTCTTTGTAACGTCACCATTCACTTTCGTCTGTTCAACCAAATATTTTGCTTATCGATGATGATTTTTTTTTGCTGCACTTACATGTACTAATATTATTGGGATACAATGTAAAGCATATATACAGTACATATCGAATGAAAAGTGATAAATTACTTTCCACTAACAATAGAAATTGAAATATTCACCTTGAGCAAAAAGGGTACTCCATAAACACTGATAATTTATTTTCGTTTTTATGCATGCACAAACATTGGTTATATTTGATTCATACATTCAAATAAAGTATGTTACTCTAGATATGCATTCAAAAAATTTGTTGTTTTTGATGCTTTTTTGTTGTCTTCTACACGTCATCTACCTGACCTACCATTACATATTCTGCGTTTTGACTAAATATTTCTTATTGTGACCTACTTAATTTTGCCAATGGCTTAACACAATAGCAATTAAAATAAATCAACATTCATGTTTTTGTTTTTGTTTGTATTTAATTTAAATTTATTTTTATTTTTATTATGTTTATCTGTGTATAATTTTTATGTTTCAGTACTTACTTCAGGTATTAATTTTCTTTTACTACCGAGGGAATTATTTCAGTTTTTTGCTGCTAATGCTTAAAACAACGCATTTGCCGTCAACTAAAACTGATTTCATTTCCTATATTTTCTATCAGTATTAATTTTCTTATACACGACACAATTATGTAGGATTAAAAATACTTGGGCAATTCACACGACTTTATCGTCTATGTTGTATTGAATACACTTTTTGTTTGTGAACGCTCAATGTTAAGTTGTATTGCGTATTTCGTATTTCAAAAGTCAAAAAGCGATAAAAAAAGAATAAATTATTAATAATTTGATTTTCAAGCAGCAAAATGAAAAATATTGTGGACAAAAGTAAATTAAATAATTATCTGTGCGAAAAATATAATTTTGAAAAGTTAATTGTTAAAATGTTCAAGTTGCATAGAAAATATTTTGTAATTTTATTATTCTTCTTGATTACTGGCTTTTACATAAACTGATAGCACGAAACCAATACAACTTTTAAAATCAAAAGAAAAAATGTGTATAAGTGTATCAGATTTTTATATGAAAACAACAAGTATACACTGTTGTATATTCGTCCAGTAATACACACCATACAACGATACAAGGGCTTGTGTGAATTGCCCAATTTTCAAACTTTTTTAATGTTATTATTATTGTACAAACCATTGTATAATACACTTATTTTGCGCCTGACTTGATCGTCGCAGTCGATGGCGCAATTCTAATGGGAAAGAGAAGCGAAAATAAGAGAAACGCATACTAATGTATTAGGAATAGTAATAATATTCAATTGACAACTATAACCTCTGTTTATAACAGTGGTTACCATTTCAGAGCATTGCTTATGCTCTTTTATTTAGTTGTCGATCCGACTGCGACAAGTACACATGTCAGTGGATGTTATAGTATTTTTTTTAGGTTTACGCTCAAAAAATATTTTATGTTATATTTTTGAAATTTTTAATTTCAAAGTTTTATAAGTTCTTAAACCACATTTTGATTGTTTAGTACACTCAGGTCTAGTTTTATGCGATATATGCGTTCCAAAAAAATCGCATAAATTGAATTCGCATAAAACGATACTTTAGCTTTATATAAAAATTAATGATTCGTTCCAAATCCTGACAAACCGACTAAATTCAAATTTTAATTGAAAAATCAAAGCAAAATCACATATAAAAATCAACAAAGTATATTTATTTATTTATTTATTTATTTTCTTAAACAATAAAAACAAAAACTTCTAAAAAATAAACAAAAATAAAATATTAATAAATAACAAAAATAAATAACAAAATGATCCAAAAAATAATAAATAAATAATAAACTGTAGCCTGTAATTATGAATGTACGATCCATCATTCTGCATCGTTTTGGAATTGGTTCGACGTCATTTTTATCATTATAACCTATCAGGTAGTGGTGCATAGATCAACGAATTTTTAGAAAGTTTCATTGTTTCTTTTATTGCAGGATATGTAGTCAGTTATTATGATACGCGGAAAATAGATCAGTCAATCCGCGTTGAATCTTCAGTTCTCTTTCGGTATCTGGGTCCATACTAAGAATAAGATTTTGTAAATCATTAACTTTGTTGAGGATATCACCAATTTGTTTTGAATTGAATTGTACAACACTATTTCGGTATCACTGTCTTCACTATCCACACACCATAATGATTATATGCAGTGGTGCAATCTTTTTTTAATTTAAAAATGATGCAAAATTTTAAAAAGTATCATAACACTTTAAAATCAAAAAAAATAAAACTATCGACATGTTTATAACTCAACGTCTGTCAGATTGTTTTAATAGTCAAGTAAATAATTTAGATAATATGGAAAGAGAACAACTTTTTTATATACATAAAGCAATATTGTGGAAAATTTAAAAGGTTGGTTATTAGTAAGAGAGGAAATTTATCAACCAAAATTAGATCCCGGCAAATATTTAAAAGACATTCTTTCATTATTAACACATAGATGTATGTTTATGAAATGAAAATCAAAATAGGCTATATTACTAACACTTTTCTATGACTGTAAACTTTCAACTTCACAGCGGTAAATAAAACTAAGTACTAAGACAATATGCGATGACATAAGTATGATATTCTAAGCGAGCGATCTAAGTACTTACAGTATAATCTATGCGTAATCCAACATATAATGCACATTAATTGCATCTTCGCTTACGATTTAAGGAGGGAGTCAGTTGATATTTTTATGTTATATTTTGTTTTTATTTAATTTTTTTATTTATTTTTTTGGGAAAAACAGTCTGTGAAATATATGTCTGTTAGCAAATATAATAAAATAAAGAATTTAAAGTTTATCAAATAGAAAATGTGTGTTCACCCATTTATTTGAGCGGTATTACAAGTGTAATAAGTGAAGTGAAAGTGAAGGTGAAATTAATAAAAATGGAAGGTTTTTCGTCTAGAAATTTAAAGCGATTGGCAGAAAAGGAAAAAAAGAAGAAGTTTATAGAAAAAGATAACTTTAATATTAATTTAAATGTCAATAAGAATAATGTAGATAATATTATTGAAGTCGTTGACGTATTAAGTCCTGAAAATTTATATGAAAATCAATCAGTCACCCATTCGTCCATAAAATAAAAATTAAGTGACTGGTACAATAAATACAATCCAGGAAGAAAGTGTTGTGATGACTTATTAAAAATTTTAAAATCTGAAAATATTGATGTGCCCACTTCAACCAACAGTTTGATTAAAAGAAGAAACGAAATTATGGCGCGAAATGTTAATACAGGACAATATTTTCATTTGGGTGTAAAACAATATTTGGAGTCCATAAAAACTGAAATTATGGATTATAATGAATAGTTTTTAGACATCGGTATTGACGGTTTACCCCTCTTTAAAAGCTCCAAGAAAGGCTTGTGGGCCATTTTACGTTATATACACAATTTCCAAGGTCTCAAGTGTTTTTAATCGGTTCATATTTTGGAGATAAGAAACCACAAAATGTGAATCAATATTTGCACGATTTTTTTACTGAAATGTCAGACCTTCAAGAAAATGGATTTGTTATAAATGATACAACAGTGAGAGTTAAAATACGGTCAATTGTAAGTGGCTCACCAGCACGTTCATTTCTTTGCGGTACTGTTAGTTATAATGCATTTAAAGGTTTCTCAAAATGTGTCCAAACAGGCAGACGAATTTTTAATGTCACTGTTTATAGTGATAGTGTTGGAGCTAAACGTACAGATGAGGACTTTTATACCCGGAAAGATCCGGAATATCACATAGACTTCTTTAAGAATAAAAAACGTTTTTGAGAAACTCAACGTTAAGATGGTCACTCAATGGTCACTTGATGTGATGCATTTAATAGATTTAGGTGTAACAAAGAAGATCTTTGTCTTTGGTCTTTGATTGATAAATTGCATAAGGATCAAGTAAATTTAATTTCTCAAAACCTCATTTCATTGTATTCATTCATTCCCTGTGAGTTCGCAAGAAAGCCAAGGGTTCTAGACGAGCTGCCAAGTTGGAAAGCCATTAAATATAGACAATTTATTTTATACACATCTATAGTTGTCTTTAAATATGTTTTAAATAGTGCTTACTATTACCACTGGATGCTACTTCACTGTTCCTATATGCTACTACTTTCCGAAGCTAATCATTTAAAACAAATTGATATTTCCGAAAACATGCTTAAAGATTTTGTAGAACATTTCACATCTTTATATCCTGAAAAAAGATTGACTCAAAACATCCATAATTTACTACATATTTCCCAAAGCGTCCGTGATATGGATCATCCTCAAACATTTTCGGCTTATAAATTTGAGAATTTTCTTCATACTATAAAGAAAAAAATTAAAAGTCCAACAAATATTTTACAACAACTGAACAATCAATTTTGTATTTACAAATATCCTATAAAAAGGAAGCGTTTAGAAATAAAACGAAACGAAAATGGTGTGATTAAATCTTTTGCTACCGATTTATTTTTATTAACAACAAAAAAGCCAAATAATATATGTTCTGTATCGCCCGGAGTTCCATTTCTGATAAGATCATTTGTAGACGAAAATGATGAAAGTTATGCTGTTGGGAAAAAGTTTAATTCACTAAGTAATTTTTTGAAACGCCATTAAAATCAGGGTCTGATATGGGAATATATATAACGTCGCCATCCGCTTTAAATGAAGACGAAAAAAGATATTTTTTAAAAATACCTATCACTCCCATATAATGATAGTATTGTCTTAATACCAATTATTCACACTAACGATATTTATTAATTCCAACAGAAAAAACATGTCAATTATACCACAAAAAACTTTTATAAACAATAACAATGAAAATGAAAATATAATTTTAATGCTTAATAAAATTATAAATTATCAAAAAACTTTATTAGAAAAGATGGAAAAAATTGAAAATGAAATGGATAAATTAAAAGGTATGTAATTAAAGCTAATATAATATAGCTAATAACAGAAAGAGATAACCCAAAACGTCCTAACTTACATTTACATACTATCTCAGAAATATTAAAACGGCATTTTAGATTTGTATACTTACATTTTTTGCTGATTTTATACCGAAGAACCCAAAAATTTATGGTATGTGTTCAGTTAATTTTTTAAATATTGTTATTAACATTTGTAAAGAGTTAGAACGTTTTGTACTTTAGGTATTGGTATACAAATGGGAGAATTATTAATTTTTAAATAATATTAATTATTTCAGTTGATCAAATATAAGCCACTACAATAATTAAACAACTTGTAAATAAAACGTACATGTGGAAAAAGATCCCGATTTTCCTATTTTAAATGTTGAAGACTTAGAAAGAGTTAACAGCCTAATTTCTGCAGATCCAGAATCATATGTAAGTTCTTAAAATCAAATAACAAAATCCATTAACCTATAAATATATTTCTTATTCCAGATTCCAAAAATTAAGACCATTTTGAGACCAGGGGGCTTCGAAAAAAATTTGGACAGAATATTGCATGAAGATGTATATATATCATTGAATTATGATGGACTAAATGGTAAAAGGGAATTCAAAGAATTCAAGTCACTTCATGATGCAGTATACGGTATGTTTTTTTACACTTTTCCATTTAACCTTTTGACGACCAAACATTTTCTGTTGAAGCGATTTAACTTTTTGTTTTATTTTAAGAATCTGTGGCCTAATTACTATTAATGACTAAAATGACGAAAAAAAATTGCCCTCCTGGGTAGCCTCTAAGTCCCCCATTTCGCTTGGCAAATATAGTTGCCTATGGGTTGAAAGCAATCTTTTTATCCCAAATTGTTAATTTTTAGACATGATTTAAGAACAGTTTTTTTTTATTAAAAATATAAAGTAAAATACAATACACATGCCATTATATCATTTTGCTGAAGAATGTGCATTAAGTTTAGACTTGTAAAGAAATTATCAAAATAAACTTCAACCCCTATTTTTGCCAGTGGCTTACATAACTGCAGGACGACAGCTTCGCCAAAACCGTGTTCAACAAATTGTTTTTTTCCTGTGTAAATGTCAATATTGTACAAGTATCCAGTTTCTGACTCATATAAACACCTTCCTTCATATACTGTTTCATGGCATTATGTCCCTTAAACTTTACCATATGTTCATCAATTGAGAGTTTTTTGGAAAATGTATATGCGTCAGGCATAGCCTTGTTAATGTGCTCTATAATTGGACGGATTTTGTAGCTACGGCCAGTAACATCAGCCTTACTGTTGTCGCAAAAATGAAGATTGGCTGTAATTTCCTCAAGTCAGTCCCGTGGCATGACTCCTGCAATCTGAGCTTGGTGAAATGTTGGATCAGTTGACCAATACAGACGTGTTGATGGGAGTTTCACTAAGCTCATACGTATGATAATACCCATATAAGCCTTAAACTCGGATACGGTTAAAGTGAACATACGCCCTTTTTGTAAAGCATATAGGTTGGACTGCTCCACTATCATGAGACACAGGCGCGCTTAAAAAAAGCTCAAATTTAATGACAATTTAAAGGTTTTAATTCTGGAGTTTTTAGGAATGATAATTTTCATTTCAACCCATAGGCAAACATAATTGCCAAACATAAAATGACTATTTTTAGGCAGTTTGGAGTTTATCCAAAACTGTTCATTATATTTTTTTGATAGACAAAGGATAAATCCAAAACATAATTGACTCCCATCCCCTTGTGCCCTATTTTTACCCTGTAGTAGCCCTCGGTATAAAGACCATTATTTGTCCAAATTTGGAGCCTCGTAGAGTACAAGTGGAGCCAGATAGGGGTTTGCACTGAACTACATTTTTGTTGCCCCAATCTTCTTCTATAAAATATTCTCTAACATATTTGCTCTATCTGTAACTTGGGCAAATATATAAGCCAAAAACACCCGTGCAAGCATACTTGCCTATGGTCGTCAAAGGGTTAAATACTTACAATTTACTATTTTTCATTCGCAGATGCTGTAAAGAAAGATGGCTATACTCTTCAAATATTTAAGAAGGAAATACAGCACTGCTTTAAAATGTATAAAAACAGATTTTTTTCGAAAAAATCAAGGGAGTAGAAAAAACAAAATTAGAATTTTTAAAAATATGCACAATTTTCACCATTTTTCATTTTTTCCATATAAAGTAATTTTTTAATAAGAATTTGTATTGAAGTATTTTATTAACGATGTTTAATAGTTCGTATTTATTTAATTTAATTTTTGTATTAATAAAAAATATTTTTCTTTTAATAAAAAATTCTATTTGCTGATATTTTAACTTACAAATGCAAGTAGGACTGTAATCTACATACAATACTTTCTAAATAGTCTATATAGGCATCTCATCAACATCGCTTAGAACTCCACTTATTATGTAAGTGAAACATTAATAGAGCCTAATGATATTGTGGCTTACATTCTAAGCGAGAGCACACCGATGTGGCAGCCTATGACACTTTTATGTTAAATCTAAGTAGGAAACTAAGTGAAAACATCACCACTGACAGCCACGAAATATCGCTTAGATAAGCGAGTACATAATGGGTATTTTTACCGCTGGGTGATTTTTTTCTCTCTTTTGAAAGCCGAAACTTATATTCCATTGTGTGGAGAATGTTGAACTGCGATGAAAAGTTTGTCACTTATGACTACATTAGACCAGCTCAAACGGTGACACAGCCAGTTTTAACGCTTAGAAAAGTATTATGGTTACACAATATTTTTCATACACCATAACATTATTATTAACAATTTCAATATTAAGTTAATTACATTTGTACAACCAAAATAGTCCCTTCGCTATTTAATATTAATACGTGGCATAATATTTTTTTATATTTATCAGAATTACGTTATTATATCCTTAATAACTACATTTACATTTAAATTATTTTATTTGAAAAAATTTAAATACGAGGGCTGTACCAAAATGAGCCAATCTTAAAACCAATTTGGAAAAATTTCTTTACATATTCGACTGTTAACTCTTTTTTCTGTTTATAATTGAAATTGTCTGTATCATATGTAAATATATAAAATATTTACGTCTTTTTCGATTCTTTAAGGTACATGGGGCTGTTGCAAAGCATTCTAGATTTGTTAAAAAAAATTTCCATTCAGAACAGTCTTAACAAACCTTTACATGAAGATTAAAATTTTCTAACCTGTGATCTGGATCTAGATGTGTGATGTAGCAATTCGAAAACTTTAGCTCGTGGGTAAAATGATGTGCAAACTGTTGAAACAACACCGTTTTCGCTATATGTGGCCTTCTTTCCTTAATTTCCACTTGATCGGCTGACTTTTGAACAATTAAGTAGGTAAGTTTAATAGGATTAAATTCCACATAGGTGTGATTGCCTTGCCTAACTTCGGACTTCAGTTCTAACACATTAAAAAAAAGTATGAAAAAAAATATTTCATCTTTTTTTTTATTTTCTTCTCAAAAGTTTAGGAACAATAGATGTGGAAGTATCTATTTCCAATGAAAAATATTCCTAAATATTAGTACATAAGCCATTCAGCGTTAATGTTGAGTTTTACATGCCAAAACCCATTCATAAAATTAACATCATGAACAGTGTAAGGATATAGGCCGTAATCTTGACTGAAGGATTGTTATGGCCAGTAAAATATAGACATGCACTCCCCAAATCCGTTGAAATTAAGGGAATGAAATTTCAGTAGGATACCCAAACCACATAATAAAAATTAATCGATCATTTCATATTCTCAATTCATGTATAATTTTTTAACTCTTCCAGCTTATGTTTCCGAGGAATTGTGTGTTTTTTAAACATCAAAATAAGATCAATAATGATAACTTTAATATATTAAAACGGAATATTACATAGAATCCATAGGTATTGGCATTCTACCAAATGAAATCACATTTAAAAATAACGGACAAACGGTTATTGTGAAATATTATTTTGACAAATCAAAACCATTTATTATCGAATCAGGCCCATTTGGCCGAGATAACTATCAGTTGGATTTTATGTACTTCAATTGGTTAAATCATAACAAGAGCAGCGGAACATTTTGAATTGCAAGCAAGCAATACGAAAAAATGTTGGCATTACAATATGGTCCTTTCATTACAATCGGACAATGGTGAGTTTTTAGAAAATATTTTAGAAAAATTTAGATCTTTTTTATAGTGCCTTGTAACATATAAGCAAACCACGATCGGAAACAAGGCTATCGATGAAGAATGAAGTATTACCGACATTGAATGTAATACAAAACTTAACGTATAAATACTATGTCTTCCAGGGAACTCTATTACCGTATTTTAATTTTTGTAAAGCCGATGTCATATGGATAGAATACCCTACAACCTTAACAATGGTACCCAAATACGTATGTATGTTCAGGAAATGCTAATTACTTTAACGAGAATCTATTTGTAATCATTTTATTTTATTGCTTCAACAGTATTAGTATTTTGAACGACTTTTATTCTTGAATAACATTCCACTAATGGCTCAAGTTGTTGACTTTACAACGCCAAATGGTTCCATCATCAAAATATTGATCGATCTGCATATCACTCTCGAAATAGACGGCCAGTGACAGATTTCGAATATTTCCGTGCCACATTTGAGGATGGCGCAAATGGTGGCAGTGAAATTATTAGCATGAGGAGATGTTTATTGTTATTAAAAATAGTTTTGATTTCTTTCTCCCTATCAATGTAAAACGTTTACAAAATTAAAATGAATTTTTTTATTTTTGACGTCTTTTTGTTTTAAAATTTATTTTGCAATAGAAAAGCTCTCAGTATCCTAACCCTATCACAGACTTTCTCTCAGCAGTCTTCTGACAAAAATTCTGAGAGTAAATAAAATTGTCAGTCCTAAAATTTGTCGTTCGAAGTCGACTATAAACTGTTCACTTACTTATGAATAAAATTTTCACATACGACATGGGTGGTATGAGAAGCTAGGTTGTAATCTTGACTGAATGGTTGTAATGACCAATTAATTTGGTATTTTGAAAAGTAATCGACGAAGAATGGCTAAGGATATAATTGAAAGCTTCTTATGCATCTGCCACCATCTATTCCCGTTGCCGGCGAATTATTTTGTTGGTGAACAATTCGTCTCAAATAAGCCTGTGAACGACGAATGTTGGCATGAGAAGATAGCAAATTACCATACGAAATGGTGCATATATCATCTGAACGGAACAATTTCAGTTGGGCTGCTTAAAGCCATTAACTTCAAGCAAAAATTTATGTTGATAGCTTAAAAAAAAGGTCTGAACGCATTACACGTTAGAAAACGCTCTAACATTTATTTTGTGTGTCGTTTTCTTTTCGTTGTCTGATTAATTTAAATCTCCATTAGACCATACTCATACAAAATCCAAGCAATCATGAGAAAAATTATAGAATTGTAGTATCTTCCGTAGAGACTCAATGAACCATTTTTCTTCACATTATCGTCATTATTGTCATTGTTATCGTTGTCGTCATCATTGTCGTCGTCGCCGCCGTCTTCAGATGTGGCCTCGAATTTCTCAAAACTTTGAGCGGAAAGGCCTTCTTCTTGGTATTTGTAATGATTGATATTTTGATAGATTGGCCCAGTCGGAGCATCGTACTTCTGAACAAAAGACTGCAATGGTGCTTTATTATACGACAATATTTGTTGTAATAGCTCTGCCTAGAAATATTAATTTATTTAATAATTTTAAATTTCTCCAAGCAACCAATACTTGCATGTTCTGGAACAATTTTATTAAAACCTGGAAACTCCAACCATATAACATTGGTATTACAGTCTCCTAATAATGGCGTGAGTTTACCCTGATAGACATCATATTCAAGTTCAGGATTAATCAAATTATTAAGTGAAGGCATGTACTCATAGATTAAATTTATATCATATTTTGTGTAAGGCTCTCGAACGTATTGCAAGCAACCGTACATCTTATTGGCAGAGTAATCTATATAGGCTTCATTCACCCGCTCAGGATCTACCTACATTCAAGAAAAGGAATACAAAACACTTATAAACACTTATTGTGTAAAAGTATTCTCTACCAATTTATAGCGAAATGACCACACAGTTATGCCAAAATTTTTCTTCACAGCTTTTTCATATAGGCCATAATTTTGTTTTGCAAAAACAACGTGCAATTCAAACGGTAACGTTCCGTTACTAGTGTAACGGTTATCCAACCTGTTAAAGTACATAAATTCCAACTGATGTTTGTCCTTGCCATAGGGGCCTTCGCTAATTGTCGGTTTTTCTCCATTGTACCAGAATCTAATGAAAACAGTTGCTCCATTATTATCCAAAGTAATCGATTTTGGATAAATTCCCGTCTTCCGTCTGAATACATTGCTTATATTTCTCTGTAAAACTTCGTAGTTATCTTCATTAATCGTATATAGATATTTTGAAGCACATTGGAACTCGGTTGCATAAGCTGGAAATTGGAAATTAAAAATGTGATTAAAATTTAAATATATTTGCATGGGACCGCGCTTAAAAGATGACTCCTATTCAAGCATTTTGTTGTTTCTAAAATAAAAATATTAGACGTGGTAGGATTCTTCTCAATTTTTCAAAGTGATTGTACGCAACAAATAAGGCAATCTAGTGAACTACATAGTTGCTAAATGCATGATTAAACTGAAAAACCTTGTCAGGAGTCTACGCTCAGTAGAAATGTAAAATACATTCGTATATAGACTAGAAGTATAGACTGGTCTGTGTCAAAGTTCAATATAATCGCCATTAACCCGTGCCTACTTAATTTCATCATATTCTTCTGGCGAGCTTTATGCAATCAAATCTGTTTCAATGGTACATAAGGGTAGCCCTAATGTAATACAGCCAGGGAGGCTGTGAATCGCCTTGAAGTTCATCCCCGTCCATCAATGTTCTAAGACAAATGTAGGGCAATTCAAAGATAACTCTTATTTAGGATTCAGGATATCATTGAAAATTGCATTGCTAATGAACTGGCCAGTGCTGGTAAGTATTTCGTTTGGAAATTAATTTTCGTTAGAAACATTAGGGTGGGTAGGTAGACAACTGATTGGCCATTCATTGTACTATTGCTACTCTCACAAGTCCAGTACCCTTTACGAAAGCATGCCGTAAAACTTGGCATTCCCTAGAATAGTTAATTTGCCGCACACAATTATTAAGTTTGGATTGAAAGCCAGAGTGTGTTTACTGTATGTTTGGCTTAATTGGCTTAAAGAAAGCAACATTTAAAAATATATCGAAAGTTTAATACCTTTTAACGTATATTATATATATGTATATATAAATATATATATATATATGTAACGTATATATATTGTGTTCTGCTATTGTTTTCTAATTATTAAATAAATACAGAAATATATCTTACCATGCCTTGTTATGACGAATAACAATAAAAATTTTAAATGTTTCAACATATGTACTCCAATCGACTTTAAACCTTTTGAAGTTCACTGTATTTTAATAATAAAATTTTCTTTCATGGCAAAGTTCGAAACAAGCGAAATAAATATTTCAAATTAGAGTAATATACATACATAGTATACAAGAGTAGTTGGGTTTTAAATTACTTAACAGCTCTAAAATTGTGAAAATAATTGAAACAATTCAAATGTAATTAATATAACATCGGCAACATATAATATACTTAAAAATAATCTCTATTTCGCAATATCAATTGTAGTGACTGATAAAACGAGTCACTTACCTTTATCCTCAAGGGGAAAGACTCCATTTTAGAAATTGTTTTTAACGATTTTATGTTAAATTGTAAAAAAGTCTTCATAGATATTTTAAAAGTATTAAAATTAAAAAAATAAATGAATAGTTTTTTTATATGCAATAAACGCTTGCATATGCCCTTGACAATAAATATATAATAGTCCATGGATATTAGATTTATTAAGTAAGCAAGACTTTTGCATAATGTTCGAAAATTAAATGGTGCGCTTGAATAAAAAATTTTTATAGCTATTTTATTAACTCTCAGCGTTTTTACCAGAAGACTGCTGAGAGGAAGTTGCCGAATTTAATATTTTTTCATATTTCGTTAACTTCGCGATGTCTAAACCAAGGCTTGAACCACGGACTCCCGACTAATAAGCCAACCCACTACCTGCTAGACTATGACGAATTGAATTGATTTCATGTCATACCAAACACTTCATATTCTCTTCTTGTACTTCTAATCCACGCAAAACGTGAGTGGTCAGGTTCACAGTTTTAACGTCTGTTTATGAAATTCTTGTATGTGAATTTTTCTAGTAGAGTCTTATCCAATTCCATTTGAATTTTTTTATTCGTTTGTTATGTTCGTAATCTAATAGATGCAGAATACCCAGTAGATAAATGTTGGATTGCGTTAACTTCTAATTGTTGCAAACGTAAAGAAACACGCTCGTGGCTTTATAGAGCTACTTTCATAAAATTTTCTGAAATATGTCCTAGTATGTATGCCCACCAAAGAAGAAATAAGACATGCTTATGGTCGATTCTCTTGATCGTGAATAGCTATACCTATTATTAATTTTCCTGTCAACTTAATGGTAAGAACATTTTTAGTTCGTTGTTTATTAAATATATTTTCAAAACCTTCACATTCTTGTAATGTATTGTATAAAAGTTCATAGATATAATTACGATTTCCTTTGTCTTATTTCTAATAGCTCTTTATACTTTATCTGAACCATCTTCATGTTTTGATGTATAATTATTATTCTGATTATCCTTTTTCGAATGATCCTATCGCGAACACGCTTAACCAAACGTGAAGCAGCCAAAACTTTGTTCACTTTAGAGTTTTTCATATAGCGAGAATGCCAGGACTATAAAATAAAGAATGAATAAATAGTAAATACAAGTACTTCTACTTCTTTGTTAATTTTAATTAATTAATTACCTGATTATCAATTGTACGTTCATCTTCGCTCGAATCTAATCATATAACACATATAATCCCTTGTTTGTACAGCATTAACACCTTTTTCTAGCTTTCCGTTCATTTCGTTTTCCAAGTGGCCACCCAATGAAATTACATCGTCATTGCGATTGTCATCGGAGTGATTTGTAGAATTAGTTTCTTTATTTGATTTTTTTCTTAAAGAACTTTTATATTGTGCTGCTTTAACTTTATTTTCATCTGAGTCTCTTGTTTGCTGTTCAGTTGTGTTGCAGCATGTTGAATTTCCACTGATGATTTCATCTTGCTCACAAGCTTTTTGTTGAGTTTCATTTGCTAAAGTATTCAATTTTTATTTCGTTAAATAAGTTTTTGCGTGACCTCGCGATGTTCTAGACTGTCCTCAAACTATATAGGGTGTCCCAGTAAAGTAATCGACACTCCTGTTGTCCTGCCAAACTTCATGTTACTTTACTGCGCCAGTTAGTATAATTGCCTTCCCAAAATTCTGTTGCATAACTCAAATTATTTCCCATAAAAATTTTTAGCTTTAAAATCGTTTACCTTTAGAAGAATGTCCACCTCATTTCATATTTTCTTCCGCCGAGTTTAGCCTTCCAAGTTATTCTTCCTACTGCAAGAAAATGTTCTATTTCTATCAGCGGAATGGGAGCTATTCTCCTCGCAAGCTGATCTGATCCTGCTCCGCCCGCCAACTTTTTATTCTAATTTCGTTTAGATTTCATAGGATTTGAGTACTGATGATGATGATTGAGGAAGACTGACTGATATAACCCGTTCTTTGTACCTCCTGTTTAAGTTGAATTCAGCACATCTTTCGTTCTCTTAAAAGCAACCCGTGAGTTCCCCTATGGATCCTGAAAATTTTATTCGTTAACTGAACATACTCGTTTCTATCCCCTTATATGTCCTTTACCCATCTGTGATAATTAGTGCTTAGACTGATCTTTTGAAAATAAAAGCACATTCACCAACATATTTATTCAAACTTAATAATGTTCAAAAGATGAGTTACTCGTTTTGTGAAGTGACGATTGCGCATTGCCTAGTGTATTACTCTCTTTCTACCACCCATATCTTGTATAAGTTCCGTACTTTAATCAAACAGTTTGTTGAACTTGTCAAATTGTATGTCGGGAGCTTTAATCCATTGTAGCTCGCGAAAGGATAAGAGAGATATTTCACTGTCCTACTTCAAATACGGATTCCAGATAGGGCTGACCTGCGGTGACTTGCGTTGCCAGCAGTTGTAGTAGCGCTTGTGAAAGAATGTGTTAATTCCCATTTTGATTGATTTGATCCCAAGTTGAAGTATTTGTGTTATATTAAACTTACCGTGCTTCCGTGGAAAATCTTTGCAGTGAAAAAAGGTCGTATGAAGATTGAAACTAGTCCTTACAAGCGCGTTGTGTTTAGAGCAATGGGGAGAGCTTCACAGAAGTTCATAACCGTCTCTACGTTCAACTTAACAAGTCCACAATAATTTTTCAAATGCTTTCCAGTTTTTAGTGGAACAGATACGATTATATAAGTACTGTTGTTTTTAATTAATCCTCTAAGGGCCATTATTACAACTTGCCGTTAAAGTTGGGTTTATTTAAAGATAACTTTAACTTAAAAGTTACGGGAGGATGAGGATAAGCTAAAGGGAGGATTAGCTTATCCGTCACTTGTATCTTATTTTCCTCTTATAATAATGGAAAACAAATTATCTGCTCGTTAAAATCCTCCCTTTAGTTAAAGGCAAGTTGTAATAAGGGCCCTAAATGTATCAAATTTACCCAATTTGTTTTATAAGACTAATTGTAAAGCCAAAATATTTGCTCTGGTATTAAAACTGATTGTCTAAGTAAAGAGTGCTCACAAATCAAAGAAATTATAGCCAAAAACTCCATCTTGTTTTTTCTAATTTTTACTGCCGATAAGTAAAAGTAGCAAATTAGGTTTTGTGTAAAAAGGTATTCTGCTGTTTATATTGTAGTGTAGTGCCATTCATTCTGTCAGTCATATTACCTTATAAGCAGTAACAGAATTCCCAGTAGATCCTTTTAAAGTTTTTCTACAAATAAATTAAAATTCAAATTATTCTTGATAAGTATTATTAAACAAGTAGCACTATGACTACAACTTTGACGGATACAATGATAGGTGTGGAATGGTATGAGAGACAATAAGATAAGCTGGGAGGCTATACTTATTATCAAAACTTCATGGTCCAAAAAAGATTCTAAAAGATGGGAAAAGAATAAAAATTGACGTGGGCGAAACATTTTTCATACAGGACTTGATATTGACAAGACTAGATATTTAACAAAATTATGAGAGCAAAACAAGAGAAAACAGAACCAACAAAACCGAAAGACAACGCGTTAAAATGTTAATTTAATGTTAATTTGACACACCGAAAACATAAAATCGAATCGTTTAAAAAAAATTAAATTTTACGAACAATCTCTGTGATTTAGATGCTAATTTGCAAAAATACTATATAGTTTCAACTGTTAACCGGTTTTGCCGTAAATATTCCTCATGTTGAAGAAATTGTATTTTTTGTGAAATTTAAAGGAAATCAAAAAAACATTTCATTTATTTTGACATCATAAAATAGGCATTAACACTGAAATTGCTCCTGCTGATAACTGTTACCATAACTGGTAGTTTATGAGAATTTTGGCAATCAGCGTCACGTTGGCTTATTTTTTTTACAGTTGTGTACCGAGAATAATTGTGTAATCAGGATAGTTTTGGTAATTTTGTTTATTCCAATTGCTCAAGTTCAAGAACTTGTATAAAATAATGAAAATATTATTTTTTCATTATAAGAGAACTAAAGAAGTTACGAATATTTTCTAATATTGAAAGTAAAGTCTGGGATGATGGAGACAAAATCCCACAGTACTACCCGTTACAATATGCAGTCAGCTGCTCAAGGCGAAATTAAAAAAATTGCCATGGCACTAATGTATAAAATAACACTCACAATAGTGCAATATTATTTACAGACAAATTGCAGTCAGAACTTCTGAGTTGCTGCAAAATAAATTGAATCCTCAACAAAATTCCAAAGTCTGTTCATATTGCAATTACCATAAGAAGAAATTATTGCTCGACAGTTTATTTAAGTAACAGAATTATACGAAACAGTAATGATGTAAAATATTTACTTGAAAGCAGCACATCAAAATGTAAGGTGAACAACTTAATATACAAACAAGAGAAATAATACTTAAACCGACATGGGCACACGGTAAAAAACTTTGGACAACTACAAGTAATAGTAACGTTGAGATAATACAGAAATACCAGACAAAACAATGCTAACAAATGTGCCATGGTTTATCCGTAAACTTACACAAAGACCTTCGAATTATAATGGTTAAAGGTGAGATTAATAACTTCAAATACCGTAAAAGACTAAGTAATAGTTGTTATAACTTGACAATAAGCCTATTAGATGACAAATTAAACATTTCTTCGGAAAGTAGTAAAATTTTAAATTTATTAATTTAGTTTTTTCTCACAATTATATACGTAACCTACTTGTATTTACTTTTTGTTTTTGAGTTTAATAGGAACATTATTGAAAAATTATAACATTTGCATATGATTTTTATTAAAATAGGTTAAATATAACTACATATTGTTACGAAAATGGAAATGGTGTTATTAAAATGATAAACAAGCTACAAAAACAAAACAATGGACTTGTTTACATGATCAACGACTAAACAAAATATAGCAACAACATCAGTATAAAAAGGCGATAAACAAAGTAAACAAACAGGTAACAACAACACTGCAAGGACAAACGTAAACAAAATATACAAACAACAATAACGAAAACAACATGTTTAAATTTATAGAGATTTCCCGAAGGCAAAATCATTCACTTTCAAGAGCATTCATCATCAGACTATTTACCCAGCGATATAAAAGGCAAGACAAAACAAGTAACGGGATCAGAAAGAATTCAGTCAGTCTTGTGTAGAGACGCGTTGCGCGTGAAGAGAATAATGGTGGTTTGAAGAACTTCGTTGTAAAGATCTAACGAACAATTGTTAGTGTGTACGTGGAAGAGTATGAGAAGAATAACAAATAAAGCAAATTGTTGTTGTTTAAATCAAGTTGCCAAAGGTGGCAGACGGAATTGAGCGAACAATAAACAATTGATTTAAAACTAAACACAAATTTATTTTTATTTCATTTGCAATCTACGAACTCATATTTTAAATGTTTTTAAGAGGGTAAAAACGTAACAATATGTATGTATGTAAACAATATTATGCCTTTGTTTATATCTGGCAATACGTCTGAAAAAGAAACAATCGGGGTGTTGCAAATCTAAGTATTGCAACAAAATTGTTTGGTAAGCTTATCACCGATCATATGTGTCCACTGTCTCAAACAATTGTGCGTACACTAATCAGGTGAAAACTATTTTATTTAAAAAACTAATTAACGGATTTGAGTAAAGTAAAATTGTTCTAATTACGTTCAAAACTTATGTGGTTTCAGTTATTTCTATAATAATATTATTATATTAATAATATTATTTATTTTATTATTTATATTATATTAATAATATTATTTCTATAATAATATTAGAACTTAATTTGAATAAATGATGATTAAAAAGAACTGAAAAAGCGGACGAAATCTACAATTAAATTTGGTCCCCAATTTCGCTGAGTTAAGAATTCAGGTCAAAAAATTAATTTAATTTATAATGCTTGCAAGAAACAATACATGTACATGGCACGCTTACATCAGATTCTGAATAAATATGTAGGCCGTATATCCCGTGTGTACAATTGATTCGGAACTATTCTTTAAACTCATTACAAACTGACGTTTTGCTTTGCTTAATATTTATGTTTTCATTTTATACTTAACTAGCTGTACCCTGCGTGTGTTGCTGCGCCACCAACTAAAATAAATTTTAAGCTAAGACATTACACAAATGTCCAATTAATTTTGAATCATTTTATTAATTTTGTTTCCCGTCGTCCTGATGATTCAGATGAATGGGCCGGAGTAGTACGCATTCTATAAGTTTCTAATCTCAATTCTTGTTGTTCAAGTGGTTCAAGCGAACGGGTCTCAGCAATATACTCGAAGATTTCTCTTTTCTTCCGTGCTTAAAGTGTAGGTCGACCAATTGCTTGTCATTCATTTTGAATAATTTTCAGTGAAGCCATCCATTGGAAATTAACCGCACCAACCTCCGTCGACTCATTCACAACAACTTTGTTAAAGAATGCACAGTTTACGATTTAATTCATTTTCAGTAATTTTCAGTGGCACCACCTGTCGGAAATTAGTCATACCAACTTAGAAACCTTCGTCGACTCATGCGCAACAACTTTGCTAAAGATCATGTCGTGATCAAGTGCACAGTTTATGATTTAATTCATTTTAAGTAATTTTCAGTGGCGCCTCATATCGGATATTGGCCATACCAACTTAGAAACCTTCTCCGGCTCATGCGCAACACCTTTGCTAAAGATCATAACATGATCAAATGCATAGTTTACGATTCCGTAAGGTACATACAAACAAACTTTCATTTTTATATATATAGCCTATGGGATGTGACACGCCCACTATAGCCAATCCGCCCATTTTGTTTATATATACGTCAAAGTCGTCCATGCAAAATTTGGGGACTCTAGCTGTTGCAGTTTATGAGATATGCGACATTAAATACTTATTGGGTATGTGGGCGTGATACCTCGCCTACTTGAAATTTGAAAATAAAAAGTAGCCTATAGTTCCTCCGAGATATACAGGAATGTACTGTTAAAATTTCAAGACAATCGGTTCAGCCGTTTAGCCGTCTATAGACTTCAAACAAACCCACAAACAAATAAACACGCATTCATTTTTATATATAAGATGGATGTACATATTTCAATTACTGTCGTGTATAAAATATTACATAGAGCTAGCTGACTGGTGACGTATACGTAATATTTTGTTAGACAATAACACTCATACTTTTTTTATTTATTTTATTTTATTTTATTTTATTTGCCTATTTCAATATAACTCCCTCTAGACATACAGGAAGATACTGTGAAAACTTCAAGAAAATCGGTCCAGCCGTTTAGCCGTCTATAGACTTCAAACAAAACCACAAACAAATAAACACGCATTAATTTTTTATATATATATATAAGAAGATTTACAAATCCTTTGCAAGAAATTTCATAGACAAATGATTGAAAAACACAGTTGAATTTTTACACATAAAATTTTTATTATTTATATAGGCGCTTGTACACTGTTTTTAACGTGTTTCATTATTACCTTGTTTTAATCAAACGTTAGGTACACTACCAGCATTTTACTAATTACGGACTATTTTTATATCTCGTCGAAAATATCAACAATTCTTAATAATACATTTTTTAATAATACATATATTTGAGAAATATAAATACCTTCTTAAATAAACTCTTTGATGTGAAATAAATACAAAGTTATGTGATTAATACCTGGAAATTTGACTACTTTAAACCATCATATCACCTTCTCGTGATTTTAAATTCACTCATGCACATTCATAGTTGTGAGGGGTATCTTATGTGAAATTATGCATGAATACACATGAAATTATCTGCTTTATTGCCAGCTGTAAAGTAAATTTATGTTCCGTACTAAATTTGTGATATACATATAGAGTACAATAACCTTTTTTTCAGTGTAAAGCGCACAGTACATTGGCACCATTAATGTCGTTTAATTTTCTTTCATATGTATGTACGTGTTTCATTGCTTCGCTCTTATTATTATTTATGATGAAGTCAGAAAAATTTTACAGAACCTTGCAGAAAATATGTTATGCCACACTTTTCAAGTTCAAGGAATTTGTGAAAATAAGATAAACTTGAATGACTAAAGTTATTCTTAACATTAAATATATGAATGAATATATATCGAATTTTCATAAAATGGTTATACAATTGCAATTAAAGTCATTTAAACTAGAGCTTAGATCAGAACAAAATGTAAGAAACGTTGGTTTTTGTTATTATTTATTTTAATTTAACAGCATAATATACATAATTGATAATCGCTTATCACACCACCTATGTGTGTGTGACAATTTTATACATGAAGTCGACTTCGTCCGACAGATTTTAGAAAAACTTTATATGGCAATTTTACTCACTCTCAGAGTTTTTGCCAGAAATCTACTGAGAGGATGTCGCCGAAGAAATGTTTTTTCTTATTTCGTTTTGTTGGAGATGCCTGACCTGAGATTTGAACCGAGGCCTCACGTGATAAGCCTATAAACTGTCTACTAGACTACGATGAATTCAACAACTAACAACAGATAAGATAGATAGACTAACAACAGATAAATAAGGTTGTATGTCCAATAGTAATATAATGTACATATAGTGTCAGTCAAAACCCAATGGAAAAAATCTGTTTCTATATGATTATTTTAGAAGATATGGGTTACAGATTTATGTTTGAAAATAATGTTTGTTTTAGTAATTCCAATCAGGATTAAATAAAATGAACGTAAGGGTTAATAATTTAACATTCTAGAATTAATACAACCATATGCTAAAGCAAATGACAAAACTTATTGGATAATAAAACTTAATTTTTGGTCACTATGAAAAATTATGGTTATGGTGGAAAGAGAAAAAACATATTGCCGAAAGCTTTTGTACACCAAGATCTACGATAAATCGTAATTTAAACGAACGATTCAATCGTAAAATTGCATCTAATTAGTCGAAGAGTGGCACCTATCAGTCTTTTTAGAACATTGCTGCTGGTACATGATAATGACGAAAACATCAATTTGACCTGATCCTTAACAACATAAAATTTAACGGAGCACCACTCCTCGAATTTTGACAAAAGTCCTTTTTCACGTGTACAAAATTCTTACTTCGATAAATCGCATGTTCATCTGAATGGCTTAGTGAATATATAAAATTGGCAAATTTGGGGCTCAGAAAATACTTATGCATTCTATGACAATCAAATGCACCCATACCGTGGTAGAATTATTAGACCTAAGTTTTTTGAAGATGACGCCGATATTGTAGGGAATGTAAACGACTTTCGTTGCAACAGCATGATAATGAAGTTATTGTGACTTTAACTGGATGGTAAGGATCTGGAATAGAGATCGACACTACTTCCCACACCAAGTGAGCTGCCGTGGAAGTATTGGGGTAACTTCTTCTAGAATTAATTATGCAAGAAATTATGAAATTCATGAAATTTTTTCTTTGATGTTTTTGATGTTTTATGAAATCTCATTCGTATGCGGATAAGTAAGAAACAATTCCTGAGTTTAAGTCCGAGAAACAACAAAAAGACATGTGGGTTTTTATGAAAATAGTAACAACGGCTGTCTTCCAAAATGTTAGTTGCCTTGTGTTTGAACCATACCTGTTAAGTAATGATTAGTAATCGTAATGATTAGTAATTTGATTATTTTTTTTGAATGGTGAAATAATGATTACAATTACGATTATTTTTGGTTAAAATAGTTAATAATTGATTACGATTACAAAATAATCAAAAAACAATCAGGATTACTGGCGATTAGTCCAATAATCAAAAAGAATCAAAAGTAATCCAAAAGTAATCAATTTATTTTCAATAATTATTTTGAATACTTTTTGAATATTTGAAAAGAATCAAAAAGAATTATTGAAAACAATTTGAATATTTCTGGATTACTTTTGAATATTTAAAAATAATCAAAAAGAATTGTTTAAAGCAATTTGATTATTTTTTAGACTACTTTTGATTCTTTTTGATTATTAGACTAATCGCCAGTAATCCTGATTATTTTTTGATACTTGGGTAATCGTAATCAATTAGTAATTCGAAAAAATTTTTCATAGAATTATATAATCATTACGATTATTTTTAAAAAGTAATGTAATTGATTACTAATCGTAATTGAAATTTAACAGGTATGGTTTGAACAAAGTATCGTATTTCATAATGCCGCTGAACAAAATATATACAATGTATTCTATTTCAAAACGTCGTCAATGTGTATTTTTAACGCAGTTAAAAAGCAATCAGGCATCGGATTTATAGTTGATGCATTGTTTGGTAACTTTGCATATCTACATAGTTTATATACAGTAGTACTACTGCATACAAACTTTGTATTGATACATTTTGGCAGGCAGCCAACCTGTCATAAGAGGTGTAGTGTCCACTCGACTACTGTTTAATTTCATAATCGGAACATGTCTTCAAGCTAAAAAAACAAACATAATTATTTGAAAAAGCACGTGTTTTTATTTTAAAAGGAAAAACTATATTTTTAGTGATGTACCGTGTATAGACAAAAGAAAAATTGTAGAAATGTACCTCTACTAAGGATAATACCAGGATTGAACGAGAATTCAAAAAATAGTTGTATCTCTCAGCTCATGGAATTGCAGATTCTCTTAACTTGAAAATGAATACGCGGGCTGCTCAAAGAAGAGTAGTTAAAGCTGAAAAAGTGCCTTCTTATCGATATATCCTCTATAATAATCAAAAATTATAGAAATCTACCTCAACTATGGGAAATGCTCGGATTGTACGAGCATAGTTCATAGTATAGCAGATTCTCTAAAGTCGAGTACACGGACTGTTCAAAGGAGAGTGATTAAAATTTGGCTCAAAAGTTATGGAGTAGCAAAGAAGCCAAAAAAAATGTTAATGCTCTTGAAGACCTAAAAGCTTATTATAAACAGTGCCGAAACTTTTAGAAAGGATGCTAACGTCTAAAACAACACAAATACTGAAATCCAATTGGTGTATTCCGGACCATAAAATTTAGCTTTAAAAAAGAAACACAGCACTGCTGATTTAACTTACAAATCGGTCATAAAGGTTTAAAAATAAACCATTCGAAAGGAAGAAGTATTGCTTTTTATCGACTTTTTTCAACGCCCTGATGCATAAGTTAAGATTTAATTTTCTAACAAATATTTCAAAGCACTTAAAATTTTATTTTTTATGCGGTTTATTTTTTAAATTGCAAATCAATTATTGAGTCGTTATAGGTTCACCACAATATCGCATTCCCATTTTTCCAGAAATTTAAATCTCAATCAAATTTCTGATTTCTAATTAACAAGAAAGAAATGAAAGAAAAATTTAATAAACTTGCTGATATGAAATTATCTCCGATACAAAGGCATTTATAACTATAACATGCTGTCAAGAATAAGTATAATTATAAGTTAATTAGCTGTGCCCCAACCCAATCCATCATTATAATAAAAGATAATTAAATAAAATGCTGAAAGTATAAAAATATACTGTTTTATGGTTTAAATTAAAATAATAAGAGGGTTGGTTAATATTTATGTATAATACGAAATATGGAATGTGAAACACAACCTTTACCTTTTTTTACACTGCACTCAGTAATGTTTGGTGTACTTTAGTAATATTTCTTTAATTACAATAACATTTGATTTAAAAGAACAATCTTCAATAACAGTTTATTTAAAAAAAATTAGTTGTGCTGTGTTTTTTTTATAAAATGTAAACTATGAAAGAACATGTAATAAATTTTACAAAAATGATCTATTTTAACATCTCATATATGTATGTACAGTAGCGAGAAAAAAATGCAACTCTATGTCCTGTGATATTGAATTGTGACTCGAAACTTATAACGGTATCCAATTCCGCTCCACTTTTGTTTTTTTATTCGTTGATTTTATAATTTTATTAAAAAGCATCAGTAAGCGTTGTTTGCTTCTCTTTCTACTTAATTTTTTTAGAGTTATAAAAAAAAGAGCACAAATCTAGCGAGAAAAAAGCAACGCAATGTATTAAAGGCAAAAGTAGGTCAACTAGAGTAATTAACATAAAAGTTTAATAAAAAAATTAGCAAAATTGTGAGTTTTAAAATAGAAACAGCTGTCAGCAGATAGCAAATTTGCCATTATAAGGGCTTTGGAAGAAGAAGGGCAAATCAATGAAATCAATTTAATATCAACGGTTTGTCGGATTTCATTGCGATATCGTCAAATAAATAACGTGGAAAGAACCAAGACCGTCAAATGGTAAAAAAAGTAAAAGTTGACCCTCGGAAAACGGCAGTAGATGTTACTAATTATGCAAACGAGCAACTAGGCTTTTCTATTGGCGTTCACACAGCCAGAAATCGATTAAGAGAGGCAAATTTATTAGCTATAAGACTAGACAAGAAGCCACTTATAAGCAAGGTGAGCAAGAAGAAGACGAATCAAAGTTTAACTTATTTGGCTCTGATGGGATAAATTACATTCATCGGCCCAAATTAACAACATTCTGTAAATAAGACAAGACACGGTGTTGAACATAGTATGGCATCGTGTTGCATTTTTTTCTCACTACTGTATATAAATCCAATAAACAAGAAAAAGAAAAATAAGAAAAAGACAAAACTAATCAATATTACTCCATTATACCAGCAGTGACAGATTTGATAGTAGTGTTGGATATGTATCCTTTCCCTTCCTAATTATTGCAATCTTGATTGCCATTAAAAGATAAATGTTAAATGAATTAGAAAATAAGACAAAAAAAGTTTCAGTAACTTTTTCAAGGTGGAATGATACGTGCTTTATTCAAATTCATTTAAATCTATAAAAACCAAAAAAATAATTACAAAAAGAAAAGGAAAGGAGAATGAAACAAATAACCGAAAAAATGCAGTAAGAAAAACGTACATACAACAATTATTAATAAAGGCAATGTATTAATTTTCGCATCACATAGCTAGATAATTGGTCATTGCAACCCTTTAGTCAGAATTACAGCCTCGCTTCACTCATTACTTATGTTGTATGTGTCAATTTTGTACATGAGTATCGTGACTTACAGTTTAAAGTCGACTCCGAACGACAGACTTTTGAGAAACTTTTCATGGCAGTTTTATTTACTCTCAAAGTTTTTGCCAAAATCGTTTTGTTGGAGGTGTTTGATCTACTGTTTGAAACGTATCCTTCCGCCCAATATGCCAACAAACTACCTTCTAGTGGTATAGCGTTATACTATGTTCAGACATGTACTTTTATTGAATTAATATTCGGTTCCTTGATAACAATATTTTTAGTGTTTAGACACAAAATTTATTTGACAGCTGGTAAACAAAACAGCTGATTGCTACAACAACAAAAAAATTTGAGAAAAAATGGAAGGCAATTAAATATTGGAAATGGTCTTACTAATGATTAACCGAAACGCCGAGCTGTTGCGGTTAGTAGGGAATATTTCTGACTCCAAAGTGACTTCTCTCAGAAGGATGAGAAAGAAAAATTTGATAATACTGCATAGCTTTTTTTGTTTGTCGTTGTTTTGTTTTTTGTTGTTAACATTTGAGTTGTCAAATATCAATAGAAAGTGTTCAGAAAATAGTAATATGCTAACTGAACGTACTTATGTATTTGAAGTTTTAATAAATATTATAACAATTTATGAATTTATTGAGCAATAATTAATTGACATTTTATATGAAATATTGATGTCAATAATGCCGTTTATTGCGATTTTCTCAATATACGTGCATGTATTAAGGCGGTTATTTGTACGTCATCTACAAAGATTTATCAAACCAAGCAAATTTTTTTATTATGGTTACCAAATTATGATTTTTTCCTTTTTAATGAAATAAAATCCTATACTTCTTGTAAAATTCATACGATGGATTAAGTATCTTATAATTTTATTTTTTATCTACATTCGCTACACTGACCTTTCGCGTTCTTAGTAAACAATCCTTTTTTAATATTATTTTAATGGACCATTTTAAATCCAATTTCACAGTAAAATGTGAAAAATTTGCAAAATTAAATTGTTTGTTTGATGTGGTTTTTATTACAGACCAAAAAGGCAATAAGAACAATCAAGACATAGGGAAATATTTTTATGAAAGAAAAACATTAATTTAGGAATGCATATATTTTTTGTTATTATTTATCTACTAAACTACAAGCATTTGTGTTTTCTGTCTACTTTCAAATTTTTGGACAACAAAATTACTAAAAAAAATATTTAAAAGGAAAATAAATCATATGGTCGAGATTAGTTTAGGGAGTAAGATTTTGCTTCCCTCTCGAAACTGTTTTCTATAAACAAATTGCAAACAAAATATTGTTTTAACAAACGATAAAATCTATACTGAGGCACTTCTGAACAGATGGCAACGGCCATCTTGTTAAAGCTACATCTGTAAAATTAGTTGTCATTAACCGGTACAGGTACGATTAAAGCATTTGACTTGCAGCTGTTACTCCACCCGCCGTATTCACCAGACTTGACTCTTTCCAACTATATATGTTTTCACGGCACGCGTATTTGTGGACAGCTTTTCGATTTATAATAGGGCGTCGAAAATTGAGTTACTAGTTTGCTGTAAAATACGAAAAGTTTCAGTCCACGTCACTGAAAAATTGCCTAAAATATGGCAAAAGTGTGTAGCCAGCAATGGAGAATATCTTGAATAAAATGTTTTTGACTTTCCCATTAAAAATTAGTGTTTTCTTTCACAAAAAACGGCTCATTCCTTAGCGGTATAAGTGGTGTAAAAATAAAATAATATACACTGAAAGACTCACATGTAAACTAAAGTTGTAAGCATTGAAGTAAAATATTTACAATGTCGCAAGTATTGAATTCGTAATGAGAAAAATTTCCGCGATGGGCAAGTAGCGAATATGTGACTTGTCATGAATTAATATTTAAGATCTTTTTAAGATTGCCATAATTAACAGCTAATTCTGAAGGAAACACCTCCACTTTCACTGGTAAAGAATGAATAATAGTATAATTCAACTGGAATCTTGTTGTTAAAGCGATTCATTTACAACAACTTCATTATTCGGGTTTAGAATTATTAGCAAAAAAAAAAATCTTAACTCATTCTAGAATAATGTTTTAAGTGGAAATTACAAACAATTAATAAAACGGGGTCTTGCTGTAAAAGTTAAGTCAATTTAAAACGTGCTCACTCTAAATTGAATTAAACAACTAAATTCATGATATTGTAAACCATTTTTTATACAAAAACAATACAAAAAAACTACTACACTCGTTTATCTTATCTTGTGTTAAAATAACTTAAAGAAACGTAGAAGGCACGTAGATAAAATTCATAACATTAATATTACTTAATACTTTTGTGAGAATACAGCACCATAACTAGTTTCAAACAACAAAAGTTTCCCAGTGCTAAAGATGTGCTTCTATGCATGTGTAATTAAACTTATAATAAAGTGCCAAATTTCCATCATACTCAAAAGACTTTAAAGAAAGTGTATGGCTTCTTTCCTTTAAGAGAAAGCCTTGTGGTGAAATGTGGTCATAGCAAAATTATGTAATAATTGTAATGTAAGGACTCAAAAGATTTCTCGTCTTCCATATTTGGAAGTGTAAAGTAGAAGCTAATAAATTTGATGAATACCTGATATAAACTTTACACGTAATAGCATTAAATAAAAATATTTGTGTTGATTTGTATTTCAATTGGTACAAAACGAGATTTTAACTCAAATTTTAACCAAGGGATTCATAAAGATTTTGACACGTTTAAATTTATAAATCTTAAATGTTTGTTAACAGTTTTTTTTTCAAGAATAGTTTAAATAAATATTTAAGTATACTATAGCAAGCCAATAGCTGTAGTTGCTAAGGCTTTAGTAATTTATTTGCTTACTTACTTAATTGATCATTATGACCCTTTAGTCAAGATTACAACCTAACTTCTTATACCATTCCTATTAGGTGTGTGAAATTTAGCCAGTAGAGGCAGGACTTACAGTTTAATGTCGACTTCAAGCGGCAGATTTTAGAAACTTTCCATGGCAATTTTATTTTGCTGTCAGATTTTGAGAGAAAACCGCTGAGAGGAAGTCGCCATAAGAAATATATATCATATTTCGTTTTGTTGGAGATGACTGACCTGGTGCTTGAAGAAATATTTTTTGCACCTACCTACTACCTACTAGACTACGATGACTTTTAAACTAAGATAAAGTAAAGTTAATAATTTGAACAGGAATAGCTTCTCATTTGTGAGTGTCCTATGTTCCTTAAGATAATCTTGAGTTGGAAAGATAAAGCTTTTATTGTGCAGCATAATTTCAAATTGAAAAATTTATAACTTTGATAATTAAACATTAAGTGGTAATTTCTCAAAAGTGCACAAAAATCTGATATGCATGTTGTCGAAAATGATGTTTTGTAAACTACGTTTGCTTTTGCTTTGCTGTTCTCAGAATTTCGCAATGGGTGACCCAAGACGGAGACGAAATTACCAGAGGTCAGGCATATTTTTTGTGGATTTTTTCAAAGGAAACATCAATTATTCGTAGATTATTCCTTTATGTCTAAACTCTTTATTCGAATGTAATGTCAACAAAAGAGCATTTACAGGATACTCGTCGAACGTAGCGGCTACCATAAAATTTCGAGAATTAAATGCTGATAACGAACTTCGGCTTAAAAAGCCTCTGCTAATCAGAAAAACTAGTACAATTCTTTTTAACTATAAGAGGTAGTCGTAATGGTTGTAATTGAAATCAGCCGATGAGACGTGCTTGACAGGCGTGAATAATTGAGACGAACATCATATCAATGACGTAAAAAATAAGATTAACACTTAAAGAATTTGAGATAGCAGCTTAAATATTGAGTACAATTACAATATTGTGTAAAAAAATGTGTCTGTCTAACAACGAAGATTGATTAAAATACCTTTTAATTAAATATGGTGTTACCATAAAATGGTTACATTGTAAACTTATTTTATAAAAATGTTCAAACGTTTAATTGTAAGTTTAACATTGTTGTATATCAGCCTGCGAAGTTCAATGAGAGCCACTATCTCAAAGTTACATCACTTCGAATTATACAAATAAAACAAAATAGGAAGATAACATTATTCGGTCGAACTCAAAGCCAAACTTTCATTTCCATATGTATCCGTCCACTTTGGAATCCAGAGCAGACGAAGTAAACATTCTAGGCATACTCTACAATGTTATCTTCACAATTCTTTCAAAATGAAACACTCCCATTCTTGAAACTGTGTCGCCACAACAACTTTCTATTACAAAAGTCGAGAACGGGTATAATGGAAAACGCCCACTTTTGCTTTTGAGTCTTCGACTCAGGAGACTTTGTTGAACACTAGTCAACCGAACTATCAGCAGCATCCGTTGTGGGCAACAGATTATCGGTAATCTGTGTGTGCAAGGCGGTCAATCTATATGCTGGGAATATTAGTATCTTTGTCTGGAGAAATTCTGTATCTCTTGTATGCGGCGTAATATGGCAATCGTGGCTATTTGATGGTTTTGCGCCCATAAATGTTTATTGACGTCAATATATATCATGTACGCTTTGATATCCGTGATCTTATTGTTTCCCTCCCTTTACAACCACTTACGTACACCGTCTTATGATCAGCCGGGTACAAACCCATTAATCCGAGCCAAGTTAAAACGATATGTATAATGAACCGATCTGCCAATTCAAAATCATTTGCAACACAGATTATCTTAATCCTAGGTTTCGTCTCAGTACTTCATAGTATTTATAATGCTCCACAATAGTGGACCAAGAACTGATCCGTAAGGTAATTCACCCGTTGATTGCCATGTCAAAAACGTTCCTAATTACAATAACGCAATATTCCTTTCCAACTTTTAACCCAATGGAAAATATATTTAAGCATTTACGTATATGAGTATGTATTGTTGTTTTAATGTCAACAAATATTGTTTTCAGTTTGATTTCTGCGGAATTACTCGATTGTAGTTGTGGATATAATATGTGAAAACATATTGGCCTCAGCCTATGTTGTTCACAGTCTTGTGAGGTTGTGCAACTACGTGGTAGGCTTGTTGGAAGAATTTTCGAATGAGAAGGTGAAGGCTCACTTATAGATAATATCCGGATATGACTGGACATAAAGCCGCTGTAGACCGAATCCTATTTGAGCCGTTTCAGCGATGTCAGTTTTCATTATGTCCAAACAGATGCGATAATATCGTGGATGGTGCCCATCACATTTTCTTCGTCTGCCTCTAAACGTCTCTAAGAAGTCGCCATAGTCTAGTAGGTAGTGTGTTGACTTATTGAATGCAAGACCCCGGATCAAACTTCAGGTCAGACGTTTCAAATAAAACGAAATATGAAAAAATATTTTTTCGACGACTTCCTCTTAGCAGATTACTAGCCACTGCAGTGTTTTAAAAGCAGAGGTCTTAGCTATTTTGAAGGTGGCGCAATGCATGGTGAATGGTTAGATTTTCCCTGAAAATCTCACGATTTTGTGTATAGCCAGGCTACTATTAAGACCCTAATACGGTGTCCAGATATGAAACTGTATTGCCTAAATCCCAATAAACGCCATTATTGAGCCCAATATTTCACATAAAATTTCAATTACTTATTGCGCAATAAATACGCAAATTGTCATAATATTGAGTAAAACTTAAAATGTAGCACCGTCATAAGTGAGTTGAGAATATTACAATTAACCGAACATTTTCTGTTGAGGTTTAACAACTCAAATGTCAACATCGACAAAAGATATGTTTTTGAAACAACCAGCTGTTTTGTTTACCAGATGGCAAATTTATATAGAATAAGCAGCTGAACTGCGTATATTATTATGCCTGAACACTTAAAATATTGTACTCAGTAAACCGAATATTGACTCAAAAAAGTGCATATTTGAGCATAGTATAACCAACGTAGTTATGTCATGTTATGTACATATGTAGATCTCTGCGAGGGCAAATTTTAAGAAAATATTAGAGACTTGTGTTAGACTGGAAAATATAGTTCCAACGATATTCTCTTCATTGGATATTACTTTGAAAATTAAACTACCTGTCTAGAAGAGATTCTCAGGAAAATCAATCATTCCTTTCTTATACTGGATAATCTTGCGGCGGTTCCGCAGAGAAGTTTTTAGTAGCGTTTTGAGGTGTTAATGGGATTCAAAATCCCTGCGCATACAGTTATAAACTTTGAATTTATTCACTAGCCGTTGAAAAAACGACGTCATATCCAGTTTAGGACTAACTATGCGGATTACAACACAGCAATATTTGATAACACGATCCTCTATGTGTCTGTAACAGAACTATTAACAACCACAAAGAGTTTATGGCTACAAAACTTTAAAGAGTTTGTTTGAAGAACTATTTTAAAATTAGAATTTCTAAATAGAGATATAATGGATGAATGAATTTTTATGCCGAATTTTACTAATAGAGTTATCCTTTATTCAAGTCAAGCATGTGTGCTCCAATTGTCTAATGAGTGTGTGTGGTTTGTGTATAATATAATGTGTAATTATTGACCGTATATCAAAGTCATACAAATATTTTGTTTTTTGTGTCTGCAAGCATTACAACACATTTCAAGGCTGCTAAGATTGAGTTGCTTTGTTAATTTTTATATTCTCTCCTACACATGTATATGTATGTATATAGCAAAGTTTATTCAGTTATAGCCATACACATTTAGGAACAAGCCTCTACAAACATTTATATGTATATCTCTGTTAGAGATGCGTAGCCGAACCATACATGTTCGAGACAACGTAAATTCTTTGTTTCGCCAAAAATGCATGAATATGCATTTCATTAACTTAATGACACCAGAACCATTATCCAAGGCAAGAAGAAGGAGGTAGAAGCCGTTGGCATAGAATTTTTGTTGTAATTAGTATTAGGATCGCCCCAAATCAAATATGCTTACATCTTTAAAATTTCAGAAATATCCTCAAAAATCCTATGTAGCTATACTGCTTAAAATAGAATGCAAAGACAGTTTTTTTGTAAAATAAAGAGCAACAAATTAAATTTAAAAACTTGTTTGTCTAAATTTGTGCAATTTATGCATGTCATCTAATTGCAATTACATTTATGACACTCAAAAATATCGAATGAAGTTAAATTTAAAACCAAATGTTTCTATTAAATATTATTAAAATAATTTCAAAAAATATTTTAAAACATTTCAATAACTTGCTAAAATATTGCGTACAGAATCTGTATCTTTAATGTTTTCTTTAGTAAGGCTCTTTATTTATTTTTAACAAATTACTGCAGTATCATATTGTTACGTTTTTACCTTTTCAAAAGCGAATATTGCCTGTGAATTCGAAGATTGCAACACATTTTAAATTATAGCACTTTAAATTATAGCAGATTTTATTATAACGACCTAGCCCTAAATTCTACAATAATATAATGTATCTGAGTGTGGATTTTCACTGCTATTTTTTTGCTTTTTTATATTTTCTTACTTAATGTTTGGAAACTTCTAGAATCTTTTTTTACTTTCCATATTTATATGTAGTTTTGTCATTGTAATGTGATCTTTTTCATCTTTATTCTTGAAAATCTGTGTTATTTTCTTCATGTTTTCGCTTTTTTTCTTATTTCTAGTCCGAAAATTTGTGTTGTTTGCTGGCATCAGTATAATAATTTTGTCTGGCACAATGATAAGGTCTAACAGTAGCCTACTAAAAACAGACGACATTATCAGTGTTAAATTCATATGATTATTTGCGAAATGGGCCATTTAGAGTGAAACATCTTTTGTTAGTTAAAAAGTGAAACATTTATTCCACAACTGAAGAGAGAACCGATTGTAGTCATCATGGTTCAAACAACAGGTCGGACATCTCCAACAAAACGAAATTGGAAAAAATATTTCATCGATTTTCTCTCAACAGATTTCTGCAAAATTGCCATGAAAAGTTCTCAAAAATCTGTATTTCGGAGCCGTCTTTAAACTTTACATCCCGGCACTCGTGTATAAAATTGTCACACACTACATGAGTGAAATGAGAACCTAGGTCGTAATCATAATCGTAAAACTGACGGGTTGTTGCGACAAATTATGTATATAGGTAACTTTACACATTATGTTTGTTAGTTTATTTAGTTTTTGTTTTAGAAAATTTCTTGGCTTATAAAATAGTATGTAATATTCATCGGATATCTTGAAAAGATATAAACAATCAATAGCGGAAATATATAGAGCTTGTTTCTACGTTAGTCTAGAACTTTTTATGCCAATTGTTATTTAATGGAAGCGAAAAACTTTAGTGCCGCACAATTACAATAGTTTGTACGCTTAATTAGCCCATCAAAGTATATGTTGCTTCCATTTTGTAATATAAAGTAGCTAATAACAGTATCAGAATATTGCTTTGTTTTGTGATGGTTATTAATATGTCTAGTTATAGTGTACCGAAGTTACTCATGTTCCTACACATATACTCGTAGAAATAAAATCATTTGTATTGTGTCCGCATACGTACGTGTTTGTATTCTCTTCTATGTATGCTTGATATTTAAATGTATATCAAACTCTTTTTAGTACAAATGTATGTATTTAATACAAATGTATTATGTCTTGTTGTTATTATTGTTGTGACAATCATTGTCAATTTTGAAGACAGTATTGTTCGAACAATATCGTGTTGGCTTAAAACTTAATTGTTTTTAGTGCAGATGATTTTGGGACTTTAATAAGCCTATCATTATAAAAATACTCGTACATACATACAAACATAAATATTTATACTCTCACATAAGTTAGATTCATTGGATGGATAGTGGCCAACTCATTGAGGTTAGAATATATTTTGATGGATTTAATAATTTTTGTCCATTATTTTCATGATGATAATTTATTTAAATCGTGTGGTTGTTATATCTTTGTTCCTTAATTGCCGTCATTGTGCTTGCTTCATGTATAACAATATGTACGAATCATCGGAATTTTTAACAATAAATTAGAGAAATTATCTCCAAGCTTGAATTTTATATGAAGTTTCTTTTCAATAACTATTGGTGGTGGGAGATTTCAGAAAATATCACAAGATAAATTATCAGTAACTCCAAATGTTTGGTGTCTTAAAATATTTGAACAGAGGAAGATTAAGGACTTAAAAGACATTTATGTACCTTCTGTGCAACGGGTGATGACTGCTACTATTTGATGTTTTAGTATACAATGAATAATTTGTGATATGTTTCAATTCTAAAAATGATCAACAATATCTACGAATATATAATATATAATATTTATGAATATACTAACAAATTATCAACAATTCGAAATCAGGGTGTTTTATTATGACCATAATGTCTGTGTAAAAACATTTTTTGTCTAAGCATTAATTTTAGGTACGAAACTCATTTCTGTTGTAAAAGGTACGGCAAGAAACAGCATGACCGAAGAAGTATGAAGAGCTGTTAAGACAATTCGGAAGCTTTCAATGCTACGAAGGTACTCACAATAATTATTGTGTATGTCAATTTAATACATGACGTCGACGTTGACTAGTAGATAGTGCTGTGTTGAGTTGGGTAGTTCGCGAACGAACTAGTTCAACTGACTTATTCACACAACTGAACTAAAAGAGCCGCTCATAATAATGAGCTCTTTTAGCTCCGTAGTTCAGTTGGCTCTTGTTCTCGTTTCTTATTCGTTCTTTTATTTTGTTTATCGTTCTCATGTGTGTAGTTCACGAACGAACTATTTAGTTCAATTGAACTATTCAGTGAGAGTTGTGCAGTTCACGAACGAACTATATAGTTCAATTGAACTATTCAACGAGAGTTGTGTAGTTCACGAACGAATTAGTTCAATTGAACTATTCATACAACTGAACTAAAAGAGCCAACTGAACTAATGAGTTCTTTTAGCTCCGTAGTTCAGTTGGCTCTTGTTCTCGTTTCTTATTCGTTCTTTTCTGTTGTTTATCGTAGTGTTAAATGGTAGTGCCATCATTGGCGGTGTTACCACATACTAATAAAATAACTTATGGCAACATTTTTCCTACAAAAGCGCGAAAATTGCAAAAAATAAAAAAATAAGCAAATTAAAATAATATATTTTTTCAATTTAACTCAAAGAAGGGTTAGGCGAGAAATATCCACAGAAATTCTTATTAAATATACTTTTATAAAAACATATGTAATTTTTGACGATGTATTAAAATTAAAATTTTTTGCTTTTGAATTTCTTGAATATAATTCAAATTTTATACATTAGAAGTAATAGCACATAATAGCTAAAAAAAATTTTATAATATATTTCTTTTAATAAAATTTCTAAGTGGGCTCCATGGAAAGTTAGTGCATAGCGTAACGATTGTGAGTTTGACTCTCACAAGATAATCTGGTCTGTTACGCTAATAAGTATGTTTTTATAAATAATAGTGTCAACTAAAAATCTATAAGATTGAAGAAATTTAAATAAGACAAAAGAGATTGTAAATGTATTTATTTATATATGTATATAAATAAATTTAAATTTATATTTTTATGTTTATGTTTTTCTTAATATTTATATTTTATGTATATATTATTGTTTTTAACGATTCAATTATCAAAATTTCCGCCAATCCATTGACTTAACTTTTTGATAGAAATTCAAATTTTTCGACACTGGTAGGTCAAAAAATCTTGCCAATAATCGGAAAAGGGTTCAATTTCAAAATCTGGATTTGCAAAATTCTCGCTAAACACTAGATTTCATTCATTTATTGCCGGGTATTCAAATTTATCAGAGCAGGTAGGTAAATTGTCAAAGAAATAAATTGTAGGAAATTTCCGTCATAGCAATAATACCAAAACAGTGCTAAAAGGGCCGCAATTGAAAAATGGGTTGAATGTGGTCATGCTACCTACCCTACAAGTGTAACGTCACACAAAACAAATGTTATTCTCGTCATAGCAATAATGTCAAAAGAGTGCTAAAAGGATCGCAATTGAAAAATGGGTTGAATGTGGTCATGCTACCTAACCGTACAAGTGTGACGTCACACAAAACAAATGTTATTCTTACTGAGAGTTTTCTGTAGCATTCACCCATTATGAAAAACTGCTCAATAGCTCTCTTCATGTTTTTTTCTGGAAAAAAACATTCGACTTACAGAATCAGGGTAAAAAATCAAAATGAGAGTTATTTGTAATAAACATTTTTTCTCAGGAAGAGAGCCACATATATAAATAGACAACATGGGTGAATCAAGCACTAGTTATTCGAAAGAGTTCATATTGGTATAGTGTCGGATGATCAAAGTGATCTAAGTGAATTTTTATTGGTATAGTGTCGGATGATCAAAGTGATCTAAGTGAATTTTTATATTTAAAAATGGCTGAAAAAAGAAAATTTAGCGCAATATGGACTCATTTCACGGCAGAAGAAGGTAATAGAGCAATGTGTAAATATTGCAAAATAAACCTAAGCATTGCTGGGGGTTCTCATGGGAATCTTTCTCGACATATGAGAACAAAACATCCGCTTACACCATTAAATCAAGAAAGACAGACTACAATCCCACCAGAGGTACTTGAAGAAGACATGCCAGACGTACAACCTTCTACCAGCTTCCAATCCAGGCAAAGTGCAACGCTCCCTCAGCAACCCCAACAAAATATAACACAATATTTTCATAGGCCTCCACCCGTACGTACTGTTGAGCTAATCGATGTTGAAAATGATAGCCAAAGGACACCATGCTCTACGAATTGTAGAAGAACCGGAATTCAAACGGCTAATAGAACTTGTCTCAAATTGTCCGGGATACACGCTTCCTACAAGAAAAACTATATCAAATAATATTATGGAAGCGGTTTATGGAGATATCTTAAGCCAAGTAAAATCTCAACTATTATCTGCTACAGCAGTCTGTTTAACTACCGATGGATGGACTTCGAAAACAAATGATAGCTACTTGGCTATAACTGCTCATTATATTAGCGAAGATATGCAACTAGAATAACATTTAATTGCATGCGACAAATATGATGACAGACATACTGCCGAAAACCTAAAAATTTTTATAAAAAAACAGGTGCAAGAGTTTGGTATTGAAAATAAAATTACGGCAATTGTGAGCGATAATGCGGCAAATATTACTGCAGCGATACGTATGGGAAATTGGAGTGGAATTAGCTGTTTTGCCCATTCATTAAACCTGATCGTGCAATTAGCACTTGCGGAGGTGAGTGATACTGTTTCTAAAGTGAAAAAAATAGTAGAATAGAATAGTAGAAGGTATGAAAAAGCTAAGAGAATCTCAAAGGCAAATGAAACTCCCAGAGCTAAAATTAAAGCAGGATGTTCCAACACGATGGAACTCTACGTACGACATGCTTAACAGGATTGTTGCCGTAAAAGATGCTGTAATTTCAACCCTGTCGCTCACAAAACCCGATTTATCTTTGGCACTTCAAGATTGGGAGGTTTTAGACGAACTAATACCAGTTCTTGAGCCATTTTATGAGGTTACGAAAGATATTTCAGCTGAAAAAAATGTAATCCTTTTAGTTTTGTGTAATCTATTAGAAAGTGTAATTTCTGATTTTAACGCAACTAAAAGTCAAATAAAAGTACTGATTTCCGTGATGAAAAGAGAAATTACTAATCGTTTTGGTGAACTAGAACGAAGTAGTTTATATGCAGAGAGCACAATCCTAGATCCCAGATTTAAAAAATTAGGTTTTAAAAATGACAGCTCCTATGAAAACGCTGTGAAATTATTGCGCAACAGAATCGGCCAAATTAGACTACCAAATACTGAAACACCTGATACGGAAGGAAGTATTGCTGAAGTTCCACAAAAAAATATTTGGAAAAAATTCGACATGAACTTCAGTCGACTTACAAAATCTGACAATAACATAGCTGCTGGAATTAGAGAATTCGATAAGTACCTAAACGAGGAGTACCTGGAAAGAAGGAAAGACCCTCTTGCGTGGTGGAATGAACGCAGGCATTTGTATCCAAGGGTGTACATGTATGCTTTAAATACCTTTGCATAGTAGCCATGTGAGCGTATTTTTTCAGCAACAGGACAAATAATAAACGAAAGAAGGACCCTCATCAAACCAAATAAAGTTTCCACTCTTGTGTTTTTACACAATAACATGTGAGCCAAGTTACTATTAACTTTATATCAAAAATGTAAATACAATGTATATTATATTATTATATAAACATATTACAAATGTTTTTTTTTTTAAATTAAATTAATAAATGTGATTGCAATAGACTGAATTACTATTAGTTTCTATTTTTTGTATTTATTTTATTTTTGTTTTTTATGTCCCTATAATTAAATTAAGATTTTCAAAAGCTGCATTTTTTATTTTTCAATTTATTTTTTTCCTTTTAAATATATGTATATATTTAGATAAGTTTTGTTGTTATTATTAGTTAGTTAAGTAATTTTGATTAAAAAGCGCTTCAAGCACATAAATGAATTAATAAAAATGAAAATGTGTTAAATACTATACTATATACTGTTTTTATTTTATTCAATAAGTTGATATAAATACACGGAATGCATTAATTCCTTTAAATGTATATATGTATTGTTTACATCATTTTAAATATAAATAAAATTGAGAAAGAGAGCGGAGTTGTTTAAAAGTACTGAACTATTGAACTAAAAGAACGAACTAGTTCATTACAGAGAGCTGAACTAGAAAGAGCGAACACTCAAAAGAGCTAAAGAACCCAACTCTAGTGCTATGACTTATTAGATGTAAGGCCAGTAATCTCGTAGAAAACTAAATACAAAAAAAATTTTTTTGGCAACTTCCTCTCAGGAGATTTCTAATAAAATCTCTGTAAGAAATGAAAATTACAATGAAAAGTTTCCAAAAATTTGTCGTTCGGAATCGACTTTAAACTGTAGATCCCGCCACTTTTGTACAAAACTAGCTGTACCCTGCACGTGTTGCTGCGCCATCTACTAAAATAAATTTGAAGGAAAGACATTACATAAATACCAAATTAATTTTGAATCATTTTGTTGATCTTGTTTCCCGTTGTCCAGATGTTTCCAGTCTCAATGCTAGTTGCCCGTCTGATTCTGAGGCTCGTAATGGTATTTTCTTCCGTGCTCGAGGTGTAGGTCTACCAATTCCTTATCGCTTTGGAGGCATGATTGCGCAATGTACCCAATCCAATTGAACCCAACTGCATTTTTAAAAATTTTCCAAAATTAAAATATTTCAAATTTTGCGGGAATGAGTTATACTAAATATTATTAAAATCATAAATGATAAATGCTAAAATGTCTGGTATTTGCCCGATCAACACATGATCAAATGCATAGTTTACGATTCAATTCATTTTGAATAATTCTTAGTGGCGCCATCTATCGGAAATTAATCGCACTAACTTAGAAACCGCAACAACTTTGTTAAATGTCATAGCATGATCAAATATACAGTTTACGATTTAAATCATTTTTAGTAATTTTCAGTGGCGCCACCTGTCGGAAATTGGTCATACCAACTTAGAAATCTTCCCCGGCTCATGCGCAACAACTTTGCTAAAAATCATAGCATGATCAAATGTATTGTTTACGATTCTATTAATTGCATACAAACAAACATTCATTTTTATATACATAGATTAACACACACAGCATAAGTGGTACGAGAAGGTAGTTTGTAATCCTTACTGAATGATTTTAATGACCAATTATGTATGTATGTATGTAATGTATGCACATTAACAGGAATATATTATTAAAAATTAGAAGACATACTAAACTAACGACATACAATATGGTTGGTAAGTTATTTTTATTGTGTCGAAATATTATATTAATACTGAAAATAATTTTAAGCAAAACTTCCGATGTCTTTTTTTTAATAAAACAGTTTCATTTGCAGGTCTCAGCATTTAGATTCATTACTTTAACTGTTTGATTGCTACGCGGCGCAAAAGCGCTGCGTTCATTTGTTACAATAAGCCGAATATTTTTAAATAAATTTCGAATAAATTCAGTTGTTTTCATTTGACCAAATTTTAAGGGTTTTTATTATTAGTGCAAACGTGAAATTGACACATTTTGCGATAAACAAACAATCAAGATGCATCACAACTTTTGAAAATTTTTTAACTGAAAATTCATTTCATAAGATGACATATATAAAAAATATAACGCGACTGTTATACTATATTAACTACAGTAATTTTCATCCGATTTGATCAAACAAAGTGTCAATCTCTTCACAAATAATGCACTTTAAGAATGACACCACTTATTTCATATATTTTAATTAAAGTTTGCTACTATGAACGAACAGTCTTGAAAATATATGAAAAAAATTTGCATTTGTCTAGTTTACCTCATCAAACCTCATAGCATATTAAGTCAAATAAGATATATGTATACCGTTTTAAATGCCCATCCATCTCTTTTCTAATAAGTTTTAAGTTTTAGATATCGGTTGAGAAATGTTTGTGTAATCAATAAATTTGTGCGTAAAGTAAAAACACAAAACAGTTCAAAATAAAACAAGTTTGGAGGGTTCAAGAAATAAAGGGTGTTTTTTATAGAGGTATAGAACTTTAAGTTGCAATAAAACAACGGTGGATTACTCGATTGACGTGAATTTTATTTATTTTAAATATGATTTCTGGCATATGACCGCCACGGCTGGCGCGGATGTAGTCCAATCTGGACGTCCAATTTTCGATGACTTTTTCCAACATTTGTGGCCGTATATCGGCAATAATACGGCGAATGTTGTCTTCCAAATGGTCAAGCGTTTGTGGCTTTACCGCATAGACCAATGACTTTACATAGCCCCACAGAAAGTAGTCTAGCGGTGTTAAATCACAAGATCTTGGAGGCCAATTCACAGGTCCAAAACGTGAAATTAGGCGGCCACCAAACGTGTCTTTCAATAAATCTATTGTGGCACGAGCTGTGTGACATCTTGCGCCGTCTTGTTGAAACCACATCTCCTGGACATCATGGTTATTCAATTCAGGAATGAAAAATCATGGCTCAGTCAGTTTTTCTGGATGTAATGGTGTTTCCACATACACTTGAGGATTACCTTCATTCCAAATGCGGCAGTTTTGTTTGTTGACGTAGCCATTTAACCAGAAGTGCGCTTCATCGCTAAACAAAATTCGCTTGTGAAAATCGGAAACAACGGCAATCTCGTTTTGGGCCCATTCGACGAATCTACGCCTTACTTGATTATCGTTTGGCTTCAAATCTTGCACGAGTTGGATTTTGTAAGCACGCAAACCAATATCCTTCCGCAAAATCTTCCATAAAGTGGATGCACACAGATCCAATTCCTGTGCTCGATGGCGGATGGACTCATTCGGGTCTTCCTCAATGATACGCTCTACAACAGCAATAGCTTCTTCTGTACGCACCGGACAGCGTCTCTGGGGATGCGAGTTATCAATAAGAGTAAACGTGGTGCGAAAACGTTCCATGGTTAATCGAATTGACTGCTCTGATGGACGATTTTGTCGACGATAAAATGGACGTAGTGCGCGATACGTTTTCCGCACAGAACCATTATTTTCGAAATAAAATTGCACTATTTGCAAGCGTTGTTCAGGCGTGAGTCTATTCATGATGAATTGCCAAACCAAACTGAGAATAAATCACTTGACAGCTGTTAAATCGGTCGCCATCTTGAAAAGTAATGCCAACTTAAAGTTCTATACCTCTGTAAAAAACACCCTTTATAAAGAAAATATTTTTGAGTTCACTCAATAAAACTGACAACTTACACTGTCATTAGGTGGGTGTATTTCATTTTTTTATTTTGTAGCATAGTGTTCTTTTAAGAAATAATTTAATTGAAATAAAGGAATTAGCATAACAATGGTAAATAATAAAAAATGTTTAATGGCACTAAACAAACTTTTAACTTGAGACACTGACAATGTGCACTTATTTGGAGCGGATTTCAAGCAACTCGCTAGCACAAAATGCTACCCATACTATAAAAAGTAATCCGTGAATTTCTCCACAAAAGATTTTATTTATCTCTGCATGTAATTTACGATTTCCTTAAAAGACATTTTGTTTTTACCTCTCTTAAGCTATAACAGTTGGTTTGGTTTTGACCTCATATCGAATGGAGAAGTAACTTCTTTATAATGAAGGAGACTATTTTGTATGCACAGATTGTTTGTAATTTATCTTGTTTCATGTCAATAAAAGAGCTCCGACCAATCTTCAACTCTCTAAATCAGTTTAGTGTCACTTTTATTACAAATCTCCACACTCTGATTCTACGAGTACACTGAAATGTGTATTTCTCTTTTATTCAAAGTATACAACAGCACTTATTTATCTGTGGAAATATGCTTTGTGTTGTAAGAGCATATTTCACCATTGAAACTAAATTTTCAGTATTGTCAAATGAATTTCAGTAGTGTCAACGTTTAAAAATATGCGCACATAAGTGTTTCTATACATTCTTTGCTTCTGCCATGAACTCTTCCAACAACAATCTCTCTTCAAATTGCTATGTTCATATTCGTTGATGTTCGTGTCCTATGTGTGTAAAAAGCCGAAGATGTTCGGCTTATAGTTCCCACTATAATTTTCAAGCAAAAGCTTAATTTGTCTTAAATTAGTCTTAAGACTTAAGAAGAGTCTCTGCCCTTCTATATCTTATCTTTCGCAGAGTAGAGCTTATCGTGGTCTAAAAAGAGGATTTGGCCCTAAAGCAAGCATTGCTGTGTTAATAATAAATTTAACTACGATCTAGCAGAATGTAACGCTGCCCATATTGTGTTATTCTTATATCTAGTCAACCTCAAGGAGTTGAGGGCTCAGACTATCAGATAATACTCCCAAGCCCCGCCCTCAGTTCTTCCCAACCAATTTCGATTAAGTACGTCTTCCGGTGGTATGAATTCCTAGTTGCAAAATATCTCTTCCTTGTGCCACACGTCCCCAATCTATCTGTATACAACAGAACGGTAACCTCATGGAAACTGTATGTAGCAACGTTTCTCAATTCAGTTTCATTACTTAGTCAAAGACACAGTTAAGGAGAGAGCTGTCTTCCAAATGATTTGTGAGCTCACGATGCTTTTTCCTATAATTATCCTAATCCTCGGTTTAAAACCCAGTTCAGACATCAAAAAAAACGAAACATAATAAACACTTCTTCGGTATCTTCCTCACAGCAGACTTCTAGCAAAAAATTTGAATGAAAATAATATTGAAAGAATATAATACCCTCCTTTGAAAATATTTCTTCCTTGTCTCACTATACGTCCTCAGTCTATCCGTATACCAGAAAACGGTAAACTTTTTACAGCAGTATGTAGCAACCAAATTGCTTCATTCATTTTCTTTACTTTGTCCAGGGAACAATTAAGGAGAGAGCTATATAAAATCGCGATGCTTTAGTTTATTATTATACTAGCCACAATCTCAAAGACCATATGCAGTTGACTTAAGTCGATCCCGGTTGTACAAGTCCTCCTGAACTTTTCTAAAATTTACATACTTCTTTCAAAACAAAATACGGCCAAGTAACCGTATACAAAATTTAATTACACTCAGACACAAAAGTATACATAAGGTTAACAAATTTCAGAAATTTTTTAACCAATCCGTTTTCGTTGAAAATCTTTATAATTGTCTGACATCTTTCTTCGATTTTAAGACGGTCTTGTGCATTGGTTCAGAAATTTGTGAAATTTGTTAATCGAATGTATACTTTTGAGGGCCTGTGCAGGGCTACAATTCAGTTCAATTCTAGAAATTTTTTAACCAATGCAAAAGACCGTCTTAAAATCGAGGAAACTATAAAGATTTTCAACGAAAATGGATACGTTCAAATATAAACTCTTCATTGGAACCTACAGTTTGACCGTGGTCTCAAGTCTAATAAGCCAACACACTAAACTTATACTAATTCGCACCCCTATGCTTTGAAATATTGGATTCTCTATAACTTTATTATCTTTTTAAAAAATATTATTATACTTTTAACAATCCTGCGCCATTTTAGTGCTACACAATAGATAATAATGAATTAAAAGAAAAACTTTTACATAAAATTTTTGGAAACCCATACGCAATGCTGAGTATAAACATTACCTAAGAAAGTGTGTGACAAATTGTTATTGCAACATTGTAGTTATTTTTATTCAACAACAGCAATAATTCCAAAAAAATATTTTTACTTACATAACTACACTCATGTTATGCCAAAGAAATTAATAAAAATTAGTTACACCCTTGAGAGTATATTTTAAAATACCATACTTGTGTATATGCATTCAATTGCAATTTTTTGAACTACCGATACATAAAATATACATATTCGTTGGTAAAAGGTTCTACAAAAATTCGCATTTAATTTACAAAATTTTATATAATTTTTTCATATTTGCACACACATTCAAACATCTCCACACCAAAAATTTTTATAAAATTACGAAAACCTCATATTTATTGGTTTAAAATATTAAAAATTAACACAACATTTATAAAGGAACATGCAAAGAGACGTTATGTTGCGAATGTACCTTAGAAATTAGTTCAATTTGAACCCAATTTTTAAAATAATTTATTCCTCAATTGTACAATTGCGAATGCATACTCAAGCCACTTACTAACAATCGTCCAGCAAGCAAATCAGTCCATCAAACAATAACCAGTTTAACAGCCACAGAATTAACCAGTATAAACCAACTAACAAGCTAAAACTTTGTTCGTGTTCACATGCACTCTCATATCCTCTGATAGACATTGGAATACCCATAGTCATGTTGCAGTTGTTTTTTCACACCACATTGCTATTTATTTCACTTTTGACTGTTAGGATATGGTGTTTTAATTGACTGCCACCTTATCTATAGGAGAGATTAATATTTTATAGATCGAATAGAGGAAACAGGATAAACTCTATAAAATATAACATTGCCATCTCTCAACAACACGTTTTCATTCACTCCATTCGTCTCTGGAGTCAACTTCCCCCTCAAATAAAAATGATCAACAATTCAAGCCATTTCAAAACTGCCATTTTCAAGCACTTTGCTTAGTTAATCTTTTCTAATTTTGTAAAACTTTTTTCCTTAGTTTTACTGTAAATATGATTTCCTTTTTTAGTATTATTGTGATAATAATGTGTCTTTTTTCCTTTCCTTGCTTAATTTTCCTTCCATTTTTTTTAAATTTTAAGTTTTCTTTTTAAATTAAATTCTTTTGTTAAATTAGTTACAATAAATGATTCAAAAATAATGTTAGTAACAATTGCTAAACAATACTGTAATAAAAGATTTATTCTTGTTGGATTGTTTTGAACAAATAAATAAATAAAATAAATATGCATATATAGTATTTTACTTAATTAGTACTTTTTCATTCAATGTTCTAAGTAAAGGGTGTTTTTTATAGAGGTATAGAACTTTAGGTTGCAATAAAACAACGATGGATTATTCGATTGACATGAATTTTATTTATCCGAAAGATAATCTTGTGGCATTACATCTTAAATATGATTTCTGGCACGTGATCGCCACGGCTGGCGCGGATGTAGTCCAATCTGGACGTCCAATTTTCGATGACTTTTTCCAACATTTGTGGCCGTATATCGGCAATAATACGGCGAATGTTGTCTTCCAAATGGTCAAGCGTTTGTGGCTTTACCGCATAGACCAATGACTTTACATAGCCCCACAGAAAGTAGTCTAGCGGTGTTAAATCACAAGATCTTGGAGGCCAATTCACAGGTCCAAAACGTGAAATTAGGCAGTCACCAAACGTGTCTTTCTATAAATCTATTGTGGCACGAGCTGTGTTGTTGAAACCACATCTCCCGGACATCATGGTTATTCAATTCAGGAATGAAAAAGTTAGTAATCATGGCTCTATACCGATCACCATTGACTGTAACGTTCTGGCCACCATCGTTTTTGAAAAAGTACTGACCAATGATTCCACCAGCCCATAAAGCGCACCAAACAGTCAGTTTTCCTGGATGTAACGGTGTTTCCACATACACTTGAGGATTACCTTCACTCCAAATGCGGCAGTTTTGTTTGTTGATGTAGCCATTCAACCAGAAGTGCGCTTCATCGCTAAACAAAATTCGCTTATGAAAATCGGGAACAACGGTAATCTCGTTTTGGGCCCATTCGACGAATCTTCCGCAAAATCTTCCATAAAGTGGATGGAAACTGATCCAATTCCTGTGCTCGATGGCGGATGGACTCATTCGGGTCTTCCTCAATGCTACGCTCTACAGCAGCAATAGCTTCTTCTGTACGCACCGTACAGCGTCTCTGGGGATGCGAGTTATCAATAAGAGTAAACGTGGTGCGAAAACGTTCCATGGTTAATCGAATTAACGACGACGATTTTGTCGACGATAAAATGGACGTAGTGCGCGATACGTTTTCCGCACAGAACCATTATTTTCGAAATAAAATTGCACTATTTGCAAGCGTTGTTCAGGCGTGAGTCTATTCATGATGAATTGCCAAACCAAACTGAGAATAAATCACTTGACAGCTGTTAAATCGGTCGCCATCTTGAAAAGTAATGCCAACTTAAAGTTCTATACCTCTGTAAAAAACACCCTTTATAAAGAAAATATTTTTGAGTTCACTCAATAAAACTGACAACTTACACTGTCATTAGGTGGGTGTATTTCATTTTTTTATTTTGTAGCATAGTGTTCTTTTAAGAAATAATTTAATTGAAATAAAGGAATTAGCATAACAATGGTAAATAATAAAAAATGTTTAATGGCACTAAACAAACTTTTAACTTGAGACACTGACAATGTGCACTTATTTGAAGCGGATTTCAAGCAACTCGCTAGCACAAAATGCTACCCATACTATAAAAAGTAATCCGTGAATTTCTCCACAAAAGATTTTATTTATCTCTGCATGTAATTTACGATTTCCTTAAAAGACATTTTGTTTTTACCTCTCTTAAGCTATAACAGTTGGTTTGGTTTTGACCTCATATCGAATGGAGAAGTAACTTCTTTATAATGAAGGAGACTATTTTGTATGCACAGATTGTTTGTAATTTATCTTGTTTCATGTCAATAAAAGAGCTCCGACCAATCTTCAACTCTCTAAATCAGTTTAGTGTCACTTTTATTACAAATCTCCACAGAAAAAAATATATTTAAGGAGAACAACGTAGCAATTCTTATTTAAAGAATCGGTTTATAGAAAAAATTATTGATTGTTCAACAAGTTATCAAGATATATAATTAATGTTATCTAACTGGGCTTTTACCAGAAACAACCAATACGTTCACTAAAAATTAAATTTTTGCAGAACGGGAGAAATTTGATGAAAACATTATTAGAAACTTAATCAGTAGCATGAAAATGAGCATATTTAGTTTAATTTTAAATAAAAGTAAGTAAATAGTGTGTTGGCTCATCATACGTAAGCCCTCAGTTCCAAACCTAGGTCCGAAACTCTCGAAAAAATAATTCTTCGGCGACTTCCTGTCAGCAGATTTCTAGCAAAAACTCAGAATGTAAATAATAAATTCACTAGGCATGAGAAACTATGTTGTAAGCCTGAATGAAGGTTTGTAATTACCAATTATGTAAATTAACAAAAAAATTATTAGAATATTGTTACGTTTTAACCTTTTAAAAATGTTTAAAATATGAGTTCGTAGATTGTAAATAATTTAAAAACAAATTTGTTTTTAGTTTTAATTAAATATTTTATTGTTCGCACAATTCTGTGTGCCACTGTTCACAACTTGATGTCAACAACTACAATTACTTTATTTTTTATTCTTCTTTACACTCTTTTGCGTAAACAGTAACAATTATTCGACAGATCTTTATAACGGAGATCTTCAAACCATGATTATACTCTTCAAACACCGCACGTCTTCACACAAGACTGACTGAATTTTTCCTGATTCTGTTGCCTGCTTTGTCTTGCCTTTTATATGCCAACGTAAACAGTCTGATGAATGATCTTGAAGTCGAATGTTCGTGGCTTCGCTTTCTCGGGATTTGATTTGATATAAATAACACATATTTACACATATTCTTGCAGTGTTTGTTGTTGCATTTTTGTTTACTTGTTTATCACTTTTTTATACTGGTGTTTTGTTGGTATATTTTTGTTTACTTTTTAACATGTAAACAAGTTCATTGGTTTTGTTTTTGTAGCTTTTGTTTACAATTTAAGCGATGTGAAGGCAAAACACCATTTTCATTTTCGGAACAATATTTATTTTCGCTACTTTATAACAAAAATATATGAGGTGACCTTATAATTAATGCATTATGTAACATGAATCACACAACAGCAATAAAAAGGTATAAAAATATTGTATATCCTGAATAGATAAACCTGAAAAGATAAATAATTCTTCAAAAGGAATATAATCGATTAATATTATATTTTAACACATATTTGGAAAATTGAAGTGACCTTGTAAATGTAAGACGCACTATATAACGATCTATACTTTTTTTATTAACATATACATGTTGAAAATATAAATAAAATTAAATGTATTTGTTTTATATATTATTTCATATATGACGTTAACCTAAAAAATTTTAAAACATATATCTTAAAACTATAAAAATACTATCCACCACACACATACACTGTATACGAAATACTTCTATATTAAACCAACTAAATGAAATCAAAAGACCGACACACACTAGAAAACGAAACATGTGTTTTGAAATTTTTAAATTTTATTAAAGCTTTATAAATAAATTTATCTCTTCATCTGCATGAACGAAACATTAAATCTCTGGGACACATTGCGTATGAGTATCATGCTCACTCATACTATATTGTATGAAATTCAGCACTCATACGTTCTGCATAACAAAATATCAGTGAGTGTTACAAGTTCATACTAGACGTGTGCACAAGACATTTTGTTAGCTTACCCTTCACTAAATGCAATACTGAATTGTTCTCTTTTTTGTTGGTCTTGATTCTACGAGTACACTGAAATGTGTATTTCTCTTTTATTCAAAGTATACAACAGCACTTATTTATCTGTGGAAATATGCTTTGTGTTGTAAGAGCATATTTCACCATTGAAACTAAATTTTCAGTATTGTCAAATGAATTTCAGTAGTGTCAACGTTTAAAAATATGCGCACATAAGTGTTTCTATACATTCTTTGCTTCTGCCATGAACTCTTCCAACAACAATCTCTCTTCAAATTGCTATGTTCATATTCGTTGATGTTCGTGTCCTATGTGTGTAAAAAGCCGAAGATGTTCGGCTTATAGTTCCCACTATAATTTTCAAGCAAAAGTTTAATTTGTCTTAAATTAGTCTTAAGACTTAAGAAGAGTCTCTGCCCTTCTATATCTTATCTTTCGCAGAGTAGAGCTTATCGTGGTCTAAAAAGAGGATTTGGCCCTAAAGCAAGCATTGCTGTGTTAATAATAAATTTAACTACGATCTAGCAGAATGTAACGCTGCCCATATTGTGTTATTCTTATATCTAGTCAACCGCAAGGAGTTGAGGGCTCAGACTATCAGATAATACTCCCAAGCCCCGCCCTCAGTTCTTCCCAACCAATTTCGATTAAGTACGTCTTCCGGTGGTATGAATTCCTAGTTGCAAAATATCTCTTCCTTGTGCCACACGTCCCCAATCTATCTGTATACAACAGAACGGTAACCTCATGGAAACTGTATGTAGCAACCTTTCTCAATTCAGTTTCATTACTTAGTCAAAGACACAGTTAAGGAGAGAGCTGTCTTCCAAATGATTTGTGAGCTCACGATGCTTTTTCCTATAATTATCCTAATCCGCGGTTTAAAACCCAGTTCAGACATCAAAAAAAACGAAACATAATAAACACTTCTTCGGTATCTTCCTCACAGCAGACTTCTAGCAAAAAATTTGAATGAAAATAATATTGAAAGAATATAATACCCTCCTTTGAAAATATTTCTTCCTTGTCTCACTATACGTCCTCAGTCTATCCGTATACCAGAAAACGGTAAACTTTTTACAGCAGTATGTAGCAACCAAATTGCTTCATTCATTTTCTTTACTTTGTCCAGGGAACAATTAAGGAGAGAGCTATATAAAATCGCGATGCTTTAGTTTATTATTATACTAGCCACAATCTCAAAGACCATATGCAGTTGACTTAAGTCGATCCCGGTTGTACAAGTCCTCCTGAACTTTTCTAAAATTTACATACTTCTTTCAAAACAAAATACGGCCAAGTAACCGTATACAAAATTTAATTACACTCAGACACAAAAGTATACATAAGGTTAACAAATTTCAGAAATTTTTTAACCAATCCGTTTTCGTTGAAAATCTTTATAATTGTCTGACATCTTTCTTCGATTTTAAGACGGTCTTGTGCATTGGTTCAGAAATTTGTGAAATTTGTTAATCGAATGTATACTTTTGAGGGCCTGTGCAGGGCTACAATTCAGTTCAATTCTAGAAATTTTTTAACCAATGCAAAAGACCGTCTTAAAATCGAGGAAACTATAAAGATTTTCAACGAAAATGGATACGTTCAAATATAAACTCTTCATTGGAACCTACAGTTTGACCGTGGTCTCAAGTCTAATAAGCCAACACACTAAACTTATACTAATTCGCACCCCTATGCTTTGAAATATTGGATTCTCTATAACTTTATTATCTTTTTAAAAAATATTATTATACTTTTAACAATCCTGCGCCATTTTAGTGCTACACAATAGATAATAATGAATTAAAAGAAAAACTTTTACATAAAATTTTTGGAAACCCATACGCAATGCTGAGTATAAACATTACCTAAGAAAGTGTGTGACAAATTGTTATTGCAACATTGTAGTTATTTTTATTCAACAACAGCAATAATTCCAAAAAAATATTTTTACTTACATAACTACACTCATGTTATGCCAAAGAAATTAATAAAAATTAGTTACACCCTTGAGAGTATATTTTAAAATACCATACTTGTGTATATGCATTCAATTGCAATTTTTTGAACTACCGATACATAAAATATACATATTCGTTGGTAAAAGGTTCTACAAAAATTCGCATTTAATTTACAAAATTTTATATAATTTTTTCATATTTGCACACACATTCAAACATCTCCACACCAAAAATTTTTATAAAATTACGAAAACCTCATATTTATTGGTTTAAAATATTAAAAATTAACACAACATTTATAAAGGAACATGCAAAGAGACGTTATGTTGCGAATGTACCTTAGAAATTAGTTCAATTTGAACCCAATTTTTAAAATAATTTATTCCTCAATTGTACAATTGCGAATGCATACTCAAGCCACTTACTAACAATCGTCCAGCAAGCAAATCAGTCCATCAAACAATAACCAGTTTAACAGCCACAGAATTAACCAGTATAAACCAACTAACAAGCTAAAACTTTGTTCGTGTTCACATGCACTCTCATATCCTCTGATAGACATTGGAATACCCATAGTCATGTTGCAGTTGTTTTTTCACACCACATTGCTATTTATTTCACTTTTGACTGTTAGGATATGGTGTTTTAATTGACTGCCACCTTATCTATAGGAGAGATTAATATTTTATAGATCGAATAGAGGAAACAGGATAAACTCTATAAAATATAACATTGCCATCTCTCAACAACACGTTTTCATTCACTCCATTCGTCTCTGGAGTCAACTTCCCCCTCAAATAAAAATGATCAACAATTCAAGCCATTTCAAAACTGCCATTTTCAAGCACTTTGCTTAGTTAATCTTTTCTAATTTTGTAAAACTTTTTTCCTTAGTTTTACTGTAAATATGATTTCCTTTTTTAGTATTATTGTGATAATAATGTGTCTTTTTTCCTTTCCTTGCTTAATTTTCCTTCCATTTTTTTTAAATTTTAAGTTTTCTTTTTAAATTAAATTCTTTTGTTAAATTAGTTACAATAAATGATTCAAAAATAATGTTAGTAACAATTGCTAAACAATACTGTAATAAAAGATTTATTCTTGTTGGATTGTTTTGAACAAATAAATAAATAAAATAAATATGCATATATAGTATTTTACTTAATTAGTACTTTTTCATTCAATGTTCTAAGTAAAGGGTGTTTTTTATAGAGGTATAGAACTTTAAGTTGCAATAAAACAACGATGGATTATTCGATTGACATGAATTTTATTTATCCGAAAGATAATCTTGTGGCATTACATCTTAAATATGATTTCTGGCACGTGATCGCCACGGCTGGCGCGGATGTAGTCCAATCTGGACGTCCAATTTTCGATGACTTTTTCCAACATTTGTGGCCGTATATCGGCAATAATACGGCGAATGTTGTCTTCCAAATGGTCAAGCGTTTGTGGCTTTACCGCATAGACCAATGACTTTACATAGCCCCACAGAAAGTAGTCTAGCGGTGTTAAATCACAAGATCTTGGAGGCCAATTCACAGGTCCAAAACGTGAAATTAGGCAGTCACCAAACGTGTCTTTCTATAAATCTATTGTGGCACGAGCTGTGTTGTTGAAACCACATCTCCCGGACATCATGGTTATTCAATTCAGGAATGAAAAAGTTAGTAATCATGGCTCTATACCGATCACCATTGACTGTAACGTTCTGGCCACCATCGTTTTTGAAAAAGTACTGACCAATGATTCCACCAGCCCATAAAGCGCACCAAACAGTCAGTTTTCCTGGATGTAACGGTGTTTCCACATACACTTGAGGATTACCTTCACTCCAAATGCGGCAGTTTTGTTTGTTGATGTAGCCATTCAACCAGAAGTGCGCTTCATCGCTAAACAAAATTCGCTTATGAAAATCGGGAACAACGGTAATCTCGTTTTGGGCCCATTCGACGAATCTTCCGCAAAATCTTCCATAAAGTGGATGGACACTGATCCAATTCCTGTGCTCGATGGCGGATGGACTCATTCGGGTCTTCCTCAATGCTACGCTCTACAGCAGCAATAGCTTCTTCTGTACGCACCGTACAGCGTCTCTGGGGATGCGAGTTATCAATAAGAGTAAACGTGGTGCGAAAACGTTCCATGGTTAATCGAATTAACGACGACGATTTTGTCGACGATAAAATGGACGTAGTGCGCGATACGTTTTCCGCACAGAACCATTATTTTCGAAATAAAATTGCACTATTTGCAAGCGTTGTTCAGGCGTGAGTCTATTCATGATGAATTGCCAAACCAAACTGAGAATAAATCACTTGACAGCTGTTAAATCGGTCGCCATCTTGAAAAGTAATGCCAACTTAAAGTTCTATACCTCTGTAAAAAACACCCTTTATAAAGAAAATATTTTTGAGTTCACTCAATAAAACTGACAACTTACACTGTCATTAGGTGGGTGTATTTCATTTTTTTATTTTGTAGCATAGTGTTCTTTTAAGAAATAATTTAATTGAAATAAAGGAATTAGCATAACAATGGTAAATAATAAAAAATGTTTAATGGCACTAAACAAACTTTTAACTTGAGACACTGACAATGTGCACTTATTTGGAGCGGATTTCAAGCAACTCGCTAGCACAAAATGCTACCCATACTATAAAAAGTAATCCGTGAATTTCTCCACAAAAGATTTTATTTATCTCTGCATGTAATTTACGATTTCCTTAAAAGACATTTTGTTTTTACCTCTCTTAAGCTATAACAGTTGGTTTGGTTTTGACCTCATATCGAATGGAGAAGTAACTTCTTTATAATGAAGGAGACTATTTTGTATGCACAGATTGTTTGTAATTTATCTTGTTTCATGTCAATAAAAGAGCTCCGACCAATCTTCAACTCTCTAAATCAGTTTAGTGTCACTTTTATTACAAATCTCCACACTCTGATTCTACGAGTACACTGAAATGTGTATTTCTCTTTTATTCAAAGTATACAACAGCACTTATTTATCTGTGGAAATATGCTTTGTGTTGTAAGAGCATATTTCACCATTGAAACTAAATTTTCAGTATTGTCAAATGAATTTCAGTAGTGTCAACGTTTAAAAATATGCGCACATAAGTGTTTCTATACATTCTTTGCTTCTGCCATGAACTCTTCCAACAACAATCTCTCTTCAAATTGCTATGTTCATATTCGTTGATGTTCGTGTCCTATGTGTGTAAAAAGCCGAAGATGTTCGGCTTATAGTTCCCACTATAATTTTCAAGCAAAAGTTTAATTTGTCTTAAATTAGTCTTAAGACTTAAGAAGAGTCTCTGCCCTTCTATATCTTATCTTTCGCAGAGTAGAGCTTATCGTGGTCTAAAAAGAGGATTTGGCCCTAAAGCAAGCATTGCTGTGTTAATAATAAATTTAACTACGATCTAGCAGAATGTAACGCTGCCCATATTGTGTTATTCTTATATCTAGTCAACCTCAAGGAGTTGAGGGCTCAGACTATCAGATAATACTCCCAAGCCCCGCCCTCAGTTCTTCCCAACCAATTTCGATTAAGTACGTCTTCCGGTGGTATGAATTCCTAGTTGCAAAATATCTCTTCCTTGTGCCACACGTCCCCAATCTATCTGTATACAACAGAACGGTAACCTCATGGAAACTGTATGTAGCAACCTTTCTCAATTCAGTTTCATTACTTAGTCAAAGACACAGTTAAGGAGAGAGCTGTCTTCCAAATGATTTGTGAGCTCACGATGCTTTTTCCTATAATTATCCTAATCCTCGGTTTAAAACCCAGTTCAGACATCAAAAAAAACGAAACATAATAAACACTTCTTCGGTATCTTCCTCACAGCAGACTTCTAGCAAAAAATTTGAATGAAAATAATATTGAAAGAATATAATACCCTCCTTTGAAAATATTTCTTCCTTGTCTCACTATACGTCCTCAGTCTATCCGTATACCAGAAAACGGTAAACTTTTTACAGCAGTATGTAGCAACCAAATTGCTTCATTCATTTTCTTTACTTTGTCCAGGGAACAATTAAGGAGAGAGCTATATAAAATCGCGATGCTTTAGTTTATTATTATACTAGCCACAATCTCAAAGACCATATGCAGTTGACTTAAGTCGATCCCGGTTGTACAAGTCCTCCTGAACTTTTCTAAAATTTACATACTTCTTTCAAAACAAAATACGGCCAAGTAACCGTATACAAAATTTAATTACACTCAGACACAAAAGTATACATAAGGTTAACAAATTTCAGAAATTTTTTAACCAATCCGTTTTCGTTGAAAATCTTTATAATTGTCTGACATCTTTCTTCGATTTTAAGACGGTCTTGTGCATTGGTTCAGAAATTTGTGAAATTTGTTAATCGAATGTATACTTTTGAGGGCCTGTGCAGGGCTACAATTCAGTTCAATTCTAGAAATTTTTTAACCAATGCAAAAGACCGTCTTAAAATCGAGGAAACTATAAAGATTTTCAACGAAAATGGATACGTTCAAATATAAACTCTTCATTGGAACCTACAGTTTGACCGTGGTCTCAAGTCTAATAAGCCAACACACTAAACTTATACTAATTCGCACCCCTATGCTTTGAAATATTGGATTCTCTATAACTTTATTATCTTTTTAAAAAATATTATTATACTTTTAACAATCCTGCGCCATTTTAGTGCTACACAATAGATAATAATGAATTAAAAGAAAAACTTTTACATAAAATTTTTGGAAACCCATACGCAATGCTGAGTATAAACATTACCTAAGAAAGTGTGTGACAAATTGTTATTGCAACATTGTAGTTATTTTTATTCAACAACAGCAATAATTCCAAAAAAATATTTTTACTTACATAACTACACTCATGTTATGCCAAAGAAATTAATAAAAATTAGTTACACCCTTGAGAGTATATTTTAAAATACCATACTTGTGTATATGCATTCAATTGCAATTTTTTGAACTACCGATACATAAAATATACATATTCGTTGGTAAAAGGTTCTACAAAAATTCGCATTTAATTTACAAAATTTTATATAATTTTTTCATATTTGCACACACATTCAAACATCTCCACACCAAAAATTTTTATAAAATTACGAAAACCTCATATTTATTGGTTTAAAATATTAAAAATTAACACAACATTTATAAAGGAACATGCAAAGAGACGTTATGTTGCGAATGTACCTTAGAAATTAGTTCAATTTGAACCCAATTTTTAAAATAATTTATTCCTCAATTGTACAATTGCGAATGCATACTCAAGCCACTTACTAACAATCGTCCAGCAAGCAAATCAGTCCATCAAACAATAACCAGTTTAACAGCCACAGAATTAACCAGTATAAACCAACTAACAAGCTAAAACTTTGTTCGTGTTCACATGCACTCTCATATCCTCTGATAGACATTGGAATACCCATAGTCATGTTGCAGTTGTTTTTTCACACCACATTGCTATTTATTTCACTTTTGACTGTTAGGATATGGTGTTTTAATCGACTGCCACCTTATCTATAGGAGAGATTAATATTTTATAGATCGAATAGAGGAAACAGGATAAACTCTATAAAATATAACATTGCCATATCTCAACAACACGTTTTCATTCACTCCATTCGTCTCTGGAGTCAACTTCCCCCTCAAATAAAAATGATCAACAATTCAAGCCATTTCAAAACTGCCATTTTCAAGCACTTTGCTTAGTTAATCTTTTCTAATTTTGTAAAACTTTTTTCCTTAGTTTTACTGTAAATATGATTTCCTTTTTTAGTATTATTGTGATAATAATGTGTCTTTTTTCCTTTCCTTGCTTAATTTTCCTTCCATTTTTTTTAAATTTTAAGTTTTCTTTTTAAATTAAATTCTTTTGTTAAATTAGTTACAATAAATGATTCAAAAATAATGTTAGTAACAATTGCTAAACAATACTGTAATAAAAGATTTATTCTTGTTGGATTGTTTTGAACAAATAAATAAATAAAATAAATATGCATATATAGTATTTTACTTAATTAGTACTTTTTCATTCAATGTTCTAAGTAAAGGGTGTTTTTTATAGAGGTATAGAACTTTAAGTTGCAATAAAACAACGATGGATTATTCGATTGACATGAATTTTATTTATCCGAAAGATAATCTTGTGGCATTACATCTTAAATATGATTTCTGGCACGTGATCGCCACGGCTGGCGCGGATGTAGTCCAATCTGGACGTCCAATTTTCGATGACTTTTTCCAACATTTGTGGCCGTATATCGGCAATAATACGGCGAATGTTGTCTTCCAAATGGTCAAGCGTTTGTGGCTTTACCGCATAGACCAATGACTTTACATAGCCCCACAGAAAGTAGTCTAGCGGTGTTAAATCACAAGATCTTGGAGGCCAATTCACAGGTCCAAAACGTGAAATTAGGCAGTCACCAAACGTGTCTTTCTATAAATCTATTGTGGCACGAGCTGTGTTGTTGAAACCACATCTCCCGGACATCATGGTTATTCAATTCAGGAATGAAAAAGTTAGTAATCATGACTCTATACCGATCACCATTGACTGTAACGTTCTGGCCACCATCGTTTTTGAAAAAGTACTGACCAATGATTCCACCAGCCCATAAAGCGCACCAAACAGTCAGTTTTCCTGGATGTAACGGTGTTTCCACATACACTTGAGGATTACCTTCACTCCAAATGCGGCAGTTTTGTTTGTTGATGTAGCCATTCAACCAGAAGTGCGCTTCATCGCTAAACAAAATTCGCTTATGAAAATCGGGAACAACGGTAATCTCGTTTTGGGCCCATTCGACGAATCTTCCGCAAAATCTTCCATAAAGTGGATGGACACTGATCCAATTCCTGTGCTCGATGGCGGATGGACTCATTCGGGTCTTCCTCAATGCTACGCTCTACAGCAGCAATAGCTTCTTCTGTACGCACCGTACAGCGTCTCTGGGGATGCGAGTTATCAATAAGAGTAAACGTGGTGCGAAAACGTTATATGGTTAATCGAATTAACTGCTCTGATGGACGATTTTGTCGACGATAAAATGGACGCAGTGCGCGATACGTTTTCCGCACAGAACCATTATTTTCGAAATAAAATTGCACTATTTGCAAGCGTTGTTCAGGCGTGAGTCTATTCATGATGAATTGCCAAATCAAACTGAGAATAAATCACTTGACAGCTGTTAAATCGGTCGCCATCTTGAAAAGTAATGCCAACTTAAAGTTCTATACCTCTATAAAAAACACCCTTTACTAATATTTTTTAAATATTTAATTAAATATCTAGATTGCACAAAATAATTTTAATTATTTTATATATTTTTAAAGATTTATAAAATATTTGGATTATAGAAAGAGTTATGTGTATGCATAAGTGTATGTATGAGTAAAATAAGTACTTTCAATTCAAATTAATTGAATGTCAAATACTTTATCTTAGTAATAAACATTATATTTAAAAACATTTTCATTATTAAAATTTTCCCAGAGTCTTATGTTTTCATTCAACAATTTATTTTATACTTATATGTACTGTATAATACTTATTAGAGCTTCTTTTAATAAATGTATTGTGTTAATACAAATACATACATGTATCCCAGGCGGATTTGTATGCAATTACTACTTATAAATTATTAAAAAAATTTATTTATCAATATAAACATATCCATTGTACATATGTATATACAAATTATAAATCATTGACATAGTGTTCATTTAAATTTCACACTAGATTTCTTATTGTATATAGGCAATTAAATACTTATTTATTCCTTCCCAATATTTACCAAAATTATGGTACAAATAAAATGTTTTCTGTTTTGAAATTTTTTTATTGATTTTATTTATTTATGTATTACAATTACACAACAAAATATAAATCTTATAAGTGAAGGCGCTATGAATGGGATCAACAAACTATGATAAAGGTACTCTCACATTTAAAAAATGTTTGACCCAAAAGTTAAACTATTTCTTTGCCATAATGTGACCACAAAATAATTTTGAGGGGCAAACAGAAAAATCTTCAATTTTGGGAAAATAAAATTATTTGCCTTCAAACAAAAATGTTTTAAGTGTGACACTGTGTCAAATATTTTCATAATTTTTGGGCAAATATTTGTTTGATCCTACATATTTTTTGTAAGGTCAAACAGAGGCAAATAACAGCTGTTTAAGGCTGCAAATATTTTCATTCGTTGTAATATGTATTCATTATATATGTACAAATATTTGGGTGCCGGCATGTACATACATACATACATTCAGAGTCAGAAAATGAAATACACATGAATGAATATATCAATTGCTATAGTTTTCTATATCAAAGCTATTCAAAATAGAAAAATGTATTGTATGATGAGTAAGGGCAAATACTGAAAGAAAGGAAGAATTATTTAATTAAATATACATATGTATTATGAATATGTCTGTGAAGTTGTTGTAGTAGGTAGTGTGATAGGTTATTACAAGTGAGGCAACGGTTCAAACTCCAGGTCAGACATTAAAAATGAAATACAAAAAAGTATATCTGCGGGGTCTTTCTCTCAGCAGATTTTTGGCAAAAACTCTAAGAAAAAATAAAATTTCCATGCAAAAGTTTCTCAAAAATCTGTAGGTTATAATCCTGACTGAAGGGTTGTAATGTAATTACATACAGACATAATTGGCCATTACAACCCTTCAGTCAGGATTACGGCCTAGATTTTCACACCACTCACGTTGAGTACGTTAATTTTATATGTGAGTGGCGGAACCTACAGTTTAACGTCGACTCTGAACAACAAATTTTTGAGAAACCTTTCATGGCAATTTTATTTACTCTCAGAGTTTTTACCAGAAATCTACTGAGAGGAAGTCGTCGAAGAAATACTTTTTGTATTTTGTCGTGATGTCTGGCCTGGCGCTCGAATCCTGGCTTTTATTTATGTCTAATAAGCCAACACACTACCTACAAGACTATGGCGACTTCATGTATATATCCTTGTTGATATCAAGCGCTATCCTGAAGTTTGTCACCACTCAGAGGAATCAAAATCATTCATTCCCTATATAGAATTAATGCTCGTATGGTCACATTACTATGGCATCTCTTAAAGGATTTCACAATATTTTGTGGAATACAAAATCAGACAGGGACAGAAATACTTTTTGGAATATTTGCTGTCCCTTTCAAGTTTCGCCAATATTTGTCAAATTCCGATTCTTCTCTGTATAGTCGGTGGTTTATACCCTTTGCATAAATAATAACAAATATTCGACAGATCTTTGTAACGAAGATCTTCAAACCACGATTACTCTCTTCAAATACACCGCGTCTCCACACAAGACTGGCTGAATTTCACTAACTCATTCGTCTGCTTTGCCTTGCCTTTTGTATGGCAGAGTAAACAGTTTGATGAATGTTTTTGAAGGCGAATGTACGCGGCTTCGAGATCTCTGTAAATGTAATCATCGTTGTTTCATTATTGTTGTTTATGTACTTTGTTTACATTTATTCTTGTAGTGTTTGTTGTTGTATTTTTGTTTACTTGTTAACCATTTTTTATGCTGGTGTTTGTTGTTATATTAAGCAGTGCGATAATTTGTAAACAAGTTCATTGTTTTGTTTTTGTAGCTTTTGCTTATAATTTTATTGTTAAACGATGTAAAACCAAAACACCAGTATCTAGATTTTTTTATTTATTTTCGTAACAAAATATTCTTGCATTTATTACAAAGGCGGCAATATTAACACCAACTTAGGTATACATGGAACAGGTGTTAAAATGTAGACAAAAGGTAGAATTCAAACCATTTTGTAAATGAAAAATAAAATGTATTCAATAAATATATTGTAAGTAATGGCTGCAACATGGAATAACTTCAAAACAAAATGAGGTCATTTTAAATTTAGTAAGCTGGTCTTAACTAAGCTATTAAGACGGATATGATGAAAATTACTTTGTTGGTGAAATTTAATTTTTTTAAAAAATGGCATTGCCTTTAATTTGCTCCACTTACCATTGGAATTGCTGACGCTTTCAATAGTATCATAGTTTGAGCTTCTGAGAATGGCGAATTTCGTACGCATAAAGCTGAAGGTTGTTTGTTAAAATTTGCCACTTTATGGACTTTGAAGTTGTAGAGAACTAACTTCCTTCTTTATACAGTAGCAATGCTTTCAGGTCGACGCCTAAATTTTTTATGTACGGAAGTTGAAATTTTTTTTTTTAATATTTTTTACGAGTCTTCGAATATTATATATTATATAATATATTAGGTGCACTTTCTCTACAGCTGAATCATAAGTTTTCAACACTGAAACATAAGTTCGGCGAAATGCCATCCGCTAAAGATATAGTGTTACTTTGTCCTTAGACATTTTTAAAAAAATGTTTCTTCGCCGACTTCCTCTCAGCACATGTCTGGCAAAAATTCTGAGAGTAAATAAGATTGCCATGAAAAAGTTGCAAAATGCTATTCATATCTCTCTAAAAATTGACAACTAGGGTCTTAAATTCGTTTGCATTAAAAACATAAAAGAAAGTAATACATTACATTTTTTATTACACTAATCTTGAAGCACTATTACGTCTTCATAATGTCTTTTCAAAATTTTTACATTGTTTCCAAAAAAATTTGCAGAACTAATCTTACATTTATGTATATCTTTTTCGCTCACGTATAAATTTACTACGTTTTCGAACAATTCCAATGGACTACAAACAATGTGTGACATATTTATGTTTTCCTTTTGTATGCACTCAGTAAAGTTTAATTGAGGAAGCAAAGTGCAAGCGACTGTATATATTAAAATAATACAAACTTAACGCACTTTTTTGCTTTAGAGTATCAGATTTGGTGTTTTGTTATTTATGTTATAAACTGCCTCATAATAGAACAACAAACTGAAACGAAGTATTGGAACAGTGATTTGATTACTTAGGGCACTATTGTTAAAGTTCAGCAACATAAAAATAAAACTTACGAACAATGAATAAAAACTATTATGAATGTCTCTGATTTTTCCACTTTCATGTCGCATACGAAAGTGTTAAATTTTTAATATATTAAGTGTTGCACTTAATCACAATAAACTGAACTTAAATGGAAAGTAATGAAAAATTAACATTTCACATAAAAACAGTAAGGGAAAGACGTTTTATGAAAAGCTGCAAGATGAGTGATTGTTAACAAAAGGAATAAAACTCCAAACGAATAAACAATTTTCTAGATACTCCCATTCACAATTATCGATGAATCAGTTGCTGACTTAATGAGTAGAATTAAATATGAAGAAATTAAGACTATAGTGGCGAAAGTAGCAAAAATAAAATGACAATAATTACGACAAAAAACAGCATTTACAATACCAACATACAAAAAAAAATGTATATCATAAATTGCTGTTGCACCAAAGGAAAGAAGTGAATAATTATTGAAAAAGTATTTGCTTAACATTGTTCAATTTTCCTGGCCTGACTGCTTGCAAATAATCGCACGCTCCATTTCACATGCAGTGGAGTGAAGAAACAAACACCATACTTAACAATAATATTCTTAACAATAATTCACTTAGGGCCATTTTTTGAGTGCGAGATTAAGCTCAAGTTTAAGTTAGTCTCCAGTTAAATTTATTCTTACCTTGATTGAATTTGCATTTTTTGGGTGGGAGCTTAAACCTTGTAGAGCTGCCGCACTTATAAGCAAAAATTGCAACGTGTTTCACAACAATTTGCTTTTGTATAGAGCAAAAACAGCTGAATACTATTGATCTTTAAATAAAAAAATAATTTTTGAAGAATAATAAATAAATTAAGACCGGCAATTTGTGTTATGCATACATATATAATTCATAACCACTTAAATATTTGTCTTATTCGGCTTTCTCTAAAATTTGGCAACTAATTTTGATAGTTAATCTTAAGTAAACTCAAAAACTGAGTACGAATATTAAAGTTAACTTAATCGTTATCGTTGTCGTCGCCGTAGTCTAGTAGGTAGTGTGGTGGCTTATTAGACGTAAAGCCAGGGTTCTAGCACGAGGCCAGACATCAAAACAAAATACAAAAAGTATTTCTTCGGCGACTTCCTCTTAGCAGATTTCTGGCAAAAACTCTGAGAGTAAATAAAAAATTGCCATGAAAAGTTTCTCAAAAATCTGTCGTTCGGAGTCGACATTAAGGTGTAGGTCCCACCACTCATGCATAAAATTAACACACACAACACAAGTGGTGGGAGAAACTAGGTCGTAATCCTGACTGAAGGGCTGTAATGACCAATTATGTATGTATGTAATCGTTATCTCGCACTCAAAAAATGGCCCTTACTCGATCCAAATACATACTCGAGCAATAAAATAAGTATATTCAAACAGCTTTATGAATGACACAAATGTGTTTTTAATTTGACAGCCTTTAACGTTAAAATGTTTGTTCCCCGTATAGCAATTGTAATTGCTATTAAGGCTGTGTTTTTAATGGTCCTCAGATTGGATAAAATAAATTTAATATCAAAAAAGAAAGGAAAAATCTATCAAAGCTTTAAAAAGAAAACATCACATTAATCCTTAATATTTAATGAAAAAGTTTTTCTTTTTTAATGATGGTTTAATATGATAGGAAAATAAAAATAAGTTTGTGAAGTGTTCTAGAGAGTTAAGATACAGAGACATTTTATTCTAAGAGGAAGCCGCTAAAAGCAATATATTTTCCATATTACTTTCTGCAAGATGTCAAAGGTAGGGTTTGAAATCACGAGCTTTTGTCTAGTAAGCCAGCATACTACTACTATGGCGATTATACGACATTACTGTGTATATTTAAAGTTAGAACATAGACGTTAAACTTCATTTGACCGGATGTGCAAGTACTCGTCTGTACAAAATGTTCCCATGCCATTCTTCACTTTTTCCACAACAAATTTTCTATATCTCTGTAGGAAATATTTGATTTCACTGAAAGAATTTTTTGGTTTTAGCTCTCTTACTGTATAGAAATTTTGAGTTTCCGTTCAAGAAATTTTGATCTTGACTCTCATATGGAATGAACAGGTGAATGGATAGCTCCTTTATAGTTTGTGCACAGATTGCTTTTAATTTAGTTTCATGTTGAATGAAAAGCTCCGAGCAATCCTTAACGTTGCAAATTAGTTTAATGGCTTTTTATCACAAATCTCCACCGAAAAAATTATACTTCAGAAGAACAACGTAGCAATTCCAAAGAATTCTTACTCAAAGAATTGTTTTATATCAAATATTATTGATTTAATGGATTGCCCAGCATCTTCTCTAGATTTTAATCTATTGACAGATACATAAGGAATGCTATTTAAGTCGGTCTTCATCAATTTGGTGACAGGCATTCACTAAAAACTAAAATTTCAGAAGTAGTTTGTGGTAGAGTAAGCGGAGGTTCAAATATTGCAATTAACTCAATACTTAAACATTTGTTGGACGACATGTGTGAGGATAACTTACAGACGACGTATGTATATTCAAAACTTTCATCAGAATTTTCTAATTCTAAATTTATTTTTCTTCAGCAGTTTACTACAATTGCAAACAGAAGATAATTTATCATTACAATTTAAGAGCATGCCTCCATAATACATTTAATGAATTATGACATCACTTTATACCCTTTATCGTTAAGCCATTTAAGAGTTATTTTGATAGTGTGATTAGCATGTTTGTCAAGCTGGAAGACTATTTCTTAAGATTATATACATATTTCGTTTTTGGCAAAGGGCAGGGAGGTTCGTTGACAAAATGTCAAAGTAACTGTTGGTTTCGTCCGAAAATGTGATCATTTTATAATCGTAAATGGTATAATTTTAGTACTCCTGAGCGAAATCCAGGGAAAATTTTGGATGGCGTTTTGTGAGCGGTGAAGTTTTGAGGCGGAAGTGTTATTGCGTGGGAATGTATGATGGCGGTTGGAGCGAATAGTTGGCAGAATGACTGCCAATAATTACGTCGACATTTAGCCAATGAACCTGCCTGTCACTTGTCAAAAACTACCAAAATGTCAGAGTCGATGCTACAGAGCTAATTTAACATTTTCGGGTAAATTAAACAAATAAAATTTGATTGATTTACAAAAGAATCCACACCTATTCAGCCTTTTCTGTACCGCCTCCCTCCAAAGAAGTTTTAAAAATTCTAGTAAATTTGCAATAAAATATGTCTTCTTTGAGGACAAATTTATTAATTATTTTATTATGGATTTTATGGATGGATGAATTCCAATGTATGATGAAATTAGATGCTCTGCCTCTTTTAAATTTTTGTTGGATTTATAATTTTTCTTTTTTATTGTTAAGTTTTTTTGAACACAATAAGTATTTATTAATATTATTTATGTTTATAAAAAACAGAATTTAATTTAAGCTAAAAGCTTTTCACCCCAATTAACAAATGATGCGTTCAACAGCTGAAACATGAATTCAGTTTAATGCATTAAAAAGGACAGAAGACGATGAAATGAAAAAATAATGATGGAAATGCAGAAAAGAATGAAACAATAACCTTTTTATATTTGCGTTTGTTTCAGTTGTACATACTTCAAACTTCATAAACAACTTTAACGGATGTATGGTCTAAGGAAGTGCCATGAAGGAGGAAACCAAACTTAACTAATTGCAGTACATAATCTAAAGCCATAGCATGATTAAAACAATAAATATAAGGGAAAATGTTTTCGAAATCTAATACAAAAGCAATTTGATGAAGTGAAAGAAGTATGCTTGAAATAAAGCAGATGAATAAATAAAGAACTACCAAAAACAAAAATTTTAGGAAGCATTTCGAGTATTAATTTTAATTGAATTCAACACTTTTCTATAAAATAAGACAAACAAAAATATGGTGCAGATCCCAATTGTATCTTTGCTTAAAATTTTCCTAAATAAAACAAAAAAAAGAATAGTTGTTTCAATGAACTTTCAATACAGAATATTATTAAAACGAGATGGAAGTTACCGTAGCCTGCAAAAAATATTTCTTCGACGACTTCTTCGTAGATTTTCGTCAAAGACTCTGAGTTTAAATTCAATTTGCCATGAAAAGGTTCCCAAAAATCTGTTGTTCGATATCGACTTTAAACTGTATGTATGTATATTGTCCACCGTATAACAATCTTTTTACATAAATATCTGAGATATGTTGAGGTTTTCAACATATTTGTTTGAGTGTTTTCATCGTTGAAGTCAAATCTCTTTCCAACTTATACCTGTTAAGTAATGATTAATAATTGCAATGATTAGTAATTTGATTACTTTTTTTTGAATGGTGAAATAATGATTACAATTACGATTATTTTTGGTTTTAATAGTTAATAATTGATTATAATTACAAAATAATCAAAAAATAATTTGGATTACTGACGATTAGTCTAATAATCAAAAAGAATCAAAAGTTATCCAAAAATAATCAAATTGTTGTCAATTCGAGGCCTAATCCATAGATACAAAATTCGCTTTTTTCACTTTCTTCGCAAATCAAGCGCAAGTCTTTCAAACACAAACTAATGACTTAATTCAATACAACGGTAAACCTTCATTTAAGAAGTATATTTTATGTACTTCATTTAAGAAGTATATATTACGGTACTACTATGTAGTAAATTAAAAGCAAATATATAATAAATTTTTTACATAAACTAGTCATGTGAATAAAAATGTTTGATTTATTAAATCTGAATAAATACATTTATATACATACATTCATTACTTACAATAATTCCTCTATTCTGCATGGAACTTTGTTGAAAATTGTTCACTTTAAGTTTCTAGATCTAGTTGCTACAGTTTCTAGGATATGAGATTACTGACATTCATTTCATATTTTTTTTTAATAAAAAAGAAGATATACCGTGTTTAGACTTAACTTCATACCTAATATAAAATAGCAATATTGTTGGAATTATTTTATTTATATTGATCTGTATTTATTCTTTAAATACAATTTCCAGCACATATTCTCAGCGCTACCAGTTCCATTGTCCATTAAATCAGTAAAATGGTTAACAACTTTGCCTCAAGCAGTTAATAGTTAAGTTAATGCTTCAAGAGTTGCTTGTTTGTCGGACAACGATTTAACATAGCCCATAGTTAACTTTAGTTAAAGTTACCTTTAACTAAACCCAACTTTAACGGAATGTTGTATTAATGGCCTCCTTATTATTTTTCACATTATTATATGTGTCCCAATATACTTTAAGAGTCGTCAATCACTGATCTGAAGGATTAGTAAATTGGTATGAAATATTGAAATTAACTGGATGAATAGATTTTATTGTTTAATTTATGCATGCAGTCTTGGCACATTACGGAAGTGTAGACTGTTTAATTCCCATATTGAGAAAATATGAAAAATACTTTTTGTATTTTGCCTTGATGTCTGGCCTGGGGCTCGAACCCTGGCTTTACGTCTAATAAGCCAACACACTACCTACTAGACTACGGCGACTTCTGCATCATGTGGCTGCAAAGATATAATTTAACTCTTCAAAGACACATGACAGCATACTCACATCTTGTTCACAATTTATTTCAATTAATTTATTAATTTCTAATTAATACAATACATTTACAAATTATATCTGATTATTACGAGCTTAGTAACTTAAATCCCACACTAATAGTGTAGCACGCTGTACTAACATCGTACTCATATCGTTCAGTAGACCAGTAGCTTTTCAAGGTGTTAGTGTAATTAAAATTAGAGTTGAATCAGAACCTTAGATTGACATGTTTTTGTTTGAATGAAAGTTTTTCATATTTGTAAAAAAATAATTAAGAAGACCACCACACAGCATGTAATATTGTTGAACTTTATCTTCTGGATGGTATCACAATTTTTATTGTCTTTGATTAACAATTTAATTAATGTGGGACCGGGGACAGGACGGACGAGAAGTGGGAAACCTTACCAATAATAATACTTGTAGTACTCTACCAATAATAATACTTGTAGTACTCTACCAATAATAATAATTGTAGTAGCCTACCAATAATACTAATCATAGTAGCTCAGCAAAATGACAACGACTTATAAAAAAAACATTGAACAATAAAATATAAAAAAAGGAGTTAGTCGACAAACTGACAAAAAAGAAAAACAATATAAATTTTTGTAATTTCTAACATCATTAAATGTGTAAAAACTAAAATATTTTAAATAAAAAAAGTTTTCTTTAAAAAAAACAACGTTTTCAAAAGAGGTTTTCTTTAAAAAACCCACATTTTGGGGGCTCAACCAGTTTATTTTTCTTTTTGAAAAAAGAAGAAATCTATTGTTTGGAAAATAACGTTTAATTTTAAACGTTTAATTTATAAGAAAGAGAGAGAGAGAAAAGTGAAAGTCATAAAAACGCAAGAGACATAAATATTTTATCATTATCATACGTTTATGAAGCCAATCAATTGAAAGCTGTGCATAAAAGTTGCTGCAAATATCGAGATATTCACCTGTGTGAGAGAAGAAGAGATCAGTGTATGTTGAATGCGTTTGCGTATAGCCAACGAGGGAATCCAATTGGAAGTATTTTTTTTTTCATGACACAATTTTGGTTTGATTTGAATGTTTTAAATTTTAAAATTCTAATCGAAATACTTTTGTTTTATACTACAAAAATCCAATTTGAATTTTGTTTTGTATGTCAATAATCCAATTTGATTTATGATTTAGAATTCCAATTTCATTCGAGGACATTTTGATTATTTTTTTTTTGCATTAATACTAGTTTTGATAAAACATTCTTGAGTATATATATAGGATTTAATTCATTTAATACTTATAATTAATCTTTTTACAATTTACTTTTGTTTTTACTTACATATTATCGTTAATTTAATTACGTACAAATTAATTTCATTCTTTTAATATTACTCATATTTACTTATATATAATTTATTGTTACTTATATTTTACGCTACATTTGTGAATTTTTTATATAATTGGACGAATAATTTTGTTAAATAACATGAACGTAAACGAAATTTTTGCTTTGACAGTTGACGGTCTAAAGGGCAAGTTGACAGAGTTAGGACTACCTACAAATGGACGAAAGGCAGAACTTCGTGATCGACATCTGACTCGGAATATATTGATGTCACTTCGCGGCATGAACCGGGGCCAGTTATTGAAAGAAGTATATTCACGCTACGAGATATTGAAGACTCTTTAACTAGTTTTTGTGGTACCGACAACATTGGGATAGATGAGTGGAATTCTGATTTTGAGGATAATGCTGAGGCAGTAGGTTGGAGTAGTTTACATAAATTTATCTATGCAAAACAGTTGTTGAAAGCGGCGGCACGTATGTTTATTCGTAGACAGAGTGGGATAAAAAATTGGAACTCCCTTAGGGAAGCACTTGTTAAGGAATTTGGAACCAAGCTAGCAGCTATTGAAGTACATCAGATATTGAGAAATCGAAAGAAGAGGAATAGTGAAAGTTTACGAGAGTACCTCTACACACTAATGGAAATAGGAAAACCCGTTAAGCTTGATGACGATAGTTTAATTCAATATTTTGCGGGCGGAATTCCTGATTCAAAATTCGGTAAGGGCATCTTATATCAAGCTACGAGTGTAGAAGATTTGAAGGATAAAATTAAAATATATGAGAAAATTCGGAGATCCACTCCACAGGCGCCAACCTTCAAAATATCTTCCGATTTAGGACAGTTAGATAAAACAAAACCGAATAATTATTCCAAAGGCAAATGCTATAACTGCGGAGGTGATGATCATTTGGCAAAATATTGTAAATCAGGGAATTTTAAGTGTTTTAATTGTGGAAAAACAGGTCATAAATCATATGAATGTAGGATAAGGACTTCGAACCAGATCAAGAAGGAAAACGAAAATAGATCATGTACGGTAGGAAATTGTAATAAGGCGGGGCGAAATGACAAATCCGTTACAGCGTGTATTTTGAAGCCAAATCGTGTTTTTAAGGAAATTAAATTGGACAATTTTAAAATTTCTGCGATTATCGACTTTGGTAGTGATATTTCCTTAATTAGGTTGGACATTTTTGAAAAGTTACACGGCATTGAAATTCGTAATGGAAGGGAAAGTTTTGTAACGGCCAATGTTGGTGAATTGGTGACTTTAGGACACTTTGATAGGACCGTTAATATAGATGGTTTTGACTTTAAGGTTAGATTTTACATAGCTGAACAATTTCCATATGAGGCTACAATAGGTAATGATATTTTGGACCAGACGGATATGATATTGACCTCAAATGGTGCAACTTTCAGACGTAGGAAAGAATCTGAAGTAGAACAACGTGATGAAGTGGACGATTTTAAGATATTTTGTTCAACAGTTGTTATCGACGATGATGTTGCATTGAACTTGTCACATTTACCGAAGGAGACAGCAGGAGAAGTTAGCAGGTTAGTGAGGGACTATAATCCGGAGAATCTTGAACCATCTCCTATTAGTATGAAAATAATATTGTCGGATGATATTCCAATATTTCAAGGACCACGTCGTCTATCTTATGAGGATCAAGGTGTTGTTGAGCAGCAAGTTAAAGATTGGTTAAATGAGGGCGTTATACGACCGAGTACTTCTGAATACGCATCACCAATCGTTCTAGTGTCTAAGAAGGACGGCACAAAGAGACTTTGTTGCGATTTTAGAAAATTAAATGAGAAAATTATGAGAGATAACTTCCCAATGGTTTTGATTGATGACGTGTTGCATAAATTAGAATCCGCTAAGATTTATTCCACACTTGACTTAAAGAATGGTTTCTTCCACGTACCTGTTGAGGAGCAGTCGAAAAAGTGTACTTCCTTTGTAACACACAACGGCCAGTATGAATTCAATTACGTACCTTTTGGAATTTCTAATTCTCCAGCGGTATTTTCTCGGTTTATTTTTTCGGTATATAGGGAATTGATTCAGGACGGTACTATAATTGTGTATGTCGACGATATCATAATCCCATCGGTGGACGTTTCGGAGGGAATCGTGAAATTGCGGAAAGTAATACAGGTAGCTAGAAAACATAACCTACGAATTAAGTGGGAGAAGTGTCAATTTTTAATGAATAGGGTTAATTTCCTCGGGTATATAGTTGAAAATTCGACAATAAGACCATCAATAGAGAAGACATCAGCAGTTGAAAATTTTCCAGTTCCAAAGGACAAGAAGGCGTTACAACGTTTCTTGGGCCTCACGTCGTATTTTAGAAGATATATCTGTGGATATGCTACAATTGCTAGACCTTTATCTGACTTACTTAGGAAGAATAATGATTTTGTAATGGGAGAAGCTCAAATAGTATCATTTAGGCAACTTAAGGAAAGTTTGACGTATGCACCCGTTCTAAAATTGTACAACCCAAATGCTGCTACAGAAGTACATACCGATGCAAGTATGTATGGTTACGGAGGTGTTTTGCTTCAGAAGAATGCAGACGACCAACAATTTCATCCAGTGGAGTATATGAGTCGTAAGACTACCGATGCACAGCAAAAATACCATTCCTACGAACTCGAAGTTTTGGCAATCATCGAAGCATTAAAGCAGTGGAGAGTATATCTAATGGGCCATAAAATAAAAATAGTGACAGATTGTAATGCTTTTGCGATGACTATAAAGAAGAAGGACGTTCCATTAAGAGTGTCTAGGTGGGCCATGTTTCTGCAGGAGTTTGATTTTATAATAGAACAAAATGAGGCACGTTGATGCTTTAAGCAGGTTTTTATGTTTGATGTCAGATGACTCGATAAAGCATCGACTCAAACAAGCACAGATGCAGGACAATTGGGTTAAAGCTGTTAGAAATATCCTTGAAAATGGAAATTATGAGGATTTTTATTTGAAACACGACCTAGTTTATAAGGATCCAGATCGGGAACTTATGGTGATTCCGGAGAGTATGGAGGAGGAAATAATTCAAATTGCTCACAGAAAAGGTCATTTTGGTACTAGGAAGACACGAGAACTTTTAGAAAAAGAAGTTTATATACCCAACATCGTATCGAAAGTTGACAAAATAGTCCGTAGTTGCATAGAATGTATAATAACAGAAGCTAAGACAGGTAAACCGGAAGGACTCCTTACCACTATCGATAAATCGGATCGACCGTTAAGAACATATCATATTGATCACGTCGGCCCTATGGAGGAAACAAAGAAACGCTATAACTGCATACCAGTGGTAGTTGATTCTTTTTCTAAGTTTGTTTGGTTATATCCAACCAGAAGCACTAGGGCAGAAGAAGTTATTGATAAACTCCAGCGTCAATCGGCGATTTTTGGAAATCCGGAAAGAAATATATCAGACAGGGGAACAGCTTTCACATCAAATTTGTTCAATAAGTTTTGTATGGAGCGTAATATTCAACACCTTCTTATTACAACGGGGGTTCCTAGGGGAAACGGTCAGGTAGAACGTATTAATAAAGTAGTAATAACATTGCTATCGAAACTGTGTGTAGAAGATCCACAAAATTGGTACAAGCATGTAGATAAGGTTCAACAATGTATAAATAATACTCCTCCACGTAGTACAAAGTATTCACCGTTTAAGATTCTTACAGGATGTGAAATGAGAACAGATGAAGGAAAAGTCATACGAAATATGATTGAGTAATTTGCTGTAGAAGAATTAGATGAGCAAAGAGATGAAATTCGGAACACAACCAGGTCAAATAAAGCGAAAATTCAGGCAGAAAATAAGAAAACGTCTAATAGGAAGAGAATTCGGGCATCATTGTATAAGGAAAATTAATTAGTGGCTATTAAACGAACTCAATTTGGAACAGGTTTGAAATTGCGACCGAAATATTTAGGGCCATATAAGGTGATTCGAATCATGAAACACGATAGATATGAAGTTGAAAAGGTTGGTGAAGGTGAGGGTCCAAAGAGAACCGGTACCGTAGCTGAATATATGAAAAAGTGGAACCCGTCATCCGAGTCGAATGACCGTGCAGGAAGGCCGAATGTGGGACCGGGGACAGGACGGACGAGAAGTGGGAAACCTTACCAATAATAATACGTGTAGTACTCTACCAATAATAATACTTGTAGTACTCTACCAATAATAATAATTGTAGTAGCCTACCAATAATACTAATCATAGTAGCTCAGCAAAATGACAACGACTTATAAAAAAAACATTGAACAATAAAATATAAAAAAAGGAGTTAGTCGACAAACTGACAAAAAAAGAAAAACAATATAAATTTTTGTAATTTCTAACATCATTAAATGTGTAAAAACTAAAAAATTTTAAATAAAAAAAGTTTTCTTTAAAAAAAACAACGTTTTCAAAAGAGGATTTCTTTAAAAAACCCACATTAATAATTTAATAAAATATAGCAAGAATTTCTACATTGTGTTCTCCATGACTGTTATATAACGACTGCTAATCTATATTAAAAATGCAGGGAAAATGGAGATGAAAATAAGTTCTTTAACTATATTTGTGCTTTTCTTGAGTTGACTTCCTTTATATGCAAACAGAAAGGAGATAAACAATCGATGACATTCAATATTAGTAAGAATACGAACAAATACAGGTTTACTTCTTATAAGGCGGTAGATCGGATATGTTGTGTGCTATAAGCATTCAGACGTATGAAATCTTTAAGAAGGCATATTGTTTTATAAAACGACTTTTAAAATACGGACTTAGTGGAGGACACCCTGTATTATTACCATGGAAAATGCGGTGCAGATGTAGAAACAACCATAAAATTATTTGGACTGCTTAACATTACATTAGTAAAACCAACCGAGAGATATTGCAAAATGAAGGAAATGTATCAGCAACAATTATGTCGGTTAAAATATAACAATTCAGGAATGTAAATTGGGGATTGGGTAATATTTAAATGCAGCCAAACAGAAACACAGAGCTGTACTCAATTGTAATATAAATGAAATACTAAGCGGAAGAATAAATTGGTACACTTTTGCAGTTAAATATAAATTCTAAAAGTGAATGCAATTTAATGAAAAACTGCAGCAATCTCAAATGTACATGACATTGTAATCTTCTCGCTGTCAATGTTCATTTTAAATTTTTTTATTTTGTAGTGTACTGGCTTAAGAAGCAACAATCAGTGATGAGTGGACACTACACAAATTTTGCCACTTAATAGCAGAATTATGTATTATTATTTTTAAATGCCTGAAGGCATGGTGAACAAACATCGCATCTTTTTAAATTCAATATTTACTTACTTTAATTAATCCCTTCCCTGACTCTCCTACAGTGTATTGATTTTAAATAAAAGTTTTCAGTCCGTAGATAGCATTGTCACTTCCTTCCTCTTGTTAACGTGCAGGACTTGTAGCCGTTTCTGTCGTCTTTCAAGACAAGAAGGCGAAGAAGAAAATAGACCCCTATTAATGTACTTGGATCGACAGCAATTTGATCAGACCCTGTGCATTGATCCAACTGGCACATGTACAAATGAAGTACAAATAGAGGTAAGATGGAAGGGCATGGTGTCAGCAGAAGTCCTTAAGCTGAAATATACAGTTGTCAGTGCGCGGGGCAAGTTACATATAGTCTTGTTTTTAACAAGAGAATTAGGGAACTTATATCCAGGTTTACTCAAGTGGATGACAGGATAGTGTAAATTTTAGCCTTATAAGTGCCCAAGAACACTCATAGTATCAAGGCGAACAAACAAAATTCTATTTAGGTAATGCTCCTTTCTAAAAGAAAAAAATGTGATAAAACGAACTGTTTTCCTTAAATTTAATTAAACGTTTCCAATACAATTTATTTTCATCATACATTGGTTTAGGAGACGCTTTAAATTTAATATAATATTTATAAACGAACTTGTAGAAGATATTTAAATTTAATTACAGCGGTCAACATTTATTTTTTATTTTGTATATACATACATACTTATTGGCAAACAATCCTTTGCTGCTATAATAAACTTTAGGGCAGACCGGTAATAATACTAAACGGAAACAGAACTGTTTGCTCAATGAAGGTTTCATCAGGTGTCTATAAAAAATCGTAAATTTTCTTCACAATTGGAAAATGTTTGCACACATTTGAACGAAATTGTTTGTTCGTTACCAGTGCCTTTATCGTTACCTTATAATGTCAATTTTCACCTGTAGTTAAATGCTGCTACCTACTTACTTTGCTTGCTTTTTTGTCATAGATGACCAATAACTCTGTCTTTATTTAACATCTTTTCAGTTATTGGTTTTTCTTCATTTTCGTTTTAATAGTACTAACATTCAAGAAGAAGCAGTGAGTCCAGATAAAACGTTGTTGAATTGTGCCATTGCGACCGCCTATTACTACCTTTTCCTTTTTCGCCCTGCAAGTCATTTTAATAACAGCTTTTAGGGCCATTATTACTTCTTGCCGTTAAACTTGCCTTTAGCTAAAGGGAACTGAAAAGTTACCTTTAACTTATTTTCGTTATTACAACTTACAGATAAAATAAAGATAACTTTTTCAAAAATATGGCTGTGGCGGAAAAGTGTCGATAACACTGCTCAAATTAAACAAGTTTTATTTCTTTTTTTGTTGTATTTGCTCACTTTGTTTATATTTGAAGTGGACTATTGAAAATAATATATATATAATCTGGCAAGTTCAAACCTAAACTTAACTTTAAAAGTTACCAGTAGGATGATATTTCCTTTAGCTTAATGCTCACTTCTACCTTATCGTCCACTTATAGTAATGAAAAACAATTTATCTGTTCTTTAAAATCCTCCCTTTAGTTAACGGCAGTTTATAGTAATTACCCTTAGTAATATTATAATGTTGATTTTATTCTATTTCGAGCATTTGATAAAATAAAAGAAGAAGTAAAAATTTAATAATATTAAAATGTTAGCCTTTAATAACAAATTTTATAGAATTATTAAAACTGACAGAATATTATTGAATGTAAAAGACGTGGTAGCCCAATTTATGAAAGCAATTTTATAAATTTTAACTAAGTCGCCGTAGTCTAGTCCGCAGTGTATTGGCTTATTAGACGCGAAGCCACGGCCCAAATCTCCAAGCCAGACATCAAAACAAAATACAAAAAGTATTTCTTCGGCGACTTTCTCTCAGCAGATTTCTGGCAAAAACTCTGAGAGTTAATAAAATTGCCATGAAAAGTTTCTCAAAAATCTGTCGTTCGGAGTCGACTGTAGGTCCCCCACTCATGTATAAAATTAACACGACATAAGTGGTGTGAGAAACTAGGTCGTAATCCTGACTGAAGAGTTGTAATGACCAATTATGTATGTATGTAAAACACTTTTATTCCACACCATAGGTGGAAAGTGTTGTGATGATTCATATTCATTGTTACAGAATATACATATTTAACTCCAGACATGGCCTATTCTCTGTGTCGACAGTGCTAAAAGACCTCAGTTTATATTTTGCTAGTCAGATGTATGACTCACATAATCTATTATTCTAATTTCCATACAAATGCCTCCAACCCGCTTGATTTGCCTTTTTCACTTTCCCTTTCATCGTGGGTCTTCGTCTCCTCGCAAGCTTGCCCAATACAGCGAATTCTCACATATTCTAGAGGCCACGGCTAATACAGCTTTCCCAGATAGTCACATACTATCTTCGATTTAGCCAAGTACTCGAATATTTCTATTGACCTACAGTGACAGACAAAAATATTTTAATGTAGACTATACTCAAATAGTTTTTGACAGTTAATGAGTAAAAATGTGAACAAGGAAAAGGAATAAGTTTTTATTTAATTGATCTTTTGAAGCAGTAGTAACATTTTTAACAATTTACTTGCAGATTTTATTAGAGCCCAAGTAGGTTTATTAATAATTATTAGAGTAACTTTACAAAATAAAAAAATTTAAGTGAGATGGTTATTAACGCAACTCTTTCGTCGCATTGGCGGTGACAAATACTTTCGACAATTTACATTTAAACCTAGATAATGTCTTCAATTTTATCTTTCCTAAAACAATCTAATCCTAAACATCAACAAAATTGTTCTTTCCTGGAACAAATTTAGCGAATAAAGTCACAGTGGTTTGATGATTAAATTTTCAATCTTACAATTTTATTTTAAAAGCCTTGCGCAAGGTGAAAAGATGTTAAGTCACGCCAAACCACTTCCGGAAATAAAGTTGTATACAAATTAATTTTTATAGGGAAATGGATAAAGGACTCGCTTTCATTCTCGAGCGCAAAGTCAAATACAAAATAACGAGCACACCCGCGCGCCCTCTACGCAGATGATATCGATAAGCCTGATTTTGCTACGATAAACCATTGTTTATCGACAATTGTCACTCTTGGCACACACCACCTGGCAAACCCACACAGCCTTAAGCTCAGACCACATTCCGATTGTGGTTAGCATCGAAAAGAATAATGCTCTATACAACCAGATCGACATACATACGTCACCTTCAAAAAGGCTAACAGTGTAGGCCTTTATTGAAAATAACATCAGCCAACTACCCACTCACACGTGCCTCAGAAGTGGTGATAAGGCATTCAGGACAATATTGCAGACAGCGGCAAAGCGCTTTATCCCGGCTGGAAGGTTATGTAATATGAGGTCGAATTACAGTTTCGAAGCGGCACGCTCAGCACAACAACGGAATAATATTAGAGCCGAAAACCCAGCAGACGAACAGTCAAACATTTGACATTCCAGATGAATAAATTAGTGAATGAACATCGACATAATAAATGGTTAGAACACCTAAACCAATGTTCCCTAGCCGCGAAAAATCTACGGAAGACTATTAGACATCTCTCTCGTCCAAGAGTAGCAATTTGACTGCAGTTGAATACAAAGATAGGAAACACTCAGAGGCGAAAAAATGTGCTACAGAGTTCTGCTGATATTTCATTGAACACCCTACATCGCAGAACAAAGAGAAAAGAGCAACATTAAGAAGTATTAGGATTTTACGGAGAAACCATAAAGGACACTCTCTCATTCAGGCTGAATTTGAGATCGCCATCGCCAACTCCAAACCATCCAAAGATTTGGGACCTGATGGTATACCAATTCTCGTGCTAAAGAAGTTGGGAGCTAATGCATTGAGTTTCATTTAAATACTGATCAATTTGTCGATCCACAGCCTGGTGACACCGGACATGGAAAGTCGCGATCGCCCCATTTTTCTGAGAGTTATTATAAACTCCACCCTGCCCAACGACATAAACAGCTGGACTGTCAATTATCTGGGAAGTCGGCAGGCAATTGGTTAGTTTAGGGAACAAAATCATCTCATAGAAAGATCAAGATGGGCATTCCACATGGTGGGTTTCTGTCACCTATCACCAATATCTATCTAACTTCACTTCCGGACCCGCCCACAAACGTCTCAATGGTGTCCTATGCAGACGACTGCACAGTCCTTGCATTAGGGGTGATCGTAGGCAACATAAGCGCTAGAATTACAAACTATATGACGACCATTGTGGACTACTTCCGGAACAGAAACTTAAGGGTATCCGCTACTAAGTCCTCAGTTTTTCTCTTCACGACGTGGACAAAAGACCGTCCCCTCACATCGTGTCGTAGGCAACATCATACCAACGATACGCTATCCTATGATCCTAGGGGTTACCCTCGATAGTCCGCTTCACTTCTCCTTTCACGCTACTAACGTCAATAGTAATGTAAGGACGAGAAATAGGGTGCTAAAGGTGCTAGCAGAAACAACATGTGGCATGGATAAAGAGACAATTATTACCATTTACAAGGCAATAGGCTGCTCGCTCTTTAACTATGCCAATATGGGCCTAATTCCTAGGCGAAACCCAAAGGCGAGCGTTAAAAACAACGTAGAACAAAGCACTACGTATCGCTACGGGATGCGTGAGGATGTCCAGTGTGGACCATCTACACGAAGAATCCAAGATACTGTCAGTGAGACAACTCAATGAGCTCCTGACAAAGCAATATCTTGTGGCCTCCCATCACAATCAGCGCATAGTCACTGACGATCCCACTTTTCTCCACATAAGACAGGACTTTCGACAATTTAACACGGACAACTTGAATGTAATACTAACAATAGTGGACTTATAATCAGTAAGTGAAGTGCAGCGTTGCTTACATCAATCGGCACTTACATCAATCATCAGTTACAGACCAGAACCACACGACACGGCACACCTCTTTGGATGTTGTGCCAAACCGGCAACACTTCGACAACCCTTCGCCAGTAAACTTGTGGCCCATTTTCTAGATCCATATTCCATAATATGTACCAATATCCCATAAGCATACAATAGAACATATAACATTAACATTTTCTTAATATCCAACAATGAAATACTTCAGAAACAGCAGCAGAACTGTTACAACAACAACAACAAAAAGTTTACTTATTTATACTTTTATTTAAGTGCAAGGAATTGTAAGCTAAGTTAACTTGACATGTTCTATACATTTACAAGTACTGAAGATCAAGAATTCTCGACTTGTGCACAATACCCGTATTTAAAAAAAAGGATTTGAGAAGCTGAAAACAATTTACAAAGATGCCATTAAATGTATGCTATAATGATAAACAAACGGTAAATGTAAATATATCATTTCTACAAATTGATTCGATCGATTCAGATTGTAATCTTGTAATTCATACATACAGTGGATAGCAAAAGTCTTAGTACGGCAATATATTTTAGCAAATTCATGAATTTTAGCCAAAAGTTTGTATGAAAATTTATAGTTTATATATTCCTGCATCCGTCAGTGTATAACAACTTTCTTTTATTCAGGGATCTAAAAATAACGATGCTTATAGCAAAAATATATGATAAAATATGATTCCTTACCTAGTAACTGTTTAGGAGTTCGCACTGGAAGAAAAAATGTAATTTCTGGGCCCTATTTCACTAAGCTACAAGTTCACAATTACAAGTGTTTTTGCCTGTAAAATTGTGAACTTGTAAATAATTGTGTTTCATAAATATACAATTACAAGTTTGTGGCTACAAGTGATTTTTACAATTTACAAGTCTACAAATCATACTTCTACAAGTCGTTATGTTTCACTAAAATAAATGTTCACTTGTACACTTGTAGAATTGTAGAAAAAAAGCGTAGGGTCGACGAAAATTCTCCAACAAATTTTACAAATTACAAGCGAATGATAAATTGAATTAAAATTTGATTTTTAACTATTTTTTAATAAAAATTACTTCAAATAAACACAAAATCAAACAATTTAAATATTAATTAGCATTTATTTATTTATTTTGTTTGTTTTTATTTATTTATTTTTTGAAATATGTGAATATAATAAAACAAACTATATCACAAATTATCGAAAGCGGCAATCGTCGGATGCCATCACATGTTGGTGACTCCTTTCCAATAACCTCCAAGACCAGGGTGTCCAGCTCCGTGAGCTTTTTGGCCTTTCCACCAGTCGCCCCTGCCTTTCGGGAGTTGTCTCTCTTGACCTTAATTAAAAAATATTATAATATAATGTTATCACTTTATAAAGCCAACTTACCAGTGTCGTCCTTTTGATATTTGCCCAAAAAACATCACGCACGTATTTGGCGTGTTTTCCACTTGACACAAGTCCAAGTGCAAGACACCTCATATGATGTTTTCCCACTCTTCCATTTTTATCTCTTTGGTAAGTTTATCGCTAAACTTACCAAAAAGAACGTCTTTGGCAGCTAAAATCTGCCGCACCACTCTAACTTTATTGTGTTGATTTGCCGTTACAAAATAATAATTTTCAATTTTTTAAACACAAATTATATATGTTTTGATTGATTAGTGGTGTGATAACAATCAAAACAAATTATCGATATACATTAGAGTACCCATAATTGCAAAAGTATTTAAAATAATTTTTGAAATTTTCATATATTTCATTAGTACTCTAATATACATATATTCACACATATATTTCATTTATCAAAATATCTTTGTAAAAATATTTTATTTTATTGTGATTGTAATTGTAGAAATTGTAGAAATTGTAATTGTAAGAATTGTAGTTTACAAGTAAAAAGCTACACGTATTGTGAAAATTTTCGTGAAACACAATTCATTAGCACTTGTAAGAATTAGAACTGTGATTGTAACTTGTAAACTTGTAGAATTGTAGTTTAGTGAAACAGGTTACTCAGACCTGTTTATCATAGATGCAGTTGGTGCAGGTGGTTTTACAGTTTGTCTCCAATTCTATTGTTTTTGTTTTGTGTTCAATGTGTTTTATAAATCTTCATTTCCTTTGTGCAGTATTCCTTTTTACTTATAGAACGTAAATATAAAAAAACCGTCCCTGGAGTAGAGTATAACAAGCTGACAACTTCTGTTATGTGTTTCAAATTTACATGTATTTATATAAAATGTTTAAAATTCATGTATGTATCTGCACCAATTGCTGTTGTATTTGTTTTACAACTCAACAATGTATCTCTAAAATAATTTGAAATTTTGAAATTTGCGATTATGTTTCCAAATGATATTTAGAAAGTAGACTGAGATATCTAAATAGAATAAATACATAATTTCGCATCTGAATAAATCCTCAAAAGACGCTGTAATGTTTACAGCAATCACACACAATTCGATTAATATTTAAATATTTAAGAATCTTTAAACTTTTAATTGAAGAAATTAAAAATATTCCAAATTATCCCTTTTTTAACACAAAATAAATGTTTATTTACATTTAGTTTTTCTACTTTCACCCTGTATATCTGTTGCTTCTAACACATTTGATTCGCAAAACATTATAATATTTTTTCTCCCTCTACGAGGAAGGCTAAGGTGCTGCTTTGAGCGTTTTTTAAATGTCAAAAGTTTCAATTCTGTGTATTTTGTGATTAATACTGACTATTGTCTGCTTTGTATTGTCCTTTTATATGTCCACAGAATCAGTCTGATGAACGTTCTTGAAGCAGAAGGTTTTTGTTCTCGCCTTCTCGAGGGTTCTATAGCGCTTCCATTGTTGTTTGTGTATTTTGTTCACACTGCTTGTTGTTGCGCTCGCTTACGCTGCGATTCGTAATCTATACCTTTCTTTTTCTTACTCATGGTCTTTTATTTATTTATAACAAATTCGGTGTATGTGTTTGTGTGGCTTTTGTTTATTGGTTTGATGTGAAATGATAATACACCGTTTCCATTTTCGTAACAATATTATACAAATTTGCTTGATTAACTCCTTTAACTAAAGGTAAGCTTTTAACGGGCAGATAATTTTATTTTTGTTATTATGTATGGAGTCAACGTTAAGCTACGTGTAACTTTTAAAGTTAAGTGGCAACCTTAAACATAAACAAAATGACCAAACACAACAAAAAATGAAGCTCGTCGGTGCCACTGTGTTTTAAATAAACTTGTATAATTTGGCTAAGCTTAGATGACGTGTACTTGTCAATTACGAGGTCGAATTGACCCATTGTACTAATTTGGCTAAAGTTATCGATATTGCTCCGACACTGTTATATAAAAAAGTTTATATAAAAAAGTGAACTTTATTGTATCTGTAACTTGTCATAACGAAACAAGTTAAAGATGACTTTAAGTTGTAATAATGGCCTAAAGTCTGATAGATTATAATGTTCGAACACATCAATTATAAATCCCTTAAAATTACTGTGGATTCCGATTTTTTTTTTGTTGTCTTATAAAACACAAAGTAATATCAGCAACGGTTTAACTTCATTTAAACTCAACTGCATCCTAAAGTCTTGGAGTTGGTCCTCCAGGTATGTGTGTGTGTTTTTTTCATATTTTATGTCGTACTAGAAGCTCTGTAGATATTTTGAAAAGTTTATTGTTTATTTCTATTACTGTTGTTTTGTCGGTTATTGTTCTTTTCTTTCTATTTCTACATGAAAACAAAGGCTAAAAAAAAAACATAAAACATCAACAAATGTTATGAAGTGACTGCAAACTGTTGGTTATGGTTGTTTTTGTTGTGTTTTAAACAATCAACACTTGTTGTAGTAATGAAAATACATACAAGAAAAACCTACATATTGTGTATGAAAACCGGAAAAGTAGTCATAATAATAAAAAAAGGAGTAAAGTAGTCTTTTCTTAGGACTGTAACGACAAATCTATCTTACGCTCATTCATTTATGTTAGTCTACTAAAGTGTTTTTTTTTTAGTTAAACCTGTTTATGTACCAGTCATTGTGAAAAAGGCATGTAGCTGAGGTAAACCCTTCAAAATAGAATCGTTAGATAAAAATATTTCTTCGGTGACTTTTTCTTTGCGTATTTCTGGCAAAAACTCTGAGAGTAAATAAAATTAACATGAAAAGTTTCTAAGAAATATGCTGAATTAATTAAAGTCACGTAATTGTTTATAAATATTTATACAACCTCGGAGTATACATATGTTTACAATAATTCAAAATATTAGGTTAGGCATCCACCTTAAAGCGTATAGCTTATTTAAGTCCGGAGCTCGCGTTGTAATACTTAGATTTCGTATTTCGTCATACAATTCTAACTCTTGGTTGGTATATCTCAATCATTCCAATAGTGTCGATTCCATTAGGTGTGATTTATATCCAAATTAATTTTGGCTAGACGCGTTCTATCAATAAATTCTGCATGCAAGAGAATTCATCCTTTCCGTTTCCCAAACGCTAAACAATGACAAAAAAGCTGTTATAGTCTCTTCATCCTCGTTGTTACAACTTCAGCAGAAGTCGTTGTGCGTGTATACATAGAGATCAGTGCCTCGGTATATAGTTCAGGATATGAACTCCGGCCAAGTTAAACACAATTTTATTTCATCATATTTATTTTAAAATAAATAAAGTTTATGGGTGAACAGTTGTTTGTCCTACTGCAAAGGAACGGCAATCGTATTTCCATATTCGGGCAACTTAGGTATACTCGTTATCTTTCCCTCTGGATTTTCTGGCATTCTTGGATATTCGTGGATTTGTTGTACACATTTTCGAGTGACTTACCATAAACTATACCATTATGATAAATATTCCGTTGGAGTAAAATATGTACATACATAATTAGTCATTAGAAGGATAACGACCTAGTCTCTCACAGCACTTATATTGTGTGTTTTAATTTTATACATGAGTTTTAATTTTATACGGGATCTACAGTTTAAAGTCGACTCCGAAAGACATATTTTTGAGAAACTTTTAATAACTTTTTAATCAATAAAATTTGTTGAGTTCATAACATTAGATTTGTTTACCGCACGATTTCATCGTTGGAGTCAAAACGCTTTCTTCGATGTTATTTCAGGGCGAATGAGAAAGCATCCTACTTCATATGTATTGACAATTTTGAACAAAATTCACTTCTTTCCATTATGTACGCAATTCACGCGGTAGTTGGCTGTCAATGGATCAGAAACCCACTGATATACAGTGCATGACAAAACAATGGAAACTTGTTCAAAAATTTATTTATGTGTTACAATCGGACGAAAATTTAAAAATCTTTTTAAGAAATCGGCAAAATATTAATGCCTTTTATTAATATGCACTGTTATTAACATTTCTGTATTTTAAAAAATATATAAAAAGACTATATAATTCAGTAACTAAAAAAAAAAATAATTCTATTCACATATTTGATGTTGACAAAACAATGGAAATTTTTGAAACTTTTTTAATTTTTGAATTATATAATTCATTTTTATACATAATTTAAATATACAGAAACGTTAATAACAGTGCACATTAATAAGCTCCACAAATGTTTTGCCGATTTTTAAAAAACATGTTAAATTTTCGTCCGATTAAATACATTTTTGAAAAAGTTTAAATTGTTTTGTCAAGCACTGTATGTTGATGATAATAGCAGTGTCCCTCTTCCATTTAAGAGGAGTGAAATTAAAAATATTTTAAACTCCTCTATTTGATTATCATTTGTTGTTAGTATTTCTATTTATTATTTATATATATTATTTATATCTATTTAAAGCAAGTAACCAAAAATGACAAAAATAAAAGATATCAAATGGCAAAGGAAAATAACAAAAATGTAACAAATTCGCGTGACCTACAGTTTAAAATCGACTCCGAACAACTGATTTTTCAGAAACTATTCGCGGAAAATTTAATTATTTTCAGAGTTTTTGCCAGAAATCTGCTGAGAGTTTTTGTTAGTTAGTTTCGTTGGATATGTCTGACTTGCACCGTGGGCTTGGTCCGTAGCCTCGCGTCTATTAAGCTAACACACTATCTACTAGCCTACGGCGACTTCTAAAACGATATAGCAAACTAATGTTTTCATTGCAATATTTTGTGTAGCTTCTCTTACGAATAATTTTATAGAAGTTGCTTTGAGCTAATGTTATGGAAACATTCGTGTGTCAAAATAAAATTAAATAAAATCTTAAAATTTTGATGTTATTGCCGTTAATTAATTTCAGTAGGAATTCCACCAGTACCACAAAAATTTATGTATAAATTTACGAAATCCTGTTAGTTGTTTATGTGCTTTGTTTTATAATAATAATAAAGTCAAAAATAATTTTGGGAACGTCTACCGTTATAATGTTTAAAATGATTTTTAGCTTGAATTTAAATTAATATATCGTTAGTCTCATTCGTAAATGTGTTAAGTCCCTTTTTTCAAATTTTACAGGAGACACAAAAAACATTGCGGCTTCTTCAGTTTTTAAAATTTGTAAACTTTTTAAACGCAATTGTTTTTACAAAATAGCTCTCTTTAAATGACCTAGATCAAAAATTAAGAATAATTAATAATTAATATTCGTGCTGTTAATATTTTTCGTAGTTTTGTGACTTAGCGTTTTTGCAAACTACAAAATTACAACAACTTTAAACTACATACTGACATTTTTTTTGTCGTAAAATATGTATTTAGTATAGTGTTATCGTTTTGCATTAAAATCTCAATTTTGGAAAAAAGTGGACTTAGCGTCTTTGCGAATTATACTAACCATATGATAGATTGAAAACACTTTTGTCTCATTAAAGTTAATTAAAACAGAAACCAAAGAAAATAAAAAACCTAATGATAATTGAAATTCATCAACCACAAAGGTACAGAAAACTACCCATCAAAAATTTACTCTCATCTTCTCTTTTAAATAAACTTATAAAGATCCAACTGTTTGTCCCATTTTTCTTAAAATTTTTTCATGATTTCGGTTGACAGCAACTCATAAAACCTCATGTTGTTGACTGTTTAAAAATAAGGACACTGAACTTCATGGACAATATAACTAATAGCTAGAAAAAATAACCAGTTGTGACAATAACCACATACATACATACATAATTGGTCATTACAACCCTTCAATCAGGATTACGGCCTTGCTTCTCACACCACTCATGTTGTGTGTGTTAATTTTATACATACATGACCTACAGTTTAAAGTAGACTCCGAACGACAGACTTTTGAGAAACTTTTAATGGCAATTTTATTTGTTTATGACAGAAATCTGCTGAGAGGAAGTCGCCAAAGAAATATTTTTTTCATATTTCGTTTTGATGTCTGACCTGGGGTTTGAACCGTATTCTTACGTCTAATAAGCCAACACATTATCTACTAGACTACGGCGACTACTGGTTTTGTTAATTACATTTTCTTTATAAATACATATAACTTCACGTCGTATTTTTATACCAAATGCATTATTTGCTCATAATTCAGTACAGGATGTGTGCGTGAATGTGTTCTTTCTTCGTGTTTAATGCGAATAATCTCATTTCAAAATAATTTGAATTCACAAAAATCTCATTTATTTTCCCCGATTACCGATTTTCCCAGCATACCATTACTTTGTATAAAAATAATTAAAAAAGTAATTTCAAATTAAAGTTGTAAATATGTACATACTGTTTGCTTGTCTTATTGAATTGCAATTGTGGACATCACAAACAATAAGCATAAAATCCCTTGCGTGGCCATAATCGTAATCATAATTTTTAATTCTATCCATGCCATCAAAACATAATACTCCTTACCAAGGCGAATTCATATAAGGTGGTGTTGCCAGCCCAGGTGATAGCTTTTTTAAGTACGAGTGATTGTCGAATGTTTTGTTAACGTACAGTGAGCAAAAATAACTTGTACACTTACTACCTCGAAATACATTTTTGAGCAAAAACTTATCTATAAATGGAAAATTATTGTCATTAAGACTAAATAAAAGCTTAAAAACTATATTTTGATTATAAACATTTCTCAATTAGTTACGTATAAAGAAAATAATCGTTGTGTAATGTATGTGTAATGTATGTCTTGGTAGCTAATGTAATATCCCTTTAGGTTTCTTAATTTATTAGAGAGCCTTAGAAACGTAGTTGACTCTATAGTGTTGGCAAAGTCAATTGCCGAACTGTTTTTGAGAAACAAAGTACAAACTATTTCTTTTAAGCTAGTCTTATTTCTGATTTTATTTAAATCTTGTCTCAGCTTATATACTATTTTGATTTTGTGTTTTCTTATTCTATTTCTTCTATTCTATGTTATTCTATGTTATTTAATTGCCCTACTTAAAATTATTCGTTTACAAAAATAGTTTATATTCTACTTGTTACGAAATCGATATCATATATTTATTTACCATGCATTCTAGTGACCCATATCAATTGACCCATATCAATTGACACCAGTCACTTGAAATGCAAGTCATATTTTTATTCATATTTGTTTTGTTTATATTTCCATTGTATTTTTATTTCGGTTTTTTTACTTTAATTTTATGTATGTATACTTGTGTATGCATGTTTATGCACTACAGTCGAAACTAAAACATCCAACAAAAGAGATATACACACACACCAGTCAGGAGTACGACCTAGTTTCTCACACCACTTATGTTGTGTGTGCTAATTTTATACATCGGTGGTGGGACCTACAGTTTAAAGTCGACTCCGAACGACAGATTTTTTGAGAAACTTTTCATGGCAATTTTATTTACTCTCAGAGTTTTTGCCAGAAATCTGCTGAGAGGGAAGTCGCCGAAGAAACTGACTTTTACGTCTAATAAGCCAACACACTACCTACTAGAATACGGCGACTTCAAAAGCTATATAATAACACAAAATAACAACTTTATGTCATTATATGGATTTGCCCTTGTCATTTTTGTCATATGGCGAATTTCATTTGAGAATCCTCGAAAAAAAGCAACAAACCAACATGTAGTTTTATTGAAAAAAACACTGCGAATTGAGTTGTTGTAATTTTGCTATCACCTTACTGAGTTCGCCCTGCTCCTTACCGACTCATTGAAATTTTTGCAAAAGTTTGATTTTAATTTCAACGCTTCTTTTTTTACTTTTAGGTAAAAGTAATTATAACAACATACTAACGAAACAATTTTTCCTACTATTGCAAATGGTTAACAAATCGATTTAGACAGCCCATGTTTCATGGAAAAGTAAAAATATACTAACAGTGACAATATTTGAAATGTACGGTATTAGGCATTCAGAATACTAAAACGATAAAGCATAACATGGCAGACAAAAAGATACGATAATTTTCAACACCAACAACAAAACTACACATACAGAAGTTTAAGGAATTGAAATCTAAAGACGCCATTTCACCTGTACTCTTTATTTTATTTTTTTATTATATACCTGTACAGCAACAAAAATACTGTTATTATGCCCGAATATCTTCTATATGACTCTGAGGCACTTGTTGATGGATATCTGAAGTTTTTCCCATCATGCGTGAAACTAACCGTTGAATATCAGTTGTTCTTGTTTTCCTCGCTAAGAAAGACAAACCCTCATACAGCATTGGCGACAGGCCGGCCGTATTCCAACAAATTCCTTTATAGCGAACGTTGAGAAGGCTTTGGCGAATAGACACTTCTCACCAACAGCATTGATTGAGCTGAAGTGCGCTTTCAACAATATCCATATGGGGGCGGTTATCATGGCTGTCGGTTTGAGCAATATTGGGAAATTTTTAGGTGTATTAAATAGAGGAGGTAGAAGTTCTTTCGCCGCTTTTAGAATATTATGGTGGAGAAACAGCTTCAAGAACTACAACCTTAAAACCACAATTAAGACTATTGTGGATTTAGGTTTTACCCGGCACACCCATTCCTGGAAGTTCAAGGAGATCATAAAACCATTATCAACATTATGTTTATCGTGAAGTTTAAACACAAATGGAACTTATGCTAGAATATACAAGGGTTGACTGATTTGATAATTTGACGATACTCCATAATTGAGGATATCCTAATCCAGAGGAATAATATACGTGGAGATTATTTTGGACTACAAACACTTATAGATGGGAGATCAAAGAAAGCGACCATAACTGTTTACACCTCTCAGAGTGCCAAGGTCAAGCATTGGCAACATACACCTCTCATCACATTCTTGTTGTATTAGACAGCGATGAAACCTAATATGGTTTGCGGTGTTTACGTTTGGTAGACAGTTTGTACAACTCCACCTAACAATCTTTAATTTGTAACCAATTTGTATCTTTAATTTGTAACACCCAGAAACTATAGACATGATTACATGCTTACTTATAATTTTTTCAGTGCGTGGATCCAACCTCTGCTCTCTTTATATCTATTTTATATATATTATCTGCATTTTGATTGCCACCTATAGAGTTTACTACAATGCAAATTTCATTGTAGAATTATAAAAACAATTCGAAGATTTTTGTATTTAAGAACAATTTCTATATCTATTTCAATATTTCAACGAGCATATTCTATTGTTCAACCTGTGTAATTAATATGTAAACATTGTTTTCAACTGATACTGTTATTTTGGATATAAATTTTGTATATGTGTATCCGTATATACGTAAATAAACATTTTGATATATTTTATATTAAATTTGTTTAGCATACATACAAAAGGACATTCAACAAAATTAAAATAAAAAGCTTTATTCAAAATTTAATTACAATGTCCCAATATAGAGCATTTCGTATCACTATAAAAACATTGTATATAAATAATTACCATTATTTAAATACTACAAATGTAGAATACACATGCACATGTATGTTAATATATGGTGTACACATGTAAATAGAATCTGCCAAACTATATCAAATATCATGTTGGTTATGACTTTAATTAATTTATTTTGCTCTTTATCTAGTTGCCATTTTAAAAATTGAAATGCTGAGAAATATTAATTTTTTAGATCAAAAATTAGAGCATTGTCTAGGTATACTCGTATAGTGCATTGTGTTGGAACTTGACAAATAGGATAGGAGAGGAACGAAAGAGGGAGTAGAGTTTGTGAATATTAGTTTTGTTTAAAAACAGAATTCTGTCTGTACTGCATTGTGAGTTTCACTGGCCAATTACCTGTTCTACCAATAACTGTTTCTACGTGTTGACGTTTTATCGTCATTTTGACGATTTTGAGCTTAAAAAATATCATATTGACGATTTGACGATTTATGCCCCTTACTTTGACGATTTTTAGAAATTAAAAATTTACATCATATTCCTAACTTTAGTACATTAAAAGCCACTTTAAGGCACTTTAATTATTATATTTTTATGTTACTTTCGAATATTTGTGATGATTTTTCTGTATTTTATTCCTTTTTAATCCCTTAAAAGTCAAAAAATTACAGCTCCTAAATAACCTCGTAGTTGAGAATAATTTATCATTTGTCGTTGGAGACAATTTTAAAAATTCGAGTATAGCTTCTAATATTATCATCGGAACAAAGGCAAGCGCCGTTATTTTTGTTCGTACGACCAACACTCAGGGGATGGATGGCATTGTGTTTGGAACTATGAATATATGTTATGGGAAGAAGAAAGAGAGAACAGCGTTTATGGACACTAGGCCTGTATATTTTTATATCATAAGTAACAGGAAAGTCCTCTATAGGAATTGAGTTCGACATACGAATAGCCCGACGTAATCGTAAAAACGTACTTTTTCTGTAATGCAGTGTGCGGTCCACTGGCCAATCGACCACATACGGATGGCCTGGCCGAGAAAGACAAGCGTTACGTAGGAATATGTGATTTTCGGGAACAAGACCCCTTATTTCTTACGAGCAAAATCCTTTTGTAGTAGTGATAGAACAGTGAAACACAAACCACATTGCAACGATGCACCAATGATTCAATGGAGTTGAATACACTACCGTGATTAACGAGCTACTACGGCCTCTGCTTTACACGGTCGAGAAACCTCAAAATAGGCGTTGAGGCACCGATCTCATAAATAGTATAAATAAAATCTTAAGACGGAACTGAAAAATGTGTCGGTTGCAACCAACATTACACTGAATTTTCATGCTTAGAATTTCAAGAGCTTCTGACTCCTTAATATTTACACCACCCATGGATTAAGATGATGCAATATTATTGCTGCCCTTATGTGTCAATAAACAACACTGGGATAAATTGTTTAAACCTTAAACAATTTTTTCCTGAAAATGATATAACATTTCTCCATTTTTGAAAAAAAAATTAAAAAATGAAGATGAAGGACGCCAGCTTCAATTTCTAAAAATTTTTTTTAAATGTCTTCTTTTTGAACTCAGATATGTACATACATTGACTTTATATGTTTTACTACAATAGAAATGATTTTGGGTTTTAAAACTTTTAGTTTATTTATTTTTTCTGGCGATTTTTTGACGTTTTCAATGAACGTCTATGACGATTTTGACGATTTTTTCAAACAACGAATGGTTTTGGCTTCCATGAGCACATTTTGAAGCAAAAGACAAACCACATGCGACGGTGTTTTAATTAATCACCAGAATTGGATACTCTACTGCAAATAATACACATCTTTGCCCTGTCCTTTTCGCGGTCGGTCAGTCTCAACTAGATTTTGAGGCACCGTCTCATACATGAGAGTTGTATACCATTTTCGGTCAGACATATGTAATGTAAATAGTTAGGATATCAGATGGAGTATTACTTGGGATATCTTAAGAAACCGAGGCACTTCAATGCTTTTTTCAACAATCGGGGATTGACTGTGGGTCGGATATACAACTTACACTACTTAATTAGTTTCGTTTATTATTTCTAAATTTTATTTCAGTTTCAGAATGCATTATTAGGCTCAAGAAAAGCTTTATTCTTCTTAAGGTCTCAAATTTTTATAACGATAGTTTATCGTTGACTCTATATTTTTCTCTGCACTAACTAATAACACTTGTCGTAAAACAGAAACCACCGTATCTCATTATAACTTCAACAACATTATTTTTGATTACAAAAATTTTGCAGTCGTCTTAGTGTAGAAGATTGTGTATTGGCTTATTAGACGTGAGGTCACGGTTCAAACCCCAGGTCAAACATCTCCAACAAAACGAAATATGAAAAAATATTTCTTCGACGACTGCCTCTCAGCCTCTAAAGGTAAATAAAAAATTCGAAGTCGACTGTAAACTGTAGGTCCCGCCACTCATGTATAAACACAACACTTACAACATAAGTGCTGTGAGAAGCTTGACTGAAGGGTTGTAATGACCAGTTGTGTATGTATGGTGTTGTTTGCATAGAACAGAATTTCGTTATAAAAGCCATCTACTTTTAAAAATATTTTAAATGAGGACCTTAACATATCTGGCCGGCGCACTATGTGGCATTTCCCCTGAAAAGCTGGCCGAAAAGGCAAAAATGATTTTAAAGAAATTTAAGAAACTGAGTACGCAGTTCGATATACAACAAAATTCTGCATTATATAGTGATTTTTAATGACTTTTTTGGTGTTTTTTTTTTAAATTTTAATAGGTTTATATGATATTTTTTTGTGGCTAAACGAATAGAGGTTTTATATTGATTTTTTTATTTGAAAGGTATGAGCAACTGCTACTTTCATTTTTTTATATATATATCTCATATATTAATGTTAAAATTATTCGTTCAAAATTTAAAAATAATAAAAAATTTCCCAAAAAAAAAAGATAAGGATTTTAAAGGTGAAAGTAGTTTTTAGTAGTTCAATATTATATACCACAAGAAAAAATGAACTCTCTACATTCAGGAACAAAAAAAGTTTGCGCAAATTTGCGCAATTATTTTTGGCGATTTTTTGAAAATTTTACTTTTTTTTAAATTAAAAAAATTAGACGCAGTGTAATAAAGCCATAGGCAATAATGCCATATGGCGTACGAATTATGAGAGGAAATTCAGTAGAAGCGATACCAATCGAGATGTCCTGAATAGGTTACTTTTAAACAGTGAGCCTTTTATAAGCTGCAGTACACAAGAATCGAGAAGGAATAAAAAAGCATTTTTATCAGTTACTATGAAGTTACTCCTTCCTGACATTGATGATGAAAATGATAACGATTTTAACGATTGTAGTTAGTTTCACTTTTTAAGTTTTTTTAAGTTAAGTATTAAATAATGTAAAATAAATATTATGAATAAATATTAATTATCATAGAAGCTTAAAAACTTAATTTCATATGTGTATCCACTATATAATAATATGAGATGTATGTTAGATTTTCTTAATGGACCGTATGTGGTACCTAGGTGCACTTATGATCCGATCATAATAAAATGTGTATCATACACATTCATATTAAACATGTTCATGTCGAATTTCATCGAGGTAATAAAATTTTTAAGCCAATTATAATTGCTAAACATATTTTCTAAGGGGCCCTATATTGGACCAAGAGGCAATTATGGACCGACCATAACAAAATTTGGTAATATGATTTAGATTTACAAAATACACGTTCATACCGAATTTCATCACGATACCGATGTTTTTAATCCATTTATAAACGCAAACGTGAATTTCTAAAGGGGACTTTATATGGGGACCAGGGTTAAATGTGATCCCATTTTCACCAAATTTTACACCATGATTTCTTAGTACACAGAACTGATCCATGCTAAATTTTATCATGATTGTTGCATAATTACCATAATTATGTGTAAATAAGTGCAATTTCGAGGGGAATTTGTATGGGGGCTAGGCGAAATCAGGGACCGATTTGAATTAAAATCAGTTGGGTTCATCCTTGGGCCTAATTATCACTAACACTGTCAAAAAATTCCAGCCATTAACTCATAAAACACTTCTATTAATTTTGGTCAGGTTTTCAGGCAAAATGCCACATAGTGCGGCGTTAGGTGTTGATTAGACACCATTTGTGTTTTTGTAAGTTACCCTATTGTAATGAGCTGTTGACCAGAATAATTGAACTCCACATGTATACAAATATGTGTTTATATATACTGTCAACAACAAAACTTAACATCCTCATACATGCGGTTTTTCGTTGTCTTCCTCCCAAATGATAAATTTTCACGGAAGCTGAAAAAAAAATTTTTAATAATTTTTTAAAGTGCTGATTTGTTAAGTCCATATTTATCACAAACTGTTTTTATCTTACATGCAGCATTAATAGTGTTTATTGCTCTAATTTTTAAATCTTCACCAATCTTCACTTTAGCATTTTTTAGCAATGTAAAGCAACAAAAAAATTCTTTTTCTAAAAAATACAAAAGAAAATTAAAACAATTAGGGTTGGTGGTAATTGCTTTTAAATATTCTTTAAAGTGAATGATCTTAGGAGATGTGGATTATAATTATTCATAAGTATTTACTATCGTTGGGTGATTTGAAAAAGAAAGAAAGAAATTGGGTTATTTCGATTTCATGAAGTATGTGATTTTATGAGAAAAATTTTTTACTTTTTTCCAGAGATGGAATGTAGGCTCTAGGAGTCAACTAAACTTCTAGGCTCTAGCAAAAATGAGTTTACGAGATTGGAATTCCTCTGAACACGGTTCAACATGGAATAAAACATTTTCTCTTATTTTCAGGGTGGTTATAATCAAATACAATATGCCTTTTATTATGTACAAACTCACACCTGATTTTAATTAAATACAATTGAATGTAATTTGAGGGAGATATAATATTACAATAGATACAGTTTAGGAAAATACAATTTCGGTAAATATGATTTAGGTAATTAGGTTTAATTCAATTAACAATTAATATAACACTTGAGCTCAGCATCACTTTAATTTCATACAACTCTTTTGGTAAGTATAATACTTTCTCTTCCTTTCACTTTAGTACATTTTTTAAATGTAGATTTTTTATTTTATTTAAGCACTAATATGATTGTTAGTGAAACAAATCAGAGATCTGTAATGAGAATTCATAAAAATGAGTAGAATCGAATCAAAATCATAATTTCTGACACTTAAACGCATTCATACTTATTTTAATATCATGGAACCTTTACTCATATTCAAAGTTGGAAGTACTCAGAGAAGTGAGAAGCTAGGCCGTAATCCTGACTGAAGGGTTGTAATGGCCAATTATGTATGTATGTATGTAAGTACTCATCATATTCATACTCATATGATGTTATTGGTCCATAACTCAACATATACACGAAGCTGAAATTAAGTATGAATCGCGTATGCACACTAAAATACTCACTAGAAGGTTGTCTTTTTTGCTTATGTGTCTTTTTTCTTTTTTTGTAAATGCCTAACAACTAAGACTGAAAATTTTGATGAATGATTCGAGTCATTCGAATCATTTATAAGTACTATAAGTATTTTATTTATTTATTTTTTCTAAAGTTATAAATCTATATGAGTAGGCTTATGAATCAAACATATTTCGAATGGTATGAGTTTGATGTCAACGTTGTACGCATACTCATTGCAACCAGTACTTATAAATAGACGTTGTAGTGAGTGTGAATGAATCAGAACAGTTAAATTTCAATATTGTTGACTCCCTTACTCGTATATTCAAAATTTCATGAGTGCTTATGAGTAGCGAAAAACAATTCATTGCTGATCTCTGATACAAATGCAAGAACTTTAGTGAAGTTTGTATGCAATTTTATGTTCCACCAAACTTCTGTTCTTGTCAGAAAAAGTAAATTTAACATTAGCACTATTTCTACCAAAGGTGTCAAAAGACGCCTTTTAAAATTTTAACTTGAAATTTATTTCAAAGTTTAATAATTTTTTCTCAGTTAATGTTTTGACTTTTCGTATAATAATTGATAAATTTATTCAGCGCTATCATTTTCCTTCAGCTCATCCTGGATCAGTATAAGCGTACATGATGTACCTATTTCTGTGTCTTTTGACACTTTTACGATTTTTCTTACAGCAAGAAATAAAAAATATAAAGACTCTACACATGCCATACATAAAATATACATTTAGACTGAACTATAATTTGTTTTTGGTTTTTTCCTCTTCGTATTATTATACCAAGCCATGGAAATTATGTGCAATTGGAAATTCTGCGAAGTGCCATGCCATGGAAATTCTGTGAAATTGTGAAATTCTTCTGTTCAGCAAAATGCAAAATTTTCGGTACACCGAATTTCCCGTTATAATTTTTATATTCGATTGTTGTTTGGGCACAATAGGAATAGGAATAGGAATAGGAATAATTATTTCCATAATTATTTCCATCCAAACGCAAGGTGTCAAAAGACACCTTTTGGTCGAAGTAGGTATACACAAAATCGCGGTAGAAATTGTGTTAACTGTGCAATATTGACACATTCCCTTTGTTCATGGAAGTTATGTAAACAAATGGAAATGATTATAATACACTTATGTAATTTAACAAAAAAATTATTAGATAACAATAAATTTTTTTTATTAAATAATTTTAGTGTTCAAAACCTATTTTGAACAAAAATAATATTGTAAGCTTATTATTGTTGATATGAATAAATATAGAAAGATTTGTGATTTATACTTTAATTTAAAGAAGTTATTTTGTCAAATATAGTATGTGCAGAAACCTAAAAATGGCATTTTTATATCAAAAGCTCCCTTTTTTGCAAAAGCGGTAAAGAATACACTTGTATTTAATCTATACCATTATTATATAAGGCTTTATGATAAAAAGAATCAACCGAAGTAATACTTACATATATAAATAAAATAAAAAAGATATAAAACCACTTGCCAGAGTGCAATCAGAAATAGTGGCAATGTCATAGAGTGGAAAAACTGACACCAAATATTTTAAGTCGGTTTCAATATCAGTTCTATGTCAATGGGAGCTACCCACATACAATGTACATCAGTTCCTACAACGTACTCACAATTATTGCTGTAATCACTGGTATACAATAGGTTGTATGTTACAGCCATTGGTCGAGTCAGGGTAAAGGAATGAAGTCAACCAACAATTGACAACATAATCTAGTTTACGTTTGCATCCCTTTACGACAATCATTCTTTTAAACATTTGAAAACAATTTCAATGTTAAAAGTACAATTTAACAAAGCATAGAAAACTGACCTCCATTCATACAGTGTATTGTGTTCGAGTTAGGAAAGTAGGTTGTAGGAGGAGAAAAATTCAAAGTGTAAAATGGATTGATTGGATAATTTGTTTAATGACCAATACATGCATAATTTTTGATTTATGTCATCTATCAATTTTCTTAATTGCAAAATACCAGGGTGTTTAGTGTGAATCTATTATCATCTCACAGTTGCAAACTGTTGCCGCCAAATAAGCGCAGTAGGACGGGTAGAACGTATTAGGCATATCAGCATTTATTCCAACAGCTGCCAGCCGTATGTGATAGTATCCCGTTGTTCTTAAATTTACCACTAAATATAGGAGCAGATTAATTTTAAGAATCGTTGGAAATAACAAGAACTGTTGCAATGTTTTGTCACTAGATGATGCTGTTTACTATGCACTTTGGATATGGATTTTGGCTATTTGGTAATTCAGGGAACGCTGCCCGTCAACTATGCGATAACGGCTAACTAATACGAAGCATGTTATCGAATACTTATAATGATCACTATATTACAAAAAAGAGATTTAAAGATGAGAAAAAAATTTCACATACAACGAGTTAAAAGAAAGGTAGTGATTGAATACAGGAGCTATTCGATTATTGAAAAAATAAAATATTAAAATTTTTAGAATATAAAATTATTGGTTTATTAAAATTTAAGCTAATATTTGAAACCTAAAATTTTTAATTCGGCGCGACAGAAATGTTATAGTCTTACAGACCGAGACATTAATACTATAGTCTTCCGGAAATAATAATTGCATTTCTAAAGAAACATAGCGTACAATTCCATTTCCTAAGGCTTCGAAATACTTTAAAAAGCGTATAAGGGGTACTATAACATGAACTAAAAACATTTGATAGAAAAATTTTAATTACGTACATTTATGCTGCAATGAAACAATAAAAAATCAATTTAGATATCGTACTTACTTACATAATTGGCCATTAACAACTCGGTTTACGGATTTCGGACACATCCTTCCAGTCGCCTCTGCTTCTTGCGCGCCTGCGTCAGTTGGTCACAGCAATCGATGATAGTTTCCTCGATTTGGTCCTTCCAACGCAAACAACGCATCAAATTCCCGTCTCGCCGGAGCATCCAGCTCAGCCGCTGGACGTTAATACGCTGCATAATCTATGTTGTTCATACAGCTCACTGTTGGATCGGATGCGGAAATCATTGCCAACTCGCACTGGACCGAAGATCCATCGTAGGACTTTTCTCTCGAATACTCTCAAGGCTGCATCAATGCTTATAGGGTCCATGCCTCAGTGCCATAAAGAAGCAAGGGTAGGATAACGTCTTGTAGAATATTAGTCTGTCGTACGAGAGAGGTCTCTGCTACTAAATTGTCTATTGAGATCAAAGTAGCACCTGTTGGTAAGAGTGATCCTGCGCTTGATCTTCAGACTGACTTCATTTTTGGTAGTAACGGTGGAGCCAAGATAAATATATTCCTAGACTATATCGAAAGTATAGTTATCGGCCGTAATCTGAGATCCAACACGCCGCACGTCTCTACTTGTCGATAAAATATACTTCGTTTTGCCCTAATTTACTGTTAGACTCCCGGTCAATAGCTCTAAAAGCAGCAGTAAGATCTCACTTGGTACACCCTATGATGTCAAAGTCGTCAGAGTACGCAAGCATTGCCATTGCGATGCACTCCCGCCTTCCGCAGAACACTCTACATGATGAAGTTGAAGAGGTCGCATGATAAGTGATCGCCTTGTCTGAAACCTCGCACGGTATTAAAAGGTTCGGAGAGGTCCATTCCTACCTTGATGGAGGTGCTGTAATTGCTCAACGTCATTCTGCATAGTCATATTAGCTTCGCAGGTATACAGAGCTCAGACAGATACGACCCTTATACGGCTATCGAAGGCTTAGAGACGACAAAAAATGGTCTGTGTCGACTTGTTTTTCGTGATTCTTTCCAGGATTTGACGCAGTGTGAGTCAATGGTGGACTTGCCAGATCTGAAGCCGCGCTATATCGTAAGTTCTGCCGTTTTCAGGACAGGGCAGAGGACACTGAGGTTCCAATCGTTGGACATACTTTTCTCTAGCCATACTTTGTAAATAAGCTGGTGTATGCACCCTACCAACTCATTACTCCTGGTCTTAAACAATTCAGCGGGAGGCCATCAGGACCTGCAGCTTTATTGTTTTTAAGACACATATTCGCGACTTTGACTTCTTCATGGCTAGACGGCAGAATCTCCACTCCGTCATCATCGATCGAGTTCGGTACATCATCTCTAAAGGCGGTATTGTTGTCGTCAATCACCTTGTAGCAGAGTAGAGAAGTGATTCCTACACAACCTAAGCACCCCCTGCGGACCTGTTACCAAGTTTCCAATCTCATCTTTGCAGGAAGACGCTCCGGACTTAAAACCTTCGGTTAGACGCTTAACCTTTTGATAGAATTTTCGATCGAATTTGGATTTTGTTTGAGTTTTTTTTAAGAGTAAAACTGGAGTAATACTGTTCCACACTAACAAAAGAAATAGCAATACCACCACACAAAAGGAAATTTAGAAAACCTTTATGGAGAATTTAAACAAAAGAAAAAGGGGAAAAAGAATTTGTGTTTAGGAATCCACATATTTTTTTCTATTGTTTTTCTTAAATTTTTCCATTATTTACAATAAAAGTATAAATAACAACTAAAATGAAAAAGAACTGAATATTTTGTTGCAAGTTATTCTTCCTGTGCTCTTTCTGTAACGTCAAAAATATGACACACATACTTATAAAAATCAACAGCTCGTAATAAATAATTCACATTCTTATTTTCTATTTTAATTTATATTCTGAGTTTTCTATGACTACCATAAACAACTATTGTTGAGTTTTGTTGTTGTGGCGTCTGTTATTATTTCGACTCTTATTACTTCTTCTTTTAATTGTTGTGTTATTAAGAACTTGTTGTTACTACAATTTTACTTGTATTATACTTTTGAATAAGTTGTTGACATCCGACAAATAATTATCTGTCAAAACTTTGCTGATAACACCGTGCGACAGTGGAAATACACCCGAGTAACTACATAGTCTAAGCTATTCACTAGGTTGAGTAGAACTCAAAACTACATTTTTACAATCAAAAATTTTACAGCATAAAACAATTAATAAAACCCCAAAAAATTTGTATATAAGCTGAGAATAAGTGCAGTTTCTTATCAGTAATTTTCTTATTGCACTTACTCTCTCATCAAATCTCTATGTGTCACATTGGTGTCAGTATTATTTTTAACGGTAATTTGGGTGTTGTGTCCGTTTTTGTGTAGAGATTCATGGTAATTATTCTTTCTAAACGGTTTCGCCCTAAGCTATGAGAAGAGAAAAATTGCTCAATTTTTGAGCAATTGTAGCGTAGTAGATCTTCTGTCAATGTGACAAGCAGCCGTTTTCTTTAATTTTCTATGGGATTCTATAACTGTTACAGTTGACACCTCCTATCCGACATTCCCACAGATCATTTTTTTGGTGAAAATTAGTTTTCATTTATCAATCACAATATTTAATAACAATCTAAAAACTTTTTCCAGTTTTATAACCACGATTAGATATCGAAACAAATAGGTTTTACCTACATATTTTACAACGTACAAGAATAAAATAATTGTAAAATAGAAATATTTTAAATAACATTATAACGATAATAGCCGTTATGAAGTTATAGACATTTGATATTACAACAAAGCTTTGAAAAAAAATGTTCTAAGAAATTCAAAAGGCTAATCAGTACAATTCAGTTGAACAGTACAAATTTGAACAAATTCGTTAAAAAAAATGGCATGATAGTTAAGCCTAGCGTATGAGTAATATTAAATATGAATCATACCGCACGGTATACAGTTCGTAAAAATTACACGAATGCAATACGGAATACTTTTGGCCCAAGGATCTATCTACGGCAGCAGGCAAAAGAGCGAAAAATGTCAAATTCTAGTAAATGATTTTGCATTTTTATGCAGACCTTGTGGAACATATGATTAGTCAATAACCATTTTTAACTTGTTAGAAATTTTATTGTTCTTTAATTATAGGAATACTATTTTTATTTGGTTGTGGTTTTTTCAATGATTTTTGGGTTTACAATGAAAAAATGTAATAAATTAAACGACAGCAGTAAACATTACAGTATACGTATTGGCATCACTCAATATATTCATATAAATGGCGGAAAAGATATACAAAAGAAATAATTAAAGCATAAAAAATATTAGCACCAGAAAAAATCAATTAATTAAACCCATTATATTACAAATTTATTATGATCAGCTAAACTCACATAGCATAAAATTACTTGTTTGTTTCTTTTTACAATATATTCCAAAAAGTAAAATATTCAACTTTTTATATATAGTCGAAATTTTTTAAATAATATCCTCGAATTTTCTGAGCCAAATTTAGCAACTTTTGTTCTTCCAACTTAGTTTTTTATATCATAAATATTATCAATAGAACGATATGGTTGTTTATATAGTTTAGTGAAGTGATGAATCCAACATCTAATTTCTGAATACAGAAATTCTTTGTGAGAACGTCAACAAGAGCGACTCATCTGAATGAATTTTTTCAGTGGTTTTGATAGTTTCTCTGTCACTGCACACTGCTTTACTCTAGCAAATTCAGTAAGAAATGTTTAACACACTCCTAAAAGTTTTTCCATACATATTATACATATATTGCGTAAATACTAGCTGTGACAGTTTATATTCGATCGGATAATCGGATTATGTGCGAGTAAAACATAATGGCTCTGTATGTTCCCAATATTTTTCATTTAAAAATTGACTGAAGATAATAATGCAATACAGGCGAGTTTAAAATGTGCCATTTTGTATGCACTGCTTTAGAAGCAATAGCATAGAATATGTGATTTTTATGAAGTATTTTGTTCTGTATACTGCCTTGTGAATCTCCATAAATATTTTACATCAATTTATATTCTAATATATCTTGAAGTATATATACTCATTCCCAAGCTCAAATCACTAAAGTGGAGAAGTGCATTTACATTTGTTTCTGGTGCTATAAAAAGTTGTACATATTTGAACAAATGAGGAATCACAAATATTAAATCATGTGAATAACTTCAAAATACAGTTTAAAGGACATATTTAAAAGGATATATTTAATGTGGGAAGTCTTGTTGTAATAAATATTTCAATGATATTCGCAGCACTATTCTTAGTTCTATTAATCTCTACATTTTTAACATTTGTAATAAATGTCTATAATTTCATGTGGAATATAAATATAAAAATATAAATAACATAAAAGATACCCTTTTCCGTACATGAAAAAATAACGATATTCTGCTTCTATTTTTGTTTTCGTTTAAATTTAACTGCTGACATTGTTTTATATTATCAATGAGAAGTTCTATTACAAGAGTAATAGAACCAAGTGTTAAATGTATGAATGAATGTGAATGAAGAAAAATACTAAATAATAGACTTTGTGTTGTAGTACTCGTACATATACGTACATTTAGGTTTCAGAAAACGTAAGTTTGTTTTGAATAGAAAATACGAATAATATCAAATGCAAGCCTCACATAACATTAGGGCTTTAACCACAGACATTTAATACAAACATTATGTCTGCACCAGATGTTACAATCACATCTTCACACCAAACAACAACAAAAATATATATTTAAAATAAAACTAAAGTTATAAAGTTAAACCTGTTATTTAAAAAATTCAAGCGTTTTACAGGTAAATAAAGGTACGCAAACCATTAACTGGTATACATACACATACACATACATAATTGGTCATCACAACCCTTCAGTCAGGATTACGACCTAGTTTCTCACACCACTTATGTTGTGTGTGTTAATTTTATACATGAGTGGTGGGAGTGGAAGTCTAAAGTCGACTCCGAACGACAGATTTTTGAGAAAGTTTTCATGGCAATTTTGTTTACTCTCAAAGTTTTTGCCAGGAATCTGCTGAGAGGAAGTCGCCGAAGAAATATTTTTTGTATTTTATTTGATGTCTGTCCTGGGGCTCGAACCCTTGCTTTTCGTCTAATAAGCCAGCACACTACCTACTAGACCACGGCGACTTGAGCCATGTATTTATGCATAATGTTGTTAAGGCTCATCTGTCCCCTTTTCAAAAATTTTATTTTGTATTATTTGTAACTTTTTAAGATGGGTTTTAGAGCACGTTGTTGCCCAAATTTGACATCTGTACGCCATCTGCAAAGTTTAAACTTGATTTCCAATTTAGCAAACAAAAAAGGGCTCTCCCTCATCTTATTGCTTTGATACATGCAAAACTTAATTAATAATATAAAATAAGTAATGACATGCTGAAAGCGCATTATCTTGTGAAGAGATTGACGCTTCGTTTGATCAAATCGGACAAAAATTACCGTAGTTATTATTCAAATAGTATAACAGTCGTATTATATTTTTTATATACGTCATCTTATCAAATGAACTTTCAGTTCAAAAACTTTCAAAAATTTTGATGGATCTTGATTGTTTATCGCAAAATGTGTCAATTTCAGGTCGCATAGTGTAATTATTTTGAAAGTCGCCGTAGTATCGTAGGTAGTGTGTTGGCTCATTAGACGTAAAGCCAGGGTTCGAGCCCCAGGCCAGACCTCAAGACAAAATACAAAAAGTATTTCTACGGCGGCTTCCTCTCAGCAGATTTCTGGCAAAAACTCTGAAAGTAAATAAAATTGCCATGAAAAAGTTTCTCAAAAATCTGTCGTTCGGAGTCGACTCTAAACTGTAGGTCCCACCACTCATGCATAAAACTAATACACAAAACATAAGTGCTGTGAGAAACTAGGACGTTGTACAATGGGTCAATTCGACCTCCGGGTATTGTACTTGTCTTAATTGACAAGTACACGTCCCCTAGCCTAACCTAATGTAATTATATTGTACAGAGCGATACCTTTTTTTATTTATAATAATAGTGTTAATAATTTACAGAAAAATTTATTTTATTTCAGAAATAACTTTGGTTAACTCCATTATCGAGTTAGGGAGTTCAGAGTGTCAAAGAATTGTCGGACTGTTTTGTCCTCAGCTAATTCTTTGAAACAAAAGTATTTTCCTTCTTTTTTTCTGTTCTTTTGTTTTCATTTCTCCTATTCTATTATTGTATAAGAATTTTTCTTTCATTTGATGTTCTTTTTCCGACCAGAAAATCTTATAAGCGGAACTTTGACCAAAATGTCTGCTACTGAAATGAAGTGGAAACTCGTATATACTTTTAAAAATGAAACAAAAATACTGTAAACAATTTAAACTTTTGGCTGTGTTAGTTTTATGAGCAATGGCACCGTAGAAGGTTCAATAGAGTAGGTGAGAGTTTACAAAATGGCATTGAAGTGTGTATCAAAGAATTGCAAAATCATAGTTTTGTTTTCCAAAGAAGTATTGTTAACAAAAGCCACATACCACGTTCAAAACAATTATTTTGAGAATTGATTCATAATACTTCTGTACTCATTTAACACAAATATTTTTTTTTCTTTATTTACAATCGAAAAAAATTGTATTTAGTTTGTAATAAACAAAGATCATTTTAAACAACAAGTTAAATTGTGATTATACAGGTGATCGTGATATGGTATATGCAAAACGACAGATAACAGAAAAATTTTCTAACAGGCAAAGGAACTTATTGTCAGAAAAATGGCATATTGTAGCCTGTGTTCTAATGTGTTAATATGTATACAAACCTATAACGTTTCTGTGATTGCCTATTTAAATGTCGGTTTTTTCTTTAGCAGCATGTTCTTTTATGAAATCAAATGATAGTTCTGTTTCACAGGAAATCGGTACATCTGAGCTACTAGTTATTTGTTTAATTTTGGTTTTCAAGACAGCACATGCATTTAGGTTAGGTTAGCTATGATTTCAAAAAAGCTCACTTGAGCACGCATAGCAACTCGTTTAGATGACACGGGTGAACGCAGTCCCTGTACTGACCAAGCTCCACCAAAATCAGGGAAGAGGAAAAAGTAAGTCAGCGCAAGGGCAAAGGCACACGCATTTAGCAGCACAACATTTAAAACGTCCTGTATTCGAAGCTGTTCTATCGCATCACATTATTTTTATTTCGTTATAAACATTCCAATCAAACAGAGCAGTTGGAATGGCCTTAACTTTATGCTTCCAGAAGAACTTTCTTTTTTGGTACTGCAAGAAGTTATTCTCTATATTCAAAGGAAGCAATAATTGACGAGTATTCTTCTTTTAGAATTCGAACATCCAATCCTGGTAATAAATTTCCAAACCAATGACTATTATTATATCAATTATATTGTTTCGAAATTCAGTTTTTATAGTTTCTGCCCTAGCTTTTCACTTCCAGGTATGAATTCACTGAATTGAGGAGTTGATTAGAAAATCATCTCCGCTCAAACCAAATGCTTCTACAACCTGTAGCATGATTTTACAGTTGTCAATACTGGCACAACATTTCATATGCATAAACAAAAGAATATCCAATTGCATATGAGCAGCGACCACTTGACTTAATGTTATTGACCGTCGCGCACATGCAACGATCATTTGACACTTTGTTGTCAGGCCGCTGACTGCATTGGTTTGCATATAATATGTAGTATGTGTGTTGTTGTTGTATGGCATTGCTGGTGATCGTGTGTAGCTCTCTTTACACTTTACCGTGGGAATTATTGTGGATAATAGGCGCGTGTCATATAACATCCACTTGTCCCATAATTATTACACACACAAACCAATATAATATAGTTAACCATATAATGTACACACAAACATATGTTATAGTATTAAGTCAATACAAAATTGTATTAGAATTAAGGGTTTGATTTGGAATTATCAAATCAGCCAAAATTTAGTATAAAAGAAGGGACATTTTCCCTCAAGAAGACAATCAATAAAATTTAACCAAATAGTGCGGTTCAGCTGCACTTAGTTAAAACTATTGATCTTTTTATTTGATAGTGCTCCTCGAGTGCACTTTATTAAAAATAAATAAATAAATACGTTACATGGCGATCCTGCCACTATTCTAGAAGTGCTCCAGTTATTAGCACCTAGAATATAACAGTGATCCTGCCAGTCCTGGAGTGCTAATTTATCAAGCACCAAAAAGCAAGTCAATCCTGCCTGGGCCTTGGTGTGCTAAAATTTAAAGCACCCAAGGACCCGAAAAAAAATATATAACAACAACTGGTGTGCTCAAAAGCACCCAAAATAAATTTTGCTTATCCTGACGGACAGCCAAGGATCCGTTGAAGGAAGTACCGCCTGGCCAAGAGGCACCAAGGACCTCAAGAATCAAGGACCAAAGAACAAAAACATGAAGAAGACAACCCGCATGTGGTTTAAGGTCGAACAGAACCTCTACCGCCGCTGCAGAATAAAACCAAACAAAAAATTTTTTTTTTATTTAAACCAACGTGCTCCTCAAGGGTTGCACTGGTAGGGCCTATAAGCGTTAACCGCTCGAGGCAAAAATAATAACAAAAAAAAAAAAAAAATTTAAGTCGAAACTTGCTACGAAAATTTTTTTTAACTACAATATTTATGATTTCCAAGTGAAACAATATAATATTACAATTAGAAATCATATACATGGACTTTTAATATAAGATTTGTCAATAATACTTACATATATTTAGATTTTTATCCATAACTTAGTTTACATTAAACTATTAATAAGGAAAAATTTGTAATAATACATAGGAAGAAAACATTAGGGATATACTGGACTTTAATAGACAATAATTTTAGATAAATATTAAGATAATCAAGCATTAATTATTAGTAAATTGATTTAGGGCATTAATGAGGTAAAAGTTAGAGCGTATGATCACAGTAAAAAATTGTGTCTACTCGCAACAAAATGGTTTATACTATCAGGAACAAGTCCGATTTCAATCAGCAATTGGAAAATGCTGGTGATAGGTTGGTGGTGGTCAAATTCTGTACCACTTGGTGTGGCCCCTGCAAAGTAATGGCCCCCAGGTTGGAGGAATTCTCCAGGGACTATGCTGACAGAATTGTCTTTATCAGGGTCGATATTGATGACTGCGAGGATGTTGCCATAGAATACAACATCTCCAGCATGTCCACTTTCATATTCATAAAGAACAAACATAGGATTGAAGAATTTGATGGAGCCAATGCCAAAAATTGACTAAAAGGTTGGCTTAATTTTTTGTATGTATGTTCTATTAATCTAAAATTACATACATTAAACATGAACGTCACCAAGCCAAACTTTTTTATATATAAATCTAGCCTCTATGCTTTAAAGTAAAAATTGTTTTCATTACTTTAATATGCAATTGAAATATGAACCATGTTTAAAAAAAAAAACCAGCCAATAAATTCGTAAATAGTTGCACTAAAGCAACAGGGCAACAAAACGCTATAGGAAGGACAATTATATCGCGGATGCGTTATCGCGAATTACTATAGAAGATTTTAAGGAAATGAATAGAAAGGTATCACGCGTGTTGAGAGTCACGACAAGGTCAGTGACTAAGCAAAAAGACAGTAGTAGGATAAATAATCAGCATAGAGCAATTAAAACAGATGTATTAAATGAGCCCAAAATATAAATTAAGAATAGTGACGTCAGAGAGTATTACAAATTAAAGATTTATCCCAATAAATGCTACATAAAGAAGGGAAAATCAATATTAGCTAGCATAAATATAAATGATATATTTACTAAAGAGGAACTTGACTTAGGACAATTTTTCTCTAGGCTCGAGAAAGCGGCCAGTAAATTAAATATCAATAAACTACAAGTAGCACCTAGTGAGAAAATTTTCGAATTTGTCTCAAAGTATGAATTTAGAAATATGGGCAATAAGGTACTAAATAGAATTAAAATAGCGCTTTTGAATGAAATAAAGATACTTGATATAAAGAATTCTAAGGAAATTCTAGAAGTCATGCTGAAATATCATGATGACCCTATCGAAGGAGGTCATTGCGGTATATATAGAACCGCAGAGAAAATAAAAAGATACTACTACTGGAAAAATATGACAAAGGACATAGCTAAATATGTAAAAGCATGTCACAAATGTCAAATAACGAAAACTACCAAGCACGTTAAAGGCCCGATGATAATAACAGAAACGCCTAACAAACCGTTTGATACAGTGTATGTAGACACAATTGGACCATTTCCAAGATCAATACATGGAAATGAGTACGCAATCACATTAATATGCGACTTAACTAAATACCTGGTAACAATACCTATACCAAATAAATCGGCTAAGACAATCGCAAAAGCGATATTCGAAAATTTTGTACTTACCTATGGCCCAATGAAGACGTTCATTTCGGACATGGGTACAGAATATAAGAATTCTATATTAAACGAATTGTGCACTTTGTTGAAAATCGAGAAACTAACATCAACAGCACATCATCACCAGACCTTAGGTACAATAGAAAGAAGTCACAGAACTTTTAATGAATACGTACGTTCTTACATATCTGTAGAAAAAGATGACTGGGATGAATGGATTAGGTATTTCACATATTGTTTTAATACAACACCATCAACTGTACATAATTATTGTCCTTTTGAATTGGTTTTTAGCAAGGTACCAAACAGTTTCAAAGATTTCAATGAGGTAGACACAGTTACTCCACTATACAATGTAGACGATTATGCCAAAGAGGCAAAATTTAGATTAGAACTTGCACTTAAGAGAGCAAAACATTTATTAGAAATAAATAAAATCAAACAGAAGAATAACTATGATAAGGATATATTAGATTATAATTTTAACATAGGAGATTTAGTTTTACTTAGGAATAATACAGGACATAAACTAGAGGAATCATATAAAGGTCCATACAAAATTAAAAATATAGATTTAAGAAATAATGTAACTATAGTTGATAAGAAAAATAATAAAGAGCAAGTAGTTCATAAAAATAGACTTAAGCTATATAATAAATAAGTTTTAATTATAACACTAAACTGATCAGAAAAGTGAAATAATAATCTTTAAGACAAGATTTTTTTTTTTAACTACATAAGTAAACTTATCACTAAACATTTATTAAAAACAAAATAAATATTAAAATTAAATAAGAAATAATATTAAGATTGGATTATGTTAAATTAAGATTAATATGTAAAACATTATTAGTCATTTAAATAAATACTTTACATTTTAAGTTCACTAATAAAATATAATTTGAAATAGACGTAAAATCATTGTACTGTGTTGTGTAAAAGAATGTCCATAGAACAAAAGTTATATGAACATTCTTGTAAAGGGTGGAGGTGTAGCATGATTTTACAGTTGTCAATACTGGCACAACATTTCATATGCATAAACAAAAGAATATCCAATTGCATATGAGCAGCGACCACTTGACTTAATGTTATTGACCGTCGCGCACATGCAACGATCATTTGACACTTTGTTGTCAGGCCGCTGACTGCATTGGTTTGCATATAATATGTAGTATGTGTGTTGTTGTTGTATGGCATTGCTGGTGATCGTGTGTAGCTCTCTTTACACTTTACCGTGGGAATTATTGTGGATAATAGGCGCGTGTCATATAACATCCACTTGTCCCATAATTATTACACACACAAACCAATATAATATAGTTAAACATATAATGTACACACAAACATATGTTATAGTATTAAGTCAATACAAAATTGTATTAGAATTAAGGGTTTGATTTGGAATTGTCAAATCAGCCAAAATTTAGTATAAAAGAAGGGACATTTTCCCTCAAGAAGACAATCAATAAAATTTAACCAAATAGTGCGGTTCAGCTGCACTTAGTTAAAACTATTGATCTTTTTATTTGATAGTGCTCCTCGAGTGCACTTTATTAAAAATAAATAAATAAATACGTTACAAACCGCATGAAGAATGTAGATGCAGTCTGTTGTGCTTAATTGGCATCGATGTAAAGCTGCAACAAGTTTAGGTATTACAAGATTTTTGCTACCACTTTTTGAATTTCTAATTGAAAAATATAAGAAAATGAAATTAATTTTATATGACAGTAATTGAATTTGTCTGCAAAGAGTTTTGTATAATATTGTATTTTAAATTACTGACTTGCATTAATTCTATTTTCTTAAATATAAAACTACAATTTCATTTGCATGTCCATTGAGCTAAACTTTTCTAACATTTCCTACTTGGCTGCCTCTGGTGTATAAAGACATTCCTCCACTATAATTATCAACTCTAATGGTGGTTGTAGATTTTATTTATTGCAAATAAAATAAAAATAAGTTTGTGTTTAGTATTTATTTAAATTCTTTATTATTCGCACAATTCCGTGTGCCATTGTTCACAACTTGATGATACAACCACAATTACTTTGTTTGTTATTCCTCTGTTTACACCCTTTGTATAAACAATAACAATTACTAGACAATTGTTTGACAGATCTTTCTAACGGAGATCTTCAAACCACGAATACTCCCTTCAAATACACCGCGTCTTCACACAAGACTGACTGAACTTTTACTAACTCAGTTGGCTGCTTTGCATTGCCTTTTATATGGCACTGTAAACAGTCTGATGCATGTTCTTGAAGGCGACTGTTTATGGCTTAGATTATCCAGATCTCCATTAATGTTAACATCGTTGTTTCATTATTGTTGTTTGTGTATTTTGTTTGCATTTATTCTTGTAGTGTTTGTTGTTGTATTTTTGTTTACCATTCTTTTATGCTGGTGTTTGTTGTTATATTTTTGTTTACTTGTTTATCATTTTTTATGCTGGTGTTTGAGCAGTGAGACTAATCGACTTGCAAGTCAATCCTTAAATGTACAAAAAAGAACTCAGAATTCGTTAATTAATTTTAAAAACTTTAATCGGATAGATCGTTTTGTTTAAATACTAAAAAGATAAAGATATGTAACGTCAGTATAACTCTAAACTAATTCTAGAATTTTGTTAAAAGAGAAACACATTAAAACAAGCTCACGCTGAGCTACTTTGGGGTCCTTTTTCACATTTTCCTTTGCTTTTCAATTATTAATTTAAATGACTTACATTGTTAGACAGTCACACATTTAGTTTAAAAAATTTACCGCCATACATAACTTTGATTTAAAAAGTTAATTCTTGCAGACCATACGAATAGAAAAGATCAAAGGCAAATTGCAAAAATCGTTAATAAAATATAACAAGAGTAGAGAAAAATCACTCAGAGTTTGACAAATGAACGCGGAGTAAGAAATAAGGTAGTGAGGACCATCAACCAGATCAAGATCAATTCAAGATCAAGTGTCCTACAATTATGAGCTATGACTGTAATGAATTAAAACATCATCTGTAATGTCGAAACAACACACCGAAATCTTCAAAAGACTGATTTTAATGGCAGCACAGCATGCATGAAAAAGATTGGCTTACAGTTTACTCATTGCTGTGTTGAGAAAAATTGTCTTTTTGGAAGGTTGTCTTATTCACAGGCGAGTGCAAAAAAAATACCGAAAACCGGATCAGGAGACGAATACGAGGCACTTGTCTCTTACTGTCAAACTTGGCGAAGGTATCGTCATATGTCCTTGTTCAGTTGCCGGTAAATTTAAGAATTTAAAAATTTTGGAAGAAAATTATCTTTTTTAAGGAGCAGAATAAATTAAGACCCCCATATGCAAAAAAGCTTGCTGAACCTGTACCAAAGCATCTTAAAATTTTTATTCAGCAAGAAGGCTATCTAGCTAAATATTGTTACGCAAATCGAAACGACCTAATATTAACAACAAAATCGATAAACAAAAGCCACACAATACAAATACACGCTAACGCTAAGAATACAATGAACGTGTTGATTATTTAAAGCTGCACACACGCATATGTACAACGAACCTGGTTACATGTGGTACCAACAACAACATGAAACGAAAGTTAGCCAGCTACAACATGTATGTAACAAAAAGGGATGGACAACGTAAGCAAAGTACACAAACAAAAATGTAGTAGCAATAGAGCTCTCGAGAAGGCGAGAGCGAGAACCTTCCACATCGAGAACGTTCATCATACTGGTTGCAGGCGTATATAAAAAGGGCAACAACGCCAGCAGTGAGTCATTAATAATTCAGTCAGCCTTGTGTGAAGTTGGGTGTGAACAAAAGAAGTGGTGGTCGTAAAGATCTAGCGTATACTTGTGTGAACTAGTAAAGTGAATAAACAGGTTATTATTGTTGTATCGTTAAGTGTGAACAGTGACACAAACGTAGTGTGAACAATAAAGAGAGTTTAAGAAAAGCTAAACACATATTTGTTTTCACTTGGTTTGCAATTAACGAACTCATATTTAAACGTTTTTAAAAAGGTAAAAACTTAACAATATTTTATACGTTTTTATTTTGGTTTATACTATATGTAGTCGACATAGTCTAGAAGGTAGTGTGTTGGCTTATTAGATTTGAAGTCTACACAGTACCTAATAGACCATGGCGATTATAAAGGTTAGATTAAATTTAATGTCGTCTAACAAATTATAGTTCATTGGGTCTTAAAGGTTTCCTTTATAATACCTGTTTTACCTATATTTCATATATCAGTAACACTTAACTCTTGACATTTCTCAACCGTCCAGACGTTTTCTGTAGGTGTGGAGTACCTATGATTAGAAATGTCTATGTGTAAATAGTGAAGTCCAAACATCTTTCGTCTCAGGTTTCCAAGTGGACATATTCTTTGGTCTCCTCAGCTCCCATTTATGCCTGCGTCCTGTTCTGATTGCCATGAGATTCTTGAGATAGATTTTATTTAATTACAATGCTGTTAAGCGCTCATTCATGCAAGATTTGTCTCTATAAAAATGTAGTTATTTTCCATCTTTCCTTTGCGAATGAGTAAGGTCCGCATGAGATAATTTGCTTTTCCGCTGCAGAGAATCTTATGAATTAATTTGAATTTTTCATTGCATTTGTCTTGCTAATGGATAAACAACACACGTAAGGGTAACCGTTGAATATTTCTCTGCTTTCCACACGAACACCTACCTGTTTCAGGTAATCTTAAACCAGAGTTATATACATATAGTATACTCCCAATAAATTTATGTATATCTCTACTCATAATAATTAACCATAATTTATCTCAAGAGGTTTAGATATACCGTAGCCAATAAGAGAACCAGATCAACTTTTGTTAAGAATTTAACATTCTTCCATGTAACACTCAGCCTCATTGCCATGTTCGCGGGTAATTGTTTCGCTAATATGTTTGGTAGTAGCCAGTTACGAATACATAGTAACTGGTAGTAGCCTTAAAATTTCTTCTCTGCAAAGTCAATCTACCAAACTGCGGAATTTTAAAAGAGAGTTGGTTTGATAACAAAGTTGAACATCCAGTGTATGATTTAGTGTCTTTACTTCAGTGTAGACAGGCATTTCGGATTGTGTATTAATATGCAATTTTAGATTGCTATGCAATATTGGTCCCAAAGTATTTGGCGGTATTGAATAATACAAACTCTTTTTTAATTGAATTAGCTGTATGTCAGCGAACATTCGTAAATTTGGAGAAGTTGTCGTAGTCCAGTCTGTAACGTTTTGTCTTTGTATTTTGTCTAAAACCCAGGCCAGAAATCTTCAACGAAACGAAATATAAAAAATATTTCTTCGGCGACTTCCTCTCAGCGGATTTCTGAAAAAAACTCTGAGAGTAAATAATGTAGCCATGAAAAGTGTCTCAAAAATCTGTTGTTCGGAGTCTCAAATTGTAGGTACCGCCACTCATCTATACAATTAACACACACAACGTATGTGGTGTGAGAAGCTGGGTCAGGTTTTAATGACCAATTATGTATGTATATATTATATAAATTCAGATCTTTCGTGTAAAACGGCCAATCCATCTATCATGCTTTAAGTGGAGTGTTAAGGTTGAGCTTTCATAGAACCGCCAGTTTTGAAACATTTGACGAACTCAAAATAGATTTGATTCTTATGTAACAACGAATATAGTGGCTGTGACATTAATATCCAGTTGTCTCACGGAGTTAATAACCATCTATGGTTTAACATTATTGTAAATTTCCTCTGTAGCACGAAAAAATCTGAGTATATTTCTTGTAAGACAATTATTTCTTGTGCTTTTAGTGAGACTCACGTTTTGTATATGCGTGTTGTTCCACTGAAAGAGTTCCCGGTTAGATCTGTGATCAAAAATAAATTTGGTCATGTATGGTAAGTAGATAGTAGTAGCAGGTTGATGATCCCTTCTGTGGATAGAGACATTTTTGTGAACTGTTAAGCCTGATGAGACAAACATAATTGTCTCTCTTATCTAACGCTAAACTGTAATAATCCTTTTATACGGCTCCATCCAAATTATGTTCTTTTGTTAAGAATTTGAATTGAGGCCTGCACAGACAAATATATTTGATTTGAAAGTTGTTATTGAACCTAACAATATCTTTTTTGTACTCCATTCCAAGGTACTTAAATTCATACAATTAAATACAATACAATAAAATTTTAACTAATTGAAGAAATGTAAAAGCTTAACTACTACTGCCGAGGTAATTATTAAGAATAATAATGGCCTATGAAGGTAAGTGCATTGTGTATAAAAAATTAAACTGGAAAAACTGAAAAGAAATATATTCAATTCACTGAAATATATAATTATAACAGAGTGCTTTTGCAAATTAAATAAAAACAAAATTTAATTTTATTTGTCGAAGTAGTCCTTTCGTTAAAAATGCGTAAACAAAAAGTAGTATAGTAGAAGAAACTCAACTAGAAGTTAAATAAAAGACAAGAAAACATTAGACATTCTTTTTAATTTAATGCTGAAAATTCGCATTTCTTACAGCTAATTACGTTTTCTCTTATTGCTTTCTTTTACGTCGCTCTTGCACTTCGCCGTAAAATCTCGTTGAAGACTTTGTATGCAACTCTTTTTAAAACACAAAATGAGGGTGAACTGTTGCAAACTTTTGGAATAAATTAAATTCAGTTCTATTGAGAATACCCGAATTATTAAATTTTGCAATTTTTTTTTCAAACTTTTTCCTCAATAAAACAGTGGGGGGCTACAGAAGTATTTAGTAGCAAAATATGTTTCAAATACAAAAATAAATCACAAAGAAGTATACACTTAACGGATGGCGATGGATAATTATCTTCATAGAACTTTTTTCATCTGGTTTTCAAATTTTTAACTATCTTCTACCCTTTTTTTAAGAACACTTCCAAAGACCGACTCACAAAGAATCCGTCATACGTCATACTTTGATATTTTCAAGTGACTATAAAATTACTACAATATATTCTTACGAAAATGAAAAAAATCTAGATACTGGTGTTTTGCTTTTACATCGTTTAACATTAAAATTATAAACAAAAATATACACCACAAGAATAAATGTAAACAAAATACACAAACAACAATAATGAAACAACGATGATTACATTTATAGAGATCTCGATACTGTCTACGTTGCCATATAAAAGGCAAGATAAAGCAGGCAACTGGACTAGTAAAAGTTCTGTCAGTCTTGTATAAAGACGAGGTGTGTTTGAAGGGAGTAATCGTAGTTTGAAGATATCCGTTACAAAGATCTGTCGAAAAATTGACTAGTAATTGTTATTGTTAATTTAACTGATAGCTGTAAAAGTACTCAACGCACATAAATAGTTTCCCAATTGTATGCGTTGAAATAAAACACAAAGGAAAACATATTGCAACTCTGCAATGTGACTCGTTCTTATGTTTGTTTTGTATGTTCCTCTGGTAAGTAGCCGTAGTCTAGTAGGTAATGTGTCGGCGAAGAACTATTTGAACCGTGGCCTTACGTTAAATAAGCCAACACACTACCTGCTAGGCTACGGAGACCACTATAGGTACATAAATATGTATGTATATTTTATTGCATTGTATTGTAACTGAACTGGTAGTTGTATTTGTCTTTCTTTGTTGTAATGATTCAAATTACCTGTTAAATAATGATTAGTAATCGTAATGATTAGTAATTTGATTACTTTTTTGAATGGTGAAATAATGATTACAATTACGATTATTTTTGGTTAAAATAATTAATAATTGATTACGATTACAAAATAATCAAAAAATAATGTGGATTACAGCGGTTAGTCTAATAATCAAAAAGAATCAAAAGTAATCCAAAAGTAATCAATTTATTTTCAATAATTACTTTGAATTCTTTTTGAATATTTGAAAATAATCAGAAAGAATTACTGAAAACAATTTGATTACTTTTGGATTACTTTTGAATATTTGAAAATAATCAAAAAGAATTATTTAAAACAATTTGATTATTTTTTACACTACTTTTGATTCTTTTTGATTATTTGACTAATCTAATCTTGGGTAATTGTAATCAATTAGTAATTCGAAAAAATTTTTCATAGAATTATATAATCATTACGATTCTTTTTAAAAAGTAGTGTAATTGATTACTAATCGTAATCGAAATTTAACAGGTATGGTTACAAATTACTGTTTGCTCAAAAAAAAAAGTTGTTCAAGCATTTGTATACATATGTATTTTAATAATGTTGTTAACTTATTCTAAAAGACAAATTACATAATTTGTTCCATTGGACAATTTGTTTTCGAAGAAAAATAATATTCTCTTTAGTCTGGTATTTTTATATTAAGACCATACCATTACCAAAGAATCAAAAAATAATCAGGATTACTGGCGATTAGTCTAATAATCAAAAAGGATCAAAATTAGTCTAAAAAATAATCAAATTGTTTTAAAAAAATTTTTTTTGACTATTTTCAAATATTCAAAAGTAATCAAATTGTTTTCAATAATTCTTTTTGATTATTTTCAAATATTCAAAAAGAATTGAAAGTAATTATTGAAAATAATTTGATTACTTTTGGATTACTTTTGATTCTTTTTGATTATTAGGCTAATCGCCAGTAATCCTGATTCTTTTTTAATTCTTTTGTAATCGTAATAAATTATTAACTATTTTAACCAAAAATAATCGTAATTGTAATCATTATTTCACCATTCAAAAAAAGTAATCAAATTACTAATCATTATGATTACTATTCATTACTTAACAGGTATGATTAAGACTACAGTTTTATTTTTCAAGACAAATTAAAATACTAAATGTTGATAAGAATTGCTAAGAACTTTAATAACATTATGATCTTAACTACGTCGGATATAACGTTTGATGTCAGACTGTAAATTACAGCAGTGAAACAAGAGTCTATTTTGCCTTACTTCAACGACTAACGGAAAACAAAGAAAACACAATTTAAAATTCAAAATGAGAATGAACCAGGAAAACTTTAACTAAATAAACTCTTGTTAATGTCGTATTTTACGACACAATATATTTTTATCAGGAGATATTTACTTCTGTAGTAAAAGAAAAGCCAAACAATAACAGAGTAACGCAAATAAAAAAAAACGTTTAAATGTCAACTATCAACCGAAGTTGGTGAAGTATTCCCGAATGGATACCTAAATTCCCAAGACATTGTCCAAAAACTTTTTCTTTAATTATAGTATTAATTAGACCTGCTTTCTCTGGTTGTTTTAAAGTCACATTTGAAGCAACTACAAAGTTATAGAATTTTATATGTTTTCTTTCAAGACGTTAAAACTTTTCCTTCTAAGGGCCATTATTACAATTGTCAATTAAACAAGGTTTTAGCTTTTTTTGTGTGGTTTTTGTTTTAAAATAAGTATAATGAATATGGCAATATTCATTTTGATTGAAAAACTATTAATGTATTAACGTTTATTTTTCATTTGAAGTTGCCATATCGAAAATAATATAAATAATATGGTAAGTTCAAAGATAAAGTGAACTTTAAAAGTTAAATGTTGGATGATCATTCCTTTAACTTAACGCTCACTTTTATCTTATTGTGTTCTCATGATGATAAGGTTGTAATAAATGCCCTTAATTATTTATTCATTTTCTTGATAATATTCTTGATACTTGATTTCATAAATTTTTCTAAAATCATAACGCATTATTTTTATAATACAATTCAAACTGGATTGAGGTAGTCATCCACATCTGTACGTACGTCAAAGTTTGTAAAAAAGTTTGTAATATAATATAATGATCAAATAATTCTCCAATTGATTCCTTCACACACATGCATTATAACACTCCACATACCTAATTGGTCATTACAACCCTTCAGTGAGGATTACGACCTAGTTACTGACACCACTTATGTAGTGTGTGTTTATTTTATACATGACTGGTGGGACTTACCGTTTAAAGTCGACGCCTACGTCAGATTTTTGAGAGACTTTTTATGGCAATTTTGTTTTCTCCAAATCATTGAAATAAAGGAGTGACATTTTATTTTGCATAAAATAGTAACGACTTTTACGATTTACATGCATAAACTATTGGCATTGTAGAGTGTATTTAAGTATATACTCGTACAATCGATTGTAATGGATGAATAATCATAAATAAAATTGTATCCAGATATTTTAAGTTTTTGTGTCGTCCTAGGATGACATTCGTTGTATAAAGGCTACTTCAATTTTAATTAAATTTAGAATGTTTGCTTGGTCTATTTTCCTCAAGAAATCAATTAGAGATCTAACGTTGAAGATAAGAAAGTTCATGGATCTAAATTACGCATAAGACGTAAAAACCCTTCTTTCGCTTCAGATTTCTGCATGTTATGATCATAAACTACTTAACTCATGTTCAAGAGATAATTCATTTGCGTCCAAATTGAAATAATTTTAGAAATTCCTCTATGATAGGAGATTTTGTTTTTTTTTAATATTCTGTGTTTTCTGTATTCTGTGTCAGTCTGGAGCTCAAGCGCAGGATCACTCTTGCCAACAGGTGCTACTATGGTCTCAATACGCAATTGAGCAGAGACCTCTCTCGTACGACAAAACTATCATCCTCCCTGCGCTTCTTTATGGCGCATAGGCATGGGCACTATTAAGCACTGATGTAGCAGCCTTGAGAGAAGAAAGTCGTACATAAGATTTTCTGTCCAGTGCAAGTTGGCGATGATTTTCTCATCCGATCCAACAGTGCTCCTCAACGACATAGACGTTGTGAAGCGTATTAACATCCAGCAGCTGCGCTTGCTCGGCCATGTCCTTCGAATGGTGGAGGATGCTCCGGCGAGACGGGTATTTGCTGCGGAGATCTGCGGATCGGCGAAGAGAACGATCTTGTTTGCGTTGGAAGGACCAAATCGGGAAAGTCCTGTCATCGATTGGTGTGACCAACTGATGTATGCGCGCAAGAAGTAGAGGCGCCTGGAAGGATGTGTTAAGGCAGGCTGAAATCCATTAAGCGGGTTGTTAATGGACAATTTAGTAAGTAAGTAGGTATTAAAGAGATTTGAAAATATCTTTCCTGGGGAAATGAATGAGTGAGTTATTGTGTATTTTAAATTTGTTCATTGCAATTCCTTTTGCTTCCACTGCTTTGCGAAAGCGATCTTTTCAATTCACAACTTTTTTTTTTTAAATTCGAAGACGACGTAATTGGAGAGTTTTGGATCCTACTGTAGTAAACTCCTATTCGTTTTCAAATTTCGATTTGACTCTGTGTGTGTGCCCCACAAAAGTAGGCACAGACATACAATTTCGCGATTCTAGTTCCCATATCGGACAGAGAGCACAATGCAACAACAGAAAGGCAAGCGAACATTGTATGGGGCAGTGAATTAAAGTTGTCTACTGTCTTAGAATTATATGTGAAACAAGTACCAGCAACAAAAATCTACGTCCTACACGAAAAAATAACTTCGAGTATGCTCGAATAAAACTAGGCAGAGATAAAATGAAAGCCAAGTAGGATAAAGCAATCAAGTCTTATGGATTCTTATGCAACTGACTTCAATTTACTACAATGCAATCGGAAGATTAAATGACATGCTAGTTAGAGTCGCTGTAGTCTAGTAGGTAGTGTGTTAGCTTATTAGACATAAGGACACTGTTCAACACTTCTGGCTCAGGCATCAAGAGCAAAGCGAAGAATTCAAAAACATTTCTTCTGTTACTTCCTCTCAGCACTTTTCTGATCTGAGAGTAAACAAAATTACCAAGAAAGTTTCTCAAAAATCTGTCGTTCGAACTCGACTTTAAACTGTAGCTCCTACCAATCATGAATAAAAACATATCACACATAACAAAAGTGGTGTAAAAAGGTTAGGCTAGGTTAGAGGACGTGTACTTGTCATTAAGACAAGTACAGTACCCGGAGGTCGAATTGACCCATTGTACAAAGTCCTAGTTTCTCACACCACTTATGTTGTGTATGTTAATTTTATACATGAGTGGTGAGACCTACAGTTTAAAGTCGACTCCGAACGACAGATTTTTGAGAAACTTTTTCATGGCAATTTTGTTTACATTCAGAGTTTTTGCCAGAAATCTGCTGAGAGGAAGTCGCCGAAAAATACTTTTTGTATTTTTGTTTTTGATGTCTGCCCTGGAGCTTGAACCCTGACTTTGCGTCTAGTAAGCCAACACACTATCTACTGCACTACGGCGACTTCAAAAGTGGTGTAAAAAGCTAGGTCAGAACCCTGCCTGAGGGGTTGTAATGACCAATTATGTATTTATGTATATATTCAGAGTACAAGAACATTACAGCCTGATATTCAAATAGAAGTCCAGTAAATGGGATAATTGCCAAATTACAGTGATAATGTTAAGGGATTTATTTAAATAAAGAAAATAAATAATCAATCAAAAACAAATTTTGTTTTATTTTAATTACAATCTATGAATCCACGATATATAATGAATTTGTGAAATTTAAAAGCGTTACAATATTAATGTACTACAATAGTTGATTTAATTAACAACCATATTCGAAGAACTTGGACAATGTTGTCGTGATCAGTAACTTACATTAAATGTTGAAAATTCTTCACGTTGAAACATATCTACCAAATGATTACACTATGCGACAAAATAAAGCAATGAAATACACCCAGCTAATGACATAGAGTAGGTTGTGAGCTTTGTTGAGAAGAACTCAAACAATTTGTTTTATATTTCTTGAATCCGCCAAACTTGTTTTATTTAACAAAACTAGTTTATTAATTGCGTAAACATTTCTGAACCAATGTCACAAATTTCAAGTTTCATAGAAAGCGGATTTAAAACGGTATACATGTAACTTGGCGAATGCAAATTTTTTCATATTTTTTCAAGTTTGTCCTTTCATAGTAGCAAACTTTAATTTAAAAATATAAAATAAGTGGTGATATCCTTAAAGTGCGTTCTCTTGTGAAGAGAGTATGTAGCATGTTTTAAAGAATATAACAGTCTTGTTATATTATTATATATATTTCTTTTCAAATGAAATTTCAGTTAAAAAATTTTCAAAATTTTTATGGGTCTTGATCGTTTATTGGAAAATGTGTCAATTTCACGTCTGAACGATCAAAAGAAGTTAGATAATGTTTGCACAAAGCGAAATAATAATATATGTAAAAAATTCAAATAATAGCGGGATTCTGGTAGTTGCCCAAACGTGAAATTGACACATCTTGCGGTAGGTAAACAATAAAGGTCGATCAAAAATTTTGAAAATTATATAATATTATACCATACAACCATATACTATATACTATACAACTATAAAGTATTCAGTATGCATAACATTTGCAATTTATTTTGACCAGATATTCCAGAGAATAAAATTGAATTAAATTTAATATTATTTTATTTGTTGTAAAAACAAAATGTATGGCAACAAATAGAGGCAGTTAAGAAGTTTGAGCCACAATCTATACAATGCCAAATATAGATGAAGCCATATACAATGATAGTTGCCAATGTAAATAAAAATATACACATATAAGGTGAAGTAAATGTCTCTGCGGAAAAGTCTTAACAAATAGTGTGTATGTAATATTTAATAATAAAAAATATATCAGTATTATGGCATTATTATCAAAGCATATGGTTTTGTCAGATTTACAAACATAAATGATTGTTAAATTAAAATTAAGAAGAAAACTAAAATCAAACAACCTAATAAGAAAACAATAAAACGTAATCGAGAGGAAATGAATTATGAAAAATGAAACAAATTGAATTATTTTTATAACGTCTTCTTACTCAAAGGCATGAACATTCACAGGCACAGACATTCATGCAAAGAATTTCAAGTCATACAAACACTTTTTATAACTTAAGGGTAGAAATGTAGCCATCGAAAGCCATTACGTGACAAAAGACCACGATTTGTACGATGCTAAAAACGAATGAAAATAAAAGAGAACAAGGGAACAGATATACAAACACGTACATACATAATTGGTCATTACAATCCTTCAGTCAGGATTATATCCTAGCTTCTCATGCCACTTATGTTGTGTGTGTTAATTTTATACATGATTGGTGGGACCTAAAGTTTAAAGTAGACTCCGAACGACAGACTTTTGAGAAACTTTTCATGTTAATTTTACTTATTCTCAGAGTTTTCGCTAGAAATCAGCTGAGACGAAGTTGCCGAAGAAATATTTGATCATTTTTCTTTCTGTGGGGATGTGTGACCTGGATTTGGGGAAGAAATATACAATTGATAAACAGCAAACATCACGATTAGAAAATAGCAAATAAGTTTTAATTAAAACCATTTACAAGTGTTTGTGGGAATGTTCATATACGCCATTTACATATATGGACAAATGAAATAATACAACATCAATAATTAATTTTATTACGTTGGGACACGTTGTTAAATCCGTGGACTGTTTAAGAGGGAGAAGAACACACAAAAAAAGGCCATTGCTCAGGACACTACAAAAAAAGGGGACCAAATTAGAAAAGTTCGAACAAACAAATTCACACAAAAAAAAACCAAACACTTTCCTTTGACTTAATGTCGAGATGAATGTAATGTCACTTTACACATACATATTTTATTTGGTAGGTTTTATTTCCTTGGATAAAATAACACAAGTCAATTTTAATTTGTTTGATTTTCCAAATTTTTAATTTTCTTTTTCTTTTTCTTCTCTTACAAATTTTTTTATGTTTATCACAAATTTTACGAAGGTTTTATAATTTAAATATATATATATATATATATATATATATATATATATATATATATATATATATATACCAAATTATCACACAAAATATTGAATTTTTTAAGCAAAGTATTGCATCCAAGAAAGAAGAATTAATAAAAAACAAGAATAAAATTTAATGTCAAAAAACAACAATAATATTAAAATAAAAAAAGCTTAAATATATACTTCAGCGTCCTCTGTTGCTAATTTGCCTTCGTTTAAACAATCCTGTTTATGTCGCCAAGGATAGGAAGTTTGGACCGTCAGACATAAACACATGTAATGTAAATTTTTTAGTATTTTTATTCAAATTTCTTATTATTAATCAAGAACAACGATGAACTGTAATTCTCAATTTGCGAATTTGAACAAAAAGAAAGAATATTAAAGTTTTCTAAAGTATCAATCGTATCGATCAATTAAGTTAATACAATCCCTAGCGGTAACACCCGAATATCTAGGTATGTATGATAAAGCGAATTGGAATGTTTCTCCTTTCTTCTTTTAACCTCATTTGATTTTGATAAAAGAACAGACTGAAGACAAATAAACACCCGTGATTTCTATATTTAATGGCACACAAATGATTTCCTGTAGTTGATATGCAAATTTGTTTAACTTCATAGAAATAAAACCATGAATGATATTCAAAAAACATAAATTTAGAATTCTACCTGAGTATTTAAATAATAAAATTATAGGGATTGAAATCGATTTTATTTAATTGAAATCATTTTGCTAGGAATTGTTTGTAATATTTTATTTTATTTTATGAAAATTCCCTCTTCGCAGTGAGCTGATTGACTTTTAACAATTTTGTCAGTTTCGTTTTTAATCAAAGATTCGTATAAAGGATAAAATATCCCTGTAAATTGTATCGATTGATTGATTTTCCTGAACAAAATTGAATGTATTGTGTATAAGTGTTATACATATGAGTATGAATGTTATATCATTTTATGTGCATGCAAACATATTCCCATTAGTCAGACGACATCCTCAATTGAATATTGCCTTCTGATCCCTTATATTCAATCAGAAATTCAATTTAATTTTTAATGCTCAATCTAGCCAGCGTACTTTTAAGTATACATTTATGTATTTGAATACGGCTCAAGAATTTTAGAATTCCATTATTAAGAAAAAAAGTTTTTTACCATTTTTTAACACAATAAAATTAAAAATACATAAAAAATATTTTTTGTTTGAACGTAAATATCATAAAAGGTAGGGGAAAAAATTTTGTTGGAATTAATTTGAAACTATTAAAGTAGGTAAGTTATTTGCGTGATTTTTTTTGGAAAGCAATTATAGATACTTACATAATTGGACATTATATTTCTTTCGTCAGGATTAAGCCCTCACACTATCCATGCTATATGTGTTAATTTTATCCATAAGTGGCGGGACCTACAGTTTAAAGTCGACTACGAACAATAGATTTTTGAGAATCTTTAAATGGCAATTGTCTCAGAGTTTTTGCCAGAAAACCGCTGAGAGAAAGTCGCCGAAGAAAGATTTTTTATATTTCGTTTAGTGTTGGAGATATCTGATCTAGGGTTTCATCGTGGCCCCACGTCTGATAAGACGACACACTACCTACTGAAATACGGCGACTTCTACGGAGACTGTACTATAAAACTAGTGAACTTATGATCCACTGCAAAGCTATAACCCGTATTCAAGATGATCTCAGACAATGATTTTTAAAATACCACCTATAATAATTTAAAGCATAAAACAGATTTTCAGGTTTTATATGTTAAAACACGTTTTCATTCGATATAAAAATTGTTATATTCAGAATTAGAATGTATAATAGAAATATAATGAATAATGGCGGTACGCACCACAACTTTAATTTTTATTCAATTTATTCTTTTATTAATTTACTTAATTAATTTTTTATGGAATTATTATAGTACAACAAAACAACTACTATTTCACAAAAAACAATTTTGTGGATAAATATTTTTTAAATGAAACTCTTTTGAGTTTTTAATTCATTTGGCTTTAATAAGGAAATGATTGATTTAGAACAGAAAATAATATTATCTTCTGCAAATTATTCTTTATTTTTTTGTAATTTTTTCCTTTTTAGCTTTTTAAATTGAATAAATGAAGATTTGAGACTTTTCGTTAAAATAATACTACTTTAAAATAAATTTTCATTAATGTTTTCCGTAAAATGGAATCTAAGTATATTTGTATGTATGCATTGTCATGATAATTTTCATTTCGACTTATTTTCTGTTTCTTTTACTTTCGCATTATTTTGTTCATGATGACGAGATGTTGTTGGTTGGCTGTTAGACTCTCTGGTTGATTCTTAAATTTTATTTAAAAAAACAAAAGCAACTACGGTTTCAGCTACTATTCAGTTATTCACGGTATTGAATTGGTAGAAAACTTTTGTACTAAAGGCTTATAACTTAAACAAAAAACCTTTTTTTTAATACATAACTGTTTCTCTTTCTTTAGATTTTATGTATTCCCCAGCGGAAAGTTACTTGTTTTCTAATATTTTTTCTGTTGTTGTTCTGCTTTTTTTTAAATAATCTTCGAAAAAAAGAATCCTTTTAACCAAAAAGGCATACTTAAGAATTGTCTCATCTTTTGCCAAAGTTCCAAATAGATTAAAGGGGCTTTCAATTAGTTCGATGGTAGATTAACCAAACAACCAGAGCAAAACAAAATTTAAACAAAATAACGCCAATGCTTGAAACTGACAACCGTTAAACCATTCAAAGTTTCAAACCGAAATGAAATATAAATGAATTTGTACTTAAGAAAGTTTTACCAAGATTAGTTTATTTATGTTTCCTTTTCTTTTCTATTTCTTTCGAATTGTGATTATATTGGCAAATTTTCTTTTCGCCTTACTTTCTGTACTTTATTTCTCTTTATTCGTATGTTTATACAGGTGAATTTGAGGAATACGTTTTGAATTCACAATTTGTAAGACAATATTAGAATTCATTTGAAATAATTGCTCAGTATAAACACAGAGATGAAGATGGATCAGAAGAGAAAAGAGCGAATTATGTTTGTTTATAAGCAAATAGCTGTATCCTGCGCGTGTTGCTGCGCTACCATCTAAAATACATTTGAAAGAAAGACGTTACACAAATGTCCAATTAATTTTGAATCATTTTATTGATTTTGTTTCCCGCTGTCCTGATGATTCAGATGAACGGGCCTGAGTAGTACGCATTCTTTCAGTTTCTGATCTCACTTCTCCTTGTTCAAGTGGTTCAAGCGAACGGTCTTAGCGGCATATACTCGAAGATTTTCCATTCTCAATGCTCATCTGATACTGGCGCTCGTAATGCTCTTTTCTTTCGTGCTTTAGGAGTAGGTCGACCAATTGCTTGTCATTCATTTTGAATAATTTTAAGTGACACCATCCATCGGAAATTAATCGCACCAACCTCCGTCGACTCATGCGCAATAACTTTGTTAAATAATGCACAGTTTAGGATTTAATTCATTTTGAGTAATTTTCAGTGGCGCTACCTGTCGGAAATTGGTCATACTAACTTAGAAACCTTCGTCGGCTCATGCGCAAAAACTTTGCTAAAGATTATAACATGATCAAATGTACAGTTTACGATTTAATTGATTTTAAGTAATTTTCAGTGGCACCACCTGCCGGAAATTAGTCATACCAACTCAGAAACCTTCCCCGGTTCATGCGCAATAACTTTGTTAAAGACCATAACATGATCAAACGCATAGTTTACGATTCCATAAGCGACATACAAACAACATTCATTTTTATATATATAGACTATGGGAGGTGACACGCCCACTATAGCCAATTCGCCCATTTTGTTCATATACACGTTAAAGTCGTCCATACAAAAGTTGAGGACTCTAGTTGTTGCAGTTTATGAGATATGCGACATTAAATACTTATTGGGTATGTGACCGTGGCACCTTGCCTACTTGAAATTTTAAAATAAAAAGTAGCCTATAGTCCCTTCGAGACATACAGGAAGGTACTGTTAAAATTTCAAGAAAATTGGTGCAGCCGTTTAGCTGTCCATAGACTTCAAACAAAGAAACAAACCCACACACAAATAAACACACATTAATTTTTACATATAAGATAAGAAGTCATTGTAGTCAAGTAGGTATTGTGTTAAATTATTAGACAAACAATATGACGAAATATGAAAAAATATTTCTACAGCTACTTCCTCTCAGCGGATTTCTGCCAAAAACTCTGAGTAAATAAAAAATTGCCATGAAAAGTTGCTCAAAAAATCTGCCGTTAGGAGTCGACTTTAAACTGTAGGTACCGCCTATTATGTATAAAAATAAACACAACATAAATGGAGTGATGGGGTAGGTCGTTATCCTGACTGAAGTGTTGTTATGAGCGATTATGAGTGTATATAATAAATATTTATATATTTAGGGTTGTTCTTTGCTGCACAGTTTGCCACCTTTTGTTTATTGTTTTGTTTATGTTTTATTGTTTCAATATTAACAAAAGTTTAGTATTTTGTTTTTCGTTCATTTGTTCTTTAATTGTCCTTTTATTTAACTCCTATTTTTCTAAATTTATATTTTTTTTTAGAAAACACAGTTCACAATAGTTTTGAGTTATGATTTTTTTTCTTTAATATTTATAATTTTTCTTTTTACTTTTCGTTTATTTCGTTTGTATTTAGAGTTTTTTCTATTTCCCACAAAGAAGACATTTTTTATATAAATGTCTCTTATAATACAAACTTTGGAAACCCACAATGCGGATCTAATTTGTTAACCATTTTTTATTTCGCCGCTCCCCCCTTTAATCTTTCCTATATGGAATTCTATTCCTATGCGTTCCTGATTTCTTGATTTAACAACCATACAGTTTCAGGTGACAGTTACACTAAATATTTCTTATTTCTTAATTTAATTGTTAATAATTAAATATTTCACTTAATTACATTCATTTCCAAGACTAAGCTTTGAGAAAAGAGGTGTGAACATCTGCTTTTGGTAAGAATTATTCTAATAACACCTAATGGATTTTTTCGAAGGATTTATACATAAAATTAAATATATATTTCCTAAAAATGTGTATACCATATATACATACCATATATACATAAATCTATATGTAGCTGTTCTACATTGTTGTCCTATGTCCGTCATTTTATAAATCGCAATTCACTCAACTGACTTTTGAACCAATATAGGCGTTCAAAAGTTCTACTTTCTACACTTACTTATGTACATATATACGTTGTACACATACTTTATTGATGGTGTGTTTTTCCGGCATTAAATGATTGAATGCTTTTACAATTTTTTTTTGAGGAGTACATTTTATCAGTAAACTCTGTGTTATTTAAAGTTTATGTGTTTATTGGTTACATTGTTTACATTCTGTGTATTGACACATTTAATTCATTTGTTTGTAATCATTCATTTAAAAGTTCATCCATATATGCTTAAAATTTATGCCTAAAAGCGTTAAATCATATGATATAATATCATGATGGGTGAGATGTTTTGCATCAAATACCTTTATATTTAACGTTCATAGAACTATTCAAAGAAATATGGAATAACGCACTAATATTTGTCGACAATATATGTTTAGGAATAACGGATAAAGCTTAGACTCATTTCAAGTTATACTTTTCTAAATTCAAATTTGCTTCGAGAACATAATTGCATTTCAAATATATTAACAAATTATGTTCAAGACCATAACCGCAAATCAAACCAACTGTAAAAAATGAATTATGAATTATTATTATTCAAGAAAATAAATTGGTAATGTGATCAAGAAACCTCTTGTAAAACCTTAATTTTGGCAGCTTACATTGTTACTTGATTATTGCAACACGGTGATTTTCGCAAAAAATTTTACATTACCGTCTTTATAAGTGCAACATATAACCTTTTTACCTTTTAAAAACGTTTAAAATATGAGCTCGTAGATTGAAAATAAAATAAAAATAAATTGGTGTTTATTTTTAACTAAAATTATTTATTGTTCACACAATTCTGTGTGCGACTGTTCACAACTTGATGTAACAGCAAAAATTGCGTTCTTAAAATTCATTAAATTGCTTAAATACCGGAGTACCTAGACTTATGCTATACATGTAATTTGATATTAAATTGAAATGTTACATCGAAAAATCTGCAGTTGTCGATTAAAAGCAAAGAAGAAAATATTAAGTAGTTTAACATAAAGTAAAACGATTTCAACATGGTATGTTTGTTGTTTAATTCATTGAATTCTTCTTTAAAATTTAATTCCTATGGATTCGAAACAAACTTGTCATCTCCGCCAACCAGCTTTTATTCAGTTATGAACCCGACATTTATGGTTTCATAGAAAAATCTTCTCTTTTATGCCCGGTTATTTCATGTGGTTTGTTGCTGGCAGTCATTATAGTAGATCAGAGTAATTTTGTTCTTGATTTTCACGACTGTACAAGTTTGTGTAAGTTTTTTGCCTATTTACAGTTGGCTGAATGATTTCTTTTGCGTTCATTTCACTATTTCAACACTCATTGGCCACGTTCTATCGCAAGAATATATTTTTTGGGCATAAAATCTTTTTTTATGGAGAGGATTTTAATCTTCTTTTAATATTAATGTTTTCCAGTCAGCCCCACAATAGTTTATTTATGTTTGTCTAAAGTCTAAAAAACAAGTTTGGAGGGTCAAGAAATATAAAAAAATATTTTGTGTTCTAATTAACAAGACTCACAACTTACAATATGTCATTAGCTGTGTGTATTTCATTTTTTAATTTTGTCGCATAGTGTAATTAGTTTTTTGTGGTATTTTGGAACCATTATTACTTAATACATACTCATACTTAGCTGACATCATTCTAAAACACCAAAAAGCTCTGATGGACTAATCCAAGCGCTTTAAATCTACTTTCGAATAGAATTTGATAGAGTCTAAGAAATAGTGTGATATCATTGGCTTCTACTATTATTTGTTTACTTTTTAATTCAATAAATAAATATGATGTTGCAATAAATGCTTGTATTTATAATTCTTTGAGGTGAATATATGAGTACAAAACAATTTTTACAAATATTCTATAATTATAAACAAAACAATATTTATTTTTGTAGGAAATGCTATGCAGTGGTGGACAATAAGAGTGATATCTCATTGGTTCGATTTTTATAAGATTACTTGATATTTTAACAGGACATTTTCATTGAATAGCTAAGTTCAATTTATTTTATACTTGATTACTTCCTTATTTTTCTATTCCATTAAATTTTCTCATAAAGGTATTTAGTGAAAGTGTCGTTTTTCTAGTGAATAGGATAATAAAATCATTTTTAGTTTTCTCTTTGAAAATTTATTGGAAAGTGTGTTTTAAATGATATCAGAAAAAAATTATTTATGACTACGTAAACAATATTTTAAATCTGTTAAAATGAAAACAATAACAAGGAACAGGAGAAAAGAAAGCTGGAAGAAGGTGTCTTTACAATTGAAGATGAAAGTGTTAGCAATTTTAAGCTTTTTGAACTGACTAATCTTTCAAATCAATATGTACAATACAGACAAAGAAACTTCAGATATAGACACTTGCAGAGATAATTCACAAATTGGGAAAGCTATCTGAAGCTCTTAACTGCATATATTGAATTTATTGATTAACTTTTTAATCATACTTTACTTGAAATGACTGTGGAAAACGAGAAACAAGTTATCTGGTGTCAAAAAGCATACATACATACATACATAATTGGCCATTACAACCCTTCAGTCAGGATTACGGCCTAGCTTCTCACACCACTCATGTTGTGTGCGTTAATTATATACGTGAGTGGCGGGACCTACAGTTTAACGTCGACTCCGAACGACAGAATTTTGAGAAACTTTTTCATGGCAGTTTATTTTACTCTCAGAGTTTTTGCCAGAAATTTGCTGAGAGAAAGTCGTCGTAGAAATTTTTTTTTTTTCATATTTCGTTTTTGATGTCTGACCTGGGATACGAACCCGGGCTTTACGAATAGTAAGCCAACACACTACCTACTACACCACGGCAACTTCATACATAATCAAAAAGCATACATAGGTGAAATTAAAATGAAGCATCCAACGAAAAATATGTTACAAAATTTCTAAAGCATAGTGGAGGCTTAGTGATGGTCTAGGTATGCATGGTATCGTCGGAAGTTGGCAATCTAATTTTTATGTAATCAAAGATGAAAAAGTAAGACCATCTAGACATAAACATCAAATCAAACAGAATATAAATTCTACAACAGGACACACACCTCCAAAATTATGAAGGATTAATTTTAAAAAAAAATGTTCATCATATAAAATGAGGTGTTTACTTTCGTTTAACGCTCACTGTATGCGCGTACATACATACATATGTATCCTTACTTGACTTTTTATGTATAACGTTTGTAGAATGTCGGCAAAAAACTTAATTGGTTAATAAAAAGAGTTTTGCAGATAATGAATCAAATTTCAGGTCAGGTCCCGTTTATACAGTGCTGTAAAATTTTGGGTCATCAAGGACGTCTGGACCTCGAATTACCATTCATACAACAACACCTTTTCGTTTGGGCAATTTCGTTCACTCTTTCTCTAATTCCTAATATGATTTTCGTAAATAACTGAGTGAAATGATGGAATAGTTCAAAATTAATCACGAAAAACATTCATAATTTTAGATATGGCGATGGACCAATATCTAATATTTAATTGAGTTCATACTAAACAAATATTTTAATGTTGAAAAGTTGTACGACGAACATCTGCTTAAGTGAAAACATACCTTTTTGGTTATGTAAGGTTTTTTTCCATTTGTTGAAGCCACTACAAATGTGAATAATGTAGTCTATATACGTACTACTTTGTGCTTTTATGTACGTTGAACTGAATTGAATAAATAAAAACATTTCTTAAGCCATTATAAATAAAAGTAAAATCAGTATTATTAGTCCATTTTCAATTGGTATTAAATGATGAGATGTATTTAATTTCACTTGATTACCTAGAAGTTGAAATATTTAAGTTTAGAAGAGGGTTAAGCACTAAATAAATTTAATATTATGCTGTTCATTGAGAAAATAAGGGATACAAATTGTTGACACGGCATCTTCCTTTATTTTATCAAAAAAGGAAATTTAAGTGAGTTATAACTTACTTTGCACAAAAGGCTTATTTTAAATGTACAAGGTCTGTTCGAAAAATAAACAGAATTTCTAAATTTTTTACTTACATTTGACTTTTAATTATTTATTATATTTTTTTTTTAAATTTTTTGACATGTCGTGTTATTGGAGTCATTTAATTTACATGTAAATATTCAAAGAAAAATCAATCAAAAGACAAAATAATGAGAGACTGAGTTTGCTCATGACCTTTTGTGACTTTATTCATGAGCTTTTAAATTCAAGCTGGTGTAACACCGAGCAGTTTGTTAGGACAAATGTTTTATTATTAAATTTAGTATTACGATTAACAAACATTGGTGGAATAAGGACACTATCCCAAAATTTGCAAAATGTTGTCGATTAAAACAACACATATTTCGTTAAATGAAGCTCGGTTCAAATTCGTTACCAAAAAGCAAAATAAAAGAAGTTCCAGAGTACTACCCTAGAAAACACAGGCATTGATCTGCTTCTTTTATCGCTCATACTCAGTTCGTTTTGTTTGCTAAAAAACATTGTTTTAATTTGTAAGCACATTTGAAGCATTTCTAAAAATGCGCAAAACAATGCTCATGTTCAAAAGTTTTTCTTACCACGTTTATCTGCATGTATGTTTGTTAGTGCTTAACAAAAGTTGTAAGTTTACATATTACAAATAAATAATTGTCCAATACAAGTATACCCGCTTTTATTGTTATTAGTGTGGTTATACATTGTGAGGAACAGTATTTAAATCGACTTGCGTCGATCGGACTTGCGTCGCTTTTTAAAAATTGGCATCGTCGATTCGATTTGCGTCGTTTGGATCCCAACTTGCGTCGTTTAAATTTAGATTTTCGACGCTACATACGTTTAGTTTTTTTCTTGCAGTATTGAGTATTACCATTTTACTATTTGTATTGTGGTAGAATTTTTTTTTGCATTTTAAAATTTTTGCAACTTTTGGTAACGCCAAGCGTTAAGGAGAAGCGTAAGTGTTTTGTTAATTTTTTTGTTAATTTATTATTATTTTGTTAATTTATTGTTTTGTTAGAAGAACATTTACTGAACTAAATAAAATGATGAAAAATGTTTTCATACTTGTTTTTTGTTAGAAATATTAAGTTTTTTGTTTCATTTTGAATTCTTGGTCCCAATAAATTAAATTTCAATGCATTTGTATAGAAAAAGTTGATTCGACTTGCGTCGCAATTCTCCGGTCCCCATTAATGACGCAAGTCGCATAAGCGAATATCATAAACTTCAAGAGCATTTCATTATTAATCTGTTCAATATCAGGAGCTTAGCTAGACTGACTAAGTTTTTGCTCTCCGGAGATTATAAAGCGCTTTCCCGCATATTCAGGAAGTGATTTCTAGTTGTCAGTTGTTATGACGAAGGAGGGTTTTCATTTTGTGCCTTTTGTCAGTTTTCTTATAAGTTGCCGCTCGTTAAGGGACAAAGTCAGCCATCAGCCGTCCATTATGGCATACAATTCCAGAAGCCCAACGTAAATAATCGTTAATAGGTTGAAGGTAGTTCTTCGATGTGTAGTCAGTTAAGTGTACCTAAGTCTCGTTCGCTCAGCCTCAATATATTTATAGTTTTCCTCCTATATAGCTTATTGTGTTACCTAGTACGAGATAAATCCCCTTTTGATATTTTAAATTATTTAAAAATTATTGAATTAACTATAAATTATTTGCTTCAGGATTTTTCTCTATCATTTACATTAATAGCATTTGGACATATCTAAACGAATTATGACACAAATATATGAGATACAGGAAATCGACGCATACGCCCATTTATTACTTTTTAATTTGTACCTTTACTTGTATTAAATTGAAAATATATGTATGCATTCGTACACAAAACATAAGACCCTTTTAAAAAAAGGAACACAGTTCGGCAACACAAAACTGTTTAATAATTCATAAACTTTACATAACTGCGCTATTTCGTATGCCCCTTTATTTATTATTCAGGGTTTATGGAAGACCCTTAAAGTAATACGTTATTGTAGTAGTATGTTTTGACACATGACAATTTGGTAAACATGGTAATCCTTTTCAGATATACTTACACACACATACACATAGAGTAGAGGTTTAATAGCAGAAGCCAGTGTATGTTGGGTATAGTTTATGTAACAAAATTTGTCTTTTTTGTATTTAAATTCTGTTAGATTTAATATTTCGTTTTATTGTTCTTATTATTTTTATTTTACTTGAATGAAAATTCAAATGGAAATCAGCACAGAAATGAAAACAAATGGCATAGAATCATATTTAAAAATAAATTGTTACAAATATTTACATATGAATTATCTAAATTTTACTTTGTTTTGGTTTGTTTTGTATTAATTTTCTGCAGATGTGAAGTTTATAATTTTTATTGTACATTAATAGTACAATTGGATTTAGTGATGATTTCGATTATGATAACAATTCTCTGAGAATGGTGATGAATATATTACTGATGAGGGCAATTATGGAAATGAGATACAAAAGTATTTTACCACTTAATCTGGAATGTTTTAGCCTAATCTCTTTATAGTTATTTATTTATTTTTTACAATTTTTGGGTAATACCAAAATCAAAATTTTTGACTTTGTTATAAGGATTGGCTTCGTATTTAACTACAATTTTAGATAGAAAAAATTGGCAAATTTAATATACCATTATTTTAATTATTTATATTTTTTATTAATTTTTATGGTTAAGTAGCAAGAAATATTTGAATTAGCTTTTAATGGATATTTACGTAAAGTTTTTGATTTTCGTCATAATTAGCATATATGATGGTATACATACATATTAGTGGTCACAAGCAAAAATAGCCTAAGTGGACTTACGACTATTTGAGTCATATATACAGTGCTGGACAATTCAATAGAAACTTTTCTTAAAATGTACTTTTTCATTGTAAGAATTCGAAAAACAAAAACAATTTATGAAGAATTTAACAGTTATTTAGGAGTTTTATTTTAAACATTCTGCTTGATGTATTAACAAACAAAAAAGGATTGCATAAAAATAACAATGTTCTAAAATTATAAAGAAAGTTTCCACTGTTTTGTCAATGCCTCAAAATTGAATACTTTTACTTTTCTTTATAATTTTAGAAGAATGTTATTTTTATATAATTTTTTTGTTTCTTAATACATCAAACAGAATGTGTAAAATAAACTTCCTTAATAATTTTTCAGTTTCTTCAGAATTGTTTTTGGTTTTCGACTTCTAAAAATAGAAAAGTAAATCTCAAAAAAATTTTCCATTGAATTGCCCAGCACTGTATATTATCAAATTCTGCTAGCAAAACTTTATTTTTACGTAAAATCACATTTCTCCAACAATGTTTTTTTAAGTTATTACTAAAATAAATGTTGATCGAAGTCGTAATAAAGACCCATTCCATTTATAATAAGTGTTGGCAGTCTAGTAGATAATGTACCGGTTTCTTAGACGTGAGGCCACTGTCTATATCTCCAACAAAAAAAGTATGAAAAAATATTTCTTCGGCGTCTTCCCTTCAGCAGATTTCCAGCAAAATTTTTAAAATTGCCATGAAAAAGTTTAACACAAGTCTATCGTTCTGAGTGATTTTTGTCTAAAGTATATATTAGACTTAGTCTGTTTTTGCTTGGGACCACAGATGTCATAATTTTTGAGCAAATTTTAACTCTTGCGGCATTTTTGAGGATAAATATCAAGAATCATTAGTTACCCAATCAAACATAGATCATATTTTATTACTATAATGACACTGTTTAGAAGCATAATTCCCTGCTCAGCAGCTGATATGCTGCCTAGCGCCTCACATGTTCCAAAAATATGTTCTCATGATTTATTCTCATTATCAATTAATCTCCAAGCTGCGCTACGTACGATCTCTGTGCTGACCTAGTGCACTTTGAGATTACAATGCCCTGTCAAAAGACTAGTTGCTAACTTCAGATATTCCTATATAGTTTGACTGCCTAAGTTTCAATTGCCTCAAACCTGTTTAGTCTCAGAAGTTGATCAACAGTTAAAAGTCGGCTAATATTCGGGTTATTCGCAAATATTACTATTTCGTATCGTAGAAACATTAATCGATTTCTGTCAGTCCAAGATATATTAATATAGGTAATAGTAACATTACATCATTTCGTTTTGAATTGCGCCAAAAACAACACGTAATTGTTGCTTTTTTCCGCATTTTCATTGTCGCACCATTTAATGATCCACAGACGACTTCAATTGCAGAACAGTCAGTGGTAGCATTCGCTGTGATACCCATGCTGTTCTGCTGACATATTGCTTTTATTTCGCTTATGAATTTAAATTCAAACTTCGGTACTGGTATTAGCAACAGTTGTAGACGCTTGCACATAAGTGGTTGGGAAATTCGTTTACTTTACATTCTTCTCTTTTTGCTGTGGCTGTATATGTTATTGCCGTTTACAAGCAGTACGAATTTGAATTGCTTCTGTTATAATAGAAGAGATGGTACAAACAATTTGACTTCATTTCGGGTGAATTGTGAGTTGACCATAATTATTTGGTGTATTTTTTGACACACATCCATGTAAAGGATTATTTGTTGTTCTATGTGTAGTGACCAAAGTAAAATGAATTTTTCTGATGAAAAGGGCTGTTATTGCATACCTGTTATGCATTAATTAATAATCGTAATGATTAGTAATTGGATTACTCGTTTAACTTTTTATCAAATTACAATGCTGTTGCTATTTAATTTTTGGTTGAACCCAATTTTACATAAATGAATTTATAAATTCATCTTATTTCCGTTTTCCATTCCATATTTTCCATTCTAGTTCTGATACTTTTTAGAAGAAGTGTGAAAAATATAATTTTTTGTAAAAATAATGCAGAATTTTAACACAATGGTTTAAAAAAAACGTTATCAGATCAACATTCTATATACACATATATGTACTTTACTCGTCATTGCAATTCTTTAGTCAGGATTACAACCCGCTTATATCGTGTGTGTTAATTGTATCCATTAGTGGCGGGATCTACTGTTTAAGTTGAAAAGTTTTTTGAAATACTTTTCATAATAATTTTATTTTCTTTCAGAGTTTTCTCCAGAGGACTGCAGAGAGGAAGTCGACGAAGAAATATTGCACCAATTTCTTAAATTAAAATACAATTATTTTATTTTCCTTCCTGGGCTGATAGATTCTTGTAAGTATGCAGGGTCCTTATTAGCCTCTTTAAATAATCACTTATCGTGTATTGTTTTTTCTGCCATTGCTGTAATGTATACAGCCAATGATATCAATTAGTGATTATTTAATTTAATTAAGCTTATTTAAATAATAAATTCAGCTGGAATTCATTTATATAAAAATTTAGCCGAACTGTTCTTATTACACATTCATATCCATAAACGCCTCCCTTATGTTTATAAAACAACACATACGCTTATAGTAAAGAAAAATTTATTTAAATTTAGTTGTGTGTCGTATACAATAGCAGAGACAATGAAACCCAAGCCGTTATAGCCCCAGGACAATGTATAAATGTAAACGCAATATGTTTTCTAAGTCATGTGTATGTGTAAGCAGAAAAAAAGAATTTGAGTGACTTTGACATCTACGTTAAATATTTTTCTTCATGATTAGGAATGTCAAAGTTAATAACACATAACATCGAGTAAAAAATCTATTCAATTCAAATTGCATAAAATTCCGATACTATACATTAAACACAACTCTTCATTATCCTCTCTACTTTTGTCCTCAATTCAGGTATATAAAAAGATTTCTCCACTAAGTCTTGGGATTTACGAAATGAAAAATGACCTTGACGGTGCGCAGTTTGTATAATCTCTTGTTCCATGCTACTCGGTACAACTATTAGTTCTCTATCAGGGTTCTTATATAATAGGTCAAATCAATATTCGTCAAAACTTTCCTAATTGCTTTTATCCATTAATGTGGGATCGCACTTGAAAAGCACATCATTCGGGTCGAATGATTCGTCAAGAGGGCCGAATGTGAGATCGCACTTGAAGAGCATATCATTCGGGTCGAATTTTGCGTCAGGAGGGTCGAATATGGGATCGCACCCGAAAGGATTAAAGCGATCCCGTAGGGTTGAACTAAAATAAATGTAGTAAGCGGACTGAGAAACATAAACATGATTAAACTTAAATACTTGATCGAGTTGGAAGAAATAGTTTTTGAATAAAAAAAAAAAACAAACAAATAAAATTATTATATATTTGGCAGCCGAGCCAAGCAGTTCAATTTTGAATTTAAATAAAATGTAATTGTTTTAAATTATTGTTTGTAAAAAAACGTTTGTTAAAACTTAATAAATTTATTTCAAAAAATCAATTTATATCGTTATTATTTAAATGTTTTAGGGAGTGTGTTCCATTTGTAAATAGTCGTTTGGAACGTTCTGGTCCTCCGTGGAATTCGGCTAGACTGTCAAGGTTGAGGAACAGAAAATCGAGGTTAAAAAGGTTTAAAAAGTTTGTTAGATCAGGTACTGATATTAATTATGATCTTTACTCTAGGGCGCGTGCGGATTACCGTAGAATGAATCATTACTGTTATGGGAAATATATTATTAGAGTCAGGTCGAACCTCTCTAGCAATCCTAAGTCGTTTTACGACTTCGTTCGGTCTAAACGTAAATCATCTTTGTTTCCCACTGAGATGTTTTATGGGCGTATCATCCTCTAGTTACCTTGATATTTCGAATATGTTTGCTGACTTTCTTCGGTCTACTTATAGGCAGTTGGACTCGGATCCTGATCTGAGTAGCGGCTTTTCGTATCCTTATTCAGTGGGAAGTGTCTCTATTTCTAATATATATTCATTTGATGAGGAGTTCTTGAGTCTTTGTCTGGACTAAAACTTACATACTTGCCGGGCCCTGACGGGGTACCGGCCTGTATTTTAAGAAAGTGAGCTGTTGTCTTGAATGGACCTTTATATTCAATGGGCTTCTGAGGGCCGGTCATTTTCCATCTATTTGGAAGAGTTCGTTTTAATTCCTTTGTATAAGTCGGCTAATGAATCCAATATTTCCAATTACAGGGGTATTGCCAAACTCAGTGCTATTCCCAAGTTGATGGAAAAACTGGTGACGGATTATCTCTTTTTTAATACGAGATCTTTAATATCCCCTTTCTAGCATGGTTTTTTAAAAGGTAGGTCGACTGTCACTAATCTTCTTGAATTTACTACACATGTTTTCAGGAGTTTTCTTGCCAGAGCTCGGACTGATGTAATTTATACTGATTTCAGTAAAGCTTTTGATAGGGTTGATCATGGAATTTTGCTTCTTAAACTTTCATTAATCGGTATTCCTGATATTATTCATCGTCGGCTAGACTCCTACCTCTTCCTTAGGACTCAGAGGGTATTGTTTAGCAATGTATTGTCTACGACTGTATATGTTACTTCTGGTTTTCCGCAGGGTTTGGGTCCTTTACTGTTTTTATTGTTTCTTAATGATCTTCCTTGTGCTATTTCTGATTGCAATATTCTGATGTATGCTGACGACGTTAAATTATTTTATACTTTTGATATTGATCAAAGTCGGGCTGTCCTTCAGCGAAATATTGATTTGTTTGTAACTTGGTGTAGAATTAATTTAATGGATATTAACTTGAAGAAATGTAAATGCATGGTTTTCTCTCGCGGGGGCGTAATTTCGTCCACTTATGTGATTAATTCTTACCCTTTGGAAACTGTGACTACATTTCTTGATTTGGGAGTATTATTGGATATGAAATTGTCTTTTATTGATCATATTAGTATGATGATAGGCAAGGCTCGGGCTGTCCTTGGTTTTGTGAAAAGATGGGCTAGGGAATTCATTAATCCGTATATAACAAGACTGCTATACATTTCACTTGTTAGACCTATTTTGGAGTATGCGTCTATTATTTGGAATCCATACTATCGTTATTATAGTGATTCAATAGAGTCTGTGCAGAAGCAGTTTTTATTATTCTGTTTATGTGGCTTAGGATGGGATTGTGCCAATGGGTTTCCGTCATATGAGACTAGATTAAGTTTGATAAAACTTCCAACTTTAGAACGCAGAAGGGGTTTGTTTTGTTTTTAATCTGGTTAAAGGTGATACCTATTCTGAGTTTTTGCTTTGTAACCTGAATTTCAGTATTCCAGCAAGATTTTCACAGCACGATCGTCCTCTTTCTATAGATTTTTATAGAACGAACTATGGATGTAATTTTCCTTCTCGTAGATTATGTAATGATTTTAACTTTTACTATGATTTTATGGATTTTAATTGTAGTGTTTGTAGCATAAAATGTAGCTATATGCTGGCATTAATTTGTAAATTATTATATAAAAATGTATTTTCGTTCTTGTCATAGGTAGTTCCTGTTTATTGTTATTGTATTCAGCTTGTGATTAAGGTCTGTAGCTGATTTATGTTCTCGTTGCCATTACTTTTCCCTTACCCGCTACAGTCCGGACTGTAGTGTGTCCGTGTCCCTACGTAATGGGGACGAGCCCTCCGCGGGTGAGGATGGGTTAGGATGGGTTAGTGTGAGGCTGGGGACGTTCGAAACAAAAATATAAATTAAGCCATTTCTACATTAATTTAAAAACTAACTATTTGGTAATCGATAATGGAAAGATAGAATATCTATTTAAATATATTTATAAATATACAGTGATGTAAAAAATAATATCAACACCAATGTGACGCTATAAACACAATAGATGCAACACAGCAAAAACAGGAATCCCTCAAAAATACTATAGAGTGTATGGGTGTATATTGGAGTGATCTTTTTTAAAGGCAGCAACGATTCTGCTGCTTTTCTTTTTTTGGCTAATTTGTATTCTTATTTAGAGAATTAGTGCTAACAGTGAGAGTATTTGTGATGACAATGGGGGGATAGTGCTACCAACACAATAACATCCATAAAATATATGTTTTAAAAACGCTATGTATGAAAAATAACCCGAAAGAACGTTTTAGTGGCACCATTGATAAATAATTAATGAACTGTTTAATTTTATTTGTTTTGTTTATTTGCCGCTTCCTTAAAGCATGACACTTAGACCATTATTACAACTTGCCGTTAACTAAAAGAATGATTTTAACTGGCAGATAAATTGTTTTTCGTTATTATGAGTACCAAATAAGATAGAAGTGATCGTTAAGCTAAAGGGAGGATCATCCTGCCTTTAACTTTTAAAGTTAAGTTTATGTTTGAACTTGCCATATTATATATTATTTTCAATATGGCAACTTTAAATTTAAACAAAATGAGCATATACAACAAAAAAAAACGAAGCCCGCGGTTGCCACTGCGTTAAAAAAGACTGTATAATAGAGCAGTTTTATCGACATTGCTCCGGCACTGCCATATTTTTGAAAAATTTTACCTGTAAGTTGTAATAACGAAAATATGTTAAAGGTTACTTTAGAGTTCTCTTTAGGTAAAAGTACCTTTAACTACCTCAAGTTTAACGGTAAGTTGTAATAATGGCCCTTAGAGATTTTGTGAGAAAGCAAGTAAGAAAAAAACAATATAACCGTCTCTATGCTTTACCATCTTAAGAGTGGACTGAAAATTGTACACTGTGTTTAATGGTCTCTTTAGAGTGTGAAGTCCTCGATCTGAATTAAATAAATTACATACAGACATACATAATTGGTCTTTACAACAATTCAGTCGCGATTACGACCTATCTTTTCACACCACTTATGTTTTGTGTTTTAATTTTATACATGAGTATCGGGGCCTATAGATTAAAGTCGACTCCGAACGACTGATTTTTGAGAAACTTTTCATGGAAATTTAATTTACTTTCAGAGTTTTTGCCAGAAATCTGCTGAGAGGATATCGCCAAAAAAATATTTTTCATATTTCCGTTTTTGATGTCTCACCGTAGCCTTACGTCTAATAAGCCTACCTACTAGTCTACGGCGACTAAATAAATAAATAAAATTAAATAAATTAACTTTTGCAGATCCATTCTTAACGCGGTTTAGAATGATAGATCCTCTACAAAATATTACTCCCTCTAGAACAACATTATAACTTAAATTAGTGCACATTTTTTTAGTTCTATTTGGAAAAGAAAATCGTGTTTCCAGAGCGAAATTCTATTTTTATTTAATTCACATTTAAAAAATAAGAAAAACTATTCTATAAAGCCACAATGAAATTTGTTTCTGTGATGTATAAGCTGATCATAAGTGCAGTTACCTATGAAGTATTTTCGCATTTTAGTTACTTTCTCATCAAATCTCAAGTACCACATTGGTGTCTTTTATTTTTGACATAACTGTATGTATTTAGATAATTTATGTTTGTCCTTACTTTTGAGGCAATCGATTTTTTCCTGTGCATTGGTTTGATTCCAGTTTTCACAATACTATACATTTCTCTTAAAAAGAACAATTTGGGTTGGCGTTCTTAGAGAATGACATTGGCCTGGCCATAACTGTCAACGGTAATCACTATAGGTCAATGGTTATCAACTATGTATGTATTTTTGGCCCGAATTGGTTGATGAAAAAAATGTGGTTTTAACATAACTGCGTTGTGTGCCATATAACCCATGCCACTTTGGAACAGTATATTTGATGCAATGGTCATTTCAGGTGGAACTTTACCGCAAGTAAAGCTAACATAATCCATGCCATCGGTCAAATCCAACCTGATTAACGTGCCAAAAAAATTTACCTTTCGGATGCGCTCCATCCAGATACAAGAATTATGCTATGTTTCACACATTGTGGCTGCAATATGTCTTTCAAACAAACAAAAAAATATCAGTGGTATTTCACACCTTTACTTTATTTAAGTTTAGAGATAGGAAGGTTTTAATGAAAGGCCCGTTATATGTTCTCGCAGAAGCACGATTATAAATATTTCTAAAAATATAAGCATACATGCATTCAAAAATAACGCATGGAGTAGCACAGTATGAAAAATAAGAATTGAGGTTTTCATTCACAACTAAAGAAAAAATACATAAATTGGAGACATTAATTGAGCCCACCGAAATGGTAAAATTAAGTCTGAACGAAATGTTATAAAATTTTCTTTAATGTCGTATTAGTGAAGTGTGTTAAGTTTGCTATTCTAAAATGCTAATAAGAAGAAAGTTTTCACACTTTAATACGTTGTTTCTAAATTGGTGGATTATTAGAAACTCTACACATATACATATAGAATGGGTGCTACAAAGCCAAAAGGTAAATTTGATATACAAAGAATCTGTTGTTTCATACATTGTTTTCTATCGTACGAACGATGTAATCCATTTGCATCATTCGACTTTCCCTGAACAAATAATCTCTTTTATAACTAACAGCGGAATGTCATACAAAAAATGTCTGCATTTAATTGCATGGTACTTATAGGTAATTTTTATCTTTATCACTTTCAGTTGAGTATTCAATTTAATTAATTACATTTTATTAATTTTAAGCACTTTTATTATTATTTACGCAGATTATTATTACAATACGCAGAAAAACGTATACATATACATATGTATATATAATAATATTTTCCTGGGGTTTAATTTTTTATTTATAAATGTATTTTACACTTATCTAATGATTAAATATAATTTTTATTTGTATATAACAATCACCAGTAATAATAGTAATCACACATTTTTTACTACTGTACATAGTACAATTGGTCGATTCGACCTCCGGGTACTGTACTTATCTTAATTGGCAAGTACACGTCCTCTAACCTAACCTACTACTGTACATATATACATACATACATATATAATAGGCCATTACAACCCCTCAGTCATAATTACGGCCTAACTTCTACCACAAGTTATGTTGTGTGTGTTATTTTTATACATGAGCGTATGAGTGTTGGGACCTACAGTTTAAAGTCGACTCCGAACGACGGATTTTTATTGAGAAAGTTCTTATTGCAATTTTTATTTACTGTTTGAGATTTTTCCAGAAATCTGCTGAGAGGAAGTCGCCAAAGAAATATTTTCGCATATTTCGTTTTGTTGCATATGTTTGACCTGGGGTTTGAAACGTGACCTCACGTCTAATGAGCCAACACACCATAATACAGACGATTAACCTATTCACGCGCTTGTAATTATAATTATAATAATAATAAAAAAACAAAAATTTTATAAGTTATTGACTACCAAATCCTCCAACAACAGAAGTAAACATTTTACCGGTTGTCTGCACTGATGATATTATTTCCGACGCATAAGCAGATAAAAAAACCTGAAATAATTCTTCGGCAGTCTCTTTTATTGGATTATATCAAGAAGCCGTTAATATTTGAAAAAAATAATATCAGATATATTTAATATAATAAGTTTTACCATCACCACCTAAAAAATATAAAAGCTGGACTTAAGTTAATCCTGGAATTAGACTGGACGGTATAGGTCATTATCCTAAACACAAGGAACTGAAAAATCCCCCCAGATGTCACGACATAAATTGTGTAAGACGAACTCGCTACATTTGTGCGAAATGTGAGGAATATATATGTCTGATATGCCCGGAATGTATGAAATCATTTCACACATAAATTACCATTAACGCTCAGTGGCCACAAATGTGGACGTTATTCCTTTTTGTGAATTTACATTGTTTTTTGTTTTCTGAATTCTTACTTAAATAAAAATTAAATAATTTAAAAAGAAAACAAAATTTAATCATTTTTTTGTCACCATAAAAAAATCGTCCCTGAAGAGGTTAATACAGAGCATCTAAACCGGATAATCAAAATGTTCAGTTACATTTCGTGACTGTATTCTATTTTCGTTGTGAATGTTTTACCATGCTTGCAACCTGCACGACTTCGTTGCTCCTGATTGTTTTGCCACTGCGTTGACTTTCAATGGAGTAATTCTTTCTATAAGGATGACCGCTGCTGCTTACCCTGAACGATACGTCCACGCTGTACATAATACAATAAACCTTAACCTCATTTTGCCTTTTCGAAATTCATACTAGAAAAGGCTACAGATCATAAACTTTGTTATGGTTCCTTTTGTTTGCCACTAGGAGAAAAAATATTCCTTAATGCTTCCGAAGTTTACTCGATTTGAAAATTGTTTGTTATCTTTTTCTGATTCGTATATCTATTACTTATTTTATTTCACATTATCTTCTGAGAAGCCATTGAAAGCTTAAACTTAAATTAACTACATCTTGAATAATTTCCGTTTAATAGCATTCATACCTTTCGGTGCAATTATTTCTCAATTCTATCTCAAGTATTCAAAGAAGAACGTGAAATTTCCTTGAGATACCGTTTATAGAATGCACTTTTATAAATTCAATGCTCTATTTTTGTGATATTTGTGTGTGGCAAATATAAAATTTGGTAGCTTTCACACATGTTTATCCGGATTATTGAAAGTAATTAGCGTTTCGAAAGAACAGTGAATGAAAATTGTGACAACTTTTTACAAAAATTTTTACAGAAGACCCGAAAAATGGAATTCGCAATTATGCTCAAAATATCTCTCAAACAGGCAGACCAAGCAAAGCGTCGGTAACACAATTTTTCGAAAAAAGCAATCTTCTCGAATGAATAGGATATCAATCTGAATATATAGTGAATATACAGAATTATCGAATCTGGAGCTCAGAAAAATCTTTCGCAATCCAAAAAAACAAATATACCTTGAACGAGCGCAGTGCCGGGGATTTTGGTCAACACATGATTCGGCCTCAATTCCTTGGATATGAGATCGAATATGCAGTAACTTTGTATACCATACGTTACAGGAACAGGTAACAGAGTTCTTGCGGTTTCAACTGGATGGCATGAACCTGAACGAAATGTGTTTTCAACAAGACGACACATCAGGTACATCGCGTGTACTACAATCGATTTATTACAGCAACGACTTTCACAGCAAAGTATCTCACGAAATTCTGATGCCAACCGGCCAGTGAAATCAAGCAATTTAACACCGCGTGTTTTTTTCTGCGTATAATATCGAATTTATTCGAATAAAGCAGAAACAAGTTCTGAGCTCAAATTTGATATAAAATTACAAAAAGTAATATAAAATTTCAAAACAAAATTTTATTTTACAGCACTTTATTCCATACTTAATAGCAAAATACCTTCTTTACAATAAAAAAGGCGATACGTGTTTTTATTGTAAACTATAGTACTCTCCTTCATGTACGCTATGAGATGTTTGATCAACCAATTCAGAAATTCTTTAAGAAAAACAGAAAAACTAACGACTTAAGTCTCGCTTAACCAAACGTTCACGTTTTCAGCACATGAAGAGAATTGTATGTAAATGCTTACCGAAATTACATTACGGTTCAGAAATCTCTCTCATTGCTTTTCGTATTCCAAAAGTGACAGTGGACGTATAACTAACCGGGACTTTATACATGTTTTTAATAAACAAAACAAAACAGTACGTCAAGACTAATTATACTTTTATTGTCCGATGTTCCTTCCAGTAACAAAAAGAACTAGATTTTATGGAATTTTTATTTAATTGTGTACCAAATAAGATTCATTGAAGAATATTACATATGTGAGTCAGAAATAAAGCAATATCGTTACGTAAAGCATAAATCCAATTTGGCGTTAATACCATTGTAAATAAGCCTACTCAAGTAGAAATAGAAAAGCCATTGAATTATATTCATGTCGTTGATTTAAAAAGAGAAAGTTTCTTTCTCATTCAGAACAAAATTTTTTTCTTTTTAAGATTTAGTTGTAGCCTCTAATCTGAATACATAAATAAATAAATAAATATAAATACAATCAGAATTACGACCTAGCTTCCCCACACCACTTATGCTGTGTAAGTGGCGGTACCAACAGTTTAAAGTCGACTCCGAACGACAGATTCTTGAGAAACTTTTCACGGCAATTTTATTTACTCTAACTAAAGGGAGGATTTTAACGGGCAGATAAATTGTTTTTCGTTATTACAAGTGTACAATAAGGTAGAAGTGAGCGTTAAGCTAAAGGGGGATCATCCTGCCTTTAACTTTTAAAGTTAAGTTTATGTTTGAACTTGCCATATTATATATTATTTTCAATATGGCAACTTCAAATATAAACAAAATGAGCATATAAAACAAAAAAATGAAGCCTATCGTTGCCACTGCGTTTAAAAAAAAACTTGTTTAATTGAGCAGCGTTATCGACATTGTTAACTTTATTTTATCCGTAGGTTGTAATAACGAAAAGAAGTTAAAGGTGACTTTCAAGTTCACTTTCGCTAAAGTTACCTTTGAGTAAACCCAACTTTAACGGCAAGTTTTAATAATGGCCCTTACAGTTTTTGCCGGAAATCATATTTTGTTTTGTTGAAGATATCTAACCTGGAGGGTGGGATTGCATGCAAACAAGGTAAAGTTTCTGACTGTGGTCAACGTGAGACCTCCAGGACGATCCTTGTCTTGCTGTATTCAAGTTGACACGCATCCTCCTCGTGGCCCCTCCTGGATAGCATTCTAGCACTCGCTAGATGTTAACTAATGCGTGCAGCGAAGTCCAATCCCCTAGACGTTAAATTTGGGTTGTGCGTAGGGCTTGGAACCCACCACATAAAAATCTTCTCCAATGAAAAAAAAACAACAGACTTAAAAAAGATCCCCTCAAAAGTTGACTACCACGGCAAACGTTCAAAGGACAACGATTTAAGAATAGGCATTTGGAACGTCGGCACCCTTTATAGGGTAGGCGCTTCCGCCCAGCTGGCGGATGCCCTCAAGAAATGTAAGACGAACATCACTGACATACAGAAAATGCGATGGATAGGGCAAGGATGCAAAAGGCTGGCTTCTTGCGATGTGTATTACAGCTGCCAGGTTGATAACCACGAATTTGGATGCGGACTTATGGTTAATAAGAGACTTCGCCACCTTGTCTCTGGGTTCACTCCTGTGAACGAAAGAATAGCCACAATCCGTATCGATGCAAAATTCTGCAACATCAGCCGTATTTGTCGAAGCGTGAGCATCGACGGAAGGAAATGACGATGTGGTTAAAGATGCCTTCTACGCTAAACTAGAGGACGTATATGATAAGTGCCCGGCCCATGAGGCGAATATCATCCTCGGAGATTTTAATGCGAAGGTCGGGCGGGAAGATATCTTTGGCAACATTGCCGGACAGTTCAGCCTCCATGCAACCACTACCTCCAATCGACTGATCGATTTCGCCGCGGCGCGTAACATGGTAGTATGTAGCACTAAGTTTCAGCATCTCGACATTCATAATGCCACATGGATGTCCCCTGATCGATCAACATCCAACCAGATTGATCATATTGTGATAGACGGAAGGCACGTATCCAATGTACTAGATGTGCGCAGATTCAGAGGTCCAAACATCGACTCGGACCACTACCTTGTCGCAGCCAAGTTTCGATTGCGCATTAGCGCCTCGAGGTCTGCGCATTCTAGTGCATTGCGAAAGCTGGACGTTAAGAAGCTGCGATCACAAAGGATAGCTGAGGCGTTCTCCGGTCAACTCTCGGATAAGCTCCGTCGTTCCCCATTTAATCTCAACGACAGTGGCGGACTGTGGGCCAACATCTCCAACTCCTTGCGCACTACTGCGGAAACAGTCCTGGGTTTCGAACGCCCACCTCAACGAAGTCAATGTTACGATGAGGAGTGTCGTGAGGCAACTGCAGCGAAAAACGCCGCATACAAGAAAACGTTGCAGTCAGCCGCTACGCGAGCCATTGTCGAGAACTTTAGAGAGAAGAGAAGGGAAGAAAGACGCCTTTTCAGACGCAAGAAGAGGGAGCAGAAAAGGTGTGAGCGTGAGGAAGTCGAGATGTATAGATGTACGAATGACGCTCGAAAATTCTATCAAAAGGTTACGCGTCTAACCGAGGGTTATAAAACCGAAGCGTCTTCCTGCAAAGATGAAAATGGAAACTTGATAACAGATCCGCAGGGTGTGCTGAGGTTATGGAGGAAACACTTCTCTACTCTGCTACAAAGCGATGACGACACCAATACCGCCTTTAGAGATAATGTTCCGAACCCGATCGATGATGACGGCGTGGAGATTCCGCCGCTTAGTCATGAAGAGGTCAAAGTCGCGATCATGCGTCTTAAAAACAATAAAGCGGCAGGTCCTGATGGCCTCCCCGCTGAATTGTCTAAGACCGGTTGTAATGAGTTGGTAGGGCGCATGCACCAGCTTATTTACAAAATATTGCTAGAGGAAAGTATGCCCAACGATTGGAACCTCAGTGTCCTCTGCCCTGTCCTGAAAAAGGGAGACCGTACTATATGCGCCAACTACAGGGGTATAAGCGTTCTCTCTATCGCATATAAGGTTCTTACAGGCGTATTGTGTGAACGACTGAAGCCACTCGTTAAAACACTGATTGACCCTTATCAGTGCGGCTTCAGACCTGGCAAGTCCACCATAGACCAGATCTTCATATTACGCAAAATCCTGGAAAAGACCCACGAAAAACAAGTCGACACACACCATCTTTTTGTCGACTATAAGGCAGCCTTCGATAGCCCCATAAGGGATCGTGTTTTTGCCGCCATGTCTGAGCTCGGTATACCTGCGAAGCTGATAAGGCTATGCAGAATGACGTTGAGCAATTCCTGCAGCTCCGTCAAGGTAGGAATGGACCTCTCCGAACCTTTTGATACCATGCGAAGTTTCAGACAAGGCGACCCCTTATCATGCGACCTCTTCAACTTCGTCATGGAGAGTGTTATGCGCAATGGCACTATTTGTCAAAAAAGTGTACAGTTGATTGCGTATGCTGACGGCATTGATATCTTTGGGCGTACCAAGCGAGATGTTACTGCTGTCTTTAGTGCTATTGAACGGGAGTCTACTAAGATGGGTTTGGCAGTAAATGAGGGCTAAACAAAGCATATGTTATCGACAAGTAGAGATGTGCGGCGTATTGATTGTCAGATTACGACCGATAACTATACTTTTGAAACAGTCAAGGAATTTATTTATCTTGGCTCCGCCGTTACCACCAAAAATGATGTCAGTCTGGAGATCAAGCGGAGGATCACTCTTGCCAACAGGTGCTACTATGGTCTCAATAGGCAAGTGAGTAGCAGAGACCTCCCTCGTACGACAAAGCTAACACTCTACAAGACGCTCATCCTACCCGTGCTTATTTATGGCGCAGAGGCATAAGCACGGATGCAGCAGCCTTGAGAGTATTCGAGAGAAACAACAATGAGCTGTATGAGCTCCTCAACGACGTAGACGGCACTCACGTATAAAATAAAAGTGAGTGGTGTGAGAAGCTAGGCCGTAATCCTGACTAAAGGGTTTTAATGGCCAATTATGTATGTGTAATTTCTGTTCGATTTTATCAAACGAATTGACAATCTCTTCACGAGAGAAAACACTTTAAAAATGTCAACATTTGTTTTAGATTTTTTAATTAAAGTTTTCTACTATGAATGGACAAACATGAATAAATATGAAAAAATTCGCATTTTCCAAGTTTACCTTATCAAACCTCATAGAATATTAAGTCGAATAATATATATATATGTATACCGTTTTTAAGGCCCATCCCTTCCTTTTCTAAGAAAGTTAAAGCTTGTGACACTGATTCGGAAATGTTTGTGTAATCAATAAATATGTGCGTAAAGTCCAAAAAAACTGTTTTTGTCAAATGAAACAAGTTTGGAGGGTTCAAGAAATATGAAAAAATATTTTTGAATTCTACTCAACAAAAGTCACAACCTACACTATGTCATTAGATTAGTGTATTTCATTTTTTTTTTTTAATTTGTCGGATAGTGTTATTAAATCTATTTTAATTTTAATTTGTTTTCATTCGTTGAAAACTCTAGAAACATAAAAGTGCTCATTTAGGTTTAATAAACCAATAAATTAAAAATTATTATGTATACATTCAGCTTTAATTATATTCTGTTTATTTTTAGCTGTTATTGTTGTTCTCACATACTAAAAACAAAAATTAAATTAGAATTTTCCCAATTTATAACCTCCATTTAATAAAATTACTCAAATTACACACAAAAACTAAAATATTTGTAGCTGTGTAGTATTTTTTTCCCTCTCCCGAACCAATTAATAACAATTGCATGTTTTAAGTATTATTATTTTTTGTTTATTTTATTGTTTATTATCATAACATATTTTAAACAACAACAGCGAATAAAATACTAAAAATAAAAAATAGCTGAGATGGTGAGCTAATTCAACACTACAATTTTAACCGAAAGTATTTATGAACAATGTTTAAGCACTTACTCGTACAACAAATAATTTCTTTTTTTTAGTTTATTTCATATGAACATTCATTTGTAGATATTTGTAACCCATATCAGTAAAATACATACATATGTATATAGCTTTAACTATTCTTAATATAAAAATGATTAACATAGAGTAATTTATGCAATATTATTTATAATAAAATTTGATTTATGAGATATTAATTTATCGAATACTATTTATTAGTCACATGGAATAATATTTAATGAATTCTTTCATATTTCCATATTAGAAAGTGTGCGCATAATTTTAAAAGTCATAATAAATTTATTCTGGAATCATCAAAAATATTGATAAACGTAAATAACTGTATAATATTAATGCGAATTTGTGATTATCATAGTTGTTATAATTTGTTAAACAAAATTTTATTTAAATTTGTAAATCTTGATTTGAACGAATGATTCATTTATTGCTCTGTTGAGTTTGTTATTTCTTATTTGCTGTACAATGGCTAGCAAAAGTGGTTACATAATATTAAAAAATGTGAACTTTATATTTCTATTTTATTAAAATAAAAAAACAATTCATATGTTAAATATTAAATGACGAGTGTCACTCGACAGTGGAGCTGGTGGAATAAAATCAGTGTAATAGTGTAACACTTCTTTTTGCGGACTATTTTAAAAAAGGAAGATTTATACAGATATTTTGGACATTACATTTAGAAACAATACCAACAGGGAATAATTTTCTTATTTATATCGAATCCAAATATAGACAACAAATATTTATCAATGGATGAATCGACTGTAGGTTTCAAGGGTAAAATTTCATTCTTAGCATATAATCCAAAGAAGCCTACAAAATGTGGGCTACGCTACCTCTAAGAGTTAAAAAACGCGTAGAACTGGTGGAATAAAAAGAAAAAAAGGCTTGGAGTGGAAAGGGTTAAAATAAACTTTAAGTAAAATTATTTCCATTTAAGTATAAAAGACAGCTTAAACAGTTTAACAGCATTTATCCAATTTGGCTCGCTTGTCATTTCTGTTTAACAACTGAAACTACTTCCAATGCGCATCGTACAGTCCGTTGACTCACATAAAACATATATACATAACTGGTCATTACAACCATTCAGTCACGATTATGACCTAGCTTCTCACACCACTTATTTTGTGTGTGTTAATTCTATACGTGGGTAGCGGGACCTACAGTTTAAAAGTCGACTCTGAAAGTCAGATTTTTCAGAAACTTTTCATAACAAATAAATTTCCTCTCAGACCTTTTACTATAAATCTTCTGGGAGAAAGTCGCCGAAGAAATATTCAAATTTCATTTTGTTGGAGATTGCTGACCTGGGGTTAGAACCGTGGCCTTACTACTTATACCTACTAGACTACGGATACAAGAATATTAATATGAATATGACTACTAGAATATGAAAGATAGTGAGAGATTATTTTATTTACCATTTCTTATTAATTTTAATTAAAATTTTTTTGTAAGTATCTCGTAACCACTTATGCTCACCACTGTATATTACATAATAAACCATAGGAAAAACCAATTAATCATATATACAGTTTCTGCCAAATAGTGGACAAATTTTGAGTTGTAATTACTCCATACTTTATATGTTATTAAAGTAACAAAAATTAAATTGATTTAAGTGTTAACCAAACGGCATATTCTTTATTTTTTGCTCCAAAAAGTTTATTTTGATTCTGATGCTCAAAATTCCGATATGTTCTTTTATTTATATTTACCAACAAATTTTCTACGGAGTTAAGGTCAGGAAGACATTTACAGTTTTTTTTTTAAATAAAAAATAATGTGGACCTATCTTTAGGTACCGTTGCATGTTGGAGTATGTAATGCTAAAGCACTTCAATTTCTTTTTGCTTGTTCGAGGTACCAAGAAGCTCCTGTAAGCATCCGTAAGATTAAATTGTTGTCATGCCTTGAAGACTTTAACTATAATATTTACCAAATATCTATATGCGTTAAGCTGGTCTAATTAAAAAATACATCTGAAGAACTTAATACAAAACTGAACTTAAACTTAAAGAAAACGTCAGAGACTGATTTAAAAATATCATTAGGATGTTGACAGAACTGAGAGATATAAAAGTCACTAAAGTTAACAAAGTAACTGGACAGGTTAAGAGAAAAAACAAGAAAAATCAAATCAAATGTGATTCCGCTTTAACATACAAATTCAATACAAATATCAATATGCAAATGTCGCTTTAGGTATATGAGATTGTGTGAGTTCTAACAGAAAACACCCTGTAGGAAGACTGTTGTTTAAGTGCTTCAAGTCAAGACTAAGTTGGAGACAGTCTCAACATACTGTATATGCCTTTTTAGCATGAAGTTCGCAGATTTCAATACAAAAACAGATGAATTTGTTTATAAAAGTAAAGCGAATGCCAAAAAATTCTAATAAATTGAAATGAATATCACTCAACATCACGAGTAAGAAAAACTTACCTATGTGAAAATAGAATTATAGAAAATTTTGTGGCGTCAATTGAAGATTATATGTAGCCTTTCCAAAAATTTTTCATCTTTAAAATTGACTGCTCTTACTAACGAAATTTCCAACAGGGTATATATTTATAATTTTCATGCATTCTTATTCGGATGTAATGTTTGATTGCAGCATGGTGATTAATTCTCTTGCTGTTTGCAAGATAGTCGTCCAAATGGTTGTTTTTAAGTGGCCTGTTTATACATTCTCAGTTGTGGTATTATGGATTGGGTTTTTGTGACTATATTGTGGGATTTTCTTGTTTGTTTATTTTAGAATTCGGAACTAAATGATGCAAAAACAAAATTTTTTAAAATTTGTAACAAAAACGGAATACACGGAGCAACGTACATGTGAATATGAGTTAAAGTTTCATGAAGGTTTTCAAAATTTAATAAAGGCTTCGACAGAGTTGTTTATATCAATCTACTTCCACGACATTTAGAAAAATATCTGCTTAAGTATAACGAAAGATTGAATAAATTTTGTCGTTACCAATTTCAAAGTTATACTGATATATAAAATCAGAAGAGTTGCACCATCAAAATGTAGAAATAAATTTCATGACAAAAATGATAAAAACTCATAACATGTAAGTTTGAACCATACGTTTATGTATACCATTTTAAAGGCTCATCTGTTCCCGTTTCAAAAAATTTTGGGTTTAGAAGAAGATAAGTTGAAAAATATTTGGTTAATCAATAATTTTGTGTGAAAAGATCAAAAATAAAACCAGTTTGGAGGGTTCGAGAAATAAAAAAAAATATTTTTGAGTTCTACTTAACAAAACTCATAACCTACACTATGTCATTAGCTGGGTGTATTTTGACTGTCGCACTGACTGTTATTAATTTGCGTCAACATAAGAGTTATGATAGAGCTGTACATCGCCAGCATATAAAGGAACTATGCCGTTAATAGCAATATCAAAGAATGAAGAAAGAAGAGAATTCAGTATTGGACCCTTCGGAATTTCTCTGTTAACATTAAGTGTATTTGAGTTGTTATCATTAGGCTTAACCGGTTGAGATATATACATGTCAGAATTACATGCCTGATCAGCATGATGTCACGATCCAGGACATTCAGTCAAAATATATGCGTTTTAACGGCTGTCAGTTTGACATCCTTGTGACTGATCGGAATTGGCATTTTACACTGCATCTGTAATAAAGAGCAGTTGCTTCAATTACATGACATTTCACTTTAGAGTGTCTTGTAAATTGTTGTTACAAGTTAATCTAAAAATGAAATGAATATGTCAATAGACTTTAATATAATGTTGAAATGATTGAAAAATCAATCAATTATACTACTAGTTAGTGTGTTTATTGCTGACAATTAATATTTTAAACTACAGAATTGATAAATTTTTCAAAATATTTTCACCTCAATGTAACTCTTCACAGCCAATTTATATTGTATTTATAATAATTACAAAACAATAAATATTCAAAAACAAACAAGACTTGTTCCTATCCTCGTATATGTGTTTATTTGCTACAACCTTCCTTCTTCTATGTTTTTAATTACGAAATAAATAATAAAATATTTCAATATACTTTATACGTACATGCCTAATAAATTTATACCAAAATGATAATAAATTTCTTTATCTGACTTACATGAGAAACAAATAGTTTTTAGAGTTAAACTTAATGACTTAATTTATAAATATGTCTTCTTGTAAATCAGAGATATTTATTATTTAATGAAATTATTCGCATTTGATAGTAAATCGATTGGAAATAATTTGACTTTTGCTTGATGTGATCTCATCATGAGTTTCGGCTTTTGATTAGGTCATTAGGCATGGGTTGACATGCTCATAAATATTTCACCCTCATATACGAAACTCTGTTCTCATAGTACTATAAAGATATATAGACGTACAGTTTGGACTTGTGTTTAACTAAACAAGTATATTTAACATGAACATCCCCTATTGAGTTTAATATATTAAAAGGATTTCTAACAAAACATATTCTTTACAACATACAATCTTCGGTCAACTTGAATGAAGGGGTATAGAGATTATTTTGTTAAGATAGGGAATTATGTTCAGTGTAAACCGTGTTGTTGATATGCATATAGACGTTCTCTATTTAAAGAGATAACAGGTAGACGAGTATTGATGCCCATCTCTTATTCAAATTTCTCCTTCGCCTTATATATTTAGCTGTCTATGGTTTCGATTAATTAAATCAAAAATTTTTTGACGTAACAAGTGGCTGGCCTCACAAGGCCTTTAATTGTTTTTTGCTAAACAATTTAAGTGTCTGATTAAATTAAGCGCTGTGTGAATGATTATTGAGCAAACGATCAGGTAAGTACTGGAAAACTTAAGCCCTGTTCTATTGTATAATTTTAGAAGATTTATGTACACATATTACGAAACATAATGATTAGAGTTTTGAATTGTGGAACACCAGATAAAACAAGTGATCTCAAAAATTCACTTAAATAGTACATTGCTACGAAAACTGAATACAACGAACTTGTTTAAAGTAAACCAACAATATCAGCATGAAAGAAAAAGAAATGATAGACCAGTAAGCGAGAACGCGTTTCATGCATATACAAAATAAGTAGAACCATTGTAGTTGTTTGTGACAAGTTACAGAAGAAAACGCATAGAATGCATCAAAGAGGTTTACTTTCTACTTTTCTATGCGACTCATGCATTGCTAGAAAAAGTCAGCAGTTTTTTAAACTTAGCGATGTCAAATTATATTCTATTGTGAATGGTTTCGACAATTATTTTAAATAGTGCATTACTATTTTCGCATTTTTTTTGCATTATAAAAATACTAATAAAAACATATTTCCTAATAAAGTTTACTACTAATTTAAGAGGAAATACACTAAAATACAGTTTTTAAAACATTTATTTCATGAAAATAATATACAAAATGTATTCTATTTCAAAACGTCGTCAATGTGTATTTTTTACTCAGTCAAAAAGCAATCAGGCATCGGATTTATGCTGATGCAACGTTTGGTTACTTTGCATATCTACATAGTTTATATACAGTAGTAGAACTGCATACAAACTATTTATTGATACAGTTTGGAAGGCAGCCTTGGAGCTAAACACAAATTTTTTTTTTTCGTTTGCAATCAATGAACTCATATTTTGATCGTTTTTAAAAAGGTTATAACGTAACAATATGAAGACTGTGCCATTTAAAATTTTAGATTTAAAGATTTGAATATTTGCATATTTATTTTTTTGTAGTGAAGTGCTATTATTCTGGTTAGAAATAGAATATTATTTCATTCATATGGCTGCCATGGCTGGCCTCACAGAACCTCATTCTACTCATTCCAATTTTCGTGCACTTTTTCGACTGTATGGTCATCACGAATGTTGGCCTTCAAATGCTCAGTTGTCTCTGGTTTATAGGCACAACACCTTTCTTTAGCGCACTGCACAGAAAATAGTCCAACAGTGTCAAATCTCAACTTCTTGGTATTCAATTGCCATCACCATTTCGGCTAAATAAACGGCTATCAAACGTGTATATCGATATAAATATATAAATCGATTGTGGTATGAGATGTGTGACAAGTCCATCTTGTCGATCGTTGACAATAATATTGGTTATCTTTAATTTATTATAAATCTGTTATCATAATGCTATTGGCGCAATGGGTGCATTAGCTTCTGTAAAAACACGTGGGATTTTTCTGAGCCACTAATTTGACTTATTAACTTACACAAAAAGATGAAAATGACCTTCATCCGAAAAGATGATTTTTTTGCAATTTCCGACCAATAGTCTTTGTTTTGGAAATAAATTAAATTATTATAAATTTAATTTAAAATTATTATAAATTAAATTATTACTTCGAACAAGTCAATGAACCTAATCAAAGTGCTGCTACTGTAAAGATACTGTTCAAAGTCAAGGTACACTCCAAGGGAATATTTGGGAAATCATTTCGATGAACGGTTACGTTGTCGCTAATACTCAAACAAAAGTCTACTGAAAAACTTGCTCACAAATGTATGGCGACAATTGTCAACTGAAAACACAAACATATACTGGTGCATTCAATTCCAAATACTATTAATGGAGTGCTTAACCTTAAGCCATATCCTACTAAATATTACATTTTAATACATTAGGCTTTTGAACTCTCAATTCACTACATTTCAATTAAACTATAAAATTTAATCTCCATTTAAAAGAAAAAAATTGGAATTCGTATGATATTTCAGCTGATAAATATGCTGCACTTTAATGATTCTGGGTAATACAAACGTATGAGTAATATCGGATTATATTATTAAATGTTGATAATACGTTACAGCGCACAGTTCGAATATGTATTACAAATTTAGAGTAATATGAAATATTTTTGTTATAAGTATCGTTAAAAGTTAAAAGCGAAAATCAAAAATTTCTTTTTTTGAAAGAAAGTAAAACGTTTATTATTTAGATAAGTAAATAATTTTACATTTACAAACAGGCCGTGTGAAACACATGATTACTCAATAATTATACGGTGTAAATACACCCAGCTAATGACATAGTGTAGGTTGTGAGGTAGGTTGTCAAAAATATTTTTCTTATATTTCTCGAACCCTCCAAATTTGTTTTATTTGACAAAAGCAGTTTATTTTGACTTTACTCACAAATTTAATTCAATTTATTTTAATCAGAGCACAAATCTAATTTAATTCTAATTAAGGCCGTCGATGCTGCTTCGTTGGTGTGCACAAGAGAAAAAAAGAATTAACAATCGCGATTCTTTCAGGATGTATTGGGTAGTCGGATACTTGCGCGACCACACCCCAAACAGTGGTGCTACCAAACAGTGCTGCTACAAAACAGTGCAGCCACAAAACAGTACAGCCACATATATATATATACATATGTTTTTAAATATATATATATATATGTATATGTATATATATTGTTACGTTTTTAGCTTTTTAAAAACGTTTAAATATGAGTTCGTTAATTGCAAACCAAGTAAAAACAAATATGTGTTTAATTTCAGTTAAACTCTTTATTCTTTAAACTACTTTTGTGTGCCACCGTATACTACTTAACGATACAACAACAATTTGCTTGTACACTATTCTATTGCACACTTCCGTCTGCATTGACACTAACAACTGTTCGTTAGATCTTCTCTGCTTACAACCTTTTTGCATACAATACCACACAAGACTGACTGAATTATAACTGACTGAATGCTGGCCTTGTTTTGCCCTTTTATATACGTACGTAATCAGTATGATCAACGTTCTCGATGTGGAAGGTTCTTGTTCTCGCCATCTAGAGAGTTTTTAGCGACCGCATTGTTGCTTGTGTATTTTGCACACTTGTCCATCCCTCATGCTTGTTGTTGTTGGTTTACTTGGAACGTGTTCGATGTATTCATTAGTGTGTATTTGTGTCATGTGTATTTGTTGGTGTTGCTGGTAGCTTTTGTTTGTCGTTTTTATTATTTAACGATATTAGGTCGTTTCGATTTATGTAACAATATATATATAATATATTGTTTCGGAAATGGAATTGTACATCGTTTAACCTTAAAATGATAAACAAAAGCAAAAACTATGGACTTGTTTACATGACCAACAAGTAAATAAAAAAAGTCATTCTCCTTCAATAGCATTCATCAGACTGTTTACCCTGCGATATAAATGGCAAGGCAAAGCCTTGGTTTGAAGATCTCTATTGTAAGGATCTAACGAACAATTGTTAGTGTTTACGTAGAAGAGTGTAACAAACAAAGCAAATTGTTATTGTTTAGATCAAGTTTTCAACAGTGGCGCTCGGGATTGTGCGAACAATAAAGCATTTATCTAAAACTAAACAAAATTAATTTTTATTTTATTTGCAATCTACGAACTCATATTTTAGACGTTTTTAAAAGGGTAAAAACATAACAATATATATAAATATATATATTATATAAATTTGTTTTCATATATATACTTATATATAATATATGGGTGTATGAAAACAAATTTTACTGCTATATAAATATTTTATAATTTTTCTATAAGACTGCACTTTTTTAAGTAAATTTATAAGTTTAATTTGGCCATCTCTAAAATCATTTTTAGGAATAACATTAGCAATGTTATTGTGATATCATTCTATTTATATTATCAACACATGGTATAAATACTGGCGGGGGCTTTGGGGTTCCTTCCACTGATGTTTGCTTTACCCCATCTTCATCATGAGATTTATTTTTATGAGCATTATCAAGTATTGCAAATTTGTTGGTATGTTTGTGTTTTGGCTTCTTATCAATATTTTGTCTAATTGTTATTTTTTAGTTTTACTGCTATTCATCACTTGCCAGTTCATAACACTGTCGTCACTGCTATCACTCCTATCAGAATTCATACTGCAGAATTGTAATTGTTAATAAATGTTTTGTTGAATATATTGTTGTTTTTTTATTATTATTTTTTTTTTCTTTAATTTGAAATAATTGTTTTTGGTAAAGAAATTATTTTTTTTGTTGTGTTTTTCTTTTTTAATTCTTTTTGTCAATAGCACAATCTCGTATTTCTTAGGTGATGATATTATTCGTTTTTTATATTGTTACGCTTTTACCTTTTTAAAAATGTTCAGAATATGAGTTCGTTGATTGAAAAAAAAAATAAAAATAAATTGGTGTTTAGTTTGAATAAAACTCTTTACTGTTCGCACTACTTTTGTGTGCCACCATTTACAACTTGATGAATCCAACAATAATTTGCTTTATTCGTTATTCTTCTTTACACTTCTGTTCGGGTACGCACTAACAAATGTTCAGTAGATCTTTACAACGACGATCTTAAAACCACGACTGATTTCTTCACACGCATCGCGTCTTCACTCAAGACTGACTGAATTCTTACTACTCGTTGCCTGCTTTGTCTTGCCTTTTTATATGTCCACGTAATCAGTCTGATGAAGGTTCTTGAAGTCGAACGTTCCGGGTTTCGCGTTCTCGAGAACACTATTGCGACTTTCTTTTTTGTGTATTTTGTTAACATTGCTTGTTGTTGCCTTCTCGCTTAATTCTCTATGCCATTTTCTTTCATGCTGATGTTGTTGTTTTACTTGTAACAACTTCATTGTATTTGTTTGTGTAGCATTTGCTTATCTTAATGTTAAACAATGTAGACCGTTTCGATTTTCGTAACAATATCAACGAAATAATTTAAAAAACTAATTTTTTCAATATTTTGTTGAAAATTTGTAAAGTTTTTTCGTAAATTTTTTAATCCGTTTCGCTTAACAGTTTAATCGTAACAAGAAATATCAAATACAATATAAGTTTCAAATTTTATTTAATTAGACGAGCGCAGTAACGAAGATCATATGCACGCTGTAGCGGAACAGAGAAGAATATATTGTGGAAATCGAACCCATGACCCTCGCATTAATAGGTAAGCCTATTACAGAATATATTTTCCTGTTTGCCCGAAAACATCTTCATCACATTTGTATTTGATTGTATGATATCAAGCCATCGGTGAAATGCAGCCTGATTTATGCGCCAGATACTGGGAAATTGTGTGATTAGAGAAGCCGTAGCGGCATCAATAGGGTTTTCAAACAAATAAAAAAATTTCAATATTTTAAACTTTGTTTTATTTTCTGTTTAATTACTCTGCAGGAGTATACCTTATTATCTCGATATATGTAATACCATATATGTTTGAAAATGGAATAAAATACCAAAAATAAGCGTAAATTTCATATTCTAACGACATATGAAACTAAAACCATAAATTTAAACTTTATCATGTCTATTAATGGGAAACAGCTTTTATGACAACGACGTGTTATTTCACCATCACTCTGAATTAGTATCATATTTCCCACATCCATTATGCCTCAAATATATTTGTTTCGAATATAATTTTAATACACCATTAACAGCAGGAGAATTTCAATTATAACTATAATAAGTAGTCTTCATTGAATTACAGAGTGTTAAAATAACATTAAATGACATTTTCAAATCGAAAGGTGTCTGAATTAAACTTCCATTAAATATTTAATGAATGTCAGTTTACTTTTTCTCTTAAAAAGCAACAGGATATTCGTAGCTTTTTGGACAAGTTTTTGAAAATAATAATAATAAGTTTATGAAATATATTCGAAACAAAAACAGATTATAATGTAATTGTCGTATTTGCTTAGAGAAATTTAATACAGTAGTAATATAGTAACATTTAGTGACGATAACTACATGCTTAGCTATACCGTGAGATCATGAAGCGAGAGAAAGAAAAACCCATAAGATAAAAAATCAGAAAAGATTATGGTCGTAAATTTTATCCGCTTGCTTGGTGTACGGAGACTTATTTGAGTCAATGTATATGAACATAGGAACCGCAACTGTTTAAATTTATTTAATTTTAAGGACGAAAACGTACAAATGTATTGTTTTTTGTTTGTTTTGATATCCATCTAATATGTTTGCCAGTGGCTACCATAGTTGCACACACATGTTTTATAAAACGCCATATGGCAAAACAAAAAACTTATGCGTGAACTGGCATACAGTGGCTCAAAGGGGATTGTGAAATTAAATAAATATTTCATTTAACTAAATATAATAAATTTATTATGTTCTAATTTTTTGTGAAAATTTATGTTCCCAACAAATGTTTCAGGAGTATTTAACAAAAAAATGTTTTCTGCTTTACCGATTAATAAAAATGAGCGGTAACATTGAACATTGTAGTCGCCGTAGTATAATATGTAGTGTGTTGGCTTATTAGACATGAAGCCTCGGCACAGACATCACATCAAAAAAAAAAAATATGTATGAAAAAATATTCCTTCGGCGACTTCCTCTCAGCAGATTTCTGGCAAAAATTTTGAGAGTTAATAAAATTGCCATGAAAAGTTTCTCACAAATCTGTTGTTCGCCGTCGACTTTAAACTGTAGGTCCCGCCAATCATGTATAAAATTGACACGCACAACATAAGTGGTGTGAGAAACTAGTTCGTAATCCTGACTAAGGGGTTGTAATGACCAATTACGTATGTAAATATGTCACATTGCACGCTAGTCATATTTATGATCTTTTATTTATGACCAGTTCATAGGAAAACAGCAATAGTCTTAATTCACTACATTGACGTTATTCTCTCGTTAACTAAAAAATTTTCAACGATTTTTAAAAATATTCATTCCGTTAGTAACACGTTCGTACTTATTCTAGGCTTGAAGCTGAAATTTATATCTGCATTGGTAGATAGAATAAAGTAGGATATGGTAGCTTTTACTAAATATATAAAAGAAAATAACATTATTATTAACACTACCTAACTAACACTACAAAACTAGGCTAAAAGCCAAGTCGTATAGGTTCCGCCATATTTTGTACTTTTACATTTTCAGCTGACAGGAAGGAAACTACAAGATGGGTTCTCACAATAATTACTTTGACGTGTATTGAATTTGCCTACACACAACGAAAAAATCTGAATGAAAAAAAGCAAAACAAATCAGCTGATAAATGTCAAATTATTCAAAGCAAGTCAAAAGTAGACAGTTGGACAACTATATCTGTTGTGTTAATGCAGATTTACCGATGGGAACAAAGCACAAAAGAACAAGAGAAATGTTATCCTAAAATTTCCTGGAACATCTCCGGACTAATATTCAACCCTTTTTGGATAACAAAAGATAAAAAATTTTCATTGTTTTGCCACACAGATCAGAATTTTCCTTTAATTTTTTAGAAATTTTAGTTTTTTTTTTAGTTTTTAGTTTTTTTTGTATTTGTTTTTTTATATTATGTTTAAATAAAGAATTTAAATTTGAAATTTTTTGAATTTTAAAATACAGTTCAAGATGTAAAAACTGAAATGAAGACTGCCGGAATTTATACATAACTGAAATTTATAGATTTGTAAGATATTGGCATTTTTAATACACAATAATTTTAATAAAATATATGTATATTAAATGGAAGGAAAAAGGAATACAGAAAATAAATTACTAAAATTTATACGATTTGCAGCTATGTCTTCTATTTATAAACCATGACTTTTAATCGGGTTTTTATAGTCCCGGATGCGTTGTTATACCAACTATAACGAATGGAATTAAATTAAAGTCCAAAACATTTCAGTAAATGCTAATTTATTAAATTAAATTAATATATTAAAATTTTGAAGCTTTAAGTAAAAAATTAATTCCGGCTCACAAGAGTGCTTTTATAAATTTTAAATGGCTTAATTTTCTAAATACACATACTTATTTCAAATATATGTATGTATGTATAAATATACAAATAATTGTATTTGTTTATATACATATACACTGACAGAAACAATTGTCCGTGCACCATGTTATTGAAAATATGATGCACTGAATTTCAAAAAATATCTGTTATAATATTTGACCAAAAAAATTTTTCGAGAAATAAAAATATCTATAAATAATTGATACAAATTTTGAACATGTTCTATTATTATATTAACCAATTAAACCAAAGATAGGGTAGACAGATAGACGAAAAAATCGTATTCACATCTAATAAATTTTGCGAAAATTTTCAGAAAATTTTTCGAGACTAAAATCATCAGTTCAATATGTGGCAGGAAGGTAGAACAAAGGTACTCGCTCGCTTTAAACATCCCCAATAATAAAAGATGTCTTTTGGAAAGGGAAATAGGATAGCTTGATTAAATAGGAAAAATTTTCGAATATGATAATGCTTTTTTATTGTTGGAGAACGTTCTGCTTATTAACTAATAAAGGTCATGTTTCCACATAAGAAGGCAAGGATATAAAATTGCGTTTAGATTATGCCACAAAATATGTTAATAAGTCAGATAACTTGTAATAAATATTTAAGTTTACAGGCAGGAGTAAATTTAATGGTGGTTTTAAAATGTGTGCTATAAATTTGTTACTTAATTTTCAATTCTTTGTGGTAGTGACCTGAATCATTCATCCTAATGTTGTGGAAGAATGTTGTGTAAGCATACAATAATCAGTAAGCAAATGCACCCAGATTATTGCAATATTGGGACAGTAATCGCACAAAGGCTGAAATGTTCTATAAAAAATTGTTCAGAATGTTTTGCCGCAAAATTTAAATGCGCATTGTTCGCACAATTTTTTTAATTATTATAAGCATAAATTGAAATTTTAATACAAGTTTGCTCTCCACCAATCTGATAAATATTATTCGAAATATTCTGAAAATAGTGTCTCGTGCCTGGTGTTCGAATAATTCTATAAGTCAGTGTAAGTATACATATACGCAAGCACATTGTATTCATCGTGATAATTAATCGCTCTATTGTGACACCGTAATTAATTTCTGAAAAATGTTTTCAGATATCTATTCATGCTAATTTTGTTGGGCATACATATGTACATATGCAAATACATTATACATATATACTTGTGTATTCGTTTTTATATAGGCTAGACGAAATAATAGTTAGGGAGTAATGCAAAAATATAATATACATGTGTAATATATTGGGTTAAATAAATTGGATTTATTACGTAGTCTCAGCAAAAAGTTTCTTTGTTGATTTTTTTGTTAAAAAAAAAAATAATAAAAAAAAAAATTAAATTAAATAATAAAAGTTGCGATTTAGTTGTTTTTGTATTTTAATTCCATAAAAGTGCTAATTATTTCAAACTAAAACAATTTACAAAAATAATTATTTTAGAATTGTATACGATTGCATACATATGCTTAGATTAACATAAATTTATGTGTGTAATTATGCAGAAAATGTCAGTGAATATTTACAATTGTGTATATTTTTATTTAAATTAATTTAATAAGAATAAAATATCCTAACATTTTTAACTTAATTATATTATTGTCAAAACTTTCCATACAGTGTATAATTTTAATCTTAAATGATGTAAACAGCTCTCTATGGATTTCTTCTGTAAAAAAGTTTTGTACATGATTTAAGCTAGCATATTTGAATTAGTAGTACCAATATTTTCAAATGAAAACAAAAACACTAGCGTCTAGTAAGATTCGCCATAATCGTTTAAAAATGCATGAGGTATCTACTCTAGCTGCTTTGCGGAAAGGCACAAATTCGTATGCGAGTTTGTTGTTATTAAGCGACTTCATCTCTGGGATCATCCCTATAAATGAAATATTAGCCACAGACCCCATAGGAGCTAAATTTTATAATATTAGCTTTATTTGCATATAGTTTTTGTATAATTTTAATAAATTCAACAGACATACTTTAGATTAATATTAAGACGATTACATCTATATAAGCATTGAATACACAAATTTTATAATAGCTTCTGTTGCAAAATAGTAAACATTAGGTGTCACTGGTTACAACAATTTATAAAAAATTATAATAAAATAAATATAAAATTATTTTATATATTATACACTAAAATGATATAATTATTGTACATCTATACGTGTTTACATTTTTATTGATTTTACTTTGAAACAAACAATAATTCTGGGGTTTTATTTTGAAACATGCCAGCTTAGAGATTTTTCAAAATAAATAATGGTATCCCCTTTAGATAATTGTTCTCCATATATATAGTCCCATATATAGAAAGGGAGTCTCACTTAATAAGTAATTTTTCAAAGAGATTTATTTGACTCTGTGTACATAGCAAAGCTATTGCAGTCTGGTGTGAGATTACCTATCTAGGGTACTCCAACAAAATTATAAAATTCTTTATTTTAAAGAATAAATCGTGGTTACGAAATAGATTTTCTAGTAAAAAGTTTTACAGTTATCAAGTGGTCGCTTATATTTCTCTCCGAGCCTCGGTCGTTCTTTTCTGCGCTTTCTTGCGAGTCTATAGTGGAAAGGTCTTCTCGCCAGAGCATCTTAACTCATATGCCTAACGACGCCGATGTCAGCCCAAATCACATACATTCAATGAATTATCTGATGATCAAACGGGGTGAAGAAAAAACAAGCTCTGCCTTATCTTCCTGAGCAAGTACCCATGTATCAGAGTCGTGTATACCATAACGTGATTTCGATCCGTCGGGACTTCGTCCTTTACAACTTGCTAAGATCTATTAGCAAGTATTATACTCCGTTTTATCTCTATTATCGCTTTATTTACGACCGTACCGAGATAGTCTTCAATATAAGCAAAGGAACCGCGGTTACCTTTGAAAATGTTCGACCAATAATTTCTTTATCGTCAACATATGCGAATCGCGTATATCCTTTGGAGTAAATTGTGTCTGTTTTATTAACTGAGAGATCTTTTCCTTAAGAAATTATTGAACAGATTATAAGTTAATAGATCACCCTGTCTGAAACCTCGTTTAGTCTTAAATAAGACAGGTTGTATCCTATATTAATTGACAACCTGTGATATTCATTCTGTATCCCACAAACTGTGATGACCTTCAGCAATTAATTCAGACTGTAATTTATGATACAGTGCATTCGGTATACCAATATTTTTTGCTAAGACGGTGTCTACAAGCTTTAAACTACACCGAAGTCTATAAAAATTCTAGCCGTTTTAAAACAATATTCGAACGTAAATTTGTGAAAATGAATCATAATATTATTTCTATTCGAATTGGATTTTAACAAAAAAATTTTTAAATAATAGAAAACAAATTGAAAACTAAACTAACATTCATATAAACTAAGAATAAGTGCAGTTACTTATTCACAATTTTCTCATTTGACTTACTTTGTCATCAAATCTCTAAGCATGACATTAGTGTCCCTCTTGTTTATCATACCACTATAATTAAACCTATACCAAGATTCATTGAAAGTGTCAATCGAAATTTTCGTTCTCTAATTGTGTTCATTTTATAGAATACTAGCTGTGCCCTACGCGTGTTGCTGCGCCACCAACTAAAATAAATTTGAAGGAAAGACATTACACAAATGCCCAATTAATTTTGAATCATTTTATTGATTTTGTTTCCCGTTGTCCTGATGATTCAGATAAACGAGCATGAGTAGTACGCATTCGAACAGTTTATAATCTCACATCTCTGGTTCAAGCGAACGTGTCTCATCGGCATTTACTCGAAGATTTTACAGTCTCAATGCTAGTCTGATTCTGAGGCTCGTAATGCATTTTTCTTCCGTGCTTGAGGTGTAAGTCGACCAATTGCTTGTCATTCATTTTGAATAATTTTCAGTGACGCCATCCATCGGAAATTAATCGCACCAACCTCTGTCGACTCATGCGCAACAACTTTGTTAAAGAATGCACAGTTTACGATTTAATTCACTTTGAGTAATTTTCAGTGGCGCCACCTGTCGGAAATTGCTAATACTAACTTAGAAACCTTCGTCGGTTAATGCGCAACAACTTTGCTAAAGATCATAACATGATCAAACGCATAGTTTACGATTCTATTAGGTACATACAAGCAAACATTCATTTTTATATATATAGACTATGGGAGGTGACACGCCCACTATATACAATCCGCCCATTTTGTTCATATATACGTCAAAGTCGTCCGTACAAAATTTGAGGACTATAGCTGTTGCAGTTTATGAGATATGCGACATTAAATACTTATTGGGTATGTGAGCGTGGCACCTCGCCTACTTGAAATTTTAAAATAAAAAGTAGCCTATAGTTCCTTCCAGACATACAGAAAAGTACTGTTAAAATTTCAAGAAAATCGGTCCAGCCGCTTAGCCGTCTATAGACTTCAAACAAACCCACAAACAAATAAACACACATTCATTTTTATATATAAGAAAAAAGAAAGTCCACTTATATTTATTTGACAACATTTTGAGCAGAAATGAAATCCACAAAACGCTATTATTGTGCTGACAAAAAAGTGGTACAACAAAAATAAAAACATAAAACAGTTATTCAAATAGAGAATCATTTGCATTATTGTTGACATCGTTGGAACTTTAATATGCCTTGTCTTACAAGCTTAAAAATGTGTGTGGGTACTTAAAAATCAATCAAAATAAAATACAAAACACAGCTGTACAGCATGTCACCGTCAATTGTTACTCTCAAATAAACGCAAGGACAAGTAAGTTTTAGAGGGTAGGTTTTCATTAACAAAATGTTGCTGGGTTTTTTTGCTGCCTATCAACGCATTAAATCCGTGGTTTTTCACGTCGCCAGATGATTAACAAAGAGGTTTGAAATGGTAATCGCTCAAACTTAATGCTGTTTCACTTCACATTAATTTTTGCATAAATGAGGAACTATGTACTGATGTTGGTATAATAAGATTCAATATTATCCACAGTTTAATTTTGTGAAACCGTTTAGTGAGTTTTTTTAATGTTTAAAACGAACGTGCTCTAGAAAATGTTTTAAAATCTCGTATATACATGTATAGTAGACATTTGCCCAGAGAATAATTTCATTAAGAATAAACAGAAAATTCAAACAAAGCGATCTCCTTCCCAGAATGCTTTCGGCAATGTAAGCCTGTATCTGAATGAATAACAAAACAAAGGAATTGCTTTTTAACATTCACTTTGTAATCAACACAACAAACATTTAAGTAAGTACTGGATGCACAATATTGAATGAAATAATACAATTTATTTTTTCGCAATAATATGTCATAAAATTTTCTGCACTGAATTTTTATTGAATGAATTCGCTCTTCTAAAATATAATTTCTTAATCTGTATAAAGTTTCACATCGCACAGAGGCTTATTTTGGAAGCTTTTGCTGCAAAAGTCATAACAATTGAAATAGTTAAGATATCGTAAAAAGTTTTAAGAGGTAACTTAAGCTTCAAAATGGGTGCCCGAATGATTGCTGTTACTGCTGTCGTTAATGCACATTATATAAGTTTTAATTATTTAATTCTTAATTACTTTATATTCAGTAATAAATTAATATTGTTTTTAGTCTTATTGTTTATTGTTTATTTTTTATTTATTATTTCTTAATTAATTTCCTAACAAAAACTATTAAAAGTAGTATTCAATCAGGGCGAACTCAATAAGGGCAATAGTACAACAACTCAATGTCAAATGAAATTCGCCGTAAGCCAGAAATGACAAAGGCGAATCCATATAATGACATAAAGTTGTTATTTTGTGTCAATTCAACAACGTTCCCAACAATTTTAAATTTCACAGAGCATTACGGAGCAAATTTGGACAAAAGACCTCTTACTTTATGACTACAAAATTCAATTTATTTAGGAGCTCAAAACAGCAGATCAAGAAAAACGCCGGCAATTCGTTCAGCGAGTGTTTAAGCAATACAATTTTTGTAAAAAAATTAATTTCTCCTACGAAGAGCATTATGATCTAAATGCTTAAGAAAGCCATTAGAAAGAACTGTCTGGTATGGATTTTAGTCCGGCGGGGTGAATGCACCTCATTTTTTGAAGATGCGCCGAAATTTCAGTGTCTGAAACAGCCATAAACATGATAACTGGACGGCCTAGATCTGGACAACAGGTAGTTGCACTGACCTTACCGCGCGTTTTGTTATCGATTTGTTCTAGCACCGATTTCTATGTCAAAATTTTCTAAGAAATTATAATGTCACCCGGCGTCAAGATAATCTTCTTATATATAAAAATGAATGTGTGTTTATTTGTTTGTGGGTTTGTTTGAAGTCTATAGATGGCTAAACAGCTGGACCGATTTTCTTGAAATTTTCACAGTATCTTCCTGTATGTTTAGAAGGAGATATAGGCTTCTCTTTATTTTAAAATTTCAAGTAGGCAAGGTGCAACGCCCACATACCCAATAAGTATTTAATGTCGCATATCTCATAAATTGCAACAGCTAGAGTCCTCAAATTTTGTATAGACGACTTTGACGTATATATGAACAAAATGGGCGGATTGGCTATAGTGGGCGTGTGCCATATATATAAAAATGAATGTTTGTTTGTATGTACCTTATAGAATCGTAAACTATGCATTTGATCATGTTATGATTTTTAGCAAAGTTGTTGCGCATGAGTCGATCTACACCTCAAACATGGAAGAAAAGAGCATTACGAGCCTCAGAATAGGACGAGCATTGAGAGTGGAAAATCTTCGAGTATATGCCGCTGAGACCCGTTCGCTTGAACCACTTGAACAACGAGAAGTGACCTTAGAAATTGATCGAATGCGTACTGCTCAGGCCCTTTCATCTGAATCATCAGGACAACGGGAAACAAAATCAATAAAATTATTCAAAATTAATTGGATATTTGTGTAATGTCTTTCCTTCAAATTTATTGTAGTTGGTGGCGCAGCAACACGCGGAGGGTACAGCTAGAGAAATTTATTTATATTTCGTTAAATCTACTGTTTATGTGAGTAAAGCAGAAATAATTCTTAGATGGAAATCAAATCCGCGGCGCCTTGTTTCCTTTACAATCCAATAAAAAATATCGAATCTATCTTAAAAATTTAGTGCCCTGGCATTCTAGTGGGTAGTGTGTTAGGCTATTAGCGTGGGGGTTTGTGGGTTCGATTCTCACCAGAGTCTAATCTGTTGCACTAAACCCAGAATATGGACGACGTTACTCAGCTCGTATATAATTAAATATGATTTTTAATTTTATTGTAATTGAGAAATAAATAAAAAATAAATAAAATCGCATACAAATACTCCATTTTCACTGAGACACCCTTTATTGTTTAAGGTCATGCTGTTTATAGTTACTAAGTCAGTACAAGTCCAATTATTTAAAATTTTAAGGGCCATTATTACAACTAACGGGCAGATAAATTGTTTTTCATAATTATAAGTGAGCGTTAAGCTAAAAGTAACTACCAGTAACTTTCAAAGTTAAGATTATGTTTGAACTTGCCAATTCAATATGGCATCTTCAAATATAAACAAAATGAGCAAATACAACAACAAAAAACCCGTCGGTGCCACTGCCTTAAAAAAAACTTGTTTAATTGAGCAATGTAGTCGACATTATTCCGACACTGCCATATTTTTGAAAAAGATAACTTTATTTTATCATTAGGTTGTAATAACGGAAAGAAGTTAAAGGTAACTTTAAAGTTCACATTAGCTAAAGTTACCTTTAACTAAACCCAAATTTAATGGCAGGTTGTAATAATGGTCCTAAGTTTGATAAGCAATATAAATTAATATAAAACCAAAAGTCGGCATTAGATCCACATACTGGAATCATTGGGAACAAAGTAATAAGTTCATGTAGATATGTAAGTAAGTGTATATGCAACGATTGTATGTAGAAAACTTTAAGAAAAAAAATGTAAATAAACAGGTCGAATATCCTTACCATTTCAATATACCATATTTGCAAGCGTGTGTATGTGTACAAGCATTTGTATTCGTGTCAGCAATATCAACGTAAACTTAATAAGTTGTTGCTGGTAATGGATACAATAGTTTACATTTGTAGCTGGAAAGTACAAAAAATGAAATATGACCAACACTATACTTCAGTGAAATAAATATTACCAAGCGTAGATGCATTTGCATTTGTAGTCGCCGTGGTGTAGTAGGTAGTGTGTTGGCTTACTATTCGTAAAGCCCGGGTTCGTATCCCAGGTCAGACATCAAAAATGAAATATGAAAAAAAAAATATTTCTTCGGCGACTTCCTCTCAGCAGATTTCTGGCAAAAACTCTGAGAGTAAAATAAACTGCCATGAAAAAGTTTCTCAAAATTCTGTCGTTCGGAGTCGACGTTAAACTGTAGGTCCCGCCACTCACGTATAAAATTAACGCACACAACATGAGTGGTGTGAGAAGCTAGGCCGTAATCCTGACTGAAGGGTTGTAATGGCCAATTATGTATGTAGATGCATTTGCCTTAGTAACATTCAGCATAAAAAATGAAACTCATATTAACACTTTCTTGCACATGTACCTTTACACGTATTAGGGTTGTAGTACGTATTTACAGTAATATATATGTATGGGCAAAAACCCGCGGAAATAAAGCACCTAGAGCATATAATATTTGTCAAAAAGTTTAATATATATACAGTCCAACCTATTCGTATAAAGGCACAATTAAACAAAAGTGTTACAAAATCAAAACAATGTCCAACTCATATTGTTTACTACACCATTAGTAATTTGAAAACCCCCAACCTATTCGTATAAAGGCACAATTAAACAAAAGTTTTACAAAATCAAAACAAAGTCCAACTCATATTGTTTACTACACCATTAGTAATTTGAAAACCCCCATTTTTGCTGTTGTCGTTATCCATAAATCATTGTAGACTAAATTATTTACCTAAAATGAATGCATATTCGTTTAAACGCATCTTCACAATTTCCAATTAGAGCATCTTTATTAAATTTGTAATAACTAATTGGTGCAGCATTTCTACCTATAGATTCAAAATTACGATTTGTCAAAAATTACTTGTCTTAATTGACAAGTACACGTCCTCTAACCTAATATGCATCTAACGTCTACCCTGTCCAGCATTTTGGATATAAATGATTACAGGAAATAATACCTTAGTTGGATAGAAACAAAGTGCACTGGACAACAGACTGATTGCGAGAAACTCGTATGTGTACACCACCTACCTAACATGAGCATCGTAAAGCAAGTTTTGCTTCATTATGATAGCAAGTTTATGCCCTTAAGTATTACTTACAACCCTTTTGAAAGTCTGGTAGCTCTCTTTATCATTATGATGAAAGACCTAAAAACAACATTGTTGCAGCTTCCCAAACAGTTTCTCCACATCGAAATTCCAAAAAAAGTGCTATAGAACTCCACCCTACAGGATACCTCTATTTGTTGCTGCTGTCTTGTGAGCTTTCCAAATGGAGGCAGTAATGACTCCTGACTATGGTCAAAAGTCCTGCGGCGGACTGCATATAGGCATTGTTAAAAGAACCTTCTACGCCAATGAAGGCTGAATTATACGCCAGCGTTTTGTCAATGTTCTTGTCCAAGAAGATCAATACAGTCTCATTGGATTCAGCTCTAGTTTAGGCGTGTTCAACATTATTGGAAGGAAAATAATTGACTCGTATATCCTTATCCAGCAGCCTTTTACAAAGAATTTAAGCTTAATTTTTTACAGTAAATAAATTCTTTGATGGAAAAAGGTATATCCAGAAGATGTGTTAATACATTTATTCAAGAAAATGTTGGGTGTGTTTACGATACACCAATTTGACTAATTATGCTCATTAACGCTGAAAAGCATTCTGAGGAACGTCCGAGTATCAAAATTTGGGGATGACGTAATAGAGAGGGGAATATGATAGCAGTACTTCAGTAGAAGGGTATTAGAAATTACTAAAGACTAAAAAAATTAAATAGAACTTACATATATACATACATACATTGCTACTATGCAACTCATAAAAATAATGAAAAAATTAAGGACCATTTGCCGGAATGAATTTTAAAAAATGTTAAAAATTTTTAAAATTTGTTGTTACTAATTAACAGGTTTTGAATTTAAATACCCAACTAGAATTTAAAAAGTACATTTTTAGGTAGAGTATTATGTAGTGCGGCTTGGATATCTGCAAATTTACATTTCATTTCCTTTCACTAGTACGACACAGCTACAAGCAATTATAATGCAAAATTCCTACTATTTTTATTTCTAGATTCTTTTCTATATTTAATCCTGTTTAATGTACACAAATATTTTCAAAATTTATGAAATTAATACTATGTTTAGATATGCACTTTTATTGATTCAATATTCGATTAATTAAGTACAATATTTTGAGTGTTCAGGCATAATATACCCAGTTCAATTTATCCAATATTCATTTGACAGCGGGTAAACAAAATAGCTGGTTGTTTCAACAACACTGTTTTTATTTTGCTCCACGTTTTTTGTTTGTCGTTGTTGACATTTGAGTTGTCAAATTGCTCGGTTAATTGTAATATGCTCACTAATATTATAACAATTTGCGTATTTATTGCGCAATTATTAATTGAAACTTTATATGAAATATTGAGCTCAATAATGGCGTTTATTGCGATTTACGCAATATAATAACAAAATACATATCTGAATAACGTATAATACGTACAAAAAATATTTAAAAAAGGCTATTAAAGGACAACACAATGAAATAAAAGAACGAAAAGCATGATGGATATTTGAACATTATCCATCCTATAATATCCTTTGGCGATAAAAGATTTTTAGATAAAAATTTTCAAACAACAATGAGAGAGGCAACTATGACAAGAACACAAAGTGGCAAAATAATGGCTAATCTATACTAATATTTCTTTCTCTTGTCTTTTTTATTTTCACATTTTAGTTATTTCTTTTTCTTTTTTTGCTTTTTCCTTAATGCTTTAATGTTATTTTGATTTGGCAGCAGCCAGCAAATCTGTTGCTTGCACTTCAGATTTTGTTTTTCTTATCTGTTATTGTTTTGTAAAAGCCTTATTGTAAAGGATTACGATAAAGATGTGTAATAGAAAACAAGACACTGACAACAGAAGTAGCGACAAAAAACAAAATACTCTGTATATATAGAATTCAGTTTTTAGTTTAATCTACAAAAATCATTTTTTTAAAATCAATACAATTGTTATCAAAACAAATGCAAAACAATTGAATTTTTTTCAGCATTTGAGAACATAGAATACATATGTATATGTTGTTGATTGTTTAAAGGCCTAAAATTTCTTCTTCCTTTCCACCAGATGTACAAACGAATTCAACATTATGATGCTGAAAAAAAATTTAGAAAACCACTGACTTCAAAAATGTTCGTGTTTAATTTTTCAATTTAAGGCCATGCAATTTTAATTACATCTGGGATACGGAAATAAAATTTAAATTTAAAAATTCAATTAATAAAAAGGTAATAAATTAGTATAAAATATAAAATAAAAACTTATCTCCACATGGATCTTATTGTATCAAATTTGAAAATATTAAAAAAGTATTGAGGATAAATACGTTAGGTTATGAAAGCTTGCCGTTCACAGACAAGTTCACTCGGTAGCCCATATGGCCCATTGTGTCACCCAGTTTAAGGTAAGCCCCTTAGATTGTTGTATGGAAATGATAAGTCAAAAGCCTTAGTACGATTTAATCTTTTGTTATCGTTCTCTTCACAGGATATTAGAAATATTTTGGTCAAAATGTGTTTAAAAAAGGCTCTCTGGATTAACCCATTAGTGCCCATTGGCAACTTAAGTTGCCAGCAGAGGCTGCCTTAGTTTTTATGCTCTGAGAGGAAATTGAGTGTAAAAAACAAAACGGTAACCGTTAGGAAAAAAAGTAATTCGGGCATTAATGGGTTAATATGCTGAAAATTTTTTTGAAATTCTTTTGAAAATCTTTCGTTCGGAGTCGATTTTAAAGACTAGGTCCCACCAGTTATGAATAAAATTAACGCACGCAACATAAGTGCTTTGAGATGGTAAGTCGTAATCCTGACTGAAGTGTTGTAATGCCCAATTAAGTAAGCAAGTCAGTAATATGGGTCAACTGATAACAGTCTGCCGAAAAATAAATTTGCGTTGTAGACTGTCGTAACACACGAATAAAAGTCTACGAAAGATTTAAACAGATACAATCTAATTTATTTTATGAAAACTCTCAAGGAAAGAAAACACATCAGGAATATATGACTGAATATTAAATTCAATTACTTCACCCTACAGCCTTCTAACATTGGTTTTGTTGTTATGTGTTTAAAAAAACAGTACCAAATGCAGTTCAGAAAAGAAATCTTATAGCGTTGCTTAAAATAGCTGAAAGGGGTTAAAGAATTTGTTTTCACTGAAATGACAGACATGTACTTAGATTCAGATGTGATTTGACTATGCATTAAAGATGTTAATGTGTTTGTAACCTTGACGATTAAAGCACAAGAAAAAAAGGTTAACGCTACAGATGTACTAATTAAAATTTTAACATTTTTTATTTGATGATCTTTTCTGTAACATAAGGCATATGTCACATATGATATGTGTATATACACACAGTTACTAAATTATACGTACGGTTAAAAAATTGACGAAATTTTTTAACTAATCCGTTTTCGGTGAAATCTTTATAGTTTCCTTGATGTTAAGACGGTCTTTTGCATTGGTTAAAATATTTCTGAAATTGAACTGAATTGTGGCCCTGCACAGGCTCACAAAGGTATGCATTCGATTTACAAATTTCACAAATTTCTGAACCAAAGCAAAAGACCGTCTTAAAATCGAAGAAAGATGTCAGACAATTATAAATATTTTCAAAAAAAACGGATTGGTTAAAAAATTTCTGAAATTTGTGAAGTGTACATCAGGCCCACAAAAGTTAACAAATTTCAGAAATTTTTTAACCAAGACCGTCTTAAAATCGAGGAAAGTTGTCAGACAATTACAAAGATTTTCAACGAAAACGGATTAGTTAAAAAAAATTCTGAAATTTGTTATCCGTATGTATACTTTTGTGGCTATGTGTATGTAGTTATCGTGGTGTATACTAGTAAAAGTTTGCTTAAATGTAAGTGTATGTCAGCAAAATATAGTAAATACAACAGGAAAAAACTTCGTAATCGCTTTAAAACTTTTTGATATTTAACATAAGACGCCACTTATTTGCCAGTGCACATAGCTTGCGGCGTTTTTCTTATTTCTTCTTCAAGCTAGTCTTGCTGCATTAAGGTTTTTAAATATATTTATTAGATTTATGTATGTATGGTTTTACTAGATAAAAATCTGTACTTTAAGTGGTGAAAAAACTATAATTTATTGATGAAAATTACAATAAAACTTTTACAATTTTTTAATATTTTACAAAAGCTTTTGTCTGTGCCTCAACTTTTTATCTATATATATATATATTCCTCTAGTTTCATATATTGAAGTTTGTACTCAATTACTGGGTGTAAGCGGTCATACAAGTACATATATTTAGATTTGAATACTTTTTTTTCCCATATATTTACAGTAATTATATAATATGTAATGTTTTTGATTTCTTGTAGTCATGTACTAAAACTGAAAAATATTTTAACCCAGTTGAACTTATGTAAGAAATTATTAATAGAAAAAAATAAAAAAAACATTAATTTACCAATTACATTAAGAGTTTTGTATATTGTACTTCCTAATTTTCAAAAGAGGCTTTTTCACGTTTTTAGTTACAGAATTAATGTAGAAATATTCTTTTCCCTAAAACGACAAGCAAAGAACGAGAATAATGCATATAGGTCAGCTCGTCCAGATGAGAAACGCGATTTTCTCGGAATCATTTGCTAAGAACTTCAGATTCTGATTTTACCCCAAAACAGCTGCTGATAGCATTGCGATTTGAAGAATTCTATTACATTATTGATGGTGTGAAATAGAAAAAGGCTATATAAAAAGAAACATTATGGAAAATTATACTGAGAGCATGAAGACCAACAAAGATCAATTGCAACATCATTACATAGAATATACATTTGATGCCGAAGTTGAAGGTGATCAACATTGCAATCGAAGAAATTAAAAGTGAGTAGAGTAAATACAATTTCCATAAAAAGTTTCTCATAAATCAGTCGTTCGGAGTCGACTTTAAACTGTAGGTCACGCCACTTATGTACAAAAATTAACGCACACAATATAAATAGTGTGAGAGACTACGTCACAATCCTGACTAAAGGGTTGTAATGACCAATTATGCATGTATGTATCAAAAGAAAATCAAGAATCAATTATTTTTCACTGCTACAACCAGTCAAATGTTATAGTATTTTATACTTTATAGACCTATTAATTGTAAATACACAAGTGATGTACAAAATAATTGTGTATTTAACAATGAAATGTATATTAAAAAACATATTCAAACTATTTTTATTCTTCTACTACTTGTAATACTGTAACAGTTATGATAAGAAAAATTTTTCATATTTTCCTTCTTTTTTTCTTTTATACAAAACACGCACAAACAAAGCTCTCTGTGCTAGCATAAAAACTAATGATAAATAGCCCGACTACAAAATTTAACTCTTTCCATTTTACTGATTCACTATATATGGCAAGAAACATGAATGTATGCACTTGTGAGTGAAGCTTAGTATTCAACAAGAAAGACTACATAAAGGTCTTTAAACATGAACTGACATTTGTATTCATTCAAGATTCATGTTGACTTTTTTCTCTTGGAAATTGATTTTCCTTTGCTTCATTTTTTTTCGAATATTTTCATTTAAAGTTTTAAGTTAAGTTTTAGATAAAAAAAAATCACTTCTCTTTAAAGTGAAATAAAATGAAAGACTTTAATTGAAATGAAATTTATCTTCCTTATTTTCAGATGGTTTGAAACCGTTACAGTTATGGGTGTTCAAATTAGATAAATTTTTTGTTGATTATTTTTCAAAAAAAAAAAAAAAAATGACTTCATTTATTCGTAATTTGTTAAGTTATTTCCTATTGTTTCTAAAAGTTATCAAAGGAATGTCATACTTGTCGTTTCTAATTACGTCACTCTTAATGTTCTTTTAAATTCTTCATGATAATGAAATATATAAAAAGCATTGTCAAAGACAACTTAATTAGCTTGTTTACGTGGCTGGTCCAAATAAGTCTAAAAACAGATATTCCCTGTCGAAGAGCTGCTGTAAATTTATTTGGCTATCAAGCAGGGATTATGTGCAAATAAAAACATGATATTACTCGCAGACAGTACTATGAGGTTTAAGCATTGAGTGAGATCTTCCTTATGGTGCAGTTTGATTATGTTCGCCTTACTTAATTCGTTCGAGAGTTCAGAAGTTCACAATTATTATTGGTGTCCTAGAGATACATATGTATATTTTATTGGACCGGAAATAGTATTGACTATACCTTTGCAATACTGCCGGCGAACTCTTGTTCATCTGTTCAGGCTATACCAAAATCAGAACATGATGCTAGAAGATTGTAAGAATTGACAGCAGGTCGACATAATAGTCGCACCACATTACTAATTGCCTCTTCACAGAAGCGACGTTTGTTCCTTTAACTAAAATTACCTAAGAATTACTTTGTAATACGATAGGAAGCGTTATATTTTTGAGTGTTGATAAACAGTCTGTTCTTTAAAAAAACTTGTTTGTCAGTGAAGCACGATTGGCACGACATTTAATATATGTACTTAGTCAGTAATCTACATTGATTTATTAAATTTACAGCCCAAATGTTAAGACTCTTACTCTAACACCGTTTATGGTACATTTCACAAGCGGTACCTTTCCTTTCGATAAATCGCCTATTACTCGTTGCGACTATAAAAATACGCCCAATTAGTTACACCCGATGTGGTGTATTTAGTTGAGAAGAACTCAAAAATACCTTTTTTTAATTGCCAATTCCACTAAACATGTTTTATTTAACAAAAAGTAAAGTTCTTTATACAAAATTATTGATGACCAAAATATTTGTGAACCAATTTTGAAATTTTGACTCACAGTTGGAAGAGGAAGAGACAAACCTTTAAAATGATATATGTACATAAATATATTGTTCAAACTTATATGTTATGAGTGTTGCATGGGTAAATCTGGAAAGTATGCTTTTCTTCCTTATTTTTTCAAATTTCGCCATTCTTAATTATAAAATTTAATTAAAAATTGTCATTCTCTTGTGAAGACATTGATACTTTGTTCGATAAAATCCGACAAAATTACCGTAGATATTATTTAAAGAAAAAAAAACTAGGCAACTTATTTCAAATTAGAGTTAGATTTTCATTGAAATTAATTAAAAATATATATATATGTTGAGGATATGTTTTCACATTCTTGTGTAAAGTTGAAGTTATAGTTTTCTACATGAGACCTACGTTACGTAATACAATAAGCAAACAAGAAAGTTGTTTTTTTTTTCTCAATTTGGGCACAAATGTATTTACATCTTGACTACTTTTAGTAACAGTTGCTGTTATTTTTCTGGTTTTGTTGGCATTACCGTTGGTGTTGTTCTTCGCTTGCATTATACATGCATAGGAATAAACAAATACAAATTAAGGTAAGCAAACATCAACAATATAATTTACATAATAGTAAAAAACTATGCCATAAATCCCAAATATAATATTAAATTGAATATTCAACGATTAATAGATTAAAATATCATTGATTTTGAAATTACAAATTTTAGAAGTTAACGTTCAAAATTCCAATTAAATTCGATTAGACTTTATACTTGAAGAATACCTAACTGGAAACTATGTATCTGAAATTGCCTATTTTTATACTCAATTGGCGATTCTTTAATTACACTATGTGACAAAATACACCCAGCTAAAGAATGAGTTTTGTTGGGTAGAACTCAAAAATATTTCTTTTTATATTTCTTGAACTCGCCAAACTTCTTTTATTTGACAAAAACTTTATTTTTGATCTTTTTTGATCACACAAAATTATTGACCAATATTTTTCAACCTATTTAAATTTAAACCTTATAAGAAAGAAGAGGGATGGGCTTTGAAAACGATATACATATATGGGCAATTTCGTATCAAGTGACCCAATTTTTAAAATCGATGTCTTCCGATTTGGATGATGTCCAACTTTGACCCCCTCTAACTCCGGCAGTTCAGTCGATAGAGCTGAAAATTTGCGCCTGGCCTACTATCCAATAGTACTAACCTTGGTGCAAGAAGACATCGATTTTAAAAATTGGGTCACTTGACACGAAATTGCCCATATGCATTATTTACTTAATATGCTATGAGGTGTGATGAGGTAAACTCGACAAATGCGAATTTTTTCATATTTTTTCAAGTTTGTCCCTTCAAACCTCAATTAAAAAATATGAATTAAGTGAAAGTGCATTATCTTGGGAAGAGATTGATACTTCGTTTGATCAAATCGCAGAATAATTACAGTAGTTATTACCTAAAGAGTCTTACAGTCGAGTTATATCATCTTATAAAATGAACTTTCATATATAATTGGTCTTTACAACCCTTCAGTCAGAATTACGACCTTGATTCTCATACCACTTATGTTGTGTGCGTTAATTTCATACATGAGTGGCGGTTTAATGTTCATCTACATTATATTAAAGTCTCATCTGTCCCCTCATCTGCTCAAAAACTTTGGATTTTGACAATAGGTTGAAAAATATTTGGGTGGTCAATAATTTTGTGTGAAAAGATCAAAAATAAAGTTTTTGTCAAATAAAAGAAGTTTGGAGGGTTCGTGAAATATAAAAAAAAAATATTTTTGAGTTCTACTCAACAAAACTCACAACCAACCGTGTTATCTAATTAACAAGTAGTTGTTGCTTTTTTTCAAAATTGTTTTTAGAACTAGAATTTCTATTTGATAAAACTATATTACATACCACTATTATGAAGGATGTTGTTGAATATGTCTGACCTGGGACTTGAATTGTGGCCTCACGTCTAATAAGCCAACACTTTACCTACTAGAATACGGCGACTTCACAGTTTGGCAGTTCAATTAATAACATTTTTTATTTTTATAACCGTAATTGGATGCAACAAGTAATGGGTTTTGCCTATATTTTAGTAAACAGTAAAATTTAATTTTCATTCAAAAAAACAAATTTCATATGATAGTTCAGCTGATTTTTTTTATAACGAAAGCGTATGAGTAATATCAGATTGTAATATTAAGTATTTATAATAAGTTACGATAAACAGTTCGAATAAGTAAGAGACCTGCATGAATGTCAATGGATAATATTATATACATCTAATATGTTTTCGGTGAATATAACAAAGGATTACAATTATGTTGAAATATTTGGCAGGACATTGATCTGATGGAAATTGAAGTGTACCCTTTCTCATGGAGAAAGCCTCACTAGCTCATAGAATGAAATGCATTTTTAAAATATCTTCAAAAAAAATTATTTTGTAAAGAATGACAATTATTGAAAATATTCAAAATTAATTCAAAATAATTATTGAAAATAATTTGATTACTTTTGGATTACTTTTGATTCTTTTTGATTATTTAATTATTTATTTATATTATAATTTATTATATAATTGTAATCAATTATTAACTATTTAAACCAAAAATAAAATAAATAAAAAATAATTGTAATCATTATTTCACCATTCAAAAAAAAAGTAATCAAATTATTAATTATTACAATTATTAATCATTACTTAACAGGTATGAAATATTCTACAGTGTATATAATTCGTATTGTTGTAATACTTTATTATTATTATTATAGTAACCAATTTCCGCTATTGTTATTATGAATCAGACACATTATAAAAAATTGACGCACTGCTGTTTAATTTACCACATAAATTGTATAACACATACTTGCTATGTATATGCACGAATACGTAAATATTTACAAACCTTGTAAATGTAATAAGTTTGTAAACGCCGACATACAAACATTATTTTTTTAAATTGCTGGAAAAATATTTTTAAGGATTAAATGGAACAGTATATTTTATTGTATTTTTGATTTATTTTTTATTACATGTGTTTTTTTATTATTAATAAACTTGATAATATACGTTCTAAAATAGAAATAATTATTTCCAAAAAGATATAAATGTTTATGCATAGTAGAAAAATGGACCTCAGTTAAATAGAATTACTGCTAAATAAATTTTCAGACATATAAGAAAGCTGTTCAGGAAATATATGCCATCCAGAAAGTGCTGGACCATCTGACAGTTTCAGTGAAATGAATGATATCAAAAAATAGTGAGATAAAATACTTTGTGGAACCACTAACAAACTAAATTGGAAGAGTCCGAACGGAGTACATAATATACATACATACATAACATTGTGACTTGTTATTTGTGCCCCAGAATTAAAAAGCATGAACTTTTTAGTTTTCAATTATTTAATCCCACCTCTGAAAAATGAAGCCATAATCAGGAATAGGAAACGGAAACGGAAATATGCCTGAAAAAACCCAAGTGCGAGTGTAGTTCTCGATCTGACAGCTGGCCTATTGTAATAGCAGAAAATTTTCTGACATCGTATAAATTTGGGCAAAAATTATTAGAAATGCAGATAACTCTGGTCAGAGCTATATACAAAAAAATTAATTTCCATCTCCGATTTTCGCCACAAAAGACAGACTTGGCTTTTTACCAAAGATACTTATATAACCCTTGATTCTTCTTGGACTGTATATGGGGTGTAATAATTAAATTAAAACACAACACTTTATTTATTTATTTTATTTTACATTTTAAATTTATTTTATTTGAACAGCCGCTTGTGCGGATAAAGGAGAAATTGCTAAGGAAAATTCACCAAAAAGACACTTTTCTTTTTTCCTTGTTGTTGTTTTGACACACAAACGATTTCCTTTTGTTTTTATCACTCAAATCACGTCTCCGTCGTGGATTAACACAAACACAGTTATGTTTTTCTTTTGTATATATATTTTATTTTTTATTTTATATAAAAGATTCGAAGGACCAAATGATTATTCGTGGAGTGTATGTGGATGAAGAGCACAAAAAAACCAAACTGTTGCTCCAAATCTACGAACACTTTTTTGTGGTCGGTTGACTTCTCACTTTCTTAATTAAATTCTAATCTGTCTTGTTTTTTTTCAAAAAAAAAATATTTCCACTTTATTTTTCTTTGTTTTACACATAATTTAATTAGATTCAGATTTTATTTTATTTTACTTTTCACAATAATTTTTTTATTTCAATATTTAGAATTTTACCAAAAAAGTTCTTAAAGAAAATTAATTGAATCCCTTTGGATGTCACAAAAATAATGAAAAAAATAGAAAAAAATATAAAGGCTAAAGGCCTAGTCTAGTAGCTAGGTTTCTCCTCCTTTCAAAAAATATATTTTTATCTTTGCCTTGAACCGATCGATCACTGGAACAGAAATGCTCGACTTAAATTTGTTTTACTTATTCGTTAAGTGTATCGAAACGTATGATCAATATTTAATATTGAAATCTGATATTACTCATACGCTTGCTAATGCAAGAAAATGTAGCATATTTATCTGCTGAACTATCATCTGATTTGAATTGTGGCTTTTTGAGTGGAGATTTAATTCCACAATTTAATTAAAGTATAGGCAAAAGCTATTAGTTTTCGCATCTAATCACAGTTATTAAACTGACAATGAACTCGTTTTGAGAGCAATTGAATATTCATCGATTTTGCACCGATAAGGGATTTTGGGGGGCATTAAACATAATAGCTTTACATTCATATATTTAACTCTACGGATGGTGTATATTTTCACAATTTTAGAATCGCACTATTTAATGCACCTCTCGATCATTAATCAAAAACCCGCGTCTCATCACAGATTGTCTTTCAGCTTCGTTCTTCGCTCTATTTACACTGCCTTATTTCTTGACTGGTAATTTCAATATCATTTTTTAAGTATCGTTGATGGATTTTTATCTTACTTTTATTCCCTTCTTGTATATTCCTACCTATTTGTCTGTGTTATTCTGTGTGGGATTGTGCACTTTATTTTTGTCAGCTTGTCTTGTACTAAAATAAGTAGTATTTTTTTGTCTTAATAATAGATTTGAATCCAGTGTTTGATTGCATTTTAGGAAGAAATTCATATTTGAAAGGACTTGTATTTGCAGTTATTAAGTTTCATAATAAATTAAACTCCTTGTTAAGTATGTACAACGTAGATATTTTTTCTATTTATTTCAAAAAAATTTTATTTATCTTTTTCCTTTCTATTGCTTTTTTCCGTTATGCTCTCTTTTATTTTGAGCAATAAATAAATCATACGTTTTAATATAAAATGTGACCGGAATGGTTAAAAGCAAGGAACGTAAATCAATATTTCCACGTAAATAAACAATTTATAGCCACACATATGTACGTACCTATTCATATTCACTTTGAAATTCTGAACACCAATATTTAGAAATAATTGGACAATTCACACAAGTCCTTGTATCGTTTTATTCACTGTATTGTTGGACGAATATACAACAGTGTATGCTTGTTGTTGGTAATTCTCATATAAAAATCCGATACACTTATACACATTATTTTCGTAAGCTTTTTTTGTGCTATCAGTAAATGCTAGTTGTAAAGAAGATGAATAAAAATACAAAATATTTTCTATGTCTGTAACTTGAGTCAACAATTAACATTTCAAAGTTATGATTGTTCGTTAATTGTTAATTCGTAAAGGAAACTTGTGCAATCAAGACAATCAGTCAAAAAATGCACACATCATACGGTTCACAAAATTATACAAACAAATACGTAGGAATTTAGAATAAGATAACAAACTAAATATCGAACAACACAAGTTGCATAGAAAGATCTTGAACTTACTAGACATAAAATAAAAAATTATAAATAGGGCGAAGTACGATGCAGTGGTAAGACGGGAGTCTGTGATTCGTAATCGAGGGTTGTATTAAAAATTTTATGTTAAGCACAGAGGTATTGAGCAACGAAAGTTTGATCTATGTTAATCAGTATCGTGAATAATATGAAAAGCGCATTGTTATCAGTTGAAGTATGTTGGTTAAAAAAAAGGGATTTTGGGTAAATAAAGGAACAAATAACGACCAGAATAAATAATTTCTCTTATTTTAATTACAATCATAGAATATACGATAAATTAGCCAAACGAAATTTATAATTTAATATTATCCATCAAAGAATATCAGTCTCTAGAATGTAAGGATCGCTACAAGCTAAATTAAGTGTGAAAAGTGTTCGGGACACGCAATAGAAAATTGTTAAGCTAAGTGGGTAAATATAAAAACTGTATTACAACATCTCAAAAAAAAAAAACTTAAGACAACGTGTGGTCAAGGGGCAGATGGCACTAAACCTCATTCACCACTTTAGAACGCTATGCATTATAGCCGTAAAAGTACGGACTTAGATATAGAAGTAATACCATGCTGTTAAAGTTATCATATCCACCGTCAATACACCTTCTTTGAAGCCGATTCCTGAACCAAACACTTCTTTTCTGATGTTTCAAATTTATTTTTTATTTTTTTTCTTACTAAACGAAGGCCGGTCGCCGTATTCTAGTAGGTAATGTGTTGGCTTATGAGACGCAAAGCCAGGGTTCGAACCCCAGGCCAGACATCAAAACAAAACACAAAAAGTATTTCTTCGGCGACTTTTTCTCAGCAGATTTCTGGCAAAAAATCTGAGAGTAAATAAAATTGCCATGAAAAATTTCTCAAAAATCTGTCGTTCGGAGTCGACTTTAAACTGTAGGTCCCACCACTCATGTATAAAATTAATACACACATCATAAGTGGTGTGAGAAACTAGGTCGTAATCCTGACTGAAGTGTTGTAATGACCAATTATGTATGGATGTATGTATGTAAATGAAGGCAATATAAATAAATAAGACATAATTTTCTTTCCATTTAAATATAAGGAATATAAATTTAATTTATTACAATAGTAGATTCACAGTATTACTATAAGTCAGAGAAATTGTGTGACAGGGTTGTAGCAATTATTGTTTGTATACCGTTTTGCACGAACTTGTGACAATTGTTTCATTTCAATCATTGTGCGTTAATACGTCGCAATAAAAATTGTATCAGATTGGTGTATTTGAGGCAATCGTGTGATCCCAATTTAAGGAACAAATATATCTGATATGACATTTGCTACAAGAATTATAAAAAATTCCTACATTTTTTCAATATTTTTCTATTGGTGTTGCTGCTATTTTATTACTAAATCAACAATTTTTAGCTGTATTTAAAGACCATTACCATTTACATATACTTCATGTTATTTATGATACGTTCTTTTTTAATATATTTTTTGGATTTCTTTTATAGTTTACTTTTAGTCATTTCCATTTCCTTTTCGAAAAAGTTTTATTAGGTTATTTATTGATTGAAATACAATATTACACCAATTTTGTTGAAAACATTGGTCAAATGTATATGGTTTACAACTAGTCATTGAAGTGTGATTGCGGATATTACTGTCTTTTTTTCTCTTCAATTCAATAAAGATGCGGTTAATAACATTATAGCATCGATTTTATGTCATTCTTGGTATCTGATACCATCAATAAAGTATTCAAGTGTCCTATTACCCTTAAAACAGTCAGAAAATATTATTGAAGTCAAATTGCTAGCAAGTAGAATTAAATTTTATAGCACTATTGCAAGGATTTTAAGTTTTCAATGAATCTATTAAATCAATAGAATAAATTTGGAACTTAAACTATTCACTTAAATATAAACTAATAGTTTTGTTATAAGTATCCTCATCCTCATCCTCCCCGTGCTTTTTACTGGCGCAGCGGTATGCACACTAATAAGCACTGATGCTGCAGCCTTAAGAGTATTCGAGAGAAAAGTCCTACAATCTTTGATTCCGCATCCGATCCAACAATGAGCTGTATGAGCTCCTCAACGAGATAAACTGAGTATTGATAAAGAAAAGTGAGCCAAGCGATGTATTAAAAATCTTTATTATTGGCAGGTTTCAGAAGTCCATGATAAAGTTTATATTTACGTGCATCTGCACATACTATGCGTCTACTAATACATAGAAGAGTCCGTCAGGTTTCATTTTTTGTTTCTTCTTTTTATTATTTATTCTGATGTTATTCTACAATTAAGCATTGGAACAATTGAACTGAGCAGGAAAGTCAATACACTAAATTGATATGAAGTGACGGACACTACTACTATTTTAATTTCGTTTTTAAAGAGTTTATTCTTTTTTTCTTTGGATCTCAAATGTTAGTTATATTCTAAAAAAATAATCAAAACAGTATTATATTTGAGCAGAACAGACAAATGTAGCTAATCTCTCCTCTTTATATACAACTAGCTGTAAATTTGAAAGAAAGACATTACACAAATATCCAATTAATTTTGAATCATTTTATTGATTTTGTTTTCCGTTATCCAGATGATTCAGACGAACGGGCCTGAGTAGTATGCATTTGATCAGTTTCTAATCTCACTTCTCGTTGTTCAAGTGATTAATGTCTCAGCAGCATGTACTCGAAGAGTTTCCAGTCTCAATGCTCGCCTGATTCTGAGGCTCGTAATGCTTTTTCTTCCGTGCTTGGGTGTAGGGCGACCAATTGCTTACCGCTTTGGAAGTATAATTGCATGGGAACGACGTGAAAAACGCGTTTAAAATCATTAGAATCTCACAATGTACTCAATCCAATTGAACCGGATGTTCAGATATGGATAGAAATATTAATATTGACGGTGATCACCAATTCGTTGAAATAAGAAGTGGCAAATAGTAGCATTCCAGTGTTGTTAAAATGGGTGTTAAAAATTTTGTATACGAAATTTTAGCATATAATTTTTTGGTACCTATTTACTTTATATCTCTTCCACACGACGTAACTTATGTGCATTAAAAGAAGAAAATTCAAAACGATGCCTTGTTTTTTGAAATATTTATACTACATATATTTTTAAAAATTAAATGTCTTTAAATGTCTGAGATTCAAGCAAGAGCATTTTTAAAACTTTTTCCAGAACTAAAAGGTTTCAAATTTGTGATTGACATTTTACGGCAATGAGTTATACTAAATGTTATTAAAATCATAATAGTTGAATCCTAAAATGTCTGGTATTTGTCCGATCAACACATGATCAAAAGCACGGTTACGATTCAATTGATTTTGAATAATTTTCAGTGGTGCCACCTATCGGAAATTTATCGCACCAATTAGAAACCTCCATCGACTCATGCGGAACAACTTTGCTAAAGATCATAGCATAATCAAATGCACAGTTTACGATTTAATTCATTTTGAGTAATTTTGATTGGCACCACCTATCGGAAATTAGTCATACCAACTTAGGAACCTTAATGCGCGACTTACAGACAAACATTCATGCTTATGTAGAAGAAAATATGTTACGAAACTTTTGTTAAATTTATAACATAAATAAATAAAGGACGGTAAGTTAGCCTCGAAGTTTTAGCTTGTTAAATTTGGTTTCAAAACAACATGCAAAGTAGATGGGTCTTTCAAGCCTGTTATGACACTATTGGGTATGTTTTACTATCATCGAATATCTCCTAGACATTTAACGCAGACATTGATATTTCCAGCTAGACAAGTTTAATCAAAAAAATCCGTTATAAATTGTTTAAATTCGAATGTTCCAATTGGAAGACTTGAAAACTATTTCAGTTAAGTTTGCAAGCCAAAATTTTTCCTTTTATCATGTTTCAGAGCATTGATAATTTGAGAATTGCACGAAATTCAAAAGGTATTTTACTCCACTTACTTCTTACTCCTTCATTAAATTGCTTCACTCTTTTTATAGTGGATTTATATAGCTTCTGGTTTCACACTGAGCTCTTTGATGGGACTTATGTAGTTTTACTTAAAGAATTAATTCCAAAAATAACATGACATTCTATATACCTGATTGATTTTTTTTGCAAAATAAGAGTTTAATAATTCACTTCCATTCACATTTGATACAAAATATTCATAACATGTGTCGTATGAGTGATATTTGATTCTGTAATTTCCATGTAGGACAAAATCCAATCTTTTTATTGCATACTTTTCTGAGTAAATATTTCAGTACAAGTAATATGGTGCGTAAAAGTAGTATATTTCAAATTCAATTAAATATAATGTATACCGCTAATTTGGAATTAAACATTTACAAGCTAATATGACAGTTCTAGTGCAGTTTTTAAAATTTAAATTTTTCATCATACACTTAAACCTACAGTATAAGAAGACTTACATGCAACTCAAAACTATATTACTGTTAGTATTTTTTGCTAGATTATGCTTCATCGTAATTTTAAAGTCTAAATAAAGATTTATTGGCACTAACGTTTTGGTTCAAATAAGTTTCTAAAGAAAATTTGTCTAAATTTGTATCTCGGTCCCAAACACCAAGCATAGTTAAAGTTTGAACTTTTGCTGGTATTTTACATTTGTCGTTTATTTGTTTGATTTGGTAACGATCGTTTTATATATCTAGTCAACTGTAGAAATCTGAAGATTTTTTGATTTTATTCTTTGCTCTAGTTATTGCACCAAGATCTATGGCAAGACTACGTTTTTGTGAACTAAAATTGAAGTGCAATCCGTTTTATAAATGGAACATTATTTCCATTATTTTACATCCTGCGGCTACACTTGCTCTGCTATATCGTTCGAATGGAGGAGGATGCTCCGGCGAAAAGGGTATTTGATGTGAGGATTTGCGGAAGTCGAAGAGGACGGTCTTGTCTGTGTTGGATGAGCCAAATCGAGGAAGTCCTGTCATCGATTGGAGTGACCAATTGGCGAAGCCGTGCAAGAAGCAGACACGCCTGGAAGGATGTGTTGAGGCAGGCCGAAATCCGTTATTAGTGGCCAGTTAACTAAGTAATACTACGTTCAGGCATGAATTTTAATTGAGCCAATATTCGTTTCATTGGCAAAATTATTTTAAGTGTTCACGCATACGCAAATCAGCTTATTCAATAATCGTTTGAAAGCTGGAAAACAACAAAATTTTTTTTATTTTTTTATAACAATTGACAAATTTTACACTAAACCTACCGTGACGGGAAAAATTACTCATTTAAGATTTTTTTATCAGAATTTCTTGAATATAACACCGCTATTTGCCTTTACGACTTCTATTAAAAAATACATCGAATATATTATTGAAGATTTAATCTTATCTTGTATTTTTTTAATGAGGAAAGCATGTAATCTGCCCTAATTACTGCGGGAATTTATTTGCCCTGAGCACAGATTCTGTATCTTTATTTGCATATTTTGTGATATAAAACCACTGTTTTGGTCATTTTTGGCATTGCCTGGTATGGTTCTGTATATTGTTTGGTTTCTGGTAGATGGATATTCACTCTACTCCAAGCGAGTATTACAGTAAAAATTTCTAGTGCTATTTTGTTAATAAAAATTCTTATTTCATTGTTTTGCTATCCCCAAAATTTCGAAATATTCAAAACATTTTAAATTGTTAGAAATTTTAAATAATATATAGTAAAAAGAGAATGGAATAGGAATAGAAATACAAGAAGTATCTGTAGATTAAATAAACTTACCTTCCAACTCACTCGTCATTTTTATTTGACGTTATTGATATTTGAAAATACAATTAAGTTGCATCGTGTTCAATGAACATGCTTATGACAGTGCTGCATTTTAAGTTTTACTCAATATTACAACAATTTACGTATTTATTCCGCAATTATTAATTGAAACTTTATATGAAATATTGAGCTCAATAATGGCGTTTATTACGATTTACATAATAAAGGTGCATATATGTACACCGCATAATTTATTAGCTTTATTAACTCTCTACAAAATTGTTAAGACCATAAATACGGGTAAACTTGGAAAATTAATTTTAATTTATTTTAATTAATTTATTTTAAAACAAATTGGAAAATTATTTCAAAAATGCGATCCAGTTTAAAAGCAATGTAAAAATTTTTTCGAATGTCGGATTTATAGAAATGATGGTTGCCGAAATTTTTGCTTTCTTAAAAATTTTGTAACGCATCATATTAATTTTTATTAAAAAAATATTAATTCTATTATATATTATATGCCGCTGAAATAACATTTGAAACTACAAATTTTACAATTTTTTGATTGAATAAATGCAACTAAAATTTCCGATTACAATGACTGCTGATATTGTATATAAGGAATATAGAATGTAAAATTTACTGTGTAGTAAAATTGACGACGATTATATTTAAAACATGTTTGTGAATTGCGTTACAGGGTTAAAATTTGTTTTTTTAATAGTGATAGCGTTATGTGTTGTGTCCTTTTTATGAAGCGTTTTTACTTCTTTTTCAGAAAATATTATTTAACCCTTATGTCAACAGATACATACCCGGGTATGTTTTGTGTTTTTAAATCGCCGTATCTCAGGAAGTAATAAATGAAATTTCATGATATCCTCACTATCAGTGTTTTCTACCTTATTCCTAGACTGGATTAAAAAAGGCGGATGGGGGTCTAAGATGTGGCCATTTTTTTATTCATATCCCTTACGTCAACAGTTGCATACCTGGGTATGTATTATGAAATATATGAAAATATCATGATATTTGATGTTTATTGAATTTAATTTACACGTTCTTAACAATAAGATTAAAATTAAATCAAATATAGAAGACATAAAAAAATATTAAATGATAATTTTTCTTAAATGCATTTGTTACATTGCGGCATATAACTTGAATGAGCGACAGACACGGGCTTGTTGCATAACGTGCAGGATTTGCTGGTTGGCCGACGTTTTGTACGTAACTGGCAATTACCTTTTACTTTTATTCTACCAGTGCTGTCAGGTTCTTCCACGCTTTTATCTGCAGCACCTCTTACGCTCAAAGATTCCCCACATATGGCTACAGTAGCATTGCGTGTTGAAAATATTTTTGTAACATGTTTATTTTTACCTCTGTTTTCTCTTTCCGGCTTCACCAGTTGTTCGCTGAGGCTGTGTGGGACATTCTACGGCGGCTTGTGGAAGCTTTCAATATTGGGTTATTCTGAACGTAAATTGTGGGCAACGAGGTCTAGTATATTGTAGAATAAAGACAAGGGCTATCTGTTTGTTCGTCGCCTTGTTTAATATTATATCCATATTATTGACGCCACCTTTATATTTGTTGTAATCTAAGATCTAGAGTGGCGTTTTCTTTAGACCTTGCACTTCGTATGAATGATGCAAGAAATATAACCGACTTATTTTTTTTTTTTTTTTTGGATGTGAGAGCACAAGGTAATATTGTTACTGAAACCAATTGTAGTTAACCCTACTTCCCGTCCATTAGATAAAGTGAAATATAGTGGTACAAACACTCGTCTTCTGTTCACTGTACCTAACATTTATAAACTGCTGTCATCCTTAAACTTTTCGCAACGTTATCTGTTGTGAAGAAATTATCACAAACAATATTCCGTCAACTTCCAAGGAAAATGATTGCCGAAGAAGTCCTCCACTACGCTCTCGGCTACCATTTTATCCCGGATGCCGCCAATATAAATTTGTCGCTTCATTGGATAGGATGAGACGGAGTCACATACCCACCATACTTTAATTCCGTAATTGGCGGGTTTCGATGGTATGTATTTCGTAAACCCGGTACCACGTTTGGACCTGCTACGTAATTGCTGCGTAGATTACCATTGAGTATTAAAAATAAGTCCATTATGGCTGCAGCTTTGTCCGTTTTTACGCTGTTGACGTGTGTTTCCGTTGTAGGAAAGTATAAAGTGGCTTATATCCCAAAAACGCCGCACGCTTATGGGAGCTCGATAGAAGGGATGTGAGGTCGTTTTCAATAAGTCTTTAGTATGTACGTAACCAGAGTGCTTTACACCACCCAACAAGTAATTAAAACCAAATCAACACAAAAATAAGCTTAGAAACAAAAGAAATTCTGTATGTATGAACATACACGGGTATGCTTCTGTTGACGTAAGTATAATTTTTTATCTGTTGACTTAAAGGTTAAAACCTTATTCCAAGCAGAAGATTCAACTTACATACATTTTTAACTAAATTTAAAAAAAGTGTTTTGCTAATTGTTAAAAAAGAAGCAAAAGTAGAATATTAAACACTTAAACCATAATCAAATAATAGCTGTTGCATTATTTGCATTTATTGCAGTTCGAAAGTTTTTGTGATGGTGACATGTTTGATGATAATGATCATTTAAAAAGAGTTATGGTTCATTAACTTTTTAACAAATAAACACTGAGAGTAAGTCATTTCAGACAATTAATTTTTTGTTTTGTAATCATCTAATAGTAAATTTTAACTACCTTATCGAATTTTTTCTATAAATAAAGTCATATACGCACATACATACATATGTTTGCAATTGTATGTTTGTATACATTAAGCACAGTGTTAAAAAATAATGAAAACAAATGCTGTTTTGCAAGCAAATTTGAAGGGTGGTTGCCCGATAGATGGCCATTAACGAAGGTTGTAATTTATACTCATTTGACCTGCACTAATATGATGTATGAGCCGTGACTAGAAAGAGTCTAGCTCGGGGTACATCAAAAATATCAAAAAAAAAAAAAAATGAATATCTAACGACTTCTCTTATCAGCAATAAATGGTACCAAAAAGGATAAAAAGATTACAAAAAATGTGGACATACATACATAATACATACATACATAATTGATCATTACAACCCTTCAGTCAGGATTATGGACCTAGTTTATCATAGCAGTTATGTTGTGTGTGTTAATTTTGTACATGAGTCGACTCCGAACGACAGATTTTTTTTGGAAACTATTCATTTCAATTTTATTTGCTGTCAGAGTTCTCGCCAGAAATCTGCTGACTGGAAGTCACCGAAAAAATATTTTTTTCATATTTTCATTTTGATGTCTGACCAGGGGTTTGAACACACTCCCTACTAGACTGCGGCGAATTAAAAAATGTAGAAATCACATCAAATAAGAAAAGGAGTACTCTAATGTGAAAGTCGAAACTTCAACTCGTCTTTAGAAAAATCAAAGTTGTTGACAAAACTGAAGGACACGTTAAGCTGATAAAGTGTAGAGATAAGAGGGCCTTGGGAGAAATCTGACCGGTCGCCAAGATAGAGATGATTTCAAACGACGCCATCCCAGGCCGACCATGCATGCTATGCTGGGTACCAATTAGCCCGATGGAGTTTGGAAAAGCTGAAGATACTTAAGCATAATTGGGACATCGTCAGATTGAAGCAACGTCATGGATCTCGTTTCGATTAGCATAGTCAAACAAAAATCGCTGGAGCACCTGATGATTTCCAGTGGCGACTTGGCCTTCGAATTGAGGTATTAGTCTCCGTATTAATTTTTTAACCATTTTTATACTTTTAGTTCTTGAGCAGAATTTAAAAACAATTCTAAATATTTATTTTTCAATATACTGGAATATATTCTACAGTTGACCAATTACGTAAAAAATTTAGGAAATTATTTAAAGCAAATTAGTATTACAAGTGGGAAACACTAAACATCTTTGGAATCAATAACTTAATTGGCTTAATAAACTTTAACTAGTCGCCGTAGCCTAGTAGGTAGTATGTTCGCTTATTAGACGTAAAGTCCGGTTTCAAACTCCAGGTCAGACATCAAAACGAAATATGAAAAAAAAAATTTCTTCGGCGACTTCCTCTCAGCAAATTTCTGGCAAAAACTCAGAGAGTAAATAAACCTGCTATGAAAAAGTTTCTCAAAAAATCTGTCGTTCGCAGTCGACGTTAAACTGTAGGTCGCGCCACACACGTATAAAATTAAGGCCGTAATCCTGACTGAAGGGTTGTAATGGCTAATTATATATGTATGTAAATAACAACATACATATCGTATAAGAGTTTAAACAGTTCATTGTTCTTTCGGGTACTGAAATCAATCCCAAGTTTCAGTGAACTTAAGATCATGCAAACAACTTTTCAAATACTCATGCTTCCGCGTCATTGAGAAGTACGGAAAAGATGATCGATTTGAAGAGCATCAATTTTGTTGCCTGAGATAGGTCTCTCGTACTGAATTACCTATTGAGGTCATAATAATACCTATTGGTCATAATTTTTGCCAGTATTCCTGTAAGAGCATAACTTCACTTTAAAAACGAAGTGGTAATTTATTCTGAATAAATAATAAAGAAGAAAGTTATAACAAAAACAAATTTAAAACCAAAAAAAAAAAACTACTGCCATTACTGATTATATGTCAGACATGAGTCATGTCATGAGTCAAAGTCTCTCGTTTAATATTGCTAATGTCTATCCGGTCGACCCTTCGTCTCACCGCCAGTCACAGTTCGCTATGAAATCAAGTTATTAAACCATGAAATTTAGATTCTACGATTTCTTTACCAATGAATTCATATTTGCATTTCCACTTTTATTTAAGCAAAAAGGCTGAAGTCCTATGAGTTTCTTTCAATTATACAAAAATTTAATAGAAATCCCAAAAAAAATTGTTAAACTTTCGGTGTTAAAATCTTACAAAATATGTTTTATAAACTCTATTAATGGATTTCCAATGTAATGCAATAATAAAAATTTTAATTATTTTTTCGCAATGAAGAGAATTCTGATTGAAATCATGCACACACGCAGTGTATCACTAAAATAAGTGTGTATCATCACCAACTTATTTTTATTTTAATTTACCCATCATGTTAATATTGTCCATATGTGAATTATAAAAACAAAAAAACAAATGTTTTTATCTGTCAAGTTTTCTAAGGTTTTTGATGTCATAATGAAATTTTAGTATTAAAGATAACGGAAAAATACAAATCAAAAGATTCAACATAAGTCGTGTGTTGTTCGACCCTAATACCATTATTCGTAAATTTAATTCAAAGAAAAGTGTACTAAAACTGCAATCAGCTATTGAAAGGTAAATAAGAAACTCTTGTAATCCTGACACAATTCGTCCACAAGAGGAAAATTATCAAAAAATACATACATAATTGGTCAACCATAGCTGCCAGATAAATAAGGCACCAAATCGTCAAATATTTGAGAAAAAATCGTCAAAATTGTCAGAAAATATAAATAAATAAATTAAAATTATTTAAAAACCAAAATTATTTCTAGAGTCAATGTATCATACATATCTGAGTTCAAAAGGTATCGTCCCTCATCTACATTTAATTTTTTTTTTTCAAAAATGGAGAAATTTGATCATTTTCAGGAAAAAAATTTTTAAGTTGTTTATTTACACATAATCGCAACAATAATATTACATCATCTATATCGATGGGCGGTGTAGATATTAGGGAGTCAGAAGCTTTTGATGTTCTCAGCATGAAAATTTAGTGTAATGCTGACACATTTTTCAGTTCCTTTTTAAGTTCTTATCATCCGATCTCACTATTTACACCGTTTATAACTGACAGAGAATGGAATACAACTCTCATGTATGGGTTGGTGCCTTAACGTCTATTTTGCGGTTTCTCGACCGTGTATAGGAGAGGCCATAGTATCTCGTTAACGACGGCAGTGTATCCAACTCCACTGGATCATTGGAGCATCGCTGCCATATGGTTTGTGTTTCACTGTTCTGTCGCTACTATAAAATGGTTTTGCTTGAACGAAATAAGGGGACTTTTTTCCGAAAATCATATATTCCTACATAACGCTCGTCTTTTTCAGCCACCACATCCGTATGTGGTCGGTTGGCCAGTGGAGCACACACTAAATTACGGACTGTGTCGGTATGTGGAACTCAATTACCCCGGAAAAGTCTGTCGTGTTACTTATGGTATAAAAATATACAAGCCTAGTATCCATAAACACTGTTCTCTCTTTAATTGTTCTCATAACATAAATCCGCGGCAGCCATATAAATGAAATAAAATCCATTTTCAACCGGAGCAGTTGTATTTCACAGCAAAACAATAAATTTATCAAAATTTCAACTACATATTTTTGTTTTATTACATTTTTAAATTTAAACTTTTAGATCGCTAACCCATTATATTTACTCACATTATGCTCATATCTAATATGTAAAATTTATTAATGCCGAGAACATATCGACGCCTCCATTCTATAACGTTCTAAGTGTGCTTAGAACGTTTTTAATGTTCTTGCATTTTTAAATACTCCGTTCTCTAACTTAAATACTATCAAAATTAAGATTAAGTTGCGCCGATCCGTTCCGAAGTTATAAGAAAAAATCCCCTTAGAATACACATATGGTCGTATATCGCGTGAAAACTTTAAGAGCTCATAACTCAAAATACTTTTTCGACTTAGAACGTTATATTTAAAATGGAGGCGTCGATATGTGACGTATGAGTTATATTTAATTACATTAGTTTCATACACATTGTTGCCAACTTTTTTCCTAAAAATATCGCTAAAGTCGACTAAAAAATAGCTAGAAAATAGCTAAATTTTAAAAAAATTTAAAAATTTTGCGATAAATCGCCAAAACAATAAATTTTAAAAAGTTTTTAAGAATATTTAATTAAAACATAGCTAATTTTTTGGGAATTTTAATATTATGTAAAAAAGACAATGATTTATCGCTTAATTCTGAAAAAATACTCGCAATAAATTTAAATTCAATTTTTTTTTTAAATTATGTACGTATATTCAAAAAATTCTGGAGCGCCAAAAGTGAGTAAACACCACTGAAATAATTCATTTTTTTAGGATAGCGAGAAAAGTTAATGAGAATAGTCGAATAAATTTCCAAAAATAAAAACGTTTATTACTTATGAAATGTTAAAACAAAAACAACAATTCATGATAAAGGTACTTTTTATACTTAAGGACAAAACTGTTTTATACTTAAGAACAAAAGTGTTGACTCACTTATGGCGCGCACTGTAGGTATGTACATAGTAATAACAATTAAAAATATAAAATTAATTACCAGTTTTAATTAAAAACTAAATTAATTGAATATTGTAAGCCAATCTTCAGCATTTGTACTTTCATACGTGAAATTTTTTCCAATTTTGTGTAACACTGATTTCGGGACCCCATAATTGTAGCAACATCAAAATCGCTAGATGTATAGCTAATAGCTAAATCATATTTTTCCCGCAAATTGGATTTAAAAATCGCTAGATTTGACGAGAAAATAGCTAAATTGGCAACAGTGTTCATACATGACAAAATCGAATTTTTTATTGCATACTTTTCAGGGTAATATAGTGTTACATAAATCGAAACGACCTAATATCGTTTAACAATAAAAACGATAAACAAAAGCTATCAGCTACACCAACACAATACACACGACACAAATGCGCACTAACACTAAGAATACAACGAACGTGTTGATTATCTAAAGCTGCACAGACACATGTGTACAACGAACCAGGTAACAACAACAACATAATGTAAACCAGCTACGGCAAATATGTAACGGACAACATAAGCAAAGTACACAAACAACAATGTACTAGCAGAAGTCTCGAGAAGGCGTGAGCGAGAACCTTCCACATCAAGAACGTTCATCATACTGATCATACGTGCGTGCGGACTATAAAAGGGCTGGACAAAGCAAACAGCAGTCAGAGTTAATTTAGTCAGCCTTGTGTGAAGTTGCGTGTGAACAACATAAGTCGTGGTTGTAAAGATCTAGCGAATACTTGTGTGAACTAGTACAGTGAATAAACAGATTATTATCGTTGTATCGTTAAGTTCTATACGGTGGTACACAAAAGTAGTGTAAATAATAAAGAGATTTTAAGAAAAACTAAAGACATATTTGTTTTTACTTTGTTGCAATTAACGAACTCATATTTAAACGTTTTTAAAAAGGTAAAAACGTAACAATAGTTTGAGTAATATAGTTCAAATACAATTAAAAAGAAGTATACGGTATACTGTATACCCCATAAATTTGGAATTAAGCTACATGATTTTTCGATTCTATGCTATTCTAGGCTATATTCTAGTAAGTAATACATCATGACCTGTATCTTCATAGTTTGTATCTTGAACATCTTCACAACAAAAAAATTAATTTGCCAAAATATCAAACCGTTTTTTTTTATTGCACACACACATGATGGTCTCATGTGAGAAGTGAATATGCTGCCGGTGACTATCCATCTTCCAATCTAGTGAATATTCATTCACAAAGTTATAAAGTCTCATTTCCAAACGCTTCCTAGTTAGTTTAAATAAAGGAAAGTGTGTGTTAGATATCACTGATATTTTTTATTCAATTGAAATAGCAATTATGTGTGGAATACAACATCGTTTAAAAGTCTATGACAGACTTTTGTCTAGGTGGATCGCATTCAAAACGTCTAATTTTCCATGATATCAGGCCAAGCTTTATTGATGGCATGGGTTATGTTAGGTTTAAGAACAGCTGTAGTTTGCGGCTTACTCGCATACAACTGCAACTCAAGAAAACTCCTCAAGCTAGCTAAGGTCACCTCCACGTGAGATTAACATGCCTTCAATTCGCTTGTGGGTGTCAATCGCACGTGGCATAAACTGTGTGACACGTAGCGTCGTTCTGTTGAAACCATTTACCGCTGGTGGCCAGATCATCTAATTCAGGCTAAAAGAATTTTGTAATCATTAGCTTATAGTGCTCACCGCTTTCTCATAGAAATATGGACCGATGTTGCCGCCAGCCCAAAATACAAACCAAATTGTAAGTTTTTCGAAATTTATTGGATATATTTACGGTCATAAATGCATTTTTCAATGAATACGTGAACTATTTTTGAATATTCCTGAATTGCACACATATGGCAATAATTTGATAAAAAAAAACGAAGTATTTGCTTTTCATTACAATATATTTTGTTGCTATTTTTTAAATAGAACGATTTAATGTTTGTTTTCATACGTGTGGTACTACTAGCATAGAAATAATGTGCTGCCAGAACAACTTTATATGTGACAGTATTACAATCACTAGGATCTGAACAAATTTAAATACGTGTTATAGTTACTCAGTAATTATCTCTGTTAAGTCACACTTGAAAACAGTGAAATTATTATATTGAATCGTTGATAATATCACAATATTAAGTTCAACTTAATCACCCCTATGGTAAATATTATGGGAATAAGTTATTTGGGAGTAAACTTGTATTTCCATAACAAAAAAAATCGGTATTACGAATATATTGGGAGTAAAAGTTTTTATTGTGAATTAGTTATAAATGCTGTATAAACAAAAAATTTTTTTATTGTGAATTACCTCTCAACAATTTTTCGAAGAAAAATACAAATATTAAAAACGAGTAGCGTATATCTTCGTTTTGTGGTACTAGAAGAGGAGAAACTATCCGTGGAAAGGTTGCAGCGAAGATCTATTTGACATGAATCGAAACCACTATCACTCCCTGAGATAAAGTAAGAATTATACATACTAAAATATTTATGTTTGACGTTACAACATGTGTCTTTTACAGATTCCAGGAATATTACAGGGTAAACAAAGAAGGATTCAAATACCTGCTGAATGTGTTGATGGAAAATTTGAATAGTAACAATTGCAAAGCTTAAAGTGGCTTTTAATGTACTAAAGTAAAGAATATGACGTAAATTTTTAATTTCAAAAAAATCGTCAAAATAAGGGCATACATCGTCAAATCGTCAATATGATATTTTTGGAGCTCAAAATCGTCAAAATGACGATAAATCGTCAAATCTGGCAGCTATGATTACAACCCATTCAGTCAGGAGTATGTGTATTAATTTTATACATGAAAGAAAAGAAAAAATTTTAAAAAATTTTCATGGCAATTTTATTTTTTCTCAGAGTTTTCGCCAGAAATATGATAAGAGGAAGTCGACGAAGAAGTATTTTTTCATATTTCATTTTGCTCGAGATGTCTGACCTGGTGTTTTGAACCGTGGCCTTACGGTCTAATAAGCCCACACACTACCTACTATACTACGGCGACTTCCATCTTGACATCTACCTCCGGAAGATTTATCCTCACAAAACTAATAATGTGAGAAAAATCTGTAATGAATACCAACTTCTAAGAATTATTTAATAACGTCTAAATTATAAGAAATTGAATTAAGGTAATACGCTTACATATAAATTATAGAATACCACCTTACGTGATTAAGAAAAGCCTATTATAGAAAGTGTTTCGAGCAGAAAAACAACACTTTCCTTTTTGTTTATTTGTTTTGAAAGAAAAGTATTTCATCTTCAGTTCACATTGTATTTTTAATTCGCTTTCAAACAAAATAAAGACACAAATTCACTTCCTTTTAGGATTTATAAAATTAATTAATATTTTTTTTTTCACCAAACAATTTTAAGTATTACAATTCCAACAAAATTTAAATTTAGAGGCAAATTATTTGCATCCTTCTGGATGTTACCAAACTAATGAAAAAATAGAAAAAAAAATATAAAGACTAAAGGCCTAATATTACATTAACTCTCATTGCATGTTAGTTACAGACAGCTTAAATATAATATATAGCGACCTCTGTTGGCAACTTCCCATCATTCAAACAATCCCGTTTATGTCACTAGGAATGAGAAGTGTGGATCATCAGACATAAACAGTATCAGTATTGGGCAAATTTGTTTTGTTAATGGATTAATACGCATATCTAAATATTTCGGAATAATTATTGTTGCCAAATATAAAGAAATGATATCCAGGGTTGAGCTAAAAAACACCATCAAAAGTGAATTTTTCAAAAATGCCACTATATCAGCATTTGAAGGCTTCATAAGATGCCATTACAATTAGTGAATTGAATTTCACACATTATTTTTTCTTTAAAAATAATTGAGCTTACAAATAGCATAAGTACTACTTTTTATAGCACTATGTTAAGCTGTTAAGTTTATGCCGAGAAATCAGAAACTTTTAAAGACTTGACGGCTAATATTCAAGTCCCACTCCCAGATTAGTTTGAAAGAATTGTAAAAACTTGGTAAAACTTGGCCAAGTAAGCCTTGGCCACAACAGACTTTTGCTGGCAAACATATTTACAAATAAATATATTTATACTATGTGGCAAAAAACCAGGAATTGAATACACTCGAGTTACTTTGCACGGTTCAAAAATATATAAGTAATTAGTTAATTAGTTTGTTTGAAAAGTTCATATTAAACAAGTTTGGAGGGTTCTAGATATAAAAAAATCTTTTTGAGTTCTACTCACCAGAATCTATTCCTTAGATTATGTATTGACTCGCGAGTATTTTCACTGTCGTCTTATTATAATTTAAATAAATTCATTCCAACAATACGTCCGTGTTGTATTATCATTTTAAGATCGTAAGTTTTTAAACACAAAAGGATTTACTCGCAATAATTGAATAATTTAAAACGTAGGTGTAAGTAATGGTGTTTTCTTTTATTTTCATCAAAAAAAAATATCGGATGTTTGAAACAACAAAATCAAATACGAATAATGATATTAACTCAGTTCATAACTCAGTTGTTAAACTTTTATTAGCATTTTTAGTTGTTGTTATTCATGACAGAACGCGAAGAGAAAACTACTATAACAAGCTGGCAAAAAATAACTTTAATAGATGTTAACAAAAATCTGTCTAAAGTTTCTATCAAACTTTTAAGTATAAGAGAAAGAAGAAGAAATTGTTCACCAGAAAGAAAAGTTATTGTAGAAAAAAATGAATTATTTTGGTTTTTGGTGTCACAAAAAATGTTGTTTAACAGGTGTGTCTAAATAAAACTAAATCATGCTGTACGTGACTGCAGGAGGAAATATATCTGACAACGTGTGCTCCCCTTGTTTAGTAGTTTTTTTTCTTTTGGCAGGTTTTTTTTTTAGATTTTTTCGTGATTTTGTTTTGCGTTCTAAAATAGATTAATTGTTTATAATTATATTTGAAACATTATAATCAACAGCAATATTAAAATAATTAACTTTTATAATTTATATGAGAAATTTGGAACAACAAGAAAAAAAATAAAAAAATTGTGTTAAATTTTATCAACTACATTATTATGAGATTAGACTGATATTGTAATTCAAAAATGAGTAGGGTAACAAGGTGTTTTAATATTAATTATATCCTTGTTACTACAATGATATGCGGCAACCCTATTATTCTAAAACCTGCAACAATAGACCAGTTGATGAAATAACGTTTGTAAAGCAAAACAAAAAATTCAAAGTGCTGCTAGTTTTGCAAATTATAGTATCGGTTTTTGTATACCAAAAACACTTTCAATAAATGGATTACAAAACTCCAGTGAGTAAATACGATATGATAAGTGTAAGCATAAATTAGTATAAATTTTCACGTATTGTATGCAATGGTTTAACGAAATTGAATATAAATCAAGCACACTTAACACATTCTCTGATACTTCGAATCAATAGAATTTTTTTCATTCGGGAAAGGCATATAAGAAAAAAAATTTATTATTTTGCATATTGGAGTGTAGAGATTGTAAATAATTCGTATAGATAGCTGAATACAGAAAAACGTATTTCGATTTTGTTCTATATATGTATTTTTTTATATAGAAATTAATTATACTATTTAAAGTGTGTCTCAGTAAGAATGAACTTTTTTCGTTTTAAAATAAAAACACATATTTTTTGGTTAGGTTAGATTAGTAGGTAGCTTGCCGTTCACAGGAAAGTTAACTCTGTGGCACATTGTGTTACTCAGTATAAGGTAAGTACCCTTATCATGATCCGTTAGTGGTGGGTTTGAACCACCCTGAGTTCCGGTTGAAACCGACCAGTGTCCTTAGTGGCACGTTTGCCTCCGTACCCAGATCTATAAATGTTTTGTCACCCAAAGGTGTTGTATCAATTATTAACGAAACTGCAAATAGCTCAGTCTCACGTCAGAATTCGTGTTAGAATGAAAACCTGATGAAGTTGCATCAGTGTTAAAACTGGACCTTATTGGGCCCAAGAAAGGTTGTTACCTTGTTCTGGTAACACAGCCCTGCATGGGTTTTGCAAATAAGATGGCTCCAGGTGTTTCCGAAGGCATTTTGGGCGCTGAACACGAATCTGGGTTCAAAAACTTTCCATCGCGAGAAAAAGGGGGTTGAAGGCCATAAAAATAGCCATTTTTGAAAAATTGTGGAGCTAAACACTGACGTGCTAGAACCATCGCTATTATCAGAAATTAAAAATTTATCTTTGCTCTTTAAAATGAGCCAAATTTTATTGCATGCACCCTTAAAGTAGGGGGTGGGTTTATGTCAAGTGGTGCAAGAGAAAAATAAACGCATTACGGAGGTCATTAAGAATTAATAAAATTTACTTGAAAATTGTTACTCAGGAGTTTTTGGAGTCGCTGATTACAGATCATCATTCAGATTTGAAAAATTCAAAATTGCGGATCCAATATGGCAATAAATCTGATTAATTTTTATAAACCTTGAATTTGAATTTTTTTTTCTCGAAAACCCAGATTCGTGTTCAGCGCGCAAAATACCTTCGGAAACACCTGGAGCCATCTTATTTGCACAAAAAGTCCAAATTTGCAGGGCTGTGTAATTATTGCTTTATTACCCTTTGAACAAATTACTGGCGATTTCCATGGTCTGCTAGTCTGAGCTCCTGAGTATAATAAATTTTAAACCAAAAAAGGTGGAGGTGCTTACAGAAATTCGATTTCGGCCACACTCATGTTTACAGCAACATTGTTTTCGAGAGATTGATCAGTAGCTTAACACAGAGAAGTCTTACTCTCCATAATCGACCCAGTTTCTTCTACCATTTTGACCACTCTTCGGGTTGTTAACAGAATAGGTGCACTTTTCCTATTGAAAATTCATCAGTGGTCTCATCTTAACTTCCTTAATATTTGAATAAGTTATCTGTAAATATATGCGGCAGCGGTTGCCACAAAAAAATAAAAAAAAAACAATTAGCTTAAAAATACACTCGTTCTGCGACAACTTTTATTAAAACGAGCTTTTTCTTCTTCAGTTCAAAATAGCAAAGAGTCGAAATTCATGTTTATGTATTACGAAGGTGGGTGGGAAACTACGTTAGTTTTGAATTTTCCACCTCTTAACCTCCTGCTAACAGGCATCTGCCAGTTGTATCCAGTTCAAAAAAAGAGACGTCCTTTGGAAAAAAGAGAATTTCATGCAATGATAAATAAGTTGAAGAATGTCTACTCGTCCAGAGTATATACAAAAACCTATGCTTCGTTGAAGAAGTCACGAACTTAGTGATCAACTCTCTGACAAGATGTTGTCGAATTTTCTCATAGAATGTATGGTTTTTCTCAAACTGACAGGCACACAATTACCTAAACATAAAAAATAACCATTGTTATATGACGTCTTACTGAATGCTACCAGAAAAGTTACTAGGACTCAGACAATAGAAACCAAATAAAATATTTTGAGTCAGCTTCAATATCTGATTTATACCGCTATTAGCAACCTAAATTCAATCCACATCACTTTTGTTGTCATCGAAATAAAAGGAATATATTTACTGCTGCTGCTGTCGTAACGGGTAACAATACCACAATAGGTTTCCAGCAAAGTTTATTGTTCTGCAACGTTAGCGATGAAGGCAACCACCAACTGACAGCACAGTTAACAATCTTTTCCCAAAAATTTTTCATTCAAACACAGTTGCATGCACGTATTTCGATAACACAACGTTTAAAGAACAATAAGGCGGCACATACATATACGTACATATAAACGTTGTTTAAGGTTGGACTATGCTCTTAAATATTTTTTTCTGTTTTTTTTTTCATTTGAAAGTTAAGAACTTATAAAAATGATTAAAATTCCCATCCACATATTTCTAGTGGATCTACTTAAAACTCTGGACACTTTCGTATAAATAGACGAAAATTTGAGACGAAAATTTTGTAATCAATTGGATATTTAAATTTACAAGAAACAAATGATCTGAAAGTGCAAGGTATGAAAGCTGAACCTAAATGATTCAAAATTTCCCAGAACAGTTTTCAGTTTCTGCTGTGTCATCAAACATGTGTGTGGTTGGCGTTCTAATGATGGGTCACAACTTTAATATTGTTGATACATTTTAAGCATTTTAAATAAATTTCTTGCTTCAATCTCGTTAATTGCTCAAAATTTTCAGAAATTATTTATTTTGTTCATCAGATGGCTAGTCATATTTTGTGACAGAAGGCAACAAATGCCAGACAGAAAGTACTATTTGTTAGTTTTCGGGAAAAGTTTTGTTGTGGTTAACCATAAGCGAACCAAGTACCAGAGAACCAGTCATTTATGTCACAAAGGTGTTCCTCTTTAAATGTCCAAGTTAACAATGAAATATGTTTAACAGCGTTTAGCAATTTTATTAGAAAATATTATTTTTTGGCGGAATTTGTTATCATCATACTAAGTAAAATGCACCACAGCAAACCTGAAAACTAAAAAAGTAGAATTAATACTTTTGGAAGGAAATGACCCTTTCCAGTTTTCTTTTATATGTTGAAAATGTTTAGACTACTTAAACAAAAATTGAATCGAAAACAAATTGGATCTGGCCAAACTGATTCTCAAATGCGAAAAAAAAACGTACTTAAACTTCAAAAGGCATAGATCTTTCAGAGATCATTGTGGTAAAAATAAGCTGATTCTTTTTTTATAAATTTTAATTTTTCAAGATAAAGGATAATTAAAATTAATTAAATAATTCATTCTCCATACTTTATTATATCTTTCTATTTATTCTAAGATATATAATCTATAATGGCAATATTTGACACCCTAATTTTTACACTACCCATAACCACAGATGAGTCAATATTCTTGCTGTGCTTGTGTGTCAATGAACAGCATAGCATTTTTCGCGCATTATAATCAATCCCATACATACGAACCCATTGGGAAATTAACTGTAGGTTGGATTCAAAGGGGCTTGGCCTACCATTAACAGAATGCGAATGGCAAATATTACTGTCATCTGCAAAAGAGTAGATTGGATTAGAAGTTAAAGAAAGAAGATCTGCTCCTGACAGGTTTCTGACCTTTCATTTTCTGACATCTGACCGACCGATAATATTGTTACGTTTTTTATCTTTTTAAAAACGTTTAGAATATGAGTTCGTTAATTGCAAACAAAGTTAAAACAAATATGTGTTTTGTTTCAGTTAAACTCTTTATTGTTCACACTACTTTTGTGTGCCACCGTATACAACTTAATGATACAACTATTGGTCAAGTCACACAAGCCGTTGTATCGTTGTATTGTTGGAAGAACATACAGCAGTGTATGATTGTTGATATTTTTCATGTAAAAATTCGATACACTTATACACAATTTTTCCATATGTTTTTAAAAGTTGTATTGATTTCGTGCTATCAAATTGTGTGAATGAAAAAAATGTGTATATGTTTTCATATGTTTTTAAAAAGTTGTGTTGGTTTCGAGCTATCAAATTGTTTGAATGCCACGAGATATACAATACAGCATAGCATTGAGCGTTCACAAACAAACAAATGTATTCAATACAATATACACGATACAAAGTCGTGTGAATTGCCCAAATAATTGCGTATTCACTATTCTCTTTCACACTTCTGTCCGCGCAAACACTAACAACTGTTAGAACTTCTCTGCTTACGACCTTTTTGCAAGCAATACTACTTCTACGTTCGAACCGCAACGCGTCTTCACACAAGGCTGACTGAATTATTACTAACTGGTTGCCTGCTTTGTTTTGCCCTTTTATAGTCCAACACAACAGTATAACGAACATTCTTGAAGTAGAAGGTTATTGTTCTCGCTTCCTCGATGGTTCTATAGCGACCGCATTGTTGTTTGTGTAATTTGCACACATGTCCATCCCTTTTTCTCTCATGCTTATTGTTGTTGGTTTTCTTTCATACTTGTCGGTCTGCATTCATTTCATGTTGTTGTTGGTATATGCAACCAGGTTCGTTGTACATATGTGTGTGTGTAGCTTTTGTTTATCGTTAATGTTAAACGTTGTTTTCATGTGAAATAATATTAGGTCGTTTCCATTTGCGTAACAATATAATAATATAAATGTTGTTACCCTGGTTATCTAGTGGGTAGTGTGCTAGACTATTAGCGTGTGGGTCGCGGATTCGAATTCCACCAGAGACTGGTCTGTGATACTACACCAAGCATATGGGCGAAGTTACGCAGCTAGTATATAATTAAAATATAATTTATAATTGTATTGTAATTAACAAATAAATAAATAAATAAATAAAGGTTGATGCAATAGCATCTCCTATGGTCCTCTTCATTCGAGGGGTCTGCCACCTAACCTATATATTTTGTATTTGAATTAATATAACTATTATGTATTAATGCTTCCTTTTAAATTCCGCTTAATTTCCTAGAGTATAAAACGTAACGAAAAATTTCCAAACCTAAAGCTATAAAATTGTAATAGTTAAGCAGGATTCACCCATTGTTTTTTATATGCAGTTTAACATTTCTCTTTTTGAGTGAGAGAGCGAAAGAGAACAGAATTGTTTCGGAACAATTTCAGCTCGAATTGGTTTAATTTTCATTTTTGTTCCGAAATAATCGAACTGTGCTGCCAGCTACTTTAATTTTTTAAGTGAAGTTGAACTGAGCTACCACATCATATTATATGTACATTTGTATGTATGAATGTATAATAAAATATAGAGCGGTTGTATAATACTGTGTTTTTTTATTTGTTTTCATTTACAAAATTTTTTTTTTAACACAATAAAAATATGATCACTCTCAAGCCAAGAAAAAAAAACGAATTGCATTCATCTGCTACTGTGTTGCCTAATTGTAAAACTAACACGCATCGTTTACAAAAATATTTCATATTGTAAGCTTGTTTTTACAGAACAATTGTTCGAAGTGGGCCAATCGTTTTGGAACAAACCCTCAAAAAACTGAACTTGTTTCGAAACAAGCATTTTGTTGGGTGAATCCGGCTTTAATGTTTTTAAATCATCTTAGTATATAATTTATTTTTAATAATTATACTGTATCCTTGTTTTTGACTAAAAAACAAAAATTTATAAATGAATGCATAATTAATTTTAGTTCTTATAATATTCTTCTATTTTCTAAGATTCCGAAATTTATTTCGAACGTATATCTACACACGTAAATCTTTAAAAGAGAGAGGATAAACAATTTTTGTCCCAAGCGAATTTAGTTTCAGCAAAACAAATATTTGGCTAAGTTTTGCATAATAATGGCATAAAATTTCCATATTTTATACAAGTCAAGATCTTGGTATTGACGCATTGAAACCTAAACTAAAGCAATGAAAATTGTATTAATAATTCAGTGAATAAGCAAGAGACTCGAATGAGAAACGAAAATCAACAATTATTTGATTCTGTTCATCTTATCATATTGATAAGTCTGTAATAATTTATGATGAATTTAAAGGTGTGAACGACATCAGGTGACTGAGTTTTTGCCACTTCAATATTTTTTATATTTTCTTCTTTTTGTCATAGTAACGGCTACGCAGAGGTTTGATTATAATGCATAGAGAAAAATAAGATTGTAATTCCTTTGATTTATTTTCATTTAGAGATTTTATTTTCTTTTTGAGCATTTAAATTTAAGTTTTTAGTTTCTATTTTAGCATAATGATGTATAAGTATAGGGTGTTTTTTAAGATCTAGAGCACTTAAAATGATAATACAGTACAGAAATATTGTTGTAATAATTGTTTTTTATAATCTGGCATGAAATTTTATATTATTTATTACTTTAACATGATTTCCAACATATGTCGCTACGTGCTAAATAGTCCATTTCAACAGTCCAATTTAAGTACTTATTCCAATAAATCGGTTTGTATCAACGGTGGCTTGAATATTGTTTTCCAATATTCTTTCAAGAGCAACAGATTTGTGGACATAAATCGAGAGCTTAACATAGCCCCACAAAAAGCAATCCAAAGTCGAAAAATCGCACGACTGAGGGGCCCGTGAACAGGATCACTTATGAAATAAGTGCTGCAAACCGCATTGATTTAAGTGGCTGTAGCGGTGATTCACTAACCGTAAATTTTACTGATTGACGTAGTCATTTAACTTGGAATGTTCTCATCACTAAACACAGTCCTTTGATAAGAAATGCATTGCAGCTACTTTGAAATAAGACAGTTGAAAAGCGACGCAGACAATGGTCATTTGACTTCATCGTGAGTCACGTGACAAAATTAGGCACGACAACGAATCGTCACTTCCATTTTTCGCCAACAGGTATATCTTTATGCAACTTGTATATTATTTTGTTACATATGTAGTTCCACAATTTGTTTTTATTCAAAATACAAAGCAGTAAGAGCACTTTTAGACCCCCTTGTTTTAATCACACGTTTTTTAAACGTGAGACGTGTACTTGTCAATTAAGACAAGTACAGTACCCGGAGGTCGAATTGACCCATTGTACAACGTCCTAGTTTCTCACACCACTTATGTTGTGTGTGTTAATTTTATACATGAGTGGTGGGACCTACAGTTTAAAGTCGGCTCCGAACGACAGATTTTTATTTATTGAGAAACTTTTCATGGCAATTTTTATTTACTCTCAGAGTTTTTGCCAGAAATCTACTGAGAGGAAGTCGCCGAAAAAATTCTTTTTGTATTTTGTTTTTGATGCCTGGCCTGGGGCTCGAACCCAGGCTTTTGCGTCTAATAAGCCAACACACTACCTACTAGACCACGGCGATTTTTTTTTTTTCAAAGCACAAGTGTCTAATAATGGAATACGCATACAAAACATAAGGCACTTACTATATAAAGTACACTCACACTTGCACTAGCTTTAGTACGTCTGTTTATGTAAAATTTTACAAAGAGAGAGAGTGCTACTTCTCAACGTTTCGTCTGTCGAAAGAACAACAGTTACAACTGACAACTAAATGATATTACAAATTTCAGGACATTAGTTTAGTGTTCTTCGTCTTCTTTTATTCAAAGACTCTTCAAAGAAATGGCTCAAGTAAATAGAGATAAAAATAAATGTGTTTGATACTGCACATGATAGTACCCTGACTTTTATGGGTCACTTGAATAGAGCCAAGCTTCGTATACAAAAATTCAAAAGTAAAAAATGCTGTAGTTGCAAAAAGGCTAAACAGTCAAATGTGCAATACCTGCAGAATAATAGTAATAATAAATAATAATAGTTGAATTTTGATCAAGAAGGTTGAAATTTCATAATTGTTTTGATTAAAAATGATATAATTTAAGAATGATATTTCTGAAGTAAAGCATTAGTTGTGCGGAGTTATAGAACAGCATTGAATATATTTTTATTATGAATTTAACATATACTATACATACTGTACAGTGAAATCTGTCATAGGCGGACAACGAAATGCTAAGATTTCAATAACAGAATTTTCTTTTTGGTTTACTAGACTAAATATAATTCAACAATAATAATAATTGCAACTATTTGACAGAGCTCAACTCTTATTTGTTCAAATGTATTCCTTTCGTTATGTTCAATGCAAATATTAAATTCATAACTGGTTGTGTATACCAAAGATCAGCTATGAGTATTCAAAAAGATGAGTAGAATCGAATCATACTCATAATTTCTGATATTTACACTTATTTTAATAACATGGAATCTCTACTCATATTCAAAGTTTGAAGTACTCATCATATTCGTAATTAGAAACACGTATGATGTTGGTTGATTTCGACTCTCCATAGCTCAACATATACACGAATCACAAAATAAGTATGAATCGGACACGAACACTAAAATACTCACTAGAAGATTGTGTGTTTGCTCTGCGTGCTGCTCTGTTTTTTTTTTGCTTATGTGCCTGTTCTCTTTTTTGTAAATGCAACAATAACTAAGACTATAAATTTTGAATTTCTAATCATTTATAAGTATTATAAGTATTTTTCTAAAGTTATGAATTTAAATGAGTAGGCTTATGAATCAAACATATTTCGAATGGTATGAGTTTGATGCCGATGTTATACGCATGCTAATTGCAACATGTACTAATAAATCAGGTCTCTGTCGAACGTTGCGAGCTGGTGCACTACTTACCTCGTTCAAGCTGGCCATCGCCTATCCTGGATCAATGAGGACCTGCTAGGCTTGGCCCTCAATGTTACTTGGTCGTAACATCATCTCGATCACAGTGTTATGGGTACTGTGTTATGGGTAGACACGCGAAAGGCATGCGTCTCCCATATAACGACTTCTGCCATGGGTGCAGATTCGCTGAGGAAGAGGAGACTGTTATACACTTTCTTTGTCAATGCCCATCTCTTGCGAGGTGCAGATATAGGTATTTTTGGCTCTACAACCCTTGTCAGCTTGACGGAGATATCGTCCATTGATGTCAATGATATAGCCTCGTTCATCAAGCTTTCTGGCTGGTTCACCAGCGTAGTCATGCTTTGAAATGTGTAGGCCTTTGCGTTGACCAATTTCTTCCTCCTTTGTTCGGAGTAACTTGGTCAGTACAGAGACTGCGTTCACCTGTTGGGTCACAACGGGCGGCTAAGCGTGCTCAAGTGAGCGTTTGGTATGAAAGCTACAACATTAACCTAACCTAACCTGACTCACTTATATTCAAAATTTCGTGAGTGCTTATGAGTAGCGAAAAAAAGATTCATTGCTTATCTCTTGTGTATTATTCTGTCCTTACACATATGTTATAGCGACAATGAGAACACTTTCGACACTACAAACTTATAGAAATACTCATGTCCACCAGGACAAAAAATAACGAAATTAGAAACAAACTAAAAAATCAACAACCTATCTTCCATATTTAAACTTTGACATAATGTACCGTCAATGTCTTGAGTGACGAGTCGTTTCACCTTGCACAGAAAAAATATCACGAGGGCTTTTTTGTGCACAGGTGCATTCATGGATGTAGCAATACCCATTTTGTACATTCTATCCGTTCTGTTTATAATATAAGTCAACTTATTCCTGATCTCATAATAAAACTTCAACAGAGTTATGTTTCCAATTCGGATGGAAAAATATTCCTGTTCAATTACGTTGCCAGCCGGAATACGTATAGATGTAATACATCATTTTAAGAAAATACTCGGAGCATATCCAAAAACAGTATTATAATTAGTCATAAAAGTTACAGTAATGGTAGTTGGCATACATTCCCTTATACTTAATCTTTCAAGGTCTTACAACAGTATTTGTTTTAGCATCCCATGTATTATTACTTTTCTTTTCTATTTTTACATTCTCTCACTTCTTTTTACTTTTAAAGATAACAGTATTACACAGTTAAAAAAATATAAAAATAAATAAATAAAGAGAACATATCACGTGATAGATTATATACAACTACAAAAATTAACATCACGTTATTTATTAAAGACAAAACTAAGGTTTGATCGAAAGCTACATACTCTTTAAATTCATCTGTAAAACCCTCAACATCTTGAAGATGTGATTTTTATTATAAAAAGAAAAGAAAGTTAGTAAATTATTAAGTGGAAAAAGTTTTTGATATATATAAAATAACAATTATTTTTTAAAGAAATCTAAAAATTTTAGTGAATCTGTTTAAAACAGTCTGTTTCTTTGGGAAAAAGTAAATTCATTAACAGGTATTGTTTTTCAACGCCATATTAATAAAATATTGCGTTTTTTATATAGTTAATTTTATATATCACCAGTACCTCGAGCAAATAAAAGTATAAGAAAACATCACAGATCAAGGTCGAATTGCACTCTTCACTTAAAAATCTTTGAAAGGCCAGCCGAAACTACTTCTATCCAGTCATAAACGTCCAGAATTTTTAACCTAGAAAATGTTTCGTTTTACTAGAAACTACATAAAAACCTAAAAAAGTAACCATACTTTCACTCTAACATTATTGATATTACTCACTAAATGCTAAATTAAAAATTAAATATTCTAACCTTTAAAAAACTCTAATGTTTAAATTTTAAATACAATGAATTCATCTATCTAAACATATCTATATATTCTATTAAATAATTTATAATTCTAACAATATGCATTTACCTTATATATAAAATACAATTAAACTATAATTACATCTATCATGTTAAAATTTTCTATTTAGTACTAATTTTTTTATATATATAACCTATTTCTATAACTAACCCTTTATTTCTTATAAAAATGAATTATTTATAAATTACCTAAATATTTAAACATTAAAACTTATAAACCCATATTGATTGTAAAACGATTCCATCAAATGAAGCTGAAGGCCTTCCGCATCGTTGGAATCGAGACTCTACTGTAAGTTAAAACCCATTAATACTTTTGCTTAATACACATGCATTTAGATTTAAGTATTTGTTTCATAAAATATACCAGTACCGGCATTTTTAAAGCCTTAAGATCACATGCGAAAAAATAATTAAGAAAAAGTACCAAATAAAGTACTATTACATTTGTCCCATCACTGATATATTTATTACGTATTCTCTCATATAATTACAAAAGAGCAATTGAAGCTGATCCTCTCATTTCATTCTTAGCTGTTATACTTGCGTTTGTTTTTCTTTATCCTCAATTCCTCTTTTGTTATAATGAATTTAGTCATCACTGATCATTTGTAATGATAACATTTAGTGATATTAATATCATGATAATTAGTTTTTTTTTTATAATTTAGATATTTAGATATTTAATAATTAATGATATTTTTTGTTGTAATTATTTCAATATAACCAGATGTTAATAATATTATGAAAACATAAATTATTTCATTGTAATGAAGAACTTCATAGGCATAGGTAAGGTTTAGTCCTTTTAGGAGTTTTCGTAACATATTTTACCTAAATCGAAAACCATGGTAGGGTGGGTTCATTATTTTTATTTTTTTTATTGTGGACCAAAATGAGGCATTACAATCGCACGTAATTTTTTTATTTTTGTGGTTTTGTTGTAAGAAATTGGAAGCTCGGAACAAGATCCCCTCCCACATCTCCCGAACTAGCTAGCTATCAAGTACGTGCGTAATGTTCCAAATTATTCCAATGGAAAATTGGAAAGCTTTCTGTTTTTTTTTTTTTTTGTACAATAGAGCAGAGTAAACATTTATCACAATTAAAAATTGGCGCCCAACGTGGGGCCAACCTGAAATTGAAGTTAAGTTTTTTTTTTTTTGTTACAAGAAAGCGCAGAAACATTTACCACATAGACCAGGTGGTCGATAACAGTTCTAAAGCTTAAAACGCTAATAATTGCAATCGCTTGATATTGTTTATGTAGAGCAACACGTATTAATCTCTTTATTGCTAATGAACACTGAGCCGGTTTTGTGAAGGTATTTTCTAAAAGTGGATGACCCGATAGCACATGTGTTGTTTAACTGTTTAAGAAAAAATAGTAGAAGTATTCGATTCTAAATGCTGCCACTCCTAACATGAGAAACTTCTCTTAGAAATCGAAATAGTGAACATGGAGAACAAAATTCCCGTGACGTAAAATCTCAAGGCCTTAGACGGTTATCAAGGCCATATAGAGGTAATTCCAATGTCGTGTGGAATATTTCCCCAGTGAGTAGAAGAAGTGGGTTTTTAGCCAGCCTACTGTTAGTGAGAGTGCAAATATCATTTCAATGGAAATTTTCTCTCTTTCACATGTATTTGCATTCTTCTAAATTTTGTAAGTTTTGAAAAGTTTTTAATTACTTTCCTACTATTTACTGTGAGTAATTAGTGAATCTGAATAGATGTTCGTCTATATTTATATTCATGTTAAGTATCCTTATTGTACTTGAATATAAGGGTGTTGAAGCACTCGTGTATAATTGTTTGTAAATACAAACAAGTAAATAAATACACTCATTATACCATACGTACCTGTTATGAATGTTATATATTAGACACTCAAATAAAATTAACCTATTCTCACATGGTCGTTTTAGAGATGAAAATACACCTTTTTTTCTTTGGTGTATTTAGTTACTAGGAAACAAAAATTATATAAATAAAGTAAGAATTTTTAATAAATAGATACAAATAAATATATATTATTTTACGAAATCTATTCAAAAATTTGTTAAAAAGTTAATTTTAATAATAAAATCGAAATATTTTAAAATTTTTCCAAAATTTTTTTTTTTATAATTTCACTCACTAAAATCAGCCTAATTCCATCGGCTATATTAATTTTATAATGCTATTTATATGTTATTCAGTGTACTGCGAGGTAGCCTAATGTATGAAAAGAATTTTATAAATTTTAATCAAAAAATTTAATTTAATTTATTCCTCCCAGCAGATTTCTGGCAAAATCTCTGATAGCAAATAAAATTGCCATGAAAAGTCTTTAAAAAAATCTGTCATTCGGAGTCGATTTGGCATAACATACTAAAAAATAACAACTAGTTTGGTAGGTGTAGCTTCAATCAGTTATAGAATTGTCCCTTATAGAGTATAATATATTTGAAACCTAAATGATAAAACGATAATAATATCTGGCAAATATGGTTTTCACTTGAAAGTGAATTTATACGGACCTTAGGAGATGAATAATTATTTCCAAATCAATTTATTTCAGGTGTTAAAATAGCTATCAACATGGCGCCTTACATTCAAGATATTGTCACTTATTAGTTTATTAAATCATATTTAATTAAAGATTCAATTTATAGTAATTAAACGGCTATTTATTTAAAAATTATAGATTTCTTTTTAACTATCCACAGGTCTCTTTCCTATTTGGCATTGGATAATTTCAAAAATTGCATTTTATTGTAAGAAATTGATATTTTTTTAAAAGTTAATTTAAAATAAAAAGAGATTAACCGTAGAACCCTATTTTAAATTGACTTTTCCTACCCTGGGTACTCTAGCACCCAGTTTTCGCATGAGTTATAAATTTAGGAAAACAAGTTGCAAAATTAAGTTTTTTATATTCATGTATGTATTTATTGTTTATTTATGATAGAACTTTAAAGAAAAAAAAGAACAAAATTAGTTTTATATACATTTGGGGCACATTTTAATTTGATGCTCTCCACAGGTAGGTGTTTGGCACTTGTTGCAAAAAGTCTTACTTTTTCTAGTAGGACAGAATCTGCATCGCCCCTGTTTTTGGCAGTACCCTCTGGTCCATCAGGGTTATGTGGCATTTTCAGCATGCCATTTATCATTTCTCGAATTTCTACGCTGCTCCATATAAGGTGTTATTAGCTGTAGCGATAAAGTTTTCAAAAATATACGTCTATTCGGTATTTTTTCTTTATTTAATACTTCACTTCATCCCTAAAATCTTCAATGATTTCATCAGGCTCATCGTCTGACTCCATCCCTCCGAAGAATTCCTCATCATCGGAAACGAGCTCGAGAAGCCTTTCAATCATATCATCAGTCAATTGCCAACTCGAACCTGCCATTACACTTGACAGTTTAACCTTAAATAATTTCACCTACATAAGTATACATATATGTACACCAAAATAATAAAGTTTCATGCAACTAAATAATAGGAAATTACCTTCTCGATAAAAAAAAACAAATTTGGAATGATTAGCCCGAAAAACTACCGTTTTTACTACACTGGGTGCTCCAGTACCCAGTATCAACTATTTAAACGACTTACCGCTTAAGAAGCTCTCTGAAAACTAAAGAAATGTGAACAGCAGGCAAATCTAGGAAAACTAATAGAATTAAAATACTGTGTTGCCAAATTTCAATATATGACAGCACTTTAAACATTAGGGTAGGGTTCTAGGGTTAAGAAAATTTTGTTTTTTTTTTGCTGTACCATATTTTGTGATTTTTTACATCCTTACTTCTGTCGATCAAATGGTGCATAAGATACATTAGATTTGGTTCAATGTTATTGTTTTGTGTTTCAATAAGTAGATCTGAGTAGTATGTTTTTGTACCTTCTGGATCAGTTTCTCCATACAAATTTGGGATCATGCCTAACCTACAGTCGGTAGTGGTCGGTTAGTCGATAGGTTTGTAACAGGTAATGTGAATGATCGTTTTGTTTGTGATAATAAATTCTTGTCACGTTTTATCATAGTCAATTGTTGAAGTAATAGAAAAGTGATGTAAACCTGTATGGTTGTTGTGTGTTTTTTATTTGTTCTATAAGCATTGGTAATTTTAAACTGATAAGAAAGTCTTGTCACGTTTTAGTCCTTATGATTTTTTATATTCCCAAAAATTAGATGTGCTGACGTATGAATATTTGTTGCCAAAATAAAAGAATTCTAAAGAATTAACAGGTCCTATGATTTAATGTAAAATAATTTAGTATAAATTTAGTATACGTAGAGTGTGTTAGAGAATTAATTTTTTGTTACATTGTAATAACTTTTGTAAAAAATGTAGAAAATTATTACACATAAAAAAATTTCGTTAATTTATTTAGTGCAGATGATGAAGAGACCCAATGGTTTCCTCTTTAAGAGCTGATCCCATCAACAACAGCATCATCATCATCAACACCACCACCACCATCAATCACACCGACGACTGCAGTAGAGGAGAGGTTTTCCACTCTGATATCTGAACGTATAGACGATATTTAGAGGATAGAGAAGAAATGGGCCTCATATGCCGCAAAAAAGGCAGTAGATGAGAAAATCGAAAAACTGCAGCAAAAGAAGGAGGAGATAGAGTCAAAAATGAAGCTGTTTTTAAAAAAGCAGGAAGAAAAGGATCGTAGTCCCGGCTCTCCGTTGGAGGTCCTCCACAAAAGTCGTTACGAATGTGAAATTTGTTTCAACTATTTACACGAAAAAGACTTCGTATTCCTCGGCTGTACACACCACCTTTGCCTTGATTGTCTAAGAGGGTGGAACAGGTTATCGTGTCCTCACTGCCGACAAGAAATCAGAATCGTAAATACGGTAAAAAAGGTGGATGACTTCCCCCGCCTAATATTTTAAGTTATATTTTAATTGATCTCACTTCCCAAAGTGTAATGGGAAGTGATGATGATGATGACTATTTGTAGTAAATAAAGAAATAATAAATAATAAAAAAAAAATTTTGTTTTTATATTTTGAAAATTTTATTAGATATTACTTTTTCAGATTTTTACAGATTCGAATTTAAACATTCGTTTATACAAATTAAATAGCTTAAGTGTTAACAAATATTTTTCATAAAATGTTTGGCATCTGCAAATGTCAAAAGATTCTGAGTAAATTTTTTCACAATAATACAAATGTATGACATTATTAATACATAAAAATGAATTACTTATTTTACTAATGTTGCATAGCCTTAGTTCATTGATAAGACTTAAAAATAAATCAACTTGTTGTTTATCAATCTGATTACTATGTCTATAATATATCCTTTAACTAAGCTGAAGTCACCATTTTTTCCCCTTCTTTAAAAAGTCAATATTAGGTTGCGTAAGTTCGGGACGATGTACTCTGAATTATTTCATTTCAATTTTTATTTATTTAATGAATGTATTAAATTTTTGTTTTCGTTCAGAATTATATTCAACGGGAAATTTTAAGTAGCTGACAATTTCAAGTGGTGGTTGTAAGTTTCCAAAGCTATCAAAGTACACTTTATACTCATGGTTCTTATAAAATGCTACACAATGTGAATCATCTAAATTAACAATGCCGCATTCTTGTTTGAATGGTTTTTTGGGTAAAGAATCACGCATGAAAACACCTCTAAAGTATTTGAGATGTTTACCATATTTTCTTATATCTAAATCTCTTAATGGGCGCTCAGGGAGGTTATCTAGTATTTTTTTAGAGCTGGACTATAGTAGAGACCATATCCAGTTTTATATGGTTAGAGGTATAACCCTTTACCCATTGCAATTGATTCCATTTATCTATTATGACAATTAGCTTTCGCCAATTGTTCTTTTCCATTTTTGATAGCATTTTCCGCTTTGACAATAGCGGATCCTCCACTTGCTAAACCACCAAGCGCTGACAATGCTGTTATTACGGGAATAAGTGGAAGAAATCCTCCAATTGTCGGTACAGGTATAACTCTCGGTATAATTATGTTTGCTCACTTTTTCCCTTTAAAATTTGAATGAATAGTCTTTTGAGCTATTTTAACAGCATCATTTATATCAAAGGGTTTCTGTTCTTTCAATTGTTTTAAAGTTTTTCTCACAGTAGCCGTCAATAATTTCTTATTACACTTATTAATTTTTCCTTTTCTCATTATTTTTGAATTCTTTATTTTCTTATGTTTCTGTTTCTTCAAACGTAATCCAAATTTCACTTTTGTTTTCATTGCATTCGTTACAAACCATTGCACTTGCACGTTCTTTAATTTGCACGTTCTTTAATATCACTATCTTTAGATTTAACTCGTTGCCAGGCCTTTTCAGCTAATATTCGATCTGCTTGCTGTCTTGTGTCTATATCTTTTGATTGTGAATATGCAATTTCGTGTTCTTTACAAGCTGCGTCTAATAAATGTATACCCTTATCTTCTCTTGCTAAACGTTTTCAAGTTTTGTACCAGGTCCACAAAACTGTTAAGCATAATATAGACAACACTATTAATGATGACGACTATTATGATGCTGTAAATGGTGTTAATAACGATTTTCAGTATGAAAATATGTCAACTGATGACAATGATGATGAAAAAAACTATGATTATAATAGACCTGTATCAAATACATTTATCAAAAACTTGAAAAGAAAACAAAGTTTAAAGCTGACAAAAAACTTTCCATTATTTGAAAATATTCAAACACTTATTAATAATAAGCAATTGGATAAAATTTATAGTTTTAATCAAGATGTAGACGGAAGTTGGAGATATGGCAATGAAAAATTAATATTTAATAGAGATCATACTGTGCGGATAGGAAATATGAAATTGAAAATGACGCCTGGATTATTTGAACTAGTATTTCATAAAAAACCTCTCCATTGTTCTAAAAATGATTTGAAAAAATATAAAGAGATTTGAATTCATACCAATGCACATAAACGTCGCCTTGAACCTAATGAACAAGTGAAATGAAAACGAGCCTTCAAATATATACGAATAATTAAACATTTATTCGAAACAACAACAAACCTTTTAACAAAAGGCAGTGGTTTAATGCTAAAATCACTAAATAATCTGAAATCAAATTACATATATTGGGATGATCCTAATGAACTAGTTGACAGACTACGTTTACTTCTTTCATCGGAAGGTTCTGCTCACAACAATTATCAAAACGAAATAATCTCTATTATCGAAGACCTTAAAGAATCTAACATAATTTATTAGAAGAGTGAAAGAAATGTCTTATATTAATAAATTTGGAGAAGGTTTTAATAAATATAATCATAAAAACAAAAAAAAAATGTCGTAACCAAAAAAAAAATATGTATATATATATAACACAAATATATGATGATCTAGCTGATCAAATAAACAATTTAAACATTGAGGTAGATTATGTTTCTCTAAAACATGACAATGACAAAAAAAAATTAAAATTAAAAATAAAATAGACAAAACCAAAAAAGTAGATCGATATCAGGTATAAAGTAGATCGTGACCAGATACAAAGCAGATCAAAAACAGTATCAAAAAATTAACAAACAAAAATGGACATGGTGTACATTTCGAGAATTGCGAATGGTCGAATGCGGTCCTGACACATGCTCCCTGTATATTTTATAAACATAGACTATATCGAGTTGAAAATGAAGTTAAAAATATAATTAATTTTTATAATTTTACTAAATGTAAAAATTGTCTTTTCTATAAATTGTAATTTTCAATAAATTCAAACGAAGAAATTGTATAATAAATGAAGGAAAAAAAACTTAACCACATCTGAAATCTTTGTGTAGTTAATTATTACTCTTTGTTCAGAGTACAACGTCCCGCACTTACGCAACCTACTATTGACTTTTTAAAGAAGGAAAAAAAAATGGTGACAATAGCTGAATTGGAAGAACTATTAAAAAACGTAGTAATCAAATTGATAAACAACATATTGATTTATTTTTAAATATTATCAATGAACTAAGGCTATGCAACATTAGTAATATAAGTAATCCATTTTTATGTATTAATAAAGTCATACATTTTTATTATTGTGAAAAATTTAGTCAGAATCTTTTGACATTTGCAGATGTCACACATTTTATGAGAAATATCTGTTAACACTTAAGCTATTTAATCTGTATAAACGAATGTATAAATTCGAATCTGTAAAAATCTGAAATAAGTAATATCTAATAAAATTTTCAAAAAATAAAAACACATTTTTTATTTATTTCTTTATTTTTATAAATCATCATCAACATCACTTCCTATTACACTGTGGGAAGTGAGATCAATTAAAATAGAACTTAAAATATTAGACGGGGGAACTCTCTATAGTGTAGCATTCACCCACCTTTTTTACCATATTTACACTGATAATATTTTTCCGGCAGTGAGGGCACGATAATCTATTCCAAACTTTTACGCAATGCAGACACAAGTAATTCGTTCATTGCAAAAATATGAAATCCTTCCCATACAAACTATTAAAACAAATTTCGCACTTATACCGGCTTTTGTACAGGACCTTCAATGGCGATCCGGTAGTGCGTTCCTTGTCCTCTTGTTTTTTTTAGAAACTGCAACTTTTTCGCTTCTATTTCCTTCTTTTTCTGTTCTAGTTTCTTTAATTTCTCCTCTATTGCCTTCTGCTTTGCATTATAGGACGACCATTTTCTTCGCATCTTCTCGAGGTCTTCCAAACGCACAGTCATCAAATCGTGAAGTCTTTCCTCCACCGTAATCGTCGGGGTGATTGATGGTGTCGGTGGTGGTGGTGTTCCTGATGTGGCTGATGATGTTGGTGACGACGATGGTGTTGATTCCAATGACGGTAGTGGTGGTGATGGTGATCTAGTTGATGGGACCATTACCTGTTGGGGAAACCATTGGGTTTCCTCATCATCTAGGTTAAACAAATTCAGCGAAATTTTTTTTATTTTTTATTTATATATTTTTTTTTACGGTGAATTATAGTGTAATGTAATGTAATGTAATTACAATGTAATGAAAAATTACTTCTCTAACACACTCTATTTATACTAAATTTTATTTTTTAAATTCCTACTGAAAAAACTATAGTTTACATTAAATCATAGAACCTGTTAATTCTTTAGAATTCTTTTATTTTCACAACAAATATTCATATGTCAGCACATCTAATTTTTGGGAATATAAAAAAATCATATGGATTAAAACGTTACAGTCTTTCTTATCTGTTTAAAATTACAGATCCTTCAAATTAAATCATATAAAACATAAAAACACACAACAACCATATAGGTTTACATCCCTTTTCTATTTCTTCAACAATTGACTATGATAAAACGTGACAAGAATTTATTATCACAAAAAAAAACGATCATACACATTACATGTTACAAATTTATCGACTAACCGACCACTACCGACTGTAGCGTAGGCATGATCCCAAATTTGTATGGAGATACTGATCCAGAAGGTACAAAAACATACTACTGATCTGCATTAGGTCTTTGATTAAATTTAGTGTTATAGGGTTGACATTGGGTGGATATTCCATTACATGAATTATTGAAAAGAAAAACATTTTCATTGTTTGTTTCTAATGGAGTATGATCCAATTTTGGTGTCTCGGGATAAGACGAGATAAATTGAATATTAACGCAGATCGTAGAGTTGGACATTAATGGCTTTTTAGCGTCAGTATCAGATGAATTGCAAACTTTAACTACATCATTAGACGTTGATTTATAGAGTATTTTTTCTTTATCAAATTAATCAATAGTTTCGAACACTTTTAGCTCTTGAAGCCCTTTCATATAGTATAATAGCGAGATCAATATTCTCTTCCGCAACATCGTGACCATCGTGTATTCACTGTTTACTCCCATCACCGTCCCTATTCTGATTACCCTATTCTTGATCTTTGTATGAAGTATTTGAAGAAGGTTTAAATTTGATATCAGGAATATGACCATATAAAACTGAACTTTTCTTGTTATTCTGTACAGCATTATCAATATCGTCATCGTCATCAGTACTATAAACGGAATTGTAGTAAGAAGTATCAGATCTTTTGTTGGACATGGGGTTTCGACGTTTACGTAGACGTTTAGCCTTATGGCTAGTGCTGCTTATATATTCAGTCTCATCTGAGCTAATAGTGTAGACATTATTTATTATATCGGAATCGATTTCATAAGCTTTTAGCGCCAGTACCGTATTATTCTCTATGCCTTCTTGTTTACTTGAAGTTTTAAAAGTTGTGAAATTCAAGGGATCCGTTGCTCCTGCAACTGCAGTCTTAATTTCATTATCTCCTTCATAAAAATTATGTTCATCCTCTTCAAAAATTACGTCTTCCAAAATTACTGACACATCGTTTGTATTATTCTCATTGGTTGTATTTCTTCATCAGTGCTATCTTCTATCGTAACTGTAGGAGGAATGACTATAACATCGCTACTATCGGACTCTATGTCCGTATCCAAATCAATTATTTCCAAAGGTTTCACTTTATTAGCAACTGCTGCGGCAGTGCTTTTAGCCTTCTCAAATTGCTGTTTGTTAATCTCTGGAAATACAGCTGTTTGTAATCTCTGTAGCATTCTCTTCTTCCAAGCAAGTGCAGAATTTAACATCAAGTTTTGCTTGCCAATCGAGGCAACTTTATTAGAAACATTTGTGTATTGTGATGTGATGCTCTCTTGAGTCGTATGTTCAGCAGTTAATGTTGCAGTTGATGTATTTAGAGTTTTGCTCATTTCCTCTGTCTCTAATATTTCTGTAACTGAATAAACGTTATTGCGCGTTATTGTATCTGTTAATATAAAATATAAAAGAAAATAACTTAAAAGGCAATTTAAAACCACAAATTCAATACATACTGGTGCACTTAAACCTTGAAGTTCTTTTTAGATTAATGAGTTTCTTTAAAAAATTTGTAAAACATTTAGGGCTATTATAACAACTTGCCGTTAAACTTGGGTTTAGTTAAAGGTACCTTTAGCTAAAGGTTTTCGTTATTACAACTTACAGATAAAATAAAGTTAACTTTTTCAAAAATATGGCAGTGTCGGAGCAATGTCGATAACGCTGTTCAAATTAAACAAGTTTTATTTATACGCTCTATTTATTTATATTTAAAGCTGCCGTATTGAAAATAATATGTATATATGTCAAGTTCAAACATAAAATTAACTTTAAAAGTTACCAGTAGGATGATCTTCCTTTTAGCTTAATGCTAACTTCTACCTTATCGTCCACTTATGATAATGAAAAACAATTTATCTGCACGTTAAAATCCTCCTTTTAGTTGTAATAATGGATCTTTGAATATAATTAAATCAAAAAAGAAAAAAAAAGACGGAGCTGTTATTTATAAATGATGGCAAATGAAATAATTTGCAATGTTTTTGGAGTTGTTTTAAACAATTTGTATTAAAACATGTTAGACAGAAAGTATTCGTTGCTTGGAAATATGTTTAAACACTTTGTATAGTTCGATATACTCACTCATATTTATCCAGAATGTCGTAAATGAAAATCGATTGTAATGGGAATTTAACACTTTTCGATTTTAATGTTTACGCGTTCAGTAGCGACTGAATGCATGATACCGATATTACTACCTATTTTTAGGACTAGAAATCGGGATTTGCCAACAATTTGGGAAAACACAAATGTACTCTAATTACACATTAGTACCTGAATATTTATGGAAACATCTGAATACTTAATTGCGATTGTATTTCATTTCCCTACTAATAGAACCCTTCCCATATAGAACCCATATAGATTATATGTTTCGTCGTAAAAAGAGTTTTTTATAAATTTTGACAACGTTGTTGTTGTTGTTTCAAATATTCAACAAATTTCTATTATTTCTTGCAAATTATAAGAAGTATGAAAATGGTATCAATATATATAATTGCTGCTCCTTAACTCAAATCGCATGGACATGACGTAAGTAATTTTAAATACACGCTTTTAATTTGATTTTATAATATTTTTTTTTGTAATTATTTTTTGTTGAATCTTCATTAATTATGAAAATCTTAAAACTAAAAACAAAAATTTATATATTTATTTAGCCATTGCCAAATAAAATAAAATATTCAAATTAATAATTCAAAAATTAAGTATTCATCTCCCTCATATTCTGCCGAGCGCCAGAGTATCCTTCCTTTTTAATCGAATAGGGCCAGTGTGACGTAAAATACCATGGACTAATGGCTTTATGTGGCCATCTAGGTTATCTAAGTACTTTTCAGCGCATCTTATAATTTCCATTTTAACCAGCGTAACGTCCAGATCTTTGAGAATATTCGAGTTTTTGATATACCAAGGGGCGACAGTGATCATTCGTAATATTTTATTTTGGCGCCTTTTAAATTTCTCTACGTTTGGAGCTAAGGCAGTACCCCATATCTGTACTCCATAACACCAAATGGAATTTAATATTGGTTTATATATAAGGAGTTTACAATCTAATTTAAGTGATGCATTTCGACCAATCAACCAATTTATTTGAGCAGTTTTCATATTTATCTGTTCCAGTTTTGACTCAATATGCAATTTCCACGTTAAACGGCGATCAAGGTGTATAACCACGTACTTTACATAAGTGCTTTATGGTATTGTCTGATTATTAATGCATATAGCAGGGCAGGTCTCTCTTCGCAATGTAAAGGTTACGTGAGTGCTTTTTTGTTCGTTAACCTTTATTCTCCATTTCTTCAACCATTCCTCCAGTAGGGATACTTGTTCCTGTAAGAACTGTATGCTTAAAAATGCAGAGTCGTCTGCAAATGTGGAAGTATGTATGTTTTCACTTATTGGCATGTCAGCTGTAAATACATATATATATAATTGGTCATTACAGCCCTTCAGTCAGGATTACGACCTAGTTTCTCACACCACTTATGTTGTGTGTGTTAATTTTATACATGAGTGACGGGACCTACAGTTTAAAGTCGACTCCGAACGACTGATTTTTGAGAAAGTTTTCTTGGCAATATTATTTACTCAGAGAGAAATCTGCTGAGAGGAAGTCGCCGAAGGAATACTTTTTGTATTTTATTTTGATGTCTGGCCTGGGGCTCGAACCCTGGCTTTTCGTCAAATAAGCCAACACACTACCTACTAGACCACGGCTAGTGGTTTACTAGACTTCAACTGTAAATATCATGTATAAAACAGGACCTAGTATGCTACCCTCAGGAACACCGGAGTTAATTTTTTGAGGGGAACTTAAAAAATTACCTTGTTTAATTACAAATTTTCTATCACTTAAATAGCTCTCCAATATTTCATATATATTTTCAGGGAATATTTGTTTCAATTTGAGTATAAGACCTTCATACCATACCTTGTCAAAAACTTGAGAGACATTAATGAAGAGTACAGAACAATGCTTTTTTTCTTCGAATGCATTTCTTATTACATTAACCAGTCTATGGGTTCGCTGAGTGGGACTATGTTTTCTCCTAAACCCAAATTGGTGATTTGGGATACAACCACATTAATTCATCAAAGGTGCTAGCTTACATATCAGTACCTTCTCGAATAATTTGGATAGGTTAAGCAAGAGACTTATAGACCTATATGCATCAACCTTGGTATGATCCTTACCCGGCTTCAGTATCATGGTAATGAGTGAAATTTTCCATTGTGTAGGGTAATATCTGAGTCGACATAACAGCATTCATAATGAATAAAATAACTCTTACAGCTATGCTAGGTAAATTCAATGGCATCTTGTTGCTTATTTTGTCAATACCTGGGGCTTTTCTCGGGTTAAGATTTTTAATGGCATCTACAATATCATGAAGCTTAAACCTAATGGGTCTGGGAGTCTTCGCAACAACAATTAGTAAATTTATTAATTTTATAATATGAAAGCTTAATTTTTATCATGATTTTGGAATTCCAGAAGACTATTTGGCCTTCAGTTGGATTACACTTTGTTGTAAGAGTTATAGGGATTAACATTTTACAATATTCAAATGCAGTTGCCAAATTTGAAGAGAAAACCAGCCGGCAGCTGCTAATGTATTCTGAAAAATGCTCAGTACGGTGCGATCTGTGGCCGTCGCGTTTGTTCCTCAAGAACAATTATAATCGTAACTTTGTAGTCAGGAGCAAGGCTTCAGCACGCATTGCTATAAGCATGCTGGGAAGCGGATTTGATGCCAGTTACTGTTACATATAGCCTCTAGTGTTATAAAATTTTATTCAGTTCGACAATTTTTTATAGGGATATGTCAAGTGTGAACAGGTTTAAATTAATCATAATGGTAACGACGGACTAAACAGCAAGCTTCATTATTCATTCCAAACAAATATTTTATTCAGTTTTTCAAATTTCCTGTGTTTCCAACTTTCAGAGGAGGATTAATATTATATATCATACGATACACATATAAACATACATAATTAGTCATTACAACCATTCAATCAAGATAACGACATTGGTTCCCACACCACCTATGTTAAGAGTGGCGGAACCTGCCTTAAAGTCGAATCCAAACGGCAGTTTTTTGCGAAACACTTCATGACAATTTTATCAACTCTCAGAGTTTTTGCCAGAAATATGCTGGCTGCCAGAGAAATATTTGTTCATAATTCGTCCAATAAGCTACAAGTCTTAAGAATCAAACAACATCGAATTCATCATCTGGGAACTCTAGGATTATTATCGATTTTAAAATTTCACTTTATATAACAAAAATCCAAAGATTTTCGGTGAAATACATTTTTAAACTTTAAATTCGTGTGTGCAATTTTAACTACTCCTTTGGAAATGTTTTCCTGTTTCTGTAAGCACTCGTTAAATTTTGCTATTTAAGGAAAAAATTTTAAAGTTCAGAAAAAAAATTCGCAATTGCATTCAATGACAACAACTATGACAACAGGACACGTAACATTGCAGCCAGTCTAGTTGTCAGTACATTGTAACAACGTCAAATACATACTGCACTATTTATGTATATCTTTCAATTCGTTTCTGAGTGAGAGTATTTGTAATGTTGTACTATCCATAGTAAATGGCAATTTTCATTAATATTTTTTAATTTTATTTTTTTTTTTTAATTTATTTTTTCTAATGAAACGAAAGCGGTAGGTTCACATGTTCATAAGCATTAAATTGATTTCCTTTACAGCAGACTTAATTTATAGTAAACATGGTAAAACATAAGTTACATCTGTTGGTATTCGTTATTCTGTTGCTAATACAATTCGTTTTTATTGCTTAGAACTTTTTTTTATTAATTTTATTGTGTCACCAGGCAACATCGAAACTTTGTTTATTCTGTCGGCATGAAAATCAAATTTTTCATGCAATTGATGTCAATTTCAACCAATTTTGGATTTCTTAACTTTGTTTGATTTCGAAAGAATTTACAAATGAAACGGAACAAATAAAAACCATAAAATTTAAAGCATTTCGTTGTCAACAATAAAACTGCTTGAATTTGTTATTTTTATGTTATTGTGTATACAATTGGTCATTACAGTCCTTCAGACTACGTATGATTCTCACACAACTTATGTGGTGTATGTTAATTTTATAAGTGAGTGGAGCTCAGCTCCGAACGACAGATTTTTGAGAATCTTTTCATAATTTTATAATCCTTTGTAAATTTAATATTAACAGGTAATTAGATGGGTAGAAAAGGCAGACAAAAATAGGGTCATTGTAATAACAGAGACGTGCAATTCTCTCTAATTCATCCATAACGGAGAACTGAATAAAAGCACTCAGTGTGCTCAACATGCAGTCATTCATCAATTTCTACTGATATCGCTACATTCATATTCATTTTGTTAATTACCCTTTGTATACCCTTTTTTAATTATATAAAATGACATGTCAGGGTAAGAATGATCTCACATACCAGAAAAGCTGTTCTTTTGTGTATAATTACTTCGGAATATAATTTTGCGTTTCATTCAACAGACATGTTAACCATTCACACCATTTCAAATATCAAATAACCTTCTAAAATTTACAGAAATGTAATAAAGGTAAGGTTTTATAAAAAAACAATTAAGACTCGTTAAATCCATTTAAAATTACAAGAAAATTATTTTACTTAGAAAACAATGATTTTTGAATACCTGCAGCGTATGTAATTAAAATTCGGTTTAATTTATAAGAACTGTATCAGATTTAACTCTATGGGTTAAGTTAAGGATTAATATCATTGTCACACTTGCCTAGATTGTGTAAAATTATCTTAATATTAGTTATCAAATATTAAACGTGCAGGTAGATGCATTATTGTCAACAAAAAATAAGGCGTGTCCATGTAATGTAAATCTGTACATAAAGGATTGCATTAACAGACTAATAATGTCTGCAATTAAAAAATCAGCCGTTTTTTTAAGTTATATAGGTATGGAAGGAGATACTGAATTTTTTTTTAATTTTTAAAAATTATTTTCACAAATTGTTGACAAATGTTCTATTCATATTCTATAAATTGGTTAGTAAACAATAGAAAATAGTTTTTTCCGCATTCAACATAAATAGATCGATGAAAATAGATAACCAAATTTAAATCAATTCATTATACCATGGCTGACTGAAATAGTTTTTTAAACATACAGCTGTTTGTATGTATATAACAAACAATCGATAAAGATATCAGGGAAAAGTTTTAATTATTCGAACTGCAGAAACTTTAAAGACGGTCTATTTGCCAAGCAGTTACAAAAATTTCACAAAGAAAAACCTCTACAGTATAATCAACAGATATCTGAAATATCGAAAAGCGTTACCGTAGCCATTACTATCATTTAATTATTTATTACAAATTATATGTAATTATATGCAAGATGAGCTAATCAGAGTCTCAGATGGGAATCGAACCCACGATCCACGATTTTTAGGTTCGTATCGTTCCTGCTTGTCTTTTCCTATCTTTTCCACATACATATAATATGCATTACTCCCTTCATTAATTGAGTTCTTACACACATCGGTAAATCACGGATTTAGATTTCGTATTTTTCCAGTCTTAAAGGGAACAAATTTTCAAATAGATATTGTATATTATCCTGTACAAATGTAACCTGATTGTCCACTGTAGGCATCTGATTCCAAGATAAATAGTGGTTACTAATTCTGTTTGCAATGAAACATAATCAATTGGCCAATTCACACGACTTTGTATAGTGTTTGTTGTATTGAATACACTTGGTTGTTTGTAAACGCTCAACACTATTGGTCAATTCACACAAGCCGTTGTATTCGTTGATACGTTGTATGATTGTCGTTGATATTTTTCATATAAAAATTCGATACATTTATAGACATTTTTCCATATGTTTTTAAAATTTGTATTGGTTTCGTGCTATTAAATATTGTGAATGAAAAAAATGTGTATATGTTTTCATATGTTTTTAAAAAGTTGTGTTGGTTTCGGGCTATCAAATTGTTTGAATGCCACGAGATACACAATACAGCATAGCATTGAGCGTTCACAAACAAACAAATGTATTCAATACAACATACACGATACAAAGTCGTGTAAATTGCCCATATGTTGTATTGTGTAGTTCGTATTCCAAATGTCTTCTCCTTTTCTTCTTCATAATTTTTGGCATTCAAACAATTTGATAGCATGAAACCAATACAATTTTTAAAAACATATGAAATATTTGTGTATAAGTGTATCAGATTTTTACATGAAAATTATCAACTACAAGCATACACTGTCGTATATTCGTCCAACAATACACTCAATACAAACACAAACAAACAAATGTATTCAATACAACATACACGATACAAAGTCGTGTAAATTGCCCATATGTTGTATTGTGTAGTTCGTATTCCAAATGTCTTCTCCTTTTCCTTCTTCATAATTTTTGGCATTCAAACAATTTGATAGCATGAAACCAATACAATTTTTAAAAACATATGAAATATTTGTGTATAAGTGTATCAGATTTTTACATGAAAATTATCAACTACAAGCATACACTGTCGTATATTCGTCCAACAATACACTCAATACAACGATACAACGGCTTGTGTGAATTGACCAAATGTTTTTAAAATTCCTACACTTAATTGCTTGTTCCTGAATTACTATCCCAAAGTCATAAGATATGAACAGAACATTGTTTTTTGAAAAGCGCAGAGTTAGAAAGTTGGTCAATGAGAAGTATTCGATTAGGATTGTCAACAAAACATAAATCAACTAGAGTACTAGTGTTAAAAGGGTAATACGTAGGAATAAAACTGTTTATCAAATGTAAACCAATGACGCTCGTATCTTCTGCCAATCCCCTATCAAAAAGCATGTTGAGATTGAAATTTATTCCAGGTGCTAATCTGTAATTTTTCACATTAAAGTGTTTGTCATTTATAGGTAGTTTAATATCTAATTAAAGTTTAAATTCATAAGTAAGCAAAATGATATTCATATCAAAAGATTAGATTTCTTTTTAATAGAATATTTCTCTTTACTTTAAATGCCCACAGGTCTCTTTCCAATGCAAAATAAATTATGTTCAAATATTGTATTTGTTTGTAAGAAACATTACTATATTTTATTTAAAAAATGAGAGTTAAAAGAATTTTTTGTTTAATTTTTGTTTTCTTTTAATTTTTTTCTTAGTGCATAATATTAGTATTAATGCCGTTTCAACTCCACATTTCGGGACAATAATCCAATGAGTGACCGCGAACTTTGCATATGAAGCACGAAGGACTATCTTGTGAAATGGAACCATTCGTAAACACTTCTGTCTTGTTCCCACACTGCAGAAAAAAGAAGATGGGTTAGTTAAATAAGTGAAACAATTTTTCATATAAAAAAACTTACTCTTAGGCAAATGGTATTAGGACACAGTGGCTCATTACATCCGATTTCACCGCACACGTAGCGAATCGTATATTTTGTCAGTCTTTCCCATGTGAAAGTACACTTAAACACTTTGTATAAATCGAATCGAATATCGTATATAGATTATTAACTACTTTCGGTTTAATATTTACTAGTTGGATTGTTAAACAACAACTGAGTTATTATATATTGAAATCGAGGTTTGCTAATAATTTGGGTAAACACATATGTTCACTTATTACTACGTCAGTACCTGATTAATTATGAAGATATCTGAAAACATTACCTAATTGTGAAGATATTAGCGAATAATTTGTTTCCCTAATAATAAAACCCTTCAGTTGAGAGTACAGGTAGCAAATACAGTTGTAAATAACTACACCTATACATTCTATGCCTTGTCCACAATAATAATTTTGTTTTTGTATGTACCTAAATTTGTTTTTTCGTTTTATTACAAAAAAAGGTTTTTTTTAATGTTCAACACTTTCTGTTATTTCTTGCAAATTTTAGGAAGTATGAAAATTATATTAACCTAAGTATATATTTGCTGCTTCTTGACTCAAATTGCAGGGATATGACACAAATATTTCTTGTGAATAGAGTCCAATACTAAACAATTTTCTTGTAATTTTAAATACATGTATGGCAATTTTGTAATTTAATTTAACTTTATGATATAAAAACTTAATATTTCTCATGCTTTTGGAATTACAGAAGACTATTTGCTTTCAGTTTGATTACAGTTAGTTACAGAAGTTGTGGATTCCAGTTATAATTTATAATAATCAAACATAGTCGTCAAATTTTAAAGGGAAAAACAACTAGCTGCGGTACAAGAGCGGCCAATGTATTCTGAAAATGCTCTGTTCAGTGTGATTTGTGGGCCGTTGGTAACACTGGATCATATTTCTTTGAAAACAAAAAAAGTGCGCTGGTACTCGATTCCATGAGCATGCTGGGTTGCGAGTTTGGTGCGCAGTTAGTATTATATATAGCCGCTAAGATCATGAAAATTTTACTCAATTCGACTATGCATTGCGGGAATATATGAAGTCGCCGTCGGGATGATACTTTGTTGTCGGCTCACTGGCTACACTGCATTACATATTGTATGCACAATGAATGTTGTTGTTTTATTGCAGTACTTGTGAGACGTGTGTGGCTCTCTTAACTTTTTACCGTGGAATTATGATTTTTGTATAGGGACAATGAGCGCATGTCAAATTGTACCCACTTGTCCCGTAATAAATACACACAGAAACACATGAAATATTATTTAATATAGAATATATGTACACACAAACTATTGTTATAGCACTAAGTAAACATAAGAAATGTATTAGAATTTATGGGCTGATTTGGGATATTTTCCCTCAGAATTAAATCACTAAATAAATGTCAAGAAGTGCGTACAATAACAACCGCACTTTTAATACTAATCCTTTTGAGTATTTATTTTGACATTTTTACAGGGATACTTATATGCAGTAGACTTAGGCAGAGTGTTGGCATGAAAAGTTTCTAAAAAATCTGTCTTTCGGAGTCGACTGCATCCCGCCACTCATGTATAAAATTAACACCCACAACATAAGTGCCGTAAGCAGCTAGGTCCTAATCCTGACTGAAAGGTTGTAATGAGCAATAATGCATGTATGTATATGTGAAGTCTTTCGTGAACAGGGTTAAGTCAGCCACAATACTAACTATTACTTACAGCTGCCATAAATCAATCTTCAAACATTCATTCATTTCACCAAATAAGTTTTCTGTATATTAATTATGTATATTAATACCCAGACTCTCTTAAAGATTCCCCTAAAAAATTAATTTTTTTTCCAAAAACTTCGGATTCATAGTCTGGGAATTCTAAATTCCACTTTATATCACAAAAATCGAAAGATTTTAGTTTAATAAATTTTTAAACTTTAAATTTTTGTGCACTGTTTCTCCTTTTCAAATGTTTTCATGTTTTTATACCCGTTTTTTCTCCCGTTGCGAAAAATTTTAAAAATGCAGTAAAAACTCACAACTGCAACGACAATGATAACAACTATCGGAATAACAGGAAACATTACATCGAAGGCAGTCAAGTTTATGTACATATGTACACTATGCACTATAGGAAATTTAACCCCTTTTATTGGCCAAAATTAATTATAGCCAAGCGGTTGGACCGTTTTCAATAATTTTTTGGTATTTAATTTTAGGAAGTCTCTTAAGGGGGAGGAAGGGACCATTAACTTTTTCCATACACTCAGAAAAAAAAATTAGTAAATAAAAAATAAAATAAAATAATAATCAGTTGTAATAGGTTCCCGGACCCAATCCGAATCTAGATTAGTATCTCTTATATCGTTTCATTAACCGTTTTTAATTTTTTTTTTTAGTGTACACTAACTTTTCAAAAGGCTAGTGCTTCATCAGCGAATAGCTTGGTTGGTGGTGGTCTTGAAATAGGTTTTCGTACTTTAGCTGCTCTTGTTGGAGTACTGACAAGTCTCTTTAAAATCATTGCGAAATCTAATTTGTTACATTTACAAGCAGCCGTAGTAGCAGCATGTACTAGGGATTCAACTTCATTATTTTGATATTTAAAGATTTCCGCTGCAACTCGTCTTTTTGCTCTCTCAGATTTTTGGCTAAATATTAATTGCGGTCGTCCAGGTTTTGAATCAAATGTTTTTTCACCTATTTTTAATAAGTAATTGCCTTTAAGCCAACCAGCTTGCTGTACTTTTAAAACTTTAGAACTCCCACCGCTTATATGCCATTTGCTAATCATATTTGAGCAAAATATTCGAGACTGCTCCTTTAAATATTGCTCTATATTTTCGGAACAACCATTTTCGTTAATATACGACAAAAATTGCGGATATACAGCTGCTCTTTCATTAACTTCGAAATGTTTCTCTTGCCATTCATTAAATAACTCACACTTTATCACGCTATATTTACCTGAAAAAATGAATTTTTTAAAAAGTTTGCAAATATCCGCAGCTGAAATATGCTAAATTCGGTAGATAACTGATTGTTTAAAAGATCTCTTATAGTGGTGTAACTATCATTTGTTATCATTTTTTTATAAGTCCAAGTAAAATTCCAATTCATATTTATATTTTTTTTTAAGGTGACCTTAATTTTTCCAATTTAATTGGTGTAACAGAGGAGTTCACCAATGTTACATTATATATTAATAAAGTACTCGCCTCCGACATTATTTTCCATTTTTTAATTTTTAAAAACTATGTATATATTTTTATTAAGAAAACTTTTGTTAGAAATTGCCACAAATTTTACTACATTTAATCGTTATTTAATAACTCATTTATAAATACAACATAAAACAACTAATAAAGCGAGAGTTAGGCAATATAAATGCAAAATTCAGAAATATTTGCCTACTTTGTTATATTTTTATTTATAATAAAGCAAAAAACTTCTTTCTCAAAAATTTAAATTTTGAGTTTTGGCAAAAAAAAGGGTTAAAATTTCCTATAGTGCTATGGAGCAAAAATGAACCTTTTTTTCTTAGATTGCCTTTATGGAAGCGTAGCTCTTAAACTACGAATAAAACCAAAATAAAATTTTTACTCAAAATTAATTAAAGATTAATTATATTCCACTAAACATTAAAAATTAAAATTACATTTCATTTTACACAGCAAAAATACCTTATTGAAAAAAACATACAAAACTCACTCTTCAAAAAATTCAGAAAAACTATGTTTATCACCGATTATACTTCCTTTTTGCGAATAAATTCGTTGATGCGACGTGGCATACTCTCCAGAAGACTTTCGCAGTATTTTAGATCAATTTCACCGCACATTTCATATATTTTATCCCAGAGTTCCTTAACACTTCCAGGTTCAAGACCCCCTAGTTTTCGTTTATGGCCCACAAATTTCCACTTCATCACTTGAAATTTTTGATTTTTTACTAGTTGATTTTAAACTAGTTTCGATTTGTGTTTCGGATCATTATCCTGTTTGAATATTGCATCATCCTCGCTATATTCCAACTGTCCTAAAGCTACTGGTAGATGGCAACAGAAGAATTATTTTTATTATAATTGTTTCTCCTAAAAACCAATGAAACCCAAGCGGTAGGTGCACATGTTCATAAGCCTTGAACTTGTATTCTTTGCAACAGCCTTAATTTACGGTACACATGGTTGGTAAAACATAAGTTAACATTCAAGTTACATTTATTGGTACATATTCTTTATTCTGTTGCTAATACAATTTGTTTTTATTGCTTCAAACTTTATTACTGTTTTTATTATGTAATCAGGCAACATTGAAACTTCGATTGTTCTATTGACATGAGAAATGATGAAATTGTTCATGCAATTGATGTCCATTTCAACCAATTTTGCATTTGTTAAATTCATTTAATTTTAAAAGAATATACAAATGAGACAGAAAAAATAGAACAAAAAAAATTCAAAGCATTTCGGTGACCTGTTTTGTCAATAATAAAACTACTTGAGTAATGTTATTTTGCAGAAAAATTGTTACTATGAGTTATGTTTAATTAACGTTATATTATATTTATCCTTTATAAAATTATTATTTACGGGTTGGCAGACGAATTGGAAAGGTCCACAATTGCCCAATTCTCTCAGATTCATCCAGAACAGAGAACTGGATAAAAGCATTCACCATGCCCAACATGCATTCATTCAACATCAATTTCTACTGATATTGCTATATTCACATTCGCTGTTTGCATGATCTCAGTTACAAGAAAAGCATTCGGTACGTTTATTTGGTGTTTGAAATATGTGTACATAAATACTTTGGAACATAATTTTGCGTTTCATTCAATAGACATGTTAACAAATAGCCCTCTGAAAATGAAACAAAATGTAGTAAATTTTGGTTTTATAAAAAACTATTAAGTTTCATTAAATCTATTTAAAGTTAAAAGAAAATCGTTTTACTCAGAAAACAATGACTTCCGAATATGTACCTACGGTGTAGGAAACAAAAATTCGGTTTGATTCATAAGAGTTGTTTCAGTTTCAAATTCATCGAAGATGTTGGTCAGCTGATAGGCAGCATAATTCAAAAGCACGACAACTCCATGCAGGAAAACAGAAAGAAATTTTAAAAAATTTATTCATGTTGTGTGCGTTAATTTTATACATGATTTGTGGGACCTACAATTTAAAGTCGACTCCCAACGTCAGATTTTTGAGAAACCTTTCTACCATACGGCTGCTAATTTGAATACGTGATTTGCCTACCAAAGTCCCACAGAATTAATACTCCTGCACAAAGCTCCGATTTTGTAAAGAAATATAAACATTTTAGGATGATGATGGAAAACAAACAATGATAATGTATTCTCATTATAGAATTGCATAATACTAGAAAAATCAGAAAACTGATCTAATTATGTTGAATACACAAAGTGGAAAATATAATGCAATGTCATCCAAAAAATCCGAATCTTTAAAATCTTTATCTTAAAATCATTATCATAAACTATTTCTTTTTGGTATAGCCTATACACAAGTGAGCAAAATAATGATTTTTTTTGTATGTTTTTTCATTTTCGTTCTGGAAAACAACTTGATTGAGAATATTTCTGCGGATTTAAATTACTTTCAATTGTGGCTGCAAGGTATAAAAAAATGTCTAAGTTTGCAATGTAATGAACAAAATTTATGTCAAATTTTTTATCTTTTAGCAGATTACATCAAAAGTTATGGAAAGACATAAAAAAGAAATTAAAACTGCATTAGCTTTTCGTTAATATCAGACTTAAATTTAGGTGGGTGCACAATTTTTTTTTCGCTTTCAGTATATTGCGACTTATGCAGGCTATCTTAATGGTTGAGTAAGAGCATGGAAATTTTGTGATAAGACTTTTAAGCTTTATTTCGATTTATAAAAAATTGTGATATAACAAAAGTAGGTTAAAATTTAAAAATAAAACTCCTTAAGGTATAATTTTATACGTACTTAAGTTCGATCAAAAAGTAAAAGTTGAACTTATATACGCAAAGTATTTTATTAAGTCACTACACATCTCTCTAGTTCATTCAATTTTGAAATATTTTTCTGTAATGTTGGATCCGATTTATCAAATTATTACCAATGATTACAATTTTGAATATCTTAATTAATTGCCAAATAACAATAAGGGCAATAGAAACCAGAGACTCTAGTTGACCAGAACGTTTGGTATGGTAAAAATGCGATTAATAATTTTTCCAGGCACAGCCAATATGCGTAATATGAGTAGTTAGTTATCAAAGTGTGATAGAAAGTAAAGACGCAAATAATCTAGCTAACACAGATAGAGAGCTACAGTACAAACGTCATATCGGCCATTTTGGAAGATAGACTTCTGAAGATAGAGATATATGACTGAGTAAAGGTGACTTTGGTACACTGTTAAGCGCACCCTGTACATTGCAATCGCATAGGAATAATAGATATTAACGAATGGCGAAGTATGCAGATAGAACATTAAAACGGAGGAAAGCTATTAATACCATTACGCTGCCTTCGTAATCTTCAGATCGCAAAACTTAATAATGCATTGTATACTAAGTATAAACCATCATAGATATATAGTTGATACTTAACTAGTATATACCGATAAGCCAGATATCTTGACGCCTTTGGTTGGTATCGTCCTACAACATACCTTCATATTTTTAAACAGTGTCATGTTAACAAAATTAGTAACAAAACGTTTTATCTTTACTGTAATTTTTTTCAAACATTGTAACAAAAATATTTTAAAGTAATGTATTTGCCCTTCAATTCTTCTCGTGTATCTAAAACATCGAAAAGACCAAGGTTACAATCTTAAACTTTAAAAATATTTTTTTTTGGACCAACAGTTATGGGATGACACCTACTTATGCAGTGCATTGTGTTGGAACTAGAAAAATATGTTAATGGAAGGAGAAAAGAAGCAGTAGTGTTGGTGGACACTAGATTTGAATCCCTTTATATCATAAGTGACAGGAAAGACGTCTGAAGGAAGTGGGTTCCACATACGAATAGTCCGGTTAAAGAATGTATATTGTTTGTAATGCAGTGTGCGATACACTGGCTTCTCGAGCTCAAACGGATGTGTTCGAGCGTTACGTAGGAATACATGAATCTCAGGAATAAGTCCCTTTATTTCGCTCAAGCAAAATCCGTTCTAGTATCGATAGAAGAATGAAACACAAGTCATATTGCAACTATGCTCTAATGAATCAATAAAGGAGGATACCCCATCGTCATTTATCACCACCTTCGTCATCTACTGTACGCATTCGAGAAGCCTAAAAATATACTTCGAAGCATCACCCAGTACATTAGAGTTAAATTCCATTCTCGGTCGGATATAAGTGGTGTAAATAGTATTTTTGCACCGTCTTAAAAAAGCGAGGCACTTGAATGCTTCTTTCGACACTTGAAAAATGTGCTGGTTCATCGAACATCATACTGAAGTTTCACGTCCAGAACATCAAGAGCTGCAGACTCCCTAATACTTAGAGCACCCAGAGATACAGGTCATACAATATTATTGCTGTGCTTATGTGTTAATAAACAGCATTGCGCTTTCGGAGACTGACCGTATGTCGGATGTGAGTATTACGCTTTTTCGCCTAAATCTTCAAAGTGTTCGGCCTGCAATTTAATATAGGGAATAGAGTTGGAGAAAAACAGAGCCTGGCTTCAAAGTATTGTATATTATATTAGATATCATATAAGTTTCATAACTATTATATAAATTGTTTATTTGCTATTCCAAATAACCTTTTCGGTTTAATTTATTTATTTTTTATAAACTTTTGAATTTGGCTTAGTGATAACTAGTAACACCCATTTCATTTGAGTATAATACTTCTTCGCTTGATCTTGAAGTCTTTGTCAGAACCATCTCCAACATAGCGAATGGTACCTACTGTTGAATTCAATTTGTATACACATGACGCCTGCTTTAATCAAAGATGATTAAGTTTGATTTCTTCAAAAATATTAACTAACAAAAACATTTTAATTAGTTTCGGGCACACAAAAATTGTTTCGTTATATGTCAGCATGTATTCCTTGTTCCTCTAAACGTATGGTAATACAAATTTATACAAAAAATATATGTAAGAAATAAGACAGTGAACCTTATGTTTTCCTGTTCTATAACTTTTGGGTTTAAAGACCAATCATTGTCAAGTGGAACGGTTTAACTTACCGAATTACGATATAATAATACAATGGTAGTATTCGACTTACTTATGGGCTTCAAGGGAGCAGTAGAAAATAAGATGTCCTACGATTTAATTTTTTACAAAGTAGCAGCAATTGTGTTAAAGGTATTCCAAGGTTGTTGCTACAGATTTGAAACAGCTTAGATTCAACAAAAGGCTAAAAGAATGGGAAAAATTATAATAAGTTTATAATGGCACAGAAAGCACAGTAGAATATAAAAAAGAACATATACATATATATACAACACACAATGTTATCGTAGTTGATGTTGTCTATGAAGCTGTTGTTTCTATCGCAGACTAACAGTTGTTACAGCAGCTACATTAACAACATTTCGTTTACTGCACTTTTGTTACCACGTTTTTATCGTATTGCTTTAATTTCCTCCTCAAATATTATTTTTTTACATCTTCATTATAAATAATTTTAATGGAAAATGAGGCTGCACAAATACATATACATATAATACTCGAATAATCAAAAAAAGATTAAATTCCTCTGCATAATAAAGTAAATGTTTATGTGTGAATGAAGACAAAAATGAAAAATGATAATCTAGCGACAACAAAATGGTAAACATAGAACAAGTGTTGAAATAGTTGAACACATTAAACACTTTTGTACAATTGTAATAACCATGAACAACATTTCTCGGTCTACCATCACCACAACCAGCAATAAGCATTATGGCAGAGCCAGACATAAAAATACAAAAAAAACATTTATTCTGTAATCTCACTAAAATTCTGGTTAATCGTTCCGTACTAAACGATTAAATTACATTTGGTGAAAAACACTTATTTTTTTATAAGAATTTAAATTTTTAAAAATTTACAATGGTAAGATATAAATCTTATCAAACCAGCCTAAAATCAAGCCATGCTTCTTAGTGCTTGTATTTGTATATGTAAACAGTCAAAACAGAATCGCTATGCTTCTTCTCCATCCAAGAGATTATATTACGAATTTCCACCTTAATTTCTTCCCTTTTTATTGCTGCAGCTTGTGCTTAATTTTAAGGCAGATGAAATATATTGGCCTTATTCGACTCTATCTATCGGAATTACTCCACTTATACTGCGTCATCAGATATTGTTCTGAGAGATAATTTCATACTTGTTGTCTTCTCGGAGAGAGATTTTAGTCAAAAAGTCATAGAATAAGTCTTTGCGTCAGCAAGGGTTATATTCAATTGTTTAACTATTTTCTGTCTGTTTTTCAATACAACAATGACAATGCAGCCATGCTCAAAGTATTCAAACAGCTGTGTTTCTCGTCACTTCCACATCTTCTAATGTTTTAGTCACTGAAATAATCGTTCGCAAGACCTACAACTGTCATTATCGCTGCTAAGTTCCAAGTACGTGCATATCTAAAATTTCTTATATTTTTGTATACAAATATATTTAATTCCCATTTTTTATTATAAATATACGAGAGGTTCTCATCTCTATATGTTTCTATAGCGTATGAGTATCATATTAACACTCATACGTTCCAATAAGAAAATATCGTAGATTTATTTTCTGTTAAAAATTAAGAATGAAATAGGTGAACAAATCAAACAAAAAAAAAAAAAAAAGAGTTAAGAAATAATTTCTATTCATTGATCATTTGTCTATCAATGTGCTGGTGTGGTAAAATACTCTGCTCTTCTTAGTACTTGCGTCAAAAAAGTAGAGAAGGAAAAATTAAATTTGAATATTGTTTCATTAAAAAATCTTAATTATTCTTAAAATGTGTTCTTAGCTAACCTGATGTTTTTGAATACGAATTTTGTTTTTTAAAGTTTGTCAAGCTCAAATTTAACGCACCACATACTCACAACAAAATTTTTTTTGTTTGTTGCTAATCAAATATATAAAATAAAACTAAATGCAATTTCTACTTTTCTTAGATTTGATAACTCGAAACGCACTGTAAAACTTCCATTCCATATCTTTTATTAAATTTCACAATTAATTCTTCTATATTTGCGAGTTTTCAAGTATTGCTTAAAAGAAAACATAAGAAAACTAGAACAAAATGAAATTGTATTTAAAGATTAAAAACAGTCATTGTAGAAAAAGAAACAATTTTATATTTTTTGTTCAGTACGTTTACATATATATACAGTGAAGTGAAAAATAATGAGGACACCAATGCAATGTTTTATTATAAAGTAAATTGATATTATAATTTTTTTTTTTCCCTGCTGACCGATACAACGAAAATGTTGGGTTGCGATGTTTTCGAATGTTTCAAATTATGTCTGAGAAAATTTTTTTTTACAGAATTTAAATTTGAAAAAATCGGATCTTCCCGACTTTGGTTGATAACGGTAATTTTGTTAGAGCTACATTGTCAAATATTAACAATATTATTACTTCTGCCGAGAGTACCATTCGAGTCCATTAGAATTGACCAATACCCGTACGTCAACGAAACGTTTCGACTCGCGAATACAAAGTCGGCCAATATCAGAACACAACTTTGAGTCCAGACATTGGCATGCATCCGTACAAAATTTGACTTACCCATCAACTGAACATAAACGATCAAACAACGTGTTTTTGCTGAGTGAGCAACTGACCGAAATAATATCGAAAAGTCATCTTCAGCGACTTGATCCATTTTTAGATGAATGGCTACCACCAAATACATACATACATACATAATTGGTCATTACAAACCTTTAGTCAGGATTACGACCAGGCTTCTCACATCACTTATATTGCGTATGTTAATTTTATAAATGTGTGGCGGGACCTACAGTTTAAAGTTTACTCCGAACTACAGATTTTTGAGAAAGTTTTCATAGCAGTTTTATTTGGTCTCAGAGTTTTTGCCAGAAATCTGCTGAAAGGAAGTCGCAAAAGAAATATTTTCATATTTTTGTTTTGATGTCTGACCTGGGGTTCTTACCGTGGCCTTGCGTTTAATAAGCCAACAAACTACCTACTAGACTACGGCGACTACCACCAAATACAAAGCATTATATTGGCGCAATGGATAATCTACTTGGCTAAGCAAAACCTTCTATAATTAGAAAGATTTTATGTCGTAAAAAAATATTATGTGGCAGTTCAAGAATTTTTCTTTCAAATGACGTTTACATATATACACCATTGATTTAAAACAACGCATAAGCAAGTGGTGCCATCTACAAATCATCAACCAATGTGGAAAAAATTTCATGCAAAACGCGAATATGTGTTGCATAATGAAGCAAGCATTGAACTAAAAAAGATGCAATCAGATATGAAACCGTAACATTCCACATCACAATCTTGATTTAATGTAGCTGGAAGAGTCGAAATCAATTTGAACCCACATGCTTTATAGTCCACTTCCTACACTATTCGACTCCTATTTGATTTAGTTCACAAATAACTCTCTAACTATAATATGCATTGTTTTAGAACAGAATATTCGAAATTGTATTACTTCGTTATTGTACTTAAGAATTAAAAGCTCTTTTCGCTCGTCGTTCATATTAACCTACAAAATACAAAAGTGTATAGCTAATGTCCCCATACATACTTATGTATGTACATTATTGATCTCACCACCTTTGTTGTGCATGTTAGTTTTATGCGTGAGGGAAGCACCATGGGCGACCATAGACAACGACTTGTGTTCATTGAATGGGTTCTGGAGCAGTTGGCATCTGACCCTAGTTTTCATCGAAAAATTATTTCACCGATCAGTCCCATTTTTGGATAAATGGGTACTTGAAGACATCGAATTGTTGAATTTGGGTCGATACCAATCTTCATGAAATGCAATGCATCTCAATAATATCACTATTTGGTGTGCACTATGGGCTAGCGACTTCATCGGTTTTTTTTTTGTGAGAACATCTCTGTCAACGGCAAGCAGTACAGGGCGATGATTACCAACTTCTCTTAGCCGGAATTGGAAAGACCCGATAAATGTATTTCTAAGAAATGTCCAAAACTTTACGGACTCGTCCTCGACATAAAAGAACTTTTTTGGACAAACTACGAAAATAAAAAGCATAAAATAATTTACAAAACGTTCTTTTTATAAAACACTACTACATTGAAATACAACATATTATACAATTTTAATAACAAAAGTTAGTTTGAACTTAAAATGTAAAATCGTGAAGGTTTATTTTACTTTGGAACAATTATACATACTTATTTATTTCTTTTGACTTATCTTGCTCTTTCTGCTATTTTTCCACCTGGCAATTTCTTCCAAAGTGTTTCATTCTTCTTTTGAAAGTTATATATTCAATGCACATAAAGTCAAATAAAATCAAGACAGTAAAACTAATAGAAATTCTTTCGGTTGAATAACAATTCCGACGAACGGGATAAAGAAAGAATAATATAAAATAAATAGAAAATCTTAGTAAAACTTTCTTAAGCACGAGTACAAGCTCTCTTAAAATTTAACCTCCTTCTTTATTTTGGTTTGAATGGCTTAATGCTTCCAATTCCAAGTATTGCTGTTATTGTTGCAATTGTAATTTTGATTTGGCTTGGATATTTAGTGAATCTGCCATCAAACTAATTGAAAGCCCTTTAATCTCCTTTCAACTTACAGAGACAGATACCTTAAATATGCCATTTTTCCTTTAAAGTTATTTCGTTTTAACAGATTATTTTCGAAGAAGAAGAAAAAAACAAACAAAAAAAATACAAAACTTCCCACTTTGAACTACATGAAGTATAAGGAGAGCATGAATTAAATTTTTTCCTATGCTATAAACTTTTAATGTAAGAGTTTTCGACTTAATATTGATCATTGGAATTGTAAAGAAATATAAACAGCTGTACTAGAAATTTTTGTCCTTTCGGCTTTTGTAAAAGAAATTTAAGAACAAACAGGGAAAATAAATTTAAATTAAAAATTTTAAAGAATACACAGATTTGTTTTATTGTATTCTTGTAATATTATTTTAGCAAAGTGTGGAAAATACTCCTTTATACAAAGTAAACAGGAAGAAAGAATAAAATCATTATCAAATAAATTAAGAATAATTAGCATAAGACTTTATGCTCTCAATCAATTGTTTCCTTCTTTAAGCCAAATGTATTACAAAACCTAAACAAAATCATTTTAAAATATTTGTTGAAAATTTTGTCCTCAATTCTTATCCCTACCCAATAAATTATTTTTGAATTTGTAATTATTTTATTGATGCTTAAAGAAGAACAACTTATTTCTGTTCTTTATTTACTAAGTGTGAGGGAAACAGCGACATTCAGATATATATAACAACCTACATGTTAACATATAAGAGGCAACACGTTATTAATATTCTTTAAACGCCAGGAAATTACAAGTTATTACTCAACACTGTTTACCATATTTAGCAAATAACGCTACTTAAAAGCTCGTGTTAGTTGAAAATTGCCTACAAATTTGTAGTTATACAACTAACTTGTTGTACATACAACTTTTTGTAGTACTTCAAGCTGATGTTCCATATTTTGGAAAATAATAATGACAACGTCTTAAGAATTAAATTTAATGAAAGATAATTATATAATCCTTAATTCTATATAAAACAGGTTTTACAAAATTGGGTAAATTTATTGAATAAACAATATGAAACAAAATTTTTTTGTTTTTAGACAAAAATTATCTAACCACTGCCATTTCGTAGAGTGTATAACACGAAGTCGCCGTAGTCTAGTAGGTAGTGTGTTAGCATATTAGACGTGACGCCATGATTCAAACCCAAAGTCCGAAATCTCCAACAAAACGAAATATGAAAATTATTTCTTCGGCTACTTCCTCTCAGCAGATTTCTCTGAGAGTAAATAAAATAAATGCAATACATAGTTTTAAAAAAAAATCCGTCGTTCGGAGTCAACATTAAGCTGTAGGACCGGCCACTCATATATAAAATTAACGCACACAACATAAGTGAGAAGGTATATCGTAATCCTTTCCGAAGGGTATGTATGTTATGTAATTTGATTTTGAAATGGCTATTTGGCAATTATTTATAGAGCTTCACTTTTCTGTTGGAAAATTGTGTGCTCATAATGGCGAAAAGACGTTTTGTCAGCAGTTTGACATTAAGAATAGTGTAAACAGAACAAGCAGGCCAACCCTTGCGCAGGGGAATGCTTATCTAGCAACGCGTAGTCCTTACATTATTGGATACTATTACGATTACCTTATTCCTTCTGTCATTCTTAAAATAACAGTATCTGCACTGATTGATTTAATATTTTTAAATAAAAAAAATTCCTTCCGACTCAAAAGATAAAATTTTCATAGTTCTCAATAAAGGTCATGAACATACACAAAAGCCAAATGTTTATTGCAATTAATTCTTTAGTTAAACTGACAGTAGCAAAAGTTAAAAATTAAAACAAATTTGTCTTAAACTACTAGAAATTTTTTTTCCATTTATTTACTTTAAATTTTTTTCCTAAAGCATGCATGTAAAATACCAAAAAGTATTGTTGCAAAAATGAAAAAATTTAGATACTGGTATTTTTCTTTTACATCGTTTAACATTAAAATTATAAACAAAAGTTACAAAAACAAAGCAATGAACTTGTTTACAAATAATTGCACTGCATAATATACCAGCAAACACTAATATAAAAAAGGTAAACAATTAAACAAAAATACAACAACAAACACTACAAGAATAAATGTTAACAAAATACACAAAGAACAATAAAAAACAATGATGTTTAAGGTCTCGAGAAGGCGAAGTCGCAAACATTCGATTTCAAGAGCATTCATCAGACCGTTTACTTTGGCATATAAAAGGCAAGGCACAGCAGGCGAGCGTGTTAGTAAAAGTTCAGTCAGTCTTGTGTGAAGACGCGGTGTGTTTAAAGAGAGTAATCGTGTTTTCCATTACAAAGATCAGTCGAACAATTATATAGTAATTGTTATTGTTTATGCAAAGGGTGTAAACAAAAGAATAACAAACAAAGCAATTGTTGTTGTGAACAGTGGCACACAGAGTTGTGTGTATAATAAAAAATTTTTAATAAAAACTAAAGACATATTTGTTTTATTTTTTTTTACAATCTAAAGGTATCTTTTAAAAGGCAAAAACGTAACAGTATGTACGAGTAAGGTATACGTAAATGAGGCGAAAGAAAAATACCTGAAATACTATTCAAGTAGAGAACCTAAAATAAGGAAATGGTGAAAATTTAAGTCAAAGAAACCATAAAAAGTGAGTTTTCATAGACTTTTTAAGTGCTTAATACTTCATTATTTTTATTAACTAAAAAAATTTTTTCATATTCTTCTTTTCTAAGAGAAAAGTTGTCATAATAACGTCATCATAACTTTGTTCGGCTGTCAAACAGGTAGCAAAAAATATGATGTATATTCAGTCAGAGGTATAGTATGCCGCAGAAAATTATAATTTAATTTCAAGATTGATTGATATTATTTGCATAATATTTTACAATAGTATTCTAACCATTTGTAATCGTATGCAAAAATACCAACTCGATTTGGGCCTTAAAGATTGAACTTATACCCTAATGGTAATATCCTTGTTCTAAAGTTAAGACTAATTTCAATGTTCTTATCGGGTACAAACAGTTTTTGTATACTCTTATAGCTTCCGAGACCATATCCGCGTGTTGTTGATTTTATGATTCACAAGCCAATATTAATGGAGGAATAACTACACAATATTTATTGTACTTTGAAGTTTCTGCTTTCACGTAATGCTGCTACTGTCGTTCGCAATTCTTTGCCGATTGGCCAACATTTATCGAGAATCGAAAATACGGCGAGTGAACTACCCCAAAATATTTGCGATTGTAGTTTCGTCAGGAGACTGCGTGGTTACATAATTAGGTAGACATCATTCACATTTTGGAGCACTCATGTGCTTCCTTCGATAACTTTTTTCTAGTCTTCTTTTGTTTTTCCCGTATCCACATTATTATTTTGCAAAATTGACAACAAATTTATTTCACTTTTATATTTTTCGATCAATATTCCTATAATTTGAGACTATTTGATAGGAAAGCAAAAATTTAAAATTTTTCCAGGAATTAAATTTATTTAATTGTGTCTATATTTATGAAATAGTATATAAATTGAACATGATACTCTCAATTAAAAAAGTAAATTTCTCAAGTGTATAAAAATACAAGTATCGTTTTTTTTATAAATATGTACTAAATTATATATTAAAGTCGCCGTTGTCTAGTAGGTAGTGGCAAAGACATCTTGAACAAAACGAAATACAAAAAAAATATTTCTTCCTGTTGACAGCCTTCTTTAAAAAACTTTGTCGCTCGGAGACTATATTAGACTATAGGGAAATTACACTATATGAAAAAATTAACACAGACAACATGAATGGAGTGAGCAATTATGTTGTTTTCCTGACTAAAAGGTTGTAATGATCAATTAAATAAAAGTAAAATACTTGCTTAGTAGTATGCAAGTATACTCCAATATTTAAAGACAAAAAAGCAATGCGTTAATAGTTATGATACATGCTGTATATGTTTTAAATTCAAGCGCAAATGAACCTGTTTGTTAGCCGTCAAACTGTCAATTAAATATGTTTCAGGATATATATGTAGTATATGTATATGCTTGTATATTAATAAACACAACTACGTTTTTCGAATTCGATTGACATTCATATTAACACTTTTCGCCTCAATATCGAAAGGGCTCTATCTAGCATTAAAATAATATGAATGTTATGTATAAAAGACTAGATAAGATAAAAGATAAGTTAAGGAAAGAAGATATAACTGATATTTCGTAATTGTTCTAACACTTACTAATCAATATTCCAACATCTATAAACCAGTTATAGGTAACAAACAATTGCTAATTTGCGTTTAAACATTATTGGGATTTTTAGTTTAACTTTTTTATTTTGTTTGTAAATTGAATGAACTCGTATGAAATCCAGGAGTTGACTTGCATAGAATTTTTTTTATATTTTCAGACTATCCGAACTTGTTGGTAGTAGTTTTCCGATATAACAAGTCAAAATTGTTTATTTTGCTTATTTAATCCAAAGTTATTGTATGGTTTTGACGTCTGACCTGGGTTTTGAACCGTGGCCTTACGCCTAATAAGCCAACACACTACCTACTAGAATACGGCGACTAGGTTCATAATCCTGACTGAAGTGTTGTAATGACCAATTATGTATGTATGTATGTTATTCTATGGTTGCCGAATGAACTAAGACTGAAATATTTCATGGACAGAATACCCATTTATTGCGAACCATAAGAGAAATCTGTTTAATTAAACAAATATTCAATAGAATTTCCTCGAGAACCCATTTTGTTTATGGTCATTTTGTTCAGTTTGTTTTTCACCTTTTTATCTAAAGTACACAAGTATTTTTTAATGTTTATAATTAAAGTATAATTTTAAAACAAATTTCATAGTTTTTTTATCAACTGTGTTTAATGATAAAGATTTAATTCATTCCCGTTAAAAAAATTCATTAAAGTTTTTTTGGAACGCAATAGTAATCAAGTTTTTGGCATAGATAATAAAAAAGTATATTAATAGTTCTTTTGCTTTGTTTTAAATAGATTTGTATGTGTTGAAGGATGCAATATAATAATTATCAAACATTTTTTTCCCTAAATATCTTCAATTGGTTTCCTTATTTTAAGTTTCCGAGCGAAACGATTTAATTGCAATAAGAATATTTTAAATTGTAAAATTTTTCTCTTTGGTTTTAATTGCAATTTACATACTTATTTTTGTTTTTTAATTTCTTTGAGCCATAGATTCATTTAATTTTTATTGTTAATGAGGGTTGTTGATTGTGTTGCACAATTAACTAAGTTTGTTTGAATTTTCAATCTTATGCTAAGTTCAGGTTCAATTTGAATTGAGTCAATATTCGTTTAATTGAGAAAATTATTTTAAGTGTTCAAGCATACGCAAACCAGTTCAATAATTATTCAATAATCATTTGATAGCTGGAAAACAGCAACATTCTTTATTTTTTTTTATAAAATTAAGACTAAAATTAATTTAACACTAAACCTACCGTGACGGGAAAAATTACTCATTTAAGATTTTTTTAACAGAATTTCTTGAATATAACATTATGACACCGCTATTTGCCTTTACAACTTCTATTAAAAAATACATCGAATATATTTTTGAAGATTTACACCTATCTTGTATTTTTATTTTTTTTTGCTGACGAATGAATGTAATCTGCCCTAACTACTGCGGAAAGTTATTTGCCCTGAGCAAAGGTTCTGTATATTGATTTGTGTATTTCGTGATATAAAACCACTGTTTTGGACATTTTTGGCATTGTCTGGTATGTTTCCGAATATTGAGGTATATTGTTTGTTTTCTGGCAGATGGATATTCACTGTACTCCTAGCGAGTATTACAGTAAAAATTTCTAGTGGTATTTTGTTAATAAAAAATCTTATTTCATTGTTTTGTTACAGTCCTTATCCTTATCCCCATATATATTAGAAAGAGAATGGAATAGGAGTAGCAAGAAATACAAGAAATATCGGTAGATTTAGTGTTAATATAAATAAACTTACCTTCCACCTCACTCGCCATTTTTATTTGACGGAGTTAATATTCTTATTTTCAAATATCAACTAAATTTGTTCACATAAGTTGCAACGTTCTCACTGAACATACTTATGACAGTGCTGCATTTTAAGTTTTACTCAATATTACAACAATTTACTTATTTATTGCGCAATTATTAATTGAAACTTTTTATAAAATATTGAGCTAAATAATGGCGTTTATTGTTATTTACGCAATAAAGGTGCATATCTGAACACCTTATTAAAGTCTTTTTTTTGCACAAAATTGCATTGAAGCTTGGTAATTATTTTTTGGTATAAATTATATTTAGCTTTATTGAATACATATTAATGTACGTATTATTTTTACAAAACCGACGATAAGAGGACGGTGACATGCACTTCTCTGAACTGACTAATCAAAAAAAAATTTTTTGTTTAAGTACTGATTTCTTCATTTTTACAACTAGCTGTTACAACTAAAAAGTAATTTCATTACAATAAGTTATATTAACATTAACTTTAATATAATATACTTAATTATGATGTTATGTAGTTGCCAAACTCGAATTAAATTTCTAACTAGGTCGGATGGCTTTCTTCTTTTAAGTCTACGTGCGAAACTAACGCGATTAGCAAGAGATGATGCTTCAGAATAAATGTGTCGGATGTTGTGTTTTGTGGCAATTTTTTCAATCACATGTCTAACTTTATTTACACAAAGATCGCGATGCGCGGATATATCATGACGCGTTTACGATTCCGCTGAGTTCATTATTTTGAAAAATATATAATATTTACACATTTGTCCCCCGTAAGTCCATATAGGTTACAATATTCGATTATATATCTACAAATGGTTCTCAATAGAATGTTCAGATTTTCTTCCGATTTAGTTGTAATTCATCAATTTTAACATGTTCATTCCAACGTAACTTTTCATTCCGTGTCATACCAATATATAGCGCTACCTAATTTATTTTATTTATTTGTAAGGTATTGACCTTCAAATATTTGTGGACTCAGAATAGTTGAATTTTATACATCCTTTTCTAGTCCATTCTAAGATTGAGCTATGTATATTCCAGATCTGGCAACTGACAAACAGCTGTGTTACCATAGTGTTGCAGAAACGTTTAGTATACCGCTAGTGCATAAAACATAAAAAATGTGGTGTTTGTGCTTCTATTTTCCTCAATTGACATTATTTGTCTTTATATTTAACGCGATATTTTGCTATTTATGCCAAAGACATATTGGCAGTTATGTAGGGATTTTTGGTTAACATCAGTAAAGCGATGAACTTGACTAATTGTAGAAAATACATTTCTGAAATCAAATTTATGTAAAAAAGTTGTAAAAAAAAGTTTACAGACACCACATTGGATGCCCAAGCTACGTTCTTGTGTCATTCTTGTTTTGTCTGTTAGACAGCTACCACATCTTTTTAAGTCTTCTGCTATATTTAATCATCTCTCTTGTGTAAGTGGGGTATGACATAACGAGCTGTTTCAAGATTGTCTGGAGTACTTTCTCACGCAATATATTAAACTAGGTTCGTTACAAATTCAAAGTCTTCTTCAATTTCGTCAGTTGGTTTTGGTTCTATAAAGAGTAGGTATGAAGTATAGTCTGAAAATATTACCAATCGGTAAGTTTATTAGTCAGAAAGACTTTCTGTGTCCTATTGATAGCTTTTTCATAAACAGTCATAAATATCATCTTTGGTATATTATTTATTATAAAGAAATCTAAAAGATCTGGTGTTTTACCTCTGTTTGCAGGCCTATACGTTGGATTACCTATCAACAAAACGTCGCATCCGGTTTCTAAAATTGCTTATAAATTTCTTTGCATTTATCGTTATTCTAACAGACTCCCCAGTAAGTAATCTTGGCATTACAATTTTCACCCATGATGAATATTGAATTGTTTCGTTCTAAGATTTTTATAATCACCTGATTTATTTGAGGGCCCCGGATGGATTTATGATGACATTATCAGTACTTAGCTTTCAGTACTTAGCTTTTTTCTTCGTAATATTTTCTGATTTTATCTTATTTATAACACCTAGAGGAGGAACTAGCTGTATTTGGGTATTTGTATTAGTATAATAAACTTCATAATTTATAAAAAAGATGCTCTAGTAAAATGAGTTTATATAAGGCATATATCTATTGTTTCATTATTTAGAACTACTTCTGGCTCTCTTTGATTCTTTATTAGCCCATTATAATTCCATAAAATTATTTTCAACTCGATATAAATATTAGTTTGGTTGCATTATTTGGTCTAAAAATTTTAAGCGATATTCCATGATTTTAAAAAACTTTTTCTGTCTATTTAATGTGTGTAATACTTGTGATAATGCCCGATTATTGGTACAATAAAGATAGCCTTAATCTCACCAGATCGGAATGGATGAGTACACGACTCGAGGAAAGATGTCAATTAGTCGTCTTAACCAGATATGTAAAGCAAAAACTAGCAATACTATACATTCCCTTAATTTGTAAATTTTCTCTATACCCTGACCGAAGTATATTCAGTTCCCAAAGGAAATACGCATGATCGGTAACAATTCAGAAATTGAGAACAATTTCCAACAGTATCCATTCGCCCACGGCCCTCTGAAATAATTACCTTTAACCGCACCGAAATCCCAGCTCCCATTAAGCATCTTGCCGAATTCAATGCGGCATAAATTTTATAACAATCGACTGCAGATCGGACAAGGATTTAATTGTATTTCAGCTATGACACGTTGGATCTAGGATAAAAGGTCAGGAATTATTTCTGGTTAATTCGTATAAATATGATGTGATTCGAGGTTCTAAAGGTTCATTTTGTATGCATGAGAGTGAAGATTTTTTGAAAACTAATTGAGGCACGTATTTTATTATTTTAAGTATAATTAAAAATAAGCTTTTAAACTTTTATAAATAATTGCTTTGAAATCTACCATACCTTTAGAGCTTTTGGTTCTCCTTAAACAACACGTACACGAGTCATTTCTATTATTTCGAATAAAAATTTAAAATGAATTTATTCCACAAAAGGGATAAAAATTATAAAATGTCGAAATTAACTTGACTTAAATGGCAGTTCCCTAGTACGGTATTAAAAAATTATATCAATACATGTCAGAGGCTTAAAAAAACGATTCTAAAAATCGTATGTGGATTGTGTGAAATTTGCAAAATAAATTTGAATAAAAATGTAAATTGTTTAATGCTTTTTAATGCGTCTATAATTCATATAAATTCAAAAATTAAAAAGTCATCATGAATCCAACAAACAAAACAGAGAAACACTTTTAAAGCGTACATATAATCGCCTGGAGTAAAAAAGAGTACAATTATCACTGTTTGTAAATGTGCAATAGAGATAAAAACTAAATAAAACTGATAAAAACGTACATACTGTACTTATAAAAAATTTAATATAATATTCCCCGCAGTAACGAATTTACTTTTTAACACAAAAGTAGTTTTGTTTTGTAAGTTCTTTTGGATCCGCAATTTTGATTTCAAAATCTAAACAATTGGGAACTGATTGGTAACCAGTACTACCTCGAGAACATTTACTAATTCATTGCGTCAATTGAAGTCTCATTATGTTTACTGTGCAAGTCAGTTCAAAAATCCAGATCTATCCTAGCACCTACTCAATTGTGAACAGTGTCGCCCTTGTGATATCTCCAGGGTAACTAGACAGTCTTTAATATCCATTTAAAATTTCATTGGCAAACTATCGGTAGTTATAGCCTCCATGACGCTGTGAACAACAATGATATGAGACTTATATCCTTTGGTTAAATGGTAATTTAGTACATGTACTGATACGACATGGCCATCTCCAGATTAAACGATGAGAAACTAAAGTAACAATATTGTTGCTGGCGGAAGGTGTTCTTCAAGTTTGTTGGATGTGCATTCTGTTTAGTGATATTATAAAGTTTCAGCGAATTTATGAGCCAATCTACGTCGCCCGAGAATAAAGTCCTATAAATAAATATTAAATTATTTGAGTTTTATGCTCATACTGACATATTAAAGTGCAAAAAAGATCCCAGGAAAATTCCTTGAGGAAAAGCTTTCCATGTTTGTTGTAAGAAATTGTTAATGTGCACAAGCCTGAAGCACATAGAATTCTACCCAGGACAAGATTACGTTGTGACGTATAGCCATCTAATCAAATAAGTACTGGAAACAATCAACCCTTATTTCCGTATTTGAAAGCTTCAAATGTAGCTCTTTCGAGACAATATTGAAAGTAAAAAACTAGAAATATGTACTTCAATTGTTCAATTTTATTCATATATAATTTCCCCACTCACCTAAAAGTGTTTTAATTTTAAAATTAATTCAATAATACCTGGTTTGGTGTGCCTTCAGATGCCAATCTTGCCTTTGAACGTTATGAGCCATTACGCCCTTTTAAATTTCTCTAATATTTCCATAAATCATAACATTATTTTTTATCGTCGGTTGTTAGGTCCTTTTGCTTTTCAACGGACGATATGCATTTGTACATTCAAATATTATTATTTGCATATGTACATGTACACCGATTTGTATTGAATATATAATACAACATAAATACCTATTTTTTATTTATTTAAAGGTATTCATATTTACATTTATGTGTATGCATATTTAGTATATTTGAATTTTTTGTCAGTACATATTTGTTTGCATATTTGTGCATATATTTCAATATTACCTCGCTACATAACTAAACATACGTAAACTTTGCAGAAATTGGTGAAAGAATTTATTTTTTAAAATATTTGGTAATAGGATTATACATATGCACATATATTTAAAAAAACTATAATAGAGAGAAAGCAAAATTCTAGGTATTCCAATATATTTTGGCATTTTTATAAACCTCATGCAACAATATGTAAGAACAGTCGGTAGTTTTTATATTTATTTTGTTTATTTATTTTTGTTTTATTATAAAACAAACAAATTAAAATAGTGAAACTTTCTGGTAATTCCATATTTTTGCACCGCAAAAGTATAGGTACCCCCAAGATGAGCTCAGAGTAAATTTAAAATTCAAAGCCCAATATATTAAAATGTTATCCCTTATATTTAGTAGAATATCCTTTAAGGTCGAGGGCTCCATTTAATCAATTTGATATCGAATGTACCAGTTTTGTTTAGCGCTTTCCTTTGATATTTTCTGCCATGAGCAAGTATTTCAGTTGGCTTTTGTTTATCGAACACAGAAACTTGAAGTCGCCGTAGTCTAGTAGGTAGTGTGTTGGCTTACTAGACGTAAAGCCAGGGTTCGAGCCCCAGGCCAGACATCAAAATAAAATACAAAAAGTATTTCTTCGGTGACTTCCTCTCAGCAGATTTCTGGTAAAAACTCTGAAAGTAAATGAAATTGCCATGAAAAGTTTCTCAAAAATCTGTCGTTCGGAGTCGACTTTAAACTGTAGGTCACATCACTCATGTATAAAATTAACACACACAACATAAGTGGTGAGAGAAACTAGGTCGTAATCCTGACTGATCGGCTAAATATTATCGTAGTTATAATTTAAATAGCATAACAGTCGTGTTATATTTTTTATATATGTCATCTTCTCAAATGAACTTTCAGTTCAAAAGTTTTCAAAAGTTTTGATTGATCGCAAAATGTGTCAATTTCACATTTGCACGACTACCAGAACTAGGCTAATATTTGTGTTTTTTTGCAAATATTATTATTTCTCTTTGAGCAAACATTGTCCAACTTCTGGTGGTCGCTCAAACCTGAAATTGACACTTTTGCGATAAACAATCAATATCCATCAAAAATTCTGAAAATTTTGGAACTAAAAGTTCATTTGAAAAACTATATATATTAAAAATATAACTCGACTGTTAGACTCTTTAAATAATAACTACGTTAATTTTTGTCCGATTTGATCAACCGAAACTGTCAATCTCTTCACAAGATAATGCACTTTCATAATTTCATCACTTATTTCATATTTTTTGAATTAAAGTCTGCCACTATGAACGGACAAAGTTGAAAAAATATGAAAAACTTTAAATTTGTCAAGTTTACCTCATCAAACCCTATAACATATTAAGGCAAATAATATACATATGTGTGTATATACATAATAAACTTTGGACATCGGATCAGAAATGTTTGTGTAATCAATAAATTTGTGAGTAAAGTCCAAAAAACTGTTTTTGTCAAATAAAACAAGTTTGGAGGGTTCAAGAAATATAAAAAAATATTTTTGAGTTCTGCTCGAAAAACTCACAACCTACATTATGTCATTACTGGGTGTATTTAATTTTGTTTATTTCTTCGCATTGTATATTAATTTTAAGTAATCAAATGTTTATTATGTACACAAATGTACCTTTAGTTATGGGGGTGGATTGTGAAGTAGGGTGGTCAGCGTGAACGATTGGATAGAAAAAGAAAATACTCATAATTTGTTTCACATGAACTCAAAATTCACTATCAGTTAAAGCATAACCAAATAATTTTGGTAATATGGGAACTGTCTCAAAAAACTCACCTACGTAATATTTAAAATATTATTATTGCTTAGCAAAGGGCAATCTTGACAACAGTAACGTCAATAGCAAGGGAAATTTTGGAATAACAATACCACAACCAAATAATGTAAAACACGGATTACATTCCAACTGAGATATCTCAATAAGTATAATAATAATAATAAGTATATAATATAAGTATAAGTATAATAAGTATATATAATAATAAGTATAATAAATAAACATTCATAACTGCCAGACACATTGGATTTGAATTAGATGATTTCTCTAGGATTACGACAGCTATGTTCTAAAATTTTAAACAAATTTAATCATTTAATTTTAAAAATTAAATTGTTGACAATGACATTCGAATGGTATTTCACATTTGATGGTATTTTTTGCACACAATCATGATTTTGCCTGCAACAACCTATAAATGATAAATAAGGTTGAAAGCAAAATTATATGGAAACAAATATTCACAAATTTTTCTCGCATCTCTAAGTAAACTAAGTCATTTCTTTGAAGAGGTTTGGACCTCATAATGAAGTTGAAAACCAAATAATTTTTTTTGAATTTTTACCATTCCATGCTTGTCCATAGACCATAGAACTGATATGCAAGTAAATAGTCTTACCCAGGTTGCAAAAGTCAGATTGTGTTGTCAGAGATACACATGTGTCTATGTATGTGAAACATGCAAGTAAATCACTCAGTTCCATGTGTTCAATAGTCTTGAGGCACAGTCACATTGATGGAACAAATATTTCTTATACTTTCAAGCCACAGGCCATCTCAATGCATTTTTATGTAAGATTCTCTGTCATTAATACCAATGCACTTACAAACATAGTTCCTTTAAATTATGTTTTTAGTTGGGCACTTTTAGTTCCTTGTTTGAACACAAAATTATTGTTTTGACATTTGCACGCAATGTGCAATTAACTTCACCAGGAAAAAATTTATTACAAGTTACTGTCTATAAATGCATGGTTTTCTTTGGTACAAAATATAAAATTTTCAGCAGTTTACATTTTAAGGTTTAGCTTCTATAAGTTTCTTTCAATATGTAGAATTAAAAATATTTAAACAATATTCTTCCAAGCTCGCATTATATGTAAAAAGGCAATCGAATATAAAATTTCTTATTTATCGTATAATCTTGCATTAATATTGAACGCAAATAAAATATTTACGAATTTGACGAAATTAGATTGTGGTTACAACAAATCTGAATAGATAGCAATGTGAGAAATGCCGCCCATAAAGGATTTTTATTTAATTTTTATAAAAATTTGATTTTAAATTATATGTAGTTAACACTCGAAAGTTAAATTTCTTTTCTGAGTATTAGAAGACCATACCATTGGGTATATAGTGTCCAAGTTAATCATTTATTACCAGTCGTTTTTTGCAATAAAAACAAAGTATTTTAAAACTTTTTCCAAGGCATGTGTTATTTATATTCACTCGAATACTAATTGCAATTTTTATTAAAAGGTGATGTAATTGTATGTTATTTAAAATATAAAAGAGATGTGAAAATTAAATTCACTATAGTCCATAACAGATTTTCTAAGGTCGTTAGAGGCGAACACAATTCGTGTTACGCTGTCTCATTCATGATTCGAACCACAAGCATTATTGTAACAAAATATTAAATTATAACTCTACTCTCTTATACTATGTTCAGATATGCACTTTTATTGAGTCAATATTATATATTTTATTGAATACAATATTTTAAGTGTTCAGGCATAATAATATACACAATTTAGCTGTTTATTCAATATTCATTTGACAGCTGGTAAACAAAACAGCATTGTTTCAATAACATTGTTTTTGTTTTGTTTTTTGTGTGTTTTTTTTTTTTTTTTTTTTTGTTTGTCGTTGTTGACATTTGAGTTGTCAAATATCAACAGAAAGTGTTCTGATAATTGTAATATGCGCACTGAACATACTTATGACAGTGCTGCATTTTAAGTTTTACTCAATATTACAACAATTTGCGTATTTATTACGCAATATTTAATTGTAACTTTATATGAGATATTCAGCTCAATAATGGCATTTATTCTGATTTACGCAATTAAGGTGCATATTTGCGACAATAAATTTATTTTTTATGTACATCATAAGGAACTGTCACAAACGGAATAAGTATCGAAAGAAAGTAAGATTCACTCAACAAGAGTGGCAACTAATCACAGATCCATTAAGCTAAATGTGTTTGTGTCAAGTATTCTCTTCATAGTAAAACGAAATTTTTCGCATAATATCGAATTTTTTGGGGAATTCTTTGTAAATTATACTGGACATTATAAATTTTTAGTCCAAAAATGTTAACACATACTGTAAACACTGATATTATTCCTTTTGAATATTTTTTATGCACACTAAATTTATTTTTTTTTTTCGCAATAAGCTGAGGAAACCTATGTAAGTAAAGGAAAGAAATAAATTTAAAAAAAATTCAATAAAAATAAAAAAACAATAAAAATATAATAGACACTATTTGTGTCCGATCCGTCAAATATTGCCATGCTGATCAAATTTTTTTCACAATATTTTCTTTGACATAAAAACATTCCAAAGCAAGTTTTCAAAATAATGTCCCTTGAAATAAAACTTGATGGCAGCGTTTAGACTTGTAAACTCAACTCAAACTTTTAACTCAACTACAAATTGGAAACAAAAAAAAAACGAAAAACATATTTTATAAAGTGTTCGTCAACTGAAAAAATAAGAATTGCTTAATTAATAACCGAAAACATTTAGGATGATGGAGAAGCTTATACTAAGTGAAGTTCTGACGAAAATTTTGGAGTGCCCAAAGTTTTTTCGTTGTAAGAGCCAGTATCCAATTTTGACCGAAACAATGTTAGATTTGACACAAGTCGCAATTAATGGCGCAGATTTGCCATGTCTGATCTACAATCAATGTATGAAAAGATTTTATGCTACTTTTCTACCCTCGAAGTTAAAGAAGCGGTAACTAACTTTGGAGTTAAAGTTCTCATTGAGTTTACCATATAAAATTGTTTTTATGTTTCTTGTTTGACCCAAACGTTAATCAAGTTGACGGCCACCCATCAAATAACGGATAAAACGCACCTTTTTTGTTACTGTGTTAGTAAATAATACTCACATATACAGGCCGCTGTGAGTTAGAGGAATATCAAACGACATTTGGCTTTCACTCGCTGCGTCGCATAAATCTTGTGTTTTCTTCTTCACAACAACTGTTGAAAGTATAATTTTGTTGTGTTGCTGTGCTGTGCTAAGCAAAATATATGTATTACCAACATGTATGCAAATTTGATCAGTTAAATTTGATGTGTCGTCATGGGCATAAAATATTAAAGACACGAACCTATTTAAAGTTTTTCTAATAAAGTTGAGACTCTCTATGAGGAACTTCATAATTTAAATTCAAAATAAAAAACTTAAAGCCAAAATTAATTTATGAGATAAAAGTGAAAAAATATCAACTTTCACTAATAAGTTGCTAAAATAATTTTGCTTATTCACATAATCATTTCAAATCTTTTTTATTTACTATACAACAAAAGTCATAATAATAATAACGACTTCACTGTACGCGAGTTTTTTTTTGCAATCAAAACCAACTATCTGTGTTTCAATCAATTTCAAGAATAGAAACGCACTTGGTGTTAGAAAAAAAGGTTGAGGTAGCTAACTTCGAGGACAGAATAAAGCCACTATGGTCATGAACCTACTGAAAGCTGTGCAATGAATGTTGGGCAATAATATACTTTAGCGGTCTTACAGACCATTGCCATTAGATAGCATTCCAACAGACTCGGCATTCCCTAGCATGACTGTTTTTTTTGTCGATGATTTCACATGTGTGAAACCATATAGGGCATGTTTCTTTAGAGAGGCCCGGAATATTTAAATAATAGTCATTGTGCTGTACATGCTATACGGATCGTATATAGAGTTGTGTAGTTCACGAACGAACTAGTTCAATTGAACTATTCACACAATTGAACTAAAAGAGCCGGTCATTATAATGAGGTCTTTTAGCTCCGTAGTTCTTTTAGTTCTCGTTTCTTATTCGTTCATTTGATTCTTATTCGGTCAGTAGTTCTTTTAGTTCAGTAGTCCTTTTAGCTCCGTAGTTCTTTTAGTTCTCGTTTCTTATTCGTTCATTTGATTCTTATTAGATCAGTAGTTCCTTTAGTTCAGTAGTTATTTTAGTTCTCGTTTTTTATTCGTTCATTTCATTCTTATTCGGTCAGTAGTTCTTTTAGTTCAGTAGTTCTTTTAGCTCAGTAGTTCTTTTAGCTCCGTAGATCTTTTAGTTCTTGTTTCTTATTCGTTCATTTCATTCATATTCGTTCTATTATTTCGTTTATCATTCTTATGTGTGACATTCTTATTGGAATGGTGGTTTAGAAGAGAAATACGAACAGAAATTCTCATTAAATATTTAAAAATAAATCACATGCTTTTACAGTGCTTCAAGCACATAAATGCATTAATAAGAATGAAAAAACGTTAAATACCACAATTTATGTTAAATGAAAAATCATATTACAAATACGATAAATTTACATGGAATACATTAATTCCTTTATTGCTATTGTTTACATAGTTTAAATGAGCAAACGTTGCCATAAAGAGGTTACACAAATTGAGGAAGAGAACGGAGTTGTTTAAAAGAACTGAACTATTGAACTATAAGAACGAACTAGTTCATTACAGAGAGCTGAACTAGAAAGAGCGAACACTCAAAAGTGCTAACGAACCCAACTCTAATCTTATAGACGTTTTGTCAACAATAAATGTATGTTCTGCTGTAGCGTCTCTAATTTTTGTTTCAGTCTGGTTTATTTTAACACAATCGACTCGTCTGCGAATAAGTTTTGGACCCAACTGATCTGAGAAAATATTATCCATAATCTTGCCGTGTGTATAAAATGTTGACACAAATATATTTTCATTGTTCAAATAGAGAGACAGATTAAGTTAAATGAAAGTATTCCTTTAATTTTACTTGAAAATTAAAAAAAAAAACTTAAATGCAATACAATTTATGCATCATTACTAAATCTATAAAAACATTTGTCACTTTCTACTATAAATACATGTTTACAGTATTTACATCTCATATACATATACATGGCATGTATTGAGTCTTTTAAACTAAGGAACGTTTATTATCGACAGAAGAATATTGTTTTTATATTTTGTATTGATGTGTTAAATGAGAATAAAAAACAAATTCTAATCAAAAGGTTGCAAAAAAGTTGGAAAGTTGCTTAGTACTTTACGACTATCATTACTGTAGCTACAATGTAAAAGTAAAACTGTGAAAAACACCACAACCGCTCTCTTTTCCCTTTGTAACATTAGTTAAATTGCACCCTTTGTCCTTCTTTATACAGATGCTTGTTATTTAACGATTCATTTTTTGTTTTGTAATTCACTTGTGTCATTTTTCTTCCTACTTTACTTTTTCGTCTTGTTTCTATTTGTTTGTTTATATTTGTCAGTCTTGTTATAATTTCTTACATATGTATGTATATGCAGAGTTGCTCTCTTTGGTACTTTCATCATGATGATGATTGTTTATATAAAACTTTTAAATTTTACATGTATATAATGATTTTTTTAATTTTTGATTAAGATAACAATAAAAAAAATTTTATTATAAAAAATATACACTTATTGTTATGACTCTATTGTGCACACAAAAAAATTATCGCAAATATCGAAACTTTGACTGAAGTGTACGTGTCCATCAAGCTCAACTCGTTTTCGTTCTCAAGACTTGAATATTTCATGCACCAGCTTACGTCTCAAAAATCTGTCGTTCGGAGTCGACTTTAAACTGTAGGTCACATCACTCATGTATAAAATTAACACACACAACATAAGTGGTGAGAGAAACTAGGTCGTAATCCTGACTGATCGGCTAAATATTATCGTAGTTATAATTTAAATAGCATAACAGTCGTGTTATATTTTTTATATATGTCATCTTCTCAAATGAACTTTCAGTTCAAAAGTTTTCAAAAGTTTTGATTGATCGCAAAATGTGTCAATTTCACATTTGCACGACTACCAGAACTAGGCTAATATTTGTGTTTTTTTGCAAATATTATTATTTCTCTTTGAGCAAACATTGTCCAACTTCTGGTGGTCGCTCAAACCTGAAATTGACACTTTTGCGATAAACAATCAATATCCATCAAAAATTCTGAAAATTTTGGAACTAAAAGTTCATTTGAAAAACTATATATATTAAAAATATAACTCGACTGTTAGACTCTTTAAATAATAACTACGTTAATTTTTGTCCGATTTGATCAACCGAAACTGTCAATCTCTTCACAAGATAATGCACTTTCATAATTTCATCACTTATTTCATATTTTTTGAATTAAAGTCTGCCACTATGAACGGACAAAGTTGAAAAAATATGAAAAACTTTAAATTTGTCAAGTTTACCTCATCAAACCCTATAACATATTAAGGCAAATAATATACATATGTGTGTATATACATAATAAACTTTGGACATCGGATCAGAAATGTTTGTGTAATCAATAAATTTGTGAGTAAAGTCCAAAAAACTGTTTTTGTCAAATAAAACAAGTTTGGAGGGTTCAAGAAATATAAAAAAATATTTTTGAGTTCTGCTCGAAAAACTCACAACCTACATTATGTCATTACTGGGTGTATTTAATTTTGTTTATTTCTTCGCATTGTATATTAATTTTAAGTAATCAAATGTTTATTATGTACACAAATGTACCTTTAGTTATGGGGGTGGATTGTGAAGTAGGGTGGTCAGCGTGAACGATTGGATAGAAAAAGAAAATACTCATAATTTGTTTCACATGAACTCAAAATTCACTATCAGTTAAAGCATAACCAAATAATTTTGGTAATATGGGAACTGTCTCAAAAAACTCACCTACGTAATATTTAAAATATTATTATTGCTTAGCAAAGGGCAATCTTGACAACAGTAACGTCAATAGCAAGGGAAATTTTGGAATAACAATACCACAACCAAATAATGTAAAACACGGATTACATTCCAACTGAGATATCTCAATAAGTATAATAATAATAATAAGTATATAATATAAGTATAAGTATAATAAGTATATATAATAATAAGTATAATAAATAAACATTCATAACTGCCAGACACATTGGATTTGAATTAGATGATTTCTCTAGGATTACGACAGCTATGTTCTAAAATTTTAAACAAATTTAATCATTTAATTTTAAAAATTAAATTGTTGACAATGACATTCGAATGGTATTTCACATTTGATGGTATTTTTTGCACACAATCATGATTTTGCCTGCAACAACCTATAAATGATAAATAAGGTTGAAAGCAAAATTATATGGAAACAAATATTCACAAATTTTTCTCGCATCTCTAAGTAAACTAAGTCATTTCTTTGAAGAGGTTTGGACCTCATAATGAAGTTGAAAACCAAATAATTTTTTTTGAATTTTTACCATTCCATGCTTGTCCATAGACCATAGAACTGATATGCAAGTAAATAGTCTTACCCAGGTTGCAAAAGTCAGATTGTGTTGTCAGAGATACACATGTGTCTATGTATGTGAAACATGCAAGTAAATCACTCAGTTCCATGTGTTCAATAGTCTTGAGGCACAGTCACATTGATGGAACAAATATTTCTTATACTTTCAAGCCACAGGCCATCTCAATGCATTTTTATGTAAGATTCTCTGTCATTAATACCAATGCACTTACAAACATAGTTCCTTTAAATTATGTTTTTAGTTGGGCACTTTTAGTTCCTTGTTTGAACACAAAATTATTGTTTTGACATTTGCACGCAATGTGCAATTAACTTCACCAGGAAAAAATTTATTACAAGTTACTGTCTATAAATGCATGGTTTTCTTTGGTACAAAATATAAAATTTTCAGCAGTTTACATTTTAAGGTTTAGCTTCTATAAGTTTCTTTCAATATGTAGAATTAAAAATATTTAAACAATATTCTTCCAAGCTCGCATTATATGTAAAAAGGCAATCGAATATAAAATTTCTTATTTATCGTATAATCTTGCATTAATATTGAACGCAAATAAAATATTTACGAATTTGACGAAATTAGATTGTGGTTACAACAAATCTGAATAGATAGCAATGTGAGAAATGCCGCCCATAAAGGATTTTTATTTAATTTTTATAAAAATTTGATTTTAAATTATATGTAGTTAACACTCGAAAGTTAAATTTCTTTTCTGAGTATTAGAAGACCATACCATTGGGTATATAGTGTCCAAGTTAATCATTTATTACCAGTCGTTTTTTGCAATAAAAACAAAGTATTTTAAAACTTTTTCCAAGGCATGTGTTATTTATATTCACTCGAATACTAATTGCAATTTTTATTAAAAGGTGATGTAATTGTATGTTATTTAAAATATAAAAGAGATGTGAAAATTAAATTCACTATAGTCCATAACAGATTTTCTAAGGTCGTTAGAGGCGAACACAATTCGTGTTACGCTGTCTCATTCATGATTCGAACCACAAGCATTATTGTAACAAAATATTAAATTATAACTCTACTCTCTTATACTATGTTCAGATATGCACTTTTATTGAGTCAATATTATATATTTTATTGAATACAATATTTTAAGTGTTCAGGCATAATAATATACACAATTTAGCTGTTTATTCAATATTCATTTGACAGCTGGTAAACAAAACAGCATTGTTTCAATAACATTGTTTTTGTTTTGTTTTTTGTGTGTTTTTTTTTTTTTTTTTTTGTTTGTCGTTGTTGACATTTGAGTTGTCAAATATCAACAGAAAGTGTTCTGATAATTGTAATATGCGCACTGAACATACTTATGACAGTGCTGCATTTTAAGTTTTACTCAATATTACAACAATTTGCGTATTTATTACGCAATATTTAATTGTAACTTTATATGAGATATTCAGCTCAATAATGGCATTTATTCTGATTTACGCAATTAAGGTGCATATTTGCGACAATAAATTTATTTTTTATGTACATCATAAGGAACTGTCACAAACGGAATAAGTATCGAAAGAAAGTAAGATTCACTCAACAAGAGTGGCAACTAATCACAGATCCATTAAGCTAAATGTGTTTGTGTCAAGTATTCTCTTCATAGTAAAACGAAATTTTTCGCATAATATCGAATTTTTTGGGGAATTCTTTGTAAATTATACTGGACATTATAAATTTTTAGTCCAAAAATGTTAACACATACTGTAAACACTGATATTATTCCTTTTGAATATTTTTTATGCACACTAAATTTATTTTTTTTTTCGCAATAAGCTGAGGAAACCTATGTAAGTAAAGGAAAGAAATAAATTTAAAAAAAATTCAATAAAAATAAAAAAACAATAAAAATATAATAGACACTATTTGTGTCCGATCCGTCAAATATTGCCATGCTGATCAAATTTTTTTCACAATATTTTCTTTGACATAAAAACATTCCAAAGCAAGTTTTCAAAATAATGTCCCTTGAAATAAAACTTGATGGCAGCGTTTAGACTTGTAAACTCAACTCAAACTTTTAACTCAACTACAAATTGGAAACAAAAAAAAAACGAAAAACATATTTTATAAAGTGTTCGTCAACTGAAAAAATAAGAATTGCTTAATTAATAACCGAAAACATTTAGGATGATGGAGAAGCTTATACTAAGTGAAGTTCTGACGAAAATTTTGGAGTGCCCAAAGTTTTTTCGTTGTAAGAGCCAGTATCCAATTTTGACCGAAATAATGTTAGATTTGACACAAGTCGCAATTAATGGCGCAGATTTGCCATGTCTGATCTACAATCAATGTATGAAAAGATTTTATGCTACTTTTCTACCCTCGAAGTTAAAGAAGCGGTAACTAACTTTGGAGTTAAAGTTCTCATTGAGTTTACCATATAAAATTGTTTTTATGTTTCTTGTTTGACCCAAACGTTAATCAAGTTGACGGCCACCCATCAAATAACGGATAAAACGCACCTTTTTTGTTACTGTGTTAGTAAATAATACTCACATATACAGGCCGCTGTGAGTTAGAGGAATATCAAACGACATTTGGCTTTCACTCGCTGCGTCGCATAAATCTTGTGTTTTCTTCTTCACAACAACTGTTGAAAGTATAATTTTGTTGTGTTGCTGTGCTGTGCTAAGCAAAATATATGTATTACCAACACGTATGCAAATTTGATCAGTTAAATTTGATGTGTCGTCATGGGCATAAAATATTAAAGACACGAACCTATTTAAAGTTTTTCTAATAAAGTTGAGACTCTCTATGAGGAACTTCATAATTTAAATTCAAAATAAAAAACTTAAAGCCAAAATTAATTTATGAGATAAAAGTGAAAAAATATCAACTTTCACTAATAAGTTGCTAAAATAATTTTGCTTATTCACATAATCATTTCAAATCTTTTTTATTTACTATACAACAAAAGTCATAATAATAATAACGACTTCACTGTACGCGAGTTTTTTTTTGCAATCAAAACCAACTATCTGTGTTTCAATCAATTTCAAGAATAGAAACGCACTTGGTGTTAGAAAAAAAGGTTGAGGTAGCTAACTTCGAGGACAGAATAAAGCCACTATGGTCATGAACCTACTGAAAGCTGTGCAATGAATGTTGGGCAATAATATACTTTAGCGGTCTTACAGACCATTGCCATTAGATAGCATTCCAACAGACTCGGCATTCCCTAGCATGACTGTTTTTTTTGTCGATGATTTCACATGTGTGAAACCATATAGGGCATGTTTCTTTAGAGAGGCCCGGAATATTTAAATAATAGTCATTGTGCTGTACATGCTATACGGATCGTATATAGAGTTGTGTAGTTCACGAACGAACTAGTTCAATTGAACTATTCACACAATTGAACTAAAAGAGCCGGTCATTATAATGAGGTCTTTTAGCTCCGTAGTTCTTTTAGTTCTCGTTTCTTATTCGTTCATTTGATTCTTATTCGGTCAGTAGTTCTTTTAGTTCAGTAGTCCTTTTAGCTCCGTAGTTCTTTTAGTTCTCGTTTCTTATTCGTTCATTTGATTCTTATTAGATCAGTAGTTCCTTTAGTTCAGTAGTTATTTTAGTTCTCGTTTTTTATTCGTTCATTTCATTCTTATTCGGTCAGTAGTTCTTTTAGTTCAGTAGTTCTTTTAGCTCAGTAGTTCTTTTAGCTCCGTAGATCTTTTAGTTCTTGTTTCTTATTCGTTCATTTCATTCATATTCGTTCTATTATTTCGTTTATCATTCTTATGTGTGACATTCTTATTGGAATGGTGGTTTAGAAGAGAAATACGAACAGAAATTCTCATTAAATATTTAAAAATAAATCACATGCTTTTACAGTGCTTCAAGCACATAAATGCATTAATAAGAATGAAAAAACGTTAAATACCACAATTTATGTTAAATGAAAAATCATATTACAAATACGATAAATTTACATGGAATACATTAATTCCTTTATTGCTATTGTTTACATAGTTTAAATGAGCAAACGTTGCCATAAAGAGGTTACACAAATTGAGGAAGAGAACGGAGTTGTTTAAAAGAACTGAACTATTGAACTATAAGAACGAACTAGTTCATTACAGAGAGCTGAACTAGAAAGAGCGAACACTCAAAAGTGCTAACGAACCCAACTCTAATCTTATAGACGTTTTGTCAACAATAAATGTATGTTCTGCTGTAGCGTCTCTAATTTTTGTTTCAGTCTGGTTTATTTTAACACAATCGACTCGTCTGCGAATAAGTTTTGGACCCAACTGATCTGAGAAAATATTATCCATAATCTTGCCGTGTGTATAAAATGTTGACACAAATATATTTTCATTGTTCAAATAGAGAGACAGATTAAGTTAAATGAAAGTATTCCTTTAATTTTACTTGAAAATTAAAAAAAAAACTTAAATGCAATACAATTTATGCATCATTACTAAATCTATAAAAACATTTGTCACTTTCTACTATAAATACATGTTTACAGTATTTACATCTCATATACATATACATGGCATGTATTGAGTCTTTTAAACTAAGGAACGTTTATTATCGACAGAAGAATATTGTTTTTATATTTTGTATTGATGTGTTAAATGAGAATAAAAAACAAATTCTAATCAAAAGGTTGCAAAAAAGTTGGAAAGTTGCTTAGTACTTTACGACTATCATTACTGTAGCTACAATGTAAAAGTAAAACTGTGAAAAACACCACAACCGCTCTCTTTTCCCTTTGTAACATTAGTTAAATTGCACCCTTTGTCCTTCTTTATACAGATGCTTGTTATTTAACGATTCATTTTTTGTTTTGTAATTCACTTGTGTCATTTTTCTTCCTACTTTACTTTTTCGTCTTGTTTCTATTTGTTTGTTTATATTTGTCAGTCTTGTTATAATTTCTTACATATGTATGTATATGCAGAGTTGCTCTCTTTGGTACTTTCATCATGATGATGATTGTTTATATAAAACTTTTAAATTTTACATGTATATAATGATTTTTTTAATTTTTGATTAAGATAACAATAAAAAAAATTTTATTATAAAAAATATACACTTATTGTTATGACTCTATTGTGCACACAAAAAAATTATCGCAAATATCGAAACTTTGACTGAAGTGTACGTGTCCATCAAGCTCAACTCGTTTTCGTTCTCAAGACTTGAATATTTCATGCACCAGCTTACGTCGAATTTTGCGTAAGGATCTATTGGTTCAAGAGTTGGAGCCGTATGATCATCCACTTCGTTTTCGCTTCTCTAGATGGCGCTACAAGAAAAAATTCTTTTCGGATGAAGATCATTTTCATCTTGGTGGGTACCTTATTAAGTAAATCTGCCGTCTTACAGAAGTCAACACAGCCATTACGAGTGACTGTTAGGTGCGTCTTTTGAAGCGGAGGCCTCATTGACCCATATTTCTTTGAAAGTGTGAACGGCGCAACCATTACATCTATCGCACAGGATAAGCGATTTTTTTGATATTGATGCAAACAATGTTAGGTTTCAACAGGATGGTGCAACTTACCACACATCTCATGCCACATCGATTTATTGCGGAAAACTTTTGAAGGCCGTATTGGTGATGTCAATTGGCCGCAAAAAAGTTGCAATATGACACTGTTGTTAGGCCAACCGCGGCAGCTATATGATTGAAATAATATTCCATTTCTATTGTACTTCAATTTTAGTTCACAAAAAAGTAGCCTTGCGTGTAGATCTTGGTGCAATAACTAGAGCAAAGAATAAAATCAAAAAATCTTCAGATCTATACAGTTGATTAGATATATCAAACGATCGTTACCAAATCCAACAATGTAAAATACCAGCAAAAGTCTTACACGAGCAAAGTTCAATATTTGACTACGCTTGGTGTTTGGGACCAAGGTACAAAATTAGACAAATTCTCATTAGAAATTTATTAGAACCAAAACGTTAGTGCCAATAAATCTTTATTTAGACTTTAAAATAATGATGAATCTAGCAAAAAATACTAACTGTAATATAGTTGTGAGTTACGTGTAAGTCTTCTTATACTGTATGTTTTGAGAAGTGTATGATGAAAAATTTAAATTTTAAAAACTGCATTACAACTGTCATATTAGCTTGTAAATGTTTAACCCTTCATTGCATCGTGATGGAAATTTCCATTATAACGTTTTTTTCAAGAAAAAAAAAAAAAGAATGGAAACAGTGTGGTAAAAATTGCTTGATGTCGGCAACATTTCACATAAGTAGTTCGCACATTGAATTGTATTGTTAAGTAAAAAAAGCGAATTCCCCACAAATACGTTGCTTTTGTTTTATTCCACTGCTATTTGGTAAAGTGTGCAAAAACTTAAGTACTTTTGGTGTTTTTTAAAGAAGGTCGGACGAAATTTTTAAAAATAAAAATCTAAAATGAGTGGAAAAAAGGTTAGTTCTAAATGTTTTAGTAACATTTTTAAAAATTTTTTTTTAAATACCTATTATTATTTCAAAAAGCTATATGATGGAAATTTACATCATTATGCACTAGTTGCATTTATAATGTATTGCAAAAACTTATTTGTTATAAACTACAAAATAAATATGTTTTTTAGAAATATTTAAATGAAGAAGATATTGAAACGTTTTTGGCTCAGGTTGAAGACGGTTTGCTATCAGAAGATGGTCTTGATGTTGAAAATTCTGATGAAGAGGACCAAGACGCTGTTGAAATTGCAAAAATGTTGCAAGAGGAAAACATCCAGTATAATGTAGAGGACGAAGTCGAAGAAGACGATGCTGTAGATGATCAGGAATCCTCTCGAACAGTTGAAGCTACTAGATTTGATAAAACCAAAAAAGAAAAAATTAGCATAACCTGTCCATTTGTTGTCCAAGAATACAATTAACACATGGGAGGTGTAGATCTTATGCACAGCTTTCTGGGAAGAATCCACATTACATTAAGATCAAAAAAGTGGTACTTGCGAATTTTTTTTCATTTATTTGATCTTGCAGTTATAAATTCGTGGATAATTTATAAAAAAAATGCTTGGGAAAGAAATTTGCCTTAAAAGGATATACTAACTTTGAGTCTATTTAGAAATGAGTTGGCCTGTGTTTTATGCAATAAAGGGACGAATTCCAAGCGCAGGCGTCCAAGCAGTTCAATTAAGCAAGAACTGTGTTCAAAGAGAAAAAGAGGTTCTACTACTCCTGCACCCCCAAAAGATATTAGAAAATATGGTTTTGAACATTGGCCAAAAGTACGAGGATCACTCAGATGTAAATATCCAAATTGCAAAGGCTATTCGACAATATTTTGTAGCAAATGTGAAGTAAATGTATGCTTCAATAAGAACAATAATTGTTTTTTCAATTATCATGTGGAATAAAAATAATATAAAAAGCTATATTTTACTTTGTGTCTTCTTTGTAATGAGTTAAACAAGTAGATTTGCATGTTGATGGAAATTTCCTTCATATGAGATTTTACTAATTTTCTGCTAATTACTTGAACTAAATAGTTTTTAATAATTTTTCCTTAATATAGAGCCTGAATTGTAGCAGTGTAATTCATTTCACAAAAAAATAAAAAATCATGCAATGAAGGGTTAATTCCAAATTATCGGTATACTTTATATTTAATTGAATTTGAAATATATCACTTATACGCACCATATTACTTGTAGTGAAATATTTACTCCGAAAAGTATGCAATAAAAATATTGGATTTTGTCTTCCATGAAAATAATAGAATTAAATATCACTCATACGACACATGCTATGAATATTTTGTTTTAATGTTAATGGAAGTGAATTATTAAATTTTAATTATGCAAAAAATCGATCAGGTATATTTAGAATGATACGTTATATTTGAAATGTTTTAATTCTTTAAGCAAAACTACGTAAGTCCCATCAAAGATATCAGTGTGAAATCGGAAGCTCTATAAATAATAAGAATGTATAATAAGAATAAGAAGGGAGTGGAGTTCCGAATATCGTTCAATTCTCAAGCTGTCAATGCCCTAAAACATGATAAAAGCAACAGGTTTTGCTGTCTATCAAGAAATTAGCTTTCAAGTCTTCCAATTGGAACAGTCGAATTTAAACATTTTATGACGACATTTTTTGACTAAACTTGTCATCTGGAAATACGATGTCTTCATTAAATGTCTAGAACATATTCGATGACAGTAAAACATACCCAATAGCGTCACGACGGGCCTGAAAGACCCATCTACTTTGCATGTTGTTTTGAACCAATTTTAACAAGCTAAAACTCAGAGTCTAACTTACCGTCCTTTATTTAAAATATTCACACAATCTTTATGTTATAAATTTAACAAAAGGTTCGTAACATATTCTTTAAGTATAAAAAGAGAGAAAATTTAATTCCAACAATATATAGTACGTGGAAAAAATAATGTTCTAGTATTTATTTCATTCACCCTATCTATTCTATGAAGTTGGTGCTGTTGGATTTCCATGTTATCATAACTTTAGCAATGAGTTAATATGTATATACCAAAGTGTTGACAAATGTTTATAAACACGATTAAAGCTTTATGTTACAAAATATTCTTATAGATGCACATACATATGTAAACTAAAGTATATGATTCATAACAAATGGAACAGTATCAAGAATATGAAATTCTTTGCATCATAAATTTTACACTGTCTTTCCTGTTTGCAAATATTTGCTGCGGTTTGAGAACACCTTAAAATCGGATTTGGGTGCCCTCGTAGCATAGTGGGTAGTGTGCTTCTTTGTTAGCGTGGGGGTCGAGGTTTCGATTTCCACCAGAGACTCCGGTTTGTGACAATACACCGAGCATATGGTTGAAGTTACTCGGCTCGTATATAATTAGAATATAATTTGTATTTGTATTGTAATAAATAAATAAATAAATAAATAAATAAATAAAAAAATAAATAAAAATAAATAAAAAAGCGGAATTAAATTGATATATCTTAAAGCTCTTTATGGATTCACTAGAAAACTCAATAAACTTATTGTAATATACGGTCACAACAAATTAATTTTTAAATAATTCAAGAACGTTTTATACATTGTTTGTCATAGCAACGTCGAAGTCGCCGTAGCGTAGTAGGTGGTGTGTTGGCATATTAGACGTGAGTCCAGGGCTCAAACATGTCAGATATCTCGAACAAAACGCAATATGAAAAAATATTTCGTCGGTGACTTCCTCTTAGTAGGTTTCTGCCAAAAACTGTGAGAGTAAATAAGATTGAAAAAAAGAAAAAAGAAAAGTTTCTAAAAAATCTGTCGTTTGGATTCGACTTTAAACTGTAGGTCCCGCCACTCATGGGTGAGAAGCTAGATCGTAATCCTGACTGAACGGTAATAATGACTAATTACGTACGTACGTATCATAACAATTTCAGCATTGCATTTTTTTATTATTTAAAGTTTAGTGTGTATTTGTGTGCATAGCAAGAATCAGTTCATCATAATGTGTAAACAATTTTATAAATTTTACGTTATAATTTGCAAAAATAATTGATGTATTTTATATTTATTTTATTTATATTTTTTATTTATTTTTTATTTCTATTCTATAATAAAACGGTCCTCACAACCTTAATTCAAAGTCCAGGGTTATTTCACGTTTCTCGCATTAATTAACAATATTGCGGATGCTAGCCATCTAGGGAGTGCCACATGCAGGCTGCTTGTCAATTTGACAACAGCAAAACAGGGATTGTTCAAGAGAAATGAAGAAGACAAATAAACTGACTCCACTAACTCCAAGATATCAATACCTTGTACAAGTATCCATAACACAGGTGCACATAGGGGAACTCTGAGTCTCAAAAGGTTAAGCAAGTGGCACATAAGAGATAGTTTGTTAAGTACGGTAGTATTACTCGCATGTCATTATATATACAGTAGCGAGAAAAAAATGCAACTCTATGTCATATGATATTCAATCGAGACTAGAAACTTATAACGGTACCCAATTCCACCCCACTTTTGTTTTGATTCGTTGGTTGTTAAATTTTATTAAAAACATCAGCAAGCGTTGTTTGCTTCTCTTTCTCTACTTATTTTTTTAGATTTGTTGAAAAAGTGTACAAATTTAGCGAGAAAAAAAAGTGCAACGCAATGTGTTAAAGGTAAAAGTAGGTCAACTAGAGTAATTAAAATAAAAGTTTATTAAAAAATTTGCAAATTGTAAATTTTCAAATAGAAATAGCTGTCACCAGATAGCAAATTCGCCATTATAAGGGCTTTGGAAGAAGGCAAATCAGTGAATGAAGTTGCTCATCAATTTAATATAAACAAATCAACGATTTGTCGGATTTCATCGCGATATCGTCAAACAAATATCGTGCAAAGAAAGCCAGGAAGTGGTCGAACTCGTAAATCGGCAGTAGATGTTACTAATTATGCAAACGAGCAATTAGGGCGTCCACACAACCAGAAACCGATTAAGAGAGGCAAATTTTCTCGCTAATGTATTTCCACAGTTCATTAATATAACAAAAATACTTTGTTAATATTCTTTCGATCCTGCAATAAAAAATCAAAGTATAGAAATCAGTGCTACCAAACGAATTTCTACCTCTTTGTCTCTTGTTATTTATAAGGCTAAAAAGAATGCAAATGCCATTCCGATAATGAAGGTTCATGTCAACTCCCCACAAATTTATTGTAAGAAGAAAAATTATTATTTAGCTTTGGCAGTAAGGCAGTTTGTTAAACACGAGTTGATAATGACTGGTAAGCAGTAAATCAATATTTCTCGAATGAAAACAACAAGGAAACTATCAGATTTATATATTCTATAAAATTCACTTTTGCAAGGAAATATTAATTTATTAACATTTTTAAAATTTGGATGAAGCGTCAATGAATTTGTGCAAAAGCCTTGTCTCATAGCTTTTTAATTGAATTTAATAAATGCAATCACGCTTTATTTTTTACGAATATCAATGGCAGTAGTAAAATACAATATTTATTATTGGCATTGTTTACCCATTCAAGTTGCATATTTTATTTAATTATTGTGTTCTCTTTTGTTTATTTTTTATGTTTGCTTTAATAATATATGATGAATAATAAAAACATAAATAATTGTAAAAAAAATAACTTAAATAGCAACAAAAAAATGCTTAAAATTTTGCTGAAGTCATAAATCAAATGTATCTACAAATCAACTGCAGTATACGCCGTAAATAAATAGTGCTTAAAAATATTTGTGGGGGACAAAAATATTAACCGTGTAAAGCTGGTAAATAACACGTAACTTCGTCAGCGGAATAGAACATATAATTGGTCATTACACCGATTCGGTCAGGATTACGATCTAGCTTCTCACATTACTTATGTTGTGTGTGTTAATTCTATACATAAGTGGTGCGACAGATTTTTGACAAACCTTTTCATGACAGCTTTATTTAATCTCAGAGTTTTTGCCAGAAATCTCCTGTGAGGCAGTAGCCGAAAAAATATTTTCTTTTTCATATTTCGTTTTGTTGGAGTAGTCTTACCTGGGATCTATTAAGATTAAGGTTTACATAATAAATTTCATGCGACAGAAACTCTCAGAGTAATTAAAATTGCCATGAAAAGTTTCTCAAAAATCTGTCGTTCGGAGTCAACCTTAAACTGTAAGTTCCGCCAATCTTGTATAAAATTAACACACAACATGACTGGTGTTGAGAAGCTAGGCCATAATCCAAACTGAAGGGTTGTAATGGCCAATTATGTATGTATAATATTGGAAAGTGAATCACGTGATGAGGTTATTGCTGCGATAACTCCAAATTGTCATTTGTGCCTATCGTGTGAAAAACTTCTTTGAACGAGCCCGTTCCAACGACTGAGCGTGGTGCAATTTCACAAACTTTGCATTTGTTTGGCACATTCCTTTTTTTGTTAAAAGGAGAGCTAAAGAACCGCAGCAGATATCGTTGTATTGAATGCTTGTAAGAGTAGCGTACCATATTAAATTTTCAGCGAGAGATAGCGAAAAAATTCGTCTCAATCTAGAAACGGGCAACGAAGCACAGCATATCACAAAAAACCCTAAGCCGTAAAAAGGAGAAGAAGAGTGCAGCTCACAGCCAAGCTCTGACTTAAACCTGCTCATGAACTCAAACATCTCCCACTCTCAGCAATGGACTCATAACAACGGCTTCAAATTTCACCTCGGGTACAAATATTCATATTAATGTCTTGGCAAAATAAGTCTTTTTCATATCTTTCTTGTTTTTGTTCTTCAACACTTTATTATTGTATTCTAGTGCTTACTATTTGATTTGATTTGATTGTTTTGAACATCCAGAGAACTTTTACGATGCCGTATTTTACGCTCGTAACCTAGATACAAGTTTATTTCAAGTCATTGAGAAAATATGCTTTATTAATGTGTAACGTAATAGAGTTAGTATTGCCACCTTTGCTATTTGGTATACATCGGTATGAAAAGGATATGAATAAAAATTCAGCATTAAATATGAAATAAAGTCACCATAGTCTAGTAGATGTGTGTTGACTTATTAAACGTGATGTCACGGTTCAAACTCCAAGTCAGACATCTAAAACAAAACGAAATATGAAAAAGTATATAAGTGTCAGAAGCTAGGTCGTAATACTGAGCGAATGGTTGTAATATAAAAATAAAATCATTATAACCCCTGTACATGGTAGTTCTAAAATTTAATCAGTTTAGATTCAGCCTGTGCCAAAATATAATTGAACAGTTGACCTTGAATTTAGGTTGTGTAATTCTAATTCGCTTGTAAGGAATTTGGTTTAAAAAATTTTTTATGGCGCTTAAAAAATGAGTTCTACTTTTTTGTCCGAGGTCTGGAATAATATCCGTTTAAAGTTCATATTGGCGTCTTACTTCTGACCAGTTTCTTGATGTGTCTTCTTGGTCACAGATTGATAGTTAAGGGAGCTGTATCCAGATTTTCAAGGTACATAATGGCAGATGTGTTTCCAGCATTTTTATACAAATTTAGAATACGAAATTAATTAAATTGAATTTAAAACTTTTAGATAGTAAAATTAGGTAAGGATAGGTCTGAGTGGTTGCTCTGATTTCACAAAGATTACTTGAGCACGCATAGCGGCCCGTTGTGATACCACGGGTGAACGCAGTCCCTGTACTGACCAAGATCCACCAAAATCAGGGAAGAGGAAGAAGTTGTTAAGTGCAAGGGCTGCACATCAAAAGTCGTTCCCATACTGGAAAACCAGCCAGAAAGTTTGATGAACGAAGCTATATATTTGATATCAATAGATGATAGCTCCGTCAAGCTGACAAGAAATGGAGAGCCAAATAGCCTATATCTACACCTGGCAAGAGACGGGCACTGACAAAGAAAGTGGTCTCCTCTTCCTAAGCGGATCTGCATCCACGGCAGAAATCGTTAAATGGGAGCCTCATTCTGTCCGCGTGTCTACCCATAATGCAATGACCTGTAAGCACGGCCACTGTGGTTGAGATGACGCCCCGACCAAGACCAAGTAATTGGTTGGTACGCCTTCTATCCATCATGGGCCAGGTGAGTCTAGCTGTGGAGCAGGACTCCTCATTGGCCCAGGATAGGTTGGCGTCCCGAGAGAATTTCCGCGCAATGTCCAACTTGACCGATGCAAATGGCATACCCAGTTCAATTGAAGAGGATTCCGGAAGGAGCGCACCAGCTCTGGCGAGCTCGTCGGCCCTGCAGTTTCCCGGAATATTACTGTGCCCGGGGGCTCACACCAGTGATACACTGGTGAAGCGCCCAGAAAGAAGGTCGAGACAGCGGCGACATTCCCTAACGATCCTAAAGTTATTCACGAAACACGATAGAGATCTTATCGCGGCCTGACTATCAGAAAAGACCGAGACGCGAGTAAAAGGAGCACCGTTGACGAGGATCCATTGAGCAGCCCGGTAATCGTTCGGCAGACGGAGAGAAATGTTCAGGTCCAGTTTCCCAGAGTAGACACCGCTTCCAACCCCATTATCGAGTTTAGAGCCGTCGGTATATATATCCAGGACTTCCGGGGGGACAACCGTATTATGATTCCAGTCGTCCCTACTCGAAATCAGAGAGTGGAAACCCCTATCGAGACAATATTCAGCAGGGATATAGTCGATGTTCACGGGGGCCACTGGATCAACCTCCAGAATAGTGGAGTGAACAGAAAGTACAATGTGCCAACGAGACAGGGCATTAAGTCTAGTCGCAGCAAACTTAGCCGCCTGCTTAGCTAGATGCACAGTAGGAAGCCAGTTGAGCATTGCGAACAAAGCTTTCGTGGGGGTGGTGCGCAGAGCGCCAGTTATGTAAATGGCCGCAGACCTTCTGACTATGTCAAGAAGTCTGACGTTGTATTGTGTGCTCAGAGCAGTCCACCAGAAAGCAACACCGTATAAGAGGTTGGGTTCGATGACCGTGGAATATATCCAACGCATAATCCTTGGGCGAAGACCCCAGCAGCAGCAGACAGCAGTAAGCAGCACGCGCCGCCTTACGTGCCCTAGTTGAGCTTGGGATCAAGGATCAGGCCCAGATATTTAACCCCGAGACTCAACGTTAGTCCGGTCCCGCATATACTAGGAAGGGAGAAAGTCGGAATTTTGTATCTCCTCGTGAAAAGAATCGTATCGGCCTTAGAAGGGTTAATAGACAGTCCAAAATCCCTACAATAGTCCAATACAATTGACAGCGCCAAGTTCAACTTGTCCGACAGTGTATGCGGACAAATACCCGACGCGGCAATGGCAATGTCGTCAGCGTAAGCAATGGCGTCATTGCCAGAGTGTTGCTAAGCAGTTTCTCTCTAAAAATGGTCCAATTAGTGCTCCTCCTATTGACCGGAAGGGAGATACTAAACTTGCTTTCGTTTGTTTTATTTTATATGTTTAACAAGCATATGAGTATACATTAAAGACCATTCACACACATGTTTAAAGATTGTTAGCTAACTGTCCAATACACATATTGCTAACTAATATAAATATTTTGTATTTGTGTTACCTATTAAATAAGCTTTAATATGTACTTACATATGTTACTAACCGTAATAAGTTTTTTGTATAAACATTCTTACCAGAAATACTATCCTGACAAAGCAAATATTCAGCATACTCTAGATTGTTTTCTCAAAGTTGAACATTTTTTTACATACACTCAGTAACGTATCCATATGCATGTATATATAGTATACATGTACATTTAACTAAACTTTATGCGTGCAGAAGAGACATTAAAGAAAAAATCTAACTTACTTGTGTACATTTTATAACTTGAGGGGTACAAAGATAAATGATCTGTGGTAAACCAAAAATTAATGCAAATCAAATGGTCACATGCTCGTACATACAATATATAGATGTCAGGTATATTCGCACTCGTGTTCTTCCAAATGGAATGTCATACATATATAATAGAATTGCATCTATGTGAGCTGAATTGTTCTTGTTTGTTGGATAATTGCGGAATAATTGCAAAACAGCAAGATAACTATACTCAGCCCCCAACTACCATTTTGTTTCGAAATCTGTCATTGAAAATTTCTGAAAATTTCAACATTAATTGAGACACTCATTTCAGCTATGCCATGCTCTCAATAAGTCAAGTTTGGCCTATGCTAATAAAAATGTTTTAATATTGTTACGAAAACGGAAACTGTGTTTTGCTTTTACATCGTTTAACATTAAAATTATAAACAAAGGCTACAAAAACAAAAACAATGAACTTGTTTACATGATGAACAAGTAAACAAATAATATCAACAGAACACCAGTATAAAAAAGTGATAAACAAGTAAACAAAAACGCCACAACAGAATAAATGTAAACAACATGTTTACAGTTATAGGGATTTCGAGCCTATACTCCTCGCCTATGGAACTCTGGTTTTCCTAGGTTTATATGCATACGTATAGCGTAATAAAATCTGAAACTTAATTCTAAAGTTATGATAACATTTTTCTTTTGGAGCTAGGCGACTGCAGAGCCTACCTTTATATATATAGTGTAATTACAAAGAGAATAATAAAACAAATAAAATATTTTCGAATTATTGTCGAAAACTTTCATTTCATCGAAAACTTTCATAACAATAGTAAATAATAAATATATATACGCTTGTATGTATATATCATAATATATTCATATGTAATAAACTGGATGCTTTTAAGTAATTGTTTAGACATTTTCGACTTCAGCATCAGTATACTATCAGTAAATACCAAAATTTATTTATTTACATAACAAATCTCAGTTGCTCATTAATTTAAATTATATGCATACATACATATATATCAAAATATTTCTCTATGCTTATAACTAATCACCTCGAATAAATCTTTTATTAATTAAAGAGTATTAAACGTAACTCAAGTGTTAAAAATAAAATTAAAAATTTATTTTTATAGTATATATTCAGTTTTAGATCACAGTACTTTTTTTGCTTTTCATATCTGCATTGCACATGTTTACAAATTATTACAGAAATATTACAAACGAGCAATTAGGGCGTCCACACAACCAGAAACCGATTAAGAGAGGCAAATTTTCTCGCTACTGTATTTCCACAGTTCATTAATATAACAAAAATACTTTGTTAATATTCTTTCGATCCTGCAATAAAAAATCAAAGTATAGAAATCAGTGCTACCAAACGAATTTCTACCTCTTTGTCTCTTGTTATTTATAAGGCTAAAAAGAATGCAAATGCCATTCCGATAATGAAGGTTCATGTAAACTCCCCACAAATTTATTGTAAGAAGAAAAATTATTATTTAGCTTTGGCAGTAAGGCAGTTTGTTAAACACGAGTTGATAATGACTGGTAAGCAGTAAATCAATATTTCTCGAATGAAAACAACAAGGAAACTATCAGATTTATATATTCTATAAAATTCACTTTTGCAAGGAAATATTAATTTATTAACATTTTTAAAATTTGGATGAAGCGTCAATGAATTTGTGCAAAAGCCTTGTCTCATAGCTTTTTAATTGAATTTAATAAATGCAATCACGCTTTATTTTTTACGAATATCAATGGCAGTAGTAAAATACAATATTTATTATTGGCATTGTTTACCCATTCAAGTTGCATATTTTATTTAATTATTGTGTTCTCTTTTGTTTATTTTTTATGTTTGCTTTAATAATATATGATGAATAATAAAAACATAAATAATTGTAAAAAAAAATAACTAAAATAGCAACAAAAAAATGCTTAAAATTTTGCTGAAGTCATAAATCAAATGTATCTACAAATCAACTGCAGTATACGCCGTAAATAAATAGTGCTTAAAAATATTTGTGGGGGACAAAAATATTAACCGGTTTAACAATTGTTTTCCTAAATAGATTCAACTGTGTAAAGCTGGTAAATAACACGTAACTTCGTCAGCGGAATAGAACATATAATTGGTCATTACACCGATTCGGTCAGGATTACGATCTAGCTTCTCACACTACTTATGTTGTGTGTGTTAATTCTATACATAAGTGGTGCGACAGATTTTTGAGAAACCTTTTCATGGCAGCTTTATTTAATCTCAGAGTTTTTGCCAGAAATCTCCTGTGAGGCAGTAGCCGAAAAAATATTTTCTTTTTCATATTTCGTTTTGTTGGAGTAGTCTTACCTGGGATCTATTAAGATTAAGGTTTACATAATAAATTTCATGCGACAGAAACTCTCAGAGTAATTAAAATTGCCATGAAAAGTTTCTCAAAAATCTGTCGTTCGGAGTCAACCTTAAACTGTAAGTTCCGCCAATCTTGTATAAAATTAACACACAACATGACTGGTGTTGAGAAGCTAGGCCATAATCCAAACTGAAGGGTTGTAATGGCCAATTATGTATGTATAATATTGGAAAGTGAATCACGTGATGAGGTTATTGCTGCGATAACTCCAAATTGTCATTTGTGCCTATCGTGTCAAAAACTTCTTTGAACGAGCCCGTTCCAACGACTGAGCGTGGTGCAATTTCACAAACTTTGCATTTGTTTGGCACATTCCTTTTTTTGTTAAAAGGAGAGCTAAAGAACCGCAGCAGATATCGTTGTATTGAATGCTTGTAAGAGTAGCGTACCATATTAAATTTTCAGCGAGAGATAGCGAAAAAATTCGTCTCAATCTAGAAACGGGCAACGAAGCACAGCATATCACAAAAAACCCTAAGCCGTAAAAAGGAGAAGAAGAGTGCAGCTCACAGCCAAGCTCTGACTTAAACCTGCTCATGAACTCAAACATCTCCCACTCTCAGCAATGGACTCATAACAACGGCTTCAAATTTCACCTCGGGTACAAATATTCATATTAATGTCTTGGCAAAATAAGTCTTTTTCATATCTTTCTTGTTTTTGTTCTTCAACACTTTATTATTGTATTCTAGTGCTTACTATTTGATTTGATTTGATTGTTTTGAACATCCAGAGAACTTTTACGATGCCGTATTTTACGCTCGTAACCTAGATACAAGTTTATTTCAAGTCATTGAGAAAATATGCTTTATTAATGTGTAACGTAATAGAGTTAGTATTGTCACCTTTGCTATTTGGTATACATCGGTATGAAAAGGATATGAATAAAAATTCAGCATTAAATATGAAATAAAGTCACCATAGTCTAGTAGATGTGTGTTGACTTATTAAACGTGATGTCACGGTTCAAACTCCAAGTCAGACATCTAAAACAAAACGAAATATGAAAAAGTATATAAGTGTCAGAAGCTAGGTCGTAATACTGAGCGAATGGTTGTAATATAAAAATAAAATCATTATAACCCCTGTACATGGTAGTTCTAAAATTTAATCAGTTTAGATTCAGCCTGTGCCAAAATATAATTGAACAGTTGACCTTGAATTTAGGTTGTGTAATTCTAATTCGCTTGTAAGGAATTTGGTTTAAAAAATTTTTTATGGCGCTTAAAAAATGAGTTCTACTTTTTTGTCCGAGGTCTGGAATAATATCCGTTTAAAGTTCATATTGGCGTCTTACTTCTGACCAGTTTCTTGATGTGTCTTCTTGGTCACAGATTGATAGTTAAGGGAGCTGTATCCAGATTTTCAAGGTACATAATGGCAGATGTGTTTCCAGCATTTTTATACAAATTTAGAATACGAAATTAATTAAATTGAATTTAAAACTTTTAGATAGTAAAATTAGGTAAGGTTAGGTCTGAGTGGTTGCTCTGATTTCACAAAGATTACTTGAGCACGCATAGCGGCCCGTTGTGATACCACGGGTGAACGCAGTCCCTGTACTGACCAAGATCCACCAAAATCAGGGAAGAGGAAGAAGTTGTTAAGTGCAAGGGCTGCACATCAAAAGTCGTTCCCATACTGGAAAACCAGCCAGAAAGTTTGATGAACGAAGCTATATATTTGATATCAATAGATGATAGCTCCGTCAAGCTGACAAGAAATGGAGAGCCAAATAGCCTATATCTACACCTGGCAAGAGACGGGCACTGACAAAGAAAGTGGTCTCCTCTTCCTAAGCGGATCTGCATCCACGGCAGAAATCGTTAAATGGGAGCCTCATTCTGTCCGCGTGTCTACCCATAATGCAATGACCTGTAAGCACGGCCACTGTGGTTGAGATGACGCCCCGACCAAGACCAAGTAATTGGTTGGTACGCCTTCTATCCATCATGGGCCAGGTGAGTCTAGCTGTGGAGCAGGACTCCTCATTGGCCCAGGATAGGTTGGCGTCCCGAGAGAATTTCCGCGCAATGTCCAACTTGACCGATGCAAATGGCATACCCAGTTCAATTGAAGAGGATTCCGGAAGGAGCGCACCAGCTCTGGCGAGCTCGTCGGCCCTGCAGTTTCCCGGAATATTACTGTGCCCGGGGGCTCACACCAGTGATACACTGGTGAAGCGCCCAGAAAGAAGGTCGAGACAGCGGCGACATTCCCTAACGATCCTAAAGTTATTCACGAAACACGATAGAGATCTTATCGCGGCCTGACTATCAGAAAAGACCGAGACGCGAGTAAAAGGAGCACCGTTGACGAGGATCCATTGAGCGGCCCGGTAATCGTTCGGCAGACGGAGAGAAATGTTCAGGTCCAGTTTCCCAGAGTAGACACCGCTTCCAACCCCATTATCGAGTTTAGAGCCGTCGGTATATATATCCAGGACTTCCGGGGGGACAACCGTATTATGATTCCAGTCGTCCCTACTCGAAATCAGAGAGTGGAAACCCCTATCGAGACAATATTCAGCAGGGATATAGTCGATGTTCACGGGGGCCACTGGATCAACCTCCAGAATAGTGGAGTGAACAGAAAGTACAATGTGCCAACGAGACAGGGCATTAAGTCTAGTCGCAGCAAACTTAGCCGCCTGCTTAGCTAGATGCACAGTAGGAAGCCAGTTGAGCATTGCGAACAAAGCTTTCGTGGGGGTGGTGCGCAGAGCGCCAGTTATGTAAATGGCCGCAGACCTTCTGACTATGTCAAGAAGTCTGACGTTGTATTGTGTGCTCAGAGCAGTCCACCAGAAAGCAACACCGTATAAGAGGTTGGGTTCGATGACCGTGGAATATATCCAACGCATAATCCTTGGGCGAAGACCCCAGCAGCAGCAGACAGCAGTAAGCAGCACGCGCCGCCTTACGTGCCCTAGTTGAGCTTGGGATCAAGGATCAGGCCCAGATATTTAACCCCGAGACTCAACGTTAGTCCGGTCCCGCATATACTAGGAAGGGAGAAAGTCGGAATTTTGTATCTCCTCGTGAAAAGAATCGTATCGGCCTTAGAAGGGTTAATAGACAGTCCAAAATCCCTACAATAGTCCAATACAATTGACAGCGCCAAGTTCAACTTGTCCGACAGTGTATGCGGACAAATACCCGACGCGGCAATGGCAATGGCGTCATTGCCAGAGTGTTGCTAAGCAGTTTCTCTCTAAAAATGGTCCAATTAGTGCTCCTCCTATTGACCGGAAGGGAGATACTAAACTTGCTTTCGTTTGTTTTATTTTATATGTTTAACAAGCATATGAGTATACATTAAAGACCATTCACACACATGTTTAAAGATTGTTAGCTAACTGTCCAATAAACATATTGCTAACTAATATAAATATTTTGTATTTGTGTTACCTATTAAATAAGCTTTAATATGTACTTACATATGTTACTAACCGTAATAAGTTTTTTGTATAAACATTCTTACCAGAAATACTATCCTGACAAAGCAAATATTCAGCATACTCTAGATTGTTTTCTCAAAGTTGAACATTTTTTTACATACACTCAGTAACGTATCCATATGCATGTATATATAGTATACATGTACATTTAACTAAACTTTATGCGTGCAGAAGAGACATTAAAGAAAAAATCTAACTTACTTGTGTACATTTTATAACTTGAGGGGTACAAAGATAAATGATCTGTGGTAAACCAAAAATTAATGCAAATCAAATGGTCACATGCTCGTACATACAATATATAGATGTCAGGTATATTCGCACTCGTGTTCTTCCAAATGGAATGTCATACATATATAATAGAATTGCATCTATGTGAGCTGAATTGTTCTTGTTTGTTGGATAATTGCGGAATAATTGCAAAACAGCAAGATAACTATACTCAGCCCCCAACTACCATTTTGTTTCGAAATCTGTCATTGAAAATTTCTGAAAATTTCAACATTAATTGAGACACTCATTTCAGCTATGCCATGCTCTCAATAAGTCAAGTTTGGCCTATGCTAATAAAAATGTTTTAATATTGTTACGAAAATGTAAACTGTGTTTTGCTTTTACATCGTTTAACATTAAAATTATAAACAAAGGCTACAAAAACAAAAACAATGAACTTGTTTACATGATGAACAAGTAAACAAATAATATCAACAGAACACCAGTATAAAAAAGTGATAAACAAGTAAACAAAAACGCAACAACAGAATAAATGTAAACAACATGTTTACAGTTATAGGGCTTTCGAGCCTATACTCCTCGCCTATGGAACTCTGGTTTTCCTAGGTTTATATGCATACGTATAGCGTAATAAAATCTGAAACTTAATTCTAAAGTTATGATAACATTTTTCTTTTGGAGCTAGGCGACTGCAGAGCCTACCTTTATATATATAGTGTAATTACAAAGAGAATAATAAAACAAATAAAATATTTTCGAATTATTGTCGAAAACTTTCATTTCATCGAAAACTTTCATAACAATAGTAAATAATAAATATATATACGCTTGTATGTATATATCATAATATATTCATATGTAATAAACTGGATGCTTTTAAGTAATTGTTTAGACATTTTCGACTTCAGCATCAGTATACTATCAGTAAATACCAAAATTTATTTATTTACATAACAAATCTCAGTTGCTCATTAATTTAAATTATATGCATACATACATATATATCAAAATATTTCTCTATGCTTATAACTAATCACCTCGAATAAATCTTTTATTAATTAAAGAGTATTAAACGTAACTCAAGTGTTAAAAATAAAATTAAAAATTTATTTTTATAGTATATATTCAGTTTTAGATCACAGACCTTTTTTTGCTTTTCATATCTGCATTGCACATGTTTACAAATTATTACAGAAATATGTTTACACAAATTGAACAAAATGATTATAGTAGTTTGAATTTTTAAGTATTTTTAAAAATATTTTTCTTCTTTTTTTCATAGATTCCATTCATTAATTTTTCTTGTAGATATGATGTCCTTTTAAAAAAAACCCACAAATTGTTTTGAAAATTTATTTTTATTACATACATACATAATTGGTCTTTACAACCTTTCAGTCAGTATTACGGCCTAGCTGCTCACACTTATGTTGTGTGTATTAATTTTATACATAAGGGACAATGGCCCTGAGGCCATTTTTGAATGCAAGTTTAAACTCGAGATTAAGTTAATCTCCAGTTAAACTTCGTTTTCAGTTTTTGAGTTTACTTAATCTTGAGTTTAACCTTACGGTTAAGCAGTTAATCTCGAGTTTAAACCACCAATGTAGCTGGTTTAAACTTGAGATTAACTATGAAAAGTAGTTGACAAATTTTATTTAAAAAAAGCTTTTAAGTGAGGGAAAGCCGAATAAGACAAATATATAAGGGACTATGAATTATATAAAACACAAATTGACAATAGACAGTCTTAATTTATTTATTATTTTAAGAAAATAATTTTTTTACATAAAGATCAATAGTATTCATCTTTTATTTGTTTGTTTTTGTTATATACAAAAGCAAATGGTTGTGAAACACTTTGCAAAAGTAGTAAACATAACAAAATAAACGAAAAAATGTTGCCATTTTTGCTTATAAGTACGGCAGAACTACAAGGTTAATCTCCAGATTTTTGAGAAACTTTTCATTGCAATTTTTTATTTATTTATATTATTTGAACCCAGGCTTTACGTCTAATAAGCCACCACACTACCTACTAGACTACGGCGACTTCGATTTTTTTTAATATATTTTTATTAACCAAATGTAAATTCATGAATATATTAACAAATTTCCAACAACTTTAACAAAATTGTTAAATGCTTTGAATTAAACCAAATATAAACATCCCTAACTGTACATTTTATTAAACAATAAATTATATTTAAATACGCGTGCTACATTTTGGTACATAGACCTCCCCTACCTCCTAAGCAAGTGTAATTAAATCTATGTCGGGGATTCTAACTTTTAGAATATAGAAATACCTCTTTAAATTTGCAGAGAAAAGAATAAAAGAAATGGGATCATCTGGTGGGACTACCTCAAATTGGAAATTTCATAATGTTGTTCCTTGAATAATTTGAAGTAATGCTACAAATAGTGCTAAGGTTTTGCAAACATTTTCATTTGCACGATACAACATTTCATTTATTTGAATACATCAGATGCAAATCGCTTGGCACCGTGAGAGTTACAGTCTTTACCACCGGCGGTGTCACAGACACTACAATCTTCGCTGCAACAGCCGTTGGAAATCCTCGTAATGTTGTGCTGTTTCCACACACACACAAAGTGTTTCTTTCAGCCGACACAACCTTGACATCCTGTGGAAAAAGAGAAAAAATTTAAGTGAAGTAGTAAAAGTAATGAAGGAGCAAAATCTAATGTTAAAAACTTTTTTACCCTTGGATATTTGTTGTTTTTGCTTCAAGCGCAAAAATTTTACACTACAAAAGTTCTAAAAACTTAAGCATTTGTATTTATTTATATCACTACGCAAGTGATTACTATACTATATAATATATTCATATATATATTCACTTCACCTCTTTTTGCTTCTCACTATATTCGGTTTCCTATTCATTTTTCAAATTCCTAAATGAACACCTTTTTTTGACTGACATGAGTTTAGTGGTCATTTTACATTGTAAATGCAAGTTGATTGAGTTTCTTTTTATATCGTTGTGAGTTGCTAACGTCAAGCCCAGTTGCCTCCAATTTATAACAATTGAAAACAAATTTGTCAAAGTTTAATCCATTCACTTTAACTTCATATTTTATTGTTTAACACTTAATTGTCATTTCTGTGTTTTTGTCACGTGTGCTTCAATGGTGCAACACCTTTTCTGTTACAATTTTACCATTTTTTACAAGCCATCATGTCATTGAAGAAAGTCGTGATATTCGTTTTGCTCTTTTGATTTTAAATTTAAAAATTAAGAAATTGTGAACGTATGATTTTATTATGAAATTGTGTGTGAATAAAGGTTTAACAACAGAGCATTGATTTTAATCTGCTACTAAAAACAACAAACTGTTAGTCAATGCCTTGAGAGTATCATGTGTATAAAGAGTCCTTCGAAATGTGTTTTCTTATACCGTGATAAGGTTTTAAATACATACATACATATATAATTGGTCATATCAACCCTTCAGTCAGGATTACTACCTAGCTTCTCGTGCTAGGTACACTCATGTCGTGTTTGTTGATTTTATACATGAGTGGCGGGACCTACAGTTTAAAGCCGTCTCCGAAAGACAGCTTTTTGAGAAACTTTTAATGGCAATTTTATTTAAATTTTTGCCAGACATCTGCTGAGAGGAAGTTGCCGAACAAATATTTTTTTACATTTTCGTTTTGATGTCGACCTGCGATTTGAACCGTGAAATGAAACTAACCTTCTCGAAAACCTTTTATTTTACATATTACGATCTTTTTTGTTCCAGACTTTTGTCGACTCCTAAGAACCATTTTATTCAGACAAAATTTGAAGATCTCCGCTTTTGGTGAAGGGTTCCACTCTTAGTAATTGTACTCTATTAATTTTTTTGTTGAACTATGATTCCACATATTATTAAAAGCACTGAGTTGAGACTTGGGATTGTAAAAGTTTAAAGCAGATGAAAGGTGTGAGTACATCGAGTACGACTACAAGTAAGACGAGTTAACTTATTTGCATTCACTTTAATATTCTACTTTTTCAACCATTGGTTCAATGGAGTTCATACCTGTTAAATTTCGATTAGAATTAGTAATCAATTACATTACTATGAACAAATTTTTCGATACTAATTGATTACTCTGAGAGTAAATATGATTGCCATGAAGAGTTTCACAAAAATCTGTCGTTTGGAGTCGACTTTAAACTGTAGGTCCCACCACTCATGTATAAAAAATTAACGCACATACGTGGTGTGAGAAGAATTATTTATGTAATTGATTACGATTACAAAATAATCAAAAAATATTCAGGAGTATTGGCGATTAGTTTAATATTCAAAAAGAATCAAAAGTAATCAAAAAATAATCAAATTGTTTTTAATAATTTTTTTGATTATTACCAAATATTCAAAAAGAATTGAAAGTAATTACTGAAAATAATTTGATTACTTTTGGATTACTTTTGATTCCTTTTGAATAATAATCCTGATTATTTTCTGATTATTTTGTAGTCGTAATCAATTATTAACTGTTTTAACCAAAAATAATCGTAATTGTAATCATTATTTCACTATTCAAAAAGAAGTAATGAAATTAATAACCATTACTAAATTTAAAAAATATTTTACTTTAATACTTCGTTGTTGTTAAAAAATATTTTAATTGCGCAGAATAGCTTGCATTCATCACACTCGATGAATTGTTTATTGTGAAAAAATAATAATTAAGTAAAGGCTTAAAATACTCTATGGTCGAAAACAGGCCATAATCTAATATGGCATATGTATGTAATAATACAGCAACTGTAATAATAATGAATTATGATATGCTTACACAAAAAAAACTCCTAATTGTTTTCCTGAACGTATGAACTTTTACAACAACAATGAACAATTACTTTTACAATTACTTCAATCGTTGATATTACGAATCCGAATTAAGAGATTGATCGGTACCATAAAACATACAGCCATACCTACCTGACTTGACCACTTTAGAAAAGTATTCATATTCGTCATATTCGGCATTATCTCAAACAAAAATTATTTACTGTTTTTAATTCTCTAATGTCAGAGATTGTTCACATTGCATATTATAACCTCTGATCAGCTTGGCTTTGTTGAGCAGTTTTATGTTTTTTTTTTTTTTTTTTTTTTTGTAGTCTATGGGATTACATTTAAAGAATAACTACAATTTAATATGTGTACTGTCAAACTTTTAAAAAACTCATTCAAATGCATAAGAAATTTATCTAGAATTTTTGGAAACATTTTTTATAATTGTGCTTTAAAATTAATATAAAAGTGAATATAAAAAAATTATTTCCCATGAAATCGCCGTAGGCTAATAGGTAGTGTGTTGGCTTATTAGACTTGAAGCCTCGGTTCAAACCCCAGGTCAGACATGAAAACGAAATATGAAAAAATATTTCTTCGGCGACTTCCTCTCAGCAGATTTCTGGCAAAAACCCTAAGAATAAATAAAATTGCCATGAAAAAGTTTTTCAAAAATCTGTCGTTCGGAATCGACTTTAAAACTATAGGTCCCGCCACTCATGTCTAAAATAATAACACACACTGCATCAGTGCTAGGTCTTAATCCCGACTGAATGGTTGTAATGACCAATTGTGTATGTATGTATGTGAATTTCCCACGTCCGTTGCTCGGTGCAGTGTAACAGACCAGAGTTTATGGTGGTAATAAAACCCACGGTCCTAATAGTCAAGCACACTACACACTTGACTACCAGGCACCCGAAACTACTGATTTATCTTAGTGAATTGCATTCAATACTACATTTTATTTTTTTTTTTTTTAGCAAAACTAGACGAAAAGTTTACTAAGCATGTTGTGGTTTGAAAAATGTGATTGTCAGTATTCGCAGCGCAAATTATAGTTAGGCGTTTACCATCTAAAGAAGCCGTTATTAAGATCTGAAATTCTTGCCAAAATCTAGAGCCTCATTTTAATTAAGATTCATTATTGCTGAATCAAATTTTATTCGTTTAGAATACTTACGCACTCCATTCCATAGATATTTTGATAAATATTCTTAAATATTTTTGAAGGATTTCATATATATTGTTGTCCTTTAATTTATTAAAGTTCAAAACGACTTCGATTTTTTTCAAAGTAAAATCCATGCGAAAAACTTTACTGTTTCCTTTTGTATTTTCTTCTATTCCAGGCATTATTTCCTATCAACAGCTCCAGTTTGATCCTAAAAAATTTATATTTATTGTGTTTTCACAAAAAAGAAAAAAAAATGGTTTCATTGTTATTGTTGTATAAGTTTTACATCATTTTATCTGGAATCAACATAAAAACTGTTCTTGTACCCATTAGCTAATGTATGCAACAGTCATAAATTTGTTAAACTATAAATCTGGGTTAGTCAGTTAGTCACTTTTACTATTATTATGGTTAATTTACGATGTTTGGACTGGGAGGTTAAATTTAGACATCGAAGTGGCATTAAATCTTTTTCATTAAAAAATTGTGTATTTTTTATATAACAAATATTGTTGTCATCAAAAGGAAAGAACACTTGAGTATGAACCTATTGTAGTATACATGTTAGGGCCATTATTGCAACCTGCCGTTAACTAAAAGAAGAATTTTAACGGGCAGATAAATTGTTTTTCATTATTATAAGTGGACAATATGGTAGAAGTGAGCGTTAAGCTATCGGTAACTTTTAAAATTAAGTTTATGTTTGAACTTGCCATATATACATATTATTTTCAATATGGCAACTTCAAATGTAAAACGGGCAAACGGGACTGAGTAATACGCATTTAATCCGTTTCTAATCCCTGGTTTACCATTTCGTAGTACAATTGTGCAGAGAGAACTCACACACATTCATGTGGCGGATGCTTTACCATTTTATTTCAGTATAACACTCAAAAAATATTTTATGTTAAAAATGTTCTATGTCATTAACTCGGCATATTTCATATTTATTTCTTATTTTGTGGCATATCATAATTTTTTTAAATGCTTTGAAATGCTCGCTTTTCTTCTATTAATAAAAAATGGATAGCCAAAGATGGATAGCTTTATGTTCTTTTAATAAAAATATGGATTTTTTATTTTATTTTTATTTATCTTAAATTACTAAGCCAAAGATAGATAGCTTTACGTACATATGTATGTTGATGAAATGAAAATAAAAATAGCGTATATTACTAACACTTTTCTATGGCTGTAAATAAATACATTCTCTCACCTTATTTTCTCTCTCTTGCTCACTAATCTCACTTCTCGTTTTTCAAGTGATTAATTCGAACAGGTCCCAGTGGCATGTACTCGAAGATTTTCCAGTCTCAATGCTCGTTGCTCGCCTGATTCTGAGGCTCGTAATGCTTTTTCCTTCGGTGCTTGAGGTGTAGGTCGACCAACTGCTTATCGCTTTGGAGGCATGATTGCAAGGGAACGACGTGAAAAATGCGTAGAAATTCATTTGAATCTCACAATGTACCCAATCCAATTGAACCGGATGCTCAAACATGGATAGAAATGTTAATATTGACGGTGATCACCAATTCGTTGAAATAATAAGCGGCAAAAAGTAACATTCCAGAATTGTTAAAATCGATGTTAAAAATTTTGTAGAAGAAATTTAAGCATAAATTTTTGTGGTACCTATTTACCTTATATCTCTTCCAAACAACGTAAACTTATATCTATGTACATATTTTAAAAGATGGAAAATCATTTTACACCAAATGTTATTAAAATCATAAACGATGAATCCTAAAATGTCTGGTATTTGTCGGATCAACACATCATCAAATGCACAGTTTACGATTTAATTCATTTTGAGTAATTTTCAGTAACGCCACCTATCGGAAATTGGTCATACCAACTAAGGAACCTTCGTCGGTTCATGCGCGACTTACAGACAAACATTCATGCTTATATAGAAGAAAATATTTTACGAAACTTTTGTTAAATTTATAACATAAAGATTGATTAAATATTTTAAATAAAGGACACGAAGTTTTAGCTTGTTAAAATAGGTTTCAAAACAACATGCAAAGTAGATGGGTCTTGCAGGCCTGTTGTGACGCTATATGTATGGTATGTTTTATTATCATCGAATATCTCCTAGACATCTAATGCAGACTTTGATATTTCCAGCTAGACAGGTTCAAGCAAAAAATTGCGTTATAAAATGTTAAAATTGGAAGACTTGAAAGATATTTCAGTTAAGCTTGCAAGCGAAAATTTTTGCTTTTATCATGTTTCAGAGCATTGATAACTTGAGAATTTAACGAAATTCAGAAGGTATTTTACTCCACTTACTTCTTATTCCTTCATTCAATTGCTTCACTCTTTTTATAGTATATAATATAGCTTCCGGTTTCACACTGAGATCTTTGAGGGGACTTATGTGGTTTTGCTTAAAGAATAAAAACATTCCAAAAATAACATGACATTCTAAATATATCGATTTTTCGCAAAATTAGAATTTAATAATTCAATTACATGCACATTTCATACAAAATATCCATAACATGTGTCGTATGAGTGATATTTAATTCTGTTATTTCCATGGTCGACAAAATCCAATCTTTTTATTGCATACTTTTCAGAGTAAATACTTCAGTACATGTAATATGGTGCGTGTAAGTAATATATTTCAAATTCACTTAAATATACAGTATACCTTTAATTCGGAATTAAACATTTACAAGCTAATATGACAGTTCTCGTGCAGTTTTTAAAATCAAATTTTTCATCTTACACTTATCAAAACCTACAGTATAATAGGACTTACATGTAACTCACAACTATATTACTATTAGTATTTTTTTTGCTAGATTATGTTTCATCATTATTTTAAAGTCTAAATAAAAATTTATTGGCACCAACGTTTTGGTTCAAATAAATTTCTAATGAAAATTTGTCTAATTTTGTATCTCGGTCCCAAACACCAAGCATAGTCAAAGTTTGAACTTTTGCTGGTATTTTACATTTGTCGTATATTTGTTGGTTTTGGTAACGATCGTTTGATATATCTAGTCAACTGCAGAGATCTGAAGATTTTTTGATTTTATTCTTTGCTCTAGTTATAGGACCAAGATCTACGCGCAAGGCTCCGTTGTTGTGAACTACAATTGAAGTATAATCCCGGTTAGAAATTAAATATTATTTCAATCATATGCCGCGGTTGGCCTCACAGTACCTCATTCGATCAGACCAATTTTCTTGCACTTAAGAAAATATATTATAACGAGAATATAAACATTTATCGTGTTTAAAACCCGTTGTAAACATAGGAATCGACATTTGCCATTAAAAAAAAAATAAAGATCAGGAAACGAGGTTTATTGTGGATGCACTTTATTGATAAATCTTTTATATACAAATTCAATTTCAAATAAATGATTATTACAAATTTAAACACTTATAGTCTATTCTCTTCAAAAATTTGAACAACTTTTACGTCAGTTCTTAAATGCTGTCATGATTCTTTAGAGAAAAAGACTAACATTTAATCAACAGGGAGATTAAAAGGAAGAAAACCAACTTGGGTAGCATGCCTATCCGCATACATCTAAGCCATTAAGTAAGCTTTTTATGTTGTCACTAGTAAAATATGGCAGCCATGCTGTCTACATGAATTGGTTATGTTGTACAAATTTCTTTAACTTCCTCCAGTCCAGTCTTCCGAGATAAGTTATGTGTGATATTGTATCACCCTAAAAAGTTGGTGTCTCAAGTTTACGAGTTCTGGGTAGTGATATAAAAATTACTCCATCGTTTCAATGCCTTCAAAATATGCCATGCATTCACAGCGTCAATATGGTTATATGTAAGGCGAAGAGTGCCGTGAGTACGCTCAGTAGTGTTGCCAGGTCAGCCTTATCCGGTTTTAAAATACTCTGAGATTTCCTCTTCCTAATGTGGCACTGTTCCATAATAGTCGGTATGCTATTTCAGCCCACATTGTCAGGTCGGTCTTCAATGTAGTAGAAGGTCTTGGTTTATCCAAGTTTATGGTATGTAATAGTCTGGCTCTCTTAGCCCGAATGTTCGCTTCCACATTTCTAATCACTTTACAGTGACGAGTGACAGTTTCATTCTCGGAATAATTTTTAATCGAGTTTATTAAGCCAATCCCTGAATTTTATTGCCCTAATTGTAGTTCGACTTTCAGTTAAGATTTTAAAATTCCGGTTAGTTGAAGAATCTCAAATCTACACCGCAAACGGTAAGAAATTGCAAACAAATGTTCGGATTTATAGAAAAGTTTAAGCTAAATTGCTCAACGCGTGTGTGTTAAAAAGTGGTTTAGCGTATCCGAAAGTGCTGTAACTTCAGCACAGTTGCTCTTTAATTATAGTAATTCTTCTTATCTCTATTTTGTCATTGGGTTAACTTCAGCCATTATTTATTTTTTTTAAATTGACATTGAAATTTAATACTACAATTTTGCTTGAAATACTTAAATTCAACCAGTAACAATGTATTTTGAGTCTTTCAAAAACCGACTGACTGAAGAGATATCTTCTTTACAATAAATAAACCAACCTATTCCAATCCTGTGGAATAGTAAATTAAATTTTATCCCTTAAGGTCAAACAGAAATTTAATTTAATCCAATTCCTCCTTGTTCAATAAAATAAGCGGCAGCTACTATTGATGTTTAAATATCCACAAGGTAGATAATCTACGTGTGTTTGAGAAAATATGTTCTCAAATACTCTGCCCTCACAGTCAAACAAATGCTTCTATTGAATTCGCGGCAATTTATAAACTGGTCTTTTATTTTTTAGAAAAAGGAAAATCGTCTTTTGAAGGAAAATAATGGAGAAAATGAATTTGTAGTGGACGAAGGAAAAGATAAGGCAGTCAATGTAAAAATTCAATGAAAGGCAAACATTTCACTTTATCTCGATATTGTGATATTGTGAACAAATTTTCTTTGGTTTTTTATTTTTTGGAATTATTGTATATTCTATTTTTTATTATTACGTTTTTATTATATTCTTATTCAATTTTATTTTTTAAATAAATTGTATACAAATTGAATAAAATCGTTTTAAACTTATTCCAAGAAATTAACTACGAATACGAATAATTAAAATAAGAGTCAGCCACAAATACAGGTAGCAGCAAACATATTTTCCCTGCGGTAAATGTTTGCCACAGCAATTTATTTAATTAAATTGTTAAAATAATAAAATTGGTGCTCTCATAAATAAAAATTAGTTTCATCAACCAAAAAAGAAATAAATAGAAAACGTATAAAAGAAAAAAATTTCAATTAATTTCTCAACTATTTTCATTCTACTGTTAAGCGAAAATTAGTATTTTTCATAACAATTAGGACATGTTTTGTACATCCTTAGGACAGAATATAAAATAAAGTATCTAAAATAAGCAAAAAATATAACAAAAAAATTTTAAGTCACTAAGCCAAGCAAATAATACGAAAAAATTACATTAAAATTACAAAAAAAGTTTCTTTTTGCTGTCCACAACTAGTCGGCTTTGTGTTGACTTTTAATGCAAAAGGAAAACAAACCTTTATATGAGACTTTCTGCACAAATAAAACTAAACTACTTTTAGTTTAATTTTTTTTAATACTTTTTGACTGAAAATTTCAAACTCATTTCATTTTAATTCTTAAAAAAAACAACAGCAATAAATAGCATTAAGTTCTTAACGTATAAAACATAAAATTACTCATCCATCACATAAGATGTAAAAAATATTTCCTGAACCTGATATATGTATGTTTTAACACATCAGCCAAACGCTTTAGTTGCATATCATATATTTGTCGATTTGTTATATGTGTCTGTAAAGTTTTTATTAATGCGTGTTACTAAAGAATTTCAAGATTGAAGGCTAGACTTTCTCCTTAGCCTTTGTGTTTTTTAATAATAAAAAGAACTCTGTCTTTTCTTAAATTAATTCAGGTTTTATTGAAGCCTCTTGCTTTCTTGAAATTCAATCTTGAACTTAAAACTAAGATTAAACTAGAATGACCAGAAGGTCTTCAATGCTCAAATAACAAAAGAGATTAAATTAATAACTCAAATACACTGTTATACTACAAAAAAAACTCAAATTAGGAACTTCATTGTGAATAATAAAAAAAATGATAAAAAGAAAAAGATAATTAGAGTATTCTCTCTACACTGAACAAAATAATAAAAATAATATACAAAAGAAATTAAATAAAAATAATAGAAAATAATATACAAAGTAATTAAATACAAATATTGTTGAAGTCGCTTCAACATACTCCCCCCTGAGAGTGGCAAGAGCATCCTCTCCATACTCCAGACACGATCCATCCAAATGTAGATGCTTGGGCTATGGGAACATCGAGGGACGACTGCTCAATATCTGCTTTTAAAATTCTTCGAGCGACGTCATTACCCAATACTCCGTCAATCTGCTTGCAGGAATCAAAAAATGGATGCGCTAGGGGCTCGTACTGTCTAAAGTGCTGAAGCAATGAAGCATCCAAAATTGGGTCCGGCATATCAACATCCAGTTGTTCCTGTATGTGTAGGTCTACCACAAACTCATCTTCTCTTTCGTGAGGAAAACTTGGCTCCAAGATGAAACGACCGTATACTTCTCCTCGAGATCATATCGGCCTAAATTCGGGAAGTATTTTAGCCACATCCCACAGGATATAAGAGCGCTCTGCTTGCCTGTCTAACACAAATACTGTGAACATCTTCGCACCCTTAAAATTAAGGTTCACTCTCACGATAGGCTTGATTGGCCAAGATGTCGTGATCGATGTTTGGGTTGACACGTCTTCTTTAACTGGAGTTGAAGCCTTCTGACGGTTTGCTCGTGGTGGAGTTTGGGTAGCCTGGCTGAATAACATTCTATTTGGATAACTCGGAGTCTCGGTTGCAGCATTGACGAATACCTTTTTTACGGCCCCTTGTGATGTTACTTTCTTTATAATAATAGTTTCTTCAAGATGAAGTTCATCGGCCAGAGTTGCCAATTTAATGTCCTCTAGGTGAGGGGTCGCGGCTTGCTGAGTTACCACTGGTGTTGTTGGTGAGGTGACTGCAGAATCTTGATCGGCCGCAGGTTTCTCACGAAGAGGCTCAGCGGGCACGTCCTTTTTCTTTTCTTCTGGGTGTAAGAGAGTGTGATGAAAAGCATTACAAGGCTGCCCATCAACTATCGCTGCACATCGTTTTGTCGAAGGACACTCATTTCTGAAGTGATTGTAGGCGAGGCAATTAAGGCAAAAACCTTTAGCTCGTGCCGATTTCCAGCGCAAACCAACACTGAGGTCTCTAAAAGGCTTACAGTACTGCAGGGGATGGTTGACGTGGCAAATGTGACAACGTGGGCGCTTGTTCATCTCCATCTAGGTTGATAATAAAAGAAAGAAATATATACAGTGTTAAAAATACCTAGTGCGATTGAGTTTTCTAATTTTCTATTTTCGTTGGGGAATTTCATACATTATTCATTAGATTTTGGCGGGAGTTTACTTTCTGTATTATTAGTTGGTAGCAAACATAATTTTACAACTGGACGTAAAATTTTACCATTCTTTGTGAGAACTTCAGCAACTCTTATTTTGCCGTCTCGACCATAAATAACGTTGGTAACGCGACCAAGGAGCCACTCGGTAGGTGGTAGAAGGTCTTCTTTGACTATCACAATATCGTTTGGTTTAAGGTTGTCGCGTTCCTTCTGCCATTTAAAACGTTTCTGGAGCTCGGTGATATATTCAGACTTCCAACGTCGAGCAAAAATATGTTGGAGTGCTTTCAATCTTTCACAACGTTTTAGAAAGGGAACATCCTTGAGTGGGGGTTCAGCAGGTGCTTCTGGTAGTGCTATAATCGGAGCACCTCGAAGTAAATGTCCTGGGGTCAGAGGTAAAATCTCATTCGGGTTTTCGGTTAGAGGCGAAAGAGGTCGGGAATTTAAAACAGCTTCAATGCGAACTAGAAGCGTATTGAATTCTTCGAAAGTGAAGGACAAGTTGTTGGTCACTTTCTTCAAATGAGACTTCATGCTCTTTACTGCTGCCTCCCAAAGGCCACCCATATGAGGTGCGTATGGCGGTATAAAAGACCAATTAAAGCCCAATGTAGTATACTTCTCAATTAAAGCCTTTTCAGTGGATTTTAGAAAATCATTATGGCTTTTTAGAAGAGCGTAGCTTGCACAAAAATCTGTCGTTTGGAGTCGACTTTAAACTGTAGGTCCCACCACTCATGTATAAAAAATTAACGCACATACGTGGTGTGAGAAGAATTATTTATGTAATTGATTACGATTACAAAATAATCAAAAAATATTCAGGAGTATTGGCGATTAGTTTAATATTCAAAAAGAATCAAAAGTAATCAAAAAATAATCAAATTGTTTTTAATAATTTTTTTGATTATTACCAAATATTCAAAAAGAATTGAAAATAATTACTGAAAATAATTTGATTACTTTTGGATTACTTTTGATTCCTTTTGAATAATAATCCTGATTATTTTCTGATTATTTTGTAGTCGTAATCAATTATTAACTGTTTTAACCAAAAATAATCGTAATTGTAATCATTATTTCACTATTCAAAAAGAAGTAATGAAATTAATAACCATTACTAAATTTAAAAAATATTTTACTTTAATACTTCGTTGTTGTTAAAAAATATTTTAATTGCGCAGAATAGCTTGCATTCATCACACTCGATGAATTGTTTATTGTGAAAAAATAATAATTAAGTAAAGGCTTAAAATACTCTATGGTCGAAAACAGGCCATAATCTAATATGGCATATGTATGTAATAATACAGCAACTGTAATAATAATGAATTATGATCTGCTTACACAAAAAAAACTCCTAATTGTTTTCCTGAACGTATGAACTTTTACAACAACAATGAACAATTACTTTTACAATTACTTCAATCGTTGATATTACGAATCCGAATTAAGAGATTGATCGGTACCATAAAACATACAGCCATACCTACCTGACTTGACCACTTTAGAAAAGTATTCATATTCGTCATATTCGGCATTATCTCAAACAAAAATTATTTACTGTTTTTAATTCTCTAATGTCAGAGATTGTTCACATTGCATATTATAACCTCTGATCAGCTTGGCTTTGTTGAGCAGTTTTATGTTTTTTTTTTTTTTTTTTTTTTTTTTGTAGTCTATGGGATTACATTTAAAGAATAACTACAATTTAATATGTGTACTGTCAAACTTTTAAAAAACTCATTCAAATGCATAAGAAATTTATCTAGAATTTTTGGAAACATTTTTTATAATTGTGCTTTAAAATTAATATAAAAGTGAATATAAAAAAATTATTTCCCATGAAATCGCCGTAGGCTAATAGGTAGTGTGTTGGCTTATTAGACTTGAAGCCTCGGTTCAAACCCCAGGTCAAACATGAAAACGAAATATGAAAAAATATTTCTTCGGCGACTTCCTCTCAGCAGATTTCTGGCAAAAACCCTAAGAATAAATAAAATTGCCATGAAAAAGTTTTTCAAAAATCTATCGTTCGGAATCGACTTTAAAACTATAGGTCCCGCCACTCATGTCTAAAATAATAACACACACTGCATCAGTGCTAGGTCTTAATCCCGACTGAATGGTTGTAATGACCAATTGTGTATGTATGTATGTGAATTTCCCACGTCCGTTGCTCGGTGCAGTGTAACAGACCAGAGTTTATGGTGGTAATAAAACCCACGGTCCTAATAGTCAAGCACACTACACACTTGACTACCAGGCACCCGAAACTACTGATTTATCTTAGTGAATTGCATTCAATACTACATTTTATTTTTTTTTTTTTTTTAGCAAAACTAGACGAAAAGTTTACTAAGCATTTACGCAAATTATAGTTAGGCGTTTACCATCTAAAGAAGCCGTTATTAAGATCTGAAATTCTTGCCAAAATCTAGAGCCTCATTTTAATTAAGATTCATTATTGCTGAATCAAATTTTATTCGTTTAGAATACTTACGCACTCCATTCCATAGATATTTTGATAAATATTCTTAAATATTTTTGAAGGATTTCATATATATTGTTGTCCTTTAATTTATTAAAGTTCAAAACGACTTCGATTTTTTTCAAAGTAAAATCCATGCGAAAAACTTTACTGTTTCCTTTTGTATTTTCTTCTATTCCAGGCATTATTTCCTATCAACAGCTCCAGTTTGATCCTAAAAAATTTATATTTATTGTGTTTTCACAAAAAAGAAAAAAAAATGGTTTCATTGTTATTGTTGTATAAGTTTTACATCATTTTATCTGGAATCAACATAAAAACTGTTCTTGTACCCATTAGCTAATGTATGCAACAGTCATAAATTTGTTAAACTATAAATCTGGGTTAGTCAGTTAGTCACTTTTACTATTATTATGGTTAATTTACGATGTTTGGACTGGGAGGTTAAATTTAGACATCGAAGTGGCATTAAATCTTTTTCATTAAAAAATTGTGTATTTTTTATATAACAAATATTGTTGTCATCAAAAGGAAAGAACACTTGAGTATGAACCTATTGTAGTATACATCTTAGGGCCATTATTGCAACCTGCCGTTAACTAAAAGAAGAATTTTAACGGGCAGATAAATTGTTTTTCATTATTATAAGTGGACAATATGGTAGAAGTGAGCGTTAAGCTATCGGTAACTTTTAAAATTAAGTTTATGTTTGAACTTGCCATATATACATATTATTTTCAATATGGCAACTTCAAATGTAAAACGGGCAAACGGGCCTGAGTAATACGCATTTAATCCGTTTCTAATCCCTGGTTTACCATTTCATAGTACAATTGTGCAGAGAGAACTCACACACATTCATGTGGCGGATGCTTTACCATTTTATTTCAGTATAACACTCAAAAAATATTTTATGTTAAAAATGTTCTATGTCATTAATATTTCGCATATTTCATATTTATTTCTTATTTTGTGGCATATCATAATTTTTTTAAATGCTTTGAAATGCTCGCTTTTCTTCTATTAATAAAAAATGGATAGCCAAAGATGGATAGCTTTATGTTCTTTTAATAAAAATATGGATTTTTTATTTTATTTTTATTTATCTTAAATTACTAAGCCAAAGATAGATAGCTTTACGTACATATGTATGTTGATGAAATGAAAATAAAAATAGCGTATATTACTAACACTTTTCTATGGCTGTAAATAAATACATTCTCTCACCTTATTTTCTCTCTCTTGCTCACTAATCTCACTTCTCGTTTTTCAAGTGATTAATTCGAACAGGTCCCAGTGGCATGTACTCGAAGATTTTCCAGTCTCAATGCTCGTTGCTCGCCTGATTCTGAGGCTCGTAATGCTTTTTCCTTCGGTGCTTGAGGTGTAGGTCGACCAACTGCTTATCGCTTTGGAGGCATGATTGCAAGGGAACGACGTGAAAAATGCGTAGAAATTCATTTGAATCTCACAATGTACCCAATCCAATTGAACCGGATGCTCAAACATGGATAGAAATGTTAATATTGACGGTGATCACCAATTCGTTGAAATAATAAGCGGCAAAAAGTAACATTCCAGAATTGTTAAAATCGATGTTAAAAATTTTGTAGAAGAAATTTAAGCATAAATTTTTGTGGTACCTATTTACCTTATATCTCTTCCAAACAACGTAAACTTATATCTATGTACATATTTTAAAAGATGGAAAATCATTTTACACCAAATGTTATTAAAATCATAAACGATGAATCCTAAAATGTCTGGTATTTGTCGGATCAACACATCATCAAATGCACAGTTTACGATTTAATTCATTTTGAGTAATTTTCAGTAACGCCACCTATCGGAAATTGGTCATACCAACTAAGGAACCTTCGTCGGTTCATGCGCGACTTACAGACAAACATTCATGCTTATATAGAAGAAAATATTTTACGAAACTTTTGTTAAATTTATAACATAAAGATTGATTAAATATTTTAAATAAAGGACACGAAGTTTTAGCTTGTTAAAATAGGTTTCAAAACAACATGCAAAGTAGATGGGTCTTGCAGGCCTGTTGTGACGCTATATGTATGGTATGTTTTATTATCATCGAATATCTCCTAGACATCTAATGCAGACTTTGATATTTCCAGCTAGACAGGTTCAAGCAAAAAATTGCGTTATAAAATGTTAAAATTGGAAGACTTGAAAGATATTTCAGTTAAGCTTGCAAGCGAAAATTTTTGCTTTTATCATGTTTCAGAGCATTGATAACTTGAGAATTTAACGAAATTCAGAAGGTATTTTACTCCACTTACTTCTTATTCCTTCATTCAATTGCTTCACTCTTTTTATAGTATATAATATAGCTTCCGGTTTCACACTGAGATCTTTGAGGGGACTTATGTGGTTTTGCTTAAAGAATAAAAACATTCCAAAAATAACATGACATTCTAAATATATCGATTTTTCGCAAAATTAGAATTTAATAATTCAATTACATTCACATTTCATACAAAATATCCATAACATGTGTCGTATGAGTGATATTTAATTCTGTTATTTCCATGGTCGACAAAATCCAATCTTTTTATTGCATACTTTTCAGAGTAAATACTTCAGTACATGTAATATGGTGCGTGTAAGTAATATATTTCAAATTCACTTAAATATACAGTATACCTTTAATTTGGAATTAAACATTTACAAGCTAATATGACAGTTCTCGTGCAGTTTTTAAAATCAAATTTTTCATCTTACACTTATCAAAACCTACAGTATAATAGGACTTACATGTAACTCACAACTATATTACTATTAGTATTTTTTTTGCTAGATTATGTTTCATCATTATTTTAAAGTCTAAATAAAAATTTATTGGCACCAACGTTTTGGTTCAAATAAATTTCTAATGAAAATTTGTCTAATTTTGTATCTCGGTCCCAAACACCAAGCATAGTCAAAGTTTGAACTTTTGCTGGTATTTTACATTTGTCGTATATTTGTTGGTTTTGGTAACGATCGTTTGATATATCTAGTCAACTGCAGAGATCTGAAGATTTTTTGATTTTATTCTTTGCTCTAGTTATAGGACCAAGATCTACGCGCAAGGCTCCGTTGTTGTGAACTACAATTGAAGTATAATCCCGGTTAGAAATTAAATATTATTTCAATCATATGCCGCGGTTGGCCTCACAGTACCTCATTCGATCAGACCAATTTTCTTGCACTTAAGAAAATATATTATAACGAGAATATAAACATTTATCGTGTTTAAAATCCGTTGTAAACATAGGAATCGACATTTGCCATTAAAAAAAAATAAAGATCAGGAAACGAGGTTTATTGTGGATGCACTTTATTGATAAATCTTTTATATACAAATTCAATTTCAAATAAATGATTATTACAAATTTAAACACTTATAGTCTATTCTCTTCAAAAATTTGAACAACTTTTACGTCAGTTCTTAAATGCTGTCATGATTCTTTAGAGAAAAAGACTAACATTTAATCAACAGGGAGATTAAAAGGAAGAAAACCAACTTGGGTAGCATGCCTATCCGCATACATCTAAGCCATTAAGTAAGCTTTTTATGTTGTCACTAGTAAAATATGGCAGCCATGCTGTCTACATGAATTGGTTATGTTGTACAAATTTCTTTAACTTCCTCCAGTCCAGTCTTCCGAGATAAGTTATGTGTGATATTGTATCACCCTAAAAAGTTGGTGTCTCAAGTTTACGAGTTCTGGGTAGTGATATAAAAATTACTCCATCGTTTCAATGCCTTCAAAATATGCCATGCATTCACAGCGTCAATATGGTTATATGTAAGGCGAAGAGTGCCGTGAGTACGCTCAGTAGTGTTGCCAGGTCAGCCTTATCCGGTTTTAAAATACTCTGAGATTTCCTCTTCCTAATGTGGCACTGTTCCATAATAGTCGGTATGCTATTTCAGCCCACATTGTCAGGTCGGTCTTCAATGTAGTAGAAGGTCTTGGTTTATCCAAGTTTATGGTATGTAATAGTCTGGCTCTCTTAGCCCGAATGTTCGCTTCCACATTTCTAATCACTTTACAGTGACGAGTGACAGTTTCATTCTCGGAATAATTTTTAATCGAGTTTATTAAGCCAATCCCTGAATTTTATTGCCCTAATTGTAGTTCGACTTTCAGTTAAGATTTTAAAATTCCGGTTAGTTGAAGAATCTCAAATCTACACCGCAAACGGTAAGAAATTGCAAACAAATGTTCGGATTTATAGAAAAGTTTAAGCTAAATTGCTCAACGCGTGTGTGTTAAAAAGTGGTTTAGCGTATCCGAAAGTGCTGTAACTTCAGCACAGTTGCTCTTTAATTATAGTAATTCTTCTTATCTCTATTTTGTCATTGGGTTAACTTCAGCCATTATTTTTTTTTTTTAAATTGACATTGAAATTTAATACTACAATTTTGCTTGAAATACTTAAATTCAACCAGTAACAATGTATTTTGAGTCTTTCAAAAACCGACTGACTGAAGAGATATCTTCTTTACAATAAATAAACCAACCTATTCCAATCCTGTGGAATAGTAAATTAAATTTTATCCCTTAAGGTCAAACAGAAATTTAATTTAATCCAATTCCTCCTTGTTCAATAAAATAAGCGGCAGCTACTATTGATGTTTAAATATCCACAAGGTAGATAATCTACGTGTGTTTGAGAAAATATGTTCTCAAATACTCTGCCCTCACAGTCAAACAAATGCTTCTATTGAATTCGCGGCAATTTATAAACTGGTCTTTTATTTTTTAGAAAAAGGAAAATCGTCTTTTGAAGGAAAATAATGGAGAAAATGAATTTGTAGTGGACGAAGGAAAAGATAAGGCAGTCAATGTAAAAATTCAATGAAAGGCAAACATTTCACTTTATCTCGATATTGTGATATTGTGAACAAATTTTCTTTGGTTTTTTATTTTTTGGAATTATTGTATATTCTATTTTTTATTATTACGTTTTTATTATATTCTTATTCAATTTTATTTTTTAAATAAATTGTATACAAATTGAATAAAATCGTTTTAAACTTATTCCAAGAAATTAACTACGAATACGAATAATTAAAATAAGAGTCAGCCACAAATACAGGTAGCAGCAAACATATTTTCCCTGCGGTAAATGTTTGCCACAGCAATTTATTTAATTAAATTGTTAAAATAATAAAATTGGTGCTCTCATAAATAAAAATTAGTTTCATCAACCAAAAAAGAAATAAATAGAAAACGTATAAAAGAAAAAAATTTCAATTAATTTCTCAACTATTTTCATTCTACTGTTAAGCGAAAATTAGTATTTTTCATAACAATTAGGACATGTTTTGTACATCCTTAGGACAGAATATAAAATAAAGTATCTAAAATAAGCAAAAAATATAACAAAAAAATTTTAAGTCACTAAGCCAAGCAAATAATACGAAAAAATTACATTAAAATTACAAAAAAAGTTTCTTTTTGCTGTCCACAACTAGTCGGCTTTGTGTTGACTTTTAATGCAAAAGGAAAACAAACCTTTATATGAGACTTTCTGCACAAATAAAACTAAACTACTTTTAGTTTAATTTTTTTTAATACTTTTTGACTGAAAATTTCAAACTCATTTCATTTTAATTCTTAAAAAAAACAACAGCAATAAATAGCATTAAGTTCTTAACGTATAAAACATAAAATTACTCAGACATCACATAAGATGTAAAAAATATTTCCTGAACCTGATATATGTATGTTTTAACACATCAGCCAAACGCTTTAGTTGCATATCATATATTTGTCGATTTGTTATATGTGTCTGTAAAGTTTTTATTAATGCGTGTTACTAAAGAATTTCAAGATTGAAGGCTAGACTTTCTCCTTAGCCTTTGTGTTTTTTAATAATAAAAAGAACTCTGTCTTTTCTTAAATTAATTCAGGTTTTATTGAAGCCTCTTGCTTTCTTGAAATTCAATCTTGAACTTAAAACTAAGATTAAACTAGAATGACCAGAAGGTCTTCAATGCTCAAATAACAAAAGAGATTAAATTAATAACTCAAATACACTGTTATACTACAAAAAAAAACTCAAATTAGGAACTTCATTGTGAATAATAAAAAAAATGATAAAAAGAAAAAGATAATTAGAGTATTCTCTCTACACTGAACAAAATAATAAAAATAATATACAAAAGAAATTAAATAAAAATAATAGAAAATAATATACAAAGTAATTAAATACAAATATTGTTGAAGTCGCTTCAACATGCTCCCCCCTGAGAGTGGCAAGAGCATCCTCTCCATACTCCAGACACGATCCATCCAAATGTAGATGCTTGGGCTATGGGAACATCGAGGGACGACTGCTCAATATCTGCTTTTAAAATTCTTCGAGCGACGTCATTACCCAATACTCCGTCAATCTGCTTGCAGGAATCAAAAAATGGATGCGCTAGGGGCTCGTACTGTCTAAAGTGCTGAAGCAATGAAGCATCCAAAATTGGGTCCGGCATATCAACATCCAGTTGTTCCTGTATGTGTAGGTCTACCACAAACTCATCTTCTCTTTCGTGAGGAAAACTTGGCTCCAAGATGAAACGACCGTATACTTCTCCTCGAGATCTTATCGGCCTAAATTCGGGAAGTATTTTAGCCACATCCCACAGGATATAAGAGCGCTCTGCTTGCCTGTCTAACACAAATACTGTGAACATCTTCGCACCCTTAAAATTAAGGTTCACTCTCACGATAGGCTTGATTGGCCAAGATGTCGTGATCGATGTTTGGGTTGACACGTCTTCTTTAACTGGAGTTGAAGCCTTCTGACGGTTTGCTCGTGGTGGAGTTTGGGTAGCCTGGCTGAATAACATTCTATTTGGATAACTCGGAGTCTCGGTTGCAGCATTGACGAATACCTTTTTTACGGCCCCTTGTGATGTTACTTTCTTTATAATAATAGTTTCTTCAAGATGAAGTTCATCGGCCAGAGTTGCCAATTTAATGTCCTCTAGGTGAGGGGTCGCGGCTTGCTGAGTTACCACTGGTGTTGTTGGTGAGGTGACTGCAGAATCTTGATCGGCCGCAGGTTTCTCACGAAGAGGCTCAGCGGGCACGTCCTTTTTCTTTTCTTCTGGGTGTAAGAGAGTGTGATGAAAAGCATTACAAGGCTGCCCATCAACTATCGCTGCACATCGTTTTGTCGAAAGACACTCATTTCTGAAGTGATTGTAGGCGAGGCAATTAAGGCAAAAACCTTTAGCTCGTGCCGATTTCCAGCGCAAACCAACACTGAGGTCTCTAAAAGGCTTACAGTACTGCAGGGGATGGTTGACGTGGCAAATGTGACAACGTGGGCGCTTGTTCATCTCCATCTAGGTTGATAATAAAAGAAAGAAATATATACAGTGTTAAAAATACCTAGTGCGATTGAGTTTTCTAATTTTCTATTTTCGTTGGGGAATTTCATACATTATTCATTAGATTTTGGCGGGAGTTTACTTTCTGTATTATTAGTTGGTAGCAAACATAATTTTACAACTGGACGTAAAATTTTACCATTCTTTGTGAGAACTTCAGCAACTCTTATTTTGCCGTCTCGACCATAAATAACGTTGGTAACGCGACCAAGGAGCCACTCGGTAGGTGGTAGAAGGTCTTCTTTGACTATCACAATATCGTTTGGTTTAAGGTTGTCGCGTTCCTTCTGCCATTTAAAACGTTTCTGGAGCTCGGTGATATATTCAGACTTCCAACGTCGAGCAAAAATATGTTGGAGTGCTTTCAATCTTTCCCAACGTTTTAGAAAGGGAACATCCTTGAGTGGGGGTTCAGCAGGTGCTTCTGGTAGTGCTATAATCGGAGCACCTCGAAGTAAATGTCCTGGGGTCAGAGGTAAAATCTCATTCGGGTTTTCGGTTAGAGGCGAAAGAGGTCGGGAATTTAAAACAGCTTCAATGCGAACTAGAAGCGTATTGAATTCTTCGAAAGTGAAGGACAAGTTGTTGGTCACTTTCTTCAAATGAGACTTCATGCTCTTTACTGCTGCCTCCCAAAGGCCACCCATATGAGGTGCGTATGGCGGTATAAAAGACCAATTAAAGCCCAATGTAGTATACTTCTCAATTAAAGCCTTTTCAGTGGATTTTAGAAAATCATTATGGCTTTTTAGAAGAGCGTAGCTTGCACCGAGGAAGTTTCGACCGTTGTCCGAGAACATTGTCTTAGGGAGACCTCTGCGTCCGGTAAATCTGTCAAAGCAGGCTAGAAAGGCATCAGTTGATAGATCGGAACAAACTTCTAAATGTACGGCTCGAGTAGAGAAACACACGAACACCGCAGCATAACCTTTAAGGATTTTCGCATTTCTCAGTGTAGAGGATTTAATGCTGAATGGACCAGCGAAATCGACTCCGGTATATGTGAATGGCAAGGAAAAGTTCACACGTTCTGGGGGGAGTGCGGCCATTATTTGGTGCTGGACCTTATGTTTATAGATCGTACACGTCTTACATTCTCGTATACATTTTCGAACAAGATTTTTTAATCTTGGGATGTAAAATCCCTGACGAATCGCACGTAGCATTATGTGATGTTCAGAGTGAAGCAAAATGCGATGTGTGAAATTAACTAAAAGTTTCGCTAGATGTGACCTTTCTGGAACAATGACTGGATGACGTTCCTCGAAGCTTAAACCTGAATTATTAAGTCTGCCGCCTACTCGTAGAAGGTCGTCCTTATCAATAAAAGGATTTAAGTTGAGTAACCTGCTTTTGCGGCTTAACGGTTTCTTTTCTTTAAGACAATCATATTCACGGTAAAAATACCTCTTCTGAGCGATAGAAATGAGTCGTGTTTTCAATGAGCTAATTTCTTCAGCCGTAATAAACTTTTCGGTTGAAAATGGTTTCTTTAGGACTCGGTTGATAAATCGAAGTCGATAACAAATAACTCGCAGCGCTCTTGGAAATGATGAAAACTCTTCTAGTACATCTGCACACTTATCCTCAAGATGAAGGTTGATGACAGACTTCTTTGGTTCCAAATCGACTGGATCAAAAGTCCGAGGAATTGGCCACAGTGGAGTGGGAAGGTGTAGCCAAGTAGGTCCATGCCACCAGAGTTGATTTTCTGCTAGTTCCTGCGGGGAGCAGCCACGCGTGCCGATATCTGCAGGATTTTCTTCAGTTTTGACATGTTTCCAGTTCTGAGCGCTGGCGATACTAATGATCTGCGCCACGCGATTCGCGACAAACGTTTTTAACGTATAAGGAGGTTTTTGTAACCAACCCAATACTATCGACGAGTCTGTCCATAGAAAAAGTTCATATGAGAACTGGCTGTTCGTGACTATATTACGGATGAGCTTAGCAAGCAATAGAGCTCCACACAATTCAAGTTTTGGAACGGTAGTCCGTTTGATTGGAGCCACTTTCGTTTTTGCAACTAGCAAATGACTCTTTATTTGACCTTCTGAGTTTTCTGTTCGAATGTATACCGAACCACAATATGCCTTCTCTGAGGCGTCACAGAAGCCATGTATCTGAATTTTATATCCTGGAGAGAAATCTACCCATCTAGGTATCTTAATGGTTGAAACAAATGGTAAGTTTTTCAAGAATAAATTCCATTTGAGGAGAATGCGTGGAGGTACCCCTTCATCCCAATCGGACTTTTCTTCCCATAATTCTTGCATCAAAGTTTTAGCAATAATAACGACAGGGCCTAGCCAACCTAAAGGGTCAAATAGTCTTGCGATGACCGATAAGATTTTTCGTTTTGTCGCGGATGGGGTACTTTCAATTGGCTCCACAGCATAGTAGAATATGTCAGTTAACGCATTCCAGCGTATTCCTAAAGTTTTTATAGAGCTGGCGTCATCCAACTTCAAGAAATCTTCGTCTAGAAGATCCTCCCGGCACAAACTTTCGAGTAGAAACTGGTCGTTTGCAGTCATCTTTTTAAGTGGAAATCCAGCAGATTTCAAAGCTTTAATAAGCTCATCTTGTTTCAACTTGGCTTCTTCAAGCGTATGTCCACCCGAGAGTATGTCGTCAACGTAAACCTCGTTTTTCAAAATAATCGATGCTTTGGGATATATGTGTTTGCAATCATGACCTAACTCAAGTAGAGTCCTGATCGCCAAAAAGGGGGCGCAATTGACGCCAAACGTAACCGTTTTAAGTTGAAAAGAATTCACATGTCCATCAATTTTGTCTCGGAATAATATCTGTTGATAGGATCGATCTGCTTTATGTACCAAAATTTGTCTGTACATCTTCTGTATATCTCCTGTGAATACGTATTTGTAATTTCGCCATCGTAAAACAAGCTGCATCAAATCCGCTTGGAGCGTTGGGCCTTGGTACAGTACATCATTCAAGGAAAACCCGCTTCCTGTCTTCTTTGAAGCATTAAATACCACTCGGACCTTGGTAGTTTTGCTCTCTGGCTTGACAACCGCGTGGTGGGGTAGAAAGAACGAAGAAACTTTTTCAGCTTTGGGTTCAAAATGCACAACTGATTCCATATGGTCCAAATCTATGTATTCTTGTAGAACTTCAGCGTACTGCGCTTTCAAAACTGGAGTTCTATCGAGCATTTTTTCCATTCTGTGGTACTGTGCTAGAGCCATATTTCGAGAAGGACCCAAAAAAATCTCATTGGGAAATTGTTCTTTAAAAGGGAGCCGCACTACGTAACGTCCATCAGATTGTCGAATTGTGGTACGTTTATAAAAATTTTCACAATAAATGTCGCTTTCCGACTGAATATCTGCTTTTTCCACCTCTTCTACCTCCCAAAACTTCTTTAGCTGCTCATGAAGGACCAGATCGCTACAAGGCGAAACTAATGTGTGAAAAGATTGGATTTTTGTGTCTGGTTCAGGGCCTAATAAATACCACCCGAAGTGAGACTCTCGAGCTTCAAGAGAGTTCCCAATATTCATCTTCACGCCGTTCAAATTTATAAAGGGCAAATAATCGCTACCAATAATCATTTCTATTACAGCAGGTTTGTAAAAATAGGGATCTGCAAGTTGTAAACCTTTTATATCGTCTAAATTTTGAATTAGAATCGGCCGTGAAGGCATAAAATGTGCCAATGTGGATACCACAATCGCTCGGATTTTAATTTTAAAATCGGATATACGAGATTTAACTGTGACATAGCACCTTCCCTTCGAACTTCCTATTATTTCCTGATATTTCGCTATTATGGGGTTCGAGAGGTATCGATAAATTCCGTTGAACACGTTTTAGTATAAAACTCCTAGTTGACCCTGTATCAATTAACGCTCGAACAGTGAATTTTTCGCCTAAATGTTCCACTTGGACCCAAGCTGTTGGCAAAATAGTAGTTCCGCTGTGTTGAGATAAATTAACTTGAATTGACTCTATTTCATTTGCATTAGAAATGGCAGATCTTTCGGATTGAGAATTGGACGGTTTTGGTTTGTACCGAATACCCGACGCAGTAGTTTTTTCATAGTCCTGACGATTCTGTTGAGATGATGTCCTTGGAGCTGGAAATTTTTTCGATTTATCTTCATTAATATGTAGCATAGTGTGATGCCTTTTATTACAAATTGTGCAGCTGCTCGCACTCTGACAATTCATCTTAAAATGGGTGGGTGAAAAACAATTCGCACAAATTTTGTTTGCATATACGTATTTTATTCTATCTTTGACTGACAAACCCTTAAAATATTTGCAAAACCGTAACGCATGGTTCTGTTTGCATTTCTTGCAACTAAATTTATTTCCTTCGGTTTCAGTATTAGAATAAAAAACTTGAGATTTGGAGGTGTTGTTGTCTCTGCCGGACGTCTTCCTCAAATTTGTAAGAGTTTCCAGCGTTTCAATTCGTTCAGTCAGAAATTGGCTAAGTTGTTGCCAAGTAGGCAATTCCTTGTGGTTACTCAAGGAGTCTTCCCATGCACGTGAAGTTTCTTCTGGGAGCTTTGAAGTGCAAATGTGCATAAGGAAGGGGCCATTACTTCCTATTTCAACTTGAAAAGATCTAATAACTGACAAACCATCGTTGACCGTATTTTGAAGAAGCCTTAAAAACTTTAAAGTCTCACTCTGAGGGGCTTGGATGCCATATATCTTCTTGATTTGGTTGTTAATTAAAATTCGCTTATTTTCGTAGCGGTTTTTCAAAGCCTGCCAAGCTAATTCAAAATTAGAATCCACCAACTCATAATCTTTTATGAGGTGGTAGGCCTCCCCCCTCGTTTTGCGAAGCAAATAATATAATTTCTGAGCCGGAGCTACAGAAGGCTCATTTCCAACTACTGCCATGAATATATCTCTAAATGCAGGCCATTTGTCGAAACCTCCTTCAAATGTTTGGATTTCGACTGCTGGTAGCCTAAGCGACGACTGATGAACGGCTGTTCCTTTAGGTTCCGGAACTTTAGATTTTACCATTTCCATTATTTTTGCCTTCAAAATCTGATACCGCTCACAAGCATCTTCGTATTTCAAAGAAACCTCGTCCTGGAAATCTTCTTCTTTCTTAACATTTTCTTCGCATATGATGTATTCTTCAAATGTTTCCACCATCTTCAGCCATCTTCTCTCTAATTCGGACTGCTTTACTTCTAAAAGTGAAATCGTCAAAGTTTCGAGATCGATTTTTTCAAAAGCAGAGCAGAATGTAGCTACTTGCTGAATGTCGTATTTACATTTTCTTTTAGAAACCATTTTCCAAATTGTAAATCGAAAACCTCACCGAATTTCCTTGAGAAATAACTGACCTTGTAGACCAAAATTAAAAACGTCGTGAAGAAATTCAACGTCTTGCTAAAATCTATCCAAATTCAAAATATTCGCGAAGAATGAAAGCGACGACAAAAAAGTTTAAAAAACAGTGTTAAATTCCCAAAAACTGTTATCAGATAATATAGCAGTAGTAGTATTTTATTTTTTCAAATTTATATATCCAAAACTTCCGATTTATACCACCTTGATTTTATTTTTAAATTTATCCAAACAAAATTTTTAAAATTTTCAATTATTTTGTCAAAAATCTAATCGCAAATTTCCCGTAAAATTTTATTGTAATCGTGCTTTAAAATAAATTTTCCAAAAATTACTCACTCTTTTCTCCAAACAAATTTTCAAAAAAATTCAAACTCACTCTTTGAGTCACCTTTTTCTTTTTAAAATCCCAAAATATTAAACATATAGTTTCTGTGCAATCATTTATTTCAAAATGTTTTTTCACAATTATTCACCACTTGAAGGACCACCGTGTAAAGTTCTCCAAAAAAGACCTCTTGTTGGTTCACCTTTTATTTTAAAATCGAACTTATACACCACTGGTTGGAGCACCCTTTAATTTCGAAAAACGTTTTTTAAAAAATGTATTTTCTCCAAGTATGTACCACTTTTGTATTGTCGAGAAAAAGTATATAAATTTACCGAATCTTTAAAAAACGCTCGTACCAAATTCTCCAAGAAAAAAAAACAGTAAATACTTGAATTGCACAAACTCACCGTTTATCCTATTGTGTTGTTGTTGTTGTTGATACACTACTTTGTATAATTTATTGTTATTGTTTCTGGATGTAAATGTTTTTTATGAAATTATTTAAGAATTTGTTTTTTTTTCTTCTGTAGAAATTCAGTGTTTTTTTTTCTATTTATTTTAACACTAGTGTCCTTTTTTGCTTTTTTCTTTTTTTTTTTCACTTCTTATTTATTTTTATTCAAAAATTAAATTATTTTTTTTCCAACACCGTTCACTTCTTTTCTTTTCGTATGAATATGCCGCTATAAATCGAATTGCACATAAGAAGTAAGAGAAACGGTTGGAATCGAAACACTTGTTAATAAGTGCGAAGAGTATGACTATTACGAAATTTGCCACTGCGCATGTCATAAATAAAACTCCGTTGTTTTTTATCTACTAGTGTTGGTACTTTTCAATAGTGATGGTACGTAGGGGATTTTTGATATTAGTGATATTCCTTAAGGGATTTTATTAAATTTAGAGGTTATGTTCGAATTCTTGTTTGGATATGATTGTGAAGTAATTTTATTAATTTTAACTAATTTTTTTTTAGCACTTTCCAACGAATTTTTATCAAAAATTAAATAATCGCACTAAATATAAATTAATCACTGTACATACCCAATCAATTCCTTTTGATAAATCTAGATGATTTTTCGCCTAGAAAAATAAATTTTCTGAGAGACCCTTCTTCCTTCTTGGAATGGCCAGCAACGCCTGGGAGTTTTCTTCTTCGATGGAACGGGATACACACCGAAGATTGTTCTGTAAGCAGCCCTCTTGACTGCTGTTGATGCCTTAGTTGTTGCGATAGAACAACTATTGTAGACACTTCAAACAATTTTGCCGGAGTTGTTACGATAGAACAACTGTTAAAGGCAATCAGTGGACAGGTTTTTCACTAGTTAATCCAATCCTAGCTCCTCTAGGATTTTTTCGAAGGACCAAAATGAAGGCTAGACTTTCTCCTTAGCCTTTGTGTTTTTTAATAATAAAAAGAACTCTGTCTTTTCTTAAATTAATTCAGGTTTTATTGAAGCCTCTTGCTTTCTTGAAATTCAATCTTGAACTTAAAACTAAGATTAAACTAGAATGACCAGAAGGTCTTCAATGCTCAAATAACAAAAGAGATTAAATTAATAACTCAAATACACTGTTATACTACAAAAAAAAACTCAAATTAGGAACTTCATTGTGAATAATAAAAAAAATGATAAAAAGAAAAAGATAATTAGAGTATTCTCTCTACACTGAACAAAATAATAAAAATAATATACAAAAGAAATTAAATAAAAATAATAGAAAATAATATACAAAGTAATTAAATACAAATATTGTTGAAGTCGCTTCAACAAAGATAATGTTAATAGCCATGCGTAATAATGCACAAATTGCTCATTTATAATCATATCTTTCTCTCTCAGTCTACAATTACATATTTTATGATAAATAATTAATTAACAACAGCAGTTTAATTAAATACACTTTAGAATCCAGTTTTTGTTATACAAAAAATTGGCATAAAAATTATTGGCTGATAGATATCAGTTTTCTGGCAAAATCTCCGAGAGTAAAATAAATTGCCATAAAAGGTTTCTTCAAAATCTGTCATTAGGATTCGACTTTAAACTTCAGGTGAATAATCTTAACACACATAAGCTAGGTCGTAAATTGGTTGTAATGGGTTGTAATGACTAATTAAGTAAGTTAGTTAGTGTCTTTTGGACACTATTTTTTAGATACACTAATTTTCATAACAAAACTGAAACATAAAATTACGTAAAGTTGATCTTAAATTTCCTATTACGTCTGAAGGAATGGGGTTCAGAAATCTGATTTGGTTTACAAAAAACTTCCAATGCAAATACTTTGTAACCATTAAATTAAATCAAATTAAAATAAATAGTAATGTAATTGGATTTGTAAGCTGTTCAAAAAACTTAGGAGCATTTTAAATACTAAACTGTCCTGTCCAATCACAGTGCTTCTGCAGTAGGTAAAATTTATGGTATGTTGAGAAATCTTTGGGCTGTAAAATGTTCAACACCTTTTAAAATACGAACGCTGCTTGCTAAAACTTATGCAAATGTGATGCAAATGATTTGCGGAAATTGAAAGTTACTTCTAATAATATTGCAAGATATATCTTCAATCGAGGAATACGTGATTCCATATCTGTGCTCTCATACCAAATTTGCAATATGTGTTTTGAAAATCTTTTGAAGTTTAAGTGTTTGATATTTTTAAATAAAATAATTTATACTGCATAACCGACTTATCTGTATAGAAAAATAAGTTTTGGCAGATCGGTTAGAGAACTAGTATTGATTCAACGAAAATACAAAACAGCCTTCTCTGAGCGTCAGTTCTTTATTTATGGCACTCGACTTTGGAACCAATTACCGAAGAGAATTCTAATAATTAGCAACACTAACAGATTTAAAATGGAACTATGAAATATTTTCTTTAATGAGTAGTTGAAGTATTGTATTAAATCAAATTAATGCTTTATATTATTTGTAATCTTGTTTATTATTTCTTTTAATTTTTTTAATTTAACTTGTGTTTATATTTTATTATTATATTATGCTTAACCGTAGATCGAGCTTTGTATAAAAAATGATACATTTCAATTTTTTAGAATACATAACTTTAATTCAGAAAAAGTTATATGCCTGATATATTTATAATTCGTTAGTATTGTTATTGTAATTATTTTAAACCAAATAAAAAACAAAATTTCAAACAGGGGTTACAACATGCAAAAACTTCATAATTCTGGCTTATGTATCATTTTTGATACATACGACTTTCCTAGAAATTTTTTGGTGTCGTGTATGTAATTTTTTAAGATTTCAAAGCTTTCATCTTAAATAGTACATTATTAGAAAAAACCATTCCAATGTACATCATGTCAACAATTTTGGCGCAAATTTCATAAAAGTGATAATAAAATGTAATAATAGTAAAGAAATAGTTTTATTAAAATGAATTAAAATATTAAAATTTTTTAACAAAATCTATCAATAATCGTGACCATGTACTACAAGTTTGTATCAAAAGTAAACATATGGTAGAATTATGAAGTTTTTTTAAGGCTCGATCTACGGTTAAATTTATTGTTTGTATTTAATCATTAGCACTTTAATTTATAAGATTTCTATCTTGTTGTGCTAAATTTGAAAATAAAATTAAATAAATAAATAACCCATGTACTCATTTAAAAACACAATTTCGATACTAACATACTGTGCGATACCCAATAATTTTTTATTCTTTTCTAAATTTTAACATTGTGAATGTTCTTAGATTTCATTTGTTTTTTTTTAACGATTTTTTAATACATTTTGTAAAAATACGTTGCTTTATGTTCATAATCTTGTAACTCGAGAACCCACCCATTCACAAAATAACACATGCGTTGGAAAAGTCGACATTCACTTTCAAATATCGTTTCATACGCACTATTATACAAGGTATTTAAAATTTAACGAATGATATTCTGTAATTTGTAGTCCTTTTTTATCAATGTTTTTCATGTGACTTTCTTGAAATTTGTGAACTGCAAGCATGGAGTAGAACGTTGTGACAACCTACCTATTTTGGTATTCTCCAAATCAAAAGTATATTTTATATTTTATAATTATTCGTTCGGTTTTTTATTAAAAAGGCAACTTCACTCTCTCAGTGTTAACAATAGACTACCAGAATGCTACGATATATATTTGTATATTCATATACATATGTTGACAATATATTCGAAAAATACTAAGATATATATATATGTTGACAATATACTAAACGAATGCTACGATTATTTCATAAATTATTTTTGAGTGCTACTGCTGAGTGTGATACTGCTCTCCACATCCCTCCTATATTTTTAAGTTTAAGGCGCATTTCCGGATGAGCCTGCATTTCTGTGGAATTGGGAGATCTCGACGATGTTGATAATCCAGGTGTGGTATCCATGGCAGCTGAAGATTCAGGTGGTGTTGATGGTTGATCGGCTGATTCGCTTTCCAGGTGCGAAAGTTTACTTGACGGAACCTTTTTGACGTGGCTAATATTCCTGCGGAATGTTTTTCCATTTCCAGTTAATACTACCTCATTATTATTCCTTTCCAACACTTTATATTCCGTTGAATCAAAGGTGGGTGTCAGTTTGTTTTGGAAAATAACGTTGCGCAGTAGGACTATGTCGCCAACTGATATATCAGACTCTTTCGCTCTTCTCTTCCTACCCTCCATATCTTTTCCATTTTGTTTCTTGACCATATCTGAGTCTCTTGCTGCTGAGTCAATGACGTCATCAGTAATATCTTGAATTCCGGGTATTTTATCACGAATGACTCGATTAAACATTAATTCCGTTGGTGGGGTCCCAGTTGTGCCATGAGGTGTTACGTTATACATCATAATGAATTTTTGAATTTCAGTTTTGTAGTCTTGTTTATTGGTGTGAGCAATTTTCAGGCGCTTTACTAATGACCGATTCATGTTCTCGACTTCATCATTAGCCTGTGGCCAATATGGTGGAGTTGTTATTAACTTTATATTATTGTTCTTGCAAAAGTTTCTAAATTCGGCACTAACATACTGTCTACCGTTATCTGCTCTAATTGATTTCGGTAGACCCAAACGACAGAAAATTTCTTGTAATAGACTAATTATTGCCTCTGAAGTAATTTTCCTCAGGAATTTTATTTCTTGATAACGAGAGTAATAGTCAATTACAACGAATATATAATCATTATTTGGTAGATGACCAAGTAGGTCCGTGGCGATACACTGCCACGGTCCATTCGGGAATGGATGTCTCTTCATAGGAGCTGGATTATTTGGTTGTGAAACCGTCAGACAATCCCAACAGCTCTTTACAAATTTTTCTACCTCTCTGTCTACGAGTGGCCACCACACTTTTAATCTCACTCTTCGCTTCATAGCCGATTCTCCTGGGTGTCCCTCGTGAGCCAGTACCAACACCTTAGTTCGAAGCACCTTTGGTATGATAATACGAGTTCTTCTCAACAATATATTACCAATAGTTGACAATTCATATCGGAATGGATAATAAACATTCGATGTATTTTGCGGCCAAGAGTTACTTTTAATATGTTCCACTGCGTCAATGATTTCCTGATCCTGTGCACTTTTTTCCGAAATTTCACAAATACTAAGGGATGATGGTGTGTAATGTGCCACAATATGTAAAATATTGTGTTCTTCGTTTTCATCGTATGAATTTGTACTTTTAATTTTTCAGAGTCGAGAAATAGAGTCTGCGATATTCTCCTTTCCCGATCGACTTTAAACTTCAGGTGAATAATCTTAACACACATAAGATTGGTGGTATGATGAGCTAGGTCGTAAATTGGTTGTAATGGGTTGTAATGACTAATTAAGTAAGTTAGTTAGTGTCTTTTGGACACTATTTTTTAGATACACTAATTTTCATAACAAAACTGAAACATAAAATTACGTAAAGTTGATCTTAAATTTCCTATTACGTCTGAAGGAATGGGGTTCAGAAATCTGATTTGGTTTACAAAAAACTTCCAATGCAAATACTTTGTAACCATTAAATTAAATCAAATTAAAATAAATAGTAATGTAATTGAATTTGTAAGCTGTTCAAAAAACTTAGGAGCATTTTTAATACTAAACTGTCCTGTCCAATCACAGTGCTTCTGCAGTAGGTAAAATTTATGGTATGTTGAGAAATCTTTGGGCTGTAAAATGTTCAACACCTTTTAAAATACGAACGCTGCTTGCTAAAACTTATGCAAATGTGATGCAAAGGATTTGCGGAAATTGAAAGTTACTTCAAATAATATTGCAAGATATATCTTCAATCGAGGAATACGTGATCCCATATCTGTGCTCTCATACCAAATTTGCAATATGTGTTTTGAAAATCTTTTGAAGTTTAAGTGTTTGATATTTTTACATAAAATAATTTATACTGCATAACCGACTTATCTGTATAGAAAAATAAGTTTTGGCAGATCGGTTAGAGAACTAGTATTGATTCAACGAAAATACAAAACAGCCTTCTCTGAGCGTCAGTTCTTTATTTATGGCACTCGACTTTGGAACCAATTACCGAAGAGAATTCTAATAATTAGCAACACTAACAGATTTAAAATGGAACTATGAAATATTTTCTTTAATGAGTAGTTGAAGTATTGTATTAAATCATATTAATGCTTTATATTATTTGTAATATTTTTTATTATTTCTTTTAATTTTTTTTAATTTAACTTGTGTTTATATTTTATTATTATATTATGCTTAACCGTAGATCGAGCTTTGTATAAAAATTGATACATTTCAATTTTTTAGAATACATAACTTTAATTCAGAAAAAGTTATATGCCTGATATATTTATAATTCGTTAGTATTGTTATTGTGATTATTTTAAACCAAATAAAAAAACAAAATTTCAAACAGGGGTTACAACATGCAAAAACTTCATAATTCTGGCTTATGTATCATTTTTGATACATACGACTTTCCTAGAAGTTTTTTGTGTCGTGTATGTAATTTTTTAAGATTTCAAAGCTTTCATCTTAAATAGTACATTATTAGAAAAAACCATTCCAATGTATATCATGTCAAAAATTTTGGCGCAAATTTCATAAAAGTGATAATAAAATGTGATAATAGTAAAGAAATAGTTTTATTAAAATGAATTAAAATATTAAAATTTTTTAACATAATCTATCAATAATCGTGACAATTCCATGTACTACAAGTTTGTATCAAAAGTAAACATATGGTAGAATTATGAAGTTTTTTTAAGGCTCGATCTACGGTTAAATTTATTGTTTGTATTTAATCATTAGCACTTTAATTTATAAGATTTCTATCTTGTTGTGCTAAATTTGAAAATAAAATTAAATAAATAAATAACCCATGTACTCATTTAAAAACACAATTTCGATACTAACATACGGTGCGATACCCAATAATTTTTTATTCTTTTCTAAATTTTAACATTGTGAGTGTTCTTAGATTTCATTTGTTTTTTTAACGATTTTTTAATACATTTTGTAAAAATACGTTGCTTTATGTTCATAAGCTTTTAACTCGAGAACCCACCCATTCACAAAATAACACATGCGTTGGAAAAGTCGACATTCACTTTCAAATATCGTTTCATACGCACTATTATACAAGGTATTTAAAATTTAACGAATGATATTCTGTAATTTGTAGTCCTTTTTTCTCAATGTTTTTCATGTGACTTTCTTGAAATTTGTGAACTGCAGGCATGGAGTAGAACGTTGTGACAACCTACCTATTTTGGTATTCTCCAAATCAAAAGTATATTTTATATTTTAAAATTTTTTTTTTTATTTTATAATTATTCGTTTTTTATTAAAAAGGCAACTTCACTCTCTCAGTGTTAACAATAGACTACCAGAATGCTACGATATATATTTGTATATTCATATACATATGTTGACAATATATTCGAAGAATACTAAGATATATATATATGTTGACAATATACTAAACGAATGCTACGATTATTTCATAAATTATTTTTGAGTGCTACTGCTGAGTGTGATACTGCTCTCCACATCCCTCCTATATTTTTAAGTTTAAGGCGCATTTCCGGATGAGCCTGCATTTCTGTGGAATTGGGAGATCTCGACGATGTTGATAATTCAGGTGTGGTATCCATGGCAGCTGAAGATTCAGGTGGTGTTGATGGTTGATCGGCTGATTCGCTTTCCAGGTGCGAAAGTTTACTTGACGGAACCTTTTTGACGTGGCTAATATTCCTGCGGAATGTTTTTCCATTTCCAGTTAATACTACCTCATTATTATTCCTTTCCAACACTTTATATTCCGTTGAATCAAAGGTGGGTGTCAGTTTGTTTTGGAAAATAACGTTGCGCAGTAGGACTATGTCGCCAACTGATTAATCAGACTCTTTCGCTCTTCTCTTCCTATCCTCCCTATCTTTTCCATTTTGTTTCTTGACCATATCTGAGTCTCTTGCTGCTGAGTCAATGACGTCATCAGTAATATCTTGAATTCCGGGTATTTTATCACGAATGACTCGATTAAACATTAATTCCGTTGGTGGGGTCCCAGTTGTGCCATGAGGTGTTACGTTATACATCATAATGAATTTTTGAATTTCAGTTTTGTAGTCTTGTTTATTGGTGTGAGCAATTTTCAGGCGCTTTACTAATGACCGATTCATGTTCTCGACTTCATCATTAGCCTGTGGCCAATATGGTGGAGTTGTTATTAACTTTATATTATTGTTCTTGCAAAAGTTTCTAAATTCGGCACTAACATACTGTCTACCGTTATCTGCTCTAATTGATTTCGGTAGACCCAAACGACAGAAAATTTCTTGTAATAGACTAATTATTGCCTCTGAAGTAATTTTCCTCAGGAATTTTATTTCTTGATAACTAGAGTAATAGTCAATTACAACGAATATATAATCATTATTTGGTAGAGGACCAAGTAGGTCCGTGGCGATACACTGCCACGGTCCATTCGGGAATTGAGGTCTCTTCATAGGAGCTGGATTATTTGGTTGTGAAACCATCAGACAATCCCAACAGCTCTTTACAAATTTTTCTACCTCTCTGTCTACGAGTGGCCACCACACTTTTAATCTCACTCTTCGCTTCATAGCCGATTCTCCTGGGTGTCCCTCGTGAGCCAGTTCCAACACCTTAGTTCGAAGCACCTTTGGTATGATAATCCGAGTTCCTCTCAACAATATATTACCAATAGTTGACAATTCATATCGGAATGGATAATAAACATTCGATGTATTTTGCGGCCAAGAGTCACTTTTAATATGTTCCACTGCGTCAATGATTTTCTGATCCTGTGCACTTTTTTCCGAAATTTCACAAATACTAAGAGATGATGGTGTGTAATTTGTCACAATATGTAAAATATTGTGTTCTTCGTTTTCATCGTATGAATTTGTACTTTTAATTTTTAATTTTTGCAGTCGAGAAATAGAGTCTGCGATATTCTCCTTTCCCGATCGATAAATAACTTTAAATTTAAAAGATTGTAACCTTAAAAGCCATCTCTCTATTCTCGCTGGTGGCTTTGAGGTTGGTTTAAATATGGTTTCAAGTGGTTTGTGGTCCGTTACTAACTCAAACTCTAGTCCCAGCAAATAGTAATAAAATCTTTCTACAGCCCAAACGAGTGTCAAACTCTCTTTTTCGGTTTGGGAATATCTTTTTTCGACGTCTGATAAGCTTTTACTAGCGAAAGATATTATATGTGGATTGTCATTAAAATCAAATTGCATTAGAACGGCCCCTAACGCAACTGGGTTAGCAGCCGCTATAACACGTGTTCGATTTCGTGGGTTGAAATAAGCCAAGTTTGGTATATCAGTTAATAAACTTTTTACTTTGTCAAACGATTTTTGTTGCTCTTGATCCCATATAAATTTGCAATTTACTTTTAATAAGCATATAAGCGGCTCCGTGATATCCGCCATATCTGGAATGAATTTACCCACGTAAGTTACTAGACCTAAAAAACTTCGTATCTCCTCTTTTGTTTGCGGAGCTCGAAATCCCATAATTGTTTGGATTTTGTCCATATCAGGAGATATTCCATTATCAGACAGCACGTGCCCTAAAAATTTAAATTTTTTAGCACGCCATACACTTTTGTGGTCATTAAGCAAGACATTGTTCTTTTTAGAAATTTCTAAGACTTGTTCCACAGCCTCATTGTGTTCTTTTTCTGTATTCCCAAAAATTATGACGTCGTCTATGTAATTTAAAGCATTACTACAGGGGGTTAAAAGCTCCGCCATTATCCGCTGAAAAAATTCAGGAGGTGAGCTAATTCCAAACATCAGCCTCTTGTAACGAAACAGTCCTTTATGGGTTATAAATGTGGTAATATGTCGACTTGACTCATGAAGCTCTATCTGGTGGTATGCCCATTTTACGTCTAATCTGGAGAATAATTTGGCTCCTCGTAGTTTTGTCATAAACGTTTCAAAAGTTGGTAATGGATAATTCTCGCGCAGCACAGCGTGGTTGGCTTGTCTCATGTCAACGCACAAACGAATTTCACCGTTTTCCTTGAAGACGGGAACAATTGGCGAAATCCATGAACTTGGTCCAGATACTGGTTCTATTATATCTTGTGTCAGTGCCTCTTTTATTTTCTCCTCTACCTTTCCCTCAAGCACTATTGGTATTCGCCGTAAAGGTTGCTGAATCGGTTTCACTGTGGAATCTATTGCTATCTTGATGGTTATGTCCTTTATTTTTGGGAACGGCTCAACCTTTTCAACACTATTAACGTAGTCTGAACTTAGTCCAAGCCGATAATTTCTGTACCCTTTTCAACTGATATGGGAGCTTCAAACACAAATAATAGTTTAAGCAACTGGTTCGCTGCATATGCCTTGAATTGGTTGACCGAATGAGTTCTTACGTTTAGCAATACTGCCACACTGTTCTGTAGCATTTCCCAGTCTTTTTGGCTAAGAAGATTAAATCGTAAACCAGAGTCAATCACCATCGAGATATTCCGACCACCTACACGACATTGAATCATTTCGCCCATTGATCCCATATTTTCAACTTTCAAACAATCAAAGTCGCAAGCTTCTCTTTTTCCGCTTGTATCTTTCTCTTCAATGCATCTTAACCTTGATGTTTGTAGCCGTTGTTGTTTTAAATCTCCATACTCGTTATCCATTAATTTCCGTTTATTATTTTTAGTCTTGCATTTACGAGCAAAATGTCCTATTAAGCCACATTTGTTACATTTCGAGTTTCTAGCTGGACAGTTGTTATCATTACTTGAATGGCCTTTTCTACCGCATCTTCCGCATTCGTCACTAGTGCGTTTGGTCCCCTCAAATTTAGTATAAACGCGACAAACTGTTTCACCTTCAATCTTTGATATCATGCCCCGTGATTGTTTATTGATCTGCTCGTGAATTTGACAAGCTGAAATGACATCATCTAAACTTAGCTCTTTTTCTAACAGCTTTTTCTTTAGCTCGATTGGTGCCCAGGCATCTATTATTTTATCCTTTATGGAGATCTCTCTTATCTCACTTGGGGTGGACCCGAAATCGCATTTTGACCCTTGATGTCTAAGACGAAGTAGAAACTTATTGAAGTCTTCGCCTTCTACTGGAGTAAGACTTCGAAATAATTGCCTTTCAAAAGTGGAATTGCGTTTTGGGGAAAAATATTCATTTAATTTGCCAACCAATATTCCAAATACATCATTCTTTTGCTTCTCATTGTATTCCACTAAGGCCCCTGGAATGTTATACACTACCTCCTGGAGTTGTGGGCCACCCAAGTGAAGTAGTTTATTTTTCTTTTTCACCACATCTTTTATATCTTCCGATTGAAGATATAAGGAGAGAGATCGAAGCCATCTTTCCCACTCACTTCGCAGTAAGGCTCTATCAATGCTTTCACAAAGAAATGGTCTTATTTCCGTCATACTGGTGCACAATTTAATGTGTTTTATCTGGCCTCTAAGCGACATTTTATAATACCCGAAAGCAAACAAAAAATCAATACACAATTTAATGTGTCTCTTACCCTTTTGTTCCATTTAAATGGAAAACAAGTACACGATCTTATATGTCGCTTCAATCCACAATTTAATGTGTCTCTGCAACTCACAATTTAATTTGTTCCGGCGGCTGACACTATGCTCCAATTAAATGGACAATTATTTCACAATTCAATGAGTCTTCTCAAATCACAATTTAATGTGTTGCTCTTATATATTCTGTAAATTTTAAATCAACCAACAAATAAAAGAAACACTCGACATCTTCAAAAGGATTAATCCCATCCTCGTCGCCAATGTGACAACCTACCTATTTTGGTATTCTCCAAATCAAATGTATATTTTATATTTTATAATTATTCGTTCGGGTTTTTATTAAAAAGGCAACTTCACTCTCTCAGTGTTAACAATAGACTACCAGAATGATACGATATATATTTTTATACTCATATACATATGTTGACAATATATTCGAAGAATACTAATACAATATACTAAACAAATGCTACGATTATTTCATAAATTATTTTTGAGTGCTACTGCTGAGTGTGATACTGCTCTCCACAAACGTTATTCTAGAGATTGATATCAACGCTTGTGTTTGGTCGGAAACCTCTATATTATTTCTGTTTTACTTTAATTCGATTTTGTTGAGATCACTCAATTTCCCAGTTCTCGGTAATATAACGAGACCACAGAGCATAATAAAAAATAAAAATTAAATCAAAGTTTTGTAAAAGGATTTAACGGTATTGTGCTAAATTTGATACTTTGTAATAATTTTGCTCCCGTAGTAAAATATTTATCTAATGGTGCTATTTTAAATAGTGTGGTTCCCCACATAATCAGCCCATTTTAACTTTCTTTTTAACCAACTTTTTCTTTATCTTCTTTATAAATTATTTTCGAAATATTAAAATATATTTTTGAAATGACATTTTTTTCAATATTTTAAGCATATCTGAGCATGGCTTACTCGTACTAACTAAATAGCTATCAGTGTTAATATAAGTGAAAAAGAAATATATGCAGATGGACATCATCCAATTATTTGTAAAGTTTTCGTACTTAGATTTCAAATTTTATGAAGAAGAGTTTGCTTAATGTTCTATTTTACAATTTTTTTGTCGTTTGCATTCTAAAAACGGTGACGTAAGTAATACGAAAAATCTTATTGTTGTTGGTATTTCATTTGCTTTGCATTGTGCGCTTGTAAAAATCACTCAAATATAAATGAATAAACCTGTGTTGCATATAAGCTGGAAAATTGAATGCTTTATTGATGGTTTTGATCCACCAACCTGTCAATGAGCTAAATATCGAAATCTATTAACTATAACAATAAAAACAACAATAAAAACTTTTTATTTTCCCAATAAACATTCATGGATTTTTTGGTATCAAAGTTTAGCAATTCTGCATTGCCAGTATGCTTAAATAACACGGTGTGACAGTGAAAATACACCCGAGTAATTAAATACTCTAAGTTATTCATTAGGTTGAGTAGAACTCAAAAATACTTTTTTTATTTTTCTCGAACCCTTATTTTATTTGATGAAAAACGGTTTTTTGATCTTTTCCCACAAAATTATTGATTTCCCAAATATGTTTAAACTATTTTAAAAAACCAAAGTTTTTAGAAAGGGAAGAAATTAACATTTAAAACGGTATACATAAAATTTTGTTCCAATTTATATGCTATGAGTTTTGATGGGGTAAACTTGGAAAATATAATATTTTTCTTATTATTTCAAGTTTGATCATTCTTAATTGCAAAATTTAATTAAAAAATATGAAATAAGTTACGACATTCTGAAAGTGCATTATCTTGTGAAGCGATTGACACTATTGAAAAAATTGTGCAAAAATAACCTTAGTTATAATTTAAAGAGTGTAGCATCTGATACATATTTTTTATATATGATGTCTCATCAAATGAACTTTAAGTTAAAAATTTTTTGGGTAATCAAGAATTTTGTGTGAAAAGATCAAAAAAAACAGTTTTTTTCAAATAAAACAAGTTTGGAGGGTTCGAGAAAAAAAGTATTTTTGAGTTCTACTCATCACACTAATAGGTATATTCAGAGCCATATATGCCTATATGTATACTTACATATATTGATATATGGGGAGTCGACGTAGTCTAGTAGGTAGTGTGTTGGCTTATTAGACGTAAAGCCAGGGTTCGAGCCCCAGGCCAGACATCAAAACAAAATACCAAAAGTATTTCGTCGGCGACGCCCTCTTAGCAGATTTTTGGCAATAACTCTGAGAGTAAATAAAAACGTACAACATCACATTTTGTAACAGTAAACTAGTTTTGACTAGTCAATTATTTGATTGATCGTATAAAATTTCATTTGTGCCTAATTTCATGAAATAGTTATTCCGTTTTACTAATAACTTTATAAAACAATGATTTCCATATCAGAAAGTGGTCACTCCAGTAGTTCCGAAGAACGGATTGTGCTTAATTATCGGCGTATTCAGCTTCTAGTAGACAGTTCTTCCGAAGAAAATTTATCTGAAATATCTGTGCCTGAACGTCGCCGTAGAAAACGTGGAAAATATAACCAAATAAGTTTGGATAAAAAAAATATTTTAATACTAGATAACTCACAAATTGATAAAACACAAATAGTGAAAGATAATATTGCCGAGTTTGGGCATACATTAGTTTTTCTTCCTCCATACTCCCCCATGCTAAAGCCAATAGAAAAAGTATTCTCAAAAACTAAACTGTGTGCACGCAATTTGCTAGCTGATCCTGATATTAATATGGACTTGGTAACTGTAATTAAAAACTCCGTCGAATCGGTAACACTGTCTGATTGTAATAATTACTATGTTGATATGACCATGTCATTATAATTAGCTGCATCTGGATATACAATGAATATTTTATATTAAATGTATAACTATGTTACTTAATTTAAGATATAAAAAGTTTTGTATATTTTTAGCTATTTTGCTTTAACTAAAAAATGAATTTGAAGTTAAAATAAGTTAATCAAAAATTTAAAAAAATTAATTTAAAATTAAATGTATTTAATATGACACACAAAAAGTTTAAGTTGTGTTGAAAATAATTTAATTTCATTCTGATAAAATTTAATTTGTTTTGAAGAAAATTTAATTTGATTTAAAAAAAATTGAATTTGTGTGCAAAAATTAATTAATTAATTTGAGACTAAAAACCTGTATATGGTTTACATTATTTGGTTTATAAAATAGCTGTGTATGCGCGAAGCATGAAAATGCAATGGCTAGTCTATTAACCCCCTAAATCTGTAAGTCGAACGATTTCCGACGATCTAAAATTTATAAGAAATATATTTTCATTTATTTTACAATGTAGCGAACACTTTTCTTTAACACACAAAATTCTCAAATTTATCATATAATCCAAGAGCGTTCTATACATCCCGAACAGGTCACCGGTCATCGATTCATATTTATTTCAGAACGATCAAGCCACTCTAGATCGTTTATTACCAACATCTTTTGGACTGAATTGGGTGATCTAGGATGCAATGACATTAGACCACACAGCTTTTGCCACAAATTTAGCACGAGCGATTTGAGGGCATGATTAACTCACGCAGATGTGAAGTCAACTGGTAAATAAAATCTTGCGATTCTAACCTTGAAACTTCTACTTGTAGGATTTTTCAAATTCGCAGGTGTGTGCAATTAAGCCACATATAGCTCATGACCTCGGACAAATTTAGCCTGATTTATTCGCCAAAGTTATAGATAATTGGCCATTTGGGAATCGCTCCACTCCGAGAAACCTTGACGGATTTGAACGATATTATATTACACACATAATAACAAATGAATAAATATAATAAGAGAAATAACTTTAATAATATTAAACATTAATTGATAACTTGTGAGAATCAATTTCATTTAAAATTAGTTCTCAATAGAATAGAACAACTGCAATACTTCCTTTCAAATAAAATTTTGCGATTTCCTTTCCCCATATCAAACAATGCCTGCACTGACAAGTATTCAAATAAAATCTCATGGTTACATACGTCTTTCATAGAACTGCGCAACACTGCTTAAAGTAGGTTAAGTTGCAAGGCAATATTCCGTCTAACTAAAGCCGTATGAAAATGTTTCCAGAAATAATAGAATGCCTTCAACCACAAACGCAACATCTTAACCTAGAGTGGTTGAGTGAATAACAGACTGTGAATAGTGAAAAGCAAAAACAAGTGCTAAAGGGTGAACAATGTAGTGTAATAAACTTCAGCAGGTGTTTCAAAAACACATCAAATACTCCCACATAGGGAAGACAGCAAAAAACACGACGAATTGATATTACAAACGATTTAAATTTCATTCAATTTTATTTTTGTTATACAGCAGTAACTTTGGTTGGAATATCCGCTTACAGAAGAATAGTTTGTTAGAAATATAGTTAGAAAACTTTGTTGGCATAATAATATTAAAATTTGTATTCGTGCCAACAACAAACTACTATTCTACACTGCAAAACAAACGTCCCTGAATAGGAAGCGAATACTAAATAAATAGAAAACAATGTAATTTTATATGTTTCACACATTTTACATAAAAAATTAATTTGTTGCATTATGCACAAAGAAATATATATTATTCCGCACTTCTGAGGGGCATGAGTTACTTAGCGACAGGCCATACGATTTCCATAACAGTTTGATGTGGTAGGGCTGTGACACTGTGGTTGTTTAAAAGTTAAGGTTTAATCAAGGCCACCACAAGTGCTATTCTGATCCCAATTCAATTTATAATCATTTTTAATAAAGTTTCTTAAATTGACATGCCACTGTTTGTTTGATGCTGGAAATATTCGGTAAGCAGAAGTTCCTAATATTCTAAGTACCTATGGGCATACAATGCTATATAACCGGATAATAAAGAATTTTTCAGTGTATTATTTTGTATTATTTACGTATCGAAATTCTTTATATAATACAAAACCTATTTTACTTTAATTATGAGTGTAGTACAATTTTACGGAATTTCTGAGGACAGGGGAGGGCAGAAGTATTCATTTAAGATAACAAAGAATTCGAATATTGAAATTGTATAGAGTACAATGGCAATGTTTCTTGTATTTTACAGTTACATATTGTTCACGCTGGCCACCCTAATGTTAAGTTTAGTTTTAAGTACTTTTACAACCATGTAAATTAATTGTGAATTGTTATAAATATAATCGAAAAGAGATTATTACCCGATCAACCCCCAACCCGAAAGGTACGTTTGTGTACAAAATAAATAATAAATAGATTATTTAAAACTAATTACATTTGTTTTTCATTTACCCCAATTCTCGCACAATATTTTATTTTTATTTATTTCCCCTCTCACCATCACATTTTGGTCCAATCGAACCGGATCATCCCCTAAATAAAATAAAATATTTGCGAGACTCTATTTGCAGATTGTCTCGAAGATCGCCATACTGGTTATTTGTTTTTGGATAAACCACACCCTTAACACGGTTTGAAGATTTTGTATATACTTAAATAATTATTTGATTTGTACAAGGTACGTAAAATAAATTGTAATAGGTGCTTAAATTTGTGTTTTTAAAAAAAGAATATAATAATAGTGCAGTGAAAGTGAAAGAATATAAGAAGAAAAGAAAAGCATAAAAAGTAAACAAATCGAAAATATACCAACAACATAGTGTATTAATATAGTCGTGTTGTTGTTGTTGCATACTCCTTTTATAAACAGTTGGAAGATAGTCACAAATTAAGGTGACCGCTGTTTTTGTTGAATATATTATGCTTTTGTTGCGATATTTGTGAATATTATATTCTTTCACTAATATAAATCGAAATATATATATTTTTTTTAATATTTTTAAATTGAGATTGTGATAATTTTATCACAATAATATATACAAATATTTTTTGATTTTTAAATTAATATTTTGATATTTTTATTCAAATATAAAATAATTTTATTTGTTTAAATTATATTGAAACTTTTCGATCGATCCCTATTTTTTTGAATTTTGTTTCGCAAGTTTTCGCAAACCCTTTTTTGTCATTTTAAACTTTAGCAGGAATATATCTTTAAATTTTTCGAATTTAAAGTGGTATTTGTTTAGTTGTGTTTGAACTATCAATTTTTTCGATAAACCCTACTCGTTGGAGTTTTTATACTTTGGAATTTTTTACCCTTTTTAATTACTTTAAATTTTTCTAACCCTTTTGGATTTTTTCCTGGTAAATTGTATAAAAACACGAATTTTAATAAAATGGCCGCTTTGCGAAATTTAAATAGGAATTACAATCGCTTAGCAGATTTGGAAAGCTTTATTCAAGCTATTCCGCGAGAGGAACATTCGGTTCACTCTCTAGGTGTTCTTCGGCAGGAGTTGACCCGTTTGTGGGAAGTCTTTCGTGACAGTTACGAAGACTTGTTGGAAAATGCCGAAGAAACCAAACTCTCGACAAAAGACGCGAAAGCCAAATATATGTCGGGATATACCTTGTATTTTCAATCCGCTTCATTTATTGACGGATTAATTGATAGCCTTAAGAGTAAGGCCGCGAACCCGGTTGCTAATACTGTCCCTATCCACCTTCCCCCATGTGACACCCCAACCTTTTCTGGCGATTATGCGTCTTGGCCAACATTTCGAGATATGTTTTCGGCCATTTATGGAAGTAACCCCCATATTGGAAATGTCCAAAAGATGTATTATCTTTTACAGAAGACAGAAGGTGAGGCGAGGGACATAATACGAACGCGACCCATGATGAATGATGGTTTCGACATGGCTTGGCAGAATCTCGTCGACCGTTACGAGAATAAAAGACTATTGGTCAATTCTCAATTGAAAACTCTTTTTAACCTCCCTTCCATTTCCAAAGAATCTGGCCCCTCCATTAAGAGTTTACAGCGAACAATTAATGATTGTATAACGAATTTGTCGTTGCTGGGCATCGAAACTCGAAATTGGGATATAATCTTTGTTTATATTTGCTCCACTATACTTCCCGAGCACACCCTAGGTCTTTGGGAGCAGTCTCAAGGGCCTTGCTCAGACCTACCCAAGTGGAGCAAGATGGATGAATTCCTGACTGCCAGATATCGCACGCTGGAATCAGTTTCGGATATAATCGGCAGCCACAATTTTGCTCAAGTTACTGCTCGGGTTAATAACCAAGGCAGTTCTGGTAATCCTCGAAAATTGAGAACCTTTGGGACCACTGTGGCCCCTAACTTACCCCAAAGAAAATGTCCAGTTTGCAGTGAAAATCACCCCATTCGCTTATGTTCGGACTTTTTGAGAATGACGGTTAGTGCTCGCTTGTCAACCGTTAAAAAGCACAAATGCTGCACAAATTGTTTGGCAGCCTCACATGAGTTCAAGAGATGCCAGAGCTCAAATGTTTGTTATATTTGCAAACAAAAACATCATTCGCTACTTCATCGTATCGAATCTTCCCCCCGGGAGGAACCGAGAACTGGAACTAACCCCGCTAACTCTTCTACCCCACATAGTTCTCCAGAAATCCCTCGGCCTTCTCCCGCACAAAAGCGAAATGAAGTGGATGATGGCCCATCTACATCCGCTGCTGCTCAACCTTTTCAGAACTTCGCTACCCGACTACAGTCCACTCCGTCTTCAACAGTTCTATTAGGAACTGCCAATATTAACATAGAATTGAATCATTAGATGTTTTCTGCGAGAGCTCTGATAGACCCAGCGTCTCAAGCTACTTTCATCTCTCAGAAGTTGCAACCGAAACTGGATCTTCCAACCTATTCGGCACCTGCTGCCACTGTTGTGGGCCTTAATGGCGCAGTGGTAGCAAACTCTAAAAAAGTTTGTATTGTTTCATTACGGTCTCCCATTAATCCAAAGTTTAAATTGACCACGGAGGCGTATGTTGTTGAAGAACTTACTGGTCAATTACCCACATGCTCGTATGATACTCGTACACCTGATCTCCCGGTATCAGATTTTAAATATACCCACATGGATTTGCTATTGGGTGGAGATTTATACCCCAGATAATGCTTTCTGGATTTCGAAAGGACCCCAAAAACACTCTGATCGCCCAACGAACCGTTTTCGGTTGGATTGTGACTGGCAAAACACGTCAGGCAAATTCGTTATCCTATAAATCCGAATTCCCTACGGACTTGAGTCCTGGTCCATCTTGTAAGGGTTCATTTGCTCAAAATATGAGATTTGATTGCTACGGGGCCCCAGATTTTGGTCCAATCGAGCCGGATCATCCCCTGAAGAATAAAATAAAATATTTGACAATAATCTTTTGTAGATTATTCTCTGCAGTGGATATTTGTTGCTGGAAACCACACCCTTTGCACCGTTGGAATTTCTTTTTTGTGTAATTTCTTTCCCCTTAAAAATTTGTTTACAAGGTATGTAAAAACACATATAATTTGGTGAAATATATATATACTTGTGTGAAAATAAGTGAAAAAAAAAGAAAGAAAGAAAAAAAGAAGAAAAACAAATAAAAAAAAAAATATAAAAATTTAGTGAAGTGTCTCAGTGAAGTGCAAGAATATAAGAAAAATATAAAGCAAGAGAATATAAATAAACGGGAAAAAAGATACACAAACAACACAGAGTGCATTGATCTTGCGTGTTGTTGTTGTGTACTTGCTTTATAAACAGCTGGAAGGTTGTCATTGAATAAGGTGGCCGCTGTTTCAAATATCTTATATTCTTTCACCATTATATTAAGCGAGTTGTATTGTTTTGTATATTTCGACTTATTTTGAGTTTGTTTGAGACACTTCTATTCTGACTTAATTAAAGGAAAAATATATATATTTTTTTGTTGATATTTTTTATATATTTTTATTAATTTTTATATATATTTTTTATTATATTTTTATAAATTTCTTTTTTAATTTATTATTGATTTACCTTTCTTAAGTAAATCTTTTTGTACCATTTTTTTATTTTTGATGGGATAATTTCCCCTTTTATCGGTGATTCTTTCGCGAGCATATTTTTTCGTTTTTCGAAATATCGTGTTCGAAGTCGAGATTTTGAATTTGTCCGTTTTCTAATTTATATCGAAGTTTTTTCTCGTGAACCTTTTTTTTTTTTTAAATTTACGACTTTTTCATCGCGATTTGAAGTTTTTCTCATTTGTTCATATTCTTTGGAATTTACAATTGGGAGTCCCCAGTCTTATCTCTTTCGTTTTCTTTTTATTGCAAGTTTTTTTTTTTTTTGATAAACTTATCTCCATCCCAATTGTGATAAAATGGCCGCGTTGAGAAACTTGACAAGAAACTACAATCGCTTAGTCGATTTTGACAGTTTCATTCAAGCAATCCCTAAAGAAGAACACTCTGTTCACACCCTGAGTGTCCATCGGCAGGAGTTAACCCGTTTGTGGGAAGCTTTTCGTGACTCCTATGAGGATTTGTCGGAAAATGCCGAGGATGCCAAGGTCTCTGCTAAAGACCTGAAGGCCAAGTATATGTCGGGATATACACTGTATGTTCAATGCGTCTCGCTCATTGATGGGTCAACTGACGGCCTTAAGAGCAAGACCGCGAACCCCCCTACCAATAGTATCCCGATTCACCTTCCCCCCTGTGACACCCCAACCTTTACCGGTGATTACGCATCTTGGCCAACGTTCAGGGATATGTTTTCCGCCATTTATGGAACCAACCCTCACATTAGTAACATCCAAAGGATGTATTATCTTTTGCAAAAGACGGAAGGTGAGGCGAGGGACATTATTCGAACTTGCCCCATGACGAATGATGGTTTCGACATGGCGTGGCAGAACCTGGTAGACAGGTATGAGAATAAACGCGTTTTGGTGAATTCTCAATTGAAAACCCTCTTTAACCTCCCTTCCATATCCAAGGAGTCTGGCCCTTCTATTAAAGGTTTGCAACGGACAATCAATGATTGTATAACGAATTTGTCGTTGCTAGGCATACAGACTCAGAATTGGGATATAAACTTTGTCTACATTTGCTCCACCAAACTCCCCGAACACACCTTAGGTCTTTGGGAACAGACTCAGGGGCCTTGTTCGGAGCTGCCGAAGTGGAGCAAGATGGATGAGTTCCTGACTGCCAGATACCGAACTCTGGAGTCGGTATCGGACATTATCGGCAGCCACAATTTTTCTCAAGGTACTGCACGGGTTAATAACCAAAGCAGCTCTAGTAACCCTCGAAAATTTAAAACCTTTGGGACCACTGTGGCCCCTAGCTTACCCCAACGAAAATGTCCGGTTTGCAGCGAAAATCATCCCATTCGTTTATGTTCCGACTTTTTAAGAATGACGGTTAGTGCTCGTTTGGCAACCGTTAGGAAACACAAATGCTGCACGAATTGTTTGTTCGGTCTTCTCCTGCACAAAGGCGAAATGAAGTGGATGATGGCCCATCTACATCCGCTGCTGCTCGATCTTTTCAAAATTTCGCCACCCGTATACAGTCCACCCCGTACTCGACAGTTTTATTGGTAACTATCCAGGTAAATGTAGTGCATAATGGTGTAGTTTTTCCTGCTAGAGCTCTAATCGACCCGGCATCTCAGGCTACTTTCATCTCCAGAAAGTTGCAACGGAAGCTAGATCTTCCAACCCTTTTAGCACCGGCTGCCACTGTTGTGGGCCTTAATGGCGCAGTAGCAGCAAACTCGACTAAGGTCTGTGTTGTTTCGCTGGGATCTTCCATGGATCCAGCGTTTAGTCTGACTACGGAGGCATATGTGGTTGACAAGCCAACTGGTCGATTACCCACTTACTCCTTGGCGAAGTTTGTTGACCTCAACACTCCCGAACTTCCGTTGACAGATTTGAAATGTGCCCATATGGATTTGCTATTGGGCGGAGATATATACTCTCAAATCATGCTTCCTGAGGTTAGGAAGGATTCTAAAAACCCCTTGATCGCTCAGCGAACTGTCTTCGGTTGGATAGTAACTGGTAGAATACCTCAGTTGAACCCGTTGGATTCCGTTGCTTCCTTCTTTGGGCAACTGGACTTGGATGCGAAAATTAGTCGGTTCTGGGAAGTAGAGGAAATACCGAAGTCGAAGGTATTGTCGCCTGAAGATCGCTTTTGTGAGGATCTGTATCGTCGTACGACTTATAGGACTCAAGAGGGTAGATATGTAGTTGCTCTTCCTTTTAAACCCGAATTTTCGACGGACTTGAATCTCGGTCCATCTCGAAAAGGTGCTCTCGGTCAATTTTTGAGAAATGAGTTTCGTATGTTGCGGAACCCTGAGATTAAGGGTCAATATGATCAGGTTATTGAGGAGTACCTTACCCTGGGCCATATGTCAAAGATCCATCACGACGCTGTTTATTCTCCTAAACCCAGTTACTACCTACCCCATCATGCCGTTTTTAAGCCTGATAGCACCACCACCAAGTTGCGTGTCGTTTTTAACGCCTCTTGCCCCTCCTCTAATGGCTTAAGCCTTAACAGTGTCTTGCACACTGGCCCGATTTTACAAGCCGATTTGACTATTCTGATTCTCCGATGGAGACTGTTTAGATTTGTTTTCAATGCGGACATACAGAAGATGTATAGGCAAATACTGGTCGTGCCAGATCACACCCCTTTTCAAAGGATATTATTCCGTCGGAACTCCCAGGAAGATGTCCAGGATTTTGAATTAAACACAGTTACATTTGGTGTTAACTGTGCCCCCTATTTGGCCATAAGAACCCTACATCAGTTAGCTGATGATTGTAAATCGGATCACCCCTTTGCTTCTGAGATTTTGCGAAACCAAATGTATGTGGATGACATTTTGGCTGGTTTGCATTCCTTTGTCGAAGCTACTCGTAATCGTGATGAGATAATTCATGTTCTGAATTCTGCTGGCTTCTCCCTTCGTAAGTGGACATCAAATGATAGAGGTCTTATTGATGATTTGCCACCTGAACATCTATTGGATTCCCAATTTATAAAATTGTCAGACGCCAGCACCGCTAAAACTCTGGGTTTACGTTGGAATGCGAGCATTGATGCATTTTTCTTCAAGCCAGCTCCAACGCCCGATTTCTCTGTAGTCACAAAACGATCCGTCTTGTCTCAAATAGCGAAGCTATTTGACCCCGTTGGGTGGTTGGCACCTAAAGTCATAGTTGCTAAAATTCTTATGCAACAAATTTGGAAAGACGGAACGGATTGGGACGAATGCTTGAAACCCATGACGTTTAACAGATGGCTTGAGTTTGTCGATGATTATTCGTACATCGAAAGGATTAACATCCCCCGTTGGGTTAATTTTAACCCTCAGTGTGAAGTACAACTTCATGCATTTTGTGATGCTTCTGAGAAAGCATATGCTGCCACTCTGTACAGTAGAGTCCAAACCCCGTCTGGTGAATTTGTCACCCACTTACTCCCTGCTAAAACAGAAGTTGCGTCTACAAAAGTGCAAACTTTACCCCGTTTAGAGCTCTGCGGCGCAACTCTATTGGCGAAAATGGTATTTTCACTTCGTAAGGAGCTGAATCTTACCAGATCGGAAGCCTTCTATTGGACAGATTCGACTATCGTTCTGTCCTGGCTTCAAAAACCCCCGTGCCATTGGCCAACTTTTGTGGCGAATCGAGTATCGTATATCGTGGACCAGGTAGGCACTGACAATTGGAATCACGTCGAATCTCATCATAACCCCGCTGACGTGGCTAGTCGTGGTATGAGCGCTAAGGAGCTCTCTATATCAGATATTTGGTGGAAAGGTCCTGAATGGTTATCTCGTCCACAGTCTGAATGGCCACTGTCGTCTTTTAAACCCAATAATCAGCTAGAAACGCGTTTGATACAGGTTAACGTTGCCCAGACGGATACGTCTGAAGAATTTTTGAGTCGATATTCGGACTTACCTCGTGCTCTGCGAGTTATGTCCTACATCTTTCGCTTTTATCACTCTTTACTCCCCGGAAAAAGGTCGTCTCAAGTCCCCCTATCTCATACGTTGAGTCAAAGTGAGGTGAAGTCGGCAAAGGATCGTTTGATCATTCTTTGCCAAAGTACCCATTTCCCCGAATACTCTTCACTGAAGAATGGCTCTACCTTAACCTCGAAGAATTCACTACTCGTGTTCAACCCCTTTATAGATTCTAGTGGATTTCTACGAGTTAATGGTAGACTCTCCCAATCACCTACTTTGACCTACAACGAACGTTTTCCGAAGTTATTACCCTACAATGGCCGTTTTACGCGTCTCTATCTGGAACATCTTCATAAGTTTTCGGCTCATGCGGATATCTCTCTGATGCTGCGCCTTATGCGACAGGAATTTTGGGTTCCTAAATTGAAGAATTTGGTTAAGACAGTTGTTCACAATTGCAAAGTGTGTTCTTTATATAAAAAGAAACTCGGTCAGCAAATTATGTCCGCATTGCCGCCCGAAAGAACTACACTTACTCGCCCTTTTACTCATACTGGAATTGATTTTGCTGGTCCCTTTGATATAAAGTCATATATAGGGCGTGGTTGTAGAATAACGAAAGGATATGTCTTAGTATTTGTTTGTTTTGCTACTCGAGCCATCCATCTGGAGGCTACAAATGACATATCCACCGAATGTTTTTTGACCGCTTTTGCTCGATTCTTCTCTCGTCGCGGTTGTCCTTCTCACCTCTATTCGGACAATGGTACTGCTTTTGTTGGCGCAGCTAATCTCTTGAATAAAGATAAGACTCAGTTCCTTGAGAGTCTTAAACGGCAGATTGTCACCAAAAATGCCTTTCAATTGGTAGATTGGCATTTTATTCCTCCTGGCGCTCCACATATGGGTGGCTTATGGGAGGCAGGAGTGAAGAGTTTCAAAACTCATTTGCGTAAGATATCCCATGCCCAAAGCTTCACTTATGAAGAATTCTCAACTATGTTGACAAGAATAGAGGCTTGTCTGAATTCTAGACCTCTTAGCTCGATGACAGACAACCCGTCTGACATCAATCCTTTAACCCCGGAACATTTTCTTATAGGAAGTGCCATCTTATCCCCACCGGAACCTGATTTTTCGGACGAATCCATAAGCTATGCTAATCGGTGGCGTAAGCTGAAAATTTTGCACCATTTATTCGCGCGTCGATGGAAAGACGAATATTTGGTTGAGTTGCATAAACGCAACAAATGGATCCAACAATGGTTCCCCAAAGAGATTTTGTTGTAAATGATTTTGTTGTCATTCGTCATGACAATCTTCCCCCTAACGAATGGAAGCTAGGTCGGATCGAACGGGTCTATCTCGGCCCCGATTCGAAGGTGCGAGTGGCCGATGTTCGAACCGCCAATGGCGTTTTGACTCGACCAATTGTCAAACTCGTGCTGCTTCCTAATCATGAACAAAACTAATTTTTTCTCTTCTTTTGTCCGTTTTGTTGATTGTATTTACAGATGTCGGAACTTGCACCCCGTCGACTAGCCGTGGAGCGTCCCCAAAATGAAAGCCTCGACGACGTTATTGCTGCCTCCACCTTCAAATGTCGTTTGTGTTCGGAGCATCATCCATTGCGGAAATGCCCTAAATTTCGTCGTATGAGTCCTTTTAGACGATTGAGTGTCGTCAAAAGGCTCAAATATTGCATAAACTGCCTGGCACATTCCCACTTCGTCAAGGAGTGTCAGAGCAGAGAAAGGTGTATGGAGTGTCTACAAGAGCACCATACAATGCTGCATTTCCATCGGCGAGCTGACAGCAACCAACAACAAAGGAAGAACGCTCCCGCAGCCAAGAAAAGCCACCGTGGAAAAGGACAATATAAAAGGAAAGCTACTTACACCAACAAGCAGAAGCACAGCAGTAATCAGAAGAGCGCACCCCACAACCAAGCTCTTAAGAGGACGTGTGCGTGCGCAGATCAGCCTTCCGTCAGTAATGGGACTGTCGTTGCTGCTTCTAATGCGACAGCGGGGCCTACTATTGTTATAAACGTGCTAGGCAAATAACTCCTTTTTTTCTTTATTATTATTTCTTTTTCAAATGAATTGTTTTTATCTATTTTTTTATTATTTCTCTTTTTTTTACTCTATTTAAACTCTATTTAAACTTACAATATAATATGAATTATATACAGATACCCTGAATTGTAACTTTATTGATCTCTGGCCAGGTGACGTCTCGGTCCGCTTGTTGCATTGTTGCAAGGGGGGCGGGATGTTCACGCTGGCCACCCTAATGTTAAGTTTAGTTTTAAGTACTTTTACAACCATGTAAATTAATTGTGAATTGTTATAAATCTGATCGAAAAGAGATTATTACCCGATCAACCCCCAACCCGAAAGGTACGTTTGTGTACAAAATAAATAATAAATAGATTATTTAAAACTAATTACATTTGTTTTTCATTTACCCCAATTCTCGCACAATATTTTATTTTTATTTATTTCCCCTCTCACCCCCACACATATATTAATATACTCTAAAGAAGTATGAGAATTTATTCCCAAAATGTTCTTACGCAGTATTCGTTTTTCGCTTAGAACATATCCGTTTTGGTTGATTGATCAGTACACAAGGTATAACAAACTAAATCGTTCCCTTGTGTTTCGAACACTACACACAACTTTCTTGTCTTTTACAACATAAATTAAATTTTAATAGAACTTTACTTTTTCAAATTTACTTCCGCAACTTTTTAGCCAATTTCAACACAAAGCTCAGCAATAAGAAGTGTTCATGCTCTGAGTGTTGTTGGTATGTAAAAAATATATTTGTAAAATTGAAATACTTTCCTATAGTTCTCCTTCATAGAAGTGGGCCTAATTGTGGAACATTTGTTTTGGGATTAAGTTCAGTATCACAACTCTATCATACTTTCATCAGTTCAGGGAGGCATTTATTTTACTTTGTGTTTATATTTGATTTTTTGTTAACTGAGTTTATTAGTGATAATAACCGATTTCTGAGTTACCCCCAGTCCATTCTGCCCCTTGCTTTTTATTTTATATAGGCTTTTTGTGTCGTACATTTCTGTACGACGTTTGTAAAAGTCGATGTCGTACAAAAACGTACGACGCTTTTTTCTTGTTTTTTATTTATTATTTTTTTTTTTTGTTTATTTTCTTTTTAGTTTGCAATCATTTCTCATTTGTGGAACTTGTAAATACCTAAAATGTCGAAATGAAAGTTAAGCGAAAAGAAAATTTTGGAAGCCTTGACAGAGAGTGATGAAGATTTTTCAAATGATGATGATTTTGATTGGATACCGGAGGTTTCGGATTCTGACTAGGAGCCTGACATAGATCCAGTGGAAATCGATGACATATTGTTTGAAGATGGTATGAATACGGAAGACGAAGCTGAAGAAGATAGTTCAAAAGCAGACGCGGAAATGTTGAATATGAAGTCAATCGGACTGAATTTTCATAACGTTAAAAGCAATATGGTAAAACCGATTCAAATCAATGTACGATGTGGCACTCAATGTGCTAATAGTGTAAATTCTGTACTAAGATTTTTAATAAAATTTTTAAAGTACTCTTATTGAGAAAATTGGTCTTAAGTAAGTTTATACTTTTTATTTTTTATCGAACAAATGGTATGTTACCCAATACCCGTTGCCAACTGCTCTAGATCACATTCAGATGTCATTGATCTGTTTTAATTTTTTTTGTACGGGTTCTTGTGAGCGTTACTAAATTGACTGCATTGGACTGCCCAGCGGCAATTCTTATACTTCGTCGACATACGAGTTTTGCTGGATCGTTTACTGAATCAATTGACTCAAATTACACGGTGCGACAGTTGAAATATGCTCAAACGTAATTTGACACATTTTCCAACAAACAATCAAGATCCATCAAAAATTCTGAAAATTTTTGAACTGCAAGTTCATTTGAAAAAAAATATACATATATGAAAAATATAACGCGACTATTATACTCTTTAAATAATAACTACTGTAATTTTTGTCCTCCTTGTTCAAAGGAAGCGCCAATCTCTTCACTTTCAGAATGTCATCACTTATTTCATATTTTTTATTAAAGTTTGCTGCTATGAAGGGACAAAATTGAAAAAATATAAAAAAATTTGCTTTGTCAAGTTTACCTCATCAAACCTCATAGCAAATTAAGTCAAATAATATGTATATGTACATCGCTTTAAAGGCCCATCGCTCTCCCTTCTAATAAGGTTAAATTTTGGACATTGGTTCAGAAATGTTTGCATAATCAACAAATTTGTGCGTAAAGTCCAAAAAACAATTTTTGTCAAATAAAACACGTTTGGAGGGTTTAAGAAATATGAACAAAAAATATTTTTGAGTTCTACTCAACAAAACTCACTTACACTATATCATTAGCTGGGTGTATTTATTGTTATTAATTATCACCTCAGCGCAATGTATTTTTTTTAAATATAAGCTGAGGATAAGTGCAGTTACTTATCAGCAATTTTTTCATTTCACTTACTTTCTTGTTAAATATCTTTATGTCACATTGGTGTCATTTTATTTTTCACATCACTGTAGATACCCCTGTAGACACAAACAAATGGCAAGAATATTGCCAAAGTGACAGCAAACTGTCTTGTTTCCTTAAAAAAAGTAGTTTCTACGCTGACATAAGTTTACAATGGAATGCTAAATACCGAAAAATATCAGAAATATTTTCATGCTTGCATGCAATGGCACAAAATGTTATGTCGTATACACGACGTATTAGGAACTACAGGCTTGCATCAACAACTTTTGTATTTCATCCTAAAATGATTTATTCTTGTAGATCTGGTTATCTTTTGAGAAAAGGAAGAAGATTAATAGCTCCAATTTATCATCATCATTGGCTCAGAAATTTCTTTTCTCATGAATTTAATCGCCTCAGGAACTATTAACCTCATCTACCACATATATCCAAAAATTTAGAGAATGATTATTTTTATTGTTTAATTAATCTTATAAATCAATTAAACACATCATTATTATGTCATCAACATATTTTTCTTTATAATTTTGATTGCTACAGTTCGTTTCAATTACAAATATGTATTATAAACTTTTGTTTTAAAATTAAAAATATTTGATGAAAAATTGGTTGTGTATCTCACGTATAAATTAATAGTGTAGCAATTAAATATCCGTTAACATGTTGTTATAAAGGTCTGTGGGGCTGTTACAACAATCTGTTATGGTACACTGAAGAAATATAAATATTGAAATATAGAAAGAAATATAAAAATTGCGTGATAATTTACTAATTACAATACGCGACAAAATAAAAACAATGAAATACACCTAGCTAATGACATAGTGTAGGTTGTAAGTTTTGATGAGTAAAAAAAAAAAATTTTTTTATTTCTCGAACCCTCCAAACTTGTTTTATTTAACAAAAACTGTTTTTTATACTTTACGCACAAATTTATTGATTACACAAACATTTCTGAACCGATATCCAAAATTTAAACTTTCCTAGAAAAGAAAGGGATGGGACAGTATACCTCTATATATTATTCGAATTAATATTCTATGAGGTTTGATTAGGAAAACTTAGCAAATGCGCATTTTTTCATATTTTTTATTTTCAAGTTTGTCCATACATAGTAGGAAACTTTAATTAAAAAATATAAAATAAGTGGTGACTTTCAGAAAGTGCAGTATCTTGTGAAGAGATTGAAACTTTGTTTGATCAAATCGGACAAAAATTACCGCAGTTATTATTTAAAGAGTGAAGGCGCTTCTTTATCTAATCATATTCAAACCTTTCGGAATAGATACTGGAAGGATAATGAACGCTAATCACACAGATTTGTTTTTAAAATTGTGTTCTTTTAAAATTAAACTTTTCTAGTCGCTCATTTGTTGTGTTGGCAGATGTTTATTATTTAAAAATGAATGCTTTTACATTAAATTAGAAATCGCATAATGTAGAGTTTAAAGTACTTGGATATATGCACTACCAATCCATGTTCTAACCATTCAGAATATTAGTATGGGGAAGCGCGAACATGAAACACCATATGAAGTTTAAGTTAAGCCAATTTATGTCTGTAGCAAAATTAACTTGTTATATTACAATTTTTTTAAATTTAACATTCCTTAAACTAACTTTAATATCTGTCATATTTAAAGTCCACATTTCTTTTTCTTTTCGCATTTTGCTAATTTAATACAACATAAATTTGTTTTCCTCCATCATGTCCTTGTACGAAAAAGTTTCAAAATTCGATTGAAAGTGAATCTTCAAATGCAACAGAAATCGATAACGTAATCTCCACGTGTTTCCTTTTGGAATGCATTTACGGCACGGAGGATTCAATTATATATTTTAGATATTCGTCCTTCTCATAATAGAGTATACATATTGGGCTTGTATGGATTCCTCTTTCTAAAATAAATATTCTTCCATTCTTCTGTCTACATAAGGATATTCTGCAACAAAGCTTAAATCACTTTTCACTAAATAATTTAACTTACCATTATTGTAATAAATGTAATGTTTGTGTCGGTCAGTTTTGTGTTTGTTTTGCTTATTATACGAGCACGCCGTTTGGGTATGGCTAATAAGCCGCAGTTTGGGTGAGAATAAAAATCAAATCTTTTTCAGCTATGAAGCCGTTTTGATCATTATTTTTATTCTAATTCTATCAATCAACTTACAGCTATTTATATAAATTTCTTAAGTCTAATTTCTTACATATAATACTTATGACCTAATTTAGTTTTTTACTTAAGTCTAATTTCTTTACATAATACTTATGACCTAATTTAGTTTTAATTTAGTAACTTAGAGTGTGCATGGTCAGCATTTTGCTACTTTTCAATTATTACGCACAGAAAATTTGTATAATGCAATTTGATACCTCGTGCCATTGGTCATTGACAGTTTTGTTTATATTATTGCGAAATGTATCAAAATGCATTTTTAGCTAGCACAAACGTAACCAACACACAACAGTGGATAAGTGTGACCAACACACTACATTATAATGTCGCCGTAGTCTAGTAGTTAGTGTATTGGCTTATTAGCCGTGAGACCTCGGTTCAAACCCCAGGTCAGATATCTCCAAGAAATAAGATTGTCATGAAATAGTGGTATTAGAAAATAGGTAGTAATCCTGACTAAAGGGTTTAAAACGCCTGCTTGATTGTTAGTTAATATTTCTATGTTCTCTTCCTTGTAGTTTCTTGTCCAAGTTGAATTGAAGACATCTATAGCGTAAATCTGTGGCGGGCCCTACAGTTTAAAGTCGACTCCGAACGACAGATTTTTGAGAAACTTTTCATGGCAATTTTATTTCTCTCAGAGTTTTTGCCAGAAATCTGCTGAGAGGAAGTCGCCGAAGAAATACTTTTTGTATTTTATTTTGATGTCTGGCCTGGGGCTCGAACTCTGGTTTTTCGTCTAATAAGCCAACACACTACCTACTAGACCACGGCGACTACAAATTTTCGCTTGATAGAAATTCAAGAGTTCTTCAATAAGGTCTGATACACCGAACACCCCGCTTATGTCACAGATTCATACATATGCCATAGAACTTCCTCTCTTTCAAAAAAATACTCGTATGTAGCAACCAAATTGTTCCTCAAAATTTTGCGGTTTTGCTGTTAGGTAAGGTTAGGTTAGAGGACGTGTACTTGTCAATTCAGACAAGTACAGTACCCGGAGATCGAATTGACCCATTGTACAACGTCCTAGTTGGTTTTACTGTTACTCTATATAATATTTAGTAGTCCTTTCAAATCAAGCAAGGTGATGAAGTAATATCATACATCACGTATAAACCTAAATAAATTTGATAAATATTAGCATGGTTTTTTCGAAGATCCTTTTAATCACCCAATATTTATTCGTTGATTTTAAATCTCCTTGGTGTCAGATGAATTCTAGAGACTAACATAACATAACATCAATTGGTTTTTTTTAAGCCAGAAAGTCATTGATATAATATTTTTGGCGAGTTCAGTGTAACTTGAAGCAAAGTTTGCGTGAATTTTTATCAAATTTTTAATATGAAAACATGTTTACTTTATAAATACTTATGGCTTATTAGACAAGATTTCATCTCTTCTAGGTCAAAATAGATATCAATGACTTTATTACCATTTACTTGGATTTTTTTTCGGTAATTTTGAACGTTTTATTGCAGTGGCATAAAATATGCTTTACCGAAGGCACACTGTTTTTTTGTTAGTGCATAAGAATTTTTTTCCCTAAATGTAGATTTGCAGCGTTTTATATTCGGGTAATGAAAGTGGAGGCGTCATAATCAATAGAATTTGAAAAAAACCGCATTGTAGAGCTCATAAAATTTTTCGATGCAAGCATTACTGTTAATCTGTTTTACATGAAAAATATAATAAAAATGCAACCAAATTTATATGTAAATAAATACAGTATAATCAAATTATTAAATATGAAATACAATTAACATAAAAACTTAAAAACAGTTAGAAAAATATAAATTAAACAATAAGTACGTACATACTTACAACAGAATTGTATTGTCAGATTAAAAAAATAAAAATATATATATATATACATGTTCCTCTTACTCCTCTAGGGAGAATAGAGCCGCAAATATATATATATATATATATTATAAAAAATATATTTATCATTAGAGAATATTAACAAAAAAATTTAATCTTGATTTATTTTAATAAATGTTTTGTATATATGGCATTTGACAAAATTATTTATATTTATAAAGTTTTCATTTTTTATAACATCTATTTACATAAATCTTTATGACGCAAAAATATATTTACATAAAAAAATTTAATGATTAAAAATATAAAATTGTTCTGTCATTATATGAATGCCAGTAACAACTATTCAGTATTTATTTTCTTTCTTTCGCCAATTCAATTGTTCACATAGAAACGAATACAGTTTTCCACTCTTTTATTTCTTCTACAATTATTAAAAACAAAAATTTATTAGATATATTAAAATACATTAAGATTTTATCAAATACATACAAAGAAATTAAAAAATATACATGTATAGATGCTTCTGCTACTGTCGCACGCCGTCGAATAATAATGTACTTCATGGACAATTTGTTTGAGTTTGAATATTACGTAGAAAATATTGTTACTTTTTTAACTTTTAAAAACGTTTAAAATAAGAGCTTGTAGATTGTAAATAAAATAAAAATTTTTAAAATTAAATAAATAAAATAAATTTAAAAAATTAAATTTAAAATTAAAATCCTTTATTATTCACACAATTCTGTGTGCACTATTCACAACTTGATGTAACAACAACAATTGCTTTGTTTGTTATTCCTTTGCTCACACTCTTTGCGTAAACAATAACAATTACTAGACAATTGTTCTTCAAACACACAGCGTCTTCACACAAGACTGACTGAACTTTTACTCAATCCGTTGCCTGCTTTGCCTTGCCTTTTATATGGCAACGTAAACAGTCTGATGAATGTTCTTGAAGGCAAATGTTCGTGGCTTCGCCTTCTTGAGATCTCTATAAATGTAACATTGTTGTTTCCTTATTGTTGTTTGTGTATTTTGCTTATATTTATTCTTGTAGTGTTTGTTGGTATATTTTTGTTTACTTGTTTATCCCATTGGTGATTGTGCATTCAAAGTGAACAGAAGTCTTCTGCAACTTTAGTATTTTGAAAACCAAACGAAATAAAAAATAAAACAAAGAAAAAAAATTCTAAAATATGCAAACAATTTACTAAATAAAAAAGAACAGTTTGATAATTAAAAACAATTTGTAAACAATTAGCTAAAAACAAACAAGAAAGAAGATCAAATAAAAAAACAAATACACTGATAACTCCGTGGACTGTATGGGGGGGTGATATTACGATGGAGGTTGTGCCGACTCCTACAAACCAAACTGCTGCTTAGATTTTTGGCACTAACAAAAAAAAGCGAAATACAAGAGAAATTCTCTTTCGAACTTTATATAAAAGAAAAATCAACACTTTCCTGTTTTTTGTCGATTTCGTCCCTTATCTTGTCCGTTATCAAAATAAATCTCTTCCTGCTGTTTTCGTATCCACTCACTTCAGATTCCAAACGTAGCTAAACCACAACACCAGTGGTATTCTTTCTTTTTAAATATGTATTTGGATTTTTATTTTAACTTCAAATATATTTTCTCTCGTAATATTTCTTTTCTTTTGTATAATTTCACTTCTTTTTTTATTTCACAATAGTTTATATAAATTTCATCCAATTATGTTGAACTTTCTTTTATATTATAATTGTTTTACATCTGTACTTAAGCAAGTTAACAAAACGAATGATTCTTTTTTTAAAGGATTTCATAACTCAAAGGCCTAAGTTAGTTTAAGTTACAATGAAATGTTAGAAAGTCCCAAAAGCTCTAATTACATTACATTATGTTGTATAAAGAAAAAAAATACAAGAAAGCTTAAATTAATGTGGCGCCCTCTATTGGACGTTAGGACTCTTCTGGTTGATCGCCAGGGAAGGGATTTTTCGATCTCCGGACATAAACATTCCGCCGCCCTTGCAGTACTGCAATCAAGAAAATGACTCCAAAGTGAATGCTATATTAAAAGGAAATCGAAAAGAACAAAGAAAACTATTATATTAATTCAAATTAAATTTATTTCTCCAAATTCCGATGAACAAAAGAAATGGAACTAAAACTACATCAGCTCACGATTCGGACATCAATGGGTATCCGTCAGCTGCATTAAGGGGAATAAAGGAAATTATAACTATAAATGAAAATTATATTTAATACGTATCATGGTTCAGAGCGATGTGTTGCATACCTATGTATTATACGGAACACAATCCCGATATTATGTAGCCGAAAATAGAAAACTGGGCCAAAGGTTTGCCCATCGTTCCACCAAATACACCATTGCGAATGATTTTGCTGTACACGTCACAGCCCAACTTAATTCCAACTGGGGCTGCTATAAAAAACGTTGGGTCTGCCAGTTGTAGCCCCGGAAACTCGTCCACTATCCTCCCGTCCATCGACCTTGACGGTGTGAGACCATCCACCTTGCTTCGCACCTCCGCATATGTCTCGACCGTGTCGCTGCTGCCGTAGTTACCTCTAACTACCAAAAGAACCCGCTCTGAGCGTCCAACCCTGATTGTTTACGCACCTAGCCGACGAACCACCTTTTCAGAAACGAGGGTACGCTCCGCAGTAGGGTCGATGACAGCTCTTTCCATGACGTATCGTCCATGCGCTACAATGTTTACAACAGCGGTAGGTTTCAGAAGAACGCTGTCCGTTAACGTATACGATGAAGATGGTAAAGTTTCACCAACTGTTGAACGAGAGATTTCTCTTGGCCGATGAGATTGGAGGTTCCTCGATCGACTTGGAACCAGAGCGTTAGACGGACTAGGTCTTTGGCTCTCACGATTATTGGACGGACGAGGTCCCCTGGCGGAGTTTCAGGACGAACGAGGTCCTTTATTACCGGTGCGAGCAGGCGTTTGGCGATTGCGCTTACCGTCTTTCGATTTCGCGACCTTCTTCGAACCAGACGAACGAGGTCTAGTGTCCGGCTTGTGGAGCAGCGTATGATGCATATCCCCACAGCGCTTGCACTTGCCCGTACTAACGCACGTCCGCCAGGTATGATCGTGACTCAAACAGCCAGCACAATACTTGTAGATAGTCACCAATTTCATTCGCTCATCGTAGTCTGCCTTCGAGAATCTTTCGCAAAATCGCAATGGGTGGTTCTTCAAACGCATACGACATACCATTTTCTTTTGATTGTCGCCTCGCTTGTACTTTTTTGCCGAAACCATGATACTATTAGCTGAAATTATTAAATATGTAAAGTTGAAGATGTCGGAAGAATTACCAGTTTCACAACTGGTCGAGTAATTGTTCCACGTGACGTCTTCAAATCCACCACCCTAACATGATCATCTTTACCCGAATGCAAATTCACTACGCGACCTAGGCGCCATTCATTGGTAGGCACGTTGTCTTCGCGGATGACCACCATATCACCGACCTCTAAGTCCTTTCTCAAACACTTCCACTTGTTCCTCTTCTGTAACTCCTTTAAATATTCCTCCTTCCAACGGAGACATAAGCGTTGGTTTAGAGCCTTGACTCTTTGCCATCGGTTTGTTATTGAGGGTAAAGGGTCTGCAACCTGCAATTCCGGTGGGGACAGTAAAGGGCCACCAATTAAGAAATGACCTGGCGTAAGAGCATCCAGGCAATCGGCATTATCCGCCAAAGGACATAATGGACGTGAATTCAAACACGCCTCGACGCGAGTTAGGAGAGTGGAGAACTCCTCAAAAGAATATTTCAAGCTCCCTGCCAGCCTCTTGAAATGGTGTTTAAAACTTTTGACACCTGCTTCCCAGAGACCTCCCATATGAGGTGCACCAGCAGGGTTGAAATGCCATGTTAACCCCCTAGGTCCGTAAGTAGCATTGACCTGGGAACCTGATTCCTTAAGAAACTTCCGAAATTCACTTCTTAAGATTTTCGACGCTCCTACAAAATTGGTCCCGTTGTCGGAATACATATCCGTAGGGTATCCACGACGAGAAGTGAATCTAGCCAAAGCAGCCAAGAATGCAGACGTAGATAAATTACTAACCGTTTCCAAATGAATAGCCTTCGTAGCAAAGCAAATAAACAAACACACGTAACCCTTAGTTATAAGACACGCTCTGCCTGTGTAATTTCGAATGTCAAAGGGCCCAGCAAAATCTACACCAGTGCTAGCGAAAGGACGCGTGAAAACGGTACGAGACGTAGGCAAAGCTGCCATTATTTGACTCTGAGTCATTCCCCTATAGATAGTACACGTCCTGCAACGCCCTACGACGGTCTTTATCAAATTCTTAGACCTGCGCATGTAGAATTCGGTTCTCAAGACTCTTAGCATCAATTGGTTTCCGCCATGCAAAGTCAACCGATGGATAAAATCGATCAACAGATAAGAAAATCGACTCGCTGTCGGTAAAAGAATCGGAAACCTTTCGTTGTACTTGAGGTTCACCGCATTAGCCAGTCTGCCACCGATTCTCATCAAACCATCTCCATCTAAAAAGGGATTTAAATTCAAAAGTTCTCCTTCAACAATCTTCTCTCCATCAGACAACTGCCGGTATTCCTGAGGGTACCAAGCTCGTTGAGCTATTTTTATTAGTTTTCCCCTCACCCTCTGGATTTCGTGTGGAGTAATCTCCAAAGAACCACAACGCGAGCGTTCTCTATCAAAAACCCTAAACACTAAGGCCATCACACGCAACGCCCTCGAATAGGAAGAAAACCGATTCAAAAGGTCATCGAACTCCCTAAAATAAGTGAAGAAAACCATGTGACACTTTTCTTCCTCCTTAGTGTCATATTCCTCGGGAATAGGATTACGCCACTCGTCGGTAGGATAACCTAACCATTGGGGACCATGCCACCACAGATTGTCCGTTGCCAAATCCTGCGGTCGAGCTCCTCGACTTATCAAATCAGCCGGATTCTGCTCCGACCGAACATGCCTCCAGCAGGCTTTATTCAGGTGCTCTGTCACCTTTGCAACCCGATTAGCAACAAAAGTTTTCCACGAACTGGGTGGTTTTTGAAGCCAAGCTAAAACTATGGTAGAATCTGTCCCCCCATAGAATTTTGTTCTTGATGCGTCAAATTTCAAATTCGCCTTCACAGCTTCCATCAACTCAGTCAATAAGACAGCCCGCAAAGTTCAAGCCTAGGTAACGAAGTTGTCTTCAAAGGAGCGACCCTCGATTTAGCCAACAACAGATGGGTTTGAATAGCACCTAAATCATCCTCTATACGAATGTATATACACGCCCCGTATGCTTTCTCCGAAGCATCAGAGAACCCATGAACCTCCACATTATAATCGGGTCGAAAACCTACCCAACGAGGTATTTTTATATTGTTAATGAAACTATATTCATTAAGAAATTGCTTCCATTTCGCAAGGCTCTCCGGGGTCAAAAATGCATCCCAATCAGTCTTCTCGCTCCATATTTTCTGCATGAGCATTTTTGCAGTGACAATTATCGGACCCAACCATCCAGCAGGATCGAAGAGCTTGGCTATAATCGACAATACCTCTCTTTTCGTAAAATTCTCCTTAATATCGATTGTCGTTGTCGTGAAGAAGAACTGATCAGACCTGGCATTCCATCGTACGCCCAGGGTTTTGATGGAGCTGACATCTTCAAATTCCAAAAAATCTTCCCTCAACAAGTGATCAGAAGGCAATCCCTGAAGAATTCTCTTGTCGTTTGAGGTCCACTTTCGCATTGAGAATCCCGCGGAAGTCAACGCCGCTCTTATTGGTCTCGGGCCTCTATCGCTCCAGAAACATCATGAGCCCCAGCTAACGCATCATCCACGTACATCATCTCGCGTAAAATTTCCGATGCCAAAGGCCATTTCGAGTTACCGTCATCCGCGAGTTGAAGCAATGTTCTTATTGCCAAAAAAGGAGCACAATTTACCCCAAACGTGACGGTTTTCAATTCAAAATCTTCTACTTCCCCATCTGACTCCTTCCGAAAAACTATTCGTTGGTACTTCACCTGATCAGGGTCCAAGAGAATCTGTCGATACATCTTCTCAATGTCTCCATTAAAGACATATCGATAAAAACGCCATCTAACGATTAGAAGTCTCAAATCGTGTTGCAAAACAGGCCCGGTAAATAAGGTGTCGTTCAAGCTCAGTCCACATGACGTTTTACTAGACGCATTGAAAACAACCCTAACCTTCGTGGAAGAGCTTTCAGGCTTGAGTACAGCGTGATGAGGCAAATAATACGAATCTCCTTCGTTCGTACTCCTCAAATTCACTTTTGCCATATGACCCAAAAATTCGTACTCCAATAAAACCGTATCATAATCCAGTTTAAGAGACGGATTTCGAAGCAAGGAAGCTTCGTTTCGCAAAAATTGTCTGTAGGCCTTTGGGCGGGAAGAGCCAAGACAATCAAGGGAACCATACTGTGGCTTGATAGGTAATGACACTATGTATCGCCCAGCCGAATTCCTACGTACTGTTTTTCTAAAATATCCCTCACAGTACTCATCCTCAGGCGACATCTTCGAATGTCTTGGAGGTTCCTCCAATTTCCAGAACCTCTCCAGCTGCTTATCCAATTCCAATTCAGTGCAATACGACACGAGAGTCGTATAGCTCTTGGAACGCGGTTCGGGTAATGACCCTGTCAGAACCCAACCAAATATACTCTCCTGGGCCATCAAATTCTCCAGAAGATTTTTCCTAACACCCTCCAACATCACGCTAGGATAAATGTCGCCTCCAATTAGGACGTCCACTCGATCGCTCTCATTAAACTTAGGATCAGCCAATGGGATCCCCGAAAAAGCTGCAGATCGCGATATGTTAATAGTCGAGCTGGGTAACATTCCGGTTAACTTCGGCAACACCAAACCGATTGCCTCCACACGAGGTTGATCGCCCGACAGAGAAGTTAAGACAAACGAACATTGTCTTTGGACTGCAACAGCACATGCTCCATTCAAACCAGAGACCTTAGCATGTATATTCACCGCCGGCAATCCCAATCTCCTCTGTAATCCTTCCGAAATGAAGGTAGCCTGAGACCCTGAATCTATTAGGGCCCTAGCTCTAAACGTTTCTCCTTGGTGGTAGATACCAACTACCGCAGTTCCCAAAAGTATCTGCCTTGACGTAGCAGCAAAACAATTTTGAACCTCACCATTCGACCTGACTGCACCGCTAGAACTTGGCGTATCCAAAACGCCCGAAGAGGATCCAGACACCTCTCGATGCAGTAGAGTGTGGTGCTTCAACTTGCACACCGTACAACCAACAGTACTCTTACACTCATTGAGTCTATGACCACCTGTGAGACAATTGATACAAAGACTGTACCTCTTCACGACCCAAAACCGTCTCTCAGGAGGTAAATCTAAAAATTTCGGACAAGTATCCACCAAATGGTCTCCCGAACAATATTTGCAAACTTTCCTATGCAGCTTAGTGGAAAAGGATCGAACTCCCCTTTTCGGATTAGGAAGAGTTTCAGGGGCAGGCCTAGAACCGCCAACAACTGGTTCAAAATTTCGAATTTCAGACACAGTTTCTAGAGATTGAAACCGTGATGTCAAAAAATTATCCAAATCCTTCCATTTGGGAATCTCCACCTTGTTCTGGATTGTCTGTTCCCAGAGAGACAAAGTTAGCACCGGCAGCCTGGTGGAACACAAATAAACAAAAATTGGATCACAGTTGGAGATATTAATATCGTGCATCCTAAGTGCCGATATCGAATTATTAATATCCCGTTGCAACCTCTTGATATCCTGGGCTGCTTCGGATTTGACCGGTGCTAGAGTAAACAAAACCTTTAGCTGAGAATTCACCAAAATCCTCTTATTCTCATATCTGTCCTTCAGGTTGTTCCACGCCTCCTGGAATCCATTAGCAGTGAGAGGAGATTTTTTTACAATTTCTAAGGCCTCACCACGCGTGAACTGCCTCAAATAAAAGAGCTGTTCCACTGGTGAAATGTTGGCCCCGTTCACATAAACAGCAGTGAACATGTCGCGAAATGATGGCCAAGATTTGTAATCCCCATGAAACACCTCCATGGTACAAGCGGGTAGCTGCATGCTATGTCGAATGCGGTTCTCGTTGCCTTGACCATTGAGACACTGTGTCGATGACATCCCAGCTTGGTTGACCAAGGTCTGGGAAAGTTCACCCATTAGTGAGGCAACAGTAATGTATCCTAACCTACAGTGTCCAAAAAGTTCACGGGCAGCTTCCCGATCACCTTCCAAATCTTCCTCGTCACCTGTGGCAAAGGCCTCGTAGGAATCCCTCACCCTTGCCCATAGTGACTTGAACTCCTCCTTCTGGATATCAATGGAGAAGGTCGTATTACCTTCCTGAGGAGTAGCATTGAATTCCCTCTCAAAATCCAGGAATATTTGGGCAAATCTCTCAAATGTCAATAATCTCCTCGACTTCGGCATCTCGAATATTATTAATAGTAGCTAACAACAACAACAAAAAACGAAAACCAAAGGGAACCAACAGAATAGCTGAGTTTCTGTTCCACACTATTCGAAGACTAATTCCCAAACGAAATTGAAATCAAGTAAAAATTCTCAAAAATTAAATAAATAATAACCTGAACCTGAGCAAAACTAGAAAACGTTCGTAACTAATCTCGCGATGCAGAACCAAAAACGGAAAGACTCAAAAAAATAAACAAAAGGTCACCGCGATCAAATTAGCGCCTCACCGCAACTTAACAAAAAGGTAATAAATGTCCAATAAAATGGGCATAAATTCCAAAAAAAAAAAAAAAAAATTACGCACTCCGCGAAACTAAGCCAACAGGACGAATTCCCAATGGCCGATAACCCGATACTTATTATTGTTTCCAAAAGAAAACGAAATAATAAAAGAAAATACGAAGGTGAAAAAGCAGTTTCGTACAACTATCTGTTTTCACCGTGTATTCCAAATCATCAATAAAATAAAAGACATAAATAAATTTTGTCAGTGCAGCAAATCAATATTAAAATTTAAAATGTGTAAAATTTAAAATTTAATCAAAAATTAATTACAAAATAATAAAGGTAAATAAAACTGCCATAAATTATTTGTTAAACAATTTACCAGAATAAACAAATATTTCAACCAATTTGTATAAAAAAAATTTAATTCAAATTTTCCTTAATTTTAAGTTGCAAATAAGAAATCAACTTTAAATAATTTAAATAATTACAAGAAATTAATAAATAAAGGAATCAAGAAAATCAAAAATAAATTTTATTGCGTTATTGCATTTCAGTTTGTCGAAAATTCAAACGTTTAATTCACTCAAAGATCTGTTAAAACAAAAACCAGATCTATCGAGAATAGAAACAAATAACACCTATTTATGGGTATATCTATCATGTACCCGGTGGATTTGAAGGATTGTTATAAATGGTAACGTGCCTTGCTATTTAGCCACCGCACCATCACCAATTATAACACAACTATTGACTTATAACTGATATCAAATTGGGTGGCTGAGCTGGATTCCCAACTGGAATATTCACACCACAATCTGATATCCTATTCACTTGTGAGTCTATTATAAGTCAAGACACGTTGGTATAACAGTGCATAAAAAGAACACTTTGGTTCTTATACTCGATAAATTTACAAAGTGTGTCAGTGCTATCGAAATTTAACACACCACTTTGTGAATATATATGCACTGTTATAAATTTTATATAAAAGCAAAGTTTTGTTGTCTAGTCTAACAGAACTTTACTTGTATATAAAATTACCACCAAAATTCAAAAAAAATAAAAGAAAATACAAAAACAACTTTACCTTAAAATTCCAAGGTTACTTTGAAGATTAATTAGATGAAGGTCACACGACGGCAAAATACAAAAAAAAACACCGTTCCAAAAATCCAAAAAAACAGGTTCCAAATCCGGGTCGTCTGGACCAAATGATAACTCCGTGGACTGTATGGGGGGGTGATATTACGATGGAGGTTGTGCCGACTCCTACAAACCAAACTGCTGCTTAGATTTTTGGCACTAACAAAAAAAAGCGAAATACAAGAGAAATTCTCTTTCGAACTTTATATAAAAGAAAAATCAACACTTTCCTGTTTTTTGTCGATTTCGTCCCTTATCTTGTCCGTTATCAAAATAAATCTCTTCCTGCTGTTTTCGTATCCACTCACTTCAGATTCCAAACGTAGCTAAATCACAACACCAGTGGTATTCTTTCTTTTTAAATATGTATTTGGATTTTTATTTTAACTTCAAATATATTTTCTCTCGTAATATTTCTTTTCTTTTGTATAAATTCACTTCTTTTTTTTATTTCACAATAGTTTATATAAATTTCATCCAATTATGTTGAACTTTCTTTTATATTATAATTGTTTTACATCTGTACTTAAGCAAGTTAACAAAACGAATGATTCTTTTTTTAAAGGATTTCATAACTCAAAGGCCTAAGTTAGTTTAAGTTACAATGAAATGTTAGAAAGTCCCAAAAGCTCTAATTACATTACATTATGTTGTATAAAGAAATAAAAATACAAGAAAGCTTAAATTAATGTGGCGCCCTCTATTGGACGTTAGGACTCTTCTGGTTGATCGCCAGGGAAGGGATTTTTCGATCTCCGGACATAAACATACACTAACTGGTCAAGCAAGTTTCTTAATCCCTATACCTTATTAGGGATTAAGAATGAAAACAAATAGTGATGATGATTCCAGTTCAAGCGATGATAATTTGCTGAACTGGCAAAATGTAATATCAAAACGAAAAAAAATTTTAAAACCAACAAATATTGAAAAAAGGCATAAGAGATTTGATGAGCCTGGTTCTTCGAATGTAAATAAATTTGCTACTCTTGCAGATGATGAAGAAAATGATAATGATGATAATAATATGGAAAATGAGAAAATTATTAAACCGCCACCTATGTTTGTGAATAATGTAACAAATATAAATAAAATGATCAAATGCATTTGTAGTGTGATTTCTGGTAATGAGTTTAATTATAAAATTTTAAATGACGGTCAGGTTAAACTTAATATAATGTCGGTTGATACGTACCGGAAGTTAACCAAATATTTTGACTGCAACAAATTAAGTTACCATACTTATCAGTTAAAGAGTGATCGCGCTTACAGATTCGTCATCAAGGGTCTGCATCATACTACTAATGTAGAGAATATAAAAGCCGACCTTCTACTTAAAGGTCATGTTGTAAGGTTTGTTACTAACGTAAAAAGCAAATTCTCTAAAAATCCCTTACCAATGTTTTACGTGGATATCGATCCGAGCCCAAATAAAAAAAAGTATTTGAAATACGCGAAATTAACCGATGCGTCGTACAAATTGAAGCTCCTAAAAGTACTAACGAAATTGTCCAATGTCACCGCTGCCAGCAGTATGCGCACACGAAATCGTATTGTAAAAGGCCGTTCGTATGTGTCATATGTGGACTTGGACATCCTTCGTCCGATTACCCTATGGAAGCTGAAACCCCTACCAGATGCGTTCACTGTTTACAGCAACATACTGCTAGCTATAGAGGGTGCGAAATTTACCAAAAGCTTTTAAAGAAGAGGTTAGCTGATAGACGGCCAATTGTAAATAACCAATTTTCATTTAATGAGACTGACTTTCCTAGCTTACACCCAAACTATAAACAGTCACAAGGTAGGACTTATACCAATCCCAATAATTTTACACCTGGTGAAACATATGCAAATGTTGGTAGCCAGAATGTAAACAACAGTATTTTTAAAAACATAGAAAATCATTTAAATAAGCAAATTGAATTAACCAATATGCTAATGAACATGATGTCACTCCTTATAAACAAATTATGCAAGTAAACCTGAGATTAGCTGTATGGAATGCAAATGAAATTATAAATAAACTAAACGAAATTGAATTGTTTATGAAGTCTAAACACATTGACATTTTTCTTATATCTGAAACGCATTTAACTGACAGATCTTACGTTAGAATTAAAGGATACGATTTTATTTTCACCAACCATCCTGATAACAAATCTCATGCTGGAGCTGGCTTATTTATAAAATCGACTATTCATTACGAAGTTGCTGTAGAAACCTGAAAAAACTTTTTGCAAGCCGCTGGTGTAAAAATGGTCTGCAACAGTAGACCTATAAATATTTATTCGATATATTTTCCACCTAGGCATAGCGTAAAATCTGACGATTACGAAAGTTTTTTCAAGAGTTTAGGACATTATTTCATAGTTGCCGGGGATTTTAATGCTAAACATCCCTGGTGGGGCTCTAGACTAATTAATCCTAAAGGCAAAAATCTATATGATTGTATTTTACGAAACAACCTTAAACCTTATCAGGAAATAGTCCAACTTATTGTCCCTCAGACCCCACCAAAATTCCGGATCTACTAGATTTCGTAGTTTATTTCTAGGTACTCTCTTGGTATTTTAAACGATGATAGTCTTAGTTCCGATCACACTCCACTCATTGTCAACTAAAATGCCAACGTAAAGATAGTTCCAAATAAGATTAAATTAATTAAGAGACATACTAATTTGGATGAATATAGTCGGCTAATAGAAAATAATCTAAGCCTCAACATGGCGATCAAATCTGGGGATGATTTGGATGACGCAGTTGAGATACTCACTTCCTCCATACACGAAGCTGCTGTTTTTCTACTCCCACTTTGCGGTTTTCTCAGAATATGGGATCTAAAGTTTGAGCTTCAGCAACAGCAAGGGAACTGATAAGACAATCGAGGCGGTTGAGAAAAATTTGGCATTGTACAAGAAATCAAACTGACAAAACAAATTGGAATCTGGCTATTAAACTGTGCTCAGAATTTTTGGCGAAGGAAAGAAATGAAAATATTGGTCAGTTTTTAAAAAGTTTAAAGCCACATAATAAAAACAAAGAATTTGAGCTGTATAATGCTACCAAATATCTAAAACGTCCTGCAAAAAATAACGTTCCGATCAAAAATGAGCTTGGCATATGGTGTAGAAATGACGTGGAGAAATCTGTAGCCTTTGCAGATCATTTGAAGCAAACGTTTAAACCAAACTTCATCAATGTAGATGATAATAGCATTCTAAATTTTTTAGATGTGGCGTGCCAAATGGATTTCCCATTAAAAAGTATATCTCCAAATGAAACCAAAGCGGAAGTAATGGCGTTGAACAACAAAAAGAGCCCAGGTTATGATAAAATAGATGCAACTGCTATCAAATGCTTACCAAGAAAAGGAATAGTTTTCATGACATTAATATTTAACGCAATATTAAGATTGCAGCATTTTTCATCCAAATGGAAAGTTGCTGAGATAATAATGGTTTTGAAACCAGGCAAGGCAGTAAATAATATATCTTCCTATAGGCCAATTAGCCTACTGCCTATATTTTCAAAAATATTTGAAAGGCTCCTACTAAATCGCTTACTACCTGTTCTGGAAAAAAGCAAGATAATTCCGGATCATCAATTTGGCTTTGGACTTAAGCATGGTACTCCTGAACAATGCCACCGTATTTGTAAAGTTATTTCTGATGCTCTTGAAAAGAAGAAATACTGTTCCGCTGTATTTTTAGATATACAACAGGTATTTGATAAAGTCTGGCATGCAGGGTTGTTGTATAAGTTAAAGCTGCTCTTCCCTGCCCCATTTTATATGTTTTTCTTATCGTATTTGAGTAATCGATATTTTTACGTCAAAATTAACAACAATATGTCCCAAATGCATCAAATTGAAATCACATTTAATAGCGTCCGAAGCTTCAAGTAGACTACAAATACAGCTAGATATCCTTCAATCTTGGCTTAATAAATGGAATATTGTTGTCAACACACAAAAGTCTTATCATATCACATTTACATTAAGGAAACAGACCTGTCCTCCTGTGTTTTTAAATGGTATCGAAATTCTTAGTAAAAATGAAGTCAAATATCTTGGGCTTCACCTGGATAGGCGACTCACATGGAGCAATCACATTAAGGCCAAAAGAAAACAACTTTATGCTAAATTTAAACAAATGTACAGGCTATTAGGACGGAAATCTCAGCTTTCTCTTGAAAACAAAGTGCTGCTTCTGAAAACTATTTTAAAACCAATTTGGACCTACGGAATAGAGTTATGAGGAACTGCAAGTAATTCTAATATAGAAATTCTACAAAGATTCCAGTCAAAAGCCCTCAGATCAATTACAAACGCTCCGTACTATGTCACAAATAACACTTTATATAATGATCTTCAAATACCATTTGTGAAATCTGAAATCAAAAAATTTTGTAATAATTATTTAAATAGACTTAGTAATCATTCTAATGAGACAGATGAGACCCGTAGACTTAAAAGAAATCATATATTAGATCTACCATTTCTATAACATATGTTTAATTAAATCACCTTTTCTTTTTATATTAGTCAAACCTGTGTTCTGTAGATCTCTCATTTTCATAGTACATATACATATTTCTATAAATTTTTCTAAATTCTCCTGAACTGTTAAAACTATTTATATTGTTCTTATATAAATATTTTATATTGTTGTTTCTGATGGGATTCAACAGATTCTGTTAATATTTACTTATGATCAAATTTGCTTATTATTGTAAAATAGATTGCAAATAAAATAATAAAAATTAAAAAAAAAACTTGTTTATCATTTTTTACGCTGGTGTTTGTTGTTATATTACGCAGTGCGATAATTTGTAAACAACTTCATTGTTTTTGTTGCTTTTGTTTATAATTTTAATGTTTAACGATGTAAAATCAAAACATCAGTATCTAGATTTTTCCATTTTCGTAACAATATTTATTTTTTGCATTAAATTTCTATACTTGATTTATGATTTTTTAACAGTTTATTTACGTTATTTCCATTATTTTTAAACCTATTTCACTATGGTTTTATGAGTATTTTTTTGTTTACGAATTATATTTCATACATAAAAAAAGGAAAACATAAAAAATCAATTTCAGTGGGTAAATATTGTATGTAAATAATATTCAATTTAATTATTTGTAAATAAGTGCGGACATTCACAAAAAGCGTAAATGCAAGCAAATGCTTTCAAAATGTGTAAAAAACTTCTATAAAATCGAAGTAAAGATTTTTACGGCTTCGAAAGCTATAATTTATTATTTTGGTAATTAAAATAAAAAAAATTGTAAAACCTCAATGTTTTAAATGTGAAAAAACCAAATAATTCCAATTAATTTTTATTCCGATATTATGAAAACATTAGCGGTTGTAATGCTCGTATTTTGTTTAAATATTGGATTAACATGAAAATGGAAGTAATGTTGCCCGTTATTCAATACAAACGGCGTAAAATATCTCAGTCATATGCAAAGAATACGATAATACCGTAGACAGACGACAGCGTCAATTTCTGTTAAAAACTCTCTAATGTGCATTAGGATTTTACCCTGGACAGAATTTTTGCATTAAGTATTGGTATTTTTTTTCTTTTTTTGGTATTTATTTGGTGTCAATTGAATAGAGGGCATAAAGTAGAAGTACTGTTATTGTATACTGTTCTTAAAACATCATAATTTACATGAAATTATGAAAGTGTAAGGTTTTCACTTAAATCTTAACGGTATTGCCTTATTGAAATAAATATACTCAGTTCAAACGAAATTTGATTTTGAGGATAATGCGCAAGTTCAGTCGTCTGACAATGCAAATTGACGCTGTCGTCTTGTACCGTCAAGAAGTTAATCCAGCTAAAGAAAGTACAAACGTCTGAAAAAAGCGAAATTATCCCCAAAATGAAATTAAAATGGAATGCTAAGGTAGCAATGCAATATTGGCAAGGAAGTATTTACAATATGCATATACCATATATGGTTTAAAAATATGTGGGTGCCCTGGTAGACTATTAGCGTGAGGGTCGTGGGTTCGGTTCCCACCAGATATGATACTAAATTGACACTACACCGAGCATATGGTCAAATTAACTCAGCTCGTATATAATTAAATATAATTTGTAATTGTAGTGTAATTAATAAATAAATAAATAAATAAAAATATATATTTATTTTAATAATTTTTTATGATGTTTGGCGGAAATATATTTTGAAAGTAATTTAAAAATATTAATATAAATTGTAAAATAAAATATTTATTTATTTAAAAGTAATACTTTTTATCATTTGTCATTTGGCACTGCACTGGTTTTCCTTAGTATACGACATAAGTATCGATTTATGTTATTGCGCCAGAGTCATGGCAAGTTAAACATTTTGGATGCGCTCCTCATATAGAAAACTTCATGTGTCTTGTGAACAATAAAAATTAAAGTCTGTTTGAATGTTCTCAATTATTTTTGAGGACTGGTTATCATCGAAATGCGGATGCCTAGCCTGTGAGTGAGTTGTCGACATTGGACAACCCTTCGGAAGTTTTAGCTTTATTTGTAGCGCTCTAAGATGTAGCAAAAAACTCATCGAGACGTTAAATTGGTTGTTGTTATCACCACTATAAGTGAGTATTTTAGTATGGTAAACTATATTTCTATTATATTTTAAAGGAAAATGTGCTTAACAATATATTACCATCTTAAACACTGTATTTATGTCAACTGTTGAAGTCATGAATATAGCGTTGCACACATCTTATAATCAATAAATATAATTCATATTAAATTTGAATATAATTCATATTAAAATTCTTCATGCAAATGCGTCAAATGAAGAAACTGTAGGAAAACGTATTTTTCATTAATTATTTATATTTTATTCTTATAATACTTAAAACTTTTCAAAGGAAAAAGTATGTCAATTCTTAATAGGTTGCCTTGTAGTGGAAAATGTCAACAAAATTTTTAATGAATTTCTTCTTAATGAAAAATATTTTTTATTTTTTAATAATCGCATTCCTAACTGCTCATTGCAGTTGACGAAAAACATATTTATTTTGGTCTTATTTCTTGGTAATTTTTCTATAACTGACAAGTCGTACTCTAAATAATAAGAATGTGTTTTATTAATTGTCTTTATTACATTTTACGATTTTTTTTCAATCGTTTACTAACATAAACGACATTCGTTTCGGTTATGAGGTTCCCAAAATAGTTAGAGTATAATTAGTAAATTAAGAATGTAACAAATTTTTAGTTAAAATACAACATAAAAATTATTTTTAATGTCATAATATTAATTTATTTCCGTTAATATTTAATATTAAAACTAACTAAAACTATTCATATGAATATATAATAACTTTAGTCATCACTTAGAACTAGAACGGAGATTTGTTCAAACTATGTAAATATATTAAGGGCCATTATTACAACTTCCCGTGAAAGTAGGGTTTAGTTAAATTTAACTTTAGCTAAAGTGAACTTTGAAGTCAACTTTAACTTATTTTAGTTATTACAACCTAATGATAAAATAAAGTTAACTTTTTCAAGAATATGGCAGTGCCGGAGCAATGTCGATAAAACTGCTCAATTAAACAAGTTTTTTTTAAACTCAGTGGCAACGACGGGCTTCGTTTTTTTGTTGTATGTATATGGTCCTTTTGTTTATTAGTTGACTTAAGTCACGAACAATCGCCTTTAAGAAAATTCATCAAACTGTTTACCCTGCCATATAAAAGGCAAGGCAAAGCAGGCAAGGTAGTAGTTAGTGAAGTTCATTCAGTCTTGTGTGACGACGCGTTTCGTTTGAAGAGAGTAATCGTGGTTGGAAGATCTCCGTTTCAAAGATCTGTCGAATAATTGTGCAGTAATTGTTATTGTTTATGCAAAGGGTATAAACAGAGGAATTAAAAAGAACGGCAATTGTTGTTGTTTACATCAAGTTGTGACCAGTGGCACATAGAATTGTGCGAATAATAAAGAATTTTAATTAAGATTTATTTTTATTTCACGAGGTCTACGAGGTCATATTTTAAACGCTTTTAAAAGGTAAAGACGTAAAAATATTAACGTCTTCATTAATTTAGTGGAATACATATGTGTTTTACATTTGCAGCGCAAGGAAAGCTAGTATTGCTTTTTTATGAAAATTTTGGTTTTAAATGAAAAATATTTTAGGTTTTTTAATTTTGGTGTTTTAATAAATCATTAACTGAAACTTAAATCCATCCGAGTTTTAAAACTTTATTGAACTTCATTCTAGCAAACACAATTCTGTGTTTTAGCTTTGTCCGAAGAAAAATATTAAGAACAATACAAACTTCATATATTAAAGAATTTATTTTATAATTTTTCTAATACAAAGATATGTTCAATATTGTGTCCGATTTTAACAGTAGTGTTCAAAAAATTCTTTGTCATATAATGAAATAGGAAGTGTGCACATTTATTTTCTACATCATCGTTTGTATTAAATGCCAGTTTGTTGTGCTTATTTAAATTTTGTCTGTTGGTCTATATACACAGCTTCAATGGCTCATTGTTTACCTACTAAAGGGTCCGCCAAATAAAATTTTTTTTAAAGTGCTTTAAAAAAAAACTACTTAATATTTTCTCAAATTTCTTTTTATTTGAAAATACAATCCTTCCGGTTAATAATGGAAAATAATTTCATTCAAATTGCTGCCTCGGCTGTCCATGCAGTAGCCTACACGATCGGTCCAATTTTTAAGCACATTATCGATTGTGTGCAGCTGTATTTCACCAATGGCTTCACGAATATTGTCCTTTAAAGCGTCAATTGTCTCTGACATGTCGGCGTAACACTTATCTTTGACGGCAACCCACAAATAATAGTCCAACTGTGCCAAATCGCAGCTTCGAGGTGGCCAAACGACATCAGCTCTGCGGCTGATAATGTGATCTTCAAAAACAGGGGGCAAAACATCGAGTGTAGCTTCGGCTGTATAGCACGTAGCGCCGTCCTGTTGAATCCAAATGTTGCCAATGTCCTCCTCTTCAATTTTTGTGAACAAAAATTCTTTCAACATGGGCCGATAACGATCGCCACTGGCTGTAACTGCCACTCCTTGCTCATTTTCGAAGAAAAAGGGCCCTCTGGACCAAAATCCGCACCAAACAGTGACTCGTTTTGTGTGCGTCGGCTTTTCAATGTATGCGTGCGGGTTTTCTGTGCCCCAAATGCGACAATTTTACTTGTTTACATACCCGCCAAGATCAAAATGAGCTTCATCTGAAAAAATGATTTTTTTGCCAAAATAGGCATCTTCTGGTATAGGCTACTGCATGGCCAGCCGAGGCAGCCATTTGAATGAAATTATTTTCCATTATTAACCGAAAGGATTGTACTTTCAAATAAAAAAGAAATTGAGAAGATATTCAGTGGTTTTTTTAAAGCATTTTCAAAAAAAAAAGTTATTTGGCGGACCCTTTATAACATTAATACCTGTGGTTGTTGCCGAATTGATGTTGTTCCATTGAAGTTGTTGAAATATTGTGGTACAATGAAAGCCATTGTTAAAGGATTTTATAAGCTCCCATTTAAACAAAAGGTTAAAAGTCTGGTATGTGCAGAGTAAGAATGCTTTCATAATACCACAGGAAATGGAATGTAATATAAAATATTGCAGTTATAATGCTTACTATTGCCATTGCTGTTATAGACATTGCTGCCACTGTCATTGTCGCAGTATAAAAGGTTTTGAAAATAGCTAGGCCTCTGCAACAAAATGCTATTGTCTACAGGCGCTTTAATATCCTCTAAAAGTATTATTTTTCTTAGAAATTTTTTTCTATTATCTTTAGAATATATTTTAAACAAACACAACAAAAATAAAACATGCAGAAATATGAACTACTGTTTGGCAGACTGAAAGAAATTATCAAAAGGAGATTAAATTCCTTTGCATAGCAAAAACGTAATAATACCGGTATGATAACGAAAGTGGTGTATTTTAATCCTGCTGCATTGAAAATATGTTGAATAAACGAAGTAAGGAACAAATCGTCAATTGAGCTACAAAGAATTAAACTACAGGCATACAGTTATGCTATGACATGAGCAACATTATTCTTATCTACCATCGCCACAAATAGCAATAAACCACATGGTATGCCAACCATAAAAGTACAAATTTTTTAATGAAATCATGACAAAATGGTATGGCGGAATGGGTAGTTAAGGTCTGTACAACAAAATTTATTAGTTTTATTTAAATTAAAGAATGTTTTTTTTAATTTTTGTAATAACAAGTGAGTTCTAACAATTTTGTATGTATTCGTAGTATTTTTAGTTAATTTTGTTGTTTTGCCTGTACACGTAAACAACATTATATGCATGGTATCACTTAATTGGCTTTTCCCATAGCGACAGGGCAGAAGACACTCATCAACAGAAATATCAATTTAAATGAGCTTCAAAAATGTGCATCTTTAACACCATCTGTAATTTACATGAGTTAGGTCAAATAGTTAAGGCTTTTTTCCATGAGTTCGCAATATATTTTTCTTATCCAGTGAACATGCATTTCACTCCTCCTTTTAAAGGAGGGTTCTCAGCACAGCTGTGGTAATATTGTTTTTTGAAAGTAATTTTCTAACTGTGGCTATATGTCGTAACATCGTGTACGAGATATTTAGAAAATAACGCATTATGTTGCAATCCTGCGAAATATTATGACAATAAAGTGTGCATGCAGCAAACGAGGTTTTAATTGCATTTTATATCACAACGTGAACTTTTAAATTGAAATTATTCTAGTTTCTAAATATATAAGCAGTAGAGATTGGATATATAAAAAATATAATTTTGACGGGGCAATGTTAAATGTCTTCAAACGTCATTAAGAAGTTTACCTCAAAGGTACAGAGCAGCATCCGATAATGGGTATGAACTACATAAGGTTGTTATAGTTTTATCATTTTAAAATAGTCGTTATCTTTGGTAATTAACCTATTTTTGTGTTTAAACTTCTCTTTTAATACAAGGAATCTTTCAATTTTTCTTTATTTTTTTCCTTTATTTAATAGAAAACTTTCACTTTTTCGTTCAATATTTTAAATAAAATTTATAATCGTTGCAGCTCATAATATTAATATGACTATTATTTTGATTTGTTTATAGAACTTTTGCAATTTAGTTTCTATTCAAAAATGCAAACTTTACACAATGGTTGTGTAAAAGAGAAGAATTAGCATCACAATTTCAACAAATTACTCTGCATCAGCGAATGTGCACTTTTTATGCATTTATGTACGTACGAAGTCGCCGTGGACTAGTAGGTAGTGTGTTGGCTTATTAGACGTGAGGCCTTGGTTCAAACCCCAGGTCAGGTCAGGTCTGGCAAAAACTTTGAGAGTAAATAAAATTGCCATGAAAAGTTTCTCAAAAATCTGTCGTTCAGAGTCGACTTTAAACTGTACAACAATTAACGCACACAACACAAGTGGTGTGTGAAACTAGGTCGTAATCCTGACTAAAGGGTTGTAATGACAAATTATGTATGGGTGCGTTCGTAAATTCAGCAAATTTTTGCACCACTGCGGCAGTAATGCCAAGTTTTGTTGCTAATGCGTGATCAGCTGTTGCAGATGCTTGCTACTGCACAATAACTAAACAGAATTTGCTTTTTAGAACGTTCTGCAAAAATTTAAAAAAAATTTTTCTCAAAATTAACAATAGCAAATATTGAAAATTTAGACTGTGGACTTGAGAGCTTTCTATTCAATTATAATATAAAAAAAAAGAATAAGGAAAAAAATTAAAAGACTTCTGACTATTAAAAATCAATTAAAACTAAAAAGAACGCATATTTCTAAAATAAAAAATTACTTTGAAGTAATAAACCGGTATCAAGATGATGTATTCTACAGCCATTCTCTTATTTGTTCCTTTGTCATTTCAAAGTCCGGTTTGAATTCTTTAATTTTTAATAAGATTTTTCCCCACAACACTGACTTCTTTTTTCTCCCTTCTTGGAAGACTGACTTCATATACAGTCTAGTTCGTATTATTAATTTTTGTATGTTGAATGTGAAATCTTCCTCGTAACTAAAAATATAAATAATTAAAATTTTCTATAACAATATTGGTTATATTATATTATTTTTCCATTTTTCTGCAAATAAAGCAAAATTTTCTTTTGTTAAATAACTTTTATTTCACGAAACTTCAATGTTGTCGAACAAATGGTTTACCGCGAACTATTGCAACTGAAATCAAACTGTTGCTAAATTTGCAAAAATTTGCGACAGAATTGCCATTTGTCTGCAAAAAAAAACGTTCGACGCAAGTCACTGCTGCCAAGTATTGCATTTTTGAACCTTTAATTTTTATTATGCTGCAATCTTGCACAACTACTGCATTTACGAACGTACCCTATGTTATGTACTCTAATTCCAAACTATTGCGGTCATTTTGAAATTACTACGGCTGATTTTGTTCTACAATATGTACCTTTTTTTTGTTGTTTTTTGTATGCAATAAAATGTTATATTATTTTTGTTTTTTAAATGTTCACTTTATTCTCTTTTTGAAAAGTAGTATCTTTGTAACCTTGGATCATATCTTCGATCTTCACATGGTTTACTATAGAACGTCACATTTCACTTTGCGTCGTTTCAATTTGCGTCGTTTTTTTTTGTTTTTTTTTTTGTTGGAACGTAACCACGACGCAAAGTGAGGTATTGATATTTTAAGCTTTTTTGTCATATATCCTAGTAAATCCACAATTACATTCACATAAACAACGGTCTCAGCGTTTGACTCTTGTTGGCAAATATAAGTACAACAACAAAACTATAGTATCAACCATTCTTACATTTGGTCCATTTATTTACAGTTCTCTTGCATACAATTACCATACGTCTTTGTTGTAATATTTTCCGTTATAGACAAATTAGCAAAGAAAAATTTAATTGACATTGGGACAGTTTTTTAATCAAATTTTATTACTTTTTTCTAGTCGGTGCAGTATATAGAACAGTAACTACAGCTTCTATACGATGCAATATACTGTTTACTAAATTTTTACTGTTTTTGAGTTTATACCATTCCACGTTTCTCGTACAAGCGTCCATAATTTTTTAACGCTGAGTGGAGCAGTCGAATAAGACCTTTCTAACAGTTGTCATAGTGCATTTTTTTTCTTTTTCTTTTCTTATCGATGTGTTTGGAGTCATTATCTTGTTCGAAAACAATATCAACTGTCGTAATAAGAATTTTTCTGTAGTGACAATTATTTATAGGACTGAGCATTCATCGTACTAACTATTACGTAGCCTATTCCAAATACCTTAGTCTCCATACAATCCTATACAATAACAGATCCACTGCCAAACTTTAAAGTTAATCCGACATGTTTTGCTGGCAAAGTTCTTTTGTTTGGATTTTGCATAGGAATATGATAAATTAATGGTAGTAGATGTAGTAAATTTCACAACGAATAAACACTATGTATTTATTATACACCATTAAGTTTAATCCTTTTATCGAAAAGGTTCGCACAATAAAACTGTTAGCGTAGTGTAAACAATAAAATTGTTTTGTTAATTTAATTTCCCTCCTCGTTACATTCTGGTATTCTAATGCAATACACTACTTGTGCAGCATAAGATTGTCTCCTGTGTGTTAATTTCATTAAAAAAATTCATAAACAACTCAAGTTGTCAAAACGAAAATTATTCTTTTTGAAAATTTTTCATTTTTTCACGATCCTGTTATATGGCTCGTGGCAACGTTTTGTTGAAACCACAAACCTTCTGGTAACATTAAATTGTGAACCAAAAAATTTCGGTAAAAGCTCTCTGAATTGTTCATAACGGTTCTTGCGGAGTTTATAAAAAAACTCAACACAATTATACCATAAAGCACACATTGAAATTTTGCCGATCCAATGGCTTTCCACAATTACTTCTAGAAATTCTGGGCTCCATATATGGGAATTATGCTTGTTTATGTTTATATGAAATGAGAAGTGGACCTTATCACTGAAGAAAATGTGTCCAAAAAAAACAAAATTTGGAAGCTTGTTGGTCTAGCACCAAACCAGTGTGTCAGCGGCAATCTAAATTGCTCTTCGGCTTTAATTGTTGCTTAAGTTAGGTTTCGGATAACAGTATCCGTAGCCTAGTTGGGATTGTGGTGACATAATATATTTGACGCCACGGTTAAAACCCCAGTTCAGACATCTCCAACAAACTAAAATTTGAATAACTATTTCTTCGGCGACTGTCTCTCAGCAGATTTCTTGTAATAAAATTGTAATGTAAAATTGCCATGAAACGATTCTTAAAAGTCTGTCGTTCGTAGTCATCTTTAAACTGTATGTTCTACCACTCATATATAAAATTAACACACATCATAACTGGTATGAGAAGCTATGCCATAATTATGACTGAGGGCTTGTAATGTCCAATTATTTATGGATGATGGTGCGAAAATTTTCCATAATTAGCCGTTAAATAAGGTCATTGCTGAGAACGTGGTGGAATCGACAAATTAAACTCATACAACACACATTCACTAATTCACTAACAGAAGGAATATTTTCGTCTAAGCCTACTTTGCCATGAAAAACAGGGTTGACCACATGTGCAACGCCTGGGTATCGAACCATGACTCTCATACTAAAAGACTAGCATACACTGGACTATAGTGTCACCTAGTTTTACTTGTAATTTTTTTTAAATATTTCTGAACTCAATGTTTTTTTTAAACTTTTTGTTCACTTTTCAAAACCTTTAAGGACTTAAATAAATAAAAATGCTGAAATAATTTCTTTAATTTTTTTTAAAGAACAGAAAGGCATTGACCCGAAAAAAGGGTTTTTTACTGTTTATATTTTTCGTTTTTTATTTTGTATGTCATACCACAATACGTGAAAACAAAGAATTTAACCGCAGTATACTCTCCCATCATACATCAAAAATATGTGATGGACCTTCTTTGTCTAAAGGGAGATAAACAAAAAATCTCATAAATTAAACATTTCGAATAAATAATAATAATAAATAAATAATAAATAATACGAAGAGAAAAAGAAAATAAATTAAATGTGTTCTTTTCAGACACAGACCAGAAAAGGGTAGTTTTTTTCGATACACATTTTCAAACATTAAATAGTAATAAATTTACAATGCTATACCAGCAAAGAATACATAGTTCTAATATACATATATATTTAATATAAATTTTTGTAAGACAAATTAACAACATTAGACTCATTCATTACATTCATTACACAATAATAAAAAATTCAATTCAAATAATTTTAATCGATTTATTCTCTATATTCTTGGAAAAAATATAAAAAAAACTAATCCAGACTTATCAATTTTATTTTTTGTTTTGATGGCATTTAAATTCCACTACATTTGAGTTGCGTAAATTTGTTTTCAGGGTGGGTGATTTAAAAGTTTAATTTAAAAATACAAATTTATTTTTTTGTTGTGAAGTACAATTGTTCCGGTTGGAAGTGGAAAATTATTTCCTTTATATGGCTGGCCACACAGTGCCTGATTCGATCGAACCAATTTTCGTTAACTTTTTCGAGTGTATGGGATCGTATCTCGGCAATGGCATCAAGAATGTTGGCCTTCAAATGCTCAATTGTGTTTGATTTGTCGGCATAAAATTTTTTTTTAACGGCGCCCCAAAATAATCTAGCGTTGTCAAATCACAGCTTCTTGGCGGCCAATAGACATCACCATTTCGGCTAATTAAACGGCCATCAAACGTTTCACGATATAAATCGATTGTGGCATTAGATGTGAGCCAAATTGGACCACACTTTTGAAACCAAACATCGTTTAAATTCGTTTGTACCATGAAGAGCGGTTAAAAAAAATCGGTTATCATGGTGCGATAGGTGCCTCCATTGACCGTAATGGTAGCGCCGTCCACATTTTCAAAGACATATGGGTCAATGATGCCTACGCTGAACAAACCGCACCAAACAGTCACTTGTAATGGGTGCATTGGCTTCTGTACGACCACGTGTGGGTTTTTCTGAGCCCCAAATACGGCAATTTTGCTAATTAACGTTCTCACGGAGATGAAAATGAGCTTCATCCAAAAAGATAGTTTTTTGGCAAAATCGACATCAACGTGCAGTTTCTCGTTGGCCCAATAAACTCCAAAGATGCTCAAGCGTAAATCGATTCATTACGTTCAGTCGAAATAATGTACTAAATTTCGTGAGAGAATAGAAAGATATACATATGTAAGTATTGCCAGATTCGAAATAAGCAGTGGTTCAAATTTTAACTGATATATGGCTCACCTACATAACACAGTTGTTATTTAAGGAGTTGAAGTTGGTTGGTTAAAGAGTATTATTTATTGTTTCAAGGAGAAAAGACTTAACTTATTTGTCTAATGTAGAAAAATCTTTTTTTCCAAAAGCGTTATCAGAGCGGAAAGACTGTATCGTAATCATGCGTATCCCTAACAAAAAATTTTGTGAAATTATCCATTTATTGGACTTAATTGAAAAGCTTAAAGCTATGACGGGTGCGTAAATCGAATTTGGAAAGCGACTCCAAGAAGAAAGAACTTTTAATTAAATTCCATAACAGTTCTAATGGAGGTCACCTTAAAATAACCAAAACTCGGAAAAATTTAGAAAGAATTCTCAGAAATAGTGAGCGGTTGTGATAGCCAGAGGTTTCCGAAACAAAGTAGATTGTATAAATGAAACAATTACAAGACATATTGTTATTGCATTAGATTGGGTAGACCGTCAGAAATTTGCGATTCAAATAGTCCGTAGTAAATTAGTAGTATAATTTTTCCCTACAAAGTTACTTGGAACTTGCGTAACATATCTATTTTTTTTTTGTGCCAGCTACATATATTGCCTTTTTTAAGGAATAAAGGAAGAGTATAAAGATATAGAATGCTTTGAATATGATTACAGTACCGATACAATACATGAATACAATTACATTAAGTCTAGGGTTTGACCTCAGGCCCATGTTTTCAGACGAATAAGTTCACCCCTCCTAACAACTACATTGACGTCTTACGATAATAGGAACTTAGTAAGGATAAAAATTGCTGATACGTTTCTTTATTGCTTAAACCCTATTGAATGTATGAGAGTAAATGTTTTGTATGGTTTAGCACAGCAAATATTTCTTAATGATACCACACAACAAGTGGTAACAAGTTTAAACTCCTAAATTCAACGGCAACCGTTGCTGATATTATTCCTCACAGTAGCAGGCTCAGACGAATCAGTACAAAATTCTGTACAACAGGACAAGATACTTACTCAGGAATAGGAATAGGAATTCTCGCTTTGTTTAAAAAGCATTTTCGAGAAACATAAGATATAAAAATGGACGTTATGTTTGAGTTACACGTTACATCGTGGAGTTCAGTTTAAAGCAGAATTATCGATACATTTATACCCTGATGCACTTGCAAGATTCAACTCAACGGAACGTTGAATATCAAAATTGAGAGAAGACTACATTAAATTTATAGGGAATACCACAATTTCCTACACCTGGATAAACTTTCAGAATTTAGATTTTACCAACATATATTTTATTACCACATCATCCCTTTGTCAGCGCTAAATTGCCAATTATATTCAAGAGTTCGTTTTAGGATGATTCTAATGATTTACTCAACGAGAAATTCCCCGTGGCCTACCAAACGCAACTTATTTGCTGTTTGTTTTCAGTTTCGTCTTCATAAAATTTTCAGCTGTGCAATGTCACCTATCGCACATCTTTGGCTCCATATATAACTTCAGCAGAATTGAACCAATTGGTTAAGGATTACATCAGATTCAGCCGAATGCATCCAGAATGCTATTAGAGGACTGCTGTACTGCTCGGGAAGAACTATTTACACGGTGCGACAGTTAAAATACACCCAGCTAATGACATAGCCTACGTTATGAGTTTTGTTGAGTAGAACTCAAAAATATTTTTTTATATTTCTCGAACCCTCCAAACTTGTCAAAAACTGTATTTTTGATCTTTTCACACAAAATTATTGACATCCAAATATTTTTTAACCTATTTTCAAAATTCTAAGTTGTTTGTAAAGGGAACAGATGAGCCCTTAAAATAGTATACATAAACATGCTCAAACTTATTATGAGTTGATAGGGTAATTTTGGAAAATATGATATTTTGTCTCATTTTTTCAAGTTTAGCTATCCTTAATTTAAAAAATTAATTAAAAAATATAAAATAAATGATGACATTCTGAAAGTGCATTCTCTTGTGAAGAGACTGGCACTTCGTTTGATCAAATCGGACAAAAATTACAGTAGTTATTATTTAAAGAGTCTAACAGTCGAGTTATATTTTTAGACTTTTGCCGTACACTGTGGCTGCCTTCCGAAATGTTAGTTGTTTGAACAAAGTTTCGTGTTTCATAATGCCGCTGTACAAAATATATACAATGTATTCTATTTCAAAATGTCGTCAATGTGAACTTTTAACGCAGTCAAAAGGCAATCAGGCATCGGATTTATAAAGGGTGTTTTTTACAGAGGTATAGAACTTTAAGTTGCAATAAAACAACGATGGATTATTCGATTGACATGAATTTTATTTATCCGAAAGATAATCTTGTGGCATTACATTTTAAATATGATTTCTGGCATATGACGCCACAGCTGGCGCGGATGTAGTCCAATCTGGACGTCCAATTTTCGATGACTTTTTCCAACATTTGTGGCCGTATATCGGCAATAATACGGCGAATGTTGTCTTCCAAATGGTCAAGCGATTGTGTTTACCGCATAGACCAATGACTTTACATAGCCCCACAGAAAATAGTCTAGCGGTGTTAAATCACAAGATCTTGGAGGCCAATTCACAGGTCCAAAACGTGAAATTAGGCGGTCACCAAACGTGTCTTTCAATAAATCTATTGTGGCACGAGCTGTGTGACATGTTGCGCCGTCTTGTTGAAACCACATCTCCTGGACATCATGGTTATTCAATTCAGGAATGAAAAAGTTAGTAATCATGGCTCTATACCGATCACCATTGACTGTAACGTTCTGGCCACCATCGTTTTTGAAAAAGTACGGACCAATGATTCCACCAGCCCATAAAGCGCACCAAACAGTCAGTTTTTCTGGATGTAACGGTGTTTCCACATACACTTGAGGATTACCTTCACTCCAAATGCGGCAGTTTTGTTTGTTGACGTAGCCATTCAACCAGAAGTGCGCTTCACCGCTAAACAAAATTCGCTTATGAAAATCGGGAACAACGGTAATCTCGTTTTGTTTCCATTCGACGAATCTACGCCTTACTTGATGATCGTTTGGCTTCAAATCTTGCACGAGTTGGATTTTGTAAGCACGCAAACCAAGATCCTTCCGCAAAATCTTCCATAAAGTGGATGAACACATATCCAGTTCCTGTACTCGATGGCGGATGGACTCATTCGGGGCTTCCTCAATGCTACGCTCTACAGCAGCAATAGCTTCTTCTGTACGCACCGTACAGCGTCTCTGGGGATGCGAGTTATCAATAAGAGTAAACGTGGTGCGAAAACGTTCCATGGTTAATCGAATTAACTGCTCTGATGGACGATTTTGTCGACGATATAAATGACGTAGTGCGCGATACGTTTTCCGCACAGAACCATTATTTTCGAAATAAAATTGCACTATTTGCAAGCGTTGTTCAGGCGTGAGTCTATTCATGATGAATTGCCAAACCAAACTGAGAATAAATCACTTAACAGCTGTTAAATCGGTCGCCATCTTGAAAAGTAATGCCAACTTAAAGTTCTATACCTCTATAAAAAAACACCCTTTAGTTGATGCATTGTTTGGATACTTTGCATATCTACATAGATTATATACAGTAGTAGAACTGCATACAAACTTTGTATTGATACATTTTGGAAGGCAGCCTGTATATTGGCTAATTTGCAGGAACTTATGTTTGATATTAGTCAGCTATTTATAATTCATATGCTTTACGAAAATGGATAATGTATACATTCACCCACAAAAGTATACATACGGTTAACAAATTTCAGAAATGGGCCTGTGCAGGGCCACAATTCAGTTCAATTTCACAAATTTTTTAACCAATGCAAAAGAACGTCTTAAAATCGAGGAAACTATAAAGATTTTCAACGAAAACGGGTTGGTTAAAAAATTTCTGAAATTTGTTAACCGTATGTATACTTTAGTAACTGTGTGTACATTTAAGAGGAATAAATAGAAACAATTGAGAGACAGCAAAGCAAGGTAATGCGAATGACCATTGTGACATGTCTAATTCGCATAACTCGTCATAAATTTTGTACAGATAATATTTTTCTTTTAAGATTAAGGATTAAAAGCAATCTTTAGTTAATTTTTTAATTGCAAATTTAATACTAAACGTAAAAAATTTTGAATGTAAATTATTAGATTAGAGCACAGTTTTAGAATTCGTTTTCAACCGAATTATTTAGCCCAAGTCTACTTATATGATGAATATTTTTTTAATAAGTCTTGTATTCCATTTTATTATTATAATAATAAATAGATAATAAAAAACTAGTAAATAATCCCCATAAAAGGCTGAAATATAAAAACTAGGCCAAAAAGAATTAACTCTCAATGACATATTATCTGTGTAAATAATTAAAAAACAGAAAATGTCTTTTGTCATCAAAATAAGTCTCTTTAAAGACTTCTTTTCACTTTTATCTTGTCATGGTAAAAAAAAACTCGTTTGTTCACACTTTAATTTTTATTACTTAACAATTATCGGGTATTCTTCATAACTTAAGGGAATATTTTGTATAGTTTGGAAATTTGTACTATTTACTTTACTCATGTTGAAAGAATAGTAATGACAGCGGACAGCAACAATAACAATAGAAGTGTACAGAAAAAAAACTTTAGAAATTTTGTGCAAAATTTCTTAACATGTAAGCAGCGACTAATGTGAAAACAAGAAACAAATTTGAAGAAAACTGATGATTACTTAAGTTTTTGTTGTTAAAGGTGTAAAGTGTTGTGCTTTGTCTGTCTTCAGAAGGAAAATATACCCCACAATGTATTTCCATTCAAATTGTTTGGTTGTTTTTGTGAGCATAAGTTGGAATAGTTTCTTATAAAATGTTTCCGTGTGTGCAGTAGACAAAAGAAATCCATAACAATTAGTAGAGATTAATACTGACAAGGCGGATTATATTACTCTTATAGCTTTATGAAAACAATTTGGGTTTTTTGTAAATACTATGGTTTTCTATATTCTAAGATCTGTGCAGCAAAATATTCTTACGGAAAATAAATTAAAAGTCAAAGAGCAATGTGTGATTGGATTACCTTTGTTCAATTTCCCATCGATTAGAGTGATATCAAATATAATTTTCTCCCAATAAACTAATATATTTCTGCTAATTTTACTTCTATTTGGAATTTCGCCATAGTCTGGTAAATAGTGTGTTGTCTTATTACACGTGAGGTCGTCGTTAAAACTCCAGGATACCCCTCTCCAACTACAAAAAATTTGAAAAAAAATTTTGGGACGACTTCCCTTCAAACGTATTCTGGAAAAAAAAATCTCGATTGTAAATAAAATTGCAAAAAAAATTTCTCAAAAACCTGTGATTCGAAGTAGACTTTAAATTGTAAGTCCCACCACTGCTGGATAAAATTAACATACACAACATGGATGGTGTGAGAAGCTAGTTCGTAATCCTTACTGAAAGATTGTAATGAACAATTATATGTATATGTCTGTATGTGTTTCTAATAAAATAAACGATACGGTAATAATGTTCAAGCGTGCCATGTTTTTCTTTGAAACCAAATTAAGACTGCATTCTCTAAAAATTATGGAAATCTTGGCAGAAATTTGGTTTGGATTCCCTATCATTAGAATCTCTGCGCACTTCCATTGCGAATTACATTCTATAACTGCTTGGGAAATAATATTAATTTTTGTGGAAGAGCTTGAATTACCCTAACATCTATGCCATCGTAATCTGTACACTTTTTATTATTAAGTAAAATCATTTCTGCTTTGCCTTCACTGGGATGAATATGTTTCAGTCCATTGGACATGTTTTATCTAAAATTGCAATCACATCATTATCGTTACTATTATATATTTGATAAGATTTGAATATTTTTTCAAGATGGAATGCACAGACTTTATTTATGTTAATTGCCTTCCACATTATTACAACTTCCTGTTAACTAAAGGGAGGATTTTAACGAACAGATAAATTGTTTTTCATTATTATAAGTACCCAATAAGATAGAAGTGATCGTTAAGCTAAAGGGAAGATCATCCTACCTTTAACATTTAAAGGTCACCTTATGTTTGAACTTGCCATATTATATATTACTTTCAATATGGTTACTTCAAATTTAAACAAAATGAGCATATACAACAAAAAAAAAACGAAGCCCGTCATTGCCACTGCGTTAAAAAAAACTTGTTTAATTGAGCAGTTTTATCGACATTGCTCCGGCACTGCCATATTTTTGCAAACAATTAAATTTATTTTATCATAAGGTTGTAATAACGAAAAGAAGTTAAAGGTAACTTTACAGTTCCCTTTAGCTAAAGGTACCTTTAACTAAACCTAAGTTTAACGGCAAGTTGTAATAATGGCCCTTAAACTTCTTTTTCGTACTACTGAGATGCTAAGTGCGCTGTTTTTAAGTTTCGTGGTTGTTAAAAACTTCAAATGCTTCATCGATTTCTGTCGGTGATTTAAAACCACACTCAAATTCACATTTCTCTCAATGTAGAGTCGAAAAGAATTTATATCTATCAGTTTTGAAACTTTAAACTTGTTTTTTTTCGTATTTTTCTTCTGTAAATATGTATTAAACAATACAATTAGAAGCTCATGATCTGAACTCAATTCAGATAAATAACACGTACGACAGTCAAAATACACCCAGCTAATGACATAGTGTAGGTTGTGAGTTTTGTTGAGTAGAACCCAAAAATATTTTTTTTATATTTCTCGAACCCTCCAAACTTGTTTTATTTGACAAAAACGGTATTTTTGATCTTTTCACACATGAGTATTGATTGCCCAAATATTTTTTAACCTATTTTAAAAATCCAAAGTTTTTTGAAAAAGGGACAGATGAGCCTTTAAAATGGTGTACATTAACATATGGTTCAAACTTTTATGTTATGAGTTTTGATCGAGTAAACTTGGAAAATATGATTTTTGCTCATTCTTTCAAGTTTAACTATTCTTAATTGCAAAATTTTATTAAAAAAATAAAATAAGTGACGACATTCTGAAAATACATTATCTTGTGAAGAGATTGACACATCGTTTGATCAAATCGGATAAAAATTACCGCAGTTATTATTTAAAGAGTCTAACAGTTAACAGAGTTGCTTTATTGTGATGATGTTCTTGGGATTACTGAATACTTCATTTAAGTTTTTTTTCCTATTAGAAGAAGAAACTGTTAAAGGCAAACAGAACCTAAGTTTGATTTCAAAATTGTTTGCCAGAAAAATAAGCTTCCTCGCTATAATTGCTATCACTCATTGTAATAGCATTGCTACTGTCGCTCATTGCGAGGATAATGCATGTCTCAGTTTATTGTATATTTTCCTTTATGTGTTGCTCAACGTTGGTTTCTTAAATATTTATTTTATATTTATTCTTCTTTTTAGTAGCCGATTTACTTTTCAGTTAACTCAATACTATTTAGAAAGATTTAAATATTTATTGTCATGCATAAAAAAATCATAAAGTTAACATTAATTTTCAGAAGTTTGTATACATGTGAACTATTGATTGAATAGATATTTGTAAAGTTTGTTGGAAATAATAATAAATATCAACCATGTAAGTCCAATTAAAAAACAAATTTTCTTGAAATTTCCATTCTTTTAAATATTATTTAACATGGTTTAAGATACAGTTAAAAAATTATTTTCCCTTTATACAGCACATATGCGATAAATTCTCAATGAAACTGAAAAAATAAAACAAAACAAATCAAACGACAATAAGTGCTTTTAAGTGTTGTCAAAACCCAAATTTTGCCCTCGTCAGCACCAGCATCTTCATACAACCTCACAGAAGAAAAAATTGAATGTAAAAAATCATTACGGCTTAGCAACAGTGGCTAACATTTGAAAGACCTTATTTTATTACATCATCACGTGACATAAAAGTCGAATTTCAGATGCATATAAAGTAATAAATGACCCTAACGAAAAGGATCCATGTACAACATTACCGACATTTTTTTTAAAGCAGTGCGAAATACGTTTTATTCGAACGCTATGGAATAAAGGAAAATATACATACATATGAAGTCGCCGTGGTGTAGTAGGTAGTGTGTTGGCTTACTATTCGTAAAGCCCGGGATCGTATCCCAGGTCAGACATCAAAAATGAAATATGAAAAAAAAATATTTCTTCGGCGACTTCCTCTCAGCAGATTTCTGGCAAAAAAACTCTGAGAGTAAAATAAACTGCCATGAAAAAGTTTCTCAAAATTCTGTCGTTCGGAGTCGACGTTAAACTGTAGGTCCCGCCACTCACGTATAAAATTAACGCACACAACATGAGTGGTGTGAGAAGCTAGGCCGTAATCCTGACTGAAGGGTTGTAATGGCCAATTATGTATGTATGTATGTATTTTATTACATCATCACGTGACATAAAAGTCGAATTTCAGATGCATATAAAGTAATAAATGACCCTAACGAAAAGGATCCATGTACAACATTACCGAAATTTTTTTTTAAGCAGTGCGAAATACGTTGTGAATGCGTATGGAATAGACTTTGGTTAAAAATTTTAGAATGCAAGGCAAAAAACAAAGTCAACACATATTTGCCTTGGCACGAAAATGTATTTCGTACCAATCTCATGTTTGGTACACAGGATAAGTAACACAACACATACATATATTCTAAACATACAAATATACGTTGAGTAGCGCATGGGGTTGAGTACCAAGCTACATAATGTTAAAGAATTATTTCGAACGCTATGGAATAAAGGAAAATATACATACATATGTACTATATATGTACATTTTTTACAATTAGATCCTTGTGTGTTAGTAGGGACAAATTTTTTTGTTGACAGTCTGTGATTTACTGTGTATTAAGTGTTTGAAAGAATATCTGAAATCTTTTTGGAAACGCATTTCTCTTTTGACCTATAGAGTCTGACCTGTATATAACGCGTATTGAGTGAATATTTTTGTTTGTAACATTTTGTGTAAACAAATGTCAGTGTAATACCTAAAAACTCATTATCTACATATTACACTTGACTATAAAAATCAATAATCGAGTAACAAAGAAAACAAAAAGCAAATAAAATGATTAACTTTAGGTTCGTTCAAATTAATACACAGGGGCACTTCTCATTTGTAACTCTTTGTACATAACGATATTCTTTCGGATTTACACTGTTTATTTATTGGATGACTCTAAATATTTGTTTTTTCACAAGTAGCATTCAATAAGGAATCATTCAATACGGAACATAATATATCCTATTTACAATGTGATTAAAGAATTTCAACAACTGCTTACTATCAGGAGAATGGTCACACGAAGGCTTATTGTAAGTATTCCTGGAGTACGCATTGTGTGCGGTTACTCCGACAAAATGTGATAAGTTTCTTCAGAAGAAATGTAATAACTGTGGCGGTAACTACTCTTTAAATTATAAAGGTTGCACAGTTCATGCATTCTTCAAACGCTCCATGACACAGGAGACTAGAACTTCGAATATATACAACATTCAAGCTAAATACAATCCTATCATATGTCGTATATCAATGCTCTGAAAAATAATACTGTTCCAACGCAAAATTCGACTTCACAAAGAAACCAACAACTTGAGTCAATTGAAAAATTGGTAGAATCAATGAAAAATATGATTAATTTGATGCAGAAAATGCTGAGAAGCAACCTATGAACATTGTAAAGATTTGAAGCTGAAACGCAAACGGCACACATTGGGTTGAAACACAGGTAAAATGAAGATTAATTTTTTTCAGTTAAAAATGGTTTTTGAAAAAAAAAAATTAAAAAATATTTTTTTTTAAATAAAAAGTTTTAATAAGATTCAAAATTTATAATATTTTCCCCGATAATTTGTATTAGTCTATAAAAGTCAAGTATGTACATTAAATAATTAATATTTTTCTCTTAATAGCTTTCGAAAACGTTTTATGAGCATTTTTTTAATTTTTAAATTTAATTTCTATACCTACTGCAACTTTTCTACAATTCGTAAAAAATCTCAACACTGCTTTAAAATTTTATTTGAATATATTTAATTTGAAATAAAAAAATTTGTTTAGTTTTGTAACTGGGAAGCTATGGTTTGACATTATTAATTTCAATGTTGAAAGTTTATTGTCAGCAAAACATTTGATTCATATAAAATATACAAATACTATTCTGTGTACAACGATATTGTTTATTTCTGTTTACTAAAGTTGATGACTAATTTGACATTATTTTTTAAAAGGTAAAAGGGTTTAACATCTTTAAATTGCAAAGTCAAATTTATTACTAAAATTTTTGTAATGCAAGCTAATATTATTGAAAGTTAATTTTGAAATTCTTATGCATTTCTTTAACAAACGCTCTATGTTAGGAGAAACAACACCAAATGTGAAAAGTGGTTTAAAATATTTCGTCAGCTGTAACTTTCTCCACAGTCTGACAAGACTGATAACAACAAACAAATGAAGCTATTGATGGCATTATTGTTAAAATAATAAGTACGTATGCTGTTATTTTGTGTAAATTCCTTTCAGCATATAAAAATTAAGTTGATCATTTACTCAAATATAAAAACGAAGTAACGAAAATTAGCTCACTTTTGACAAGATAAAAACTCTAACGATTAGCTAACTATTAAGACATCTTGTGAAATAGACATGACTTGCTATTTCAACTGGCAGCCGCCTCAATGGGTACAGATTACTTGGGTTCAATAAAATCCCGTTGTAACAAAATACGTATTATTTTACATTTCCACTTTTAGAGGATTAAATGACAATATTTTGTGTTGAGTGAAACAATCAAGAGATGCATTACAAAATACTAATTATTTTTATATTAACAGTGGAGTGATTATAACACGCGGAATACCTTGTATGTAAAGCGTTGAATTGTATTTGTAATTTTTAAAGGAATTTATGTTTATAAATTAAAGAAATTTAAAGCAGCACTGCTAAAATTCATATGTAAAATATTCTTCAACAATTTACTTTTATCATTTTCAATTGTTTATTATAATATTTGTTGATTATAGATGGTATTTATTCGTTGTTTCAAAAGTGTTTTTCATAATTATAGCACCACCCCAATTTTTGGTGTAGTGCTATAATTATTTATATTTATTTATATATTATCTTTTTTTACTTTTAACGATATAGATTAAGCTGATATTTATACAAATTATTGGCAGTTCTACACCAAATCGCATTATACAAATACGACATACAGTCGGTTTTTAACCTTATACGTTGTTCAGATATGCAACTTTATTGTATAAATCGCAATAAACGCCATTATTGAGCTCAATATTTCATATAAAGTTTCAATTAATTATTGCGCAATAAATACGTAAATTGTTATAATATTGAGTAAAACTTAAATTGCAGCACTGTCATAAGTGTGTCTAGTGAGCATATTACAATTAACCGAACACTTTATGTTGATATTTGACAACTGAAATTTCAACAACGACAAACAAACAAAAACAATAAAATAAAATAAAAACAATGTTGTTAAAATAATCAGCTGCTTTATTTAGCAACTGTCAAATGAATATTGAATAAGCAGCTGAACTGCGTATATTATTATGCCTGAACACTTAAAATATTGAACTGAATTAACCGAATATTGACTCAATAAAAGTGCAAATCTGAACATAGTATTAGATCGAGCTTTATATCAAATATAATACATTTCATTTTTAAAACAACATAACTTTTATTCAGAAGACAAAATATTTCAGTTGTTTTACGGTCTTTCTTACTCCTTTTCTAATATTTATATCACGTGCCAGACAAGCAGTTCATAGATATCACAGAAGGACAATATTTCGATCAACTAAGTACAAGATTGCTAGTTGTCACAATCTTACCATTTAGAAAAAAAAGAAAACCATGCTACAAAGTATATTATGTCAAAAAATTGTGCTAACTTACATAAAATTTACTATCACTTTTATGTAATAAAAATAAATAGTTCTATTAAAAAAAGGAAAAACTGAAAATAAGTTATAAATTAACACGAAAAACAAATTCTTTACTAAAATATGTATATAATTAAGTTGTAAGAATAAATTTTGATTAGCCTCCAAGCATTCATTAAAATATTGCTTCACACAGTAATAAACGGAAAGACTAAGATCATGTAACTAAAAAGACTACGGGTGAAACTATTTGTGAAGGCTTATAGGGATTTTTAAAAGTATTTACATCAACCAGAAGAATTTATTTTTTCAGTTAAAGACTTATAGCACGTACAATATAGATTTAGTTGAACACCAGGTGTACCGATTTGAAGTCAGTTTTGCATCGAATTATAAATGACGATGAAAAATTGACTTATTTTAAGAGTCCTAAATGCAATAAATTATGTTAATGCGATGCACCCACCAATTTCGGCTACAAAAGCATATTGATTCGGCATAAAGACAATGCTATGTGCCTGGTGTTACCAGGAAGGTGTGGTGTACCACGTACTCCAAAAACGTGGTGAAACCATTAATATAGATCACTGCCGAAAACAAATGATCAATTAGAACCATACATTGACCGAAAAACGACCCGAATGGGCCACAAGACACGGCAAGGAAATTGTACACTGCATATAAATTAAAAGCGGTTCAGGATACAATCGAAGCATTGGGCTGGTGGCTGCTATCCCTTCCACTGTATTCACCAGACTCCTTCCTTCATCGATGGTACACGCTTTGGCTGTGCAGCACTTCTATTCCTAAGAGGAGGATTTCAAAAGGCTTTGATGGCAAACATGTATAACGAGTAATGGTCAATCCATTGAGAAAAATGTTTTATATTTTTTTCATAAAAAATAAGTGTATTACTTTAACAACGCTCATTTCATATTGGTACACCTGGTATTTCAAGGAATATCACAAATTAAAGGAACTGACAAGGGTTAAGTATAATATAATGGTTATGGATTTAATATTAATACTAAAGGTGGTACTAAGGTAATTTTGCAGAGGATTGTACCACAAGTTTTAATTATGGAACTGACGTTTATCAAATTAAAGGTTAATATTTATATTAAACCAAAATTTATCTCTTTTCTTAAACATTTTCCGGTTCTGAAAAGAACCTGTTGCTTGTTGACCACTGTATGTATATGTATATGTTCATCCTACTATCCGGACTAACTGACATTTAGAAGTTATTTTTTATTGCCCTTAACTCTTTTGTAATACAATCGTAAACTGCAACATATGCATTATACTCGTACTTACAAAATTGAAAGCTAATGACGACAATTTATCAAAAATAGAATACATGTGTATTATTACCGACGGTATCAGTACCACGCTCATTAAAGGCTATGTGCCACCGACTGCACCACAATAGTTATTAAGCTAAAGTTAAGTCAGCTACTTAATTATTTTAAAAGTAATACAGTTACTTCTATATCAGTGGATGCAAAATTTTGGTTCTGACTTCTTAATATTTAGTTGTATGTCATGCATCGCGCTTTTCGAAGCTATATTACATGTATCTTATTGTACTGAAAGCCCAAAGCCGTTAACGCTTTAAGAGGCAAAATCGTCATTTTGTTTGTTTAGGTTAATTCATTAAATAATTACAAACTTACACCGAATTTAATAACTCTAGTGATTACACTGTGCGACAGTCATAATACACCTAGCTAATGACAGTGTAGGTCGTGAGTTTTGTTGAGTAGAACTCAAAAATTTTTTTTTTATATTTCTCGAACCCTCCAAACTTGTTTTATTTGACAAAAACGGTATTTTTGATCTTTTCACACAAAATTATTGATTACCCAAATATTTTTCAACCTATTTTCAAAATCCAAAGTTTTTTCAAAAGGGGACAGATGAGCCTTTAAAATGATATACATAAACATATGATTCAAATTTACATGTTATGAGTTTTGATGGGGTAAATTTGGAAAATATGATTCTTTTCTCATTTTTTTAAGTTTAGCTATTCTTAATTACAAAATTTAATTAAAAAATATAAAATAAGTGATGATATTCTGAAAGTGCATTATCTGGTGAAGAGATTGACACTTCGTTTGATCAAATCGGACAACTGTCATCACTTATTTTATATTTTTAAATAAAGTTTGCTATTATGAACGGACAAATTTGAAAATATATGAAAAAATTCTCATTTGTCACGTTTACCTCATAGCATATTAAGTCAAATAATTTAATTTATATCGTTTTAAAGGGCCATTTTTCCCCTTTCTAATAAGGCTTAAATTTTGCGAGATTGGTTCAGAAATATTTATGTAATCAATAAATATGTGCGTAAAGTTAAAAAAAACAGTTTTTGTCAAACAAAAAAAAAAATTATTGGACGGTTCAAGAAATATACAAAAAAATATTGAATTCTAGTCAACAAAACTCACAACTTACACTATGTCATTAGCTGGGTATATGTCATTTTTTTCTTTTGTCACATAGTGTATCAGTTAATTAAAATAGTATAATTTAGTATATATTGAAGTATTGGTGATTTATTTCCAAATAATTATTGAAATCTTTAACAATTTATCTTCTTTTTATTTTCTTTTGAACTATTAAATCATTAGTTTATCTTGGAAGAATCCTTGTATTAATTATCTTTCTTTTAAATTTTTCATTGTTTTATTTACGAAATAGTTTTTGAATATATCCAGAAAACTCTCATATTTTGTGTAATTTAAAGAAGATTTTTTAAAATTCTTCTATGTTAACACCATAACAGTTTTATTGATTTCGTGGCACAATTTTATTTCGATTATATTATATTTTAGATAATTCAAAAAAAATGATTTTCTACCATTTAGTTAACGACAATCTCAATTCACAACTAAAACCGAACTGAAAACATTTTTTTGTATCTTACTTACTTACTTACTTAATTGGCCATAACAACCCGATTAACGGATTTCGGCCTGCCGCAACACATTCTTCCAGGCGCCTCTGCTTCTTGCGCGCCTACGCCATCACACCAATCGATGACAAAAAATCATTCATAGTGTAAATATAACCCAATGAGATTAAGAAGAGAAGCAATCACAATATTGAGAGCCGTGGAATATTTGAGCATAAAGAGCTTAACATTGACAAACCTTGTTCTATAGTGCCCATAGTAAAGTAATGCACATGCGTCATATACAAATTACTGAAAGAGAAGGGGAATTTAAATTGTGATTATATTTGCATTATATTAATTCGGTTGCCTACTATATTTTTGACAAACAACAAATCTATAAAGAAAAACATAATGTGAATGCACATACATGTATAAGTGTATGTTATTACGCAAGCAGAAAGATGATAAATATTCAGTTTGAAGTCGGATATATTCTTAAACTAAGAAAATGTGCACGTAGGAAATGATTAAATAGATAAGAAGATTAAAAACCCCCTTTTTAAAACACAAATGAACTTCTTAAAAAATATTATTAAAAGTCAAATTCTGGAATTTAAAAATAAATTTTTGACTAATCTACCCAAAGGTTCTTCAAAGTTTTGGAGGATATCTAAGAAGAAGAAAGTACATCGCAAATTAATATATTGTATGCAACCAATAACGAAAAAGCTGAAATACTGACTCAAAATTTCTTTTTGAATCATAATATTTCTTTAAATTTAAGTGATTTGGATAAAGAAAGAGTGGTTGGTATCTTAAGTACGATTGATGACGATCAAAACTTAAGTTCTATGATGGTCAGAATCAATACTCTAAAGCAGCCCTGGCCAAACGGTCGATCGCGATCGACTGTCGATCTTTCGATGGTTTTAGAAAATCTTTCATTAAAGAAATCTAAAGAAAAGTAAAAATTAAATAATTTTTAGAACGTTCACAACTGAGCTTTCATTTAAAATGAAAAGCATGACATACTGTGTTTTATTTGAATTCATAATGAAAAAGAAAAACATTTCACTTACATATATTCGTTGCCAATGAAAATTCAGTTGTATGCTGAAAATTCAGTTTCCTAAAAGAAAACATAATTTTTGTTAAAGTTTTTAAACCTAGCAATCAAATATTTGAAATAATTTGAAGTTTTAATCCGAAATGAGTGTTATTAAAAAACTGAAAACATATGACTTCCACGATGAGTGGTAGGAAAATTATTTCTTTAATCTAATTAAGGAAAAGTGCGTGTGTCTGATATGCAATTCTATAATATCGATGCCAAAAAAAATTAAATCTTGAGCGACATTATAAATCCAATCATAAGAATTATGAAGCTGATTTCCCCCAAAATCGGAGAAGCGTAGAATTCAGTTGAATATGCTGAAAAATCAACTTGAAGCCCAACAATCTATGGTTACCAAGCCACACATAGGGCCCACAGCAGCGACGGAAGCTTCTTTTCTAATAAGTTTTCTTTTAGCTCAATATAAAAAGCCTTCTAGTGACGGTGAATTAGCGACAAAAGCTTTTATAGAAGGTGGAGAAGTTTTATTTGCAAATTTTAAAAACAAGTTGCAAATTATGTCAGCTATTAAAGATGTGCAACTTGAAGAGTTGAAGCTAGGGCAATTGATTTGAATCAAAAACTGAAACAAGACATCGCCGAATGCAAATACTTTTCACTTCAGTTTGACGAATCAACCGACGTAGTTGATATTGCCCCATTATGCATTTATATATATAAGAATGAGTTTCACTGACATGACTTCTAAGGAAGATCTTTTAACAATTCTTCCACTAAAAGGCAATACCCGTGGTGAAGACATTTATTACGAGTTTATAAAATTTGTGAAAAAGTTTCCACTACCGTTGCACAAACTTGTATGCGCAGCAACAGAAGGTGCTCCCGCCACGGTGGGCCTGTTAAACGGTTTTGTTACTCTTTGTCGAAAAAATTATTATATTCCAGATTTTGTATCGTTTCATTGTACATATATACATCAGCATGCGTTGTGTGCAAAAATGTTGAACTTAAACGGGGTTATGGATATTGCTTTTAAAATAGTTAATTCAATACGTTCAAGAAGTTTACAGCGACGACTTTTTAAAATTCAGTTAGAAGAAAATAAATCAGAATATTGTGATCTGTTGTTGCACACTGATGTTAGATGGCTGAGTCATGGGGGATTTTTGGAAGGATTTCAAGAACTACTACCAGAAGTTATACAATTTTTGGATTCAAGAGGAGAAAGGTATGACCAATTGTCGAACGAAAAATGGCTTTCTGATTTGGCTTTTTTAACAGATTTTACAAATCACCTGAATATACTTAATCTTGAACTTCAATGAAGAAACAGAACTATTACTGAATTAGTAAGCTCCATTAATAGCTTCAAATTAGAATTAAAGCTTTTGAAATCGCAGCTGTCAGCAAAAGAACAAAAAAGTTTAAACTCAGTATCAGAAAAGTTCAAATTTAATACAAAATTTGATTATTATATTGCAGAGATTAGAAAAATTGAGAGTGAGTTTGAAAGTCGTTTTCAAGATATTTCCCTTTCGAAAATCAGAATTTTGAAGAAATGTCTGTTAAAATAGCTGATTTTTTTGCCATTGACTCTTCAAAAATAGAAGATGAAATTATAACCTTCAATTTAGATATTTTTATAAAATCAAGAGCGTCTGAAAAGAGTTACTGGTCCTTGCTACTAGAAGAAAAATATCCATGTTTAAGAGACATTGCTTTGCAGTTGACCGCGTACATTGGATCTACCTACTTATGCGAATCAGCATTTTCTCATATGAAAATAATAAAATCAAAATACCGCAGCGCTCTAACAGCTAAACATTTAAGAATGTGTCTGCACTTAGCAGTTACCAATAACGTGCCATCGCTTGCTGACAACATTTTGCTGTCAAAATTGCAAATTTATTTTAAGTGGCTGTAATATTAATGATTAAATAAAAGTTTTCTAAAAAAATACATTTATTTTTAGTCGATCTTTCCTTCTGGGTTTTAGACAAAGTCGATCTTCATCAAGAAAAGTCTGGCCACGCCTGCTCTAAAGAATATTATTAAAAATTTAAGAAGCAAAAAAGAACCAGGAAATGATGGCATCTCAAATTTTTGTTTGAAGAAAGTTCCATCTCATTAATTTGGAAAGAATCAAAAACCATAGCATACAAATCTGGAAAAGACAGCAGCGATCGAAACTGCTATCGTCCAATAAGTTTACTAACCACAATGTCTAAAATACTTGCAAAAAGTGTTAAAGAAAAACTAGTTAGTTTCATGGAAGAAACTAACATTTTACCGCCACAACAATTTGGATTCCGTTCGGAACATAACACAATTCAGCCTCTTGTTAGGATAGTATCAAGATTTCCTTAAATGAAAGTAAATCTACAGGAAGGCTTCTATTGGACATAAAAGCGGCCTTCGATTCTGTTAGGCATAATTAGAAGTTTTTTTTTTTTATCAAACAGAACATTCAAAGTGCATATTGGAAATATTTGTTCACAGAATTATGATATTCCTACCGGATGTCCTCAATTATCATGTCTATCTCCAATTTTATACAGTCTATTTACGCATGACTAATTCATCTATTTTTGCCGATGACACAGCAATACTTAGTTCAGAAATATTACCGGAAGATATCGTATACAACTTGTAGGATTCAACTAAAATAGTTACCGACTATTTTAAAATGGAGAATAGTGATCAACCCCTTAAAAACTCTATTTCGTTTACATGAAAAAGAAAAAATGTATTTCTACCACAAACCAATGTTACTGTTGGTACCGAATTTGTCCCCTGGGATGACAAGGTTAAATTTGTTGGTGTAATGCTGGATAAAAAATTATTTAATGAGCATATAAAATCCATAGTTCACAAAATTAATACAACAATCAAAATAATGTATCCGTTAATAAACAGAAAGTCTGAACTAAATATCCACAACAAAATTTTTATATTAAAAACCATTTTCCATTCATTTGGCGCCTGGTTGGTTGGTTACCTCCGATTGTCGTGTTAAAAAACTACAAATTTGTCAGAAAGAATTACTTAGGGTCATTACTACAACTTACCGTTAATTCAGTATGAGTTGAGACATTGAAAGGTGTGCTTGTTTTTGTCAAAATATCAGCTGCTACGTTTTCAATAAATTTTTAAGTGATATATTTTTATTTATAAATTTCCGTGAAAATGACCTCAAAACGCAAGAAGTTCTGGGGAAATAACCCAAAATTTAAAAAATCTAATTCTGGTAATAGATTCCAAGTTCTTTCCGACTTGGAGGATGATGACAACTCGAGCATTGATAATGAAGAACAAAGGGGAGTTGATGTGAAAGTGCCCCCAATTATTGTAGATAGCTGCCACAAATTAACAGCAGTAATAAACCTTTTGGGAAAATGTTGTAAATACAAAAAAATGTCTATTGGAACAAAGATAATTCCAAATACATTATCTGAGTACGAAGACGTCATTAAAAAGCTAAAATTTGAGAAAATGCAGTTTTTTACACACCCAGTAAAAGATAGTAAAAAGTTTAAACTCATGCTTTTTGGTCTACCCAAGGTTGATATAAATTCTATTAAAGACGAATTTAAATTTAACTTTAACATCGAGCTGGAAAATATTAAAGAAGTTCTAACCTCGCGCTCAAATGATGACGATGCATTATACATGCTAGAGTTCAATAGAGAACAAATTTCTAAACGTGAGGTAGTCAAAATAAAGTATGTTTATGATGTCGTAGTTCACTGGAGAAACCCAATACGTAGATCAAGAGGCCCCACCCAATGCTCGAAATGCACGATGTATGGTCATGGGTCAGCTAATTGCTTTAGAGGTGTAGCTTGCTTAGGATTCGGTGGAAGTCATAATTACGCGAACTGTCAACTAAATAAAGTTCCTACAAACGGGCCGGTAATCTATAAATGTTTTAATTGCATAAAAAGGAATTTGAAAAACGTGAATCATCGAGCAGATGACCCACACTGTCCCTCAAGGAAGGAATACATTGGGATTAGAACAAAAGCCACTAGCAGTAGACGTCCTAACAAATTTGTGCAGCCCATAAATATTAACTACTCACCAATGGAAGAAGAATGCTTTAAAGTAAATGGCGAAAGTAAAACAGGTAATTCTGCAAAAGTTTCTTATGCTACAGTAGCTGGTACAAGTCGTTACGCCGACGAGAGAAACGACATATCCAACCAACAAATATTAGAAATTTATTTCGAAGCAATTGATGCTTTAGAAAAATGTAAAAATAAGTATGACAAATTGCGAGTACTTGGAAATATGCTCCGTCATGTCATATAATCAGTCTATAAGTTGCCTTAAAGTTATGCATTGGAATGCCCAAGGTATAACAAATTCAGCGTCTATAGTAGAATTAGAGCATTTTCTAAATGAACAGCAAATAGATCTTATATTTATTAATGAAACATTTTTAAATATATGCCACAATTTTAAAATTAGAAATTATAAAATCTATAGACAGGATCGAGTAACACATGTTGGGGGTGTTTTAATTGGCGTAAAAATGTCTATTCCGCATGAACGAATCTCAAAATACCCAACTGCGGTATTAGAAAATGTTTCAGTGTTGATCAAAATAAACAACAGACCAATTAGATTTACGTCAGCGTATTGCCCAAAATACACACCAAGCTTTATTAATGATCTGGATTTAGTCACACAAACCACTCATATAAATGAATTTTTTATTTTTGGCGATTTTAATGCCCACCACTTGAGCTGGGGATGTCTACAAAATAATACAGCAGATTTAAACCTCTATAACCATCAGCTAAATTCCCAATACTATATACATTACCCAGATTCATTTACTAGATTTAGCCAAAACTCAATAGCCAGACAGCCATCTGTTGTAGATATTTTACTTACTAATTCAATTCTGCAAATTTCACAAATTGACACTTTTCCAAAGATGCTGAAGTCGGACCATGTTCCAATAATATGCAAAATATTTGGTACTATTAGAGAAAATATAGTGGAAATCCCTCTTTATAGCAAAGCAAACTGGAGTATAATAAGACAATTTGTTGACGATGAGATAGTTAACAATAACTTAAATACAACAATTATAACAGAAACAAACATCGAAGCCGTTTTATCAAAAATTACCTGTATACTTCAAGAATCTTCCAATCTAATTCCCAAAGGTAAAAAGCTGAATTGGCAAAGAAAACTTTCCAGACTTAGCCTGTATTTAATAGGTCAAAGAAATAAATACCGGAGGAAACTACAAAGAATTAATACAACATCTGAAAGAAACACAGTACTGTGTAGCCTAAAACAGCTGACTTTGTTTATAAATTATCATGTCAAAGAGGACAAAAACAACAACTAGTATCAATTTCTAAGAAGTCTGCCAAATAACAATAAAAAGTTTTTGAAACTAAGTAAAGCAATAAAAGGTAAACAAAAAACGCTAGAAAGTTTAACAATAGATGGCGCTGATGTACACAACACTTATCAAAAAGCTAATATAATTGCTGATGTTTTTGAAAAAGTTCATAACACTACTAGCAATATTACATCGTCTATTGATCTTAAGGTTCAAAAGTACAATGACTGGCTAGACAATCAAACGGTTTCGAATAGTGTACCGGCATACGCAACATGCCTAGATGAAGTAAAACTTTTTATCAAAAAACTAAAAAACAGAAAAGCCCCTGGCCTTGACGGAGTAAGTGCCATATTATTAAAAAATGTATCAAACATCTTTTTTAGCCTTATTACCAAAATATATAATTGGTGCTTAAAAAACGGTTATTTTCCAAAACTTTTCAAAATTGCTAAAGTCATGCCTATAGCTAAGCCTGGAAAAGATCCTAAATCACCTAATAGTTATCGACCAATCAGTATGTTAAACATGCTGGATAAAGTATTTGAAAAAATAATACTGGATAGACTTCAGAAATTTACAGAAGACAATAACATCATACAGAATGAACAATTTGGATTCAGAAAAGAGCACTCGACTATTCACCAGGTTAAGAGAATTGTAAATATAGTTCAACATTCCAAAGATCGTAGAAAAAGTACAGGAGTGGTATTTTTAGATATCGAAAAAGCTTTCGACTCCATATGGCATAGTGGTCTAGTTTATAAACTTGGTCGATTTCGCTATCCAATTCATCTGCAGAAGATTTTAAAAAGTTTTTTAAATGAAAGAAAGTTTGTGGTAAATATTGATTGATTGATTCTAGTGAACGAAAAATTTTAGCTGGTGTGCCACAGGGTTCAGTGCTATCTCCAACTTTATATGCAATCTATATATCTGATTTAAAATTATTAAAAGATCATACTTCGGCGCTATATGCTGATGACACTGCGCTCTTAGCAACTGGTAAAGTATCCAATGCTATAGTCAAAAAATTAGAAAATGCTCTTTTGCACACCAAAAAGTTCTTTTTAAAATGGAAAATAAAAATTAACGATTTAAAAACTCAGGCAATATTATTTCCTTACAATAAATCACCAAAGTGAATACCTAGTAGAAGACTTTCCATACAAGGAACAGATATACCTTTTCTAGATTCAGTAAAATATTTGGGAATTACACTAGATACAAAATTAACTTTTAAGCAGCACATATTACAGACCTGTTTAAAAGCAATCAAATGCGGCAGAGCTTTATATCCATTAATGAATCATCGATCGACGTTAAACATTAAAAACAAAATATTACTATACAGAATGTGTATTAGACCAATATTGACCTATGGATGCCAAGTATGGTCAACTAAATGTGCTAAAACCTATTTACAGAAACTGCAAATAATTCAAAACAAAAATTTAAAGATCATATATAATTTACCTCGAAGATATTCCACAGCTCGTCTACATAGAAATTATAACGAATACTTGATTGCAACGGTATTTGATAAACTAACACAAAGATTCGAAGATCGTAACAGATGTTCAAACTATGCTTTAATAAGAAATTTGCATGTTTAGCTCTTTTCTATCTTCATCTTTGAAGATAACAATAGGGGTAAAATAAAAATTTCTTGTATTTTTTGTTTTTAGAAATAAGGTTTTTTACTATCTTTTTGCCTTAAGTTGTAAATACTTGTATTATAAATGTTCATATCATAATTTTTAACTCAATTATTTTTACTTGATGCAATACTTTTAGTAATATCTCATAAGTTGTAAATATATTAAAATTTTTTTTATATTTTAAAGCTGTTTGTAACGATAGTAATAAATATATTAAAAAAAAAAAAAAAACTTACCGTTAATTAAAGGGAGGATTTTAACGGGCAGATAAATTGTTTTTCGTTATTAAAAGTGGACGATAAGGTAACTTTTAAAGTTAAGTTTATGTTTGAAGTTGCCATATTATATATTATTTTCAATACGACAACTTCAAATATAAACAATGTGAGCAAATACAACAAAAAAGGAAGCCACCGCGTTTAAATAAAACTTGTTTAATTTGAGAAGTGTTATCGACATTTCTCCGTCACTGCCATATTTTTGAAAAGTTGACTTTATTTAATCTGTAAGTTGTAACAACGAAACTAAGTAAAGCTAACTTTACAGTTGCTTTTAGCAAAAGGTACCTTTAACTAAACCCAGGTTTAACGGCAAGTTATAGTAATGGCCGTTAAGATGATATATAATTTGCCAATACATTTTTCAACATAAACGTTGCACTCTACATATGTCTAACATAAAATTAGAAAAAGATAAACTTAATATATTGTCTCTAAACTTTAAACATCGTTGTAGATATTCTAGCTATCCACATATCAATTAGTTTGATAACGTTTATCCTTTGTTTTTACCATCTAACTTTACCGCACTAACTAATGGGTTTGCTTTATGTCTTTTTCCCAGATTTAAATTAAATAAATGATATGTAAAATAAAATAAATGTATAAAAACTACTGTAAATGATTAAGAAGAAAAATTGTTGATGAATTGATCTCTTAAATTTATGGATTAAATTATTGTAAAAAGTAAATATTACTATAACAACCAAATAACATTCGGAACTCGAATGTAGGGTTGCTTAATCTTTTACCATTCAGCATAGGAGTAGAGTTTCATAGTTTTGTAATAACTCTTAAAATACAAAATATTAATATAATTACATACATATATACATATACATATGTAATCTGTGAAATTTACTTTCATAAAGAGATTTGCTTAAAATATATAATAAGTCTGTACTGTATGTGAGAATAATTGAAAAAAAAAACCAAAGTTCAGCCATTTAAGAAATTTGTCAATAATTTAAATAAATTTTTTAATTAATAATTGTGATAAATAAAATTATGATAATTGAATATCACAGTATTACTATGGAACTTGTTGCAATTACTCTCAATTAACAAATTTTCATATGTCATATAAATAAATCATCGAAGAACAGTATATAATATTTACATAAAATAATAATTTCCTAGGTTAGGTTAGATTAAACTAGCAGTCACCGCAACAAGCACAGTTTACCTGGGTCCGTTGTAACATCGATAATACCCATTCCGTTATATAACTACAGCTCCTGGTTAGTATCTCTCAACCATCCCGAGAGTCCATTGAAGATGTGAATTTATCTCAAATCGCCTTTGGCTCCCATGTTTTTCTTTACTAAATTGTGGGTGTCAAAAAAACGTTCTTCTCAGATTCCCAGGCAATGGACAATGACAGAGATGTTCAGTGGTGTGTTCTTCTTGCTCGTCATTTCAGCTACTGCAGAAAGGGCTATGAGGCATTCCTAGTCTCCTAACGTGAACACCAAGAGGCCAGTCTTTAATTATCACTGCTAAGAGGTTTGTTAGATGAAGTCTTGGTATGTTCAATGTAAATCTACATATCTACATATGCAAATTTATTACCTTTGCCAATGAATGGAGATTTTGTGACCATTTGCCTACTTGCAGAGGAGCGCCAATCTCATGTAGGAATTTATTTGAAATTTCCGTAGTGCTAGCTTTAGCAAACAAGCCTTGTTTTTACTTTCGATGTCTCCATGTCTAGGAACACAAAAGGGGGTAATCATTCAGATACTCCTGGTATTATTGTAATGTATATATTTTTCAGGGCCGCTTTACTGTTGTAATATTGTGTTTGAAAAATTTGAAATAAATTCTATCATTAGTTAAAGATTAATTTAGAAATTTAGAAATATTTTCTATTATATGTAGTATATAATTGATATAATATATAATATAATAATACTATATATAATTTGTAAGCATTCTTCATTCCTTATCCAGAAGACGTTATACCGTGTTCAGACAGGCATTCTATTGCGTAAATCGCAATAAACGCCATTATTGAGATCAATATTTCATATAAAATTTCAATTAATTATTGCTCAATCAAAATTCAAATTGTTATAATATTGAGAAAAATTTTAAATACAACACTGTCATAAGTATGTTCAGTGAGCATATTACAATTTTCCGAACACTTTCTATTGGTATTTGAGAACATAAATATCAACAACGACAAACAAAAAGAAAAAACAAAAAAACAACGAACACAACGAAAACAATGTTGTTGAAACAACCAGCTGTTTTGTTTACCAGCTGTCAACACATAAAATATATATATATCAGACATATATGTCTGAACACATAAAATATTGTTCACAAATAAACGAATATTGACTTCATAAAAATGCCTGTCTGAACACGGTATTAACGTAGACGTATCAATAAATTTTTTGATTTAATATTCATCATACGTCACCTGTTGCTTATACAATATAGTTCTTATATTTTCAAAAAATTTTAATTGATTTATTTGAAAATATTTGTGATATTTTCATACATACAAAAACATTTTTGTGAATTCTTGGTGAAATACTGTAAATCTAATAACATTATTTTTTATTTCATTTTCATTTCTTTAGTATTTAATGGCGACACTATAGTTTCTTTAGTTTTGCAATATTGATGATTTCTTCCATCACATGCTTTGAAAATTTTTCCTCAAGCTGAGTACGATCTACTCTGATACTGAATTCTCATGGCTGCAATTTGAGGCTGAAAAGTACCACAATAATCTGGGAAGTGTAAGCCGTTATCATAAAAGGATTCTGCATTACAAAACCAGTATAGAAAGAAGTTTCGGATATCGGGTAGTCGATAAGTATAGTCAGACCAATCATACCCAATATTTTGACTTCTGTACTTTCATACTGATATTGCGTTCAGTCTCATTTGCTGCGTTAGCAGGCACTTGTTTCGCCAACATGTCTGGTGGTAGCCAGTTAAGGAGGGAAATTTCAAAACTGTTTGTTTGGTTTTGGATTATGGATTCTAGTTCCGGTTGAATTTATTGTCCAATATGATTCAAAGATATTTGGCGCTATTCGATAGAGCGTATGCTACTATGTTTGGGAAATTTACGGACTTTGTATCTCCTTATGAACTCTGTTTTGATTGGATGTACTCCTACGGCTTTCAGTAGAAGTAGCAAATGTAATGTCCCTCGACTCGTCACTTGAGGCGTCTAATACGTCTGTATGTTAGTAATATTTCCACAAAAACATGGCTTTAAAAACCGACTCCTGTTTAACATTATTGAAAGCATCCTCTATATCTAGGAAAAGAGCCAGAGTGTACTCCTTGTAGTGCAGGGATTTTTCTATATGTCCCTTTGTTAAATCAGGCGGCTTTTATTCGTAGCAGATTTATCGTATTACGGGACTAATAGGACTACCTTTCTTCGAATTCTTTAGGTATAAATACATAGACGACAGACAACAGTTCGGCAGTTCGACAGAAAATTCTGCCAACTGTTTTCTGCCGTATGCAGACTGCTTAAATTTTTTGAAAGCAGAGCAGAAAAAAACGACTGACACAAAATCAAAACAGGTTTTCTGTACCCAAAAATAAACTCCCTTATGAAAAAACCACAGACACAAAACATGTATCAAATGAATTCAGATACAAAATTGAATCTATAATTCTATTTTATTTATTTCTTTATATTTCTTAATTTTAGAATTGTTCTTTCTCTTCAATAATATACGTATTTTAGCTGTTTTTTTATGTTGTATTGGCATCACTAATTTGCTTTTAGCTGCTCACAAAAATAGACAATAGTTTAATTTGAGCAAAATCTGCTTAGGTTGTTGTTTTGGCTTTTTCTGTTCTGCCTTCAATATAATCGTTTTCATATAAACGTGTGTATTCTAAACTTTGCAGCTTTCTGTCGTCTATGTGTTTATACCTTTACTTGGCCAATCGCGGATGGAATTCCTCAAAATAAATTTAAATATCTAAAACCTTTGAAGAATAATAGTTATTCACTAGAGTGAATAGCAACAAGACCTTCTAAATATATTATAAAAGATGCTATTCTTTGCAATTCCAAAAAATCTTTGAACCGTTTTGCGTATTGCTTGAGCCGGGGATGTGTGTCGGCACCAGGTGGGGGTAATTAGGAATTCATGGAGGAAATAATGAATAAGGAAGAACAAATTTTTCTAATGTGCAGAAAAATTAGAAATTCGTAATGCTTATAACTTCAATGATAATAGGAAGATGTAATTTGCCTTGAGGCTTAAAAGTCTTCCACAATATCTCGATATGATTCCGAGAATTTCTTTAGGAGATCATTTGGCAGATTGGTTATAAGTGCTCATGAGTAAGTTGCGTCAAATATCAGCAGAAAACTCAAGAAAAATAGGTTAAATATAGGTTAAATATAGTACTTGACCTTAGGGATATGCTACTAGCATTTTAATATATAACGTTTTAATATATTGGGTCTTTGAATTTACCTTGAGTACTCCTTGTGGGTAGCTACACTTTTGCTGTCCAAAAGTATGGATTCATCAGAAACTAGTAGAAACTCTTCCTTATTTTTCTTTTGGTTTGTGAAAATCATTAAAAATTTTTTTGTTTTATTATAAAATAAAAATCTATTGATAAAATAAATATAAAAAACATTAATTATTTATTTATTATTTATTTATTATTATTGAATACTTAATATGTTATTGTAAAAATATATTGCGGTACTGCTTTTTTGCTGTATATCGGAAATTATATTTTAAAAAACACATAAATTATTTTTATATTATAATAAAAAGTTAAATTTCGAAAATAACTCTGTTTTCATAATTTTAAGACCTCAAGGTTTATTACACTCAGAAACAAAGAACAAGAACGATGAAAATATTTTTCACTGCTAAAATTGCTGATTGTTATCGCGAATATTTTTAACATTATTGTTAAGGTTATCGGTATCGTTGTCATAATTGGCATTACATGTATGTATTTATTTTAGTTTTAAAATGTATTTCCTTTATGCTCTAAAATTTCAAATACATTTTCATTACGTTATGTACATATACATAATACAACTTATTTGTAAAAATAAATGCATTCGCTCGTGTTCATTTTTAATACCACAAACGATTAAACGAATATACTAAACGGAAAGAAGTAACTTTAGAAGTTTATTATTGCTTAGTAAGTGTATATTGTATTTACATTTTATAAATCTTTGTATTGTTGTGTTAAGACTTGAAGTCGCCGTAATCTAGTAGGTAGTGTGTTGGCTTATTAGACGCAAAAGCCTGGGTTCGATCCCCAGGCCAGGCATCAAAGACAAAATACAAAAAGTATTTTTTCGGCGACTTCCTCTCAGTAGATTTCTGGAAAAAACTCTGAGAGTAAATAAAAATTGCCATGAAAAGTTTCTCAATAAATAAAAATCTGTCGTTCGGAGTCGACTTTAAACTGTAGGTCCCACCACTCATGTATAAAATTAACACACATACAACATAAGTGGTGTGAGAAACTAGGACGTTGTACAATGGGTCAATTCGACCTCCGGTTACTGTACTTGTCTTAATTGACCAGTACACGTCCTCTAACCTAACCTAACCTAACCTGTGTTAATACTTTTTATTAGGAGTTGCAAAAGTGATGATTATACGAATTTTCTGTTAACATTTTAAACGCAGTTTACGAAAAAGATAAGTGAATAAAATTTAATTTTTTTTCAGTGAAAAAAGTTTTCTACGGAACATTATAAAATTAAGTTTATTTTAAATTTATTCAATGGGAAGAAAATTTACTTTTTATCGAAATTGCTGACAATTTCCATATTTTTAAAAGTTTTAAAATATAGTTTTTTAAGGTTAGGCGGTTTATTGATAAAAACATTTACGATTCCAAAGTCTTAATTGTGTCAGAAGCCTTGAACTGCAAAAATGTTCACACCAATTGCAATTTTAGCTAAGTACGTAGAATATATGCATAATGAGCATCGGTAAAACGTCCTGAATTGAGAGAATTTGACATACGTCAGAATATTCCGAACGCTCAGTGCTTAATTATAATTCGTTTGTAGTTTAGGTCATATGCTATATACTGGAATTTTTCTTTTCCCGAAATTTTTTTTCCTGGGAAATCTAAATTGATTTAGAAATTTCTTGGTATCCCCTGATTGCCAGCTTGAAAAAAAAACTTAAAAATATATTTAAAATGAAGTCAAATTTCCATTTTATAAAACAAACCCGAATTTTTAAAAAACAAAAATGTGCATAAACAAATATCGCCCTTTTAGGAGAATAGACAGACTACTGTAATAGTTTTAGTAAAACGCTTTGTATTTGGCATCTGTTCTATCTTCTGTTCAATTTGTTAGAGGTTCATACACTCTTTTCCCATAGGAATTTTTTGTTCCATAAAATTTGATGACACAAAGTATAATATTAACTATCGTACCTGCTGTTAAAATTTTAATATCATAGCCAAACAAGTTGACAATAATTTAATGTTTAAAAAAAAAACCAAAAACCGTGTGTTGAAAACGTATATTTCCCATTTCTAAAATAATGAGGCTTTTCTTTATTAAATATTTTAATGATATAAATTTATCAATCATTGGCGATTAACTGTGGATGTTCATTTCACAATTGAGAAAGCGCAATTACAAAACATCATCCAATCGTCCTCCAAGATGAAAGAAGTTTTTAATGAGTTTCATACTTCCACTAAGGAAGATCAGATGCAATACAACTCGAAAGTATCGTAAAGAATCGAAAGTATGTAACTAGAATTTACTCCAATTTCAATAAAATAAATTAAAGCCAAGGCAATAAATCTCATGTAGTTTCTCTTCAAACATGCTTTTATTTGCTTAAATTTATTTATTTACATTCAGCCACAAAAGTATACATATATCCGTATGTACACATTTCAGAAATTTTTTAAATAATCCGTTTTCGTTGAAAATCTTTGTAATTGTCTGACAACTTTCCTCGATTTTAAGACGGTCTTGGTTAAAAAATTTCTGAAATTTGTTAACTTTTGTGGGTCTGATGTACACTTTTGTGGGTCTGCACAGGCCCAAAAAAGTTAACAAATTTCAGACTTTTTTAACCAATCCGTTTTCGTTGAAAATATTTATAATTGTCTGACATCTTTCTTAGATTTTAAGACGGTCTTTTGCATTGGTTCAGAAATTTGTGAAATTTGTAAATCGGATATATACCTTTGTGGACCCGTGCAGGGCCATTCAGTTGAATTTCAGAAATTTTTTAACCAATGCAAAAGACCGTCTTAAAATCTAAGAAAGATGTCAGACAATTATAAATATTTTCAACGAAAACGGATTGGTTAAAAAAGTCTGAAATTTGATAACTTTTTTGGGCCTGTGCAGACCCACAAAAGTGTACATCAGACCCACAAAAGTTAACAAATTTCAGAAATTTTTTAACCAAGACCGTCTTAAAATCGAGGAAAGTTGTCAGACAATTACAAAGATTTTCAACGAAAACGGATTATTTAAAAAATTTCTGAAATGTGTACATACGGATATATGTATACTTTTGTGGCTGAATGTAAATAAATAAATTTAAGCAAATAAAAGCATGTTTGAAGAGAAACTACATGAGATTTATTGCCTTGGCTTTAATTTATTTTATTGAAATTGGAGTAAATTCTAGTTACATACTTTCGATTCTTTACGATACTTTCGAGTTGTATTGCATCTGATCTTCCTTAGTGGAAGTATGAAACTCATTAAAAACTTCTTTCATCTTGGGGGACGATTGGATGATGTTTTGTAATTGCGCTTTCTCAATTGTGAAATGAACATCCACAGTTAATCGCCAATGATTGATAAATTTATATCATTAAAATATTTAATAAAGAAAAGCCTCATTATTTTAGAAATGGGAAATATACGTTTTCAACACACGGTTTTTGGTTTTTTTTTTAAACATTAAATTATTGTCAACTTGTTTGGCTATGATATTAAAATTTTAACAGCAGGTACGATAGTTAATATTATACTTTGTGTCATCAAATTTTATGGAACAAAAAATTCCTATGGGAAAAGAGTGTATGAACCTCTAACAAATTGAACAGAAGATAGAACAGATGCCAAATACAAAGCGTTTTACTAAAACTATTACAGTAGTCTGTCTATTCTCCTAAAAGGGCGATATTTGTTTATGCACATTTTTGTTTTTTAAAAATTCGGGTTTGTTTTATAAAATGGAAATTTGACTTCATTTTAAATATATTTTTAAGTTTTTTTTTCAAGCTGGCAATCAGGGGATACCAAGAAATTTCTAAATCAATTTAGATTTCCCAGGAAAAAAAATTTCGGGAAAAGAAAAATTCCAGTATATAGCATATGACCTAAACTACAAACGAATTATAATTAAGCACTGAGCGTTCGGAATATTCTGACGTATGTCAAATTCTCTCAATTCAGGACGTGTTACCGATGCTCACTATGCATATATTCTACGTACTTAGCTAAAATTGCAATTGGTGTGAACATTTTTGCAGTTCAAGGCTTCTGACACAATTAAGACTTTGGAATCGTAAATGTTTTTATCAATAAACCGCCTAACCTTAAAAAACTATATTTTAAAACTTTTAAAAATATGGAAATTGTCAGCAATTTCGATAAAAAGTAAATTTTCTTCCCATTGAATAAATTTAAAATAAACTTAATTTTATAATGTTCCGTAGAAAACTTTTTTCACTGAAAAAAAATTAAATTTTATTCACTTATCTTTTTCGTAAACTGCGTTTAAAATGTTAACAGAAAATGTTAATCATCACTTTTGCAACTCCTAATAAAAAGTATTAACACAGGTTAGGTTAGGTTAGGTTAGAGGACGTGTACTTGTCAATTAAGACAAGTACAGTACCCGGAGGTCGAATTGACCCATTGTACAACGTCCTAGTTTCTCACACCACTTATGTTGTATGTGTGTTAATTTTATACATGAGTGGTGGGACCTACAGTTTAAAGTCGACTCCGAACGACAGATTTTTATTTATTGAGAAACTTTTCATGGCAATTTTTATTTACTCTCAGAGTTTTTTCCAGAAATCTACTGAGAGGAAGTCGCCGAAAAAATACTTTTTGTATTTTGTCTTTGATGCCTGGCCTGGGGCTCGAACCCAGGCTTTTGCGTCTAATAAGCCAACACACTACCTACTAGATTACGGCGACTTCAAGTCTTAACACAACAATACAAAGATTTATAAAATGTAAATACAATATACACTTACTAAGCAATAATAAACTTCTAAAGTTACTTCTTTCCGTTTAGTATATTCGTTTAATCGTTTGTGGTATTAAAAATGAACACGAGCGAATGCATTTATTTTTACAAATAAGTTGTCTTATGTATATGTACATAACGTAATGAAAATGTATTTGAAATTTTAGAGCATAAAGGAAATACATTTTAAAACTAAAATAAATACATACATGTAATGCCAATTATGACAACGATACCGATAACCTTAACAATAATGTTAAAAATATTCGCGATAACAATCAGCAATTTTAGCAGTGAAAAATATTTTCATCGTTCTTGTTCTTTGTTTCTGAGTGTAATAAACCTTGAGGTCTTAAAATTATGAAAACAGAGTTATTTTCGAAATTTAACTTTTTATTATAATATAAAAATAATTTATGTGTTTTTTAAAATATAATTTCCGATATACAGCAAAAAAGCAGTACCGCAATATATTTTTACAATAACATATTAAGTATTCAATAATAATAAATAAATAATAAATAAATAATTAATGTTTTTTATATTTATTTTATCAATAGATTTTTATTTTATAATAAAACAAAAAAATTTTTAATGATTTTCACAAACCAAAAGAAAAATAAGGAAGAGTTTCTACTAGTTTCTGATGAATCCATACTTTTGGACAGCAAAAGTGTAGCTACCCACAAGGAGTACTCAGGGTAAATTCAAAGACCCAATATATTAAAACGTTATATATTAAAATGCTAGTAGCATATCCCTAAGGTCAAGTACTATATTTAACCTATATTTAACCTATTTTTCTTGAGTTTTCTGCTGATATTTGACGCAACTTACTCATGAGCACTTATAACCAATCTGCCAAATGATCTCCTAAAGAAATTCTCGGAATCATATCGAGATATTGTGGAAGACTTTTAAGCCTCAAGGCAAATTACATCTTCCTATTATCATTGAAGTTATAAGCATTACGAATTTCTAATTTTTCTGCACATTAGTAAAATTTGTTCTTCCTTATTCATTATTTCCTCCATGAATTCCTAATTACCCCCACCTGGTGCCGACACACATCCCCGGCTCAAGCAATACGCAAAACGGTTCAAAGATTTTTTGGAATTGCAAAGAATAGCATCTTTTATAATATATTTAGAAGGTCTTGTTGCTATTCACTCTAGTGAATAACTATTATTCTTCAAAGGTTTTAGATATTTAAATTTATTTTGCGGAATTCCATCCGCGATTGGCCAAGTAAAGGTATAAACACATAGACGACAGAAAGCTGCAAAGTTTAGAATATACACGTTTATATGAAAACGATTATATTGAAGGCAGAACAGAAAAAGCCAAAACAACAACCTAAGCAGATTTTGCTCAAATTAAACTATTGTCTATTTTTGTGAGCAGCTAAAAGCAAATTAGTGATGCCAATACAACATAAAAAAACAGCTAAAATACGTATATTATTGAAGAGAAAGAACAATTCTAAAATTAAGAAATATAAAGAAATAAATAAAATAGAATTATAGATTCAATTTTGTATCTGAATTCATTTGATAAATGTTTTGTGTCTGTGGTTTTTTCATAAGGGAGTTTATTTTTGGGTACAGAAAACCTGTTTTGATTTTGTGTCAGTCGTTTTTTTCTGCTCTGCTTTCAAAAAATTTAAGCAGTCTGCATACGGCAGAAAACAGTTGGCAGAATTTTCTGTCGAACTGCCGAACTGTTGTCTGTCGTCTATGTATTTATACCTAAAGAATTCGAAGAAAGGTAGTCCTATTAGTCCCGTAATACGATAAATCTGCTACGAATAAAAGCCGCCTGATTTAACAAAGGGACATATAGAAAAATCCCTGCACTACAAGGAGTACACTCTGGCTCTTTTCCTAGATATAGAGGATGCTTTCAATAATGTTAAACAGGAGTCGGTTTTTAAAGCCATGTTTTTGTGGAAATATTACTAACATACAGACGTATTAGACGCCTCAAGTGACGAGTCGAGGGACATTACATTTGCTACTTCTACTGAAAGCCGTAGGAGTACATCCAATCAAAACAGAGTTCATAAGGAGATACAAAGTCCGTAAATTTCCCAAACATAGTAGCATACGCTCTATCGAATAGCGCCAAATATCTTTGAATCATATTGGACAATAAATTCAACCGGAACTAGAATCCATAATCCAAAACCAAACAAACAGTTTTGAAATTTCCCTCCTTAACTGGCTACCACCAGACATGTTGGCGAAACAAGTGCCTGCTAACGCAGCAAATGAGACTGAACGCAATATCAGTATGAAAGTACAGAAGTCAAAATATTGGGTATGATTGGTCTGACTATACTTATCGACTACCCGATATCCGAAACTTCTTTCTATACTGGTTTTGTAATGCAGAATCCTTTTATGATAACGGCTTACACTTCCCAGATTATTGTGGTACTTTTCAGCCTCAAATTGCAGCCATGAGAATTCAGTATCAGAGTAGATCGTACTCAGCTTGAGGAAAAATTTTCAAAGCATGTGATGGAAGAAATCATCAATATTGCAAAACTAAAGAAACTATAGTGTCGCCATTAAATACTAAAGAAATGAAAATGAAATAAAAAATAATGTTATTAGATTTACAGTATTTCACCAAGAATTCACAAAAATGTTTTTGTATGTATGAAAATATCACAAATATTTTCAAATAAATCAATTAAAATTTTTTGAAAATATAAGAACTATATTGTATAAGCAACAGGTGACGTATGATGAATATTAAATCAAACAATTTATTGATACGTCTACGTTAATACCGTGTTCAGACAGGCATTTTTATGAAGTCAATATTCGTTTATTTGTGAACAATATTTTATGTGTTCAGACATATATGTCTGATATATATATATTTTATGTGTTGACAGCTGGTAAACAAAACAGCTGGTTGTTTCAACAACATTGTTTTCGTTGTGTTCGTTGTTTTTTTGTTTTTTCTTTTTGTTTGTCGTTGTTGATATTTATGTTCTCAAATACCAATAGAAAGTGTTCGGAAAATTGTAATATGCTCACTGAACATACTTATGACAGTGTTGTATATAAAATTTTTCTCAATATTATAACAATTTGAATTTTGATTGAGCAATAATTAATTGAAATTTTATATGAAATATTGATCTCAATAATGGCGTTTATTGCGATTTACGCAATAGAATGCCTGTCTGAACACGGTATAACGTCTTCTGGATAAGGAATGAAGAATGCTTACAAATTATATATAGTATTATTATATTATATATTATATCAATTATATACTACATATAATAGAAAATATTTCTAAATTTCTAAATTAATCTTTAACTAATGATAGAATTTATTTCAAATTTTTCAAACACAATATTACAACAGTAAAGCGGCCCTGAAAAATATATACATTACAATAATACCATGAGTATCTGAATGATTACCCCCTTTTGTGTTCCTAGACATGGAGACATCGAAAGTAAAAACAAGGCTTGTTTGCTAAAGCTAGCACTACGGAAATTTCAAATAAATTCCTACATGAGATTGGCGCTCCTCTGCAAGTAGGCAAATGGTCACAAAATCTCCATTCATTGGCAAAGGTAATAAATTTGCATATGTAGATATGTAGATTTACATTGAACATACCAAGACTTCATCTAACAAACCTCTTAGCAGTGATAATTAAAGACTGGCCTCTTGGTGTTCACGTTAGGAGACTAGGAATGCCTCATAGCCCTTTCTGCAGTAGGTGAAATGACGAGTAAGAAGAACACACCACTGAACATCTCTGTCATTGTCCATTGCCTGGGAATCTGAGAAGAACGTTTTTTTGACACCCACAATTTAGTAAAGAAAAACATGGGAGCCAAAGGCGATTTGAGATAAATTCACACCTTCAATGGACTCTCGGGATGGTTGAGAGATACTAACCAGGAGCTGTAGTTATATAACGGAATGGGTATTATCGATGTTACAACGGACCCAGGTAAACTGTGCTTGTTGCGGTGACTGCTAGTTTAATCTAACCTAACCTAGGAAATTATTATTTTATGTAAATATTATATACTGTTCTTCGATGATTTATTTATATGACATATGAAAATTTGTTAATTGAGAGTAATTGCAACAAGTTCCATAGTAATACTGTGATATTCAATTATCATAATTTTATTTATCACAATTATTAATTAAAAAATTTATTTAAACTATTGACAAATTTCTTAAATGGCTGAACTTTGGTTTTTTTTTCAATTATTCTCACATACAGTACAGACTTATTATATATTTTAAGCAAATCTCTTTATGAAAGTAAATTTCACAGATTACATATGTATATGTATATATGTATGTAATTATATTAATATTTTGTATTTTAAGAGTTATTACAAAACTATGAAACTCTACTCCTATGCTGAATGGTAAAAGATTAAGCAACCCTACATTCGAGTTCCGAATGTTATTTTGTTGTTATAGTAATATTTACTTTTTACAATAATTTAATCCATAAATTTAAGAGATCAATTCATCAACAATTTTTCTTCTTAATCATTTACAGTAGTTTTTATACATTTATTTTATTTTACATATCATTTATTTAATTTAAATCTGGGAAAAAGACATAAAGCAAACCCATTAGTTAGTGCGGTAAAGTTAGATGGTAAAAACAAAAGATAAACGTTATCAAACTAATTGATATGTGGATAGCTAGAATATCTACAACGATGTTTAAAGTTTAGAGACAATATATTAAGTTTATCTTTTTCTAATTTTATGTTAGACATATGTAGAGTGCAACGTTTATGTTGAAAAATGTATTGGCAAATTATATATCATCTTAACGGCCATTACTATAACTTGCCGTTAAACCTGGGTTTAGTTAAAGGTACCTTTTGCTAAAAGCAACTGTAAAGTTAGCTTTACTTAGTTTCGTTGTTACAACTTACAGATTAAATAAAGTCAACTTTTCAAAAATATGGCAGTGACGGAGAAATGTCGATAACACTTCTCAAATTAAACAAGTTTTATTTAAACGCGGTGGCTTCCTTTTTTGTTGTATTTGCTCACATTGTTTATATTTGAAGTTGCCGTATTGAAAATAATATATAATATGGCAACTTCAAACATAAACTTAACTTTAAAAGTTACCTTATCGTCCACTTTTAATAACGAAAAACAATTTATCTGCCCGTTAAAATCCTCCCTTTAATTAACGGTAAGTTTTTTTTTTTTTTTAATATATTTATTACTATCGTTACAAACAGCTTTAAAATATAAAAAAAATCTTAATATATTTACAACTTATGAGATATTACTAAAAGTATTGCATCAAGTAAAAATAATTGAGTTAAAAATTATGATATGAACATTTATAATACAAGTATTTACAACTTAAGGCAAAAAGATAGTAAAAAACCTTATTTCTAAAAACAAAAAATACAAGAAATTTTTATTTTACCCCTTTTGTTATCTTCAAAGATGAAGATAGAAAAGAGCTAAACATGCAAATTTCTTATTAAAGCATAGTTTGAACATCTGTTACGATCTTCGAATCTTTGTGTTAGTTTATCAAATACCGTTGCAATCAAGTCTTCGTTATAATTTCTATGTAGACGAGCTGTGGTACTTCGAGGTAAATTATATATGATCTTTAAATTTTTGTTTTGAATTATTTGCAGTTTCTGTAAATAGGTTTTAGCACATTTAGTTGACCATACTTGGCATCCATAGGTCAATATTGGTCTAATACACATTCTGTATAGTAATATTTTGTTTTTAATGTTTAACGTCGATCGCTGATTCATTAATGGATATAAAGCTCTGCCGCATTTGATTGCTTTTAAACAGGTCTGTAATATGTGCTGCTTAAAAGTTAATTTTGTATCTAGTGTAATTCCCAAATATTTTACTGAATCTAGAAAAGGTATATCTGTTCCTTGTATGGAAAGTCTTCTACTAGGTATTCACTTTGGTGATTTATTGTAAGGAAATAATATTGCCTGAGTTTTTAAATCGATAATTTTTATTTTCCATTTTAAAAAGAACTTTTTGGTGTGCAAAAGAGCATTTTCTAATTTTTTGACTATAGCATTGGATACTTTACCAGTTGCTAAGAGCGCAGTGTCATCAGCATATAGCGCCGAAGTATGATCCTTTAATAATTTTAAATCAGATATATAGATTGCATATAAAGTTGGAGATAGCACTGAACCCTGTGGCACACCAGCTAAAATTTTTCGTTCACTAGAATCAATCAATCAATATTTACCACAAACTTTCTTTCATTTAAAAAACTTTTTAAAATCTTCTGCAGATGAATTGGATAGCGAAATCGACCAAGTTTATAAACTAGACCACTATGCCATATGGAGTCGAAAGCTTTTTCGATATCTAAAAATACCACTCCTGTACTTTTTCTACGATCTTTGGAATGTTAAACTATATTTACAATTCTCTTAACCTGGTGAATAGTCGAGTGCTCTTTTCTGAATCCAAATTGTTCATTCTGTATGATGTTATTGTCTTCTGTAAATTTCTGAAGTCTATCCAGTATTATTTTTTCAAATACTTTATCCAGCATGTTTAACATACTGATTGGTCGATAACTATTAGGTGATTTAGGATCTTTTCCAGGCTTAGCTATAGGCATGACTTTAGCAATTTTGAAAAGTTTTGGAAAATAACCGTTTTTTAAGCACCAATTAAATATTTTGGTAATAAGGCTAAAAAAGATGTTTGATACATTCCAATCCAATCGTCCTCCAATCCAATCGTCCTCCAAGATGAAAGAAGTTTTTAATGAGTTTCATACTTCCACTAACGAAGATCAGATGCAATACAACTCGAAAGTATCGTAAAGAATCGAAAGTATGTAACTAGAATTTACTCCAATTTCAATAAAATAAATTAAAGCCAAGGCAATAAATCTCATGTAGTTTCTCTTCAAACATGCTTTTATTTGCTTAAATTTATTTATTTACATTCAGCCACAAAAGTATACATATATCCGTATGTACACATTTCAGAAATTTTTTAAATAATCCGTTTTCGTGGAAAATCTTTGTAATTGTCTGACAACTTTCCTCGATTTTAAGACGGTCTTGGTTAAAAAATTTCTGAAATTTGTTAACTTTTGTGGGTCTGATGTACACTTTTGTGGGTCTGCACAGGCCCAAAAAAGTTATCAAATTTCAGACTTTTTTAACCAATCCGTTTTCGTTGAAAATATTTATAATTGTCTGACATCTTTCTTAGATTTTAAGACGGTCTTTTGCATTGGTTCAGAAATTTGTGAAATTTGTAAATCGGATATATACCTTTGTGGACCCGTGCAGGGCCATTCAGTTGAATTTCAGAAATTTTTTAACCAATGCAAAAGACCGTCTTAAAATCAAGGAAACTATAAAGATTTTCAACGAAAACGGATTAGTTAAAATATTTCAGAAATTTTTTAACCGTATGTATACTTTAGTAACTGTGTATATATGTATATATGGATGTCCTTTCTTTAATCTTATTAAAGTATAGCATCTCAAGTATGCACGATTTATAACTCCGGCATATATACATAGTGTTTCAGCAGTAAAATTATGGTGCTGTGGTCTCCTTTGCCAGTTAATTACTGTTTCCATACATTTTCTCAAACCACTGCTATATTTCGTAGGTTTAACACTACAAAGAACATATTTTAAATATTCATGTTATTCAATGTATGTATAAAATGTAATATGTATATTTCGATAAATTACCAAAATATTGCTGTAATAAAAATCAGCTAAACTGCTTTATTTTTACGACAACCATATTTACATTAATTCGAGCACCGTAAAAAATAATTAAAACCCTCTATTAAAAATTTCTTTTATTGCAATTGCAATCTGCGAATCCAAGAAAATAAGGTATTGAAAATTTAAAAAAGTGAATTATTTAGTTAATAACTCGACGAGCTAATTGGCGAATCCATTCGTCTATAAGAATCAATCTTGGTTTGATGCTTATGTGGTTTCTGTAATAATTAATTGTTAAGCTTCCTCTTTCAGACTACATAATGAACAATATTCAAGTAATTAGAAATGCAAACAGGTTTGTGGAAAACTTCTAAACTATCCCAGCTTGCCGAAGTTTTAAGTACAGAATTTAATACATATACTGAAAATAAGCTTGTACACTTACAACCTCAAAATAAATGTTTGAACAAAAAATTAAGTTCATATGGAGTACACTAAAGAGGTCAAAAGGTACTTTACACAAAATTATTACCAGAACGGATCAAAACTTTAGCATTAAAACAATGGTTTCATATGCAGGGGAAAACAGCCTACTAACATAACGTATAATACACGATAAGCCTCGAAGCTTTGTTCGAAGGAAAGTAATATCGACGTTTTAGAATGGTTAGGTCCATTCTAAAGATAATGTATGGATTGATGTAGAGAAATGCATTATCGCTGTTAAACTCCAAAACTGTTATGAATCCAAGTAATGATGCCAATTTTCAACGTCGGTTCATGGATCAAACTGAACCAAACCGATTAATTTTATAATTCTAAAGCGAACAATTACTAGTGAAATTACGAAAAGTTGTTGAAGTACAACCGTAATGTACAAAAGTATCACAAGATCATAGACGAAAAAAGATAAATATTTGCAGACGATCGGCAAAGCTGGATTGAATTTACGAAAGGTGTGTCCAGTGGTATAGAGAGGAGAAGAGTCTCCACTTTGAGTTCATACAACCAAACCGTCAAACCTGGGCTTAACAGTCCACAAATTACAAATTTGAATAAAGCAATTCGGCTTAAACTTCTAGGATTGACCAACAGCAAAGGTATTTTCTTACACCTCAACGCCAGAGCACACATAAATATGTGTAATAAACACACAATCATACATTGTGTGAGTCAAGGCGTTGCAACTGTCATCATCTTATTCTATAACAAATGGCGTCAAAGGCCATTTCGGATTTGACATCTTTGTTGTAGTCGCCGTAGTCTAATAGGTAGTGTGTTGACTTATTAGAAGTAAACCCCGGGTTCGTATCCGAGGTCAGGCATCAAAACGAAAGATTAAAAAAAATATTTCTTCGGCGACTTCCTCTCAGCAGATTTCTGGCAAAAACTCTGAGAGTAAATAAACCTCCCATGAAAAAGTTTCTCAAAAATCTGTGGTTCGGAGTCGACGTTGAACTGTAGGTCCCGCCACTTACGTATAAAATTAACGCACACAACATAAGTGGTTTGAGACTCTAGGCCGTAATCCTGGTTGAAGGGTTATAATGGCCAATTATGTATGTATGTATGTATGTAGATGAATAAGGCTTGAATTGCAAAACTATTTTTATTTTTAATTTTTTTTATTTATTAAAACAATTATACTTAAAAACTTTATATGACAATTTCTGCCTCACTTTTCATTTATTCATTCAGATATACATATGTATATTAATGGTTGAAGGGTTATAATGGCCAATTATGTATGTATGTATGTATGTAGATGAATAAGGCTTGAATTGCAAAACTATTTTTATTTTTAATTTTTTTTATTTATTAAAACAATTATACTTAAAAACTTTATATGACAATTTCTGCCTCACTTTTCATTTATTCATTCAGATATACATATGTATATTAAATAAATAAAATATAAAAATTATTCAAAATTTTAATGAACTACACAAAATAAAGACGACTAAATTTCTGTATTTTATCCACAAAAAAAGTTGGTAACAAATATTGGAAAGTTGTTTACTGAGTAAAAACTATTAAAATTCTTCTATAATTGAAATTTTTATAAAACAAAAAGGAATTTATTTTGTTTATATGAAACTTTAATTAAAAACAAACCTACAAACGATTGTAGCTACAAATGCATTTGCAAACATATACTAGTATACTTATGTGAGTAATACAATTCATTTATTTATTTATTTAAATTTTTTTTTGTAACATTATTTAAATAAAACAAATATGTTGCAAAGTATTTTTTAAAAACATTCTTAACATCGTAAAATATGTCTACAATACCGCAAAATATTGCAGATAAAATTAATTTCGATTTGGAAAGTGGGAGTAATAAGTATGTATATGAGTTTATGAATTTTATATGTTAAAAATACCTAAATAGTATGGAATACAATTTTCATTGCAGTGATAACGTGAATGCTTAAATTCCCAAACTGTAAAGAGCCAGCGTCAATTGTTTTATTTTACAGCCTATTCTATGTTAATATACGGTCACAATCGTTGGACCTCATTAGTTTTTCGTTTGTAATTTAATTCCACTTTTGTTTCTTTTTAATTAGATTATTATGCTTAGTAAAGAAAGTAGTACAAATTATTAGTAAATTATTGATTTGTATATACAAAAAAAAAGAATAATTATAATTGGCGGCAGATTTGACTTGAGACTACTAAGAATTGTGTATAATGTTGAGAAGTAAAGAAAAAACTTGATATGAAAGTTTTATTTAAATTCTGCTCTTACGATTACATATAAAAATATGAGGACAAATCACGATTAACTAAAACATACAGTTAAAGGTGTCTTGAATTTGCCTAAAATCCTCTTATAATATATTTTTTTTCTCGACAAAAATTATAATTTGCATGGCTCAGACTGAATGAAAATATCCCGACGCCAATGTCAACGGTTATAATTAAATACCATTTTGACATCGTCGAAGAAATACACATTGTTTCCTATTTTTATTCGTTAAAATACCAACATAGAAAGACCACAAATAGATAAATACCGTAGCAAAAGAAGATCATTTGTTAGCAGCGGAAATCAAATTAAAAGTAATTTTTGTTAAGAAACATTTTTTGGCAATGAGTTCTAGTATTTTTATTTTGGTAAAATCGTTTCAATCTCACTACTAAATTTGCCAATTGTTTGTCAAAATACCTAAAAATTGTCAATTGGTTAGGTTATGTTCAACTGCTAGTCGCATAAATGGACGCAGCTTGCTTGGGTCCTATAAGATTTCGTTGTACTACCGATTTTACCTATGCCGTCATATAATTATCATCCATCCAATTATCATAATCAACCATCCCGAGAGTCTTATGAAGGTGTAGATTTTTCTCAAATCGCCTTTGGCTAGACGTATTTTGTTACTAAATTCTGGCTGTCTAAGAATTTCTTTTCTCAGGATTCCAAGTGCCGGACAATGACAGAGAGATGTTTTATGGCCTCATTTTCTGCCTTGTAGTTGCAGTTTCTTCAGAAGTTGTTATGAGGTATTCCAAGTCTCTTGGCATGAACAAACAGGGGCCAGTGTACCATTATCACTGCTATGAGGTTCTTTAAATGAAATTTTCATACGTTCGATGCAAATTCTGTTCTACATATGTATATCCATGTTGAGCCAGAACTGTCTGGTATTTCTAAAAGTGGGATCATTGTCCCATCTTATCTTTGGCAATTAATGGAGTTCTTGAAACCATTTGCTGGCCTCTTTGCAGAGAGACTCCATTCCCAAATAGAAATTCATTTGAAATTTAAATGGTGTCTGTTATAGCAGGATCGTCGGCTTTGGTCTTACCTTCGATGTCGTCGTATTAAGGTATCTAAATAAGGGTAGCCGAAGAACGTCTTGCTATCTCTTCAAGGAACACATGACATTCTTAAACAATCTTAGATGCGTTGTAGACAGTCTCTAGGGATCTAGTGGGCCTGTAACGTCATTAAACGACGTTGATTAAACTCCTCAGTACATAGATGTTTCGGAAAAGCATGAAGGAATGATATTACATAAATGTATGAGGAAACTTGAAATTCGAGATGTTGATGGAGTTCAGGTGCTGAAAGCTATTTTGTCAGATACTCTCAATAAGAATGTAAGGCGAGGCAAGTTTTATATTTGCATAGTTCTATACAACGAAGGTTAATATAGAAAATTAGTTTATCTTCGTCGAGTATTTCCATTACATTTTTTTCGTGTTTTATGTTGAACTTACTTATTATTATGTGTAATTTTTTTAATACAAGTTTTACCTTTCTATAAATTTTGCAAAAAAAAACTAATACAAGAACGTTATAAATACAAATTTATCAAATATTTCTTTTTTATTTTCTTTGAAATTTTAGCCTCCTTAACTTGAAAAAAAAATCTAAAAAAATTAACAAAGCGTTTGATGGAAGTTTATTTTGAAGTTAAAACCAAAAAATAATAGGGAGCAGAGAAACACTTTCTATGCCACTTTCCTTGTTTACAGACGCATGGCATGCATGATGCACGAAGTGTAGATCTGAAAGCCTACAGATATGTAGAGATCAGATAGGGTTAATTAACTGATTTGACTGGCTAGTTTTTGTGATGGTAGTTTTTAACTGTGGGATGCCAGAGTGACTTGCGTTTCTATGTTTTCCTTCTTTTTCTAATTTGGTTTCTACCCTTCTTATACTTTCTCTACTGTTTTTTTTCCAATTCCTCTTTTTTTCTCATAATTTGAAAGGTCACAATGGAGCAAAAGGTGGCGGGATGAAAGTATAGAATTATTCAATATAACCTAATTATTCCTAACATAACAAAAGAATAATGTAGTTTTGAATGTTGTTATTTTTCTATAATCTTAATTATATCAATGCTATCGAAATACTAATAAATCAATTTTAAAAGAAGCTCATAAAACTTTTAGAATTACGGAGGAACCATATTTGACTAAATATTTGGAAAGTCTCAATTCTAACAAAAAGTCACATAATTCGACATGGTGAGCTACTAGAAACCTTAAATAACGTATATATATATATATATATTTTGTCCACTTTATACCTCTTGGTTGAAATAAAACTCAATATTTGAGCTTGAGGGAATTTACTATCGACAGAATAATTTCACTCGGGGATAAATAGATTTAATTCTTACAGAAAAATCCTAAATATACCACTATTCCCGGAATTTAGAAGAGGAAGATGCGATCTGTTGGAAAAAATCTAATCTTTTATTACTGCCTCCAAGTCGGAGGTTATCGAAATCAACACGTCTGGATAAAATTCCTCACATATTTTCCACTGGCATTTTATGTGGTTATAAACATTTGTTGACGTGTCAAAGATGCGCAATATTACACGGTTTTGGAAATATTATGATTTGGGGCTCATAACAAGCTAAGGAAGTAGTATTTTTGTAAACTAAACAGATTGTTTATATATTTTCGAAATGAGTTTAGTTTAATCTCTTCGAAAATGGTTTTAGAAAATGGCTCAGCGTTGGGTTAATGGAATATTATTTTATTTACAATTTACGGTGAAATATTTTTTATAACTTTTGTAATTCGAAGTTGATGTGTAAATTAAGTTTTTAAGGAAAAAATTTGTTTAATGTTTTATTAAAGAAGTGTGAATATTATTTTATAGGACTGAATTTATACAACTATTTAAAGCTTCTTAAGAAATACTACTTTATAGTATATGTGAGTAATTTGAAATTCGATATACGTAGTATACGTTTCGCTATAGAAATTCAGGGGTTACAGAACTTTTGAAACACATTCGTTTCAAACTATCCATAATACTGTTGAAAAATATGAATTTTATATGTGGCAACAAGATTGCGTAATATTTATATGCGGTAACATTGAATTATATTTAATTAATATGTGGTAACACTGAACTGCATAGAACTGGTAATATTTAACTTGTAAGTTTTTTGAATATGGTTGCCTGATAGTTTAAAATCATAGTAAGCCATAAGTACAACTTTTCCAGGATATGTATATATGTACATGTGCACTTACTACAGCGTTCAGAGTACTGAAGTAGAATATTGAAGTAGTAAAAAATATTATTTTTAACAACAGTTTCTTTCCTTTAAATATAAAGTAAAAATGCAGACACCTACCAAAAAACAAAGTTTTTTGCACAATATTTGAATTTTATTGAAGTTTAAAAAGAATATTTTTTACATTCCAACTTTTGCAGAAAACGTAATTTCTCTGTTTACATGTTATGTTGTCCGTAAATATTACATACGCAAGCATGATGTGTGCTTTTAAAATCTACTACACTAGATGCAAACCAAGTCAGTTAACAGAGCTCTGTTATGTTAATAACACAACTCCCAAGGCTTGGAAAGAAAAACAGGAAAAAGATTAAGATTCCTGGAAAAATTAGCTGAAAAAGCACAAGTTGGTAAAATAAGTCCTATAGTTAATCAATGTTACAAAATATTGCGTACTAAGAACTATAATAAACAAATAATCACACTTCTCCGAAAGCCAATGTAATCTGATAAATAATATATGGCTAAATCAGGCCAACATTGGCGGACATTATTGTTAAGGTTATCGGTATCGTTGTCATAATTGGCATTACATGTATGTATTTATTTTAGTTTTAAAATGTATTTCCTTTATGCTCTAAAATTTCAAATACATTTTCATTACGTTATGTACATATACATAAGACAACTTACTTGTAAAAATAAATGCATTCGCTCGTGTTCATTTTTAATACCACAAACGATTAAACGAATATACTAAACGGAAAGAAGTAACTTTAGAAGTTTATTATTGCTTAGTAAGTGTATATTGTATTTACATTTTATAAATCTTTGTATTGTTGTGTTAAGACTTGAAGTCGCCGTAATCTAGTAGGGAGTGTGTTGGCTTATTAGACGCAAAAGCCTGGGTTCGAGCCCCAGGCCAGGCATCAAAGACAAAATACAAAAAGTATTTTTTCGGCGACTTCCTCTCAGTAGATTTCTGGAAAAAACTCTGAGAGTAAATAAAAATTGCCATGAAAAGTTTCTCAATAAATAAAAATCTGTCATTCGGAGTCGACTTTAAACTGTAGGTCCCACCACTCATGTATAAAATTAACACACATACAACATAAGTGGTGTGAGAAACTAGGACGTTGTACAATGCGTCAATTCGACCTCCGGGTACTGTACTTGTCTTAATTGACAAGTACACGTCCTCTAACCTAACCTAACCTAACCTGTGTTAATACTTTTTATTAGGAGTTGCAAAAGTGATGATTATACGAATTTTCTGTTAACATTTTAAACGCAGTTTACGAAAAAGATAAGTGAATAAAATTTAATTTTTTTTCAGTGAAAAAAGTTTTCTACGGAACATTATAAAATTAAGTTTATTTTAAATTTATTCAATGGGAAGAAAATTTACTTTTTATCGAAATTGCTGACAATTTCCATATTTTTAAAAGTTTTAAAATATAGTTTTTTAAGGTTAGGCGGTTTATTGATGAAAACATTTACGATTCCAAAGTCTTAATTGTGTCAGAAGCCTTGAACTGCAAAAATGTTCACACCAATTGCAATTTTAGCTAAGTACGTAGAATATATGCATAATGAACATCGGTAACACGTCCTGAATTGAGAGAATTTGACATACGTCAGAATATTCCGAACGCTCAGTGCTTAATTATAATTCGTTTGTAGTTTAGGTCATATGCTATATACTGGAATTTTTCTTTTCCCGAAATTTTTTTTCCTGGGAAATCTAAATTGATTTAGAAATTTCTTGGTATCCCCTGATTGCTAGCTTGAAAAAAAACTTAAAAATATATTTAAAATGAAGTCAAATTTCCATTTTATAAAACAAACCCGAATTTTTAAAAAACAAAAATGTGCATAAACAAATTCTGCCCTTTTAGGAGAATAGACAGACTACTGTAATAGTTTTAGTAAAACGCTTTGTATTTGGCATCTGTTCTATCTTCTGTTCAATTTGTTAGAGGTTCATACACTCTTTTCCCATAGGAATTTTTTGTTCCATAAAATTTGATGACACAAAGTATAATATTAACTATCGTACCTGCTGTTAAAATTTTAATATCATAGCCAAACAAGTTGACAATAATTTAATGTTTAAAAAAAAACCAAAAACCGTGTGTTGAAAACGTATATTTCCCATTTCTAAAATAATGAGGCTTTTCTTTATTAAATATTTTAATGATATAAATTTATCAATCATTCGCGATTAACTGTGGATGTTCATTTCACAGTTGAGAAAGCGCAATTACAAAACATCATCCAATCGTCCTCCAAGATGAAAGAAGTTTTTAATGAGCTTCATAGTTCCACTAAGGAAGATCAGATGCAATACAACTCGAAAGTATCGTAAAGAATCGAAAGTATGTAACTAGAATTTACTCCAATTTCAATAAAATAAATTAAAGCCAAGGCAATAAATCTCATGTAGTTTCTCTTCAAACATGCTTTTATTTGCTTAAATTTATTTATTTACATTCAGCCACAAAAGTATACATATATCCGTATGTACACATTTCAGAAATTTTTTAAATAATCCGTTTTCGTTGAAAATCTTTGTAATTGTCTGACAACTTTCCTCGATTTTAAGACGGTCTTGGTTAAAAAATTTCTGAAATTTGTTAACTTTTGTGGGTCTGATGTACACTTTTGTGGGTCTGTACAGGCCCAAAAAAGTTATCAAATTTCAGACTTTTTTAACCAATCCGTTTTCGTTGAAAATAAAATTGTCTGACATCTTTCTTAGATTTTAAGACGGTCTTTTGCATTGGTTCAGAAATTTGTGAAATTTGTAAATCGGATATATACCTTTGTGGACCCATGCAGGGCCATTCAGTTGAATTTCAGAAATTTTTTAACCAATGCAAAAGACCGTCTTAAAATCAAGGAAACTATAAAGATTTTCAACGAAAACGGATTAGTTAAAAAATTTCAGAAATTTTTTAACCGTATGTATACTTTAGTAACTGTGTATATATGTATATATGGATGTCCTTTCTTTAATCTTATTAAAGTATAGCATCTCAAGTATGCACGATTTATAACTCCGGCATATATACATAGTGTTTCAGCAGTAAAATTATGGTGCTGTGGTCTCCTTTGCCAGTTAATTACTGTTTCCATACATTTTCTCAAACCACTGCTATATTTCGTAGGTTTAACACTACAAAGAACATATTTTAAATATTCATGTTATTCAATGTATGTATAAAATGTAATATGTATATTTCGATAAATTACCAAAATATTGCTGTAATAAAAATCAGCTAAACTGCTTTATTTTTACGACAACCATATTTACATTAATTCGAGCACCGTAAAAAATAATTAAAACCCTCTATTAAAAATTTCTTTTATTGCAATTGCAATCTGCGAATCCAAGAAAATAAGGTATTGAAAATTTAAAAAAGTGAATTATTTAGTTAATAACTCGACGAGCTAATTGGCGAATCCATTCGTCTATAAGAATCAATCTTGGTTTGATGCTTATGTGGTTTCTGTAATAATTAATTGTTAAGCTTCCTCTTTCAGACTACATAATGAACAATATTCAAGTAATTAGAAATGCAAACAGGTTTGTGGAAAACTTCTAAACTATCCCAGCTTGCCGAAGTTTTAAGTACAGAATTTAATACATATACTGAAAATAAGCTTGTACACTTACAACCTCAAAATAAATGTTTGAACAAAAAATTAAGTTCATATGGAGTACACTAAAGAGGTCAAAAGGTACTTTACACAAAATTATTACCAGAACGGATCAAAACTTTAGCATTAAAACAATGGTTTCATATGCAGGGGAAAACAGCCTACTAACATAACGTATAATACACGATAAGCCTCGAAGCTTTGTTCGAAGGAAAGTAATATCGACGTTTTAGAATGGTTAGGTCCATTCTAAAGATAATGTATGGATTGATGTAGAGAAATGCATTATCGCTGTTAAACTCCAAAACTGTTATGAATCCAAGTAATGATGCCAATTTTCAACGTCGGTTCATGGATCAAACTGAACCAAACCGATTAATTTTATAATTCTAAAGCGAACAATTACTAGTGAAATTACGAAAAGTTGTTGAAGTACAACCGTAATGTACAAAAGTATCACAAGATCATAGACGAAAAAAGATAAATATTTGCAGACGATCGGCAAAGCTGGATTGAATTTACGAAAGGTGTGTCCAGTGGTATAGAGAGGAGAAGAGTCTCCACTTTGAGTTCATACAACCAAACCGTCAAACCTGGGCTTAACAGTCCACAAATTACAAATTTGAATAAAGCAATTCGGCTTAAACTTCTAGGATTGACCAACAGCAAAGGTATTTTCTTACACCTCAACGCCAGAGCACACATAAATATGTGTAATAAACACACAATCATACATTGTGTGAGTCAAGGCGTTGCAACTGTCATCATCTTATTCTATAACAAATGGCGTCAAAGGCCATTTCGGATTTGACATCTTTGTTGTAGTCGCCGTAGTCTAATAGGTAGTGTGTCGACTTATTGGAAGTAAACCCCGGGTTCGTATCCGAGGTCAGGCATCAAAACGAAAGATTAAAAAAAATATTTCTTCGGCGACATCCTCTCAGCAGATTTCTGGCAAAAACTCTGAGAGTAAATAAACCTCCCATGAAAAAGTTTCTCAAAAATCTGTGGTTCGGAGTCGACGTTGAACTGTAGGTCCCGCCACTTACGTATAAAATTAACGCACACAACATAAGTGGTTTGAGACTCTAGGCCGTAATCCTGGTTGAAGGGTTATAATGGCCAATTATGTATGTATGTATGTATGTAGATGAATAAGGCTTGAATTGCAAAACTATTTTTATTTTTAATTTTTTTTATTTATTAAAACAATTATACTTAAAAACTTTATATGACAATTTCTGCCTCACTTTTCATTTATTCATTCAGATATACATATGTATATTAATGGTTGAAGGGTTATAATGGCCAATTATGTATGTATGTATGTATGTAGATGAATAAGGCTTGAATTGCAAAACTATTTTTATTTTTAATTTTTTTTATTTATTAAAGCAATTATACTTAAAAACTTTATATGACAATTTCTGCCTCACTTTTCATTTATTCATTCAGATATACATATGTATATTAAATAAATAAAATATAAAAATTATTCAAAATTTTAATGAACTACACAAAATAAAGACGACTAAATTTCTGTATTTTATCCACAAAAAAAGTTGGTAACAAATATTGGAAAGTTGTTTACTGAGTAAAAACTATTAAAATTCTTCTATAATTGAAATTTTTATAAAACAAAAAGGAATTTATTTTGTTTATATGAAACTTTAATTAAAAACAAACCTACAAACGATTGTAGCTACAAATGCATTTGCAAACATATACTAGTATACTTATGTGAGTAATACAATTCATTTATTTATTTATTTAAATTTTTTTTTGTAACATTATTTAAATAAAACAAATATGTTGCAAAGTATTTTTTAAAAACATTCTTAACATCGTAAAATATGTCTACAATACCGCAAAATATTGCAGATAAAATTAATTTCGATTTGGAAAGTGGGAGTAATAAGTATGTATATGAGTCTATGAATTTTATATGTTAAAAATACCTAAATAGTATGGAATACAATTTTCATTGCAGTGATAACGTGAATGCTTAAATTCCCAAACTGTAAAGAGCCAGCGTCAATTGTTTTATTTTACAGCCTATTCTATGTTAATATACGGTCACAATCGTTGGACCTCATTAGTTTTTCGTTTGTAATTTAATTCCACTTTTGTTTCTTTTTAATTAGATTATTATGCTTAGTAAAGAAAGTAGTACAAATTATTAGTAAATTATTGATTTGTATATACAAAAAAAAAGAATAATTATAATTGGCGGCAGATTTGACTTGAGACTACTAAGAATTGTGTATAATGTTGAGAAGTAAAGAAAAAACTTGATATGAAAGTTTTATTTAAATTCTGCTCTTACGATTACATATAAAAATATGAGGACAAATCACGATTAACTAAAACATACAGTTAAAGGTGTCTTGAATTTGCCTAAAATCCTCTTATAATATATTTTTTTTCTCGACAAAAATTATAATTTGCATGGCTCAGACTGAATGAAAATATCCCGACGCCAATGTCAACGGTTATAATTAAATACCATTTTGACATCGTCGAAGAAATACACATTGTTTCCTATTTTTATTCGTTAAAATACCAACATAGAAAGACCACAAATAGATAAATACCGTAGCAAAAGAAGATCATTTGTTAGCAGCAGAAATCAAATTAAAAGTAATTTTTGTTAAGAAACATTTTTTGGCAATGAGTTCTAGTATTTTTATTTTGGTAAAATCGTTTCAATCTCACTACTAAATTTGCCAATTGTTTGTCAAAATACCTAAAAATTGTCAATTGGTTAGGTTATGTTCAACTGCCAGTCGCATAAATGGACGCAGCTTGCTTGGGTCCTATAAGATTTCGTTGTACTACCGATTTTACCTATGCCGTCATATAATTATCATCCATCCAATTATCATAATCAACCATCCCGAGAGTCTTATGAAGGTGTAGATTTTTCTCAAATCGCCTTTGGCTAGACGTATTTTGTTACTAAATTCTGGCTGTCTAAGAATTTCTTTTCTCAGGATTCCAAGTGCCGGACAATGACAGAGAGATGTTTTATGGCCTCATTTTCTGCCTTGTAGTTACAGTTTCTTCAGAAGTTGTTATGAGGTATTCCAAGTCTCTTGGCATGAACAAACAGGGGCCAGTGTACCATTATTACTGCTATGAGGTTCTTTAAATGAAATTTTCATACGTTCGATGCAAATTCTGTTCTACATATGTATATCCATGTTGAGCCAGAACTGTCTGGTATTTCTAAAAGTGGGATCATTGTCCCATCTTATCTTTGGCAATTAATGGAGTTCTTGAAACCATTTGCTGGCCTCTTTGCAGAGAGACTCCATTCCCAAATAGAAATTCATTTGAAATTTAAATGGTGTCTGTTATAGCAGGATCGTCGGCTTTGGTCTTACCTTCGATGTCGTCGTATTAAGGTATCTAAATAAGGGTAGCCGAAGAACGTCTTGCTATCTCTTCAAGAAACACATGACATTCTTAAACAATCTTAGATGCGTTGTAGACAGTCTCTAGGGATCTAGTGGGCCTGTAACGTCATTAAACGACGTTGATTAAACTCCTCAGTACATAGATGTTTCGGAAAAGCATGAAGGAATGATATTACATAAATGTATGAGGAAACTTGAAATTCGAGATGTTGATGGAGTTCAGGTGCTGAAAGCTATTTTGTCAGATACTCTCAATAAGAATGTAAGGCGAGGCAAGTTTTATATTTGCATAGTTCTATACAACGAAGGTTAATATAGAAAATTAGTTTATCTTCGTCGAGTATTTCCATTACATTTTTTTCGTGTTTTATGTTGAACTTACTTATTATTATGTGTAATTTTTTTAATACAAGTTTTACCTTTCTATAAATTTTGAAAAAAAAAAACTAATACAAGAACGTTATAAATACAAATTTATCAAATATTTCTTTTTTATTTTCTTTGAAATTTTAGCCTCCTTAACTTGAAAAAAAAAATCTAAAAAAATTAACAAAGCGTTTGATGGAAGTTTATTTTGAAGTTAAAACCAAAAAATAATAGGGAGCAGAGAAACGCTTTCTATGCCACTTTCCTTGTTTACAGACGCATGGCATGCATGATGCACGAAGTGTAGATCTGAAAGCCTACAGATATGTAGAGATCAGATAGGGTTAATTAACTGGTTTGACTGGCTAGTTTTTGTGATGGTAGTTTTTAACTGTGGGATGCCAGAGTGACTTGCGTTTCTATGTTTTCCTTCTTTTTCTAATTTGGTTTCTACCCTTCTTATACTTTCTCTACTGTTTTTTTTTCCAATTCCTCTTTTTTTCTCATAATTTGAAAGGTCACAATGGAGCAAAAGGTGGCGGGATGAAAGTGTAGAATTATTCAATATAACCTAATTATTCCTAACATAACAAAAGAATAATGTAGTTTTGAATGTTGTTATTTTTCTATAATCTTAATTATATCAATGCTATCGAAATACTAATAAATCAATTTTAAAAGAAGCTCATAAAACTTTTAGAATTACGGAGGAACCATATTTGACTAAATATTTGGAAAGTCTCAATTCTAACAAATAGTCACATAATTCGACATGGTGAGCTACTAGAAACCTTAAATAACGTATATATATATATATATATATTTTGTCCACTTTATACCTCTTGGTTGAAATAAAACTCAATATTTGAGCTTGAGGGAATTTACTATCGACAGAATAATTTCACTCGGGGATAAATAGATTTAATTCTTACAGAAAAATCCTAAATATACCACTATTCCCGGAATTTAGAAGAGGAAGATGCGATCTGTTGGAAAAAATCTAATCTTTTATTACTGCCTCCAAGTCGGAGGTTATCGAAATCAACACGTCTGGATAAAATTCCTCACATATTTTCCACTGGCATTTTATGTGGTTATAAACATTTGTTGACGTGTCAAAGATGCGCAATATTACACGGTTTTGGAAATATTATAATTTGGGGCTCATAGCAAGCTAAGGAAGTAGTATTTTTGTAAACTAAACAGATTGTTTATATATTTTCGAAATGAGTTTGGTTTAATCTCTTCGAAAATGGTTTTAGAAAATGGCTCAGCGTTGGGTTAATGGAATATTATTTTATTTACAATTTACGGTAAAATATTTTTTATAACTTTTGTAATTCGAAGTTGATGTGTAAATTAAGTTTTTAAGGAAAAAATTTGTTTAATGGTTTATTAAAGAAGTGTGAATATTATTTTATAGGACTGAATTTATACAACTATTTAAAGCTTCTTAAGAAATACTACTTTATAGTATATGTGAGTAATTTGAAATTCGATATACGTAGTATACGTTTCGCTATAGAAATTCAGGGGTTACAGAACTTTTGAAACACATTCGTTTCAAACTATCCATAATACTGTTGAAAAATATGAATTTTATATGTGGCAACAAGATTGCGTAATATTTATATGCGGTAACATTGAATTATATTTAATTAATATGTGGTAACACTGAACTGCATAGAACTGGTAATATTTAACTTGTAAGTTTTTTGAATATGGTTGCCTGATAGTTTAAAATCATAGTAAGCCATAAGTACAACTTTTCCAGGATATGTATATATGTACATGTGCACTTACTACAGCGTTCAGAGTACTGAAGTAGAATATTGAAGTAGTAAAAAATATTATTTTTAACAACAGTTTCTTTCCTTTAAATATAAAGTAAAAATGCAGACACCTACCAAAAAAACAAAGTTTTTTGCACAATATTTGAATTTTATTGAAGTTTAAAAAGAATATTTTTTACATTCCAACTTTTGCAGAAAACGTAATTTCTCTGTTTACATGTTATGTTGTCCGTAAATATTACATACGCAAGCATGATGTGTGCTTTTAAAATCTACTACACTAGATGCAAACCAAGTCAGTTAACAGAGCTCTGTTATGTTAATAACACAACTCGTTAAACAATAACCCAGGCTTGGAAAGAAAAACAGGAAAAAAGATTAAGATTCCTGGAAAAATTAGCTGAAAAAGCACAAGTTGGTAAAATAAGTCCTATAGTTAATCAATGTTACAAAATATTGCGTACTAAGAACTATAATAAACAAATAATCACACTTCTCCGAAAGCTAATGTAATCTGATAAATAATATATGGCTAAATCAGGCCAACATTGGCGGACATAGTGAATTGTTTTTAAGGCATATTACGTCCCTTTAACTAAATCAATAGCCAGAACCCTTAACAAAGCGAGTTTTGAGAGAAGATTTTGAAATCCAAAATATCATTTCTTGCAAATATAATTTTTTGACACAATTTAAATAAAATATAACGCATAACAAATTTTTAATATCATTCATTATCAGAGAAAGGTGAAAAAATATTCCACCATGTATTATATCGCATCAAAAAAGATAGGACATTTTTAATCCCGCCATACCACCAAGAGTTAACACAAAATTGTTGTAGAATTGTTCATTTTTACTGTTCTTGTTTTCTTCAGCAAATTTTTTATATTTATTCAAAAATTGTTAATAGGTTGTTCTCTTATTACTCTCTTCCATACATGGTAGTTGTTTTGAATGTATAATTGTTTTAACGATAATATTATCATTCTCGGTGATACTTTTCAGAGAAAACATTGAAGTGAAAGCGATTTTATTTGGTGCAATTGATTTTTTACGAGGCAAAGTGAAAATGAATAAAGAAGTTTTTCTCCATTATTTTCGAAAATTTATTTTGTACACTCAAAAGAGACTTTGAATAAATCTATCGATGACTTTAAAAATTGGAACAAAAACCAATTATTCGAAGATTCTGTATTCGTTATGTTCAGTAATAAAATAAAACCTAGATACAATTATAAAAAACGTATGTTTGCGATGTTCAAAAGAATTGTAAGTACAAACTCTTAATAAAAAATTTTCTTAAAATTTATTTCAACGAAACGGGAATGTAATTAAAAAAACTTTTTTTCTTTTTTCTGAAATTTTGTTATTATTTTGTTAAATAAAATAAAAGAAAAATACAATACATGAATATGTATATGTTTTAGAAAAAAAAATTCTGCCCAGGAATTGAACCCAGCTGTTTGAGATTATGTTAAGAGTTGTAAATAATAAACTTTTGAGAATATTTTTGAAAGATGAATTTAAAATTCAATTGCTTATTCTCAATCATGACCGACTTCAATACCTAGTTGGAACTTTTGTGTTTTTTTCTCTTTTTTAATTTTTTTCTAATACATATCAAATATATAAAATTTATCAGTATACATTTAATATAAGTATATACATATATTGTTCTGCAGGATACTAAAACTGTTACGGTCGACGAACTTATGTTCCTACTTTTCAGCATTCCATATAGTACAAATTTAGGATATATATATATCTCAACCCATAAAGTCTTCAATTTTGAAAAGACATTTTCAGCAGGTAAATATTCAGCTTAAAATGTTGTCTTAATAATAAAACTATGTTAATAACAAAATAATGTTCAACTTTCAGAAGATAATCTGAATATAATACACACTTGAACTAAACGTGACTTATCTTCGGACAGTAAGCATTTATTTGAAGACGGTAAGATAGTCTTCGGAATGAATTAAATGTGTTGTTAATAATATATACTTGCAGTCATTTGTTCACGAAGGAATATTGATGATGCCGCCATAAGAGATGGCAGTAATATAAACATCAACCTCATTAATTCAATAGTTTTCGGTAACAGCACTCTGCTGATTCGGTACAATTTCATTGGAATGTTCCGCTGTCATCTACCAGAGATGCTAACATAATTATTACAGGTTCTCAGATCGAGGAATGTAAAGTACTAAGGAACCGCATAAAGGAAAAATTAAAGATTGTTTTAATGCTGTCATCTCTTAAAAATTCTGAGGGAATAAATGAAGTTCAGTATATAATAAAAAAGAATCTCAACTTATATTCACACCTAGTGAATATTTATTCTTAAAAGAAAATTTTCTTGAGGACAATAAAATCTATAGTATCCTTTATAGGCGATATGATTAGAGAAAAATTAGAAGTTTTAATAATGTTTGCCCCATAACTTTTAAAAGTTATGTGTGGATTAAACACAAAACAACCTTAGTTTTATATGCAAGGTGCATTTATTTCCAAAACGGTTGTGGACGGTAATAGGTCTGTAATAAATTTTCTTAAAAAATGCTTGGAAGGTAGAATTGAGTAAAACAGAAAGAAACTTTGTCAGCCAAAATATTTAAAAAACAACAATGTAAAGACCGAATTATAGTTCCAAAAAGCTGCAAATTGGAGGAATAAAAAACTTTATAAATTTAACAAAAACGCTATGTGTTGGGTAACGGCCAGGAAGTACCACCTGCTGACGTTGCATGTTAAATAAAGGCGGAAAAACTTCTGCTCAAAGAGATTTGAAGTTCATTTATACAAAAAATATCAAACCCTCTCTTTATTTATCTGCTCAAAGAGATTTGAAGTTCATTTATACAAAAAATATCAAACCCTCTCTTTATTTATCTCTATGTCTCAACTAAGGCTTATGTGCGAAAAAATAGTAAGTCCTTTAAATTGAGCCGCAACACAAAATTTTTTTTACGCCACTAGCAAAATTGACGGAGACTGAGCTCAGATTCAAAAAGAGTTTTTTATGTTATTTATGGCACATATTAAGGAACAAAATGAGAGAGGACTCCTAATACCAATTGCCGAAGGATTACTGAGTAGTCTCTACGCTGATGACGTAGAGCGCTTTCTAATATCAATTAAGTTGTTTTGTATAAAAAACTCTATTCTATGGCCCATTTTTAAAAGAGTATGTTTAGATTGGAGTTTAGCATCAATCAACGCCTTATCAAGGATTTTCAATAAGGAAAACCACAGTACATATCCAAAATGTTACACAATATGTAAGTCCAATGTCAAAAATAAATTAATTGTAATACAAGTGTGTTGTGTACATTTTCTTAAAATGATTTACAACGACATTGAAAGTAATTTTCAGTCGTCGACCATTATAAAATTTATTAAATGGCAATTTTCAATTATGCAAACGGTGAAGTGGATATCATTTTTGAGTGGGTAAAAGATTTATTTACGATTTTACTAAATCAATATCTACTCCAAATATAGAAAGTGCAGCCCTGAAATTAAAAAACTTTAGCTGTATCATTCGTGAGGAAACCAAAATCACCTTCCAAATGAAGCTAAGTTTAAAATTCCATCATATAAAAAAGCCCATTTTACTTAGAGACCCTTCGGCTGTATGAAAATGTTATAAAATCGAAGAAAGTTTGCAGAGAACGAAATACTGATTACAACGAGGAGGTCGCAAACATATTTTTAAAGAAATATTCAGCCTATGGACGAATATAATAGAAAACTTTGTGGACTTTGCAAATAGTCCTGTAGAGTCTTCTTTTAACATAACGAACAATATAACTCTAGAAGGAGAAAGTAAAGTGGTACCTTCCGAATATATTAGAAAATCATATGGTTATATTAACCCTTTGACGACCATATGCAAGTATGCTTGCCCGGGAGTTTTTGGCTTATATATTCACTATGTATCTTCGTATGTTCACTTTAATCGTATCCGTGTTTAAGGCTTATATGGGTATTATCATACGTATGAGCTTAGTGAAACTCACATCAACACGTCTGTATTGGTCAACTGATCCAACATTTCACCAAGCTCAGATTGCAGGAGTCATGCTACGGAACCGATTTGAGGAAATTATAGTCAATCTTTACTTTTGCTATAACAGTAAGGCTGTTGTTACTGACCGTGGATACAAAATCCGTCCAATTATGGAACACATTAACAAGGCTATGCCTGACGCATATACATTTTCCAAAAAACTCTCAATTGATGAACATATGGTAAAGTTTAAGGGACATAATGCCATGAAACATATAGGAGAACATGGAGTTTCAAACTGTAGTGTTTATGTGAGTCAGAAACAGGTTACTTATACAATATTGCCATTTACACAGGATAAAAACCATTTGTTGAAAACGGTTTTGGTGAAGTTGTCGTCCTGCAGTTATGTAAGCTACTGGCAAAAAAAGGGTTGAAGTTTACTTTGATAATTTCTTTACAAGTCTAAACTTAATGCACATTTTTCAGCAAAATGAAATAATGGCATGTGGAACTATTCGATGTAGTAGAAAGCACATACCGAAGAATTCCCCGGTGGATAAAGAAATGAAGAGAGGGGACATAAGTTACTTCATGTCAGGAAGCATTTCCGTCGTCAAATGGATGGACAATAGTAATGTTTTCCTCGCCTCAATTTTTATTGACCCAACAGAGGTAAGCAAGGTCAAGTGACGTGTTGCTGGACAAGCTAATAAAATAGATATTGATATAGATATTGATTGCCCTCTGATTATACAGCACTACAACAAAGGAAAGGGAGGCGTTGATCTAATGGACCAAAAAAAAGTTTATTATGGGTACGATCGCAGAAGTAAGTGGCGTTTTTATTTACGATTGTTCTTCGACCTATTTGAGCTATGTGTTCATAATAGTTTTATAATATATAAGAAACTCATATTGGCTAACAGTTCCTCAATCAATGTGACTTCAATTGAATTTCGAGCAGCTTTAGCCAAAGAACTGATAAGTTGCTTCAATTCAAGAAAACGTGCCTTTTCAGCGTCAACCACAATTGGAACTAATTTTATAAGTACGTATGCCCAAATCTCTTCATAAAATGGAAAAGAGTGAATGTTGGAAACGCTGTTTTCATTGTGCTTCCTATAAAAGAATAGAGTCGCACAAATGGTTTTTGCTTTCAATGCAATGTGTTTCTTTGTTTCACTACATCCCGTGATTGCTTTGGAAACTATCATGAACAACACTAATTATAAATTTTTAAGATTTATTGTATTTTACTTTATATTTTTAATAAAAAAAACTGTTCTTCAATCATGTCTAAAAATTAACAATTTGGGATAAAAAGATTGCTTTCAACCCATAGGCAACTATACTTGACAAGCGAAATGGGAGACTTAGAGGGTACCCAGGAGGGCAATTTTTTTTCGTCACTACTATTAGGCTACAGATTCTTAAAATAAAATAAAAAGTTAAATCGCTTCAGCAGAAAATGTTTGGTCGTCAAAGGGTTAAAGTAAAATTAACATACGCAAATATCAAATATAAGAACAACCATGGACCTGTAATTAAAAAAACACAACCGAAAGCAATAAAATTGGAGGAAGATGTTTGGAGAAGAACTCCGAAAAAGGAAAGCAAAGAAATAAATCTTAAGATTTTTATTGAGAATCTAAGCAAACAACAAAAACATTGGCCACGATGTCTTAAAATATATACTTTTTACTTTCAATATTATGTATGAAAATAAACCAGTCTTGTATGCTCCAACAATAGACTTAAATGAGTATAAGAGCCTTGAGGCAACTAAATGCCTTTTAATAATGTAGTTGATATATATTACAATTATTTTAAGAGATATAGGAATGTTGGCCTGTTTTCACACAAAAGGACACTTAGTGAATTTTAAAACCTGTAATCTCGGAAAATTTCAAAATCTGCCATTAAAACTCGCTTTGTTAAGGGTTCTGGTGATTGATTTAGTTAAAGGGATGTAAAATGCTTTAAAAACAATTCACTTTGTCCGCCCATGTTCTCCGGTTTCGCGCAAAAGGACACACAAGGTTTTAAAATCTGAAATCTCGGAAAATTTCAATATCTATGAAAATTTGCTCCGTTAAAGGTTCTGGCGATTGATTTAGTTAAAAGAACTTAAAATGCTTATACAAATAATTATACAAAAATAAAATTATACAGCTATAATTTTAATTCAATCATTTTTAGGTTTCAATTTTAAATACCGTTAGTATAATTCGCAAAGACGCTAATTCCACTTTTTTCCAAAATTGAAATTTTAATACAAAACGATAACACTATACCAAATACATATTTTACGACAAAAAAATGTATGTAGTTTAAAGTTGTTGTAATTTTGTGGTTTGCAAAAACGCTAAGTCAGTAAAGCTACGAAAAATATTAACAGCACGTGCAACTCTACGAATACTAATTATTAATTATTATTAATTTTTGATCTAGGTCATTTAAAGAGAGCTATTTTGTAAAAATAATTTCGTTTAAAAAATTTACAAATTTTGAAAACTGAAGAAGCCGCAATGTTTTTTGTATCTCCTGTAAAATTTGAAAAAAGGTACTTAACACATTTGCGAATGAGACTAACGATATGTTATAGTTGATTTATAATTTGAACAATTTGGTTTTAGGTTATGTTTGAAGATAAATAATAATGAGTTTTAATACAATTTAAAAAGGAATTAAAATTGGAATAGGAAGATTTAAATAAAATTTTGATTTAGAAAAATTAGAATTTCGAATTTAAATAATTCTTTGAAAATCAAGCTTGAAACAAATTGGGGATGGTTATTTGTTTGTAAATCTCCTTTAAAGAAGGAGATCTTTAGGCGATGTGGATTGTAATTACTCGTAAGTAATTACAATCGTTGGGTTGCGTGATATGGGAAAGAAAAAGAAAGAAATAGTACGATTTCAATTTCTTGGAAGTGAGAAAATTAAGTGAGAGATTCTTACCCTTTTTCCAGCGATGAAATAAACCTTTTGTGTCTTTTCCAAATTTGTATTTATTAGGGATATTCACTTTATCACAATATATTTTTCAGTAGAAATTAAATTTAATTAATTTAAACAGAGATTATTCAGGTAAGCACAATTTAATGTAGGTAATTCAGGTAAGTATGATTTAATATAAGTAATTCAGGTAGGTATAATTTGTTAACAATTAATATAAGTAATATATGGATAGATGATTTAATGAATATTTTAGCACAATAATTAAATTATCCCCTGTTTTCTTCTGATACTGATCACTGTTCTTAGTTTTCCACTTTTTATAATTCTTAATATTTAAAAATTTTCTTTTAGAAGTACTTGTAGAGTTCTGCACTTTATGAGTTTTATTTCGTAATTGATCTTTCTGCAAAAAAATCATAATTTTGCAAGCTAATGTTTTACCCCAATTCCAATGAAAATTTTCATTTCAATGGAATATACATTTAGGCAGACAAGATAGAGAATAACAGATATATGTTTATTGCTAGGATTAGTATTCTATATAACAATCACATGATAATCACTGATCTTGCTATAAATAACGGCTAAGTAAGTTTATCATGATATAAAAAATATGTAAAATTCTTGTCACAGGAACTATGGTTCTACAATGAAAAGGTTTGTAGTAGATCGTATCTTCAAGCGCGGATAAAAAGAAAGCAATAAGGACGTGATGGCAGTTGTAATCGGTGTCTGAGGAGCACAATGATGGTAGCCAGACAAAGTGCGTATTAATTTCTCATCTGTTTTGGGGGAAAGCTCCAATACTAATGAAAGAGTTAAGTCATTATCGGTATTTCGTAAGGAATTAAAATTGGTAGCGCAGTATTATCATTTAAATTATGTTAATATTTAAATAAATAAAGGATTGATTTAAATAAAGAAACAGTTATCAGAAGTATTTTAATTTGCTATCTTCATATCTCCATATTACAAAGTCCTATTTCAAAACAAGTTTGCTTTAAGTCCTCAATGCTGTGCAACATGGCCTGTAACTGTTCTCAGGCTGATTCTGGATAATATATAATTCAAACCCCTTCTCATTGTGTTTACCTAGAAAATTGGTATTGTGTCAAACCCACTTGGTTTGAGAAAAGTATTCGTCCCATTTCATCATTCCTCACCGAGTGTGGCCTCTTTTTCACCACGTTCTGACCTCATCAGCCGCGTGGAAGCTACCCGCTCATATGTTGATGTAGTCAATCCTTGCCGCAAATTTCGACATGCTCTGAGATCTAGTAGAGGGCGATTATAATTCCCTTGCCTACCTGATTTGACTTTCCTGGACAGCGTCATTTAAATTTCAAGGCAAACTCATGGAAGTTAAGTGATCGGATGGCGGCTTGAAAGACCAATAGTATTGCTGTGAACTGTCCTTCAGAATTTCCCCATTAAGTGTTTCTAAATTTTCAAAATGTAACCGAACACTCTTCTAGTCTATTTCTTTGAAAAGTATGAGCTAACAAATTTCTCCTTTCACACGTATTATTCAATCGTGTTGAGAATTATTTCCCAAATTCATAAAGTTTGCTGGTTCTGTTAGGTTCCGGTACTGTTATGTACACGTGTGAATTAAGAATAAAAGCAAAGACACTAAATTTTCTGATTTTCATTTTTGATGCCTAACATTTGTTTTCGACTGTTTAACATTATATTATTGCTGAGATAGTTTTTATATTAATATGTTACTATTATTGTTGTGTTCTCTAATTTTTTAATTAATTTATAATTAATTGGAAATAGCTTAAGCGTTCCAACATGTATTGCATTTTTAAAGAATACATGATGTTGCTGTTGCTGTGTAAATGTCACACACAATATTATTGTTGGAAAATTGATGTAGTCTTTCTATTTAATATCAATGTTAAATAAAATGAATGCTAATGTCTTACTTCCGTTCCGTACCTCTTAATATGTGCGTCACGAACATTTTATGCAAAACATCCCTTTGAAATTCTACAAAAAATTTTTTGTTTTTTATATCAACATATGTAAAATTCCATTTCTGTTATTTGTAGGATCATTAATTTTTATTGACATATCCTGTAATAGTATACCATCCGTACAACATTCACAGCTTTATTCCCATCTACGTACATAAACGTTTTAATCATTGTATAGAAAAAGCGTCTTCTGAAAGATAGTGCGTATTATTTGAAACACCTCGCAACATTTGTATCAATTTTATTATGTTTTTGTGTCAATTTATTATTTATTGTACATACTTAAGCACATAAAATTGTGCTTAAGAAATGTTATTTGTTTCATGTCTGTGTTAAACTTCTGAGACTATCATATTGTTACGAAAATGGAAATGGTGTTACATCGTTTAACATTAAAATGGTAACCAAAAGCTACAAAAACAAAAACAATGAACTTGTTTACATGATAAACAAGTAAACAAAAATATACCAACAACACCAGTATAAAGAAAAAAAGGGGATAAACAAGTAAACTAAGATGCAACAACAAACAGTGTAGACAAAATACACAAACAATAATGAAACAACGATGCCTTGAACATTCGACTTCAATATCATTCATCAGACTGTTTACTTCGGCATATAAAAGGCAAGACAAAGTAGGCAGCCGGATCAGTAAAAATTCAGTCAGTTTTGTGAAGACGCGTTGCGTGTGAAGAGAGTAATCCTGGTTTGAAGATCGCCGTTATAAACATCTGTCGAACAATTGTTATTGTTTACGCAAAAGAGTGTAAAGAAGAAAAACAAGGAAAGCAATTGTTGTTTACATCAAATTTATTTTTATTTTATTTGCAATCTACAAACTCATATTTTAAACGTTTTTTTAAAGGTAAAAACGTTACAATATGACTTCGGAAAATGACAACAGTTTTCTCAACAGGATGTACCAAAGTTTACCAACTACTACTAGTGACTGCCAAGCTCAAAGGGTTAATATTAATAACAGGAGTAGTAACAATGCTAACAAATAATAACAGCTCTAATGGATTCATTATTCTTCCTTGAATAAATAAATAATTTACCTTCTTTTCGTAATAATAAACAACAGTACTCATATAAAGACTTGGAAGGCAAGCAATAATCACAATAAATACTTTGAATTCCTGCAATTTACAATTAACATTCACAAATTAGAAAATATGAATATTTATCAGAAACAATGAATTTAAATTTATATCGGTTCATCCAATCGTGCTTTCGAACTTTGATGGTTACTAACAGCCACTTTTTGATGCTACGTTTGTCAAATTAGTTGTTATTTATTCAGTTTATTCTGCCAAATCACTGTGGATGTATATATAGTAGATAGCATTCAAGAACATGTCCAAATAATAAAACTGTTGTATTAAAAAGGGGGTTCTCTTCGGATCTTATTTTGGAAAATCATCTTCAGCAATTCTTAAAAAATTATTAAAAATTTTGAAAGTCAGGTAGTATGAAAACTCATCATTTTGATCAATTTGCAAAAATTGGAGCCACCAAAACACTAAACTTTAAAAAAAATATTTGATTTTCTAACTAAAAGATATGGTCTGACTTTTTTTATTAATCATCATAATCAGTTTCAATTTCAAAAATATTTTTCTAAAAAAATTTCTTCTGCGAGTAACAAAATTGCACAAATCTTACTCTTAATCGAATTTTACAACTTAATCTTGTTACAACACAATATGTATAATAGGTATCCGCATTGTTAATAAAAATAATTTTGAATATATGAAAGATATAAAGACTTAAAGGCCCCAGCAAAGCAAATTAAATAGTGAGGAAGAATGGATAAGCCCCCTTACGTCGGAAAAGTTTAAAAACTTAATCTTAAAGCACTTGAAGATGAAAATACGTCAGAAATTAAGAATGGAATTAAATTTGGCATCTAGAGTCTACAAAAGGATTTTTTTAATATGAATCGTATATAATGAAAGAAGAGAGTGTCTCCTACTGGACAAGAACTCAGAGAAAAATTGTGTCTAAGCAAATGCAATGATCACTTTTTTCATTACTAACAGTTGTATTATCTTTGTAGGATAATGTAAATAGTAAAATTATTTTGTTTCAATCCTAATAATTTTATTTGTTTGTATCTTAAATTGTGTATTTATTACAGCATAAGAGATTACAAATATCTTCCAGTGATACCAAAAGGGTTGGGTTTATAAAAAATGTGACATAAACATGCAATTCCTTTGTACTCTCGTACCAGGAGTATAGCAAATAATTTAACAAGAGGTCCAATGTAACTATTGTTTTAAAAATATAAAATATTGTTACGTTTTTACATTTTTAAAAACGTTGAAAATATGAGTTAGTTTCAATTAAGCTTTTTATTTTTCGCACTACTTTTGTGTACCTCCGTTTACAACTTGATGAGTCCAACAATAATTTGCTTTCTTCGTTATTCTTCTTTACACTTCTGTTCGCGTGCGCACTATCAAATGTTCCGTAAATTTTTACATGTCGTTGTATTTGTTAGAGTAGCTTTTGTTATAATTTTAATGTTAAACGATGCTACACCATTTCCATTTTCGTAACAATATTTTAATTACAGTGTAAGAATAGTAGAATATTAATTGAGAACTGAAATTATAAATAACATTCAATTGTTTCTTAAATAACTTGTATATGTATGTGATTTTATTTATTAGTTTGTATATGCATACATACATACATGTGTGTGCCCTGTATTTATTCTGTCAATATTGCAATGCTACAAACATAACGTATGTATATCAAATACAATATGTACGTGTCTATATGTTAAAAAATATTGCATTTTCTTAAATGTCTTAAAACAAGTTCGAGGAGAAGACGTCTCCTATAAATCGAACGCAATGACTAGAAAAACTTTATTGACAAACTATGATAATCATCTCTGATTTTTATATACTTAACTTTAAAAAACACTAGTGAACAATGGGAAAAAGATACTCCAAGAAATATATTTTCGCATAGTTTGCTTATTGGATTTTATTTTTCGTATATCTCGGCTTAACCTGGCATTAGATTCTTAAAAAAGTTTTTCAATATTATTTTTTAGAGAATAAAAAGAAAATTAAACAAACTCTTTTTTAAGAAAATTTTGTCTATTGTAAATCGGTAACAATGTGGAAAATGTCTATTTTCTTGCTAAACATTCATTTACCGTAAAAATACTTTTTTTGTATAGAAGATTTGAGTTTGATTTTGGACTTTGTCACACAAAAAATATTTAAACTTGTCATTCATACGATAATGTCCTTAATGCCTCTCATTTAATTTTGGTGATGCACTTCACAGGAGTCTCTAACACATGTTCATTAAAAAAATGCGCTTAAAAGAAAAAGTTCCGATAAAAATTATTTGTTTGCAAACTACCTTTTACGCAATATTATTAAATGTTTGCATTTTAATCTACATACGTATGTACCATACATAATAATAAATCTAACCATCTCTGAAATAATTACCGTGTAAATGGGAAAAAATTGTGCTTTATATAGGTTTCACAGCCAACTACGAGTTACCTTACTCAACAGGCCAAGTACAAGATAACTTGTGTCAAGAACTTTGCGATTATACTGAACATAATTTCGATATGATTTATTCAATTAACTTTATTATTTCATTTTAAGGTACACCAATACATCACGACGCAAAGTAAATTATGATTTTCTATAGTAAACCATATAATATAGAAGATAGGTTCGAGGTTTACGAAAACACAACTTTTTAAGAAAAAAATTGAACAAGGTAAACATTTAAAAACAAAAATAATATAACATTCTATTATATATCTTCTTATATCGACGCCTCCATTCTATAACGTTCTAACGTTTTTAATGTTCTTGCATTCTAAGTTCTGTATTAATTTGGTTAAGATGCCCCGATCCGTTCTGAAGTTATAGGGAAAAATCTACTTAAAATAAACATACAGTCGTATGTCGCGTGAAAACTTTGAGAGCTCATAACTCAAAACACACTTTTTCAACTTAGAATGTTATAGAACGGAGGCGTCGATATATAAAAATGAATGTGTGTTTATTTGTTTGTGGGTTTGTTTGAAGTCTATAGATGGCTAAGCGGCTGAACCGATTTTCTTGAAATTTTCACAGTATCTTCCTGTATGTCTCCTCCTCAATTTTTGTATGAACGACTTTGACGTATATATGAACAAATTGGGCGGAATGGCGATAGTGGGCATGTCACCTCCCATATAAAAAATATTTAATTAGTATATCTAAGAATAGACTCCTAAAATTTTGTCGAAGCCACTTTAATATCAATATGAATATTTTAGACGAAAATGGACTGACTAACAATATGGCGCGTGGCACCTCCAATATGAATCTTCTTATATGTAAAAATGAATGTGTGTTTATTTGTTTGTGGGTTTGTTTGAAGTCTATAGACGGCTAAGCGGCCGGACCGATTTTCTTGAAATTTTCACAGTACCTTCCTGTATGTCTGGAAGAAAATATAGGCTACTTTTTATTTTAAAAAGTAGACGAGGTGCCACGCCCACATACAAAATTACTTAAAATTAATTAAATCGTAAACTATGCATTTGATCATGTTATGACCTTCAGCAAAGTTATTGCTCATGAGCCCGGGAAGGTTTCTAAGTTGGTATGACCAATTTCCGACAGGTGGTGCCACTGAAAATTACTCACAATAATTTAAATCGTAAACTGTGCATTATTTAACAAAGTTGCTGCGCATGAGTCGACGGAGGTTGGTGCGATTAATTTTCGATGGATGGCGTCACTGAAAATTATTCAAAATGAATGACAAGCAATTGGTCGACCTACACCTTAAGCACGGTAGAAAAGAGCATTACGAGCCTCAGAATCAGACGAGCATTGAGAGACCCGTTCGCTTGAACCACTTGAACAACGAGAAGTGAGATTAGAAACTGATCGAATGCGCACTACTCAGGTCCGTTCATCTGAATTATCAGGACAACGGGAAATAAAATCAATAAAATGATTCAAAATTAATTGGACATTTGTGTAATGTCTTTCCTTCAAATTTATTTTAGTTGGTGGCGCAGCAACACGCGCAGGGTACAGCTAGTGTACATACAAAAAACAAAACCAAAAACTAAGTGGAAAAGTAATTACATACTTTTATTGTAACCAGAAGCAACCCTTAAAAATTTATAAAAATTTATTATTCTCATTTAAAAAAGCATAACACACTAAAATTAGAAAAACAAAGTGAAAATAGAACTATTATACTTGCGTTTACTTTAAGTTAGTAGGGGAATCCCGAGTTAATGACATGGCGCAAAGTCGTGCCATCTTTTAGAAAACAACGCAACTTCGAAGATCTAACGACGCACAGAGAAAATTAGTACTAATTCGAAAAAACCCAAAACGAAACAATGCAAAGGTATCCCGTATTACCCAAAAATGACTAAACTTATGCTGACACCTGACTTTAGCTTTATAAAATTGACCTTGGCAGTGAATGCGTTAATAACAGGAGTATCGATATAAAGAATTTTGTGATTGAACTGAATATGTGAGAAATAAAGTTTATTTCCTTTGTGTAGTGCAAAATCGAACAAAATATGTTAATTATTGAAATTTTCCTGGATTGTCATTAAATAATCGATCCAGTTATTCTCTGTGTTCCTGTATGGCGTCAAAAAGGTGTTCGACATCTTGTTTTGATTGATTATAAATTTTGAATCCGAGAATAATTAAATTCGCATTCTCATAATATATTTAAAGCATATTCGACGAATTCGCTTTTACAAATAGAGAGAAGAGAAAAAACTGTAACAACTAAAAGGAACAGGAAATCATGGCAAATCTTTTTTAAGCTCAAGCTCACATAAATTAATTTCCATGTACTGTTACCGTTGTCGTTTTACTTTGATTACAATATTTGATTAATCTACCATTGAACTAATTGAAAGGTTATTAATCTGTTTGATAAGTTTAACAAAAGAAAAACTAATAAGTATTTTATCATTCGCTTAAAATATAAGAAAATTTCACTGATATAGAATGTAGTTTTAATGTTATACATTGATAAAATATTTGGAAAATGCAAACTTTTAGAACATTCATTTTCTTACAAACTTTCTGACATAGTTGTTTTCGAGGAATGGCAGGAAATGAGAGTAAAAGTTTTTTTTCAATGCTACATTAACGAATGTGACAACCGTTAACAGCGTCTATGTTAATTACTATGAAGAAGGGCAAAGAAAAGTGAAATAGCCATAATGGGTGCATACAAATACTCAAATATTTATTACTACATGTACATTAGGTTTAGGATTATTTTCCAGGAAAAGCCCCTAATATGTGCCACAAGGCTAGCAAATGCGATTGACAAAGTTTTCGCTCAAACGGGCTGTAAATCTAATACTACAGACAGTTTTCTAGTTATAATCTCTTCTTATTACTAGTTCTGCTTGCTCTCGGTATGCAAAATTATATTACGTGTTTATATCTTCTTGCACCGGTTCATCAGCACTATTCTACAAAATTTAGACATATTAGATATACCCGATTATTGAAATATTAGCTATAATCTGAATATTGTGAAAAATAAGAGTTTTAGCAAAAAGATTATAAAAATCAAAATTAATAAGAAGAAAATTTCTTGTAAAACTAGGTTCGATTCAGGTTCCTAGAATGAATAATTTCGATTGCAAGAAAAAAGAATTACGAATTTTATTTAAAAATGATTCTTTTCCTAAATTTAACAATAATAAGGCAAGTTTTCCTGTTATCCGATTAAGTTGAAATTTTGTTAAACCCATTTTCTAGCGTATTGGCATATATTAGGTGGTTGTGCAGAAGAAAAATTCACAATTCCTTGTACCACCCTAATGTACATACATGTAGGATTGGGACAGTTAAGGACAAGACGGACAGACAAGGGTTAATAGACAGAAACAGAGAGACGGATGAACACTCATTTATCTATGGGAAAGAATGAGTTTTAATATATTTACATAGTGAACAACTAACAGACAGAGAAAAGTAATGAGTTTTAGTTTTATAGTGATGCTCGTACAAGGAAGTTCATAAATATTAGTTTTTGACGTGTTAACCGTGATGAACAAACGCGGCTGTTTATTTTAATTTCTTCTAACATTAGCTTCTTATATATTTTTATTTTTACCGCCTAAGCCATTTACTTTAAATAAAATGAATTTAACTTAATATTCAAAGTGTTTTATTTAATAATAAATAAAAGGAATCGAAAAATTCGTACATACATTCTGCGTGGGTGTTGCATGAAGTAGTCGCAATCTAGTTGGTAGTGCGTTGGGTAATTACGTGAGAGCTTAAATCATATGAATAAGTGATAGTATGAAATATGTCTCTAAATTGATTTTCCATAGCAAGGCATCCGCAACTGGCAGTTTAGAATAGAATCAACAAATCGTCTAAATTCTTTCATTAAAATCAATTAAGATTTCGGTTATTTTCTTCAAATGAGTTTTTCGTATCCTTCTTAATTGTTCAACAGAAAATCTGCTAAAGTAGTAAATTATTAGATACACCTGCAGTCATGGACAAAAGTCTAGGTACCACCAACATTTTTTGTACGTTTCATGTTTCAAGTACTTGTTCAAAAACGTAAAGATACAGGCTTTCTGCAAATTCATTTAAATCAGTAAAAATCAAAAAAATTTGAAAGAGTAATAAACAACAGACGAAACAAATGGTGTGACAAAAATGTACATACAGCATACAGCGATAACAGTCCCATTTTCTCATTGTACCCTTGTAATATATTGCTTATACACATTAAATGTTGAACAGAGAGTATCAGTTAAAGTTCTAGGAGCAAAGAGTGGAAAATTAGTTACGTTTTTACCCTTTTAAAAACGTTTAAAATATGAGTTCGTAGATTGCAAATAAAATAAAAAATTAATTAATGTTTAGTTTTAGATAAATTCTTTATTGTTCGGACAATTTATTTTGTTTGTTATTCTTCTTTACACTCTTTTGCGTAAACACTAACAATTGTTCGGCAGATCTTTATAACGGAGATCTTCAAACCACGACTTTCTTTTCTCACGCAACGCGTCTTCACACAAGACCGACTGAATTTTTACTGACTCCGTTGCCTGCTTTGTCTTGCCTTTTATATCGCAGGGTAATGCCTTGGTTACCCAAGCGTAAGAAACGTAAAATCGTAACGTACGTAGCCTTAAAAACGTTTGTGTAGTTATAGAAACGTTCAAAACGGGACATATATCAACGAAGAATGTAAATAAAACAGAACACAAAGCAACACACAAACGAACACAACACAATGCAAAGAAATTGGTATACAGACTCATCATCAGTGTTGCCGGTTTTTGTTCAATGTGTAGATTTTTCCGGATTTGGTTATTATTTTTTTTTATAAAAATAACTTTTATTTTGTTTGTTATAATTAATTAATTAGTAGAACTATAATTTTATTTTGTTATTTTTTATTTCTTTTTTTCACAATTTAAATTTGAAATTAATTTTGGTTATATTTTTTCGTGGCAACACTGCTCATCATCTCTCATGTTCAAATGTCACGTAAAAACGTGGGAGAATTGTGTCTTATACAGATCGTTCCGTTTTGCTAACGAGAGAGAACGTTTCGGTAATCGTTTACATTGTTCTCCATATGCTAAAAAGAGAACGTTCGCTACGGTACGTTACGTTACGTGTGGGTAACTACAGCATAAACAGTCTGATGGATGCTCTTGAAGGAGAATAACTTCGCCTTCTCGAAATCTCTATAAATGTAAATATGTTGTTTACGTTATTGCTGTTTGTACATTTTATTTACGTTTGTCCTTGCAGTGTTGTTGCCTTTTTGTTTACTTTTTGTACTGTTTTTTTTTGTTGGTCTATTTTTGTTTACTTGTTTGTCATGTAAACAAGTTCATTGTTTTTGTTTTTATAGTTTTTTTTTATATTTTAAACGATGTGAAAGAAAAACAGCATTTAGATGTTCGTGTTCGGCCATTGTCCAAATATCAGGAATATCTGAATGTCTGCTTCCACATATGTATAGAACTACATGCCTTAAACAATTCTTGTTTGTTGTTCTGTTGTTTCATAAACATAGAAAATACATAGAAGATTTCACAAAATTATGTTGAATGCTCAACTCTATTTCTTACCGTTGCATTGTTAGATTGCCCATGCTACATAATAGCTGCCGTCCGATTAAGCGAAAAGCACTAACTGCAGCCGCCAGTGGGCGACAATTATGAATTACAGAGATTTGATAAAACACTAACGGGAAAAATCAATTTTTGATCACTTGGAATAATTAACAAAGCATTTCGCCTGACAAGTCTTGTAAATTTCAAATTTCTATTGATTATATTAGAAATGAAAATTTTAGTGTTAAAAAACTATAATAAACATTTAACGGTAATTGTTAAAGATTAAATAAACGGCAACCTAAGAATCCACGTAAACGTAAAATATAAGATTTCAAAAATATTAAAATAAGAAACATAACATACTTGGTTGACTTATTCGGTTTGTGATGTAACTGTCCCTTGGTAAATGACATGGAAGCAATTACAGCATAGACAGAGAATAACTAGTTAAATGTACGGAACCGTAATCCCATTTACTCCTGCATGACTGTTGAGCTTACCAGTACTGCTCTAGTCCTCCATACTGACCCGTACTGTTACGTGTTTGTCATTTGTAGTGGAAATGTGCACCAATATTATCACACAAAATTTTTTGAATTTTGTTTTCATTTTCTTGTTTTCTATTGACTCAGCAACACAATCATGTTGCTGTCATTCTTTCTCAACAGTTAATTACACTACTTTCGAATGTTGGATGGAATCAGAGTCCCTTTACATCGCCTTTATTGTATTCGAATTTTATTTCTATTTAATTGTTGCAAACAGTCGCACATTTTAGCATGGGGAAACCAATGTTGCCATCATTTATAGTACCATCGTTTTGAATTTTAATAAATTAATTAATTTGTGAATTTTAATAAAAATATATTTTATTAATACCAATAAGTTATGCTTAAACCTCTTGTAAACTTCAACGTTTTTTTAAGTTCGGAAAATGAAAGCGAAGAGTAATTAAAAAAAAATTAAAAAGTGTTGCCGAAATCCCGAATGCATCAATTGGACATCGTTCTTAACAACTTCAAGTTTCACGAAGCTCTTTACTGCGATAAATCCACCTTCAGCGTACTGTCGAGCAAACCAATGACGCAAATTCGTTCAATGGTGATAAAATAAAGTGAAGTTAATGTCAATTTTTCAAAAGCATTTGACAGGGTTTGTGCCATAATGCTGCACTTCTATCAAAAATAATTGCTTTTGATATTGGTCGCGACATCTCTCGATTTATATCGATCTCCCTCAGGAATCGCAATATACGTGTTTTTATAAATCGGAACCCATCAGATGAGTTCATGTTAAACTCAGGAGTACTGCAAATTTCTGTTCTATCTCCAACTCTATTTCTTACTTTCATTAACCATTTTCTTCCTTTAACTTTCGATGAAATAAAAAGAAAGAATCCTATCTACCCTTTACAGCAAAAGGATATGAATGTCAAATATTCTTTAATGGTAGACCGAGCCCTTGGAGATTGAGGCGAAAAGTCTTAATATGTACGAATTGGGTTTTATGAGTTGCGCGAATTTTAGGTGCGAAAAACGCAAAACTGTTTATTAATTCACAAACGCACCAATAATATTGCCTCATCTGTAGTTACGGATGATGTGAGAATTAGAGACAAATTAAAATTCAGTATGATGTTCGCAGGAATCAGCACATTTTTCATGTGTCGAAAAAAGCGTCCAAGTACCTCGGTTTCTTAACATGGGGCAACAAATACTTTAGCTCTTTACTATTTACACCACTTATATATATACTTATATGTATACAGCTATTTTGTACGGGCCACTTCCTCAAAGTCTTTTTGGAGACTTCTCGACCGCGTACAAGAAAGTGCAAAGGTGCTCATTAATGACGGTATCCAACTCTATTGATTCATTGGATCATCGTCGCTATTTGGTTTATATTTTACTGTTCTATCGCTAATACTACGAATTTTGCTCTAGCAAGATAAAGGTACTTGATCCCGAAAATCGAATATTCTCATGTAGCACCCGTCTTTCTCCGCGACCGCATCCTTTAGTGGTCAATTGGCCAGTGGACAACATACTGTGTCGGAGGCAAAATCCTTTCTTACCACTAATAATATAACCACAAATAATATAAGATTCATATCTGATATCCCCAAGCACCACTCCCTCTGTCCTCCTTCCCATAACCTATTCTTCTAATTCCAATACAATGGTCTTTTAACAAAAAAACCTAATCTTATTCGATGAATGCATTTACACCTGAATGACTCAGAGCATACAGCAAATTATTGAACTTTGGGCTCAGAAATCCTCTTTCAACTCATGAATTCAAATGCACCCACAACGAGCCTTAGTTTTCTGAAAATTAGACCGAAATTTTAACAACCTCAACTGGATGACATGTGGTTTTAGCAAGACGGCGCAACTTGGCATACCGCGCTGTGCTCTTACGTCTCCTCAATGAATAAGTGCCTTTATGATCATATGACATATGTTTTATTCCACACTTAATCGGCGCATGTCTCCTCTACAATCCAATTAAAAAATTACAACTATTTCCATAGATTCGTGCTTATATTTTAGAAAGAAAAAGTACATTCTTACTGAGACACTCTTTATATAAATCGATAAAGGTCTCTATACGTGGTGGTTGCTAAAATACGCATGGTAACACTGTACATTTCCAAGCTGGGTTGTGCTACTTTCGTGTTTTAATTTTACGCTTTGTTTTACTTTTCTTGATTGTTGCTTTGTAATTGCACTGTCCATTATTGTTTTTGTTTTGTTGTAGTTTTCATAGTTTCCTTTTATTTTGCAAAAAGTTGATAAACGTACGTTTGTCCAAAAGCATTGCAATCACTTTGCAGGCAATACAAAAGAAAAATTTGTTTGCTATAACCAAAAAAGGATCACTTAGTTTAAGTTTGGCTGACGTTTGTTAAGTCTAAGTGTGACAAGTGAAAGACAAATCTTAAAAACCATCGATTGACATAAAAATACCGATGCAAAGGTATCAGCAACAACGAATTTTAATTCAAACTAACGGAAGATAAAAAGGATAGAAACCAAATTAAACGACAATTTAACACCACCGAAGCTCGTTTTAGAAATCTTGACGGTATGTATTACTAATGCGTTGTAGGTATAAAATTAGGTGACAAGCAAACTTTAAATAGTAATTGAAATAAATAAAAAGATAACGCTTCAGAAGGTAACCAATAAAAAATATCTAAAAAAAATGAGACGCATGTACCAACTAATACAACGACGTATGTTCACGAAAAATTCGCATACATTTCTTTAAGAACAACTTCGTGCATGCGATCTTTGTCAGCAAGCATTATAATGATGGCTATGATTATCAACTTAATTTTATTTGAATCGGATGACCTGGACAACAAAGACGTAGTTTCATACAACTCATGCCACATTGGACATTCTGGGTATTCGGATACGCTGTCAGCTACTCGATTTTTCAAATCGCAATGTAAGTACGCGAGGGCTCGCAAAAAAAAATAGATTGGGAAAAAACGGTATCTATTTTGAGGACCCCATGACAGCAGCCTTCCAACAAAAGCTCTGAGATGTAGACTAATTGCCTCAATTAATGGCAGAAATTATGTTTTCACCTTCGGTGCTGAAGCATCCCAGTTTACCATTATGTAGGCCAGGTATCAAAAGACAAAATACAAAAAGTTTTTTTCGGTGACTTCCTCTCAGTAGATTTCTGGCAAAAAAAAACTCTAAGAGTAAATAAAAATTGCCATGAAAAGTTTCTCAGTAAATAAAAATCTGTCGTTCGGAGTCGACTTTAAACTGTAGGTCCCACCACTCATGTATAAAATTAACACACACAACATAAGTGGTGTGAGAAACTAGGACGTTATACAATGGGTCAATTCGGCCACGTCCTCTAACCTAACCTAACCTTACCATTATGTTCGATGTACATATGGAAAAAGAAGATGCGTAGAGCTAATGTGACTGGAAAATGGAAATCGAATTGACAATTGTCAATATTAGAACAAAGAAAAGATAATCTGAACATATCGCCGCATAGTTTGGCAGATGGTACTATCACACGCTGAAAGTCTGATATAACGGCACATGGATAATCGCTTGTGGCTGATGAAATCAGTGAATATTGGTGTGAGAAGTTTGACGGCAAAAGCCCTTGTAAAAACAAATAATATATAAGCAAAACTAGTGACTACATTACTGTTTCTAAAGTCGCATGTCGTAGTTTTCACTATGACAGGTTAAATACAAAGAGGATGGTCATAGTGAAGCATAAGATTTCCACAGACAAAGCAATTAGAAAATAGATACATTGGAGTCTTCCACCTGCAAAGTGAAATCAGATTACTGAAAGGAGCGTTGGAAAGTTGAACCTTATTTGTAGTCTTAGTCAAAAAGAAAGATGGTACCACGAGATTCTGTGTGAATTACTGACGTCACCAAAAAGAATTGCCGAGCGCTGACTGTAACTAAAAGTAATACCGATTGAACTCTGCATTACGCTGCAAAAATTTGAGCCCTAATAAAGTGTAGGATAGGTAAAAGAACTGCACTGGAAAAAATGTTTACAAACCTTTTGATTAGAAGATAAGCGTCTTAAAAAGTAATCTACAGCTCTTTGTTGAACTTGACCCACGTTTTAACTTGGGTTACTTGAACTACGCCATCAACAAAGCTATTTATTGATTGAAATGTAATCATTTCCTAGTCTATAATACTCGATATGGGCTGTACAAGGGTTTTAAATGTATATTAACTCCTAAAAAAAAAATAATTGAAGGAAATAAAATTAAAAGAAAACATTTTCCAGAAATTTAAATTTAAATTTATTGATAATTGAATGTCTTAACGATAAAGAGAAAAAGGAGTACATGTACAAATTGAAAAATTGGTCACTACAAGTGCTAAATAAATTTTAGCATTCAAACAACCGACATCTAAAGAAGTACCTCCACTTTAGAATAGAAATGCATGGTATACTGCGAATCAGTTAAAGTGATTTATTACGAGTACTTAAATAAATATATAACGCTACAGCAGATTACAGGAATTGAATCTGGTTCTGTAAGCATTTTAATGAAGTGTTGCAGTTTTGCATGGAAACTAAATGCAATCTAAAAAGCGCACAGATTTTCCCTGACCTTAATTTTCTTTTTTCCTACAGTCTTCCCAACCTCTTCCGTTTAAAAAAAACAAACTTTTTCCACGAGGCTAGCAGTTAATGACGATGGTTGTGAACATATTGTATACAGAGGAGGTTAAACAAGTACGCTTTTAAAAAAAGCAGATTACAGCTGTTGGCAACAAATGGGATTGAAATAGAAAACGCAATGAAGACACGAGAAAATATATATTAAAAAAAACTATTTTCTTTGACTCAATGGACAAGTTAAACGAAATCATAGTTTTTTTTATAGAAACACCCTTAAGTATTGAAGTCTAATGAGTTAGAATACAGCGGAGCAAGTAAATACTGGACGAATAATTTATGTGTTATCAAATAAATATCCTTGTTAGGCTTAGAAAAATCAAACGAAAATACCTTAATCACTGTTGTATGGATATACAAAGTAGGAAAGAATGGACACAGTCATGTCTTCTTGTTTTAATTACAATTAAATAATGACGTAAAGAATAAAAATAATTTCATAGAACCTTTCACATGTCAACATTTCCTTCATAAAGAAGATATGAAATAATAATTAAAACAGAAACTTGATTGTTAATGGACAATTCGATTGAACGTTAAATCCGCCTTACTGAAGTCCCACACAATTGCATTGCAGCCTTTTGGTGATAAATTTAAGTCACCAACATCTACAAATCAGTTCAATAAATATTAAACTGTGCCTACATTCTCAATTGTCAAATACGCAAGACCTCTTTTTAGCAGCTTGGTTTTCAAAAACTCTGAAACCTATTAGTCACCCAATTTGCGACTTCCTCGTAGGAATAGAGCCAATTCGTGTTCCATCGATGAAAACACATAGTAGTTGGAAGGACCCAACTCTGGTGAATAGTTGGAATGTGGTAACAGCCTCCAGGCTAATGCTTTGATTGTATCCTGTACTGGTTTAAGTTTGTGTTCATGTTAAAAAATTACCAGACACCGTAAGGTAATAGTCCATTCTGGTCATTTTTTGATCAATTCATGATTCAAATTCATCCCTTGTTGGAGTAGCGATCTATATAAATAGTTTCGTCAGGTTTAATAAGTCTTCCACGTTCGTCATTTCTCACAAAAAAATCGTTATTTCTGAACCGTCGAAAGTATTTTATGCATTTTGCTTCTAATAGAGCATAGTCAACATATGCCTCGATTAGCATTCGATAAGACTCTCCAGTACTTTTCTTCAAATGGGAACAAAAAATTAATGGTTTACGCAAATCATTAGGTCCAAAATTCATAATTTTTAGTAGAATGATACATATAAAGTTAGGCCGATGTCATCGCCAACACAAAATAAAAATATTGTTACGTTGTTACCTTTCTAAAAACGTTTAAATTTGAGTTCGTAGATTGCAAATAAAAATAAAAATAAATTTGTGTTTAGTGCTTTATTGTACGCACAATTCTGTGTGCTACTGTTCACAACTTGATGTAAACAACAACAATTGCTTGATTGGTTATTCTTCTTCTCACTCTTTTGCGTAAACAATAACAAATGTTCAACAGATCTTTATAACGGAGACCTTCAAACAACGATTATTCTCATCACACGCAACGCATCTTCACACAAGATTGACTGAATTCTTTCTGACTCCGTTGCTTGCTCCGTCTTGCGTTTTATACCGCAGGGTAAACAGTCTGATGTAAACAAGTCCACTGTTTTTGTAGCTTTTGTTTATCATTTTAATGTTAAACGATGTAACATCATTTTCGTAATAATATAAATAAGGCTCGTTCACGAGTACTTTCTCTATGAAAACATTTGCATATTGACACTCACTTCTTAATGGATAACAAATACAGTAAAGTTTTCACTTCTTATAAAAAAATACGGACTTATTTACATTTAACCAAGAACTCTTCGATATCTTAAATGAAAATTTCAAACAACAAATAAAATACAAATAATAATAAAGAAAGAAGTGTGTATGTTAGAGTTTTACAACAAATTTTATTTTACCACTATAAGGGTTTTGTGTTAGTTTCTAATGTTGTGTACGTTGTTCGTTGAGTTATTTTTATCTTTTAGATACGAAATTGGAATTCAGTGGAAAAGAGCCGATAAACCAGTGCTTTCATCTGCTTTCTAGTGAAAATCTAGTGAAATCTACTTCTTTAAGCCGGGCATTCAGTGTGGTTTATATAAGACTGTAATGATAGTTTTGATCATAGTTACTACAGTAGTAACACCGTATGTCATATTTTGTTTGTAACTTACTGTGATATTAGGTGGTTTGTAACCCGTTCATTCATTGCCGACTTCGTTGTTGTGGCTTGATTGTCATTTTTCACTTTTGTCATCAGCTCGTCATAAATACGCGAAGTAATTTAATACCCCTTTGCCAATACTTTTTTTTTTGGTTTTTTTATGATAATATAATAATGTTGATGAAAAAGAACTTTCGACGATGATGAAATAATGTTTATTTGTGACATCATATACGACAAACAAACGTTGTTGGCACATTTTCCGTTACCAGCATTGGTGAAGTTACCGTTGGCAACTCAAGTGAATGGTACTAAAGGATTTTATTTTTCTATTTAACTTTGTTTTTATGGTGTTATTGAAGCGTTTTTACCTTGCACATTCTCTTTTAGCCTTTTGATTGAAATTGCTCTAAATTTATTGTTTTTTTTTTAATGTATTATTGCTTCTCGTTGCTTTAATTTCCACTCAACTTTCAGAATGCTAAAGTATTTTTATTCAAAAACAAATTGAATGCTACTGCTGTGCATTATTATAATTCGATAAATCCCAGAAGTATCCTTCGAAATTGTTTTTTAAAAGGTAAAGTCGAAAAACGGCAAAATATAAAACAAAAGATTTCCTATTTCGAACACAAACATTTTATGTTCAAGTACATGAACTTAAATCTGTAATCTTATGCCGATGAACCAATATAGAAAAAATCATTCAAGTCTTGTTTCTAATGGAATTCTTTAAATACGAAATAATTTGTTTGAAATATTAAAAACTTATCCTATCATAAAATATTTTTTTTAAATAATAATTTTTGTATGAAACAGATTGAACAAAAATTTTTAACATTTCAAATTGGGAAAAATTAAATTACTTTGGATGATACCAAATATTTTATGGGGTCCGCACTTCACTCTTTTCACCAATAATATGTATGCATTACCAACTACTTACTTGCAGTCATTAACGCGTCTCATATCATCAGAGATAAATTTAATTTATATATAATTATTTAGATTTAATTATAATTACATACATTTATTTAAATTCAAATTTAGATTGAGTGTTTTTACTAATTCAACTGAGTTTAATACCAATTTACACCAAATTTTAGGCTCGAACCGTTTTTACTGTTTTTGAGCGTTGAGCACAAATACATTTCCGTCGTTAGAAAATCGTTGTAACGTATAACGGTCGACTACAAAAAACACTCTACTTTATTATTTCGTTATAAATATGGTGAGTTATTCACGTCAAACGTAGTAATCTGCTTTTTCAGGCATTTCTTAGATGAGAAATTACCATTAACATATTTCATTTTAAAAATTCAGATGTTTAGATTGTTTGCTCCTTATGCACATAAATAGATACAACCTCCAGTCAGGATTCGACCTATCTTCTCATACCCCTTATGTTATTACTGTTAATTTTATACACGACTTGTGGGACCTTCATTTTAAAATCGACTCCAAACGACAGATTTTTGAGAAACTTTTTCATTCCAAATTTATATACCTTCAGAGCTTTTGCCAGAAATCTGTTGAGAGGAACTCGCCTAAGAAATATTTTTTCATATTTCGTTTTGTTATACTTTGAATACTGGTTTCACGTCTTATAAGCCAACATGCAACCTACTAAATTACGGAGACTACTACATTATGTATTTTTAAATATTTTAATGAACTAAAAAAGGCTTTCGGCTATAGTTTTATAGCCAAACAGTGGAATTAAATGCTCTAACTAATGTACGCCTTAACTCTAAAATATGCGGATCAGGAGCTTTAAGTTCGGCGATGTTGGTTTGGCCTTAGCAGAATCAGTTTTATTCGACTCGACTCGACTTACTTAGCCAATCCCACCACTGTGCGAAGTTGATGCTTTGATGGAAAGTGTTGCTATTTTACCCTTCGAGGAGAGACCTTCTTGAAAGTTGGGTTTCTTATTAGTTTGTTGTTGCTTTCCTTTAGAGTTGGGTAGGGTTTGGAGACCTGAGAATTGGACTTCTAGTCCCCATAAATACCTTTGCTTTTATTTAATTCTTCAGAAAACATTTGGTTCCATGAGTGCAGGAGATAAGGAGGTCGATCAGGTCATTGCCCCCATTAACCTGGCAAGAACAATAAAAATTCACAGAGGTGGCCAGATATCGGTGATTTTATCTTTATCACCCAAAATCTTTATCTTTAATTAGTGAAAGAAGCTTCATTGATGGTAGTTGGCATACATCCCCTTATATTTAATATTTCAAGGCCTTAGAACTGTATTTTCTACAGAATCAACCTTATTACAGTTAAAGAGAACATAAGTATATCACAGATATTGTCACGTGATAGATTATATAGAAGAAAATATAACCTCACGTTATTTATTTAAGACGCAACCGACGTTTGATCCAACGGTACAGACTTTCATAAGATCTTTTTAAATTGATCTGTAAAACCTTCAACAACTTGAAGGGAAATTAAAGTAAAGTGTTTTTTCTATAGTGAATACAGTGTTTTTATTTTTTAAAAATAAAAGGAAAAATTATTAATTTATAAATGAAGTGAAATAAAGTTTTTTGTTATAAATAAAATAACAATTATTTGCTAAGGCAATATAAAAAATTGTAGTGAACCAGTGTAATTCAATCTGTTTCTTTGGGAAAGGGTAAATCCATTTAAAGCTAGTGTTTTTCAACGTCATATTAATAAAATATTGAGTTTTTCTCATATTTAATTTCATATACCACCAGTACTTCGAGTATTGTTTGCAAAAAACCATAGTGAAATCTTAAAATAACCATACCATTAAATTATTGAAACTATATTTAATTCCATAATTAAATTCTGTTCCACAAATTAAATATTATAACCTTTAAAATCTTAATTTATGAATTTCAAATATAATTAATTATTTTTTATTTATTTATTTATTTATGTATTTATTTCAAGTCTATGGAAAATCCTTACAGACTATTAGATTTTATATTTCAATACAAAATTATTATTATTATGATTTCAACACAAAAAAAAAAAATTAAAAATTTATTTAAAAAAAGAAACAACACTGAAATTATTAATTAAATTGTAAAATTATAGCTTTTTTAATGGTTTCCAAATTTTTGTTAAAATCTATATAAAGGTAAAGATTATTAAAATCAATACAGATTCTACGAAATGGATCGAAGTTCGCATAGTTAGTTGTGTAATATTTTATATTTATCACATTATACTATCTTGTTTTTCCAGAAGAAATTTAGAGTTGATAACACCATTAGTCAGCTTCAGGAGAAAGACAGCATTTAGCATTTTACGACGACTTTTTAAAGATGGTAATTTAATGAGTGCTAGGTGTTTATCACAAGATGGTAACTTTTCATTAGGAACCCATCCATTCCCTAAACCAAGAAGACAAAATAATAAGAACTGTATTTGAACTGATTGGATTTTGTCAGAGTGATCCATATTCAAGAATTGGGCGAACCAGTGTGGTAAACAATTGTTTGGTAATATAAGGATCAGAAAATTTTTTAGCCCATCGTTTGATAAATCCCAGGATATAACAGTTGGTGTAATATGATTTCTGAAGTACAATTTACAATCGAAAATTATCCCTAAATCGTTAAAGGAATCAACTAGTTCAAGGACACCGCCATTCATTGTATGAAATCCTTTGGTTGGAGATGATCTATTTAAATTTTTTAATATTCAGCTCCATTAAATTAGTACTACACCAAGAGGTTAAATAGTTAATATCATCTTGTAAAAGTACTTGGTCTTCAATATTATTAAATGATAAAAATATTTTAACATCGTCTGCATACATTAATGTGTTAGAATTTTTGATAACAGAAGCGTGATCATTTATAAAAAGAGTAAATAGGAGCGGCCCAAGATGACTACCCTGTGGTACGCCTGACAGTACATAAATAAAGTTAGATTGAGTATTTTTGAATTTAACGCACTGCTTTCTGTTTACTAAATACGATTTAATGCAATTCAATAATGATGAACTAAAATCAAGTAGATTAAGCTTATGACCGAGTAAGTTATGATTTACTTTATCAAAAGCCTTACTGAAATCGATATAAATGACGTCAGTTTGTTTGCCTATGGATTTATCATTTACCAAAGTTGTAAATTCAAGAAGATTTGTGATTGTTGATCGAGACTTGCAGAATTCTTGCTGGGATGCAGATAAAATAGACGATGCTTGAAATGACAGTGTATCACATAAGAGTTTTACAAATAATTTAATTTATTTTTTAAAATAATTTAAATCATCTATATACTCGTACATACGTATGTTCTGTTAAATAATTTATAATTCTAATACCATGCACTTAACCTTAAACACTTGCATTTACTTAAACTATAGCTACACTTACCATGTCAACATATTATTCATATATATACATATATATCCTGTTCCTATGTCTAACCATTTATTTCTTATAAAAATGAATTACATATGTGTATATTACTTAAAATCCTTAGTACTTAAAACCTATAAAATTATATTTGTTGTAAAACGACTCCATTAAATGCACCTGAAGGCCTACCGCATCGTTGGAATCGAGACCCTACTGTAGGTTAAAAACCAATATTTTTTTGTTTAATATTCTAAAAGCTTAAGATCACAGGCGACACAATAATTAAGGAAAAAAGCACCAATCGAATTACTTTTGCACTGATATATGTATGTATATCCCACACTTCATCCAATAATAACAAAAGTGCAATACAAGATGATCCTGTTGTTTTTTCTTTATCTTCTTTTCTAATAAAGAATTTAGTATTGAATGATAATTTGCTATGCTAATATGTGATATTAATGTCATTCTAATTAGTGTTTTTTTTGGAATAACTTCAATTTATCCATAACGAAAGATATTTTTTATTTTTTAATACAATTATTTCGTTTTATTATTATTTTAATATAACCAGATGTTCCTAATATGATGAAAACGTAATTTATTAATTTTTTTTGTTATAGTTTAGTCCTTTTAATCATTTTCGTAAAAAATGTTCCCTAATTCGAAAACCATGGTGGGGTAGGTTTAGGGACGTAGCATAACAACAACGCTACTTGTGAAAAAAAGGCAACAACGAGTCATGTGTATTGCTTTTTATTGTCTGCCTGTTGTACGAAATTGGACTCGTAGAAAAAGATCCCCTCCCATATCTCACGATCTAGCTAGCTATCAAGTACGTGCGTATCGTTCCGTAGTTAGTCCATGAAAATCAAATTCGGGTAACTGAACAAACAAACTTTCTATTTTTATTTATTTATTTATTAATTACAATAAAATTACTAATTATATTCTAATTATATACGAGCGGAGTAACTTTGACCACATGCTCGGTGTAGTGTCACAGACCAGAGCCTCTGGTGGGAATCGAACTCACGACCCTCACGCTAGTAGTATAGCACGCTACCCACTGGACTACCAGGGCACCCTTTATATTTTCAATTTGTGTTTTTTTTTTTGTATTTTTGTTAACAACAAAGTACAACAAGGCTACCACTATACGTTCGCTGCTACAACTGATCCTTTGCATGGTTCGAGTTTCACCCGGATCCAGCCACTTATATCGTTACTTACTTTGGCCGTGAGCAGGTAAAGATCCTGAGAACGGATAATTTATTCTCGTTGGATAACTCTAGTTATGATGAGAGTGAAATTAAGCAAAAGTACTCTAGCACGTTACCGGCAGCAGTAAGTTTTCTTATACAGTTGTCCATAAGTATATACATATATGTGTGCATGGTAGTATATAGTTAATTATTACTACTTTTTTCGTGTGATAAAATTGCAGTAAAACAAATTTGAGTAGCTAGGGCGTAATCCTGACTGAAGAGTTGTAATGGCCAATTATATATGTAGGTATGTATGTAACACAAAATTACAGAAAACATTAAGAAGCAGTCAGCAGTTGGCGAAATTAAATAAAACTTAACTAATATTTATCAATTATATACAAAAACATTTTCGAGATACCGACAATATTTCCAAAGACTTACGAACCGATAAATTTGAACTATTCTCGTTGCAAGAAATCAACGGTAAAAGCAATATACCGTTGTATGAATGTGTTTTAAAATAATGTCAATTCGATCCTTTCACAATTAAACATACAACGGATTAACAGTTATATTGGCATATTTCTTAAAAAACCTCTCCCAAAAATATTTGAAATAATTTAGATTTTACAATAATTCATAAAAAATACAAAATAATTTTTTAGAGGCACATAAAGAAATTTTTTATTTTCATCTGCCGCTTTTATTATTTTATTTCCCGCAATAAAATCTCAGTTAAATTTAAGAAATCACATGAACATATCCTGACTACAATGACTAGAATCGAGGGGGAAATTTGTAACAAAACGGAATTTCTGTCATTCAATAGACAGCAAAGCTAAGCAAGAAAGTTGAACACATTTTGCCACTAAAGTATATGGCCAAGTACAAACCAAATCAGGCAGACTTAAAAAATACTTTCCGCTAGCTAAACAGTACTTGCGGATGTATGAACCTACATCCATAAGATGTATATAGAGTTCAGAAAAATTAAGTTTTTAAGAAATTACTCTTTTTGTACTTGATTGAACAAGGAATGAACAAGGGAAAGAAGATTCGTTCCTTAATAGCAATAATTCAATAAATTGAATTCCTCTCAAATCATGTATACAAATTTTTTTTCTTGTGAGAATCTATGTATTGTGTTTCATTTAATACAGTTTCAAATCAATGTGAACAATACAAGGAAACTCAAAGTATGTTTACCAGTTTGCGAAAAAAAAAGGTTTTCAATCAATTTTAGCCAACAAAACTGATTCCTACTTTATATATTGAAAATATAACACCCCTCTCCCTTTTTCTTTCTGTAAAAGAAATGTTTAATATTTTTTTGTTATCCATTACCGTTAACGGAAAGCTTTTTCCTTTTGAGTAGAGGAAAAACATTATCGTTGAAATTTAATAATTTTAGTTTTTCTCATTTCATTGAATTCATCTAATTTTTCATTTAATCTTAATTAAAATTAATATTAATTAAAGAAATCCAACGGTGTCAAATAGCATGATCATGCTAACACGGGCATTGTATTTCTTGTGCCAAAGAGCCACTCCTACAATGACTATGTGGCTAGTTTCACCTTCATGTTGGAATCACATATCGTCCTGTTCCATATCCTCAATTTTTGGCCACAAGATCAAAGAAGTACAGCCCATTGACGCCGCCAACTACGGCAATTTTTACTTGTTAACGAATTCAATGAGATGGAAGTGTGCCTCGTAGCTAAAGTTGGATTTTTTTTTAAGTCACCATGACGACTCTGGAAATGGTCAGTAGTCTTCAGGTCTAGTGTCAATTGCATCTTGAAAGCATATTCAGCGATATTTGTGAAATGTTCAAATGATGGGCACGACTACAAGTCGTGGTTGATGGCTCTTCTGCCTCACTGTCATGAACAATAGTAATGTTTTCCACGGAAAGAATTAGGCGACAATGCTCAGGTGTTTTTACATTTCCTACATACCCAGCTTGCTGGCACATGTGCACTGTAAACATTGTAAAGCATGCTGTTTGGAGATCGAATACGAGGCATGTGGAAAATATGGATCTTGTTGTAATATTTTAATATTTTATGGTACTTTATTTTGAATAAAAATATAAATGTCTTAGAATGGTGGCTGCTTTCTTCAACTGCTATCTTTGTGATAACTTAGTCAAGTAATAATTACTGGCGCACAACTGAACGCACTGTCGCATTATCAAAGAAGATTTAGGACGCAGATCGTACAATTGAATGGAAATACATCAGCTTTCGGCCACATTGGAGGAATTTAAAAGCGTTACTCAGCCGGTATGCGAAAAAAGCTCGCAGACAATTTCTGTTTACTGACGACAAAATATTCACCGTCTATATGTATGGTTGGGAATGTAAATGTTTCTGTGTACCAGTATTTATGACTTGACTAGGTATAATTATCAAATGTCGAAGTGTCACATTGGTGTCCTTGTTATTTTTCATTTCACGGTATATATGTATATCATTATCGGCTTATTAGGCGTGAGTTCGCGACTCAAACCGCAGGTCAAGCATTTACAAAACGAAAAGTTTGAAAAAACAAATATTTCTTCAGAGACCTACTCTCAGCAGTCTTCTGGCAAAAAATCTGTGAGTACATAAAATTGTCATGAGAAGTTTCTCAAAAAATTTTTCGTTCAGAATCGACTTTAAGCTGTAGGTTCCGCCACTTATGTATAAATATTAACAGGCTTGTAATGGCCATAATATACTGACTGATTCGTATGACATAAATGTGTATATACATATAAATATTATGTATAAAGTAATTTCACAGATGAAGATGAATTATATATGTTTCTCCGTTTAAAGCAAATTATATGCTCATCTACAGTATCAGAAGCTTTCTATCAAAAGCTTTCTAATAGTCAAGAAGTGCTTGGATGCTAGGGATGATAAAATATTTTGATCTATATTCGACTTTAGTAATTGGAGAGTCAAATATTTACCAATTTATGCACGGACTATGCGTACAAATGCTGCAGATAAATATGGCAATATTGTTTAGGTACTGGAATTAAATTCGTGGGTCTACATTAAATGATGTTCCGATTTAATAAGAATAGTATTAAGAAAATGAACTATATGTCTTGTAATGTGGTATAATATTATACGAAGAAATTTTGGATTTATTTTATTAGAGTAAGATTTATTAGAATGACATACGCAAACTAAAAACCGTCATTATTTAGGTTAAAATTCTCGATTGTATTCGTTGGGTTCTAATAGTTGATATTAGACGTGGGCATTGGTGCATTCGTAAATGCAAAGTTTAATTGATCAACAGTTAGGAAATAAAATTAATTTTTGTTCCTACTTGAAGTCATGAGAAATATTTTTTTTTAAATTGGACTTGTCCACGAACTTGGAAATAGTCACGTAAATTACAGTTCTGTAGATTGAAGACACTTTGGTTTAAAGGTATATTCTTGTACCCTTCTGTATATAATTGAGCACGTTTGACCTCTCTTGAAAAATTCTCTATATGAGCCTTTGACGTCAACTTACTATTTAGTACTAATTATTATATTTTACATCCTTCGCGTGATCGACTCACCCCGAAATCAAATATTAATTCATTAATTTTCAATCTCACTAACATACGCCGCCGACATGCGATATCAAGTTCGATTTGAAAGGTTATGCAATTATATCTTCAAATTCCGTGCTATTAGAACTCGTATAGTTCGAATAGTTTTAGCATCTCATCTCATCATGTTAAACATAAAGAAACAACTATTCTTATAAAGTTTCTTAATTCTTATCTGCTTTCATTGAACGTCCTATTTTAATTAATTAACCAACATCTGCTTCTACTACTAGAAATCAACTTCTAGAAATCAACAATCTTTTCTCACATCAAATTAATCTGTTACTATCTATGTTTGATTGTCATTTGCCTGGGATCCTGGGCACGGTGACATTCCAGGCAGTTGTAGGACCGGTCAGCTCGCCAGAGCAGGTGCACTCCTTCCAGAACCCTCGCCCACCTCGTTAAAATTGGATATTAGGCAAAAATTGTTCCGAGACGCCAACTTATTCATGGTCAATGAGGAGTCTTACTCCACTGATAGACTAACTTGACCCACTATAGATAGAAGGTGCACCAACAAACTAATAAAACTTGATTGCCATGCTCCCTTTAAACGGCTTTTAGCGAGGTTATTGATCTGCTGAAAAGGATGAAACTGTTATAAACTTTCTTTGTCAACGCCCATCTCTTGTGAGGTGCTTACTTAGATTATTCGGCTCTCATTCCTTGTCAGCTTAATGGAGTTATTATCCATTGACATCAAGGATATAGTTTCTTTTATAAAACTTTCGGGCTGATTTCCAGCATGGTGTGATCGGGTTTTTAATGTGCAGCCCTTGCGCTGACCAACTTAATCGATGAGTTTGGTGAAAGTTGGTCAGTACAGGGAATGCGCTTATGTGTGGTGTCACAACGTCCCGCTATACGTGCTCAAGTGTGCTTTGGTAATCAAAGCTACCATTTCGATCTAATAACTAACTTAACGTTTGACTGTTAGCATCTATTTAGTTTAAATATAATTTCAGTTTTCCGATCCAAAAGAATTTGACTCACTGTTTATATTTCGAACCTTTAAATCGTTCTGTGAATCCAACGTGATTTTATTTGTTGTCTGCTTAGTAATTAACGAAAGGCTTGCATTGTAGCCTTAGGCAAATGAATTTGATTCATTGAAAAATGCTCGTTTCGAACGATTTCTGGTACTCTCAATAAAATGTTCCTTCATATGATAAAAGTTTACTTTCCACAGTTTTGTTGTGCTAAACACGTTTTATTTTTTAATTAAAATTTTCTTGAAATTTTTACATTATAATTTAGATTTTGAATAGCGAATTTCATATGGAACCTGTTTTATACGATATATTTGATGTTTAAATTACCACTCATAGTTGGTTTAACATAAAATATATTTCATTTTCGGCTAAGACACTAAAGAGTTAAAATTTTTTTTTTCAAAGTAGCAGGTTGTGAGGTGTTGCGATTTATTTTACTTTTTTGTTTGTTTGAGTATCCTTGAATCTACGAGCTATAAAACATCAAATTTAATGACAGGTAAACCACACTACTATGTTCTATATATCATGCAAAGTGTCTTAAGGACACAAACCTAATATGTTTATGAGTCATTAAAATACTTACTTCTCATTCCTTGTTTCCAAATTAAATTTTTCTCAGCAACAGTCAGTTAAGTTTTGTGACATCAATTGTTCAGGATTAGTTTGTTTTTCATTTTCTTCTTCTAAATTGACTATTTTCATGTGGGATTAAATGATCTGTGCTTTTTATGTTAAGGTAGGTGGTTATACAAAATTACAAACTAAAATGCTCACAAATGTTGCCTTAATTTTATTTGTAGGACAAAGCTGAGAAAGGATGTTATTTTCACTCCATAGAAGAAAATGTTAATGAGTAAACACATACATACATACAAATTTAGAGTAGGATGGCACATCCACATGAAAAGAAGTAAGAAAAATTTTGTAGTACATTGTTGTTAAAATTATACTGCCAGACGGCTTATCACTTATCACACTATACACATGAAAAAAATCGTTGTTCACATAAAAACTGGCCACACTATAAAAATAGTTAAGAAAAATGTTGTGAAAATACTTAAGGCTCAGTTAGTCGACCATAACGGAATGTAACATAATGTAACAGTAACGTCTACTTAACGTAAAAATGTAAGTGCAATTATACAACGTAAAAATGTATGTTTCTAAAAAAACAAACCAAAAAACTAAAATTGAATGTCATAAAAATAACAAAAACTAAAAACAATAAATAAAGATATGAATTTAGAAAACATATTTAAGGAGTTTTAGTTTATTAAATTTTTAAAGACTTTTTATTTTAATTTTAAAAACTTCCTTTTCACAACTTTTTATGGCGCCTTTTCATTTTCTTCACTTCGGCTGTTATCAGCTGTTAATTCTGTGTTATGACTACAGCGTTTTTAGATTAACCTCAACAATTTTATACTTATTTAAAGGTATGTATTAAAATTTGGATGTGGTGCTTCGGTAAGATAAACAATTTCACTTTCACACAAATAAAAAAACTCAATTTTGTTTGTTGTCGAAAACACAAACAAAAACACTCAGTTTTGTGTATATAAATTTGAAACTATCAAATTGTCAACAGTTATGTACTTCAGAATGACCCAGTACTTTGATAGTGTTCACAATTCTGTGTATTTACATGTACATGCATTTCATCACGTACCCATAATCGAATACTGACATTATCTTTAATTTGTGTAGATGTTTAACTAAGTTTCGTATCTACGACTATATGTCTATAAGTACTTCATAATCAATCCCCTAGTGTCATAAGTTCTATTGCAAACACACAATTGAATTTATAGGAAAATTTACATTCTGGTGTTCTGTGTACTATTGGTATGAGTATGCATATTGCATATGTTTGATACGAAATTTCTGATGTGCTTGTTATTTATTTACAAATTACCTTATCCAAACAACAATATTTATAAAATCAATAGCAACAAATAATAGAAGCCGGCTACGTGAATACACCCAGGAGAAGCATCGAAACAATTTAATTTATTTTAATCGAACTTAATCGATTTGTTTAATGGTATTGCTACGGGGTAAGAAAACATATTGTATTCCATAATTGTAATGTAATTCTATAATACTATTTATATTTATTTCAAATTGTCATTAAAAAATGAACAACGAACTGTTCAATAATACACTGATATCAGATTTTTTGTTTTTAAATTGATTTGAAATTTGTCTTATAATGATAAAAAATTTAATAATAAATATTAAAAAATAACATTGATTTCAGCCCATTCTTAACAAGTTAAGTAGTAACTCGATTCTTAATACCAAAAAAAATTTTAATACCTATTGCTTCAATCTTCATATTGACAACGAAATAACAAATCAATCAAATCGAATCTTAAAATTATCAATAACAGGAATATATTCAGCATTTGCCATACTGGAAAAATATTATCGTGCCCCTCATTTTTAGGCGAATGTAAACACTTTAATTTTTGATGTTATGATCTAGTACGTTTGAGTTGAATAAGAGATTTTTAAAGTATTTTATAAAATATTTAGCAATCTCTGCATTAGCCCCTGGCAATTTAGAACCTTATATATGTTGATATCCCACGGTGCTGTGAAAATTATGCAAAAATTGCTTATAAATTTCGTAAAGCTTCAACTTGAATTGCGCTAATTTTATTTCTATACGAAATTTTCAATGTGAAAGGAAAAATATTTTATGTGTATGAATTGCAGTGTGCGGTACCCATAGCTCCCGGGGGCTGAATATCTTCGGTTCTTTCACTATATAAAATAAAATTAACACACACAAGATAAGTGGTGTAAGACGCTGGGTCATAATCCTGATTGAATGGTTGTAATGACATACATCATACAATCGTCCTGGAAAGTTTCCTGCCGTTATGTGAGTGTTATATATAAACTTTTTTTCATTCACTTTTTTTTATTCGATAAAAAAATTCGTTCTTGAAGATACCCATGGCATGGCCGAAGTATAAATTAAATATACTAACCTACGGCAAACCGACAGCAATCGGATAAGAAAAACTTACAATATCGAACTCATTAGCAAGAAACTTACAATATAAGATAATACAGCTTTCCATCAGCGAGAGGGAAATTTAGTTTCAACTTATGATTCAAACTTTCATGCCATACTCTGTCCAATGTTTCAGAAACGCCAATAAAAGGAGTGATCAGTACTTTTTTTCTTCGAATGGTTTCCTAATAACTAGCACCAAACTTATGGTTTTTATACAGATTGTCTGGCGTACATCTGCTTGGATATAATATTGACAACTTTGTAGTAGTTTTGAACTTGTGAGTAATATACTCACAAGCCTATAAAGCTACGTTTTTGTTTTATCCTTGCTAGGCTTGGGTTACATTTTAATTACAGCAAACTCCTACTCTACAAGTCTTAAAACTGCGTTGAAGTTAAAACGAAAAGAAGAGAAAAGAAAAAGTAAAAAGAAAATGTACTGGAGGGCAAAATCCGTTGTGTTGGGCCTCCACTGAAAATGAGTCAAAATTGTAAGTCTTAACTGAGGCAGCATGGAATTTCTGTGAGGAAGTTATTAGGAAAAGAAAGGCTAGGGTAACTTGATATAATATTGAAATTTCAGAAAAACGAGCGATTTACAGGAAGTTCTTTAACAAGACCAAAAGAAATAAATAATGGACCATTTATATATGTATATATGAGATTGGGACATTGACGGACTATACGGTAATCCCGTAACCCTGGTATTGATGCATAATAATCTAAAGGCTGGTGCAGAATATCCAATGTGGCATAAGCCGCGTGACACGGAGGAACGTGTTGTTTAAGCCACATGTCTTTGGCATCCAGATCATTGAATTCAGTTTAAAATAAATTGATAATCGTCGTTTTCGGTATGCATTGGACGCTCCTGCATTTCATTTCGATTGGTAAGGTCTTAATTTAGAAAATTTTTGCCCAGAAAGGGGCCTCAGCACTGAAAAAGATTTTTCGATAACAAGGAGAGTCAGTTGTCAACTGCTGTGTTTTGCGAACACATCGTTGTGTATATGGTCGTCCGCTGTGATTTTATAATAAGTTAAATAAATGGCAACTAATTTTGCAGATGGATCTTGAACAAGACGTCCGTTGTCAACTGCCAAACATCAGAAGCTATTGTTGGAAGACCCTATATAAGGAAATCAAAACTTACAATAGTCTTTATTTTTTAACGTTTTTTATAAAATACATTTACTACGACTAAGTGTATGGCATGATTTATACTGAAAAAAAACTTCAACCAAGTTATCTTTCTTCATAACATTGGGAGCATCGGTAATTGTGGGGATTATGTTTCCGCATAAAAAACCAGGGAAAGCGAGAAATGAAAACACTAACGTACATATTATTAATAATGCTTTCGAAAATTTGATCAAATAGTACTCTAATAACATTAAAACAGAGAAAAAAGTGAATGAAATACTAAATTTTACAACAAGTAAAATTATATTTTCAGTATTTGTATTTAAGAAGTAATTCCATATAATACAGTGATAATTCCCTTCGTCTGTATCTGATATTTAATAACGTTGATAAAATTTAGAACTAAAATTTTATTTTCATTGTTCGCATTATTTTCCTCTTTTCTGAGTGGGTATATGAGGCGGAATGTCTTCTGCATTGTTAGTATTGATGATGTAAATTTTTTCAATTTATTTTAAGCTTTTTATCAGCAACAATAAAAGGTGGCATCAGTATGTTTGACTGTAATTTGTTTTAATAAAAAGGTTAAATATACGTATATATTGTACATATATTTATTCCTTTTCATTCCCTATAAATGTCTGTTTAATTCAATTTAACCGTTTGGGTTTGCATAAAATACAAATACCCTCACAATTAACCTTTTACAATAGTCTTTATACTTCCGTCAGTAAAAGTTAATTTCATTTGTTACGACTCATATACTCGCAGAACTATTTAGAAACCAAAATTATTTGAAAATAAAATACTATTTTTGTTTAATTATACGATTTCTCCCCAGAGACACATTATTTGTGTAATATTTTAGCATTCAATATTTTAACAGTTTACCATAGAGACACGTGATGTGACCAGGTTAGCTTTTTTAGAGCTAAATTTAGTTAAATTTTCTTCGATTTGGCTTTAAATTATTACTTTAGCTTTTTATTTACTTTATTTCTAAAATAAATGTAGCTTTTGTAGCTTATTCTGTTGGGTTTAAATGTGGTGAAGTTACAATATTAAAATAAGAAGGCTATTGGAAAAAAATATTTGTTTGTATTTTAGAGAAGATGTAATCTTCTAACTGTACCATTGAAATACATGAAAATCAAATAAATTGAATAGACTGACATTTTACATTAGAGTCAATCTAAGAAATGTGATAAGTATGTATGTGATAAAATTAGAATTTCCCTGTATACATAGCAATTGTAAAAATAAAGGAGCTAAATTGTTTCATTCATTATATTTTCATTAGGTGCGCAAATCACTTTATCAGTAATTTTATCCCGATTCAATAGCTTTTCCGCAATAACTTCTAAATTCCGTAAGAGGCAATTTTGTGTGTTGACTGAGTGCGAAATGGGTTTATGCTGTATTAAATTTTGTTCGAAAAAACAACATTGAAAGCCTGTTGCTCTAGCATCCAATCAGCAGATTTTTTGTAGCACGTGTTGGACTTAATATGGATGAGATACAAATCCAAATGAGCACGACGCAATATGCACAAATTCGGATTATCCATCACACTTCCTTGATGTTTTTGGAAATGCTTATTTTGTAAATACTTATACACAGGATCCGACTGTAGGTCATATACACACACAACAAAAGTGGTATGAAAAGCTAGGTTGTAATCTTGACTGAAGGGTTGTAACGATCAATTATGTATGTATGTGTAATCACTTCCTAATGCTCAAAAAGTGGTCATATTATAAACATGTTTTATAGATTCGATTGATTCCAAATAATTTTAATGAATAATAAATTATGCAGAACTTAAAAAATATTTAATTTTCGCACTGAGGAATCATATTATATTTGATTTCTTTCAGTGCATCTGAAAAATAAAAATACACTCTCTATGTGTATGCCTGCGTCGGTGACTTAACGACGACACAGTGAGTGTGCTATAATGTGGGATTCCTTACTTTAAAATTGCATTCAATATACGTTTTTAAATTTACTTATTTATTAAAATATATTATATACTAAAAGCAAATATTTGTTTGGCTTCCGTGAGCGCCTTTACGCAAACTTGCCATTATCAGTAGTGGCAGTGGCACGAATCAAGCCTTGCTTAAGCAGTATGGGGGTAACTGTTATGGCAAACCATGTCTTCTACAACTGTCTACAATTTGTAGTTCAGCAGGAAAGGAGCCGTTCTTCAAAGGTATTTTTTTTTAATTGTAATCCATGTTTAAATTGCCATTCATGAATCCACGAAAAATAAACGTTTTTGAAAAATAATTTTTTTTCGTAAAATTGGTATGGAGTGCACTGGTTTGAGCTCCTAAGTAAGCTGAATTTGATATGCAGTAATAGGATCTTTTGTCAAAATGGGCTTGGTATTGCTTAGTGAAATTTAAAGTTTTTGGGAGCAATGCCGAATTGGTGTTCTCTATTTGATTGACGTACAGGAGTCCAGTTTCTTAAATTTTTTCTTCCAATGATAGACGCATTAGGTACGCTATGACGCATGAAAATTCTTCAAAGTCTACCAGTGATCTCAGCAAATCTTTCATAATTTTCGTTATAAACGTAAAATAAACAAACGTGGACAACAAATCTGGAAATGTAAGCAGAAATTTTGTATTTAGACCTGAAAATTACCCTCCGACTACCGGATTATTATAGCGTGTTTAAGGCGGAGGTAATGGCCACCTACCTGCCTGCTCAATGAATCCTCGTCTACAGTGTTCCTTTCACCCGCATCTCGATCTTTTCTGATAGTCAGACTGCCATAAGATATCTATCGAACGTTGTAAATAACTACAGAGTCGTTAGGGAGTATCGCCGTTGCCTCGAACTTCTTTCTATGCGCTTCAGTGCCACACTTAAATGGGTCCCCGGCCACAGCAATATTCTGGGAAATTGCAAAGCTGAAGAGTTCGCCAAGCCTGGTGCAGTACTTCCGGAATCCACTTCAGTCGGCTTGGGGATGCTACTTACCTCGGTCAAGCTGGCCATCGTGCGGAAATTCTTTCCAGACAACTACCCATTCTGGGTCAATGAGGAGTCCTGCTCCACCGCTATGCTCACTTGGCCCTCGATGGATAGAAGGTGCACCAACCAGTTACTCGAACTTGGTCGTGACATCATCTCAATCACAGTGGCTGTGCTTTCGGGTCATTGTGTTATGCGAAGAGACGCGGAGAGAATGCAGTTTTCATCTAACGACTTCTGCGGTGGGTGCAGATATAGGTTATTTAGTTCCCCAATCCTTGTCAGCTTTAGGGAACTATCGTCCATTCTTTATCAAATCTTCGGGTTGGATTTTCAGCATAGGGTAGTCGTACTTTAGAATGTACAGCCCTTGCGCTGACCAATTTCTTCTCCCCTGATTTGGAGAACTTGGTCAGTACAGAGATTGCGTTCATCTGTGGCGTCACAACGGACCGCTACGAGTATTCAAGTGAGCTTTTGGCATCAAGACTACTACTCTAAGCTAACCTAACCTATTCACTCGTATACTTAAGGCCGACCACATTGATTCCGCCATACATGACACATCGACTTTTCAAAGTTTGAGTACTTTGTGTTACAACGTGGTTTCGTTCACAACAAAGTTTCACAACATTTGAGGTATGACTCTACACTAAGTAAAATATTTTAAAACCACTTTTCCTAAATGAAAAAATTAAAGTAAAATATGTATTATTGAGGATATATTTATGTTTTGTAAAGTTCCACACAAGATTTTTCATTGCAATTAGTCTACTCAAGAACTTTTGCCAGAATCTACAAAAATTTTAAGCAAACTGTCGAAATTGAGGTCACAACCGTCGGCTCCTCGTTCATTAAGCCAACACGCTACCAACTTGACTTCAACGATAACATATAGTAATAATCAGAATATGTCGCCACGTCCTGATGATTTGTTTAGCTTAAAAGTATTTATTGTCTATTTCTTTTCTCTCTATATTAATTATGTTCGTACTTCGTAGTATTGGTTTACCTTACTGATTTATTGCCGAATTCTCTACATATGAATGTCCTACAGTTGCCTAAGATATGTTGTCTTCCCAATTTGATGATTTCTTTTAGACTCATTGCGGCGTTAATGAACCCGCACAGTCTGTTCGAAGAATATGATTTTATTACATATTGAATACAGACCAACCAAGCTTGAGAAGTCTCCACAAGTTCCTTCAAGTGTTTGCAATACATCTGGTCCAGTTCCTAAAGAATTTAAAAAATGACCAAATGAATTTCATAATGAAACCAAATCAAACTAAACTTCAATATTAAATATCAATTATTAACCTTAACAATGTCGAAATCACTTGGTAATGTTCCCAAATCTATTGAAAAATTTAGGAAGATCTTGTTAGTGGTTCGTAGATACGTCTCAAAATGTCGCTATTCTTGACACTTACTGATTCTAACTGAGCCTTAAGTATTCTTTGCTGCTATCGTATCGTATCGCTCGCTTCGCTTACTTTACGATGGGTGGATGATTTTAAGTCCACTGGTTCAGTAAACGATCGACCAATATACGTACGGCTGTTTGATATCTTCATTTTCTGTACAGTAAACACTAACGTATATTTTAGTTTAGTCTCAAGCAATTATCCCATTCATAAATTTCTGGACTCTATAATCAATAACAGCTGGAATATTGTGTCTGCTCTATTCACATTACTTTTAAATATATTTTAAATATTATTTTAAACAACACCTGATACCTACATATATCTAGCGAGTCTGGGTCCACAAAATTCATTTGTACCATTATATACAGCCACCTTCCATAGAGCATTAACCTGAAATGTATTAGGATTTTCTATAGTGTTCCTATGTAATCAAAAATTTAGAAGACAAACAAAACAAAGATCTGAAAAATGTTGACGAAAACGTTCAAAGCAGATGTTTGTAACTTACAGATAATTTTAACATAGATCGCATAGTGAATAATGTTTAAGTTTTGACTTTACTGGGATAGATAATCTTATAATCATCTCTATTAATATGTAGCCTTAAACTTCTTGTATTTGACATTGTGTCTGAAAAGGTGGAGTGTCCCGCCTGTTCCTATTAGTCTAGTGTTCATGGATTGAAGCAATAAGTACATTAACTTTTATCATTTTATCCAACAGAGCGTTAGTTTTCGTCTCCCTCCGGTGGAAGGACGTCTATCAATAATCTTCCAGAAGTCGATCTTCTTGGGAGCTGGTGATATTGATAGTCGCTTCGTCCAAATTTGAGCCGGAGTCTCCTAGGTTTTAGAAATGTTTTCGAGTGGTCTGCTGTGTCTGGTTACCCTTCCGATCAGTGTTCCGCAAAGAAGACATCTTTAGGCACAAAGAAAGCCATATCCTTCGTTCTGACAAGGCTGCGTTTAGAGTCCAGGTCTATACCCAACACGTGTAGAGTACAGATCACCCCTTTTCTCTACAAACAGTTCCTGTTCTGGTTGTCAAGAACGCTGAGTATGCAATTTGATGTGCATTTGTCGCCTCATCTTTTTACGTACAGTGATGTTCTATCTTCTTCGCTAGTTCCAGATTGGTGCCGTCACATGGAGACGATATTCCACTAATGAGCTCTTTAAAGGTGCTTGCATTCGATGCTAACTTCGTGGTTAAGGCATTCCCCTTGAACTCACAGTTCACGATTACTATTAGTTTACTACTAGCAGATGCCAATACGTTGTCTAATATTATATAGATCTTTTAGTTTCTCATGCTGGTTATCACGAATCTTACCAGAGTGACTAGTTGTATTAATCACTTCATGGCACAGATCTTAGTATTATAATGTTCTTGGGATTTCTGAACAATGACAATTTCTAATTTTTATATGAAAATCACCTTCCACGATGAAGCCTATTTCTGGGACCAACAACGTTGTCAGAATTTAGGACGATACACTCACGTGAGATCCAGAAAGCCCACTGAATTTTTTGGTCTGAATTGGATGATCTGCACATTTGGTTGTAACGGAATGACTTTACGTGCTAAACAGCTCATGTTAAAATGGATATTTTGTAATAGGATTTGAGGGCATGCTCATCTTATGTGGAGGTAATGTGAACGGATTGTGCTTTTAATTCCGTTACACTTATTCTTGTAGAGGTTTCTGAAGTTACAGGGTAAGATACATACATACATACATAATTGGTCATTACAACCCTTCAGTCAGGATTACGACCTAGTTTCTCACACCACTTATGTTGTGTGTGTTAATTTTATACATGAGTGGCGGGACCTACAGTTTAAAGTCGACTCCGAACGACTGATTTTTTGAGAAACTTTTCATGGCAATTTTTATTTACACTCAGAGTTTTTGCCAGAAATCTGCTGAGAGGAAGTCGTCGATTTGTATTTTATTTTGATGTCTGGCCTGGGGCTCGAATCCTGGCTTTTCGTCTAATAAGCCAACACACTACCTACTAGACCACGGCGACTTCAATGCGAGTAAGATACATCGTCTAATTGTAATAAGCCAGTGTCATCCGATTTATCATTTATTTAAATTAAAAACATGAAGAGATTGAAAAGACCTTATGGCTTTAAAATTATTGAATTTTTTAGTTAGAAAATAGAATAATTTCCAAAACTTAAATCTACTATTAAAAATTCATTGTACGGGAAATTTATATCAACAATTCAACGTTGATCGCTTATAGGAATCAATAAAATGAATCGGAAAATGTACGAAATTGAAGACAGCAATAAAAAGAAATTTATTATAACAAATCGAAATACATAGAATGCATCGAAGAATTTGAATAGAATACTTCATTTTGACACATACTAAAAAAGCAATAGAAAGAATGGCTGAAGTAATAGAAACACAGGCCATAAAATTATTCAAAATATAATGGGAATCTAAAACTTAACAGCATGTTTTTATATACTTTTATAAGTGTGTGTGTGTTTGAATTTACAGAAAAGTGAATGTGAACGAATAAATGTTAATATTATTGGAAAATATGGAAGACATTCAAGATGGTATCATAAAATTTTATTTTATTATAAGCGTCCTGCCTTAGGACGTTTCTGTTCTTTAATAATAAAAAGGAAAATTAAAAGGACTTAAGAAAAAAATATTCTTAAAATGTCATGGTGGGAACAAAAATAAACAAAACAGCCAAATGCTGGGAGATATTTCTTTTACTCGTCGTATATCTTATCAACATACCAATGCGCTTAAAAAAGATTTTTATAAAAAACTTGCATGTGTGTGTACATATACATATATGTATACAATGATATAATATATTTACATACGTTAACAGCATATAAATACTGATTAGAAACAACTCCTTAAATTTATGAAGAATATTTGAAATCTGCTTGAATCGTACAGAAATTAGTGGAAATATCACACACTAGTAGTAATTTATCAAAATGCAATTAATAGTAATCATAATAAAAATTATAATAATAATAATAGTTCTACCAGCTTTGACGAGGACATCTTGACGGATAGTACGACAGCCGCAACAATCTGCATATTAATCTCAATAAAAATTAATTGAAACTGATAAGTTAAGAAAAATCCCAAATATAATTGTAACCACGGGACAGAACTTTGCGACGGTAGTCGGAAGTAATTCGATATACCGGAAAACCACTGGTAGACGAATACATATTTTTTCTGATGACTCCATATTTTTGCACCGCAAAATGTAGGTACACTTAATAAGAATTCACAGTGAATTAAAAATTCAAAGACCCAATATATTAAAACTTTACCTCTTACATTTAGCAGGATATTCCTTAAGGTCAATCACTCCATTTAGCTATTTGACATTGAATGAAACAGATTTCTTTACCGTTTTCTGTTGATATCTGCCGCCATGCACTTATTAGTAAGTTTTGTAGTTGATTTTAAGATTTAGCGCCTACGTAACAGTTCTCCACAATTGACTCTTAAATACTCTCTTGGGGTCATATCGGGACTTTGTGCAAGACTATTAAGCCTGTGGCGCCTTTGGTAGGCAAATCACATCTTCACGTCAGCAGACGTACAATTGTAATAATAACCATCACGAACTCTCAAAATTTTCCGAACTTTAAGTAAATTTTATTCTTTAGAATGTTTAAATGTTTATTAAATATTTTCTTAGTAAATTCCACCCTGCCCACGATTCCAAATTCAGTCGTGTTGTGTGTCTCATGAGATCATGTGTCACATGTGATCGAGATCAACTGCAGGTCAAAAACAAAATCGGCACTCTGAATTGACGATAATAGTTACTACAGGATCAGTTTCGAAAAAAAATATAATGCATACTAACTTTTCCACGAGGCAGTCACTTAAGATGTCCTTGACCTCATATGTTGAAGTACCCACAAAGTGATGTTAATCGTTGAAGAAAAGTTTATCGCCATTGTCATTACCCAATCTGCATATTCATGACTTTGTGAATTGCTAGCCGACTTTAATTGATGGGTGAGCTGAACTGTGCATGAATGAAGGTGCAAATCGAAATACAAAATTCTTGTCAACTCTTTGCGCTATAAGTCGTCATAATCAAAGGATCTTCGTGTTTTAAAAGATACAAATTCGAAAGAGGCACAGACCTCACAGTCTTGTCAGACCGATAAACCGATATGTAAAAACCATGCGAGGGATCCGGTTTATACTGAGTGGTGCCTACATATCAAAAGTATACTTGTGTACTATTTACTGCAACCATATTTTACTTACTCGATTGAATATATTGAAATTGAGATTTGTAATCGTTACGAACGCATTTTAGAATTTGAATAAATGTATATCATAAAACCTAAACGACTGTTGCTGCCAGATTACTGCGTTTCAGGGCATGTTCGACCTCATTGGTTTTTATAATAAAAGAATTTTTATATTTGTAAATATTTTTATATTTATTGAATAGAAGCAAATAAATATTCAATTGTGCCATAAAACACAAAATAATTCTTAAAATTTTTAAATATTGCTTCCGGATATGATTTTATTTTACTATGCGAAAAGGAAACACTGAGAGAAATCTGCAAATTTATTTAATAATAGGGGTTACGTAAATATGTTTTAAAATTTCGATATATTCAAATCTATTGCTATTAATAAAATAAAATAAATGATATAACCTTCTGCTTTAACTGGAGTTTGTTTCCATAAGCTTCTCGAATTTCGCTATAATGTAGTACATTTGCTAAAATATATATGTATATGAAAAATATAACTCGACTGTTATACTATTTAAATTATAACTACGGTAATTTTTATCCGATTTGATCAAACGAAGTGTCAATCCCTTCACAAGATAATGCACTTTCAGAATGTCATCACTTATTTTATATTGTTTAATTAAATTTTGCAATTAAGAATGGCCAAACGTGTAAAAATAAGAAAAAAATAATATTATAAAAGTTTACCCTATCAAAACTCATAACATATAAGGTTGAACAAAGCTATATGTATACCGTCTTTAAAATAAATCTCTTCCCTTTCTATAAAAATTTGAATTTCTAAAATAGGTTCAAACATATTTGGGTAATCAATAATTTTGTGTGAAAAAATCAAAAAAAACGTTTTTGTCAAATAAAACAAGTTTGGATGGTTCGAGAAAAATTAAAAAGTTATCAACCTAGTGAATAACTTAGACTATGTAGTTTCGGGTGTATTTTCAATGTCGCACCATGTTATTTACAAAGTTTTTAAATCGGCATTCTTAGGTATTTTATTGCCAGAAATAAGAATATGTATAAATCGGAATGTGTGAGAAACGTAATAACAATAAATTAATGTTTCAAAAAAGGAGTTTCCTCAACTCCTTTTATTATTCTGTATCTTTGAAAAGAGTAGATTTGAAGTTGCCGAATTCAATATGCAAAATTCTTTACATTTATAAGAAGTCTTGACAGTCGAAAATATACCAATTTTTAATTGGTTAAGCCGTTTTGATTCATTAGATCAAATGATATAGTTATAATACACAAAACTTTTTCACAAAACCCGGTACAGAGAAAATCAAATAAATTCAGTTTTTATAAATTTGGTCGTTTGGTTTCTACCCATTTTTCGAATATGTGTGCCATGCCTTACGCAGATCGGTACGTCAGTAGAAACCTCGGAATATGTTCGTCCCAATCCTTCTGTTGCTCACACACTATTTGTCACAAATATTCCTCCAGGGTTCAATTAAATCTTTCTATCATTCTATCAGACTGTGGGTGAAGTGGCGTCGTTCAAGTCTTCTTAATACCGTATATCTCACACATTTCCTTGAATACAGCTGACACGAAATTTCTGCCTTGATCTATTGGAACCTCGTAGCGGCATACCCAGTTGTTCACAAATACGTTTACTATTGTGCTCGCCTCTTGATTGGGTATGGCATACATTTCCGGCCATTTGCTGAAAAAATCTATCACGACGAAACAGGCTCGAAAGGTGCGCCCGAGTTATATTGTTGCAGCTAATCTCGACTTCTTCTCACTGGACCTTTAGCTGCAATACACTGGGTACAGTTTGCTATCCAATCCGCCTCTACTTATTGACACACAACCCAATAAAAACGTTGTTGTATATCATTTTTAATATCATTTAAAATTTTTAAATGGAATTCTTGAAAGAAGAAAGTAAAATCGGGTATAAAGAAACATCATAATACTTAAGATATTGATGATAAAAATTGGTGATAAAAAATGTTAAACACACATACAATTAGCAAACAACTGAATGAATGTGCGAAATTGTGTTCGTGATTCACATATTTACTGTTCTTATCTATACACACTCTTAAGCAAAAGACACTTTCTCACATTAACCGAATAGAAAAATACTTATGTAACAGGAGCTTATTATGAATTCTAAAAACTCCTTCAAAGAAGCCAAATTACCATCTCAAATACAAACTCCTAATAATGACGTGATTTAATAATTATAATAAGTGATGTGAGGATGAAGACAACGTTATCAATATGTTGGATGTTTAAAGATATTTTTTTTTTATTTATTTATTTATAGAAGTATTCATAATACTTTAAACATCTTTGAAATAAAATTATTTTACTAATTAATATTCATTTCATTATTTCTTATAAATTGAACAATATTTCTTTTATATAAATTATAATTTGTTTCTGTTTTTATAAATTCGGGTAGCATATTATAAAGCTTAAGTCCTTTGAAAAAAAGTGACCTTTGCATGGATGTCGTCGTCGCCATTGGTAAACGGAAATCCCCAGTGTTTCGCAGATGGTATGGTTGAACATCTCTTACATATCCGAGTTGGTCGGTTAAATAACTAGGCGCTTTTCACATTTTCATTTTTTGAATAAATTGTAAAGTGTTAAGGACATAATCGACGAATGTTGTCAATAGAAATTAATGAACTTACAAAAATTGATATCAAACGAATTAATACTTCGATTTACAGATGTAAACTTGTGGAACTGTGTAATAACAAATACTACAATAATAACAATCTCGTTTTGCAAAATGTTTAAATGTTAAAAATCTGAAGAAACTTTTTGGGGAATATGTTTTTGTATAATATTTCACAAGATAAAAAGCAAGAAATGAAGAAGAAAGGACAAAATACTATCATTAGATAGTATTACATATTAACTGACGTTTGATATTTTTCAAAATTGCTTAAAATACATACACAATAACAAGATAATTATATGGAGAGATTATGTGTGTAAATTCCTACAGTACTGGTTTACATAAGCAAAAAAAAAAACATGGCAACAAAATGAAATGCTTCTATCCTTTTGGCAATTATCCATTTTCATGACACAGCAGTTGTGCTTTTAAAAATTCAAAGCATGCTAAAACACTTAAGCTTTTTCCGATTAATTGGTCAGCATCAAATAGACAATATTGGTACGAAAATCTAGATAGTGCTGTTTTGCTCTTAAATTGCTTAACATAAAATTTATAAACAAGAGCTACAAAAACAAAACAATGCAGTAAACAGACCTGTTTACAAATGATCGTACTGCTTAATATAAAAACAAAGACCATCATAAAAAATGGTAAACAAGTAAACAAAAATATACCGACAACACTACAATAATAAATATAAACAACGATGTTTACATTAATAAATTAAAATTTTAATAAATATAAACATATTATATATTTTAATAAATATAAACAACGATGTTTACATTTATAGAGATTTCGAGAATGCGAAGTCATGAACATTCACCTTCAAGAACATTCATCAGACTGTTTACTTTGCCATATAAAAGGAAAGGCTAAGCAGGTGACGGAATGAGTTCAGTCAGGCTTGTGTGAAGACGCGGTGCGTTTGCAGAGAGTAATCGTGGTTTGTAGATCTCCGTTACAAAGATCTGTCGAATAATTGTCTAGTAATTGTTATTGTTTATGCAAAGGGTATAAACAGAGGAATAACAAAGAAAAGCAATTGTCTTTGTTACATCAAGTTGTGGACAGTGGCACACAGAGTTGCCCGAATAATAAAGAATTTTAATTAACACTAAACACAAATTTATTTTTATTTTATTTGCAATCTACGAGCTCATATTTTAAACGTTTTTAAAAGGTAAAAATAACTTCAGTTTACTATGGCAACAATAATAAAGACTTTAAAAAAATTTTAGCTTTGGCCCAAAAATTCGGGCATGAAAGGGTTAAATATAAAAAGGGAAATTCCGGTAAATCCATAAAAATTGTTATTCATAGTAATACGAGTATATACACTTAACAAATTTATAATATTTTACATTGTGAATTAAATATTGGCATTATTTTTCTTTGTGTTTATGTGGAACGTTAAGAACAACATTATTTTGATAAAAATAAAAAAACGGAACTAAACTATAATTGTACTGATGAAGAGAAAAAGTTGTACAACCTATGAGAAATCATATAAAGTCATAGAGAGAAGTAGCGGAGAGCTTAGGAAGGTCTTTAGACTTTATGCAAAATGCTTTAAGCAAAATGCCGAGTGCGTGTATCTCAGATACGCTCGGCGTTCTGCTCAACATTATGAATTATTTTTACACTGCTTTTTTATATATGCTACTGAATTATTAATTACACCTTAGTGTTTTGAAACGAATACAAAAGTAACATTTTTTCTAAGAGAGGAAAAATAATTTTTATTTTCACATACGTTTCTGTGGCACACCCAATTACAGTTTAAATAAATACATACATAATTGGTCATTACAACCCTTCAGTCAGGATTACGACCTAGCTTCTCACAGCACTTATGTTGTGTGCGTTAATTTTATACATGATTAAGCACACTTTTCTAATTCGTAATTATTAAGAATATTTTTTTTAATTTGTATTTGTTTTTATTTGTCAAGAAAATGTTTTGACAGGAGAAAAATCGTTAAAGGTTGGCTTTTGCAATTAGGATTTTCTGTCTTCTTTGTATTAACAAACCCTTTTTATTGGTTTTTATTTTAAAGACATTTTAACAAACAAATTTAAAGAGAAATAAATATAAAAAAAATGTTTATAATTGGTCCGTACAATCCTTCAGGTAGGATTACGACCTAGCTTCTCACGCCACTACCACTTATGTTGTGCGTATTAATTTTATATCTGAGTGGAGGGACCACAGTTTAAAGTAGACTCCAAACGACGGATTTTTGAGAAACTTTTTCATGGCAATTTTATTTACTCTCAGAGTTTTTGCCAGAAATCTGCTGAGAGAAAGTCGCTGAAGAAATATCTTTTCATATTTCGTTTTGTTGGAGATGTCTGATGGGGATGTCTGTCTGGGGTTTATACCGTAGCATCACGTCTAATAAGCCAACACACTACCTAGTAGACTACGGCAACTTATGACTAATACGACCGCCTTAAAGCAGGAAAGGCTAAAATTCAAGACTAATTTATTTAAGGATCGACTTTTTTATCGCAAAGAAATTTCTACAAATCTCCAGGATCTTGCAACGAATACACACCAAACAGTTAATTTTATACATGAGTGGCAGGACCTACAGTTTAAAATCGACTCCGAACGACATTTTATTTTTGAGAAACTTTTAATTGAAATTTTATATACTCTCAGCTTTTTTGCCAGAAATCTGCTTAAAGGAAGTCGCCGAAGAAATTTTTCTTCATATTTTCGTTTTGATGTCTAATAAGCCAACACACTACTGACTAGACTTCTGTTATTACTTATAATTCATAAAATTGCTTACACATATTGGGGTACCTAGACTTTTGCTGTTCACTATACATAAATTTCAATGAAATTTTTTATATTTAACAGTATTTTTGTATAATGTGTACTACAAATAAATGCTTTTTAAATATTCCTTCGTCATAGAACGTGTTATAATATTGAAAAAGATATGCAAACAACTATAGCGTTGTAGTAAATCAATGATATGCCATTATGCTACTCTAATTTGTATCATTGTTTTCAATTGTAAGTACATATTCGGAGCACGAATAAATAAACTCTTATGTATGTATGTATTGATTAGGTGTGTGTAAATGCAGAGTAAGTGAGGAGTGAATAGTTGCTGTACATTTTAGAATACAAATCATTAGTGTAATCTTATTATAAACTATGAATGTTTGAATATGAATGTTTATTATTGTTTTTACACAAAATACACATACATTACAACTGTGATAGATAAATTTACATGCACATGTGTATGTGAACGTGTCAACGTGAAAGTGTTAAATGAGAGCGAGTGTTGCTAGACAATTATTTACAATTTGCGTTAATTAACGACCTCTTCTCTACCCTAATTATGCACGTGTTATTGTTTTACAATTTAAATACTACATGTTATAATGTTGCAGTTGTGTTCTATAAAAGATGAAGTTGTTAAATTTTTTTAGAAATTCAAACATTCAATAAAATATCAATCTAATTAAGACGAGTATTGCAACATTGGCTGCATGTTATCACACAAAATTTTGATACCAAAGCTGAATATAGAGAATAAAAATGAAATCATTCATCATCATGTGAAACGCTGTTTGTAAGGATGAAAGTATACCATTAGACTATCGATACTTGTACTCTATAGCTTACCGTCGATACGCACTTGTATCGGCCAGATTTTCTACAGCATTTATGATCGTAGTCTAGTAGGTAGTGTGTTGGCTTATTAGACGTAAAGCCAGGGTTCGAGCCCTAGGCCAGACAGCAAAACAAAATACAAAAAGTATTTCTTCAGCGACTTCCTCTCATCAGATTTCTGGCAAAAACTCTGAGAGTAAATAAAATTGCCATGAAAAGTTTCTCAAAAATCTGTCGTTCGGAGTCGACTTTAAACTGTAGGTCCTACCACTCATGTATAAAATTAACACACACAACATATGCATATGTACATGAGTACACCCATAATTCACTTTGCTTCGTGGTTACGTTCCAAAAAAACACGACGCAAAGTGAGTTATGGGTGTACTCATGTACATATGCACAAACGGAAACTCTTTTTTCTCTTGCTTCTCGCTATCTCTGTCATCGTTCATTCATTTGCTTATTCTGTCTTGAGATATTTTTTTTTCTTTTTCATTAAAGAAGCAGTAACATCAAGAGAGATCAACATAAAGTTAAGCTCTACAAGGCAAATGCTGTTACAAAATCCTTTCTTTTGTTATTTTTATTGGAATACTTTTCATATATGTACACTTGTACCTATAGTATAGGTCCTACACCCTTTCATGCATACAATTACAATATCACTGTGAGCGTTAAAACAAAGTATACAGTATTATTTTCTATACGTAAATATTTCAGTATTTTAAAATAAAACACATATTGACAATGTTTTATATTTTGTTTGAACAGTATTTCTTTAAAATAACGATATAATGTTTTTACAAACAAAGAATTGGTAAATAATACCGATATATATTACTATTTCCTATAAACTTTTTATTAAGGATGTTAATAATTTTAATTTTGCATTCATTTTAGTTGTAATTGGCCAACACATAGCTAATATTTTCCCAAATGCGAAAATAAATATCCATAAAAATTGATGAATTCGTTTTGAAATTGAAAAATTATTGATAAACACACATGTTGTGATATTAGAAAAATGTCTCATTAATGTAAGGGGCGTACAAAATTGAGGTGTCATACTAATTTTACTGCCTCTTTTTTTCTACTTGTTATTTGTATTTACTGATTTTCAATACATTCCGCTTAGTTAATTGGAATGTTACACGAAGGAACAAGATGTTTTTATTATTAAAACGTTTTCAGAAAATGGTAACAGTTTCGGAAATTTAGAACAAAATTCGGTAGAGAAAATATTCCAACAAATCGTGTCATCAACCTGATAGTTTAAAAATGTTTTGTTCATAATAAAAGAAACAGAATTTATCAACATAGCTGTGGCTTAACCAATACTGTTGGAGCTGCGAGCAACAAAAAACATATATTCGTCATCGTTCGCAGCAATTAAATATCTAACGATCTACATTATACATACATACATATTTGGTCATTACAACCCTTCAGTCAGGATTGCGACCTAGCATCTCACATCAGCTATGTTATGTGTGTTAGTTTTATACATGAGTGGCAGGAACTAAGACTCCAAGCACTAGATTTGAGTCACTCATTGAACGCTGTGTTTTCATCGCACAAATCCTTTACCATTTGTAAATATGTATAAATATTTTACAGGCATTATCTAACTTATTACAATATTTTGTGTTATAATCTCAACACAGTTTTATATCCTTGTCTAATATAAGAGGCTTTTTACGTACAAATCATGCCTTAAATTCGCTAATAAGCAAAAAGTTTCGAATGAGTTGTGCATTTAATAAAACGTTTTTATGGATTCGACTAGTTTTTCTTTTTGTACAGCATAAGTTTTTTTTTTGAACTGACTTTCCTGCAATTTTCGTTCCCAAAAAAACCATTTGTGCTCAATCTCTTACTGGGTAAACGAACAGCTCTCTTATTTTATCTTTCTGTCACATTTTGAACTGATGACTTTGACCTAATATTGTCAGCAAGTTCCAGCAAACTTTTGCCATCGTTATGGAGTTTAACAAACAATTCTTAATTAATACCAGTTTGTTTGTGATTTTCTTTATTTGCATTGTGATGTTAATTATTTTAAAAACTATTAAAAATAGCTATTAATAACTATTAGAAACGTAAAATTTTCCAAAAACAATACAAATTCCAAAAAAATCGTTATTGTCAATTTGTTTGAGCTTTTTTCGAGTTTTTTGGTTTTGTTTAGTTTTCTTTACTTAGGTAGTACATTTTCAAAATGTTTGTGGTCTAGGTTATTTAGTACTTTTTTCATCTCTTAAAAGTCGAGAAGGTGTTTTGTTTGAGTCAATGCTTAGTTATATTCTACATTATTTTTAAAGTTGCTGAAGTCTAGTAGACAGGCTTATTAAACGCGGGACCACAATTCCAACAGACATTTCCAGTAGATCAGATGTATCCTACAAAATGAAATATGAAAAAAAGAATTCCTTCGACGATTATGAGAGTAAAAGAAATTGTTATGAAAAGTTTCTCAAAAATATGTCGTTCGGAGACGATTCATGTATAGAATTAACACACAATAGGTCATAACCCTCACTAAAGGGTTGTTTTATTTGATAAAAACGGTTTTTGATCTTATCACACAAAATTATTGACTACCCAAATATGTTTGAACCTATTTTAAAAATCCAAAGTTTATTAAAAAGGGAAGAGGATAGTCTTTAAAAAGTTATACATAAACATTTTGTTCAAGCTTATATGTTATGAGATTTGAAGGAGTAAACTTGGAAAATATAATTTTTTTCTTATTTTTTCAAGTTTGGCCATTCTTAACTGCAATATTTAATTAATAAATATGAAATAACTGGAGACATTCTTAAAGTGAATGTTCTTGCCAAGAGTTTGACACTTCGTTTGATAAAATTGGATAAAATGACCGTAGTTATTATTTAAAGAGTATAAGAGCTTAGTCATTATTTTTATATATGCTGTCTCACCAAATGAACTTTCCCTTCAAAAATTTTAAAAATTTCTAATGGATATTTGGATTTTTAAAATAGTTTCAAACATATTTGGGTAATCAATAATTTTGTGTGAAAAGATCAAAGAAAAGAAGTTTGTATGGTTCGAGAAATACAAAAAAAGTATTTTTGAGTTCTACTCAACTAACTGAACAACTTAGACTAGGTAGTTATTCGGGTGTATTTAATTTTTTGTATTTTGTCGCATTGTGTATTGTTTATATGTATTATTTTTGACTAACATTTAGTTATAATTTTTTACTTTATTATTATTATTATTAATTTCGTAGAATTCTAAACAATACAAACAATATCGTAATTTCAAAGAGGAAAGCTGAAGTCTAGGATTGAGTACTTGACAATAACTTCTTTGTACATACATACATACATAATTGGTCATTACAACCCTTTAGTCAGGATTACGACCCTGTTTCTCACACCACTTATGTTATTTGTATGTTTCTTTAATTTTTATACATGATATACAGTTTAAAGTCGACTCCGAATGACAGATTTTTTAAAAACTTTTTATGGCAATTTTATTTACTCTCAATGTTTGCACTTTTTCATGTCCTTACTCAAGAATATACCTTTTTTAGGTTTGTAAATTTATACTACCTTTATAATTAAAATCACTGGCCCTTAAATTTTACACAGGTTAAATTTGAACGACAACAAAAAAAAAAAATAAAACAATTTTACGGGATTAATTTGTTAAACAGCAATTATAGATTATTTTTGTTTCTTTATAATGTTTTCGTAACTTTTCACCCTCTTGTCTTTTGCTCGTGAAGATTGTTTGCTTCGTACAGCGTAGTATCTTTTATTTTATATGTGTGCTTGGTATTCTGAAAAACATTAAGTTAAACTATAAGATGAAGAAGAGAGAAAATATATCCATATCACATCTGCGTAAATACATGTTTTGGACTATACGAATCGAGAGCAAAATTTGTCTTTGTAGAGAGCAGGAGGACCTCCTACATTCAAAACACCATTAAAACCACAGGGTACTGCAGACAGGAAAATTACTAGTGTGACCAATACTAATTACAGATCTTTTTTGTGTTTTTTGCTACGTATATTGAGAATAGGAATACTATTCAATATCTAGCACTTTTGTCACATCACTTCTGTGCGTCGTAATACGTAATAAAATTCTCTTTTTGCGGTAAAATGCTAATGTTTCTTTACTTTTTCTCTACAGTAGTATAAGTTCATTTAAAAAGAAAAAATGTTTTGTTCTTGGCTTTGTATTTTCTTCTGTAGAGAGGAAAATAAAAAATATTGTTCTCAATAAAAATAATGCCATAAACAACAGCGATGATAATGAAGTCAACACAGAGATTTTGAGCAGATAAACAACTACAAAGGTAATAAAACTATAAAGATTTAGCCTTAAGGTATTCTCACAGTGCGCAATAGAAAAAATATACATACTCTTTACGCAATGTTACGAAAACTATACAGAATTGTTTTTTTTCTAAAATCAAAACTATCATCAACACATGTATTGTAGAACAATAATAAAATAATTTTTGGGCAATTCACACAAACTTGTATCTCTGCATGGCGTGTATTTTTGGACGAAAATACAACAGTATATGCTTGTTGTTGATAATTTTCAAATAAAACTCCGATACACATTTTTTTCATAGGCTTCATGCTATCAGTTCAAGAAGAATAAATATACAAAATATTTTTCATTCATCTTGAGTCAACAATTAACATTTCAAAATTATATTTTTCGCACAGATAATTATTTAATTTACTTTTTTCCGCAATATTTTTCATTTTGCTGCTTGAAAATCATATTAATAATAATGTTATTCTTCTTATCGCTTTTTGACGTTTGGAATACGAAATACACAATACAACATAACATAGAACGTTCACATACAAAAAGTGTATTCAATACAGATATTTTAGTAAGATAATGAACCTAAACATACCGCTGACATAGTAAAACATATTATGTTAATTGCATTGATTTATGAGAAATGAAAATTAGGAACCGTAAAAAAACTTTAAAATCAATTCTAAACGAGTTGACTAAGCCGGAATGGAATAGCATAACCCAAGAAAATTAGTCCTTAGTATGCTCAAAAGATTGACAGAAGATTTGAAACGCAAAGGCTACTCTACCAGCTATTAACCCTTTGCACTCGATTAATTTTCAAAACTCGTTATCTCTCAACTTGTATTTAATCTTAGCTGAACGAATGTTGGTTTGCTTTACAACATCTGCAATAAATTCATCAGTGAAAAATCTTTTAGAAAAATCTAGTGGCTCAAACTCTTTGCCTTGAAATTGAGGCCCAATATTCTTGTATCCAACACTAAATGTAATTTCTGCTGGCGGCTCATCCTCTTCTTTACTCACATCAATCCAACTTGATTCTGATATAGTGTCATTATCCTTATCAGGCTCTGGTACTATCAGATGAATATTGTACCGTTTGAACTCGTAAATTCAAATTCACTGTCATTATCCTGACTGTCTTTAAAATCCATTTTGAGCAGGAAATTAGGGTACGTACATGTGTACTGAATTAGACAAAGAGAACAAATTCAGTGCACGATTAACACTCGATTGACAAAGCTTGACAAATTATTACAGTGTAAGTTCTCGAATGTGTTTTACAGTTATTTAGTTTTATCGTCTACAGACTAATATGCGAGTTGTAGAGTAAATTAGTGTTGTCACCTCCAGTGTGACATACGAGTTATAGAGTACATTAATATTGTCACCTCCAGTGTGGCATACGATTGCAAAGGGTTATAAAGTGAAATACATTAATTCTTATAAATTTTAAATTTACTTTAAAATCGTAGGCGACTAATTACACTATGCGACAAAATACAAAAAATTAAATACACCCGAGTAACTATCTATTAAATCAATAAAATTTTGCAATTACGAATAGCTAAACTTGAAAAAATATGAAAAAAAATAATATTTTCCAAGTTTACCCCATCAAAACTCATAACATATAAGTTTGAACAAAACGTTTTTATCATTTAAAAGACTAATCTCACGCGTTTCTAATAAACTTTGAATTTTTCAAATAGGTTCAAACATATTTGGGGAATCAATAATTTTGTGTGAAAAGATCAAAACAACCGTTTTTGTCAATAAAACAAATTTGGAGGGTTATTCCTGGAAATTTATTTTAATTTTCGTTTTACATTATCTCAAGAGAATGGTAGATGACAATAAATGATATATAGTATATATTAAATATAATGAATAGTATTCAGTGAATACATCTGCAACTGGTGTTTGGATTAGTATCGTCATACAATTTTAACTCGTTTACGCTTACTTTTAAATCGTTGACAGCTCCCAAAAACATACTTAAGCAAGTTATTGTAAATTGAAAAAGAAATATAAGCTATTTATTAGCCTAACGACTTCAGATGACATACAATTCAAAAGTGATAAATATTTTCTAAATAATTTTATGCTTTTAAATATAAAAATCGTTCATACGTGCGAGAAGTTAGGTTATAATCTTGACTAAAAAAGTTGTAATGGCCAATTAGGTAAGTAAGTTAGTAAGATATGGAGTAAAGCAATATGTTTCCTAATGTCAACGGACATTAATAGACATAATAGGTATCAATAATTTCGTTATTTACGTAGTTTTTACATGCTATGGATTTAATTATTATTAAAAGTAACTGGAAAATAGTAATATGTATAGTAGTACACCAAAGAATTGTCCATTTCGATAAAGTCTCTTTACAAGCTTGGAGTGTTCTAATCTTCGCCCTTTAATTGTTGTAGAGATATTAAAATATTGTACTATTCTGCTGCCCTTAACTTGTATGCTAGCTTAACCCATAAAGTCTCCCGCGATCCTGTTGACATGATTGTATACGGTTTCACTAAAGATACGTTTTGTACTTATTAAGAATCTTCTGGAATATAATCGACGATCTTTACAGGGCTAGAACTGATTCTTATTCTATAAAATTATTCTTTGACACTACAATGCCTGGTCAGAAGGTCAAACCAGGCTATTTTTATATAGCTTTCTAATCTATCAGTAGAAGTGTAGATTGTCGCAAACAAGTTTAGCTTGAGAAGAGACTCCGAATCTTTCTACCTTTCTCTTCTCGGTGAGTATGCCTTTCCAAGATTGTCTGTCGCTTGTATCACTAACAGAAAGTTTTTGTCTCTTACGATGTGACATTTGATTTACCTGCTTATTCCCGCATGACGTAAGATGCAGCAAAGAATGTCATTATTTGTTTCCAGTAAGTCCTGTAATAATCATTGGAGCTCTGTGCACGCATGGCAGCCTGATTGTCAAATAGTATACACTTTCTGTTAAATTGAGTACATCTGCTCTGGCACAAAACATACTTCCACTTTAATGAATCACTATGAATAGCCAACATAATTGCTACTCTTTCCATTGGGAAGAGGTTTGGTTTTGATGGTAGAAAGGTGACAATTCCACGAGACTGCTTATAAATAAAAATATATATTGTTACGTTTTTACCTTTTAAAAACGTTTAAAATATGAGATCGTAGATTGCAAATAAAATCAAAATAAATTTGTGTTTAGTTGTAATTAAAATTATTTTTTTATTCGCACAATTCTGTGTGCCACTGTTCACAACTTGATGTAACAACTACAATTGCTTTGTTTGTTATTGCTCTAAATATAAAATAAACAATAACAATTACTAGACAATTGTTCGACAGATCTCTGTAACGGACATCTTCAAATAACGATTACTCTCTTCAAACGGACCGCGTCTTCACACAAGACTTTCTGAACTTTTACTAACTCAGTTGCCTGCTTTGCCTTATCTTTTATATGACAACGTAAAGAGTCTAATGAGTGTTTTTAAAGCCGAATGTTCGTGGCTTACCCTTCTTGAGATCCCCATAAATGTAAACATCGTTGTTACATTATTCTTGTTTGTGTATTTTGTTTACATTTCTTCTTGTGGTGTGTGTTGTTGTATTTTTGTTAACTTGTTTACCATTTTTTTATACAGGTGTATTGTTGTTATTTTACGCAGTGCGATAATTTGTAAACAAGTTCATTGTTGTTTGTTTTTGTAGTCTTTGCTTATAATTTTAATGTAAAAGCAAAACACCAGTATCTAGATTTTTTCAGTTTCGTAACAATAAATAAATAAAGTAAAGGCGATTGCTCGAGGATATGCCTTATACACAAAAATTTCTTTGTATGTTTCCAAATCAGTATTCTCACCATACAATATTGCTACGAATCAAATCTTAATTTAGTTAGATTTTTTTGCGAACATTTGTTATTTTATTTTAATATTTTTTTAAGAATATGAGTTTCTAAATGATCTTTTAAGTCATTCCTAAACCTACTCAAAATATCATATTGACAACAAAATTTTAAAGAGGATATTTTAGTATAAAAAAAATAAATATCAGCCATTAGTCGGGTTTTTTCGTATTGTTTTATTGGTTTCTTGCTGATTATAATAATTTTATATAGAACATTTAATGTCTTTCTGTTTTATTTATTCATTCACAGTTTTCTACTTTTTAAAAAGAGAATAACCTGTTCTTTAAATTAAAACAACGACAGGATAACTGCCCTCGGTAGGAAAACGGTGGGAGCTGTAAATACTCATAAGGAGTTCAAAACGACGACAGCAGGAATATTTGTCTCCTTAATGAATTGACGATTTTTTTTGTTTGCATACATACATACATAATTGGTCATTATAACCCTTCAGTCAGGATTACGATCTAGTTTCTCACACCACTTATGTTGTGTGTGTTAGTTTTATAAATGAGTGGCGGGACCTACAGTTTAAAGTCGACTCCGAACGACAGATTTTTGAGAAACTTTTCATGGCAATTTTATTTACTCTCAGAGTTTTTGCCAGAAATCTGCTGAGAGGAAGTCGCCGAAGAAATACTTATTGTATTTTATTATGATGTCTGGCCTGGGCTTCGAACCCTGGCTTTTCGTCTAATAAGCCAACACACTACCTACTAGACCACGGCGACTTCGACTTTTTTTGTTTGCAGTTCTTCTATATGATGGAAGTGTATAATTTATATTCTTGAACTGGTTGCATTAAGTTCTTTGCATTTCTTCAGAAACTTTATTGTTTTTTTTTTTGATTTAATAAAAATAGTGAAGAAAAAATAAAGAAAACAGAATAATTGCGGTTGTGGAAGTGGTATCACACTCTGCTACGAATATTGAAATTTAACGAATAAGGAGCAGGAACAGAAGCAAAATCACAGCATGTGCTGTTGGGTCAAAGAAATAATAAAAGAAAAGTTGGCAAAGACCATCTTAAAGCTGATACAGTCCATTATGTCTTAAAGAAAAAATTATTCTAAAGTGATAATTAAAATCGAAGAGAAATTTGTAAACATTGACAAAATGTTTTTCCTTTTGAGTAGATTTATCCCAAGATCATATTTAAATGCCTAAAGTTGTTGCTTGCCTATTATTGTAAAAAAGAATCCCCTTGTTGTAAACTTATTCATAAGGATTTGATGTGTATTACCAGTTCAAATCGCGAAATATTTTTATAAATCTTGAAGAGTATTAAGACAGCTAATGTATGTTTATGGTACGTATTTATGTATGTATGTCGTGTGTGTTAAAATTTCGATACTAAGGATATAAAAAACTCAAGAACAGCTTTGTCTGTTTTGCAATTACCTATTCCGCACTGATAATATGAGTATGTTCAGTTTGAAATAAAACGTGTTGGCTTTATTTGTAAACTAATTGAGTTGAATGAAATGATCTAAGACCCTCTATGTTAAAGTTAGTAACGTGCGGGTTGCCAAAGTCAACTTTGTAGTCAACAGACAGGTGAAAGGTGTCAATCTACATTTATCGGGTCTTTTGCATTGATTTTATTGATTGCACTTATATGTACATACATATGGGCAATTTCGTGTCAAGTGACCAAATTTTTAAAATCGATGTCTTTCGATTTGGATAGGATATCTATCAAAAAAATTATTTTTTAACTCAAGAATAAGATTTTTCAATATAATTCCAATATTTTATGATAAAATTGAGTTACTAGAGCTTCAGTTTCGCACGCTAAAGTTTTTCCCTTCTTCTCGTTTGGAAGTGTATGAGTCCCATGCTCAGCAACCAAGTTTTTAGCAATTCTTGCTTTTCGTTGAGACGTTCCAAACTCGGTCATTATTTTTGAACAACTCCATGACGATGGGGCAAGAATAAGAAGTTGAATTCTTTCAGATCTACTCTGTGACTTCTTTTTTATTTGTTCAAAAAATTCTACTGCATCCTTGTGATGTTGATTTTGGCGCTCATTATTAGGTCTTATAGGTTCTACTGAAAAGTTAGAACAACCATCATCTCCTGCAGAACTGTCATCATTTTCAGAATTGATTTTTTTCTCATCTGGAATAACCGGTAATGTGTCCAACTTTCCCATCATTTTCCTGCACGATCCACAAATTAGCAAACGTTTTGAAAGCGTTGGGAATTTTTTCAATAAATTGTCGGAAATATAATGCATCTCTGTGATCTGTGCTTCTTTTTGTTTAAAGGATTACAACAAAAAGAAGTCAATATTTCCTTTTTGGAAGCGGAAGCCATTGTGAAGGTTAATTATGTAAGTAATTAGTAAATAACGCACGTCCAAACTTTAACACTGTTTATAAAAAACTAATTTCCGAATGTCCTTAGAATGCAAATACTTTTTAAGATCATTTAGGTAGATAAAGGCCTTAAAGGAAATTGTATAAGCTTTCTTTTGAGCAAAAAAAGGGCCGATTCTGAAAAAAAATTTAAAAAAAAATTTAATTAAAAAAAACAAAAGTAAAAAAATTTTTAAAATATTAATAAAATTATTTTTGGAAATATTGAAGAAATAGCTATTTAATATCCTTTGTAAAATTTTTGCTAGGACCAATAGGTGAAAAGTTACACACATTTTAAAAAACCCTGTATGACCAAAATGTCCAACTTTGGCCCCCTCTAACTCCGGCAGTTCTTGACTGATAGAGCTGAAAATTTGTGTCTGGCCTACTATCTATTAGTACCAACCTTGGAAGACATCGATTTTAAAAATTGCGTCTCTTGACACGAAATTCCCCATATATAGTTTTTCATTACAACCCTTCAGTCAGGGTTATTACCTAGTTTCTCACACCACTTATATTCAAGAGTGGCGGGCCCAACAGTTTAAATTCGACCCCGAACGCCAGATTTGTGAGGTACTTTTCATGGCAATTTTATTTACTCTCAGTGTTTTTACCGGGAATCTACTGATAGAAAGTGGCACAAGATATATTTTTTCATATTTAGTTTTGCTGGAGATGTCTGATCGCGGTCTCACGTCTAATAAGCTAACACACTTTCTCCTAGACTACGGCGACTTCCAATCTCATTTATAAGGTCTAGTTGTTTTGCTGACTTTATATTTCTTTCTTACACATAATATACGAGATAATATTTTATTTGTCGTTGGAAGTAAATTTATTCCCCTGCAGTTTGTACATACAGCTCTGTCACTTTATACAGGAAGTTGTACGCCAAGTCAGTCAGAATACTTGTATTTTTCCGGCCAAATTGTACCAACAAATTAAAGCATGATTCTTAATAACTGGCTTTGAAAGCTATGTTGGTAACCGTCTGTCCTTGTAGTTTTATTATTCTTTACAGGGGAGTTTCTTAATCTCATTTCATTTGAGAGGCGTACATTTGACACTATCATGTGACATGACAGGCATGTTTAACAATACATTCGTTCATATATGAACCTTTGCTATGAAAACGGTTTAGTGAAATGGTGTGTGGAATGTTAAGAGTTTTATTTTTTTTTAGCAATTTTATTTTATAAATACTTCTAAATTGTAAACTTAAATTTGTTAGATTTCAGTTGTTTTCAAAAAAAATGTTTATTACTTTCCTTTGTTCTACAATTTTATTTCCACAATGTTGTCCAAACCGCACTGTATTAAAAATATGTTGCGAATGCAGATGATAATTTAGTTATAAGATTGTGATAACGAGTTTTATGTTCGTCCATTCGCGATAAAGTTTGGCAGAAAAGCTTGTTAAAATGCAAATTGATGTTAAACTATAATTATAACAAGAGCACAGAAGATGCAAGAATGGTATGAAAAAGTGTGTATAATTTTCTGTTTTAATTTTCTTTCGAAATCTTACTACCATTTATTTCAGAGATTTTACAACAGAAACACTGGTAAAGATTTATGTACTATATATTAATCTATGAATGCATTCTTATGGGAATGGGAGCATATCTAAATGAAGTAAAATTAGATAAAATGAGTAGTCTCAATGGAGAAATGGTTGTTCTCAAATGGAGAAAAATGAATCGATATAAAAACAAAGAAAAAGTTTGGAGAGATATGAAAGAAGATATTTTTTTATTTCCGAAAACTATAATTGGATGTCCGGTGCGTGCCTAACATTTTAAATTTTCGCTTAACGCGACTTACAAACAGAATAAGAATGCACTTTCAGCCACATACATATACAGGCTCCGAATTTCTGAAATTCGAAAATTTAACCAACTAAATAATGTCGTTCTCAATTTGTAATTTTGCTTTTAACGGAATTGTAGCCTGCCACTTGACATTAAACCTGTTTTAACAGAACTGTCACTAACATGAAATGGCTATCAACCAGCAACACACACACCTTGTAATGAAAATATTTAATAAAAAATTCAGAATAAACTTATTTTGCATACACACAGATTTTTATTTTTACTCTACCCTTTGCTGCCTTTTAGAAAATTTTTTGTTTTTAAGTAGCGAAGTTTGTTTTGTTTTCGATTTAAAGATAATAATTAAGAAGAAATAATAATAATAATAATAATATTCAGTTCTGAACATTTCAATAAGAAAACTAAAATAGACTTTAAGCGACTTATTAGTTTTAGTTTTTACATGGTGAGCTCCACTAGGACCATTATGGAACTCGTTTAAGGCTTGGTTGATATTTTGCCGTCTGCACTCTCCCAACTGCGACACACAGCGTCCATAAAATTGATTTAAGATTTCATTCTAATTTATAATTTTAGATATCATCATATATTTGTGCTCTTGCCCATCACTCTGTTGTATACCACTTCTGTATTGAATGCTGAAGTCGTAACTTTCCAAACGTGCCCATGGGAATTTTTAAATTACAACAGACATCTGAGCACGGAATGGCCAGTTTTAATCAAAAAGTTTTCATCATAAAAGTACTTGTGATAGTGTATATATACTCAAACAGCGGCAGGAACTAAGAACGTAACAATGTTTATTTATTTTATTTTGTAATAATATTTATAAACATTTAAAATAGTATCAGTTGATTATTTTGTTTCCTTTGTCTTAAAACAAATTATTAAAGCCGACTGCTTCGTGTAGTCATGTAGTTGAGCAGCTTGTTGTTGCATATGTGTTTTAAGCGAAATGAGTAAAGTATTATTAGATTCTGTACCTTATAATGCATGAAGAGAGACTGATGTCACATGACGAGAGTTTATAGACTATTTTTAGTGTTACATAAGTAAGTGAATGGGTAGTTTAGTTAGGCTTTGAATTTTTATATAAAACCAAGTAACTCTTTTTAATCAGATTTCAATATTTTTTATGTTTAACGATAATTTTTGTCCGATTTTAACAAACGACAATCTCTTATTTCATATTTCTTAATTACGTTTTGTAATTAAGAATGGCTAAACTTTAAAAAATAAGAAAAAAATCATTTTTTCCAAGTTTACATCATCAAAACTCATAACATATAAGTTTGAAACATATGTTTATGTATACCGTTTTAAAGGCTCATCTCTCCCCTTAAAAAAAACTTTGGAGTTTGAAAATAGGTAAAAAAATATTTGGGTAATCAATAATTTTGTACGAAAAGAATAAAAATACGGTTTTCGTCAAATAAAATAAGTTGAAGGTTCGAGAAATATAAAAAAATATATTTAAGTTGTACTCAACAAAACTCACAACGTACACTATGTTATAAGCTGGGTGTATTTTGACTGTCGCACCATGTTTTTTATTATCTTTAAATTAAAAATTGAATTTTGTCATTAGCTTTTAGTGCAGTACTGAATAATTTTTTTATAATTTATAACAGGTACTCTGTATTGCAGTTTTTGTTTTCCCGTTTGAAATGCTGAAAGATACAGCGATGTACGATGCAATTCTGTACATATTGCGGCATAAATTATTCTTTATTTATTTAATCCTTGGCTGTTATACATACATTTGTATATATTTAAATACTTTCGATATTCTGATTTCAAACTTCCAGGAACAATGTTTTGTAAATCGTCTTTCCTTTTGTTGTATTTGTCTTGGTCCTTTTGCTGTTTATTTGCTCTTTTCATCTTATTTGTTTTGTTTTCAATGCCTTATTGCTACTCAATCGATTCGATTATTGAGGTCATTTGTTATTTAATGATGTTATTCTCAGCATGTGTTGTCTGACTTGTACCTTCCACTATTTCTATATTTTTTTATTATATAGGAAATGCGTGCATTCTATATACATATATAGCAGGGAAATGGTACCCTTTTTAATTTTTTGTGTATGTCATTTTATTATGTTTTTAAAAGTAGATTTAGCTTAGCTTTTCAATTTTTTTGCTTTTGTATTTCTCAGTTTGCCTTAGTCATATTGGCATAGTAACATTTACACATATTTGGAATTTAACCCTTTGCACTCGGCCGTCCCCTGAGGGGACAACGTAAGTATAGCATATTACTCGGTTGTCCCCTCTGAGGGGACAGAATAGTTTGTGAGCGATTACGGACAAGCAAATTATTCCACCGCAATTATTTAAGAAACACGTGTTCTCTAGTATCTTTCTGTTACGACAATAAAGAAATCCGATAACCGAGGGAGGAAATTTACAAGATCTCAGTTCGTACTGTCACGTCGAATAGAAAAGATCTCTGCAGAAATAAGACAGTGTTGTGTTTTCGTAATTTACCGTAAGTTATTCCCAAGGTATTTTTTTTTACTCGTAACGTAAAAAACCCAAATTTTACGTAAACCAGAATTTTCATCAAAAAAGATAGTGGCATGTAGAAAAAATAATATTACACTTCTTGCGTGGAAGGATAAAAGAACTGTCACAAAGCTAAATAATTATAACAATGTAAATACGTATTCTTCAATGTCCACAAATTCATATAAAACAAATTTCTTTACAATTCCTTACTTGGTTCTAAAATTATACTGTATAATATCACGTTTCCAGAATATATGTACGTTTTGGTTAAAAACTGGTGGTCCGAAACAGTACCGACTGCAAAGATTTAAGTATCATTTCCTGCCAAATGCCGCGACTGGTCATTATAAAACAAGGTATACACGTATATAAGCCTTTTGTCACATATTTTCTGGAACAACTCCGAGCCGGGTGTTGCTAATATATTTAGTACATATTTCTGAACATAGCACAATGTTCTTATTGGACTTTTTCCTGGAAAAAACTATTATTTTCAATAATAAAGATATACAAAACTTTAGGAAGGTGTTGTATTAAGACATTGTGCAGACAAACAGCTATAAAGATGTATGATGTATGTATGTTTAATTAAAATTAAATCGCCATCTCATTAACTAATTTGTTACTGCTGTTTGTTGTTGCGACGTGGTCGTACATATACTTGTGATGATTTAACGGCATCTGATAAAAATTTAATTATATTGAAGAGCTCGTTATTTTCCCTAAGGCGTAGCATCTTATAAGTATTCGAATATCCATATTTTATATCATCGTTATTTCAATAATATGTGTATATGTATATACCCCAACCCCAAGCACACGAGTACGATCGCTAAAAAATATTTTCAAGAAAATAATGCTGAAAAATTTAAATGGCCTGCTCAAAGCCAGGATTTAAACCCCATCGAGCATCCTTGGGCTATCTTCGATGCCAAAGTCCCGATGGAGTCCAGCACAAATATTCAAACATTTTGGGAAAAAATGCAAAGTGAATTGAGGTCAATTCCAACAAGTACTTTGATGAACCTTGCGCTAAGTATGCCGAAAAGATTAAGAGAAGGCATAATTAACAAAGGAGGAGCAACTTCGTACTAAATTTTGAAGTTATTTAATTATTTATAATATTTTCTAGTGAAGTTTTACTTTATTTTGTCACTTGAAATTCCTTATGTGCCATATAGTTTCTATTATACATAGAAAATATAATGAAAGAATTTAATGTTAAATTCCCTATTAGATAAGATATTAACCGAATTAAAAATAAAACTATAATTTATAAACATTTGAAAGCAATAAACATATGCTTTAATCAAAAAACAAAAAATATTTCAAACCGCACTTTATTTTGTCCGACAGTGTAAATAAATTCCACCGATACGTTTTAATATTGTTATATATCAACACATTTTATATACAGACTTTAACCTCATCACTATGAGAAAGTGATTTTCATGTCATCATCATGGATGTCGATGTAGTGTTTATTTGTTTTATTATTTTTTATTAGATATCCTAGATTACTGCGACAATATATCTATAGACTGCCTACAATCTATATAGTGTATCCCTATAATATTGTTAAGAAAATGGAAATGGTGTTACATCGTTTAACATCGTTTAAATTAAAATATAACGACAATATCAGTATAAAAAAGGGATAAACAAGTAAACAAACAGACAACAACAACACTGACAAACGTAAACAAAATACACAAACAACAATAACGTAAACAACATGTTTACATTTATAGAGATTTCGCGAAGCAATATCATTCTCCTTCAAGAGCATTCATCAGACTCTTTCCCTGCGATATAGAAGGCAAGACAAAGCAGGCAACGGGATTAGTAAAAATTCAGTCTCTCTTGTGTGAAGACGCATTGCGTGTGAAGAGAATAATTGTGGTTTGAAGATTTCCGTTGTAAAGATCTAACGAACAATTGTTAGTGTTTGCGCAGAAGAGTGTAAAGAAGAATAACAAACAAAGCAAATTGTTCTTGTTTACATCAAGTTGTGAATATGGCACACGGAATTGTACGAACAATAAAGAATTTATCTAAAACTAAACACAAGTTTATTTTATTTTATTTTCTAAAAGTTTTTAAAAGAGTAAAAACGTAACAATATCTTTCTTCATCCTGTTTCAATGACGAGCGTCAGGATGTTATTCGGATTCAGAAAGAATAAATACCTGCTTCCTTCGGAGATGGAGTCCTTTATAGAATCTATATATAGGGCTTGGAGCGATACCAATTCTTAACAATTGTATTGTTGTGTAGATTCAGAAGGTGGATCATTATTCTCAGACTACATGTGGATAGTCTGGATATAAAGCTCAAACCTCTACCAACTGTTAACACCCAACAAAAGTAATATTGTCTCAAATAAATTTCGGTTGAGAAGAGTTCCACCTCTTTCCATTTTGGCTATCGCCGAGTATCCACAGAAGAACTCTAACTTTATTAGCGGCATGGAAGCACACCTCCTGACAAGCCCATCTGCCTGCTCATTGCCGAGAAGCAGTGGTGTTGTGCTAATTTTTTTTTCCGGAACGCGTTCCGGACTCCGGTTCACGGTTCGGAAAAACAAGCCGGTTCGTTCCGGTTTTTGTTCCGGTTCGGGTTCGGTTCAAAACCTTGTTTATAAAAATACATATAAAAATTCGTCAAAAATAAAAAAAATCGGCAATTTCTTTTAATTTTTTTTTTCAAAACGTCAGCCAATTCTCGTTATCAGAAATCATCTTTAGTTCCGGAATGCGTTCCTGTCCAAAAAGGAAGTACCGGATCGACGTTCCGGAGTATTCCGGCTGGACAACACCACTGCCGAGAAGTCCTATATAACTTGTATATAACCTGGAATCCAGCAAAAATTGAGCCCTATCCAGCTGATTAAATTTTTACAGAAAGTCCTATATAATTTTTGAGACAACCTCATAGGAGTGCTTAAAGTTTATTTTGCAAAGTCTTGTGTTGTCTGTGAATACACAGTTTGATGTACTGACACATAGTTCTATAAACAACAATTTCGATTGTGAGAACGCTTGGAATAGGAAGTCCTGTATAAAATGCATTCATTTTGTTTTTAAAAATATAATTTTTACCACTAGCATATGCGAAATCAGCCACCGAGCAGCGCAGAAACTAAACAATTGTTTGGGCCACCAAATATACTTGCTTATAATGAATTATTACAAAAGAGTGAAGGTTTTACTGCGAAGCTTATTTCTTATTTTTATTAAAACATTTTCTCACTCGCTGGTGATGTAGGACCAATTTTAAATAATAAATTTCTTCAATTTGTTAGCAATAAATTTCGTTAATACATCAAATAAACTCTTATTGGATTAGAAGTTTACTCTTCTCCATTGACACGTTGTTATGTCACTGTTATAATTTGACCGTTTTTTGAGCATCTATTAAAATATCGCTGTAGGTTTTTGGTTTTTAAAGAAATTTTTTATGTCGACAAGAACATCGATTTTAAAAATGAATTGAATTTACCAATTTGGCATGTGGAAAGAAGGCAAAGATACGATTCTCCACTAACTTTCCTTCTTGTTGTTGTTAATTATTATTTCAATCCTCTTTTTGTTTCCCTCTACAGCTACAGTGTCCCAGAATCGTGTAGAGGTGATGTAAAGAGTCCATGTAACTCCTGACTCAATTTGATTTGACGAGATGGGTTCCCAACGCTGGTATTGCTGCTTGACTGTTTACACATATGATCAAGTTCGAAGGAGGTATGTCCTCGGTTTAAGATACGCGTGCAGCTTATTCAATAGTAATATTATGCAACCTGTATGAATACATCCATTTCCCTATTTTATTTTTGAGCTGTCGGTGAAGGTCGTTATATTACCCTCACCGATGACAGCTTCTGCAATCCATTCTTCTCGTGTTGCAGTGTTAGTTGTATGGTCGTCCGAAAACAGTCTCGGTGCCATGTAGTCACATTTAAAACCTGGTTGTTTCGGTTCTACTTCATGCAATATGGATGCGTGGTCTATCGTACATAGCCTAAACATATCTGAGAACTTAAACGTCAGTGCAGGTACAGCAGACACATTTCCGAGAAAATTGTCCAAAGGTTGTAAAGACAAGTCGACCTCGAGGACAAGTGGACTTCAGAGTACACGTAATGCTCAAGCATGCCATCTTCTGTACCCTGTTCAGCGTAGGGAGATATTTCCTCTTTCGTATTGCACCATTTAGAAAAAAGTTATTAGAAAACATATAGGGAAAGTTTAGGGTTAATCGAGAAAACGATTTCAACAAGCAAACGTATAGGAAATCGATATGAACTCGAAGATAGTTTGACTTTGTTGCTAGACCCCTTCAATGGTAGCTGAAAGAGTAAGGGGCGATCTGTTGGTACAGTCGTACTTCTGCACTCAGAACAAATTTTCGTAGGCTCTGAAACAGAACTAGACTTAAAATGCACACGCAGGTACGTAAGGTAAAGCTTACAGAGTATAACCAAGAAATTAGGAAGGCTAAACTTTAGGTTATGCGAAGGCAAAAAAGAAACACATTACGGAGGTCCTTAAAAATTAAACAGATTTAATTGAAAATTGTTAATCAGGGGTTTTGGGGTCGCTGATTACAGATCTTCATTCAGATTTAAAAAATTCAAAATGTCGGATCCAATATTTTTTATGTTTAACGATAATTTTTGTCCGATTTTAACAAACGACAATCTCTTATTTCATATTTCTTAATTACGTTTTGTAATTAAGAATGGCTAAACTTTAAAAAATAAGAAAAAAATCATTTTTTCCAAGTTTACATCATCAAAACTCATAACATATAAGTTTGAAACATATGTTTATGTATACCGTTTTAAAGGCTCATCTCTCCCCTTAAAAAAAACTTTGGAGTTTGAAAATAGGTAAAAAAATATTTGGGTAATCAATAATTTTGTACGAAAAGAATAAAAATACGGTTTTCGTCAAATAAAATAAGTTGAAGGTTCGAGAAATATAAAAAAATATATTTAAGTTGTACTCAACAAAACTCACAACGTACACTATGTTATAAGCTGGGTGTATTTTGACTGTCGCACCATGTTTTTTATTATCTTTAAATTAAAAATTGAATTTTGTCATTAGCTTTTAGTGCAGTACTGAATAATTTTTTTATAATTTATAACAGGTACTCTGTATTGCAGTTTTTGTTTTCCCGTTTGAAATGCTGAAAGATACAGCGATGTACGATGCAATTCTGTACATATTGCGGCATAAATTATTCTTTATTTATTTAATCCTTGGCTGTTATACATACATTTGTATATATTTAAATACTTTCGATATTCTGATTTCAAACTTCCAGGAACAATGTTTTGTAAATCGTCTTTCCTTTTGTTGTATTTGTCTTGGTCCTTTTGCTGTTTATTTGCTCTTTTCATCTTATTTGTTTTGTTTTCAATGCCTTATTGCTACTCAATCGATTCGATTATTGAGGTCATTTGTTATTTAATGATGTTATTCTCAGCATGTGTTGTCTGACTTGTACCTTCCACTATTTCTATATTTTTTTATTATATAGGAAATGCGTGCATTCTATATACATATATAGCAGGGAAATGGTACCCTTTTTAATTTTTTGTGTATGTCATTTTATTATGTTTTTAAAAGTAGATTTAGCTTAGCTTTTCAATTTTTTTGCTTTTGTATTTCTCAGTTTGCCTTAGTCATATTGGCATAGTAACATTTACACATATTTGGAATTTAACCCTTTGCACTCGGCCGTCCCCTGAGGGGACAACGTAAGTATAGCATATTACTCGGTTGTCCCCTCTGAGGGGACAGGATAGTTTGTGAGCGATTACGGACAAGCAAATTATTCCACCGCAATTATTTAAGAAACACGTGTTCTCTAGTATCTTTCAGTTACGACAATAAAGAAATCCGATAACCGAGGGAGGAAATTTACAAGATCTCAGTTCGTACTGTCACGTCGAATAGAAAAGATCTCTGCAGAAATAAGACAGTGTTGTGTTTTCGTAATTTACCGTAAGTTATTCCCAAGGTATTTTTTTTTACTCGTAACGTAAAAAACCCAAATTTTACGTAAACCAGAATTTTCATCAAAAAAGATAGTGGCATGTAGAAAAAATAATATTACACTTCTTGCGTGGAAGGATAAAAGAACTGTCACAAAGCTAAATAATTATAACAATGTAAATACGTATTCTTCAATGTCCACAAATTCATATAAAACAAATTTCTTTACAATTCCTTACTTGGTTCTAAAATTATACTGTATAATATCACGTTTCCAGAATATATGTACGTTTTGGTTAAAAACTGGTGGTCCGAAACAGTACCGACTGCAAAGATTTAAGTATCATTTCCTGCCAAATGCCGCGACTGGTCATTATAAAACAAGGTATACACGTATATAAGCCTTTTGTCACATATTTTCTGGAACAACTCCGAGCCGGGTGTTGCTAATATATTTAGTACATATTTCTGAACATAGCACAATGTTCTTATTGGACTTTTTCCTGGAAAAAACTATTATTTTCAATAATAAAGATATACAAAACTTTAGGAAGGTGTTGTATTAAGACATTGTGCAGACAAACAGCTATAAAGATGTATGATGTATGTATGTTTAATTAAAATTAAATCGCCATCTCATTAACTAATTTGTTACTGCTGTTTGTTGTTGCGACGTGGTCGTACATATACTTGTGATGATTTAACGGCATCTGATGAAAATTTAATTATATTGAAGAGCTCGTTATTTTCCCTAAGGCGTAGCATCTTATAAGTATTCGAATATCCATATTTTATATCATCGTTATTTCAATAATATGTGTATATGTATATACCCCAACCCCAAGCGCACGAGTACGATCGCTAAAAAATATTTTCAAGAAAATAATGCTGAAAAATTTAAATGGCCTGCTCAAAGCCAGGATTTAAACCCCATCGAGCATCCTTGGGCTATCTTCGATGCCAAAGTCCCGATGGAGTCCAGCACAAATATTCAAACATTTTGGGAAAAAATGCAAAGTGAATTGAGGTCAATTCCAACAAGTACTTTGATGAACCTTGCGCTAAGTATGCCGAAAAGATTAAGAGAAGGCATAATTAACAAAGGAGGAGCAACTTCGTACTAAATTTTGAAGTTATTTAATTATTTATAATATTTTCTAGTGAAGTTTTACTTTATTTTGTCACTTGAAATTCCTTATGTGCCATATAGTTTCTATTATACATAGAAAATATAATGAAAGAATTTAATGTTAAATTCCCTATTAGATAAGATATTAACCGAATTAAAAATAAAACTATAATTTATAAACATTTGAAAGCAATAAACATATGCTTTAATCAAAAAACAAAAAATATTTCAAACCGCACTTTATTTTGTCCGACAGTGTAAATAAATTCCACCGATACGTTTTAATATTGTTATATATCAACACATTTTATATACAGACTTTAACCTCATCACTATGAGAAAGTGATTTTCATGTCATCATCATGGATGTCGATGTAGTGTTTATTTGTTTTATTATTTTTTATTAGATATCCTAGATTACTGCGACAATATATCTATAGACTGCCTACAATCTATATAGTGTATCCCTATAATATTGTTAAGAAAATGGAAATGGTGTTACATCGTTTAACATCGTTTAAATTAAAATATAACGACAATATCAGTATAAAAAAGGGATAAACAAGTAAACAAACAGACAACAACAACACTGACAAACGTAAACAAAATACACAAACAACAATAACGTAAACAACATGTTTACATTTATAGAGATTTCGCGAAGCAATATCATTCTCCTTCAAGAGCATTCATCAGACTCTTTCCCTGCGATATAGAAGGCAAGACAAAGCAGGCAACGGGATTAGTAAAAATTCAGTCTCTCTTGTGTGAAGACGCATTGCGTGTGAAGAGAATAATTGTGGTTTGAAGATTTCCGTTGTAAAGATCTAACGAACAATTGTTAGTGTTTGCGCAGAAGAGTGTAAAGAAGAATAACAAACAAAGCAAATTGTTCTTGTTTACATCAAGTTGTGAATATGGCACACGGAATTGTACGAACAATAAAGAATTTATCTAAAACTAAACACAAGTTTATTTTATTTTATTTTCTAAAAGTTTTTAAAAGAGTAAAAACGTAACAATATCTTTCTTCATCCTGTTTCAATGACGAGCGTCAGGATGTTATTCGGATTCAGAAAGAATAAATACCTGCTTCCTTCGGAGATGGAGTCCTTTATAGAATCTATATATAGGGCTTGGAGCGATACCAATTCTTAACAATTGTATTGTTGTGTAGATTCAGAAGGTGGATCATTATTCTCAGACTACATGTGGATAGTCTGGATATAAAGCTCAAACCTCTACCAACTGTTAACACCCAACAAAAGTAATATTGTCTCAAATAAATTTCGGTTGAGAAGAGTTCCACCTCTTTCCATTTTGGCTATCGCCGAGTATCCACAGAAGAACTCTAACTTTATTAGCGGCATGGAAGCACACCTCCTGACAAGCCCATCTGCCTGCTCATTGCCGAGAAGCAGTGGTGTTGTGCTAATTTTTTTTTCCGGAACGCGTTCCGGACTCCGGTTCACGGTTCGGAAAAACAAGCCGGTTCGTTCCGGTTTTTGTTCCGGTTCGGGTTCGGTTCAAAACCTTGTTTATAAAAATACATATAAAAATTCGTCAAAAATAAAAAAAATCGGCAATTTCTTTTAATTTTTTTTTTCAAAACGTCAGCCAATTCTCGTTATCAGAAATCATCTTTAGTTCCGGAATGCGTTCCTGTCCAAAAAGGAAGTACCGGATCGACGTTCCGGAGTATTCCGGCTGGACAACACCACTGCCGAGAAGTCCTATATAACTTGTATATAACCTGGAATCCAGCAAAAATTGAGCCCTATCCAGCTGATTAAATTTTTACAGAAAGTCCTATATAATTTTTGAGACAACCTCATAGGAGTGCTTAAAGTTTATTTTGCAAAGTCTTGTGTTGTCTGTGAATACACAGTTTGATGTACTGACACATAGTTCTATAAACAACAATTTCGATTGTGAGAACGCTTGGAATAGGAAGTCCTGTATAAAATGCATTCATTTTGTTTTTAAAAATATAATTTTTACCACTAGCATATGCGAAATCAGCCACCGAGCAGCGCAGAAACTAAACAATTGTTTGGGCCACCAAATATACTTGCTTATAATGAATTATTACAAAAGAGTGAAGGTTTTACTGCGAAGCTTATTTCTTATTTTTATTAAAACATTTTCTCACTCGCTGGTGATGTAGGACCAATTTTAAATAATAAATTTCTTCAATTTGTTAGCAATAAATTTCGTTAATACATCAAATAAACTCTTATTGGATTAGAAGTTTACTCTTCTCCATTGACACGTTGTTATGTCACTGTTATAATTTGACCGTTTTTTGAGCATCTATTAAAATATCGCTGTAGGTTTTTGGTTTTTAAAGAAATTTTTTATGTCGACAAGAACATCGATTTTAAAAATGAATTGAATTTACCAATTTGGCATGTGGAAAGAAGGCAAAGATACGATTCTCCACTAACTTTCCTTCTTGTTGTTGTTAATTATTATTTCAATCCTCTTTTTGTTTCCCTCTACAGCTACAGTGTCCCAGAATCGTGTAGAGGTGATGTAAAGAGTCCATGTAACTCCTGACTCAATTTGATTTGACGAGATGGGTTCCCAACGCTGGTATTGCTGCTTGACTGTTTACACATATGATCAAGTTCGAAGGAGGTATGTCCTCGGTTTAAGATACGCGTGCAGCTTATTCAATAGTAATATTATGCAACCTGTATGAATACATCCATTTCCCTATTTTATTTTTGAGCTGTCGGTGAAGGTCGTTATATTACCCTCACCGATGACAGCTTCTGCAATCCATTCTTCTCGTGTTGCAGTGTTAGTTGTATGGTCGTCCGAAAACAGTCTCGGTGCCATGTAGTCACATTTAAAACCTGGTTGTTTCGGTTCTACTTCATGCAATATGGATGCGTGGTCTATCGTACATAGCCTAAACATATCTGAGAACTTAAACGTCAGTGCAGGTACAGCAGACACATTTCCGAGAAAATTGTCCAAAGGTTGTAAAGACAAGTCGACCTCGAGGACAAGTGGACTTCAGAGTACACGTAATGCTCAAGCATGCCATCTTCTGTACCCTGTTCAGCGTAGGGAGATATTTCCTCTTTCGTATTGCACCATTTAGAAAAAAGTTATTAGAAAACATATAGGGAAAGTTTAGGGTTAATCGAGAAAACGATTTCAACAAGCAAACGTATAGGAAATCGATATGAACTCGAAGATAGTTTGACTTTGTTGCTAGACCCCTTCAATGGTAGCTGAAAGAGTAAGGGGCGATCTGTTGGTACAGTCGTACTTCTGCACTCAGAACAAATTTTCGTAGGCTCTGAAACAGAACTAGACTTAAAATGCACACGCAGGTACGTAAGGTAAAGCTTACAGAGTATAACCAAGAAACTAGGAAGGCTAAACTTTAGGTTATGCGAAGGCAAAAAAGAAACACATTACGGAGGTCCTTAAAAATTAAACAGATTTAATTGAAAATTGTTAATCAGGGGTTTTGGGGTCGCTGATTACAGATCTTCATTCAGATTTAAAAAATTCAAAATGTCGGATCCAATATGGCGGTCAAGTAAATCTGATTAGTTTTTATAAACCTCTACCTCCATATTGGATCCGCCATTTTGAATTTTTTAAATCTGAATGAAGATCTGTAATCAGAGACCCCAAAAACCCCTGAGTAAGAATTTTCAAGTAAATCTGATTAATTTTTAAGGACCTCCGTAATGTGTTTCTTTTTCTTTTGCACCCCTTGACATAAACCCACCCCCTACTTTAAGGGTGCATGCAAACAATTTGGCTTTGCGCTCGTTTTAAAGAGCAAAGATCAATTGTCAATTTATGACAATAGCGATGGTTCTTGCACGTCAGTGTTTAGATCTACAATGTTTTAAAAATTGCCAAAAACGCTATTTTTAGGGGTTTCAACCCCGTTTTTCTCGAAAACCTGACGTGATGGAAAATTTTTGAAACCAGATTCGTGTTCAGCGTGCAAAATGTCTTCGAAAACACCTGAAGCCATCTTATTTGCACAGCTAGTCCAAATTTGCAGCGCTGTGTTATCATTCGTAACAAATATATGCCGTGGTTTGTATCTCTTGGTATATACTAACAGACTGGCAAAGGATAACCTCATTCCAACAGACAGAACAACACTACGTAATTATATTACTTCAGATCAATTACTCTTGAAAAGACTTTAAAAAGGTGTGATATATTAGTAGGGGTCAGTACGTTAGGTAACATGCCCATATGGCAAGCAGATCCACTCAGCGAGCTCTTGGCGATTAAGTGGGTAACATTTAGGAGTACTTAAATGTCAGCATACTAATGTGCATTTCTTCACATAAACGGCGCATTTTGTAATACGATATCATAAATGGATCATTAGATAGAAAACGTATAGAATCTAGGATAACAAGATGGACACAATTGGGAGATGCCCACAGTGTGGTGTCCTTTCACTTCTTATGTGTAGGCTAGTTATAATAATAATATAGCCTAGTATAATAATAATATAGCCTTCATGGCTAAAGGCGGGTTTGAAGGGACTCAATGTAACGCCAACCGTGCTGTTGGAATCAGCGTATTGGTGTTCAATCCGATATTCTGAATGTCTTTCCTCTTTTGGTGAGGAGAACTCTTCTTGACCAAACTGTTGATAATGTGAATCCCATGTTCCTTTTTGTCTTTGGTAATCACCAAACCATAACAAAACCAAATTGTTAACTGCGTTCTGAGCTAACGGGGATCAAGGGTAGATTTCAGTAGAATGATGGGAGATAAGTACAACTTGAAGGCAGAGAATATTCGCTGTGATTCTCCACTAGAAAATTATTAAATACCCTGTGTGTTTTTTAAGAAAGAGAAACACTCTGGTTCTTCTGAAGTTTATTTGCGTATCTAATAATTCTGTTTTTCGCTTCATTTTATTTTTCCTTTCCTTCCGCAATCTACGGCAGTTATGAAAGTCAATTAGGCAACTTGCTCAACAAATTTAAATTTCTCGCAACACACTGAGTTTAGAAAATAGACCTTCTTGAACAGAAAAATTCAGATTAATTAGGAGCTCAAACCAGCAGACCACACGGTAAGCGAAGGAAAATTGTTTTATTGGTAATGGAGCAAAGTAAAGTCAATGTCATGTTTTCGAAAAATACATCTTCCCTGTTGAAGAGCACCCATTTAAATAGCTTCGTGAAAACACAAAATTCGAATTTGAGGCTCAGATAAATCGCTTACAGTACCTAAGAAATAAGTGTAATAAATATGCTACAGAAATTTCAGTGACTGTGGACGGGAATCGTTACAGGAGCGAGATAACTGACGGCATGCATTTGGACGACATCTGATTTTAACAAAACGACCCCATTTACCACACTGCACGCGCGTAAATTCATTTATTGCAGCAACGATTTCCAGAACAAATTATCGCAAGATTTTTCGATGTCGTCTGACCAGTGGCCACCAAGATCGTTAGGTTTAACGCTATCAGTTTTTTCTTATTTGTGGTTTTGTGAAATCTCAGATTTATACGAACAGGCGAAAAGCTATTTCTGGGCTCAAATCCGAGACCTAACGAGTTATCGATGTAAAATAGGAGTGAAAATGTTCAGCTATTTGGTGGATGGTACATGACTAATCAGAACAAGTCTTCTTTACAATCTAATAAAAAGGTCACAACACCTAGACACCCTTTATAATAAATGTGAGCAAAAACAGTATAGATGTATTAACATAAAAATTTTTAATTAGGATACATTTATTCGCACTGACAGAAATTATTGGAAAACGAAATATCGTGCGTAGAAGTATACTATGTTCACATATGCACTTTTATTGAGTCAATATTCGTTTTATTGAGTACAATATTTTAAGTGTTAAGGCAGTTCAGCTGTTTATAATAACGGCTTTTGATAAGGTCGGACGTGAAAATAAAGTTAAACAAATTAATTAAAGTTTTCTGACAAAAATAATTAAATATTATAGAAAATTTGAAAATAAATAAGGGTTTGAAATGTCATGAAAGGCAAGTGCAATAAATGTAAAGGAACTATTCGTAATGAAAGTGGAATCAAATGTGCTGGTGTATGTGGAAAAAATTTCCATAGTACAAAAAATGCTATGGTTTGGATGATTATAGTGGCAATGTTTTAAATGAAAATTGTATGCTTCAATTTATCTGTGATGGCTGTATGCAATATATACACAATGTTGATTTTGTTTTAAATGATATTCGGAAGGTAGTGGAAAAAATGGTCAATATATAAAAGAATATAAAAATGAATTTGAAGTAGCACTAAAGAAAAGTGAGAATTAGATAAAACAACTGCTAAAAGTTATCGAAGGAGCATTTACAAAAAGAATGGAAGAAATAAAAGGCGCGCAAGAAATTTGTATAAATAGTATAATATAAATTAAAAAATGCAGAAAATAGCAGAGATTATAAAAAAAGAAAGCGAAAAAGTTTGTGGTGAATTGGAACAAAATAAATAAGAAAACAAGAAAGTACTGGAAATGATCACAAAAGATAATCAAAGAATGTGTAACGAATTAAAAAAGAACAGTAATGATAAAATAAACAATAAAAATCAAATCTCATTCGCCGATGTACTGAAGCAAAATGTCAATGACAAAAAGTTGCCAGAAATAAAAACTCAGTGCCATTAATTGTTACCCAAAATGGGGAAAAAACGATTTAAATAAAGTTAATCCTGAAAATTTTAAATTATCAAATGTTATTACAAAAAATAGTTATCGAAGTAGAAAATAGCACATAGAGAAAAAGCAAAAAATTTAATTAAAGAAAAATTAGGTGAAGAATACGAAATAAGAATTCCTACCTCTTTATATCCGAATATTTTAATAACTGGAATTAGTTTTGAATATGATGATACGCGACTATTGGAGTTAATCAAGAAACAAAATCAATGCATGAACAATAACAATGTGAAAATTATCAAATAATATTTTTTTTTTTTTTTTTTTTCTCAACACTTTATTTACAATCTATCCCTTTGGGATAATAAGCAAATTTGATACTATATTAATTTGACATATTTGTTGAACTCCATTGAGACCAACAACATACATACTTATGCAAATTTTATCTATAAATTAATAGTAGTTAAGTATATACATATTTACATATTTATAATCAGAAAAATAGATACATATATAATTAATTTCGAAATGGCAAATCCAGTATGTGATGCCTTTTCAGTCGATTTATTTCGTTGGTGTGATCAAGAAGAGCAATAGCTAATGTCGTGGTGAATTAGCCTGTCTAAATAGTTTTCACTGAACCTTCTTATTTCGTCTATTACCTTTGGAATAGAAAGATCATTGTGGATTGAAAAATTCGATACAAACCATGGAGCGTTGACAATGAGCCTCAGAGTTTTTGACTGGTAACGTTGAAGTATTTCAATATTCGAATTGCTGGCCGTTCCCCAAAGTTGAATTCCATAGGTCCAAACTGGTTTCAGGATAGTTTTGTAAATCAGTACTTTGTTTCTTAAACTCAAACGAGATTTTGGGCCTAATAACCAGAATAGACGTTTTGTTTTTATATTTAATTGCTGCTTCTTCATCTTGATATGAGTCTTCCATGTTAACCTTCTATCAATATGCATTCCTAAATATTTCACGCAGTCACTTTGAGGGATAGGATTATTGTTTAGACGTATCTCAGGGCAGTTACCTTGTCGTAATGAAAATGTGACATGTGTTGATTTTTCGCTGTTGACCTTGATGTTCCATTTGTTTAGCCAAGCTGCAATTGCATTAAGTTCATTTTGAAGCTGAATTGATGCGGTGTTTGGACAAACATCGGCCGTTAAAATAGCAGTATCATCTGCATATGTTGCAATTAAAGCGCATTCGCTGATTGGAATATCTGAGGTGAAAATTGTGTATAGTATTGGTCCAAGTACGCTACCCTGGGGAACACCTGCTTGAATATCGCATATTTGGGAAAACGTGCTATTTATTTTCACATAGAAGTTTCTTTCAGTTAGGTACGATTTCAAGAGCAAATAAAATGGGGTTGGAAGTAATTTTTTCAGTTTGAAATATAACCCACCATGCCATACTTTATCAAAGGCCTGCTGTACATCTAGAAAAACCCCTGAACAATATTTTTTGTTTTCCAATGTATCTCTTATAAATGCAACGATACGATGGCATTGTTCCGGAGTACCATGTTTTTTTCTAAAACCAAATTGGTGATCAGGAATGATGTTGTTTTTTTCCAAAACTGGCAATAATCTCTTCAAAAATATTCTTTCAAATATTTTGGAGAATATAGGCAGTAAGCTTATGGGTCTATAGGATGCAAGATTTCCTTCAGGCTTGTTCGGTTTATTTACCATTATTATCTCTGCGCACTTCCACTGCGAGGGAAAGTAAGTCAGTCTTAACATAGAGTTATAAATAAATGTTAAATATAAGATAGCCTTTTTTGGCAGTGCTTGAATTGCTTTTCCATTTATGCCGTCGTAACCAGGGGACTTTTTGCAGTTTAGTTTTTTTATTTCTTCTTTTACTTCAGTTGGAGACACATGCTTTATTGGCCAATCCATAGGACAAGAACTATCTAGAAATGCATTTATTTCATCAGTAAAAGGTTAGGATTTTCGTAAGGTTGGAAAGTATTTTGTAGATGACGAGCAAATGCTTCTGCCTTGCTTTTATCGGTTTTGCACCATACATTGCTACTATCTTTCACAGGAGCATTTCTTTTTGTTGGTCTTTTTATATATTTGGTGGCATTCCACAACGAGAACTCATTATTTTTTATATTATTGGTGTTCAAATTACTAAGATAGGTACCAATCTGATCATTTTTTATATTATAAAGAGCAATTTTGAGGTCTTTAGCAGCTTTATTAAAAATGCGTTTGTCGTTAGGATCTCTGCTATTTTGCCATCTTTTTCTAAGTCTTCTCTTTATTAATAAAAGCTGCCTGATCTCAGATGTTAACAAAATTTGGTTATGATTACGTTGAATCGGTGATTTTGGAGTTGATAAAAATCCTGCTTTATGAATTACATAATTAAGCCTTTCAACAGCATCATCAATTTCTGCAGGAGTTTTTAGAGATATATTAAGATTTATATTTCTCTCAATCCAAGTAGAAAACGATTTTAAATCGGTTCTACTATTTATGATAGTTTTTGTTGTATCTGGCTCAAAAGTAGTATTAAGTGTGGCTATGAGAGGTGTGTGGTCAGAGCTGAGTTCGTCAATATTCGCAATGTCAAGAAGTTGACTAGAAATTCCAGAAAAAACAGCAAAATCTAAGACGTCAGGTATTTTTGTAGTATCTGTAGGCCAATATGTTGGATTACCGGTTGATAGGACAGAGTAATTATTATTAACTATACATCTGTAAAGCTCGCTACCCTTAGGATTAACTAGTCTTGAACCCCACCAGGGGTGTTTGGCATTAAAATCGCCTGCAACGAAAAATCTGTGTCCCAATTTATAAAAAAAGTTTTGAAAAGTAGGCAATTTCACCGAAAATCGAGGTGGAAAATAAATAGCACAGAACGAAATACTGTTTTGATCACATATGACTTTGATACAAGCAGCTTGAAGATATGGCTCTCTTACTACATCTAATAGTTCATATTTTATTGTCGATTTTATTAAAATTGCAGCCCCAGCATGTGCTCTGTCATCAGGGTGATTTGCCGTTATCAATTGATATCCTCTTATTTTAAAGAAGGATCTGGAAGTAAAATGTGTCTCTGACACTAACATTATGTCAATATAATGCAATTTAAGAAATAATTCAACTTCATTAGTGTGGTTGGAAAGCCCATTAGCATTCCATATTACAATATTTAAATTTAATTGCATAGTTTGGCAATCAAAACCGTCATCATATTAAGTAGTTTGTTAGTTAACTCAATTTGGTTTTGTATTAAATGTTCTAACTTTTCAAATGAATTTTTCTGATCAGTTTTAAGCATTTCAGAGTAAGATTTGTTATTCTGATTTACGTTCAAGTTTGGTTCAAATGTGTTGTTGTTTAGGTAGGGATACTCATCGTTGTTGTAGTTATAAGTAGCGCTGTGATGTTTATTACTTATTTTTTGTTGCACTTTTTTCTTTAGGAGCTGTTTATATACAATGCAGCCTTTATAGCTTGCTTAATGGTTTTGTAAGCAATTAACACATCTTGGCTCACTATCATTATCCTTAGTACAATTTGCAGTTAAATGACCTAAACCACATTTAACGCAATTAACAGATTTCCTGCAATAAGTTTTAGTGTGCCCAAATTCCTGGCAACGGTGGCATTGTACGAGATCATTTGTCTTTTTTGGTGGTACTATATTCACAATAGCATTGCACAGAGTTTTAGTCTCATATATGTCTTTATTGTTTGAACTTGGCTCTAAATCAACAAAGAACATTGGTAAAGAGTCTTTTGTAATTCTGCTCTTGATATTGGTGACATTTCTGACTCTATGTCCTAGATTTTCTATAGCACTTTTTATTACATCATTTGGTGTTGATGGATGTAGGTTTTTAACTACAACTCTGTAAGCTCTTTCTTGTTTCAGTTGGTATGTGTGAAACATTATATTTTTAACTTTTAGGAATGAGATCAGCGCCCTATATTTTCCAATATCTTTTACCATAATTCTTATCTGTCCGTCTCTTAAAGTTTTGTAATTAAATAATGAGGATGGTATTAAGGTGTTAAAACTTTTTATCATAGCGCTTATATCCGATACATTAGGTATGATAATTGGAGGTGGTTTTGGTGTATCATTATTTTTTGTCTGTTTATTATCAGTTTCCGTATCATTATCACCATCATCGTCACTTAAACTCGAAAATTTATTTTGACTTACACTGTTAATATTGTTGTTTGTATTTATTTTTGTTGATACAGAAGCAATGCTGTTGTTTTTGTTGGTGTTTTGTCTTTTGTTTAAGAATATTTTTGGTGATTTGCTTTGCCTACGTTTTCTTGCTTTACTCGATGTGACTACTTGCCAGCAAATATCATCATCGTCACTACTATCATTGCTATCATTATCCATGATAGCAATGTAAATTGTTTTTATACAAAAGAATGTTTGTTAATTGTTTTTATTCAAAAGAATTTTTGAAATATAAATTGTTCTTGTTTTAATTTTTTTTTTTTGAAATTGTAACAAGACAATTGTTTTTATTTTTAATATTATTTTTTTGAAACACTTCAGCGATCTTGGAATTTTACACGTTAGCACTTGATCACAGTCAAAAGCAGACTTATCAAATAATATGAAATAAGGAAAAATAACAGAACTTATTATAATGCGATTGCAGAAGTTGAACCGAATGCATTTACCAATATATTAGCAGAGGAAAAAATTAACATTGGCTGGGAACGTTGTAAGGTGTACGATGGAATCAGGGTACTACGATGTTTCAGATGTAAAGGGTTTAATCATAAGGCAGCAAATTGTACAAGCGATAAAGTATGTGTTAAATGTCATGGTCAACAAAGACATTCCGAATGTAATGAAAGCCAATTAAATAAGTGTATCAATCGTATGTATCGTGCGAATAGAAAATTTAATTTAGGTTTAAATGAAGATCATGATACTATGAGTAAATCCTGTCCAGCAATGTGATCAAGTGTATATATGTTAATATAAGTAGTAAAGTAGTGAATAAAGAGGAGTTAGAAAGAATTATTGAACTTCAAGAAGCAAATATCGTACTTTGTTCCGAAACATACACAACTACTAACATAGAGGACGCTGAAATTAGCATTGCTACATGCAATATGATTCGTTGTGATTCACACTCTCGTCATACTGGTGGTGTATTAATATATATATAAAAATTTATTAAATACAGCTTAATTTGTAATAAAAGATTTGATTAAAATATCTGGTTCATTATAATTAAAATGAAGGATTTTCAAACGAAATGGCAGAATGGGGTACTGTATCATTCTCCAAATGCTGACAAGTCGGAATTTTTAACGTACTTAAAAAGTACGGTAGAGACATATTTTGAAGGATGTAATAATAATATAATTATTTGTGATTTCAACATAAATATGACACAGCTTATACAACAGAATTAAATAATATTTTCTCATCCATGGCCATGAAACAGTTTTGATATTCGCGTTACGGAATTTTTCAGTACTAAAATATACATTTTTTATTCAACATCTGATCAAGTGAAAACTAAATGCTTAAATAGTTGTAATATAACGGACCATGAGACTATAGAATTCTCTATGCCGGTGGAAAAAGAAGTAAGGATGAGACTTGCAATAAACATTACGTGTTGGGAATATTTTAATGAGGACAACATAATTTAATTAATAAACACTCTTGCGAAACTGCGTTGAATATGGTTGTAGCGGATTGGAAAGATTTGATGGCAGATAAACAAGCAGTGGTAGCAGTTTTCTTAGATTTGAAGCGAGCATTTGAAACTGTGGATAGACGTATCTATATTGTTGATTAAATTGAAGCGGATCGGTATAAGAGGCCAAGAACTAAAATGGTTTGAGAACTACGTAAGCAATAGAAAACAACGTACGGCAATAGAAAATGTGATATCGTCGCCACAGATGGTAGATATTGGTCTGCCACAAGGGTCTGTTCTGGCACCATTACTTTTTTTGATATATATTAATGATATACCGAAATGTTTAAGTAATTGTAAAATTGTTTTGTTTGCTCATTGATGCTGTCCATTATATTCAAGCTGACTTAAATGAATTATATAGATGGTTATGTAAAAATAAACTAAAATTAAACTGTGATAAAACTAAGTATATGATATTTAATAGAAATTATGAAGAATGTAATAATATAAGGCTGAAAATTAAGGAGTATGAAATTGAAAGGGTTGGTAAAATGAAATATTTAGGCATCATTATTATTAGAAAACTTAAATGGAATATCATGTTGATTATGCTGAAAGTAACATCGCTAGGAAGATAGGGTTTATGTATCGATCATGTAAATATGTTAGAAAACTACATAAATTAACTATTTATCGGTCGATAATTGTACCTTATTTTGTTTATAGTCCTACAATTCTATTTAGACTTAATAATGCCCAAATGAATAGGTTTCAATACAACAAAATAAAATTATGAGATTTATTCTTATTTCCGGTTGCCGAAATGATTGAAAGTTTGGATTGGATAAATGTGAAACAATTAATAACGTACAACACTTTCAAATTTATTGACATATTAAGGTTAGGTCAATTACCAAGTTATTTATATGAAAGAATTCAATATAATTTTGAGTTACATGATTTTAATCCTAGAAATAGGAATAATATGAGACTGCCGATGATAAAGTCTGATCTTCAAAGGAAAAGTATATTTTTTGAAGGGTTCAAAATGTTTAATGAGTTACCAGCTGAACTTAAGGAATGTCAGAGTGAAGATATTTTCAAAAGACTATTGTAAAACTTTATTTATTTTAAATTGATAACTGTTTTTAGTTTTATTATATAATTAATTTATATTAATTTATTATGTATAATGTATTACAAGGATAATTTTGTATCTAGGTCTAGGAGACCGCAATAATAATAATAATAATATTCATTTGACAGCTGGTAAACAAAACATCTGGTTGTTTCAACAACATTCTTTTTATTTTGTTTTTTTGTTTTGTTGCTTTTTTCTTTTGTTTTCAGTTTATTGAGTACAATATTTTAAGTGTTCAGGCATAATAATACAGTCAGTTCCGCTGTTTATTCAATATTCTTTTGACAGCTTGTAAATAAAAGAGCTAGTTGTTTCTACAACATTGTTTTTATTTTGTTTTGTTGTTTTTTACTTTGTTTTGTTTTTTTGTTTGTCGTTGTTGACATTTGATTTGTCAAATATCAACAGAAAGCTTTTGGTTAATTGTAATATGCTCACTGAATATACTTAGTTAGGCAGTGCTGTATTTTAAGTTTTACTCAATATTATGACAGTTTGCGTATTTATTGCAATTTACGCGATAAAGGTTCATATCTGAACACCGTATTAAATATTTAAAATGTCAACATAAAGGACGTTAGAGAAATATTTCATAAATATACATCCATTTAAACGATTTACTTTAAAAATTCTTATTTTTATATTATTGAAACATATTCTTATATAGAGGAAATATAATATGTGCCACTGCAAGCACCTGAAGCACCTAAATCCTGTCCTACATAGTACATTCCTACAAATAAATTCATTCTGTCTACATGTGAAAATTACTTACACCTTAATGAGTGTGTGTTGTTACAAATAGTAAATAAATTTATCAGTCTCAATAAAGAAAAATTAAAAGAACACATTGATAGTCACACAAACATGAAATTGTAAGAGTTTCCGTTTACTTATCTGTAAAGTTTAATTGTGACCACATGTATAATTTATATTATAGTACTTCTAACCTGTAGAGTTCCAGGACAAAATAAAATGTTTAAGTCTTTGTTCTGTTATTTTACTAAATATTAATATTAAATATTAACTGTAGAACTATAAACGGATTAACAAAAAAATCAATTAAGTACTTAAAGATCCTTAATTTGGGATTCTCAACACAATTTGTAAACGAAAAATAATTCAAAAACAGTTTCTGTTATTTTTTCTGGTTTGATTGGAACTCTAATATAAAACCTTTGCTGCATCACAGCCTCCTTGCTTTAATAAAGGAGGCATTGAATTATGTTATTTTTCAAAGTCATCATAACCCATGCCATCTGTAAATAAACAAAAAATATAAGTTTTCTGTTTCATTCATTTATAGCATGCAGTAAATGCCAAAATCAATGAACAACTTGAAAACTCTCTCTGTTTCTCTTCTATGTCAGCTAATACTGATGATTTTTAAGTGACAGTTGTTGGCGGTTTCTGAAAGTCATTAAACTGTTAAGATTGATAATATTTTTATAATTTTACAGTATATCATCCTTATATCTTTTGTGGGCGTTACCGAAGATGAGTGTCGAGAAAAAACAAAAACACAAACTAGATAACGTGGGGAACAAAATTTTTTTATTCATGCTTTTGCGTCATAATGGGTGTGTTATTTTATTCGAAGGATAGAAGATAGGAAAGGGGTTACTTTAAGTTAAATTTATGCTTAGTAAGTAACTTCGTAAAGATTTAATTCCTTCACAGTTATTGTTGTTGTTAGAATTACTACTGAAGTTATCATTATGTTTTCAACAGCTGTAAAAGACTTTTAAATTGTTGCTACAGTAATATACCATAGTGATGATATGGCATCATTCTCATTTTCAGGAATTCGATTATACGGTGTATATAAAGGAAAAACTAAATTCCATTTGATCTGTAAATTTATTTAGAAAATTCTCTAAGAAGTGAAATAAATTCTAGTTTGTCATTTGTAAATTGAATTTCATTTAAATTTTTGTTTGTGTGCGTTATTTAAACTATGTTATTGACCTGCCTATGAAAGAAATATACGGCAGGGTATGTGCACATGGATTTGACTTATTGCTGCCTTAGTAAAAGTTTGACTACTTTGTACTTATTACTGTGTTTATTAAGACATTCGTTCGACAACTGTAGTCAAAACATACACTATATATTGCCATTAGAAGTTCGAACAAATGCTTTTATAACTTTTTTGTTTAAACTGAAAATCTTCTTATATATAAAAATGAATGTGTGTTTATTTGTTTGTGGGTTTGTTTGAAGTCTACAGATGGCTAAACCGCTGAACCGATTTTCTTGAAATTTTCACAGTATCTTCCTGTATGTCTGGAAGGAGTTATAGGCTACTTTTTATGTTGAAATACGCAAATAAAATAAAATAAAATAAATAAAAAAAGTATGAGTGTTATTGTCTAACAAAATATTACGTATACGTCACCCGTCAGCTCTATGTAATATTTTATATAAATTGAAATTGAAAATACGTCTATATATGTATATAAAAATGAATGTGTGTTTATTTGTTCGTGGGTTTGTTTGTGCGTTTGTTTGTGGGTTTGTTTGTGGGTTTGTTTGAAGTCTATAGACGGCTAAACGGCGGCTTAAAAGTATCTTCCTGTATGTCTGCTACTGCTACTTTTTATTTATTTCAACAAGGCGAGGTGCCACGCCCACATCTTCTTATATATAAAAATGAATGTGTGTTTATTTGTATGTGGGTTTATTTGAAGTCTACAGACGGTTAAACGGCTAGACCTATTTTCTTGAAATTTTAACAGTACCTTCCTGTATGTCTGGAAGGAACTATAGGTTACTTTTTATTTTAAAATTTCAAGTAGGCGAGATGCCACGCCCTCGTACCCAATAAATATTTAATGTCGCATATCTCATAAACTGTAACAGCTAGTGGGCCAATTGGCTATAGTGGGCGTGTCACCTCCCATAGTCAACATATATAAAAATGAATGTTTCTTTGTATGTACCTTATAGAAAAACTGTGCATTTGATCATGATACGATCTTTAGCAAAGTTGTTACGCATGAGCCGACGAAGGTTTCTAAGTTGGTATGACCAATTTCCGACAGGAGGTGCCACCGAAAAATACTCAAAATGAATTAAATCGTAAACTATGCATTCTTTAACAAAGTTGTTGCGCATGAGTCGACGGATGTTTCTAAGTTAGTATGACCAATTCCCGAAAGGTGGCGTCACCGAAACTACTCACAATGAATTAAATCGTGAACTGTGCATTTGGTCATAATATGATCTTTAGCAAAGTTGTTGCGCATGAGCCGACGAAGTTTTCTAAGTTGGAATGACCAATTTCCGACAGGTGGTGCCACTGAGAAATATTCAAAATGAATTAAATCGTAAACTGTGCTTTCTTTAACAAAGTTGTTGCGCATGATTCGACGGAGGTTGGTGCGATTAATTTCCGATGGATGACGTCACTGAAAATTATTCAAAATGAATGACAAGCACCTACATCTCAAGCATGGAAGAAAAGAGCATTACGAGCCTCAGAATCTGACGAGTATTGAGCCTTGAAAATCTTCAAGTATATGCCGCTGAGACCGGTTTGCTTGAACAACAAGAAGTGAGATTAGAAACTAATTGAAGGCGTTCATCTGACTCATCAGTACAACGGGAAACAAAATCAATAAAATGATTCAAAATTAATTGGACATTTGTGTACTGCCTTTCCTTCAAATTTATTTTAGTTGGTGGCGCAGCAACACGCGCCAGACTGCTCTGGATATCGTCTGATAAGCTAACATATTACCTACTATACTACAGCGACTTTAAATTTTATGCCATCTTTTTGTTAGCTTAAGCTTTCTGAAATTGTCGGCCACCAAGTACGTTTATGTCATCGAAGTTAATTAACTGCTTTAGGAAAGCGATTAAATGACAGCGAAAAAGGGCTTAATTGATAATCTAAATTCAAAGGAATATTATAATAAAAAATTGCTGAAATAACAATATCTTCTGAAAGAGTAATTATTGCTTAAAATTCGACAAAAACCATAAATATAAAGCACCAACGAAGGGAAATTGCGAAAGAAAAAAATTTTAGAAATGATGTCGAGATGTAAAGATATTCAGTTGCAACGATATCTTTTGCTTTTTTTAAATGTTATTTCATTTCTTTTATTTTACATATGATATGAAAAAATCAGCGTAAAAAACTAAGAATAATTAAATATTTCTTTCTGTTTGAGACCGAAATATAAAAATGTAAGGTTAACTACTGATTACTAGATCTCAGAGGCACATATAAAGTACATCATATTTTTTTAAAGTTTCTGACTGAATAAATCATTCTTAATACTTTTGCGAAGCATCTTCTACTTATAAAAATGTTTATCTTTTATATACAAAATACCTTTTTATACGCAAAATCTGATTTTTCTACTCTGCTTACTTTAATGTTTGGAAATCACGTTTTATTTAAAGTAAAAATTAAGTAATTCTTATATTTGTAAACGACAGTAACTACATCATTAGTGGAAACGTTTGTTTTAATAAAGATGCTAAAGCGTTTTTTAGTTTTCTAGGCTGATGTTAGTAAGATTTGTTTAATTTTTATGTCAGTGAGATTAGGGATATCACGGCAATGTATGCAATTTCAAAATAATCCTCGTTATACCTTCTAGAGAACCACATTAAGTATTTCTCCTAAAAAAATTATTTTAGTTAAATCCTTCTGAATATTCAAATTCGGCTGTAAATCTCAAGCTAGTTCGATTGTAATACAAAATAGTGAGTTGTTACGCTTTTACCTTTAAAAACGTTTGAAATATGAGCTCGTAGATTGCAAAAAAAAATGAAAATAAATTTATTAAATTCTCTATTGTTCGCACAATTCTGTGCCACTGTTCACAATTTGATGTAAAAAACAACAATTAGCTTTGTTTCACATTCTTCTTTACACTCTTCTGCGTAAACACTAACAATTGTTCCACAGATCTTTATAAGGGAGATCTTCAAACCACAATTATTCTCTTCACACGCAACGTGTCTTCACTGACTGAATTTTTACTGATCCCGTTGCCTGCTTTGCCTTGCCTTTTATATGGTGACATAAACAGTCTGATGAATGATCTTGAAGTCGAATATTGATTGCTTCGCCTGCTCGAGATTTCCATGAATGTAAATATCTTTGTTTCATTATTGTTTGTGTATTTTATTTATGTTGTCGCTATTTTTTTGTTTATATGTTGATCATGTAAACAATTCCATTGTTTTTGTTTTTGTAGCTTTTGGTAATCATGTTAATGTTAAATGATGTAACACCATCCATTTTCATAACAGCATCATAATATACTATTAAAAACTTCAAACATTTTTGTTGATCTCACCCTAACTGACGAAAATCAGTATTTTTAGATTTGATTTGCCAATAAGATATTTGAAAAAAAAACAGTTGCCATATAGCAACCGTACTGTATTGTGAATTAATACATCATGAATTTTTTACACTACTCAATATAATTCAATTGTTACAATTTTCGTTCCACATCCGTAAATATTACGAAATCAAACGTGAGTGAAGAAAAGCAATACGGACTCATAATGATAATTTATTATATGAGTTATTGTGTATATTCAGATATTAAAGTGTGTTATTTATGTGTTACTAATTTAGCATGCGACATAAATTTTCTTTATATTATACAAACATACACATCTAGATATTCGTCTAAAATTTCTCATAAAATTCTATCCCTTACAGTTACTGTGTAGGAAAGAATTTAAATACACATTATTATGATATGGTTATGTGTGATTTGTTAATGTAGTCAACGTTACAAGAGGTTAAAGACAACAACATTTTATTGTCAATACTGTATACAATAAAGTTTGTATGCAAACTGCAAAACGAAATTTAAATGTAAATGTTTCGCACACCATTTGTTGAAATTATTGAATAAAGTACAAGCAAGAAGAAATAATAATACCAAGCCAAGGTCTCAACGAGCCTATAATTTCAAATCTAATGATACATTTAACTTCTCAGGTAAGATAAAAAATACGAATAGAATTGGTAAACGATATGGAAAAGTTTGTAGTACAGAAACTATTCGGCTTGAGGATTAAACACTTATAAGCCACAAAAAGCGACTTTTATACACAAAACAATACGAATACGATTCTGGTAGGAAATTCAATTCAGAGTAGATATACGAACCAAAGTATCCTTAAATTTAGCTCTAATCTTGAGCCACGAAACATACATACATAATTGTTACCAACCCTTCAGTCAGGATTACGACCTAGCCTCTCACACCGCTTATGTTATGTGCGTTAATTTAATATATGTTTGGCGGGACCTACAGTTCAAAGTCGACTCCGACCTACAGCTTTTTAAGAAACTTTTCATGACAATTTTATATTCCCTCAGAATTTTTGCCAGAAATCTGCTGAGAGGAAGCCTCCTAAGAAATATTTTCGTTTTGATGTCTGACCTGGGGTTTGAACCGACGCCTCACGTCTAATAAGCCAACATACTACCTACTAGAGTACGGCGACTTCAGCGAAACATGTTGTGTAAAATCAAAGACAGCATAGGAAGATTAGTATTCGTTTGAGGTATAATCAAAGAACATTAAAGGCAAGTAAGACTTGAAAAAAATATTTTGGAAAAGGGAGTGTTACCACTTTTAATCTACAAAGAAATTAATTTAAGTTTATTGCCTCTACTATATATAAACTTTATTGGCATAAATTTCAGAATAAGTTCAGTTTTGTTTTCATTTTTGTTTCGAAATAAAATGTTCAATATTTTATATAAAAACATAAGACTTTCTTTCATCATATCTATTTATAAAACATCTTTTTCTTAATGCCATAATGACATTGCTTGTATACAAACTTGTTTGAATGACTGTATTTGTATATGTATTGTTACATCTCTTTCTGTTCATTTTTTAATAACAACATCCATGGAAACGCTGGTGTTTCTATATCAGATCAAAAATATGCTTCGTTCTAATCTTATAGGAATTTAATTTTAATGGCCTAAATTTACAACAAATAGGAACTCCATGCCAATCATCACATTATTTTTGTTGTTATTTCTTCAAGGACAAAGATTACAATTGAAGGGCTGAAATTTAAAAAACGATATGAGATCAACAGTTGAGCAGTTCACACGACTTTGTATTGAATAAGCTTTTTGTTTGTGAACGCTCAATGTTATGTTGTATTGTGTATTTCGTATATCAAACGTCAAGAAGACATTATTCATAATTTAAATTTCAATTAGCAAAATGAAAAATATTGCAGAAAAAAAGTAAATTAAGTAATTATCTGTGCGAAAAATATAATTTTAAAATCCTAATTGTTGACTCAAGTTACATAGAAAATATTTGGTATTTTTATTCCTCTTCTTGATTACTGGCATTTACATAAACTGACAGCACGAAACCAATACAACTTTCAAAAACATGTGAAAAATGCGTATAAGTGTATCAACAACAACCATACCCTATTGTATTTTCGTCCAACAATACACGCCATACAACGATACAAGGGCTTCTGTGAATTGCCCAAGTATTTCAAATATGAACATGCATACATACTTTAGAACACAGGTAGTTAAAATATACACTCATCTTGAGAAAGTTGGTGATAAAAAAGCGATAACCACCAAGTAACCTACACTCAATGTAACCATTTAAAAAAATGTAACTTTATTAGAAATTTTGTAATTGTCATTAGTATTATTGTAATTATCTTCAGAATAATTAAAAATTTTTAAAGTCTGTAATCTTCAGTCTTATTTTTGAACTAAAAATTGTTTTTTGGCTAATTGAATAAAAGTTGAGGAAGTTATTGTCTCATGAATGATATGGTAATCGATGTGAAACTAAATTCGGTATTCATTTATTGGCTTTTTATAATAATAAAAACTCAACAGAATCTAATGCGAATAGCTATGGAATTGAAATTAGGTTATGAGCATTCTTGAAAACCTGCGACCCATGCGATTGAAGTGTTGTGGGCCCTTTGTCCAGCGTAAATAATTGCACCAAATAATCACAGCCAGTGATGCCAGGAGATTTTTTCCAAAAATCCCTACATTAATGAAAAAAAAATCAATCTTTCCCTACACCCACTTTTAATTTTCCCTACAAAATTCAATACGCCACTTTTTACGTTTTTTTTCAACAAAGAAATGTTTATTTTAAATTTGTAAATTTTCAATTCAGATACATACATTTATTATATAAAAATAACATAAAAACAAATAAAAATAACAAATATTATAAATTAATGAAAAAAATTATTTATGCAATTCTGTATAATTCATTTTTTTTTTTAAATAACTCGATGTGCATATAAATTTACAGAATTAATTAAATTAGCTTGTAAATAGATCTTATAATGCAAATAGAATTTAATAATTAATGGCTTAATTTGTTCCTTTTTTCGTACGTACGTCAGTTACAATAGAAAAGATTCTTTCAGCGTCAGCGTTGGCATGTGACAAAATTAGTAAAATTTTTATAATTTTTGCAAAATTTATAAAGATCAAATTGTCATTAAAATTTTTTGATTTGCAGATTTTGGACAAAAGTGCTTCAACATCTAATTTAGAGAATGTTTGTTTCTCATATTCAGAAAAACTATATTCTAAAGTTAACCATTCATGTGTAAGTAAATTTAAGTCAACTTTATACTTATCACATATAAATTTAACGATGTGTTGGCGTACGTACAAAATAAATAAACTGCATAAAGATTTAAGTGTTTTAGTTTTTTTGTAACTTGTCATGAACTTGTATCAAGTTGTCATTGTTATTAAAGATGCCACATACTTATTTACTTTATATTACAGATGTATTACCAGATTTACAAAATGACAATGATACACTTAAAAAAATATACACATTTTTTAATTTATATTGGAAGAAAAATAGTTTTTAGAAGCTAAAAATTTGAAATTGAAAAATTTAAAGTAGATGAAAAGGAAATTTAATGACAAAGTATTTATAAATAAATTAACAAAATTGAAAAACTGCATTCATATAAAAATCCAAATATATAAATAAATACATATTCGAACTTAAAATTCATATAATATACCGAACACCTAGTCTCTATATATGTAGTTCAGTTATTAACTTTTCCTGTAAAAAACAGTTAGTGCGACTGGATTTATTCGCCAGCTCAGTTGATTGTTGTGCAATTTGTAATCGGAAAAATTTAAAATTGTACGAAATATGTCATTAGTGCTTATAACAGCTTGGCAACTTAACCAATTCTTGTCTTTACCATTCAAATCGAAAAAGCAATGTCAAATATGAAACTTGAAAAAATATAAGAAAAATTCGCATTTGCCAAGTTTAACTAATCAAAACTCATAACAAGTAAGTTTGAACCTTATGTTTATTGTATATCGTTTAAGAGGATCATCTCTCCTCTTTTCAAAAAATCAGTTAAGGTTAATCAGTAATTTTGTGTAAAAATATCGAAAAAACTGTTTTTGTCAAATAAAACAAGTTTGGAGGGTTCGAGAAATGTAAAAAAAATATTTTTGAGTTCTACTCCACAAAACTCACAATCTACACTATGCCATTAGTTGGGTGTATTTATTTTTGTTCATTTTGTCGTACCGCGTAATTAAAGCGATTCACAAACTTGAAAGAAATCTTGTTACATTATTTCTCTCTGCCCTAATATTATTAAATTATTTAAAAGTGTTAATATAAAAATAAATCGTATTTTATTGAAAAGCACAACCGAACATTTTTGTTACAATTATGTATACATATTTAAACAAACTTTATTCAATTAAAATTTGATTTTAAGGAGACATCGGAAGCTGTTGGTTAGTAACTACAGACAGACAATCAGTAAACAATTTATGTAAAATGTTTATTGAAATTAATTGAAATTTAATCAATAAACATACATATTTATGACCTAATTTTAATATTTGTTTCTTTATTGTATGTGTTAAATAATTGAAACTACATGTTTTGCTAATTACCCTTTTAATTTTCTTCACAACTCTTTTTAACAAAGTTTTTATTTATTTTATATTAAGTAAAACTATTAATTGGCAAAAGGGCCATTATCTCTCTGAAATAATTTATTTCTATATAACTTTGTATTTTGCAAACACTTCAAACTGAAATTGTTTGTAAATCGCATAAAAATAAATTGAAAATATCGAAACGAAATCTATTTAAGTGTTGCACGTACAATTTTACTATAATTGCTTTTTAATTTGAATTGTTGAGTGTACATCATTTAACTACAAGGACTTCACATTGTTTGCGATATTAAAAGCTGTATGAAAGGCTTGATGATACGGATATGGTACTTTTATGCTCGATGTTTTTGTATGATAAATGCAAGTATATACTACATATGTATATATGTATACATTTTTCATTACATTAGAGTTTTTTAAAAGTTTATAAAAGCGTGAGTAATTTCGGTCAAATTGTAACACTCTATTCAGTGCACTAAGCGCTTCAGAATGAAAACTTGCTAATAAACACTTTTGGTCGGCAATGAAAATGAACGATATTTGCTGAATATCCTCAACCGACGTTATTCGGGAGAGTGCCATGCAAAATCTGGGAGTGAAGTTAGAAAGTTCTTAAGAAAAATAATTACTTTAGTGTTTAAAATATTTTTTAATTGGCCAATTCACACGACTTTGTATCGTGTTGTTATATTGAATACACTTTTTGTTTGTGAACTCTCAATGCTATGCTGTATTGTGTATTTCCTATTCCAAAAGTCAAAACACGATATGAAGAAGAAGACCAGTATTCATAATTTGACTTTCAATCAACAAAATGAAAAATATTACAGGAAAATGTAAATTAATTAATTATCTTTGCGAACAATTATAGTTACATAGAAAATAGTTTGAGTTTTTATTCTTCTTCTTCTGATTATTGGCATTTGTATAAACTGATAGCACGAAACCAATATAATATCCAAAACATGTGAAAAAAAATGTGTATAAGTGTATCGGATTTTTATATGATAATTATCAACAACAAGTCGACACTGTTGAATATTCGTCCGACAATACAATGATAACACCGATACAAGGACTTGTGTTAATTGTCCAAATGTTTTTCAATTTATATATATACAGTCATGGACAAAATTCTACATACCACAACATTCTTCCAAGTCTCGAAAACGTATAATTTTACTTAACAAACAACAATCGTTCGAGTACATACGTGCCATATGTGCTTTAAGAAGAAGTACTCTTCGAGGGCTCTTATTTCCTTATGTTCTTTTTCGTATTGTGTTAATCAAAAGCGGAGACTTAGTTTATTTTGAAGCTATTCGATAACTTGCAGGAATTACTTTTTTAGGTCCGAGTTTAAAATTAATTTTTTTTCACTAAATATTTTACTTTTAAGCTCACTTCAAGGTTCCTTGCTATGTTCCTTGTAGATAAAACATGTTATTTTAAGTTAAAAATAAATTTGTTTAAATTATCTGTAATATGAACTCCACGACTCAGTTCGAGTTTGTAGGAATAAGATATACTTCAACTAAAAATTGTTAGTTTTTTTCATTTTTTTTTTTATTTCTTCATAAGTTGTTGAAGTGCGTCTATTATATATTCCGTTTAAATTTACGTCTTCGCTATAATATAATTTATATATAATAAAATATTTGGATACATTCGAGAAGTGAAATGTAAATTTAAAAAATTTACATTAACCCAAAGTAATTACAAGTATACTTATATAACGGGTCAAAGGATGCTGTGATTTTTGTTATTTGTCAGTTATTTGAGAACCCAAAACTCTGCACCAGTAATACTAGTTATGTAGACTTTACGTTATGGGTTAACATTGTGAAAGAATATAATATTAAAATCGCTTTTTTTCCAAATAGAAGTTAGTTGTGAATAAATGATTTATACTTATGTAGATGCATACATACATACATATAAAATAATTGTCAAAACGATTTTAGATATAATAAAATACTGTTACAGTAATCTTCTTATATTTATATCAAAATGAAAGCGTGCTTATTTGTTTGTGGGTTTGTTTGAAGTCTAGACACGGCTAAACGGCTGAACAGATTTTCTTCAAAGGAAGGAGTTATAGGCTACTTTTTATGTTGAAATAGGCAAATAAAATAAAATAACATAAATAAAAAAAGTATGAGTGTTATTGTCTAACAAAATATTACGTATACGTCACCCGTCAGGCCTATATAATCTTATATATAAAATTGAATTGAATTGTTTGTGGGATTGTTTGTTTGTTTGAAATCTATAGACGGCTAAACGGCTGGACCGATTTTCGTGGAATTTTAACAGTAACTTTCTGTATGTCTGGAAGGAACTATAGGCTACTTTTTATTTTAAAATTTCAAGTAGGCGAGGTACCACGCCCACATACCCAATAAGTATTTAATGTCGCATATCTCATAAACTGCAACAGCTAGAGTCCTCAAATTTTGTATGGACGACTTTCACGTATATATGAACAAAATGGGGGATTGGCTATAGTGGGCGTGTCACCTCCCATAGTCTATATATATAAAAATAAATGTTTGTTTGTATGTACCTTATAGAATCGTAAACTATGCATTTGATTATGTTACAATCTTTAGCAAAGTTGTTGCACGTGAGCCGACGAAGGTTTCTATGTTGGTCTGAACAATTTCCGACAGGTGGTGCCACTGAAAATTACTCAAAATGAATTAAATCGTAAACTGTGCATTCTTTAACAAAATTGTTGCGCATGAGTCCACGGAGGTTGGTGCGATTAATTTCCGATGGATAGCGTCACTAAAAATTATTCAAAATGAATGACAAGCAATTGGTCGACCTACACCTCAAGCACGGAAGAAAAGAGCATTACAAGCCTCAAAATCAGACGAGCTCATGAGGAAAATCTTTGAGTATATGCCGCTGAGACCCGTTCGGTTGAACCACTTGAACAACGAGAAGTGAGATTAGAAACTGATCAAATGCGTACTACTAGGCCCGTTCATCTGAATCATCAGGACTATGGTAAACAAAATCCATAAAATGATTCAAAATTAATTGGACATTTGTGTACTGCCTTTCCTTCAAATTTATTTTAGTTGGTGGCGCAGCAACACGCGCAGGGTATAGTTATTTCCTTATATTAGAAATATGTTTCTCAAATAAAAGTAAAAGAAAATTGACAAAACGTAATGGCCCTCATTTAAAAGTTTAATAATAATAGAAATAGTAAACGACTATGAAGTATAGAATACAATAGGAAAGTATAATAGTAACAATTTTACTTTAATAGAAGCTAGCCACAAACACAATTAAAGCGGTAATTAGAGCGCGATTTATCGATTCTTTAGAAACTTTCTGTATAATTACAAATTGTTGCGAGTGCTTTGAACGACGAGACAGGTAACACACCATCACGCACGCATATGATTTTGTTTGTTTTGGATATATTTTTTGTTTAATTAATAATGCATTTTGGGTTTCAAACATATTTCAAGGTTGCCAATTGATTTAGGTAGCAGTAGCCGTAGTCTGTTAGACGTAAGGCCACGGTTCAAACTCCAGGTCAGATATCTCCTACAAAACGGAATTTAGAAGAAATATTTCCTTGGCAATTGCCTCTCAGCTGATTTCTGGCGGAGAGTACACTACACCATCGTCCTCTAGATTAAATTTATGTTTGAAAATAAGTAAATAGAATCTAAATAGTAAATATTAATTTATATTAAAGTCTAAGTAAATTAAGTCTTAATATTAAATATTATTATTAACTTAATGATTACTCATGTTTTTTCTTATATAACTTAAGTATATTATTATCAAAGGTTTTTCTATAGAATTTGTGTCTAATAAAAAATTTACTCCTAATCTTTTAACTACTTCATATGGTCTCTAATATGGGCCTGAATCTTTTTCCTAGATTCTAATTTCACTAACACTAAATCTCCAAATCTTGAAAATCCAGGCAGGATCGTCATATTATGATAAATAAAGGTTGCCAATTAGGTTATAATGCTGCAGTTTTAATTCATCTAAACACTGGTTAAAGTGCTCTGTCAGAATATTGACAAAGAATAATGTTTTGTTTTACAATTCAAAATTAATTCTAATTTATTCAAAATTTCCCCGTGGTATTTATACAAATTTCTTTTGGTTCCAATTCAATATGTTTATACATATAGTTGCTTAGTGTTACAAAAATTAGTATTTCTTTTCTTATAATTTAACATGTATTACAAAACAAATTATTTACAAATTTCTGTTATTAGTGCGCACATGTTTACTGTTAAGTGTTCTAACTGAATTATTTTGTCAAGTGTTTTGTTACATTTGTGTGGTCTGTTTCTTGTTGCTATTTTCGTGATTGCTTGGGGTTTTAAATTACATTAAAAATTTTTTAAATTTATTACACAGCCCTGCATGGGTTTTGCAAATAAGATTGCTCCAGATGTGTCCGAAGGCATTTTGTGCGCTAAACACGAATCTGGTTTCAAAAATTTTCCATCACGTCAGGTTTTAGAGAAAAAGGGGGTTGAAAACCCTAAAAATAGCGTTTTTGGCCATTTTTGAAACATTGTAGAGCTCAACACTGACGTGCTAGAACCATCGCTATTGTTAGAAATTGACAATTTATATTTGCTCTTTAAAATGAGCCCAAAGCCAAATTGTTTGCATACACCCTTAAAGTAGGGGGTGGGTTTATGTCAAGGGGTGCAAAAGAAAAAGAAACACATTACGGAGATCCTTAAAAATTAATCAGATTTACTTGAAAATTGTTACTCGGGGGTTTTTGGGGCCGCTGATTACAGATCTTCATTCAGATTTAAAAAATTCAAAATGGCGGATCCAATATGGCGGTCGAGGTTTATAAAAATTAATCAGATTTACTTGACCGCCATATTGGATCCGCCATTTTGAATTTTTTAAATCTGAATGAATTCTAATTTCTATCGAAAAATAATCTTCAGCGATTAGACCTAATGCTGGATTGTTGATACCAATCCCCATGATACCCAAGAGCGTCTAATGCATTAAGAAAATTCACTGTTTGTAGTTGGCAACTGATCCTAATTTCTATCGAAAAATAATCTTCAGCGATAAGACCTATTACTGGATTGTTGACACCAATCCATATGAGATCTAAGAGCATCTAATACATTCAGTAAATTCACTGATTGGAGAAGGCTGAATTCATCATCGGTCCATATTTCTTTAAGATTACTGTCAACGGCTTGAATGGCTTGAATTAGATGATCTAGACAACAACGAAATGTGGTTTTAACAGAATAATGCAACACAGTTTATGCTACATTGTATTTTCGCATGTGGAACTGATGTGAAGAGGCAACTGAGATCGATCGAGTCGACTCCGTTAGACTTTTTCTTGTGGGGTTTTCTTTGGTCGTAAGATGTATACAAATAAGCCACAAACCATAAATAACCCATATCACTGGTCAGATTCAACCTGATTTATGACTCATAGAGAATGAGATATGATGAGCTACGTTAAGAGAAGCAGTGGCATCAGTAAGCCTTTCACTGTCAGTGGCAATAGGTCTTTCACTGTCACATTGTATATTCGCACTTGGAGGTGATGTGAAGTGGCAACCTAGCTCGAGCGATTTGGCTCCGTTAGAATTTTTATTGTGAGCTTTTCTTTAGTCGCAGATATATACGAATAAGGCACAACATAATCCATAGCATTGGTCAAATTCACCCTAATTTATGAGTCATGAAGAATTAGACATTTCGGATGTGCATCCATAGGTCTTCCAAACGAATGCAAAACTTCAATGATATTTCACGCACAATTTATTTTATTTAACTTTAAAAATAGAATGCGCTTAACAAAGATCCTATACGTCAGTTGTTTTATATTTTGTATTTATCATACTGCACATCACTTGCACATACTTGGCTTATATTTTTTAATTCATCATACTGCACATGACTTGCACATACCATTAAACCATACAAGAGGGAGTTGCATAATTGTGGCGTGTGGCGTAAACTTTTATGGTATTTTTTTTTTCATAGTACCATACGGCCAATTAATACCTCAACGATGCGCGTATTAAGACATCTGCCGAATTTTTGGGAAAGCGTTTGCATGTTGAAATGTTTAAAAGAAAGCACTTAATTTTAATTATCTTAATTAACATTTTACATTCCATTTTAGCATTGTTTACAAGTTATGAAGAAAAAACAAACAGAAAATTTGACTATAGTTTTGCAAATTTTGGAGGTCGATATTACAGAACATATGGAATGCCTATTTTTGTGAAACTTAAAAATTTTTCCGATGGATGCTACTTTAAGTTATCTTGTTATTAGCCATACGATAATCATATAAGAGAAGCATGAATGAAAGAATTATAAGCAGTGGGAAAAGTACTCGTATAATTCCTGATAAGATTAGTATACTTTAAGATTAAAATGTGTGAATGATTTCCCGTTAAATGACGTAATTTCTGTTTTATTTGTTCTATTAACGGTTGCTGAAAGGGGAGACATTATTACAAACAGAAATTTTCTGTTAGTGGAATTTACCCCTTTGTTTTTAATTATTACTATTTAACTACATACATATTTCATACGGTAAGCAAATATTCTTTAGATTCTATTTTTAGGTAATTCTTAGGTATTGTAAGTCATTTTCTGTACTTTCCTTTAACCCTGGACGGTTACTCTTCATTTTTGTACATTAAGGTTACTCGTCATTGAAGCGACGAACATTTTAATCCTAATTGATTACTGTTCGTCGAATCAACGATTCTCATTTACTCTTTATCATATAATTCTTTTATTTTTGACCAAATTTCGGTTGATAACGACAGCTTGTAGTGCGTAAACGTACTCTGGTCGCCCATTTTTGTACAGTAAGGTTACTCTTCATTGAATCGACGAAGAAAATAAATTTTTTTTTCGTCTACTGACTGCAAGCTTTCATTATCAACTAACGTTGTTGAAAAAAATAGCGAAATTTGATCAAACATAAAAGAGTTATATGATAAAGAGTAAATGAGCTTCGTCGATTCGACGATCAGTAACCGTCCAGGGTTAAAAAGATTGGAGAAGAGTTTAACAAAGTTCAAGAGTCGATTATGTTATAAATTCAAACACCCTGTTCATTACTTAATTGAAATTAACAAGTTTAATAATGCCTTATACATACAATGGACAGCAAATGTCTAGGTACCCCAATATGTGCAACCTATTTTAAGAATTTTAAGTAATAATTTGTAAAAATAATTGAGGATTTTTATATTTATTTTATTAATTAATTTCTATATCATAAGAAAACAGAAAATATTTTTTGATTTTTCACAAACCATAAGAAAAATAAGGGAAACTTTCTGATGACTTTATATCTTTGCAACCGCAAAAGATAGGTATTCTCAATACTAAGAAATTTAAAATTCAAAAGGATCAATACATTAAAATTTTATGCCCCATTCCTCCATTTAACTAATTTGACATTGAATGTACCAGTTTTGTTAAGCGTTTCCTGTTCATATTTGCCGCCATGAGGAAGTTTTTCGGTTGACTTTTGTTTCAGGTTTAGCGACAACGTAACTGTTCTTAAAAATCATCTCCAAAATACTCTCTTGGAGTCATAACAGGAATTTGTGCCTGTGTGAAATTTGGTAGGCAAATCATATCTTCACATTAGCAATAGTATGATTGGGTTCATTGATTCAAATATATTGAGGTACCTAGACTTTTGCGGTACTCTGTATATCATTTTTTAAAAAATAAAATATTCTTACTTTTCTTTCAATAGCAATTACATCATCATTAGATATTTTATGATATATTTATCCATATCCTATGTACTTATGAAATGTCTATGGTGCTACATGTATAACATTGGTGAACTTTTCGATTTTGTTACTGTTGTAACAAGTTGTATAAAGTTTCCAATACTATTATAAAATGTATTCACGACCATAGTCATGAAGCTAAATTTATAAACTTTTACCCTAATAAATAACACGGTGGGACAGTCAAAATACACCCATAATGACATAGTGTGGGTTGTAATTTTTGTTGAGTGGAACTCAAAAATATTCTTCTTAGATTTCTCGAACCCTCCAAACTTCTTTTATTTGACAAAAAAAGTATTTTCGATCTTTTCACACAAAATTATTGATTACCTAAACATTTTTTAACCTATTTTCGCAATCCAAAGTTTTTTGAAAAGGGGACAGATGAGCCTTTAAAATGGTACACATATGGTTCAAGCTTACATGTTATGAGTTTTCATCGGTTAAACTTTTGATTTTTTTCAAGTTTAGTTATTCTTAATTGCAAAATTTAATTTAAAAATATAAAATAAGTGCTGAAATTCTGAAAGTGCTTTATCTTATGAAGAGATTGTCACTTGGTTTGATCAAATAGAACAAAAATTACCGTAGTACTAATTTTATAGTATAGTAACAATTGTGTTATATTTTTTGAATATGTCACGTCAAGTTTTGATGGATCTTGATTGTTTATTGCAAAATGTGTCTATTTCAAGTTTGCACGACTATCAGAAGTCGGCTAATATTTGTGTTTTTTTTTCAAATATTTCTATTTCTCTTTGCGGATACGTTGGTGGTCGCTTAAATGAGAAATTGACACATTTTCCGACAAACTATCAAGATCCATCAAAAATTCACAAAATTTTTGATCTAAAAGTTCATTTGAAAAAAATATATATGAAAAATATAACTCGACTGTTAGACTCTAAGTAATACGTTAAATTTTGTCCGATTTAATCAAACGAAGTGTCAGTCTCTTCACAAGATAATGCACTTTTAGAATGTCATCACTCATTTCATATTTTTTTAAGTAAAGTTTGCTACTACAAACGGACAAACTTGAAAAAATATTAAAAAATTTCACATTTTACAAGTTTACCTCATCAAACCCCATAGCATATTAAGTTAAATAATATATACATATATGTATATGTTTTAAAGGCTCATCCCTCTCTTTTCTAATAAAGCTTACATTTTGGACATCGGTTCAGAAATGTTAGTGTAATCAATAAATTTGTGCGTAAAGTCAAAAAAAAAAACGGATTTTAACAAATAACACAAGTTTGGAGGGTTCAAGAAATAAAAAAAAAATATTTTTGAGTTCTACTCAACAAAACTCACAACTTACACTATGTCATTATATGGATGTATTACATTTTTTTATTTTGTCACATAGTGTAATTTATTGGTCAAATATCTATAAAGATAGTTTCACAATCTTTTATGACACCTATAATAATCGTCGTCCAAACTTAATGCTTTTGCTTTATATACATCTGCTTTCTTCCGGTTATTGCTTTTCATTTTATTGATATTATTACTATACAATAAACTCAATAACATTGCTGTTGTTCAACGCAATATTCCTTGGTCACATGTTTTTCCTACTAATCCTTAACATTAAAGTAAGTGAGAGGATGAAGCTAATTTTTAACTGCCACTATCGCTGTGGCTAATACTACTCCTGTTGCTTTTACACAAATTGTTTTCTTCGGCAAGGGTAATAAAAAAAGTTGTTACACAAAAAAAAAATGCCATGTGAAGCAGTTAATACTGCTGTGGGAAGGGTTTACTGACTTTCTGAGTGTTTTTAATTGGATGTCAATATAAACAATATCAATACCAAGTTAAACAATGATATTTGTATTGGTCTTTTAATTTAATATGATTTTTACTAAATTAAGCAAAAGAGAAGAACCATTTAATTATTCCTTATTGTTACAATTAAAAAAATTAATTCATATTTCTTTATATTCGTGATGTCTGATAGGCCAACACCTACCTACTAGACTACGGTGACTTCTTATCATAGATATTCAAATATTGTATATTTGTTTTATTTACATTTTTAGTTAAAAATTTAAAATTTTGAAGTTACTAAAATCACGTTATAATTTTAAACTTAAATAACGATTTATGCTGATGAGGTTAATATATTTGGTTGTTCGGAAAGTAATTTCGTTTTTTCCCGACAGAGGATTTAATTGTATTTTTTTGCATCCAACTTCACACTTAAGCTTATGCTTGACAGCTCATATAGCAAGGCTCGTGTGTGAAAAATTTCAATTAATTCTATGTAGTATTTTTTTGTTGTTGCCCTTTTAAATATGGAGAGCGATAAAAAGCATTTTCGACATGTCTTACTGTTTTACTGCAGAAATGGTAAAAATGCTGTTCAAGCCAGAAAAAAATTGACCGATGTGTATAGAGAAGGTGTGTTGTTAGTACCCCAGTGCCGGAACTGGTTCTCTAAATTTCAATCCTGCAATTTTGATATCGAAGATGCATTCGCTCGGGAAGGCCGGTTGAAGCTGATAAAGACGAAAAAAGGCATTAGTTGTTGCGAACCGGTGAATAACAACACGTGAAATCGGATTGAGGTTAAATTTTATCAAATTCAACAGTTTATGACCACTTGATTGGTATTATACGAAAAATGTCTTTCATTTCTACAAAAAAAATTAAATTACTTTCTGAACAGCCCAATAATAATAAACAAAACAATTTGTACTAATAGAAGTAAAAACAATGTTCAGGTATGTTCTGAACATCAGAAGGATTCAAATCACAAAATTGAATTTAGGGGTGTTCTGAAAATCACTATTTAGCTTTTCGGTGCGATTTTATATATAAGAAAACGTTAGAAAACATCTGATTTTTGGTTTAGAATTAATGACACTTTTTATGTGCCGAAAATTAGTTACTTACACTTACATAATTGGTCTTTAACAACCCGATTAACGGATTTCGGCCTTCCGTAACACATCATTCCAGGCGCCTCTGCATCTTGAGCGCCTACACCAGTTGGTCATACTAATCGATGACAGAGCTTCCTCGATTTGGTCCTTCCAACGGATACAAGGTCATCCTCTTCGCCGACTTCCGCAGAACCCCGCATCAAATACCCGTCTCGACGAAGCATCCTTCCCCATTCGAAGGACATAGCCGAGCCAGCGCAGCCGCTGGATGTTAATACGCTGCACAACGCTTATGTCGTTGAAGAGCTCGTACAGCTCACTATTGTATCGGATGCGGTAATCATCGACAACTCGCACTGGACCGAAGATTTCACGTAGGACTTTTCTCTCGAGAGTGTCTCAAGGCTGCTGCAGCAGTGCTTAATAATGTCCATGCTTCTGCGCCATAAAGAGGATGAGCGTCTTGTAGAGTGTTAGTTTTGTCGTACGAGAAAGGTCTCTGCTACTCAATTGCCTATTGAGACCATAGTAGCACCTTTTGTGATCCTGCGATTGATCTCCAGACTGACATCATTTTTGGTGGTATCGGCGGAGCCAAGATAAACAAATTCCTTGACTGTATAAAAAGTATAGTTATCGGCCGTAATCTGAGAATCAATACGCTGCACGTCTGTACTTGTGGATAACATATACTTTGTTTTGCCCTCATTTACTGCCAGACCCATCTTAATAGACTCCTGTTCAATAGCACTAAAAAATGTGATAAAAAAGCGAGTGAAAATAAACAAAAATTAACTGTTCAATACAATGGGTCAATTCGACCTCCGGGTACTGTACTTGTCTTAATTGACAAGTACACGTCCTCTAACTTTTCAATAAATGTAAAAAATATATTCAAATACCTGTAGCTTTACTGTTATCACTAAAAACAACAACCTTAACTAAAAACAAAACTTTTAACTAAAATAATTAAATTTCACTGGAAATAGTTAATTTATAAAAAAAAAATTGTCTTTGGTAAAAATATGTTGCTTATCTGGCAAGCTTACATGTATTTTCAAAGATCTGAAACAGGTGATAACTAAAAATGAAATGGAATATCGCAAAACCATATACTAAAATTTCTTGATGAAAGTGTCTAAAATTTTTTCATAATTTTATAAATCTTTTGGTGCGATCTTGTTCGTTTTACTATAAAAATCAATAAGAAGAACAAACAAAATAAACTGGCTGAAAAAATAAGCAAATGATCTTAAATCGACCAACATTTAACAGACCGGTTTATAATCAAAAATATTGCAAAAGTAATGCGCCCAGAACAGTTTTTTTTCACTTTCAAAAATAGTGATTTTCAGAACAAGCCTGGTGTTGAGTATTGTAATTCGAAAATAAGTGGCCAAAGACGAAGTTATGCCCAATATAGTATGAGCTTATTTATTTTGAACTTCTATCTAACTTTCATTCTCTTATGGTATTCACTTTATAAAGTAGTTCATGATGACGTGCGTCTTCAATTTCTCGAAAATAAAAGCAAAAAAGACACGAAATGTCCACTACATGGCATACAGTTATCTTTGTTGCTTTACATGTTTACCTGTCACCCTATATACACTGAGCGCCAAAAGTGAGTAAACACCACTGAAATAATTCAATTCATAGCGAGAAAAGTAAATCAGAATAGTCGAATTAATGTCCAAAAATAAAAATGTATTTTACTTATAAAATGTTAAAACAAAAACAACATTTCAGGATAAAGAAACTTTTTATACTTGAGAACAAAACTGTTTTATACTTAAGAATAAAAGTGTTGACTCACTTATGGCGCTCAGTGTATATCTTTTTGCGATAGTTGTCCAAACGTCAGTGTAGTGTTCGTAAACAGTTTATTGTCCTGGCTACCAATATAAACAGCAACAATAACAGCTAACAACGCTTAACACAAATACTCATAGACGTTCACACAGAGCTTTTAAAAAAGAATGGAAATGTACATGTGTAAGGTACATGTGCATGCAGTGTTGCCACGAAAACTGAAATTTTTTTAAACATTTCTGAAATAAATTTTTTTTCAAATTAAATACAAAAGAGTAAAACAAGTAATTAACGCTGATCGCAATTTATCATTATCATGAAAAGAATTAAAATTTATGTTCCCAATTCCATTATTTGCCAAGAAAAAAAATTATCAAAACCGGAAAATCTACACATTGAAGAATAAATTACCAATTTTTGTTACAAATAACGAAAAACGGCAACACTGTTTACATATGACATTCGTTTTATATTGGTTTGGAATACAGTTGGTGTGGCGGCAGCAAAGGAAGAGGCCGACTATACAAGCCAAGTCGTTATAGACTGAGGACAATAAATAAATGTAAACGGAATATGTTGAATAAAAAAACACATATGCATGTTAATATGTGTGTGTGTGTGTGTGTGTGCATAACCATACAGTGATAAATGTAAGTGTATGAATTTAGATTTAATGCCTTAAAAACATTTCAAAGGATATAATTTCTTTCATTGCATTACTATATTCTCACAAGTTATTGTTTCTTTTAAAAGCATACGAATTTCGTTGCCGCCGTGGTGTAGTAGGTAGTGTGTTGGCTTATTAGACAATGGTTCAACACCCCTGGCTCAGGCATCTCGAACAGAACGAATTATGGAAAAATATTTCTTCAGCGATTTCCCCTCAGCTGATTGCTGGGTAAAACTCTGAGAGCAAATTACAAAATTGCCATTAAAAGTTTCTCAAAAATCTGTCATTCGGAGTCGACCTTTAACTGTTGGTTCCGCCACTGTTGTATAAAAATAACGTACTCAATATAAGTAGTGTGAGAAGCTAGTTTGTAATCCTAAATAAATTATTGTAGTGGCCAATTACGAACATATGTAAACTTTAACTACTTGAATAATAATATTAAGTGCCAGACATTTTGCATTTTACCAATTTTTTTTTTTTACGAAAAATGTAAACATTTAGCCGAAAATATTTATTGTGCACATTTTTGTTTTGCACTGTATAAAAGCTTTGAGTGTGCCTTCAAGGTCTGGAGAATATGAAATTATTTTTGTTTGTAATGAAAGCATATGTAAAAGTGTTAAAGGATATCAAGTTATCATAACATTATATCGGGTTGAACATCTGTTCGACAAAAATTCAATAACGGATACACACAACTACGTATGGACGATATGGTAATACATATTTAGTGTAACGTTGGGTAGACAAGAATATTTGGTCTGTATATTTGTGTAGACAAGTATGTAGACATTTTTTATATCGTTTATGTTTTGATGGGATTATAGTATGGGATATGCAATAATGAAATTTACTCATGGCTTTAAGAAATTTTTCTAATGCAAAATAACAAATATTTATACACTTAATCTAATAAAAAAGCAAGACAACATAACATTTAAAAGGTGACAATATTTTAATGCTTTAGAATGCTTCTTCTTTTTATATATTATGATTATGCATGTTCAACTGACTAGCAGACCTTAAGGCTAAAAGTGCGAATAAAATTATTAAAATATTGTTACGTGTTTACCTTTTTAAAAACATTTAAAATATGAGTTCGTTGATTGCAAACAAAATAAAAATAAATTTGTGTTCAGTTTCAGTTATACTCTTTATTGTTCGCACTACCTTTGTGTGCCACCGTTTACAACTTGAAAATAATTTGCTTTATTCGTTATTCTTCTTTACACTTCTGTTCGCATACACAGATTTGTTAGTGTGCTCTGTTCGGTAGATCTTTACAACAACGATCTTCAAACCACGACTCTTTTCTTCACACGCAACGCGTCTCACACAAGCAGCGTTGCCATTTGCCAAGTTTTCCCTTTTATCAAGTTTTTTGATATGCGAAAAAGTTTTCTTTAAAGTTGTTTTCTAACAAAACAAGTTTTTTCGAAAAATTCAAAATTTTAATAAATCAAACAATAACAAGAAATATTTACATTTTTAAACAAAATATTGTGGTATAGACCCGGGCAAAAGTAGCAAAGAAACACTAATAGAGGGCGCCGGCCTCCGGTGTTTCCTTTAAAAATGTTGATACTTTTGTAGAAACAAGTTTTTTGTTAAAAAAAAGTTTTTTTTTTCCCAGAAATAAACAGGTATTTAAAAAAAATACTGGCAACGCTGCACACAAAACTGGTTGGATTCTTACTACTCGTTGCCTACTTTGTCTTGCCTTTTTATATGCCTACGTAATCAGTCTGGCGAAGGTACTTGAAGTCGAACGTTCGCGGTTTTGCGTTTTCGGGAACTCTATCGCGACGTCCTTGTTGTTTGTGTACTTTGTTCACATTGATTGTTGTTGCGTTCTCGCTTACTTGTCTATCTCCTTTCATACTGATGTTGTTGGTTTACTTTTAACAAGTTTGTTGTACTTGTTTGTGTAGCTTTGGCTAATTTTAATGTTAAATGATGTACACCGTTTCCATTTTCGTAACAATATTTTATTGCTGGAGAAACATACAATCACACTTACACACCAATAAACCAATCAAATGAAACAAATTAAATTTCAATTGTTCTCAAGTGATTTATGAATAAACAGATTGCAAACGAAGAAGAACCAAACAAAGCATAAAATACGATAAACTGCTTGAGGGAAATGTTAGGAATATTGAAAAAAAGGTAATAGAAACATTCCGGAGATAAAATTAAATAGATAGAAACAAACAATCACCTTATTCAGACATCCCAATCAATTTTCATTTCTATCGGGAAACATTCAACATTGAATATTATTAATTTTTTTGTTGCCATTTTTTATTGTTGTAGCTCTTGCATTTTTAAGAAATTACTACCTTTACGTTAGGTGACAGACAAGTAGTGCTCATTTGAAGCTGGAGTAAAAAATTGTTGCTAAATTTCATGTTTACGATGTGCATATCTAATGCTACAATTGTATATACACTGTCCAAAAACAGTTGTTGTTTTTTAAGGGATATTTATATGAAAGAAAATCTCATAAAACAGTTAAAAATGATTGTTCAAAAAATTTTTTGTATTGCAATAAAAATTCAAATGCTTTTTTATTTGAAATTCTTTGAACTAACGGGTAGAATTTCCTTTGTCCGCAAAAACTTCTTTTTCATAGAAAATTCCTGCGTTTGTGTTTTTCTTCCGCAGCAGATTTGTAAATAAAATTGCAATGAAAGGTTTCTCAAAAATCTGTCAATCAAAGTCGACTTTAAATTGTAGGTCCCCCAACTCATGTATAAAATTAACGACACACCCACGCAACGTAAGTGGATAAGAAGCTAGGTCGCAATCCTGTCTGAAGGGTTGTAATGACTAATTATGACATATTATGTGATGTTATATATTTTCATATTCATTATATATTTTACATATTGCATGACGTACGGACAATTGTTTGAGTCAGTGTACTTAATAGAAGATGTCACAAAAGAGTATCATTCAAAAACGACACGAAAGCCAAAAAAAACATCAAAACAAATATGAATGCATGTCCGTCGAAGCATTTTCTGTTATGCTGCCATGTTTTTGGTAAAAAGTGTTAAATTTCACTTTAACATATACTAAAAATCCTCAAGTATACTTGAGAAAGAAATATAAAAACATAATACATGTAAAAGAAATCTATTTTTAATAAATCTAGAACTACACCCATACCTCACTTTGCGTTGTGGTTATGTTCCAAAAAAACACGACGCAAATTGAAACGACGTAAAGTGAATTATGATTTTCTATGGCGAACCATGTAAAGATCGAACATAGGTTCCAGGGTTATGAAAATACTACTTTTTAAAAAGAAAATTGAACAAAATAAACATTTAAAAATCAAAAATAATATAACAAAAACAAAAAAACAAAATTGGGATAATTTTACCTTTTTCGTAACCGGAAACAGCCCGTAAAACTGTATAAAAATGTATTATTCTCTTTTAAAAAAAGCACAACACACTAATTGAAACTGAACTCTAAAATTACAAAAACAAGGTGAAAATAAAACTGTATTATTTTCAGTTATAAAGTGAATCGCCAAGTTTTGATAGCATGGCGCAATTATAAACAAAAGTCATGCCATCTTTTAGAAAAATTTCCAGAAAATAAAAATTAGAAACTCGAACGACACATAGTGGGAATTAGTACTAATTCAGCAGTGACGCAACTTCGAAAAAACGCAAAGCGAGGTATGGGTGTAAATCAATTTACATTTAGTAGGGACACATAAATATTGTTACAACGCTGAACAAGCTAATTTTAATGAAAGAATTGCACTAATTCATGTTCTTACCTTAAGGGTTATAAAACATTATTCTGTAGCGGGAATTCTAAATTATTTCAAGTTTCACCATGGAGTGGCTAGATAACGATAAGATGTGTGTCGCCTTAGTAGGTTCTGTGGCTTATTAGACGTGAGACCAACACACAACAAATAAAACAACGTTAAATAAAAAATGGCGCGTCTGGTGAAAGGTTTGTTTATATTAACACTAAATCTACCGACACTAAAAGTATTTTTATACCTATTATTATTTATTTAAAAATTCTAATGATTTGAAATTTTATTTCGTATACATTGGTCATTACTACCCTTCAGTCAGGATTACGACCTAGTTTCTCACACCACTTAACGTAACGAAATGTGAAAAATAATTTATTCAGTGACATTTCTGGCAAAAACTCTGAAAGTAAATAAAATTGCCATGAATAACTTCTCAAAAATCTGCCGTTCGGAGTCGACAAATTGTCGGTTTGCTTAGTATTTCAAGCATAAAATTTTTCGAGTGGAATTCAAATTTCATTGACAAATATTGTTTGTACATTAAAAAGTTTTATTTGCAAAATTTGTAGGGCAAGTCGCAATAAACCTTTGGGATACAAAAAACATATTTCTCTTTCTTTGGCTTACAAAGCCGTATATAAAGTTTTCTGTTCTTCGACAAAATCGTAGGTTTAGGTTAGAGGACGTGTACTTTCCAATTGAGACAAGGTCGAATTGACACTTTGTACGGAACGTTCTTAAAATTGAAGGATAATAGAGCGGATAGGAAAAAGGAGAGGAAGTAGGAAAAGGATAATGGGAAGCGAAGGAATTACACAGTCCAAACTAAACAAAAAGGGAGAGCACGACTACACTTGTAAAGCCCTAGCACTTTTCAACCAGTTCAAGCTGCTAATGAATCTGCGGAGAGACTTGATGCCGGCTCTCGACACAGAATAATATCTGTCAAGAGTAGGATTATATCTACTATACTGTTGCCAAAATACTTATGGATTTCTTTGATCAGAAAGTCAAAGCCAGGGGTAAACACTTTCGATACCTCTGAACAACAAATGTTAATTTAATTAGATTTCAATTACAGCTTAATTAAATTTTTCGGTTGTAGATTTCTCCACAAGAACAGTTCAATTTTAATTTTAAATATTTTAAAAGTAATAGGAGAAAAAATAGATAATAAAAAAATGTAAATTCCTAAACTTATTTTATGGGGATAATCTTGTTTCTCCCCAATAAAATCTATCTTCCCAAATATATACTTTCATCTCTATCTTCAAAAAATACATCAACATTCTGAGCAAAAATCTCTAAATCTGACAATACTTTCTGCGGAGTAAAGGTTGATTCACATAAAATCGGTCATACTTAGTATTTTGACATTAGCAACAGACATCCAAGTAAAAACGTAACGTTGAAGTTGACAGAATTAGTAATTTAATATGTATTGAATTTGCTTGCACACGACAAAAAAAAAACAGAGAAAAAAGCAAAGCAAAGCAGCTGACATATATCAGCATAGTAGTCAACGTAAGTCAAAAGTTAAAAGTTGTCGAACTTTATACGTTGCGTTGGCGGAGTTGCACCGAATGATACAAAGCATATAAGAAACATATATTTCAACTCTGCTGTCAGTTAGAAAAGTTTAATATATACGTATTTATGTATATATACAGTTATGATATATAATTTTACGATATAAACTAGATAATTAATAATGGATGACATCACTGGCGACGGCAATTGTTGCTTTTATTACTTTAGGTTAGGTTAGGTTAGAGGACGTGTACTTGTCAATTAAGACAAGTACAGTACCCGGAGGTCGAATTGACCCAATGTACAACGTCCTAGTTCCTCACACCACATATGTTGTGTGTGTTAATTTTATACATGAGTGGTGGGACCAACAGTTTAAAGTCGACTCCGAACGACAGATTTTTGAGAAACTTTTTCATGGCAATTTTATTTGCTCTCATAGTTTTTTGCCAGAAATCTGCTGAGAGGAAGTCGCCGAAGAAATAATTTTTGTATTTAATATTGATATCTGGCTTGGGGCTCGAACCCTGACTTTACGTCTAATAAGCCAACACACTACCTACTAGACTACGGCGACTACCTTAATTACTTTATTATAATTCTTTTTTTTTTTGGAGTTCTTTAATTTAACATTGGCATCAATATTTCTACGTTTATTTTTAAACAAAAATTCTTGTGGTTCTGCATAAAAAGAAAGTGTGAAAAATGGTAACATTGAAGCGGAGTTCATGGTATTTTTCTCAAAATTAGTAAACAAAAGAGTTAAAAAAAAGAGTTAAGTTTTTATATTAATATTGATAACGAACGATATATCATAGTTTATTACTGAAAGAAAAATCTCCTAGCAATTTTTTTTCACAGACAAATACCGATCGTTTTAATCTTTTAAAATTTTAGTTACATAATCTACTTGTCGCATGCCAGATAAAACAAATATTGGAATAAACTTTAAATCTTTTTATTTGAAACAATATTATTATTATTACAACACATTCTTTTATTAAGATTTTCCCAGAGGTTTATTTTTCTATACAACAATTTATTTTAAACTTATACAATATGTACCATACAATGTTTATAAAAAACTAGTCATTTGAAATATATTTTCAAAAACACATTTAATCACATCTCTGCCTGAACGTTTATGCAAATACCATATATTGTATGCCACAAAGTAAGAACAAATATTTATGCATGCATCGATATCAATGTATGCATGTATACATAGAATAAATGTGTGGCTACGTATTCATAAGTTATACTTATCAATCCTTAATTCTATATGGCTATTATAGGCGCCTCAAATGGGATTAAGCAATTTATTTTAGATTTGTTTTCATTTTTAAATTGCACACCATTCATCTAGAATTTGCTGTATTTTATAGGTAATTAAATAGTCACACATCTAAGGCTTAACAGTCTATGTCAAAATAATAGCACTATTGAAGCAACTTTTATGTAATAAATTATAAATTTTGTGTGCCCTGGTGGTCCAGTATGTAGTGCGCTAGACTATTAGCGTGTTGGTCGTGGGTTCGATTACCACCAGAGACTTTGATCTGTCACATTACACCGAACATAAGATCTAATTTACTTACATACATGACATAATTGGTCATTACAACCCTTCAGTCAGGATTACGACCTAGTTTCTCACACCACTTATGTTGTGTGTGTTAATTTTATACATGAGTGGTGGGACCTACAGTTTAAAGTCGACTCTGAACGACAGATTTTTGAGAAACTTTTCGTGGCAATTTTATTTACTCTCAGAGTTTTTGCCAGAAATCTGCTGAGAGGAAGTCGCCGAATAAATACTTTTTGTATTTTTATTTTGATGTCTGGCCTGGGGCTCGAACCCTGGCTTTACGTCTAATAACCCAACACACTACCAACTAGACCACGGCGACTTCAAGTTACTTAGCCCAAGTAATTAGATATAATTTGTAATTGTATTGTAATAAATAAATATGAATAGTATGCTATTTTTTCCGTGAATGTTATGTTAACAGAGACTGTTAAGCAAACGTAATTGATTCATTGAAATCTTGGAAGAAAGACAGAAAGAAAAGGCCAAACTTTTGAATTCTACAAATACAGACATTTTGAGAGACAAAAGAATATTATGCCCCAAGTATATGGACTAAGACTACATATTCTCTAGAGGCTTAACGATTATAGTGTCAATATTAGGCTATAGTCAGTTATATTTCCAATGAAACCTTGGTTAGTGGAGTGGTGGCGCCAGAACCCCTAACAAGCGTACTACTAGATCGATGAAACCAATAATGATCAAGCCGGTCTACAACCAAAATTTAACCCTAGTTCTTTGAAACCCAGCATGTCAAGAGATTAACAGATATATTTGAAAATATCTGGAATAAGCGGACTTCATGGTCTTAAGTATTGTACTTCGATCAATTAACTCAAAAAGGACTTCAGCATCTGTTGTTATACTATCAAAATAATAAAAATATTTTGATGGCAAATCTGCCAATCATTTCATGAAGCAAGAGGAAAACTCTGTCCGTTTAAACGGTGAGGATGATAATCTAACAGGCACGGAATCCTTCAGAAAACCGAAACCAAAACCCTATACAAGACCATACACGGAGCAAGCATTTGGGCAATCATTGACATCAATAACGGCAGTGGTATCATATCATCAAGCAATTGGAGATTGGTTGTCGTCCCTACTTTAATCGGCGCGTTCACAATAGAAACAATTCAGTATCAGTCTCACATCTGACACAGATCAGCAGTATATGACTGCAATAGAGTCGATCGTAGAAAATGACATGGCTCAAAAACGAATCTATTCCACAAAGGTCGAATATCAACAGATTTTACTCTATATCTTGGAAATATATTTTTACAGACAAAGTCACCCAAGTACTCACTAATAGAATTTCCCGATTATTGCAGCAGTACTCAGTCTGAAGCAAAAGCTATAAGTAGTATGTGCATTCAGTATCAGAATACATCGATGATATGTAGCAACATTAACCGATTATATATACCGACATCATCTGTAAAGCGACCATTGGATCCCTAGAAGGTATGTGCACAACATCTTAAAGTGTCCAAGAATACAAAGTTTCTTTGGCGGTGATAACGAAACAGTAGATAATGACATCAAGTGGGTTCTTACACATGGGATCATTGTAAGTAACAACAAAGCTAGCGCAACTCCAAAGGCTGGTACAACAGAAAATTCGAATGAATTCATATTTGAAAATGACACTCCTTTGCAGAGAGGCAAACAAGTGGTTTTACATAAACTTTACTTATTTGCAAAGTGTAAATGATATATACACCATACTTGAACAAAGATAAAACTGGCCCACTATAAATATACACAGACTAGATCTGCGTACACACGCCCAAAAACTGAAACATTTTATAAAGCTTCTGCAAAAGCGTTAATGACGGAGAAGAAGAAGAAAATAGATCAGAACAATTATTTTTTTGCATGACTTTTATAAAATCCATAACTTTATAAAGTAATTGCAAAATTCCACATAAATTTATATATAAATAGGCGGAATAGGTATAATTCAAAGTTAGTTTTGAATCTAATCTAAAATCAGTTTTTATCAACATACTCCAAATTAGTATTGTTACGTATTTACCTTTTTTAAAAACGCTTAAAATATGAGTTCGTTGATTGCAAACAAACTAAAAACAAAAATGTGATTAGTTTCAATTAAACTCTTTATTGTTCGCATTACTTTTGTGTGCCACCGTTTACAACTTGACAAATACAACAATAATTGCTTGTTCGCTTTTCTTTTTTGCTTACAACGCAGATCTTTTCAATGGCGATCTTTAAACCACGACTATTCTCTTCACACAAAACTGGCTGAATTCTTACTACTCGTTGGCTGCTTTGTCTTGCCTTTTTATATGCCAACGTAATCAGTCTGATGAATGTTCTCGTTGTATTTTGGTCACGTTTCTTGTTGTTGCGTTCTCGCTTACTTGTCTATCCCCTTTTCTTTCATACCGATGTTGTTGGTTTACTTGTAACAAGTTCGTTGTATTTGTTTGTGTAGCTTTTGCTCATTTTAATGTTAAACGATATTACACCGTTTCCAATTTTCGTAACAGTATGAATATACGTGCTATTATTTCGTTTATATGTTTGTGTAGTAAACACTGTGTTGGTGTTATTTGTGTTTCAGTGTTTTGAAAGGTATTAGAGTGATGCAAAAGAATGACTTAAAATTTTAAACAGACTTTTTGTTTAATAAAGCGGATGTTATAAAAAAGCCAATTTAATTTCGATATAAACAAACGCCTGCAGTTTTTGGAAGATCTCTATTTTTGATATATGTTTTAATAAATTTGTATCTTTTCGATCAATTCGATCTGTAGGTATATGACTGTTTGGGCATTCAGTCTAAATCAAAGTTTTATATTTTTTTAGGCTATTAAAGTAACGATGGCTATACTCTTACTTTAGATAAAATCGATTACTAAACAATTGTTGCTACTTTAATGACAACAACTGCATTCAAATATGTTGGTTTTTACGTCTGCCATGATTCACAAATAATTTCTTTTTATTGATGCTGTTATTGCTTGACACATGTACAATATATAAAACACAAAATGTCATTGTTTACAAATAAAATATGATTCAATGAAAACTGTAATTAAATAATGAATATTAAATTTAAAAATATTTTCTTGATTTTTTTATCTGCTTCTGTTGTGGCAAACGTTTACATAATAAATTATTTATTAGAAATGAGACTGAAAAAAACTTAAAATGATTTTTTTACATTCAATCCTACAATTTTTAGTAGTAAATTTCAATTTATTTATTAACACTTTTTGAAATTCTTTATAATCTTGATTTTTGGTTTCATTAAAATTGAAAATAAAATTACAATATAACTTTGATTACAATATATTCAGTATAATTTACAATACGTTAAATAAAGAAATAAAAATTTCCAACATAATTGATATGATTTTAAAAATTTATTGATTTTGCCAACAAAACTTTAAAGGGGTGTCGTTAATCATTTATGTTTTATTTGTTGACTCTGCAAAATTCTCTACAAAGTCAATAACATGTATTGGCAATATACATATCCGGGTACTTGAAAAATTCTAAGCTTTATCGACTTTTTATTTACCAATCATTTGAAATTTAAAAAAAATTAATTTTTTTGAATTAAGTAGAATAGCAATTGATTTCTTTCTGTTTCGTAGTTTATATAATAACAAATATATATAAATATAAAGACATTATCATATATTAAATTTACTTCTGCGAATTGCTTGTGAATCTGCTACTCTATAGCAAAAATCAATATTACGAACTATGCCATTATTAGTTAAACTGTTCAAAAGACGTAATCTGCTACAAGCGAACATACAGTGGACAGCAAAAGTCTTAGTACGGTAATATATTTTTTTTTAGCAATTTCATGAATTTTAGCCAAAATTTGTACTAAAATTTATAGTTTTTATATTTATTTTAATAATTTATTTCTGTTTTATTATAAAACAAACAAATTTTTTTTGTTTTTCACACAACAAAAGACAAAAAACTAAAACAAAAACTAGAATATTCAATGCCAAATAGATTAAATGAAGTCCTTAAACTTAAATGTAGATCGAACCTTAAAAAACTTCATAATTCTAGCTTATTTATCACTTTTGATACATACTTGTAGTACATGGAATTGTCACGATTATTGATAGATTTGTTAAAAAATTTTATATTTTAATTCATTTTAATAAAACTATTTATTTATTATTATTACATTTATTATCACTTTTGTGAAATTTGCGCCAAAATTTTTGAAATGATATACATTGGCAGGGTTTTTTACGTAAAAATCAAGCACTTCATGTCAGCTTGGTTTTATTTCTTTCTAAATTGTAACAATTTGACGTCTAGCATCCTGCTTTGTGGCGATTTATAAGTTTCCAATTGTTTAGATCGGGCAGCTTATTGTCACACGCGTCAGTAACTTCTCAATTGAGGTCTGACTGAAAGCTGATGGTACAAACCATTCTTGTGATTCGTTAAAAATATTTGTTGTCAACGACATGTGAGGTAAAAAAGTTTCCCGTTGCAATAGAACATCGATTTAACAATAACAATTTTCTCTCTTTGATTCCTCTCTGGTTTCCGGGATACGGGTTTCCCCAAATACTGCTGTAAGTAGTAGCTACGCACGTAGCATGTACTTGAATCTAAAACTGCCAATTCGACTTCGGTGCACCACGAAATTTATTACGAAATATATATCCTTAAATTAATTTCGCTAACAATCATTGCAAGTATTCCGTCATTATGTATCAAATTTCAATTAAAATCGCTGGAGTTAATTTTCAAATTCCACAATAAAACTAAAAAGTTTTTGAATTCTGTTGCTAAAAATTTTAATTTGAGATGAAAATATACCAAAAATAAACATAAGCATCATTATTTAAATATATTTTCTTTAATTTTCTTACCTTTTAGGCGAACAAAAAATTAAATTTTTAAAAATCTTAATAAAAATGATATATGGGCTGCTCTGAAAGTATGATAGCTAATCCCAAACTGTTAATACAAAATTATTTCTTACATAAATCTACAAGTTGTGTGATAAAAGTTTTATTGAAATGGTTAAAATTTTCTAACAAAAAATTAAAATAAATATATTTTTTTTTTTAGAAAAAAAATCGTTTTCATTCGAATTTCAAAAAAAGTCTTTAAGCATGATTATTAAAGGCTGCAAGACTTTCAGCTCATTTTTCGAAAAGGCGTAATAGGTGTAAATATATCATTATAAAAGCGAATGATTCTGTTATCTCATACGTACGTAGTTGACCGAAATATTATCATCTGTAATAAAACATGGGGCGAAACACATTTTTCTAATGTTTGTCTGTCACGTGAGATAAATATGAGCAGAGCAGTAAGAAAGACCCTACAAGATTTCAGGAAACATCTGCTGGCAATTTACGTGAAAATTGGTAATATTTTTTCATCCCAAACTACTAAAGGCAGTTTGTTCTGTTCCAAGTAGTACCATCCTTGGCGATAAACACCCTGTTTTCATGTTTCTTGCTGCCAATACTTTCTTCAGTTCATAAGACGAGCTTCTATTTTATTCTTCAAAGTCTTCAGCAGCAGGAATATTACACACATAATTAATATATAATCGGTCATTACAACCTTTCATTATAAATTGGAAATGTCTGACCTGAGGTTTGAACCTTGGTCTGACGTCTAATAAGGTAACACGCTACATACTAGACTACAACTACTTCAACCAATGTCAAGAACATATCAAGAATAGAAAATTCAATCTTTTCACTTTCGTCCACACTTAACTTTCAATTCTTTCTCAAAAACTATAAATAATGTATTATTTACGATAAAACTTCACAAGATCTTTGAAAACTTAAACAAATTGCATACTCTACACATGATACATAAGCCAGAATTACGAAGTTTTTGAATTTTGTAACCGCTGTTTGAAATTTTCTTTTTTATTTGGTTTAAAATAATGGCTAAAAAATACTAACGAATTATAAAAATATCAGGCATCTAACTTTTTCTACATTAAAGTTATGTAGTCTAAAAAATTGAAATGTATCATTTTTGATACAAAGCTCGATCTACGGCTAAGTTACCACCAAGTACTAGGTATAACATTTTAATACATTTAGACTTTGAATTTTAAATTATCTCTCATTTCTTCTTAGGGGTACCTACATTTTGGCAGCGCAAAATAGCGCCAGAGTATTTTCCTTATTTTTCTTTTCTTTTGTGAAAAACATAAAAAAAATTTTTGTTTTAAAACAGAAATAAATAATGGAAAAAAATAAATATAAAAACTATAAATTTTTATACAAACTTTTGATTAACATTCATGAATTTTCTAAAATATATTGCCGTACTAAGACTTTTGCTGTCCACTATATATAAATATCGAAAGACTGGCTGCTTATTAGATGGTCTTTAAACGTCCGCTTTATGGTACAATACCGATTCTGTCGCTAATGTGAAGATGCGATTTTCCTACTGTAGTCCCCACAGGATTAATGCACTCACATAGCCCTGATAAGACACCAAGAGAGTATTTAGGTCAATTGAAACCCTTGCTCACGTGCGAATGATGGCAAATACCAACAGAATACACTCAATGCCAAATATGTAGATTAAATGGAGTGCCTTAAATATCTTAAGGGATATTTAGCTAAATATTGGGTGAAATATTTCAATATATTGGGCTCTTGAATTTTAAATTTACTATGAGTTGGGGTACCCACACTTTTGCGGTTCGAAGATAGGGAGTCACCAGAAAGTTTCGCTTATTTTGCCTATGATGTATGAAAAATGTTGAAACTTTTTAGTTCTATTATAAAATAGAAATATTTTAATAAAAAAAATAAATATAAAAAAATGTATTATTTTTAAATATTATTGCTTAAAGTTAATGAAATTGCTAAAAATATATTGGGGTACCTAGAGAAATTTATTTTTTGAATTGTATTAATTTCTCCGTTCAAACTTATATTCATTTTAAAATCACAAACGTAATTTTTTTTTGCTTTAAGGCCTTTTACCATTGACATTAGACAGGACAGTCAAATTAATAAGTATCGTCAAATTAATTAATACTCTTAACACAAAGCGCACACGCATTCACATATTTACAAATGCAGCATCCATTTGTAAATTACAAAAGCTATTTGAAGCTCTAAATATACTAAAAATAACTAAAATTAAACAATAAACCGTGTATGAAAGTATCATTATTGGATTGCAAACTAAAATGTAACGCAACTACTATCCGTAGAAATAGAGACATACAACTGCAATCGTAGCAAATGTAGCCACAGAGAGTGAAAATAGTAGGAAAAATATAAAATTCTGGCGACTAAAGCCAAAGGTGGCCTTAAGTAACAATTTTAACATGAATATCAGTATGTAAAGAATATACTATGCGTGTACGTGTGTATATTCACGAGTATAGTTATAATACAATGTATTCGGCTTGATATTAAGAGAGTGTGTCGGTTGGTTCGCGGGCTGTCGTTCGGGTTGTATGGTTGATGGGCTGATTTACTCGTTGGATAATTGTTTGTGTTTCTTTTTGTAAGAGTACCTGCAGGTACGTTTAGTTTGATGGCCCCTCTTTTGTATTTATGTGTAGTTTGGCTTCAGTTTTGTATATTTTATGCCAAAAATTTCCAAGCCGTCATGTTTGAGGCTTACAAACTAACTTTTTAAAATTTATAACAAATATTGACTATGAAAATAAGGTAAATGGTATGAGGGGGTTTGGTCATGTGTAAAATTATAAACATTCATGTGGTTAAAGTTTTGTAAAATAATTTTAAATTAAATGAGCACTTCTAGCTGAATAAAAATAAGTAGTCTTTGGAATAATAATTTGCAGTATACGAACACAGAGTGGGGTACACAAATATGTACAGTGCACGCGCGCTTATGTGAACACCGCTTATATGAACACCGCTTAATGTGAACATTTTTTTTGCTCCATTGACTACTCTAAAAGATGATAAAGTGTAAAAAGCCCTATAATTTGAACAGATTTTTTTTTAATTTGAAACGTTGAAATTCTGTGTTTATTAGTTGCGGGAATTCCCGTTTTAGGTGTACATACATATATGTATGTGTTAGTACATCATCTTGCATATTTATTCTTCAATTGCTATTGATACTGTGAAGAAAGTTTGTGAAGATTAAATTATAAAATGTGTCCTAAAAAATTCTAAAAAAATAAAAAAAATCATAAATAATGATTTTTTTTAAAAGATGGTTTTAAAATTGTCGGTATTCGGAAATGTGAACAATTCTCAAAAGTCCACAACGCCATTTTTAATTATTTCACATTAGCGAGCGTGCACTGTATATATATATTTTTTAGTTATTTCGTTCGCAAATTAGTATTTGTTGCTAATAAAACTCATGAAGAGTATTTTGTATTAAGATGTATTAAATGACACTTAGAAAGACTTAAAATGGTAGACATATAAAATGTTGGTGAACAATACAATGGACATTATTAAAATAATGAATAGATTTTATTTTTCTTTTTTTTAGAAAGTTAATACATCACATAATAAAATTCTTCTATTTTGTAATTATATTGTTTTGAAATTTTAATTGTATATGAAATATATTATTTCAGCTCTTTTAGCCACTGTCAAAAACCAAAGAATTGTCTACATATTTTATTGTTGGAAAATATTAATAGAATTTATATTCTATCTTTGTGGAAAAGATGCTCCAAGGTTTCAAAATTGGCTGACATCCTCTGTGGGTCACAAGACAGATATTGCCTGTCATCAAGGTCATCAAGAAGGATTTTTTAAAGGATCGTGTTTTCATAACTGTATTTAATAGCTGTAGTGACAGACACAACCTTGCTGAACTCCATTTCTAACTTCAACCGCATCATGCTAAATTCGGTGTACCTTATTCATACTTGTTTAAATTCCCAAGAAAGCGAATGAGTTTGTGAGTGACTTTTCCATACGACAGAAAGTTTTCCAATTCCAACGTGATTCAGTTTTTTTGCATACTTTCTATTGACTTGGTTGACTGCAGGCTTTATGGGGTACTTTATCCAATTTGTCCTTGTTTTTGAAAATGTCACCCTGTCGAGCAGAATTCCACAAAATATGATGGTTTGGAATAATTTGAAAACAAAATCAATTTGTGAATATTATTTGCAGTAACACAAATGAATTTGATTGAATTATACACATATCTCAGCAACGATCCCTCACAAACGATTTTAAAGCTATATTATGTTGTGTGTTTGGAGTGAGTTGATTTAGAACTTACCCATTATAAGAATTTTTGATAGTATAAAACGTACATAATTGATCATTACAATCCTTTAGTCAGGATTACGAACTAGTTTCTCACACATCTGATGTTGTGTGTGTTAATTTTATACATGAGTGGAGGGACTCCGAACGACAAACTTTTGAGAAACTTTTCATGGCAATTTTATTTACTCTCAGAGTTTTTGCCAGGTAGTATAAAATGATCATATAATAAATAAATGTATAAGTTGCAGTATACATTTATTAATAATTCATTTAACGAAAACGCATCTGTGACTGCAGGAAAACTATAACAAGCGTGAGATAAAGTTGTTAAATTCCAAGTACATACATTAAAAATATCCTTTACAATGGTTACAGTATATTTCATTTCATTTCAACGTTTTGAAATCTTAGATTCTAAATTAGGGTTTAAATTAACAATACCAATGGAAATATTGATATATAATTTGAAAGTCTTCGTAGGAAATACTATTTGATAGTTTTTAAAATCCTTTAGAATTTAATACCAATTGTATTCAAATAAAAGAAAAACTGAATTAAAAGAGCATTTTGCGTGACAGTAAATGTAAACATCAGATAAAATGTTTATGCAATTAGTATTATTGTTTTAATTTAATATAATAATGCAATTGCAAATAATATCATTATTATACTAAATACAACTGCTATTAAGAAATATATAATTTATGGTGTAAAAAGTAAATCAATAAATATAGACAAATTAAAATTAGACAATTAGACAAATTAAAAAATTATACCATAAGACGAGAATTCGGTTTCGACCACTACGAAATATGAGAAAACATCCAAAAACTATGAGAGGTTAGGATGTAATCTTGACTAAAGGGTAGAAATGACCAATTAAGTAAGTACGTATAAATACTATTAATATATCGGCCATAATAAGAGCGACTTTCGAACATTAACATTTGACAACAGCCAAATTGTTGAAGTTACATCTGTCAAATCAATTGTCATTTATTCCATCTGATTTGCCAAAACGCCATGCTTTGTAGGTTTGGTCAAAGCAGTTGGATTAGTTGGAAACTTACTCTAATTTTCAGCTATGAGGCCAACTCCTGGATGAATGGGTATGTAAACAAACAAGATTGTTGAATGTAGGTCGATACCTGTTTGTTGGGGACTTTAGGCTGGCAACTTTAAAGTGGAGAACTATTATTCAATGATTACAAATGTCTTTAGATCTAAATTCGATGGTCTGGTCATCAACAACATCTGATATCAAAAGGACTCTGAGTGCTACACGGATCATTCCACATTGGATATCTTTCTGGCCATGAAAATCGATTTATCCCCTTAGACATTTTCTTGTGCAATTTTCTTAATTCGCAGATTCGCGAATACGCCACAGTGGCCCTCATGTGCCAGAATCATGGCAACTTAGACATTTCACATATAACTATATCAATGTCGATGTATTAATTACATTTAAAAAAAGGAAGCACTTAATAAATGACCCTCTATAAAAGACCTCTTTTATAACTTTTTTCAATTATACTGCAAATTTATATTCTTTTTCAGACGTATTTGGTCGCATAATGGATTTCCTAATTATTTAAGAAGTCAACGGACTTCGATTCTTTCCAAAGTTAATGCCAAATGTTGGGTATTATGACATTAATGGCCACTACAACCCTTTACTCAGTATTCGCTGCAGCTACTCATACTACCTATGATTGTGTGTTTATTTTATCCATGCACCGAGGAACTTACAGTTTAGCAGTAAAACTGAAAAGAAGATCGGAGCAATGTATCAATGATTTGCGTTCAGTTGTGGAACATATTTCTGGTTAAATGGTTACATCAATAAGTAAAATTGCCGTGCTTGAACTAGGTAAAGCCCTCAAGTCGTTAATAAATCAGTTCCATTGAAATTACTTGTGTGGTGAAGCTTGAGCCCTAACAGTATTATCGGATCTTAATTCTTACAAATTGTGCTGCCATTACTCTGAATAGCAAAAGTAATCGAGCTATGCTAACTAAAGTTTGTTTCAAAAATTTATCATCATAAATCAAAATCATTTTAGCGACAACTTTCTTTCCAGGAGTTATTCTTTTCAATGGAATCTATTTCGTGGTCTACTTTTTAGGTGGGAATGTGATTTATTTATTGCGACAAACCAAAAACTTTTGAACATTCGAAGTCAAAATCTAAGCGATCGTTGGCTGTTTACGCCGAGATTTAGTAGAAAAAGTAGTAAAATTAAAAATTAAGAAAAATTTAACTGATCGAATAACCATTCGGTTAGCTGTTTGCTTATAACAAATGAAACGACTGGAAACAACGAGAAAGAAAATGTCAATAGCAAAGAACATATCTGTGGCATTAAATAATATTAGTCGTAATTTCGTGTTTAAATATATTAAGGGGTTTGTCTAAAATAAATTGTGTTTGTAAAATATAAATGCGTATATAGAAATTTAGCTGAGTGATAGATTTTGAAGAACATAACACAACAACAACACTGCAAAGACAAACGTAAACAAAATACACAAACAACAATGACGTAATCAACGTGAATTGTGCGAACAATAAAGAATTTAATTAAAACTGAACATAAATTTATAATTTTTTGCAATCTACGAGCTCATATTTCAAACGTTTTTAAAAGGTAAAAACGTAAAAATACGAAGAAATGCTTATAAATTGTCTAATCTTACTCCATGTGAATTTAAATGAAGTCGACGAGTGGCTTAATAGCACTTACCAGCTAAATAACTAAAAGAATCTGCTGACATAATATTGAATTCATAATAAATTGTATTTTTTCATTTATTAATTTGACATTTCCAAAAATTTAAGTACATATTTAATTATATTCTGTATTGTAACTACTAAGTCGGTTGGAGAAAAAAATTGATTTTTGTTTAATCCAGAGGCATTGCCAGAATCTAATTTGTGATTTTAATTGCTTACTAATACTTTACCATTTACCATAAATATTTTTTTTACATTCCCCACCAATAAAGAAATTTGCTAAATACATATTGCATAATTCAGACCGATTTTTTATTTAAACTCAAAAATAAAATTTTTAGGAAAATTAAAATGCCATCGGCATGGACATTCTTCAATTAAAAGGGGATAATGTCCTCGAGTGATAGATATGTATATTTTTTCTCTTACACCATTGCACACTGGTTTCCCCCATAGGGGGAAAAATCACAGTTTTTTTTTTCTAAGCTTTATTGCACTAAATTTATTGACAACACTCTAAATTTTATGAATCTAACAAATTTTGTTGTTTTTTTTTTTGCGAGATTTAATATTTGCGTCATTTGAAAGTGGAGGTATGTTTATATTGTATATATTGTGGGCGCATAGTCCTACAAAAAAACTTAAGTTTACTTAAAAAATTGTTCGTGTTATTTTGGCAGAAGTCTCCAAAAACCCAACAAATATTAAATTTTAACTTGTTTTCTACTAAATTAAGTGATAAAAGTTGCAAAAATTTAAGCCCATTAAAAAATCCCTGAAGAATACTTTTTTGACCTTTTCAAAACACATGTTTCTTAAAAACTAATTTTTCTGGTAGACTTTTAGTTATTTGGCCCTCATCTGCCCACAACTTATTATACATCAAATTGTAAATTTTTTATCCCTCTTTAAATTAAATAATATTGTGGCCGCGGGTTTTTGCATATTTTCGCATATGGATGCGATTTGCATAGTCATCATACGAAAAATAATAAAAAACACATTTTGTTTTGTACTATATCTTTTTAAGAACATGAGTAATAGGCCATTTACACTACAGCGAAATCTAGTACTTATGAGATTTCGAGCCAAATCTGGTTGATTTTAACTAGATTTCCCATACAAAAAAAAAAACTACTTATTCAGTAGATTTCGGCAAAATCTACTCAAAATCTAGTAAAAATACAAATGCAACTATTTGTTTTGCCAAATAGTACTTAAAAATACAACGCTGAGCAGGAAAAAATGACATTTCAATTTAAAAACAAAACTTTAACCTCTTCACGCCCTTGGCCACATATGTGTACGTTTAATTTTTTATAATCATAATTATAATAATAATAAAAAACAACAATTTTATAGTAAGTTATTGACTACCAAATACTCCAACAACAGAAGTAAACATTTTACCATTTGTCTGCACTGATGATATTATTTCCGACCCATAGTTAGATAAATAAACAAAAAAGTGAAATAATTCTTTGGCAATCTGTTTTAGTGGATTATATCAACAAACCGTTAATATTTGAAAAAAATAATATCAGATGTATTTAATGTAATAAGTTTTACCATCACTACCTAAAAAATCTAAAAGATGGACTAAAGTGAATCCTGGAATTAGACTGGACGGTATGGGTCATTATCCTAAATACAAGGAACTGGAAAATCCCCCCAGATGTCACGATAAAAATTGTGTAAGACGAACTCTCTACATTTATGAGAAATGTTAAGAATATATATGCCTGATATGCCCGGAATGTATGAAATCATATCACACATAAATTACCATTAACGCTCAGTGACCACAAATGTGGACGTTATTCCTTTTTGTGAATTTTCATTCTTTTTTGTTTTCTGAATTCCTATTTAAATAAAATTAAATACTTTAAAAAGAAAACAAAATTTAATCATTTTTTTGTCACCATAAAAAAATCGTCCCTGAAGAGGTTAAGCATAACAAATGAAAAGTTTGGCGGCTTTTCGATGAACATTACATATGAAATATTAGGAACATCTTGCTCCCAGAATGACCCATGACGAACCTGTATTAAAGTGCGGTTTAATATTTATATATTATTACATATATATATGCTTATATGTATATATATGCTTAATGTCCTATATTTTTCATTTTTGTTTGGTATTAAACTAAATTTGGAAATATTATTATTTCTTTTAAATTTCAGTCAGCTGTTTTTGTTATTAAAATGAAATCTTGCTACTGTCAAATAAATCCAGTGTAAACGATCTAGATTTTGAGCAAGATTTGAAATATAATCTACTAGATTTCGCTGGAGTGTAAATGGCCTATAAAGAGAAATAATTTTTTTTAATGTTGTTATCTTAGACTTTATATTGCAATTTTGTGGCATTTGATACAGTTATGAATTAAGACAAAACATTTGTTTAAGAAATTGTTGTTTTAAACTTTATATTGCAATTTAATTAATTGATTTCGCGATAATGTTATACGTTTGGAAAATATCATTATGGAAATTAAAATAGAATGTTTATTCTGTCAATGCCAATTTTCTAGAATGTATGTGCTTGATATTTGGAGTTCCACAGCTGACCTGAGCAATTTAAAAAAAGTTTTAAAAAGTCTTTGTAAGTTGATTGGTAAACTTTGGACTAAAAATATCGCGCACTGTTACAAATACAGACCTTTTAAGTAGGTACTTTTTAAGTTCAGATCCATGTATTTCTGGAGCCCGAAACATACCAACAAAGAAAATAAGTAGTTTAAGTCAAGGAGTTTTAAAATTGCTTAAAATTTGATATATATTAATACCTTATTTTGCTTTATTATCTTACATTAATTTAATAATAACTTTTACTGAATTTTATAACTTTTAACTATAATGGAATAAAAATTTACAAAAATATTTTAAAACAAACGAATTTTCATACTTTATTTCAAAAATTCTTAAAACAAATTTATAAGCCAATTAACCCTTCAGAGATCAAATGGCTACTTTAGCTACAGTTGTTAAAATTTTTTTCTAAAAAATTGCATGCTTTAAGCTCTTAGGACCACCATGCTATAGACTGACCAATTTTGAAGACCCTAGCTTATTGGGTTTTAGAGATATTGATTTTTGACCGCTTGTCCATATAAGGGAAACCACTGTGCATTGTTTCACTTGACACACGTTAATATCATCAATACACAACAGATTTTTATTTTTTGTGATATAAAATCTGTTGCAAGATTTATAAAAATCTGTCTTTGCCATTTTTGGGTATTCAATTATTTTCTATCACAAATAGATGAATTTCACGAATACACAGAATGATCTAAATACCACTTATTCCGTTTGCCAACATTAAGGAACGGCGATGGAAAGATAGTGAATCATATCACCCACACGATTATATGAAATCCCTTAAAAGGATTAGTAAATGATTGGAAAAGTTTTAGTGGAACTGTGTTGTTGATGCAGCATTTCCCTTATATACCTATGTATGTATGTTTGTATGTCAAATTCATATCCAAATGTATTACACATGAGCTGGAAAATAAAGTGAAATCAAGAGAAAAAATTCGGATCCAACATCCAGTCAACAGCCTTAAATACTTATCGTAACCTGTTAACTATCATAATAATAATAATAATAAAAACAGCACTTTATAAAATTAGTTTGATTTTCTTTTCCTCAGTAAACATGCACACGTACATACATTCATATATGCTACATTCTGTCTTAACTTTTTTATGTTGTTTACACACATTTTACAAATTCGTAGTGTCAGCTCACATAAATATGACTTTTAGAGTTTTTAACTTTTTATGGATTAAAAGTGATAAAACTGTGTAAAAATTTAACCTAGTGTCAGCAGTTAATATTGATTTTTAATACATATATGTATGTGAGTGATATTTTTTTAAATGATTGGAGAATGATATAAAAAAAAGTTGTATTGTATTTACAAAAACAAACGTTGTATGGTTGTCTTTTTGTATGTTTATTTGTATGAGTGTGTATGTATTATATTTACACTTGTTTGAAAACTTAAACTATATACATATACTAGTGACGGACGATATACATGCATACATTCCTATTCAAAAACACTCGATGTATCTTACCGATCAATTGATCAAAATCGATAAAACATCGATCCTTTCTTATTCGATGGATCAAAGTAAAAACTTAATACTGAGTCAAATGCCATTAAAATTTTCAAATTTTGCATGTTAAAAGAGGTCTTGAATTCTTTGAATTCCCTTTTACCATTTAATCCATTATAATTTAATGATATATATACATCTTTATGCAATATTCTGTCAAAATTTTTTCTAAGCCAATGGTCTCAAAATGGTCTTAATTTTTGGAATCTGGAATAAGAAATATATTTATAGGTTAATGGTTTTTGTTATTTGATTTTAAGAACTTACATATGATTCTGGATCTGCAGAAATTAGGCTGTTAACTCTTTCTAAGTCTTCAACATTTAAAATAGGAAATCGGGATCTTTTCCCACATGTACGTTTTTTTTGATAAGTTGTTTAATTAATTTTTTTAAGCTATCAACATAAATTTTTGCTTGAAGTTAATGGCTTTATGCAGCCCAACTGAAATTGTTCCGTTCAGATGATATATGCACCATTTCGTATGGTAATTTGCTATCTTCTCATGCCAACATTCGTCGTTCACAGGCTTATTTGAGACGAATTGTTCACCAACAAAATAATTCGCCGGCAACGGGAATAGATGGTGGCAGATGCATAAGAAGCTTTCAATTATATCCTTAGCCATTCTTCGTCGATTACTTTTCAAAATACCAAATTAATTGGTCATTACAACCATTCAGTCAAGATTACAACCTAGCTTCTCATACCACCCATGTCGTATGTGAAAATTTTATTCATAAGTAAGTGAACAGTTTATAGTCGACTTCGAACGACAGATTTTAGGACTGACAATTTTATTTACTCTCAGAATTTTTGTCAGAAGACTGCTGAGAGAAAGTCTGTGATAGGGTTAGGATACTGAGAGCTTTTCTATTGCAAAATAAATTTTAAAACAAAAAGACGTCAAAAATAAAAAAATTCATTTTAATTTTGTAAACGTTTTACATTGATAGGGAGAAAGAAATCAAAACTATTTTTAATAACAATAAACATTTCCTCATGCTAATAATTTCACTGCCACCATTTGCGCCATCCTCAAATGTGGCACGGAAATATTCGAAATCTGTCACTGGCCGTCTATTTCGAGAGTGATATGCAGATCGATCAATATTTTGATGATGGAACCATTTGGCGTTGTAAAGTCAACAACTTGAGCCATTAGTGGAATGTTATTCAAGGATAAAAGTCGTTCAAAATACTAATACTGTTGAAGCAATAAAATAAAATGATTACAAATAGATTCTCGTTAAAGTAATTAGCATTTCCTGAACATACATACGTATTTGGGTACCATTGTTAAGGTTATAGGGTATTCTATCCATATGACATCGGCTTTACAAAAATTAAAATACGGTAATAGAGTTCCCTGGAAGACATAGTATTTATACGTTAATTTTTGTATTACATTCAATGTCGGTAATACTTCATTCTTCATCAATAGCCTTGTTTCCGATCGTGGTTTGCTTATATGTTACAAGGCACTATAAAAAAGATCTAAATTTTTCTAAAATATTTTCTAAAAACTCACCATTGTCCGATTGTAATGAAAGGACCATATTGTAATGCCAACATTTTTTCGTATTGCTTGCTTGCAATTCAAAATGTTCCGCTGCTCTTGTTATGATTTAACCAATTGAAGTACATAAAATCCAACTGATAGTTATCTCGGCCAAATGGGCCTGATTCGATAATAAATGGTTTTGATTTGTCAAAATAATATTTCACAATAACCGTTTGTCCGTTATTTTTAAATGTGATTTCATTTGGTAGAATGCCAATACCTATGGATTCTATGTAATATTCCGTTTTAATATATTAAAGTTATCATTATTGATCTTATTTTGATGTTTAAAAAACACACAATTCCTCGGAAACATAAGCTGGAAGAGTTAAAAAATTATACATGAATTGAGAATATGAAATGATCGATTAATTTTTATTATGTGGTTTGGGTATCCTACTGAAATTTCATTCCCTTAATTTCAACGGATTTGGGGAGTGCATGTCTATATTTTACTGGCCATAACAATCCTTCAGTCAAGATTACGGCCTATATTCTTACACTGTTCATGATGTTAATTTTATGAATGGGTTTTGGCATGTAAAACTCAACATTAACGCTGAATGGCTTATGTACTAATATTTAGGAATATTTTTCATTGGAAATAGATACTTCCACATCTATTGTTCCTAAACTTTTGAAAATAAAAAAAAAGATGAAATATTTTTTTTCATACTTTTTTTTAATGTGTTAGAACTGAAGTCCGAAGTTAGGCAAGGCAATCACACCTATGTGGAATTTAATCCTATTAAACTTACCTACTTAATTGTTCAAAAGTCAGCCGATCAAGTGGAAATTAAGGAAAGAAGGCCACATATAGCGAAAACGGTGTTGTTTCAACAGTTTGCACATCATTTTACCCACGAACTAAAGTTTTCGAATTGCTACATCACACATCTAGATCCAGATCACAGGTTAGAAAATTTTAATCTTCATGTAAAGGTTTGTTAAGACTGTTCTGAATGGCAATTTTTTTTAACAAATCTAGAATGCTTTGCAACAGCCCCATGTACCTTAAAGAATCGAAAAAGACGTAAATATTTTATATATTTACATATGATACAGACAATTTCAATTATAAACAGAAAAAAGAGTTAACAGTCGAATATGTAAAGAAATTTTTCCAAATTGGTTTTAAGATTGGCTCATTTTGGTACAGCCCTCGTATTTAAATTTTTTCAAATAAAATAATTTAAATGTAAATGTAGTTATTAAGGATATAATAACGTAATTCTGATAAATATAAAAAAATATTATGCCACGTATTAATATTAAATAGCGAAGGGACTATTTTGGTTGTACAAATGTAATTAACTTAATATTGAAATTGTTAATAACAATGTTATGGTGTATGAAAAATATTGTGTAGCCATAATACTTTTATAAGCGTTAAAACTGGCTGTGTCACCGTTTGAGCTGGTCTAATGTAGTCATAAGTGACAAACTTTTCATCGCAGTTCAACATTCTCCACACAATGGAATATAAGTTTCGGCTTTCAAAAGAGAGAAAAAAATAACCCAGCGGTAAAAATACCCATTATGTACTCGCTTATCTAAGCGATATTTCGTGGCTGTCAGTGGTGATGTTTTCACTTAGTTTCCTACTTAGATTTAACATAAAAGTGTCATAGGCTGCCACATCGGTGTGCTCTCGCTTAGAATGTAAGCCACAATATCATTAGGCTCTATTAATGTTTCACTTACATAATAAGTGGAGTTCTAAGCGATGTTGATGAGATGCCTATATAGACTATTTAGAAAGTATTGTATGTAGATTACAGTCCTACTTGCATTTGTAAGTTAAAATATCAGCAAATAGAATTTTTAATTAAAAGAAAAATATTTTTTATTAATACAAAAATTAAATTAAATAAATACGAACTATTAAACATCGTTAATAAAATACTTCAATACAAATTCTTATTAAAAAATTACTTTATATGGAAAAAATGAAAAATGGTGAAAATTGTGCATATTTTTAAAAATTCTAATTTTGTTTTTTCTACTCCCTTGATTTTTTCGAAAAAAATCTGTTTTTATACATTTTAAAGCAGCGCTGTATTTCCTTCTTAAATATTTGAAGAGTATAGCCATCTTTCTTTACAGCATCTGCGAATGAAAAATAGTAAATTGTAAGTATTTAACCCTTTGACGACCATAGGCAAGTATGCTTGCACGGGTGTTTTTGGCTTATATATTTGCCCAAGTTACAGATAGAGCAAATATGTTAGAGAATATTTTATAGAAGAAGATTGGGGCAACAAAAATGTAGTTCAGTGCAAACCCCTATCTGGCTCCACTTGTACTCTACGAGGCTCCAAATTTGGACAAATAATGGTCTTTATACCGAGGGCTACTACAGGGTAAAAATAGGGCACAAGGGGATGGGAGTCAATTATGTTTTGGATTTATCCTTTGTCTATCAAAAAAATAAAATGAACAGTTTTGGATAAACTCCAAACTGCCTAAAAATAGTCATTCTATGTTTGGCAATTATGTTTGCCTATGGGTTGAAATGAAAATTATCATTCCTAAAAACTCCAGAATTAAAACCTTTAAATTGTCATTAAATTTGAGCTTTTTTTAAGCGCGCCTGTGTCTCATGATAGTGGAGCAGTCCAACCTATATGCTTTACAAAAAGGGCGTATGTTCACTTTAACCGTATCCGAGTTTAAGGCTTATATGCGTATTATCATACGTATGAGCTTAGTGAAACTCCCATCAACACGTCTGTATTGGTCAACTGATCCAACATTTCACCAAGCTCAGATTGCAGGAGTCATGCCACGGGACTGACTTGAGGAAATTACAGCCAATCTTCATTTTTGCGACAACAGTAAGGCTGATGTTACTGGCCGTAGCTACAAAATCCGTCCAATTATAGAGCACATTAACAAGGCTATGCCTGACGCATATACATTTTCCAAAAAACTCTCAATTGATGAACATATGGTAAAGTTTAAGGGACATAATGCCATGAAACAGTATATGAAGGAAGGTGTTTATATGAGTCAGAAACTGGATACTTGTACAATATTGACATTTACACAGGAAAAAAACAATTTGTTGAACACGGTTTTGGCGAAGCTGTCGTCCTGCAGTTATGTAAGCCACTGGCAAAAATAGGGGTTGAAGTTTATTTTGATAATTTCTTTACAAGTCTAAACTTAATGCACATTCTTCAGCAAAATGATATAATGGCATGTGGAACTATTCGATGTATTATTGTATTTTACTTTATATTTTTAATAAAAAAAAACTGTTCTTAAATCATGTCTAAAAATTAACAATTTAGGATAAAAAGATTGCTTTCAACCCATAGGCAACTATATTTGCCAAGCGAAATGGGGGACTTAGAGGCTACCCAGGAGGGCAATTTTTTTTTTCGTCATTTTAGTCATTAATAGTAATTAGGCCACAGATTCTTAAAATAAAACAAAAAGTTAAATCGCTTCAACAGAAAATGTTTGGTCGTCAAAAGGTTAAATGGAAAAGTGTAAAAAAACATACCGTATACTGCATCATGAAGTGACTTGAATTCTTTGAATTCCCTTTTACCATTTAGTCCATCATAATTCAATGATATATATACATCTTCATGCAATATTCTGTCCAAATTTTTTTCGAAGCCCCCTGGTCTCAAAATGGTCTTAATTTTTGGAATCTGGAATAAGAAATATATTTATAGGTTAATGGATTTTGTTATTTGATTTTAAGAACTTACATATGATTCTGGATCTGCAGAAATTAGGCTGTTAACTCTTTCTAAGTCTTCAACATTTAAAATAGGAAAATCGGGATCTTTTTCCACATGTACGTTTTATTTACAAGTTGTTTAATTATTGTAGTGGCTTATATTTGATCAACTGAAATAATTAATATTATTTAAAAATTAATAATTCTCCCATTTGTATACCAGTACCTAAAATACAAAATGTTCTAACTCTTTACAAATGTTAATAACAATATTTAAAAAATTAACTGAACACATAACATAATTTCAAAATATAATGAAAATTGCATATAAATTCAAAGTTTCACTATTTCTAAAATTTAAGTATAAAATATAAAATGCCGTTTTAATATTTCTGTGAAAGTATGTAAATGTAAGTTAGGACGTTTTGGGTTATCTCTTTCTGTTATTAGCTATATTATATTAGCTTTAATTACATACCTTTTAATTTATCCATTTCATTTTCAATTTTTTCCATCTTTTCTAATAAAGTTTTTTGATTATTTATAATTTTTTTAAGCATTCAAATTTTCATTTTCATTGTTATTGTTTATAAAAGTTTTTTGTGGTATAATTGACATGCTTTCATCAGACCATATCAGACCTTGATTTTAATGGCGTTTCAAAAAAATTACTTAGTGAATTAAACTTTTTCCCAACAGCATAACATTCATCATTTTCGTCTACAAATGATCTTATCAGAAATGGATCTCCGGGCGATACAGAACATATATTATTTGGCTTTTTTGTTGTTAATAAAAATAAATCGGTAGCAAAAGATTTAATCACACCATTTTTGTTTCGTTTTATTTCTAAACGCTTCCTTTTTATAGGATATTTGTACATACAAAATTGATTGTTCAGTTGTTGTAAAATATTTGTTGGACTTTTAATTTTTTTCTTTATAGTATGAAGAAAATTCTCAAATTTATAAGCCGAAAATGTTTGAGGATGACCCATATCACGGACGCTTTGGGAAATATGTAGTAAATTATGGATGTTTTGAGTCAATCTTTTTTCAGGATATAAAGATGTGAAATGTTCTACAAAATCTTTAAGCATGTTTTCGGAAATGTCAATTTGTTTTAAATGATTAGCTTCGGAAAGTAGTAGCCTATAGGAACAGTGAAGTAACATCCAGTGGTAATAGTAATCACTATTTAAAACATATTTAAAGACAACTATAGATGTGTATAAAATAAATTGTCTATATTCAATGGCTTTCCACCTTGGCAGCTCCTCTAGAACCCTTGGCTTTCTAGCGAACTCACAGGGAATAAATGAATAGAATGAAATGAGATTTTGAGAAATTAAATTTACTTGATCCTTATGCAATTTATCAATCAAAGACTCCCTATGAATCAGGCAATTCAAGACCTTCTTTTGTTTTGTTTCTTGGGATCACGCCTAGAGCAGTCCCATGTAAAATGTCATCCTTTCGACCATAAAAACGTCTGTTAACCGTGTTGGCCTGTTTGTGCTTGTTTTTTAGGGTGTTTTTATTTAACAGATGTCCTTGGTAATGGATTGAATTCTTATTCTGTTTTATTTTAATATATATAATTTTGGTAATTAACCTTACTATCGAGGAATATGATGAAGTCGCCGTGGTGTAGTAGGTAGTGTGTTGTCTTACTATTCGTAAAGCCCGGGTTCGTATCCCAGGTCAGACATCAAAAATGAAATATAAAAAAAAAAATATTTCTTCGGCGACTTCCTCTCAGCAGATTCCTGGCAAAAACTCTGAGAGTAAAATAAACTGCCATGAAAAAGTTTCTCAAAATTCTGTCGTTCGGAGTCGACGTTAAACTGTAGGTCCCGCCACTCACGTATAAAATTAACGCACACAACATGAGTGGTGTGAGAAGCTAGGCCGTAATCCTGACTGAAGGGTTGTAATGGCCAATTATGTATGTATGTAATTAACCTTATTTTTTTTTTTTGGTTTTTTAATCATTTGTCCAGGCAACATGCTTATCGAAATTGCCTGTTTTTAGGCTACAGTTAAGTTGATTTCAAATTTATTAACCGCTTATAAAGGAATATAATTTATTCTTGAATAGGAAAATAACATAAATTATGTCCGGTTTACAAACAAATTACGAGAATTTATTGGCAGGAAAGAATTTGGTTAATGGAAGAAATTTTACAATTTTAACAACAACAACGAAAAAGAAACTTTTTAAATGGTTGAATGAATGTTTGTTCAGCTGACTGTAACTAAAAACTGTTTCGGAAAGTAAACCTCATTTTCATTTTTAGACATAACTAGGCAATTAGAATGAGGATGGCCACCTAATAGACCAATATAATATCATTATAATGATTATACATTAAAAGTTTACAGTTCCAACCAATTGGCCATTATACACTTCTTGTCGTTAAAATAAGTCCATACTTTTTTCCACACGTATTTTGTAATTATACTTCATCATAAAAATATAAGTTATAAATAATTATTTATGTACAGTTTATTTCGTTTATTATTTATATATTTACTATTTCTATAATTCCTGGCATATTATGTATAATTCATACTGAATAACGATTATATCAAAGTACCTCACTAGATTGAGTCGGGGGGAGGTGGAGGAGAAGTGAAGTGCACAAAAAAAGTTAACAAATTTTGATAATCCATTTCATAATTAAAAATTCATTCACAACAGAAATTCCTTACTGTCCATAGCGTAAAATGGCAATGGAAGAAGTTTCTTTCAGTAGCCTTATAGCTTCAGAAATGATTTTCTCCGAAATAAAAATAAAAACCATAAAAGGTCACACAATACATGTGGGAGCAACATTTAATTATAAGAAACTCTTCTAACTATGCTTCCTTATTGATCATAATCTGTTCAAAAACTAGTGTAAAAGCATGCTGGTCGACTGTTAGATCAATTATAAAAACATGTGCTCCTGTACATACAAATAAAATAATTCCAGAAAAGCCATCAGTATACAAACAACGCAAGGAAAAGAGGCTGAATTGAGAGAATATGCGATGTGAACCGTGATAATTTCTGATTTAAACTTGATGGCCCCGACGGTTATGTTTTATTATTTCTTTGATTTAAAGAATGAAACACGGTTTTTGGCAAAACATCAATCTCATAAAGGGGGTGCTGTATCGTAATGCGAAATATCGGAAGTATCTTTATAAGAGTGCTAAACTATCAGCGTAATCTTAAAAATCTATTAGAATCAGCATTTGCACATCTTATTTTGCCGTTATCATCATAATACATTGGCCACTCTAGTCATAAAGCTAAACATTGTTGGAAACGTCTGGGGCTGGATGACATAAAAGTATGCGAAAATGTAATGGAAAGCAATTATATGACAAAAAAATTCATTAGTGGAAAGAAAAAGGAAAGAAAAACTTCTTCAGACTTATCAGGCGTTTATCACAGTGAAATAAAAGATATTTGACATGCGATTAATGAGGCACATTAACCACTTGTTAATGCAAATAATAATACTTCTCTCGAGATTTCTCAATAGTGTTAAGATAAGCAATGTCAAAAAGTGAGAGTATGCGTTTTAAATAGAATGTAGGAAGTAGATTTTAACAAAATCAAAAAAAAAACATTTTTATTACATGAGCCTTTCTTTTTTGACCTGCTCCCATCTGAGACAGTGACATTTTCGATAGTGATGAACAGCCTTGATGAAACAACACTATATTTTTCTTAATAAACGTTGCTTCACTTAAATCTCACTAATTCCATAAACTAATAGAACGACAGCTTTAAAATTTTGTACTTTTGAAGGGTATAACTAAAAAAATAATATTTTCCAAGTTTACCCCATCAAATCTCATAACATATAAGTTTGAACAAAATATTTATGTACACCGTTTGAAAGGCTAATCTCTCCCCTTTGAATTGAACACTAAATTTTTAAAATAAGTTCAAACATATTTGGGTAATCAATAATTTTGTGTGAAAAGATAAAAAAAAAACCGTTTTTGTCAAATAAACCAAGTTTGAATGGTTCGAGAAATATAAAAAGTAGTTTTGAGTTCTACTACCTTGTGAATAACTTAGACTATGTAGTTACTCGGGTGTATTTTCACTGTCGCCCTGTGTAATTGGCCCTTTAGGCAGGATTACGGCCTAGCTTCTCACACCACTCATGTTGTGTGTGTTAATTTTATATATGAGTTTACAATTTTCAAGGCATTTTTATTTACTCTCAGAGTTTTTGCCAGAAATCTGCTGAGAGGAAGTCGCCGAAGAAATACTTTTTGTATTTTATTTTCATGTCTAGCCTGGGGCTCGAATCCTGGCTATACGTCTAATTAGACTACGGCGACTCCAAGCAATAAATATAATATAATATTATTAAATATTATTAAAGCGGGAATGCCGCTTATAAATATGAAAAATTGTGCTTCATATTTTAAATTTACTTTAAAGAAAATTCGTTTTTGTGCCCCCGATTTGTGACAAGTTTCTTTCCGAAATTGGCTCTGTTCACTAGCTCCCCCGTTCGTGCGACTCAACGATTCCGGATATCCTCTTATTGACAATACAATAACTCTTGAGTTATTGGAAGCCGATAACTCCATATTATTTAAAAAAGTAGTAAAAAAAATTGTCAGCGCAACGTAATTAGAAAGAATGTTCCTTTTGGTTTCATTCTCCTCGAGGCAGAGGATGTACTCTGTCCCATCCAGACAAAGTAACTTACTGAGGCAACGAAAACGCAGATAATTGATTCCTGACAGAAAATCTACCGATGTTCGCCTTCGGCATTTTCTTTCTTCATGAAAGTTCTAATTAAATTATTTAGTTTCAGGTTCTAAACACATTCCGGCTAGTTAATATGGAACGTTATTTTTTTTGGAAAATTGCAAAAATTTTCAAAAGAAATTTTGACCAAAATTCGGCTTTAACAAGTCGTGCTTACAGATAACAGAAATAGAATTTTTCAACATAATCATAGTTTAACCGAGAATAAGCAGCTGTGAGCAGAAGTGGTGAAGTAGATTCAATACCATCTATTTGTCACCGTTTGCTGCAATCAAACGAACCACATTATTCATAATTTTGTATTGTGATCTCCATTTAAAATCTTATAAGATCCAGCTGTCTCAAGAATTAAAGCCAGCAAACCACGCATTGCGTCGACAATTCGCTTCTTAGGTCATAAAAAAGATGAAGAAAATTAGAATAAAGACGACGAAACACATTTCCAGCTCAATAGCTACATCAACAAGCAGAATTGTCGCATTTGGGATGAAGAGAATTCAAGATTTATATTAGAGCAACCATTACATCCACAAAAAGTTAAGGTTTGGTGTAGTTTGTAAAACGTAAATTGAATTGCGATTACAGTCAACAGAAATCGGTACAGATAGATGATCCGAAGCTTTTTGTTGTGGAAGATTGATGGTTTCGACATAGGTAGTATTCGGTTTACACAGGATAGCGCCACTTGTCACACAGCAAGAGAAAGAATTGATCTTATGAAAGAAAAATTTAAAATTGCATTATTTGTCATAAAAGAGGAGTAAGTTGGCCACCAAGATCACGAGATTTCACAACTATAGTTTTTTTTGTGGGGTGTTTTTAAATCGGATATGTACTACAATAACCCCACAAGAGTTCATTGATAAACGTTATTGATAATTATTAAGTGACTGCCGAGCCCGTACAGAGGTACACTTAACTGACTTAACTGAAATAAATTTATTCTTAATATGTGAAAAAGTTTTTTTTTATTAAACTTAAGTGAAACCTTAATTTTGGACACACTCTATATTATTATTTGACATATGGCATCAGGTTTTTCGTAGAACATGGCGTATTTTCTCATAGCTGGTACTCATTTTTGATGTAGGTTCATAAAACTGTCAAACTCAGATTATTTTTATTACTTTCAATTTTACTCCACTATTTGCATTGTGATCTCCATTTATAATCCTATAAGATCCAGCTGTCTCTAGAATTTAAATCAGCAAACCACGCATTGCGTTGGTAATTCGCTTCTTAGGCCAAAAAAGATGAAGAAAATTAGAATACTAGTTTCATATATTGAAGTCCTCTAAAATAAAGCAGTTTCTAAAATATAGGTTTTCTGATACCATTAGAATCATTTTATAAAACAACAAATAATCGTAAATAAAACAAGTAATTTTTTGATTGAAATACTGGATATATCTTGTAGCAGGCTTGTTGTATATTCTATTTTCTGTATAAGTTGCCGTAGTCTAGTAGTCAGTGTGTTGGCTTATTAGACGTAAAGCCAGGGTTTGAGTCTCAAGCCAAACATCAACACAACATATAAAAAGTATTTCTTCGGCGACTGCCTCTCAGCGGATTCCTGGCAAACACGCTGAGAGTAAATAAAAAATTTCCATGAAACGTTACTCAACATCTGCTGTTCGGAGACAACTTTAAACCGTAGGTCCCACCACTCATGTATAAAATTAACACACACAACATAAGTGGTGTGATAAACTAGGTCGTAATTCTGACTGAAGGCTTGTAATGATCAATTATGTATGTGTACAAGAGGCTAGATCTGCCTTATAAAGGGTCCCCTAAATAACTTTTTTTTTGAAAATGCTTTAAAAAAAAAACTGCTGAATATTTTCTCAAATTTCTTTTTTTATTTGAAAGTACAATTCTTCCGGTTAATAATGGAAAATAATTTCATTCAAATGGTTGCCTCGGCTGGCCATGCAATAAGTTTAATTTCATATTTTTTAATGAGAAAGTTGAGTATGACGAGCATCACAACCGAAATTATAAACCAATCTTTCAGGTGAACATTGTATGTATCGTTGTGTGCGGAGTAGTGCATACAATATAAAGCTTTTTTATTTTTGTGGACTTATTGGCAACCATTGTTTGTGCTGAAGTAAACATTATATTTGGCTCAATGCCAGAAATTCTGATGACACTGGTATAGTGGTAAAAAAGACTAAATATGAAACGGAAATGGAAATGTTGGTGCAATAACACATCCTTCCTTAAACTACAAAAAATCAAATTATTTTCACTACTGAAAAATATTTGCTCACATTTTAACACAAACAAAAAATCTACTCACATTGTTTGCCTTTTTTCCACTACCGTTGTCGTTATTTTATTACTCCAACTACTGTTTGCACCTACAGTTAAGTGCAATTGCCGTCTATACTCACGTTTATTTATGGTTTTCGTTAATTTCCTTAATTTTTTGTTTGTTATTCTTTTGGTTTTTTTGGTAGCCATCGATAGATAGCCAATTGTCTATATTCTGTGCGTCTGAAAGGCCTGTGCAGCGGTTGAAGTACATTCTTATACAAAATTTTATTGACAGTTTTTCATCTTCACGCAGTAGTTATTGATAGAACCATTATTGAATTAATGGAGTGGCATTGTGCCTGTATTTTATTGTAAATTTTTTGAGTTCTCTAGTCAATTCAATAACGAATCTTCTGGTAATACTGCTAATGGCGAGTTTATTTCATTTTTGGCATTTTGTTAACACCCACAAACGATTCAAGGGTGTACGTTTCTAAAAGAAAAATGTTAAAACAAAATATAAGAAATGGCTTTAATAAAATTAAAGCAAAATTTTTGGTTAAAATATATTTCTCTCAGAATTTTTCAGTAAACTATTAAATCATCAGAATTAAACATAAAGCACCTTCACATAAACACAATTTCGCGTGTATTATTGCAGATATCAAGAAACATCTGCACTGACAAATGTTCAAAAAAAGAAAAACAAAAACATACAAACATAAGATCCTTTAGAAAAATATAGTGATAAACAAGCATCCAACAGCACAATAACGGATAAAATAGTGGAATATTCCGGTAAACTAAGCTACACTATGTACATACATATGTGTATCTGAACGTATTTTTAAATGGAATAAAATAGAAAATGTTCCACCATAAATGTGGAGCATTTTAACCCACAATGGATTACTAACAGACAGCAAGTGTAGAGGCATGAAAAAAGGAATGTAAAGACAAACTATTCGAAATGGGAATTTTCAGCAGCAGGTGTTTTCGAAACCACACCAAATATTCACTCAACGAAAGGCAGAAGACAGCGACAAATTGATGTTGCAAACAATTTAAATTTCATTATGTTTTTACAGTTTTGTTTTTGTTATGGATCATCTACTTGGGTTTGTGCATTGCTTTATATAGGAATAGCATGTAACAAATTTCGTTCGAAAATTTTCTTTACTTCTCTTTACACTTATTTACAAATCAGCTTGTTGCAAAACTTTTCTATGGTATGTGTGTAACCATAGAAAGACTAACATCATCAACCTTATTCAATACAGGCAGTGAGAATGAAATGAATACAAGAACAAAGCAATTTTGTATGTGCCACACATTCCGCAAAGGAAATTAATTTGTTTCCCTACTTATACACAAAACATTCCTTAAGAACTTTTGGTTTTATTTTGCAATAGAATACAGATTGGATACACATACTTACACGCTCAATATTGTAAAGGTGATGACATAAGTATACAATGAACGCCATATTTTGTTGAGGACAATAAATTTTTTCATTTAAGTTTCAGATATTTTATGTTAACAGGAAACTTTTATTTAATAGCTATCTTTAAGTCTTCTGCCTTTTTCAAGAGTTTGAAAATGATAATAATGGGTGGGCCATGTATCGGCTTAAATCTGAACCATTGGTTATTTCGAGTCCGCCACAAAATTTACTTCAATCAACGTAACGAATCGATTTACGCTTGAGCAAAGTTGGGATTTATTGGTCCAACGAGGAACTGCGTGATGATGTCGATTTTGATCAATGAAACCATCTTTTCGGATGAAGTCAATTTTTCTCTTAGTGGATACGTTAATAAGCAAAATTGCTGTACTTGGGGCTCAGAAAACCCACACGTGGTCTTTCAGAAGCCAATGCACCCATTACGAGAGACTGTTTGGTGCGGCTTGTGGAGCGGAGGCATAATTGGCCCATTTTTCTTTGGAAATGGTGAAGGCGCAACCATTACGGTCAATGGAGACACCTATCGCACCATGATAACCGATTTTTCGTACTCGCTCCTCGTGGTATTAATGTGAACGAAGTTTGGTCTCAACAGGATGGTGCAACTTGCCGCACATCTCATGCCGCAATATATTTATTGCGTAAAACGTTCGATGACCGTTTAATTAGCCGAAACGGTGATGTTAGTTGGTCGTCAAGAAGCTGCGATTTGACACCGTTGGACTATTTTCTGTGATGCGCCGTTAAGGAAAAGTGTTATGCCGACAAACCAGACACATTTGAGCATTTGAAGGCCAACATTCGTGATGCCATTGTCGAGATATGAACCCATACACTCGGAAAAGTGCACGAAAATTTGTCCGATCGAATAAGGTACTGTGAGGCCAGCTGTGGCAGCCACATGAATGAAATATTATTCCATTTCTAACCGGAGCAATTGTACTTCACAACAAGAAAATAAATTTCAAACCGTTTTTGTTTATTGCATTTTTAAATTAAAACTTTTAAATTTCCCACCCTATACAAGACAGACATATTGTTAGAAATAATATTTTTTATCATAATATGTTATATGGTTTTAATATTCATTCATGGTATTTCTATATTAAATATGTTTTCTCGCATACGCCTGCTACGACTATGAGTTATGTGCCTCACTATTGGATTATACACATACATAATTTATCATTACAACCCTTCAGTCATGACTAGCACCTATCTTCTTACACCACTTATGTTCCATAAGTGGCAGGACTACAGTTTAAGGTCGACTCCTAACGACAGATTTCTTTGAGAAACTTTTCATGGTCCATGCCAGGTTTAGCCAGGAGGAAGTCGACGAAGAAATATTTATTCATATTTTGCCAGAAATCTGCTGAGAGGCAGCCGTCGAAGATATATTTTCGTTTAGTTCGATATAGAAAACCTGGAGTTTGAACCGTGGAGTCACGTCTAATAAGCTTACACACTACCTGCTAGACTACGGTAGCTATATGATTGGATCAGTAAAATTTTAACTACTTTTTCCAATAAACCTAATCGTGCGGTTTGTCGGCATGAATCAAAAACTTAACATAGAGTTAAATTGCATGAACCACAGGGCCAATAAACAGGCCAATCAATTGTTAAACACGATTTATGCAAAGTGCGCTTCTTTTAATTTAGCTGATTCAGTTAGAATGGTTAGATAGCACTCGCTATTCACCGCAACATTGGATTCTTGCTGATTTCGAAAGAAATTAAATTTGTTAATGCCGCCGCCGAGCAAAACCCACCAAATAGACAGTTTCAATGAATGCAATGGTAACGGCCTGAGGACTGCCTTCCTTCTAAATACAGAAATTTTTAGCTACTGACTTAGCCATTTAAACAGAGATGTGCTTCTGCGCTAAACATAGTTTCTGCTAAAAGTTTCAAATGAGATCAATCAGCAAAAATGAAGTGGAAACCATAATCATTTGGATCGTTTGGAACGTAAGCCAAGATCTTTACGCAAAATTTGCAAACTCGTGGAGTAAGAATATTTCTTTACATTTTTATAACCGTAAACTTTCGCTTTAGTAAAAAGTAATTTTTTTTCTTTTCAGAGACCATCACATAGGAAATGAGGTCTGTCTATTCATGTGTTATAATATAGGAAATATGATTTAATGACCGGTGTATATAATTTCTTCACTTTTTTCGACAATTGCTTTGTAGTAATAATTCTCACTATCTTTTTTATTATAAGTAATCAGACAAACAGTTTGACAATCACAAACACCCAGAGTCTCTGGTGGAAATTGAATCCACGGCTTTGGGGCTTGAATTTAAGCACACTACCAACCAGACCATAAAGGCACCCAAATTTGACAAAATTGACTTTAGAATGAATTTACATATATACTGTACGAACTTTTATAATTTTGTTATAAAATAACGAACTTTTGCTTTAGTTTGTGTTTTTAAAACATTTACAAATTAAAATTTTATAAATTGAAAGACTGTAAAATTACCCTTCAGAAAATGTAACTCTTAAGGCGCAGTCGCCATTCTTTTCTGAAATATGCAGCTTAGAGTGAACTGAGCATTGTGCATTGTATTTATTAATCTCTTTAGATTTTGAAGACCTTGATCTAAATTTAAAAAAAAAATTTCTAGTTTCCCAGGTGTATACAGTATGATTTCCTTATATTTGTTCTCTTCCTCATTATGCCATTGGCAATTATTTCTTTTCATGTTTTTGTCTTAATTTTGCCTAAATAAAGCCAGAATTCTTAAAAATGTATAAAAACTTTTTATAATTTACGTTGATTACTCATATTCTTCTGGGAAATTGTTAAGTCCTTCATTTTGTTCTTATTTTTTTCTTGTTGGCTTCTAAAAAAGCATGTAAAATGTATGTGTTTTTGTGTATAAATAAGGAATATAGTTTCATAAAAGTACTTATAAACATAAAAATAAAGTAGGGTTTACAGATAAATTTTTAGTAAACATGTAAAAATAAAGACGGCTTCATGTTATCCCGTTTTAAATCAAATCTGATACCTGGCCCACGTTGAGGACAACATCAGCAATGAATATCATAAAAAAATCAGTTATTATTTATTATTTATTTATTTATTTATTTATTATTAGTCTATAAAAGTCTCTGCATATAAAAGATGGTCGCGTTCCCAGAGGCTGTTGTTACCAGGAGATGTCAAATGGCAAGCCTATTCTCCTATTACCTACTATAGTAGAGCTATCAGCTTACAGCAAACTTACAGTGCTTTAAAAATGTTTATTTATCACAATTCAAATCAAAGAAATCTTTCAGGGAATTTAGCCAAAGAAGCTTTATCTTCTTTGGCGTCTCTTTGAAACCATTTAATAGATCTGCACGTGCGGTAAGTTATGAATGAAACATTCATGAAACCCTTGTATTGAGAACTATTTTGACATCTTATAAACGTACATACAAGGTAGACGGTATAATATCAGGATATTTGACAGGATATTCGATCTACGACAGACACGATTTTTCTTGTTTATAATTGTTAGAGAATGAATTGCTAAAATTTGTTCGATTCATTTCTGGTCTCATATTATTAAACGATATTTCGGATTGGATACAGTAATCCATAAGAAGGATGTATACTGAAATAATCCTTAAGAACTCAGTAATTAATGCATTAATCCTAAAATAAAGCATTGTCGTTAAGAATAAAGTCGTGCTCAATATTATGTTATTAAAATGCATTGTGATAGGAAACCCTCGTATTAGCTACACTTCTTTAAAGCAAATTGTTATATAGGATCTTCCAGAAGAGACTTTCGAACCTTAACAGTTGATAACAACTGGTTCGTTGTGGCTAGATTTTTCAAATTAATTGTTTAATCACCATGGGCAATCATAGGCAACAACATGTTTTCGCTAAATAGTTTCTGAAACAGTCGACAACTGCCCCTAATTTTCATGGAAAAATAATTTTCAATGAAGAAGTTTTTTTCTGAATGAATGGGTACGAACAAAATTGTCAAATCAATCTATAGAAGATCCAAGAGCTTCCACTGCATCCAGAAAAAGTCACTGCTTGGTATGGATTTTGGACTGGCATTAGGCTGGTGTGAATTTTCTGCTTGCGTCGTGTCGTCATCGTCTTAAATATCTGTGAGAACAACGTTAGGCAAGCCAACACTGTCAATAGCAGTACAGGTCGATGATTGCCAACTTCTGAATTGAATGATTTCGACGCCAAACACACGTGTTTTCAACAGGTTGGCGCTACAAACCACAACTGTTCTCAAAGTCAAAATAAACTATACCATCGGTCAAATTCAAACTTGTTTTATGATCGAGAATCATACAATTACATTTTAGATAAGCTCCATTCAGAGAAATCGTTGCGGAGGATATTATATTCCTCACATAGTGGTGACAGCAGGTTCTTCAAACGATCATATCTCACACACACTTTGTTTTATTTAAATTTAAATGTATAAGCTCTTAATCAAAGACCCAATAGTTTCTATAGTCGCATACATAAAATGTTTTTTGTGTTGTTAACAGTATCTGTTATTGCAGTTGTTCATTGTTGTAGTTGTAATGTTTTTTCATCTTGGCACCAAGTCTTTTGTTCACAAAACAATTTTTATTTTATTTTTAATAATTTTTCCTGTCGTTGCCTTCTGATTTCTTTTAGAACGTTAATGTTAGAACAGGATCCCTTGGGCAATGGATGAAAAGATGACAACTTCTGTTGAATATTTTAAATATACATGTTTTCATACACAATGTTGTACATAAAAAGCTTGTACGTGCGATGTTCTGTGAATTTGTTCACAAATTCTACGTTTCAATAAATTCTACGACGTTCTCTGTTCTCTAAAATTATTTCAAGTACTGAGATGACCAATTGAAAAAGAAAATCCTTGAAAATTTAGAAATAAGAAACATAAAATGGTTAAATTTATGTTGACGGCTTTCTTCCAAGGTTTCAGTTTGACAAGCAAGTATAAATATTAAAAAACGCTCAAAAGAACTGTAAAATCTTTGTTCAAAAATTCATTCTGAAGAAATATGTTTGAGAAACGGCACTGTGAGTTATAAAAATCAGAAGAAATACAACACTTAATTTTGATGCATGTCATTTGAGATGCATTTAAAAATATGTGGCAATGGAAAACAATTACAAAAACATAAATTTTAGGACTTACAAAGTCAAGTTTTTATTTTTAAATGCCAACCAAACAAATATTTTAACAAAAATTTAAAAATTAATTTTTTAGAATGTTTGAAAACTTTCCCTTATTTATAATATACTAGCTGTAATCTGCTCTTGTTGTTGCGCCACCAACTAAAATAAAATTGAAGGAAATACATTTCACAAATGTCCAATTAATTTTGAATCATTTTATTGATTTTGTATCCCGTTGTCCTATGATTCAGACGAACGGGCCTGTGTAGTACGCCTCCGATCAGTTTCTAAGCTCACTTCTCGTTGTTCAAGTGGTTCCAGCGAACGGGTTTCAGGCTATTAATGCTAAGGCTATTAATGCTAAGGCTATTAATGCTTTTTTCTTCCATGCTTGAGGTGTAGGTCGACCAATTGCTTGTCATTCATTTTGAAAAATTTTCAGTGGCACCATTCAGAAGTTAATCGCACCAACCTCCGTCGACTCATGCGCAACAACTTTGTTAAAGAATGCACAGTTTACGATTTAATTCACTTTGAGTAATTTTCAGTGGCGCCACCTGTCGAAAATTGGTCATACTAACTCAGAAACCTTCGTCGGTTAATATGCAACAACTTTGCTAAAGATCATAACATGATCAAATGCATAGTTTACGATTCTATAATGTACATACAAGCAAACATTCATTTTTATATATATAGAGTATTGGAGGTGACACGCCCACTATAGCCAATCCGCCCATTTTGTTCATATATACGTCAAAGTCGTCCATAAAAAATTTGAGGACTCTAGCTATTGCAGGTTATGAGATACGCGACATTAAATACTTATTGGGTATGTAGGCGTGGCACCTCGCCTACTTGAAATTTTAAAATAAAAAGTAGCCTATTACTCCTTCGAGATATACAGGAAGATACTGTGAAAATTTCAAGAAAATCGGTCCAGCCGTTTAGCCGTGTATAGAAACAAACCTACAAACAAATAAACACACATTCATTTTTATATATGTATACAAAGAAGATTACATAGAGCTGACGGGTGACGTATACGTAATATTTTGTTAGACAACAACAGTCATACTTTTTTTATTTATTTTATTTTATTTTATTTGCCTATTTCAACATAAAAAGTAGCCTATAACTCCTTCCAGACATACAGGAAGATACTGTGAAAATTTCAAGGAAATCGGTTTAGCCGTCTATAGACTTCAAACAAACCCACAAACAAATAAACACATATTCATTTTTATATATAAGAAGATTGAGACAATCAACCCAAATTTTTTATTGAATAATTATCTCAGGTTTGGTTATTAGGAATAAATTATAATTAGAAGAGTCATTTTTTGAAATTATTTGGTTTACCAAATTACGAAATCAACACATTTGACAAATTTCTTTGATTATTTTTTTACCGTCAAAGGGTCCAGCAAAGCGATGCGAGAGATTAATTTCAGGAAATTTTTAAACAATTTGTTCATCAATACAGTATGTATACTATATTCTGCTGGGTTGCCTAGGGTAATATAGTGGATTATGTGCTACTATATTACCGTGAGGGTTGTGTGTTCGCTTCCCACCAGAAACTCTGGTCTGTTACGCTACACTGAGCATATGGTCGATGATACTCAGCTCGTTAATAATTATTAATTAATAATTAATATTAAGTTAATAATAATTCAATACAATACTATCTGAGATAAAAAAATGAAATACACCAACTAACACACACAACCTACACTACGGTTGTAAGTTTTGTTGAGTAGAACTCAAAAATATTTTTTTTATATTTCTTGGACCCTCCAAACTTGTTTTATTCGACAAAAACTGGTTTTTGGACTTTACGTACAAATTTATTGATTACACAAACATTTCTGAACCGATGCACAAAGCGAAATAATAATATCTGCAAAAAACGCAAATATTAGCCGACTTCTCGTAGTCGCGCAAAATTGACACATTTTGCGGTAAAAAATCAAGACCCATCAAAAATTTTGAACTGAAAGTTCATTTGATGAGATGACATACATATATGTATGATGTATATGTATAATGTAAAATATAATGTATATGTTTTATATACATATAAATGTTTTATATACATATAAAACATATACATATAAAACATATAACACGATTGTTATAATATTTAGATAATAACTACAGTCATTTTTCTCCAATTTTATCAAACGAAATGTCAATCTCTTCACAAGATAATGCACTTTCAGAATGTCATCACTTGTTTTTATTTTTTAATTAAACTTTGCAATTAAGAATAGGTAAACTTGAAAAAACAAGAAAGAAATCATATTTTCCAAGTTTACCCGATCAGAACTCATATCATATAAGCTTGAACTTTATGTTTATGTATACCGCTTTAAAGGCTCATCTCTCCCTTTTAAAAAAATTTTGGATTTTTGAAATAGGTTAAAAAATACTGGGATAATCAATAATTTTGTGTGAAAAGATCAAAAATACCATTTTTGTCAATTAAAACAAGTTTGGTGGGTTCGAGAAACATAAAAAAAATATTTTTGAGTTCTACTCAAATAAATCACACTTAAGTCTTGAATGGGAAAACTCAAAGTGAAATTGCCAAGATGGAGCCATAATTTTACCCAAATAGCATTCCAAATTTTCCTAAAAGACTCATTTAACATGTATCAGCAATAAATTATTGACACTTTAGTTATTACATTAATAAACACGGTTAAATCGGCCACTTGCCATTTGATGTTTCACTTATATGAAAATTTCCGCTTCTGCGCTATACTAACGCCCGCTTGTCTCTGAAGAATGATGCCGTAGGACACTTTTTGTCTGATCCCCAGACTCTACTTATCCAGGGATATTCCCAAATATTTTCCCTTCATTTTCTCTTTCTTCTCTTTTCTTGTAAGTGGTATTATTGTGATCTTGGCCAGATTAACTCTCAATTCCACTTACCAATGACTTTCACTCTGAACACATCGAAAGACATTGCATCAGAACTTTATCAACTGCATGCCCTTCGCAGGCAATGCCAACGTCAGGTAGTTTCATTATAAGATCATTCACAATCAAGCTTTATATTACTGGTGAAACTCTCCATGAGGCCATGCTCTGGTTATACCAATCTTTTTTATTAAATGTATAATTCCGCAGATTATGTGTATAGGACGTCTACGATAGGCTCTATTTATAACCTCGTGATACGTGTCACAAATCCCTCTATCTACAATATTCTACAAGAGTAGGCGCAGTAGATCTGCATATAAGCACATTGTGCAGGATAGAGTGGTACCCTCTCCAATATCCCACATCTTGCTTCGTTATACACTTTTAACTTTTTGAAATGTTTTTAACATAAACGACGTGAGGCTAATTAATCTGAATGTTTTTTAGCGTATAGTATTCGTACTTACTTACTTACTTACTTAGTAATATTATAAAAATCAATAATTATAAAAATTGAATTGGAAATTGAAAACTTTTATTTAATTGGCTGGGTACAAGATGTAAAGGTATCAGCGTATATTAATCTCCATCGTTTAATTAAAAATATAGTTTTGGTAAGGAAAATCGTATAAGAAGTTTACATTTTTTTAATTGCACGGCATATCTGGTACCAGCTTTTAGTTCAGTTTTGAATGGTTCAGCTTGGACAATAATTTAAATCAAGTCACCATAAGCAACAAGGTCATTTAAATTTTAGTCTGGGTCACTACAATTTATTTTAGGTATTTTCTATATAATACTATTTTCAGATATGCACTTTTATCGAGTCAATATTCGGTTTATTGAGTACAATATTTGAAGTGTTCAGGCATAACATTATACGCAGTTCAGCTGCTTGTGCAATATTCATTTGACAACTGGTAAACAAAACAGCTGGTTGGTTCAACAACATTGTTTTTATTTTTTTGTTTGTCGTTGTTGACATTTGAGTTGTCAAATATCAACCAAAAGTGTTCGGTGAATTGTAATATGCTCACTAAACACACTTATGGCAGTACTGCATTTTAAGGTTTACTCAATATTATAACAATTTGCGTATTTATTGCGCAATAATTAAATGAAACTTTATATGAAATATAAATAAATAAAGGTGCGTATCTCAACACCGTATAAAGTCGAAATCTTGAAATCTTAATTCACAGAGCCCGGCACAAAATTGCTGAGATAAAGACGGAACTGCGACGAAATGACATCGTGCAGGTGTAGACACTTACTCTATGTCGTTTGTCATTTTTAAATTGTAGACTCTCTGCTACAATTAAAAGTAAACATAATTAATTGCCATACAAAGTCTCTGATCAATTTTTTCTCTATCCTGTATGCGCTATTCAGTATAACATTTTTTGTGTAACCGTTGCATAATGAAACTAAAAGAAGGATATTGGCAGCATTTGGTTTCAACAGGACGGCGCTACGTGCCACACAGCCGAAGCTACACTCGATGGGTTGCGCACTGTTTTTGAAGATCGCATTATCAGCCGCAGAGCTGATGTCGTTTGGCCACCTCGGAGCTGCGATTTGACACCGTTGGACTGTTATTTGCGGGGTGCCGTCAAAGATAAGTGTTACGCCGACAAGCCAGAGACAATTGCCGCTTTAAAGGACAATATTCGTGAAGCCGTTGGTGAAATACATTGGTGTAGGCTACTGCATGGCCAGCCGAGGCAGCCATTTCAATGAAATTATTTTCCATTATTAACCGGAAGGATTGTACTTTCAAATAAAAAAAGAAATTTGAGAAAATATTCAGCAGTTTTTTTTAAAGCATTTTCAAAAAAAAATTATTTGGCGGACCCTTTATAATAGAAAGATAATCAAAGAAAAAAAGCTTTATTCATGAAGATATTTAAAGCTGCGACAATAAATTTAAGAAAAGAGAAAATAGTGCTTCATTGAATTTAAAGTAATCTCTGTGCTTGAATACAATGAAACATTCAATCGAATTGAAAAAATTGATTCAAAAGCAATTCAAGTGCAAAATTATTGCATAAAAATTTTTCTTTTCGGGATTTTTGTTCAATTGGAAAAAAAATCTTGAAGAACAGATGTATAAAAAATCCATTCAATTGTAGACATTTTTTATGCAACAATGAGAAAGGAATGCGCATTTATATCGTTTACAAAAATTGTAGCACCTGAGGTTAAGTTCCCATCTTAGGCTGGCATTATTTAGGTCTTTTTCATTTACAAGAAAAATGTCTGTTAATATATAGGGTCGTTTTTAAGCACTTTATGAGATATCATGGGAATGTTTTATTCGCTATTTGATGCCGTTTTGTGTGAAATATAACATTTCTCATTCCTCTGGTGCAAAAATCAGATTGAATAAGAACTATGGCATGGGTAAAGTTGACTATGTGAACCCGCTGTCATTTGCGGATTCGCCTGTACTCGCAATTTAAGGAAACCTCATAAAAATAAATTTAAATCGTCAAATCACGCGATATCGATAGCAATTTAACATCACTTTCACGTGAGATGACCATACCCTAAAATCGTTCGTGCAGATAATCCAATTTGGAAAGAGTTATGCTACTGTGCTCGCCGTTGACAATGATAGCTTGGTTACTGTCGTCCTTCAGATATAAATCGACACCTCCAACCCAAATTCCACACCAAACAGTAACTTTTTCAGGAACCATTCTAAAAATAACTTTTCCATGAAAATTATCAGCAGTTGATAACTACTATACAGGAAGATACTTTACGAATGAAATATTATAAAAAATACAAAAAGCGATTTCTTAAAGCCAGTATTAATACTTATAAAAGACAACGTAGGGAATGTAGTAGTAAATAAAGTTTTAACAATTCTTCAATCAATTCTCGTCAGAAATAGTATATGAAAACTATATAAAACACATGAACATTGTATTTGCATTAATAAATTTTTAATGCTTTTTTAAGTTTTATTTTGACGTCTTTAAAATCTTCGACTTGGCTATAAACATATATATATTGATTGTTGTCTAAATTGTTTTTGTTTATTGAACACATTTATTTTGGAAAAACACCAAACAAAACGACTCAAAACTTGCCAAGAAAAATATCAAGTGTGTCTAATTTGAAGAAGTCGTAAAAAATTCCTAATACTATAAGTATGTATGTATGCAGTACATTTTAATATGAACAATAAATCCATTTTTCAAATTGAATTCAAATAATTTTCGTAACTTGCTGTCCATACACTAACATAGTAATAGCACACTACTATCGAGACTCATAAGGGACACTAAAATAATGAAATGCCCGAAGTCAAGGGGTTCATATCTGACGGGTTAGAATTCGAATATTCTTGCTAAAATGATCGAAAATTCCATAGGAATGAAATTTTTTCTTTCCGATGGGTTTTAAAGCTCTTCACTCCGGCCTCGCATTAGCTACCTATGTATATGTGAAGCTCCAGAGGACAAAATGTCAATCTACCAATGAAAAAGCATTCGTTGCAACAAGCTGGCGCTTAATTTTTTTATTATCCTAATAAAGTTGAGAATGACCGCGACGTAAGAATAATTGAACAAAAGCAGCCAAAAACACTTAGTGGATATGTCATTTGTATCAAGAGAGTCTACCATTAACACGAAGAAATCCATGAGAATCTCAAAAGGAGTTAACAATTGGTAATGGGTTCTAATACGGTGGGTTAGGGTCATTCTACAGTAACGAATATTCAGGTAAACGGGTAGAAACAAAATATTTAGGACAGAACTCGATGAGCACGAGGTAAGTCCGAAAGTCGACTTAAGAATTTCTCGGAAATCTAATTTTGCGCAATGTTCACTTGGTGTTTTAAGTTGTTTATTCGACTGACCGTAGCCACATAAACTATAGCGGAGATAACAATTGAAAACCTTGCCACCAAATAGTATAAAGCTGCTTACTCGGATACCACGACTAGTCAAAACAGCAGGATCATGATGAGATTTCACGAAAACCAACTGTCAACAAAAGTTGGTCAAAGGCACGTATGGTTTTGAAGCCAAGGTAGAACGATGCGAAGTGGCCCCGCCACTCATGTATAAAATTAACACACACAACATGAGTTATATGAGAAGCTAAGTTGTAATACTGACCGAAGGGTTGTAATGGCCAATTATGTATATATGTATAGTTCTCATTACATATAGACACTTTTTTCGGGTTTTGTTTCAAAAGTTCTTAATTTTGTACTGTACGAACTTTTATAATTTTGTTATAAAATAACGAACTTTTGCTTTAGTTTGTGTTTTTAAAACATTTACAAATTAAAATTTTATAAATTGAAAGACTGTAAAATTACCCTTCAGAAAATGTAACTCTTAAGGCGCAGTCGCCATTCTTTTCTGAAATATGCAGCTTAGAGTGAACTGAGCATTGTGCATTGTATTTATTAATCTCTTTAGATTTTGAAGACCTTGATCTAAATTTAAAAAAAAAATTTCTAGTTTCCCAGGTGTATACAGTATGATTTCCTTATATTTGTTCTCTTCCTCATTATGCCATTGGCAATTATTTCTTTTCATGTTTTTGTCTTAATTTTGCCTAAATAAAGCCAGAATTCTTAAAAATGTATAAAAACTTTTTATAATTTACGTTGATTACTCATATTCTTCTGGGAAATTGTTAAGTCCTTCATTTTGTTCTTATTTTTTTCTTGTTGGCTTCTAAAAAAGCATGTAAAATGTATGTGTTTTTGTGTATAAATAAGGAATATAGTTTCATAAAAGTACTTATAAACATAAAAATAAAGTAGGGTTTACAGATAAATTTTTAGTAAACATGTAAAAATAAAGACGGCTTCATGTTATCCCGTTTTAAATCAAATCTGATACCTGGCCCACGTTGAGGACAACATCAGCAATGAATATCATAAAAAAATCAGTTATTATTTATTATTTATTTATTTATTTATTTATTATTAGTCTATAAAAGTCTCTGCATATAAAAGATGGTCGCGTTCCCAGAGGCTGTTGTTACCAGGAGATGTCAAATGGCAAGCCTATTCTCCTATTACCTACTATAGTAGAGCTATCAGCTTACAGCAAACTTACAGTGCTTTAAAAATGTTTATTTATCACAATTCAAATCAAAGAAATCTTTCAGGGAATTTAGCCAAAGAAGCTTTATCTTCTTTGGCGTCTCTTTGAAACCATTTAATAGATCTGCACGTGCGGTAAGTTATGAATGAAACATTCATGAAACCCTTGTATTGAGAACTATTTTGACATCTTATAAACGTACATACAAGGTAGACGGTATAATATCAGGATATTTGACAGGATATTCGATCTACGACAGACACGATTTTTCTTGTTTATAATTGTTAGAGAATGAATTGCTAAAATTTGTTCGATTCATTTCTGGTCTCATATTATTAAACGATATTTCGGATTGGATACAGTAATCCATAAGAAGGATGTATACTGAAATAATCCTTAAGAACTCAGTAATTAATGCATTAATCCTAAAATAAAGCATTGTCGTTAAGAATAAAGTCGTGCTCAATATTATGTTATTAAAATGCATTGTGATAGGAAACCCTCGTATTAGCTACACTTCTTTAAAGCAAATTGTTATATAGGATCTTCCAGAAGAGACTTTCGAACCTTAACAGTTGATAACAACTGGTTCGTTGTGGCTAGATTTTTCAAATTAATTGTTTAATCACCATGGGCAATCATAGGCAACAACATGTTTTCGCTAAATAGTTTCTGAAACAGTCGACAACTGCCCCTAATTTTCATGGAAAAATAATTTTCAATGAAGAAGTTTTTTTCTGAATGAATGGGTACGAACAAAATTGTCAAATCAATCTATAGAAGATCCAAGAGCTTCCACTGCATCCAGAAAAAGTCACTGCTTGGTATGGATTTTGGACTGGCATTAGGCTGGTGTGAATTTTCTGCTTGCGTCGTGTCGTCATCGTCTTAAATATCTGTGAGAACAACGTTAGGCAAGCCAACACTGTCAATAGCAGTACAGGTCGATGATTGCCAACTTCTGAATTGAATGATTTCGACGCCAAACACACGTGTTTTCAACAGGTTGGCGCTACAAACAACAACTGTTCTCAAAGTCAAAATAAACTATACCATCGGTCAAATTCAAACTTGTTTTATGATCGAGAATCATACAATTACATTTTAGATAAGCTCCATTCAGAGAAATCGTTGCGGAGGATATTATATTCCTCACATAGTGGTGACAGCAGGTTCTTCAAACGATCATATCTCACACACACTTTGTTTTATTTAAATTTAAATGTATAAGCTCTTAATCAAAGACCCAATAGTTTCTATAGTCGCATACATAAAATGTTTTTTGTGTTGTTAACAGTATCTGTTATTGCAGTTGTTCATTGTTGTAGTTGTAATGTTTTTTCATCTTGGCACCAAGTCTTTTGTTCACAAAACAATTTTTATTTTATTTTTAATAATTTTTCCTGTCGTTGCCTTCTGATTTCTTTTAGAACGTTAATGTTAGAACAGGATCCCTTGGGCAATGGATGAAAAGATGACAACTTCTGTTGAATATTTTAAATATACATGTTTTCATACACAATGTTGTACATAAAAAGCTTGTACGTGCGATGTTCTGTGAATTTGTTCACAAATTCTACGTTTCAATAAATTCTACGACGTTCTCTGTTCTCTAAAATTATTTCAAGTACTGAGATGACCAATTGAAAAAGAAAATCCTTGAAAATTTAGAAATAAGAAACATAAAATGGTTAAATTTATGTTGACGGCTTTCTTCCAAGGTTTCAGTTTGACAAGCAAGTATAAATATTAAAAAACGCTCAAAAGAACTGTAAAATCTTTGTTCAAAAATTCATTCTGAAGAAATATGTTTGAGAAACGGCACTGTGAGTTATAAAAATCAGAAGAAATACAACACTTAATTTTGATGCATGTCATTTGAGATGCATTTAAAAATATGTGGCAATGGAAAACAATTACAAAAACATAAATTTTAGGACTTACAAAGTCAAGTTTTTATTTTTAAATGCCAACCAAACAAATATTTTAACAAAAATTTAAAAATTAATTTTTTAGAATGTTTGAAAACTTTCCCTTATTTATAATATACTAGCTGTAATCTGCTCTTGTTGTTGCGCCACCAACTAAAATAAAATTGAAGGAAATACATTTCACAAATGTCCAATTAATTTTGAATCATTTTATTGATTTTGTATCCCGTTGTCCTATGATTCAGACGAACGGGCCTGTGTAGTACGCCTCCGATCAGTTTCTAAGCTCACTTCTCGTTGTTCAAGTGGTTCCAGCGAACGGGTCTCAGGCTATTAATGCTAAGGCTATTAATGCTAAGGCTATTAATGCTTTTTTCTTCCATGCTTGAGGTGTAGGTCGACCAATTGCTTGTCATTCATTTTGAAAAATTTTCAGTGGCACCATTCAGAAGTTAATCGCACCAACCTCCGTCGACTCATGCGCAACAACTTTGTTAAAGAATGCACAGTTTACGATTTAATTCACTTTGAGTAATTTTCAGTGGCGCCACCTGTCGAAAATTGGTCATACTAACTCAGAAACCTTCGTCGGTTAATATGCAACAACTTTGCTAAAGATCATAACATGATCAAATGCATAGTTTACGATTCTATAATGTACATACAAGCAAACATTCATTTTTATATATATAGAGTATTGGAGGTGACACGCCCACTATAGCCAATCCGCCCATTTTGTTCATATATACGTCAAAGTCGTCCATAAAAAATTTGAGTACTCTAGCTATTGCAGGTTATGAGATACGCGACATTAAATACTTATTGGGTATGTAGGCGTGGCACCTCGCCTACTTGAAATTTTAAAATAAAAAGTAGCCTATTACTCCTTCCAGATATACAGGAAGATACTGTGAAAATTTCAAGAAAATCGGTCCAGCCGTTTAGCCGTGTATAGAAACAAACCTACAAACAAATAAACACACATTCATTTTTATATATGTATACAAAGAAGATTACATAGAGCTGACGGGTGACGTATACGTAATATTTTGTTAGACAACAACAGTCATACTTTTTTTATTTATTTTATTTTATTTTATTTGCCTATTTCAACATAAAAAGTAGCCTATAACTCCTTCCAGACATACAGGAAGATACTGTGAAAATTTCAAGGAAATCGGTTTAGCCGTCTATAGACTTCAAACAAACCCACAAACAAATAAACACATATTCATTTTTATATATAAGAAGATTGAGACAATCAACCCAAATTTTTTATTGAATAATTATCTCAGGTTTGGTTATTAGGAATAAATTATAATTAGAAGAGTAATTTTTTGAAATTATTTGGTTTACCAAATTACGAAATCAACACATTTGACAAATTTCTTTGATTATTTTTTTACCGTCAAAGGGTCCAGCAAAGCGATGCGAGAGATTAATTTCAGGAAATTTTTAAACAATTTGTTCATCAATACAGTATGTATACTATATTCTGCTGGGTTGCCTAGGGTAATATAGTGGATTATGTGCTACTATATTACCGTGAGGGTTGTGTGTTCGCTTCCCACCAGAAACTCTGGTCTGTTACGCTACACTGAGCATATGGTCGATGATACTCAGCTCGTTAATAATTATTAATTAATAATTAATATTAAGTTAATAATAATTCAATACAATACTATCTGAGATAAAAAAATGAAATACACCAACTAACACACACAACCTACACTACGGTTGTAAGTTTTGTTGAGTAGAACTCAAAAATATTTTTTTTATATTTCTTGGACCCTCCAAACTTGTTTTATTCGACAAAAACTGGTTTTTGGACTTTACGTACAAATTTATTGATTACACAAACATTTCTGAACCGATGCACAAAGCGAAATAATAATATCTGCAAAAAACGCAAATATTAGCCGACTTCTCGTAGTCGCGCAAAATTGACACATTTTGCGGTAAAAAATCAAGACCCATCAAAAATTTTGAACTGAAAGTTCATTTGATGAGATGACATACATATATGTATGATGTATATGTATAATGTAAAATATAATGTATATGTTTTATATACATATAAATGTTTTATATACATATAAAACATATACATATAAAACATATAACACGATTGTTATAATATTTAGATAATAACTACAGTCATTTTTCTCCAATTTTATCAAACGAAATGTCAATCTCTTCACAAGATAATGCACTTTCAGAATGTCATCACTTGTTTTTATTTTTTAATTCAACTTTGCAATTAAGAATAGGTAAACTTGAAAAAACAAGAAAGAAATCATATTTTCCAAGTTTACCCGATCAGAACTCATATCATATAAGCTTGAACTTTATGTTTATGTATACCGCTTTAAAGGCTCATCTCTCCCTTTTAAAAAAATTTTGGATTTTTGAAATAGGTTAAAAAATACTGGGATAATCAATAATTTTGTGTGAAAAGATCAAAAATACCATTTTTGTCAATTAAAACAAGTTTGGTGGGTTCGAGAAACATAAAAAAAATATTTTTGAGTTCTACTCAAATAAATCACACTTAAGTCTTGAATGGGAAAACTCAAAGTGAAATTGCCAAGATGGAGCCATAATTTTACCCAAATAGCATTCCAAATTTTCCTAAAAGACTCATTTAACATGTATCAGCAATAAATTATTGACACTTTAGTTATTACATTAATAAACACGGTTAAATCGGCCACTTGCCATTTGATGTTTCACTTATATGAAAATTTCCGCTTCTGCGCTATACTAACGCCCGCTTGTCTCTGAAGAATGATGCCGTAGGACACTTTTTGTCTGATCCCCAGACTCTACTTATCCAGGGATATTCCCAAATATTTTCCCTTCATTTTCTCTTTCTTCTCTTTTCTTGTAAGTGGTATTATTGTGATCTTGGCCAGATTAACTCTCAATTCCACTTACCAATGACTTTCACTCTGAACACATCGAAAGACATTGCATCAGAACTTTATCAACTGCATGCCCTTCGCAGGCAATGCCAACGTCAGGTAGTTTCATTATAAGATCATTCACAATCAAGCTTTATATTACTGGTGAAACTCTCCATGAGGCCATGCTCTGGTTATACCAATCTTTTTTATTAAATGTATAATTCCGCAGATTATGTGTATAGGACGTCTACGATAGGCTCTATTTATAACCTCGTGATACGTGTCACAAATCCCTCTATCTACAATATTCTACAAGAGTAGGCGCAGTAGATCTGCATATAAGCACATTGTGCAGGATAGAGTGGTACCCTCTCCAATATCCCACATCTTGCTTCGTTATACACTTTTAACTTTTTGAAATGTTTTTAACATAAACGACGTGAGGCTAATTAATCTGAATGTTTTTTAGCGTATAGTATTCGTACTTACTTACTTACTTACTTACTAATATTATAAAAATCAATAATTATAAAAATTGAATTGGAAATTGAAAACTTTTATTTAATTGGCTGGGTACAAGATGTAAAGGTATCAGCGTATATTAATCTCCATCGTTTAATTAAAAATATAGTTTTGGTAAGGAAAATCGTATAAGAAGTTTACATTTTTTTAATTGCACGGCATATCTGGTACCAGCTTTTAGTTCAGTTTTGAATGGTTCAGCTTGGACAATAATTTAAATCAAGTCACCATAAGCAACAAGGTCATTTAAATTTTAGTCTGGGTCACTACAATTTATTTTAGGTATTTTCTATATAATACTATTTTCAGATATGCACTTTTATTGAGTCAATATTCGGTTTATTGAGTACAATATTTGAAGTGTTCAGGCATAACATTATACGCAGTTCAGCTGCTTGTGCAATATTCATTTGACAACTGGTAAACAAAACAGCTGGTTGGTTCAACAACATTGTTTTTATTTTTTTGTTTGTCGTTGTTGACATTTGAGTTGTCAAATATCAACCAAAAGTGTTCGGTGAATTGTAATATGCTCACTAAACACACTTATGGCAGTACTGCATTTTAAGGTTTACTCAATATTATAACAATTTGCGTATTTATTGCGCAATAATTAAATGAAACTTTATATGAAATATAAATAAATAAAGGTGCGTATCTCAACACCGTATAAAGTCGAAATCTTGAAATCTTAATTCACAGAGCCCGGCACAAAATTGCTGAGATAAAGACGGAACTGCGACGAAATGACATCGTGCAGGTGTAGACACTTACTCTATGTCGTTTGTCATTTTTAAATTGTAGACTCTCTGCTACAATTAAAAGTAAACATAATTAATTGCCATACAAAGTCTCTGATCAATTTTTTCTCTATCCTGTATGCGCTATTCAGTATAACATTTTTTGTGTAACCGTTGCATAATGAAACTAAAAGAAGGATATTGGCAGCATTTGGTTTCAACAGGACGGCGCTACGTGCCACACAGCCGAAGCTACACTCGATGGGTTGCGCACTGTTTTTGAAGATCGCATTATCAGCCGCAGAGCTGATGTCGTTTGGCCACCTCGGAGCTGCGATTTGACACCGTTGGACTGTTATTTGCGGGGTGCCGTCAAAGATAAGTGTTACGCCGACAAGCCAGAGACAATTGCCGCTTTAAAGGACAATATTCGTGAAGCCGTTGGTGAAATACATTGGTGTAGGCTACTGCATGGCCAGCCGAGGCAGCCATTTCAATGAAATTATTTTCCATTATTAACCGGAAGGATTGTACTTTCAAATAAAAAAAGAAATTTGAGAAAATATTCAGCAGTTTTTTTTAAAGCATTTTCAAAAAAAAAATTATTTGGCGGACCCTTTATAATAGAAAGATAATCAAAGAAAAAAAGCTTTATTCATGAAGATATTTAAAGCTGCGACAATAAATTTAAGAAAAGAGAAAATAGTGCTTCATTGAATTTAAAGTAATCTCTGTGCTTGAATACAATGAAACATTCAATCGAATTGAAAAAATTGATTCAAAAGCAATTCAAGTGCAAAATTATTGCATAAAAATTTTTCTTTTCGGGATTTTTGTTCAATTGGAAAAAAAATCTTGAAGAACAGATGTATAAAAAATCCATTCAATTGTAGACATTTTTTATGCAACAATGAGAAAGGAATGCGCATTTATATCGTTTACAAAAATTGTAGCACCTGAGGTTAAGTTCCCATCTTAGGCTGGCATTATTTAGGTCTTTTTCATTTACAAGAAAAATGTCTGTTAATATATAGGGTCGTTTTTAAGCACTTTATGAGATATCATGGGAATGTTTTATTCGCTATTTGATGCCGTTTTGTGTGAAATATAACATTTCTCATTCCTCTGGTGCAAAAATCAGATTGAATAAGAACTATGGCATGGGTAAAGTTGACTATGTGAACCCGCTGTCATTTGCGGATTCGCCTGTACTCGCAATTTAAGGAAACCTCATAAAAATAAATTTAAATCGTCAAATCACGCGATATCGATAGCAATTTAACATCACTTTCACGTGAGATGACCATACCCTAAAATCGTTCGTGCAGATAATCCAATTTGGAAAGAGTTATGCTACTGTGCTCGCCGTTGACAATGATAGCTTGGTTACTGTCGTCCTTCAGATATAAATCGACACCTCCAACCCAAATTCCACACCAAACAGTAACTTTTTCAGGAACCATTCTAAAAATAACTTTTCCATGAAAATTATCAGCAGTTGATAACTACTATACAGGAAGATACTATACGAATGAAATATTATAAAAAATACAAAAAGCGATTTCTTAAAGCCAGTATTAATACTTATAAAAGACAACGTAGGGAATGTAGTAGTAAATAAAGTTTTAACAATTCTTCAATCAATTCTCGTCAGAAATAGTATATGAAAACTATATAAAACACATGAACATTGTATTTGCATTAATAAATTTTTAATGCTTTTTTAAGTTTTATTTTGACGTCTTTAAAATCTTCGACTTGGCTATAAACATATATATATTGATTGTTGTCTAAATTGTTTTTGTTTATTGAACACATTTATTTTGGAAAAACACCAAACAAAACGACTCAAAACTTGCCAAGAAAAATATCAAGTGTGTCTAATTTGAAGAAGTCGTAAAAAATTCCTAATACTATAAGTATGTATGTATGCAGTACATTTTAATATGAACAATAAATCCATTTTTCAAATTGAATTCAAATAATTTTCGTAACTTGCTGTTAAACCGATATAATAATATTTGTGCTGGCAGGAATCAAACTTACTGTCCATACACTAACATAGTAATAGCACACTACTATCGAGACTCATAAGGGACACTAAAATAATGAAATGCCCGAAGTCAAGGGGTTCATATCTGACGGGTTAGAATTCGAATATTCTTGCTAAAATGATCGAAAATTCCATAGGAATGAAATTTTTTCTTTCCGATGGGTTTTAAAGCTCTTCACTCCGGCCTCGCATTAGCTACCTATGTATATGTGAAGCTCCAGAGGACAAAATGTCAATCTACCAATGAAAAAGCATTCGTTGCAACAAGCTGGCGCTTAATTTTTTTATTATCCTAATAAAGTTGAGAATGACCGCGACGTAAGAATAATTGAACAAAAGCAGCCAAAAACACTTAGTGGATATGTCATTTGTATCAAGAGAGTCTACCATTAACACGAAGAAATCCATGAGAATCTCAAAAGGAGTTAACAATTGGTAATGGGTTCTAATACGGTGGGTTAGGGTCATTCTACAGTAACGAATATTCAGGTAAACGGGTAGAAACAAAATATTTAGGACAGAACTCGATGAGCACGAGGTAAGTCCGAAAGTCGACTTAAGAATTTCTCGGAAATCTAATTTTGCGCAATGTTCACTTGGTGTTTTAAGTTGTTTATTCGACTGACCGTAGCCACATAAACTATAGCGGAGATAACAATTGAAAACCTTGCCACCAAATAGTATAAAGCTGCTTACTCGGATACCACGACTAGTCAAAACAGCAGGATCATGATGAGATTTCACGAAAACCAACTGTCAACAAAAGTTGGTCAAAGGCACGTATGGTTTTGAAGCCAAGGTAGAACGATGCGAAGTGGCCCCGCCACTCATGTATAAAATTAACACACACAACATGAGTTATATGAGAAGCTAAGTTGTAATACTGACCGAAGGGTTGTAATGGCCAATTATGTATATATGTATAGTTCTCATTACATATAGACACTTTTTTCGGGTTTTGTTTCAAAAGTTCTTAATTTTGGGTGTTTAGAAATTGTTATTCCGAGCGTTAGCTTGGGTAGATAAGTGGGTTCCAATAATATAGGAAACCGAAATCATTATTTCTGCTCGTCTTTTGCTTGTCGTGATCAGTGGGTAAAACAAAACAAAGTTCTTTACTTTGAAAGATATGCCATGGTAAACATTTGTAAATTCGGTGTCCCATATGCTTCAAAGATTAGTAGGAAAGTTTTAACTCGCCCCTACTTATATAAAATTGTATCAAACGCCTGTCTTTCATCAATGGAAAAATAATTGTATACCTTTAGGACACATCAGTAAGTAATTCCAATACAGCGTTTGCCTTAATTTAGGTTTAATACATGGTTTCAATTAAGAAGAGGAAAATTGCAAAAAAATTATCACACACAACGGTGATAATATTAGTTAACTATGCTAAATAAAACATTAAATACTATGTCAATGTATAAGAGAAAGAATTTCGTTTTACTCTACCCGACTGGAAAAACGTGTTCACGTTTAAAACTGAAAACATTTTCTACATATTATATACTCGAAGAATGGATTGGCTACGTGCCATCTTTTTAGCAGCATCCACATACTAGTTCTACATTGCCTACGACATAATTTTGTATAAAGGAGAAACAAATATTAGCTCTTTAGTATTTACAATAATAATAAAAATCTGGTAGGAAATTAACCATAAAATACTTATTTTCATTTTTTTTCGCATTATGCTCAAATTACGACCTGAAAATTCTTACCCCCTTAGGCTATGAATAAAGTAGGTAGATTTTTTGGTTAGAAACTCTAATACATATTTGCATTTTAATGTATGTATATCATATGTACATATCGTCACCTAAAACGCAAACGGCCCTATCTGACATTTTAAAAATTTTACAGGAGAAGCAAAAAACTATTTAAAATGAAAAGTATAGTTTTGATAATCGAAATTTTCACCAATATTATTCAAAATACACAAACTATTTGATTTCTGGTAAACTAAGATTAACTTTTAGAATTTTTAAAGATCTATGTTAGTTAAGTCTTTTAGTTTTGTAATTTTATGAAACCAAAGGCCCTAACTACTTATTTATTCCAGAGAGTTTTCAATGGTATGTTGTCATAAAAATAATGACAATCTTCTGGTAGCAATCGTTTTAGATCCTGGAGATTCTGCCATTTCTTTTTAGAAATTTTTAATCTTCGAAGGTAAAACTATATTTATTTTACTTCCAGTTCTTTGTGAAAGCTGGGCATAATCGTCATCTATATTTATTTTAAAATATATAGTTCCTGCTTGTTCGTATGTCAAGGCACGTAACATGTTGACAGTAGGATCTCCACATTTTTTCCCTTAAATAAGTTTTATATCATTTTCTGCTCATTTACCTTAACCTCTTGTTTCTTCAGAAACTATTTGAATGGAATGGAAACTTCCGGAACATACCCATAGTCGTATCATTTTTTCGGATAAACCCAAAGTAGACAAAAACATTTGTCTACATACTTAGATTTGATTTGTGTAGTGCTTCAAAAAGTAGTGTTTTGTAATGGACCGTTTAGAGTTCTCGACAGTAATACGTTGTCTTTGAGAACATTCTACAAGGCTTTGGACGTAAAGTTTTTTTATAATCTCACGACATTTTCCAAAAAGAGTCAAAAATGTTTTTACGAGTGGTTTCAGCAAAATAGGAACAATGTCGGGTTGAGCTTTTTCGCAAAACCTTGAATTACATGGTTCCTTCATTTCTCTAGGCTTACGCACCAATACGTTTCCTCTAGAGATGCCTTGATATTCTTTACCTTCCATGCGGTTTTTTTGACTCCAAAGCCTCCAATTTTTTTTATTTTTTTTTTTTAAATTGGAATTTGCATTGCAATTAATATTCAGTTCAGACATTATTTTTAATTTACCACTTTTTATTGTTATTTTATTTTAGAACTCCCTATATAATACATATTATGTACATATCAATCACAACACTTTTAATATAAAATTATTTATTTAGTAAATTGCCTTAAAATGTTTATAATTAGTTTTTCTTCAATATAAAATTGTTTAGCGGTACAATCTAGGTATTGTTTTGACAATTGACAATGTTTTACATACAAACGGTTAGTTAGGTCTTTTGGCGTTTGTTACATAATTGCGTTTGTAGATAGGGCCGTTTGTTTTTTGTTAATAAAAATGACATTATTGTCTGCAGCAGCAATTTAAAAAATTCAAAATGGCGGATCCAATATGGCGGTCAAGTAAATCTGATTAATTTTTATAAACCTCGACCGCCATATTGGATTCGCCATTGTGAATTTTTTAAATCTGAATGAAGATCTGTAATCAGCGACCCCAAAAACCCCTGAGTAACAATTTTCAAGTATATCTGATTAATTTTTAAGGACCTCTGTAATGTGTTTCTTTTTCTTTTGCACCCCTTGACATGAACCCACCCCCTACTTTAAGGGTGCATGCAAACAATTTTAAAGAGCAAAGATCAATTGTCAATTTCTGACAATAGCGATGGTTCTAGCACGTCAGTGTTTAGCTCTACAATGTTTCAAAAATGGCCAAAAACGATATTTTTAGATGTTTCAACCCCATTTTTCTCGAAAACCTGACGTGATGGAAAGTTTATGAAATCAGATTCGTGTTCAGCGCGCAAAATGCCTTCGAAAACACCTGAAACCATCTTATTTGCACAAAAAAGTCCAAATTTGCAGGGCTGTGTTATTATACGTATCGATACGTATACGTACCGTTTCCTATCTGACGGTGAAACATCACGAAGTTTAATATCGAAAAGGAGACAAAATGATGACACTGACCTGAGATTCCGAGAGGTGCAAGTACATTCACATCATACTTTTCAGGGTGTCATGTAAGGAAGAGGTCGTGGGTGTTATTGTGTTGCCCTCCAACAAAAGATACATATGTGAGTTGGTTCATTCACTAATTGCGCCAGGTGATTATAAGCGGTGAATAGTTCAATATTTTGTCCTTTTGGAGTTGTGTGGCTTGAATGGTGAAGCCAAGAGTAGTTGTGAACATTGAAGTAATCGTCAAAAACAATTTCACTGTTTGAACAACCCTCAAGGATTCTAGATATGAAAAACAGTTAAAAACAGAAATAAAAACCTCTCTTTCCGCGTTTTGACTTTTGGATAGGAATTTTTGTGTAGAATTAAACTCAAAGGCATCATACATGCTTAGTCGTTGCTGGCATTATTACACAACTTCATTGCGTATGGCCCCTATAAAAATTACATTTTATAAACATCACATTTTATTACATTATTTTTCGAACGCCAAAATGTGCTCTTTTTAAATTAAATGTTCAGCTCATTCAAACCATTCGGCTTGAATAAAGCGCCCAACGATTATCTCTATCTTTTATAACAGTTTTAACATTTTTTTGGTACTGGTTACTGTTAGCATTTTATAAAATAATTTACATTCTAGAATTAAAAACAAAACAATAAAATTATGCCCATATTATTTGTTCAAGCAATCAATTTTAATGTCTGTGGGCATATTAATGTTAATCCAGTATTTAAACACAATTCCCGGATTGCAACCGCTAATATTTTCATAACGCAATTCATTTGCAATTATGTATTTTGTTTCCTACATTTTAAATGCAATGTTTTTCATTTATTTTTTTACATTTTTGAAATAATAATTTATAGCTTTAGAATCAACAACTATAACAACACTCATAAAAAACCAGCAATTTTATAAAAAAGTTATTTATTGTAAACAAATATTGTCACTATGCTTGCATATGTTTATATGTTTGTCTGCTTTTCTTTGCATATAATTAAATGAAATGCATGCATATTGCATATTTATTGCAGACACTATTTACTATTTAGTTTGATTCGTTTTATTTATATTTTAAGTGTTTAAAAGCATTCATGGAATGAAACTTAAATTAAAAAATGTTTTCGCAGAATAATAAAAAGAAATTATAACAAAATATTGGTTGTATGATTAAACCAAATACCATGCTAATGCAAATATTAAATATTTGAAATAAAATAAAAAAGTTATCCGGAGGGAAAAAGAAATTTTATAAAAAATATGATATATGCATACGGTCTTTTCTTAAAAAGCTTGACTACTTAAATGACAATAAAGACAGAAATATTTTTTGAATCAAAATTTTTTGTTATAATTCGATAATCTGCCACGCCACGGGTAAATGGTCATAGAGTTCATGAATTCCAATCGATATCAAAAACTAATGTTTTAAGATAGCTTCACAAAAAATAATCAACAGGCATTAAATCACACGAGCTAGAGGACCACTAAACAGAACCACTTCTGGAAAGAAAGTTGCCACTGAATAGATTTTAAACTAAATCAAGTGTAATGTATGCACTAAGTGTGGCAAGTGGCATATCATCTTGTTAGAACCAAATATCGTTGATGTTAAGCTGATCGATTTTGATTAAAATATTTAAAAATGTTGATGATCCACCATACATTTTCTTTGACATTTTCAACTAACAACAAATTAACAACGTATCCTGTCGACACAATTAATATGCTCAGGCACATACACTGAATTTCCCATACCACAACAAATCAATTTCCCATACCACATCAAAGCAAATCATTTAGTAGCTGTCACAGTGCATACGTCAAAAGTGATACAACTTTATGAAATAAATCGCGTAAGAACACATGTACATATATCGACTTTGGTGTCTTTGTCTAAGTTCAGAAGTTTAATTTTTTAACACATTGTGCATGATTCACCAAATCAAAACCTTTTGATAAGTCAAAAAATTTTCCACGACTGCATTATACTTAACATCTGATAGTCTGAAACGGAACCCCTTGTATTCCTCGGTAATTTAGATCCCTCAATCAAATTGTTTCCTGTAATTACCGTTTGTGTGAGGTATAGTTTGCTTAACAATAATAAGACTTTCATAACACAAGTTTGTGGTATAGGATTGACTATAATGTAAAGTAACAATAACATGTCTATGAAGTACCAAAACTTTGCGTCTTACGAGGGCTTGCGAGTCTATGTGTATCGAGAACATGTTTTATGGATGTATAACAATCGAAAATTATTACTAAGATGATTAATTTTCAACAGCCGGTCTTTCAGTCTTTCTATATAATTTTGAATATAATACATTGGTTATAACACTCTAGAGGACACGTGATTGATTTTTAGTAATTAGTATATAATTTAGACTCCATTAATGTTGTTACGATTTTAACTTTTAAAAACGTTTAAAATATGAGTTCGTAGATTGCACATAAAATAAAATTAAATTCGTGTTTAGTTTGATTTAAAATTCTTTAATATTCGCACAACTCTGTGTGTCACTGTTTGCAACTTGATGTAAACAACTACAATTGCTTTTGTTTGTTATGCCTCTGTTTATACCCTTTGCATAAACAATAACAATAAATATGACAAAGTAAACAGTCCGATGAATGTTCTTGAAGGCGAACGTTCATGACTTCGCCCTCTCGAAATCTCTATAAATCGTTGTTTCCATTTATTCTTGTAGAGTTTGTAGTTGTATTTTTGTTTACTTGTTTACCATTTTTTATGCTAGTGTTTGTTGTTAGTTGATAATTTGTAAATAGGTTTGTTTACTGCATTGTTTTGCTTTTGTAGCTTTTGTTTATAATTTTAATGTTACGCGATGCAAAAGCAAAACACCAATATCTCGATTTTTCATTTTCGTAACAATATTAAAAACAGGTTTTCACAGTTTAATTTACTTTATCACAATGTAACCTGGTGCCTATTTGCATTAGGTTACCTAGTACTCATGCTAGAGAAGTAACGAGTGATACACCCAAAGTAGGCTTTGGATCTCTGCCAATTAAGGGACAGTTCAAGACGAATGTACCAAAAAGCGGCGAAAGAAAATTATTAAATTGACTCTGGGAATATAGTAGCTTGTTAAAGAATACTTTTAGAAACCTATACCGTAAAGCTGAGAATAAATGCCTTATTCACTGGACGAATTAAAAAAAAATACTTCAAAAGCTATGCACGTTGAATAAGAATACGAGAAAGACCAAAGATTTTATGAGAAGACGTTAAGATGTTAGGTAGCCCGCCATTTTTATTCTGAGGAGCAATGTAAACTATGTATCTGCTTTAAGTGCTATTTTTAACATTTTGCAATGGTAAAAGAGTATCAGTTAATATTTTGATGTCGATATGAAAACAATTTTTTAGTTTAATCCAAAAATATTCAATTGTTTTAAAATTTATTATAACATCGTATTGTTATCAAATCTAATATGATGAAATAATATGATGAAATAATATGATGAAATAAATCAACTTTAGTGTGTCCATTCCAACTATTAGTGTTTTCATCATCATCATTTTTTGAATGATTTTCTTGAAAGAAAAAAATTGATAAAATTTTGTTGTAAAACATATCAAATATGTTTAAGTTCTTTGTTTTAGTATGGTAATCTAAAGGGAAAATAAATCAATAACTGAGAATATATCCAAATTTCCAGCAAGACATATCAAATGTAATAAATGAAAAATAAATCTTTCTCAGGGACAATTGTAAGAGTGTAAAGTAAAAAACTTGAGGCGACCCACAAAAATAAAAAGAACAGAAGGTATGAAATATAAAAAAACGATTCAAAAGAACACAAGAGAATTGGAAAAATGAAAAAATCAGAAGAAAAAAAATCAGTCAGAAGAAATTTCCCTTCAATTACATCAAACACCAGGAAATGGAAGCGGATGTGGTGTTTTTGACATTATGGTTATGGTAATATGAGTGTAATACATTGAAGCTTTGTAAATAAGTAATACATTTTTCAGTATATTTTTCGCATTACTTATCGGTTTTATTATTTCTTGGTACATTTATTTCTTCACTCTTAGGTATCAACAAAAACTGAGAAGTTATAAAAAAAATAAAGAAAAAATTATCAGAGGCCAGTAATACCCTCAACTGGAATGTGTATTTCCTACATCATGAGGTTACATGGATATAAAACGTAACATGAAAAAAATATTTTTAATAAGTGACTGGTAAATTAAAAATTCGAGACTTTAAATCAGTGTTATTGAATTATATTTTTCTATGGTTTACAGCGCCGTTGAAAACTCACTGGATGTTAGATAATTATGAACTTCACAATCATTAGATTAAAAATAAAATTTTTGGAACATATGTAGCTGGCAAGAAAGCTAAAGATTCTGTTTTAAATGCCGCTAAGAATATTAAATATTAGTTAAGTCTAACTTTCAAAAGACATGTATGAAAAATTTTACTTAAGTTCGAGGAATAGAATATTTTGAGTGAAGCAAATATTTTGTAAGAATATGAAAGAGCTGTTTCATTTGCACATAGTACCGTGTCCTAGATCAACGACAACTATAGCAAAATTGTACCAGATCTAGAGAACCAGTGGTTACAGGGAAAATTTTATAGAGTCACCATTCAAATTCGACACTAAAAATCTTTAATTTATCTATAAACAATTTTGGTCGGGGCAGTTTAATAGATTGCAGATAGATTATTGGAAATTCTACCTAAAGCAACGATGTATCAACTCTGAACAGAGTTTAGTGCAATGAACACATTAGACGCATCAAGTGCCGCGCCAAAACCTATCAAAAAGAGAATACATGTGTGTTTATGGAAACGATTTTTTAAAGGCAGCACGTAAGCAAACATCGATGCGATTACCGCGCACTTATATGAATTTCTATTTTTTGCTCGCGGCAATGAGCGGGTTAGCGCTATCAAAGGAATAAGATGTATGAAATGGAGGTTTTAAAAATGCGAGATATGCAACATTTTAATGACACCATTAATAAAGAAATCAACTTAAAGGCGACAACATGCTGCTTAGCTAAGACAACAATTGTAAAATTGTTGAGCAGCACTTAGTGCTTTAAATCAGTTTATAACATTACTGTCCGTAACCGACCCAGTCCCTAAAAATTTTTTAACCACATTAGGTGCACTTTCTCGACTTAAAATTCTTTGAAGTTCGCCAGCGATCTGTGCATAATTTTTTTATTTTTGTAATAAGTTTTCACCATAATAATCGGAACAGACACACTAGGCAACTGCTAAATATCGTAGTACGCACTAATATAAAAAATGGCATTGAATTTAAAGAGTGTAGTCTTATTGAGGCGCCAATTACAGTTTTTGAGTTTTAATTAATAAGTCACATAAATATTTTAGTAATGATTTTCTTTTTTTTAATCTTTAAAAAGCCTTGAATAAAAGGTCATAAATTTTCTATTCTAAACCATATGTCTTCATTAAAACTTAATCAAGACCATAATTTTTCAAAGCAACAATATAGAACGGTTAAATTTTGTTTATCTTCAAATTTTTTTGGTGTCTGTGGTCAAAAGTCCAGTAGAATTATTAGAAAATATTTCATATTTAAATTTTTTTTAAATTTCCAAACAATAAAAATTGCATGATTAGCTTTATTGAAATAGTTTTTGAAAACAATGTCACAAAACCTAACATATTCAATTGGATTGAAAATGAAATGCCTGTCAATCAATTCTTTCTATGCTAGCAATTTGAACTTACAAAGAAATTTTTCATTCTTTTTTTCAATTATCCAGAGAGAAAATGTCACCTTTTATAAATGTGTTCTCTGTATATCATACACATACAATAAATACAAACATGGTTTCCTTTTCAATTCATTCAAGTTTCAGTTACAAAAATTCCTTCGTTTCGTAAATACATTTACGCTTTTTCTTTATTCTTTCAATTTGTTTGGTGTACTATTTAGAAAAAATTTTTCGATGTGCGTTGTTTGATGGGGTTTGAAAAATCAAATATAAACCAAAATTATTATTAAAAACCTTTTTTTTTCATTTTGAATTTTATATTGTTATTGGTTCTTTTATATACACTATTGGATCTTCCAGAAAGGAATTCCAAAATTCTTCTTCGAACTAGTTGTCATTTATTGCCAAATCCTCATGGACGACCATAAATAACGACGAAAAATCATTTTCAGCGATGAGACATATTTCCGGATAAATACGTAAGTGAACAACTTAAGTTGTCGAATTTGTTACGATACCAAACCACATCTCGAAAAACAAAGTGTGTCCATCGGTCCATATTTATTTGAGAATAACGTTGTCCAACGCATGCCTATCAATGGCGAAATTCTTTTGGTCTGGGCTCGATGATCACCAACGACATGTGATTTCAACAGAGCTACATATGTGCCACACAGTTCATGCCACATTGGATACTCTTCACGAGCGATTTTAGGGCATGGTCATCGCAAGTGGTCACGTGACATTTCGAACAAAATGAAATATGAAAAATATTTCTTCGGCGACTTCCTCTCAGCAGATTCTGGCAAAAACTCTGAGAGTAAATGAATTTGCCACGAAAAGTTTCTCAAAAATTTGTCGTTAGGAGTCGACTTTATTTTATAATTTTAAAATTTTTTCAAGTCTACTGATGTTTATGACGTTGAGGTTAAATATTATCTTCTGTTCTTACTAACGCTATAACTTCTCACTGCATTGCAGCGATTTTTTATGCTCCAGAACCACTTGCAAAGGAACCATTGCCTTGGTTTCACTCATTTGAATACAAACTGCATTTTATTTTACAAGTTGCGACATCATTATAAAGCGGATATATGTATGTCGAAATTACTGGTTGTAAAATTGTTTTGTAACAGAGTCCACATATTTGCTTGATTTTGCTTTCGTGCATGAACTAGCAACTCTGTCATATCATTTGCTTTTCGAGAGAACCTCCTTATCTGCCCTTTTTGTTCGTACAGATTTCTCAGGATACTCTTTCTTTGGACTTAATTCTAATTTGTCAAAATAAAATCAGAGTTAAACCGAAGTTCGCTTTGTTTCTGAAATGTGCCAAACTTCTGTGGGATTTCTTCCGTCTATTTGAGATAATACAAAAAAAAATATATGCATTCTTGAAAGTAAAAAAAAATAATAAATAATCATGGAAAATTGGATATTTCGAATGCGCTCTGTCCAGAAAACTGTGACAGACATTTGATCCACATTATATTCTACACATAATGGCAACAATAGGTCTTTAAAAAAATCTATAATATCTAATACCCCGTTTACACTACAGCGAAATCTAATACTTATGAGATTTCGTGCCAAATCCAGTTGATTTTAACTAGATTTCCCATACAAAACAAAATCTACTTATTTAGTAGATTTCGGCAAAATCTACTCAAAATCTAGTAAAAATAGAAATGCAACTATATGTTTTGCCAAATAGTACTTAAAAATACAACGCTGAGCAGGAAAAAATGACATTTCAATTTAAAAACAAAACTAATAAATTAAGTGCGGAAAAAATTTTCATAGATGTTAGCTTTAACCTCTTCACGCCGTCGGCCACATATGTGGACGTTTAATTTTTTATTATTATAATTATAAAAATAATAAAAAAAACAAAAATTTTATAGTAAGTTACTGACTACCAAATCCTCCAACAAGAGAAGTAAACATTTTACCGTTTGTCTGCAATGAAGATATTATTTCCGAAGCATAGATACATAAAAAAAGTGAAATAATTCTTCGGGAATCTGTTTTATTGGATTATATCAAGAAATCGTTAATATTTGAAGAAAATAATATCAGATATATTTAATATAACAAGTTTTACCATCTGCTGCGCCATAACAACTAATAAATACTAATCCAAATTAATTAACCTTAATCTTAATATTATAATACTAATATTTAATAATAATAAATAATTGAATTAAATATATAATGAATTTAATAAATATAAATATGTATCACCCTAATATAACGTAATGTTAAGGTTCATGACCATATGAATACAAGGTCGTTAAATTATAAGTAAATTAAATAAGTAGGCAACGGAGTTGCTGACTAGAATAATACAGTTAGGATTAAGTAAATAGAATAAGTTAGAATTAAGAAAAGATTGAAATAATAAAACAGTTGATAATTACAATCCTATTCTTTCGGTCTATTTCAATTCGGCAAAGGTTTGGTCCTCGCGGTCATTATTTCAAGTGTCCCAATTTAAGATTAAATTATAATTTGTTTAATTTAATGTATTCCTTAAAAACTATTAAGGAGAAACATTTTGTGTAAATAAGTAGGCAACGGAGTTGCTGACTAAAATAATACAGTTAGGATTAAGTAAATAGGATAAGTTAGAATAAATTAGTTGTTGTGGCGCAACACCATCACTACCTATAAAATCTAAAAGGTGGACTAAAGTTAATCCTGGAATTAGATTGGACGGTATAGGTCATTATCCTAAATACAAGGAACTGAAAAATCCCCCCAGATGACACGACAAAAATTGTGTAAGACGAACCCTCTACATTTCTGAGAAATGTTAAGAATATATGCGTGATATGCCCGGAATGTATGAAATCATATCACACATAAATTACCATTAACGCTCAGTGGCCACAAATGTGGACGTTATTCCTTTTTGTGAATTTTCATTGTTTTTTTTTCTGAATTCCTATTTAAATAAAATTAAATAATTTAACAAGAAAACAAAATTTAATCATTTTTTTGTCACCATAACAAAATCGTCCCTGAAGAGGTTAAGCATAACAAATGAAAAGTTTGGCGGCTTTTCGCTGAACATATCATATGAAATATTAAGAACATCTTGCTCCCAGAATGAGTGAACAACTTAAGTTGTCGAATTTGTTACGATACCAAACCACATCTCGAAAAACAAAGTGTGTCCATCGGTCCATATTTATTTGAGAATAACGTTGTCCAACGCATGCCTATCAATGGCGAAATTCTTTTGGTCTGGGCTCGATGATCACCAACGACATGTGATTTCAACAGAGCTACATATGTGCCACACAGTTCATGCCACATTGGATACTCTTCACGAGCGATTTTAGGGCATGGTCATCGCAAGTGGTCACGTGACATCTCGAACAAAATGAAATATGAAAAAATATTTCTTCGGCGACTTCCTCTCAGCAGATTCTGGCAAAAACTCTGAGAGTAAATGAATTTGCCACGAAAAGTTTCTCAAAAATTTGTCGTTAGGAGTCGACTTTATTTTATAATTTTAAAATTTTTTCAAGTCTACTGATGTTTATGACGTTGAGGTTAAATATTATCTTCTGTTCTTACTAACGCTATAACTTCTCACTGCATTGCAGCGATTTTTTTATGCTCCAGAACCACTTGCAAAGGAACCATTGCCTTGGTTTCACTCATTTGAATACAAACTGCATTTTATTTTACAAGTTGCGACATCATTATAAAGCGGATATATGTATGGCGAAATTACTGGTTGTAAAATTGTTTTGTAACAGAGTCCACATATTTGCTTGATTTTGCTTTCGTGCATGAACTAGCAACTCTGTCATATCATTTGCTTTTCGAGAGAACCTCCTTATCTGCCCTTTTTGTTCGTACAGATTTCTTAGGATACTCTTTCTTTGGACTTAATTCTAATTTGTCAAAATAAAATCAGAGTTAAACCGAAGTTCGCTTTGTTTCTGAAATGTGCCAAACTTCTGTGGGATTTCTTCCGTCTATTTGAGATAATACAAAAAAAAAAAATATATGCATTCTTGAAAGTAAAAAAAAATAATAAATAATCATGGAAAATTGGATATTTCGAATGCGCTCTGTCCAGAAAACTGTGACAGACATTTGATCCACATTATATTCTACACATAATGGCAACAATAGGTCTTTAAAAAAAATCTATAATATCTAATACCCCGTTTACACTACAGCGAAATCTAGTACTTATGAGATTTCGTGCCAAATCTAGTTGATTTTAACTAGATTTCCCATACAAAACAAAATCGACTTATTTAGTAGATTTCGGCAAAATCTACTCAAAATCTAGTAAAAATAGAAATGCAACTATATGTTTTGCCAAATAGTACTTAAAAATACAACGCTGAGCAGGAAAAAATGACATTTCAATTTAAAAACAAAACTAATAAATTAAGTGCGGAAAAAATTTTCATAGATGTTAGCTTTAACCTCTTCACGCCGTCGGCCACATATGTGGACGTTTAATTTTTTATTATTATAATTATAAAAATAATAAAAAAAACAAAAATTTTATAGTAAGTTACTGACTACCAAATCCTCCAACAAGAGAAGTAAACATTTTACCGTTTGTCTGCAATGAAGATATTATTTCCGAAGCATAGATACATAAAAAAGTGAAATAATTCTTCGGGAATCTGTTTTATTGGATTATATCAAGAAATCGTTAATATTTGAAGAAAATAATATCAGATATATTTAATATAATAAGTTTTACCATCTGTTGCGCCATAACAACTAATAAATACTAATCCAAATTAATTAACCTTAATCTTAATATTATAATACTAATATTTAATAATAATAAATAATTGAATTAAATATATAATGAATTTAATAAATATAAATATGTATCACCCTAATATAACGTAATGTTAAGGTTCATGACCATATGAATACAAGGTCGTTAAATTATAAGTAAATTAAATAAGTAGGCAACGGAGTTGCTGACTAGAATAATACAGTTAGGATTAAGTAAATAGAATAAGTTAGAATTAAGAAAAGATTGAAATAATAAAACAGTTGATAATTACAATCCTATTCTTTCGGTCTATTTCAATTCGGCAAAGGTTTGGTCCTCGCGGTCATTATTTCAAGTGTCCCAATTTAAGATTAAATTATAATTTGTTTAATTTAATGTATTCCTTAAAAACTATTAAGGAGAAACATTTTGTGTAAATAAGTAGGCAACGGAGTTGCTGACTAAAATAATACAGTTAGGATTAAGTAAATAGGATAAGTTAGAATAAATTAGTTGTTGTGGCGCAACACCATCACTACCTATAAAATCTAAAAGGTGGACTAAAGTTAATCCTGAAATTAGATTGGACGGTATAGGTCATTATCCTAAATACAAGGAACTGAAAAATCCCCCCAGATGACACGACAAAAATTGTGTAAGACGAACCCTCTACATTTCTGAGAAATGTTAAGAATATATGCCTGATATGCCCGGAATGTATGAAATCATATCACACATAAATTACCATTAACGCTCAGTGGCCACAAATGTGGACGTTATTCCTTTTTGTGAATTTTCATTGTTTTTTTTTCTGAATTCCTATTTAAATAAAATTAAATAATTTAACAAGAAAACAAAATTTAATCATTTTTTTGTCACCATAACAAAATCGTCCCTGAAGAGGTTAAGCATAACAAATGAAAAGTTTGGCGGCTTTTCGCTGAACATATCATATGAAATATTAAGAACATCTTGCTCCCAGAATGAGTGAACAACTTAAGTTGTCGAATTTGTTACGATACCAAACCACATCTCGAAAAACAAAGTGTGTCCATCGGTCCATATTTATTTGAGAATAACGTTGTCCAACGCATGCCTATCAATGGCGAAATTCTTTTGGTCTGGGCTCGATGATCACCAACGACATGTGATTTCAACAGAGCTACATATGTGCCACACAGTTCATGCCACATTGGATACTCTTCACGAGCGATTTTAGGGCATGGTCATCGCAAGTGGTCACGTGACATCTCGAACAAAATGAAATATGAAAAAATATTTCTTCGGCGACTTCCTCTCAGCAGATTCTGGCAAAAACTCTGAGAGTAAATGAATTTGCCACGAAAAGTTTCTCAAAAATTTGTCGTTAGGAGTCGACTTTATTTTATAATTTTAAAATTTTTTCAAGTCTACTGATGTTTATGACGTTGAGGTTAAATATTATCTTCTGTTCTTACTAACGCTATAACTTCTCACTGCATTGCAGCGATTTTTTTATGCTCCAGAACCACTTGCAAAGGAACCATTGCCTTGGTTTCACTCATTTGAATACAAACTGCATTTTATTTTACAAGTTGCGACATCATTATAAAGCGGATATATGTATGGCGAAATTACTGGTTGTAAAATTGTTTTGTAACAGAGTCCACATATTTGCTTGATTTTGCTTTCGTGCATGAACTAGCAACTCTGTCATATCATTTGCTTTTCGAGAGAACCTCCTTATCTGCCCTTTTTGTTCGTACAGATTTCTTAGGATACTCTTTCTTTGGACTTAATTCTAATTTGTCAAAATAAAATCAGAGTTAAACCGAAGTTCGCTTTGTTTCTGAAATGTGCCAAACTTCTGTGGGATTTCTTCCGTCTATTTGAGATAATACAAAAAAAAAAAATATATGCATTCTTGAAAGTAAAAAAAAATAATAAATAATCATGGAAAATTGGATATTTCGAATGCGCTCTGTCCAGAAAACTGTGACAGACATTTGATCCACATTATATTCTACACATAATGGCAACAATAGGTCTTTAAAAAAAATCTATAATATCTAATACCCCGTTTACACTACAGCGAAATCTAGTACTTATGAGATTTCGTGCCAAATCTAGTTGATTTTAACTAGATTTCCCATACAAACCAAAATCTACTTATTTAGTAGATTTCGGCAAAATCTACTCAAAATCTAGTAAAAATAGAAATGCAACTATATGTTTTGCCAAATAGTACTTAAAAATACAACGCTGAGCAGGAAAAAATGACATTTCAATTTAAAAACAAAACTAATAAATTAAGTGCGGAAAAAATTTTCATAGATGTTAGCTTTAACCTCTTCACGCCGTCGGCCACATATGTGGACGTTTAATTTTTTATTATTATAATTATAAAAATAATAAAAAAAACAAAAATTTTATAGTAAGTTACTGACTACCAAATCCTCCAACAAGAGAAGTAAACATTTTACCGTTCGTCTGCAATGAAGATATTATTTCCGAAGCATAGATACATAAAAAAAGTGAAATAATTCTTCGGGAATCTGTTTTATTGGATTATATCAAGAAATCGTTAATATTTGAAGAAAATAATATCAGATATATTTAATATAATAAGTTTTACCATCTGTTGCGCCATAACAACTAATAAATACTAATCCAAATTAATTAACCTTAATCTTAATATTATAATACTAATATTTAATAATAATAAATAATTGAATTAAATATATAATGAATTTAATAAATATAAATATGTATCACCCTAATATAACGTAATGTTAAGGTTCATGACCATATGAATACAAGGTCGTTAAATTATAAGTAAATTAAATAAGTAGGCAACGGAGTTGCTGACTAGAATAATACAGTTAGGATTAAGTAAATAGAATAAGTTAGAATTAAGAAAAGATTGAAATAATAAAACAGTTGATAATTACAATCCTATTCTTTCGGTCTATTTCAATTCGGCAAAGGTTTGGTCCTCGCGGTCATTATTTCAAGTGTCCCAATTTAAGATTAAATTATAATTTGTTTAATTTAATGTATTCCTTAAAAACTATTAAGGAGAAACATTTTGTGTAAATAAGTAGGCAACGGAGTTGCTGACTAAAATAATACAGTTAGGATTAAGTAAATAGGATAAGTTAGAATAAATTAGTTGTTGTGGCGCAACACCATCACTACCTATAAAATCTAAAAGGTGGGCTAAAGTTAATCCTGAAATTAGATTGGACGGTATAGGTCATTATCCTAAATACAAGGAACTGAAAAATCCCCCCAGATGACACGACAAAAATTGTGTAAGACGAACCCTCTACATTTCTGAGAAATGTTAAGAATATATGCCTGATATGCCCGGAATGTATGAAATCATATCACACATAAATTACCATTAACGCTCAGTGGCCACAAATGTGGACGTTATTCCTTTTTGTGAATTTTCATTGTTTTTTTTTCTGAATTCCTATTTAAATAAAATTAAATAATTTAACAAGAAAACAAAATTTAATCATTTTTTTGTCACCATAACAAAATCGTCCCTGAAGAGGTTAAGCATAACAAATGAAAAGTTTGGCGGCTTTTCGCTGAACATATCATATGAAATATTAAGAACATCTTGCTCCCAGAATGAGTGAACAACTTAAGTTGTCGAATTTGTTACGATACCAAACCACATCTCGAAAAACAAAGTGTGTCCATCGGTCCATATTTATTTGAGAATAACGTTGTCCAACGCATGCCTATCAATGGCGAAATTCTTTTGGTCTGGGCTCGATGATCACCAACGACATGTGATTTCAACAGAGCTACATATGTGCCACACAGTTCATGCCACATTGGATACTCTTCACGAGCGATTTTAGGGCATGGTCATCGCAAGTGGTCACGTGACATCTCGAACAAAATGAAATATGAAAAAATATTTCTTTGGCGACTTCCTCTCAGCAGATTCTGGCAAAAACTCTGAGAGTAAATGAATTTGCCACGAAAAGTTTCTCAAAAATTTGTCGTTAGGAGTCGACTTTATTTTATAATTTTAAAATTTTTTCAAATCTACTGATGTTTATGACGTTGAGGTTAAATATTATCTTCTGTTCTTACTAACGCTATAACTTCTCACTGCATTGCAGCGATTTTTTTATGCTCCAGAACCACTTGCAAAGGAACCATTGCCTTGGTTTCACTCATTTGAATACAAACTGCATTTTATTTTACAAGTTGCGACATCATTATAAAGCGGATATATGTATGTCGAAATTACTGGTTGTAAAATTGTTTTGTAACAGAGTCCACATATTTGCTTGATTTTGCTTTCGTGCATGAACTAGCAACTCTGTCATATCATTTGCTTTTCGAGAGAACCTCCTTATCTGCCCTTTTTGTTCGTACAGATTTCTCAGGATACTCTTTCTTTGGACTTAATTCTAATTTGTCAAAATAAAATCAGAGTTAAACCGAAGTTCGCTTTGTTTCTGAAATGTGCCAAACTTCTGTGGGATTTCTTCCGTCTATTTGAGATAATACAAAAAAAAATATATGCATTCTTGAAAGTAAAAAAAAATAATAAATAATCATGGAAAATTGGATATTTCGAATGCGCTCTGTCCAGAAAACTGTGACAGACATTTGATCCACATTATATTCTACACATAATGGCAACAATAGGTCTTTAAAAAAAATCTATAATATCTAATACCCCGTTTACACTACAGCGAAATCTAGTACTTATGAGATTTCGTGCCAAATCTAGTTGATTTTAACTAGATTTCCCATACAAAACAAAATCTACTTATTTAGTAGATTTCGGCAAAATCTACTCAAAATCTAGTAAAAATAGAAATGCAACTATATGTTTTGCCAAATAGTACTTAAAAATACAACGCTGAGCAGGAAAAAATGACATTTCAATTTAAAAACAAAACTAATAAATTAAGTGCGGAAAAAATTTTCATAGATGTTAGCTTTAACCTCTTCACGCCGTCGGCCACATATGTGGACGTTTAATTTTTTATTATTATAATTATAAAAATAATAAAAAAAACAAAAATTTTATAGTAAGTTACTGACTACCAAATCCTCCAACAAGAGAAGTAAACATTTTACCGTTTGTCTGCAATGAAGATATTATTTCCGAAGCATAGATACATAAAAAAAAGTGAAATAATTCTTCGGGAATCTGTTTTATTGGATTATATCAAGAAATCGTTAATATTTGAAGAAAATAATATCAGATATATTTAATATAATAAGTTTTACCATCTGTTGCGCCATAACAACTAATAAATACTAATCCAAATTAATTAACCTTAATCTTAATATTATAATACTAATATTTAATAATAATAAATAATTGAATTAAATATATAATGAATTTAATAAATATAAATATGTATCACCCTAATATAACGTAATATTAAGGTTCATGACCATATGAATACAAGGTCGTTAAATTATAAGTAAATTAAATAAGTAGGCAACGGAGTTGCTGACTAGAATAATACAGTTAGGATTAAGTAAATAGAATAAGTTAGAATTAAGAAAAGATTGAAATAATAAAACAGTTGATAATTACAATCCTATTCTTTCGGTCTATTTCAATTCGGCAAAGGTTTGGTCCTCGCGGTCATTATTTCAAGTGTCCCAATTTAAGATTAAATTATAATTTGTTTAATTTAATGTATTCCTTAAAAACTATTAAGGAGAAACATTTTGTGTAAATAAGTAGGCAACGGAGTTGCTGACTAAAATAATACAGTTAGGATTAAGTAAATAGGATAAGTTAGAATAAATTAGTTGTTGTGGCGCAACACCATCACTACCTATAAAATCTAAAAGGTGGACTAAAGTTAATCCTGGAATTAGATTGGACGGTATAGGTCATTATCCTAAATACAAGGAACTGAAAAATCCCCCCAGATGACACGACAAAAATTGTGTAAGACGAACCCTCTACATTTCTGAGAAATGTTAAGAATATATGCCTGATATGCCCGGAATGTATGAAATCATATCACACATAAATTACCATTAACGCTCAGTGGCCACAAATGTGGACGTTATTCCTTTTTGTGAATTTTCATTGTTTTTTTTTCTGAATTCCTATTTAAATAAAATTAAATAATTTAACAAGAAAACAAAATTTAATCATTTTTTTGTCACCATAACAAAATCGTCCCTGAAGAGGTTAAGCATAACAAATGAAAAGTTTGGCGGCTTTTCGCTGAACATATCATATGAAATATTAAGAACATCTTGCTCCCAGAATGACCCATGACGAACCTGTATTAAAGTGCGCTTTAATATTTATATATTATTACCTATATATATGCTTACGATACTAAATGTCCTATATTTTTCATTTTTGTTTGGTATTAAACTAAATTTGGAAATATTATTATTTTCTTTTAAATTTCTGTCAGCTGTTTTTGTTATTAAAATGAAATCTTGCTACTGTCAAATAAATCTAGTTTAAACGATCTAAATTTTGAGCAAGATTTGAAATCTAATCTACTTGATTTCGCTGTAGTGTAAATGGGCTATAATACACACTTTCTTTTAGAGAAAATTACATATAGGAAGCGTTTAAAAAAAGGATTACCCATGTACAATATTTGTTTGCAATGTGTCATTTTTCTGTTTATTATTCTCAAAAAATTACATCAAATATATTACGGATACCTCTTGCTTTTTATTAGAAAGTTTTCAGAGACTTTTTGAAAGCATTTCACTAACATTTTCTAGTTAGAAATATTAGATCTTGTACAGTACCAAACAATCAAACAGTAGAGAAAGCAGTTGAAGAAAATAATGAAAGAATTTATTGCAATTTAGAGAAGTATAAAAAACATTGGAATAGCAGTTGAAAACAAAGGAATAGCAGTTAAAAACAAAAAAATACTCGAGATAAAAATGCATTTCCTAAAGCTACCATGACATTATTCGTCTATATAATATTGTTAGGAAAATGGAAAATTTATATACTAACGTTTTGCTTTTACGTCGCTAAACATTAAAATTATAAACAAAAGCTGCAGTAAGCAAACCTGTTTACAGCAGTACGATAGTACTGCTTAATATAACAACAAACACCATCGTAAAAAATGGTAAACAAGTAAACAAAAAATACACAAACAACAGTACAAAAATAAATGTAAACATGTCATGAGCGTTCGCTTTCAATAACATTCATCGGACTGTTTTCTCTGCCATATAAAAGGCAAGGCAAAGCAGGCGACTGAGTTAGTGAAGTTAGTGAAGACGCAGTATGTTTGAAGAGAGTAATCGTGATTTGAAGATCCTCGTTGTAAAGATCATTCGAATAATTGTCTAATAATTCTTATTGTTGTTACAAAGAATATAATTAGAGGCATAACAAAAAAATTAATTGTTGTTGGTTACATAAAGTTGTGAACAGTGGCACACACAATTGTGCGAATAATAAAGAAGTTTAATTAAAACTAAACACAAATTTATTTTTATTTTATTTGCAATCTATGAGCTCATATTTTAAACGTTTTTAAAAGGTAAAAAGGTAACAATATGAACAAGTTGCAAATAATCGCTTTCCTGATTTATTTCTTCAGATTATTCTTTTGACAAGTGGCTATTAGATAATGGAAAATTTATGACAAAACCAAACTCATGAAACTGTGAACGCTACACGTCACAAAATTATACATACTCCAAAAGAAATAATAAAATACCAAAGTACACAGTTACTAAATTATACATACATTAAAAAAATTGCCGAAATTTTTTAAATAATCCGTTTTCGTTGAAAATATTTATAGTTTCCTTGATGTTAAGACGGTCTTTTGCATTGGTTAAAAAATTTCTGAAATTGAACTGAAATGTGACCCTGCACAAGCACATAAAGGTATGCATCCGATTTACAAATTTCACAAATTTCTGAACCAAAACAAAAGACCGTCTTAAAATCGAGGAAAGTTGTCAGACAATTACAAAGATTTTCAACGAAAACGGATTAGTTAAAAGAATTTCTGAAATTTGTTATCCGTATGTATACTTCTGTGGCTACGTGTAAATCTAAATTATTGAATCGATTGATTCGATATGGTCTGTAGCCGCTGAAAAAGAAGGAATAACATAACATAAAACCATAACGTAAAAACTTTAACCAAAAGAATTGAAAAGTGAAGTGTACCCAGGGATATATTTGGAGCTTTTCTTAATTTCTCATATATTATAAAGATGTGTTTCAATTTGCTTTTAATTTGAAAGCCTTCATATATCTGGCATAAGGACTACAAAGTGGCTCAAAAATTGTCAACCACAGTTCTTTGACTGTAGTATTTAAATAAATGAAAAATTTTTGTTTTGCTCCATTTTTTAATGTTCATCAGAATTCCAAAATAGTTTGACTACGATTGAGGTTCAGTTTTTTAAATAAATATCAAAGGAGTTTTCTTAATTCCTTATAGTACAGAGGACGTTTTAGAAGGTCTGTTAAGCAAATAAGTTTCAAGAGTAATGCGGTGTTCAGATATGCACCTTTATTGCGTAAATCGCAATAAACGCCATTGTTGAGTTTAATACTTCATATAAAGTTTAAATTAATAATTCCGCAATAAATACTCCAACTGTTATAATATTGAGTAAAACTTAACACTGTCATAAGAATATTCATTACAACTTATGGGATTATGTTGATTTCTGAAAATACAAATATCAACAACGTCAAATAAAAATGGCGAGTGAGGTGGAAGTAAAGTTTATTTATATTAACATTGAAGCTACCGATACTTCTTGTATTCCTATTCCTACTCCTATTCCTATTCCTATTCCTATTCCTATTCCTATTATTATATTCTTATTTGGGAATAAGGACTGTAACAAAACAATGAAATAAGAATTTTTGTTAACAAAATAGAAATTTTTACTGTAATACTAGCCTGGAGTAGAGTGAATATCCATCTGAAGAAATTTTCCCGTCACGGTAGGTGTAGTGTTAAATTTATGAATTATTATAAAAAAAATTTTTGTTTTCCAGCTGATTTGCTTAATTAAATTAAACGAATATTGACTCAATTAAAATTCGTGTCTGAACATAGTATAAGGATTCAGCTGAGTTTAGAGATGCACAGGGTGATTTGATTGCGTTCATCATTCCATTGCTGTTTAATTTGTCAGTTGTTTCTAAAAGCGTTCGAAAATGTGGTTCAGTATAATTTTGTTAACGATTTTCCTACTGCAAAAGAGTTTGTCACTTCTTATTCTGAATACTAATAATTGGACTCCATTTTCATTTTTGTGGAATATTCCCTATCTGCCATGTTATATTAGCGATTGCAAAATATAGTTTATCTTGTAATATCGATATCAGTAAATATAAAATATTGCAATTGTGTGAGGACGTTAAAATTGTTTCTGTGTTGTTTCTGACCAAAGTGTTCTACAAAACAAAACCCAATTATTTAAAAAAAACCAACCAGATTATAATTCTCAATGATAAAATATTAAATCACCGTTGTGCAAGATTTTGTAGATTCTGCATTCTTCAATAAACAAAAGGGTTCAAACAAAAAAAAAAAAAAAGAACAGATGCTTGTGCCACTCGATTAAAAGGATTCACATGCACATGAAGACCGTCCTCATGAATTAAATTTCATTTATTTAACTTTCTTTAGTGGTTTGATGAGTAATAAAAACAGAATGTTATATGCCCACCATTATAACACTCAAAAGTGTACTGTACACATTCACATTATTAGGCATTACAATCCTTTAGCCAGGATTACGGCCGACCTTCTCCCATCATCTATGTAGAGAGCAGATTGTAAAATGAAATGCTCTTTCACATCTCTTTCTATATCTTTTGCAAGATGTCAGAGGTGAAGTTTGACCTTTAAGCTCATATCTAGCAAACTAAGACATTACCAACAAGATTAGGACAAGCATATGTTGTAACATCTTAACACATGTTTTTAATAACAAATGCTTAAACACCAAGGAGTAATCTTTTTTAAAATGAAGTATTAGAAAATAATGTATATGTATTTATATTTCTCATCATAGATTTTATTTACAATATATTTTATGTCATGCTTCCATATTTTGTTTTCCTTTAAGGAATATATGGCAACAACATACTACGATACATGAAATAATTTGTTCTGTAAAGTTTTTCCCCAAAATATTTGCATTCGAAAATATTAAAGAAAGTTATAAAAGTGTTGACGATGTGAATAAATTTTACAAAATGTGTTGTGAATACTTAAGGGCACGAAGTCCATGTTATTTCTTTTTTTTTTTTTGTTTTGTACATGATAAGTCACAAGTCAAATGTTTTGAAATCTTTTTATGCAGACATAAACTTTCGCACTCCATATTGGAAACTTTAAGTAAATTCAATGAAATAAAAAATTGAAAAATCAGAATTTTCATTCGTTATAAATATTGCCAATGCTAAAGGACGGACATATGTTCGTATAAGCATTAGGGTTCTTTATTACATAATCGCAGTGTAAATTTTAAGTTAACCGTAGATCGAGCTTTAAAAACTTCATAATTCTAGTTTATGTATCACTTTTGATACATAAATACTTATAGTACATAGAATTGGCGCAATTATTGATTTTGTTAAAAAATTAAACTTAAAAATTAAATTTTAATAAAACTATTTTATACTATTACGTTTTATTATCAGTTTTATGCAACCTACTCCAAACTAGTTGACATGTTGTACATTGTAGTATGGTTTTTTAAGTAAAATCAAACACTTGTTTTTATTGTTTTATTCTTTTCTAAATGGTAATATTTTGGTTTGCGACGTTTTATAAGTTTTAAATTTTTTAGATGGGACAGCTTAATGTCACTCGCATCAGTAACGGCTTGAGGGCTTGGTGAAAACTAATGCCAAATATTGTTATATTTAGTTGTAAAACTTTTTTTGTCAATGTCATGTCATCTTATGCTACCTTAGAACATCGGATATGTCAAACAATGCTCTCTCCATGATTTCTCTCTGATTTCCCGAATACAGGTTTCCCTGAATACGGCAGTATGTACCAGAGATCAGCAACGAGTATTGAAAACGATGAATAGATTCGAATCATACTCGTAATTTCTGATACTTATACGCATTCATACTTATTTTAGTATCATACTCATACTACTCGTATTCAAAGTTTGAAGTACCCATCGTACTCATACGTACGAACACGAAGTAATCAGTAGAAGATTGTTTGTGTGTGTTTGCTCTGCTTGCTGTGTTATGAAGGCTAAAAAAGTAATAAATAAGAGGCAATAAAAACGCATATTTAAGGAACAATATGAACGCTAGAAAATTTTGGAAGACTCTTTTAAAGAAAATTAAATAAAGTCGAGTTCTTGGGTCAAATTGTGAACCATGAAAGAAAAAAATTTGTATTGTTATTTCATATTTCATTTATTATTTATTTCATTTTGATTTATTATTATTGTTTTAAATTTATAATCTTATAAAAAGAATTAAGAAATACTATGTTGCCAACTGTTTTGGGGGTTATTCTATTGTGCTTTTCAGTAATAATATTTCCAGCCAAAGAAAAGACTCGTTCTGACGCAGCACTGCTGGCTGGAATAGATAGAATGCGCAACGCTAGTTTTGATAGTCGTGGATATTTTACGGAATTGTCTTTCCACCATTGTATAACATCGAAATATTCATCTATCAATATGTTTTCCATATAGTAGCGTGATATCTCTTCCCTTGCACTTTCTGGTGTTGACGTCATAGAGCGCCTTAATAAATTTGAGAAAAAAAATCGCAGTTCTTTATTGACTGAAGTACTTGCATTAAATGAACAGTTTGTAGGATTTTCACTTGAGCTATTACTGTGGAATACTTGTAAAATTGTAGAGCATAAATTCGGTGACAAAGGACTTAATAAGGGCGTTAAGTTGGTTGGAGAATCCGGCGTTGTACTTGGTAATATTGGAGAATTATTAATATGTATAATTAATTGAGAACTACTTTGTTCAGAGTTTTCAATTTCATTTATGCAGAACTCTTTCATTTCTTCCAAATCATGGCCTTGCTCAGACTTGTGTTTTTTGGAAGTATTATTATTTCGCTTAGTGCAAACATTGGCCTTCTGGTGATAGCTCAAACGTGAAATTGGCATATTTTCCAATAAACAATCAAGATCCATCAAAAATTCAGTAAATGTTTGAACTGAAAGTTTATTTGAAAAATATGTATGAAAAATATAACACGTCTGTTATACTCTTCAAATAATAACAACAGTCATTTTTGTACAATTTAAATAAGCAAATTCATTTAAGATTAGTTTTCTGTATTTTAAGCGAACTTCAACATAATTATTTAGTAAACTAAAACTATCAGTATACCATTGAGAATATTTATGAACGCAGTTTGGTTTAATTGGATCTTGTTAAAAAAATTAATTATAAATTGATTAAAAACAGGGCAGATACTAATGAAGTGTAGAGTATTTTCGGAAGAATCTAAGTTGCATAGAGTACATATTCCGCTTGAAGAACTTCTGAACTAGGCTTAACTCCCGACATGAGATGAGAGTCCTGAAGAAGTTATTGGCAACAAAGAATAATTTAGTTTGCAATATTTGCTAGGAGGCACGGAGCAATTTACAGGAACAAAATTGGTTTTATTACATAAACCCAACGAGTCCTCAGCCCAAAAAGTCTTCTTAGCAATTATGATTTCTGCGATTATAAATAAATTATAAATATTTTTGTGTTTAGTTTTAGATAAGCTCTTTATTGTTCGCACAATTCTGTGTGCCACTGTTCACAACTTGATGCAAACAACAACAATTGCTCGGCAGATCTTTATAACCACGATTATTCTCTTCACACGCAACGCGCCTTTACACAAGACTGACTGAATTTTTACTGACCGGGTGCCTGCTGTGTTGCCTTTTTAATGATCTTGGAGTCGAATGTTCGTGGCTTCGCCTTCTGGAGATCTCCATAATTGTAAACATCGTTGTTTTATTGTTGTTTGTGTATTTTTTTACATTGTTCGTTGTTGTATTTATGCTTTTTTATTCCCTTGTTTATTCTTTTTTTACTTATGTTGTTGGTATATTTTTGTTTACTTGTTTAGCAAGTAAAAAAGTTCATTGTTTTTGTTTTTGTAGCTTTTGTTTATCATTTTAATGTTAAACGATGTAACACCATTGCCATTTTCATAACAATATTTTAAAATTATTAAATATTATTAGGAAAAAAAATATCCCATAATTCGGCTGTGAATACATGCCGAGTATCATATTTAAAATTAAATGCCATATAATACGAAATTTTCACTTTGCGTGGTATAAACATTTTAAGTTCTTAAAAAACATCCGTTTTAATAGATTATTATATCAAAATAGAATAAACTTTAAATAGACTTTTTCATAAAATTGTCAATTTTATTTCATAACCATGATTGTGGCGAAGCACGCCAGCTTATGAATAGTTTGTATGTATCCTTAACAATGATAGAATATTAATTTAAAAGCAGTTGGCAATTTTACTTGTTTGCTTTGTTCCGGACTGACTGAAGGTAGGACCATTATTTCTAATTCGCATTCATAGACCATAAGATACATATGTACAAAAAATATCTTTACATTAGTCTTTCTATACACATATGGAATTGCATATACATGTAAGCATGTTTGTGCATGCTTGTAAGTACTTATAAGAACATATTCAACTTTGAGAAAACAATCTAAAGTGTGCTAAATATTATGTTAAAGTTACAATTCTAAAAAAGTTTACTCATGCAAGAAGCTTAAAATGTTTAGAAACAAATGTAAGTACAGAATAGAAGTTATTTAATAAATCGACAAATGTTCACAAACTTTATTATATGTATTAATTACACATACTTGTGTTTATAGTAAAGGGTGGACCATTTAACATTTTAAATTTAAAAATGCAGTAAAACAAAAGCGATTTGAAATATTTCAAATTGTTCCGGTTAGAAAAGGAATATCATTCATATGGCTGGCCTCACAGTACCTCATTCGATCGGACCGAGTGTATGGGGTCGTATCTCGGCAATGGTATCCCGAGTGGTGGCCTTCAAATGCATCATACCGAGAACTTTTCACAAAATTAAACTTCATAATTTCATATTAAATATTTATTTTTAGTTGTTTTCTTATTTTTTTTAATATATGCATTTAGCGAAATATCTATGTTGTATGCAGCATTATATTTTCAAACATTATTATTTGCATGAATATTTTGATTGAGGAAACAAAGTTTCCAGCTGAAATGCCTAAAAAGTCGATGAGCTCAGCTGAACGTGCCTTTTAGAACACAAAAAGGAATGTTTCATTCCTGGTGATTAATCAAAATGAAGTCCTGAGAAAGGGACTGGTGCAGAGACGTCGCGAGAAAGACAAGAACTTCTACTTCACAGTTTTTGGGGTGTGAAGTCAGTAAAATGTCGAGATTGTTGTTGTTGTACCCTTCAACATACCCTATATGAGTTGGTTCTTTTACTAGTTGCCTAGTTGCTCAAGATGGTCGTGTGCGACGTATAATTCAGTATATTGTCCGTCTGGAGTATATAGCTTGAATAGTCAGAAAACACCAGCAAATACAATTTCACTGTTCAGATAAACCCCAAGGATTTTAGATATGCAATCAGAAGGAGAGTCGAAGCTTGAAATGGAAACCTCTTTATCTAAAACTGTTAAATTCTGCATCACACATGTTTAATGGTTGCTGACAGTAGCGCTTCATTGCGAATGCGTATAGCACGGACTGTGTGAAATTTAAAAATGGATTGAAGTCGATACTCAGTTTTATTGGAATTCTGTACATCATCTCATATACCTAAGACGAAATGATCCAACTGATAAAGGCATATGTGAGTAACAATAGATAATAATTTGGTACTAAGCCCATGCATGTTGCAAAAGTTAATTAAGAAACGTTATGTAAATATAATAAATAAAATTGAAAATGATAAAGTTCGATTCTGTACCCTTGTGGGTACCTATGCTTTAGCGGTGTAAAATTATAGTCACCAGAAAGTTATATCTTATAGTTTGTGAAAAATAATAAAATAGAAATAAATTAATAAAATATATATAAAAACATCAGTTATTTGTTCTTATTATTGCTTAAAATTATGAAATTGCTGTAGGGGTAGCGAAACTTTTGCCGAGCATTGTATATGTTGATGTCTTAAATTTTAGTCCTAGTCATAAAACTATGAACTTGTACACTTTCCCTTCTAATTCTTCGCAACAAAAAAGATTACTTAATTTCAAATTTTTGTGTACGCTTTAAATTGTGCGCTGTATTATTGTATTCGTTAGTTGATATGTAAGTGTACCGTACATTTTTCTTTTAAATTTCGTGTTATTTATGGATATGTAAGTATATAGAACAGAGGTCCGCACCAATAGCCCCCGCTGCCGAACATCTTCGATTTTTTACACACATAGGACACGAACATCAACAAAGTTCGTAAAAAAAGAGGCTAAAAATGCATTCAGTTGCTTGTCAGTTTCTAAAGAAGGAGATTCATGTCGCTTTTTTCAGGTTTGAATCATATACCCAAAGAAATATTACAGTAGGATTCACTAATAACAATGAGAAATAATCTCGATTTTTGGAAAAATATTTGCCAAGTTAAATACGCTGTCTTTATGGATTTATAGCTGTAAATTTTTTTATATTTTCCACTACATATTCATACATACTATTAGGTTACACTTGATAATATATCTAACAATTTTCCTATGGGTTATACTTACAACTACAGTCACATTTTAATGTTCTCTTGGTGCCGACCTCTGATATAGAATGAGACTGTCGTCTTACTTAAGTACTACCTTCAAGAGAAGGCAATAAAATGCTCTCTGTAGTGTTGTTACAGCGAAGTAACGTTTTCAAAGATAAGGATACTGATTAAGTTAAACTTTTATAATAATGAAAATGAGAACTTAATTAGAAAATTATTTTATGCAACACCACTCTAATACTAATACCACTGATTAAATAACATTTTCTATTTACTTAAACATTTCCTTCTTTTTTGCATGTGCTGAGCTCTTTGATTTTGTTTATAAGCAAAGTGTGCAACGGTATTTCAATATGTATGTCAGGTCGTATATATAGATATATGTATAGATATACTATATTAATATAATATAGTAACCAAGTGCATTAAAGAGAAAAAGAAAGTAGTGAACTTTAGCATCGGTTATTTAAACTTTAAGTTTAATTTTCAAGTGCAACATAAACACGAAATTGAAAACATTATCGTGAATCGAAATTATCATTATTATTTATATACAATATTATATAATTTTATATACATTTTTATTAGCGACTCGCTTAACTTTTAATCACATTTTGTTAAAGTGAGCTACTTTTTATAATTCAACAGCTTTCTAATCCCATTTATTATACCCTGCATAGAATTATTCTATTATTATTATAATTTAAAATTTTCTTTACTTTATAGAGCGTTTATAAAAAAACTATATCTGTACTAAAGTAATTTTCATAATTATAGCACCACCAAATTATAGGACCACCAAATTATAGCACCACCAGCATTTCAATAATAAAGCCGAAAGTCCATACCATCCTTTTCATGCGCCTTGCGAATCTTGCTTTCTATGCCGATTTTATAGCAAGTTACACACAATGCGTTTATGCGACAGGTTTTTTGTTTTGATCAGCTGTTGTGGTAAACAACAAACAAGCAAACAAGAACATTTTTGGAAAAAATAGAAAATCAAATTGTAATTTTTAAAGAATTTATGGCATTAATTACAAATTTATGAATTTACATATGTGATATTTTGACATTTGAAAAACGCTCATAACATAAAAGGACAGGTCAATTTAGAGGGAGAAAAAATGTTATAAGTTTTGCGAGGCAAATGTGTTAGAAGCAACAGAGTGAAAACTGGCGGTTAAAATAGAAAAATTAAATGTAAACAAACATTTATTTTGTGTTAAAAAGGGGAAATTTGGAATATTTTTTAATTTCTTCAATGAAAAGTTTAAAGATTCTTAAATATTTAAACATTAATCGAAATGTGGGTGAATTTCGATCACAATGAGTATAGTTTCTTGAGCAAGAGTTAATTAAGAAGCTAAATATAATAAGATCAAAATAAGACGTACTGCTCATAAAAGATTTTTCTTGCTGAAAGTTGCCAATATTTTTTAATTTCTTGAAAGGAAAAATTAAAAATTGTTATTAGTTGTTTTTATTATTTATTAATAGTTTTACACAAAAATTACATTGTATTGTACTGTTAAGGCCTACGAAAATCCTCAAAATAACACAAGACGAGTGTTTTCATTTAATTTATCCTCCATTTTTCTTGTTTACAAATTAATAAATTCAAAATAGATGACAGACACTCAGTACATAAAAACAATCATATATACATATATGTATAAACAATCATCATATACATATTTTGTTCATGAAAGAAATGTGTTAAAAACTGTATTTTAGTGTATTTTCCTCTTAAATTAGTAATAAAATTTATTATAAAATATATTTTTATTAATATTTTTGTAATGCAAAAAGAAAAATGCGAAAATAGTAATGCACTATTTAAACATATTTATAGAAACCATTCACAATAGTATATAATTTGGCATGCCAAGTTTAAAAACTGCTGACATTTTCCAACACTGCATTAGTCGCATAGAAAAGTAGAAAGTAATCCTACTTTCTATGCGTCTATGCAATCTATGGTTTTTCTTCTGTAACTTGTCACAATCAACTACACTGATTCTACTTTTTCGGTATACGCATGTAATGCAAAACGCATGGTATGGACTTTCGGCTTAACAAACAATGAATGTAAAATTTTTTGTCTTCAGGAAATACTCTCTGATGAAAAAAAGTGATGCACCAGATGGCTATCGATACTACTGGCGTGACCTTAGAAAGGAACCAAAGTATTTTACTAAAGGAAATTTTGGGGGGAGTAGTCTCATGGTTTGGGGGGCTATTTCTTCAAGTGTTTGCCTCGAACATCAGTTTCACATTTCACGATTCATGGCGATGCCAAATCTGACTGAAGAAAAATTGTATCACAGTTTGAAATTCTCAGATGTCATGGTTATGGATTTTGATAGTCCGTATGCGCTGGTGTAAGAAAATTAAAAAAGCATTCTAATAAATATCAAATTCTTAGTGTTACCGTCACTGTCTAATCGATATTTTCTTTTTTTTTTACATATGAAAAAGTTAATAAATAATGTATCTAAATTTAAGCTCTTTTGTAGTTAATTTACGGGGATTCTTACCTTAAAGTACAAGACAATAAATGAATTATTAGAATTAAAAATTCTTGTTCTTTCTTGTTAATAATCTATATTTGGAAGATAAGGGCTTGGGCGCTTCTCCCAACACTTAGTTTACAATCATGATAATATAAAAAATTCCAAGTTGGGTTGTGTTGTGGCTATGGAATAAAATCGGCGCAGTCTAGCAGATAGTGTGTTGACTTATTAGGCGTAAGGTTCTAAATCCAGATAAAATATGAAAAAATATTTCTTTTCCTCTCAGCAGATTTCTGCAAAAACTCTGTGAGTAAATAAAATTGCCATGAAAAGTTTCTCAAAAATCTGTCCACTTTAATGTTTAAACTATAGGTCCTGCCACTCATTTATAAAATTTACATACACAACACAATTGGTGTGAGAATATAGGTCGTAATTCTGCCTGAAGAGTTGTTATGATCAATTATGTATGTAAATTTTAACAATTTAGAAGTGTTATTTAGCATTAAACGATTAAACGAAACGAACAGAGATTGACATTATCAGCTGTTGTAGATATCGAAATCGATATTTCTAAGCATACATGTTAAGTGATGATTAATAATCGTAATGATTAATAATAAGATCACTTTCTTTGAATGGTAAAATCATGATTACAATTACGATTATTTTTGGTTTTAATAATTAATTATTGATTACAATTACAAAGACACAAAAAATAATCAGTATTACTGGCGATTACCACAAAACAATCAAAAAGAATCAAAAGTAATCAAATAGTTTTCAATAATTCTTTTCGATTATTTTCAATAACTGAGAATTTATTAGTCTTAGAATTTTTTCGAAACAGTAAAATTTAACTGAGAATTTATTAGTCCTACAATTTATTCGAAACAGTAAAATTTAATGTTTAATGAAGTTTGAAGTCACTTCTCAGCTATCTGTAATCTGTACACTTAACTTGAATTGAGTAGCTGAAAATCTCAATTTTTCTTCTTCTACATAAAATTCGTTTTTAAAAATTGCTGTTTGACTATCGGTCTTTAAATTCAAACACATTTTTTTAAAAAGTCTGGATCCTTATAATAATCAGAAAAAACCGCTTTCGAAAACATTTTCTGACATTTCAAAATCTTAAATCAAAATGTTATCTATAAGAAACTTTAACAATCAAAAAATATAATGTATTAGTAACAGATTGCAAACTGTTGCACAATTGCATAAAACAGAAATTAAAATATCTTAAAAAAATTATTTTGGAAAGAACGACAATTATTTTAAATATTCAAAAAGAATTAAAAATAATCATTGAAAATAATTTGATTACTTTTGGATTACTTTTTATTCTTTTTAATTATTTTTAGATTATTTGTATTCGTAATTTTGATTTTGTTTTTTTTTTTTGTTTGTGTTTTCTTGTTTTTTATATTTGTATATACTGTCCTTAGTATTTCTTAGTTTATTTTTTTACATATGTACATATGTATATTCATTTTTTATCCTAATTTTTTGTATCGATTGCTATTTCCCGAGGTTAAAACATGTTCTTATTCATTTTTATTTCTAGTTCACTTCAAACAATTCATTACTTATATAATCAATGATTTGTTATTACTTTTCCCTATTTGATGTACTCCCATAGCACTCTCATTTATAAGACTATTATCTTGTTGTGCTATGATTAATAATAAATAAATAAATAATCAACTAGTAATTCGAAAAAAATGTCCATAGAAGTATATAATCAATACGATAATTTTTAAAAAGCAATGTAACAGATATTACTAATCGTAATCGAAATTTAACAGGTATGTTTCTAATGCACTGCTCTAATAAAATAAGAAAGTAAAATGTATTCAAAGAGATATTAAATTCTTAGCTTATATTCATACATACATAATTGGTCATTACAGCCATTCAGTCAGGATTACGACCTAGTTTCCCACACCACTTATGATTTGTGTGTTAATTTTATACATGAGTGGTGGGACCTACAGTTTAAACTCGACTCCAAACGACAGATTTTTAAGAAACTTTTCATGGAAATTTTATTTACTCTCAGCGTTTTTGCCAGAAATCTGCTGAGAGAAAGTCGCCGAAGACATACTTTTTGTATTTTGGCCTGGGCCTCGAACCCTGGCTTTACGTCTAATAAGCCAACACACTACCTACTAGACTACGGCAACTTAGCTTATATTCACGATTATATAAAATAATTCCAAAATTGAAATGAGTTGTAATTATGGAAACTTTTTACTATGCCACTGGTAAAAATTTTCATCTTTCTTGACTACTTTAGTTAGATTTCAAACCTTTACAAGTTGCAATTAATTGTGATAATGAATTTGAGAAATATCGGTAAATGGATAAATTCTAATCTAAAGTAGGTCTATTGCTAGTATTACGTAATAAAAAAGTTAATGATTAAATTATAGAAGTTTACAACACTAAAAAGTTCCATTTCGAAATGTATGAAATCCGCAGTAGAAAATATAATTCGACAGTAAAAGCTTTTAAAAAAATGTATTGGTTTTTCTGTGAACATTTCGAAAAATGTGCTTAGCAAAAAGAAATTCAATGTACATACGTATGTTCCTGGTTTCTTTACTACACGATAGTATGATAGTATTCAGATTTTAAGCAACAAGTTTGAAGGTAATTTCATTATAAAATTATTATAGAAGGTGGGTGGTTTAACCAATAAAATCGTTCACTATAAACCGAAACTAGTTTTGAAGTAGAAATGTAGGATAGCAGTATCCTCTTGACCATCAATTCTGGCTTAGCCATTATTTCTTTGCATATACATCGTTTACTCATATTTTCTTTTTATTTCGATTTATAAAATAATTACATTTCTGTGAAAGATACCAGAGGGGCTGGGTTTCACAAAACTTTCCATTAAGTTTTCACGTACAAATTCTTGCCTTTCCAACTCCACATGATTAAATGCACTTAAACATAAGATATAGATTACTAAGGCCATCTAATTTAAAATAACGAATAATTGTTTACAATTATTATTTTAAAATTTTCGACTTAATTACATTTAAAAACAGAGGGAAACAGAAAACGCATGACAAAATAACACACTGGAAAATAATTATAATCCGTTTAAAAGCCTTTAATACCGCTCTAAGTGCATAAGCGCTTGTGCACACATATGTATGCAAATATTCTCTTAATGTCCACTTTATGTGCAGATTTGGGTATAAACATTGGAAAAAGGCATGTGTTTATGTATTTGCACAAATATAAGTTGCCACAAAAATACAACAATTAGAGAATTTCCGGCCATTTGCAAATAAAAATACGATTAAATTTTCATAGTGTTCCATTCCGTTGTTGTTGCTCAATTGGGGTCGAGGCTGTGATGTTATAATGTGTAGTCTAGCATGAATGTTTTCTTTATTGTATTTTTCCGTAAATGTATAACTGAAATTTAATTATTATATCATATTAGTTGTATTTTTTCATACATACATACTGCCACTTAGAAGCAAAGCAGTGTACTTAACGGTTTAAATTATTCGTTTTTGGCTCTACTATTTTTATTCACTTTGAAAAATCGATGTCCGGTTTTTTTTGGGGGCACCCCCTAAAATGTTTCTTTCTGTCAGATTTTAGGATTGCCAAAGTTTGAGCGCAATTGGAAGATGTTAACCCGTACCACTGGGGCCTCAAAGTTTTGAAAATCTCGATTTTTTGGTAGTTTTGCGAGTTCCATGATCCATATCTCTGGAACGGCTAAAGCTATTCGCCCGTGTCATACATAAAATTAAAGGCCATACTGTTTAATATATTTTATATTCTACACAATAAATACGCAACTAGTACTGAAAGCGAAAAAATAGAGCCAATGTCCCTAAAAACGTGACTAGGTACCCCTGAGAGCAAAGATGCGTTATTTGCATTGTTATTGGTTATTATGGACAAATTGAAGTCGCCGTAGTCTAGTAGGCAGTGTGTTGGCTTATTAGACATAAAGCCAGGGTTCGAGCCCCAGGCCAGACATCAAAACAAAAATAAAAAGTATTTCTTCGGCGACTTCCTCTCACCAGATTTCAGCCAAATTCTATATGGCAAGAAATTTAAAAAATTCGATTTCAAAGAATGCAATAAACCAAAAACGGTTTAAAATTATGCAAAATTTATTTTTTGTTGTGAAGTAAATTTGCTCCGGTAAAATTGGAATATTATTTCAATTGTTTGACTGCTGCTCGCTTCAAAGTACCTGAATCGATCGAACCAATTTTCGTGCACTTTTTCGGTTGTATGAGGTTATATCTCTGCAATAGCATCACGAATGTCGGCCTTCAAATGCTCAATTGTCTCTGGTTTGTTGACATAACACTGTTCTTTAACGGTTCCCCACAGAAAACAGCTCAACGATGTCGAATCGAAACTTCTTGGTGGCCAATAGACGCTTGATGGCCATTTAATTAGTCGTTTTTTGAGAACAACGTTGACCCAGCCATCGCCATCATCGGCGAGCACAATAGATCTATAATTACTAACTTCTTTTGGCCTGACAGGGACTATCCATATGCTAGCGACCCCTTTTTTAAACCACAAACCACAGCACTTCTCAAAGCCAACATATGGCAAACCATGCCATCGGTCAAATTCAGTCTGATGTATGCATCAGAATAATGGAAATTTTAACATTTCGGATACGTTCCACTCACAGCACCATGTCGGACATATGAACGATGTTATATTCTACACAATGGTAGCAATAGGTCTATCAAACAAATAAAAAACAAATATTCTGGCGTTAAACATCTTGAAAAAAGTATATAAAACTATGTAAGTAAGAATAGGTAATTCGTTTAAAGTTATTTACATATATTAAGTGTTAGAATAATAAATATGTATTATTGGTTTTAAAGTATTTTTATAGTAATTTGAATAACACTGAATAACAGATAGTGGACAATTTTAGTAATTGGAAAGGTGCAAAAGAAGGAGGATCTTCCGTATGTTTATGCGTTCATTATAATTGAATTTATTAGTTATATGTAGCCATAATAGCTGCTGTTATTTTTAATTGAATTTGTTGCATATTTATGAGGTTATGATATATTTTTACACACTGTATACGCATACGTATATACTTTGTTATGGGTTTTGCATTTGATCCAAAGTATTCATGCAACTATTTATTGCTGTTAAAATTTTATTAGAGATAAAAATGCAACATATTAAATTTTTTGGCTTTATGGTTCAGAGATTTAATAACCGATTTTAATTTATATTACATATTGTGGTGGTGAAATAAAATAAAATATTTAGCAAAATAAGAAAATAAGCAAATATGTATTAGTTTTCTATATTACAATGTATTTATTAAGTACACAACGTACTTTTCGGGTTGGGGGTTGATAGGATAGTCTTCAATTCTTTTCTATTTCCAGATTATTCGCAATAAATTCATATTAATCCAGGGATGGTTTATACACTTAAACTGAACTCATATCTAAACTTAAAAGTAGGGTTGCCAGCGTGCATATCCCGCTCCCGTTGCAATATTGCAACAAGAGAACCGAGAAATCACCTGGCCACAGATTAAAATTGACAATTCGGGGTAATAGTAAATCTATAATACAATTTTTGTGTATATAAGTAAAGAGCGATAAAATCTAAAAAATAGTTTGCTACTTTGCACTACGTAGGTTCTAACAAGAGCCTGGTTGTGGGCTGTGATCTTCTTCTTGGTCTGGAATCAAACAAAATGTTAGTAGGGCTTTCGACAGATAGCCCACGGGGTATTGGATTATCTGTAAATGAAAACGACAAACACACAACAGAAAACCAGAGAACGAATTAATACTGCTCTAGATTAGAAAGCGGCACGAGCTTCACAATTACCCATGTTAGAACGCCAATGGCAATTCAAATTTCAGCCACTCGCACTTCGAATCCGGGACAAAATAAACCCGTTCGATTCGACTAAATTTTCGATAGTTATGGGGTTAATTGTTATAACAAATGACAACATTATCGACAGCAACAAAATTTCCTTGATGAGTTTTCTGACGAGCGAAAACGGTCATCATAGGGCATCAACTTTATGTAGAGATTCCAAGTGATTCCAATCGGCAGTGCCTATCTGGTCCACGATAAACGATAATCGATTTGCCACAAAGGTTGGCCGATGGTACGGGGGTTTTTGAAGCCAGGACAGAATCTGTCCCACAAAGGCTTCCGATCTAGTAAGATTCAGCTTCTTACGAAGTGAAAATACCACTTTTTTGCCAATAGAGTTACACCGCAGAACTTTGAACGGCGTAAAGTTGTTACTTATATAGGCGCAACTTTTGTTTTGGCAGAGAAGAAGAGGGTGCCAAATTCACCAGACGGGGTTAAGACTATGCTATACAGAATGGCAGCATATGCTTTCTCAGCAGCATCACAAACTGCATGAAGTCTTGGTCGATTTCCAGTGTGTGGTCTAGGGAAAGGTATTCTCCAATAAGTTGCTCGCATTAGGTTTCAACCTCGGGGTTCTGTAATAATCAGAATCTTTATGTCAACAGTAAAAAATTATACTTACGTGATGTAAGTTACGTTAACAGAAAGCACAGTTTTTCATACCCAGGTGAGCACGTTTTATTTGGGAATTTTGTTTTCATTTGTATTGTGTAGTTAAAATAACGGGAGTTTTAGCAAAGAATATTTGCAATAAGGAACTTTTTAGCCAGTACTTGATTATACTGCTTAGTTTTGGCAAATGGTTAAAAATAATAAAAATTTAGCAAGGAAAAATATTGTGTTACGGTTTAGATCAGTAAATAATACTAATGGTGAATGAACAAGAACAAATTTAAAGGCAACAAAACTGTAGCACCGTGCTACATTCAAAACCCTACTATACCTAAGAAGCTCAATAGATCATTGATCAAAACACGCATACATACATAATTTGTCTTTACAACCCTACAGTCAGGATTACGACTTAGCTGCTCACATCATGCATGAGTGGCGGGACCTACAGTTTAAAATCGATTCCGAACTACTAGCTTTTTGAGCCTTTCATATTAATTTTATTAACTAAGAGTTTTTGCCATAAATCTGTTGAACGAAGGTCGCCGAAGAAATAATTTTTCATATTCGTTTTGTTGGAGATGTCTGACATGGGTTTGAACCGTGGCCTTACGTTTAATCATCGATCAAAGTAGAGGTTATATAATACTGTAAGAAAGTTGGGCCGTAACAAGTTAGACTTCTATAGACACATTTCCCACAAAATTTGAACATTGATTTGATCTAATATTCTTTAAATATAATCAAATATGATCGTATCAATATACTCTTGGTGTTAATAAGATTTTTTTTGAGTGTTTTATAACTTCTTGCCGTGAATATAATCGATATAATTGATGCTCTAATACATAAATTGTAATGAAGATTGATGTAATGATAGTCTAGCAAAGTTGTTTGCTGTCTGAAATTCAAATGCATAATATTATTCTTTATTAAAAATTTCTTGCTTAAATACTAACAATGAGAACTTCTCTTTTCTAAAATTAAACATATTTACAATTAACATTACAAATATCTTTGACATTATATTGGAATTTTGCATACGAATCATATTTTAGCAACTTACAAATTATTGTACGCGAGCGATCAGTGTGTTCTTTAAAAATATCAGATTGCGTTGAAATATCGAAAAAAGTTTGGTGCTGACCTATCTTAACACAACAGTTTATTCGTACTTTGCTTTTTTATAGTTTGTTGACTCTTCTTTTGTCCTTTGTTTGGCCTACTTTTGAATTTAGTATACTTTGTTTACAATATACATTACACAACAAAGTGTTCTTATATTTTGTTTACAATAAATGGTCAACATAATTTCATTAATGCAATACACTATACTACACTATACTACACTATACTACAAAATTGTGAAAAAATAAAGATATTAATTGATTAATTAAGTATGAATAAAATATTCGTCAAATGGCCGTCACAACTCTGATGACAGGCCATTATACATTATTTTACATGATTTTTTCAGAAGATATGGTAATATATCATATTTTATTCCATACTTTTCTGCGTCTTAAAATTGGTGGAAATCTAAAAAATAATAATTATTAGGGCCATTATTACAACTTACCGTTAACTAAAGGTACGATTTTAACGGGCAGATAAATTGTTTTTCATTACTATAAGTCGACAATAAGGTAGAATTGAGCGTTAAGCTCAAGGGAGGATCATCCTACCTGTAACCTTTAAAGTTACGTTTATGTTTGAACTTACCATACATACATATTATTTTCAATATGGCAACTTCCAATATAAACAAAATGACCAAATACAACAAAAAAGAAGCCCCTGTTTGACGCTGCGTTAAAAAACTTGCTTAATTGAGCAATGTTATTGACATTGTTAGAAGTCGCCGTAGTATAGTAGGTAGTGTGTTGGCTTATTAGACGTAAAGCCCGGGTTCGTATCCCAGTTCGAAATAAGAAAAAATTAAATATTTCTTCGGCGATTCCCTCTCAGCAGATTTCTGGCCAAAAACTCTGAGAGTAAATAAACCTGCCATGAAGAGGTTTCTCAAAAATCTGTCATTCGGAATCGACGTGAAACTGTAGGTCCCGCCACTCACGTATAAAATTAACGCACACAACATGAGTGGTGCGAGATACTAGGCCGTGTACCTGATGTATGTATGTATTGACATTGTTCCGGCACTGCCATATTTTCCAAAAAGTTAACTTTATTTTATCATTATGTTGTAATAACAAAAGGAAGTTAAATGTGACTTTAAAGTTCACTTTAGCTAAAGTTACCTTTAACTAAACACAACTTTAACGGCAAGTTGTAATAAAGGCCCTTATTATTTTATTCTTTGTTTGGCTTTCAAAAAATTTTGTGTATTTTTCTGTTTTTCTAATGCAAACTCGTTTTCTTTTTCTTAACACTGCCATAAAATTTCATTTTAGTGTAAAAAATTTGTATATTCTTGTAAACCTTATTTAAAAAAATCTTTAAATGTTTATTTAAATTTGAAAATAATTCCTATAAATTTTAAAATAAAATTAAATAAAAATAAAGATTGAAATTAAACAATTCAACCATAACGAAGCAATAACTGTTACAAATTTTTCATTCATTGCAATTTGTAAGTTTTTGTGATGATGACATTGATGATGGCAATAATTATTTAAAAAAGTTATTGTTCGTTAACATTGTGAAACTATAATAAACTTTCATTGACTTGTTTCGAAAATTAAAAAAGAAAAGAAAATCTATATGTAATTAATTTTATTGAAACGTTTCGTCTGGTTTCATTTGTATTGCAAAATATCACCAATTTTAAATATTTTCCAATGTTTTCAGTCATGAATTTTTGTATGTACCATATTATATATTATTTTATATTTTACATATGTATGGGCATTTCCACCAATAATGGAATAATAAATTCTAACTATTATCTTAAGACGAAAAGTCTTGAATTCAAAGTCAAAAAATCCTAAAATGAGTAAAGCAATGAAGAGCCGATCACCAATGATGAAAATGAAAGTTTAATCAATATGCCCAAGAAAAGGTGTAGTGTGTTATGGAGTTCAAAGAAAAAGATCGAAATAGGGAAACTCATAGCTTGAAAAGTTTAGTTTAAATTTAATTACTTTGGTAACCACAGTAGACCCTACGCACGACCAGCAGTTAACTAACTATACAAAAGAAACTATCAAGTACAGTGGATCGTCAGTATGGTATGGTATCGTCTGGGATTGGTTCATTAGTCAAAATGACTAAGAAAATATATAAAGACATACTTACATACTTACTTACTTAATTGGCCACTACAAAGCTTTTAGTCAGGATTACGACTTAGTCTCAGAGTGTCAAATTTAAGCATGAGTGGTGGGACCTACAGTTAAAGTCGACACTGAATGATAGATTTGTAAAAACTTTTAAATGCAAATTTATTCTCTCCAGAGTTTGTTGCCAAGCCTCTCTACTTATTAGACTACGGCAACTTTATATACATATAAGAAAATGCTACAGAATAATCGATTATGATTATAATCCACTTACGTAGATATTTCCACACGACAACGATCCGATTCGTAAAGTTCGACTAGTATAGTCTTGGAGTGAACAGAAATATATATATATATAGAGTTTTCGAGAGGTAATCTCAAACACTTTACTCCATAGCAAATCTCTGGGAATTCGAAAAACGAATAGTTGGAAGCAAATAAGATAATGCGTTCTGGGATATTGTTCAGGTAGAATGGTATGGTATTATTCATTGTTAGTTTCAACCTAAGAGACAATGATATATGTAACCCAATCATTAATGTTGGTGTGGAGATTCCACGGCCTAGACACGATGAGGTCAAAATCGTGTTTGTGCGATTAAAGTTTCAGATTTTTGCCAGTCATTATAGCCCCATAAGAAAGAGTGTTTTTGCCGCAATGTCTGAGCTCGGTGTTCATGCGATGCTGGTAAACCTATACAGAATGACGTTGAACAACTCCTGCAGCTCCATTAAGCTATTAATGGACATCTCCGAATGTCCTGATACCGTGCGAAGGTTCAAACAAGATTATCCCTTCCCATGCAACTTCTTGAAACTCGTCATGGAAAGTGTTTTGCGAAAGGAGTACACATTGACATCATATGGTGTACTAAGCGAGATATCTGACGAGATATCTGACGTCAGCACTATTAAATCAGTAAAATGAAGTACATGTTGTCGAAAAGTCGGGATACGCTACATATCGGATCCCAGATTACGGCCTATAACTATACTTTAGATGTAGGTCCCACCACTCATGTATGAAATTAACACACACAACATAAGTGGTGTGAGAAACTAGGTCGTAATCCTGACTGAAGGGTTGTAATGACCAATTATGTATGTATTGGTTACTTCGTTACTAATTTGAATACCCATTCATTGACTTTATTTTCAATGTAATCAAATAATATTCAAACTATTATTAACGTTCACAAAGAAGTTTCATTGTTGTTATTGTTCTCGTAAATGTGATTCATTATCCTTAACCTAAGTTATGAAGTCAATACACATTTTTCTTCAGTCCAAATGTTTTTGTTTTGAACAGAACCCGTTTATTTTCTTTCTGTTCCATAGAACATCAGCTGTGTCTAAATGAATTATTCATGCTTGCGCAATAGCACGTTGTTTCATTATGATGGTGTCACTGACACTGCTACTTAAATCCAATAAAATGAAGTGTTGTATTTGAAACCAAAGTCCACTGCAGATTTAAATGAGTTGTTTAGACGTGTTACCATTTGACGACTACAGTGGCGATAAGAATGGTTATTTTGTGGCCACAAAAATGTGTTTTTATGCTTTGGGTTTATGACATGCTTTCAGTCCAATATTTCAAATAAACCTTAAGTATACAATTGCAACAAACTTCATAGATGGAATACTAAAAATTAATTTTACATATGTACATACATAATTGGTCATTACAACCCTTAAGTGAGGATTACGACGTAGTTTCTCACACCACTTATGTTGTGTGCATTAATTTCATACATGAGTGGTGGAACCTACAGTTTAAAGTCGACTCCGAACGACAGATTTTTGAGAAACTTTTCATGGCAATTTTATTTACTCTCAGAGTTTTTGCACGAAATCTGCTGAGAGAAAGTCGCCGAAGAAATACTTTTTGTATTTTGTTTTGATGTCTGGAATGGGGCTCGAACCCTGGCTTTACGTCTAATAAATATTCTACCTACTAGACTACGGCGACTTCTAAAAATTAATTTTAGAATATTTTTTAAGCCTCATTTGCGAGGGATAGTAATGTATCTCGAAAATGGAAACTTGTCAAACGTGAATGATAAATAATATATTTATTCAGAGATAAAGACTTCTAAGATGAGTTTTCAGGAGTTCTTCATTTCCTGCTTCAAGTTCCTGGTCTGAATATCTGATTAGGTATTTAAACAGTTCAATGGGTTTAATACTGTTGAATGTTTTATTCGCAAGTTTAAGCGTACCTAATCAGAAATGGAATACAAAAATTAGTAACAAGTATTGAAATTTGATAAAAACAAAAGAAGGATATTTTCAATGACCCTCGTTTTTAGTTGCAAAAGTCAAAAACTTTAAAAACCAAGGCATTTAGTTAGAATAGCAATTTTTCCAAAAATTTATCAGAATATTTTTTAATTTAACTTTTTATTTTGTATTTCATGTAACTCGTCGCTCCTGAATTCAGACGAAAAAAATTTTTTAGTCTTTAAATTTTTTCTATGGCAGAAGTACAAATGAACAAAATCTGAAAGAGTAGCATAATATTGGTCTTAGAATGATTTGATACAGAAAAAAGAATAAAATTCAGTCATGTTTCTACCAAATAACTGATGCATCTTAAGGTGCCTCAATTTAATTTGGTGCCGTTTTCTAAATACCAAGATGTTTGCAAGGATATTTTATGTGTGAATAACTGAACTCAACACGACAATGTTTTCATACGTAACGGGAACGTTATGTCAACAAAATTTTTTTCACTAATCTTTATTATTCACAGAGTTAGGAATATACCAACTTTCAACATTGGTTAAGACATCTAAAATTTGGTTGGAATTGTGACGAACGAGATTGGGTTTAGTACGTAGGTGCTCAGCAAGCCGAGAGTAAGCTTTGCAGCCAATCGTGCACATTGGTATGCCGGGCTACCAATGTCTTTTGAAGATTCCCAGCCTTTAGCTTGTAAAGCTATAAAAACAAAAAAAAACTGAATAGATAATGAGAGCTTACGACATTGAGAAAAAATAAGGATGACAAGTTTGCAGTCGTATGACTCTCCTCGTTTTTTGAAGTTTTTCATAAATCATTACACTCCATTGGATCGGGTACGATTTTTTTATTTTAACAAACACATGTGGCATACAGCGAAATAACTGTTTTTAGTTTATTTTGTTTTGGTTTTTTAACAATCGTGTAAACGAAAAATAATCAGCCGTATGAATTATACTTTTATTTTCTAAAATACAGATGGAATCTGTAATATCTCCTCCCCGAGTTTACATACCTAAAAACCTTATCGTGTAAACTAGCCTTTAGCGTTGTAAATTTTTTAGTCTATTCATCGTGAAATGGCAGACTTAAGTATACATTTTTGACAATATCATGAATATTTTTTATACCGAAAAGGGAAAAGCTACAAATGGCACTGAATACAATCTTTAGATACCGATTTTATTGATCTTCCCAGCAGTGTATTCTCATGCTATCCTCTTTATCAAACTTTAAGTTTTCATTTTTTAATACCAATTTTTTTTTATACTCGATTTGTATTCATTCTTTCATTTATGTCTTTTACCTCGAATGTGCATTTGGGTTTCTTATTTAATTTCATTATACCCACACAGTTGTGTTTGGGATCCTCGTTTTTGACATGAGTTATGATAAGTTGCCCTGTCAACGGAAATCATGAAAAATGAAATGTTTGGTAAGTTATTAACTTAACAAGTTAACAGTATTTATTTTAATAGATTTCAATTATAAAGATAATTAACATAATTTTTGTTTTGTTATGGTTATGGTTAATGCAAAACATATATTTTACTAAATAGATTAGTTAAAAAATATTTAAAACAAACGCTTTTATTTATTTAAAAACAGCTATTAAAAATTATGACGGTTCAAATCCATAAAATTTTATTACAACTAATTTGCTACGAAAGGAAAAATATTTTTAATTGTTTATGTTCGAATATTATTTAATATAACGTGTTGTATTTTTATTTTATAACAAAATATAACAATCACTATCTGACCATATCTGATAATAAAATATAAACAAATATATTTTCGATTTAAAAAAAAATTTGTCTACAAAAATAATAAGAAAAAAATGCGAATATGACTGCTCTCCTGCATGGCTGCTACATATATCAAGTACAAAACTGTGCTCAATATATCACGCTCGTCTGCAATGGACTGGAAAGGAATGAAAATAATATTCACTTATAATTTTCAAAATTTTCGCATAGCGAGATAGGGGAAATATAATTGTATGCAACAGCCCTTCGCACCAAACGGGTGTTTAAGAAATGTTTATAACATATTGTTGATCGTGTTGATAATAAAATTATAGACCCATTTGTATCCACTTTACAATGACCTGTATCAGGTTTAGGTATCATTTTAACTTTCAACATTTCCAACTTTTATTATCCGAATTTTCTCAAATTCGAACTTAATGTTTTTCTGATAACCTTACAACCATTATGTTCCCTCATTAGTTAGGCAGTGTTGCTGATGTTCAGACACATGTTGCTGTTGCTCAGAGAGATCCAAAAGATTATTATTGCGCTCAATCCGAATATCACTTTTGGTACTATACTTTTCATGCTATTTTGTGACTTAAATATTACTCTCATGAGCGAAATGAAACGCGGATCATGCAGAAAAACAAGTTTAATACCATCAGTGTTATTATTCATTAAAAAACTATTGTTGTCTCAATTAATTTCAATTCTAAATATGAGCAGGTGTATCCTACACCATCAATTTGACTACAGGACGTAAAACAGTACTACTAAACGAATCCATAGGTTAGTGTAAACAATAATTCAGAATTCGATTATTTATACATAATTTCATGCAACTTCATTGATTTATTTATTCGGATGTCATCGCCAAACACGCCAAACACTGTCCTATTCAGTCCCCTCACAAACATATTAAACGTGCTACATATGTAGTTAACACTATGACCATATGTTCGTGACGAGTTGCATGTACGCCGCCCGCGTATTTTAAAAGTTCACATTAATTTTTTGAACAGACCTGTTAACTATGAAAAACAATTTAAAGATGTTAATATAGATTTTTATTATCAAAATACAAATTAACTACATAAATGATGACAACTTTCAAAAATATAAAGGTGCGACAGGCAAATTTCACCCAGCTAATGACATAGTGTAGGTTGTGAGTTTTGTTGAGTAGAACTCAAAAATATTTTTTTTATATTTCTCGAACCCTCCAAACTTGTTATTTTTGACAAAAACAGTATTTTTGATCTTTTCACACAAAATTATTGATTACCCAACAATTTTTTACCCTATTTTCAAAATCCAAAGTTTTTTGAAAAGGCGGCAGATGATTCTTTAAAATGGTATACATAAACGTATAGTTAAAACTTACATGATATGAGTTTTGATCGGGTAAACTTCGAAAATATGAGTTTCTTTTCATTTTTTCATGTTTAGCTATTATTAATAGGAAAATTTAATTAAAAATATAAAATAAGTGATGATAGTCGTGTAAACGTGAAATACACACATTTTACGAAAAACAATCAAGATCCATCAAAACTTTTTTTTGAACTGAAAGTTTATTTGAGAAGCCGACATATAAAAAATATAATTCGACTTTTAGACTCCTTAAATAATAACTATAGTAATTTTTGTCCGATTTGATCAAACGAAGTGTCAATCTCTTCACAGTGTTCTTCGCATTCAGAATATCATCACTTTCATATATTTTAATTAAAATTTACTACTATGAACGGACAAACTTGAATAAATTTCAAAATATTTTTGAGTTCTACAAAACAAAACCCACAATTTGCACTATGGCATTAGCTGGGTGTATTTCATTTTTTATTTTGTCACATAGTGTTATTATTATTTTGTAAATAAAGAAAACAAAATGAAATTTCATTCTTTTATATAAGCAACAATTTTATTTCAAAATATTTTTCAAATATTTTAACCTTTATTTTGTGTGACAGTATATAAAATATATGGACATCATATATAATAATTTTTAAAAAAGTTTAATAATTGCATTAATTTATAAAATTTAATTTTTGCTTTAAATTTATATTTAAGCATTTTGTTTTCTTTGCAATACTTGTTTTCATGACTAGTTTTCATTAACCTGTTTCTATCCTTAATTGTTGTTTATTCAGTACGTTCAACAGATTTCATTTTTCATCGTGATATGACACATTTGTTCTATAATTTGCAAAACAATTTCTACATGGAAGTCAGTTTCACTTATATAAGCACATACATACATATATATACCTAAACACCCGCACACACCTAAATACTCAAATATGTACATTTCAAACAAAAATCACGTCAACTGCTAGCAATTTTACCCACAAAACAACACCATGACAGAAGTGACTGTCATCGTTGCTGCTGCCACTTTATTTAGTTGGAACCTTAAATTTGCAAGGCCGTATATCTCCAGGCCTTGTTATAAGGTCTTGTTTAACACATGTTTTCTGCACTATTGCTAAAGTTTTTGTTGGTTATTTGAAAACTTCGAGACTTTTCACTTTGCTGTTGCAATTTACTTGAATCCTAAAAGATACCATTTTAGAAGTTGGTAATTGTTTGCAAAACATTCTAAAATGTTTTAATTTCGTTTACATCACATTTACATCTTTAGATTGATGCCTCGTGTAGATAAAATCTAGCTGTCAAAAAAAAAATGTTATCTCATATGTTCCTAATTGCTCCTGCTTAAGTCGTTTGCGGTATTTTTTATTTTTGGTCCCTTTACGAATAATATACAATGAAATATAATAACGCAAACGCAAAAAAAATAATAAATGTTTTTCAATAAGAAGACAAAAATAGTAGAAATTTTCTTATATATGTACATTCGAATTGTTTGACAATAAATATTTCTCCTGAAGTGAAATTCTAATACCCTATGCTTATACTTTCAGAATTTTACTTAAGATTAGGTTATTTAATAAATTAATAAATAAATTTAATAAATTTAATAAATTATAATATAAATTATTTATTTATTATTAGATGTCACCATAGTAGGTAGTGTGTTGGCTCGTTAGACGTTACGTCACGGTTCAAACCCCAGACATCATGAATAAAAAAATATATGAAAAAAAAATATTGCTGCGACGAGTTACTCTCAACATAAGTATAAATAAAATTGCTAGTAAAAGGCTTTCAAAAATCTGTAGTTCGGAGTTAACTTTAAACTGTACGTCCTACGTATTATAAATAAAATTAACCCACGACATAAGTGGTGTTCAAAAGCTAAGTCTTAGTCCTGTCTGAAGGGTTGTAATAACCCTAGTAACTACGTAATATTTTACTTAAGGATTTGAATCTAAATGCACAACAATAGTGCGAAAAGTCTTCGAATATTTGAAGAGTGTACAATAGTACATGTGTTGTTTAGAAACATAAACTGTAGTATACTTCATCCAAGTGTTATAAGCGGAATGTGAGAGAAAGTGTTCGACTAGTCTGTATCTTATTACGATTTGATTTTAAAGTATGGCAGCCATCGTAATGAGAAATGCATCAGAGGTATACTAGGGGCACAACCTAAGAATTTTTATCTTTATGCTCCTATTAAAGAATTATTGAAAAAATTTCGAAGAAAATATTCATATATTTATTTCTTTATTTATTAATTACAATACAATTACAAATTATATTCTAATTATGTACGAGCTGAGTAACTTTGACCATATGCTCATATGTGTCACAGACCAGAGTCTCTGGTGGGAATCGATCCCACGACACTCACGCTAATAGTCTAGCACACTACCCACTAGACTAACAGGTAGGATTGCCAGATTCCGATTCGCAAAAAGCTGGTGTTTATTTCGTGAATGGTAACACTTAGCTCATGTCTGATTCGACAGATAATTAGTTTTATCCTTCCGCTGAACGAATATGGACCATCTAATGCGTTTTCGCTTCGCTAAGTGGGCCTGCGATTGACTTACAGAAGATGCCGATTTTGGCAAAAAAAAAATAATCCTTCAGATGAAGCTCATTTTGATCTTGGCGGGTATGTAAACAAGCAAAATTGTCGCATTTGGGGCACAGAAAACCCGCACGCATACATTGAAAAGCCAACGCACCCAAAACGAGTCACTATTTGGTGCGGATTTTGGTCCAGAGGCATAATTGGGCCATTTTTCTTCGAAAATGAGCAAGGAGTGGCTGTTACAGTCAATGGCGATCGTTATCGGGCCATGTTGAATGAATTTTTATTCACAAAAATTGAAGAGGAGGATATTGGCAACATTTGGTTGCAACAGGACGGCGACGGCGCTACGTGCCACACAGCCGAAGCTCCATGTTTTGCGCCCTCTTTTTGAAGATCGCATTATCAGCTGCAGAGCTGATGTCGTTTGGCCACCTCGGAGCTGCGATTTGACACCGTTGGACTATTATTTGTGGGGTGCCGTCAAAGATAAGTGTTACGCCGACATGCCAGAGACAATTGACGCTTTAAATGACAATATTCGTGAAGCCATTGGTGAAATACAGCTGCACACAATCGATAATGTGCTTAAAAATTGGACCGATCGTGTAGGCTAGGACCCTTTACTAGTTTGTACTTTGGTAAAAAATAAAAAGTTTGTAATAAGTTAATGATTTGACAAAGATAACATGAAAATTATTGCCCAAGTTATTGCAGTGTACTAAAAAAATTTCTATTTAGCTGGACAAATTAAATTTTAGCTTGAAACTGGACAAGCATCAAAAAAGCTGGACAATCCAGCCAAGTCCAGCCAGGCTGGCAACCCTACTAACAGAGCACCCTCGAAGAATATAAAAAATAAAATGTTTCAAATTTAGTTGGCAAAAACTAAAGCAACTCATTTACATTTTTTTTTATTTTCATACATATCTTAACAATAAATGGCATATCCAATATTTTGAAAAACAACAGCCCATCTGTGAGGCATTGTAGCTATTAATTGATCAATTTCTCTCTCTGAAATGTTTTTCATGCTTCTTTTATTTTAAGCAAAAAATTTCGTTTATCTAACCTCTAATCGTGTGTTATTTTTCTCTCCACCCACAGTCTCACAGACTCTCTGCAACATTTAGGACTGGTAATCTGGATCCATCAGGAAATACTTGGATGATGTTCTCTGGCAGGTGTAAACTAGTGTAATTATAATATCTATTTCGAACTTTCGTAGTAAAACTGGGATCGAAAGCGGATTCAAATTTCGTTTAGTCAATACAATCCTGTGAAAGACATACTTATGTATTTACTATTAATTATGACCTATTAGAAAATCCTACAATATTTAAAATAAATTTCCATTTAAAATGAATGTTGAATTTGGTTGAATTTGAATAAAGAAGGGCTTCAAAATTTCTAATATAATGTCTGTGGCAATATGGAAGAGTAGCTTAAGTCGAAAATTGATGTTTTGAGATATCATCAATTTTGTATAATTTTTATTCTGCCTGATTTTTGTGAATAATTTATGAATTAATATATTAGAGAATAAGGATGATTATTTTAAAAAAATATTGTTGAAATACTCCTTTTCTACTTAAGCGCTTTTTCGAAACTGAAATTTGCGTTTAACTGGACCTTAAGTAACTTAAGCGCTTCTGTTTAAATAAAAAGTATATATTGTGTAGTTTTAAGTAAACATAAATTGTTTGAAAATAATGGCTATTTTTTTAAGGTTAAGATTTATACAGCTTAAGTGAAGTTAAGCGATACCGTTATATGATGGATGGAAAATCTGAATATGTAAACAAAACAATGTGTACATAAGTTGTTTTGATCAATGCATTTTTGATTCAAAAAACTTAAACTAAAAATTAAAAGAACATAACATTTATAAAAAACAGAATTCTTTCAAACGGACTGTACACATTTAAGCGTCTTTGCTTCTGCAAAACGCGCCAAACGCTTTAACTCAATTCTCTCTTATGTCGACTTAAGCTCGTCTTCCATATTGCCACAGATGTGTACAAGTATAAAAGAGCTTTACTCGCAATGCCGAAATGGCCCGAAATTGAAAGGGCTTTAAATACGTCTCCTGAAACTTCGTTTACTTCCTTTTCTTCTGGCGTAAGGAATATGTACAATGTGTTATTGCCGCTTCTCCTTTTTTTGTTTCATATACAATATGTTTTGTTGTTGTTTTCCTTTTTTACTTTTATTACTACAACAAGTGTCGATTTTTTAAAACAACAAAAACATGCACAACAAACAATTTACAGCCAGTTCATACATATCTTGTGCAGAAGTTTTAATCTTTTCCACTTTTTGTTTTTCATGACGGAACGAAAAAAAAACAACAAGAATTACCAAGTAAACAACAGCCATAGAAATTAACAAAAAAAACTTTACAAAATTTCTGCAGAACTTTTGATCACGAAAACAAAGTATCCCACCTGGTGGAAAAGAAACTGGGGCTAAACAAATGATTATAGTGGTTCTTGTTATGAGAAAGCCATGGGAAGCAAGTGTGTTTAAATGATGCCAAAGTGTTGCCTGATATAACCGTAGGAGAATATATTTCTAACAATGTGTTCATCGGTTGTTCGGTGGTTGTTGCATCCATTATAGGCATAAATGTAGGTGGTATGCCGATGGTTTTGTTTTGTGTTCTCCAAGACAAAAAGAAATCCACAACAATTATTAACGATTAAGTTAAGTTCGTAAGATGGTGTATTGTAAGCTACCAGCTTTAAAAAAATAATTTTGAACTTTCATTAACTCTTCGGTATTGTTAATAATTGTGAATATAATATGTATGCATGTACATACGCAATATATATATGCACAAAAATATTATATTGCGTAACATACGTACATATGTACTTTGTATGTATGAGTATTATACGTAATAGAATTAATAAAAAGGCCAATCGAAACCATCGCATATTTGTTTCCATGTCAAGATTAAAAACATATCAAAACGCAGTAAATTAATCATTTCGCACTATGAACTTATTATTATCAACTGGTTGTCGTAGGAATAAAAATGTCGAATGTTATGAACTGAGGTTAGAAATATAACCCTTTGCACTCGACTGCCCTCTCTGAGGGGACAACGTAAGTCTAGCATATCACTCGGTTGTCATCTCTGAAGAGACATGATAGTTTGTTAGCGATTACGGACAATGAAATTATTCCACCTCAATTTTTTAGGAAACACATGTTCTCCTCTAGTTTTCTGTTACGATAATAAAGAAATCCGATAACCGATAGAAGAAATGTACAAGATCTTAGTTCGTACTGAAGCGTCGAATAGAAAAGATCTCTGCAGTAGTAAGACGGTGTTACAGCATTGCCAATTTAGCTCTTTTCGCGCTAGATTTAGCGCCTTTTAAAAACCCAAAAGTTGCATTTTTTCTTCTTAGCGCTTTATTGAAAAAGGCGCTAAATTAGCGCGTTTTTATTTATTTGGTTTTTGATTTGCAGATTAGCAACATTTTTCCTACTTTTTTGCAACTAAAGAGAAATGCGCTTAATATCAACTCGTTGATGAGAAATGATTTTTTACTTTGTTTTTTTATTTAGAGTTTGACAGATATATCATACTATAGCTCATTAAAAAAAAATAAACTGTGGCCAACTGCGATCTTATAAATTTTTTGTACTTTTGGTTACAACTTTTTATTTAAAAATTTCTAACGAAGTTTTAAATTTTTTCTCGTATTGTGTTTCTTATAAATTATTTGCAACAAACAGAACTATTTTTTTCAATTACTATTAATATTTTTGGCATTTTTGATCTTACTGTGTTTCTAATAAATTATTTGCTTTAACCGTCAATCAAGCTTTGTATCAAAAATGATACATTTCAATTTTTGAGACACTATAACTTTTATTCAGAAAAAGTTAGATGCCTGATATTTTTTGAATTCGTTAGTATTGTGATTGTCGTTATTTTAAACCAAAGAAAAAAAGAAAATTTCAAACAGGACTTAAAAAATTCAAAAACTTCATAATTCTATCTTATGTATCATTTTTGATACATATACTTTTTCTAGGGATTCTTTGGTGTTGTGTATGTAATTTCTTTAAGTTTTCAAAAGATTTTGTGAAGTTTTATAGGGAATAATACATTTTTATGATATCTGATAACGAATTGAAAGTTAAGAGTTGGATGAAAGTGAAAAAGTTGAATTTTCTGTTCTTGACATTGATTGAAGTAGTCGTAGTCTTGTGTGTACTATCTTAGCTTATTAGACGTCAGACCAAGTTTCAAATCTCAGGTCAGACATTTCCAGTTTACAAAGAAAGGTTGTAGTGACCGATTAAATATGTACATATATATGTAATATTCCTACTAATGAGGATTCTGAAGAAGAAGAAAGCAGAAGCTCCGCTTATGAACTGACGCAAGTATTGACAGCACCAAACATGACAATAGGACGTTAATCGGAAAAGATGGTACTACTTGGTATAGAGAACCGTATTAGTAGTTTGGGAAGAAAAAATATTACCAATTTTCACGCAGATTGCTAGCAGTTGTCACATGAAATGTTGTAGAGTCTTTCTTCTTTATCTTCCGTGATAGACAAATATTAGAAATAAGTGTTTCGTCCTATGTTTTATTTCATTGATATTACAGAAGAATAATATTTCGGTCAACTACGTACGTATGATATAATAGAATCATTCGCTTTGATAATGTGCTACTCGGAAATAATGATAAATTTACACTTATTAGGCCTTTTCGAAAAATGAGCTGAAACTCTTTTAGCTTTGAATAATTCGAATGATTTTGCCGCTGTAGATCTGGAAGTAATTCAATTTGATGGCCGTTATAAATTTCGTGGTCCACCGGAATCGAATTGGCAGTTTTAGATTCAAGTATATGCTACGTGCGTAGCAACTACTTATAGCCGTATTTGGGGAAACTTGTATCCGGGAGACACCAGAGAGGAATGAAAGAGAGAACATTGTTATTGACATAATCGATGTTCTATTGCAACAGGAAACATTTTTACCTCACATGAAGTCGACAACAATTGCGAAATATAATAATGGCTTGTGCCATCAGGTTTCAGCTAGCCCTCTATTGGGAGCGTTACTGATGGGAGTGACTATAAGCTGCCCCATCTAAACATTTGGAAACTTATAAATCGCCACAAAGCAAGAGTGTTAGATGTGAAATTAGTACCATTTATAAAAAAATACAACCAAGCTGTCATGAAGTGCTTGATTTTTACGTGTAAAACCATACTACAATGTACACATCAAAAATTTTGGCATAAATTTCATAAAAGTAATAATAAAATATAATAATATAAAATAGTTTTATTAAAGTGAATTGAAATAAATAAAATTATTTAAATTTTGTAACAAAATCTACCAATAGTTGCGAAAATTCTACGAAATATAAGCATGTATCAAAAGTGATACATAGCTAGAATTATGAAGTTTTTTAAGGCTCGATCTACCGTTAAATTGGATTATTTACTACAATTACACAACCTTAAAATTAGTATTTGCTGCTTAAAAATTAAGGACTTTTTAATTATATTTACATCTGGTCAAAATTAAATGGTAATTATTTTTTAATTGTTTTTAGAAATGTATTAATTAAAAAAAACCATTTAGGCTGAGCATTATGTGAGAAATATAGAAAAGTGTGATCCACTGATCCACTTTTTAAAAAATGGGTGAAGCCATTAATTAAGGGCGATACACGGGCCATATGTATTTATTGTAAATGCCAGATAAATGCAAAACGATACGATCTGGTAAGACACATGAATACTGCAAAGCACCAAAAAAACTATTAAACCATTTAATGAAACGGAATTAAGACAACCCGAGCTTTCATTTACAACAAATGCCACAGAAAAATAAAATAGTCAGGCCATGCTTGCACTTTATATTGCCGTTCACAGGCCCTTTTTATCAGCATATCACTTAGGTGCTTTATTCAATTCTGCTTTTAAAGATGGTAAAGCCACAAATTTTAATTTACATCGTATAAAATGTACTAGCATTATAACAAAATTTTGGCACACCTAGTAGAAGACCTAGGTGATTCTCATTTTAGCTTAATATTAGATGAAGTAATAAATATTAAACATACCTTATTTAAATATGTTTTTAAATAATTTTAGTAAATCTTAAACAAAATTTAATGTAAAATCTACTATTTGCACCTGAATTGTAATAACAAATATGTAGTAATGTTTAACAAAAAAATGTTTTTAATACCAAGGGTACGCCAAATAACTTTTTTTTTTGAAAATGAAAACAACTGAATATTTTCTCAAATTTCTTTTATTATTTGAAAGTACAATCCTTTCGGTTAATAATGGAAAATAATTTCATTCAAATGGCTGCCTCGGCTGGCCATGCAGTAGCCTACACGATCGGTCCAATTTTTAAGCACATTATCGATTGTGTGCAGCTGTATTTCACCAATGGCTTCACGAATATTGTCATTTAAAGCGTCAATTGTCTCTGGCATGTCGGCGTAACACTTATCTTTGACGGCACCCCACAAATAATAGTCCAACGGTGTCAAATCGCAGCTCCGAGGTGGCCAAACGACATCAGCTCTGCAGCTGATAATGCGATCTTCAAAAAGAGGGCGCAAAACATGGAGCTTCGGCTGTGTGGCACGTAGCGCCGTCGCCGTCCTGTTGCAACCAAATGTTGCCAATATCCTCCTCTTCAATTTTTGTGAATAAAAATTCATTCAACATGGCCCGATAACGATCGCCATTGACTGTAACAGCCACTCCTTGCTCATTTTCGAAGAAAAATGGCCCAATTATGCCTCTGGACCAAAATCCGGACCAAATAGTGACTCGTTTTGGGTGCGTCGGCTTTTCAATGTGTGCGTGCGGGTTTTCTGTGTCCCAAATGCGACAATTTTGCTTGTTTACATACCCGCCAAGATCAAAATGAGCTTCATCTGAAAAGATGATTTTTTTCCAAAGTCGATCGCAGGCCCACTTAGCGAAGCGAAAACGCATTGGATGGTCCATTGGCTTCAACTCCTGAACCAATTGGACTTTGTATGGCGTCATACCAAGGTCCTTATGCAAAATTCGTCTCAATGTTCAAGCGTATACACAACCAAAATCGTTCAGCGGAAGGATAAAACTAATTATCTGTCACATCAGACATGAGCTAAGTGTTACCATTCACGAAATAAGCACTAGTTAAAAAAAAACGTTAGATGGCGGACACGATATTTGAGTTTTGGTATTTGAGTATAATTTTTAGCGCGTTTTGATGTGATGGACGGCGCTTTTTGCTTATAAATAGTTGACAACGCTGCGGTGTTATGTTTTCGTAATTTACCGTTAGTATTTAGTATTTTTAGTATTTTTTTACCCTTTCATTTATTATATAATCAAAAGTGTTTTTTCCTAAAAATGGCAAAACGGTCAAGCACCAGTGAATCTCGTGAAGTAAGCAGTAGTGAAGATGAGTTCCAGATAGGCATTTATACAGAGAGACTTAACAAAAGAACTATTCAAGCAGAAGAAAATGACAGAAATGATAGTGAAATTAAAATAGCTGCATTTAATATATCGTTGTATTTTTTAAATCAGAAGAACTTTATTTTTTTTTGACAAATTAATAACATTTTTCAAACTTAAATTAATATATTTGCTTAAATTATAAAAACAACTATAAATTAAAATATAATAGGAAAACAATGTAAAATGTATGCGAAATTTAAATTAGACGCAATTAAAACAATATAAAAATTATTAATTCCATTTAGAGCAAAAAATAAATTAATAACCGATTAATATTTAGTAATCCGTCCTCTATTTTGTATAACACCAAATATACGACTGGATATTGATTCTACTAAATTTTTTAATATTCTAAGCTCAATATTTAGCCAGGACTAGAGACTTGCCGTTTTTAGCTCACTCACTGTGTTGTATTGCTTTCCGTTGCTATGAACATCTCTTGACACGATTCTCGAAAGATTTTCTATCGGATTCAATTCCGGACTTCTAGCAAGCCAGTCTGGAATTGGGATTGAAGCCGATGAAAATAATGCTTTTGAGACTTTCAAGACGTGGATGCTAGCGTTATCCTGCTGAAAAGTCATGTCTTTATCCAAATTATCTTCTAGATAATTTACTAAAACATATACCAACATTTTCACATAGGTTTCGGAGTTCGTTTTAGTAGAAATGAAACACAACTGAATCTTCCCATAGTTACTGAAACCGCCCCATACCATTACAGTACCTCCGCCAAAATTTCTGCACATGCGTTCGGTTTTTCCAAATCATGCCAATAATGACTGTGTCCATCCGGGCCATCTAAATTGATTTTTTTTGCGTCGGAAAAATAATGTTTCTCCATTCCTCTCTCCATGACATGGTATATTTGGCAAATTCCAATCTCCGGGATTTATGAGAGCACGATAACGGTGGGAATTTGGCTGATTTTTCATTTTAATGTTACAGTCAGATGATAAAATTTTTTAACTCGACGTATTCCTACAGGTAAGCCTAATTTCAGGACAATTTGGGAAGAATAAAGCTTATTTTTAGTGGCCTCTTGTTTAAGTTGACCAATTTGGCCTTTGCTTAGTTTCTCTTATTTCTTTTTGCTGATTTATTATTTTTTGTAGTTTTTTGCAAACACTAGTTCGTACGATGCTCGGATCTTCCAATTCTTCTACCATATTTCATTCAAAACTCTTATTAAAGATCGCTCCTCTTGTGTTACATGTTTTTTTCTACCCATTGCGTCTAAGAATTCTCGATATGATCTGATACTAAATAATGCAAACATGAAAAAAAGCACATGTTTTTTTTGCAAAAAATCTGCATTTGGTAACTGTAAAAATTAAATAAAAGTTCTTGTGCCTATTTAAATTTCGCTCTTTATTTGGTATTTTTTGAGTAAAAGTCCCATTATTATTGTATCGTGAGGAAATTCCAACAACAATGTATACAAAAATATTCCCAGTTACCAACTACAGAATATTGGGAAATATTGGTAAATTGAAACAAGGTGCGTTAGTGAATTTACCGATTCTCCTTCAATAATCGAGCTTAACATACATCATCTCAGAAGAAGGAAAACAACAAAAACCAATGATACACCATAAGTTTGTAAAAAGTCTTGTAAAGCAGTTGAGAGGTGATTTTCGAGAATCTCGAAAACGTCCACCTACATCGCTGTCAGACAATAGACTGAATTATAAGTTGGATATTCCAAATGTGGGAGGAAGAAAACGGTATTGTATTGTCTATTCTGACAGAAATCACCAGGCCGAAGGCAGCAAACAACATTTTATTGTAAAACATGTATAAATCAACCGCTATGCATGTTGGGAATTGCTTTAAGCTTTACCATACTGTAGAAAATTATAAAAAATAAATTTTGATATTTTTTTGTAAATATGTGTTCTTCAATTGGAAATAAAACAAATCTCATTACAATTAATTACTTGGTTCTAAAATTAAACTGATACAGTCTCCAGATGTCTCCAGAATGTACGTTTTTATTAAATAGTGGCGTCGAGTTGCTGGTAGGTAATGTCCGAAACGGTGATATGCTTGAAGGTTAGGCACACTATATTCACAACAACATACTAAAATATAATCTTAATGTCACCTATCATTATTCAATCTAACCACTTATCTTCGACTTGAAATACGGATTTTTAAATAAAGGTTATTAAATCAGAAATATACAAAGGTGGAAAATAATAAGGACACCAGTGAGACACATACAGATTTGATAAGAAATTATTTAAATTTATACAATTGTTGACAAGTAACGGCGCTTATTTTCAGATTATATATCACAAAAACAAATTTCATTGCGGTGTTATAATTCTTTTGTTTATTTGAAAATTTTTATTAAATTAAAATTAAAATATAAATTCACCCTGTGAAAGAAATCAGTACACGCCATATTATTTTCAAAGTAGTTATAAAACAATAAAAATATAATAATATATACATTTGCGCTAATTTAAGTTCTAATGTTGCTCTAAAGTTGTTTATATTTTGTAGAGAGTCCGGTGTTGTTTAAAATTGGTAGCATATGGTGAACAAAATTTTGGAATACGGAATCTGGTGTAGATTACCTCGCAGCCGTAATTAATTTCCAAAGTTTATTAAAATTTTTGGAATACTTTCCTCTGATTTCACAAGTTCGTATGTATGTACATCTTTCAATGTAATTTGCGTCATTTTCGTGTAGTAATACGCATCGAAGTGATGTATTTTTATTCGACGTAATGTAGTAAGAATCATAGTGGCCTAGCACTATAGGACAAAGCACTCCAAACAACAATATTACCACTGGCATACTTTTCTGTGTTGTCTTTGTGCAACTGATAGCCTTTGGTTGCAATGAAATTGATTTACTAGAACTATTCAGTCTATGCAGAAGATTTTTAATAACCAGGCAAATAATTTATAATGTTATAAACTCTTCTGCTTAAATCAAAATACGCTGACCCTAGAACTCCAAATTGAGTGACCCCATAATTTATCAAATTACAAAAAGAAGATAATGGAAAAACTTGGGAATCCACGAATTCCAGGAAAAAAAAACATTTTTCCGTCTACCAAAACAACTCATATTTCAGAGTCTAACTACTGGTATTATTTGACTTTCTTCGACGTAGCTAAAATGACGGACCTAACAAAGTACGGAAAAAACTTTAAATACATTAATAATTCGCACTACAATTCGCGACCATAACCATAAATCAATCGTTTCAGGTGGTATATTCACAAAAGAAGGCAGATAAATGTATTTTAGGGAAACTTCATTCATATGGAGCATACCTGTTAAGTAATGATTAGTAATCGTAATGATTAGTAATTTGATTATTTTTTTGAATGGTGAAATAATGATTACAATTACGATTATTTTTGGTTAAAATAGTTAATAATTGATTACGAGTACATAATAATCAAAAAATAATCATGATTACTGGCGATTAGTCTAATAATCAAAAGTAATCCAAAAGTAATCAATTTATTTTCAATAATTACTTTCAATTCTTTTTTAATATTTGAAAATAGTCAAAAACAATTATTGAAAACAATTTGATTATTTTTGGATTACTTTTGATTCTTTTTGATTATTAGTCTAATCGCCAGTAATCCTGATTATTTTTTGACTATTTTGTAATCGTAATTTTACAAGGCTAAAGACTTCTTTTCAATTGTAATAAATTTCCACCGATTGATGGGACCAACCGGCGTAGGCGCGCAGAAAGCAGAGGCGCCTGGACGGATGTGTTATGGCAGGCCGAAATCCGTTAATCAGGTTGTTAATGGTCAATTAAGTAAGTAAGTAATAAAGTACTGCATACTTCATCTCATAATATAGAACTGAACCCAATTGGAAACCTTCAAATACATGTAGGTATATGGCATAACAGAATTATTTCCATCTATGCTAAATCTAATCTATCTGAATGCTTTATGAATTCTGAAAACATGGCCAAGTTGGGTGAAAATTGCTTTCATGAGGAAAATGAGTAAGCAAAAGAATTTGAATTCCTTTGTAGACAACGTCTTAACTAACACTTGAAAAGTTTTGGCGTAGTGAACTATGGACTGATAATCAATGATTCGTAAAAAGTGTGATTGTAGTTAGATGTAAATCTGCCTTCAGTCTCATGATATCTTCTTCTTCAATTGTACCTCAGCCCAGGGTTTAAGGGTATTGGGGCTCGCTTCTGACTTTAGAAAAGTTCAGTGGCCTTCAGTGATAATATGGTGAAAATATGCCAAATGGCAACGTTATATACATATATCATAAACGACCAAGCACTGCAATATTATTGTTGTATGGTCTCTTTAGAAAATTGCATTTTTTTTAAACAAAATGTTAATTCCGTCTAGGAGACTTGGTTTTTATGTAGAAATGTATATTATTGTCCAGCAAAAGGAACTAGGTGTTATATAAACATAGTCTACATAACTACCTGAGTTCTAATTATAATATTTTTATATAAAAAATTTTGACTTAAAAACGGCTTAAATTCGATGTATAGCTCTTTAGCTACCTGAAGTTTATCAGTTATTATTAGATTGACATAACATTCGATTTATTACATTTTGCAAAATATATTTTAACATTCCAAGGAAAAATCGTAAAAAGAACGAATATCAATTTTGAAACAAAGATAAAGTTCTTGTGGGATGTGTTATAATAAACATCGTGGATTATAAAGTCATTTTAATGTGTTTTTTAATTGTTCTTATTTTTCTGCATTTTACAGACAAATGTTCCTTATTATACACAATAACTGTATTAAAATTAATGTGACAATTTTCACACTATGAAAGCTTGTTTAAACAAAAATTTTCCTTTGTTAAATCTATTTCCATGAAATTTGTGAAGAATTCGTAAATCAATATAAATTGATAAAGCAAAATGTGCTTTAAAACGTATGAAACTTTTGTTGCGTTGACGAAATTCATTGTTTGAATCCTTCACATCCGCACCGTTATCAACATTTCAACATACTTCTGAGTTAAGAAATAAGTACCAGTGGTTGGCATTTAAGAAACTCCTTTTATACTCCGTGACATAAAAACCAAGAGATAAAGCACACAAATAAAACACAGAAAATCGATTGGGAACGCAATTGTAAAAAACTGAGTTCTTTTGCACACGAATTCAAAATGATTGGGCAATTTTAAACACTCATTGTATGTAGGAGAGACTGTTTTAAATTTACTTTGAAATTTAAAGATGCAGATCAAATACTTAGACGGACATGTCGATCGGCGTTTGGCAAATAGAGGCAAAATTGGACCAAATAAGGACCCTGAATTCTAAGTTTGGATTACAAACTTTTCCTATATTTCATTATTATAGCTGATATGCTGATATTGCATTCAGTTATGGTGTACTGCCACAGCTTCCAATTTAAAACAAATTCAATGGCACAAAAATAAAATTCTTTGAATTCTTCTTTCAGGCTGGATTACGGTCTAGCTTCTCACATGACCGCACCCATATTGTATGTGTTAATGTTATAAATGAGTGGCTGGACCTACAGTTTAAAATTGACTACGAAGGAAAGATTTTTGAGAAACTTTTTCATGGCAATTTTATTTTCTCTTAGAGTTTTTGCCAGAAATCTGCTGAGAGGAAGTCGTCGAAGAAATATTTTTTATATTTCGTTTAGTTGGAGATGCTTGACCTGGGTTTCGAACCGAGGCCGCACGTCTAATAAGCCAACACACTACCTACTAGGCCACGACGAGCATAAGCCACACAATTCGGTAGTGATTCACCTAAAATGATCTTTAAAATGAAGCTGGTATGTTATGAATTATTATTTTTTAAGCGCTTCATATGTATATATTTACTTACTTCCCTAATTGACAATTAACAACCCGATTGTCGGATATCGGCCTGCCATAATTCATCCCTCCAAGCGGCTCTGCTTCCTTCGCGCCTTCGCCAATTAGTAACACCAACCTTGGTCCTTCCAACGCAAACAAGGCCAGAGTATCCTCATACGTTCGTACGATATGGCCGCTGGATTTTAATACGATAGTTTTGTCTTACGAGAGAGATAACAGTAGCATCTGTTGGCAAGAGTGATCCTATGCTTGATATCCAGACTGATATCATTTTTGGTGGTACCAGCGGAGTCAAGATAAACAAATTCACTGAAGTCTCTCTATGTCGAAGTAGAAGAGGTCGCATGGTAATGGGACGCCTTGTCTGAAACTTCGCACTGTATCAAAATGTTCATGGAGGTCCATGCCTACCTTGACGGAGCTACAGAAGCTGCTCAACGTCATTCTGAATATCCTTGTCCGCTTCACAGGTGTATCGAGCTCGGACATTGCGGCAAAAATACGATTCCTGATGGGGCTATCGAAGACTGCCTGATAGTCAGCAAAAAGATGGTTTGTGTTGACTTGTTTTTCACGGGTCTTCATAAGGTCCAATCAGTGTTTGGTTGAATGGCTTTAGTCGTTCACACAATACGCCCCAAAGAACCTTATATGGGATAAAGAGAAGGCTTATGCCTTTGGGGCGCATATATCGGTGACTTCCTTCTTTAAGGCAGGGCAGAGAATACTGGTGTTCCAATTGTTGAGAAAATTTTTTTCCAACCATATTTTGTAAATAAGCTGGTGCATGCACCCTGCCAGCTCAATACGTCCTGTCTTAAACAATTAAGTGGGCAGGGATCCGTGCCTGCGGCTTTATTGTTATTAAGACGTAATATCGCGACGTTGTCTTCTTCATGGCAAGGCGGCGGAATTTCCACGCCATCATCACTAGTTGGGTTCGGTACATCATCATCTCTAGAGGTGGAATTGGTGCCATGATCACCTCGATAGAGAGTAGAGAAGTGTTGTCTCCAAAAGCACTTTATATCTTTAAAGTAAATTAAAACAAATTATTATTCGATATATTGTCATTATGTGTGGAATAAAGCATCGTTCAAAAACGTCCGACTCATCTTCTCTGGTTGGAGTGCTTCGGAAATGTTCAAAAAAATTAGCTGCTACCTAGCCCATTCAATGAAAACGTGTCAGTATATTGTCTTTTGTCATCCCTGAATATTTGACAAAATATTTAGAATAAATGACAACTAATTTGAGACATGTAGCTTGATTAAGATGGACATTGATGGACTCTCTGTGATGAATTATTCTCGGTTTGAATTAAATTATTGTTCACTTATTGGAATTAAGAATATTTTTAAAAATCTTAAAAGCAATTATAAACAAGTAAAACATGTGTACACAATGATTTAAGTTTTCACAAAAGCTTACTCCATTATACAGCTGCCAATCTGTATTCAGTTATTTAAAAATATTTTGTTGAACATTTTTTTTGGATATGTATGTTAAATTTTTATATTTTTTGAACCCGCTTTTTTCGTTCTCCTAAATAGTTGTACTTATGTACGTATGCTTGAAATAATATAGTAGGAAATACTTTATTGCAGTTGGCGAAAATATTTTTTGATCTTGTATTCATAGTTATGCTACAAGTTTTTTATTGCATCAATAAAATTCTCAACACTACCATTTAATTTTATTCGATGACATTAATTTGAAAACTTTCTCTTTTATTGTTTTTTTTCGTATAGAAGTACATTTTAATACAATACATTTCAATTCGGAGAAACTCGTGACAGGTACCTATTTAATATTTCGAAGAGAAATAATATGTTTATTTCTTTAATTATCTACATAATTAATTATATAATTATTATACAAGTATATTTCAATTCTTTAATTATATAATTTTTTAATAATTTATAATTTTTTCTTTGTGGTTGCACGGATAGTCTAGTGGGTAGTCTGCTAGACTATTAGCGTGAGGATCGTGACTTCGATTCCCACCAGAGACTCTGGTCTGTTACACAACACCGTGCATTAGGTCCATATTACTCAGCTCGTAATAATTATGATATAATTTGTAATTATATTGTAATAAATAAATAAAAAATAATTTTTTAATGTAAAATACAATCGAAATATCTTAAATATGATATGGCCCACAACAGGAACAGCGGTATATAAACTTTAACATTTTCCGCCAACATATTGTTATATTTTTACCCTTTTAAAAACGTTTAAAATATGAGTTCCTTGATTGCGAATAAAAAAAAAAATAAATTTGTGGTTAGTTTTAGATAAATTCTTTATTGTTCGCACAATTATGTGTGCTACTGTTTACAACTTGATGTAAACAACAAAAATTTACCTTGTTTGTTATTCTTCTTTATACTCTTTTCAGTTGTTCGGCTGATCTTTATAGCGCAGAGCTTCAAACCACGATTATTCTCTTCACATGCAACGCGTCTTCACACAAGACTCCGTTGCCTGCTTTGTCTTGCCTTTTATATGCCAACGTAAACAGTCTGATGAATGATCTTAAAGTCGAATGTTCGTGGCTTCGCCTCTTCGAGATCTCCAAAAATGTAAACATCGTTGTTTCATTGTTGTTTGTATATATTGTTTACATTGTTTGTTGTCGCAATTTTTGTTAACTTGTTAAACCCCTTTTTTTTACCAACAACATGGCATATTTTGGTTACTTGTTTATCATGTAAACAAATTCATTGTTCTTGTTTTTGGAGCTTTTGTTTATCATTTTAATGTTAAACGTTACATCGTTTCCATTTCCATTTTTGTAACAATATTATGGAAGTGGATTTTAATATCTGATTTCAGGTAGTGTATTATTTGCAAATTATAAAGTTTTTGGCAAATAATAACTAAAAGTAGAAAGTAATATAAAAAAATGGAACTAAAGCATATATTATTCGATGTTTAAAATCACGGAGATAAGGTTGCTGTACGACAAAATCTCTTAGTTCAAGATAAAGCTAAAGAATGGAAATCTATTTAACATCCTACAATTTAGAGAAAATATATCTCGAAGCATTTTAATAAAGAAATTAATATCGCTAATTGGGAAAGTTTATTTTATGTTACTTGAAGAAAACGAATAAATATAGATGAAACCAAAACAAGCTTCACAAAAAATGAAAACAGCAAAATAGTTACTGAATTCGAAAATTTATGTTAAGTTTCTGTACTTGCTATATGAGGCACGTAAAAGGCAGACCTTTTGTTCAGGGTTTCAAAATCGAGAAAGTTGTGAGACCTTGAAACTTTAAATACAAAATTAATGAAGTTGCATTACAGTGTTTAAAGATTGTTTTCAAGTTTATTTAACTGAACAAGACAGACGGTGTATTTTAATAAAATTTATTATATTACTGACTTTAATTATTGCAATAACAAAGCATTGTAGAGCTCAAGAACGAAATTTTTGCGTAAAATTGATTTCATTAAGTTTTTATTTTAAAATCTATTACAATTTATAAACTACTATTTGTGTCACAATTATGTACATACAAAATAACGATTTTAAACAATTTTTATTTTTTTTTGATTTACTATAATTACAGAAGCATATTGTTGCACGTAGTAGCTAAAATAATTTATCGATATGGAACGATAGTGTTATCGTTTTGTATTAAGCTGAATTATTTCAACCTGTCATTGTTAATGAACTACGGCAAATACGTGCATATAAAGTGTATGCATAACCAACCTTAGCACATAAAAGTAAAATTATTTTCTCACATTAAGAGCAACAAATGGTAATTTATTTGGTAGACACTCTTAATGCGTGCATTTGGAGAATTGGGTGCTTTTTATTAAATGAACTGCAATTAAAACACTAGGATATTACGCAAATTTAAGACTGAAGACCTGCACAAAAAGCAATTTGCCAAGCAAGAAAACCTGTATTAAAACACTTTAATGTTGGAGAATAGCTTGAAAATGTAGGATTTTCTAATATACGATTCAGCAGTAGGTATGCAAACTAAATGAACAAAAAAATTTACAAAAAAAAAATGTTAAACATGTATCTTGGGACATATGCAGTGTTACGAAAATGGAAATGGAGTTACGTCGTTTAACATTAAAATGATAAACAAAAGCTACAAAAACAAAAACAATGAACTTATTTACATGATAAATATACCAACAACACCAATATAAAAAAGGGGATAAACTACTAAACAAAAAATTTAACAACAAACAATGTACACAAACAATATATGTATATGTATAACAGTATATAATTTGAACAAATCATCACTTTTACCCCATGGAATTTTTCGTATGTCTATTCCGGAAATGAAGATCTTTTGATTATTAAAATATTGACAGAAAATCGCATACAAAGACTGCATAAAGTTGGTTCAAAGACAGAAATTATATTGAATCTACAATTAGAATCAGATTAAAAACATGCGATATCAAGATCTACGTCTACATAAGAGACATATGTATCTCAAACAAACAAAACGGCTTCTGTTGGCAAAGTGTATTTTCAATATAAATGGTAATTTGGAAAAACTTTTTTTTTCTTTCGGAGATTTGTTGTCAATAACATGTAAATGACCACGTTTTTCTTTCAACTTTGGTGCTACTTCCTAGTAGAAGTTGTATTTTAGAGAATGATAATTTTCCATGATGAAATTATTCATCTAAAGGTATATACCTCGACAGTCAATCCCGTTTATCAACTGCACTCTTTTAGATCCTCAAGTTTAAGGTCCTTTTGATTCAGTTCCGGAAATAATCGGCAACTTCCATCTCTGCCTACCTATTTACAGACAAGGACAGTAACATTAAACGTGATCGACTTTTTCCTCTGCTTTCTCATATAGCCTCCAGATATCGGAGATATCCGAATTCAGCTTGCTGATTCTATGACTAAAGGGGGCATAGGCTCCGTTAGTACTACCTTAGGCGCGATTTGTGAGTGAATCGAACGTTTCACTTTTAAATCCACCTGTAGTTGGTGTTGCTGACTTCTATTCTTTCGTAATTCCCAGCCTAATCTAATTTGCAAATCGGATGGAAGGTCGCTTAGTAGCTTTTCACACTCACAAAATAAAACATGTTTCCGGACTAGTTTGGCGACCGTAACGACTTTTTGAACCACCGTCTTAAAGACACTACATTTCTCTGGGAGTCTATATAATTCTCTGACATCGGTTCCTGAAGTGCAGAGCTTGCACCCGCGCATTTCTTTATTTTAAGCCCGTCAGTGAAAAAGGAAAATTTTATCAGAACATATACAGAGTTTCCTATCAGGTATTATCACATTCGATGACGGCAGAAGTGAATTTTTGTAGCCACATGATCCGTCATTCCGACAGTCGAAACTAGACCACGCCATTTTAGTTCCTTCAGCAGTTTGAGTGACCAAACTGCCTTGAACTTGCAATCTAACTTACCTCTAAAGAGGTTTCTAATCGCATCTTCTTCACATACTTCTGATTTTCTGTCAATTTTTGGATTGCTTTTCACATCGGGGACATCGAAGATAACAACAAGTTGAACGCACTTGCTAGAGCTGGCACTTCGAAAAATTCAAATGAATTTCTGCATGATATAGGTGCTCCTCTACAGAGAGGCAAACAAATAGTCTCGCAAAAACTCCATTCATTGGCAAAGCTAAGATGGAATAATAAACTCACTTGTAGAGACAGCAGACAGATTTGATCCGATATGGATATGTAGAGAACAAAAATTTTCATTGAACCTATCAAAATTTCATCTAAAGAACGCTTAAGCCAGAGACTGGCAATACATAAAAATGACTACTGCCGCAACGGCGCGGAAAAAGAACGTCTTCTCTGCCGTCGTCTGGCGTCTGGGAATCCGAGAAATAAAATTCTTCGACACCTAGAATTTAGTAACAAAACATATCTGGCCTAAGCTAATTTGAGAATAATTGACACCTCCATAAGACACTCGGGATGTTTGAGGTATACCAACCAGGAGCTATACTTATATGGCGGAATAGGTAATATTCGTATTAAAAAGGAACTTTATAGGACCAAAGTAAACAGTGCTCACAGAGGCGGCTACCAATTTAACCTAACATAACCTATACATAACTTAAATTGAACTCCTCCTCGTATTTTAATATTTTTTTTTTTACTGTGTTACCACAGTTTCAATTTTGTACATCATCATCAACGATTGTTGATTGAAAGGCGTTTAGTGAATATTTTATATTGTAAACACAGGTTGGTTTTGTTATCTATTCCATATGTTGCTATTTTTATCCAACGTCAACCTCAGCTGCCTCCAATTGACTGTAATTAAAAACAAATCTGTTGAATATTTTTAGCTGACACTTTACTTTATTTGTTAGTTTCTTGTATTCATTGGTGCAAAAACAATGCTGTTAATACTGTGTAAATTTTTTCTTAACAATTCATGCACTATTGTTATAGTTTCTAATTTATTATATTTTTTTGGTTTGGTCTTGCAAAAAACAAAATAAATATTTTAAAATGGTAATATTTTTTTATTTTTCAATTGATAAATAAATTGTAAATTGATTGAAATTCATATATCGTGTTAAAAAATAGAACGCACTCTATCAGTAAAATAAGGGCAAAGAAAAAACAGTCGATGCTGTTAAATTTGCTCGAAGTATCAAATAAAGCATCTGCTTCCCAAAAATTTATAACGTTCGATGCATAAAAATAATATTTAAACTCAATATTTAAACTCAAATAAAAAATACTACGCTTAATAGTTTCTGAAATAACAAAAAACGTAAATTAAAATATGTCCTTGGCAATAAGAACGAAATAAAGTAAAAAAAATCAATAAAAAGTCTGCGTTCAATTTTAAACGTAAATTTAAAACTTATAATAATCGAGAGATGTATTTCGTTTTTCTAATAGCTTTTTGCACATTATGAACTAATTTTTTACTGTATTATCTGCCATACTCCATTCCTGCTTCATTAATTTTTTAAACGTAACAATGTTTTTGCCTTTTTAAAGCGTTTAAAATATGATTGCAACCAAAATAAAAATAAATTTGTGTTTAGTTTTAGATAAATTCTTTATTGATCGTACTATTTTATGTGCCACTGTTCACAACTTAATGATACAACAATGTTTTGTTTAGTTCGCTATTCTTCTTTACACTTCTGTTGTTCACTAACAACTGTTTGGTAGATCTTTACAGCGTAGATCTTCGGTAGATCTTTATATGCCCACGTAATCAGTCTGGTAAATGTTCTCGAAGTCGAATGTTCGTGTGTTAACCTTCTCGAGAGCTTTATCGCGATTTCATTGTTGTTTGTGTTTTTGGTTCACGTTGCTTGTTGTTTCGTTCTCGCTTTCTTGACTAACTATCCATTTTTCTTTCATACCGATGTTGTTGGTTTACTTGTATTGACCAGTTCATTGTATTTGTTTATATAGCTTTTGCTCATTTTAATGTTAAACGATATTACACTGTTTCCATTGTCATAGCAATATATTTTGAAGTTACTTGCTGAAAAATAAATTGACCATAAATTCGTTTTTTAAAAATCTTAATTTCACCTTTCACCCATAATTATTTCAATAAATTGAATGAATGGATCAATGAATGGATGAATGAACTGACTTGCTGTAATATACCCTTAAACATCATACCATCACTATTATGCCTCGCAGGTACAGGCAAATTTATAGAGAGCTGTACCCCTTTTTTCACACTATTTGTCTTCCTTTCATACACAAAATGTTTTAAGTTGCTATCATCCGAAAATATTAACATTTTTCTGCATTTTATAGGGTTTTTTATCTGCTCTGTGGTATATGTTTCTGGGCTTTCCTGTAACGATAAAAAACAGAACTTCAATTTCCTGTTGGCCCCACTTTGGTTTCGGGTGCCCCAGGTTGGTTTTTCGGGCCCCATATTGGGCTCCATTTTTATTTGTGATAATGGTTAACTCTGCTTTTATTGTACTTCAAAAATATAGAAAGTTTTTCGTCAGTTTCCCAAACAGGAACCTGATTTTTCCAATGGACTAACTTCGAACGTTACGCATGTAAAAAAAAAAAAAAAAAAAAAAAAAAAAAATTATGTATGTTGTTGTCGTGCTACGTCCCTGAACCCACCCTACCAAGGGTTTCGATTTAGGAAAAATTTGTTTACGAAAACCCCTAGAAGGACTAAATCTTACCTACGCATATAAAGTGCTACACAACAGAAAAAAATTTACGTTTCAATCATATTCGGAACATACGGTTGCTTATATTGAAATAAATAAAAAAAATCTTATAATAATATAAAATATCTTAAGTTATGGATAAATTGAAATTATTATAAAACAAACTAATTAGCATGACAATAATATCACTACATGTTATCATTACAAATGATCAGTGATTACTAAATTCACTATTACAAAAGAGAAATTGAAGGTAAAGAAAAATAAACGCAAGTATAACAGTTAAGAATTCAATGAGAGAATCATCTTCAATTGCTCTTTTGCAATTACATGAGAGAATACAAAATAAATATATCAGTGATGGAACTAATAAATGTAATAGTACTTCATTTGGTACTTTTTCTTAATTATTTCTTCGCATGTAATGCGAAACAAATACTTAAATAATAAATGAATGAGTATTAAACAAAAGTAATAATGGTTTTTAACTTACAGTAGGGTCTCGATTCCAACGATGCGGAAGGCCTTCAACTTCATTTTATGGAGTCGGTTTACAATCATTAAGATTTTTATAGGTTTTAATATTTAAATATTTAAATAATTTATAAATAATTAATTTTTATAAGAAATAAAGGGTTAGATATATATATAGGTTATATATAAGAAAAATTAATACTAATTAGAAAATTTTGACATGTTAGATTAATTATAACTTAGTAGTATTTTATATACATATAAGTACATGTTGATATAATTTTAAATTATTTAATAGAATATATGTATTTAGACAGATGAATTCATGGTATTTAAAAATTCAAACATTAGGGTCTTAAAGGTCAGAAAAATTTAATTTTTCGATTTAGAATTTAGTTAATAATTTTAATAATGTTATAGTGAAAGTATGGTTAGTTTTAGGTTTTTATGTGGTTTTTTTAGCAAAACGAAACATATTGTAGGTTAAAGGTTCTAGACGTTTAATATTGGATATAAGTAAGTTCGGATGGCCTTTCACAGATTTTCAATTGAATAATTCGATGCAATCTTGATCTTTGATGTTTTCATATATTTTTATTTGAAGATTTTCCCAAAATTGCCAAATTTCCCTCGAGTGAATTGACGCTGTGTGTGCTCCAAATTGGCAAATTGGTGATTCACTCGAGGTACTGGTGGTATATAAATTTAACTTTTTCCCAAGAAACAAACTATATTAAACGGATTCACTTAGAATTTTTTTGATTTCTTTACAAAATAATTGTTATTCTTTTTATATATTAAAACTTTTTCCACTTAATAATTTACTAACTCTCTGTTCCTTTTTTATAATAAAAATCACTTCCTTCAATATAAGTATAGCACTTTACTTTAATTTTCCTTCAAGATGTTGAAGGTTTTACAGATGAAGTTAAAAAGACCTTATGCAAATATGTAGCTTTCGATCAAACCTCAGTTTTGTCTTGAATAAAGAACGTGATGTTAATTTTTGTTGTTGTATATAATCTATCACGTGATACTATATATCACAGATATGTTGTCTTTAACTGTGTAATACTGGTTTTTTCTTCGTTAAGTTGAGAGTATAGAAGTATAGAAGTGGGAGAATGTATAAATAGAAAAAAGTAATATATGGGATGCTGAAAAAAAAATACTGTTGTAAGACCTTCAAAGATAAAGTATAAGGGAAGGTATGCCAACTAACATTACTGAAACTTATATGACTAATTAAAATACTGTTTTTGGATAGGAGCTGAGTAATTATTAAAATGAAGTATTACAGCTCCTTGGCAAATGTCTTTCTATATTGTCTTTAAAAAGCGAAATATATGGATCTTTTTGTGCCGCGTAACCAATTTTTTTGTATATTTAGAATAGTATCTTCACAAGCAAATTTTTTTAATTTGATTCCAATATCCTATGCTATTTTGGAAGTGGTCACTCTATGAAACGAGTCACTTTTTGAAACGATTGTGAGTTTGTGGGAATGATTTTAAGACACATTCTTTTGCTGTTTTCTAAGGACTTATTAATATGTGCATAGAAGATTGTGATAAAATAGTGGACGAAAACATACTTGCCTATCCAGCTTCTCTCCAAGCCATACTAGAAAAGAAAGGAATTAAGCAAGCAAGAATAGTAAAGCTAACAATTCTGTCACCTATTCAATTCTTCAAACCTTGACCAGAAGTTTTGCATCCTGAAATTATTCGGTTTAATGGAACGAAAAAATTTCCATCGATTGTAGTTGGTGATCGCAAAAGTTCGCAGGAAATTGCTGACAATGTTAGACCAAGAACATCAGTCCAATAAGTAACAAAAATTTAACGTAAGAGCATACGTTCGTTTTTAATTTTCCAGTAAGAATTTAAGCAAATACGAAAAATTTATTGGGAAGGAAAATGAAAAGAAATATTTAATTGGAAAAACTATTCGAATTTAAGAAATCCAACAGAATTTTCTGCTTCATTTTTGTATGGAAAATATAAGTGATTCTCTTGGTAGCAACAATTAAATTTAAATGCGGCCGAAAGGGTTAAAAAAATGGTTTTAAATACTCAAATTCTTAAGTAGTAATTAGTTCGGGTTCGGGTTCGGGTTCATGTATTTGTTTCGGTTCGGGTCGAATTCCGGTTCAGCAGAAAAAAACGTTCCGGACTCCGGTTCACGGTTCGGAAAAACAAGCCGGTTCATTCCGGTTTCTGTTCTGGTTCGGGTTCGGTTCAAACCCTTGTTTATAAAAATACATATAAAAGTTAGAAAAAAAAAATTGGCAAATTTTATTTTTTTTTTTTCAAAACGTCAGCCAATTCTCGTTATCAGAAATCATCTTTAGTTCCGGAACGCGTTCCTGTCCAAAAAGGATGTACCGGAACGACGTTCCGGAGCGTTCCGGCTCGACAACACCACTGTTTACATGTACACCTGAACAGTATTGGTCTGTTGGAAAATGATTAATGCAGGGCATGCGATGAAGACATCGAAATGATGGATCAATTTTTGTCTCATTGCACCGCTTTCGTAAGATCGAGATCCCAATATTTTGGGGATGGCACTATGCCAGACATAACTTGTTTCAGAGAAGTGTAAAAAGTTAAGAAATTTTGAACAAGATACAGACTTCCTATAGAAAGTTAGGTGGTATTCCTAGTGGTGAGTCCATAACAAGCCCACATGATGGCTTAGGTGTATTCCAATTGGTATGAGACCCTTGGTTGATATCATCTCCTTCAACCTGTCTACTTACCTCGTGAAAGGAAATACAAGTCATAATTCTTGCAGGTGAACTTGAAAAAACAGACGCAAATTTTAATAATCAATTCTTATGCTATGTTGCAGTAAGAATAAAGTAAACAGTCCTAAACTGCAAATTAAATAGAAAACACCAAACACAATTTCACATTTTTTTCATCTGTCCTTTATAACAGACTTTTCTATTATTCTGAATTTGTTATAGCGTTGAATGAAAGACAAAATGAAAAAGAAACAATAAAATTTTACATTTTGTTGCAATTTGCTTTTCTTATACCCCCTCTGCAATACCATGTGACGCTGACACTATAATACTCACACAATGAACATCCTTAAATTGTGTATTTCTCCACGCAACAATAAACTTTTACTCTTGTTTTCCGCTTTCATTCGTGTAAAATGCGTTTTCTAGGAATGTTGGAAACAAATACTGTAGTGTTATGGCCATTGGCATATCCATTTGAGTTACAACATTCTTGCTAAGGTTGTTGTTCCTCTTGTTTTACAAACTTTTCAATCTGCTTCGTTATTTTACAGTTTAAAATTTGTTGTTACGTGCAATAGCAATAACTAACAACTGCACTTCCGTCAAAGCTTTATATACTGAACAAATTGCCATTAACCCTCAATGCATTGATGTCAACGAGATTTCACAATTAACATTCTAAAAATTTAATCAATTTCCGCTTCCACAATTTCGTTCTTGAAAAGATGGATGTGATTGGGTAAGAAAGTGGAAAAAATAAACACGGTGGACATACAAAAATCTAGAAATTCGAAACAATAAAGATGGAAAAAAGTGGAATGAATGAATGAATGAAACCGAAAACGAAATAATTTTGTAAAATGTTTATTTATCGTGAATTCGAAGATTGTAATAAAAACTAAAATAAATTAGTAATTTAGTTGTCTACTAGTAGTGATTTGGCTCATTAGACGTGAGGCCGTTGTTTAACCCTAGGCCAGACATCTGGAACAAAACGAAATTTAAAAAATATTTCTTCGGCAAATTCCTCTCAAAACACACAACATGTATGGTGTAAAAAACTAGGTCGTAACCCTGACTGAGGGGTTGTAATGATCCATTATCCTGCATAAGGTCCTTATGCAATAGACGTTAACGGTCTTCGGTCAGATTTGACCCAAATGGCTAGTTCGAATTTCCTCTTATTTAGTTGAAGTGTATGCTCATCGCGTGGTTTTTGTGCGATATCCCTTGGCAATAATGCTTTTGGTAGCATTTTTTCTTTACTTTATATAAGAAGTAATTAGTTTCAAACCTAAATTTTATATAAAATGTCGACGTTTAACTTCCAGCTATGTTAAGCAGGTGTGAATAATATAAAAACATTGTAGACCGATATGTCAATAATATGCTATATACCACTTCAGGCCATCGATTAGTCTTTCTTTTGCTACTATAACATGGACTACTTTATCCATAGTATCAATCCGTCCTTTACATTTGTTTTGTAATCTGCTATTATCCGAGTTCTTTTGTCCTTACGTTTACTTATTTTCGAACTATGATTCCGAAGAACTTAGGAAAGTCACAGATTAATTTTTTAAGGGTATATGAAAAGGAGTAGTGTCTTTGGTGAAGCTAGAAAATACAAGTCTTACTTTTATTGTTCATATCTGTGATGGTAATTCAGTTTAATTTTTGGGTATTGCAGATTTATCTGTTTCTCCAATCATTTTTGGCCAAATTTATACCTGAAAAAATTGCCTACTGTCAGATTATGACCAACTGTCAGATCGAGAACCCTACGCATTCCTTGTTTTTTAGGCATACTTCCCTTTTTTTTCCTGTGGTGGGGAAAAATAAATGAAAACTAGAAATTTCTTAGTTTTCAATTCTGGTACGAGAATAATAATGTCCTCCGTTCGGACTCTTCCAGTTTTCTTTGTAAGTGTTTTTAGGAAATATTTTATATCTCCATTTTTTGATATCATTGCATGAGTAAGCTGGAATTCCCTTTCATTTTCAATGAAGCTCGGTTATATTTTTCTACTACGACATTAATTCAGACGTTAATTCTTTGAATTCGTAATGTGTTTATATTCACTATATCTCAGCATCGCTTTTCGGTTTAGGTGTTACAAAATATCCCAGGGAATCCCTATTTGTGTACAAGCAAATTTTACCAAGTATAAAGAACACAAATATAGTAAATATATAAAAATATACGTCACAGCCAGAGGTGTATTAATATTTAAATTAGTGGGAACCAAGCTTAAATTTTGTCAAAAAGTTATGAACGAAAATAAAAAAGCACCAAATTTGAGCCGAAGACGTTAATTAAAAAGAAATTATAAATGATTTACTGCAAATATACTGATTATTACTATTCAGATTTAAAATAAAATAAAATTCAGAACATATCGAGACTGTAAACTACTCAGTTTCAGAAAAAATTCAATTCAATTCAATTTCTTCAAAAATGGGTCAAAATTCATAAGAAGACCTTCTGAAGGTTTAGTAAGTAACTAAGTAAGTAAGTAACTCATAATTTGTATTGAAATAAAGGATTTAAATCCACTCTTGACAAGTAGCACTGCGCTATCAATTTTATTTCATAATCCTTGTTAGCAAATATCAAAGTGTACCATCTTGTTGTATAAATATGAATAAAAAAATAAAAAATTGGGAAAACTAAATTTAATAACTTAATTTAAAATTTAATTGAAGCAATTATAACAGCGCATGAGCTATTTAGCACTTTAAATATAAAAACTGCAGAATCTTGTCTTGGGGAATTGTGATACGATGTGTTTCTATATAATTCGATTTCAAAAGCAGTGCAAAAAGAGCTTCACCTCATACGAACATTTTAGGATTTGTGTACAGTATAAAGCTTTTTTCATTTTGGGTTTCATTTTCAAAAGTGTGAAAGTGATAACTGTTTTACAATAAAAGATAAATAACATATTTTCAATATTTAGCACAATAGCAGATGATATCCTGAATTAAATTAGTTAGCATCTAATTTTAATGTTAGGTATTGTAAGTATCCATAAAATTAAATCATAATTAAAGATTTTAAAAATCGATTATTTTCAATAAATTCTTAGCATTTGCCATGTTGCGTTGTAGATTCCAAGAAATATAAATGAAGTCATACTTTAAGTTTAAAGATGAAAAATTTACACATCAGGGCAAAAATTGTTATTATTCTTCTGGCTATTTCTACACTTCAACATGTATGTATATTCAAACAAACATTTCGGATACCAAAAAGAGGCTGACACACACTAATCTTCGAAAAACGTATACTAAAAGAAAATAAAACGAAAAGTGATTCTAAACCCAAAATACATTAATAAGAACCCGAAATTAAAATGCATGGAGATGGCCTGTGGTTTAAAAATGTCAGTGGCTTTTATTCCATTACAATTTTTCATTGTGGCTATTTTTAATTGGAACACTGTTTCAATACGATTGAATAAAAAGAGTCGAGTGACCACATACAAGTAAGCTGCAGTCTTACTATGAAAAGATAACCCACTAACACTATTAAATACTATCAGAAATGCATAAGGCAGAGTATATGTATGTGTGGATGCAAGTGTTTGTATATTCATACAAGTGTGCATTTGAAATCTATGGTTACGATGATTTGGATTGTCAAACTCTAGACGTAAAAAGATACAGAGAATGACACTCTCACACTAGGCCATAAGAACAACGATAGCAACAGACAATTTAATGATGTTAAGGATTTCAGTACTGTCGTTCATTTTTGTTTGCTTAAAAACTCTACAGAGAAATGGCTCGTCTTAACTGGAGATACTAGAAGTATGTTTGCTTCTGCATTTAATTGTACTTTTAAACTTATCCGGGTTAGTTCAAGCAACATGTTAATTTTGATGCTGAAAATCAGACGGCAAATGTACAATATAGGAAGAAAATTTATAAAAAAAAAATAGAAAATACCAAAAAAGTCAACACAATCAAGTATGAAATATCATCAGAATGTCATTGCCAGTGTTTTAATTCTGAATATCAAATTGAACTTGTTGCCAGTTACATGACCACAAATGGACATAATTTCTTAGCATTATGAATTGGAATATTTTTGTTTCCAAAAATAATTTTCTATTAAAATGATTGAGAAATCATAGCAATTAAAACCACTATTTCTGGCCTTAAACTTCTTGTGTAAATTAAATTTTAATTTTCATCATCAGAAGAAGGCTACCTACTGGTCAATGATTAACAGATTTAATTTTATATCGAACGAAAACAAAAAGTTAATATATTTCTTTGTAAATAATTATGTTTTTTACACGCTCCCTCTTTTTTGCGCCATTGACTATGTTTTTCCTAGTCAGGTGCAATGTTATAAAAAGCACAACTTTTTTCAAATTTTCTGTATTCTGATCCAATATTTATATGTATTTAAAGAAATTACTTACCATTATAACATTAAATTTGTTTTCTTTAATCCTGTGCCTAGTTTACACAAGGTATGGTTATTACATTCAAATGAAGCAGAATTCAAATTTCGACGAATTTTTTAATATATTGTATGATTTGGGTCTATTCCAAATTAATGGCATTCCAAACATTAATTTCAAAATATTGGATTTAATATTCGTGTTATTTTATTAAACGCTCGTTCCCCATTACCAGTCCAGAAGATTGTTATCATCCAACGCTCGTATTAAAAACATCCATTCCATTTAATTTATCGATGCCTTCGTGTAGCAAAAATGAGTAAGTTTTTCATTTAACCACACCAACTATAATATGTTAAATGAAGTCCTAATCAATACGGATTGGCACTCCTTTTTTCATGCTATACTAATGTTGATGATATGTCTAATGCCTTTTACTCTAAGGTTAATACCTTTCTGAATTTATATGTTCCAAAGCAAATATCTAGACAATCATCCGGTCTTCCATGGAATAATGAACAACTGGCTCGTGTAGAAAATAAGAAGAATAAATACTATAAAAAGTTTAAACAATCTGGTTGTTATATGGATTATATAAGATATTCTGTTACCCGGGCGGAATACACAATACTTAATAAATCATGTTACGATAAATATGTAAATACAATGAAATACAACTTTAAGCGTAATCCAAAATCGTTTTTTAAATTTGTTAATTCAAAGAAAAAAGTAACTGGTTTTCCATCTTCTATGAGATTTCAGCAGATTGAATCTAGTGATGACAGCATTATAAGCAATTTATTTGCCAACTTCTTTTCCACAACTTATTCAGATGGAACTTATAATGATTCCACTGATTATCCAATTAAAATAAATACAAATTCCACAGTGTCAATAAATTTAATCAACGTTCCTACTATTTCTATGGAATTAAGAAAACTAAAGTTCTCCTATAACTTTGGACCTGATAACATTCCTAGTAGCATGTGAATTAATTGTGCCGACGCCACTATCATACTTATTTAATAAATCGATTATATGTGGTTATTTTCCTAATGTTTGGAAGGATTCATTCATTATTCCTTTGTTCAAATCAGGAAAAAGATCCGATGTTACAAATTATCGTGGTATTGCAGAACTGAGCATATTTCCAAAACTGTTTGAAAAAATGGTTACAGATGATTTATGTTATCAAGTTTCTAACTTGATATCTCCTTATCAGCACGGTTTTAGAAAAAAGTGTTCTACTACAACAAACCTGCTTCATCTCTCAACAGTTGTGTATCGTTTCATTTATGGTGTAATTTAAATCTAATGCGGCTTAATCTCAAAAAATGTAAATACTTGAGATTTGAAGGAAAGAATCCGATTCTTGCAAACTATGCTTTTGATGGATACGAGCTTGAGATTGTAGATAACTTCTGGATGTAGGAGTTCTACTTGATCCCAAACTAAATTTTATCCCGCACATAACTATGACAGTAAATAAAGCTAGAAGCGTACTTGGTTTTATAAGACGGTGGGCGAAAGAATTTAACGATCCTTATGTTACTAAATCGCTCTACACATAATATGGGATCCTCTATATAAAAAATATTCCGACGTCACCGAATCTGTACAAAAGCAATTTCTGATGTTTTGTCTCCGAGGACTGAATTTTAATCCTACAAGTTTACCTTCTTATTCTGCCAGACTAGCATTAATTAAACTTCCGACACTTAAAAGCCGCAGAACTATGTTAAATATCTCGTTCATATTCAATGTAATTACTGGTGATATAGGCTCTAGTTTTTTAATCCATAATATCACGTTTAATGTTCCTCAACGTCCATCACGTCATTTTTCCTCATTATCAATACAATTTTTTAGATCTAACTACGCTGGTGCTGATCCAATAAGGATAATGTGTAAAGAATTTAATAGATTGTATATGCTAATAGATTTTTCTTCATCAAATAATGTTATAAAAAATAATGTAATTATATATTTAAATTCATAGTTTTTTAAAATTGATATTTTGTAACTTGCCTAAAGGAATATTTCCAAAAAATAAAAAAAGGTAGAATAGTTTCCTTTTTTTTTCTTGTTGATATTTTAAAAACTTGTTAAACATTTTGTCACAGCTGCCACAAGAAGCTGAGGTAATTAAATTTTATAATTACGGTGGCTGATTTTTGGTCGGATGGATGGCCAAAGTGCTGGAAAGTAAAAAATACACTGGCAAGTATAACTCACCTAACTTAATTGGTCTTTGCAACCCGTTAGTCAGAATTAAAAATTGGCTTCTCAACACCACTCGTAGAAATGTTTTAATAATTTTTTATTTTTTATAGCATTTATTTCATTAGAGCCTTTATTACGGTGACTCTTGATGGTGATTCTCCACTTTCTCTTTAAAATATTATTTTTTACTAATGCGCAGTAGCTTTCAGTAGAACAAAACTCTAGGCTTGCCTAGTAATATCCAATTGCTTTGTATATTTCTTACCACATGTTTAAAATACTTACCATAATAATATTTTATTATGTATTTCGATTATTTTACACATGGAGTCTTTGCTCAATATTTCATTTGGATTTTGCAACAAAGAATTCATGTCCAGGGAGCTGTAAAAAATCAGCCAATCTAGAAAGTTTAATGTGACACTTACATACATACATAATTGGCCATTACAACCCTTCAGTCAGGATTACAGCCAGCTTCTCACACCACTCACGTTGTGTGTGTTAATTTTATACATTAGTGGTGGAACATACAGTTTAAAGTCGACTCCGAACGACAGATTTTTGAGAAACTTTTCATGGCTATTTTATTAACTCTCAGAGTTTTTGCCAGAAATCTGCTGAGAAGAAGTCGCTAAATAAATATTTTTTTATATTTTGTTTTAATGACTGACCTGGGGTTTGAATCGTGGCCTTGCGTCTAATAAGCCAACACACTACCTACTAAACTACGGCGACTCTTACACTCAGTTTATATATAATAAAAGCAAGTACCATTCTCGTTTTATTTTAATTTTCTTTAATTATATATTCTCCATGTGTAAAAATAAAAACACCCCAATTTCAATTTCAAAGTAGTTATAAAACAATAAAAATATAAAAGTACATTTGCACTAATTTAAGTTCAAATGTTGTACTAGAGTGGTTAATATTTTGTATAACAAGGTTTTGGCATACCGAATTCGGTATATCAAAGCGTTCAGCATCGTTTAAATGCCAAAGGTTATAACAATTTGTGAGACACTTTTCATTGATTGTTGTTTTTACTATATTTTACAAATTCTCGATCAAAGACTGACAGTGCGAGCCAGTAGTATTCATTGATATTGTTATCTTGTAACCATTTTATCGCACTTCGATGTATATTAAGGAACAGTATATGCTGGACTGTGCATGTTCCAGCATATCCTGTTCCTTAATATACATCATCATACATGTGTCATATTTATGTTCGATTAATGTGTTACCTTACATTATATAATCCGCTACTTTGTAAATGACAAATTCGATGCAGTGGTCTAACGTTATAATGGAATAATGATCCCCAAACAATAATATTTTAGTCTATTCCACTACACCGTGGATGTTGCTGGTTGTCACTATGAATTACACATAATTTTTGTAATTATATTGTAATTAATAAATACGTACAACCAGAATATACAATGTAAGCGAACCCATTATATTAGTGTTTATCAAAATTATGTTAAACTAAAGTAAAGTTTGTAAATATAATGGAAACTGTGTGATACACTAGTTTTTAATATTCCGGATATTGCACTTTGTATGCGATAAATAACATTTATGTACCTCATTTAGAAGACATGACCTCTATTATTACTTTAGTATTCTAAATCATTTATCTCACATAAACTACCTGGTAATTTTTTACCGTTTTGGTTTAGAGTATTAAGAAAAAACCAAATTTTGATTAAGTGAATTAAATATTTGTTTAAGGCGATAATTGAAAACATACCATTCCCTTTATAAATCTCCTGTACTATATATATTGACTACACGATAACTGAATCTGCTTTCGGTACTAGTTTTAAAATTAAGATACTGGTTAGATCCATTTACACTTTCCAGAGAACGTTATTCAAGTATTCATTGATGAATACAAATCACGTGACAAAGTCTGATGTGAAATATTTGCAGAATATTTAAATCTTATATTTTCCTTTGCACAAACCGCTGTGCAAACCCAGAGTCAGATTATGTTTATCAATAATAGAGCGGCTTTTAGATTAGCTGCTACAATAACATGGTACAAAGGAAAATTGAATTGAACGGTATTCATATGCAAAATGCAAATAGTGGTTTCATATAAGCTTCTGTCATTTGCAAAGGAAATATGGGATAATAAATCTACTTGAGTCGGTTTGAAAACATGCATTTGCTTAAAACCTGATCAGTGTCAAACTTAGGAACCTGAAAGCAGTTGCAACGGGACATTGGCCTAAGAGTGCAAACGTATGAAGGCTGGAGACACATCACAACGACTTCTTCAGAAACTGCTACGATGCATCGCCATGAGGAAGAGCACTGCATCCGTTTCTTGAGTATTCAGAATTTATTGAAAGTCTATGGAGGTGGTAAATGATATACTCCGCTTTCAGTGTAATGAATATGGGTGGGATTAAAAGCTCTCAATAGATTCAGGATGTCGAGTACCGTGTAGCACGGGGTACCGTCTTACATGCAAATCATAGTCTGTAATTATTTCACATTGCTTCATTGACTGTAATATTTCGATATTAAAGGTTTTGAAAAAGTATTGGCCCGATGATCCCGCCAGCCAACAAACCGTACAAAGACAGTTCATCTTTCAGTCTACATTTGCAGCTATGTATAATCCTATAATCGTTTTTCCCACCAAGTTTAGAAATTCCATTCGTTTTCAGAAATTAGTTTCGTCGACTGTTACCTACAGCCTTCAAATGAGAACTCCCATCAGGATTCATACAAAATCAAGAAAATTAGGTGCAACATGAACTGAAGCTATCTTGTATGTCTGAAATTGAATTTGAATGCTTAAAAAAAGAAGCGTAATGTGATGTGAAGGGTGGGAAAAAAGCAAAATTTACGGTTATTCAGAATACGGCAATTTGGTGTGATCACAAAAGTGTGATATATTCTGAGCTATTAAAACTGGGCAAGATCACGAATGGTCGATACAGACAACAATTAATTCATTTAAAGTGAGCTTTGACCGAAAACACCCTAATTTTTATCATGACAACTGTCGGCCACATATTAAGGTTTTGGTCAGAAAATTTGGTGAACATGTACATATATTATAATATTTTACCTCTCCCATCGTACAGTCCCTTCTAACTTCCATTTGCTGCTTTCGATATTGGACGCTGCCACTGGAACACGCTTTACTTCCGAGCGGTTTATCATTCTTGGCTTCTGTAATATATTTATTTATTTAAAATTTTATTAATTATTTAATTGTATTTTAGTGCACTAGAAGAGCACTGTAAAATAATAGTGAACAATAGTTTTAACAAAGTGCAGCTGAAACGAACTATTTGGATAAATTTTATTGATTGAATTCTTGAGGGAAAATGTCCCTATTTTTATACTAAATTTTGGCTGATTTGACAATTCCAAATCAAACCCTTAGTTCTAATACAATTTTTATTGGCTTAATACTATAACATATGTTTGTGTGTATATTATATGCTTTACTATATTATATTGGTTTGTGTGTGTAATAATTATGGGACAAGTGGATGTCATATGACACGCGGCTATTATCCAAAATAATTCCCACGGTAAAGTGTAAAGAGAGCCACACATGATCACCAGCAATGCCATACAACAACAACACATATACTACATATTATATGCAAACCAATGCAGTCGGCGGCCTGACAACAAAGTGTCAAATGATCGCCGCATGTGCGCGACGGTCTATAACATTGAGTCAAGTGGTCGCCGCTCATATGCAATTGGATATTCTTTTGTTTATGCATATGAAATGTTTTGCTGATATTGACAACTGTAAAATCATGCTACATCAATGATCGATTTTTGGGAACGAAATCCATAAGTTGTCTAAAAACATGAGAAAAAGTCACAATTTCCGATGGACAATATTTTCAATGACGTGTTCTTTCAGCAAACTATCTTAATAAAGCACTAATTTCCAATAAAAAAAAAAACTCATTTTTTGGAGCATGCTTGAGTTTATATTTTTTTGTTTTGATTTCATTTAAGACTATATTTGTATTTCTATCTTGAAGATTTTTTATACATTTTTCCGTTTTTTGGATCTCAAATGTTAATTAAATTCGAATAAAATCAACACAGTTTTATATTTGAGCAGAAAGGACAAATGTATCCAAATTCTCAAGTTTATATAAAATAATTCATACCCACATATAAAAAAATGCCAATGATTTTACAAAGGAGACCAATTGTGTATGTTTTATGGAGCTTGTGTTTTACAATTAATTCAAAAATTTTTCGTATTAGCTTGACTTCAAGGAGTGTAAAATATCCACCGGAAAATAACTACGAATAGAGGAGAGGTTTGAAATGCCTACAAGATATGGAGTGCCAACGAAAAAAAGAGTGTGTGTTGTATGCCACTTAAACCACTTTTCAGAGTCCTTGAAAATATATTACCATTTTCGCATAACTGGTTTCTCAAGATTGTTCCTTCAATTGGATTGAAATCAGGGCTTTATGCTTATATAATATCAACTTATTGGTTCTCTAAATGCTTTGTCCAATAGACTCGTATGTCATTATCTTAAAAATCTATTTTACATAGTAGTTTTGTCGAGCGTGTTGAATCAATTGAATCTGCACGACATGTTTGATGAAATATTGATCCATTAAGGGATCTTTCTTTATGATCGTTCCTATATGGAAGCTGGTCAACCCCCCAGTTCTTCTTTTCCTGCGTTATACAACTTCTTATGCTTCAAAGTGGAGCGTGTATTTAAAACTTTCTTCGGTAAACGTCACACATTGTTCCTTCAGTTAGGCATGCTGAATGACTTGGCATTCCGAAGAATGACTTCTGCAGGAGGTCTGAGATTATGCCTTGCTCTTACCATTAAGAGATGTAGGTTTTTATCCCTTTACCTTCTGAGCTCTCTGACCGAGATCTCCCTAGTTCAAATATTGCTCTAATAGCCAGATTTATATTGGACTCGGAATGGTTTCCTTTAAGGAATGTTTGATCCACTGGTAGAATAGATTTTGAAATCGCAATGGGTATAAATACTTGCCTAATCGGGAATTCTTGCCTTAAGGAGGGTCCATAATCTTATTTAACCTAACCTAACGCAGAATGTATGAATTTATGATGACATTATGAGTGGGTTTTCCTACATATGAGTAATAATTAGACCATCTGCGATACTTTGTCGAGGATTTGTTTAATGATAATAAAATTCTTTATTATTCGCACAATTCTGTGTGACACTGTTCACAACTTCATGTAAAGAACAACAATTGCTTTGTTTGTTATTTCTATTTGCACTCTTTTGCATGAATAATAACAATTACTAGTCAATTCTTTAACAGATTTTTGTAACGGAGATCTTCAAACCAAGGTTACTCTTTTAAAACACACCGCGTCTTCATACAATACTGATGGAACTTTTACTAACTTACTCGCCTGCTTTGACTTGCCTTTTATATGGCGGGTTAAACTGTCTGATGAATGCGCTTGAAATCTCCATAAATGTAAACGTATTATTTATAAATTAATAGTTCATTCTTTTAATTATAATAAATTGTGGTCGCCGTGGTCTGTGTTGGCTTATTAGACGAAAAGCCAGGGTTCGAACCCCAGGCCAGACATCAAAATAAAATACAAAAAGTATTTCTTCGGTGATTTCTGCCAAAAACTCTGAGAGTACATAAAATTGCCATGAAAAGTTTCTCAAAAATCTGTCGATTGGAGTCGACTTTAAACTGTAGGTCCCGCCACTGATGCATAAAATTAACACACACAAAATAAGTGGTGTAAGAAACTAGGTCGTAATCCTGACTGAAGGGTTGTAACGACCAATTATGTACAGTGTTGGAAAAAAAATATAAACGTATCAAAAACGTTGAAAACATATCCATATCATTAGGGACCCGCAACACTGTTTGACTGTATTTTTTGTGCATTTTGGATCAAACTCTTTATTGGCAGGGCGACGTACAAAACATTTTCCGTCTGATGAAGCACTTTGTTCCAATTTTTCCGACTTTGCTGTTATCTGGCAAATTGTAACCTTTTTTGTATATTTTTGTTTTACTTAAAAGAAGTACTGACCTTGGACTTCGAGCCTATTTCTAGTATATTTGTAAGCCCATTAGATGACTCAAAAAATTTTTTTTTTGGAATGACGTTTTAAAGTTTGATCAAAACGCGTGGAAGTTTTCCAGTTTCGATATTTTTTGTATAGTGAATAACTTAAATACTTTATGTTCAGAACACTTCATTATATGGGCTATTTATCCAAGTGATAAGCCATCAGATTTTAACTTAAGGGTAACATTTCTTTCAATTTACACCACTTCTAAATACTTCATGTAAAAAGTTTATTTATTTTAAATTTAAACACGGTTTTAGAAAACGTTTGTATTAATTTTTCCAGCTAAATTACGTATTTTCTTACTTTTTCCTGAAAACTAATAAATTAAAAGAGAAGAAAGCAATAAAGAAAGCAAATAATAAAATCCCGTTATATTAGCAAGAATTTGACAGTAATTTCCAACTATAAAAGTTTATAACGAAAAAGTATACAACATTTTAATGATGAACTAGTAATCGTTTCTATTATTTTTTCCAACACTGTATGTACAGCTGTGTTCAAAATAATAGGAGTGCTACCATGTAATATTTTCAAAGTTAAAATTTTTTATTGTACCAATTTGCAAAACATGATATATTTTAATGGTAGTTACAACGATATGTAAGAAATAAAATATAAAAAAGAATCTGGTAATAACTTTAATATTTACGGTGAAATTGATTAATTTCTGTGTTTGCCTCTGAATTCAGTTGATCAAAAAAATGGGAGTGTGAGTGTTCTTTTAAAAATAAAAATATAACAGCAAATAATTTAAAGAACAAAGTGAAAAATAAGTACGGAAAAGTGTAGTTAAAACTTTTTCTGCAGTGATTCACATAAATTTTTGTAATAGTGGGACAGGAATAGCACTGTACTGAACACAACATCTACTGTCGATGACCGCCGAATTGTGCGATACAGCGAAATAAATCCTTCAAATTCAAAAGGATCTGAATCTTGCCGTAAGTGTCCCTACTATTCGTAGGCGTCTGATGGACACCAATTTATTCGCTAGAAGTTCACAAAAGATGCCATTATTGACATATAAAACAGGCAGCAGCACGCTTAAAGTTTGCCGAAGAACATATCAAATATCCGAAAGAAAAATGGAGAAACTTATTGTAGACCGACGAAATCAAAATTGTTTTATTTGGTGGCACTGGGTCTAGACAGCATGTTAGACGTCCGCCCAACACCAAATATAAAGATCAGTATACACAAAAGACAGTTAAACATGGTGGTGCAAAACTAATGATATGGGGAAGCTTTTCATATAATGGTTTAGGTCCAATACATCGAATTAGAGACATAATGGATAGGAACGTCTATGTCAGCATTTTGAGAGAAGTGATGTTACCATATTCCACGCCTCTAAAATGGATATTCCAACAAGACAATGACCCGAAACACAGTAAATTAGCAAATGAGTGGTTTCGGGTTAATGGGGTAAAGGTTATGGCGTGGCCAGCTCACTCTCCGGACATTAATCCCATAGAACATCTATGAGGGATGTTGAAAAATATGTTGCCGAGAGAAAACCGTCAAATGCAACTGAGTTGTGGTCTGTAGTGCAAGATGGGTGGAATAAAATTCCACTAATACAATGTCAGGATTTAGTTGACTCCATGCCTCGTAGATGTGCTGCTCTAATAAAAAGTAAAGGCTATTCTACCAAATACTAATCGTATTTAAAGTTTCTGATTATAGTCAAAAGCATTTTTAGCTTTTTAATAGTAAATTTTTATGAAAACTGAAATACTCCTATTATTTTGAACAGCACTTTTTAAGATATTTTTTTAAACTTCCTGTTACTTACTTGGTGAAAGCTTTATTTAATTAATGAATAACTTAAATAATTTAGTATTGAATCAACATTACATTACATAAAAAAATTGAATTGAACCATATTTTTTTGTTAAAAATTAAGCTTTGTTTTTCAATGGGCTCACTCCTATTTTTATGAACACATCTGCAAATTAATAATTAATTCTTCGTATACGAGTATAAATTACTCAAAAACTCATACTGAAATATGTACCTGTAACGTATGAGTGATATTCAACACGTATACAACATAATTCAAATCATATTTCATTGCATACTTTTCAGGATAATTATGGCAGTACAGGTAGTATGTATCCCATATTGAATTCAATACCAAGTATACGTATGAGTGATATGAGATTCCATTAATTCGTTATTCAAGAAAATTAAACTCATATTTTATTGCATACTTTTCAGAGTAATTATTCCAATACTGGCGGTATGGGTATGGGTGCGTATGAGGAATATATTATATATACATAGAATTAAGTATTAAGTATAAAAGAAATAAAAAAATTATAAAATTTTTTGTGTAATTTTTATTGTTTACATTTATTTTTGTAGAATTTGTTGTTGTATATTTATTTACTTGTTTATATTTTTTTATGATGGTGTTTATTGTTATATTGCGCAGTGTGATAATTTGTAAACAATTTCATTGTTTTGTTTTTGTAGCTTTTGTTCATAATTTTAATTTTAAACGATATAATAGCAAAACACCAGTATCGTAATTATTAGTTTTCGTAACAATACTTTATAAAAAATTTAATTTTTGTAATAAATCATATTTATTAAAAACAAAAGGTTTGAAAAAATACAAGAAATCCAATATATTTTGATTGAGGTTCTATTGGTACGCTTACTAAATTGCAAACCTTTTGTAAGGATTACAACCAGACTGCTACGTGTGTTAAGTGTGTTAATTCTGTATTGAAGTATTATGTACACTAATTGTTCTGTTAATTTTTACGTAAAGTTAAACAGTTTGGTAATAATTCAAGTTATACAAGCTGTGTTAAACGAACAGTCGATCAACAAGCAATCGACTGCCTTGGATCCTCCTGAACACTCTCATGGACAACTTCTATGTTTTCGACAGATCGTATTGATCGCTCTTTGACAGCAAAATTAGACTCGAATTTGTCTACCACATTGAGAATAATCCTCTTGGTAGGGCCGTAAAATAGATGAAGCACGCTGAACGTTGCTTGATAAAAAAACGTGTTAATATTCGCATTCATTTGGCAATGCAGGCTGAATAAACTAATTTGCGGATGTAATTTCAACAAATCTATGTAGCATAATATAAATAATACTTACTGGTTACACTTACTTTACTCCACTGGTTACAAGCAATGTCCAAATTTTAAGCATTGAAAAATAAGTACAATGCGGAAAATATTTGCAGACCCCGAAAATATAGCATTGAGCGTTCTGCCAGAACAATTGACAAGAATTTTATTCACAAATTCAAAATGAAAACGAATGCAGGACAACGAGTCATACAGTGATGTAAAAAATAATAAGGACACTTAGAAGCTCTCCTTTTGAAGAATTTCCATTGCCAGCTCACTTAAGTACTAGCAATTTGATAGTGGGGTTGGGGAGTGTCCACTGCCTTATTTAAAATCTATAGTTGAGTGCATTATCATGAAAAACTTAACTGATAGTATTTTTGTACGATTTCCCACACATACCTGTCAAAATAACATCAAGGTTAATGGCATTGAATGCTTTTTTAATGATTTTGAAGTAAAAGTTATGAAGACGTGACTATTTATTTCATAAACGTCACGTTGTTTTTGAGTTTTGTTTTGGCGTCTTTCAATTTTCTTATTAGAGGAAAATACGCAGTCGTATTGGTTTTATTAGTGAGGAGGTTAAGATTGAAGTTTACATTTTAACACTTAGCACAGGTTTTTCCAATCATCCGTCAAAGGGAAACTTGATTTCGGGAAACGAATTGATGGGGTCGAGAGGTTTGATAGAAATGAATTTAGCAATCACTAAGCTGGCAATCGAATGAAAGAATAATTCTGCTTAGTTTGTTCGATGCCATCATTTTATTTACTATATTAACACATTCTCGTTATATTATTTTTTTTTCTTTTTTAAAAAGCTTTTGTGCAGGAAACGAAATTTTTCATTTAAAACAAAATTAAATATCGAGAAAAGGGGCTTATAGTTGAGCCCTTTGTTGATATTTTTTTTAATCTCATTTTTAGTTTAGCATCTTTAGCCCATTTTCTTTTAAATTTAAAAAAGGAGTCTAATGCCTATCGTCATACATCTAAGGAATCAAGTAAGGTTGTTGTGCGATCGTCGCTAAATACTTTCTATATATAAGAATTCTGTATCTTGTAGAATCTTCTTTAACTTCTTCCTTCGAGACGAGTAATGTATGTCTGTCTGGTATAAAATCACTCCAGAATATTGGGTCCTCAAGCTTATGAATGCTGGACAATGACATAAACAGTACTCTATAATTTTCTACCAAGTAAATACGGTTCAGGGGTGCATGGAAGGCGCAGTGTAATGTGAGTACGTTCATTAGTGCTACCATGTCACTCTTATTCAGTTTTAAAATACTCTAGGAGTTCCTCTTCCTATTGTGTCATTATTCAAAAATATTCTATATGACGCTTCTGCCCACTTTTCAAGCTTGGTCTTCACTACAGTGAAAGGCATTGGGCTATCTAAGCTTATTGTATTCAACACTCTGGCTCAATCAATTCCTCACTTCCGATCAGTTCTTACTGTTTATTTGCCTATATGCAACGTAGCGCTCTATACTTGATATAATCCTCTTTACATTCCAGGAGGGTGCTGGATCCAGTATCTTACTTACTTACATGATTGGTCTTTACAACCCTTCAGTCAGTTAATTAAAATTTTGTTTTATTTAATTGACATTGAAATTTAAAGCTACAATTACGCGCAAAATACATAAATTTAAACATTGATAACGTACTTTGTGTCTTTCAATAACCGGCTGATAAAAGATATCCTCTTGACAATAAAACCAACCTAAAGTGAACTCTGTGTAACAGTAAAATGAATTTCATTCCATAAGTTCAACCAGAAATTCGATTCATTCCAATTTCTCGTTGTCCAATAGTATATGCTGCAGCCAATATTGACATACAGTGCTTGACAAAACAATGGAAACTTTTTCAAAAATGTACTTAATCGGACGAAAATTTAACATGTTTTTTAAAAATCGGCAAAACATTTGTGGAGTTTATTAATATGCACTGTTATTAACCTTTCTGTATATTAAAATTATGTATAAAAATGAATTATATAATTCAAAAATTAAAAAAGTTTCCAAAGTTTCCAATGTTTTGTCAACATCAAATATGTGAATAGAATTATTTTTTTTTAATTACTGAATTATATAGTCTTTTTATATATTTTTTAAAATACAGAAATGTTAATAACAGTGCATATTAATAAAAGGCATTAATATTTTGCCGATTTCTTAAAAAGATTTTTAAATTTTCGTCCGATTGTAACACATAAATAAATTTTTGAAAAAGTTTCCATTGTTTTGTCATGCACTGTATATTTGCTTAAATATCCACAAGGAAGATAATCTACGTGTGTTTGAGAAAACATATTCTCAAGAACAAAACAAAACATTTTTATATACATTTATTATTTTTTAAAATCTAAATTTTTTTAAATAGAATTAACAGATTGTATGTTGGTTTATTGCAAAATTAATAATTTTCAATAATATTTTTTAATATTAAAGCGATGAGTTCTTCCTCCATCCACATCTTTCATCTTTGGTAGATAAACTTTAAACGATGTACATATCTCAGCTTAAGTTGAAGTGCCTAATGAAAAGAAGATCCATGTTATCTACAAAAAAAGAGTACAGATAAAAAAATAATGATATAAAAAAATATAATAATTAATTTATAGATTTTTAAACATTTTTGATGACAAATTTCTACGGCAATTAAGGAGACTTAAAAATAGTCTTTGGCAAACTTTAATAAAAGTAGATTTATTTGTAAAAAGATTTGTAAAATATTTTAATATATAGATTTACGCTTCCTCTCGGTGGAAAGAGTACTTAAAATTAAGCATTTATGGTACAGAAGTCTGAAGCACAAACGATGGCCATGCAGGTAGTGTGCTATACTTCAAGTGACTGGGTTCGATTGCCATCAGAGACCCTGGATATTTTGTGATTGTCTGATTGTTGACATTAATTATATACGATTAATAGCAATAGAAAAAGAAGGTGTGTACAAAACAATTTTCGGGAAAAAAGTGACAAATGTTTTACATTGGTCATTAAAATAACCAATGTTTCAAAAATAAAATTTGTCGCACACTTTGCTTTCTCCTAAAGAAATCTTTCTTTTATTGCACAGCAATGTACTGCGTGAGTAGACGTCATCTCCTAAGTGTTGGTGCTGCAGTAAAAAAAGATGACTTTTCGAAAGACAAACTGCCGAACATTTACACATTTCACAATAACGCTTGAATCACGTTATTTATGCATTGTTTCAAGTAAAACTATTGTTAGGAAATTCAGAAATATTGTAAAACAAATAACTTGTTAACAAAAGCTGTATGTTATTTATAATGCTCCAGTCTACTACATTCAAAGATGATAAGCGAATACTACAGCCCCGAGCGCACAACTGAAGATGGAAGTGTCGGAAATTTTATTGATATAAATAAAGATATTTTAAAATTGGCTCATGTGGTAGTATTACCTAGTACAGAAGATCTCTGATCATCTTTACTTGGATAATGAACCGCTTATTTAGAACTCTTTTTTGTAAAGACAACAAAATTTCAAATATCAGGACTTTTAACGGGAGTTAGGTTCGAAATAAGTGAAATACACATCACATATCCAAACGAGTTTCATGCAGAACCAATACTGGCTGTTATGGTATTGAATTAAGTAACCTTGGGAGAAGATTATCTCCTAAGATATTATCAAATATGATATAGAAATCATTAAAAAGATCGATGTTGTATTTAAAATCACACTCGTTGTAACATCCCTTAAGCCTACACACAATGATTTCTTGCAACACTTTTCTAAATATTAAAATATTGCTGATGTGTCGATGAGACATAGGATTACACCTCATTCTATAGGGCCACCGAAGAAGAAGCTTAACGCTAACATAGATATCTATTGGAAGATAAAGATATCAGTTTCAATTAAGTTGTATTCTTCCACATTGTTTGAACAAAATCTTTATCTTTATTAAGAAATATTTAAAACTTCTTGATTCTCGATTTGGCTTAAGTTATAATTTTGTTCAGACAAACTTGAACAGTGCTGTCAATGGGTTATTTTTTTCAAACAAAGTTGAATTGCTTTGTCCAAATAAACCATGTAAAGTTAAAATTTACTTTAAGAGTATCTTTTGGCGACCTTGGCAGAAAACCCATATTAAAAAAAATTTGTCCGGACAAATATTTTGTTCGTACAATTTGGGTAAATCAACCATTATGTTGTAAGACATGTCTCCAGTCAAACCATTAATCTTCTTTTGTCCTGCATAAGCAGTATGTAATTTCCATTCTCAGCTGGGAGTATCAAATACTGCCATTCAAGGCAACAATAAGTATTGTGCACTTGGAAATACACCAACAGTGCTTCTGGTTGCTAAGTTAGAGGTGAAATATTTGCAGGTTTTTAGTCTCAAAGGAAACTATCATTGAAGGAACATACGGACGACATGTAGTATCTGCTATAGAAATCTACAGAAGTCATTATTTACTATCTTCAAGCCACAAGTCGTATGGAATTAGCTAATTTATATTCCCAATATCCTGTTGAAGTAGTAGTAACAAGTAGTGCGTTATTGTCAATCAAGAGTTCTCAAATAATTAACTAACGCAGGCGAATGATTGAACACTATAAATTCCACCTAAAACATTAATTTTAAATACATTTGGATAACTTTTTGAATAAATTATTACCAAAAATGTCAATGCTTAAGATTATGTCACTTTATGGATGTTGGGCTGATGAAATCATCTATTTTATCGAAAGCAACGTTGGTCAGGACATCACTATCAACCGTCAACACTATACGTCGATTATTACCAACCTTCATTGGTCTAAAATGGGTAATCTGGACACAAAAGACATGTGGTTTCAAGAGGACGGCGCTACGTGCCACGTCTCGTGCCACATTGAATATTCTGCATGAACGATTCCCACATGGAGGTGACGTGGAGTGGCCAATGACATCACGACCCCATTAGACTTTTCTTGTGGGATTTACTGAAGTCTCAGGTGTATGCGAATAATCCACAAATCACAGCGTTTTTCAAATGTATAATAACTGATGCCTTCAATCAAGTTCAGTCTTGATGAACATTTAAACGATGTTATGTTCTACACATAACAGTTCTTTCAAACGAATAAAAACTTAGATGACATCTCTCTCCTACATACATACATACATAATTGGCCATTGCAACCCTTCCGTCAGGCTTATGGTCTAGCTTCTCATACCACTCATGTTGCTTGGCTTAATTTTATAAGTGAAGGGAGAGACCTACAGTTAAACTTCGATTTCATACGACAGATTTTTAAGAAACTTTTTCATGGCAAGTTTATTTACTCTCAGAGTTTTTGCCAGAAATCTGCTGAAAGGAAATCGCCGAAGAAATATTTGTTTTCATATTTCGTTTTGATGTCTGGTCTGGGGTTTGAACCCTGGCTATACGTCTAATAAGTGAACACACTACCTACTAGACCACGGCGACTGTTTTATTTGTTTACAAATTTAAAGACAGGTAGCGCTTAATGGAAGACTCGATATGTAAAGATAAGTTATTCTATATTCGTAATGATTATATTGGTCCATCGAAAAACACATGGGAAGAAAAATGATAAGAAATTCACACATTTTATATGACTTCTGTTCTTATTAACAAAGTCTCCAATGTGACTACTACTTCTAAAGCTAGACTCTCGTTGTTTTGGCGTAAGGCACCGCTTACGTTTAATGTCTTTAGCGAAGTCAATATACTTAATGAAGTTATTGATATCCCAGTGAATTCCATAATAGCTTGCCGATTACGTGGCAGTAAAGGAATGGGTATGCAGAGTGCTTGCTAGTAATCTCTCCTTTCCACTAAATCGGAGTGTAATTTCAGAATTTCTGTACAGGTCCATTGATCAAGATGAAAATTTTTCATTGATATGCCTTTGTTCACAATATCGGTCCCTAAAATAGTGTCCAAAGCTTTCTTAAAGATGTTCTTTTTACGTAAAGGAGTCGAAAACGATGAGATGCGTTGGAGCAACAAACTTACTTTTACTCTCCTTGCGCCATTAAACAACATTTAACCGATGAGGATGATGATTGAATGGGGTCCACGTTTCTTGAGATTATAATTGTGATTCTTCTTTTCTACCGTGAAGAAAAAACGAGTTTATTCAGAGCTTCTCTAATAGTGGCGTGAGCATTAGGTTGCGTTCCTAATTTAATTAATTCTGCATTGTAGGGATGTAGATGTATGCATCTTTCTTGTATATAGGATGTGTTACTATATTAAAAAGCCACTAACGATTCAATTGCTGATCCAGATATTCTTCGACGCATTTTTATTTTTAATTATAACCATGTGTTATTTTCACTCAATTTCTTCCAATATTGGAAATTATTATCCATGCATACTAAACAGAGTTCTAGAAGTACGATAGCTAGTTTCATCGTTATCCAAAATTGTTGACTTCATTTTGTACAGCTTAGGACGGATGTGGATGTTTCTGTACTTGCTGTGACTTTTATAGGTTCAGGTATTAATGTTGTTGGATTGTGTTCTGCCTCTTAAAGCTGATCTCTATTTGTAAGTCTTAATTGACAAGTGTGCTCAAAAGCTGGATACAGGAGTATACAAAAGCCTAGAAGCATTCCACATCATTGCGGTCTGTTGAAAATACAAGATGAATTTTCAATTTTAGCGGCCTACGTTTGTTCGACGTTTAATTAAATATTTTTTATGTTGGTACAGTCGTCTCGAACATAGTTTCACAGTTTTATCTGTATAGCATGTCAATTTGTTTGTGTTTTGATATCGAAAAAATGGAACAAAGAAGTTGCATCAAATTTTGTGTAAAAATTTCGTGTAAAAAGTGCTCAAAACCACATGAAATGTTGACATTCAGGTCATCAAAGCAAAGTATTCACTGTAAGTTAGTTCAAATTGTCAAGATTATGGTCGGTCTTTAGAAAGCATTACTGTTGTAAACGAGTGTGTTGCCGAAAACTCGAAACATCAGTTCGGCATCGTTCTCAACAAATTGAAATACCAAGAAGCACTATGCAGCGAATTTTACAAAAAACCTTCAACTGTACCAAATGGCCTGTCATCATACGTGCAAAATTCATTGTATCCAGGAGCTGAATCCTGAAAACCGCAGAGAGTGCCAGCTATAAATAATGCCGCAAAGTGAAGTCATTGCCAATTTTTCGACAAAAGTTATATCCTTCAATGAAGAGCACCTCATCTGAATAGCTTAGTGAATACACAAAATATGTTATACAATCTAAGAAAAATGAATGCGCTCACAATGAGTAACATTCTGGTGCAGATTTTGATCAGGCGGCGTTAAGTTATGTTAGTTAGAGTGGTAGCTTTGATACCAACAGCTCACTTGAGCACGCATAGCGGACCATTGTGACGCCACAGGCGAACGAAGGCCCTGCACTGACCAAATGCTACCAAACTATGGAAGAAAAGAAATTGGTGAGGGAAAGGCCTGCGCATTTAAAGCACAACTACCCTACGCTGGAGAATCAGCCCGAATGTTTGATAAACAAAGCTATTTCCTAGACATCAATAGATGATATTTCCTTCAAGCTGATAATAATTGGAGAGTCGAATAACCTATATCTGCATCTCGCAAGAGATGAGCATTGACAAAGAAAGTGTATAACAAACAGTCTCTTCTTCCTCAGCGGACCTACGGCAGAAGTCGCTAAATGGGAACTGCATCCTTTCCACGTGTTTACTCATAACACAATGACCTCACAGCATGGCCACAGTGATTGAGCTGATGCCACGACCAAGTCCGAGTAACTGGTTGGTGGTCAGGAGGCGTAATTCAGCTTCACTTTCTTCAAGATTTGGCCGAAATAGCAGTGACTGTGAACGGCATACGTTGCAGTAACATGATAACGAAGTTCTTGTGGTCCCAACTGTACAACATGTGGTTTCAGCAAGACGATTTGCCGCTTGTGCAGCAATCAATTTTCATAATAAATTATCTCAACTTTCCACCAAAATCAGGCAATTTAACGCGGTGAAATTTTTTTCTTGAGATTTAAAAGGTATAAACGGATATCCAACGTGTCATTTATGGTGAAGTCGTGGAATTTTTATAAAAAGAAAAATGGATTGTCATTAGAACCGAGATGGACATTTGACGAATATGTATATGTACATATCTGTACAATCCAATACAAAATCATACCAAAACTATATCAAAAAATATTTAAATAAAATTTTTTTTCTTTATGCTTTTGTAATGCATTCGTTTTTATACAGTAAAAATTGAATGGCACTATAAATATTTCTCAATCATTATATTTATGAGTTTAATTTTTTGAATATTAAATTTGTATTTCACTTTTATTGTTTATATTCACAGATTTCAAAATTATTCTTAGAGTAACGCATAAGAAGATATTATTTAATTTTTCAAACTTGGAACATAATTTAAAATTTTAAATGTTAAATAATTAACTAGTGCACATTGACACTTAATTCACTATTTAGTTTGTGGGTTTCTAATGCTTTGGTGTTCTTGCCGGTAGTGTCGGGTCTGAGGATTCAATTCCAAATAGAGACTTCGGTTAATAAAGCTATACCAAACATATGATATTAATCATTCCGCTCGTATTAGTTAAAAAACATGTTTTGTAATTGTATTCTTAATAAAAAAATATTTTTTTTTTATAAAAATCATGTTAACGAATCCTTTTCAAAACAATTAAACATCGTACACATTCAAGGACAATTATGTCACTCTCTGTTTATTTTGGCTCTTGACCTTAATTTATCTTCGTATATTTCATTTGTTTTAAACAATTGGAACATTATAAATTCAACTTATTTATGTAAGAATTACGTGATTATTATTGTATAGCTATTTCTTTCCACTTGGTTTTTACTTTTCAAATTATTCGTTAATTTATTTCGTTTACTTAAATGTCGTCAGTAAAGCTTCGTAACCAAAACCGTACTGAAGGAAATTTTGGCATCATCCTTATTATAACTGCACTAGTTCAAGTTTCAATCTCCTTCCCGTACAGTGATAGCACATGAAGGCCATTATACTCTCAAAAAACACAATCAGAATCCTGAGTGTTGTAGTATGTTGTGGGAAAAAGAGCACGCTGTGATAGTTTGTTAAAAAATGTCTTTTAAGAGATGAGCATGCGCCTAATAACAACTATTACAACAGAATACTGATGCCAAAGAGAAACAATAAAAATTTTAAAATGTTCTCTAACAGTATATTCTCAATTTCGTCATCTCTCTTTAATTTTGCTAGCACGTGATTATTAATGTTAAGGCGTAGGTGTGTTTTTAAAAAAATTCCTGTTTATAAACATTCCCTAAGTAATTTTCTTTGGAATTCGTTAGGGAATGTTTTCGAAATTGGATTGTGGAAAATAAAATAACAAATCAAATTTTTTTTTTGTTTATTCTTTCAATTGTTGCTTTTACATATTCAGCATAAGGGAAGAAAAAAAATTATCATATTTTGGAGTAGAACTGAAAATGCAAAATAGTTGGAGTTTGCACTTTCCTAAAGGAGTTCGAACTTTTACTCCAAAATTATAAGATAAATTCAAGTTGGTCAAAAATATGTACATTGTATATACCTATCTAATACATATACAAACAATTTTCGTATTTTTAAACCTTAAGAATAAAATAATGTGCCCTGATAGATAAAATGTATGTCGAATTGTTCGATACACTGACCATCAAATTGTCATGGGATCTTATTTTTTATTTAATTGTTAACGAGCTTGACTAACGTAATCTGTTAATTGATAGAACACAGTCTTATAACAAAATATGTCTATTTATAACATACATATATTAGCATAATATTTAATTTCTAAATTTTTTAATCTATTGTTTAATGAATTTTAATAAAAATATTATTATTATATTATAGAAAACAAATTGTGCAATAATTCTAAGCGCCTATGGTTTAGTTCAGAACTTCAATTCCTGAGGCCGTGGGTTCGATTCCCACCAGAGACTCTATGTGTTTGTGATAGTCTGAATTTTTTTATGACATTGTATATGATTAACTACAATAGTAATAAAAACTGATAATTATTACAAAGTTATTCTCGAGAAAAAAAGTGATGAAGGTACACTGGTCATTAAAAAAAATTTGTCGCACATTATCCTTCTTCCTTTTCTCCTATTACTATCTTTAACGTATTTCAACACAAGGCACAGCATGAGTGTTGGCTTTAAAATTATCATTTTATTTTGATCATTTTCAATTTATTTTGTAGCAACTTTACTTCAATGTAAAGTTTTCAAGTCAGATAAATTTCAAAATCTTTTGTGTGAGAGTGCTAAGTCACAATATAATTACTTATTCGTACTGAAAATATGTTTTTGTCTTGACGTAAATGTTACGTGTTTATGTTATAAGCACAATAGACGTAACGCAGCTAGTACAACAATTTTGCCATTGCAGCCTTAGGTAAGCTGCATGCTTATTAATTATTTTATAGGCAGCAGCAAAAAAGCACAAGCAAAACAAATAAAAATTTGACGGTTCATTAATTCTTCATCAATGGTGCCACTAAAACATTTCTTCGCGATATATCGTTTGCATCGCCTTTTTAAAACCCCTTTCTTTATGTATCTTACTGTATTGACAGCATTACTCCTCTCATTGTCAGCACAAATCGTCTCACTGTTAACGCTAATTCCCTCATTTCTGCGAATAAAAATAGAAATTAACCTAAATGCAATGATACTTAATCGATTCTTGTTGTCGTGCTACCTTTAAAATAATCACTTCCATATACACGCAAGTATTTTATTTTTAAAAGATTGCACTCTTTGCTGCGTTGCATCTATTGTGTTCATAACGTTAGGTATGTATGTGTATTCAAGGCGGGAGGAAATGTGTATTAATGCTCAAACACATGTCCGAAGCATTTGCTAAATATAAGTGATTTCGAACATAATACAGTTAAACACACCGCCAGCAATCGACTGAAAAATCCTACCAAAATCACCATCACCGTACATTCGGCCGATAATATAGGAAAATTTAGTTTCAATTTATGATTCAGACCTTCGTGCCATAATTACTCGAATACTAAAAAAATACTAAATTTGTTAAGCGACCTGCGTGAAAATTTTTTGCAAGCAGCGAAATTTACTGACCTATCGACAGACAGTAGTAGTAGTTTTTACATACATAAAATTGATTTTGGAGTAACTTTAAATATTGGGTACAAGTTAAGGTTTTGGTTGTCATGGAGCCATTTTTTTTAGTGCAATTATGATTTTCGGCAGTTGCAGATAAATTACTAGGACTACTGCAGTCTATTCGAATTCCCATGTAACTCTATATACTCACAGATTCACCGACATCGTTTGGCTTTCTTGTGATCCGAATTTGGACAACTAATTTTTTGTCTCTCGTGACCAAATAAGCTCTTCTCAGTCCTCCGTCGTCTACAAAAACTATTTCTGTGCAAAGTTGAAACGAATTTGTTGATGCCTTTCGGTAACATACATACATAATTGGTCACAACAACTACATTTCAGGCTGGATTACGATCTAGCTTCTCACATTACTTATGTGACAGTTTAAAGTTGACTTCGAACGACAGATTTTCCCAAAAAAATTTCAGACTCTTTGGAACTATTGCGCTCTACCCACGCTAGGTTTGAAAATATTAAGAAACAAGGAAATCTCACAAAAACTTTTACTTTGACGTAAAAGCTAATAATTTTGTTTATGTTTTAACGATGCCAATGGGCGAACTATGCAAATATAATGTAGTAATAAAGAATAAAATAAAAACTAAACTGAAGAAAACTTTTATAAATATTTTTTACAAAAAAACACAAGTAATTCAACCAAAAAAATGCTCACATGATTAATTATACATGTTTCCTATTTTTCTATAACTGTAAATATTACTACATATATTTTGATCTGGACATAATAGTTCAATAAGCAAATAAACAAATATTAGAATGGTTGAGACAATAGTTTTGTTATTGTGCTTGTTTTTGTTAATACATGCTGATACAGTTGTTTAAGTGACTGTTATTTGAGGAGAATGTGCTTAAATATATTTGAATACAAGCCTTCTGAAGTGTGTAAATTTTGAGTCGTTTGAAATCAGATATCTTAGCAACATATCCTACAAACCAATCTGCTCAATTATTAAAATATATTGAAAGAAATGGTTGTGAAATTCTATGCTTAATTAGCTTTATAGCCATAATGTATAGAAATATAAACACACACGTTGTATTCGAAATGAAAAGAATTTACCTGAACCTGAGACAATAGGTTGAATTAAAATTACAACCATTAATCAACATGTTGGCTCTTCATTAGTTCCTTAATTCCCTGCATAGGCCAATATTAAATAATAAAATTCTTTGTAGTATATTCACTTGAAATTGAATTAAAAAATATTAGTAAATAAAATAAATGGCAAGACATTAGTTTTATGAGGTTGTAAATCTGTGAAGCAAAAATAAAATAAAAAAGACAACCACAATAATAAAGCAAATTTCCCTTGACAAAAGAGCAGGCACGTAGATGGAAACATTTTCAGATAATTAATACTTATTTTAATTACTTTATCTTTCAGTTACACTACCTTAAATGTCAGACAGACAAACATACTTAAGTATTTAAGATTATATCCTGTATGTAAGTCTAAAATGAGGTGAAAATGATTTGTAGATTTAAACATTTGAAAATGATGTAGATTTAAACATATCGTATCATCATAAACTGATGAAGGTTAGGTTAGGTTAGCTGGTTCAATCAGTGCCAAATATGGCCAATTATCGTGATCAGATTGAATCACCTCGAGATTCGAATTAAACTTACAAGTTCCCATTGTGGCACATGTGCGACCATACTCAGATCCTCAAACGTTCTACCACCCAAAAACCGACGACGTCTGTTTTGAAGTGCAGGAAACTCACATAAAAAGTGTTGTACTGATTCAATTTCTTATACATCGTGGCAGTTTCTGGTGGGGCAGACCGAGCTTGTCAGCGAAATAGCTCAGTGTCCCGTTAGTACTCCTGTTGAAATGCGAACCGCTCTCACCACCTACCTACCATTTGTTGAATTCCATGCTGCTTTTTCCTATATCAAATCTATATCTTCATATATCCCCTCTATCGTCTCCTCTCGATCCCTTCCGTGCCAGTTCGTTCCCATTTATGCCTGAAAGCCAGTAGAGGCGAAAGTTATGTCTACGTATACGGTGTAGAAAGTCTATGCATCTCCTGACCCTATTTAATTCGACGAGGTGGGATCCCAGCGCTTTAATTATTGCTTGAGTGTTCACACATGTGATCAAGTTCGAGGAGGTAGGTATTTAGTTTCGATCATACATGCACCTTGTTCAATAGCAATAATTGACAGTCACAGTTTATCGAAATAAACCCCAGATTCAGTTACCCATGCCATTAAAATCAGTGAAGATCGTTATATCGCCATCACCCTTGACAGCTTCAGCAACCCAATTTTCTCGTGAGGGAGTGCGGGTTTCGTATGTTAATCCGAAAACAGTTTCTGCTACCATGTAGTCGTATCTAAGTCCTGAGTAATTTTGTTCATGCTATATGTCCTAAACATACCCTAGAACTTAAGGCACAGTGCAGTTCTACCAGCCATGTCTCGAGGCCAGCCTGAAGCGTGAACTTCAAAACACCCGTAATGCCCAAGCGCGCCAACCTCTGTACTGATGATAGTTTAACCATTTATAAATGATTATTTTTTACTTCTTTTTTGTTGGAAAATCGTTATTTCTCTACAGAGAGGCAAATAAATGGTGGCATATAAACTTCACTCATTTGCAAAAAAAAAAAATATGGTATAATGAATCTATTTATAGAAGAAAATCCGAATAGGGCCAGATTCTGCAGATGCAGTAATGACAAAGAAAAAAAAGCACATAGACTATCTTCTCTGCCAAAGTCCAAAACTTGTGAACCTAAATCTATGTTCATGAATATATTGCGGACTAAAACCTCTTCCATTATGTAGCTGACCAACGTCAAACTTTCACGAAGTTGCTACACGTCACACTATCACGTGCAAGCATAAACACCCTGTTTACCGCCGTAAAAACAGCCATTAACACTGTTTCGCTTTCGCAAAGAAGTACAGATTTCACATTCCTATCGAATATCTGCATTTTGGACGTACATGATTGTTGTCGGCACTGTCATAATTTCTGCAAACATTTCAATACCCTTTTGATTTCCCAAGTCGAGGCTCGATGTGCCGTTTTGAACCTTCGAGAGGCAAATTATCGAGAAGGACCGACTGCGTGAGAGTGTGTCCGCATGCATTTCGTTTTATTAGGGTTGATTCGCAAATGGTACTTTTCAGTAAGCTTTTTATGTCTTTTATGTCTTTTGTGTCGTTTCAAGAAAATTAACACAGGTGGTGAATATGTTACGTACTAATTGGCTGCCAGAGAATGCGCCGTTCAAAACAACTTTTTCAATTACTCAAATGAGATTCATTTACTTTTAATTTGATCGATAAACGACTTTACTATTCTTAGTGCGTTATTGTGCAATGATGTTTGTGCTCAAAGATGTTTGTTGGAAAACTGTTGGAAATAAATAATGCATGGGACAGATTAAAACCCGCCACTTTGCATGCTTACGAATCACTTGTAGCAGTTAATATAAGTGCTTTATATGCAAGAACATGAAGTATGTGATTATTGCATACGATATCGCTCAGTTTTCTTCTTATAAATCTCCATAAATGTATAAATTTATATTCTAATTTATCCTTTGACATATAATCGTCCATAAGTGCATGTCAACACATCTCTAAAGCAGAAGATTACATATATGTGGCAAATGAAGGAAATAAACTATTTATGGTTGTATGAAAATCACTACAATTAATAATACTTACTATAATACTTGCCGTGCTGTTCCTTAATAACTGAACTACTGAGCTCGTATTGAGGGGACTTATTTTAAAATTTTTTCAGATATAATGGGATTTCATACTTCCTATTAAATATTTTTGCGTTATTGCTTTTCAATCTGCACTGAAAAAACACAAGCTTTTTTAGTGATTTTGTAATCCTAAAAATAATAATAATAATTTTTTATAACAAACAAAATAAAAAAATATATGTACGTAAATGGTCGCAACGACTTTTTATAAAATTATCCATGATTTTGATATCCAGATATGTGATACCGATGACGCGTTCTATTTCGTATCTTAGCTCCAGAAATGTTTTTGGTTTATTTGCAGGAACCCGAGATTGCGCTATATCGCATAACTTTGGTTGACATCAGAATTTCTTGATATAATTTGTTCGAGAAATCGTAGAAGCACGCGAGGTGTGGCAGGTAATGCCGATCTACTGAAGCCACATGTCGTCCAGATTCATTTGAGGTGAGAAAAAAAAAACAAATATCGTTTACAGTCGCAATAAATTTATATTGTGTGTATTTTTGGCATCAATGTCAAATCAAATCACAACGTTGCAGCCATTGTAACAAGGTACCGAGGTTACTGATTTTTCTTTTCCTAAATGAAAGAATTGGGCCTGGTTTATAAATGGTAATTGTAACACTATGATAGTATGGTAATAGTATGATATACACCCATTTTTTTTTTTGATAGTTTAACTCTTTCGCGTGCAAGACTAGGACAACAATATTAACAACAACAAGTGAAGTCCAAGTTGATACACCTGCTTCACTTCACCTACGCTATAGACTCTGGTAACATGTTCTGCCCAAAACAATAGCCAGGCTATTGTATTGTTGTATTCTTTGTCACTTTATGTGAATTTTGTCATCACTCTACAATTATATTCGTTCAAAATACTGCTAAATACCAAAAATTTCGCACCTTCTGTACTTTATTACTTTTCAATTGTATTTAAATTTTAATGTGCGCCCAAAAATAGCAGCCGAAATATTGAACTACGAAATCTCCCTATATCTGATTACTCACTCTTCCATGAAACTTTTTATAGAACTTGTAATAGCCTGGTACTCAAAATATTTTGTGAACACGCTATGACAAGTAGATGTTACTCTTCAGCCATAAACTAAACGGTACCTCAGCTGAACTTTATTAACTGACACGCAAAATAGTTGGCTTTAGTCGGCTTGTTTGCTAACACGTTCATCACCATGTCAGTCATATGTGTCTGACGCTAAGAAGTTCTACATGAGCCACGTCACACTTATATGTCTGACGTACGTGATTTGTAGTCCACACTATTTTGGGATTTTATTTTACAAATTTATATTTTTGTAAAAAACGCATTTTAAATAAATAAATAAATAAAAAAAGTTTTAATATAATATAATAAATAGTGTTTTTCCGGGAATTTTAGCAAAAAAAATTTTTTTGTGATACATTAAGTTTCCTTGATACATTTTTAACTAAATTATCTAATAAAGTTAACGTGGCCCATGTGAAAATTTTTCTGATATTATCGTGGCGATGAGCGTGCTAAATAATAGGCTAAGACATGTCAGAAAGCGGTTTGAGTTGTTAACACTTTTAACATTAAAGCCTGTATATATTTCAATGTGTGTAAGAAAATATTTCAATGAGACATGTATCAATACACTTGGATGTATTTTTAATTCGTTTTTTATCGTTGATAGAACAAACAATTTTAAATAAAATTTATATTTCACGTTGTTTCATATGATTTTACAAAACTTTCTTTTGTTTTTAACAATGTTTCGAAATAAAAGAGGGAGTCAAATGAAGAAAATGACAGAATAAGTATATAAATATTTTTGTTTTGCGAATTGTAATGAATTTCGTTAAGTATATCGCATGAATGTTTTGTATATATTAATTTAATTAAATATCATTACAAAATTTGTTAAAAAATTCCAAAAAAACTGATGAATGTACAGCGCCGATCGAAATATATTGTATGAAATTTGAATTGAACAAAAACCTTATGTAACTCCAAGTTGTGAAATGAAACTAAATTTTCCAATATTATTTGATTATTCCATATGATAGTAATCAAAAAATTACATTAAAAATTGAATGACTTAAATTAAATAAATAAACACAGACTTGTAATCAAGTGGGTAGTATGTTGGCTTTTTGAAATCGCCGTAGTCTAGCAGGGAGTGTGTTGGCTTATGAGACGTAAAGCCAGGGTTTGATCCCAGTCCAGACATCAAGACAAAATACAAAAAGTATTTCTTCGGCGACTTCCTCTCAGCAGATTTCTGGCAAAAACTCTGAGAGTAAATAAAATTGCCATGAAAAAGTTTCTCAAAAAATCCGTCGTTCAGAGTCGACTTTAAACTCTAAGTCCAACCACTCATGTATGAAATTAACACACTTATACTAACCTATGTATATTGGCTTATGAGACAAGAGACTTTAGCACGGGCTTAGACTTCTCGAACATAGTGACATATGACAAAAATAATATAACAGTCCTCTTTACAGTAACAGTAAACTCTCTGCATTTCGGAAATACTTCGCAACGAGAATGGGTAAAACTAGTAAAAATAATAATTTGGTTGATACACACTCTTTTAAGATCATTCTATGGTACACAAATATACAAATATACTAGAAATGCGAGTGTTTGGACTGGAGTGCAATAATCGTATATCATGAGTAAATTTGCGAGTTGCTTCCAAGCGAACGTTTATGTCATTGAAAGACGTCTCCATATACTTGAGCAAAATGTAAACCGGAATGGAAAGCTGAATCAGGGCAAGGTTGAGTCTCAGGTCAGGTACGAATTTGCAGCAATGTGTAGGCAAATCAGATTAAGGGGATAGTAGTTTAAACGTAGCTGATGAGATCAGAACCTTTTTATGAAGTAGTAAGAGAGGTTTGGAAGAGTACAATTGGCGAAAAGAAATATGAGAAAAAACTATATATCTCTTCTCAAATCAACTAGGTTTAAGACATTCTAGACTTTTGTGTAGTAGAGCATCAATTATTCGTAATTCAATTAATCGGCTATATTAACAATATACCGGGATCGATAACGATAAAAAAAATTGTATTTCAAATGTTTAACCCTGACTACATTAATTATCCGAATGCATCTTTTTGACGATTCTGATGAAGATGACACAGTTGTAAAAAAACTTCACTTCAACATGCCATAAACGAACGCACCCAGCCTTTTGTTTACATTTTCGGAAAATTCTGTATCTTCGAACATAAAAGAACAAGATAAAATATAAATCTACTGTATCAAAGAGAGGTTTATTGTAGAAAACTGGTTAATACAGGTTAAGAAACAAACCACATTACATGTCATAAAAAACAGTATTTGTATTATGTTTTGTAAGAGTATATATTGATAAAATAAAACAAAAATTTATGTGAAACCGATGATAAAATTTAACCTCAATTAATCTGTATAATCGATTATCCGCAACGCGTTCGTTTCCGACCATCCCGGATAATTTGAGTTGTTCATCAGAATATTAAGAATTAGTCGGAGGATAGAAACCGGAATTTTAAAGATAGTCGTAATCTTGAAAACAATAGTATTAGAATGGGCATGAATTTAAGCCTACTAAATAGACTTCGTGATGTGGATCACGCACACAACATATACTTAGAACTTGTAGAATAACTCTACTGCATGAACAGATTTGCAGATTGAGGGCAGTTCATTCAATTGTATGGTTGCAAATCCATTACTTTATCCAGTACATTCTGCCGACGACCTTTTTGTTACAAAAATCAATCGATGTATAGAAAACAGCGATGCATTTTCTTATGAATTTAAATAACAGCGATGCTTCTTTGCAATGCATTTCATTATATCCGTGACTATAATACAATACGATGCCTGAAATAGAGGTTTTTAAAACGAATACAATATAAATGAATAGCAATTATAAAAGAGTAATCACAGTTTACTGTTAATTATTTTACTTATATTTTGACGCTGCCGTATTTGAAATATTTAAAGCATATGCTGCTTGGCTAGGGCAACAATTGTTTGGGGAGTCAAATCTGTTTATAAAGAATGAAACTATTGCAACTATTATATTTTTTATAAAGAAATAATGTCAACGCAAATTAAAGTTTTACATGTTTTATCCGGTACTGTATATAGAAAGTAAAAAAATATAACATTAAGGGTCATTGTTACAACTTGTACTGAACTGTAAAGTCACCTTTAACTTATTTTCGTTATTACAACTTACAGATAAAATAAAGATAACTTTTTCGAAAATAGGTTAGTGGAAGAGCAATGTAGATAATTCTGCTCAAATTAAACAAGTTTTATTTAAACGCAGTGGCAATGATGGGTTTCTTTTTTATTGTATTTGCTCACTTTGTTTGAAGTTGCCATATTGAAAATAATATATAATAAGGCAAGTTCAAACGTAAACTTAACTTTAAAAGTTACCAGCAGGATGATCTTCCCTTTAGCTTAACGCTCACTTTTACCTTATCGTCCGCTTGTAATAATGAAAAACTATTTACCTGCCCGTTAAAATTCTCCCTTTAGTTAACGGCAAGTTGTAATAATATGTTAAATATAACGGAAATGCTAAAAAAAAATTTAAGTAAATACAGAGAAGTTGTAAAACAGAAAAATAATTCTGCAACAGTAATAAAATGCAAAACGTAAATTGGTTTGCTATACCTTAATTCACTATTCCATTTTTCATCATATTTTTAATTTCGGGTTTTTAACTTTATTTATTATTATTATTTTCGAGTTTAAAAAATCCAAAACCAATTGATCGACTATTCAGATGATAATAAGATTGCACTGTCAGAAAAGTTGAGTGCATATAATATTATACGTTTACGATTTTATTAAATTTGAATAACTTTTATGAATATAGGTGCTATGGTAGTCTAGTCGGTAGTGTGCTACCATGAGGGTTATGTGTTCGATTACTATCAGAGACTCTGGTCTGTTACATTGCACTAACATATGGCTGAAGTTACTCAGCTCAAAATATAATTTGTAATTGTATTGTAATCAATAAATAAAATAAAATAAACTTTCATGAATACTAAAAACTGGCAATTTGTTAAAATAAAATAAAAACATTACATGGAATTCTGCTGACAAAACAAAAAAAGATTATGAGTTATTTTACTGGATGCTTTTCTAAGAGCTTGTGACCGTAATATCATAATACAAGAAATAATGTTTGACGATATTTTTCTAATACCACAAACGTTGAGGCCAGTGGACTGGATTACTTCTGGATAGAAAGTTGACACCAAATTGATTTTGAAATAAATCGATTGTCTATCACGCGGTGAAGTCGCCGTAGTCTAGTAGGTAGTGTGTTAGCTTATTAGACGCAAAAGCCTGGGTTCGAGCCCCAGGCCAGGCATCAAAGACAAAATACAAAAAGTATTTTTTCGGCGACTTCCTATCAGTAGATTTCTGGCAAAAACTCTGAGAGTAAATAAAAAATTGCCATTAAAAGTTTCGCAATAAATAAAAATCTGTCGTTCGGAGTCGACTTTAAACTGTAGGTCCCACCACTCATGTATAAAAATTAACACACACAACATAATTGGTGTGAGAAACTAGGACGTTGTACAATGGGTCAATTCGACCTCCGAGTACTGTACTTGTCTTAATTGACAAGTACACGTACTCTAACCTAACCTAACCTAACCTATCACGCGGTCAACATTCGATCCAACGGTACCTTCTTGCTATTTTTTAATAAAATAAAGACAACTGATGCCGACAAACAGTCAATTTTAATGGACGGAATGAAAATTCTTTTGAGGATCGGATCCAGAATGAGCATCACCCCCAAACACAATTTTTCAATTCAAATGAAGTCAAACAGCAAATACAAAACACAAGTGATGATGGTTAAGATTCTCTTCTTATATAAATTAAATTTTTTAGAGATTTAAGTCAAAATTCTCATGTAAAACTTTCCACGTAGTCGAAGAACAAATAGCAACAAGTATTAAAAAACGAAAGACCTTATTGAAACGTTTAGACAGTTTGAAATTCTCACCTGTTAAACTACAGTTATCGATATCAATATCAGCTAAATAAACTCGATTTCAACATAAAAAGTTCTTTAAATTTTGAAAATATAACAAAACACAAAACTTTTTAAGTTAAAAGTAATCTTTATTTCTATCCACGCGATTGGAATTCATTTTATGTGATCAGTAAACTTTCTTTGATGGAATTAATTAGCAACCAGGATGCCAAACAAAATTCTTATTTCTTGCACAATTATTTGTCGTTAGTTCTCGATATATCTCATAATTGTTGATTTCATTGTGTATCATTTGTATTATTTCATTGCCCTTAAAAATTTTCAGACTAGAGACGTAAATTAGTGCAATAGAAATCAAAAAATATATATATATTATATATTTTTGAGCCATAATCGTCGTCTGGTCGTAGTAGTGTTTTAGCCTATCCTTATATATTTCGTTCGTTCTCTAAATCTGTAGTTGTATTTGTAAAGCTTAAGTGTGTTTTAAATGGTAAGTATACTTCTTAAAGGTCTTTTTCAACAGGACATTTTATTGTTTATAAGGAATTTTTTTCAATTATGGTGATGTCTGACAGGCCCTCCTAAAGAAGGTCATCGCAAAACCTCACGACCATCATTTGCAAAGTTAGGAATATCTGAAAGAAAAAATCGAAATATATTATTATGTTGAGGTGTTGAGGTGTTGCCACTTGTTTCGAGATTTTCTTCTTTCAGCAACTTATCTTTCAACGTCCTTAATATAAGTTCTATTATTTCTCACCTGCGGCGTGATGAGTAGCCTGTTTGAGATGATCATTGAAATTGGGGATAGAAATTTCCAGATCCTCTAGAATTCTAAATTGTTTATTTTCTGTACCATAAGTTAAGCCATCGTTTAAATTTACACCAATCTGTAAATTATACACTCTCATACTTTGAAATAGCGTTAGGGGCCACCATAGTAGGTGAGTAGTCCGATAACAATTCCAATGGAGCTTCAACACGGAGTCAAATAGAATTAGAAAGATTTTTGTGCATTTCAATACCATCGTGTAACTTGCTATAAATTTAGTACTTAAATAAATATGTGATATACCGATAATAAATAATTTCGAAATTGTTTCTGTATACCGATGATGGCAGGTATATACTACTGGACTACATGAATATCAAGTTTATTAATGGTTGGCACTTCAATAGGTTTATTTGCATATTTGTAACTATGTACAGTTTCAAATAACATTTTGAACAACCACAAGGCTTTTTCTTTCAATATTATATATATTCAATATTGATCTCAAAGTTTTAAGTTTGTGCGGAATTAAGCCAGATTTATTTTGACCATTACCAGTGCTTTGAGAGGTCAGTTTTAATCTTTTTTGCAGGGCATGCGCAATTCTTTGAGCTTAACATTAAAACTGTTGTAGTATTCTACATGAATGTTACAATTTTAATACCATTATTTCGCAAAATTTAAAATGAATTTTGAAATCGTTAAAGCATTTGGTAGGTGATAAATTGCATGTAACTAAAGTTAGCATCCGTACTCTTTATAGCCTTTATGTTGTTTTACCTCCATGTTGTGGTCAAACCTAATGAAAACTTTGTTGGTGGTAGTAGTGACTGTAGCAAAAGCACTGATGTTGTGGTTACCTGAACACTAGTGAATATGTTGGCATTTTACTCTACTCTTTATCGAGGATGGCTTTTAACTATTTTTAGTTGTTCTTGCAATACAATGGCAGAATTTCACCAATTTTTTAAAAAATTTTAAAATGCGTAAATAAAGCGATAAAAACTTTTAAAATATAATTTGGAAAAGAGTTACACAGTGTCATTCAAGTTCTAGCGATAGGATTGATCACATACATATATATAATAGGTCGTTCTGACATAGAAGTTTATAGTTTCTCACACCACTTATGTTGTGTGTGTTAATATAATACGTTTGCGGCGGGATCTATAGTTTGAAATCGGCTCTGAACGACAGATTTTTGAGAAACTTTTCGTGACAATTTTATTTTTTATCAGAGGCCAACAACTCACACACGAATATCTGCAAATTATGCTTAATAAATACTTGAAGCTAATCACAGATGCAAAATAAGCAAGAATTAAATTGAAACTCATAGGTTTTCAAACTTAAACATTTTACGGTTCTTGAAAAAAATTAGCCTTAGTAAAACTACAATCCTTCTAGACGGGGATTTAGATTCTCCTCCACGCCCAATCACCTGGGAATTGCTTTGATTTCAAACCCTTATGGGGGAGGAATATTATCGACAGGGACTCTAGACAGGTTAAAAATGGCGACTTAAACATATCGTCACATTCTGTCTATACAGGGTGGATATCAGCTGCAAAAAAATTTAAAATGTGAGAAGGCAGTTAAAACTGTCAAATGCTTTGTAAAAGTTTAGAGCCACAACTTTACTCTTATCATATAAAAAATATTTCTTCGACGACTTCCAGCAGATTTCTGGTAAAACCTCTGAGAGTTAATAAAATTGCCATGAAAAAGTTTTTCAAAAATCCGTCGTTCGGAGTCGACTTTAAACTATAGGTCTCGTCATTCACACATAAGTGGTATGAGAAGCTAGGTCGTAATCCTGAAGGAGTGTAATGACCAATTACGTATATATGTATAGTTGTCCAACGAGGTAGTGCACTTCTAGCAAGTTGAAAAAGAATATATCAACAAGGTATACGCACTAGATGCTAGCTAACTGGCACGCGTATGTTTAAAATACGCTGCTGGAATACCATTTGTCTCAGAATACTCCTTAATGTTGAAATCCGCGAGAAAGAATATATTAAAAATACTTTATAAGTGCAGCAATCAAATTAATGCAGTTTTACACCGTCAAAAAATGCATATTGAAAGAGGAAACAAAGTGTTTATTTAAAAGTATTTTTATTAACACTAAAAAATTACTGAGATTAACTCAACATGCTTTCATAATGTTTCATAATGTTTTAATGTTTTATTGAAAGTCAAAGTATACAAAGTTTTTATAAAATCAAATTAATGAGTTACTATCTAATATATAAAATAAGATATTTCAGCATTTAAAACACAAATAAAAAAATGAAAATACATTAGGTGATAGACAAAATTTTAAAGGAAAAAATGACAGAAAACCTTTGTTTATTATCTGGAATTGAGTTGTATCAGGCAACAATACATCATCTTTTATCTTCGACACCTTATAGGTTTACTGGGTAAACTGTTAGGTATCAATAGATATATTTTGAATCAGTCCATAATCAGAGATCCTGCATTTATTTAAAAATGCGGTACTCTGAGTGTTTATTATGTCCTTAATAATTTGATGTCCGTATCTAGCATGTAAATCATGGGTATGGTATAAACGTGGAAGTTTGTGAATCATCTTTAGTACTTTGTTGTGTGTGTTTGTGTTTGTTTTGGACTACTTGTATCCTTTGAGATGAGTTTTAGCAGTTTTGCCCCATACTGAGCACCCATAGAGCAGAATTGGCCTGATTACCATTTTATATATTATGAAGACGCCGTAGTCTAGTAGGTAGTGTGTTGGCTTATTAGACGCAAAAGCCTGGGCCAGGCATCAAAAAAAAAAAAAGACAAAATACAAAAAGTATTTTTTTTTTTGGCGACTTCCTCTCAGTAGATTTCTGGCAAAAACTCTGAGAGTAAATAAAAATTGCCATGAAAAGTTTATCAATAAATAAAAATCTGTCGTTCGGAGTCGACACTCATGTATAAAATTAACACACACAACATAAGTGGTGTGAGAAACTAGGACGTTGTACAATGGGTCAATTCGACCTCCGGGTATTGTACTTGTCTTAATTGACAAGTACACGTCCTCTAACCTAACCTAACCTAACCTAACCATTTTATATATAATTAGTTTATTGTCCAAGTTGAGATGAGATCTTTTATTAAGTTTTTTATTATTTAATAAATATAAGTAATAAAGAGCTCTGAAACATTTAGTTGCTTTTTCCACAATATGTTCTACGTGGGGTGCAAATGTTAATTTTCTGTCTAATATCAATCCAAGGTACAGCCAAGGAAGAAATTATATGGTACATGTGTTTTTTCTAAAAATCTCTTTGGTTTTAAAGCTAATTTAAAAGTTTATATATTTTGTATATTTAATAAAGAGAAACAAAAAATTAAAGTAAAAAATTTTCAGAGTTTGTTTATTTTATAAAATATTTCTTATAGCTAATTCAAATTCTTAAAAGAAATATTTTATGGTACAAAAAAAGAAAAAATTCAAAACTTAAAGCTAATTAAATATATTCAAATAAGATATTAATTTTAATAATGCGTGTGTCCTCCTCGATTTTTAATTACTTCATTTAACCGAAGTGGCATAGAGTTTATTAATTTTTGTAACTCATCTTGGGGATTTTTTCCCATTTTTTTATTAAAGCTTCTTTCAGGTCTCTTAAGGAGTTATAAGTCATCCCACTCTTGTATATTTCGGCACTTAAAATTTCCCACAGGTTTTCAAAAGGATTTAGATTGGGACTAAGTGGTGTTATAAGTTATATCCTTTTCTTCAAAAAATGCTTTGGTCCTTTTGGCCTATACATGTAGTATAGGGGCCTTGTCTTGCTGAAAAGGAAAATTATTTCCATAATTTTCTTCAGCAAATTCAACGAAAACATTGTCCAGTAATTCCACAAAAAAATGATACCCAAACCACGATTGACCCATAGACCCAAGGTAGCCAGATTGGCTTTCGCTGAAAATACAAATTTTGGGAAGAGGAGTGGCGTAGTATTATATTCAGTGAGGGAAAAAAATTCAACCTTGATGGATCTGATGGATTCCAATATTATTGGAGGGAAAAAGGAGGTGATACGCGGACCAGAATCGCACGTAATATTCAGGGGGGATCTTTAATGACTTGGGTAGCTTTTGGATGTAGAGCACGTTCTCCATTCTGTTTTATTTCTCATAAAATGAACGCAGAGAACTATGTGGAATTACTGGACAATGTTTTCGTTGAATTTGCTGAAGAAAATTATGGAAATAACTTTACTTTTCAGCAAGACAACGCCCCTATACATGTATCCAAAAGGACCAAAGCATTTTTTGAAGAAAAGGATATAACAGTTTTGGACTGGCCACCACTTAGTCCCAATCTAAATCCTTTTGAAAACCTGTGGGAAATTTTAAGTGCCGAAATATACAAGAGTGGAATGACTTATAACTCCTTAAAAGACCTGAAAGAAGCTTTAATAAAAAAATGGGACAAAAATCCCCAAGATGAGTTACAAAAATTAATAAACTCTATGCCACTTCGGTTAACTGAAGGAATTAAAAATCGAGGAGGACACACGCATTATTAAAATTAATAACTTATTTGAATATATTTAATTAGCTTTAAGTTTTGAATTTTTTCTTTTTTTGTACCATATAAATATTTCATTTAAGAATTTGAATTAGCTATAAGAAATATTTTATAAAATAAACAAACTCTGAAAATTTTTTACTTTAATTTTTTGTTTCTCTTTATTAAATATAAAAAATATATAAACTTTTAAATTAGCTTTAAAACCAAAGAGATTTTTAGAAAAAACACATGTACCATATAATTTCTTCCTTGGCTGTACTTAACAGTATTACTTAGAGGTATATTAACATTCTCAATTTGGGGTGGAATAGAGGGAGTACGTTTATGCGACTTATTAAAAGGGAATATTATAGCCTGGGTTTTGGCCATATTAATTTTAATTTTGCATTTATTGTAATATTTGTTGCATTTGTGTAGGCCTTTCTCCAGTCTTTTTACAACCACATTTGAAAGTTTATCTTTAACCATCATAGCCAAATCACATCAGCGACTTTTTAGTGACAAAATCTGATACAAACAGCGAGTACAATGTGGGAGAGAGTACAGCTCCCTGAGGTAATCCCGCGGTTATATTTCGTGCAGTGGATGTGGTGTTGTTTATATGAACTTTGAACGTTGCAATATTGTTGATTTTTATATTAATTTGTGATAGAGACTTTTCTATATTATTTTTAAAATGGTCCAATCAGCGTTTTTAAAATCAAGTATTGTCGTTTCTTCTAGTTTTGGTCTTGCTTCTAGCGAGATATAAGTGGTGTTATAAATAAGTCGGAGTTGGTCAGCATTAAATCAATAGTACTTGGTTGCCCTATAGCACCTTGAGGGTAACGAGTTGGTTCAGATGGGTAGTAAATGAAAAAATTAGATCTCAATTCCAAGTAAAAAAGTACATTTCCAGCAGTGTTTGCAATGGGACAGTTCCAGCTTGAATGCTTCGAGTTTAAATCCCCGCAAATGATTAATTCTTTATTTGAAGGTGTTATCTTATAGATGTCATCCTTAAATTTGTCGTCATATTTGGGAGAATAAACTGATGTTAGTATTATCGAACGATTTTGTAGTAAAAGCTCGACTGACACATTTTCAACTCCAGAAGTTTGATAAGTTGGATATGTTTGTGTTTTAAATTTATTTTTAACTGCAATAGCAACTCCTCCTCCTGTGGTAGCCCTGTCTCTTCGGTATATGCGATAACCTGGGAGATAGAAGCTAGAGTGCTCATTTAAAAGAGTTTCACATAAAAAGATTATGTCAATATACTTAGCTTTTAAAACTTGTTGTAACTGTATCTTTTTAGAAAAAGAATCGATGCCTTGCGCATTCCAATACATGATTGTTACTTCAGAATTAGACTCCATATTTAAGAAGACTCATGATGATGTTAAGTTGATCTAACTTAGATGAGCACTTTTTGAGTTCTATTACAGCATTTTGAAATATTGTAAAGAGCTGATCCATGGAGAATAAATCCGTTTGCGGTGAGTTGTTTTGTTTCACCTGGCTGGCATATGATATCTTATCGTGTACATTATGTACATTTGAATTCGATAAGTTAGGAAAATTAGAGCTGTTCAGATTAAATATTTGTGAATATAATTGACGTCTTTGATTAACTGTGTTTTTATTGGTGGCTCTCCTACGAGCTTCTAAATAATTCGATCTGCATGGGCAAATAGGATCATCCGCTTTGTGTGCATAATTAGTATAGCCCTTAGAAACACAGTTGAAGCATTTATAAATTTTACCATCGACCGAATTATTCATAACGCATTTACTAGCATCATGTGAGGTGCTGGAGCATAAGAAGCAAATAGCTTGTCTGAAACAATTTTCGGTGCCTGGACCATATAATCCACATTTGTGACATTGGGTTGGGCCTCTATTTGAAGAAGATTTTTGGTTTTTCCATGTAATAGAGACATTCAAATGTATTTAATTTTATATAGAACTTTTTTATTAACTTCCGACCGGCTAAAAGTCAGCAAGTACAAAGCATCATTATTAGAGGACTTTGGTGTTATTATTTCCTTAACTTCAATAAATAAAATTTAACACCATGATAATTTTGTAGCTCAATTTTGATTAGCTCAGATGGGATTTTATGAAGACTCTTAAGAATCATTTTATAGCACGAGTTATCAGACACTTTGTGGGTGTGATATTTAAAATCCGTGTATTTTAATTCTCGGAGAAGATTAAGATATTTATCCATGTTTTCAGAGAAGATTTTGGTTCCTATCGAAGTTCTTCGAAAGAAATACCCATCATTACCTACTTTTTCAACGACTTTTGTGAATTCTATGGACGAGTCAACAACTATAGGCGGCACCTTCTGTGGTTTTTAACCATTGTAGCCAGTGTCTTTTGGCTAGTTGAAGCTTGAGGATCAACAATCTTTTGCTCATTTTTTCATAAGATATCAAATTTATTGGTTGTTTTATTTTGTCTCTGATTGCTCAGGTACAAGTCAATGGAGTTAGCCGTCACAGACGACTTAGCACCTTTTGATTTTCTTCTTCTTGCCATGTTCACCAGAAGGTGCACGTGGACTTTATTCTTTTTTTTTTAAATGATTAACTTAACATACATTTTCTTACATAAATACGAAATATTTCGTAAACTTTAGAACTCTTCAGTTCTATATGCAGCGTTATTAAAATCAAACATTTTTCCAATAGCTTTTGCTGTCGATTTGTTAAAGAAAAAACCTCTCAAGCACACATTAATTAAAAATTTTTTGCTATTTTTTTTTTGTTTCTTAAAACTTGGTGAGACATATTGGATACAATAGAACGTCCAACAAGAGTTGTTTAATTAGAACATAATTTTCTACGATGATACTTGCATACTTTTTATTTGTTGTGTTTTAAACATATCGTTTTACGCTTTGAAAAATCATTTTCATTTACTGCGACCTATAAAAAATGTGCGTATCATTCTACATAAATCAGTTTTGAATAACGATAAACATTATCGTACTACCAGTGCTGTTTTTGAAAATAAACAAATGAGTTCTGAAAATGATACTGACCTCGGTGTTGGGTGCTGGTGCTGTTATAAAAATTTCTGTTGACATTATAAATTTCAATAAAGTTCTTATAAAATAATTGGCACTGATTGCTGTGCTCAGTTTTTATGGTATGACCTCGCATAGGGGGAGTGAAATGATAAGTTCATTGTAGTATGATACTAAAAGAAACAAAGCATTTAATAATTTCTAAAGCACTAAGTTGACAGCTACAACAAAAACAATTTAAACCATTTGAGTTGAAAGTAAGACTAGCAAAATGGCTTCTTTAAAATGAATTGTGGTGGGACCTTATATTTGAGCTGGGGGAACATTAATTTTCGTCCAGGCTGTCACTGACTTTTAAATCAGAATATTGTATGGAAGAATATTATAGATGACAACAATAAATTGAAGTACAATATAAATAATAATAAATAATTATGCTAATTTGTTGTATTCTTTGCCATACTCCTCCTTAATTTTTTTCAGTCTGGGACTTGCGTTTAAAGTAACGTCAATAAAATCTGTTGAGTATCCTGTATGCTCATTTTTAGACAAGTTTCTCTGTGTGTGTTTGTTTGCCCCAACTGGGTACATGAAGTAAGCTGTGAACCATTGTAAATAGTAGGTTTTTACCTTTTTAAAAAAACTTTTAAAATATGAGTTCGTTGATTGCAAACATAACAAAAACAAATTTGTGTTTACTTTTATATAAATTCTTTATTGTTCGCACTATTTAAGTGTCACTGTTCACAACTTGATGTTACAACAACAATTTGCATAGTTCGTTATTCTTCTTTGCTTACAACGCAGATCTTTTCAACGGCGATCTTCAATCCACTACTGTTCTCTTCACACGCAACGCGTCTTCACGCAAGACTGACTGAATTCTTACTGCTGGTTGCCTTTTTATATGCCCACGTAAACAGTCCGATGAAGGTTCTTGACGTCGAACGTTGGTGCTTTCGATTTCTCGGGAACTCTATCGCGACTTCATTGTTGTTTGTGTATTTTGTTCACATTTGCTTCTCGCTTACTTGTCTATCCCCTTTTCTTTCATACTGATGTTGTTGGTTTATGTGCAACAAGTTCATGGTATTTCTCTGTGTAGCTTTTGTTTATCATTTTAATGTTAAACGATGGTACACCGTTTCCATTTTCGTAACAGTATGAACCTTGCAAAGCGTTGTTGTTTTGTCCAATTGTTAACCTAAATTGGAAAAAGAAGTGGCTAAGGAAGTTATCTTTTAGTTTCGCTGCTATACAAACATAATGCTGTACATTGCACGCTGTTCGAATTCACAAATTGCAAACGATAACATGATTAATGTCATATTGAAGTTTCAGAGATGTAAAAAAATGCTTAGTGGAAAGTATGCTGTGATCTTAAACGCCTTCAAATTATTAAAAGTACCTGGAAGTTTATTCTATATATTTATTATTATTTATTCCATTCGTCCAGTGCACGCTGTATATTTTCAGACATATCCAGTAAAGCAGAAACTGAATTGTTTACAAAATAGAGTAGGAAGTTTGTGCCACCCGCACGGTGGTTAGTAAATTAAGTTTTACTGGTTAGAATAGACACGTTAATTTAACAAATAAAGCTGGAGAGTTCGGAAGGATAGTTTAGTAGGCCATGTGTTTGCTTATTAGACAAGAGACCACGGTTCAGGCCCCAGGTTAGACATATCCAACTCAGCAGATTTGTGGCAAAAAAAAAAATAAATAAAAAAATTTCATTAAAAGTTTAAAAAAAATCTGTATTTCGCAGTCGACATAAAGGGTGTGAGAAGCTAAGTCCAAATCCTGGCTGAAGGGTTGTAATTACCAATTACGTATGTCTGATAATAAGCTTCCATAGAAGAGTAAATAGAGTAGGAGTGAAGCATGAACAATTTATTAAGTGAATAACATAGGTGGTTAGAAATAAATTAAAATTTTTCTTTGCAGAGAAAGAGGGAAATAACTGTTGACGGCAAACAGCCTTCGGAAAGGTAGACAGTACGAGGCGTCAAAAACTATAACAGGGATTCTATTAAAAACGGTAGTTATAACCTTTCGATATTATAGTAAGAACTTCTGATGCACAATAGCATTGTAATGTAAGAAAATATTCTAAAGCAAGGCATACACGATAAAACCGCTGATACAATGTGAAAAGGTTGTTTACGAAATTGCAATGTTTATACGGTTTTTGTGAGATGGTTGTACGAAAGCTCAAAAATTTTTGATAATTTTGCAAGTTGTTTAAATTGGTCGCAACATGAAAATACATGTCGTACAACATTATTCTATTTTATTCTTCATTTTCGTTGTGACTGCAGAGAATGCAACATTGTGTTAACATTTTTTTGTCAAAATAAAAATTAAAAAATCACAACCATTAAAAGAAATAAAATGAAAGATTCAGTAGAAATGCGTAATTTTATCGAATTCTACAAATGTATGCCAGAATTGTGGAATTGTAAAAAATGAAAATTATAAAAATAAAAACAATCGCAATAAAATATACAATAGCTCAGTTCACAATCTTGGGCAAATGGTCTAGCATCATGGCATTTCCAAATTTTGGGTATTTTTTTACACCAACAAAATACACTGAAATACCCTTGCCACGGTTTGACAAATATCCACACTCAAAACCGTAGTTTATATTTGCCATACTTAAGCAAATGAACAGCTGATCATAAAAATAAAAACATTGAAAAATAAAGTCACAAAAATGGAAACGTACAACATAAAAAAACGGATTAAAAGAGAAAAGCCGAATAAAAAATGGACAGAGGACGAAATAAATAAAATTATAAATTTTCTTAAAGGTATTTGAATGTGTTTTATTTAAATTTAAAATAACATTTAAGAAAACATTAATGAATATATGGCTTGTCTTTTCATTTGAGAAGTTTGCAATAAGTGTTGCAAAGTTAAACAAAAAAAACCGTTCAAATTAACGGCAAATATTTACAATGGTATAAATTTACCATCTAAATGCCCAAGATTGTGAACTGTTAGTTGAATTATTAGTTGAATATAAAAAAGTTAAAAAAGATGGATGATAATGATGAACTAAAAAAGAAAATTGCAAATATGCGAACTTGCTATCGACGCAAATTAAAAAAGTAATTAAAAGTCGAAAGTCTGGAGCGGGATCAGATGACATATATATATCAAATTTGTGGTATTATGATTCTTTTGAGTTTTTGTAAGATTTGGAAATGCCACTGCCTGGTCGATAGAGCTTAAGTTCAGATGAAGATGAAAATGGTTTTACAAATGTGGTAGGTAACAAAAGCCACACAAGCCAAGCAATATACACATGATAATATTTTTTATAATTATAATTATCCTATAGGAAAACAAAAAGGTATCCAATAAAACATCTATGGCCCACGCAAGAATTGATTTTCTGAAAAAAGCTACCGAACATTTAGTCATCCTCAAAAATTGAAAAAAACGAAGACGATGCTGCTGTTTACGCAAATGGGTGGTCCTGCATGTTTAGGCAAATCGCTCCAAATCCATAATTATTTGCCAAACGAGCTGTCGATAGAATTTTTAATGTTAGGACGATTAAACAAATTAAATTTCGATACACTAAAATATAGTTCCAATGAATCAAATATCTTCCAGACAAGTAATTCAAGATCTAGTACTCCGTATCCAACCTGTTCTGACGAATCTGTCCAATTTGTTCCCCGTCACCAATAATTTCAAGACGTACACGAAATTATGCTAATTTTGTCTCGGGACAGAATAACCTAAATAGTTCTCACGTTTACACCAATTTTGAGGAATTGTTTAACGATTCCCAATATCAAATACATTGTACAAATTTTTTATGTTTAAGAAAATAATCGTAAGAATGTGATTTATTTATGTTTACGTTTTATTAGTTCACAAATAACAATTATAGTTTTATATGTAAAAATAAAGAATCTAAATCAGGTCGCCAAAAATAATAAAAATAAAAATAAATATAATAAATAAATAAATAAATAAATAATAAAAAAAATAAATTTATTTTGAAAACAAAATCTAAATTGAAAAGACTATTTTTGTGTAGTATGTTTTATTAACTAAAATTTTGTTTCAAATATAAACTTAATTAATATTGGTGAAGAGATATAGTCAAAACACCCATATTTAAATTAAAGAGATTTCAATTGTTTTGTTGTTTCACAAAATTTAAGCCTAATTTCTTTTGCTACATTGCTTTGGTTTTTGTTTATAGTCAGTTCCATTCCGGGTAATTCCCCAACTCTTTCCGTCTCTTCAAAATTAGTTCTAGATGATGAACGCAAAAAATTATGTAAACAGCAGCAGGCTAAAACAACTGTAGTGGCCTTTTCTGGACTTAAATTAATAGTTGTTCGTAATATGCGAAAGCGAGGAGCCAAAATTCCAAAAGCATTCTCTACTTTTACTCGGGCTGAACTTAGTGTTTTATTATAAAGGATCTCATCATCCGTCAAACTTAAATGGCCAAAAGGTTTTAACAGTATCGGAAACAAATACGTAGGGTAAAGGCTCTTGTCCAGTGAGCGGAGGCTTCGGATTGGGCAGATTTAGTTGATTATTTTCAAGCTTTTCGAAGAATTTAGTGTCTGAAAATACACCGACGTCTAAGATCCTACCATTCACACGTACATCTATCATAAAATCACAATCGCTATTTACTATAGCCATTAAAACAATGCTGAACGTTTTTTTTTAGTTAAAGTAAACCGATCCGGAATTCTGTGGCCTTATTATAATAATGTGTTTCCCGTAAGGGATCCAAAACAGTTAGGGAACATTAATTTCTCATAAAACTTCTCAGCTACATCCATCCATTCTTCAGGAGTTTCTGGTAGCTGAAAGTAAAAATGCATGTTTTATATATTTATTTCTTTCCTTTAGGATTTTAAAACTTTTATGATAGCATCGCATGTTTCAATGACTATTTTGCCTATAGACTGAGGTGATACAGCCATCTTCATATGAGCATCCTGTTGACAAGAATCGTAGGGTTATTGCGAAACGATTACTTGCAGGTATTGCCATTCTCATAATTGTATCTCGTTTTTGTATGTAAATTAAAACTTTTGACAAAAGATCATCAAACATTGTGTCTGTCATCCGCATATAATTTTTGTAATCCTTTGGCTCAGTTTCCTCTAAAGCTTTCAAGAGTTTGTTGTTAGAATACATTTTTTTAATTAACCACTATTTAGACCACTTTCTCTTCTTCCTCGTCCTTTTTTCCAATTCTTCCTCTTCTTCTTCTTCTTGCTCCAGGACATGCTATAATAATAGCATACAAAATAATATTCCACACCATCTTAACTAAATATTAATTTTTTCAAAATAAAGTAACACAAAATTGTGACATTTGTGAGCGAAACATACAACTTGATTGCAAATAAAGTTGTATTAACGTTCGCATCGTGTATATCTTGCATAAAGAATATGTATTGAAAATCATTGAGACTCATAAACACCCTGTGTTCGTTATGCTCTACATAATATATTTATACTACTTTAAATTGAAGTTCAGATCATTTATAGACAGAGTTTTCTAATATTTATTTATTCCTATAACATGCAGGACATGCTATAATAATAGCATACAAAATAATATTCCACACCATCTCAACTAAATATTAATTTTTTCAAAATAAAGTTGTAACACAAAATTGTGACATTTGTGAGCGAAACATACAACTTGATTGCAAACAAAGTTGTATTAACGTTCGCATCGTGTATATCTTGCATAAAGAATATGTATTGAAAATCATTGAGACTCATAAACACCCTGTAATTCGTTGTGCTCTACATAATATATTTAAACTACTTTAAATTGAAGTTCAGATCATTTAAAGACAGAGTTTTCTAATATTTATTTATTTCTATAAAACCGAGTTCTTGTGAGCGACGCGAAATCGACTGCCGTGGATCTCCTACACACGATCGTTACCAGTGGCCATATCTTCGGCAGGTCCTGCCTTGCGTTGACACATACGGGTATTCATCGATATTTTACTAAACCAGTGGACTCGAATTTATGCACTAAACTCTAAATAGTGGTCTCGGTAGAGTGATTATGGCGATCGTAAAATGGACCAAGCATGTGGAACACCTCTTTAGATAAAACAGAACACCCATTTCGATTCCAAATTTTATTATTTGCAAGTGTTGTTGAATGTTATATCCGTTCATGCTGAATCGGCAATATAGAATGAATAAATGACAGCTAGTTTGACAGACAGACTCAACAAGATGATCGTTATCAAATCAAGACCCGGTATTAAAATGAATAATTTATTTATTTATTAGAATACAATTACAAATTATATACGAGCTGAGTAACTGAGATTCTGGTGGGAATCGAACCCACGACCCTCACACTACACACTAGACTACCAGGGCATCCAAAATAAATAATTTATTTTAACCTTTAATTTAAAGTTTTTGAATATTATCGATATTGTGTCCTTTACTAACCAAATAGTGGTTCTTCAATTAAAAGTTACTTAAGTAAATTTCGTATTGAGTGGGTGGATTTTGAGTCCGTGCGAATTTTCGTGACTGCATGTTACATACTAACAAAGTCACATTACCGTTTTATGCCGTTCAAATGGCATTAAAGGACAGTTTTGCTTTGCAATAAAGTATTCACTAGTTTTGGGATTTAGTTGGTCATTTCCTACATGTACGCAAACACAAATAAAACCGAAATACGTACAAAAAAATAAAAAAAAAACTCTGGACAAACATTATCCTAGATGTTCGAATATTAATGAACACATACAGCATTGAACGAAAATACAGCAGGAAATTCTTGTAAATAAAACTTTACTGGCATAATATATATTATAATACAAAAGCAAATAAAATTCTTGATTAAAATAAAATAAGAGTTGAAGTCGCCGTGATCTAGTATGTAGTGTGTTGGCTTATTAGACGTGAGGCCTCGGTTCAAACCCCAGGTCAGGGGTTTGCCATATGAATTACCATTGTTTTGTTAGTTATAGTGAAATCCGTGCTTTCGTTTTTTCTGACAATGTACCCCAACAGGCATAGCCGTATGTGTATATATACATGTAGTACATATAAATGCACTCAGAAAACAACTCAACACAAACATTTTCGTAAATGTCCAGACTATTAATGTTCGCTGCTTCTTTGTTTCACTTAAAATGCACACATTTGCATATGATTTGCTTAATGACAGTACAACCATATTTATTAATAAAAGATGGACAGGGGAAGACTGGAGCAGCAGGTATTTTAGTCTACAGCATACGTTATAATGACTTTAAGGGTTGCCAAAGTGCAATGACTAATATAAAGTTAGTGTTCAAACGATACTTATCTTACTTCTTCTGTGTCTTAATACACAAAGGAATAGAAAACCAATAACTTATTCTCTGTATTGTCCTGAATAATATATTCAGAAACATGAATTAGTACTTTCGTACACTTGGATAAGACTAAGTAAGTATTAATATAATTAAATAAATAAACAAGCATTCTAACATACTTGCTCATTGTCATAAAATCTGGGACCTAACAGATGGAAACCCTATTTCTCCTTCTATTTCTACAGTTTCTCCAAGTAGTCCAATACTATCTTCGAGTTAAACTCATAAGAGTCCCGTTGTTCATACTTTCTACCTAGGTTAAATTCAATACATTTTTCTATGGCATAGACTACTGTTTGATCACATAATTTTCCCTCTTTTAACACTACTCCATTCACTAAGATATTGCTTTATATCTTATGTAAATTCAATAGCATATTACTGTCAGTTGACAATATTAAACTTTAATCTGCGTTTATACTCGGTAAATGTTTCGTAATTTCGTATTCATATGATGACCGAGTTATTTGAAATATATTGTCAGAGGCTGTCCTTATACTATGTTCAGATATGCACTTTTATTGAGTCAGTATTCGGTTTATTGAGTACAATATTATATACAATATTATATGTTATATAAACATAATAATATACGCAGTTCAGCTGCTTATTCAATATCAATGTCACAGCTGGTAAACATAACTGCTGGTTGTTTCGACAACAATTTTTTTTGTCTGCCGTTGTTGACGTTTGAGTTGTCAAATATCAAAAAAAGTGTTCGGTTAATTGTAATATGCTCATTGAACATACTTATGACAGTGCTGCATTTTAAGTTTTACTCAATATTATAACAATTTGCGGATTTATCGCGCAATAATTAATTGAAACTTTATATGAAATATTAAGCTCAATAATGGCGTTTATTGCCATTTATGCAATAAAGGTGCATATTTGAACACCGTATAACTCATTAACTTTTGCTTGAATTAAATTTGATACCAAGTGTCTGCTGACCTTACAGTCTAACTACGGTGATAGATAGATAAGTGATATTCAGTGATAAGAGTATTCATGCCTTTATACGTCCAAATTTACCGCTTTTTATAGGAATTGAAGAACCGCAGGTCACACTCAGTGTAAACGTTCAATATACGTTGATTTTAGCAGCTTCTACGGTAAGCAGGTTTGAGACCTTCAAAACCGTATTTAAATTTTCTTAGAGCTTTTTCATGGACTACAGACATATATCAGCATTTGGTTTTATTTATTATGCGGTAAAATGCAGGCGCAAAACAGGAAGCCGTCACCATGGAACGATGGTGAGCAAAGACTCATGTACAAAACATTAAGATAGGGATCACTCCACTCCATTCTGAAAGCCTCATCCTCACATTAAAAAATGTTTTACGTTTATCTTAGAAAATCTGTTTTTATTTTTACCTGAGATGTATAATAATTGGAATATTTCATCTGGGAAGATCATTTATAGCATACGTAGACGTAGTAAAATGTCTCCGCAAAATTATTGTTCTTTACTTTACTTTAATTATTATATGGAAAAAAGTGCAATTTTTTCAATCCTACTTACTTGCTTAATATATCATTATAACTCTTTAGTCAGGTTTACAACCTAGCTTCACCTACAGTTCTATGTCGAGTCCGAACGACAGATTTGAAAAATTTTTCACTTCAATTTTATTTACACTCAGACTTTTTGCCAGAAGACTGCCGAAAAAATATTTTTTTCATAATTCGATATGTCTGAGCTGAGAACTACATACTGGACTAGGACGACTTCAGATAACAGATAACTATTACATGAAAATATCACCATTGAAGGACCCATAAAAAACACATCTTTGGAAAAATGCAAATCATAAAGGACTCTATAAATACCAATACATTTCATTTTTATATTATCTCACCTGCCCATTTTGATAATAAATGCAAATATTTGAGCCAATTGTAAGCCAGGAATCTCTTGCTGCAGCTAACTCCGTTGTAATACGGAAATCTTTACAGACAAATTTATTGACAAGCTGATGCATACAATAAACGTTTTTATGACTTAAATAACTATTTCGGAGCAATATGTGCTGCGAATCCAGCCAGATCCACTTGAAATAAATATACGCTTATAAATATACTCCTTCCGAAGTCATGTCTGAATAACACTTATTGTTTTTAATTTTTTTTAAATTTTAATACTTGTTGGTATTGAAATGTAAGATGAAATATATACTAATAACCAAAAACTGAAAATATTTAAAAACAAAAATTGTACCGTAATCATTCTGAACATAGCTTCTTTAGTACTTTTTATTATCGGACTGCAGTTTAAGATAACTGAGATCATTCTATACTTAAATACATACCAATAACATTTACAAACTTTGTTTATAAAAATTCCATTCTGTTGCTTTTAAAAACTCTTGGTATGTTGATGTCATTGATGTTGTTACGCAATAATGATTGTTTCTCAATCGTAACGATCACATTTAGTAGATATTCATTTTACAATAATACGTGTAGCTGTACAAGAAAAACTCTGTGATAAAAATCCTCAAATATTGAAGTCGCCGTGGTCTAGTAGGTAGTGTGTTGGCTTATTAGACTTGAGGCCTCGGTTCAAACTCCAGGTCAGATATCAAAACGAAAAGATAAAAAAATATTTCTTCGGTGACTTCCTCTCAGCAGATTTTTGGGAAAAACTCTGAGAGCAAATAAAATTGCCATAAAAGTTTCTCAAAAATCTGTCGTTCGGAATCGACTTTAAACTGTAGGTCCCTCCACTCATGTATAAAATTAGCACACAGTATCAGTGTTGTGAGAAGCTAGGTCGTAATCCTGATTAAGGTTTGTCATGACTAATTATGTATGTATGTATGCCATTGAAGAAATGGCAACCCTTATATATTCACATATACCTACGGTGTGTTTTAATGCTTGTGTTCTAATGCTTGTGTCACAAGTGAGTGAGTAAAGTTGAGGGTAATAATGGAACATATCCAAAACACATTTACTTCAAATACATGTTGTTGTAGCCGTCAATGCCATAGTTAAAGACCAATGGCTTGCTTAAAAATTGAATTTACATGGTATTGTTTACGGTGTGAAGGCTTTCAGAATTTTGATAACCATCCAAATCAAAACATGTACATTATTACGTTTATACAGGCTTTCTGCTTACGCTCTAGAGGTTGTTTCACCACACATTCTATGCTTATCTCATGGTTACTAAAATATATTAGTTTGGTTTTTATGAATTTTCTTTGTGATTTCTGCGATGGTAATTTTACAATACATTTGAAAATTGTGTTGACAATGTATTGGTGTTTCTTACTTCTAATTTTAAATATAGTTTATTAAAATACAGTTTGTATTTCAAACTTTTGGCGATCAAGTCAAGTAAGTAGAGAATGTAAAGTGAACATGAAAACATTTTTTTCAGTAAAACCATACTCTTAAGTCGCCGTGGTCTAGTAGGTAGTGTGTTGGCTTATTAGACGTAATGCCTGGGTTCGAGGACCAGGCCAGACATCAAGACGAAATACAAAAAGTATTTCTTTCGGCCACTTCCTCTCAGCAGATTTCTGGCAAAAACTCTGCGAGTAAATAAAATTGCCATGAAAAAGTTTGTCAAAAATCTGTCGTTCGGAGTCGACTTTATACTGTAGGTCCCACCACTCATGTATAAAATTAACACACACAACATAAGTGGTGTGAGAAACTAGGACGTTGTACAATGGGTCAATTCGACCTCCGGGTACTGTACTTGTCTTAATTGACAAGTACACGTCCTCTAACCTAACCTAACCTAACCTAAAACCATACTCTTGCTCTTCAACTAAGTGAAAAACTTGTAACCTTTAGATCCAGACTCCTATGTTATATTCCACAATTGCCGTATCTATTTTGATCTTCTTTAGTGATATTCTTTTCAGTGATATTTTAATTTGAAATACGAAAGGATTATGAAGGGCTAGAGTTACAATACTAATACTAAGGTATTAATATAGTGAGATAATTTGATCTGACATTCTTTACTCTTGTGAAGAAATTGACACTTCATTTGATGGAATCAGGTAAAAGTTACTGTAGTTATTACTTAAAAAGTTTAAGAGTCGTCATATTTTTTATACACATTTATTTATCAAATGAACTTTAATTATAAATATTTTCAGAAATTTTGAATAATGCTTAGTTGTTTGTCTTAAAATATGTGGATTTCGGGGCTTTTCTATGAAAATACAAACTTCTTGTCGCCAACGAACTCCAAACCTGTTATTAAAAAGAAAATTCGAATAAATAAATTTAAATGTTCACTGATGTACGGAGAATTTTTTGAGTTAACATTTTGGACTGTTTTTGATAAATTTTTTAAACCATATTTTTGTAACTAATTATTATATTTATATATATTTTATATCTTATTATATTTTATTCAAATATGATGAGTAGTTTTTCGTTTGTGTAAGTGCTTAGTGTTTGGAGACTTATTGAGCCAGTGTATGTAAATTAAATGCAGTAAATATAAAAGCTTTTATTATTATGAAAGTAACTTAATGGATTTTTTTAAAAATACTTCTATGACAAAATAATGGACAAAAAATTCAAAAGGTGCGCATGAATTAGTAAAATTTGTTTACCACAGTTTTTTAAAAACAAATGTTTATTATATTGAGAAAATTGCTTTCAAGTATTTATATACGTAGATACATATTTGGTCATTACAACCCTTCAGTCAGGATTACGACATAGTTTCTCACTGTGTTAATTTCATACATGAGTGACGAGACATAAAGTTGACTCCAAACGAAAGATTTTTGAGAAAATTTTCATGTCAATTTATTTTTGCCAGAAATTCGTCGTTTTGTTGCACAAGGCTGATCTGGGATTTGAACCGTGGCCTCATGTCTAATAACTCAACACACTATCTATAAAACTACGGCGATTACAAGTATTTATATACATACAAATCATACATACAAAAATACATACAAATTATTAAAGTTATTTCGTTATTTTTGAGAGAATAGATTTTTTCATTTTTTTTTTTCGTTTGAAAAACGGAAAGGGAATAATAATGACACACGAAAAGTTCAACATGCTTATACAATCTTATTTATCATTACGTAAACCAAATTACATTTTGACGTCGCCGGTTCATTGAATTTGTAAGAACTGACCGAACTTCCAGTGAACCTATGCTTCCAGCATTTACTTAATATTTCTTTACTACGCGCGTTTATGGATGTTAGATTAAAATCTGTTTCTATTCTAAATGACACAAGAAATTTCTGCAAAGAGATTCATATGTGCTTAGTGCCGCTATAAAACAAATTCTCTCTGCAAAGTATTGTGCGATCCATTGTCCAGTCGAATACAAACAAAGGTGTTCTACATTAAAGACATGACTTTATTTTTCCCAAACACATTCTGTTAAAATAGTGACAAAGTAGTGAAACATAATTTAATTAATAGAGCTGAATACTCCAATGTGGTTAACAAGCATCTTCGATCTCTTCTATACGTAAAAAAAGTCTTCATAATAAATTGTTGTATTCAATTTTCGGACGGATATACATTGGATCGGATATACAACATTGTAAACAGTAGAAAGCTTAAACAAAGTCAAGTATTTATGGCATACTTTCGGCATTTGAATATAGTACTGATTCTAGCAAACATTGCATTCAATTTTCATGTACATAATATCAAGTGCTTCTAACTCCCCATTTTTATCATACAGGTTACATTATTATCGAAATTATAAGTTAATAAAAAATATTGTTTTTTTCAAGATCGGACTCGAGTAAGTCAATTATATTAAGCCATTTGGTCTTAATTCCAAAGGGCCTAAATAGTGAAAAGAATATAAATACCAAACATTACTGTAATCTGCAAAAAAAAGTAGATAGGATTGCAATTAAAGTGGGTAGATCGATTGATTAATATGAGAAAACTAAATACTTGAATTTCACTGAAACAATGGTTCCACAGTTCTGGCAGAAGGCTTCGGATTGTTAACTCAATGATAATTTGTCCATTTTGTCCGTAATGTCGAAGTAATTGGCAGTGGTTATTTTCTTTTGAATACAGACAATAGTACCAATTCTAAATTTTTTTATAAGATAAACTCCGTTTCTACCAGAATCTTGGTGAAAAGGCATAATAGAGCAAAAACCAAAAAATTTCGTTGCACGTTTCAATTACATATATCTAAATTTTAACCGAAAAATGCCTTTAAGTCAACAATAGAAAAACGCGGTTATTTTTGTTTATATACCGAATCACGTACACGAAATAAAAACAAAAAATATTCTATCCTTTGTGCAATTATCCATTTCTAAGGACAATAACAAGATTGTCTGCATAACCACTATTTATAACTTAATAGCAATAGTGGTACTTAAAACATAAAAGCATGATAAAATACTTTAATATATTTTTATTGATTGGTTAACTTATATTGTGTATGTAGTGAAACATAAGGGAAACTACGAAACCAGCGGAATACAGTGCAAGCGAAAGAAAGATTTCAGTTTCAAAATTTTCTTTTTTAAGGATAATACCCATTCCCTTACTTTGAGAGTATGCCTTTCTACAAAGCGTACAATATTGATAAATTTTTGGTTGATCTTTGCGTTGTTCTTTTTTTCAGAGTTCACATTATCGTACTTTATTCTGTGTTTGTTATCGCAATTTTTTTAATGAATATCTGTGTAAATGAACGTAAATTTATTTTCAGGACAAAAATTTCGGAATAATTACTTTCATGTATTTGGTTCACCTTGTTTCCAATTTACCAATATTTCCCAATATTCAGTAGTTGGTAACTAGTACATATTTTTGTATACATTTTTGTTGGAATTTCCTCTCGATATAATGATAATGGGACTTTTACTCAAAAAATTACCAAATAAAGAGCGAAATTAAAATAGTACTAATAGTACACAAGTACTTTTATTTAATTTTTACAGTTATAAAATGCAGATTTTTTGTAAAAAAAACATGTGCTTTTTCGTGTTTGCATCATTGAGTATTAGTATCAGTCCATATCAAGAGGCGCAATGGGTAAATGGTAGGGTAACACAAGAGGAGTAAGAGTTTTAAATGAAGAAGGCTATTCAAAAAGGGAATAAGGTAGAAAAATTGGAAGATCAGAGCACCTAGTTCGTACGTGTTTGCAAAAAAACTACAAAAAATAATAAATCAGCAAAAAGAAATAAGAGAAACACAAAACTAAGTTAACTCCAAATTGGTCAACTTAAACAAGAGGCCACTAAAAATAAGCTTTATTCTTCCCAAATTGCCCTGAAATTAGGCTTACCTGTAGGAAAACGTCGAGTTCAACAAATTTTATCATCTGATTGTAATAATAAATGGAAAAAATCAGTCAAAATCATATCGTTTTCATGCTCTCATAAATCGCGGAGATTGAAATTTCCCAAATATACCATGTCATGGACAGAGGAATGAAGGAACATTATTTTTTCCGACGATAAAAAATTCAATTTTGATGGCCCGGCAAGATTTGCAAAAATCGAACGCACCCAGAATGAGAAGAAACTTTGGCGGAGGTACTGTAATGGTATGGGGCGGTTTCAGTTACTAAGGGAAGCTTCAGTTGTGTTTCATTTCTACTAAAATGAACTCCGAAACCTACGTGGAAATGTTGGAAGATATTTTAGTGAATTATCTAGAAAATAATTTGGATAAACACATGACACGTCTCGAAAGTCTCAAAAGCATTCTTTTCATCTGCTTTAATCCCAACTCATGACTGACCTGCTAAAAGTCCGGACTTGAATCCGATAGAAAATCTTTGAGGAATCATGTCAAGAGATGTTTATAGCAACGGAAAGCAATACAACACAGTGAGTGAGCTGAAAACGGCAATTCACCAGTGCTGGCTAAATATTGAGCTTAGAATATTAAAACATATAGAGGAGGGATTACTAAATATTAACCATTTATTAATTTATTTTTTACTCTAAATGGAATTAATAATTTTTATATTGTTTTAATTGCGTCTAATTTAAATTTCGCCTAAATTTTACTTTGTTTTCCTATTATATTTTAATTTATCGTTGTTTTTATAATTTAAACATATATATTAATTTAAGTTTGTCTTATCGTTTTCATGCTCTCATAAATCGCGGAGATTGAAATTTCCCAAATATACCATGTCATGGACAGAGGAATGAAGGAACATTATTTTTTCCGACTATAAAAAATTCAATTTTGATGGCCCGGCATGATTTGCAAAAATCGAACGCACCCAGAATGAGAAGAAACTTTGGCGGAGGTACTGTAATGGTATGGGGCGGTTTCAGTTACTAAGGGAAGCTTCAGTTGTGTTTCATTTCTACTAAAATGAACTCCGAAACCTACGTGGAAATGTTGGAAGATATTTTAGTGAATTATCTAGAAAATAATTTGGATAAACACATGACACGTCTCGAAAGTCTCAAAAGCATTCTTTTCATCTGCTTTAATCCCAACTCATGACTGACCTGCTAAAAGTCCGGACTTGAATCCGATAGAAAATCTTTGAGGAATCATGTCAAGAGATGTTTATAGCAACGGAAAGCAATACAACACAGTGAGTGAGCTGAAAACGGCAATTCACCAGTGCTGGCTAAATATTGAGCTTAGAATATTAAAACATATAGAGGAGGGATTACTAAATATTAACCATTTATTAATTTATTTTTTACTCTAAATGAAATTAATAATTTTTATATTGTTTTAATTGCGTCTAATTTAAATTTCGCCTAAATTTTACTTTGTTTTCCTATTATATTTTAATTTATCGTTGTTTTTATAATTTAAACATATATATTAATTTAAGTTTGAAGAATGTTATTAATTTGATAAAAAAAAATAGAGTTCTTTTGATTTGAATAATACACCGAAATATTAAATGCGACTATTTAAATTTTGCACAATGTATTAGCGAATATATTGTGAATATAATTAGTGATGTTAGTTATAATTATAATTAGTGATGTTCATGGGATAATGCATTAATGATCTTAAAGCCCCTATTAGATAATCCACACTGATATGGATCGCGGATTGCTGGACAGCGATATAGTTCTACCATGAGTATTCAAATGGATGTTGAGGATGCTATCCTAAACTGACGATTTGAATAGTATCCACAATGGGTTCAGTCTGCGGACTCTACTTGGGTGACGTAACTCTGACGTGTTGCTTTCTGATCTGGGCCCTATTTCACTAAGCTACAAGTTCACAATTACAAGTGTTTTTGCCTGTAAAATTGTGAACTTGTAAATAATTGTGTTTCAGAAAAATACAATTACAAATGTGTGCCTACAAGTGATTTTTACAATTTACAAGTCTACAAGTCATACTTGTACAAGTCGTTATGTTTCACTAAAATACATTTTCACTTGTACACTTGTAGAATTGTAGAAAAAAAGCTTAAGGTCGACGAAGACTCTCAAAAAAATTTTACAAGTTACAAGTGAATGATAAATTGAATTAAAATTTGATTTTTAACTATTTTTTAATAAAAATTACTTCAAATAGACACAAAATCAAACAATTAAATATTAATTAGCATTTATTTATTTATTTTGTTTGTTTTTATTTATTTATTTTTTTAAATATGTGAATATAATAAAACAAACTAAATCACAAACTATATCACAAATTATCGAAAGCGACAACAAATAAACACACGTGCAAGTCAAACATCATCAGGCATAGACACTAGCTCCTCCTCGTTCTGGGTAGGAGTCACTACTGTGTCTGGCAACAATGACACAATAATATCTTATATTATTCCACTCTTCGAATATCTGCTGTGAAAATTATGTATAGGATTCCAAAACAGTGCATGTGGACTCCCGCGTTTATTTTGCCAAAACTTGAATAAAAGTAATTGATGCTTAGGAAAAAGTGAATTTCGTTAAGCCATGATTAAATAAAATGGGGTCAGAATTAGATTTTTAATTTATTTAATAATTGAATTAATAACACTATGCGACAAAATAAAAAAAAAAATAAAATACACCCACCTAATGACATAGTGTAGGTTGTGAGTTTAATTGAGTACAGCTCAAAAATATTTTTTTATATTTCTTGAACCCTCCAAACTTATTTATTTGAAAAAAAACTGTGTTATGGGACCTTATGCACAAATTTATTGATTACACAAACATTTCTGAATCGATGTCGAAAATTAAAACCTTTTAGTCGTGCAAACGTGAAATTAACACATTTTGCGATAAACAATCAAGATCCATCAAAACTTTTGAAAATTTTTGAACTGAAAGTCCATTTGATAAGATGACATACATATGTGAAAAATAAAACGCGACTGTTATACTATTTAAATAATAACTAGGATAATTTTTGCCCGATTTGATCAAACAAAGTGTCAATCTCTTCACAATGCTCTTTCAGAATGTTATCACTTATTTGAAATTTTTTAATTAAATTTTGCAATTAAGAATAGCTAAACTTGAAAAAATGAGAAAAAAATCGTATTTTCCAAGTTTACCCGATCAAAACTCACAACATTTAAGTTTGCACCATATGTTTACGTATACCATTTTAAAGGCTCATCTGTTCCCTTTTCAAAAAACTTTGGATTTTGAAAATAGGTTAAAACATATTTGGGTAATCAATTTTTTTGTGTAAAAAGTTCAAAAATACCATTTTTGTTAAATAAAACAAGTTTGGAGGGTTCGAGAAATATAAAAAAAATATTTTTAAGTTCTACTCAACAAAACTCACAACCTACTCTATGTCATTAGCTGGGTGTGTTTTGACTGTCACACCGTGTAATTTATATGGAATTTTTGAAATGAAGTAAACAATATTTAATCCATTATTAAAGTTGATATATATGTATTTATGTATAAGTGGTTTTTTATATAAGTGATGATCACATAACCAAAAAAATATGATTTCAATAATTAAGGTTGCTCATTGCTTTTAATGTTTTGTTGTTGTATCAGCTGTTTTTTCTGCTTTGATAGTGTTTAGTTTAGTGATTAGTGTTTTATAGTATTTAGCACTTAACTTAAAAGTCGTAAAAATGTAACGTACGTATGTTTGTGATGTTATAGAAAGGTTACGAACGTGACGTCTGTCAACAAAGAATGTAAATAAAAACGAAACAAAACGAAACGCTGTTGTTCTTCAAAGGGATTTGTTTAACATTTTTTTGTGATTATTGTGCAGAAAATTATTGAAACGGATTTCTAATAGATTTGAACGCCTCAACATACACAACTCAAGGTAAAGATCTTATTTATCATAAAAAATCACAAATTAAGTCATAATATTCAATATGCAGTCAGCTGGTCCGTACAGTGATAAGTGTTGGTAGTTACTTGAAAGTTAAAAAGTACCAAGTAGGCTTTTATATTAAACAGAAATTTTATTAAGCAGCCTGAAAAACATTTTACTGATTATGAGATACTTGGAGTATCGTCATTCTCCTAAGCATTTATAATTTTTATTCAAAATATATTCTTTTGTTTTAGACTAAACTAATGTGACGACAAAAAGGATCAAAATAATATAAACTGTAATATGTAATTGATTACTCCAGCAATGTTTAAATCTTCAAATTGTGCATAAATGATATTAAAATGAAATTTATGAAAAACGCAAAGTATTTTTCTATGTATATTTAAGTAAATGATCAATATTTTATTGGAATAATCATAATTAAATTAAAGGTAATAATAGCAAGTATTCTCTTAAAAGTTTTAAAGTCCTTCGCAAACGTAATCGAGTGCTTTAAATTAAACAGCAAACTTTGAAGAAGAAAGAAAAATATTATTATTATGAAAAGTTACTTCAAGAATGCATTAGTTACGCTGATATTAATATAAGCTCACTCAATTACCTGCGAACGCACCGTCAACCGTTTCCACAGTTACTGAAGCGGAATTAAAAAAAAAATCTGGCCTAACTGTAAACTTCTTATTGTCGTTTTATGTAAAAAAAAACTTTTGCAGACTTTTCATTGTTTATGTTATTAAGTCTCTCCAGTTTGCACTTGTGTAATGCTTGACGGCCGTGTTTTGTGGATGTAGAAGTGATAAGGAAGTGTAAGATGGTGTATGTGTTATTGTTCTTTTTCTTTCTGTTCTTGTTGTAGTTATTGTGCAGTCAAACAGATTCTGGAAAGCCATTGTTTTAATTCATAATTTATTTAAATGAATTTAATTCCATTTGTTTTTTCTATTTCCTTTTGCCTATGCACATAAGCATGTTTATAAATCACAGAGAGGAAATCTGCCTACATATGCACAATCATAATTGAATTATATTCAATATTAACACTCATAGAGATACAACCAAAAGTCTACTTCTATTTCCGTTTTTCCTAGGACTTTATATACGTTGGGAAAATTTAATTGAGAAATGTTGTACAATTTTCTTACTGAACTTGAACGCACAGAACATGCATCGTCACCGAGAAATGTGTCGAAATAGATTTTAAACAAAATAGTATTATGGTTATCCGTGTGACTAAAAAATATCAACCAGATATTGTTAATAAAATACGACACATAAACGTGCACAATTTAGTTAGGCTTCAGAACATTGCACTCAACCGTGAGACCAGTAGCGTGAGGAGGCGGAGATAAAAATACATCAGCATCAGGAAATATCTGTATGTAGCAGGAAAAGTGAAGACGAAAATTCAACGCAACCCGCGACAAGGACTGTAACATTGTTAAAAACCTATTTTTTTATTTTGTTACTTTATGTTTTATTTTTGACGATCAGCACTATGAATATGCGATATAGAAATGACAAATGTGGTGTTGTTTTCTTTAGGGGAATGTAGCCACGCTAGTCCAATATCTTACGAGCCAGGTGAATTGGGTGACAAAAAGCTTTTCAAATATTTTTCAGAATATTCTCTAAACTTTGTTTTAAACGACAATTCATACAGTAATCCTTCGATATACGTCGCCTCGATTAACGTTGTTTCGATTTACGTCGTCAAATTTTTTGTTCCCTCTAACTTCAATTTGCGTCGTCAATCGAATTACGTTACCTTTTTTTGCAACCAACTGCGACGTAAATCGAGGGATTACTGGAACATTTTTAAGTTCCTTGTTAAAAACATACTATTTTGTCGTATGAGCAATATGAAATTCGATTTACGTCGTTTCGATTTACGTCGCCTTTTTTTAGAACCAACTGCGACGTAAATCGAGGGATTACTGTACTTGGTGCTATAATAATTCCCCATAACATATCGCCATAGCATATCGCCATATTGATTTCAGAAATTAATTTAGTTAATTATCCAGCAAGATAATTAGGCAGTATATGTCACATAGGTTCATTCTAATTTGTTCTAATTTTGCTGAAATGTAACAATTTCAGATGTTAGATGAAATATTTTGGAGGCTACTTGTGTAAAGATGACTAGAAATGACAGACTGACATCTGCATTAAAAGCTTTCATCATTATTTTGTTGTAATCTCGGTTTATTCGACTTCTATTGTAGATATACGTTTACAGAAGACTAGTATATAAATTTGCATAAATCTCTAGGACCATTTTGCTGTCAGCTGGCGACACAAATGCCGAACATACGTTCTGGAATTCCGACTTGTTACATCTAAAGGTCGTGTTCTATTTCAAACAATATTTTTAATGAGCTTGAACCATTTTACTGCCATAATGATATACAGAAGATTATTGATGTTAGTGATTTTTAAGTGACCAAAAATATTTCCACAAATGCAGCATTTCTTTAATAACAATAAGAATAATAACTTAATTACTTAACTTGCTTAACTGGTCATTACAACACTTTAGTCAAAATTGCAACCTAGCTTCTCACACCATTTATGTTGAGTGTGCTAATTTTATTCGTGAGTAGCGAAGTTTAAGTCGACTCCGCACGACATATTTTTGAGAAACTTTTGAAACTTTTGAATGAAAATTTTATTTACTCTCTGACTTTTTGCCAGAAATCTTCTAAGAGGAAGTGATTTTGTTCGACAAACGGCCTCATTTCTAATAATCCAACATACTACCTACTAGAATGAAAGATGACACATCGTATGCCGACATTCTGAGGAGAGTCATGACCAAGTCGTGACCAAAATTCGGGGAACCATCAAGGGTTGGCTACTACTACAGCTCCGGAGCCATTGGAGAGCTCTTGGGAGAACGCGCATCTCTCCGCACTCTAAAGGTTATGAAGGTGATTGAGATCAAGGACATCGATGAGATCAGGGAAAAGGAAGATATATATGAGGGTATACGGAATATTCCAAGTCTAGAGGGTTTCGGTAAGTCCGACGTAGTTGCCCTTAGGAGGGCATATGGTGGGACGCAAACGGCCATAGTGAATCTTAATGCGGACGCTGCAGCTATCATCCTGAAATAGGGTAGGATAAGGATCGGCTATATGATACGTAGGATCCATGAAACGAATTTGGGCATATGGCCCGTCAGTCCAGGAGTAAGGTTGACTGCTCGGGAACATGCCGTAAGTGTGGACAGGAAGGACATATTGCTAGGAATTGCAAAGGGGAACCTTTTTGCATGTTCTGCAAAGTAGACAACCCGAAACTCGCCAATTATATCGCGGGGAGTGAAAAGTGACCGCAGTTTCTGAGCGCTCTTAATACGCGTTCAAGGAGATGAGGATAATACAAATTAAACTGAATCATTGCGAATCAGCCCAGGATCTATTGGTCCAGAGGGTAAAGAAGGAGGATATCGATGTGGCAATCATAAGCGAACCGTATAGGCTACCGGAGAATAATACTTGGATCACGGACGGATGTACTACTGCGGCTATATGGATTTGTGGTTCATTACCCTTCCAACAAATCTATGAGCATGACACTGGTTTCGTATGACCAGGATAAAGGGAGTTTTCATCTATAGCAGTTATGCGCCCGAGGTGGTTAATGGACGAGTCCAATATATACTGGAGAGGCTGGCGTCACATGAACTTTTGAACACCCCCGCTATTGTTGGGGGGACTTTAACGCCTGGGCGAATGGGGTAGTAGATATACTAACGCCCAGGGTCGCTGCCTCTTGGAATCGTTTGCTTCACTTCCGTTAGCGCTGATGAATGACGGAAGAGGAAGCATATTTAGAAGGGCTGGATCGTGTGCGATAATACCTTTGTGGTTTGTGAGCGATGGCCACGTTTTGCGGGCCGCGTGGAAACTCACTGAGGACTGAGGAGACAGATTGCCGAAGTTTACGGGACCTAAATGGTCCCGATTTGACGAGGAGACATATAAATTGATGTTGTTGTCTTTGTATACGGCTGGCAGCATGGTCGAGGAAATGATGAGGGGCGCATGCAAAGTGCTCAACACAGGGGGACGTTCCCCCTGCTACTGGAGGAATGACGAGATTCGAAATCTGCGGTGGGCATGCTTTAGGATGAGAAAAACTACCCAGCGTACGAAAGGTAGACCGACAGCCGAACGGGCTGCATACGAGGATCTAAGGCATCAACTTAGAAGAGCCATAAAAAGGAGCAAGAAACTATCTTTTCAGCGGATATGCCAGGAAGCTGACATCAATCATTTTGGGAAGGCGTACCGAGTCGTCTGCAGCAAAAGCGGAGCTCGGGAAAAGCCTAAACTAGGTTGTCCAATTTATTAGTACATTATTCCCATGGCCATGTAGGAGGCCGGAGGCGGCTCATACCGTACACAAGGAAACAGGAAAGGAGGTACTTCAAGCATGCGCTAGAATAGGAGATAGAAAAATACCAGGACCAGATGGATTTCCAAACGGAGCACTTAAGGTGGCTATCCGACATAGGCGGATATGTTCACCAATGTGTTTTGTCGACGGTATTTTTCCACGTAGATGGAAGGAGCAGAAATTTGTTTTCATTCCAAAACCATTTAGGAAGGTACGGGCCACTGTTGACACGATAAGGTGGGTGGTCGACATCGCAAGAGGCACAATAGAGTGCGAAAGATAGAGATTGGGCACCAAGTAATACCGCGCGGTTGACACACTTGACGTTAGGAATGCGTTTAATTTCGCGAATTGGGGGCGGATTATGAGAGGCATTTTCAACATAGCTACGCCTCCATACTTAATGGAGATTCTGAATGATTACTTTCAAGACAGGAAGGTAATATACCTAACGGATGATGGAGAAAAGGAATACGTAGTGACGGCGGGTATCCCGCAGGACTCTGTACTTGGGCCACTACTGTGGAACATTATGTACGATAGTGTACTCCAACTGCAATTGCCAAACGGAACTACAATTTTGGGCTTTGCAGATGACATTACAATAGTCTTGGTCCCTAAGACGGTAAATGAAATAGAGGAGAAGACGAACATAGCGATTTGAAAAGTTGGAGCATGGCTTGATGAGGCAGGTTTGACACTTTCTGCACATAAAACGGAGGCCGTCGTGATAAGTGGCCGGAAGGTAGTTGAGAAGATGGAAGTGACAGTTGGAGGCACTAAGATTGAATTGAAGTAAGCCATAAAATACTTAGGAGTGATTATCGACGACAGGTTGAACTTCAAAGAGCACGTGAAATTCTTCGGCAAAAAGGCATTTGTAACCCAGGGAGCACTGACGAGGATGATGCCAAATATTGGAGGACCCATTTAGGAGGACATTGATATCGATGGTTATAACGTCGATAATGTTATATACTTGCCCAATATGGTCGAGAGCACTCTCCGTAGGGACGACACGGAGGATGTATTCGGTGTATTGTTTAAGCGCGATTAGACAGATAAGTGGCTTCAGGACATTGCCTGATGAAACGGTACAAAGACAAGACCAATAGACATATTGGCGGATGAGATGGGGCGGGTATTCTTTCGCCGTTTCGAGTATACAGGACAAACAGCAGCTATAAAAGAGGAGGAACGATGGACTTCCATGCGCAAATGGCAGTCACGAGGGAAGATGGACATTTCGCCTTATCCCTGATATAACCCCTTGGATGGAGAACAAATATTGCGAGCTGAACTACGTGACTCAGTTCCTAACTGGACATGGACGCTTCAGGTAGTACCTGCACAGATTTGGACATGATAATTACCCTATATGCCCAAACTGTGTAGATGAGGAGGAAGATGCGGAGATATTCTAACATGCTGCCCCCAGATTTAGATGGCCCGCGGAAACGATTTTTGGACCAAATCGGCTTATGGAAGAGGTATTGAATTCTAGGATTCTATGCAGCCAATACAGCCAGAGAATGGCTGAAGTTATGGGACTCCGAATGTTGGAGGAACGAAGGCGAAATTTGATTTAGTGCGATAAAGCTTTAAAGCTAACCAAACCTCCGCGAAGTAATACCTTACGGCAGGCTCGCGGAGGGAGATTCGTTGAAGAATATAAGGGGTGGGTTTAGTACGTAGGCATCTGTGATGGTAAATCGTGCACTCTTTTGTTGGAACAAAAGTGTCTTTCGAAGATTCCATCTCCGGCCCAAGACAAAAAAAACTGCATACTAGACTATGGCGTCTTCGATTGATAATATTAAGGCATTTACAAAATTCAAAGAGCAATTTCTGATATCTATAAAGCAAAGTTATAATGATTACTTAGTGAGTATGCTTAGTCTATTTAACTACAGTCTATTCCCAGCTAGTGTTCTTAGATAATGCTTTTACGTAGTGGTAAATCCTTTCCTAGTAGTTATGAATGAAGAATTGCAGCAGCTGAGCATTGATCTAAGAGTTTGTTTTGAATAGATTTGAGGACATATTTCGCTGTCTGTCAGTGATCGCTATGTGCAAGTGCTGCACTCTATAATATTTCAGTAGTGCAGTCAGATCGTTAAGTTTTAATTCATACCTAAAAAAGTACAATTGCGACATGGCATGTAGAATGCTTTTTTCAACTAGCCTTTTTTTACATAAACCTTTAACCTTGAGGTCAAATGTAATAAAATCTTTATTTTGTTTATAACCAATATTTCGTTACTCTCCTGCGAGAGATAATATTTTCTGGTTTTAAGAACAGGAACGAATATTTCCAAACAAACCTCTTGTGAAGTGGTTACTCGTTATATTTAAACAAGTAGTAAATTTTAAATTATTACAGATTAAATTCCTACAGTTCAGTTAATTCGATATAATTTCTTAATTGTTTCATTATTAATTACTATGGAGTAAATTTGTAACAAATTTTTCTGTACCCAGCGTTTTTAATTTTATTTTTGTAATTTGTGGACTAAACACAGCACAATTTCAGAGGTATATGTTCAGCCTGTTGACATTTTAGCACGACAAAAATTACTTTGTGGTTCTTTAAAGCCTAACAGCAGGACAATGCGATAAAAAAGACTGTCACCGTTAAATATTTTAGAAAATAACTGTTGTGGTTTGTGGTCTTGTGCGTGCTTGTAAAGGTTGTCGTTCGAATTTGAAGCATAAATCCTCAAATGCTACCCAGGTATAATTGAAACAACAGGTCAAAGGAAATTATTTTGTTTTCGAGGGGTGGATATAAACCAGCAATTATGTACATTGTTTTTTTTGGCTTTCCATTTTTGCCTTTCTTCTTTGATGTATGGCCTTACAGCTCCAATCATAAAACCAATGACAGTGGATAACTTTTTTTTTCCTTTAAAGAATCTCATCGACTGTAGTGCGAACATAAAATGGTGTGTAGGAATATATTTGCAAACATTAGTAACAAAATAAACTTCGAGCCGGTAAAACAGCTCCTGTAGTCATTCATAATTTCGTTTAAATTTTATAGTTGTTTTAAATACTTTAAGATTAATTTATAAATATAAGAGCTACAAATCAAAATCATTAAAGTATTTCGATATTTAAAAATATTTTTGAGATTTTTATTTGCCGAAACTATAAACTCTCTCAATTACATTCACAATATACATTCACAAATATTTTAATTTTGATAATCAATTGATAGATAATATTAATAACAGATATCCACCTTTATTGCATAAATCGCAATAAACGCCATTATTGAGCTCAATATTTTATAAAAAGTTTCATTTAATAATTGCGCAATAAATATTCAAATTGTTATAATATTGAGTGAAACCTAAAATGCATTACTGTCATAAGTATGTTCAGTGAGAACGTTACAACTTATGGGAACAGTTGACAACTCAAATGTCAACAACGACAAAAAAAACAATGTTGTTGAAATAATCAGCTTTTTTGTTCACCAGCTGTCAAATGAATATTAAATAAGCAGCTGGACTGCGTATATTATTATGCCTGAACACTTAAAATATTGTACTCAATTAAATAAATATTAACTCAATAAAAGCGCTTATCTGAACATAGTATAATATTGTTTTAATATTGGTATCATAATTTTGTTTTTATGCTCTTCCAACGGAGATATAGAAAGTTGTTGATCAAAAGCAATATTAACTTTGATCTCTTAAATCACACCTTGTTTACCACAAAATAAAAAATTCATATTTTTTTCGCGCATTGTAAAATTAATCCAACTTTTTATTCCTTCTAAAGTGAAGAAATAAAAGTTTTATATTCATAAAAACAATTATATCAATTGCTAAATTGAATATCATTAGAACATTTAAAGCACAAAGATCTCAACTCACCAACTCATTCAATATTAACTTAAGCAGATTGAATAGCCCTTGTCAACCTTTTCAAAAGGCCTTGGCCATCCAACATTCAACATTCAATTGTTTATTCAGTCTGTCTGGCCAAATCACCTTGGACAACCATACACAACGTTGTGTGTTTGTCGAATGGACTCGGGAGTAGTTGGAAACTGATCCTAATTTTCATCGACAAATCATGTTTAGCGATGAGTTCTATTTTTAGACGAATGAGTGAGTGAGCAAACAAAATTGTAGAATTTGAGACGATACCAATCTACATGAGATCCAAAAGCATCAAATGCATTCCCAAAAAGTCTCTGTATGGACTGGTAGCATCATCACTCCATATTTCTTTGTGGACGATAATGGCCACTGCATTTGTCGTGAATTGGATGATCTGGGTGCTAGCACCATTCAAGTCAAATAGGACTGCTCTACGTGCCACACTGCTGAAACTACATTGGATATTCTGCATGAACGATTTGAGGGGCATTTTCATCTTACTTGGGTGTCAATTATAGCCTATGGACGACAAGGCACTCCAAGCTCAATTAAGTGCAAGTTTTACAAATTCACGAGACGTTAGTTCACACTCCCAGACCAGTCTATCACTCTTTCTGGAACTAAAATGCAAGAGAGGTTTTCAACTGCAGATGATTTTATCGTCACTTTAAAGCTATTTCCAATCACTTTGTAAGTAAATTGTTAATGAGCATATTCCATATGAGCATATTCCATAGCAACATCGAAACATCAATGCCGTCACTGGCTGACTAACGCTCCATCATATATACCTTTAAGTTTATTTATAAGTTTCACTGGCAAAATCACATTTCATTTGCTTATTCACAGCTTCAATTGCAACTGGCCTGTAAGGTTTCTTTACATTGGCATATAGTATGAAATTTTATTCAATTTTAATTTCTCTCTTAATGTTATTCTTTCATGAATTCAAAGCAAATAATATAACTGTTGTCATTTGTAGTTTACGTAAAGTATAAAAGCGAACATAGAAGTGGCGGGTGGAAGAACCCTGTCCTTAGTTGTAAAATACAAAAATAAGGATAAATTACCCTACAGACCATTACTTTATGGAAGCAATTACTCGGAGATAACTAATAAATAAAATTTTATTTATTGGTCGCACGACGTTAAAAATAATATATTTCATATCGTTTTGTAAATTCCTGTTTTGTAAATGTTTTTTTGCATTTATTTAATCACTTACACACAAATAACCTCGTTTGTAATATTTTACTTAAAATAATAGAGATTAGTATTATTAAAGAGAATATGTAGTTCGTTTTTTATTACGGCGGATATGCCAGGAAGCTGACATCAATCATTTTGGGAAGGCGTACCGAGTCGTCTGCAGCAAAAGCGGAGCTCGGGAAAAGCCTAAACTAGGTTGTCCAATTTATTAGTACATTATTCCCATGGCCATGTAGGAGGCCGGAGGCGGCTCATACCGTACACGAGGAAACAGGAAAGGAGGTACTTCAAGCATGCGCTAGAATAGGAGATAGAAAAATACCAGGACCAGATGGATTTCCAAACGGAGCACTTAAGGTGGCTATCCGACATAGGCGGATATGTTCGCCAATGTGTTTTGTCGACGGTATTTTTCCACGTAGATGGAAGGAGCAGAAATTTGTTTTCATTCCAAAACCATTTAGGAAGGTACGGGCCACTGTTGACACGATAAGGTGGGTGGTCGACATCGCAAGAGGCACAATAGAGTGCGAAAGATAGAGATTGGGCACCAAGTAATACCACGCGGTTGACACACTTGACGTTAGGAATGCGTTTAATTTCGCGAATTGGGGGCGGATTATGAGAGGCATTTTCAACATAGCTACGCCTCCATACTTAATGGAGATTCTGAATGATTACTTTCAAGACAGGAAGGTAATATACCTAACGGATGATGGAGAAAAGGAATACGTAGTGACGGCGGGTATCCCGCAGGACTCTGTACTTGGGCCACTACTGTGGAACATTATGTACGATAGTGTACTCCAACTGCAATTGCCAAACGGAACTACAATTTTGGGCTTTGCAGATGACATTACAATAGTCTTGGTCCCTAAGACGGTAAATGAAATAGAGGAGAAGACGAACATAGCGATTTGAAAAGTTGGAGCATGGCTTGATGAGGCAGGTTTGACACTTTCTGCACATAAAACGGAGGCCGTCGTGATAAGTGGCCGGAAGGTAGTTGAGAAGATGGAAGTGACAGTTGGAGGCACTAAGATTGAATTGAAGTAAGCCATAAAATACTTAGGAGTGATTATCGACGACAGGTTGAACTTCAAAGAGCACGTGAAATTCTTCGGCAAAAAGGCATTTGTAACCCAGGGAGCACTGACGAGGATGATGCCAAATATTGGAGGACCCATTTAGGAGGACATTGATATCGATGGTTATAACGTCGATAATGTTATATACTTGCCCAATATGGTCGAGAGCACTCTCCGTAGGGACGACACGGAGGATGTATTCGGTGTATTGTTTAAGCGCGATTAGACAGATAAGTGGCTTCAGGACATTGCCTGATGAAACGGTACAAAGACAAGACCAATAGACATATTGGCGGATGAGATGGGGCGGGTATTCTTTCGCCGTTTCGAGTATACAGGACAAACAGCGGCTATAAAAGAGGAGGAACGATGGACTTCCATGCACAAATGGCAGTCACGAGGGAAGATGGACATTTCGCCTTATCCCTGATATAACCCCTTGGATGGAGAACAAATATTGCGAGCTGAACTACGTGACTCAGTTCCTAACTGGACATGGACGCTTCAGGTAGTACCTGCACAGATTTGGACATGATAATTACCCTATATGCCCAAACTGTGTAGATGAGGAGGAAGATGCGGAGATATTCTAACATGCTGCCCCCAGATTTAGATGGCCCGCGGAAACGATTTTTGGACCAAATCGGCTTATGGAAGAGGTATTGAATTCTAGGATTCTATGCAGCCAATACAGCCAGAGAATGGCTGAAGTTATGGGACTCCGAATGTTGGAGGAACGAAGGCGAAATTTGATTTAGTGCGATAAAGCTTTAAAGCTAACCAAACCTCCGCGAAGTAATACCTTACGGCAGGCTCGCGGAGGGAGATTCGTTGAAGAATATAAGGGGTGGGTTTAGTACGTAGGCATCTGTGATGGTAAATCGTGCACTCTTTTGTTGGAACAAAAGTGTCTTTCGAAGATTCCATCTCCGGCCCAAGACAAAAAAACTGCATACTAGACTATGGCGTCTTCGATTGATAATATTAAGGCATTTACAAAATTCAAAGAGCAATTTCTGATATCTATAAAGCAAAGTTATAATGATTACTTAGTGAGTATGCTTAGTCTATTTAACTACAGTCTATTCCCAGCTAGTGTTCTTAGATAATGCTTTTACGTAGTGGTAAATCCTTTCCTAGTAGTTATGAATGAAGAATTGCAGCAGCTGAGCATTGATCTAAGAGTTTGTTTTGAATAGATTTGAGGACATATTTCGCTGTCTGTCAGTGATCGCTATGTGCAAGTGCTGCACTCTATAATATTTCAGTAGTGCAGTCAGATCGTTAAGTTTTAATTCATACCTAAAAAAGTACAATTGCGACATGGCATGTAGAATGCTTTTTTCAACTAGCCTTTTTTTACATAAACCTTTAACCTTGAGGTCAAATGTAATAAAATCTTTATTTTGTTTATAACCAATATTTCGTTACTCTCCTGCGAGAGATAATATTTTCTGGTTTTAAGAACAGGAACGAATATTTCCAAACAAACCTCTTGTGAAGTGGTTACTCGTTATATTTAAACAAGTAGTAAATTTTAAATTATTACAGATTAAATTCCTACAGTTCAGTTAATTCGATATAATTTCTTAATTGTTTCATTATTAATTACTATGGAGTAAATTTGTAACAAATTTTTCTGTACCCAGCGTTTTTAATTTTATTTTTGTAATTTGTGGACTAAACACAGCACAATTTCAGAGGTATATGTTCAGCCTGTTGACATTTTAGCACGACAAAAATTACTTTGTGGTTCTTTAAAGCCTAACAGCAGGACAATGCGATAAAAAAGACTGTCACCGTTAAATATTTTAGAAAATAACTGTTGTGGTTTATGGTCTTGTGCGTGCTTGTAAAGGTTGTCGTTCGAATTTGAAGCATAAATCCTCAAATGCTACCCAGGTATAATTGAAACAACAGGTCAAAGGAAATTATTTTGTTTTCGAGGGGTGGATATAAACCAGCAATTATGTACATTGTTTTTTTTGGCTTTCCATTTTTGCCTTTCTCTTTGATGTATGGCCTTACAGCTCCAATCATAAAACCAACGACAGTGGATAACTTTTTTTTTCCTTTAAAGAATCTCATCGACTGTAGTGCGAACATAAAATGGTGTGTAGGAATATATTTGCAAACATTAGTAACAAAATAAACTTCGAGCCGGTAAAACAGCTCCTGTAGTCATTCATAATTTCGTTTAAATTTTATAGTTGTTTTAAATACTTTAAGATTAATTTATAAATATAAGAGCTACATATCAAAATCATTAAAGTATTTCGATATTTAAAAATATTTTTGAGATTTTTATTTGCCGAAACTATAAACTCTCTCAATTACATTCACAATATACATTCACAAATATTTTAATTTTGATAATCAATTGATAGATAATATTAATAACAGATATCCACCTTTATTGCATAAATCGCAATAAACGCCATTATTGAGCTCAATATTTTATAAAAAGTTTCATTTAATAATTGCGCAATAAATATTCAAATTGTTATAATATTGAGTGAAACCTAAAATGCATTACTGTCATAAGTATGTTCAGTGAGAACGTTACAACTTATGGGAACAGTTGACAACTCAAATGTCAACAACGACAAAAAAACAATGTTGTTGAAATAATCAGCTTTTTTGTTCACCAGCTGTCAAATGAATATTAAATAAGCAGCTGGACTGCGTATATTATTATGCCTGAACACTTAAAATATTGTACTCAATTAAATAAATATTAACTCAATAAAAGCGCTTATCTGAACATAGTATAATATTGTTTTAATATTGGTATCATAATTTTGTTTTTATGCTCTTCCAACGGAGATATAGAAAGTTGTTGATCAAAAGCAATATTAACTTTGATCTCTTAAATCACACCTTGTTTACCACAAAATAAAAAATTCATATTTTTTTCGCGCATTGTAAAATTAATCCAACTTTTTATTCCTTCTAAAGTGAAGAAATAAAAGTTTTATATTCATAAAAACAATTATATCAATTGCTAAATTGAATATCATTAGAACATTTAAAGCACAAAGATCTCAACTCACCAACTCATTCAATATTAACTTAAGCAGATTGAATAGCCCTTGTCAACCTTTTCAAAAGGCCTTGGCCATCCAACATTCAACATTCAATTGTTTATTCAGTCTGTCTGGCCAAATCACCTTGGACAACCATACACAACGTTGTGTGTTTGTCGAATGGACTCGGGAGTAGTTGGAAACTGATCCTAATTTTCATCGACAAATCATGTTTAGCGATGAGTTCTATTTTTAGACGAATGAGTGAGTGAGCAAACAAAATTGTAGAATTTGAGACGATACCAATCTACATGAGATCCAAAAGCATCAAATGCATTCCCAAAAAGTCTCTGTATGGACTGGTAGCATCATCACTCCATATTTCTTTGTGGACGATAATGGCCACTGCATTTGTCGTGAATTGGATGATCTGGGTGCTAGCACCATTCAAGTCAAATAGGACTGCTCTACGTGCCACACTGCTGAAACTACATTGGATATTCTGCATGAACGATTTGAGGGGCATTTTCATCTTACTTGGGTGTCAATTATAGCCTATGGACGACAAGGCACTCCACGCTCAATTAAGTGCAAGTTTTACAAATTCACGAGACGTTAGTTCACACTCCCAGACCAGTCTATCACTCTTTCTGGAACTAAAATGCATGAGAGGTTTTCAACTGCAGATGATTTTATCGTCACTTTAAAGCTATTTCCAATCACTTTGTAAGTAAATTGTTAATGAGCATATTCCATATGAGCATATTCCATAGCAACATCGAAACATCAATGCCGTCACTGGCTGACTAACGCTCCATCATATATACCTTTAAGTTTATTTATAAGTTTCACTGGCAAAATCACATTTCATTTGCTTATTCACAGCTTCAATTGCAACTGGCCTGTAAGGTTTCTTTACATTGGCATATAGTATGAAATTTTATTCAATTTTAATTTCTCTCTTAATGTTATTCTTTCATGAATTCAAAGCAAATAATATAACTGTTGTCATTTGTAGTTTACGTAAAGTATAAAAGCGAACATAGAAGTGGCGGGTGGAAGAACCCTGTCCTTAGTTGTAAAATACAAAAATAAGGATAAATTACCCTACAGACCATTACTTTATGGAAGCAATTACTCGGAGATAACTAATAAATAAAATTTTATTTATTGGTCGCACGACGTTAAAAATAATATATTTCATATCGTTTTGTAAATTCCTGTTTTGTAAATGTTTTTTTGCATTTATTTAATCACTTACACACAAATAACCTCGTTTGTAATATTTTACTTAAAATAATAGAGATTAGTATTATTAAAGAGAATATGTAGTTCGTTTTTTATTACGGCGACTAAAAAATATATTTATTCTATATATACATACATACATATATACATAATTGGTCATTACAACCCTTCAGTCAGGATTGCGACCTAGTTTCTCACACCAATTATGTTGTGTGTGTTAATTTTATAAATGAGTGATGGGACCTACAGTTTAAAGTCGACTCCGAAACTTTTCATGACAATATTATTTACTCTCAAAGTTTTAGCCAGAAATCTGCTGAGAGAAAGTCGCCGAAGAAATACTTTTTGTATTTTGTTTTGATGTCTGGCCTGGGGCTCGAATCCTGGCTTTACGTCTAATAAGCCAACACACTACCTACTAGACTACGGCGACTTATTTTATATATCCTTACCACATTTTCAGGATCAATTATCTTATAGTTACTTGATTTTATTTCAACTGATAATGACACAAAAGACTTTTTAAGAAGAAATTGTTTGTATTCGCCAGGTTTGTTTCCTCTAATTTATTAATCGTAGTTAAAATACTATTCTATTCTTCTAAATATGGTAGAAGAAACATAATAGAAACTTATACACATACTTACATTATTCATATCATTGTACGATTTTTCTTCACAAAAAAACTAAATAAGATATCGTGACATGTTGACACGATATGTGGTTTTAACAGAGTTTTACGATATACCACACATCTAGAGTTGTGTTTAATTAATTTCATTTTTCGCTTACCTGGGATGTTTATGACGAAAACCCGAGATTTTTCTCATATAACAAAAAATATACCGAGTAAAATTGGAGCTGCTAAATTAAGGTTTCTTTAAAAATTCACTTAAAAGAGTAGAATTTGTTATTTGAGAAGAACATAATCGCCGCAATACGTATGGTCTAAATGTTATAAAGAAAGATAACTTGCTTGAAATTGTTTTCGGTCTAAATTATGCCATACACTTAGCCGTAGTTGAGGTAAAAAAAAACAAAAGAATTAACAATAAGGATGTCTTGATTGATGATTGATGTAACATTTGAAATCAATGCTATGATTGAAAGTTTATTCTTTTAATTAAGTTAATAAAATGCCCTTATTGAATACGAAAACATTTATAACCAAAATTAAAATAAAAAAGTAATCAAAACAGCAAAAAGTAGCCAAAATGCTTTTCTTTTGTAGATAATTGTTTAAAATAAGTTCAAGTTTGTATATAAACAAGTTGTATATTCACACTCACCGCACCGTGAGGAAGAAAACACCACAATTTCTTATAGTAAAATTGAAAATTGTTTGTCTTGAAAATTCTATTTGTTTCATGATGAAAAAATAACCCAATAATGCCTTAACATTCGCATGTAACATATCTCGGCATTTATCTTGAAGGATACAAGCAAAAACTAGCATGAATTGAAACGATTTTTCGTTAAATGAATGATTTTCGTTATTTATTTTATAAAACAAGAACTTTATATTCCTTTAAATAAAAGTTTGTTAATTTATTATAAAAAGTTAATGTACAAATTAAAAAAAAAAATTTTGGAAAACTTTACTCAATTGTATTTAAGGCTTTTATCGCCTTAATAAGCAAACAAATGCAACGAAAAGAACATAAATTAAATATAATTCAGTTTTTTTGCTTTTCGGCTTTTGAAAAATACACTCGAAATTTTTTTTCAAGACTTATTCGATGTTGTGAAAGTTAGTTAGTTTTAACTGAATTGTTCCTCAAGGTGGGCATGTAAAATATTAAGAACAATAAAAGTATTGATCGAATCAGGCAAGTAGAAGTAGAAAGAAAACAAATGAAAAAACAAACAAACGAAAAAAAGCAAATAAATATAATGAGGGAAAAGCAATATTAAAGAGTATCCTTAGAATTATAATGCGCTTTATTAATTCCAGTTAAAATCAGTTAAAAAACGAACATAAACATGGTATGTGTGAAAGGATGAAATAATTCCAATTGCAAGGTTTGGCTGTAAGCACAAACGCCAAATCCATCCGCCATCCGCACAATCCACCACTAACTTAACTTACATTGCACAAATATAACAATAACAATAAAAAACAGGAAGCATAATTAATGGAAACCAAAGCAGAATTATATCAGAGAGTTTTAAAAGTTTAAAATTGAAGTTAATGAATTCAAATTCAATAAAGCCAATTATTTATATTGCTGCACCAGAGTTAAACTATTCACTGCGGAGCGCAGTTTCGTATAGAAGTAAGGATTTTTATTTTAACTGCAATTACACTCATGAGAGAAAGGCTACACTGGTTAAATTAATACGATTCTGAGTGTCCTTCTCCACTGATTTCTGCCGGTGTGCATCATACGACATATTGGGACCAGTCATATATTTAATATAAGAACTTTTTCTCAAAAGGTCCACTGAGAAAGAAAAATTATAATCATAAAAAATTAAATGAACAAAAATGTGTTCCCGTAATGTTCACAATTCGGAAAATTTTTTAGCAAACACGATTAAAGTTAAATTGAAAACTTCTTCTTTACAAGTTACTCCTAAAATTGATATTACCTCTGATACGCGTTTAGAGAAAATTCAAACAAAAATAAAATATTTGCAGAAGTTCCTACCTCTGGGGCGTTACAGCTTGGGCTACACCTTATATTTAAGACACATAACCTCAAAATGATTCTGAACACGGTAAATTGTTTGCAAGTCATATGCATTCCCTCTTTATTACAGATATATGTATGTACATATATAATAATACTACCGAATTGCCAGTTGCAGTATACCTTCGGTCCCGCTAAGGTATGTGTTTTGTTTAAACATGTTTAAAAAGCTATCTTGTAGTCTATATGTTTTCAATGCTATTTAACGTCCTGAATAAAGGATGGAAAGTGGCAATAGTTAAAATAATTCCTGAGCCTTTCAAGGCAAGGTATGATACCAAAGCGGTATCATACAGGCCCATAAGTCTATTACCAGCGGAGTTAAAACTATTTAAAAAACAAAGTATAAGACCCGTAATCGTTGCTAAAGATTATAGCATGATCAAATGCACAGTTTACGATTTAATTCATTTTGACTAATTTTCAGTGGCGCCATACCAACTTAGAAACCTTCGTTGGCTCATGCGCAACAACTTTGCTTAAGATCAGAACATGATCAAATGCATAGTTTACTATTCTATAAAGGACATACAGACAAACATTCATTTTTATATATATAGAAGAAGATTATATTTTCATCCGCCAAAAAGTGTCAACTTCAAAGGATCATATATAAAACATGACTGTTCGAATATACCCGGCTATAGATAGGAAATATAAATACACATCTTTATAAATATATAAAAGTAATATAACATCCTCTCAATTTTTAGTTATTCAAATTTTTTAAATTTTCGGTTTGGGACTTAAAGTGTTAAAAGGTCATTAAAGGATTAAATAAGTAATATTAATATGAACAAAAGCTGAAGGTAAAATATTAGAACGAAAATGAGGCAGTTTAGATGAGGTAATGGGTAAAAATATTTATTATTTTAAATTTGCATTTGAATAATGTATATTTAAACATTTTCTAATAGATAGACGGACCTTAGTTTTTATTTTAAATTTCATTCAAAGTCAAACGACATTGTTAAGGCTTAAATAGAGATATGGAATAAAATTTAGTCAATAAAGTGCATACAGTTAATAATTTATTGACAATATTTGAGGCTAATACTATGTTCAGATATGCACTTTTATTGAGTTAATATTCGATCAATTGAGTACAATATTTTAAGTGTTCAAGCCTAATAATATAAGTAGTTCAACTGCTTATTCAATATTCATTTGACAGCTGGTAAACAAAACAATTGGTTTTTTCCACATAATTGTTCCTATTTTGTTTTGTTTTTTTGTTTGTCGTTGTTGACATTTGAGTTGTCAAATATGAACAGAAAGTGTTCGGTTAATTGTAATAAGCTCACTAAACACACTTTTGACAGTGCTCCATTTTAAGTTTTACTCAATATTATAACAATTTGCGTATTTATTGCGCAATAATTAATTGAAACTTTGCATGAAATATTGAGCTCAATAATGGCGTTTATTGCGGTTTACGCAATAAAGGTGCATGCCTTATAACAGACTATGTATAAGCTAAGCTGTATAAGATAGTTTGTTAACCACAAATATAGTCAATAAATTACTAATCGTATGAATGATCTTTAATAAAATGAAAAAGAATATCGTCTAGCAGAATTCAATAATTGAATTATTTTATAGAATTTTTATTAATCCATGGTGTTTTCAGATTTCCACTAGACTTCATCCATGCATAAGTAGAATTCTTTTAATTTTTCAAATTCCATTTTTTATCTCTCAAACATTTTGAAATAAAACTTGATTTGTAATATTTCTTAACCTCTATCTTACAAGACTTTTTTCTATAAAAATCAATTCACGAATTTAATATAAATTATCTTGAGACCACCAACAACAGGTTGACAGGAGTTTGTTGGAAAAAATTATTAACTTTAAGTGAACCCCCTGGATTAGTTAAATAAATTTGATCCCACAAGTTTAAACAAAAAAGCCATAAAATTTTTCAATATCCATGAAGCAGATATATCTGTGTATTTGCTTCCATGCCCATATAGGTAGATTACCTGCGTGTGTACACATACTGCTGCACTGCCGAGCAACCACTTTTACTGAACTCTTGAGGATTTATAACTTGGCTTTCGAACATTTTGTAGCAAAAAAAAAATTAATCACTTTAAGGGGGTAAAAAAATACGAATTCAGCAAAACTGAAATGAATGGCGAAGAAGGAAAAGAGTTTAAAAGAACAATGAAACAATGAAAGGAATGTCAAAGATTTTTGCTTATATGTAAGAAAGAAAGTGTGGTATGTGTGCTTAAATATTGTTTTTTAATCTCAATAGAGTTTTAAATACTCGATTACAATATTCGATTACTCGAAATTCGAAAATTAGGAGACAATTTTTGTAAATATTTTGACTTATTTTATAACTTATTTGTTTTTAATTTTCAAACACTATTTAAATAAATATTCAATCTGTGGTCCCAAGCAAAACAGCTTATGACGATTTAAATGAATTTGGATGGTATTGTGTAAACTCAAAATGTAAATGTACGACATTGAAAGAAATAACTAATGAAAAATTTTCAGTCGTATGGTCACTTCAAAAATTCTTGCACTGTATTAATTTTATTTCTCTGGTTTTTACCAACCGTATTGTATATGCTAAAAAAAATTTGTCGTATGATTTCTATTCTCATTTTTAAAATGTGGTTGGAATTCTGAAATATTTTTCTCTAACTTTACGTTTGTAAATGTCACAATGTAAAGTAGCTTCAGCAGACTTGTGACAAAATATCTGATTTAATTCGGAATAGACATTAGTGTGACGGGCAGTTGTGAAAACATGACAAATCATGGGTAAAGGTTTTTTATCCAAAAATTTATGTATAGGCTTAAAGCTAATACATATGCTTTGGTTCTTTTTCAAAACCCGAATAAAGTATGTCTTTTTATGAATTGTGTTGCATTTTAGTATAAAACCAGGAAATATTTTTGAATACCAGATATTGTACCAAGTCTTTATAAAACACAAATATCATTTCCTTTGCGTACGATTGGCCACATTAAGCTTGACAACTTTTTTCACTGACAGTGTGCAGTATTATGGCACTTTATAAATAAACAACTCCTATGCACCTATAGATAAATATGTATATACTAGTGTTACCAAGCAATTACGGCCTTAGTCGAAAATGATACTTCCGCCAAAAAACACCTTTTATGTACAGAAATGTTTTTGAAAAAATGGAGAAAAAGTAGTAGGAACAAAAACTTTACTTTACAAACTAAAAGATATTTATACGGGCAATCCTAACATCAAAAACGACATGAAATGCCTCATTTGTTTTTTAAGCGCTTTTAAATGCAATAGGGCTTCATTCCTACGTGTTTTTATTAATACATAACTATTTAAAAACATTGTTTGAGAAATGGGGATTTCACGTATGTATAAAGTTTAGTTAGTGGCATACGTAACTCAAACTGACATAAGTCGACTTAGGCTGTTATTGCTTGGAACAATATATGTGTGTATATACTATATGTACAACTTCCCAAATCTGTATTTATTGTTCAAGTGTATGTGCTTGTTATTATGACAAATTCTTGGGAGTTGTACTACGAAAATATTTTTTTTCATTTTTTCTTTCGTTTTTTAGGTACATTTACGTTTTATTTCCCTATCACCATTTCTATTGCCATTTTTTTGAACATATTCTTTACTCGCTATCGACTTTTCGATTATTATATTTTACTATTTAATAGCCTTGGTGTTATTCGCTTTGCATGTTATTACACTCACTTCACTATTTTCTATTTTTTCTTTTATTTATTACTTTTTAGAATTAAGTTGATTTTGTGACTTATTTTGAAATATCAGAAATCAGACACATACCTACATATGTACACTAAATAATATAATAATAATTTTTTTTACGCTGTGGAGGAATAAATTTACCTAACAGCACCATAGGGGAAGTCGTCACTATCCCCCGTGTGTGGGGCACTCACCCACTAAATTTCCCCCTCCTCTTTTGGACTCTTTGCGCCCACTCGGGAACTATTGTGGTATTACTTCGAAGTGGAGTATTTGGCCCCTTTATATCCATATCCGCGTCAGGATTGCGCAAAAAAATCCGAGAAGGTGTCTAAACATCCATTCTAATTCTCTCATCCAAGTCAATATTCTTTGATTTCAGTAAGGCCTCAGTGTAACTGGCTATGCTGTTCCAATTCTCCTCGCTGTTTAGAATTACTTCGCAGAAGTTCTCGACAGTACAGACGCCGACTTTGGCCTCAAGATTCCTTCTTTTCAATCTCCATCTCTCACAATGAAAGAATTTATTTAATTTTTAGTAGATTTATAATTTTTGTTGATCTAAAGTAAGTTAATTAACATTGCTGTTAAATAATTTGCTGTCGGACCATTATTTTGTAGAGCACTTGAAAAATGGATAAAGAGGATTTTGCTAGCCAAGCCAACGCTTGGCTTATACGGTGTTCAGATATGCACCTTTATTGCGTAAATCGCAATAAACGCCATTACTTAGCTCAATATTTCATAAAAAGTTTCAGTTAATAATTGCACAATAAATACGCAAATTGTTATAAAATTGTTTAAAACTTAAAAGTGTGCTTAGTGAGCATATTGCAATTAACCGAACACTTTCTGTTGACATTTAACAACTCATTTGACTTACAAATGTATATTGTACTCAATTAACCAAATATTTACTCAATAAAAGTGCATATCTGAACATAGTATTAATGGACACTATTTTGACTATGAAATAGGAAACTCAAATGTTGAAAAATGGTTTGCTAGGTTTAACGCGAAATAAACACCGAGGACAATGCATTCAGTGAAGGCGCCGACGAAAACATTGTAAAAGTTCACAAACTAATTTCGAAAGACTGGAAAGTAAAGTCGATCAAGATAACAGAGACTCTCAACATATCAAGAGAACGTAATAGACATATTGTATATGAATAAATAATTATTCTGAGTACCATTTGAAAACATGCGGGAATATGTGATAATGGGTGAAACATAGCTGCATCATTAACAACAGATTCATATGATCGTCATCTAAATGCACTACACATTGGGAATCGAGTGCAAAACGTGCAAAAACGTAACAGTCGACTAGCGAGGTTATGGCCTCAATATATTGGGATGCTATGCGTAATGTTCATAGAATATCTTGAAAAGCAAAAAACCATCTGTGACTATTATGATAACGTTATGGAAGCGTTTAGCGAATTTTTTTACCTTTTTGTGTTTCATTATTTAGTACCAAATTTGGTTATTGTTCATCCAATTTGTATATGCAACCTGCATCCAAAGGTTCATACATAATTGGTTATCACTTCATTCGGGAAAAGGCATAGATTTTCACACCATTTATGTTGTGTGTGTTAATTTTATACACGAGTGGCGGGAGCTACACTTAAAGTCAATTCCGAACGGCAAATTTGTTAAGAAACTTTTTCGTGGCAATTTGATTTACACCCAGAGTTTTTGTCAAAAATGTACTGAGAGGAAGTCGCCGAAAAAATATTTTTTCACATTTCCTTTCGTTGGAGACGTCTGACCATTCTGTTAGCCGCTGAATTTAATTCGCAAGTGCATTTAATAATTTGTATGTAGTATGAATAGGAATCGACTGCTTTTCCAGAGCTAAGTTAAAGCCGATGTTCAATTACAACTTTAAAATAAAATGGAAATTTTAGGCATCCATTGAAATTAATAAAAGCGATTTATTTAAAATCCTAATTTTTGGATATGAAAACAACTTTTTAGGTGTGATATTAAATAAAAATCCACTTTTCCTAAGCCTTTTTTGTTTATTTTTTTTTTAATTTCTTTTCTTAGTTTCGTATATTTTTCTCATTCTTTGACTACCATTATAAATAGGAATGAACCTATATAATTTTTTTCTCCTTTTTTAATTCGGCTTATAATCGTTTTATTATTTTCCAATTCATTTAACTTTTATTTTCTAACAGCAATCATCGTCTGAATGATTCCATAATAAAAAATTTTCACTACAATTGCCACTGGCGCGGAACTGATTGCCAATGTATGATTTTAAATTAATAGCTGAATAGTTTAATACAGTATTTAACGCTAAAACAAAACCAATATTACGTTCTATAACTTGAAATAAATGAACTTCATCTCATATTTCCAGTGTTTCACTTAATTTTCTTTAATTATTTTCTTATAGAATGAGAAACTCTGAATAAATGTACAGTTTTTAGTTGTTGAGAGTGTTTATCTAAATTTCTATTTATTTCTATATTATTTTTTATTATTCTGTGTTGTATTTTTGGAGGTGCTAATTAGAAATCAATAATCATTCATCATTTCAGCAATTTGGGTTATTCAAGAAAAGAAAAATATGTGATGATTGACGTGACATTTTTTAGAGCAGAATAGAGAATTTGATATCTAGGATTGTAATATGAAGAAGATCATTTCATCATTGATTTTCGAATTAGAAATTAAGAACCTTTAATCCCATTCAAATGAGCTGTCAAAGATGCCTACTGTCCCTTGTTCCACTCAGAAGGGAATGATGACGGTAAAAACAAACTTTGTAATAAAATCAAGTCGTACCACATTATCAGTAAGACTAGGACACTTTATTCATTACGACTGGGCCAAAAGATTTCTGCAATGAATGAAATTCAGGCTTAACTTATTATATTTTTGATATCGTCAGCTTCTTAAAAATAAAACAATTTTTGTCTTCAAATTATATCAGACCTACCTTTGTAGGACCATATCTCACAAAGAAAATAATAGAAGCAGCAGGAGCAAGTCTGTGTGGCTTAGGGGCATATATACGAAAACTATTTACTTCAGACCACTAACACCAGCTAAAATGTTATAAAGTCAGATCGAAAGTGAAGTATAGATGTATGGCTAGAAATTCATTAAGCGAATCATCTACATCGCTAAAGTAAAAAGTATGACTAGCCAAGAAACAACATACATATATATCTGTGGCAATTAATGATAAGTTGACATAAGTGTTTTTTCATTTTATTACATATTCTTATTCTCTTCTTCAAGATCTATCACTCAGCTTAATTTCATGTATAAAATGTTATTATTAATAAAACTATACGCATTTATATTTTTATATTTATATTTACCAAACACAATTTATTTTAGACAAAACAATCAATATCTCTAAACACAAAATTTCGACTTAAGCTATTATTATTTAATACATACATAATTGGTCATTACAACCCTTCAGTCAGGATTACGACCTAGTTTCTCACACCACTTATGTTGTGTGTGTTAATTTTAGACATGAGTGGCGGGACCTACAGTTTAAAGTCGACTCCGAACGACAGATTTTTGAGAAACTTTTCATGGCAATTTTTATTTACTCTCAGAGTTTTTGCCAGAAATCTGCTGAGAGGGAGTCGCCGAAGAAATATTTTTTTTTCATATTTCATTTTTGATGTCTGACCTGGGATACGAACCCGGGCTTTACGAATAGTAAGCCAACACACTACCTACTACACCACGGCGACTTAGCTCGGTTAAGTTTCCCAAATAGCTATTGGAGGTGTTCCGCTTATAAAGTTGGATCCAAAAAGGGGGAAAGGAGCGAAAAACGGGCAAATTGGATGCATTTATATTTAGTACTTAGGGTACTCCAAAAACTGTTGTTTGTTAAACCGGTTGCCGAATAATTTGAAAAATTGCATTTTTTAAGAAACCGGTTTCAAAACCGGTTTCGAAACCGATAAACCGGTTTTTCATTTATTGTTATTTTTAATGCAAAAATTACCCATTAATTTTTTTTTTAATTTAAAGAAAAAATTTTTTTTTTTATTTTAAAGAAAAATTTTCACCATATGTGGTCCCATGGCCACCTTTTTTGTAGAAATACCTCCCAAACGATGCCTGTTAATGCACAGATTACGAGAAAAAAATATTTTTTTTGTAATAGAATTATGGTATTATGTTGTTTTCTTTAACTTTTCACGAGAACGTTTTAAAATTTTGAATTTCAATACAAAACAATTGAAAATCACATTTAAAAATATTTTTCACATCTAAATTGACTCTTATATAAAATTGACCAGAGTTGCATTGATTAACAAATTGCAAAAATACATTTTTTACACAACTTGAGGTATGCACTTTTTCATTGTTACCACAAAATTATTTTAAATAAAAAAATTTTAAATTATTTTTCCCGCTATAAGCGCAAATTTCGGAATTGTCAAGATTTTTAAGAGCTGATAGGGAACTGAAAACCATTTTTCATTTTTTAAACTAATCCAAACTACATAACCCGCGCAACGCTGGGTACAATCTGCTAGTAATATATAAATGCATCGTTTAAGTTTGTAATTTATTATTGCTTTTTGTTAAACCATTTTCAAAACAAAGGAGAATTATTAAAAAAAAACAAATGCAGGTTGATGTAAAATGGGCGCTGTTATTATTAGCAAGAAATGTTGATTTTATCTCTATTTAAACCGAGAAACTGATTGCTTCATAAATTATCACACAATTATACAGATAATTAAATTTTTTTTTCGTTATTAAATTACCTCTATTTGTGCAATATTTTGTGCATCACCTGACAGCTAGGTGAGACGATTAAAATATGACTTGACTTCAAATTCTGAATCAGCAGCCTCAAATTAACTCACAGTAAAAGTTTCAGAATTTTATCTCAACTGTTTCCACTTAATGTCCAAAAGAGTTAAGTATGTTTAATAACATTTTTCCAACAAATAACATATCTAATTTAGGTTCTAACGTGACTGCATGTATACAACTCTTCTCTATATAACTCTTCTGAAGATTTACTTGTTTTTAATTGAAACCCATCTAATTAACACGTTACTATCAAGATGTGTTTACTTATTTTCAATTCTTGAAAATATCTCAATAAAGATTTGAATGCATATTTAAATAGAAATTTCAAAATACTTTTTAGTATTTAAATTACCATTTTATGCTTCCTCTTCATGTTTTGTGTGTGTTTCACATTAAATCTAAATATGTATGTGGTATTGTTAAACAAAAGAATTTTCGTCCAAAATGTTGGACTGCAAGGGACACATATTTCCTATCAGCTGGAAATTATTAAAATTCTGTTGCGTTTACTCTATGCACGTTATCGTAACGACTTGAATAGTTTCTCTTATTCTGTCCCTACAAACGAGAACTGTATTGTAATATTTGGTTTAAGAAAGTACAAAGGATGATACTGTTTATCGCCTGAAATTTTTCAATAGTTTTGAGGCAACACAACTTTTTTTTCGTTTGTTCTTCATTGAAACACACATAATACTGGAACCCATAAGATTGCATGCTTCTACGTATTAAGACAAAATAATTGTGGACATTGCTTTTTAAGACCAAAATACTGAAGTCCTTTCTAACAATAAGTCTACATCAATTTAATTTGGATTGTGTAGACAATGGAAATGAAAGTCTTACGTGAAATATTTTAAAGTTGCGTTTGATCAGCTTTATTTAAAATTCAGAGTCAGGTCGCAATTAAAAATGAAATAAAATATGAATTCAAAAAAATTAACTTCATTTCATATTGTCCTCACTTAGAATGCTATTCAAGAATTTTTTTTCAGGAGACAGTTCCGTTTATGGCAATTGACATACATAATTGGTCTTTACAACCCTTCAGTCAGTATTACGACCTAGCTTCTTACACCACTTATGTTGTTTTTATGTTAATTTTATGCATGGGACCTACAGTTTAAAGTCGACTCCGAACGACAGATATTTGAAAAACTTTTCATGGCAATTTTATTTACTTTCAGAGTTTTTGCCAGAAATCTGCTGAGAGGAAGTCCCGAAAAAATACTTTTTGTAATTTGTTTACAAGTCTGGCCTGGGGCTCGAACCCTGGCTTTACGTCTAATAAGCCAACACACAACCTATTAGACTACGGCGACTTCGTAACTGACGTTGAAGCCAAATGACCATTGTCTGCGTCACTTTTCAACTGTTTCATTTCAAAGTAGCTGCAATGCATTTTTATCAAAGGACTGTGTTTAGTGATAAGCACATTCCAAGTTAAATGACTACGTCAATCAGCAAAATTGACGGGGACAATCCTCAAGCCGTTAGTGAAATACCGCTACAGCCACTAAAGTTTACTGTTCAATGGGGTTTGCAGCACTTATTTCAAGTGATCCTGTTGGTTGTTGGTCGTGCGATTTATCGCCTTTGGATTGTTTTTTGTGGGGCTATGTTAAGCTCTCCATTTATGTCCACAAATCTGTTCCTCTTGAAAGAATATTGGAAACCAATATTCAAGCCACCATTGATACGATTTATTGGAATAAGTACTTAAAAATTGGACTGTTGGAATGGACTATTTAGCACGTAGCGACATATGCTGGAAATCATGTTAAAGTAATAAGTAATATAAAATTTCATGCCAGATTATAGAAAAAATTATTCCAACAATATTTCTGTACTGTATTATAATTTTAAGTGCTCTAGATCTTAAAAAACACCCTATACTTATACATCATTATGCTAAAAGCAGACGTAAAATATAAACTAAAAACTTAGATTTAAATGCTCATTTCAAAAACACGTGAACATGCGTTTGATACAGGTTTACAATGAAATTACAGAATAAATACTCTTATAATAAAGGTTTATACCTTTCAATCCATGACGAATCCTTATCACGTGCAAAGTCAGATGTGAATTCTTTTTAAGTGAATCTAAGTTCCCCTCTTGCAATACGCGATTACTGTAGTACTATTGGTCGGTATCAGAGTATATCCACATACATAACAAGTCATTACAACCCTTTAGTCAGGATTACGACCTAGCTTCTCACAACACTCATGTTGTGTTTATTGATTTTATACATGAGTGGCGGGACTTACAGTTTAAAGTCGACTTCGAAATTTGAGAAACCTTTAATGGCAATTTTATTTACTCTCAGAGTTTTTGCCAGAAATCTGCTGAGAGGAAGTCGCCAAGAATTATTTTTTTTTCATATTTTCGTTTTGATGTCTGACCTGGTGTTTGAACCGTGGCCTTAAGCCAACACACTACCTAATAAACTACAGCGGCAATTGAACGTGCATTAATTTTAAGTTGCTTTCCATACTATTGTACATACTACTCCTGAATGTTGTCCAATACATTGTGAACTATGAATTTTATTGAATATATACATACCTACACATCGTCTGCATTTTCCCATGCTAAATTTCTTTTTGCAAATCGTTACAATATGGATCAAATATTTATCTTTCGACTATTCTGAACAAATTTGGCACTATTGAAATTATTGATTTCATGCTACTCGATATAAAATTTCAGGAAAATTCGGGAGTATCCATAAAATGATATGGAAACATGGTGCGCAACGTTAACAACTCCATTCAGATTTTCACTGATGGCTCCAATTTAATTCGAACTGTGGTTGGTGGTATTTTTCCGCAATCGTAAGACTTAGCTGAAACCATAAGAATTCGGCGGCAATTATACTCGTACATAAAAGTATAAGAAAGTATATTCTCTTACTTTCTGATGGCCATACAATTGTTAAAGCGCTAGGGTTCAGAAGTAATGAACTTCAATGACACTACATTGCTGCCCCGAACATGAGATATCGTATGGCTTTTACCTTATATGGATACCGGGATTTAATGATGTTCCAGCTTACTGTAGTGCGGATGAAATGCAAGCTCATAATTATGGATCCTGCCAACTGGAGTTTGGCGTCCACTGTTGAACGCACTAAAAGTTTGATTATTGAAGTCATTACTGTGTATTGCAACATTGGCACTTATGCAAGCGTTGCAGATGAATTTTGCATGATATATGATTATAAGGTAGAGCAGGCAACTATTCTTTACATATTTGCCAGCACTATTGCACTTGGTGTCTAGTAAACGGATAATGAACTATCAGTGATAGGCATTGGTAGTATAAACCCCTTAAACAGAATATCCGAATGGTTCAGAATGATGCAGCTAATTGATTGGGTTCCAGTCGAAATAGTTTATATTAATATTGTTTTGTTATATGACTAACCCTGAGTCATTTCCGCGGAAATGTTTAGTAAACATTTACCTTTGCGATACATTCAGTAGCTACTCTCAATAATTTGTCTGTTGTGAGCTTCACGTTCATTAAGTATGTGAGAGTAGGGAAAGGTTGGAGATGAAATGTTAGTTTCAGTCGTGTAGGCAGTTTGCTTAATGCGTATATGATTTCAGAGTTCCGCTGATAACCTTTTGTCAGAATATAATGTTCGTGCCACTATGAACCTCCTTCATATGTTTGACTGAACATCTAAAGTTTCAAGCAAGTTTTGCTAGTTTAATTAAATACCAATTTTTTTTCGGAATATTATGGAAATGCAAATGTTAGTTAACATTTTTACCAGAAATATTTCATACATCTTACTCATGGTATAACAGATACCATGCCATTTAAAACTAGTCGAGTCTGTAATTTTTAGTCGAGTATATTATTTTTATTAAGAAATTTGGACAACCTTTGGAAATACTATGTTCAGATATGCACTTTTATTGAGTCAATATTCGGATTGTTGATTACAATATTTTAAGTGTTTAGACATAACAATATACGCAGTTCAGCTGCTTATTCAATATTAATTTGACAGCTGGTAAACAAAACAGCTGGTTGTTTCAACAACATTGTTTTTGTTTTGTTCGTTGTTTTTTTTTTTGTCGTTGTTGATATTTGAGTTGTCAAATATCAATAGAAAGTGTTCGGATTATTGTAATATGCTCACTGAACGTACTTATGACTGTGCTGTATTTCAAGTTTTAATCAATACTATAACAATTTATGAATTTATTCAGCAATAATTATATTTTATATGAAATATTGAGGTCAATAATGCCGTTTATTGCGATTTACTCAATATAAGTGCATGTCTGAATATAGTATTACATTCGGTAGAGTGTGCATAAATACATACATTTTAAGCATTCATACAAAAGCATACAAAAGCATTTGTTATACTCGCACTCCATGAGTGTTCATGTGTGCCTACATTTCAATGATTTTTTTCTGATCATAGAAGAAATAGAAAATGATATTTATTTTCCTAAATTTACAAGAGAAACTACGTTTACAATTTGTTTTTTCTTCCTCTTGTTTAATTTTATTGAAATGAATAGAGATGCCTTTCGAATTTATAGCACAAATGAACTGAAAAGAAATACCATTTGATAAATGCAATTCATGAAAATATTTATGCTCTATTCTGTATTTGTATACTATTGTGTGTTGTATTATAAGGATTAAATTTCTTTTGTTGTTAACAATAACAATGTTAAAATAAAAAAAAAAACATAAAAAGAAAATTGTACACACAACTTCTCAATTACAAATTTTTATATTTTAAAGCATGTTTATTCTGTGCACTGAAATTTATCCTGATATTTAGGATATAAATCTGATATTCCATTGTATTAAAGGTAGTCAACAAACTTTTAGTGGAAGCGTTGCAGTTTTTGTGACTTATAGTACCACACAGAGCCGGCCAAAACATAATTCTTTTAGAATAATCAGATTTATATACAGATATTGGTTACAGATTTTTGGTGACTTCCAATCCAAATTAATAAAGCAATAAAATATGGCACATAACTGCTCTGAAACACAAATCGTAAAATTAATTCAAAATTGTAGAGCTTCATAAATCGTTGTCTTTGAAATATTCTCCAAATACGATGACTTACAATTGTTTACTTACATAATTAGTCATTATAATCCTTCAATCAGGATTAGGACCTAGCTTCCCACACCACTTACGTCTTGTGTGTCAATTTAACACACGAGTGCAGTTTAAATTGAACTCTTGTAGCACGACCCTACTGCCGTTTATGCCAACACAATGTTCTGTATAAGCTAATGATCATTAACAGCACAACATGTATAAACAAATGAATATCAAATAACATAAGCGAGTGTGTCATTAACATAATTCTGGGCATTGACTCTCGCTGCTTTTGACGCGCGCTCAAGTTGTCAATACATTATGTGCATGTTGTTGTTGTTGTGTATTCTCCGCTGGCTAGCGTGGGAATTATGCTTTGTTTGCATTACTGGTGTTGGGCTGAAGGCTTGGATCGTGTTGCATACACACAAACAAAGGTATTATTAATTGATAGAATATAGGTCACTAGAACATTTAAGCAAACATATGTAATAAGTATAGAACCATATAGAATTAAGGAAGTTGATTCGAAATTGTCGGATCAGCTAAAAAACTGTATAAAAGAGGAAATAATTCCCAAATCAAATTCATTCGGATTGAATACAATAAAGAAAATTGAGCTCTACAATTGAGCCCTTTTAAAAACCTAAAACTTTTTAAATTCTTTATCATTCTATCCTACATGGCGATCCTGCCATAATCCTGAAGTGCTCACAATTAAAAGCACACAGGATTCAAGGCAAATTAAAGGAGTGCAACAAATATTGCACCATAAATAAAATCAATTTTGTCCTGGCGGATCAGCCAAAACGATCCGCCAGCTGCGAAGAAAGAGGATACTGTCTGGCCGAGAGACAGTGAAATGGCTGAAGGACCCAAGCCGATTACAATAGAAGAATACAAAAAAGGACTGGGCAGAACAAAGAAAGACCGGCGTCACCAAAAATTCCAAAAACAAAAAAACCGAAGAGAAGAGGAGGCTACACGACAAACTTAAGAAGACAAAAGGCCATCGTCCTGAGGATAATCAACGGTGAACAACCCCCTCCATGGGACGAGGCCACCAGATTATGGGCAAAGGTGGACCAGATTGAACAACTGTTGAAACAACGCTATACAAAAAAGAATGAAGCTGAATAATGAAAAATTTGTTATTATGGTATTGTATTAACTGAAAAAAAAAAACAAGAAAATTTTTAGTTTAGCTATTTTAAAGTGGAGCGTTCTAGCCGCTCCCATAGGCCAGAAAGCGTTAACCGCTCTTGGCAAAAATTCTTTTTTTTTAAATAAAAATATTTTAATTATAATTATATATAGTATATCTATAGTATTTATACACAAAAAAAAAAGAATTAATTATGTTCGGATTGTTACCCAAAATATTATCTAAGAAAAAAATACAGATAAGAAAATCTTTAAAATTAAAAATCAGAAAAAATAAAAATGATAACCGCAATTCAAAAAAATTATAATAAAACAATTTTGTTAGTAAAATGTAAGATATTTTAAGAATTATGGACCTTTATAGTAGGAAAATAGATATAGGAGAAAAAGAAATAATAGCTATGCTTATAGCTTATGCAGAATATTATCAAAAGAAAGAATAATAAAACATTAAAAATATATAGAACTTTAACAGACCAGAATTTTAGATAGATATAAAATTAATCAAGCCAGAGCATTACTAAGGTAGAGGTTAAAGCGTGTGGTCGCAATAAAAATTTGTTTAATCACAACAAAATGGTTTATACTGTCAGCAACAAGTCCGATTTCAATCAGCAATTGGAAAATGCTGGTGATAAGTTGGTTGTGGTCAATTTCTGTACCACCTGGTGTGGCCCTTGCAAAGTGATGGTCCCCAGGTTGGAGGAACTCTCCAAGGACTATGCTGACAAAGTTGTCTTTATCAGGGTTGATATTGATGACTGCGAGGATGTTGCCATAGAATACAACATCTCCAGCATGTCAACTTTCATGTTCATAAAGAACAAACAAAGAATTGAAGAATTTGATGGAGCCAATACCAACGTCACCCAGCCAAATTTTTTATATAAATCTAGCCACTATACTTTGAAGTAGAAATTGTTTTCAATTTGTATGTGATTATAAAAAAAATTAGCCATGTTAAAAAAAAAAAAAAATATAGAACAAAGCAGTCACTAAATTCGTAAATAGTGACAAGACGCTGTATTAGACTTTGGACAGAAACAATTAACGATTTTAGAGAAATAAATAACAAAAATAAAAATGTATGACAAATAAGGCACTGGAAAGGATAACTATGTCGCGGATGCATTATCGCGAATTACAATTGATGACTTTAAAAACATAAATAAAAAGGTATCGTGCGTATTAAGAGTCTCGACAAGATCGATGACTAAACCAAAAATCAGTAGTGAAATAAATAATCAGCATAAAAAAGATAAAATAGAGAAGCCCAAAATTTATATACCAATTAAGAATAGTGACGTCAGAAAGTTTTATAAATTAAAGATTTTTCCTAACAAATGCTACATAAAGAAAGGAAAATCAATATTAGCTAGCATAAAAATAAATGATACGTTTACTTCAGAGAGATTTGACTTAGGACAATTTTTCTCTAGGCTTGAAAAAGTGGCCAGTAAACTAAATATCAATAAATTACAAGTAGCACCTAGTGAGAAGATTTTCGAATTTATCTCAATAAATGATTTTAAAGATACGGGCAATAAAATATTGAAGAGTATTGGAATAGCGCTATTGAACAAAGTAACTGTAATTGAAAAGAAGAATGCCAAGGCAATTCTTGATATTATGCTGAAATATCATGATGATCCCATTGAAGGAGGTCATTGCGGGATATACAGAACCGCTGAAAAGATAAAAAGATATTACTACTGGAAAAATATGACAAAAGACATAGCTAAATACGTTAAAGCATGTCACAAATGTCAATTAGCAAAAACAAATAAACACATTAAATGTCCAATGTTTATCACAGAGACACCCAGTAAACCATTTGATACGGTCTATGTGGACACAATTGGACCATTTCCAAAATCACTTCATGGAAATGAATACGCAGTCACGCTAGTATGTGACCTAACAAAATATTTAGTAACGATACCAATACCAGATAAATCAGCAAAAACTGTCGCAAAAGCGATATTTGAGAACTTTGTACTTACCTATGGTCCAATGAAGACGTTCATTTCGGACATGACTGACTGAACTTTGAAACTTATTCAAGATTGAAAAACTAACGTCAACAGCACATCATCACCAGACTTTATGTACGATAGAAAGAAGTCATAGAACTTTTAATGAATACGTACGCTCATATATATCAGTAGATAAAGACGACTGAGATGAATGGCTTAAGTATTTTACATATTGTTTTAATACAACACCATCAACTGTGCACAATTACTGTCCTTTTGAGTTGATTTTCAGTAAAATACCAAATAGTTTTAAAGATTTTGGTGAAATAGATAGAGTTGCACCACTATACAATGTGGATAACTATGCCAAAGAGGCAAAATTTAGGTTAGAAATAGCACTTAAGAGAGCAAAACAATTATTAGATGTAAATAAAATTAAGCAGAAAATCAATTACGATAAGGATATATTAGACTACAATTTTAAAATAGGTGACTTAGTTTTACTCAAAAATGACAATGGACACAAACTAGAACAATCTTATAAAGGTCCGTATAAAATTAAGAAATTAGATTTAAAAAATAATGTAACTATAGTAGATAAGATAACTAATAAGGAACAAATTGTACATAAGAATAGACTTAAGCTATATAACAAATAGTTTTAACTATAACACTAAACTGGCCAGAAAAGTGAAATAATAATCTTTAAAATAATTTTTTTTGTTAGTAGTAACTAAGTAAACTTATCACTAAGCATTTATTAAAAACAAAATAAATATTAAAATTAGTTAAGAAATTAAAAGATAGTACATAATAAATTTACTTTAAGAATTATTGTAAAAGAATGTCCATAGAACTCTCAGTTATATGAACATTCTCCCGAAAAAGGGAGGTGTAGCACGACCCTACTGCCGTTTATGCCAACACAATGTTCTATATAAGCTAATGATCATTAACAGCACAACATGTATAAACAAATGAATATCAAATAACATAAGCGAGTGTGTCATTAACATAATTCTGGGCATTGACTCTCGCTGCTTTTGACGCGCGCTCAAGTTGTCAATACATTATGTGCATGTTGTTGTTGTTGTGTATTCTCCGCTGGCTAGCGTGAGAATTATGCTTTGTTTGCATTACTGGTGTTGGGCTGAAGGCTTGGATCGTGTTGCATACACACAAACAAAGGTATTATTAATTGATAGAATATAGGTCACTAGAACATTTAAGCAAACATATGTAATAAGTATAGAACCATATAGAATTAAGGAAGTTGATTCGAAATTGTCGGATCAGCTAAAAAACTGTATAAAAGAGGAAATAATTCCCAAATCAAATTCATTCGGATTGAATACAATAAAGAAAATTGAGCTCTACAATTGAGCCCTTTTAAAAACCTAAAACTTTTTAAATTCTTTATCATTCAATCCTACACTCTGTACGACAAATTTTTGAAAATCTTTTTATGGCAAATTTATTTACTCTCAGAATTTTTGTCAGAAATCTGCTGACAGGAAGTCTCGAAGCAATATTTCTTAAATATTTCATTTTGTTTGAAATATCTGGCCTGGGGTTTGAACCTTGATATCATATCTAATAAGCCAACGCACTACTTCCTCGACTACTGCGATTTCAATCACGTATGATGAATTACCCACCAGCAGAACATCAACTTTAAAATGCAGAGGCGAAATTCATATGGGGATCCTACCCATACCGATTTAACGCGTGTCATGCAGGTTATATGAACTATTCTTAGAGATATCCGCAAACTCTTTTCGGACATTAGATGCTAATAATTAAGATAAAATTTTTAAAATATTACTGTGATTTAATTTGAGATTGTGGATTCAGAATTTGAAGTCAAATCATATGCAAATCGTCTAGCCTGGTTGTCAGGTGATGTCTAATATATTGGGCAAAGGGGTCATGTTTCACATAGACATACATATGTAAATGTAATTTAATAACAAATAAAAGTGTAATTATGTGTGTAATTATGTGATAATATATGTGTAAATAAATTAGTTTCGCGATTTACACAGGAATAAAATCTACACTTCTTGCTAATATTAAAATCGTCCATACTACATTAACCTGCATTTGTCTTTTCCTAATTTTTTTTCGTTTCGAAATGAAATGAAAAATTAGAAATTTATTCGATACATTTATATACATATTACAGTAAACACTCTATAAATAACGGTATTATCCGCAAAACTCTTTTTACCGCCGTGGGCGCTGCATTACTTCGAAAAGAAAATTTTTCTGCAATTATTCTTGCTTTTGAAAGTTCAGCATGAACCTGTCTTCACCAGGTTTGAGCTGGTCTTCCTGTTATTCTACTTTCTTTAGATTCCAGACAGTGACAATCGGAGTGAACTGATCTACTGTATTTTTGATCGCTTTGATCTTTCTTTGCTTTAAGTTCAGCGTTCGATATTATATTGCGTCAGAACATTCGGAGATTTCTTAAAATAATTAATGCTTAATTCTTGATATTGGATGCAGCATTGCTGGTTTTACAGTCATAAAGTATGAGTTAATTGCCCGAACTATTGGCGAACCCAAATGATCCTTCTGACGTAGTTACTAGTATTTGAAATGACATTACGCCTGCATTTCAATTCCACCATTTTAAGATTTTCTTCTGTATAACGCAATTGTATATTAGGAAGCATAAGTTGTCAGAGAGTTAGCATGCTGCCAAGTCCCCATTGCGATATCTGGTTTTGAGTTGTAAAAAAACATAAATAAGATAAAGCCCTCTTCTGACTATGAAATAAGAATTTTTTTTGTTTTTTTCAGATATATGAGCCGAGATTTGAAATCACGATTTCTTGTCTAGTAACGTCGGTGACTACCTACATTTCTATCGTCTAAAGACAGCCTAGTCGTTACGAAAATCTTCATCAACAGAATTACTATGCCTGCTTTTTATCATGTTATTAAAAATTTTATTATATTACGAGGACAAAATAAATTGTATTTGTCTACTCTAAAAAATAGAATAAGGTCCCGATTATGGTTTACAACAGTTGTTTTTAAGTGTTGACAGCACTGTCAAAAACTTACAACAGCTCATTAGCTGTTGTGTTGTTGCCGCGGTTAGTTTAAAAAGGAAATGGAAAAAAATTTGTAAATATATATAACTGGAAAGAATTTTATAGTAAAATAACCAATAAAAAGCAGATGGAAAAGCTGGTCAAGTTAAGGACAGCAAATCCTTACATTGGCCTAGGCAAGTTACCATTTGGAGCAAATAAGACTTAGCACAAAGAGAGATGGGAGAAATTTTCATTGGAGCTAAATGGCTAAGGTCCACTCTTTAGAGTTGCAAAAGAAAGTAGATAATTGTAAAAATTTTTAAGTACAACATAAAAATGGTTTTGATTTTGTTACAGGTATGGACTCATTATAAAGCCAATTTGAATAGAAAATTGGCTGCCAATAAAAAAATGTTCAAGCTACTGGTGGTGGTCCGATGACGGAAATAAGCAGAGCACCGTAGAATTTGTCTCTATGCAATTGCAAGGAAATCCAAATGGATCTGCAAATTCAAGACGATTCAAATGAGGTGAAATCGTCATCGGATATTGAAAGGCCTTCAACTAGCACTAACCGTTTAAAAATATTAAAAAGGCAAGGAAACAACCAACAGGGGATATTGCTTACGTTAAAACGCCTTGAGAAGAACTCATATAAAAATTATCAAATAAATAAAAATATGCTAGAAAAAAAGGCTGAATTACAAAAGCTATTATTAAAAGCCAAACTATTAACCAAAAAAAAAAAAACAGTAAATGTAAAATATTTATGTATATATGTATGTGTTTTAGCTTTAAGTAACTATGTGATCTAAATGCATTTTAATGTGATATGAAGTTCTTTATATTTATGTACTTTAATTTTAAGCACTTTTGAAATGAATTTATTGCAATAAATACATTAAAAAATATAATCAAGCAAAAACAAATTTTATTTAAAAATATAAACGCTAATAAAACTAGCCTTTATTTTTAATTTTCATGTTTTAATAAAAGTTAAAATTTGTGTTTTAAATAGGCTTTTTGTTTTATTCATTTTATTTAGTTTAACTTTTTACTGTTCTCTTAAACTTCACCACCCTGGCGTAGCTATCCATCGATAGAACCATTGAATCTGGGAAATTTTATTATTGAAGAAAAATATCGTGCAATAAACTTGATATTGCAGATATAAATTAAGTTGTTAATTAAAAAGAAGAAAAAATACTTTAAAAAATAGGGTTTAATTTAAATAAGGAAATAACAACATATAAAACAAAAACAAAATTTAATTCTACAACTATTTCCGTAGAATGTACAAATACAAATACAAAATTCTTAAAAGAAAAAGTTTGAGTAAATAATTATCACTCAGTTAATACATTCGGTGAACTCGAATTTCTTCGGGGTGTTGATGTTAACTTCTTCTTTTACTAATTGGCGTCAATTACTAATTTTTAGCGCCTACGGAAAATAAATTTCTGTACGTATATGCTTTTTACTCGATCAAAAGAAATTACTTTAAAAAAGCAACAAATTATTCCCGAATAGTTACATATGAGCTGAATGAAGACATACTAAATAAACTACCAAAACATAGGAAGTTTTTTAGTTTATTTAAAACTATTTGAACTTTAAACTTCCCCCGTATATATATTTTCATGCTCCATAAACATACAAAAATTGTTTATTTTTAAGGACTCTTCTAATTTTTCTCTGGCCTTGAATTTTATCTTTCTTGGTCTACTTTTTATCTCTTCACATATATATTTGCATATGAAGATGCATATATGTAAAGTTTGTATATGAGACATGATAAAACTTTTATAATGCCAATGGCAGTTTAAATAACTTTTTGTTGACTTTTCGCTCTTTTACATGTACAGAAGCGGTTGAATTGAGAAATTGTAACAATCGTAAGAAAGTGGAATGTGTAACAAATTGTATTCAAGTCTTTGTTTAAACTAAATATAAAATTGTTTTTATTTAATTCAGATGTGTATTCAAATTAAAAATATTTCAAAAATATTTGATACACGGTGGTGGTCCAAACAATTGCAAATGAGAACACATATACAGTGAACAGCAAAAGTCTTAGTACGGCAATATATTTTACCAATTTCATGAATTTTAGCCAAAAGTTAGTATAAAAATAAATATATAGTTTATTATATTATTAATTTATTTCTTTATACTTATAAAACAAACAAATTTTTTAACATCTTTCATAAAACAAGAGAAAAATAAGGAAAAGTCTCAGATGACTCCATAGGTACCATCAAGGAGAACCCTGAGTAAACTTAAAACTCAAAGGTCTAATATATGAAAATGTTATCCCTTGTATTTAGTAGAATATCCCTTAAGTAAAAGGACTCCATTTAACTTATTCGGAATTGAATGTACAAGTTTTGTTTAGTGTTCTCTGGTGACACCAGAACAAGTTTTTCGGTTGACTTTTGTTTAAGATTTAGCGATTACGTAACCGTTCTTTCAAATGATATCCTAAGGACTCTATTGAAGTCATATCGGGTCATTGTGGAAAAATAATAAACCTCTGGGGACTTTTTTATTGTCAAAATATATTGCCGTACTAAGACTTTTGCTGCCCACTGTATATGTTGTTTGCTGTATCTCTTTTTTCCTCACTTTACAACAATAAAAAATCAAGGTTGGTAGAGAAAGTCGAAATTGAAGTGCTCCTGATATTTTTAGTAACAGAATTAACAAAATATATTTATTTTTAATAATTCTGTTTTTTATATTTTGAATTTGAATAAAAATTTTATTTTATTTCTATTTTTCCTCTATACATGCAACCTTTTATGAATCAACCATGACCAGCCAAGAACTGGTGTTCTCCAGTGAGGTGTTGTATTAGGATTAAGGTGAAATATCCACTATCTCTTTAAACAATCCTTCCATCTTGACAGCTTTATGGACACGAAAATCCTAAAGCGAGGTGTGTTCGCTGAATGTACCCTAGGAGCAGTTGGCACGTGACCCAAATTGTATCAAAATTTCATCTTGAGCGATGAAGCTCTGCCGTATTTGGGTCACAGGAAACCCACTTGTAGTCTTACAGAAGCCATTGCACCCATTACGAGCGACTGTTTGGTGCGACTTGTGGAGCGGAGGCATCTATGGCTCATATTTCCTTAAAAATGAGCACGGCGCAACCATTACGATCAATGGAGACACCACTCTTCATGGTATTGATGTGAACGATATTTGGTTTCAACAGGATGGTATAACTTGCCACATATTTCATGATTTATTCCGCCAAACCTTCGACGGCCGTTTAATTAGCTGAAATGGTGACGTCAATTGGCCGCCAAGAAGCTGCTATTTGACACCGTTTAACTATTTACTATAGGGCTTCGTTAAAGAGAAGTGTTATGCCGACAAACCAGAGATAATTGAGCATTCGAAGGCCAACATTCGTGATAGCATTGCCGATATACGATCCATACACTCAAAAAAGTGCACGAAACCTTCAACAATATTCGAATTTTATCGGCTATTAAAAACATTATGTAATCTTATCTATTCTAAAAGTAATCTTTCGCAATATTATTCTAATTTATTTTTGATCATTAACCCAAAATATTGCCAAAAGATTAGGCAGAAGACATATCACCAATCGGTATTAATAATTTGAATTTTTGTTAATTAAACCTTTACTGCCATCGAGAAGAGTGACAAAAGTTTCAGTCAAAAGGTTAATTAGTTTGTTTCTTGACGTCGCTTGAATATATAATTTTCGAAATTGTTTTATCTTTATTGATATCAAAGAAATAGAAAATTTTAAATATATATTTCGGCTTTTTATTATAAGAGCTTTTATTTTCTTACTTGAGCTTCTGCAGTGTTTATGATATTACATCAAAAATTGAGCATATTATGTATTATTATTTGCCAAGTTTTTATCAACACGTATACCTGAGCAGTCGGTGACGCAAATTGATACAAGAATAATTAGCTATCAAGAGAAATTTTGTACTTGTTGAGATTTCTTTGACAATTTCTTCCCAGCAGATTTGTGGAAAAAAACTCTGAGAGGAAATAAAACTGACATGAAAAGTTTCTAAAAAATCTGGCGTTCGGATTCGATGCTAATCATATAAAATTAACACATACAACATAAGTGGACTGAAGTGTTGCACTGACCAAGTATGTGTGTATATAATATATTTAGAGGTACTTTGGAGGTAGTTGTGAAACTACTATAGTTTTTCTCATTGATAATAATAATGGAATTATAATAAAATTGTAGTTGTTAATTAATTTTTTTTTTATTAGTGAAAGTGTAAAATGTAAGTTGTCTGTTCGGATTTGTAGCATCAATTTTGGTAACTGGCAGCTCAAGTAGCTCAAATTCCTAATAATCCAGTACGCTTCAGTAATTTAAGATACTCAATACAACTTGTAATTAGAAATTTTTAAGTCTGTTCACACCATACCTGTTAAGTAATGATTAGTAAGACCGTGTGACAGTCAAAATACACCCAGCTAGTGACATAGTGTAGGTCATAAGCTTTGATGAGTAATATTTTTTATATTTCTCGAACCCTCCAAACTCGTTTTATTTGACAAAAATTGTATTTTTGATTTTTTCACACAAAATTATTGATTACCCAACTATTTTTTAACCTATTTTCAAACTCCAAAGGAAAAGGCGACAGGTGAACCTTTAAAATGGTATACATAAACAAATGTATGTCTCAAACTTACTTACATGTTATGAGTTTTGATCGGCTAAACTTGAAAAATATGATTCTTTTCTCATTTTTTCAAGTTTAGCTATTGTTAATTGCAAAACTTTATTAAAAAATATGAAATAATTGATGACATTCTGAAGGTGCATTATCTTGTGAAGAGATTGACTCTTCGTTTGATGAAATCGGACAAAAATTGACGCAGTTATTATTTATATCTTCACAAGATAATGCACATTCAAATGTCATCTCTTATTTCATATTTTTTAACTAAAGCTTACTACTATCAACGGACAAACTTGAAGAATATGAAAAAAATTGTGTGAATTTAATTTTTTTTTTCATTTTGTCGTGTAATCGTAATTAAATTAATTCAGAATTTATGAGTTCTACAATTTTTTCGAAACAATAAAATTTAATGTTTAATGAAGTTTGAAGTCAGTTCACAGCTACGTTTTATCACGAGGTGGCAATAAACACACCTAGCGCATGTTATCTGTAGTCTGTGTATTTAACTTGAATTGAGTAGCTAAAAATTTCAATTTTTTTTCTTCTACATAAAATTGGTTTTTAAAAATTGTTATTTGATCATCGGTCTGTAAATTGAAACACATTTGTTTTAAAGTCTGAATGCTTAAAATTATCATCAGAGAAAAAACAGCGTTCGAAAACATTTCAAAATTTTAAATTAAAATGTTATTTATAGGACAACAACAAAAAAAAAAAAAAGAATGTATTACTATGCTAACAGAGTACAAATTGCTACACAATTGAATACAAAAGCCAAAGAATTTCGAACAATTTTCAAAACATCTTGCAAAGAATGATAATTATTGAAAATATTCAAAAAGAATTCAAAATAATCATTGAAAATAATTTGATTACTTTTGATTATTTTGTACTAATCGCCCGTAATCCTGATTATTTTTAGATTTTTTGTAATCGTAATCAATTAGTAATTCGAAAATTTTTTTCATAGAATTATATAATCATTACGATTCTTTTTAATAAGTAATGTAATTGATTGCTAATCGTAATCGAAATTTAACAAGTATGGTTAAAATTCATTTCCTATATATTTGAGTTCGAAAACTTACATTAATTCCAACCGTATTCCTTTTAAAAAGTTACACACACATTCTCCTCAAATCTTAATTCATTATTACTTTGTGAATGACGCCTATCAAAGTTCCTAATAAAGTCCCTCATTTAGATTATCTGAATCGCTATATATTAACTTACTGCATTTGCGGTAATTTTGTATAGAGATAAATAAGTTCAATAATCTGGATTGAATTTTTGGTAACTAAATTTAAACGTTCCAATTTGTAAATAATGGAAAACCCTATTTTCGTAGACTTAAGCTGTAAACTCAAAAATTAATTTAATTTGAATTCTGTTACTTTTTAGTTGAGATAATTTTTTTTATTTCCCAACTGCTTTGCTGCTAAACAAAAAATTCTCTCAGACCACGTTGCATATCAAATGTTGTTTCTATATAAAATTCAACACTCATACAACACGTTGTACGATATGTTAGAATATTTTCGCGATTTTAGAGTTTTCCAATATTATTTTATTTTTTGTCTTTATGAGGTGATGAAAAAATAAAACCAATTTCAGTTCTTTTTATTTTCATATTCTCTTGTTTTAAAAATTTGTGTTGTGTATGTGCTAAATTAAACCTATTCCAACTTAACAGATAGCCTATAGAATCAAATTTCTGAGTAAATTTATTTCATATAATTCGTACAACAATTTAAAGTTACTTTTATCCATTCTGGCAAATAAATGGCAATACCTAAATATATTTTATCTTCTTACAGGCACGTTATTTACGTTAGAAACTTTCATCATATTTTATTTATCTCACGTGTGTTAACGCTACTGGGACGGCATTAGCACCTTTTGATTTAAAATGTTTCTTTTGATTTTGGTGGATTTTTTAATGTATGATAAAAATAGTAAATTAGGAGAGAAAGAAACGTGACGGTAGAACCAAAGATAATAATAAATAAAAATAAATAAAACAAATTTTATATTTCGAAAAGCATTTGAAGTTTCAAAAATTCTGATAGCATTTCGTTAGTTATACTCAGGTGTTTTCTATATGCTTAAAGACTCAAAAAATGTTTCTTTTTTTATTGTTTATTTTCCTGCACAAGAAAGTAAGTTTCACAATTATATTGCAGGAATATTTAAATGCATTTGAATTTATTGCAATAAAATTACAACTCTCAGGAAACTTAAATGAAACTAAATTTAAATTAATTAAAATGAAAGAAATTAAAAAAACCTAAAAGCAAATTATATAATATAAAATTATACAAATTATATATATAATATACTTTAGGTGCAGAAGTCATTTTCAAAAGCTATGGGATTTGATATCGCTTTAACTATTACCAGGAAAAATAATTTGTACCGAAATTTGGGCAAGATTTCCCTTTTTTTTACACACACTGCACTTGAAAACGATAATTGTGTTGTGTGGGGTTCGTCGGTATTTCTTATACTGTTTTGAGATAAAGTTTTGATCAGCAGACTTGTTCTTTATAAATAATGGGTGTTTTGTACAGATATTTTTTTTTTAGATGAAGAAAATTTCTTTGCCTTTTTGAAATCGAATCAAGTCAAAATAAAGCGATCAATCCATGATCTGTTCCATTCTACGGCGGTATTTTGCTATATGTACAATTCAACAATCTGAATTCTGTTGTATAAATTAATCATAATTAAAAAATCCTCACTGAGAAATGCAAGTGAATGAAACTACGGATTAAGTGAGTGGAGAATATATGCAATAACAGAGTTTATATTGTTGTATAAAAACCTGTAACTACAAATTTCTATCTCTAATATCTGTGGTAACCTGGCGAAGGCGCTCAAAAAGCAGAGGCCCCTGGAAGGATGTGTTCATGGCCAACTAATAACGATAAAATCTGTGGTCACAAGTAATAAGAGCCTAAGTCGACTTAGGTCAATTTGAGTTATGCATTCTATCATATTCCACTAACAGAATTTTATATTTACGTAAAATTTCCATCGCTTTAACAATGGTTTTTAATAAGTTATTAATAAAAACATGTTGATCTAAGTTATAATAAAGCCGCATTGCATTTATAATAAGCGCTTAAAAATAACAAATCAATGTATAATCAACGGCGACTTTCTCTCAGCAGATTTCTGGCAAAAATTCTGGGAGTAAACAAAATTGGCATGAAAAGTTTCTTAAAAATCTGTCGTTCGAAGTCGACTTTAAACTGTAAGTCCCGCCACTCATGTATACAATTAATAAACACAACATGAGCGCTGTGAGAAGCTAGGCCGTAATCCTGACTGAAGGGTTGTAATGGCCAATTATATGTATGTATGTCCAAGGTCATAGTCCTACCCACACACTAGTCAACTCCCTTCAAATAACCTTCCATATTTCACCCTCGTTACATATATATATATACATTCTAAAAGGTTTGTGCTTAAACCCCCTCTTACCCTTATATTAACCCTACCTTATAACCCGTTTGTTCAGTTATGTTAGCGAGTAGCTTGCCGTTCACAGGCAAGTTCTCTTGGTGGCCTATATGGCCCATTGTGTAACCCCGTGTAAGCTGCCTTTTCGTGATTAGGTTGTTTTATATATTTATTTATTAATTACAATACAATTACAAATTATATTTTAATTATATACGAGCTGAGCTGAAAATAACTTATCATGAATTTGTTTTCATTTTTCACACTTGAACTTAACAAAGTTCTTCTTTAAACTCATTGATCTTCTTCTTTCGGTCAATAATCTTCAAATATTTTTATTGCATTTAATTCTTCTTTTTCACTCCAACTGAATGCAGTGATTTCGAACGAGCATATGTTCATGAAGTCAAACGGCAGTAGGAGAAATGAACCACAACATCGACAGCAACAATGGTGAGCAGCTGTAGAGCAATATTTAAGGATACAAGAAAGAAACGAAATGTATGAATGTACAACCAGTTGTGCCTGTATTTTTATGGAGATGTACGTGTATTTTAATGGAAGTTTATTTGAGCAGATAGAGCTGCCATTCGATTTTATGACACACATCCTAAAAGTTTTTGCAGGAATTCATTGCAATATTAGATTGTTATACAGTCGTGTATGCCACATTTTTATAATAATTGTTTGAAATAAATCATTATATAAGGTAGAGTATTGTTATAATATGCGATTATATTGAAATTTTTATTTAATTTTAAAGTTAACATACAAACCTTCAGTCATGATTACGACGTTGTTTCTCACACCTCTAATGTGCTATGTGTTAATTCTACACATGACTGGCGGGCCCTCTAGTTTAAAGTTGATCCCGAAAGACTGATTTCTAAGAAACTTTTCGTGGCAAATTTATGTACTCTTAGAATTTTTGCCAGAAATCTGCTGAGAAAAAGTCGCCGAAGAAATTTTCGTTTCGTTTTATATGTCTCACATAATTTTAAAGTTAACACGTGTAATAAATGAGCATCATTTCTTTAGACTTTTTAGAAAAAAACAAAGTATGACATCTAGTCTAGGAAGTCGCCGTAGTCTAGTCGGTAGTGTGTTGGCATATTAGACGCAAAACCCAGGTTCGAGGTCAGACATCAAAAAAGAAATATAAAAAAAATATTTTTCAGCGACTTTCTCTCAGCAGATTTCTGGCCAAAACTCTGGGAGTAAATAAAATTGGCATGAAAAGTTTCTCAAATATCTATCGTTCGAAGTCGACTTTAAACTGTAAGTCCCGCCACTCATGTATAAAATCAATAAACACAACATGAGTGGTGTGAGAAGCTAGGCCGTAATCCTGACTGAAGGGTTGTAATGGCCAATTATGTATGTATGTATGACATCTATAAAATAATAAAAATATATTTTTCATTTTTAAAAATTTATTAATTTGTGTGTACTTTAAGGGCACAGGTTTGGGTTCTCGATGATCCCATATTGTCATCTCCTTTCTGAGGCAGTGCGTATTGTGTCGAAGTTAGAAAAGTTAGTTGAGGAAGAGAGAAAAAAGTAGATTTTATGAATATGAGATATTAATTGATAGGAAAAACTAGTGCACAAAGAGTTCACAAAGTAGTGAAAGAATAAATGAATAGGCTTTGAGATACCGTCTCGTACATGTGTTATATTATATTTTCGGTCGGACGCAAGTGGGGTAAATAGTAAGAACATCAAATAGCTTGAAGTGTTTCTTACACCGTTTAAAGGAACTAGTGACGTTGAAGATTTCATTGAAATTTATGAAACATTATACTAGTGAACAGCGCACAGAATTTTTACGTCCACAACGCCGTGAATATTTACAGGTTTCATAATTACAGACGATGCAAAAGAATACGTAGAACTGGACATTAAATACAAATAAAATTAGAAATTAAACATAAACATTTGGTACCTTAAGTTAACCGTTAAACTCTTATATTAAAATCCCGCCTATATTGACTTGTATAAGATAATTGTTAATAAGGCTCGATATAAATGAAAACAAATGACTACCGACGCCAAAAGCAATAAGTCCTTTAAAAGTGCACCTGCCAAATATTTTGAAAATGTTTTCAGACGCAATCTCGCCCACATGAAATCGTTAAATCAACTGGTTCTAGCTACAATTCTACCTGACTAAATTGTTTGACTCAACTTACACATCAGTTGTGTAGTTACTTGTACCTTTCATAAACCCGAAATTCTCGGAATATATTAAAATTTTTCAGTCTCATCGTTTTAAGAGATTGGTGTTACATTTGAAAGTTCGAAAAATATCTACATTTTAAATGGCATTGAAAATGTTAATTAATAGACCTATCCGGTCTAGAAGACTAGTTTTTTTTGTGATTCGGAAGAACCCACTTAATGTCACTTACCAAGGAGTATATTAGGCAACTAGTTCGAATTCTGGCGAATTTAAATTGCTTGAACTCAATTTAAGTTAAAAGTCTTTTCATCTGGCTTAGTGGAGATCGTACGTACTTTTCTAAAGTCGGAATCGAACCAACAATGTTACTAACCCTTTTAATGGCTGATCAAAACGGATTATATCCCATGAAAAAGAAAAACGCGTTAATTGTTATTATTTCTTTTAATCGCCAAATTCTGTGGCAACACTCATATGCTTCATTGTAAATATGTGTAAGCGTACAATTAATTGGAAATAAAGTGCGAATGCCATGCCAGCGATGGCCATGTCTAATTACTGTAATTAACTGTAGTGAAGAAATGTCGTCAAATTAATTGTGTTACCAATACAAAACAAAAAAGGCAACAATATAACCTTATTGGTATGAGTGTGTGTACTTTGGACTACAGTAGGCAATAGTTATAATTATGCAAAGATAGAAATGGTCTCTCTCGCTTCAATTGCTTTACCAGCGTCAAGAGTCAATCATGGTTGCCAATTAAGCTTTCTAGAGATTCATTTTGAAACCGTTTAAATTATCTGCAAATATATTTCTTTCCTGCTGTGAAAACGTCCAAGAAAATAAACGTTTATGTAAGTTAACACAGTAAATAAAATAATCACTTTTTGTTTCATACGTTTATCTGTCGCCAAGCTGCGTTAATACAAATTATGACTTAAATGTTCGCTTGGTTGCGTATGTTAAGATGCTGTGCTACAATCATGCATACATACTTCTATCGATCATTCTATTTTCCTTATTAGCATAGTCTTTGATAAAAGAACATAGCAACAGCAAAGCTTTGAACTGCTGTAACAAAGCTTTTCTCATTGCGAAAGCATAATTGTTCAAATACGCAATTACATCGCTACCAACAACTTTTAAGCTGAATTGGCGACATAATTACATACAACAATAACACTCGAGTATGAAGCTCGTAATATGCTTAGTTTTTGGGATTATTTAATTAATTGTTAAGTACAGCTCAAGCGAGTAAGATCGCTATAGTAAAAATTATCAAATATAATATTATTTTAAAAGCAAAAACTGTACTTAATTTAACTGGCGCCCAACTAAGAGGCTTAAGAACCTACAACTGCTAAAGGACATTCGAATCCCAAAAAGACAAAGGAGTAGTGTTTGCCTTCTTCATTAAGACATTTAAGTTGAGAGCTGCTTAAGGACCTAGAACTTCTGAGAGGACATGCGTATCCTGTAAAGACAAAGGAAAGCTTAAGAAATTTAAAAAAGTGGTGAAGACCTTGCCGTACTGAAAGGACATATGAATCCTGTAAGGACGAAGGAGCCGTGGCTGAATTCATCTTATTCATACATCTTAGAAATTTAAAAGTGTAAGTGATCATTTAAAAAATTTTTAAGTGGATATTATACTAGTATTAAATTGTGAATGATTAGTGAAATTTGTGAAAATTGGTGTTATATTTTACATGTTAAAAAAATTAAAACTCAGAGTATAAATATTATTTTTTTTATTTCGACTCGAGAAAAACCGCGAAATACTTTCTATGTAATTCTTTGATAAAAATTTTCGGTATTAGTGTAAAATTTTAAAGGAAATTTGATCATTAAAACGACGATTGCTTTTAGCGTTCCTATTGATAAAGTGCGAAAGGTGAAAAATATTCTACAATTTTATCAAATTTTCTTCTACATAGTCTTTTAGTGAAAGTAATTTTCAACCTAACAAAATGTTTCCTAATAGAGAACAGGTTATAGAAATTGTCAATGAGGTGAATGAAAGAACGAAACAACAGTTATCAGAACAGTTAAATAACTTGACTTTGGCGATCAATGCGTTGAAACCTCGTGGCGTTGAACAGTACTTGCCTGTTTCTGTTAATCCATTGATTCAAGAAAATAATTCAAGTTTAGATTTAATAAAGTCCCTTCCTGAATTCAGTGGCGATTCTGTTTCTTATCCAGCCTGGCGAAGTGCGGCTGAATTTGCCATCAACTACTATACCGAGGGCTCAGAAAAATATTACATCGCTATGGGCATATTCCGAAACAGAATTATAGGGTCTGCAAACACCACACTTGCATCTTTTAATACGGTGCTTAATTTTAAAGCAATTATAGCTAGATTAGACCAAGAATATGCCGACAAAACACCATTATATGTACTGGAGAATGAGCTAAGTACTCTTAGGCAAGATAATCTTTCTATTACTGAATACTACAATAGGGTAGATAGGAAGCTTTGTCTTATAATAAATAAACAAATCATGACTTACAACGAGAGTAGAGATGTCATCGATACTTTAAATGATCGCGCTAGAGAAAACGCTTTACGAGTTTTTATATCAGGACTTCGTCGCCCGTTGTGCGATATACTTTTTTCTGCTAGGCCCAAAGATCTCCCAACTGCTCTTGCAGTTGCCCAAGAACTCCAGGTTAATCACAAACGGTACGATTTTGCAGAGGCTTTTGCGGTTGGAAATACCTTTAAGCCAAATAGGCCAATATTGTCTCAATACAAACAAATAGAACGCAACAACCGACCTCAGGTAACTACACGTTTCAATCAAAACACTGTCGATAGATCAACTCCAATGGAGGTTGATAACAATACAAGCTATTACCGGCAGCGTAATAATTTTTCCAACCTACATAATCAACAGCATGTGGAAAATTCAGTTCAACCACATACTATACCTAATTATATCACTAAGATACAGAATTTAAGTCCTTATTTGTCATTACCATATAAACGGAATCGGGAGCAGTTACAATCGGATCGTTCACCCATTCCCAAACTACAAAGGGTAAATTATATGCCGGAGGAAATACGAACTTTTTCAAATGAAGGCGAAACCCTGAGTCGAAAAATTGATTTTGAAAATGAATATTATTATGAGAATGACCAAAATGATCATCATAATTATAATGATGATGTTATAGCGGAATATGGTGACGAAATAAATTTTTTAAACTAAATTCGCTCCTGCCGTTTATTACGAAAAAGTGCAAAAACGGTCAGGAGCTTCGTATTTTAATTGATACTGGCACATCAAAAAATTATATAAAACATTTTTCATTTCTTCAAGGAATTAAACCTTTGGAAAGACCTTTCAATTTAAAATCAATAAACGGTGAAAATGTAATAGACAAGAAGTGTCTTATTAATGTTTTAGACAATACCTCGACGTTCTTTCTGCTTTCAAACTTAAACACGTTCGACGGTATTATAGGTTATGATTTCCTAAGGCAAATTGACGCAATTATTGATACTGAAGGAGGGTATTTGCTTTATAGAAATGGTAAAGCAAAATTACAACATCTTTCATGTGATCAAGTTAATTTTATCAAAATAAAAGAAGATACAGTTCCAACTCAATTTCAAGACCAGTTTCGACAAATGATAAATAGGAATATTAATGCCTTTGCTGACCCAAATAGAGCTTTGCCCTACAACACGACTGTTAAGGGCAGAATTCGTACAAATACAAACGAACCGATATATAGTAGAAGTTACTCCTATCCCATTTCCGTAGCCCCATTTATCAATAATGAGATAAAAACACTTCTTAGAGAAGGAATAATAAGGGAATCATGCTCGCCTTATAATTCACCTATTCATGTGGTGTCTAAGAAGGGTTTTGAAGAAGATGGAAGGCCAAAATTGCGAATGGTCATCGATTTTCGCAAACTTAATGAAAGAACAATTCCTGATCGATATCCCATCCCGGACACATCTGTAATCTTGGCCAACTTAGGAAATTCAAAATTTTTTACAACCTTAGACCTTAAGTCAGGATTTCATCAAATCATTATGTGTGAGGAGGATAGGCGAAAAACGGCGTTTAGTATAAACAACGGAAAATATGAATTCTGCAGATTACCTTTTGGTTTAAGGAATGCGCCCAGTATCTTTCAAAGGGCTATCGATGATGTTTTACGTGAAGCTATAGGAAAATATTGTCATGTTTATGTTGACGACATAATCATTTACTCTCCAGATGGGGAGTCGCATTTAAGACACATCGATCTCATACTCCAGAAACTTGAAAATGCAGGAATGAGAGTATCGCCCGAAAAATCAAAATTTTTTAAAACTCAAGTGGAGTTTCTTGGGTTTCTCGTTTCTGAAGCAGGCATTAGCACCTGTCCGGATAAGGTTCACGATATTATTAATTATGAACCTCCCCGAACCCTTCGAGCATTACGTTCATTTCTTGGCTTATCCGGCTATTACAGACGCTTTATAAAAGACTACGCTGCAATAGTTAAACCCTTAACTGTTTATCTTCGCGGAGAAAATGGGCATGTGGGAGCGCGCAATTCAAAGAATATAAGAATTGATTTGAATCCGGAAGCACTGCAAGCCTTTGATCGAATAAAAAAGATACTAGCTTCGGAAGATGTGTTACTTCAATACCCTGATTATAACCAACCTTTCGAGCTCACAACCGATGCCTCTTCTACAGCTTTGGGCGCGGTTTTGTCGCAAAAAGGTCGCCCTATTACAATGATTTCGCGAACGCTTTCTGCTAGCGAACAAAATTATGCTACTAACGAACGTGAGCTACTTGCGATAGTGTGGGCTTTGAGAAAGCTTCGTCATTATTTATACGGAATCAAAGACATACAAATTTTTACCGACCACCAGCCACTGATCTTTGCAATGTCGGAGAAAAACCCTAATGCTAAAATGAAAAGATGGCGCGCATTCATCGAAGAGTTTTCGCCTACTTTTCATTTTAAACCTGGGAAAGACAATGTGGTAGCGGATGCACTTTCTCGGCAATTTTCCCACCATTTGAGTGAAGCTACATCAGACGGCACCGTTCACAGCGAACAATCTCTAAGTAAAGTAATTAAAACAGTCAATTGCCCTATTAACCAATTCAGAAATCAGTTAATGATTTCCAAATCAAATTCTTTTAGCAAAAATACTAAAATTATTTTCAATAAATTGACTCGTCATACGATCACCTTCGACTCTCTCGAAAATCTTCTCCAGTGCTTGAAAGCCATTATTAACCCTAACGTTACCAACGGAATTTTCTGTGATCTCAGAACATTAGCTGAGATACAGGATGCAGTATTATCGGCTCTTCCTGGCATTAAATTTATCCACACTGAGCTTCTCTTAATTGATTTAATCAATAAAGATGATCAAATGGAAGTGATAGCAACGGAACACAATCGGGCTCATCGGGGCTTACATGAAAACTTTCGTCAAATCACTCGTGATTATTATTTTCCAAACATAAAAAAATCATTGAAATCAATAATAACAAATTGTAAAATATGCTTAGAGAATAAATATCAACGAAAACCACCTGACCCTGGAATAGGTAAAACACCAATTCCACACCTTCCAGGAGAAATTCTTCATATGGACATATTAATTACTGGAAAGCAATTGTTTTTAACATGCATAGATAAATTTTCTAAGTTTGCTGTAGTCAAACCAATTATTTCAAGGTCTACGGTTGATGTTAAATACGCTATGTTAGAAGTTTTGTTAACGTTTAATAACACCAAAGTCATTGTCTCTGACAATGAAAAGGCTTTCCAATCAAATGCTATTAAGGCTTTATTAAGGGATTGTTTTTCAATAGAACAATTCTTCATACCCACTCTTCACAGTGAAAGCAATGGTCAGGTAGAAAGGTTACACTCCACCTTGTTGGAAATTGCGCGCTGTATTAAAGAGCAGCAAAAGATTGACGATACTATTAGTCTGGTTATTTTAGCAACGCATAAATACAATTGTAGCTATCATTCCGTCATCAGCGCCAGACCAACCGATATATTTCATAACTGTGCAGTGGAGAAGTTAGATGTTATAAAGGAAAAGTTATTCAAAACTCAAAAAAATACTTTAGAAAGAAATAATCGTGGGCGAGAGGTAAAGACTTATAGCACCGGAGAAAAAGTTTTTATAAGACGAAATAAAAGACTTGGAAATAAATTTGATAAAGTGTTTGTTGAAAAAACAATTGAAAAAGACCTGGGCACAACAGTCTTGATTGATGGCAGAAAGGTGCATAAAAGCAATCTTCGTTAAAAACGACGTAATAAATAAAAATTAAGAATAAAGAATAAAATGAAGAAATAAAAGTACAGATTTAAATATTTTCTTTCATTAAGAAATATAAACATAAACATAAAAAACATAACATCATAAACAAAGAGTAACAGCATTAAACTAGCAGGAATATGTTCAAATATACCACTTGTTAATTTTTTAAATTATCACAGTAGCCTTAAGAAATCTCACAAATTGAATTATTACTAATTTTTAAATAACTCTGTTTAACTCACTTTGCATAATTTAACATTAATATTTAATATTTAATTATAATCAGTAGTAACTAAGCCAAATTCTTTGCAAAAATTTAACTAAGCAATTACGCAAACAGTTCACTTAAAGAATAATGTGCGAAGCAGCGTACTTTTCGAATCGGGGACGATTCGTGATTTAGAAGGGGGATAGTTAACACAGTAAATAAAATAATCACTTTTTGTTTCATACGTTTATCTGTCGCCAAGCTGCGTTAATACAAATTATGACTTAAATGTTCGCTTGGTTGCGTATGTTAAGATGCTGTGCTACAATCATGCATACATACTTCTATCGATCATTCTATTTTCCTTATTATCATAGTCTTTGATAAAAGAACATAGCAACAGCAAAGCTTTGAACTGCTGTAACAAAGCTTTTCTCATTGCGAAAGCATAATTGTTCAAATACGCAATTACATCGCTACCAACAACTTTTAAGCTGAATTGGCGACATAATTACATACAACAATAACACTCGAGTATGAAGCTCGTAATATGCTTAGTTTTTGGGATTATTTAATTAATTGTTAAGTACAGCTCAAGCGAGTAAGATCGCTATAGTAAAAATTATCAAATATAATATTATTTTAAAAGCAAAAACTGTACTTAATTTAACTTGTATATAATATTAATTCATTAATTACAGCAAAAACAGAAATTTTTCCAAAAATAAGCAAAAAATATTCTTTAAGAAAATTCTTTAAATATGTATGTATTATTTATTAATCTAAATTACTTGAATAATTGTTTGTATCGTTTTGGAATTGGTTCAACGCTACTTTCGTCTACATCTATAATATAATCATACAATACTATAATATAATCATACAAACACTGCTTGACAAAACAATGGAAACTTTTTCAAAAATGCATTTATGTGTTCTAATCGAACGAAAAGTTAAAACTCTTAATAAAAATGGCAAAATATTTGTGCAGTTTATTAATAAGCACTGTTATTAACATTTATGATAATATTAAAAAACTTTATAATTCAAAAATTTAAAAAAAATATAAAACAAAGGTACAAAAAAATTAAGAAAAAAATTAACAAAAGCTCATCATGATTACCGTTTTTTATTGTTTCTTACTTTATTTTATATTTTTGTGTTAAAAATCGCTAAAGTGAAGATTAGCGAATACTTAGAAATAAGAACAATAAACGATTTTAAAGTTGGATTTAAGCGTAGATCGAACTTTGTATCAAAAACGATACATTTCAATTTTTGAGTCGATATAACTTTAATTCAGAAAAAGTTAGATGCCTGATTATCTTTTTAATTCGTTAGTATTGTTATCGCCATTATTTTAAACCAAATAAAAAAAGAAAATTTCGAACAGGGCTTTAAAAATTCAAAAACTTCATAATTCTGGCTTATGTATCATATTTTGAATTAGTTCGCGGCACTTAAAGTGTACGGACGTGCAGTCGGCAAATTATAAAAAATATTTGGAATAGGTGTTTTATTACAACTAAAATAAAAAAAAGAATAATAAAAAACAAAACAACTTAAACTTAATAAAGTTTAAAAAAGAAAAGAAAACTGCATAAAGACAGACAACAATCAAATAAGTAAAAAAAAAAATATAAAGGCCGTTAACCTAATTAATGAGTGAGCCAAGTGCAAGTGCTAATGAACGCAGACTGAGTTTTAATGATAGAAATGCTTACGTGATCATTACTTCAAAAGAATGTGAAACAGTTAATATAAATAAAAAAATTGATGACTCGCGTTATTTGACAGCGAAGCCTGCAAATCGGGTGCGCTACGTTAGCGACCCAACAAGTGAAAAAAAATCAGCAATAGTGCGAGTGGTCAAAATTTAAATAAGTGTGTTGGGCCAAATACAAATCTACCCCATACCCCTCTTTTGGGTAGTCATAAGAACATCGAAGATATTTTGCAATCACCGGACGTAAATAAGGAAAGTACAATAATTAAAAAAAGTGCAGCGAAGACTGAGAGCAGTGAAAAAGTTCTCACAGGTATGGACCGTTATATCACAATAACGAAACGTAAGTCCAGCCCTAGAGCAGCCTCCACGTTGGAACCACATCCAACACAGGCAAAAAATAACACTGACAACGCAAACCGTTTTGCAATTCTTGCAGAAAAAGAGAAGGAAGACAATACAGCTGCAAAAAAGAATTTCAAACCCCCACCACTGTACCTACGAGAGCCCACTACCAATGCCTTGGTAACTAAGTTGACACAGATTGTTGGCAAAGACAATTTCTACGTTGTTTCTCTACGAAAGAGCGCAACATGACCTGACGTAATGCAGTAAAAGTAAATACCGCAATTTAGCATTTTGAATATTCTTCTCTATTCAGACGGGTTTTATATAATCGGAACTATTACTATGTAATTGTAGTGGGAAATACTTTGAGCCTTACCTCATGCTATCTAACAGAATATCACATGCAAGCATTGTACTCAAAGAACATTTCTTCAGGATAACAATCACATACAACCCAATCTAAATGCTCTGTGGTGAAACCTACTTGAAACATATGTGGTATTAATGCCCTTTAAAATAAAACACCTGAGTGCTTATCAAGCACCTGACAGGGGGTATCTTTACTGACATCAAACATCATCCCCAAGAGGGTTAGAAAAAATTATATATGAATTGATGGCAATAATATTAATCGTACTTCTACATCAAAATGCTAACATTAACACATGCAGTCTGAATGCCGCTTTCCTCTTATAAATACTGTTTGTTTTGCAATGAAAATAAGCAAAGAATTCTAAATAATTGTGGGCTGCATATTTTTGCCTCAGATTATTTTCCTACTCTATGATAATTTCCATTACAGTCAATTTGAAATTTGATCCACTTACTCTTATTTAATGAAATCTAAAATAAAACGAAATAAAATAGTTGGAATCAAGATTTGCATTCCTGGAAAGAAATGAAGTCTCTTAATATTAAATTTCGAACACTTTCCGCGGGGTTTATAGTTCAATATTTAAATTTGGTGGTTCAAATGCGCCTTTGATTGCGAATAAAATTATTATATCCTTCATGTATTTTTTTCTTCTTACTTTTAATATTGTAGTAATTAAGTAATCTCAACTGTGTTTTAACCACATCACTTACTTACTAAACCAAATTGCTGCAAAAGAAACTCATGACATTTGATGAAAAGCGAAACCTATTATACTTTCATGGTAAACGATTCTATCTTGTAGAAAAATGGCTTTAAAACAATTTGTTGCAAGATTATTTAAACTTTCAACTCATATTCATATTTCGCACTTCCAAAACTTCAGCAGTTCGTCAACCAATGATATGAAACACAGTAACAACATTTGTATAAGCAAACCTTAAAAGACGAAAAAGAAGAAAGTCTATGAAAAAATTTAAAGAGCCTCTAGCATCAAAAAACTTCTATCATGTCTCTGAAAATGTATTTCTTTGTATAGACTTAAACGCAAACATAAGGCATGGGATGGAGTTAAGGATACAGAACTATTTTGTTGAAATTTAAAAAATGTCATTAAACTAGTTGGTGTGTAGTTTTAAAAATATTTAAAAAGAATGGTATGCTTGGGTATCCCTTTATGATTTATTTAATAAAATATTTTATTACTATTTGGTAGAAAAAACAACAAGCTAAGGCCAAGCTGAGAAGTATCAAGCTATGGCCATTTCTAATTGGAATATTTTGGAAAAAATAAAAGTAATGTGCTTTGAATATAGACCGTTTTAATGGACCTGTGGCTGTTTTGAAACAAAGTTTAGAGAAAGATTTGTTGTTTTTTGCTTGTCGTCATCATATTTAATATAAAAAATATTACTTGTCATGAAAAGTTTAAAAAAAAGTCAGTCGTTCGAAGTCTATGTTAAACATTCATAAAATTAGCACAAGGATTACAATAAAATGTTGTAATCCTGACTAAAGAGTTGTAATGTTCAATTAAGTAATTAATTATCCTTTGTGATACTATATGAAACGAAGAAATTCAGTTTTGAAATCGAGGCGGTAAAGTAGTTTAGGTTTCGCAATAGATTCCTTTATATGTAGAATTGTTTCTACTTGAAGAGTGCAGTAATAATTTTCGGAAGTTTTTGAAGCCACGTTTCAAGAGAATTGTTTCATTATAACCTGCAGGTTTCAATGCTTAAGCCCTTTTTTGTGTTAAAGAGATCCGTGGTGTTAACATTCACTTCGTCCTTTTTTCTGCGAAAAAAAACCTTTTCACATTTAATTACAATAAACATTTTTTATTATTGTATCTAATCTGCAGCGGTGTAGAAGTTGCAATTATTGAATGTTTTACTAAAGTTTTGAAATACCTGTAATCTTTGGCGTACCCCATCGTTTAATTTCTGGGCAATATGAGTTGAATTTTAAATGTTTACCAATTAACAAACCTAAATAAGTAGTAAAATTTAAACAATAGGCTTTCAATCTTATTACAACCACCATAAAATAAACGGTGTAATAAAAGTCGTCGTAATATAGTAGGTAAAGTGCTGGCTTATTAGACGGTTCAAACATCTGGTCAGACATCTCCAACAAAACGAAATATGAACAAATTTTTCTTCGACGACTGCCTGTCAGCAGATTTTTGGCAAAAACTCTGAGTATAAATAAAAATGCCATTAAAAGCTCCTCAAAAACCTGTCGTTGGGAATCGACATTGTATGTATGTACCGCCACTCATGTATAAAACTAACAAACACCACATAACTGGTGTGTGAAGCTAGGTCATAATCCTGACTGAAGAGTTGTAATAACCAATTAACTTATATACAGTACCGAGCAAAAAAAATGCAACGCTAAGCCGATTGATCTTTATGTACGCCTCTTTCAAAAAAACAGTACGGAAATTAAATACTTCTTTTTTATTTTTATGCTCCACAAACTTAGTTAACAAATGCATGTTACAATATCAAAATTTTTCTATCCACTTATTTTTATTTTAACATTTAAGAAAAAAAGTGACAAATTTCAGCGAGCAAAAAAATGCAACGCTATAAATAACGTTATTAAAAATAAATTTTAATTAAATACTTACAAAATGTTCAGGCAGAATAATATCGTCTACCAATTGACCTTATACTGTAATTTGATATTAAAGATGCATTATGTAACGTAAATACTGCCCGAATTTTGATAAAATAAGAAAAATCGCACTGTTTAAAAAGGAAAAAATATATAATAATTTAAAACTCTTGAATAAGAAGGAACCGTTATGTAGCCATTTCTGGATAAATGATGAAGAGTGAGACAATTATATTTGGTCAAGCCAGAAGTGTGCGTTTGATACTGCCTATTTGATAGGATTTGCAAAGTATTACCATTCTTTATTCTTACACAGATAACAATAAATTTTACACTGAATATATTACCCGCAAGCTGTTATCTTTCACCAATAACTCGCCAATAAGAGAGGTAATGACTCGCAACACATTTTGATCCTCACTCTCTATGAAGTATGAAATCTTGTTGGAATATTGCCTATAGTGGTTGTTGCTAAATTCGCATAAAAAGAAGCCCTACATTAAAATTGTATATTCCATGTTCAATGAACATATAAAAAAAATTAATTTCTACTGTTTTTCTGCATGATTGTACAAAACTCTGAGTTGACTTACAAACAACCTTATATGTATATACAGAAATCAACAGAAAAACTAACAACATTTACAACATGTAGTTCATATGTAACAGTCCTATAAAACTTTTAAGTCTTTTCTATTTGTGGTTAGTTTAATGTTCTTAACTAAAATAAAATGTAAACAAAAACCAAATTTAAATAACAACAAAGTTTGAGTCTTTTTACAAGTACAAAACTATGTTGAGAGTTTGGCTAACTTACTTATCAAAACACATTCAGACGGGCAGACTTTATTGATTAAATTATGACCCATACTGCCTTGTGGGTAACATGGTTAAAACTGTATGAAAAAATTTCATGCAAAATAACTACATTCTGATATAAAAAACTGAAGACTAGGCCACAAACTTTCAAAGGAAAATGAACAAGAAAAAAAATTCAGAGAAAATATATTGTTATTATTTCTCAAAGATTATGAAAGCACAATAAAATAAAATTTGTCGTGTGTTGACAGAGGGTATTGTTCAGCACAGCCTAACGGTGTATGGTTGGACAACAGAAACCGACATCAATAAAATTAATTCAAATATTAACAGATGCTTCCGTACAGCCACAGGTATTCTTTAAGCTACTCCTAACGACGCGTTAAGAATAGAAGCAAACATAAATGATTTTGAAACGATTCTAAAAAAACAATTCAATAAATTATTACCAAAAGGGTTAATTAACGTCAATCATGGAATACACTAGCAATTTTGGGATCTAATAGACCAAGATTGAACAAGACGCCTTTGTGCTTTACAACATATAATCAACTATGCCAAAGAAATGAAGATATCTCTCCCACCTAGACCAAGTATCACAACTTAACACCTCCCTCAACTCTATTAAAAAACATGGAAATAATCTACAAATATTTAAGCAACTATACTTAAATGTAAAGCATGAAAACAATGATAATGCTACAATCTTTAGCGACGGATCTTATTTCAAACAGAGTTACATCATATGCTGTAGCAGAAAAGAATAACGAAAATTTCCATATAGTCAAACAAACTATACTTCCTAACCATGCGGCCATTTTATAAGCTGAATTATAAGACATATGTATGCGGCAAAAAAACAAGTCAAGACTTTGATATGCACAGACAGCCATAGTGTAGCTAATTCACAAAAGCTTGATAGCGAAAACAGAAAATATGTTATTGGTAATTCGATACTTCATAACGATGTCATCATATTATGGGTTCCGGGCCATGTTGGGATAAAAGGAAATGAATTTGCGGGCGCAGCTGCAAGAAATGCAATTAACTATCCACTTATAACAGAAATACCCCCACTTGTGCCTGTAATATGTAATGTCCATAAAAACATCCAACTAGCACAAAAACAACAACAATGGAACACTTCAAATAGCTTTTTAAGGTCTCACAATAACGTATATCAAGACCACCGTACAACAAACTTCTATCCAGGAAAGACTGTAGCCTTAACAAAAGAGAGGGAATAATAAGGTTTACTACACAACATTTTTAGGAAAAAAACTCAACCTAGGGAATAGAATCGTGTGCAGAACAACTCAACAAATGAACCACTAGAAGAAATCCTAAATTGCAGCAACATGAACTCAGCAAGAAAAATTAAAATTATTCTTCAATCTGCAAATGTTTTACATGAAATCTAAATTCAAACATATAATGTAATGATCATATGATGTAATGATATAATGTAGTCCACACAATTTTGGTATTGTATTTTATAAATTTATCTTTGTAGAATATGCATTTTAAATAAATAAATATCAAGTAACAGAATATGATTAAAAGTATCATTAGGAATACTATTATTTAATTGTAATTTTTAATAAAAAACACAAGTGTACGCCTGTAAATTTGATTGAATATGCTGACTTTAACAAATTCGACATTCATTAACTATCCATTACTCTTTACATTATTTTAAACATTTTGTATTAAAAACAGGATTTTTTATTTTTGGCATTAGTCATAAGTGATTGCTGTTGAAATATAAATATTTAATGCATTTTGTATAATTTTCTCTATTTTTTAACCTTCTCCAATTCATTTTATTATTAGGACACTTTTAAGGCTCAATATTGAAATAAGTTTCAAAACCCTGTGCTTACCGGCGAAACTCTATCAATCGTTTCGAATCAACGCATTTATTTGTGTTTGTAACATAGAGGAGTATCTACAAAAAATAATATAATTATTTTCTTTTTTGTATTTCTTCTGGATGAATGGAAATTTTCTTTTATTTTCCTGGCATTTTAAATCCACTTGTATTGTCAGGAACGCATAAGTATAAGCGTATAAAGTAAACTCCAACGTGCTTGATTTATTTTCAATTGCTTTTTCAGGTTAATTTTGTTAAGTCTATTGATGCTGGATATTTACTCAACTTATGAATGCGTATTAAAAATTCACTTTCTTTAAGTGGGATCACACGATTGACGCAATACACCAATTATTGGTATAATTTATACGTCAATCGTGTGATTTCACAATTTATTGGCTTATATGTCAAACAAAAACAATATTGTTCTTATTTTGCCCAATCAATTGCAAACCTGGTGCGACAATCGTGTGAACGCATGCACAAATAAAAACGTTAAAAATACACCAATATTTATTGTGTTCTAGTGCGGCAATTAAAGACGACAATACGCGCCAATAATATTTTTTAATCAAATATTTTTTGTAGCAGCATTTATTTTCCCAAGTAAAATAAGTTTTTATTATGGAGTTGGATGACTGCATAGAATTTGATGGCACGAACAGTGAATTGGTTTACTGCACTCTCTCTCAGGAAACAAACTCCTGTGCCAATAAAAAAGATTCAATTCGGAAAATTCCACAGTTTGTTAAATTTCAATGCTACTTTGTTCCATTCTTTTTAAATCTGAACCTTTCAATGCTTTATAAATTGCATCACAAACACTTGGTACAAAGACTGATATGGTGTTAGGGGCTATACGGAATACGACCGAACGATTTTTGTAGCTATCTCCAGAAGCCAGAAATCGGAGAGCTACAGGTAAGCGTTTTTTTTGCTGGAATTGCGTTACGCATATTTGTGTCCTCTTTTGCGATTTATGGTGACACTAATTATATTTATGTTGCAATATTTCCTTAAATGTTTCATTATTATCCTTAAAAATTGTTGAACAAAAAGTTGTGGTTTTCTATTTCTCGAAACTCCATTAATGTTCTTTTATATGCGCCATCAGTTCTTCTTTTTGCGAGCCACTCTGACCCATATACTTCTTTTCAGATTTCTTTTTCTTTCATTTTTTTTTGTCTTCAAGTGCACACACAATAATTAAAGCCGACGCAATTTTTTTTTTCAATAAACGACTCATTTTTCACCGAGTATATTTTAAAATTTTCTATATTTTTCTAAACAAAACAAATCTAGCAGAACAGCTGTTTCTCAACAACAGCTGTTGCCATATACTAGAACAATCGTGTGACTGGAATGCAGCAATTATTGCCACTAAGCCGTTTTGCGTCAATTTACGACAACCAACTTTATGTACGATAAGGCAATCATCTGACTGCAGAGAATTTGATTGGGACAATTTATTTATTGGGCCCCTATTCAGCACAATAAAAATTGTATAAAATTGGTGCATTGCGACAATAGTGTGATCCCACCCTTTAACTCAACAATACATCGACTGAAATTGTATGTCAATATTATTTGATTTCGAAGATTTTAGATCGATTTTATTTGGCATATATGGTATGTATGGATTTGAAGTCATACAACCTACACTGCAGAAATGGTTTTAGATTATTTAAAAAATAAATAAAACAAACTCTGGTATATGATGAGTTTTGATTAAGTCCATGTTCCATATTTTTGTTTCACACCAGACTATTTTTCTAAAAAATGCAATAATAATACAACTCTGTATTGGTTTGCAAATAATATTTATTTTTAAATAAAAGTGCAAAACTAAAAACAAAAAAGTTATGCTGGCGGTTTATGTAGTAGCAGCATTACACTATGTTCAGACATGCACTTTTATAGAATAAATATTCTGTTTATTGATTACAATATTTTAAGTGTTTAGACATAACAATATATGCAGTTCAGCTACTTATTCAGTATTTATTTGACAGCTGGTAAACAAAACAGCTGGTTGTGTCAACAACATTGTTTTTGTTGTTGTTCGTTGTTTTTTGTCTTCGTTGTTGATATTTGACTTGTCAAATATCAATAGAAAGTATTAGGAAAATTGTAATATCTCACTGAACGTACTTATGACAGTGCTGTATTTGAAGTTTTAATCAACAATATAGCAATTTATGAATTTATTGAGCAATATTTAATTGGCATTTTATATGAAATGTTAAGATCAACAATGCCGTTTATTGTGATTTACTCAATATAAGTGCATGTTTGAACATAGTATTAGGTTTACAGAATAAAGTATTCCATTTAAAGGCAAACCAAAATGGTAAGGAACATTTAAAAAAATCTTTATTTATATAAAAGTAGGACTACAAAAATGCAGGAAAACAAAAAATAAAAAAATTAGATAATTAAATTAATTCTTGTAGACTATGTTGGACTAAATATGACCTTTGGAGTCGCCCTATACTATCTTAAGGCATGAATTTTAATTGAGTCAATATTCGGTTAATCGACAAAATTATTTAAAGAGTTCGGGATATGCAAATCAGCTTATTTAATAATAATTTGACAGCTGGAAAACAACAAAATGTTTTTATTTTTATATAACAATTCACAAATTTATCACTAAACCTACCTTGACTGGAAAAATTACTAATTTAAAATTTTTTTATCAGAATTTCTTGAACATAACATTATAACAACGCTATTTGTCTTTACGACTTCTATTAAAAAATACATCGAATATATTTTTGAAGATTTACTCTTATCTTGTATTTTTTTGTACTGCGGAAAGTTATTTGCCCTGAGCACAGGTTCTGTGTCTTGATTTGTATATTTTGTAATATAAAACCATTGTTTTGGACATTTTTGGCATTGCGTGGTATGATTCCGAATATTGAGGTATACTGTTTGTTTTCTGGCAGATGGATATTCACTCTACTCCAAGCGAGTATTACAGTAAAAATTTGTAGTGCTATTTTGTTAATAAATATTCTTATTTCATCGTTTTGTTATAGTCCTTATCCCCAAAATTTCGAAACATTCAAAATATTTTAAATCGATAGAAATTTTAAATAATATATAGAGAATGGAGTAGGATTAGAAATAGTGTTAATATAAATAAGCTTACCTTCCCTTCCCCATTCGCCATTTTTATTTGACGTTGTTCATATTCGAAAATACAATATATTTTCAAATAACAAAATTTGTTCGCATAAGTTCTATCGTTCTCACTGAATATACTGTATTTTAAGTTTTACTCAATATTATAACAATTTGCGTATTTATGGAGCAATTATTGATTGAAACTTTATATGAAATATTGAGCTCAATAATGGCGTTTATTGCGATTTACGCAATAAAATAAAACATATCTGAACACTAGTCTAGTAGGTAGTGTGTTGGCTTATTAAGCGTGAGGTCAGACATCTGCAACAAAACGAAATATGAAACAATATTTCTTCGGCGATTTCCGCTCAGCAGATTTATGGCGAAAACTCTGAGAGTAAATACAATTTCATTGAAAAGTTTCTCAAAAATCTGGCCTTCGTAGTCGACTTTAAACTGTTGGTCCTTCCAGTCATGGGCAAAATTAATACACACAACATAAGTGGGTTGAAAAGTTAGGTCGTAATCCTAACTGAAGGGTTGTAGTGACCAATTATGTTATGTATGTTATGTTATTAAAATTCACTCCAATTCTCAATCGCACTGTTTTCGCACTTTTATTGTTGCTTTTTAGTTTTTCAATAGGCCTGTGCGTTTTGGCGGAATACACACATACATATGTATTTATATTCCAGTCGAGAAAATTACGTTGCGGTTGTGTGGGCTAATATGAGAGTGCAAACAGTGGTTTTGTTTTAAATGTGTTGCGGTTACCACTACTATGAAATGAAACGAAATATTGTTAAACTGAAATAGGGTGACACATTTTAGAATTTGTTTTGTTTCGTATAGCATTCAAACAAAAAATGACTCATACCCCGCATCAACTCATAGCTGATAAATTTTGTGTGAATTCATATAAATAAACATGTTATGTTGGATAGTTTGTTTCTTTTTGTAGGTTTATATTGCGGTTTCACCTTAAATTGCTGGCCATCAAATGATGTGTTAAGTGTCATTTAATGGAATTTCTCTACATGTCATTAGAAAATGAAATTGTTAGTTATGGTTGTTATGGATGTTTTAATAACTTATTAATTGGCTATTTGATTACTTTATGTAGGTAAGGTTTGCCTTAAGTATAATATAAAAACCAATATGTTTTTTGTTATTTAATTCGTGATAACAAACTCTGTGGTCTGAACAGTACATAAAATTTTGTTCTCATTTGGGCAATATACATATGGCAATAATTAACACAAGTAAGGACATAAATACATTATACAATTTCTGGAACAGAACCCTGAGCAAAAAATTGGAAAATATATTCACTGAGTAATTACTGAACCCAATAGCGAATATATTTTGAAATGTTATGTATGAAGGGCAAGATACTTGGAAGATGTACAATAATATGCAATTTAGAGCATTAAATGGATTAAAAGGAATGAATGTTGCAATCAAAGTCAAAGTTTATAGAAATCGGTGCATAGGCCTAGGAATCGACTCTACGACCCTCACATTAAATAATACCCACTAGCAGGGCTCTCATAATTCACAAAATATCTGTGACGATTGTTCTGATATTAAGATCTTATGAGCTGTAAATGCTCAAAAAGGGACGCATATTATCCAGAATGCTGCCAAACAAAGCAGTCATAAATTTCTCCCTATATATACCATAACTGTCCAAACTATACCGATAAAGCAAACTCAGTACTGTTGTGGGGGTTATAACGGGGCAAATGTTTTCTGTAGAAGCTGTAGAGATAAAGAGAAGGATAATGATACTGCTCTTCATCTACTGTGTATACGCATAGCTCTTGCTATGCAATGCGCCCATTTTGTTCATATATACATCAAAGTCGTCCATACAAAATTTCAGGACTCTAGCTGTTGCAGTTTATGTGATATGTGATATTAAATACTTATTGGGTATGTGGGCGTGGCACCTCGCATACTTGAAATTTTAAAATAAAAAGCCTATAGTTCCTTCGAGACATACAGGAAGGTACTGTTAAAATATCAGTCGGTCCAGCCGTTTAGCCGTCTATAGACTTCAAACAAACAAACAAACCGACAAACAAACCCACAAACAAATAAACACACATCCATTTTTATAATATATAGACGTAATTCAATTACTGTCGTGTATGAAATATTACATAGAGATGACGGGTGACGTATACGTAATATTTTGTTAGACAATAACACTCATACTTTTTAAATTATTTTATTTTATTTTATTTGCCTATTTCAACATAAAAAGTAGCCTACAACTCCTTCCAGAGATACAGGAAGATAGAGTGAAAATTTCAAGAAAATCGGTTCAGTCATTTAGCCGTCTATAGACTTCAAACAAACCCACAAACAAATAAACACACATTCATTTTTATATATAAGAAGATTGCTAAGAAACTGTAAGCAACGCAGCAGCCAACAATTTCGCCAAAGTTAACGGTATAAAATGATTGTGGAGGTCCAAAGACGATGAAATGATAATAAATTTATTTTTTAATGAAAATGCTTTTCATTTTTACAAATATGTCACACTTCCGCCGAAGCCTTAACACACAATTATTGGACAAATTGGAGAGCTCAAGCTGAAAATAACCAAAGTAAAAAGAAATAAAAGAAATTTCAACTACGAATTTAAAAGAAATTAATATTTTGTATCAGCCTATATACGATAACGATTTGTATATGTATACACACATCTTAATAATATACGTTATATGTACATGTACATATGTATGCATAGTATTTTAGTTTATTAAATATTAATGTTCGTTGAACATGAGTTGCACACTGCATGACTTTTGAATTTATTCATACGTAGTATATGAACAGGATATTATTGATTACCTTTCCTCATTTCTTGTTATCACTGAAGTCATTTGTGCGTTTTTGCAAACAATTAAAGACTTTTTCATTTTTAAAACCTCCTGCGTTTGTAAGGAAATGTATTCTAATTTAAAAACAAGAATATTATTACTAGGAAGTCTTCTTCACACTTATTTATATTTGAAAACATACATGTCGGCCGTTTACTTCATTAATGTCTTAAGTTAAGAAGCACGATTTGTTAGTAAAATATGAGAAATTTTTGCAATTTTTTGTGTGATAAAATTTTTTTCTGATTAATTAGATTTAAAATGTATGGCACTGTTTCCCGCTATGCTGATTGGAAACCTGAAACGAATCTTATGAAGAATGAGTTTTTCGAGTTAAGACACTATTCAAGTAAATGAGGGATATGTAGTTTTATGTACACACAGTCTGTCAAAAAAATGTTTGTTAGATTTTGACTGTAATAATTATTATTTTTATCAACTTTGTATTAAAAAATCATTCTACCAATTGAATAATAAAAATGTTAGAATAAAATAAATACAAAAAACTTCCAGAACTGCGTTGTCAAGAAAATCTCTTTGCACATACACTTGTGAACTAAGTTCATTATATTAAATTAAAAGTTTTTATTTATTTTTAATAAGAAAAATACTTTTATATATGTTTCTAAAAAAATAAATAAAATAACTCCAAATTATAACAGCCTTTTGAGTCAATTTTTTAAAATTTCAGCAAAAGTTCTGAGATTTTTTCCGAGATTTTTCGAGGTTTGATGTGGAACACTGGCACAATCTGTTGAAGTGAATGACCAAAGTTCCTCTAAGTTGGTCGGTGCACGTTCGTATAGGAAAACTGTACTTTTGACAATTTCCCACAAATGGGATTTAACTCGGGGCTTTTTGCTAGCAATTTCAATATTTTGAAATTTTGTTCAGCAAGATAGTTGCAAAATATTACAGAGAAGATTAGCATGGCCCTACGCAAGGAAGCACATTTTTTTTAAGTCGCCGTAGTCTAGTAGGTAGTGTGTTGGCTTATTTGACGTAAAGCCAGGGTTCGAACCCCAGGCCAGATTTCAAGAAAAATACAAAAAGCATTTCTTCGGTGACTTCCTCTCAGCAGATTTTTGGCAAAAACTCTGAGAGTAAATAAAATTGCCATGAAAAAAGTTTCTCAAAAAAAAAAATCTGTCGTTCGAAGTCGACTTTAAACTGTAGGTCCCACCACTCATGTATAAAATTAACCCACACAACATAAGTGGTGTGAGAAACTAGGTCGTAATTCTGAATGAAGGGCTGTAACGACCAATTATGTATGTATGTTCAGCTGCTTATTTAATATTCATTTGACAACTGGTAAACAAAACAGGTGGTTGTTTCAACAACATTGTTTTTATTTCGTTTTTTTTCTTGTTTGCCGTTGTTGGCATTTGAGTTGTCAAATATCTACAAAAAGTGTTCCGTTAATTGTAATATGGTTACTAAACACACTTATGACAATGCTGCATATTAAGTTTTAATCAATATTATAACAATTTGCGTATATATTGCACAAATATTAATTGAAACTTTATATGAAATATTGAACTCAATAATGGCGTTTATTGCGATTTACGCGATAAAGGTGCATATCCGAATTATACAAGTACACTACACTGTTCTCGCTTTGAGTTCAAACCTATAAAAGAAAATCATAAATATTTTCGGTGAGAAAATCATTCACTTTAACTGTAGTTATATGCCGGAGACCAGATCTGAACTTTAATTCGAAATTAACAGACTTATTTTAGTTATTTTATTTATTTATTTATTTATTTTATTTATTAATCATAGCACAACAAGATAATAATCTTATAAATGAAAGTGCTATGGGAGGACATCAAATAGGAAAAAGTAATAACAAATCGCTCATTATATGAGTAATGAATTGTTTGAAGTACAGTATAAATAAAAATGAATAAGAATAAGAACATGATTTAACCTCAGGAAATAGCAATCGATACAAAAAAATTAAGATAAGAAAATGAGTATATGTAAAAAACTAAATTAGGAAAGATACAAATATAGAGAAAAATACAAACAAGGAAATATATTCATATAATGAGATACAATGAAACTTAAATAATAAATTAGAAAAATGAAAATAATTAATCACTAATAAAAATGAAGAGTACAAATATATAAACAATCAAAATATGTTACAAACTACTTAAACAGATTGTATAACTCCTTTTTGAACTTAGTTGCATTGCCTATGTTCTGAATATAATTAGGTAGTGCATTCCAAAGACTGATGGTGTGTATAAAGAACTGTCGTTTCGACAAAAGAGTCCTATGCCTTAATTGGATAATTTTCCTACCGCGGTTGGATCTAGCAAATCTAATCCTGCTAAATAAGTATACTGGCTGTTCCAAAGTAATAATCTTATGGAGGAGAATTAGGCACTTAATATTCAATAGATTATCAAAATGAATACCACATATCTGGTAAGAAAATTGTGATATATGCTCCCGACGTCCCTTAATAAATACATATCTGGCTATGTTATTATAAGCCAAGTTGAGTTTCCGCCTATCATCCGCATCACAGTTTGCGAAAATTTCCGATCCATATAAAAGAACAGGAATCAAAAACGTTTTTGCCAGTTGCAGGCGTATAGCAAAAGGAGTCGAATCTATAACAGCCCATAAGTTCCTAAGCATACCATAAACTTTACCAACGATGACATTAATGTGGCTAGACCACGTTAGCCGACCATTAAAGATAACACCCAGATTAGATGCCGATTCAACAAAATCAATTTTATTCCCCCTGATAATAATTTCCGGCACATCAAACGCTCTCTTAGACCTGGAGAGCAATAAACATTTCGATTTAGAGGGATTAATACAAAGTCCATTAGCACTAGCCCAGTTGTCAATTTTCCGTAAATCATCGTTAATCGTATCTACACATAGTCGGATATTATCAATACAAGCGCTCCTATAGAGCTGAACGTCATCAGCGTACATATGTACGCTACAATTATCCAAAACATCAGGCAGGTCGTTAATGTATATACAGAACAAAAGGGGCCCTAAAATTGATCCCTGAGGAATACCTCTTCCAACGTGTACCGAATTCGAGATGTTGCCGTTTAGGTAAACTCGTTGAGATCTGTTAATGAGATAGGAACGTATAAGGCTGCAAGCTGAATTAGAAAAAAGAAAGAGGGTCTGTAGCTTTCTCAATAATATTCTGTGATCAACTGTATCAAAAGCCTTAGTGTGATCCAAAAGAATCAAAAACGCTATGTAATTTTCATCCAGTTTCAACCTAAGGTCATCAACTACTTTGACTAAAGCAGTAGTGCAGCTCCTAGCTTTCATAAATCCCGACTGTTTATCAGATAAAAAATTATTACTCGTGAGATAATCGTTCATTTGTCTAGCTATGAGGTTTTCCATAACTTTGGACAGGAACGGAAGAATGGCAATTGGCCTGAATTCATTGTTAGATTTAGGAATTGGGATGATTTTTGACCGTTTCCATTCATCAGGGAAAGAGGACATAGTTAAGACTGAATTGAATACATGAGTAAAATACGGTAAAAGTCTAGGTGACAAAGCTTTTAAAAACAGAGGATCTAAGTCATCAGAACCAATCGCATTCGATTTCACAGAAGATAAGCATTCCAAAACCTCGAGCTGACTAACACAACGAAAACTAAAGGGGTTTTCTAGCGGAACAAAACAAAGGTCATCATATATGTTACTGTCAGGTGTAGGAACATTAATATTAACAAATTTGTCATTCAGACCGTTTACATCAACATCAGGAGAAGTATTATGGCATTTTTGTCCAATACCAATATCGCGGATTACCTTCCATTTAGCTCTATTATCTAATGCGGAAGCGAACTTCCTGCCGTAAAATAATGTTTGTGCAATTTTAATGTGTTTTGTAACCTCACTACGAGCGGCTTTATGAACGGCTTTCAGATCATCCGTTCTGAACCTCTTCCATCGCCGATAGGCAATGTCGCGCTTATCAATTAATGCTTTAATTTCAGCATTAAACCACGGTTGGTGTTTGGCTTTAACAAGTTTTGTTTTGATAGGAACACAACTGTCATATAGCAGACGCACATTTTCCTGAATTAGTGCCACCTGGTCGTTTACATTACCCAGTGAGTAGATTTGATCCCAACAGATATCATCAACACTTCTGTTCAAAACTGTAAAATCGATACTTTTAAAATCACGGTATGTAATATACCTGTCCTCATGACTCGTAGACAGATTATAAGTTAAGAAGAGAAGATCATGATTGGAAAAGCAAGAGGCTGAAATTTGATCATATAACAGTACCTTAGTCATATCATTAACAAATACTAGATCGATTAGACTACTGGAAGAAGAATGGAAGTGAGTTGGCAAGGACACATTCACAGGGTTAAGATGGAGAGACAACATTGAATCAGATAGCGCATTATCAATTAAGAGATTATTATTAAAGTCACCAATAATAATAATGTCATCATATTGAATAGAAATTTCCTCAAGAATAGAAATAAAGGGATCAAAGTTTATATTAGAATTCGGTCTATAGACACTACCTAATAAAACCTTCTTCTTATTGGTGGATGAAATGTCAAGAAATAAATATTCTATTTGACTACCAATTTCTGTTAATAATTTTACCTTGCACGGAATACCGTTTCGAACATAAATTGCAACTCCGCCACCTTTTGCCCTGGTTGCCATATTGTTAACTAAGATCTTCCTGTCTGACCGGAAAAGCCTAAAGCCCTGTAGATTGTACACCGAATCCTGAACTTCCAGAGGAAACCAAGTTTCGGAAACGCAAATGTGATGAATAGTAATGCTAAAACATATCTGAAAAGTCAACGAACGTTAGAAGCCGTGAAATAGTAGGTAAGGTATTCCGAAAAACTATGTGATCAAAATGTTATAAATGACAATGGTGTCATTTATGTTAGACCTGTCAAAAAAGTAATTTTTAAAATTTTTCTTTTTTAAATTTGTTGTAAAGAAAATAATATCAAATCAAAAATTTTTTTAACAGCAACGATGTTATGTTAAAACATCTTTTTAACAGACTGTATACGTAAAGACTGTAAGTATTTTATATAGAATTATTCTTTTATATGTATTTTAAAATACAATACATTCTGAAAAGTCATAAAAGCAATAACTTCCAATTGATTACATTTCCCAGGCTTAAAATAATATGAAAAAATATCAAAAGGAATAGCACTTTTTCTTCTACATATACTGTGAAGAATATAAACATTCATTCAAATATTCAAATTTCAGACACTAGACCAAGAAAATACACACATTCATATGGTCTAATGTAAACACTTACTTCCTCTCCTATCAATAACTCTCTCTTTAAAAGTACTTTGAAAAGTTCATAAGATGCCTTTATTTTTAGGCAAGTTTCAATGAAGGAAATATCAAAAAGACGAAAACTACCCAAAATCACACATATGTACATATATGTAAGCAAATATGTTACGTTTTCTTCCAACATCAAGAAGGAAAATATTGATTGAGTGAAGAGTAGAGTGGTAAAGAATTTTGTGGAAATAAAGTTGTTAAATAGTGCTATGGCAAAAGCAAAAAAAGAATAGTGAATGCACTAAAAGTGGGTTTGAAATTTAAAAGAAACATTTCATTTTCATTTTCTCTCTTTACCAAATCAGCATGATTTCGAATATAACTAGCAGAGTCCTTTAAACGATAAGTTTTTTTTTTTTTAATAAATCATTGCATAAACAGACTATATATGACATTTGATTATTTTTCATTTCATTGTAAATGAGGACATACGTTTAACCTCGATTATCATTCAGTTTTACTCATAATTTGATCATCGTCATCTTCTCATTTCATTGGGAAAATGTAAAACTTATGTCCGTTACACATACATATATAATTGGTCATTGCGAAATAGTTTCTTACACCACTTATGTTGTCTGCGTTAATTTTTATATATGAGAGTTGAGAACTACAGTTTAAAGTTGACTGTGAACGATTTTTGAGAAACTTTTTATGACAATTTTATTTACTCTCAGAGTTTTTGCAAGAAATCTGCTGAGAGGAAGTCGCCGAGGAAATATTTTGTCACATTTCATTTTGTTGGTATTGCCTGAACTGGGGTTCAAAGACCGAGACATCACGTCTAAAAAGCCAACACACTACCTACTAGACCACGGCGGCTTCCGTTACGAGTACATTAAATTTGTATGGTTTCTTTTTATTAAATTTTTTCGTTCTTGTTTTCTACATCAAAAGTTTGACACTAGTAATGTCTATAAATTAAAATGCAAAATTATTCATTTAAAACGATATGAATACCCAATTTCTTTAGGTCATATAAGTCTCATTTGATTTCATATTTTTAAAATATATTTTTTTTTTGTTATTGGAAAATTAACAATGATGTGTGATTTTCGTAAATATTTCAAAAATAAAGTTTCAAAAATTTGAAGAAGTTATCCAATTGGTGCTTGATTGCAAGTGGAACCTTGCGTGAAGTATGCTCAATATTCAATAAGAAAATGAAATAACAATAAAGAAAACACATGCGAAAAAATGCAGGAAAATTTAATAAAACACAAGTGACAACATCAAGCTTGATAATTTAACGTAAACCTTAAATGACCAAGTCATGATTGATCTGTGAACAATATTGGAAGTCCGGCTACTTGTCTCTTTTTAATAAGAAACCAACCCAAAAAAGATCTGCAACACCACTCGTTCTCACTATACTGCCAAAACATTAGAAATTATTTATAAAGACTATTTCAGTAAGAATGCACTTTTTCATGTTGAAATATAAACACATATTTTGAAGATATGGTAGTTTAGACTTTTCTTTTGGATTGTAATGAAGACATATTCCGATTAAGTGTGAAACAGAATATCCGTCAAATAATCACCACAGCTCTGAACATAGGTCGTTACTTCATTACTCTTTAACAGGAATATGGCCGTTCCTCACGCGCGGTGTGGCAGGTGATGCCAACTTGCTGAAACCACATGTTGTCCAGTTACATGCAGAACAGTTGAGCCATAGGAATTACGTTGCCAAGTTCCTGTAACGAATGTCGTTCAAAATCACTTCAATTATTGACCCATCCTTAGAAACGTAAGAATCAATCTCCTTGCCTGACAAAAATTCGTAACAAACGGTTGCTCGTTATGGTTGCATTCATTTCTCAGGGATTCATTTAGAAGGAAGAGCAATTTAGAAGATTTTTTTTCAAAAATTTGGCATTTACATTACCTTGCACCATTACCCATTGCACAAATTGCCAGCACATGAAGGTGAAATCGCCCTACGGTATGCGCCAACTACTGGGGTATAAGCCTTCTCCCTATCTCATAAAAGATTCATACAGGCATATTGTGTGAACGACTGAAGCCACTCGTCATAACACTGATTGGACCTTATCATTGTTGCTTCAGATCTGGAAACTCCACCATCGACCAAATCCTGGAAAAGCCCCACGAAAAATAAGTTGACAGACACCATCGCGATCATGTTTTTGTTGCAATGTCTGAGCTCGATATACCTGCGAAGCTGATAAGGCTTTGCAGAATGACGTTGAGCAGTTCCTGCAGCTCTGTCAAGGTAGGAATGGACCTCTCCGAACCTTTGATACCATGCGAGGTTTCAGACAAGGCGATCCCTTATAATGCGACCTCTTCAACTTCGTCATGGAGAGTGTTCTGCGAAAGGCGGCAGCGCATCGCAATGGCACTATTTTTCAAAAAAGCCTCCAGTTGCTTGAGTACGCTGACGACATTGACATCATAGGGCGTAACAAGCAAGATGTTACTGCTGCCCTTAGTGCTATTGAACGGGAGTCTACTAAGATGTGTCTGGCAGTAAATGACACCAAAAAAGTATCTGTTCTTAGATTACGGTCGATAACTACACTTTTGATACAGCCAAGGAATTTATTTATCTTGGCTCCGCCGTTACCACCAAAAATTATATCAGTCTGGAGATCCAGCGCAGGATCACTCTTGCCAACAGTTGCTACTACGGTCTCAATAGGCAATTGAATAGCAGAGACCTCTCTCGTACGACAAAACTAATACTCTACAAGACGCTCATCCTACCCGTGCTTCTTTATGGAGCAGGGAAATGTACTCTATTAAGCACTGATCTGGCAGCCTTGATAGCATTCGAGAGAAAAGTACTACGTAAGATCTTCGGTCCAGTGCGAGTTGGCTATGATTTCCTCATCCGATTCAACAGTGAGCTGTATGAGCTCCCCAACGACATGGATTTTGTGCAGTGCATTAACATCGTGCGACTGCGCTGGCTCGGCCATGTCATTCGAATGGAGGAGGATGCTCCGGCGAAACGGGTATTTGATGCGGGGTTCTGCGGAAGTCGGCGTCCTTGTATGCGTTAGAAGAACCAAATCGAGTAAGCCCTGTCATCGATTGGTGCGACCAACTGACGTAGGCGAGCAAGAAGCAGAGGCGCCTAGAATAATTTGTTGCGCCAATCCGAAATCTGTTAATCGGGTTGTTAATAGCCAATTAAGTAAGCAAGTAAGTAAGAAAGTGAAATCCTGTAGCCAAAATTCGATACGCAGTGCTTCATAAAAATTTTTATTGTCGAGAACGTTGTCGAATTGATGTCTTCTGTTTTTAGTGACACTATCGCTTACATCAGTTACAATATTTTTAAAAGATCGGCAGGTACCTCTACACACAGGGGTTTTCTGAACATAACCGACTTTATTACTCAAAATTGCACGAGTAAATTGCTTGCCATACATACATTTTTTAACAGTTCAATTTTCGTTGAGAATGGAATTTTACCTCAAGTTGTAAACTAGGCCACAAAAGACATTCATTATCCATTAATCGAAAAGTGCGGTTGAATAAAATTTGCATTAGTTTTAAAAAAAATTCACGGTGCGGCAGTCAAAATACACCCAGCTAACGACTTGGTGTAGGTTGTGAGTTTTGTTGAGTAGAACCCAAAAATATTTTTTTTATATTTCTTGAACCCTTCAAACTTCTTTTATTTGACAAAAACTTCTTATGGAACTTACGCACAAATTTATTGATTACACAAACATTTCTTAACCAATGTCACAAATTTAAAGATAAAGTTTTCAGAATTGATGGATCTTGATGTTGGCCAATGTTTGCGCAAAGTGAAATAATATTATTTGCAAAAAACACAAATATTTGCCGATTTCTGGTAGTAGCCCAAACGTGAAATTGATACATTTTGCGGTAAACAATCAAGATCCATCCAATTTTTCGAAGACATATAGTATTTGAAGGTTAACATGGCTAAATCAAATATATTAATCTCCAGAAATTTAATGTGGGCGTGTGGTGAATAAAAATATTTGAGGATTGTGGTTAGCTGTTGGGTATAGATATTCCTGATATATCCAAGAACCATTTCACCGAAGGATGATCTTGGATTAATTACATACAGATTGAATCTAGCCAAAGCTATGATGTAGTACAAGTCCACTAACATATTTTACTACATTTCTCAAAATCTCATTCGAGTAAAAGCTTCTTTGCGAAATCTAGTTTAAACCCTGCAGACTAAGGCGATTAGTGTTGGGTTGAACTTCTTGTAAATAGATACCGTACGGTAGGATCACGTAAAAAACCAGAAATAGATTTCATTAATGCAAGTTTGGATATAAATTTCGACATTCTTCGCGCTTGAAATCGAATATTTATTTATGTTATTCAAAACTAACTGCTTTGAAGTTTTTTAATCATTAACAATTTTTTTAATCCGAGGTACACATGTGTAAACCATTCTTTTCTATTACTTCTAATAAGAGTTTAAAATAAAAAATACGCAAAAAGAATTGCTTCATGTTTGGGTCTTAAGAGGTTTAAGTTAAATGTAGCCGATTAAATTACAAACACATACGAGTATATTTTTTGCTTTTTTTAAGGAAAAATATGTAATACGTACATATTCCATTTAAGTTTATTCAACCATAGGCAACATACTTCAATTTCTCTTTACGTTTTCTATATCATTTGTCTTATTTTACGTTATAGTTCGTAAACATCAGCCTTTAGTTTTAGTAACACCATATTTCCTCTCACAGTCACACGTTAAGCAGCCTATAAGAGTAGAGGCACTATTGTTTTTACTACAGCTTTTAATACACTTCGTCTATTCTAGAGAATTTTAAAAAGTACTTATAAATGCTTTCACCAACGCAGGCATACAGTTATTAACATTGGCATCATATTGAACAGTAGTAACCCATTCGTGCCATCCTTCCATCTATACGTTTCATATGTGCTTCGCCTTTTTTTTCTTTCTCAATTTGGTCGGCCTTTCTTTATTGATTGCAATTCTAATGGAGCAGAACATATCATTTAATTCTATCCATTCACTTATTTCATTTATTATATATTTTCCTATATACATACATACATGCATACATCGCAATATATAATATCCTAGTGAGTGTTATATTTTCTAGTTGTAGGCAAATAAAATCAATGCTTCTGCTATTGAATGTGTCTAAATGTTCATTTTCCAATTCCTTTTTCTCGAGGTGGTTTAGCTTAAATGTGTAGATAAAATTTTATTAGCTGTGATTTCTATCCAATGCGCATCAATGACTTGGTAGAAATATAATGATTTAATTCTTTAATTGACTAATTTATACTTCTCTTGTTTTTGTTGTGTTTTACTTCTATAAAATTGCTGCAACAATCATAAAATATCGTAAAAAATGAAGTTTACTTTATACATGCAATAAAGGGAAACAGTGAATTGAGAATTACTATGTATATGAAAATTTTAACCAAAAAATTTAGGGCCATTTTACAACTTGCCGTTAGTTAAAAGGAGGATTTTAACGGGCAGATAAATTGTACCCAATAAGATAGAAGTGAGCGTTAAGTTAAAGGGAGGATCATCCTACCTTTAACTTTCAAAGTTCACTTTATGTTTGAACTTGCCATATTATATATTATTTTCAATATGGTAACTTCAAATATAAACAAAATGAGCAAATACAACAAAAAACGAAGCCCGTTGTTGCCAATGCGTTTAAAAAAGCTTATTGATTGAGCAATTTTATCTACATTGCTCCAACACTGCCATATTTTTGAAAAAGTTAACTTTATTTTATCATTAGGTTGTAATAACGAAAAGAAGTTAAATTTTATTTCAAAGTTGACTTTAGCTAAAGTTACCTTTACCTAAACCCAAGTTTAACGGCAAGTTGTAATAATGGCCCTAAGAAAGAACGAGTGTGAGTTGTATGACAAATGTGAAAATGTTATACTGGAAGATCGAATTGTGAATGGAATACTGGGAGGCAAGTCTAACATGAAATTATTTTTAGGAACTTCTTGTACTACTTCTTAACTGTCACCTGGAATCAACCAGTAACCTCTCTGATTTTGAGAAATGCGTCTTAAGAGACAGCAACAAAATGGAATGGTGCAGAGGCTCTATACTCATTGTTTCTAAAATCAAATCTTCCGATTCTATGGGGAAACTAACGGGTATTTTCCAAAAATAAATCTTAGTATCCTAAGTCTAAAGATATGCTCAACTCAACTTGAAAATATTGTGTCAGTTAAGTCACTATCCGCGCACTTGATAATAGTGCGGGTATGTTTGGTGAAACAGAATCATCTTGGTAGGGAAAGCCAGAAGTTTTCTTTGGAGTAGAAAAAATTTTTGTTAGTGGATATTCAGCGAAAGGAAGATAGAGAAACTTTTCTCAAATAAATAGATTCGAGGTAACCTAAGCTTTTATTGAGTACTTACGGAATTAATTGTGCAATTACCATAGCTGGAGCTTTGTGTTATGCATTAGACTACTTCGTAATAACCTGAGAATATTAACTGGCCTTTCAACAGGGCGTTGTTGATTTTAAGTGCTCTTGTTCGGAAAGGAATACATGTGAAGCAATAATGCCATAAGGAATCTCCTGTGTGCAATTCAGATTATTGCTGTTAATTATTTTGACTCTAAAATTACTACAACCTCCACGTCCCACATTGTCGAACAAATATTCTCTTTAGAACTTCAAGAGTCTGGCGCTTATCCTGAAACTAAAAGAAATCATTTAAAACTAAAATATTGTCTTGGGCATATTATACCTTAATCAATACGCGGTTAATCTGGAGGAGCCGTATATGTACTCAACTAAAACTAGGGACAGTTCAACTACATTAACTCATAAGTACAAGGTGCAACTATTGCTATACAAGTCAACAATAAATGCTCCTACGGTTAGAAGATATTGGTCACAACCTCAGCATCTAAAATCTAAAGAGTACAAAAGAAAGTCCATCCAGCTACCTCCATCCTTATCCGTTCTTGTCTTCGTTAATTTCTTTTTTTTAGAAGTCGCCGTAGTCTAGTAGGTAGTGTGTTGGCTTATTAGACGAAAAAGCCTGGGTTCGAGCCCCAGACAGGGTAATGATCCTGATCATATAGCTGGAGTTCTAAGGACAGTGCTGTTGAACAATTGTTTTCCAATTATCAAAACTCAATCCCAATCATTAAATTTGATCACGATCAAAAGTATGTGGCATAAAATGAAGATTTAAATAAAAATTCAAACTATTTTGGACCAAACAGAACTGAAAAATGCCCTTTTGAAGGAGCGGAACATATTAGGGCCCCATTATGCAAACAAAGTGTGTGAACCTGTATCAAAGCGTCTCAAAAATTTCATTTACCAAGTATGCTATCCAACTAAATATTAAAGACGTTTTCGTATTTCTTATGATTTATTTAACGCACAAATGTTGTAATGTACCACTTCTGTTGTGACCTGAATATATTATTTTTTCACTTAACAGCTTTTTTACGTTTAATTGAATTTACATTTTTACCTATCATTTGAATGAAGTTTTAAATTCAATACAGCTTCCTTGGTTTAATTTTTTTGTACATTTAAGTTCTTAATGGCAAGAGGCCCATTGTGATACATGTGTTGAAGATGTATTTTTAACTTATTATAAATAAGAATCTGTACAAAAATTTATTAGTTCTTTCAAAATTTTATACATTTTTATTTGTGCATCATTTTAAATAAAATTTAAAATTTAATCCAAATTTCTTTCATAACGTTTTCTTATGAATTTTTTTCGCATTACGCAACCAATAATTAAGCTGTAAAAGAATTTTTAGAACAATTGTTGCTTTTTCATAATATTAACATATAAAGTTTTTTTAAAGTTTCTCAAAGACATTTTAACTTAATATAAATATTTGCATAAGAGTAGCATTATAATATATGGTATGTATTCTATATTCTAAAGGCTTTTTTATGGGAATTATGCTAATTATTTACGTTTCTATAGAGTAATCCAGCGAAAGTTTAGCTTTTATTTTCAACCCTTATTTTCCCCCAATTTTTATTTAAATTTTGCCAATAAAATGGAAGTTTTCAAAATATTTACTATGAAACAGGAAATATGAATATGCTGTAAATTCTCAATGCAAAAAGGTGGAATATTAAAATATTAAACATAAAATCCTACAAATGGTCTTACATGACCCTATTCAAATATGCTCATGCTTCCTTTGTATGGCCTGATAGCCCCTTTGATTGTTTTCGAAATGTACGAAACGATGGCAATAATAGAACTCAATGTATTACAAGCTACCACATGCCAATAAAATATTTATTTACGGATTAAATCAGCACACACTTGTACACTCATACTAAAACTATGTTATTATTCGAATGCTTTATACGACATGAATAATAATAACAACCATCGAAGCGCAAATAAAATGATAAGTGCTCAAAACGGTTCGATTATTAATTTTTTTCTGTTTACTAAATTACATTTATAAAATCATATATCAAAAATCTACATTTTTAAAGATCTTGGGTACCTAAATACGCAGGAATATAATTTTTGTTTAAAAAGAAACGAATAAATATAATACTTTATTCGTTCTTTACTTACTTTGGTGAATTTCTTAATATTGTTACGAAAATGGAAATATCTAGATACTGGTATTTTGCTTTTATATCGTTTAACATTAAAATTATAAACAAAAGCAATAAAAAGTAAACAAAAATATACCAATAAACACCAGTATAAAAAAAGTGATAAACAAGTAAACAAAAATGCAACAACAAACACTACAAAAATAAATGTCAACAAAATGCACAAACAGCAATAATGAAACAACGACGTTTATATTTATAGAGACTGTTTACGTTGCCATATAAAAGGCGAGGCAAAGCAGGCAACGGAGTCAGTAAAAGTTCAGTTAGTCTTGTGTGAAGACGCGGTGTGTTTGAAGCAGTGTTGCCAAGATTGTACTGAACTATAACTGAAAGAGTACATATATAATTGGTTATTATAATCCTTCAAACAGGATTGTGACCTAGCTTCTCACACCACTGATTTTGTGTGTGTTAATTTTATACATGAGTAGCGGGACCTACATGTTAAAGTTAACTCCGAATGACAGACATATGAGAAACTTTTTCACGACAATTTTATTTACTCAGAGTTTTTTACGGAATGCGGTCGTCGAAGGAATTTTTTTTTCATTTTTTGGAGATGTCTGACATGGGGTTTGAAACGTAGGCTCACATCTAGTATGCCAATACATTACCTACTTGACTATTTATTTATTTATATTTAATACACGTACAGAACGGAACAAAAAAACTAACTAACTAACTAACTAATACGTGTTCCTCACATACAAAACAAAAACTGATGATAATGAACGTAACAAAACGCAAAAGTCCCGTTTAGTCAACCGTCGACGGAACGTAATGGAACATACGTCCGTTTGTAGCATATGAAGAACAATGTAAATGCTTACCGAAATTACATTACGTTTCGGCAAGCGTTCTCATTGCTTTTCGTATTCTAAAAACGAACGTACGTTCCGTAGCTAACCGGTACTAACATTAATAGTACATTAATAGTTGAAAAGTGGAAGACATAAAATGTGTATTAATGAAATAGTACTGACAGCGTCGCGGGGGTATTGCGGTATTTTTGAAAAGGAAAAACTGAAAAAAGTGCTAAAGTACTGTATTTTTTTTTTTTGGCTTGAAGAGAATAGTCATGGTTTGAAGATCTCAGCTACAAAGAGCCATTGTTATTGTTTACGCAAAGAGGAATAACAAACAAAGCAATTTTTGTTGCTTACAACACAGTGACACACAGAATTGTGCGAACAACAAAGAATTTAATGAAAACTAAATACAAATTTATTTTTATTTTATTTGCAATCTATGAACTCATATTGTAAACTTTTTAAAAGCTAAAAACGTAAAAATATATACATATGTCTCTTTTATTTATTATTGTTGCAAATGAGCGCAAGGTGTTTGCGACATTTTTTTTTAGTCGCCGTAGTCTATTAGGCAGTGAGGCCAGGGTTCAAGCCTCAGATTAGACATCTCGACTAAAACAAAATATGTAAAACTATTTCTTCGGCGACTTCCCCTCAGCAAAATTCTGCGGGTTAAGAAAATTGCTATGAAAAAGTTTATCAAAAATGGTTCAGAGTCGACTTTGAACTATAGATCCCGTAATCCTTACTGAAAGGTTGTAATGACCAATTATATATGTATGAATTTTTTAATTTCAAATTAGAGAAACGTTACCGAACAACAAAGGCCAACAAAAATTCCGAGTGTAAAAAACAATGTTTTGTGCTGTATTCGGGCGGATATTACATTGCGAATCAATTTTTAACTTGATGCGATTCGTCAACAAAAAAAGGAAAAAATTATAACGGCAGAACATTTTAAAAAACATGTTTACATATGTATGTACATCAGGCAATTTGTTGGATAAAAATTGAAATCATTTAAAAGCCTAATTGACTATCAATTCCTTTTCAATTTTTAAATTTATGGGTATGTTAGCAAATAAACTGCGTGTTTTAAAAGAACAAGAAAATGATTAAATGACACCGAAAAGGGACTTAATCCATAATAGAGAGGGAGAGGAATATTTTAATAGAAAATGAAGTCCGAGCCTCGATTATCTAAGATACACTGTGGGTGTTATAGGGCGATGAATGGCACAATTTATTACTTCCTGACTTCTATAATTGTAATTGTCATGATCTGAAGGAAGCGTTACAATGTTCGATGCATTATTGTAACTTTAAGCTTCGTGCTTGCTTCATAACCACAAGAATAAATTCAGAAATATAAATAAAAATAAATAAATAATAAAATAAAAAAATAAATAAAATTCTGAAGGTGACCTTATTTTTTTAATAAAATAACACGGTAGTACTTTTTTTCTTCCAAAATGGAAATGGATTTCTTCCAAAAATATTGGTATATTCCCATAGCACATTGGTTTAAAATTCATTTTTGGCTAAAATGTAATTTTTTAATTTTCGTTTTTTGTAAATTTTTTAATACAGCATGATAGACAACACTTCAAGTTATCAGAAAATATATTTTGTTTTTCTAAAGCGGTATTTACCGGTAGTCTACAGAGCGACAAACATAGAACTTTTTACTATTGTTGAATAATCAAGTGCAAGTAGTTTAATTTAAGTAGTTGGTCACATAGCGTTTTTGAATAAAATTAGAAAGTTAAAAAAAAAAATATTTTTAATGGATAATAAAGTTTATGGCATGTATTAACTAATTGTAAAATAAAAAATTAAAAAAATAAATAGACATAGAAATAACCTGTGTTGTTTACATGCATATTCGCGCATTCAATTATCATTTTGTTTTTCCATAAATTTAAACTTCTAAAAAAATGTCCAACTTTGTCCAGTGAAAAAACAAAATTCGAAAATAGCATGTGGTCTTGTGCAACACATTCTAAAGTTTTTTCCTGCAATAACTTAAGATATTTGCTTTTTACTAGACTACCTTGGCTTCAGAAATGAAGAACTCTTCGAAATTTGGCAAAAACAAATGGTAAAGAAAAGAAAAAGGAGGAACTTTTGAACTTCGTTCTAGAACTGCAAATCTTCCTGAGGATTATTTAAAATATTTAAAAGAAAAAATAAGGATATATTGCGTAAAATTAGATGCAAAGTAGTCAGAATGCTTAGAAACACTAATGAATTTATGTCTCGAAACATGAAATGCCTAAATTCTGAAGTATTTTTTGAAAAAGTTTTAACTGAAGTACCAAGCACCTCTAAAGCAGGTCGGTCACGAATGTCTTTTAATGAAATGTCGAATTGTAGCAAGAGAAGAAAATCAGCAATTATGTCTTCATCCAAAGAAATTACGACAGATTTATTAATAAATGCACCGCGTATGTCTCCTCATAAAAAGGGATAAAAACACTTAGCTGTTGTTCTAAAGGAAGCAGCGCAAAGTCCAACACGACCATCGAAAATACGAAAACTATGCGGGAAAAACTCAAAGGAGCCTGTTGCTCTCTGTAGCGAGGAAGCACTTGCTTTTCTTATCGAAAGCAATTTCTCAAAAAACAGTACGGTGCTATTCGTATGGATGCTTTGGTGAGGATGCAGCAGAGTGCAGAAATAAAATTTACAAACACGACAAATTGTTTCATGCTCGGAGAAATAGTCGTATCAATTATCTGACAGATGTATTTAATAATGCATTAGACTCACCAGATCCTCTTATTTCGTCACTACAACAAAACAGTCGCATACATCAAAGAAAACGTCAACAATTTCCCCCCGAAGTTATTAATCTTTTAGCCTGTGAAGAGCCCTATAATCCAGCAATATTTGGAGATAATACAGATACTGATGAAACCACGGATGAAGAAGAATTTGAGAACGAATTTTTAGAAAATGTAATATTAGAACACGAATTAGACGCAATTAACAATTAATTTGTAATAAGAGTTTTAAACTAACAATACTATTCCTTTTTGAAATAAAATTGTTTATCTTTTTTTTATAAATAAAACTAGTATTTAGAAATATTTGAAATACGTCGTTTTTAATTAATATGTGTAGAGAGAAAACACAATTTTTAATTAATTTCACAGAATTGACAAAATATGATATTAATAATTAATAATAATTCAAATATTAACAAAAAACTATTATATTCTCGCCGTAAGTAATTTTGACCAAAAAAATCGATTTTAAACCAATGTGCATATCCCACAGAGTTTCTGATTGCAACCCCATTGAGAGCATACCAGTAATTCTGAAGTTTACGGAAATGGAATGTTTTCACCGTATGCTAGCTAAATTGAGAAATCAAGAAGTGCTAGTTGGGAATTGAAACCCAATTTCAATTTACAGTATTCTCTATTGCTATTACTAATATAAAAAAACAATTTTTTAAAATTGATTCTTTTTTAACAATTTAAATATAACTGCTTTGAAACAAATGAAATTTGAAAAAATAACTACCGCCGGCAAATGAACGTCTAAGACCTTTGTTATTGTAGATTGTGAGAGTAATATATTTTTCACTACCGTTTATTGCTATACATACTATCTATTGTAGCTCCTAATTATAAGGTCACTTCTATTTTTTCAATCATTTCTTAAATTATTACTTCAGTTGATGTCGCCGTACTCTAGTATTAGTGTGTTTGCTTATCTGACATCAGTTAAAAACCCCAAACAATATTTATTCAGCGACTTTCTTTCAGCAGATTTCTGGGAAAAACTCTGAGAGCAAATAAAATTGCCATAAAAAAGTTTCTCAAAAATCTGTCGCCCGAAGTCGACTTTAAATACTACTCATATGTGTATAAAATTAACATACACAACATAAGTGATGTGAAAACCAGGTCGTAATCTGAATCTGAAGTGCCAATTATGTATGTATGTATGTGTGCCTGTATGTATTACCTCAGTCGATTGGGTTTCTATTGAAGTGTTATATATCTCTGCATGGAAATATGCAATGCCAAATAGGTTAAATGAAGTGCCTGACGTTGAGGGATATCTTACAAAACATCAGGTATAAAATTTTAATACATTGGGCCTTTTAATATTAAATGTACTCTCTGTTGTGCTGCTGCAAAAATACAAAGTCATCAGAAAAGTTTCTTTATTTTGCTATTGTTATGTTGAATAAATAATAATTCTTTTGTGTCACTATAAAATAGAAATAAATTGCATTATTCTACAAAATAAAAAAACTGAAATACACCCACCTAATGGCATAGTGTAAGTGTTTGAGTAGAACTCAAAAATAATTTTTTTATAATTCTTGAACCCTCCAAACTTGTTTTATTTGACAAAAACTGTTATTTTGGACTTTACGCACAAATTTATTGATTAAATAAACATTTCTGAACCAATGTCCAAAATTAAACACTTATTAAAAAGGAGAGGGATGGGCCTTTAAAACGATATACATTTATATATTATTTGACTTAATATGCTATGCGTTTTTATGGGGTAAACTTGACAAATGCGAATTTTTTCATATTCTTATATATTTTTTTTTTCAAATGAACTTTCAGTTCAAAAATTTTCAGAATTTTTGATGAATCTTGCCTGTTTGTTGGAAAATGTGTCAATATCACGTTTGAGCTACCACAAGAAGTTGGCCAATGTTTGCACGAAAAGAAATAACAATATATGCGAAAAACACAAAAAATATAACCAACTTCTAGCATAACACGACTGTTATACTATTTAAATAATAACTACGGTAATTTTTGTCCGATTTTATCAAACAAAGTGTCAATCCCTTCACAAGATAATGCACTTTCAGAATGCCGTCACTTATCTCATATTTTTTAATTAAACTCTGCAATTAAGAATATTTAAACTTGAAAACTCATATGTTATGAATAACTCATAACATGTAAGTTTGAACCAAATGTTTATGTATACCATTTTAAAGGCTCATCTGTCGTTTTTTCAAAAAACTTCGGATTTTGAAATTAGGTTGAAAAATATTTTGTAATCAATAATTTTGTGTGAAAGTGCTGTTTCGTTTTCTGTGGTAATGAGATGTGGAGGTTATATTTATTCCTTGCCTATGCAATATTCGAGTACGTTGTTATGGTTACGGGAATGGCGCTACTTGCTATTCTTATTATTGAGGGTATTTTCGAGTTGGGATTATTTGGCCGGAATTAAATACATATTTATGTTCAAAAAGTGTTGTGATGTTTAAATATATCGTCTTGTACTTTTTGCTTAAACCTCTGAACAAATAATTAAAACTAATAATACAATAATTTAAAGTTAAAATTACAAAAAAAAAATAAATATATTTTCAAGGCTATCAAAACGATTATATTACGTCAGCAATGAAAATTAAAACTTATACAAATCCAATAAAAACGGTCATTATTAGCATAAAAAGATTTACAATATTTACCACCTATTAATTATTAACTAAGAGTTAATTTACATATTTGGAACTTAAAAATTTATTTTGTTAAGCAGAAGTCAAGATCTCGTCAAATAATTATTAATGCAATGTGATCATGAACTTAATTTTAATTTAATTTAAATTTTGTTATCACAAAATGTCAAAATCATTATTTTTAATAATATTTTTTTATTTTAATTTAATAGCTAGAATTTAATGAATTAATTCTGATATACGACATAGGTTTACTTCTATTAACATTCCATTGAATTTATTCGTCTTGAGAAGATGCAAACCTCACCTTGAATTCTACATTGAGAATTATGTTGGAGGATTCTCCAACTTTGACCAAACGCCAATCGTGAGCCAGCAGGTTAGATATTATTACTAGGTTCAAAAAAAAATCCCGTTTTTGTCAAATAAAACAATTTTGGGTTCGGGAAATATAAAAAAGTGTTGTCGAATTCTACTCAACAAAACTCACTACCTACACTACGTCATTAGCTGGGTGTATTTAGACCGTCGCACCGTGTTATTAGTATATACAACATATTTGACATTTTAATTTTTTATACAAGCTTTTGCTTAAAATTCATAAAGTTTCTAAATCCTTCGGAAAAATATGATTTAGCAGATTTTTAAACACTTTTAAAGCATTAAATTCGGTATGTAGGTCAATGCAATCATAAAATATTTGAAATTCTTTACAAACACATCATACTTATATTAAATTTTTGCCATGCCATAAGTAACAATATTCGCTTCGTATGTATGGATATATACATATATACATATGTACATAGTAACGAATACAGAGAGTAATTCATAGACTGTGGTAGTTTTCGAACTGCTGTTTGCATTTTGGAACACACGTAAACACAAACATATAAAGTTTTTGTATTTAAATGTAAAGGAAAAGTCATCAAGTGTTTATTTATGTTTAAAACTCATATGAACTCTTACAAATTTTCATACAAATACTTACACATACATAATTACCTAGGCCCATTATTACAACTTGCCGTTAACTAAAGGGAGGATTTTAACGAACAGATAAATTGTTTTTCATTATTATAAGTACCCAATAAGATAGAAGTGATCGTTAAGCTAAAGGGAGATCATCCTACCTTTAAAATTTAAAGGTCACGTTATGTTTGAACTGGTCATATTATATATTATTTTCAATATGGCAGCTTCAAATTTAAACAAAATTAGCATATACAACAAAAAAAAAACGAAGCCCGCCGATGCCACTGCGTAAAAAAAAAAAACTTGTTTAATTGAGCAGTTTTATCGACATTTCTCCGGCACTGCCATATTTTTGCAAACAGTTAACTTTATTTTATCTGCAAGTTGTAATAACGAATATAAGTTAAAGGTAACTTTATAGTTCCCTTTAGCTAAAGGTACCTTTAACTAAACCTAAGTTTAACGGCAAGTTGTAATAATGGTCCTTAATCTTTTATATACTCATTCCTTTTCGATAGACAGGTTAAACGAAAACAAAGGGGCAAACTGGGGCAATGATATTAAAAATGGGAGTTAGGTTAGTTGGTGCAAAAGGTTTTATGTTTGCTGTTATTTTATTAGCTGTCGATGTTGTTTCTGTAGCTGACATTTTGAAAACAGTCAAAAAAGGTAAGAGAGTCTAAAACTAAAAAATGCTAACCTAACATATTTTTGTGTCTATGCTTTACAATAACAATTTTCTCTTTGGTACTTTTATACGAAAAAAATGTTTTCCAACGTCCGCACTTTATAAACTAAGGCAATAAAACACCTCATCTTAAATGAAATACATCATAGTATAATCGATGAAGCTTTGTTTCATTTTTTTGTACCGAATAACGGGTTTTTATTTCATTTATAAAAATGTAAGATACTGAGAGCAATAAATAAACTTGTAACCTTACCACCTCGAAATAAATTTTTGAACAAAAAAATGTTATAGTTATTCATATCAAACTAATACGGTGTTCACACATTTATTACGTAAATCACAATAAACACCATTATTAGCAAAATATTTCATATTAAGTTTCATTTAATTATTGCGCAATAAATACGAAAATTGTTATAATATTGAGTAAAACTTAAAATGCAGCACTGTCATAAGTGTGTTTAGTGAGCATATAACAATTAACCAAACACTTTCTATTGATATTTGACAACTCAAATGTCAACAACGACAAAAAAAAAAAAAACAAAATAAAAGCAATGTTGTTGAAACAACCAGCTGCTTTGTTTGCTATCTGTCAAATGAATATTGAATAAGCAGCTGTACTGCGAATATTATTATGCCTGAACACTTAAAATATTGTATTCAATAAACCAAATATTAACTCAATAAAAGTGCATATCAGAACATATTATAAAGCTGGAGATCTAGTTTTACAAATAAACAAATTTTCCTTAAAATATGTACACTATGTGTTAATGTACAAAGGGCAGAAAAAGTCTTGGTTGGCCAATATATTTCACAAATTTCATGAATTTTAAGCAATAATACGTAAAAATAATTGACGTTTCTTATATTTTTTGGTTAGTTTTTTCCATTTTATTATAAAACAAGACATTTTTTTATATCTTTTAAAACCTAAAAGAAAATTTAAGAAAAGCTTCTGGCGTCTCCATATTTTTCCACCGCAAAAGTGCAAGTACACCCAATCAGAACTCAGATTAAATTCAAATTCGAAGGCTAAATATAGTAAAATATTATTCGGTATATTAAGTAGGATATTCCTTAACTCCATTTAACCAATTTTCTATTAACTCTACTAGTTTTGTTTAAATTTTTTTGGTAAATTTGTCGCTATGAACATATTTTTCAGTTGACTTCTGTTTGACGTGACGGTTCACCGCAAATGTTCACCTAAATACTCTTTTAGAGATGTGGTCGTGACCGCTCGCCCAAATGATCTCCTAAATACTCTCTTGGATTCATATCGGGGCTTTGTGCAAGAGTATTAAGCCTGCGGCGACTTTGGTATGCAAATCACATCTTCTCATTAGCAGCAGTATGATTGGGATTCATTGGCATTTTGAAAGTAATAACCATTACGAATTCTTAATTTTTGCGAACTCTTGGTACTTTTGTTCTTTAGAATGTTTAAATACTTTCTTATATTCATTATTTCCTCAATAAATTTCAAATTCATCACTCCTAGTGCCGACACACAAACCCACAGTATTGTACTACCCCACCATGCTTAACTATTTTACGCAAGTTCTTTGGATTGAGCTCTTTATTTTTATTTCTCCATATTAATCATGTCAAATGGGGCTTGTAATAGTGTGTTTTCTTCAGACTATTTTCTATTTTCTCCAGAAACTTTTAAATATTTTTCTTTTGGTTTGTGAAAAACATTAAATATTTCTTTGTTTTATGATAAAGTAGAAATAAATTACTAAAAATATAAAAAAAAATATTTTTACATTCTATGTATTCTCAATTAAGATTTTAAAATGTTCGATTTTCGGAAACTAATCCATACGTCATAAGCAATATAGAAAATCTGGGCGATAAAAAAATATATCGATAGCTTTTTTTTCGATATCATGCAGTTATCGATACCTTCTTTCAGGGTTTGTAAAATGTCGGGCAAATGTAAACAAACAACAAATAGTTCGTAAGTTCAAATCCATTTCATGTAAAGAGTAATGGTCTGTCATCAGAAACGTGGTGTCTATTTAACCTACAATTTATGCAATACTTCATCGAAACATGACTTTTTCATAATTCCAAACAAATTGAAACAAACCTTCAACACTTTTTCTAAAGATTTTACAAAAATTTATTAATTTGATAATCGGTGTGTAAGCAAGTATACATACTTATAGTAAATACGCAGTTGATCATTACAACACTACAGTCAGGATTATTACCTAGCTTCTCGAACCACTTATGTAGTGCATGTGAGTGGCGCAACCTACAGTTTAAAGTCGACTCAGAACTTTTTGAGAAACTTCCCATGGCAATTTTATTTTACTCTCAGTGTTTTTGCCTGAAATCCGCTGAGAGAAGAGAGAGATAAAATTGTTAGAATATATGTAACAGTTAAAGGGTTAATAAATTTTTTATTAACTGATTCAAATGCAATTTAATTTTTTATGTATATTCCTTTATTGAATAATTTTTAAATTATCCTTTAAATACTCAGTAGTAATAGCAGTGATTCCAGTATCTCAAACACTTCACACGCTCTTGCAGTCTTTTCATTGCAAGTCGCTCAATTTTTTTCCTATTTTATTTTGTATTTCAAATATATTGTTACGAAAATGGCAATGGTGTTATTAAAATGATAAACAAAAGCTACAAAAACAAAACAATGGACTTGTTTACATGATCAACGAATAAACAAGAATATAGCAACAAATCAGAAAAAGGGGATAAACAAAGTAAACAAACAGGCACCAACAACACTGCAAGGACAAACGTAAACAAAATACACAAACAACAATAACGAAAACAACATGTTTACATTTATAGATATTTCGCGAAGGCAAAGTCATTCTCCTTCGAGAGCGTCAATCAGACTGTTTATCCTGCGATATAAAAGGTAAGACAAAGCAAGCAACGGATCAGAAAGAATTCAGTCAGTCTTGTGTGAAGACGCGTTGTGTGGGAAGAGAATAATTGTGGTTTGAAGAACTCCGTTGTAAAGATCTAACGAACAATTGTTAGTGTGTACGCGGAAAAGCGTAAAGAAAGCAAATTCTTGTTGTTCAAAAAGTTCAAAAGTTGCCAAAGGTGGGACACGGAATAGTGCGAACAATAAAGGATTGATTTAAAACTAAACACAAAAAATTATTTTTATTTGCAATCTACGAATTCATATTTTAAACGTTTTTAAAAGGTTAAAAACGTAACAATATTGTATTTGTTGTTTATGCTATATTTTTTCAAAGTAAATTTTTCTTTTTGTTACTTTCTTTACATCACAAAGTGTTGATTGTTCATTGAAGTGCCTTATCTTCTAATCTCTCATTGGCTGGAAATTTAATAATTTTTCAATAAGTTTTTTTTAGTTTTCTTTATACTTTTTTCTACAAAAACTAAAGCATATAAAGTTAATAAAAATAAAACCTCCTACCCCACCCAATAAAAAGAAAATTAAATCAATTAAAACTTTTAGAAATTTTACAACACAAAAGTAAGCTGTTCACTGTAAATGATGAAGTGCCAACTAGTCAAACTGGCAAATGAAGAATGAAGTAATTCTGTCGAAATACATAGAGCACCAGTTAAACGAACTAAAGTTTCGTTTATGATATTGTTTTCATTCAAGTGTCAGGTGAACTGATAATGAATGATAATGAATCAACATGTTACGATCGAGGGAATTGAGTCTAATTGAAGATTTTTCAAGTATGTATTTGAATAATTTATAATTTCTTTTTATAGAGGCGTCACTTAAAGGTTTTAAAATATATTGTAGTTTTTAATGCAACATATAGCTAAAGATATCATACGAAATTTTTTTTGTATATATTCCCCACTACTAAACAGCATAATGTGCACGTCAAAATGGTAAGGTCACTTAATATTTGCTCAATTCATCCAAACTATAGAATGTTATGTATGGCCAACTTATTTAAAAAAAATTCTACGTTCAAATAAGTGAGAAAAAAGCCAATTTGGCTTTCATAGGTCTACCGTTATGTTATGTTATTTCAATTTATGTAAATAAGTGCAAAATGCAGTGCGTCAAAATGATAAGGTCAGTGATTCATTTATACATTTTATTCCCTTCTATTGTCTTAAAAAATACGGGATGGCATCCAGCTGTTGCAGATTGCCACTTTCAGTTTATCTTTTATCCGGTACTGATTATGGTCTGCATAAACATTACACACAAGCAGTCCCCACAAATTTTCCATGGGATTTAAGTCGGGGGAACGTGATGGCCAATCAAGTACGTTGATATTGCTGCTCCTCAAACCACTGTCTGGTCGACTTGCTGACATGAATTACTGCTATGATATCATTTTTGCTATGATGTGTGGTTGGGCCTTAATAGCTCTTAGAATTGTGCTTTTTGAAGCCTGTAAGTTCAATTTCTCTTTCATTGTTTCCCCACTTTTCATGGAATTCGAGCCCATTCGTAAGATTAGCCGGGTTTCACGGGCAGTCAGAACCTTTGGATGCCCAGTACTTTTTAATTTTCCATAATTTACGTTGTTTTTTACAAAAATTTGCACAACACACAAAGATTGTACTAGTTCTTTCGTCATTTCATGCATACTCAATTCCTGCTCATGAAGTGCCAAAATTTGTCCTTGTTCATAAAGTGACAAAGGTTTCCCGCGACCCATACCGCGCAGATTTTATTTTTGAAAATACTTTAAAAAAAAACTACTGAATATTTTTTCAAATTTCTTTTTTTATTTGAAAGTATACTCCTTCCTGCTAATAATGGAAAATTATTTCATTCAAATGGCTGCCTCGGCTGGCCATGCAGTAGCCTACAACAGTAGATGCCGATTTTGGCAAAAAAAATCATCTTTTCAGATGAAGCTCATTTTGATCTTGGCGGGTATGTAAACAAGCAAAATTGTCGTATTTGGGGCACAGAAAATCCGCACGCATACATTGAAAAGCCGACGCACTCAAAACGAGTCACTGTTTGGTGCGGATTTTGGTCCAGAGGCATAATTGGGCCATTTTTCTTCGAAGATGAGCAAGGAGTGGCCGTTACAGTCAATGGCGATCGTCATCGGGCCATGATGAACGAATTTTTGTTCAGAAAAATTGAAGAGGAGGATATTGGCAACATTTTGTTTCAGCAGGAGGGCGCTACGTGCCACACAGCCGAAGCTACAATCGATGTTTTGCGCCCTGGTTTTAAAGATCGCATTATTAGCCGCAGAGCTGATGTCGTTTGGCCACCTCGGAGCTGCGATTTGGCACCGTTGGACTATTATTAAAGAGACAATTGACGCTTTAAAGGACAATATTCGTAAAGCCATTGGTGAAATACAGCTGCACGCAATCGATAATGTGCTTAAAAATTGGACCGATCGTGTAGGCTACTGCATGGCCAGCCGAGGCAGCCATTTGAATGAAATTATTTTCCATTATTAACCGTAAGGATTGTACTTTCAAATAAAAAAAGAAATTTGAGAAAATATTTTGTAGTTTCCTTTTTAAAGCATTTTCAAAAAAAAAGTTATTTGGCGGACCCTTTAGATTCTTAAAAAAAAAATAACAATTATGATACTTTCTGCGTGGATTAATTGCTTATTAGTCAATGACCTTATCATTTTGACGCACTGTATTTTGCACTTATTTACATAAATTTAAATAACATAACATAACGGTACACCTCTAAAGCAGTGGTGCTCAAGCACATACTATCATAGTTATGGTTGTGTTGGTAAAGCAGCGGAGAACAAAATTCAACTTAATTTTTGAGAATCGTACACTGGGAAAATAAAAGAAATGAAAAAAATGCTTTACTATGTTGCGTGTATATTATTACACAATGAACTTATGTATGTATATATTGATGAATACATAGATGTATGTGTGTATGTATGTATGTATTGATGAATATATTGATGTATGTATGTATGTATTGATGAATATATTGATGTATGTATGTATGTATGTCTTGATGAATATATTTTGTATGTATGTATGTATTGATTGTAAATTATTGTAATTTAGTACGTCCGTTTCGTCAACCATGAATTTTAAAAAATATTCTGCTTTTATTTGCAATAATTTTAAAGTCCTATCATTCCCTTTAATGTTGTCGAAAAATCCATAGCTAGCCTCGTAATGTCTTTTTATAAAAAAAAAGAATTACTACATAAAGAGCGATAACACGCAATACATTGTGCATTTCCATCCATACTCTCTATAAAAAAGAAATCATATTCCCAATTTTCATCAAACATTTTCCTGCGTGTATTTGTAAAAAACAAAAAATTATTCGAAAAAGTTGCGTAGCGAGATCTTGCTTCATCAAGTGCTACACATCAACTGAATTGATTTTGTTCTCTGAGTTCAACACAAAACAACAAACAAAGCAACAAACACACAATCATTATAAGAAACCACACAAGTAAGCTTATAGTGTACGTGTATCAACGTAGCGTCAGCAGAATTTTCTTTGCCTATCACATGTGATAGGGAATTTAGATTTTGAGCATCACTGCTCTAAAGGCAAAATTGGCTTCTTATTCACTTATTTGAACGTGGAATTATTTTTTTAAATAAGTTGGCCATACATAACATTCTATAGTTTGGATGAAAGGAGCAAATATTAAGTAACCTTATCATTTGAAACGCAGCTACGATTAGTATGAAATTTGTTTTTCAGACTACAAATTATTATACTCCGATATAATATGACATATGAAAATGAAAAATTTTCTCAAATATTTGAAATCCGTAGCACAATATCGCTAGTGGCCTTCAAAATAAGTTTTGATTATAAATATTATTTGTAAACATTTCAATTTAGACGGTAAAGTCATTATTACAACTTTAGGGTGCTTGTCATCGTGTCATCTACTGCGTTCGAATTAATTAGATTGAAACATAATAGACCTTAGACTGAGGCACACAAGAGAAATTAAAAATATTGTCAGTTTCCAGATTACACGCAATATTATGAAAAATTGTATCAATTGATACAAATGTCTATACTTAGGAAAGCTCTGTTAAGCTCTTCAACATCAAATTTACATACATACATACATAATTGGCCATTGCAACCCTTCAGTCAGGACCACTCATGTTGGGTGTGTTTATTTTATTCGTAAGTGGCGGGATCAACTGTTTAAAGTTGATTCCAAACGACAGATTTTTTTGAGAAACTTTCCATGGCAATTTTATTTACTCTCAAAGTTTTTGCTAGAAATCTGCTGAGAGGACGTCGTCGAAGAAATATTTTTTTATATTTGGTTTTGATGTCTACCTGGGGTTTGAAGCTCGGCCTTACGTCTAATAAGCCAACACACTACCTACTAGACTATGGCGACTTCACATCAATTTTATCAATTGGTACAAATGTCTATACTTAGGAAAGTTCTATTAAGCTCTTCAACATCAAATTTACAGTCCTTCATACTATCTAGTCTACCAAACCCCAATTTCTCTTATATATTTCAATGTTAACGGAAATTCAACCGCAAACATCTAGTCTTGATGCTAGTATTAATTTTTCTTCTGGTTGGTTTAATTATTGATTGCAAACAAATCAACAATTAATTTGTGTTTAGTTTTAATTAAAATTCTTTATTATTCGCAAAATTCTATGTGCCACTGTTCACAACTTGATGTAAATAACAACAATTATTTTTCTTAGTTAATACTCTGTTTATACTATGTGCATAAACAATAACAATTACTAGACAATTATTCTACAGATCTTTGTAACGGACATCTTCAAACCACGATTACTCTCTTCAAACGCACCACATCTTCACACAAGGCTGACTGAACTCCACTAACTCGTAAACAGTCTGATGAATGTTCTGGAAGACGAATGTTCATGACTTCGCCTTCTCGAAATCTCTATAAATATAAACATCGTTGTTTACGTTTATTCTTGTAGTGTTGTTAGAGCATTATTTACCATCTTTTTTATGCTGTTGTTTGTTGTTATATTAAGCAGTACGATAATTTGTAAACAGGTTTGTTTACTGCATTGTTTTGTTTTTGCAGCTTTTGTTTATATTTTTAATGTTAAATAATACACACATACACATATAAATATATTTATATTTTAAAACATACTTTATTTAATAGTTATATTACCCGTTTAATAGCGAATGTGTTATAAAAAATCAATTAAATTTTTTTAACTGACATCTTATTAAATTATTTCACATTTAATAAAAAAAACCAAAACCGAAATTATTTAACAAACACTATCATCAGACTGTTAATGAACTGTTGTTCATACTGTAAATAAAATGCTGGTTTTCAGTTTTTACACCAAAAGTGAAATTAATAAAGTTATGTCCATTAAATTTTGCTTTTAAAAACTAAATTTCAAAGTTGAAATGAATGAGAGAGACAAGGTAATAAAACAATTATTGTGGCAAATAACGGAGCCAGTGGTAGTAGCATTCAATTCTATAAATCAGTAAAGAAAACTAAATTGATGAAAATTCAGTGAGCAACTAATGTTGATTTTAGAATAATGAAATACTGCCAACAAACCAAAAATAGACAACGAGCTTTGAAGAACGTTACATTTGAACTAAAATCAAATACAGGCAATACTGCCAACTTAACTTTTTTCATGTTTGATTTAGACGGTTTTCTATTAGCAAAACTATGGAACAAATCAGTAAATATTTTCTAACGGTTGCAATTAATTCTCATAGCTTTTAAGGTTTTAGTGGACAGGGCCTCACCACCTAGATATGGAAAAAGGATAACATCACAGGAAAAAGAGCCAGAAACCAACAATCAACAAGATTCCCCACACCTATACCAAATACACGGAGGCGAAGCTACAGCTAGAACAATGACCTGATATTTAAAATAGATTAAAAATATGAAAACAAGACAGAAATGCTTTGTAGAACCGATATGCACCCAGGAGGGGTAATGGAAAAAAGTCAACAGGGCAAAAAAGAATCTTTTCAGAACTTTTACAAAAAGAGGCGGACACATCTATAAATTTGGCAGCAGGCAAAATACTGTTCATATCCAAATCTGCAAAGATAGCTATGCAATCCCAAAGGCTTATAGACCGATTATTCTAACATCCATTTTGTTTAAAAACATGAACGGATTGTCAGTACCATTGTGAAGAGCACAATATCTGCCGAAAGATTATGGCATTATGACAGATGCTGCTTTCTTGAATAGGAGATTAGGATATCCAACCGGATGAGATACTTGTGAATTATACTGTAAATTGAAATGGAGACAGCATCTTGACGACAGGACAGTAAAAGTCCATATATGCTGGTCTATATATAGAAAAACCATGCGTTTTAAATGAGGCCCCTCTCTTAGAATGACTTGTATTTACGTGCCAGTAGTATTTTGCACATCAACGGATAGAAAATGCTACATGAGAATAATTTCAAAGATTCAAGAATATATTGTTTAGAGACAATGGTGTAACGATAATACTAGGTTATTTGAAACAATACTTTTCATCCGACGAGTTCAATATGAGGTGACCTTTATGGCTTATCGTCTCCAGGCTAGGTGGGAATGGATCAGAAAAAGTTAGAAACCGTATCACCAGAGTATAATTGGGATACTAAATGGATACTTGTTTAATTCTGAATTATCTCACAGAATGTCTAACCTATCAATCGCGACCAATTGCATCACTGTGGTACTATATCGTCTTTTCTGGTCAGGGGAATCTATTACGCAGATGATTATGGGGACTTTTACCTGCAGGGAAAGCTTTGAACATAGAGATAAAACGGCCTCTTTATAGAGTAACCTGTAACCAGACTGGCCATTACAACCCTTCAGTCAAGATTACGACCTAGTTTCTCACACCACTTATGTTGTGAACGTTAATTTTTATACAAGAGTGGCAGGAACTACAATTTAAAGTCGACTCCGAACGACAGATTTTTGAGAAACTTTTCAAGACAAATTTATTTACTCTCAGAGCTTTTGAAAGAAATCTGCTGAGAGGAAGTCGCCAAAGAAATATTTTTTTATATTTCGTTTAGTTGGAGATGTCTGACATGGGGTTGTAACCATGGCCTCACGTATTATAAGCCAACGCACTACCTACTAGACCACGGCGAATTCAACCATAAGCAGTATCAGCAGAGTAAAATTAATCACAACCAATTGCATAACTGTGATACTATATCGACTTTTTGGTCAGAGGTATCTATTGCGCAGATGATTATGGAGACTTTTTCCTACACGGATGGGTTTGAACATAGAGATAAAAAGTGACTAGTCCTCTTTATTGATTAACGTGAGACCAGACTACGTTTCCAACCACCAGACTATACCAGACTTTTGTGGCCACAATTATCTAAGAAAGAGACAGCTCTCCTAAGAACAAAAAATTTTAATCTGGAGTGGATTTTTTCATAAGAAACAACATGATGTACAGCGATTTATATTTTAAAACTTCACATTCCTAGTCTGATAAATATTTAACATTATAGTACATAATAAAATTTAAAAGTCCAAGTTTTTTGCCATATAACATACAGCATATGTATAATACATACATACATATCTACATACAAAATGAAAAACTAAATAAAAATTAAATTTCACAGTTCAAATGCAGAATATAATATCACTGTGTTTCCATATTTATGCTAAAATTTACAGTTTTTATAACCTGTTTGGTTTGAATTTAAGCTGCCGTTTGCATCCCTTTTAAACAATTTTAAAATATTCTCACGCGTGTTGAATAGCAAGAGTTGATAACACCGTACACATCGATGTTCTACGTTGCAACGCTACCAACATTCGGTTGGTTGGTGCATTGTCAACAAATCCAATTTTAGGAACATTTGTTAAGGACAAATGTTAGTGATGATTGCTTCAAGCGTGATATCACTATGATGACACATAAACACAAATGCACATACAGAAGGGCAGAGAATAAAAATATTAAACACACACGTAGTTACTCATATAAAATTTTATAACATCATGAAATGTTGTGCTCGGGTAAATAGCAGGAAAGAAAACAGGGAAACCTACTACAGAATTAATTGCCAGAAGGATTGTATTGCACAGTAGAAAAAAAATAGTAAAAACCAATAGACACAAACCGAAAATAAAAACACAGATACACAGCCGCAAACATACAAAACAAAAAAAGTTTAAGTTTTTGTAGGAGTACGAGTAATTTTATATATGAATTGATATACTTAGTTAGAAGGGTTTGTCATGTTAGACTCCACTGTACATATGCGATTACTACTAAAGAAATCGGGGCAATGAGCATGAGTGCTATAATAGCCCGGAAATGTAGAAAATATGGTCATATCAAAATTTTGGGTATAGTTGATCCCGTTTTCGAGATATTTGTATTTAGTTTTAAAACGAAAATATGTATGGATTATTTTCTGACAATAGTTTACATCTTCCAAGTGTTCACTGCACTACTCGATTACTGTAGTAGTATCCGAACTGATAATGGTTATAAATATTGTTGCTGTGTGAACATGGTATTAGAGTATATCGAATATTTTTACGTTTTTACCTTTTAAAAACGTTTAGAATCTGAGTTCGTTGATTGCAAACAAAATAAAAATAAATTGGTGTTTAGTTTCAATTAAACTCTTTATTGTTCGCACTACTTTTGTGTGCCACCGTTTACAACTTGACGAATACAACGAATAATTGCTTGTTCATCTTTGCTTACAACGCAGATCATTTCAACGGCAATCTTCAAACCACGACTGTTCTTTTCACACGCAACGCGTCTTCACACAACACTGACTGAATTTTTACTACTCGTTGCCTGCTTTGTCTTGCCTTTTTATATGCCCACGTAATCAGTCTGATGCATGTTCTTGAAGTTGAATGTTCGGGGTTTCGCCTTATCGAGAACTCTATCGCGAATTCATTGTTGTTGGTGTATTTTGTTTACATTGCTTGTTGTTGAGTTCTCGCTTACTTGTCTATCCCCTCTTAGTTTACTTGTAACAAGTTCGTTGTATTTTTTATGTAGCTTTAGCTAATTTTAATGCTAAACAATGTCCACTGTCCAATGTCCACAAATAAATACATAAATATGCATAAATATCTAAAATTAGTCACACTACAATATCGTATCAGGTTTCGCTGAAATCAGGTTTCATTTGTTATTTTCAAAAACAACTTTTTTGTCCAGTGCGAATGATTTGGTTTTTGACAAACGAAAACGTAAACACCGTACATATTACAGGTAACTACCGAGTTATCGCATATACAATGAATGGATAACTCGAAAACCTTGACTACGCTTATAACATCTGTCTTTTTGTTTGGAAATAAACATTAAGAAGATTAATTAAAATTAATTTCAATGTTCAACAGGTACATACATTTCAATGAAGTCAACATGTAAATGAATCCTCCATCCACTTACTAAAACGACAATTTAATGGAATTCTATGGTCTGCCAACACCTAGAGAAATTTTATAGAAATTGAAGCTAGTTATACAGCTATGATTTGGTCATAATTAATATTATTTGCTCATAAGAAAAAATTTTGTTGTTGCTATTCCTTCATCTAATGAACCTTAGGTATCAATGCATTCATAAGGGTTATTACTGTACTTGAAAAGTATCTTTGTATTGAAAATGAATGGGTGGAAGTTCAATTGCAGTTTATACATGTTTTCACATGCAATTGGTCTTTTATGTTTTCATTCTTTTCACACACTTGTATCCTCACTGTATGTCCAATAAAAGTTCTTAACCCTTGGTAGTGTGTATACGGAAGGGTTTCCGTTTAAGTGCTGGTAAAGGTAAAATGTTTAAGTGAACCAAATTTGTTAAAAGTATAAAAGAATTATACATTTTATAATTATTTTATATAACAAAATTGATTTAGAACCTCAATTAGTTTTATCTGACCTTAAGTGTCTTTTAATAAATACGAATGCTTTTTGATATAGCCTATCATGAATGAGGCAATCAAAAGATTTAATCGACATAAATGTTGTGCAGGTTGTAAAGAAAAATATATTTATAAATTTAAATAAATTTACGTACTTATTTACTGAATTAATCAATTATACTGAAACAAAAGTAAGTTCTCAAATATTAACTTTGATAAAAAAAATTATATTTGTTATGGCTAAATTTAACTACCGAAGTAATTATGTTGTTACGTTTTTACCTTTTATAAACGTTTAAAATAAGAGATCGTAGATTGCAAATTAAATAAAAATAAATTTGTGTTTAGTTTTAATTAAATTCCTTATTGTTAGCACAATTCCGTGTGCTACTGTTCACATCTTGATGTAAACAACAACAATTTCTTTGTTTGGGTAAACAATAACAATTGTTCGACACACAACCGCTCGTCTTCACCCAAGACTGACTGAATTTTTACTGACCCCGTTGCCTGCTTTGCCTTGCCTTTTATATGACAACCTAAACAGTCTGATGAATGATTTTTAAGTCTAGTTTTCGTGGCTTCGCCTTCTCGTGATCTCTATAAATGTTGTTGTATGTATATTTTTGTTTACATTTATTCTTGCAGTTTTTTTTTTTTTGTTGCATTTTTGTTTACTTGTTTATCATGTAAGCAAGTTCATTGTTTTTGTTTTTTTTTTAATTTTGTTTATAATTTTAATGTTAAACGATGTAAAAGCAGAACACCATTTCCATTTTAGTTACAATACTTTATATTTTCTCGACGGGTGCCGTGATATTCGGTAGTCACTTGGTGTTTCAGAGCGGCTGACGTCATGTATATAAGGCAGTTACTTATTAATCACTAGAGGGTGATGCAGCATATAATTTAAATGCAGCTTCAAATTTAAACAAAATTAGCATATACAACAAAAAAAAAAACGAAGCCCGCCGATGCCACTGCGTAAAAAAAAAAAACTTGTTTAATTGAGCAGTTTTATCGACATTTCTCCGGCACTGCCATATTTTTGCAAACAGTTAACTTTATTTTATCTGCAAGTTGTAATAACGAATATAAGTTAAAGGTAACTTTATAGTTCCCTTTAGCTAAAGGTACCTTTAACTAAACCTAAGTTTAACGGCAAGTTGTAATAATGGTCCTTAATCTTTTATATACTCATTCCTTTTCGATAGACAGGTTAAACGAAAACAAAGGGGCAAACTGGGGCAATGATATTAAAAATGGGAGTTAGGTTAGTTGGTGCAAAAGGTTTTATGTTTGCTGTTATTTTATTAGCTGTCGATGTTGTTTCTGTAGCTGACATTTTGAAAACAGTCAAAAAAGGTAAGAGAGTCTAAAACTAAAAAATGCTAACCTAACATATTTTTGTGTCTATGCTTTACAATAACAATTTTCTCTTTGGTACTTTTATACGAAAAAAATGTTTTCCAACGTCCGCACTTTATAAACTAAGGCAATAAAACACCTCATCTTAAATGAAATACATCATAGTATAATCGATGAGGCTTTGTTTCATTTTTTTTGTACCGAATAACGGGTTTCTATTTCATTTATAAAAATGTAAGATACTGAGAGCAATAAATAAACTTGTAACCTTACCACCTCGAAATAAATTTTTGAACAAAAAAAATGTTATAGTTATTCATATCAAACTAATACGGTGTTCACACATTTATTACGTAAATCACAATAAACACCATTATTAGCAAAATATTTCATATTAAGTTTCATTTAATTATTGCGCAATAAATACGAAAATTGTTATAATATTGAGTAAAACTTAAAATGCAGCACTGTCATAAGTGTGTTTAGTGAGCATATAACAATTAACCAAACACTTTCTATTGATATTTGACAACTCAAATGTCAACAACGACAAAAAAAAAAAAAAACAAAATAAAAGCAATGTTGTTGAAACAACCAGCTGCTTTGTTTGCTATCTGTCAAATGAATATTGAATAAGCAGCTGTACTGCGAATATTATTATGCCTGAACACTTAAAATATTGTATTCAATAAACCAAATATTAACTCAATAAAAGTGCATATCAGAACATATTATAAAGCTGGAGATCTAGTTTTACAAATAAACAAATTTTCCTTAAAATATGTACACTATGTGTTAATGTACAAAGGACAGAAAAAGTCTTGGTTGGCCAATATATTTCACAAATTTCATGAATTTTAAGCAATAATACGTAAAAATAATTGACGTTTCTTATATTTTTTGGTTAGTTTTTTCCATTTTATTATAAAACAAGACATTTTTTTATATCTTTTAAAACCTAAAAGAGAATTTAAGAAAAGCTTCTGGCGTCTCCATATTTTTCCACCGCAAAAGTGCAAGTACACCCAATCAGAACTCAGATTAAATTCAAATTCGAAGGCTAAATATAGTAAAATATTATTCGGTATATTAAGTAGGATATTCCTTAACTCCATTTAACCAATTTTCTATTAACTCTACTAGTTTTGTTTACATTTTTTTGGTAAATTTGTCGCTATGAACATATTTTTCAGTTGAAATCTGTTTGACGTGACGGTTCACCGCAAATGTTCACCTAAATACTCTTTTAGAGATGTGGTCGTGACCGCTCGCCCAAATGATCTCCTAAATACTCTCTTGGATTCATATCGGGGCTTTGTGCAAGAGTATTAAGCCTGCGGCGACTTTGGTATGCAAATCACATCTTCTCATTAGCAGCAGTATGATTGGGATTCATTGGCATTTTGAAAGTAATAACCATTACGAATTCTTAATTTTTGCGAACTCTTGGTACTTTTGTTCTTTAGAATGTTTAAATACTTTCTTATATTCATTATTTCCTCAATAAATTTCAAATTCATCACTCCTAGTGCCGACACACAAACCCACAGTATTGTACTACCTCACCATGCTTAACTATTTTACGCAAGTTCTTTGGATTGAGCTCTTTATTTTTATTTCTCCATATTAATCATGTCAAATGGGGCTTGTAATAGTGTGTTTTCTTCAGACTATTTTCTATTTTCTCCAGAAACTTTTAAATATTTTTCTTTTGGTTTGTGAAAAACATTAAATATTTTTTTGTTTTATGATAAAGTAGAAATAAATTACTAAAAATATAAAAAAAAATATTTTTACATTCTATGTATTCTCAATTAAGATTTTAAAATGTTCGATTTTCGGAAACTAATCCATACGTCATAAGCAATATAGAAAATCTGGGCGATAAAAAAATATATCGATAGCTTTTTTTTCGATATCATGCAGTTATCGATACCTTCTTTCAGGGTTTGTAAAATGTCGGGCAAATGTAAACAAACAACAAATAGTTCGTAAGTTCAAATCCATTTCATGTAAAGAGTAATGGTCTGTCATCAGAAACGTGGTGTCTATTTAACCTACAATTTATTCAATACTTCATCGAAACATGACTTTTTTATAATTCCAAACAAATTGAAACAAACCTTCAACACTTTTTCTAAAGATTTTACAAAAATTTATTAATTTGATAATCGGTGTGTAAGCAAGTATACATACTTATAGTAAATACGCAGTTGATCATTACAACACTACAGTCAGGATTATTACCTAGCTTCTCGAACCACTTATGTAGTGCATGTGAGTGGCGCAACCTACAGTTTAAAGTCGACTCAGAACTTTTTGAGAAACTTCCCATGGCAATTTTATTTTACTCTCAGTGTTTTTGCCTGAAATCCGCTGAGAGAAGAGAGAGATAAAATTGTTAGAATATATGTAACAGTTAAAGGGTTAATAAATTTTTTATTATTTGATTCAAATGCAATTTAATTTTTTATGTATATTCCTTTATTGAATAATTTTTAAATTATCCTTTAAATACTCAGTAGTAATAGCAGTGATTCCAGTATCTCAAACACTTCACACGCTCTTGCAGTCTTTTCATTGCAAGTCGCTCAATTTTTTTCCTATTTTATTTTGTATTTCAAATATATTGTTACGAAAATGGCAATGGTGTTATTAAAATGATAAACAAAAGCTACAAAAACAAAACAATGGACTTGTTTACATGATCAACGAATAAACAAGAATATAGCAACAAATCAGAAAAAGGGGATAAACAAAGTAAACAAACAGGCACCAACAACACTGCAAGGACAAACGTAAACAAAATACACAAACAACAATAACGAAAACAACATGTTTACATTTATAGATATATCGCGAAGGCAAAGTCATTCTCCTTCGAGAGCATCAATCAGACTGTTTATCCTGCGATATAAAAGGTAAGACAAAGCAAGCAACGGATCAGAAAGAATTCAGTCAGTCTTGTGTGAAGACGCGTTGTGTGGGAAGAGAATAATTGTGGTTTGAAGAACTCCGTTGTAAAGATCTAACGAACAATTGTTAGTGTGTACGCGGAAAAGCGTAAAGAAAGCAAATTGTTGTTGTTCAAAAAGTTCAAAAGTTGCCAAAGGTGGGACACGGAATTGTGCGAACAATAAAGGATTGATTTAAAACTAAACACAAAAAATTATTTTTATTTGCAATCTACGAATTCATATTTTAAACGTTTTTAAAAGGTTAAAAACGTAACAATATTGTATTTGTTGTTTATGCTATATTTTTTCAAAGTAAATTTTTCTTTTTGTTACTTTCTTTACATCACAAAGTGTTGATTGTTCATTGAAGTGCCTTATCTTCTAATCTCTCATTGGCTGGAAATTTAATAATTTTTCAATAAGTTTTTTTTAGTTTTCTTTATACTTTTTTCTACAAAAACTAAAGCATATAAAGTTAATAAAAATAAAACCTCCTACCCCACCCAATAAAAAGAAAATTAAATCAATTAAAACTTTTAGAAATTTTACAACACAAAAGTAAGCTGTTCACTGTAAATGATGAAGTGCCAACTAGTCAAACTGGCAAATGAAGAATGAAGTAATTCTGTCGAAATACATAGAGCACCAGTTAAACGAACTAAAGTTTCGTTTATGATATTGTTTTCATTCAAGTGTCAGGTGAACTGATAATGAATGATAATGAATCAACATGTTACGATCGAGGGAATTGAGTCTAATTGAAGATTTTTCAAGTATGTATTTGAATAATTTATAATTTCTTTTTATAGAGGCGTCACTTAAAGGTTTTAAAATATATTGTAGTTTTTAATGCAACATATAGCTAAAGATATCATACGAAATTTTTTTTGTATATATTCCCCACTACTAAACAGCATAATGTGCACGTCAAAATGGTAAGGTCACTTAATATTTGCTCAATTCATCCAAACTATAGAATGTTATGTATGGCCAACTTATTTAAAAAAAATTCTACGTTCAAATAAGTGAGAAAAAAGCCAATTTGGCTTTCATAGGTCTACCGTTATGTTATGTTATTTCAATTTATGTAAATAAGTGCAAAATGCAGTGCGTCAAAATGATAAGGTCAGTGATTCATTTATACATTTTATTCCCTTCTATTGTCTTAAAAAATACGGGATGGCATCCAGCTGTTGCAGATTGCCACTTTCAGTTTATCTTTTATCCGGTACTGATTATGGTCTGCATAAACATTACACACAAGCAGTCCCCACAAATTTTCCATGGGATTTAAGTCGGGGGAACGTGATGGCCAATCAAGTACGTTGATATTGCTGCTCCTCAAACCACTGTCTGGTCGACTTGCTGACATGAATTACTGCTATGATATCATTTTTGCTATGATGTGTGGTTGGGCCTTAATAGCTCTTAGAATTGTGCTTTTTGAAGCCTGTAAGTTCAATTTCTCTTTCATTGTTTCCCCACTTTTCATGGAATTCGAGCCCATTCGTAAGATTAGCCGGGTTTCACGGGCAGTCAGAACCTTTGGATGCCCAGTACTTTTTAATTTTCCATAATTTACGTTGTTTTTTACAAAAATTTGCACAACACACAAAGATTGTCCTAGTTCTTTCGTCATTTCATGCATACTCAATTCCTGCTCATGAAGTGCCAAAATTTGTCCTTGTTCATAAAGTGACAAAGGTTTCCCGCGACCCATACCGCGCAGATTTTATTTTTGAAAATACTTTAAAAAAAAACTACTGAATATTTTTTCAAATTTCTTTTTTTATTTGAAAGTATACTCCTTCCTGCTAATAATGGAAAATTATTTCATTCAAATGGCTGCCTCGGCTGGCCATGCAGTAGCCTACAACAGAAGATGCCGATTTTGGCAAAAAAAATCATCTTTTCAGATGAAGCTCATTTTGATCTTGGCGGGTATGTAAACAAGCAAAATTGTCGTATTTGGGGCACAGAAAATCCGCACGCATACATTGAAAAGCCGACGCACTCAAAACGAGTCACTGTTTGGTGCGGATTTTGGTCCAGAGGCATAATTGGGCCATTTTTCTTCGAAGATGAGCAAGGAGTGGCCGTTACAGTCAATGGCGATCGTCATCGGGCCATGATGAACGAATTTTTGTTCAGAAAAATTGAAGAGGAGGATATTGGCAACATTTGGTTTCAGCAGGATGGCGCTACGTGCCACACAGCCGAAGCTACAATCGATGTTTTGCGCCCTGGTTTTAAAGATCGCATTATTAGCCGCAGAGCTGATGTCGTTTGGCCACCTCGGAGACAATTGACGCTTTAAAGGACAATATTCGTAAAGCCATTGGTGAAATACAGCTGCACGCAATCGATAATGTGCTTAAAAATTGGACCGATCGTGTAGGCTACTGCATGGCCAGCCGAGGCAGCCATTTGAATGAAATTATTTTCCATTATTAACCGTAAGGATTGTACTTTCAAATAAAAAAAGAAATTTGAGAAAATATTTTGTAGTTTCCTTTTTAAAGCATTTTCAAAAAAAAAGTTATTTGGCGGACCCTTTAGATTCTTAAAAAAAAAAATAACAATTATGATACTTTCTGCGTGGATTAATTGCTTATTAGTCAATGACCTTATCATTTTGACGCACCGTATTTTGCACTTATTTACATAAATTTAAATAACATAACATAACGGTACACCTCTAAAGCAGTGGTGCTCAAGCACATACTATCATAGTTATGGTTGTGTTGGTAAAGCAGCGGAGAACAAAATACAACTTAATTTTTGAGAATCGTACACTGGGAAAATAAAAGAAATGAAAAAAATGCTTTACTATGTTGCGTGTATATTATTACACAATGAACTTATGTATGTATATATTGATGAATACATAGATGTATGTGTGTATGTATGTATGTATTGATGAATATATTGATGTATGTATGTATGTATTGATGAATATATTGATGTATGTATGTATGTATGTCTTGATGAATATATTTTGTATGTATGTATGTATTGATTGTAAATTATTGTAATTTAGTACGTCCGTTTCGTCAACCATGAATTTTAAAAAATATTCTGCTTTTAATTGCAATAATTTTAAAGTCCTATCATTCCCTTTAATGTTGTCGAAAAATCCATAGCTAGCCTCGTAATGTCTTTTTATAAAAAAAAGAATTACTACATAAAGAGCGATAACACGCAATACATTGTGCATTTCCATCCATACTCTCTATAAAAAAGAAATCATATTCCCAATTTTCATCAAACATTTTCCTGCGTGTATTTGTAAAAAACAAAAAATTATTCGAAAAAGTTGCGTAGCGAGATCTTGCTTCATCAAGTGCTACACATCAACTGAATTGATTTTGTTCTCTGAGTTCAACACAAAACAACAAACAAAGCAACAAACACACAATCATTATAAGAAACCACACAAGTAAGCTTATAGTGTACGTGTATCAACGTAGCGTCAGCAGAATTTTCTTTGCCTATCACATGTGATAGGGAATTTAGATTTTGAGCATCACTGCTCTAAAGGCAAAATTGGCTTCTTATTCACTTATTTGAACGTGGAATTATTTTTTTAAATAAGTTGGCCATACATAACATTCTATAGTTTGGATGAAAGGAGCAAATATTAAGTAACCTTATCATTTGAAACGCAGCTACGATTAGTATGAAATTTGTTTTTCAGACTACAAATTATTATACTCCGATATAATATGACATATGAAAATGAAAAATTTTCTCAAATATTTGAAATCCGTAGCACAATATCGCTAGTGGCCTTCAAAATAAGTTTTGATTATAAATATTATTTGTAAACATTTCAATTTAGACGGTAAAGTCATTATTACAACTTTAGGGTGCTTGTCATCGTGTCATCTACTGCGTTCGAATTAATTAGATTGAAACATAATAGACCTTAGACTGAGGCACACAAGAGAAATTAAAAATATTGTCAGTTTCCAGATTACACGCAATATTATGAAAAATTGTATCAATTGATACAAATGTCTATACTTAGGAAAGCTCTGTTAAGCTCTTCAACATCAAATTTACATACATACATACATAATTGGCCATTGCAACCCTTCAGTCAGGACCACTCATGTTGGGTGTGTTTATTTTATTCGTAAGTGGCGGGATCAACTGTTTAAAGTTGATTCCAAACGACAGATTTTTTTGAGAAACTTTCCATGGCAATTTTATTTACTCTCAAAGTTTTTGCTAGAAATCTGCTGAGAGGACGTCGTCGAAGAAATATTTTTTTATATTTGGTTTTGATGTCTACCTGGGGTTTGAAGCTCGGCCTTACGTCTAATAAGCCAACACACTACCTACTAGACTACGGCGACTTCACATCAATTTTATCAATTGGTACAAATGTCTATACTTAGGAAAGTTCTATTAAGCTCTTCAACATCAAATTTACAGTCCTTCATATTATCTAGTCTACCAAACCCCAATTTCTCTTATATATTTCAATGTTAACGGAAATTCAACCGCAAACATCTAGTCTTGATGCTAGTATTAATTTTTCTTCTGGTTGGTTTAATTATTGATTGCAAACAAATCAACAATTAATTTGTGTTTAGTTTTAATTAAAATTCTTTATTATTCGCAAAATTCTATGTGCCACTGTTCACAACTTGATGTAAATAACAACAATTATTTTTCTTAGTTAATACTCTGTTTATACTATGTGCATAAACAATAACAATTACTAGACAATTATTCTACAGATCTTTGTAACGGACATCTTCAAACCACGATTACTCTCTTCAAACGCACCACATCTTCACACAAGGCTGACTGAACTCCACTAACTCGTAAACAGTCTGATGAATGTTCTGGAAGACGAATGTTCATGACTTCGCCTTCTCGAAATCTCTATAAATATAAACATCGTTGTTTACGTTTATTCTTGTAGTGTTGTTAGAGCATTATTTACCATCTTTTTTATGCTGTTGTTTGTTGTTATATTAAGCAGTACGATAATTTGTAAACAGGTTTGTTTACTGCATTGTTTTGTTTTTGCAGCTTTTGTTTATATTTTTAATGTTAAATAATACACACATACACATATAAATATATTTATATTTTAAAACATACTTTATTTAATAGTTATATTACCCGTTTAATAGCGAATGTGTTATAAAAAATCAATTAAATTTTTTTAACTGACATCTTATTAAATTATTTCACATTTAATAAAAAAAACCAAAACCGAAATTATTTAACAAACACTATCATCAGACTGTTAATGAACTGTTGTTCATACTGTAAATAAAATGCTGGTTTTCAGTTTTTACACCAAAAGTGAAATTAATAAAGTTATGTCCATTAAATTTTGCTTTTAAAAACTAAATTTCAAAGTTGAAATGAATGAGAGAGACAAGGTAATAAAACAATTATTGTGGCAAATAACGGTGCCAGTGGTAGTAGCATTCAATTCTATAAATCAGTAAAGAAAACTAAATTGATGAAAATTCAGTGAGCAACTAATGTTGATTTTAGAATAATGAAATACTGCCAACAAACCAAAAATAGACAACGAGCTTTGAAGAACGTTACATTTGAACTAAAATCAAATACAGGCAATACTGCCAACTTAACTTTTTTCATGTTTGATTTAGACGGTTTTCTATTAGCAAAACTATGGAACAAATCAGTAAATATTTTCTAACGGTTGCAATTAATTCTCATAGCTTTTAAGGTTTTAGTGGACAGGGCCTCACCACCTAGATATGGAAAAAGGATAACATCACAGGAAAAAGAGCCAGAAACCAACAATCAACAAGATTCCCCACACCTATACCAAATACACGGAGGCGAAGCTACAGCTAGAACAATGACCTGATATTTAAAATAGATTAAAAATATGAAAACAAGACAGAAATGCTTTGTAGAACCGATATGCACCCAGGAGGGGTAATGGAAAAAAGTCAACAGGGCAAAAAAGAATCCTTTCAGAACTTTTACAAAAAGAGGCGGACACATCTATAAATTTGGCAGCAGGCAAAATACTGTTCATATCCAAATCTGCAAAGATAGCTATGCAATCCCAAAGGCTTATAGACCGATTATTCTAACATCCATTTTGTTTAAAAACATGAACGGATTGTCAGTACCATTGTGAAGAGCACAATATCTGCCGAAAGATTATGGCATTATGACAGATGCTGCTTTCTTGAATAGGAGATTAGGATATCCAACCGGATGAGACACTTGTGAATTATACTGTAAATTGAAATGGAGACAGCATCTTGACGACAGGACAGTAAAAGTCCATATATGCTGGTCTATATATAGAAAAACCATGCGTTTTAAATGAGGCCCCTCTCTTAGAATGACTTGTATTTACTGCCAGTAGTATTTTGCACATCAACGGATAGAAAATGCTACATGAGAATAATTTCAAAGATTCAAGAATATATTGTTTAGAGACAATGGTGTAACGATAATACTAGGTTATTTGAAACAATACTTTTCATCCGACGAGTTCAATATGAGGTGACCTTTATGGCTTATCGTCTCCAGGCTAGGTGGGAATGGATCAGAAAAAGTTAGAAACCATATCACCAGAGTATAATTGGGATACTAAATGGATACTTGTTTAATTCTGAATTATCTCACAGAATGTCTAACCTATCAATCGCGACCAATTGCATCACTGTGGTACTATATCGTCTTTTCTGGTCAGGGGAATCTATTACGCAGATGATTATGGGGACTTTTACCTGCAGGGAAAGCTTTGAACATAGAGATAAAACGGCCTCTTTATAGAGTAACCTGTAACCAGACTGGCCATTACAACCCTTCAGTCAAGATTACGACCTAGTTTCTCACACCACTTATGTTGTGAACGTTAATTTTTATACAAGAGTGGCAGGAACTACAATTTAAAGTCGACTCCGAACGACAGATTTTTGAGAAACTTTTCAAGACAAATTTATTTACTCTCAGAGCTTTTGAAAGAAATCTGCTGAGAGGAAGTCGCCAAAGAAATATTTTTTTATATTTCGTTTAGTTGGAGATGTCTGACATGGGGTTGTAACCATGGCCTCACGTATTATAAGCCAACGCACTACCTACTAGACCACGGCGAATTCAACCATAAGCAGTATCAGCAGAGTAAAATTAATCACAACCAATTGCATAACTGTGATACTATATCGACTTTTTGGTCAGAGGTATCTATTGCGCAGATGATTATGGAGACTTTTTCCTACACGGATGGGTTTGAACATAGAGATAAAAAGTGACTAGTCCTCTTTATTGATTAACGTGAGACCAGACTACGTTTCCAACCACCAGACTATACCAGACTTTTGTGGCCACAATTATCTAAGAAAGAGACAGCTCTCCTAAGAACAAAAAATTTTAATCTGGAGTGGATTTTTTCATAAGAAACAACATGATGTACAGCGATTTATATTTTAAAACTTCACATTCCTAGTCTGATAAATATTTAACATTATAGTACAAGTTAACACAGTAAATAAAATAATCACTTTTTGTTTCATACGTTTATCTGTCGCCAAGCTGCGTTAATACAAATTATGACTTAAATGTTCGCTTGGTTGCGTATGTTAAGATGCTGTGCTACAATCATGCATACATACTTCTATCGATCATTCTATTTTCCTTATTATCATAGTCTTTGATAAAAGAACATAGCAACAGCAAAGCTTTGAACTGCTGTAACAAAGCTTTTCTCATTGCGAAAGCATAATTGTTCAAATACGCAATTACATCGCTACCAACAACTTTTAAGCTGAATTGGCGACATAATTACATACAACAATAACACTCGAGTATGAAGCTCGTAATATGCTTAGTTTTTGGGATTATTTAATTAATTGTTAAGTACAGCTCAAGCGAGTAAGATCGCTATAGTAAAAATTATCAAATATAATATTATTTTAAAAGCAAAAACTGTACTTAATTTAACTGGCGCCCAACTAAGAGGCTTAAGAACCTACAACTGCTAAAGGACATTCGAATCCCAAAAAGACAAAGGAGTAGTGTTTGCCTTCTTCATTAAGACATTTAAGTTGAGAGCTGCTTAAGGACCTAGAACTTCTGAGAGGACATGCGTATCCTGTAAAGACAAAGGAAAGCTTAAGAAATTTAAAAAAGTGGTGAAGACCTTGCCGTACTGAAAGGACATATGAATCCTGTAAGGACGAAGGAGCCGTGGCTGAATTCATCTTATTCATACATCTTAGAAATTTAAAAGTGTAAGTGATCATTTAAAAAATTTTTAAGTGGATATTATACTAGTATTAAATTGTGAATGATTAGTGAAATTTGTGAAAATTGGTGTTATATTTTACATGTTAAAAAAATTAAAACTCAGAGTATAAATATTATTTTTTTTATTTCGACTCGAGAAAAACCGCGAAATACTTTCTATGTAATTCTTTGATAAAAATTTTCGGTATTAGTGTAAAATTTTAAAGGAAATTTGATCATTAAAACGACGATTGCTTTTAGCGTTCCTATTGATAAAGTGCGAAAGGTGAAAAATATTCTACAATTTTATCAAATTTTCTTCTACATAGTCTTTTAGTGAAAGTAATTTTCAACCTAACAAAATGTTTCCTAATAGAGAACAGGTTATAGAAATTGTCAATGAGGTGAATGAAAGAACGAAACAACAGTTATCAGAACAGTTAAATAACTTGACTTTGGCGATCAATGCGTTGAAACCTCGTGGCGTTGAACAGTACTTGCCTGTTTCTGTTAATCCATTGATTCAAGAAAATAATTCAAGTTTAGATTTAATAAAGTCCCTTCCTGAATTCAGTGGCGATTCTGTTTCTTATCCAGCCTGGCGAAGTGCGGCTGAATTTGCCATCAACTACTATACCGAGGGCTCAGAAAAATATCACATCATATGGGCATATTCCGAAACAGAATTATAGGGTCTGCAAACACCACACTTGCATCTTTTAATACGGTGCTTAATTTTAAAGCAATTATAGCTAGATTAGACCAAGAATATGCCGACAAAACACCATTATATGTACTGGAGAATGAGCTAAGTACTCTTAGGCAAGATAATCTTTCTATTACTGAATACTACAATAGGGTAGATAGGAAGCTTTGTCTTATAATAAATAAACAAATCATGACTTACAACGAGAGTAGAGATGTCATCGATACTTTAAATGATCGCGCTAGAGAAAACGCTTTACGAGTTTTTATATCAGGACTTCGTCGCCCGTTGTGCGATATACTTTTTTCTGCTAGGCCCAAAGATCTCCCAACTGCTCTTGCAGTTGCCCAAGAACTCCAGGTTAATCACAAACGGTACGATTTTGCAGAGGCTTTTGCGGTTGGAAATACCTTTAAGCCAAATAGGCCAATATTGTCTCAATACAAACAAATAGAACGCAACAACCGACCTCAGGTAACTACACGTTTCAATCAAAACACTGTCGATAGATCAACTCCAATGGAGGTTGATAACAATACAAGCTATTACCGGCAGCGTAATAATTTTTCCAACCTACATAATCAACAGCATGTGGAAAATTCAGTTCAACCACATACTATACCTAATTATATCACTAAGACACAGAATTTAAGTCCTTATTTGTCATTACCATATAAACGGAATCGGGAGCAGTTACAATCGGATCGTTCACCCATTCCCAAACTACAAAGGGTAAATTATATGCCGGAGGAAATACGAACTTTTTCAAATGAAGGCGAAACCCTGAGTCGAAAAATTGATTTTGAAAATGAATATTATTATGAGAATGACCAAAATGATCATCATAATTATAATGATGATGTTATAGCGGAATATGGTGACGAAATAAATTTTTTAAACTAAATTCGCTCCTGCCGTTTATTACGAAAAAGTGCAAAAACGGTCAGGAGCTTCGTATTTTAATTGATACTGGCACATCAAAAAATTATATAAAACATTTTTCATTTCTTCAAGGAATTAAACCTTTGGAAAGACCTTTCAATTTAAAATCAATAAACGGTGAAAATGTAATAGACAAGAAGTGTCTTATTAATGTTTTAGACAATACCTCGACGTTCTTTCTGCTTTCAAACTTAAACACGTTCGACGGTATTATAGGTTATGATTTCCTAAGGCAAATTGACGCAATTATTGATACTGAAGGAGGGTATTTGCTTTATAGAAATGGTAAAGCAAAATTACAACATCTTTCATGTGATCAAGTTAATTTTATCAAAATAAAAGAAGATACAGTTCCAACTCAATTTCAAGACCAGTTTCGACAAATGATAAATAGGAATATTAATGCCTTTGCTGACCCAAATAGAGCTTTGCCCTACAACACGACTGTTAAGGGCAGAATTCGTACAAATACAAACGAACCGATATATAGTAGAAGTTACTCCTATCCCATTTCCGTAGCCCCATTTATCAATAATGAGATAAAAACACTTCTTAGAGAAGGAATAATAAGGGAATCATGCTCGCCTTATAATTCACCTATTCATGTGGTGTCTAAGAAGGGTTTTGAAGAAGATGGAAGGCCAAAATTGCGAATGGTCATCGATTTTCGCAAACTTAATGAAAGAACAATTCCTGATCGATATCCCATCCCGGACACATCTGTAATCTTGGCCAACTTAGGAAATTCAAAATTTTTTACAACCTTAGACCTTAAGTCAGGATTTCATCAAATCATTATGTGTGAGGAGGATAGGCGAAAAACGGCGTTTAGTATAAATAACGGAAAATATGAATTCTGCAGATTACCTTTTGGTTTAAGGAATGCGCCCAGTATCTTTCAAAGGGCTATCGATGATGTTTTACGTGAAGCTATAGGAAAATATTGTCATGTTTATGTTGACGACATAATCATTTACTCTCCAGATGGGGAGTCGCATTTAAGACACATCGATCTCATACTCCAGAAACTTGAAAATGCAGGAATGAGAGTATCGCCCGAAAAATCAAAATTTTTTAAAACTCAAGTGGAGTTTCTTGGGTTTCTCGTTTCTGAAGCAGGCATTAGCACCTGTCCGGATAAGGTTCACGATATTATTAATTATGAACCTCCCCGAACCCTTCGAGCATTACGTTCATTTCTTGGCTTATCCGGCTATTACAGACGCTTTATAAAAGACTACGCTGCAATAGTTAAACCCTTAACTGTTTATCTTCGCGGAGAAAATGGGCATGTGGGAGCGCGCAATTCAAAGAATATAAGAATTGATTTGAATCCGGAAGCACTGCAAGCCTTTGATCGAATAAAAAAGATACTAGCTTCGGAAGATGTGTTACTTCAATACCCTGATTATAACCAACCTTTCGAGCTCACAACCGATGCCTCTTCTACAGCTTTGGGCGCGGTTTTGTCGCAAAAAGGTCGCCCTATTACAATGATTTCGCGAACGCTTTCTGCTAGCGAATAAAATTATGCTACTAACGAACGTGAGCTACTAGCGATAGTGTGGGCTTTGAGAAAGCTTCGTCATTATTTATACGGAATCAAAGACATACAAATTTTTACCGACCACCAGCCACTGATCTTTGCAATGTCGGAGAAAAACCCTAATGCTAAAATGAAAAGATGGCGCGCATTCATCGAAGAGTTTTCGCCTACTTTTCATTTTAAACCTGGGAAAGACAATGTGGTAGCGGATGCACTTTCTCGGCAATTTTCCCACCATTTGAGTGAAGCTACATCAGACGGCACCGTTCACAGCGAACAATCTCTAAGTAAAGTAATTAAAACAGTCAATTGCCCTATTAACCAATTCAGAAATCAGTTAATGATTTCCAAATCAAATTCTTTTAGCAAAAATACTAAAATTATTTTCAATAAATTGACTCGTCATACGATCACCTTCGACTCTCTCGAAAATCTTCTCCAGTGCTTGAAAGCCATTATTAACCCTAACGTTACCAACGGAATTTTCTGTGATCTCAGAACATTAGCTGAGATACAGGATGCAGTATTATCGGCTCTTCCTGGCATTAAATTTATCCACACTGAGCTTCTCTTAATTGATTTAATCAATAAAGATGATCAAATGGAAGTGATAGCAACGGAACACAATCGGGCTCATCGGGGCTTACATGAAAACTTTCGTCAAATCACTCGTGATTATTATTTTCCAAACATAAAAAAATCATTGAAATCAATAATAACAAATTGTAAAATATGCTTAGAGAATAAATATCAACGAAAACCACCTGACCCTGGAATAGGTAAAACACCAATTCCACACCTTCCAGGAGAAATTCTTCATATGGACATATTAATTACTGGAAAGCAATTGTTTTTAACATGCATATATAAATTTTCTAAGTTTGCTGTAGTCAAACCAATTATTTCAAGGTCTACGGTTGATGTTAAATACGCTATGTTAGAAGTTTTGTTAACGTTTAATAACACCAAAGTCATTGTCTCTGACAATGAAAAGGCTTTCCAATCAAATGCTATTAAGGCTTTATTAAGGGATTGTTTTTCAATAGAACAATTCTTCATACCCACTCTTCACAGTGAAAGCAATGGTCAGGTAGAAAGGTTACACTCCACCTTGTTGGAAATTGCGCGCTGTATTAAAGAGCAGCAAAAGATTGACGATACTATTAGTCTGGTTATTTTAGCAACGCATAAATACAATTGTAGCTATCATTCCGTCATCAGCGCCAGACCAACCGATATATTTCATAACTGTGCAGTGGAGAAGTTAGATGTTATAAAGGAAAAGTTATTCAAAACTCAAAAAAATACTTTAGAAAGAAATAATCGTGGGCGAGAGGTAAAGACTTATAGCACCGGAGAAAAAGTTTTTATAAGACGAAATAAAAGACTTGGAAATAAATTTGATAAAGTGTTTGTTGAAAACACAATTGAAAAAGACCTGGGCACAACAGTCTTGATTGATGGCAGAAAGGTGCATAAAAGCAATCTTCGTTAAAAACGACGTAATAAATAAAAATTAAGAATAAAGAATAAAATGAAGAAATAAAAGTACAGATTTAAATATTTTCTTTCATTAAGAAATATAAACATAAACATAAAAAACATAACATCATAAACAAAGAGTAACAGCATTAAACTAGCAGGAATATGTTCAAATATACCACTTGTTAATTTTTTAAATTATCACAGTAGCCTTAAGAAATCTCACAAATTGAATTATTACTAATTTTTAAATAACTCTGTTTAACTCACTTTGCATAATTTAACATTAATATTTAATATTTAATTATAATCAGTAGTAACTAAGCCAAATTCTTTGCAAAAATTTAACTAAGCAATTACGCAAACAGTTCACTTAAAGAATAATGTGCGAAGCAGCGTACTTTTCGAATCGGGGACGATTCGTGATTTAGAAGGGGGATAGTTAACACAGTAAATAAAATAATCACTTTTTGTTTCATACGTTTATCTGTCGCCAAGCTGCGTTAATACAAATTATGACTTAAATGTTCGCTTGGTTGCGTATGTTAAGATGCTGTGCTACAATCATGCATACATACTTCTATCGATCATTCTATTTTCCTTATTATCATAGTCTTTGATAAAAGAACATAGCAACAGCAAAGCTTTGAACTGCTGTAACAAAGCTTTTCTCATTGCGAAAGCATAATTGTTCAAATACGCAATTACATCGCTACCAACAACTTTTAAGCTGAATTGGCGACATAATTACATACAACAATAACACTCGAGTATGAAGCTCGTAATATGCTTAGTTTTTGGGATTATTTAATTAATTGTTAAGTACAGCTCAAGCGAGTAAGATCGCTATAGTAAAAATTATCAAATATAATATTATTTTAAAAGCAAAAACTGTACTTAATTTAACTTACATAATAAAATTTAAAAGTCCAAGTTTTTTGCCATATAACATACAGCATATGTATAATACATACATACATATCTACATACAAAATGAAAAACTAAATAAAAATTAAATTTCACAGTTCAAATGCAGAATATAATATCACTGTGTTTCCATATTTATGCTAAAATTTACAGTTTTTATAACCTGTTTGGTTTGAATTTAAGCTGCCGTTTGCATCCCTTTTAAACAATTTTAAAATATTCTCACGCGTGTTGAATAGCAAGAGTTGATAACACCGTACACATCGATGTTCTACGTTGCAACGCTACCAACATTCGGTTGGTTGGTGCATTGTCAACAAATCCAATTTTAGGAACATTTGTTAAGGACAAATGTTAGTGATGATTGCTTCAAGCGTGATATCACTATGATGACACATAAACACAAATGCACATACAGAAGGGCAGAGAATAAAAATATTAAACACACACGTAGTTACTCATATAAAATTTTATAACATCATGAAATGTTGTGCTCTGGTAAATAGCAGGAAAGAAAACAGGGAAACCTAGTACAGAATTAATTGCCAGAAGGATTGTATTGCACAGTAGAAAAAAAATAGTAAAAACCAATAGACACAAACCGAAAATAAAAACACAGATACACAGCCGCAAACATACAAAACAAAAAAAGTTTAAGTTTTTGTAGGAGTACGAGTAATTTTATATATGAATTGATATACTTAGTTAGAAGGGTTTGTCATGTTAGACTCCACTGTACATATGCGATTACTACTAAAGAAATCGGGGCAATGAGCATGAGTGCTATAATAGCCCGGAAATGTAGAAAATATGGTCATATCAAAATTTTGGGTATAGTTGATCCCGTTTTCGAGATATTTGTATTTAGTTTTAAAACGAAAATATGTATGGATTATTTTCTGACAATAGTTTACATCTTCCAAGTGTTCACTGCACTACTCGATTACTGTAGTAGTATCCGAACTGATAATGGTTATAAATATTGTTGCTGTGTGAACATGGTATTAGAGTATATCGAATATTTTTACGTTTTTACCTTTTAAAAACGTTTAGAATCTGAGTTCGTTGATTGCAAACAAAATAAAAATAAATTGGTGTTTAGTTTCAATTAAACTCTTTATTGTTCGCACTACTTTTGTGTGCCACCGTTTACAACTTGACGAATACAACGAATAATTGCTTGTTCATCTTTGCTTACAACGCAGATCATTTCAACGGCAATCTTCAAACCACGACTGTTCTTTTCACACGCAACGCGTCTTCACACAACACTGACTGAATTTTTACTACTCGTTGCCTGCTTTGTCTTGCCTTTTTATATGCCCACGTAATCAGTCTGATGCATGTTCTTGAAGTTGAATGTTCGGGGTTTCGCCTTATCGAGAACTCTATCGCGAATTCATTGTTGTTGGTGTATTTTGTTTACATTGCTTGTTGTTGAGTTCTCGCTTACTTGTCTATCCCCTCTTAGTTTACTTGTAACAAGTTCGTTGTATTTTTTATGTAGCTTTAGCTAATTTTAATGCTAAACAATGTCCACTGTCCAATGTCCACAAATAAATACATAAATATGCATAAATATCTAAAATTAGTCACACTACAATATCGTATCAGGTTTCGCTGAAATCAGGTTTCATTTGTTATTTTCAAAAACAACTTTTTTGTCCAGTGCGAATGATTTGGTTTTTGACAAACGAAAACGTAAACACCGTACATATTACAGGTAACTACCGAGTTATCGCATATACAATGAATGGATAACTCGAAAACCTTGACTACGCTTATAACATCTGTCTTTTTGTTTGGAAATAAACATTAAGAAGATTAATTAAAATTAATTTCAATGTTCAACAGATACATACATTTCAATGAAGTCAACATGTAAATGAATCCTCCATCCACTTACTAAAACGACAATTTAATGGAATTCTATGGTCTGCCAACACCTAGAGAAATTTTATAGAAATTGAAGCTAGTTATACAGCTATGATTTGGTCATAATTAATATTATTTGCTCATAAGAAAAAATTTTGTTGTTGCTATTCCTTCATCTAATGAACCTTAGGTATCAATGCATTCATAAGGGTTATTACTGTACTTGAAAAGTATCTTTGTATTGAAAATGAATGGGTGGAAGTTCAATTGCAGTTTATACATGTTTTTACATGCAATTGGTCTTTTATGTTTTCATTCTTTTCACACACTTGTATCCTCACTGTATGTCCAATAAAAGTTCTTAACCCTTGGTAGTGTGTATACGGAAGGGTTTCCGCTTAAGTGCTGGTAAAGGTAAAATGTTTAAGTGAACCAAATTTGTTAAAAGTATAAAAGAATTATACATTTTATAATTATTTTATATAACAAAATTGATTTAGAACCTCAATTAGTTTTATCTGACCTTAAGTGTCTTTTAATAAATACGAATGCTTTTTGATATAGCCTATCATGAATGAGGCAATCAAAAGATTTAATCGACATAAATGTTGTGCAGGTTGTAAAGAAAAATATATTTATAAATTTAAATAAATTTACGTACTTATTTACTGAATTAATCAATTATACTGAAACAAAAGTAAGTTCTCAAATATTAACTTTGATAAAAAAAATTATATTTGTTATGGCTAAATTTAACTACCGAAGTAATTATATTGTTACGTTTTTACCTTTTATAAACGTTTAAAATAAGAGATCGTAGATTGCAAATTAAATAAAAATAAATTTGTGTTTAGTTTTAATTAAATTCCTTATTGTTAGCACAATTCCGTGTGCTACTGTTCACATCTTGATGTAAACAACAACAATTTCTTTGTTTGGGTAAACAATAACAATTGTTCGACACACAACCGCTCGTCTTCACCCAAGACTGACTGAATTTTTACTGACCCCGTTGCCTGTTTTGCCTTGCCTTTTATATGACAACCTAAACAGTCTGATGAATGATTTTTAAGTCTAGTTTTCGTGGCTTCGCCTTCTCGTGATCTCTATAAATGTTGTTGTATGTATATTTTTGTTTACATTTATTCTTGCAGTTTTTTTTTTGTTGCATTTTTGTTTACTTGTTTATCATGTAAGCAAGTTCATTGTTTTTGTTTTTTTTTTAATTTTGTTTATAATTTTAATGTTAAACGATGTAAAAGCAGAACACCATTTCCATTTTAGTTACAATACTTTATATTTTCTCGACGGGTGCCGTGATATTCGGTAGTCACTTGGTGTTTCAGAGCGGCTGACGTCATGTATATAAGGCAGTTACTTATTAATCACTAGAGGGTGATGCAGCATATACACGGCAGTCAATTATTTTATCACTTGTGTTGTCGCGAACGATGACAGTTATATATAGTCAAAAGCGTCGTTGCGAAGAAGTTAAAGATAACCGCTAGTCTTATATGGAGATAAGTGATCTTCGTTTTTATGTGAATGTGTCCAGGGAAGGCCTAGACATTATATACCAAAGTATTTGGACAGAGTATGCAGTTTTTTCAATATATTCCAATCTCTGCTTCGCCAAATGGCTTGTTAAAGTCCTAAAGAATAATCAAATGTATAGTCACAAAAGTCACCTTCATGAACCATAAATTCTCTGGGGTGTATATAATTTTCCAATTGCTTCGAAATATATTTAGCAACAGTTTTAAATCCTATATCACCAAGAAAGGTAGGAGGAGAACTTCATCTTTTCAAATGCTTTTCTTATTAATTTCACGATTCATCAAGACTAAAATGTAACGAAGTTTAATTTTATTTCCTTTTAATACTTATTCTCATTTTTGTTTCAAATTTTGCGAAACAAATGTACACTTAATCATTCTGTAGGTTAGATTAATAGTCTTACATCACATACATAATTGGTCATTGCAACCCTTCAGTCAGGATTACGACCTAGTTTCTCACACCACTTATGTTGTGTGTGTTAATTTTATACATGAGTGGCGGGACCTACAGTTTAAAGTCGACTCCGAACGACAAATGTTTGAGAAACTTTTCATGGCAATTTTATTTACTCTCAGAGTTTTTGCCAGAAATCTGCTGAGAGGAAGTCGCCGAAGAAATACTTTTTGTATTTTATTTTGATGTCTGGCCTGGGGCTCAAACCCTGGCTTTTCGTCTAATAAGCCAACACACTACCTACTAGACCACGGCGAATTCATGACTTATAATTTCATTGTCTTTATTAATGACAAATTCAAAAAGTTCAGTTACTGATATCAAGCCCTTGTCTCTTTGACAACTCCAAAATTTTCGAATTTTTCTATTTCTGTACCTTCTTTTTTTTGGGAAAAACACTTAATAAACCTGCAGTCATTTGACTCAAAAACACCGAGTAATTAAGGTTCTCATCTCTAATAACCTCCAAAAATTTTAGAAACTTTACATGCTTTTGAATTTTTGATGAAAGTTTGGAATTGAACCCTTCTAAAAGACTTGTTGTCCTTACTTCAGACGGCGTTATCTGACAAAACAATACGATTAAAAGAATGTTTTGTTTTAATTGAATTATTATACGTCATGTTATTCGAATCGTCATAAAATATAGTAAAATTTTAGTACACTATATTTGTGATAAATATATATGTCGTGTGATAAATGTTTGCCCACCTTATGGGAAATGTAAAGTGATTCAAATAAATTGCAGAGATTTAAAAGAAAAGATTTGAAAATATCGGCGCTAATTTATTGGAATAATTTTTACTCACCTTTGGCATCTACTGTTTTTTAAATAATTCATAAAAGTGTTAAGGCTTTCTCCTTGTCTCTATGCCCAAAATTTCTCTTTTAAGGCATTAGAACATTTCTTGTATTTTGTCAGGATTGACAAATGGAAGGCTTAATATTTTTCTGTACCAGTCTGAACAGTCTTTATTGGTTTTCACTAAAGTCCCAAAGGTCTTTATTTTTTGACTTTGTCGCCTTACTGCTTGACAGTAGTGATACCAACAGCCCTTTAAAGTTACATTGGAAAATATAGTTTTTAATTCATTTCTTAATGTGATTTCATAGTCAGGTTGAAATGACAAAGCTTCAATTTTGAACAAATCTACAAAATGGAACATATATTAGTATACTTCTCTCGTTCTTTTTTGACCCTAGCACGTAAATAAAACGAAAAGTTTGAAAATAGTACAGGCATTTGAAACTTTGTAGTTTAAATTAATAGTAAATATAATTTTGTACTTACGTTTTCCATGTAATAAAAATGAATAACAAGTAGCTGTTTGTAACCACAAGATAGATTTCAAACCATCGGGCTTTCTTTGAATAATGTCTGAAATTGTTGGCAGGATAAAAAGCCTATACGAGAATTCATCCTCTATTATGGTTTCTCTATAAAAATCTTTGTTTGTATGCTTAGAAATTCCAAATATCTTAAAAGTATCAGAATTATCAAACACTTTCTTCAACTCAAGAGCTGAATTTGGGGTTTTCGGCATGCAATTGCTACGAATTCTGTACATGTGCCTTTTCATTTTTGGGAAGGAGATAGTGGGGGTAATATTCTTGTTCTTCATGCATTCCTCATCAAAAATTTCACATACCTCTCCTTTTTAAATTAGTTTTGTCTTCACATCCACTTTTCACTTGGTTAATTATTTTAAATTTAAATTTGTGATAAAAATATAAACTCAGCGTCTCACACACTTTTTAAGTTGAACTGTCGCATTCCATTCTTTGGCGAAATAATTGTTTTTCTTTTTTTTAATTTTTCCGAAAACCATTTACCAATTCATATTTATACTTTAAACTTTCCATTTTAGCTTCTTACACTTTCTTTTTATTTTTACTTTAAATTTACGACGATAAATTAACTTGAAGTAAAATAAAAATATAAATATGTACCTAAAATTGGTTTTTGAATATTATGTTATTATTGTATTTATTGTTTGAATATTATATTATCCAAAAGTGACATAATGTCCAGGGACTTTACGACACTATACATGGATATTATACACCACGCGAAGTGACGTAATGTCCATGGACAAAATTCACTTTTTAGGGTGGACATAGTAGTCGCCGTAGTCTAGTAGGTAGTGTGTTGGCTTATTAAACGTAAAGCCAGGGTTCGAGCCCCAGGTCAGACATCAAAACGAAATACAAAAAAGGATTTCTTCGGCGATTTTCTCTCAGCACATTTTTGGCAAAAATTCTGAGGGTAAGTATAAAATTGCCGTGAAAACTTTCTCAAAAATCTGTCGTTCAGAGTCAGCTTTAAACTGTAGGTCCCACCACTCATGTATAAAATTAACGCACACAACATAAGTGGTGTGAGAAACTATGTCGTAATCCTGACTGAAGGGTTGTAATGACCAATTATGTATGTATGTATATCTGGAGAAAGCATATAGAAATTGAAGCTAGTTATACAGTTATGATTTGGTCATAATTAATATTATTTGCTTATAAACAAAAATTTTGTTGACGCTCTTCCTTCAACTAATGAACCTAATTCATATGCATTCATGAGGGTTCTTACTGTACTTGCAAAGTATCTTTGTATTGAAAATGAATGGGTGTAAAGTCAATTGCACTTTATACATATTTTCACATGCAAATGCATGCAAATGCAAATGTATGTCCAATAAAAGTTCTTAACCTTTGGTAGTGTGTATACGGAAGGGTTTCCGCTTAAATGCTGGTAAAGGCAAATGTTCAAGTAAACCAAATTTGTTAAAAGTATAAAAGTATTATACATTTTATAATTATGTTATATAACAAAACTGATTTAGAACCTCAATTAGTTTTATATAACCTTAAGTGTCTTTTAATCAATACGAAGGCTTTTCGATATACCCTATCATAATGAGGCAATCAAAAGATCAAATCGACATAGATGTTGTGCAGGTTGTAAAGAAGAACATATTTATAAATTTAAATATATTTATGTATCATCAATTATATCAATCAATTATATTGAAATAATAGTAGGTTCTCAAATTTTAACTTCGATAAACAAATTATGTTTGTTATGGCTGGTCAACACCTGGAATAAATTCAACTATCAAAGTAGTTATATTGTTACGTTTTTACATTTTGAAAACGTTTAAATATGAGTTCGTAGATTGCAACTAAAATAAAAATAAATTTGTGTTTAGTTTTAATTAAATTTTTTAATTTCACAACTTGATGTAAACAACAACAATTACTTTGTTTGTTATTCTTCTTTAAGGCCATGTCAGATAAAACTTTTGCTTCGCGTTGCATTACAAATTGGCTTATATATATATATTGGACATATAAGATAAATGGACATGTTTATATGGCACTTGTCACATAAAGTGCTTTTAACGCAACGGAAAGCAAAAAGTTGGGCATCTCTCATCTTTTGGCGTGCTTTGACAATCAGCTGTTGATTATTCTGTAAATATTTTTGGCAATTTTGCGCGCAAATTTTATTTTTTTAATATTTTTCCTTAAATTAAAATTAAACAGCTCCAATTCTTCGTCCATTAGCAGTACAATTATAAGTATGTCCAATAAATCCTCCAACTCCATTTTTAGTCTTTATTTAAACACAAAGTATTAAAAGCAAAACAACGCGAGTGTTGTCAAAGTTTTTGTTGTGTCATACACCTTTTGCTTTACGATTTTCTCTCAAAGTTATAAACGGCACGCAAAGCAACAAAGTTTTATTTGACATGGCCTTTACACTCTTTCCCGTAAACAATAACAATTGTTCGACACACAACTTCACGTCTTCATGAAATGAAATGATCTTGAAGTCGAATGTTCGTGGTTTCGCCTTCCCGGGATCTCTATAAATGTTGTTGTTTGAGTATTTTTGTTTACATTTATTTTTGCATTGTTTTTGTTGAATTTTTGTTTACTTGTTTATCCCTTTTTTATACTGGTTTTTTGTTGGCATATATTTGTTTACTAGTTATCATGTAAACAAGTTCATTGTTTTTGTTTTTGTAGCTTTTGTTTATAATTTTAATGTTAAACGATGTACAAGCAAACCACCATTTCCATTTTCGTAACAATATTTTATAATTACTCGACGGGTGCCGTGATATTGGGCAGTCACTTTGTGCTTCACAGCGGCTGACCTCGTGTAAATAAGGCAATTATTTATTGGTCCTCAGAGGGTGATGCCGCATATACATGGTGCCAATTATTTGATCAGTTACGTTGTCGCGAACAATTACCTTTATATATAGTCAGTCGCGCCTTATATGGAGATGAGTGATCTTCTTTTTTACGTGAATATTCCCACGAAACTCCGAGACATTATATACAAAAGTATTTAAACGGAGTATGCACTTTTTTCAATATATTCCAATCTTTGCTTCGACAAATGGCTAGTTGAAGTCGTGATGAATATTCCAATGTTTAGTGTAATACGACGATATTTGCTTTTGGCGTCTTTGATTTTCTATATGCATGTCCAAAGTTAAATATAAAACAGATGGACTGCAAAAGTCACCTTCATGAGCCATAAATTCTCTGGGCTGTATATAATTGCTTCCAATCCAATTGCTTCGATATATTTTTAGCAACATTTTTAACTCCTATATCGTTAAAAAAGATAGGAGGAGAACTTCATCTCTTCGAATGCTTTTCTTATTAATTTCACCATTCATCAAGACTAATATGTAACGAAGTTTTATTTTATTTCCTTTTAATTGTTATTCTCATTTTTTTTTAATTTTACGAAACAAATGTACACCTAACCATTCTGTAGGTTAGATTAATAGTCCTGTGTTTTTTGTATTTTTTTTTTCTGAATAGAAATGCAGGTCTGGAATGCATCTGTATGATTCAGCTTTCGAATAACGCTCACAGACTCAGCGCAACCTCCAACTTTCAGAATAATACTCGAGACGCTACATAACATTTAAAACGAAAAGAAGGATCCTCATAGCAATACGTGGCAGTTCAATTACAATCTTGTTACTGAGTGTATCACTATCTAGAGTTTTTTGCATCGTGACCAGCAATATTATTCTTGAGTTATAATCAAACGTTATTGATAGCATGAGTACATCAATATACATAACATAGTCTAGATTACGATCTAGTTTCTAACACCACTTATGTTGTGTGCGTTAATTTTTATACATGAGTGGCGCGAATTACAGTTTAAAGATTTTAGAGAAACTTTTAATGGCAATTTTATTTTCTCTGAGAGTTTTTGCCAGAAATCTACTGAAAGGAAGTCGCCGTATCAATATTTTTCTTATTTCGTTGAGTTGGAGATATCTGACCTGGAACCGAATCCTCACGTCTAATAAGCCAACACACTAACTACTAGACATCAACAACTGTTGGCAAATTGGCTTTATAATTGCACAAATTCGGCTTGAACACAGTTTATTAGGCGATCCACAAATAACGCAACTTTCAGAACATCATTACTCTCCCAACCACATGCGGATTTTCGTAAAGTTGTTTGATTCGTACGGTTAAAAGGCGTTTTAAAGTTCTTTGTCGCACGCCACTTTAAATAATTTAATCCAGTCCATCCTAATAAGAAAGATATAGTTTTTTGATATTCCAGAAGATCCCGTAGACGTTTTGTATACTTCCAAAGTTTTTTGTTTATGGTAAGGAAATCTATGCTGTTGTTATTCTCTTCCTGTTTTCAGACACCAGACTTTCCATGTCTATCGAGAAAGCTCTATTATATACCTTCTGTTGCTGTGTGGAAATTGCAAGATAAGGGTTTAATTCGACTAAACATAGTTTATTTTTTAAACAAATAATAAAAATAACGTTCACTGTTCTATTTTCTTTTTTGTTTCATGTTTGAAAAATATGAATTTTAAATAACGAAAAACAGTTGTTCAAATCATAGGACAAATCACTGTATTTTCTTTCGAAGGCACACATCTAAATTTTTGCTAAAAGTTTTAAACTAAAGCTAGTTTTTCTCCCTTGTTTTTATTTTATTTAATTTTTTATATTTAAAATGTTTATGAAAATTTGCTGAAATTATTTACATGTCGAGTTTTTTTTCCATTTTTTGGAAGTGTAGTTGTTGTTTTGTTGCCGTTATTTCTGGTTGCTGTTATGTGTTGGTATAACTTTGATGCTAAAGGCAAACAATACAAACAAGTTTCAAAAAACTTTTGCGAATATTAAAATCATGCAAAATTTATCAATGAAATATATGTACAAACATACACAAGTAAATGGTATACTCCCTATTGCATATGACCGACGTAAATTGGGTGCGTACACGTACCAACCTTGCCTATGAATATATGTACACCTAATTCTTTTTTTTCCTCGAATATTTTGGAAACGTATCTATTTTGTAAAAAGAGAATTAAGTGTAGATGCATACGAACTTACATATGATGATAAATGAAGAAAAATACAAACTTTAAAAAAAGACAAACAAAAAATTACGTTCAAAATTTTCATTTAATTTGTGAAAAATAAAGGAGAAGGGGACAAAAAATTTTGTTTTGTATATGTCCGCAATCATGCTACACAAAGAAGCACAATAAATATTAAAAACTATATTGAGGGAAGTAAGGAAATGTAAAGTTCCTGAATAAACTCAATTTTAAAGTACCTTATACGAATGTCTTTAAAATAATCATAGTTGTGGGGGCACTTGACTATACGAATGCATTTTAGCCGCATAGGTGTCGCAAGTAACACCGAAGCTAGGGTATGTGGAAATGACATCGACACGATGGAATACTTTCAACGAGGTATGAGGTACAAAAACCAAGACATAACTATATTATCTAACAGTGAGGCTTCCATTCGAGCACTCGACTCTTATGAGATTAAGGGCCATTATTACAACTTCCCGTTAAAGTTGGGTTTAGTTAAAGGTAACTTTAGCTAAAGTGAACTTTAAAGTCACATTTAACTTATTTTCTTTATTACAACCTAATGATAAAATAAAGTCAACTTTTTCCAAAATATGGCGGTGCCGGAGCAATGTCGTATATGCTCATTTTGTTTATATTTGAAGTTGCCGTATTGAAAATAATATATAATATGACAAGTTCAAACATAAAGTGAACTTTAAAAGTTAAAGGTATGATGATCCCCCATTTAGCTTAACGCTCACTTCTACCATATTGTCCACTTATATGAATGAAAAACAATTAATCTGCTTGTTAAAATCCTCCTTTAAGTCCCGGCACTTTGTAATAATGGGCCTAAATCGTAGTAAATCAGGTAGAGTTAAAATATTACTGTGCGCAGGGAATATGTGTATATTAACGGTACTATGCAAGCAGACGTGCATGCGAGGATTGCAGTTTCCACGGCTTTTATAGATCCAAACCCTTAAAGAGAGACTAAGATCCTTGTCAAACCAATTGAGTTTGAGGTAATCTAAAGTTTTTCACAACATAACCTGTTTGTTAGGTTTCGTTCGTTCGTTTCTTGGAACACATTTATTGTAATGTGGATCCGTAACAGGTGCCCTTGCCTTTGTACACCAAAATTTGTTTTAGGTTTTTATTTCTTTTTAGGGCTTAATTTTTTTGGGGATATCACGAACAGTGTTTGCGTGTTCATTTGGATATTTTTCATCTAGATTTGCCATTTGCTCTAGTAGGTGAGCCTTAATTTTGGTGTACTTTTTCTAGCATTTTGGCCACTATATTCCAATAAATAATATTCTTTTGATATTCAGAGCACATGATATTAGCCATGTGGGCTGTTTAAATACATTAAGGAAAAATCAAGTGCCGTGTGCCATATTTTACGGCCATATATTACTAGTACTCCACTTGTCAGCACAGTTCAATTCTTCCATTAAGGGCCATTATTACATCTTGAAGTTAACTAAAGGAAGGATTTTAACGGGCAGATAAATTGTTTTCCATTATAATGAGTACCCAATAAGATAAAAGTGACCGTTAAGTTAAAGGGAGGATCATCCTACCTTTAACATTTAAAGGTCACTTTATGTTTGAACTTGCCATATTATATATTATTTTCATTATGGCAACTTTAAATTTAAACAAAATGAGCATATACAACAAAAAAACGAAGTCCGCGGTTGCCACTGCGTTAAAAAAACTTGTATAATTGAGCAGTTTTATCGACATTGCTCCGGCACTGCCATATTTTTGAAAAATTTTATCTGTAAATTGTAATAACGAATATAAGTTAAAGGTAACTTTACAGTTCCCTTTAGCTAAAGGTAAATTTAACTAACCCCAAGTTTAACGGCAAGTTGTAATAATGGCCCTAAGAGTAAAATTTTTTTTAAAGAAATGCAATCCAATGATGCTGGCGTATTTACTGCACCAAATTATACATCTTTCAAAGTTGCATTGTCGTACCAATTGAGTTATAAGAGTTTTTGCGGTGATGATATTTTTCCGATTGAAATCCATTTCCCATACAACACAAATTTTTATAATAATTTAGATTCGAAGATTGGAAAGCCTTTTTCGTTCTTTAGTATCTTGAGGACTAACAACAAACAAGACTTACAGAGTGATGCACAGTAATTTTTCAATTATCACTATAGCCAAGCGAAATCTTATTAAACTGTCTTAAAAGTTGCAGCTTCAGAGCTTAAGTTCAATAATTAAAAATTAACAGTTAATTCTTCATCTTGTTTACGCGCTGCCATTAAAATAATCATTTCCATATACACGCATATATTTTATTTTTGAGAGATTGCCGTTTTTGTCATTGACAGATATCCTTATTTCATGTAATAAAAGCTCAAATGATATATAAACAAACAAACAAAAAGAATCAAACCATTAAATAATTCATGCTTGATGACCAAGAATACACATGCATGTAAGAATGTTTTTATAATATTTAAATAAAAACACTCGGATCTTTTATTTTTTATATTATTTTTAGTTTTTTATTTATTTTAAAATTCAGTTTCAATTTTAATGTTTTTTAAGATATAATTTTAAATAAAAGAAATTTAAGAAATTTACAAAAAAATGGTTTTAAAGTTATTTTAAAATTCACAAATTCAACCTCTGTTCAATTCTTTAATAAATTCAGTTTTTTTTAATTCTTTACAAATTTAGTTTTTTTTCTCAGTCCTTCACAACTTTAGTTTTCTTTTACAATTTTCTATTTTTAAAATTTACTTTTTTCAAAGACCTTCGACTTTTTATTTAAACAACTTTTCAACCTTTTTCCCCGACTGCGACTGCTCAACTGACTTGACAAAAACTCAAAAGCAAAAGACCAAACACTTCCTTATTTCTCTTCTTCATACTTTACGACTTCTTTCTATTATTCCATTAATAAACTACAGAGTCCTATTCTATCAGGGTTGCCATCCTACATTCGGCCATCCTGATATTCATCTGTCCCAGATGACAGTACAGAATTCGCATCTTCGTCATTCACCCACGGCTTCATAAAATCAGAACTGGTAGATGTTTTATTCGGACCTTCAACATTGGCTGCTTTTACCAATTCATATCTATTGTTGCATTTAACCTTTTCCACCTTATAAGGACCCATAAATTCACTCGCTAGTTTTCTTCCTGCTACAAACTGTGTTCTTTTGACAGCTACTAAATCCCCAAACTCTATATGTATTTGAAACTTTGCGCTTTTTGTCGAAATCTTTCTTATACTGCTCTTGAACTTTTAATATTTGCGCCTTAGCGTCATTCCGAATTTCCTGTCGTTCGATATCAAATTGCTGTATAAGCTCCTCTTCTAACATCTTCAATATGTTATCACTTAAGCTGGTTTTCATCTTTACTCCGAATAGTATTTGAAATGGTGTAGTTTTTGTTGAACTGTGAATGCAGCTGTTGATTGCTGTTTGCACTTGACCCACGTGTTTATACCATTTTGATGCATCATCTGACGATAGCTTTGAAATTATTGAAATGATAGACCGATTTACTCTTTCTATCTGCCCATTTCCTCGCGGTACACCTGTAGTCGTTAGCACATGTTCAATTCCGTGTTGTTTGCAAAAGTCTTCAAAGAGCTGCGAAGTAAAGGCTGGACCTTTATCACTGATGATACGACTTGGGAAACAAAATATTTCAGACCATACTTTTAAACTTCTTACGACTTCATCTGCACTTGTTGTCTTTGTTGGGAAAAGCCAGACATACTTGGAAAAACCATCAACCATCGCAAAGATATATTTATACTGTTTACTAGTTGAGTCCATAGGACCTAAATGGTCAACATGCAACGTGTGTAATGGTACATCACCCTTCGCAATACAATTTAATAAACCTTCTTTTTTCCCAAGTTTTTTATTGTGTATAATACACTTAATACAACTGCCGATCACCTGCGTTACTTTTCTTTCAAGATGAGGAATGTAAAACTGCTGCTGTATAGTATGCATGGTTTTTTGAGCAGAAAAATGACCGCTTTCGTGTGAATTTTTTATAACTTCTTTTTCTAATATTTTTGGTACTACTAATAGATCATTCCCGTTGACACTCTTATACAGTAAATCACCTTTCATTTTATAGTCTTCATATTGATGTGACTTCAAGATTGTTGTTATTGCTTTAACCTGATCATCTGACTGCTGAAGTTTAAGTAATCTAGCTGTGAACTCGGACGAAACAATGAATACGTTGACTGGATATCTGCTTAAAGCATCGACATGTTTCATACGATTGCCTGGTCTGTGTTCTACTGTATAATTAAAATCCTGTAAGTACATAATCCTTTGTGCGACGTCTCTCGGAAGGTCAGCTTTGCTTGTAGTTTGTTTAAAGGCTGCACAATCTGTTACAAGTTTGAATTCCCAAAATAAAATGTCTGAATTTTTTAAACGACAAATACGCTGCTTTAACCTCAAGAATATAACTGTGTAAACGACTTTCATTCTGTGACGACTTCTTACTCCAAAAATATATAGGGTGTAGTTTGCCTTCGAATTTTTGAAATAACGTTGCACCGAAACCAAATTTTGAAGCATCAGTATGAAGTTCTGTTTCAGCACCTCGACAAAAAATTCTTAAAATCGGTGTTTTTGAAAGGGCTTCTTTCAACTGCTGCATTGCATTTAACTCTTTTTCTTTAATTTCAAATTTGACATCTTTTTTAAGTAGATTTGTTAATGGACTTGCTATTTGTGCGTAGTTGTGGACAAATTTCCGAAAATAACCGGTCAAACCCAAGAATGCCTGCACATCTTTAATATTTTTTGGTACTGGAAAATTTGTAACCGCCTTAGTTTTTGCTTCACTCGGTGAAATTGAACCATTGAACCAAAAAATCAATTCTAGTTTTCATAAAATGACACTTTGACCATTTAAAATTTAAATTATATTGTCCTGCTGTTTCTAAAACCTCTTTCAGCTTCTTTATGCATTCTTCAGCCGTAGAGCCGTATATTACGATGTCATCAACGTACATCTCCATCACATCAGCATTAATAAGATCTTGAAATATGAAATTAACATACCTTATAAAGTTTGCTGGCGAATTGCAGAATCCAAAAGGTGCTCGATTAAATTCAAAGAGACCTTGTTTGGTTACAAAAGCCGTATATTTCTTGCTTTCTTCTTCTACTGGCACATGGAAGAAGCCATTTTCCAAGTCCATTGTTACGAAATACTTTGCACCTTGCAGTTTCATTAACACATCATCAATTATAGGAACAGGAAAACAGTCTTTTAGAACCATTTTATTTAACTGCCGAAAATCTACACAGACACCATAATTCCCGCATTTCTTTTTAACAACGACAACTCGACTTGCAAATTCCGAAAACGATTTTCTTACTATCTCATTTTTGAGCCATTCTGTTACCTGTGAATTCACAACACTTTCTTCTTGTAACGATAATCTAGTTGGAGTATGTCGAAACGGTTTAACTATGTCATTAGGTATAATTCTCATTACTACCGGTGATTTTTTACCATTGTCTGTCGGTTTATAATTAAAAACAATTTTTTATTTCCTTTTCGTATTTAGGGTTAACGTCGATTTCGAATGCACTAATATTATAGACATTAAACTCATTTGTGTTCTTTCCATCATCATATTCGAATTGAAAATAATCTTTATTTATTGACGTTTTAAATTTCTGAATAAAGTCATAGCCGATTAACACGTCACATTTCATTGCCCGATTTGGTACTATTAAAAAATTTTGTTCAGTTTCAACATTATCTACCTTCACATTACACTGAATAAAACCGTATGTTTTTGTTCGCATATTACACAGTCCTGCTAGCACTGAGTTACAATTTTTCATTTCACAATTATTAAATTTATTTGTATACAGATCATACTTCATAATTGAAACGTCTGATCCAGTGTCCATAAAACAGTTTAAAATTTGTCCATTTATATTAAATTTTTTATATCTCTCGTGATTTACTATTAAATTAACTTCTTTGGTAACAACATTATTTTCTCTGCAGTTCTTTGCGACATGTCCGAAACTGTTGAATTTAAAACATTTTGTATCAACTTTACATTCACTACGTTTATGATCCCTAGATCCACAATTATAACAGTGCACTTTATTCACATTTGTTTTGTTGTCATATGATTTAAATTCCTTTTTATTATAAAAATAATTATCCGTATTTACACGTTCGTAGATTTCATAATTTTCGCGCAGTTCTTTAAAATTTCTTGCCGCATATAAATTTTGTTTAAAAACGTTTTTAGCCGGTAAACCGTCAACTATATAACGAATTATAGCGCATTCTTCGATATTACCGAGAGATGCAATTTTTCGCATATTCAACATGTACTCATGAAATGATTCATTTTTATCCTTTTTTCTCATAGACAACATTTTGTGTATTTCACCACTATCATATTCGCGCTTAAACTCCGTAACGAGAGCTTCTTTTAATTGTTCGTAATCACTAATATTTACCGTCTCTAAAAACATTTTGGCCAAACCGACAACTCTATTTCGCGCTTGCACATATTTTTGTTTATTGTTTAAACCGTACGCATTCGCATTGTCTTCGAAAATTTTAAACCACTGTTCTACCGGTATGTTTGCACCATCAAACTCACTCATTATTTTTGCAAAAGCGTCTAATGTAATATTGATATGGTTTTCACTGTTAATCCTTGTTTGTACTGTAAGTAATTTAACTAATTCTGCTACGTCAATATTTGTCGCCATCTTAGGTTCTTGTATATTATTATCAATTTCACTCATTACAGCTTCTTCAACATTTAATTCTATTTCACTCAATTCACTTTCGCTTTTTAACTTCTTTTCTGTCTCTTTAACTTTTGATCGAAGAGTATATGATTGAGCCTTTATGTTTTTCTCTTCGCCTGTAGGCATTAAAACGGTTTTTCTTTTGATGTCTTTCTCTTAGACTTGGCACTGACCTTGATTTGCTAATTTTCTTTTGTTCTTATTTTCGTATGTGTATGCTGTAACTTTTAAGCTGTTGCGTTGCTAGTCCGAATGTTCTGGTTCTTTTTTTTTTAGTTCACCGTTATTAGCACAAACACAACACTTTTTGTCACCACTTTTAAAACTTTATTTTACTCAAGTTTGGACGGTTGAGCCCCCAAATGTAAGAATGTTTTTATAATATTTAAATAAAAACACTCGGATCTTTTATTTTTTATATTATTTTTAGTTTTTTATTTATTTTAAAATTCAGTTTCAATTTTAATGTTTTTTAAGATATAATTTTAAATAAAAGAAATTTAAGAAATTTACAAAAAAAATGGTTTTAAAGTTATTTTAAAATTCACAAATTCAACCTCTGTTCAATTCTTTAATAAATTCAGTTTTTTTTAATTCTTTACAAATTTAGTTTTTTTCTCAGTCCTTCACAACTTTAGTTTTCTTTTACAATTTTCTATTTTTAAACTTTACTTTTTTCAAAGACCTTCGACTTTTTATTTAAACAACTTTTCAACTTTTTTCCACGACTGCGACTGCTCAACTGACTTGACAAAAACTCAAAAGCAAAAGACCAAACACTTCCTTATTTCTCTTCTTCATACTTTACGACTTCTTTCTATTATTCCATTAATAAACTACAGAGTCCTATTCTATCAGGGTTGCCATCCTACATGCATATGAAGTTGTATTACGAAAACAAAATAGAAAAAACCGTAAAGCGGCTTAAGAAATTACTATTATGAATTATTCTATGGAAAAAGAAAAGAAACATAAGTATATTCCAAATATCAAATGAAGGAAATTGTTTTCCCATTTTCCTGGCAGGTGAATCAATATTCTGTCATTAATATAATGATAATAAGAAATATTAGGGAAAATATACACTGGCTCAAGTAAGTCACGTACATCAAGCAGGCAGAGACAATTTACACAATATTTCAAAAACTAATAACCAAATTTGGATGACGTAAAATTGTTTAAAAGCTTTTAATAATTAATAATAAAGATTTTATTTAAAATGTTTAACTTATCGTTTTCATATCTTCTTCTTATGTATAAAAATGAATGTGTGTTTACTTGTTTGTGGGTTTGTTTGACGCCTATAGACGGCTAAACAGCTGAACCGATTTTCTTGAAAGTTTCACAGTAACTTCCTGTATGTCTGGAAAGGCTACTTTTTATGTTGAAATAGGCAAATAAAATAAAATAAAATAAATAAAAAAGTATGAGTGTTATTGTCTAACAAAATATTACGTATACGTCACCCATCAGCTCTATGTAATATTTTATACACGACAGTAATTGAAATAGGTCTATCTTCTTCTTCTTACATATAAAAATGAATGTGTGTTTATTTGTTTATGGGTTTGTTTGAAGTCTATTGACGGCTAAACGGCTGGACCGATTTTCTTCAAATTTTAACAGCACCTTCCTGTATGTCTGGAATATCTGGATATATAACACATACCCATATAATAATGAATGTTTGTTTGTAAGTACCTTATAGAATCGTAAACTACGCATTTGATCATATTATGATCTTTAGCAAAGTTGTTGCGCATTAGCCGACGAAAGTTTCTAAGTTGGTATGACCAATTTCCTACAGGTGGCGCTACTGAAAATTACTCAAACTGAATTAAATCGTAAACTGTGCATTATATAATAAAGTTGTTGCGCATGAGTCGACGGAGGTTGGTGCGGTTAATTTCCGGTGGATGGCGTCACTGAAAATTATTCAACATGAATGACAAGCAATTGGTCGACCTATACCTCAAGCACGGAAGAGAAAAGAGCCTCAGAATGAGACGAGCATTTAGACTGGAAAATCTTCGAGTATATGGCGCTGAAACCCGTTCGCTTGAACCACTTGAACAACTAGAAGTGAGATCAAAAACTGATCGAATGCGTACTACTCAGGCCCGTTCATCTGAATCATCAGGACAACGGGAAAATCAATAAAATGATTCAAAATTGATTGAACATTTGTGTAATGTCTTTCCTTCAAATTTATTTTAGTTGGTGGCGCACGCGCAGGGTGCAGCTAATTTTTTATACTAAAAACTCAAAAACAACCCAAAAAGTCTCTTGATGTACGGAGAGTTATTTGAGCCAGTGTAGATTTAATGCGATAAATTCTGTTTTTTATTTTCTATTTGCGTCGAGTAACATGACGCTTGATGTTCACCGTTAGTATTACATTATTTACATAAACAATTATTGTGTTGTTGAACACAGGGATAGATGGGAAAAATATTCTCTATGTATGGATTGTACCATTAAAAATTCAATAAATATACTGCTTTTACTAAATTTGAATTCCTTATTATGTTTCAATATGGACCGCACAATCAATAAGTAGTTTAATTTAATTAAAATATGATTCTATTATTACTACTCTAATACTATTTATAATTATTTTTGTGCTCCAAAACAAATACGTAACCAGTCCTTTATCGTCAAAAAAGAATGTACGTGAACTCTTTAACAATTGAGCTTTAGCGGTTGACATTTTTATGCCATCTATTGACACAAAGAACTCATTTTTAGATGAATATGACGCGAGGACATTCATAATACCCAAGCTGCAATTTTGCAATTTTTTTTTGCTCAAACTTACATACATACAGTACATCCAAGCGTTTCAACAATTCCATGCATGCGGTTGCTTGTTGGTAAATTTTGTTTTTGATACAGTCTCTGTGTGAGAGATTTAAAAGATACGACACTGCCATGTACAACATTTGCAATGGTATTGTATTGCAATTTGAACAAGTCTGCTAGTGGATACAAAAGCATTTGCTCTGCAGCCGTTGTTACTTATTATTTTTATTTGGAGACACAACATTGATTCGCACAGATTTGAGGACACAAAATATGTCAAAAGTTTTTTTTTTCTTTGGTTAACTGTTGTGAACATTTTTTGTTTTATTTTAAGACTTGGTTGTTTTTACGTGAGTGTATTTTATATTTTGTTTTTGTATTGTAGTAAGTTTGAAATTTTCAAAACGTCACGAAGTAAGTGTGATAATGTGCTAATGTTCACTTATCTTCTAAACAATGAACGATAAGAAACACATTTTTTGGATGAAGCGCCCATTAAATCTTGGCACAGCTTGTATTTCGAAATATAAGAACTTTATGAAATGCTCAATGTACGTAACACGTGATTATTTTGCAGTTTGCGTTTCAAAATTGAAAAGACTGCTGCTTTAGTGCTATTGAACGAGAGTCTACTAAGATAGGTCTGGCAGTAAATGAGGGCAAAACAAAGTATATTTTATCGACAAGTAGAGACATCCGGCATATTGATTCTCAGATTACGGCCGATAACTATAATTTTGATACAGCAATTTTATATCTTTGCTCCGCCGTTACCACCAAAAATGATGTCAGTCTGGAGATCCAGCGCAGGTGCTCCTATTGTCTCAATAGGCAATTGAGCAGTAGAGACCTCTGTCGTACGACAAAACTAATACTCTACAAGACGCTTATCTTACCCGTTCTTCTTTAAGGCGCAGAGGCATTGACCCTATTAAGCACTGATGCAGCAGCCTTGAGAGCATTCGAGGGAAAAGTCCTATGTAAGATCTTCGGTCCAGTGCGAGTTGGCGCTGATTTCCGCATCCGATCCAACAGTGTGAGCTCCTCAACGACATAGACGTTGTGCAGCGTATTAATATCCAGCGGCTGCACTGGCTCGGCCATGTCGTTCGAATGTAGGAAGATGCTCCGGCGAGACGGGTATTTGATGCGGGGATCTGCGGAAGTCGGCGAAAAAGACGACCTTGTATTTGAAGGACCAAATCGAGGAAGCTCTGTCATCGATTTGTGTGATCAACTGGCATAGGCGCGCCAGAAGCAGAGGCGCCTGGAAGGATGTGTTGAGGCAGGCCGAAATCCGTTAATCGGGTTGCTAATGGCCAATTAAGTAATTAATATTCCTCGAACCTCAAACTTATTCTGTCAGAAAAAACACTTTTTTGGCCTTTTCACACCAAATTATTGATTACTCAAAAATGTTTGAGCCGGTTTTAAAGATTCATAGTTTTTAGGAAAGGTGAGAGGTAAACCTCTAAAACGGCATACATAAACGTATTGGTCAAACTGGTCAGTTGTGATAGGGTAAACTTGTAAAATCGAAAAATTCGTCGATTTCACGCTTGATCGACTGGCAAAAACCTCCTAATATTTAAAATTTTTTGGAACCTTTTTTATCGAAGATTTTTCTTATTTTTCTTGTTCAAATGTGAAATTGGCAAATTTGCCAATGAACATCAAAATTCCATAAAAATTTTTGAAAGTATTTAAAATTAATGTTCATTTGATAAATAAATATGTATATGTACCTATAAAATTTGATGTGGTTGTTATATTCTTTAAACAATAACCATGGCAATTTTTGTAATATTTTACAATATGACAATTCTGTCAACCTCTTCACAAGAGTATACCCTTTAAGAATATTAGCCTTAATACTATACTTTTTAATTAAGTTTAATAATTAAGAATGGTCAAACTTAAAAAAAAACGGAAAAATCACATTTTCCACAATTAAAACTCATAACATATGAGTTTGCACAATATGTATATGTATTTCATTTTAAAGGGTTGTCTCTCGCCTTTCCATTTTTAAAATCTGTTCAAAAATATTTAGGTAATTAATATATTTGTGTGAAATGTTCAAAAAATAGTTTTTTTATAATAAAAAATATAAAAAAAATTTTTGAAATCTACTCAACAAAATACAAGTTAGACTATGTAGTTACTCGAGTGTATTTAAATATTTATATTTTCCCACATTTCCGATTCAACAAACTAACCTTTCAATGGATTCAGGGTATTGTGTACTGTGTGTCGGAAATTCTGGAATCATTTCGAAAATTATAAAATTTACGAAAGAGTGCGAAAAAAATGGACTGGTAGTTAATACCACCAAAACGGCATTAGTTTTATTCACAAGGAAATGTTCTTAAATTTCTTTCATGTTCCTCAATTTATTCACTTATTTTTTTTATTTTTATTTATTTAATATTGACCATAGCACAACAAGATATTAATCTTATAAATGAAAGTGCTATGGGAGTTTAGCAAAAAAAAAAAAATAAAAAAAAAATTAGTCTATATTTTATGATAATAAAGAAATAGAAATGAATTAGAACATGTTCAAATCTTAGAAAATATATCAATCGATACAATAAATTAAGAAATAAAGTAGGAAAAATACAAATAACAGTATATACAAATATCAAGAAATATACACAAACAAAGAAAAATATATACATAAAGAATCAATAAAATTTAAATTATCCTTTTTGAACTTAATTGCATTGCCAATATTCTGAATATAATTAGGTAAAGTATTCCAAAGACTGATGGTATAAATAAAAAACTGGCGTTGAGGCAAAATAGTCTTTTATATATGCTGGATAATTTTCATACCGCGGTTGGATCTTGCAAATCTAATCCTTTTAAATAAGTTTATTGGCTGGTTTAAAGGAATAATCTTATGGAGGGGAATAAGGCATTTAATATTTAATAGATTATCAAAATTAACTCAGAATATCTGGTATGAAAATTGTGATATATGATCTCGACGTCCCTTAACCGTAGATCGATCCTTAAAAAAACTTCATAATTCTAGCTACGTATCACTTTTGGTACATACTTGTATTTCATAGAATTTTCGCAATTATTGATAGTTTTTGTTACAAGATTTAAATGTTTTTATTTATTTTAATTCATTTTAATAAAACTATTTCATATTGTTACATTTTATTATCACTTTTATGAAATTTACGCCAAAATTTTTGACATGATATACATTGCAGCATGGTTTTTTAAGTAAAAATTAACTTCATATCAGCTTGGTTTTATTTTTTTCTAAATGGTAACAATTTTACATCTAGCACTCTTGCTTTGTGGCGATTTATATGTTTCCAAATGTTTAGATGGGGCAGCATATTGTCACTCCCATCAGTAACGCTCCCAATCGAGGGCTAGCTGTTTTCGCTAGAAACATTTGTTGTCGATGTCATGTGAGGTAAAAAAGTTTCCTGTTGCAATAGAACATCGATCGGGACTCTTAGGCTTCGTCTATGTATATGGTCAACAAGATTTTGGCTAACCGAACCCGGTATACTGCTATACTATAAACGCGGCCTGAATTAATTTCCATAGCTCATCATAATCTGTAGACCACTTTTAACTCAATGTTGTATTTACTATATTCCACAAATTGTAAACCGGATATCGATCTCGAGACAGATTAGTTTCATACATTAATATTTTTATTTTTGAAACATTTCTTATTGCACCTTGCAGCGAGCGTAACAAATGGAATTTGTTTTTGTGACACATAATATAAAAACATGTACAGTAAATGTAAATTCCTAAATGTCACATTGGTGTCCTTATAATTTTTCACAGTAAAGTAATTATATTGTAGGTAGAAGTCTATTATGTAGTGTAGTAGCTCATTAGACGTGAGGCTATGGTTTGAATCCCCCAGGTCAGCCATCTCCAACAAAAACGCAATATGAAAAAATATTTGCTCGGTGAGTTCTTCTCAGGAAATTTCTGGCAAAAAATTTGAGAGTAAATAAAATTGCGATAAAAAGTTTCTCAAAAAAATCGACAATTCGAAGTCGACTTTATTAAACTCCTGTCCCGTCACTCAAGTATAAAATTAACATACACAACATAAGTGGTGAGAGAAGCTAGGTTGGACTCCTGACTGTAGTGTTAATTATATGTGTGTATGTAAAGTATTAAATATTGGAAAATTAAATAAAGAAAATTTTCTGTTTTTTCTTGTTTTATTTATCGAAATTTTAGCCTTCAGTTCATTGCTCACAATCTCTTCATGACAAAGAACTTTTTCATTTTCTTTCGTTAATGCTATTAAATGCTATACGTATGTATATGCATATATGCATGCATATAAGTATGTATGAATGTTAATAACCAAGTTTCTATTGTAATATAATTCTTAAAAATCGTCTTCTTTCTTTGCCCATATTACAGGTACTTTGCTAGTACACAACAGTTTACGGAAATCACTTGCTTCGTAGGACATTACGTGTATATTTATATATTATTCTTGTTTATTTTAATTAAACCATTTTCAGTTTTCCTTAATAAACAAGAGAGAAAATTGTTAAAATGAAGTATGTACCACAAAATGTTTCATTTTCCGCTAACAATTGTCATTACAGAATGACAAAAAATTATTTTGAATGCTTATGACTTAGAGAACTTTGAGAGTATAAAACTGAAAGGATATTAACTTAAAAAAAGACAAACATAATGGGCCATAATCATAGTCATCAAAAAAGTATACTTTAAGTATCATTTATTAAAATGTCTACTTTTCAGTTACTATAGACGATAAAATGCTTACTTTTTCCGCTAAAGTCAGTTTTTTACTTAAAACAAGCTGAAGTTGTTTTTAACAAAGTTAACATCACTTTAACTCTATCAGCTGTTTGTCATTTATCAAAAGTTACAAAGTCAAAACAAACCAGAAACAAAAGTTGTATGAATTGCAGATGCCATTGACTCTTTAATGGCCTTCCAAGCATTTTTTTTTGTTATTAATCATAGAGGTGTCATTGCGTTTGTTCTCTACAATGGACAGGTGGTTATTGATGCACTCGCGCAAAAACTCCTTTTCGCTGGTGCTCCAGTTTGCCTCTCATTCACTTTTCTTTTGATCCTGTTGACAATTTATAAATCAATGATACATAAGTATGTAAAACTCCATAAATGTAAGAACATTAGATATATGTACATACCTTTTCTAAGTTTTCCATTCAGATAATAGTTTATTTTCCCCGCATTAATTTTATGCAATTGTTTTTTAAAAATAACAATTTATATTTTGTTTATTTTTTTTTGGCGCCCTTATTGCATCAGCTGTGCAGAGATGCCACTTATACAATATTTATACCAGTTTGTATGCAAAATTTCAAACATTATAGTAATCACCCACTTAAAGCTGATTCAACTTAAAACTATTATTAATTTTCACTATAGTTAAGAAACAGTTAGTAACAGTTAGGTTTAAATATTAAAGTTGTTTTTAAAAAGAACCGACTTTAGCGTTTGACTATGATTATGGGCCAATAACTTTATAAAAATATTTTGAGATAAATAGTTTTAAGTTTTACCTTTATACGTTTTTGTTTACAAATAACACACCCAAAAGTGAATAAAAAAGGCCTACGTGCCAACAGTAACACAGAGCAGTTGAAATAAAAACACAATATATTTATGTTTGTATGTATACATAAATACAGGAATATCAAATACAGGAAAATCTTTCGATCGCAGTAATATATACGCAGTAGGGACATAAATATTTTTAGAACATTTAATACATGCATTCCAATAGAAGAATCTGTAAAGTATTAGTCCATATTAGGGACGCCAAACGGGATTGATTTTTAAATATCCCGGTATTCGGGATTTCGTAATTCGACAGAGCGCTTCAAGAGTTGCCTCAATTGGGTTTAAAATATTTATAATTTGTTTAATCAGTCTAAATTCTTCATCAGACAAACGCTTAATTTGTAAATCAATGCAAGCTTTTTTACAGGTAAAAAAGGCCTAACTCAATTTTTTTCAAAATAAGGTTTTTTGTTTATTCTGGTAGACAAATGTCAGATGAATAAAAAAAAATAAAAATTTTTTAAATGAGAGATTAAATATATTGCTGTTTCTTATTTAAAAATTGTATTAAAATTTTTGTTGTATCTAAAATTTTACGAATTTTATTAAGTTTTTTCCTTCTCCTGTAAAGTAACCAAAAATCGAGTTAGGCCTTTTTTATATTAAGCCATCGATATATGTATACACAAACCATGTATGTAAACACGTACATATATAACTATGTAAATAAATATGTGCGATGCAATTGTTTTGTAATATCTGTAATATATACAGTGAATCACAGTATATACGAACTAAATAAGGAAGCTGTATTTAATAGTTCAAATTAGTTAAATTTAATTCACAACAATTAAGTGTGAAAGAAAAAAGAGTATTAAACCCTGAACACAATAAATATGGTCCATTTAAACATTCGCGCCTTAAATTAACCACAAAAAAAATGTAAACGTTTCCAATATTGGATATCTTTTTTGGTGAATTGGATTTCTAAAATGCTTTTGTACAAGTTCAGCAAGCTTTTTTGCATATTGATGTTTCTAATATGTTCCGCTCCTCTAAAAGGGCCTTTTTAAAATGTAATTGGTGCGAAATAGTTCGTTTCTTATTGCAATTTCCAGTTTTTGCCACACATTTTCGATGGTGTTGAAATATTGCGATTGGGGTTGAATTCAGAAAACTTGGGGACAATTGTTCAATAGTAATTTGTCAAGTAATATGCACAAGAATATTATTCTGGTACAAATCAACTACGTACTTTATGCCAAGCTATTTGGCATTTTATAATAGGTATTCTATTAAAAACCAACTGCAGCTAAATGAGTAGCCCATACTAATACGAGCCCTTTACCCTGTTTGACAGTAGGGCAAGGATTCATCGGATTCCTCGGATTCATCTCCCTATCGGGGTTTCTTCGAAAACTTCTAACCAGAAATGTTATAAGTGCTTCCGTCTGTGAACAAGACAATCTTTCAAAAATCAAAAATTTTTTGTTGGCAAATGAATTCTAGCATGCTATGCTGATTAAAATTATTCAACATTATAGCATCCGTTAAAATATTTTACTGCCATATCACATTTGATCTTAAACTGACGTTGCCAATATTTATTTATTTTAGGTTTTAACAAAATGATCTAAAAAATAAAATGTAATCTTTACAATTTAATATCGATTCTGAATTTTTTTTGTACATTTAAGGTCTTACTTGCAAGTGGACCAATTTTACTGTAGTCGACTGTACATATAGTTCAGTAACAGAAATAATACAATTAGGCTTGGGAAATTTCAAAACTATTTCCGCATTCATATGTACGCGTGTATATTTCAAATGATAACTTAATTAATTTTTGTGTCAACAGACAACGTGAAAAGCCTGTAAAAGGGTTACAAAAATTTAAAACATTAACAAAAAAGTAGGTTATACAATAATATATTATTAATACATTACATCTTAATTCTTAAGAATGATTAAAAAAATTAATTTAATTTTAATTTTAAAGTACAATTCTTATTAATATTATTTTTAATATTCTTTTTTAATTTATAAAGAAGACCTTACATACAAAAAAAAAAATTAATTATACACATAGCATTAGGTTTTCACAAAAGAACTATTGGCTTTATTCATGGGCGCAATAATTGCGTTCTTAAACTGTCATCCGTTGCGCGTGACAACTTATATCTAATTTAATTTTCGTGTAATTGTGTTATCTTATGGCGCGTTTACACTATCACAATTATCGCTATATTTCAAAAACTACTTACCAGATTTGTATAAAGTAAAGTAAGTTCTAAGAGACACACAAAATTTGTTTAAAAAGTTTCATTAATTTTTTTAATAAATAACTTAAGAAGCAATTCCAAACACAAACTTCTAAAGTTATGTGTACAGCAATGGACATTTGAAGTGAGTTTTTTGAAACAAGGATATCAACGTTCACGGGTAAAGTTTCTGCTTAACATTTTTCAATGAAAAGACCAGATTTTTCTGTTATTACTGATTCAATATTCGAGACTTCTGCCACCTTTCATATTAGATCTGGTCTTCACCACTTCTGCCATTAGCCAAAGCCACTTGAATCAAACTTCGTAACTTAAGCCATATCGATATAATTCTTCGCTTTTTTCATCACAGCAAATCGTGGTTTTAAATGGCGTAGTGGGCATATAGCATTCATTCAGCACACAGCGCTAATATTAGGAAACAAATCATCATAAACCATTGGTAATAACGCATTTTTTAGGAGAATATTTTTAAATAACAACATTAAGTAGGCGAAGAAAAATATATATTTCCTACTATTTCATATATACACCTACTACGTGATTTGAGACAGCGAGCCTAGAAAATTTTGAAGTAAGACAATTTAAAAATTAAGGCAATATTAAAATTCTCATTTACACAATAGTTGTTTTAATTTAATTTTTTTTTCCTTTTGTTTCCTCCTCTTTTTTTTTGGTTTCAGTTGGTCAAATAGCTCATGAAGACCATTATCACAAAAAACGGACCATGTTTTGCTTTACCCCTTATTCTGTCTGCAATCCCGTAGATGCAAATAAAAAATGTGGGTTGCAAAACGTTATGTTCTGCACAATAGAAATTCATCAGGACTGCAAAAAATAAAGCGTTTGCGAATAAAAAGAAAAATTAAAAAGCCATAGTAAATGAGCAAAAAAGAAAAACATAATGTTGAAATAAAATTTTCAATGGAGAGTATGGTTTGTGCTTAATAAAACCACATGTCTCTCCACAGCCGTTCTGCAATTTATTTATCACAAAAAAAAAATGAAATAAATAAACAAATTAGAGAGAAATTGTTCCGTCTTTTCACAAGAGAAAAACAAAATGAAAACAAATGATTTAATGAAGTAGTAATAAGAAGTAAGTACTTATTGATTAACCGAAAATATGCAATCGCATCTGGTTTAGCCCCACATTATACTACAAAGACAATAAATGCAAAAGCCGCTTAAGTTCAAAAACATGCACAATGCTATGATAAAAAGTTATGGCTAATGTTGGGAAATATTTAGAAAAGTCAGATAGAAATCTTTACAACAACTCATCCTACATACATACATAATTGGTAGGTATCACCCTTCAGTTGGGATTACGAAATAAATTCACACACGTTAATGTTATATATATATATATATATATAATGTTTAAAGTCGAATGCGAACGATAGATTTTTGAAAAACTTTTCATGGCAATTTTATTTACTCTCAGAAATTTTGCCAGAAATCTGGTGGTAGAATGTCGCCGTAGAAATATTTTTCTCATTTTTCGATTTGTTGAAGATGTCTGACCTGGGGTTTGAACAGCAGACTTAGGTCTAATAAGTCAACACACTGCGACTAAACTACGTCAACTCCGAAACATTAAATTTGAAAACGCTTATGTCGGCATAGGCGTTTGTAAAAAATATTTGTTTTGGTTTTTTCTTGGCATATTTTGGCTTGATATCTCAATTTAAAATTATCAGTTATTTTCACTTGGATTTTTCTAACAAATGAAATGTCAAACCAACCTATGCTAGCCTATCAGCTATTAAATCGGTTGTCCAATAAGGCATTCAAATTTATGGGCTTTTATGAAAAACACCCATTACTTATATATTCCTAATTTGATTGCAAGTTGGGTAGTAAAAACCTTACTAGGTTCTACGAATAACACGAACTAAAAACTATTGCTAGTAATAACAACATACAAATTGTCTGTAATGATTTTATGTATTAAAAAAACGAAATATCCAAAATTCCATAGAAATGATGACCACAGGACCGTCTTCACCCTAAAGTTTTACAATGATACCATCTATCTGCCACTTGATATTGTTATGTCTCCAGTAGCACAAAGTAAGTATTGTGAGATTTAGAAAACTATTTTCTATCTCACATCAGATAAAGCTAACGGATTTGATAAAATCAATAACAAGATGCCTGTAGAAATAACAAAAGGAGCCACAAGGTAATGATTACCACCAAAAATGCCATAGGACATTTGTTAAAATGATGCCGAATGCTGAAAAAGACGGAGTCATATACACTCTTTTTGAGAAACTGCTAAGGTTTAAACTTGTGCCAATTTCAAATGAACCATAAATTTGATTTCAGAGAGAAAGCCAGTATTATTAAACGAACCCACAGAATGGTGCAAGTCAAATGAAAAAATAAATATTTCTTTGCACATTTTGTAAACGTTTTCAAAACTTTAGACAGAGCTTATCTAGTAGGCTTATTATATAATTATTATATATATTGTGCCTTCAAGAGCATTCATCAAACTGTTTATCCTTCAATATAAAAGTGGTCTTGCCTTGCAGGCAACGGGATCGGTAAAAATTCAGTCAGTCTTGTGTGCAGACGCGTTGCCTGTGAAGAGAATAATTATGTTTACACAGAAGAGTGTAAAGAAGAATAACAAAAAAGCAAATTTTTGTAAACGTTTTCAAAACTTTAGACAGAGCTTATCTAGTAGGCTTATTATATAATTATTATATATATTGTGCCTTCAAGAGCATTCATCAGACTGTTTATCCTTCAATATAAAAGTGGTCTTGCATTGCAGGCAACGGGATCGGTAAAAATTCAGTCAGTCTTGTGTGCAGACGCGTTGCCTGTGAAGAGAATAATTATGTTTACACAGAAGAGTGTAAAGAAGAATAACAAAAAAGCAAATTTTTGTTGTTTACATCAAGTTGTGAACAGTGGCACACAGAATTGTGCATTGTTTGTTTGCAATCTACGAAATAGTATTCTACACGTTTTTAAAAGTTTGAAAAAGTAACAATATGTTTATCGGACTTGCCAGCATGTATTTGCACTGATGATTTATTTTTCTCAAGACACGTGCGAACTCCAATGAAGCGTCTCTTATAGGAACGCATTCTTCTGGTAGTTAGTGGTTAAATCTTTGGAGAAAAATAGTAAATTTACAAAAAGTTATTCACCTTACTAAGACAAATATGTTGTTACGTTTTAATAAATATCCAAATAGTGCCTCAACAATAGCGTACAAAATATGTTGGCATTCATATTGATTAGCATAAATTTTAATTAAACTGTTCAATTTACTGCGAAACCAATGTAGACTTATGTTATAAAAACCTCACAGTCAATCAAAACTAAGTTTGGATAATAGTCTAAATTCAATTCTCAAATCCCAATGCTATGTTGAGATATGCAGTTTTATTCAGTCAATATTCTGTTAATTTAGTACAATATTTTAAGTGTTCAGTCATAATAATATACGCAGTTCAGCTGCTTATTCAATATTCATTTGGCAGCTGGTAAACAAAAAAGCTGGTTGTTTCAACAACAAATTTTTTTTATTTTGTTGTCTTTTTGTTTAGTTTTTCTGTTTGTTTGACGTTGTTTACATTTGAGTTGTCAAATATCAACAAAAAGTGTTCGGTTAATTGTAATAGGCTCACTAAACACACTTATGACAGTGCTGCATTTTAGGTTTTACTCAATATTATAACAATTTGCCTATTTATTGCGCAATTACTAAATGAAACTTTATGTGAAAAATTGAGCTAAATAATGGCGTTTATTGTGATTTACGGAATAAAGGTGCATATCTGAACACCGTATAAGGCTCAATATATATTAATTTACCGTGGACAGTTTCGTCTAAAAAAAGACGACTTGATTTCAACAACGGGCTGTAAGATACAACTACTTATTATGAATTTATTATAAAAACTTTAAAGCATGATAAATAAACAATGGCAAAAAAGATCATGAATAATTAACATGCCTTATGCATATTTAAACGTTATAAGGGATTGATTAAACCAATAGTGTAAATAAAAATTATAGGCTTTGTAAAACAAAATATGTTTATTGAATAAGTCCATTAAATTTTTAATTAATAATTGTAAACAGTCATTGGTTAGTGAATAACATAGAAATGTAATAAATGTTACTACATACATTTTATAATACTTCGAATCAAAATTGATTTAATTAAATTAAGTTAAAATAGCAAAATAAAAACGAATGATATTAATTCCATTTGTTTTCTTTCATATTCTGCTCGTATGCTAATTTAGCTACAAGAGAAATAAATCACAATTTATTGCTTTAATTAAATTTCAGTCATTCATTCATTTCTTTTTTTTTAATTTGTTTTGATTTAATTTTATTTCATTCTCTGTTCACCAAGAAATGTTTCCAGTGCTGACTTTTGTATCCAAACTAACAGATTTTTAAAACCATTATGAAAATTCATTCTTGTCGTTCCCTATATAACTTATCCATTCAGTAATGAGATAATTGCAAAACAAAAAGTATTCACAACGGCAAAGGAACAATGAGTGTCTCGGACAGATGGTTAGACTGTCAGACACTTCGAACTGCATACAAATGACCAACTATTTCATAACGAAACCCTCATATTAAACCAAAAGGAAAATAAAATACCAGTATTTACTGTATTCTAAATGGTATAAAAATTTATGCAAACAATGTCTGCTGCTGTTGTTACTACAGCAACTGTAACTTGTTTTGCTAATTGCTGCTGAATTTTCTTTTTTCGTTCGTCTTCGACGTCTGCTTGTATCATGGACGTTAAATTTTATTGTTTGCTGTAAAAGCATCTGACGATTAACTGATGTACAGTGGATAGTAAAAGTCTAGGTACCAAACGATCTTCTAAATACTCTCTTGGAGTCATATTGGGACTTTGTAGAAGAGTATCATTGACGTGTTAGAAATAATAACCATTGTGAATTCTTAATTCTTTCGAACTTTTCTTCTCAAGACTGTTTAATTACTCGCTTTTATTCATTATTTCCTCAATAAATTCCAAACCGCCCGCAGCTAGGGACGACACACATCCCCGCATCATTATATTGCTTAACTATTTCAAGCAATTCCTTTGGATTGAGTTCTTCATTTTTCTTCCTCCATACTAAAGCATGTCAAATAAGTTTTGAAATAATATGTTTTCTTCAAACGGGTTGAAATATATAATTTTTTCTCGTAAGGACTTAGTTTAGTATGGATTAAAAATGAAATTAAGAAATCTTTAGAAATATGTGACCTTAAGCAGTTAAGCTGGATTCACCCCTGTCGTTTTGATAAAATATTTGTCCGGACAACATTTTTTATAAGTAGTTTTACTTCTTGAGGGACAGAAATTATTTGTTACAAAAGACTATCAACAGGATTCGGCTTAATTTCGTACTTTGGCTGGACAAACTTAAAACACAGATGTACACCACCAATTTTGAAAAGTTCTTTCCACGAATTACATATTGTGACGAGATTAAATTCATGGATTCCAAATATGTAAATATTTCTATTATGGAATTGAACCTAATGTGAATGATATGAAGAGTCTTCTAAAAAGTTTTAATATTAGTGATATTAACTTTTTAAAACTTTGTATGGTAGTTAATACTTGTTGACAAAAATTTCATAAATAAAAACTTCTCTTAGAAAAATGACTCAAGTTGAATTATAGATAGAACAGAATACAATTATATACCTTAATATACAAATTATATACCTTAATAAAATATTTAGAGATCCCAAACGTTTTCAATAGGAGTATCAAGTCTTTTCCTGAATTTACAAAAAGTTCCCCCTTTTATTGATTTGACTTTTAACCATCTTTTCAAGAAAATAGCGAATTACAAAGTTTTGGTTTCTTAAAATTTTAAGTGATGGTAAACAAGATAAACTTTCTAATGTGGCACTAATTTTTTTTTTAATTACACAAATTCATTTAAAGATTAGCGTTAACAACAATTGTCAACAATAGTATCATAATAAAGGCACACAGGATTATGGTAAGTACTAACCACTACTAACTAGTACATCACGCATTTTTGTTTGATGAAACAATATTCAAAGTTCCATATTTTGAAAAACAATAATAACAAAGCCTTAAGAGTTACATTCCCTGAAAACTAATTTTATAGTCTTTAATACTATGGAAAATAAGGTTTACATATTTAAATAAGTTTATTGAATGCAGAAACAAAATTGTGATTGTTTTTATACCGAAATTATCTGACCAGACTATTAATTCTCAGAGTGTACAAACTCTTGTCAAATTAGTTCGAAAGGTTGAATCTTCTTATATATAAAAATTAATGTGTGTTTGTTTGTGGGTTTGTTTGAAGTCTATAGACGGCTAAACGGCAGAACCGATTTTCTTGAAATTTTCACAATATCTTCCTGTACGTCAGGAAGGAGTTATAGGCTACTTTTTATGTTGAAATAGGCAAATAAAATAAAATAAAGTAAGATAAATAAAAAAGTATGAGTGATATTGTCTAACAAAATATTACGTATACGTCACCCGTCAGCTTTATAAAATATTTTATACACCACAGTAATTGAAATAGGTCTATCTATATGTATATGTATGTATATAGAACTGAATGTGTGTTTATTTGTTTGTGGGTTTGTTTGTTTGAAGTCTATAGACGGCTAAACGGCTGAGTCGATTTTCTTGAAATTTTCACCGTATCTTCCTGTATGTCTTGCTAAAAAACTTTAATTTGAGATGAAAATATACCAAAAAAGAACATAAAAACATACACATCATTATTTAAATATATTTTCTTTAAATTTCTTACCTTTTAGGCGAACAAAAAATTAAATTTTTAAAATTTTTAAAAAAGGATATATGGGCTGCTCTGAAAGTATAATAACTAATCCCAAACTATTTATACAGTATTATTTCTTACATAAAACTACAAGTTGTGTGATAAAAGTTTTAAGAAAATGGTTAAAATTTTCTAACAAAAAATTTCAAGTAGGCGAGGTGCCACGCCCACATACCCAATAAGTATTTAATGTCGCATATCTCAGAAACTGCAACAGCTGGAGTCCTCAAATTTTGTATGGACGACTTTGGCGTATATATGAATAAAATAGTCGGATTGGCTATAATGGGCATATCACCTCCCATAGTCTACATATATAAAAATAAATGTTTGTTTGTATGTATATTATAAAATCGTAAACTATGCATTTGATCATGTTATGATCTTTAGCAAAGTTATTTCGCATGAGCCGGGGTAGGTTTCTAAGTTGGTATGACTAATTACCGATAGGTGGCGCCACTGAAAATTACTTAAAATCAATTAAATCGTAAACTATGCATTTGATCATGTTATGATCTTTAGCAAAGTTGTTGCGCATGAGCCGACGAAGGTTTCTAAGTTAGTATGACCAATTTCCGATAGGCGGCGCCACTGAAAATTATTCAAAATGAATTAAATCGTAAACTGTGCATTCTTTAACAAAGTTGTTGCGCATGAGTCGACGGAGGTTGGTGTGATTAATTTCCGATGTATGGCGCGTCTCAGAAAATTGTTCAAAATGAATGACAAGCAATTCGTCAACCTACACCTCAAGCACGGAAGAAAAGAGCATTACGAGCCTCAGAATCAGATGAGCATTGAGACTGGAAAATTTTCGAGTATATGTCGCTGAGACCCGTTCGCTTGAACCACTTGAGCAACGAGAAGTGAGATTAAACACTGATCGAATGCGTACTACTCAGGCCCGTTCGTCTGAATCGTCTGGACAATGGGAAACAAAATCCATAAAATGATTCAAAATTAATTAGATATTTGTGTAATGGCTTTCCTTCAAATGTATTTTAGTTGGTGGCGCAGCAACACACACATGTTACAGACAGTAATTTATAAACAATAATCAATTTGTAGTATTTTCTAATAATAAGATTTTATGCATAATTCTTGCGATTAGTGTTAGTACATATTCTCAAAAAACCCCAAAGAAAACATTAGAAAGAATCGATGATTTGCGTGGCTTTGATGACTTAAAATGACAACACAAGCCAGAATGGAATGGTTTTATTATTGTAATTAGTTAAAGAAAATTCATGACATTAACTTTTTAAATATTATTTCTGACACATGTCCATGTGACTACGAGTTACATTGTTATTGCGATGAATGCAATGTTTGGCTACTTTTTTTAATAAATGGTGGTTTAAACAATGCTTCAAGAGTTGCTTATTTGTCGATATAAATTGTAGTGAATACTTATTGTAGTGAAAACTTAACAACTAATTCAGCGGAGTTAAATCGCCTAAACAGTCCCACTTTGATTTTAAAATAAATTTTATATAGCAAAATATTATGCTGCCTTTTTGGTACCAAATGTCGTTGATTAATATCTTGAATGACTGGAAAGCTGCAGTCATTTACCATAACGGCAGCTCCTTGCATATTTTAAAAGAAATAGAAATTGATGTAATGGTTATTCGTCAACGACTTGAGTATTGTCACACTTTGAACACAGGTGACGCAAGCGTTTATCATTACCCTTCAATTCTTGTACGCACTGTATTTGATAGGCACCTGAGTCAAGTAAAATTTTCAATGTATTCGAAGGACAAAAGACACCAGGTAGAGAACAACAACGAATCGACACTTTAAAGTCTTCTTCAAGATTTCGCGCTAATCAGCAATATTTTCTTCTGTACGCAAATTGCTGTGTCCCATTAATCGAGAAGATTAAAATTATTGTGAAATCGATAAACACCTATGTACATGAAATGCTTGCTTACTAGACCGATTACGTTGACGCAATTATGAACATAGTGCTGTGTTATATTCCATTAGAATTCATTTAGAAAAAAGCATGTGTTAAATTTACAAAATGTTGTGTACGAAACAGTTAATAAATATTTAGGTTAGGTTAGGTTAGCATGGTAGCTTTAATTTGCCAAAAAGCTCACTTGAGCACGCATAGCGGCCCGTTGTGATGCCACAGGTGAACGCAGCCTCCGATCCAAGGAGGGGGAAGTTGGTCAGCGCAAGGGCTGCACTAATAATTATTTACTTGATGAATAAAATCTTTAAATGTCCATAAAAATACATAATGATATGTACATATATGTATATATGTGGTATGCAAATGTAAAATGTTAAGAGATTGTATTTAATAAAAATGTTGCAATTCTGAAAACCGAAAAAATTCAAATTATATGTCATACTCAAACTTCTTTATGACTTAATACGCATTTGAATTTGTGTTGATAATTATAAAAAATGTTAATATAAATGAAAACCGTCGTAGGCTTATTTATATTACCAATGACGACATTTGCATCTTTTTTAATGGTTGACCGTAATGGATATTTCATTCATTTTCCCTTAGATAAGAAAAATATAAATTATTGTTAAGCTGGAGTAAACCATACAACGTTGTATACAAAAATTCAATTTTTTTAACACATACGTACACCCTCACACATAAGTCCACCATGGAATAAAATAATTAGAGACTCTCATAAAAAGTGTGGAAACTGTTTTTAAAAATGATAATGATGGGTTTTATAGAAGAAAAAATAAATAAGATTAGCTGGAAAGTCTGTCATCGGACATAATGTTGCGCAAAACACAAAGGCTGCTTTGTAGTTTTCGACTGGCTTTATATGAAATAGGAATACATTAACACACACACACTCTTTACAGGGTAATACTGACAAAAATAATTTGTGGACACCATAATCATGATCATTATCCTCATCATCGACGTTCTATCATAACAAAGCATTCAACCTGATTACTTCACTACATCTACATGTATTCCAGCAGCCTGAAGTGTTTGTGTGCCTGGGCTTTGACGAGACCATGATAATGTCACATTGCTTCCTGTCAGTTTGTGTGGATAATAAATCCGTTTATACGCATCCATCGAATTTTAATACAATGAAAATGTAGTATCTACAGACTTCATTACAACGTAGCTCAACCTGTTGCAACTACAACAACGAAAAACAATGCGTAAAAATGTTATGTTTGATAAGGGAAAATATGCAAAATATGAAATCTGAATATTAAAAATTACAATAACATCAGCAGAGCAAAAGTAAAAACATAAGAAATGTGACTCTGGGGATATGATTGAGATGTGACTACGTTTCAAGAGCAACGAATAAGCGTTACCTGAATGACGAATGAACTAATATGAGTGCATAATTCAAATGATATTCAAGTAACATATTTTGTTAACAATTTTTCTTCTAGTAAAACCAGGCAAAGAATATGGCTGTTTATTTTTCGTTTTTGCTTTAATCTTTTAAATTTTCCACTTTTGCATTTAATTTAGATCTCAAAACATGTTGAATAGTTTTTATTATTTTCAAATAGAATCTTAATAACTTAAATTATTATGTTGAGACTTATATTCACAGTGTTTTTTTTTTTTGGTAAATAATAGTGCCCCTTTGGTAGTAAAATTTTATTTTCCGCTTTTAACAGAAAGGAAAACACTGCTCACGTCAACAAGCTTTTATCGGTGGTTTCAGTTTTGAACGAATACTTTTAAATAAGGAAACTGGGCAATGTGAGTGAGTGTTCGGTAACAACAGACTGCAAATGCAACCGTGTGACAAACTTAAAGGTATGTTTAACCGTAGATCGAGCCTCAAAAAACTTCTAGCTTATGTATCACTTTTGATACATACTTGTAGTACATGGAATTGTCACGATTATTGATAGATTTTGTTAAAAAATTGTAATATATTAATTAATTTTTATTTTTTACGTTAAACTCAAGCAATTCATGTCAGCTTGGTTTTATTTCTTTCTAAATTGTAACAATTTGACGTTGTTGACCGAAATATTATCATCTGTAATAAAACATGGGACGAAACACATTTTTCTAATGTTTGTCTGCCACGTGAGATAAATATGAGAAGAGCAGTAAGAAAGACTCTACAAGATTTCAGGAAACAGCTGCTAGCAATCTGCGTGAAAATTGGTAATATTTTTTCATCCCAAACTACTAAAGGCAGTTTGTTCTGTTCCAAGTAGTACCATCTTTGGCGATAAACATCCTGTTTTCATGTTTGTTGCTGCCAATACTTTCTTCAGTATTCTTCTATTTTCTTCTTCTTCAAAGTCTTTAGCAGCAGGAATATTACACATATAATTTATATATAATCGGTTCTTACAACCTTTCGTTATAAATTGAAAATGTCTGACCTGAGCTTTGAACCTTGGTCTGACGTCTAATAAGGTAACACGCTACATACTAGACTACGACTACTTCAACTTTTTTTTATTTGGTTTAAAATAATGGCTATAACAATACTAACGAATTATAAAAATATCAGGCATCTAACTTTTTCGAAATTAAAGTTATGTAGTCTAAAAAATTAATATGTATCATTTTTGATTCAAAGCTCGATCCACGATTAATCGAAATATGGACAAGTTTTTACATCGCTTTTTAACCGTGGACGAAATGTGAATCTGCAACAACACTTGCTAGACCATACTTTAATCAAAATTAATTTCTTTGAGTAAATCGGAGCCAAAGAAATCAACGTAAGTTTATCAGCAAAAAATTCTTCCGACAGTTTTTTTAGATGTACATGATATAATACATACTGATTACATTCAAAATAGTCGATGGCGACTATATGCAAATTTATTGGGTTAATCTAATATGAGATTGAAAAAAACCTGAATAAATGTTCGACGAAAACAGATTTCGAATAAAAAATAAAAACACAACAACAAATTGCCGGGCATAAAATCTGCTTCCAAGTCCCCAGGTTATAAGTTGATCACGTCAACAGTGTCTAAAAAATCCGGAGCGTGAATACATACATAATTTGTAATTCATACACCGAGTCAGGAACCTACAATTTAAAGTCAACTCCAAACGACATATTTAAGAAACATGTCATAGCAATTTTATTTTCTCCCAGAAATTTAAATTGATTTACTACCAGAAGACTGCTGAGAGACCAAGTACTCCAACTAATTCCTTTTTATTGTTCTCGTTTTAAAAGAAATTATGTTTTTTTAGATATTTTCCAGAACAATGTCAACTCTTTCCAGAAGTTTTAACTTTTAATAGATATATGGAAACGAATGTTTTTACAACAACGTGTTTTTTTAGCACTTTTTTACGTCGTTATTGTTTTAAAATATTTTTGGTTAAATAAAAATTATACAGATATTAGTTTTTCCAATGCGAAAACAATTTTAAAGATTTCTGACAGTTTTAAAGATTTCTGACAGTTTTAAAGATTTCAGTTTTTATAATTTTACGTTGTCGTAGCCTTGGTGCAAATTTATCTTATTTGTTCTCTGCTGTTAAGTTTGTCACAGCCATGTGCATCGCAGAAGAATTTGAAAAAGTTTTTAAACTTAAACTTTTACTGTTGCAGTTGTCTAGTAATATATATAATATATTTATATGATATATATATATAGTATATATTAAGAAGTATTTGCAAGGTAAATAAAATAACAGAGTAATATATGTAATATTGGCTATATCATCCAGAACACAACTCTTACCATTAACTTAAGGGAGGCTTTTAACGGGCAGATAAATTGTTTTTCATTATTATAGGTGGTCAGTAAGGTGGAAGTGAGCGTTAAGTTAAAGGGAGGATCTTCCTACTGGTAACTTTTAAAGTTAAGTTTATGTTTGAACTTGCCATATTATATATTATTTTTAATACGGCAACTTCAAATATAAACAAAATGAACAAATACAATAAAAAAAAGCCCGTCGTTGCCACCGCGTTTAAAAAAACTTATTTAATTGAGCAGTGTTATCGAAATTGCTTCGTCACTGCCATATTTTTGAAAAAGTTAACTTTATTTTATCTGTAGATTGTAATAACGAAAAGAAGTTAAAGGTGACTTTAAAGTTCACCTTAGCTAAAGTTACATTTAACTAAACCCAATTTTAAGGGCAAGTTGTAATAATGTCCCTTAGACAGTCAGAAAATGATAAACATTGTAAATGGTGTGCTTAGTAAAGCTAGAATTACCGATTATTCCAAATCAATTGTAATATTTGATTTAATGTCTTACTGAAAGAAGAACAGAAAAGAAGAAACTCTTTAAAAGACAAGTTAGGCGGATACACATTCATATACGTGTCGGAATAAAATGGGACATTTTTACCGTTCAAGACTGTGGAAACGAATAGAATCTTTCCCTTTATACAGAAACATAGATCAATTGCTGTCATTCCTAATATATTGTTACGTTTTTTACCTTTTTAAGAACGTTTAAATATGAGTTCGTTAATTGCAAATAAAGTAAAAACAAATATGTGGTTATTTTCAGTTAAAGTCTCTTTATTATTCACACTACGTTTGTGCCACTGTTCACACTTAACGATACAACAATAATTTGCTTGTACACTATTCTATTTCACACTTCTGTCCGCGATAACACTAACAATTGTTTATCATTTTTAATGTTAAACGATATTAGGTCGTTTCGATTTATTTAACAATATATATGTCGAAAGGCAGAGGTGGTGTTCATTTAAAAGGTGAAAAATGGGCTCACCGAAATCTTTCAGACCGATTAGTTGTGCACAACTTCATAACATGTGGGATAAGGGAAGGGTACCACTGCATCCTAGGCAACACAATTATTGAGCAGGCAGATCTACTAAGACAGTGCCATTCTGAACTCCTTTAACAATACGTGAGTTTCTTAACTTGGAGAGGACACTCCTCACGGGGTTAAAAGCAGGTCATTGCAAAAATAAATTTGTGTTTAGTGCCAATTAAACTCTTTATTGTTCGCACTACTTTTGAGTTCCACTGTCTACAATTCTTCTTCTTTGCTTACAGCGCATATCTATTCAACGGAGATATTCAAACACGCAACGCGTCTTCACACAAGACCGACTGAATTCTTACTGCTCGTTGTGTGCTTTGTCTTGCGTTCAGTGTTGACATTTTAGCACTTTCAGAGCTAGATTTAGCATTATGTTTCGTGAAAATGCATTTATTTTTTTGTAAATTATGCTAAATGCTTTTTAAATTTTTTTTAATCAAGGAAATATCTTTAAAGTATTGCCCATCTTTGTATTGTCTTTACTCGTTTTACCATTTTCTAATGCCGAAGTTGAAAGGCTTTTCAGTTTAATGGCTTTAATTAAAAATAAAATTCGAAATCGCATTAAACTTGAGTTGTTATGTTCAATAATAAAAATTCGAGGAGGATTAAAATTCGAAAATTCGTGCTGTTACACTTACAAAATACCAAATGATATTGCTAACAAAATTAGATCATCTGAAAAATATCAAAATGAAGATAAAGATGATGATAAATATGAAGATATATCAGAAATATTAGAGTCTATTAACCATTTTTTTATAATCAGTATTTTAATAAATGTATTTCGAATAATTTTTTACAAAATTTTCTTATATTATATTTATTGAAACGAAAATCTTATTCAACAAATTAAATATTTAAATTTTTAAAATAAAAACTATAAAATGTAATATGTACAATATGTAAAAAAGTTTTATTTTCGGAATAAAACAAAAACATATATATGCAATAAATAGTTTTGTTACATTTAAAAAAGTTAACATTGTTTTTTATTCCGTAGAACATTTTAGCATTATGTTTTTCGTGTTTTAGCATATTTGAAATTCATTTTCTGGCAACTCTGCTTGCGTTTTTATATGCCGCATAAACAGTCTGATGAAGCTTCTTGAGGTCGAACGTTCGTGGTTTCGCCTTCTTGAAAACCCTATCGCGACTTCATTGTTGTTTGTGTATTTTGTTCAAATTGCTTGTTGCTGCGTTCTCGCTTACTTGTCTATCCCCTTTTCTTTCATACTGATGTTGTTGGTTTACTTGTAAACAAGTTCATTGTATTTGTTTTGTGTACATAGTTTTTTAATGTTAAACAATGCTACACCGTTTCTATTTCCGTAATAATATTTTTCTCTACCATTGCGTAAAATTTTTTGAAGTAATATAACAAAAAATAGAATTTTCACTTTAAGTAAAAAATGTCATTGAATGATTTCGCCTTCCGGTCAAGAATCAATATTTTGTTTAACCTTGGAGTATCATATTCCTCGAATTGACGACTCGTGTTTATAAGTATTTTAAATTTTTATCTTCTCTGAAGGAGTGATAGAGAACTCTTTTGTGCTTAAATTATATGTGGAAACAACATATATTCATTTTTATTATTAAAATACATAAGAAATAACTGAACAACACTAAAAAATTTACGTATTCAGACCATCCTTTACATCCTTTTGAATATAACCGTAGTCATTTCGACAAAATATGATGTTTGTAATATTAAAGTTAGTTTGATATTGCAGGGTTAACAAATGATATGAAATTTGGTACTTGGAAGTATGTCATCATTAGTTCGTTAGTTAGTGATGGGCTATTTTATGTTATTTAGACTGGGAGAATAGCACAATACCCGTAACATATTTTCTACTATAAAAGTCATGCTAAAAAATGTTTTGAATAATCATAGCATCGGTAGTCTGCAGATCATGTTTGCATTACCTTCCAAAAGAAATTCACTTACTCGCCCTGTTGCACATACAAGAGTTGACTTCGCTGGTTCTCAAATCATATATAGGGCGTGGTTGGAGTATAACGAAAAGATATGTCTGAATGTTTGTTAATTTTTATACACGAGCATTTCATTTTGAGATGTTTTTTAGCTGCTTTTGCGCGATTCGGTTCCCTTCTCCTCTTTATTCGGATAATGACACTGTTTTTGTTGCTTGTTGCAAATAATGACTTTCAGTTGGTAAATTTTCATTTTATTTCCCCTTTGGCTTCACATACATATGTGTGGTGTGCTGGTATGAAGAGTTTCAAAATTCATTTAAGAAAAATATATCTAGCCTAAAGTTACAATGAGGAATTTTCAGACATGTTAGCAAGAGTAGAGACTTGTTTGATTTCGAGATATGTCGAATGAGTCTCTTAACTACGTTAAAATTTCAATTTTGCACCTTTTGTTTGCTCACCTTTGAAAAAACAAGTATTTGGTGAAATTACATAAACGCAACAAGTGCCTTTGTTGACAAGGACTTTGTTGTTAACGATTTTGTTGTCATTCATCATGATAATTTACCCACTAATAAATGGAAGCTAGGTCGAATCGAACAGGCTTATTTCGGTTTTGATTAGGAGATGGGAGTAGTCAATGTTCGAACTGTAAATGTTTCCTAACACGGCTAATTATAAAACTCGTGCTGCTTCCCAAACTAATTCGTTCTCTTTGTTTTCTGCTGCGTGCTTACCTTTTCATTTATAGATGACTGAACTACCACCTACTGCCTTCAGGTAAGCACCGCGAATTTTTTATTTACACACTAAATTTAATTATTTTACTATTACCGTAAATTGTGATCTAGTGGTCTCTACCCTATCCCTCTTTTTGCAAGGGAAGTGGGTTAATATTTACGCTGATCACCTCATTTTTAAGTTTTAATATAAATTTAATTTAAATTTATAAGTATCATACAACGATGAATTTGTATTGTAAATATAGTATGCACCTTCTTTTCTAAGCATTTCCAATAGTACGAAACTCATAACCTACACCATGTCAATTAATTGTGTATAGTATTTAACATAATTCTGTATGAAAATGCAAAATACATATGCGCATACATACGCAGTCATACACACATAGTATTTATAAAACAATAATACCACATATATATAGGTATAGGTAAAAAACGCTCTGCAATTATTCCACAGCCAAGAAACGATATATAAAAATAATAATAACTTTAAATTTCCTCAAAATGATAACTCAAATTTAAACCTTACATGCACACCTAGGTACGGAGAAATTTTTGGCAGTTTTTGTACTTTGCTTGAGAGACCTATTTACTCTATTTATACCCTTAACTGAGGGTATGTATCTAGATGTGTTTTATATTTGAATGTTACTATTATAATTAAATTGTTTGATGTGGTTAATTAAAATTAAAGTTATACATTGGCAGAGTAACTTAAAAATCGACAATTTTCACCTGATATAAATGCTTTATAGATAGTTTTTTATAGAATATGTTTTTTAACCCTTATGTCAACAGATACATACCCGGGTATGTTTTGTGTTTTTAAATCGCCGTATCTCAGGAAGTAATAACTGTATTAACCTGAAATTTCCTGATATCCTCACTAGTAGTGTTTTCTAGCTTATTCATAGACTTGAGTAAAAATGGCGAACGGGGGTCAAAGATGTGGCCATTTTTTGATCCCTATCCCTTACGTCAACAGTTGCATACCTGGGTATGTATAATGAAATATATGAACATATTTTGATGTTTGATGTTTATTGAATTCAATTTAGAAGTTCTTAATAATAAGAATAAAATTCTAAAATTCAATTCTTCTTAAATGCATTTATTACATTGCGGAATATTACTTGAATGAACGGTGGCAATTACCTTTTACTTTCATTCTACCAGTGCTGTCAGGTTCTTCCACGCTTTTATCTGCAGCACCTCTTACACTCAAAGATTCCCCACAGATGGCTTCAATATTGAAAATATTTTTGTAAAATGTTTATTTTTATCTCTGTTTTCTCTTTCCGGTTTCACCAGTTGTTCGCTGAGGCTGCGTAGGAACATTCTACGGCGGCTTGTGGAGGCTTTCAACATTGGGTTATCCGCAAAGTAAATTATGGGCAACCAGGTCTAGTATATTGTAGAATAAAGCCAAGGGCCATCTATTTGTTCGTCGCCTTGTTCAATATTCTATCCATGTTATCGACGTCACCTTTATATTTGTTGTAATCTATGGTCTAGAGTGACTTTTTCTTTGGACCTTGCACTTCGTATGAATAATGCAAGAAGTATAACCGACTTGTTTTTTATTTCTTTGGATGTGAGAGCACAAGGTAATATTGTTACTGAAAATGTAGTTAACTCTACTTCCAGTCCTTTAGATAAAGTGAAATATAGTGGTACAAACACTCGTCTTCTGTTCACTGTACCTTACATTGATAAACTGCAGACCATCATTAAACTTTTCGCTACGTTGTATGTTGTGAAGAAATTATCACAAACATTATTCCGTCCACTTCCACGAAAATGCCTACGTTTTTTTCCCGTATGCCACCAATCCAGTATAAATTTGTCCCTTCATTGAATAGGATAGGAGGATAGTCACATACCCACCATACTCTAATTCCGTAATTGGCGGGTTTCGATGGTATGTATTGGGTAAACCCTGTACCATGTTTGGACCTGCTAAGTAATTACTCTGTAGATTATCATTCAGTATTATAAATAAGTTCGTTATGGCTGCAGCTTTGTCGGTTTTTTACGCTGTTGACGTGTGTTTCCGTTGTCGAAAAGTATAAAACGGCTTATATCCCAAAAACGCCGCTCGCTCATGGGAGCTCGATATAAGGGATGTGAGGAAGTCTTTAGTATGTACGTAACCAGAGTGCGTTACACCACCTAACAAGTAAGTAAAACCAAATCAACACAGAAATAAGCTTAGCAACAAAAGAAATTCCATATAAAATGTATGAATATACCCGGGTATGCTTCTCTTGACGTAAGTATAATTTTTTATCTGTTGACATAAAGGTTAAAATAATATGTTATTCAAAGTATTCTCATATTTTTTGCAATTTCTGGATTTCGTCCCAATAAAATCCCGTTCGTGTTTTGAGGCCAAGAATGATCCGAGCCTTTTTTTTTAAACCCTCAATCTGAATATTCGTTTATCAGTTATTATATCTAAAGAATGTCATTATGATATATATGTAAATATAAATACACTTTAAAATTCCCGAAAAGTGTATGAAAAATTATGGTCATTCCCTTTGCCTGACTACCCAGAACGCAGTGTTCAGCAGATTTTCTGTGCACCCTTCATCAAGCTGCTGCGCTATATTGCCGAAGCTACTTACGTGATTTTTACATATTCTTTTACTGCGTTATCAATTCCAAGCTTGCAGGCACTTAAGGTGGTACCCAAAGTGGAGAACTCACGGGAAAAAAGATGTGCCATATCTGGCTTTGCAGTTCAGCAAAATACCATTATGTCCTGGTATGCATCTGATGTGAAAATTGTACTCTTATTATTTTAAAATAAACCTAGTGCTTTAGCAGCAGCTTGGCTATCGGAAAGTATGGAAATAGTTCTTCTAATTATATCCGCCTTGAAGACGATATTCTCTTATAATAAACTACATATATTCGTGAACTACAATCACCATTCAGTTTTGAAGCACCTATGAAAATCTGTATAGAGCGGTTGTGTAGGTGCTATCTTACATACATATTCTTACGAAAATCGAAAAATCTAGATACTGGTGTTTTGCTTTTACATCGTTTAACATTAAAATTATAAACAAAAGCTACAAAAACAAAAACAATGAACTTCGCACTGCATAATATTACAATAAGTAAACAAAAGGCATCAGCATAAAAAATGGTAAACAAGTAAACAAAAATACAACAACAAACACTACAAGAATAAATGTAAACAAAATACACAAATAACAATAATGAAACAAAGATGTTTACATTTATAGAGATCTTGAGAAGGCGAAGCCATGAACATTCGCCTTCAAGAACATTCATCAGACTGTTTACGTTGCCATATAAAAGGCAAGTCTTGTGTGAAAACACGGTAGGGTGTAAACGTAAGAGTAACAAATAAAGCAATTATTGTTACATCAAGTAAGTGGCGCACATAAACGTGCGAATGAAAAGAATTTTAATTAAAATTAAATACAAACTTATTTTTATTTTATTTGCAATCTACGAGCTCATATTTTAAACGTTTTTAAAAGATAAAAACCTAACAATATACATATACATAATTGGTCATTACAATCCTTAAGGATTACGACCACACTTATGTTGTATGTGTTAATATTATACATGAATTGCATGAACAGTTTCAAGTCGACTTCAATCGACAGATTTTTGAGAAACTTTTCATGGTAATTTCATTTACTCTCAAAGATTTTGCCGGAAATCTGCTGAGAGGAAATCGTCGAAGAAATATTTTTACACATTTCGTTTAGTTGGAGAGCTGGGGTTTAATAAGCCAACACACTACATACTAGAGTACGGCGACTGCGCAGTATCTTAATATATATTAATAGGGCGAAGTTGTGTTATTCCATTTGTATAATTGCGGTTCTGTAATTTGTACTATACATCTAAACCGTGAATATAGAATATTAATATGTGTATATTAGAAGCTAATTGGGCTATTATATTATATTCAATGTCACACAACACCTGATTTGAGTACTAAAATGTTATCTTTTTTCGGGGATGAGTAACATATCTTATCACACAGATACGAGTATTTATAAATGTTATTAGTATTTTCTCTATTTTTACTTTTAGAAGTGCCTAGGCTCCGTTCAAACTATCGGAACTAAAACAAAATTAAAATGAATTTTTTGTTTAAATTTGTATTCTTTATTAATGGCAACAAAAATTCACAACCATTGCACCATCTAAAATATGTTCTTCCCTCTTTTTCATTCACCTCAATTTTCAACTGAATGTTGTGACATTTATCTCTAAATATTTACACATTTATCTCAGAAGTAATTATCAATAATGCGAGATTTATGTCATGTTATGCCAATGTCACTGTTCAAGGCTAAATTTGTACTCAAAGTTTTCTGTAAGTATGTGGTGTCAACAAAATTTCGGACAAAATATTTATACTGAACAAATGGCAAAATAAACAGAATACTTACCTGAAGGACACTACAACCAACCAAGTATGTGTACATTGCTGCACTGAGCCGTTTTCTTGCTGAAAAATCTGTTCTCTAAAAGTGTTACTTTCTCAAAATTGTACCATTGAGCTATCGACATATTCTGCAGAATTCATCCATCAACACGGGAATGCCAAATCAAGCATACCATAGTCACAAAATGTTAGACAATCTATTAACTAAACGCCACCAAAACTTCGTTTAGTGAAATATCGTGGATCGTTCCTTAAATCCCTTCTATAACAATTGAAATCATCTAGACCATCCGGGTCTAGGTGAGAAGAAAGTTATAATTAAAACAGAAGATAATATAAAATCGTAGGACTTACGTTTTTCTGTTTTGTTTAGACCCTTTAGACACTATATTTATAGTATTTGAGGCTTTCAAGTTGCGCATAGTACATAGAATTGTCGCGATTATTGATAGATTTTATTAAAACATTTTAATATTTTAATTCATTTTAATAAAGCTATTTTATATTATTACATTTTATTATCACTCTTATGAAAATTACGCCAAAATTTTTGACGTGATGTGCTTTGCAACTCGGAATTTTTTACATAAAAATTCAAGCACATCAGGTCAGCTTGGTTTTATTTTTTTCTAAATGGTAATTTGACATCTAGCACCCTTTGCTTTATGGCGATTTATAAATTTACAATTACTTAGATAGAGCAGCTTATTGACACTCGCATCAGTAACACTCTCAATTAAGGGTTGACTGAAACCATGGTACAAACCATTGTTATATTTCGTTAGAAAAATTTGAAAAGGTGATAAAGTTTCCCGTTGCAATAGAACATCGATTAAGTCGATAACAGTACTCTCTCTTTGATTCCTCTCTGGTTTCCCGGATACGGGTTTCCCTAAATACGGCTGCAAGTAGTCGCTACGCACGTAGCATGTACTTGAATCTAAAGCTGCCAATTCGGTTTCGGTAGACCACGCAATTTATAACGACCATAAAATTCAATTAGTTACTCATCTACAGCGACAAAATTATTGGGAATTTCAATAATTTCAGCCACTTTTTCGAAAAAGCGTAATAATTGCAAATTTATCATCAATTCCGAGCAGAATGATTCTGTTATCTCATACTTACGTAGTTGACCAAAATATTAACATGTGTAAATCTATGAAATAAAACATAAGACGAAACACTTTTTTAATGTTTGTCTGTCACTTGAGATAAATATGAGAAGAGCAGTAAGAAAGACTCTACAACATTCCAAGAAACATCTGCCAACAATCTGCTCGTAAATTGATAATATTTTCTCTTCCCAAACTACCAAAGGCGTACGGTTCTCTGTTCCAAGTAGCACCAACTTTGGCGATAAACATCCTATTGCCACGTTTTAGGTTGTCAATACTTCCATCAGTTCATAGGACGAGCCTCTGCTTTGTTCTTTTTCAGAGTCTTCAGCAGCATGAAAATTACATACATACATACAAAATCGATCATTACAACTTTCGTTGTAAATTGCAAATGTTTGGCCTGAGGCTTGAACCTTGATCTGACGTCTAATAATTTAACACGCTTCATACTAGACTGCGACTTCTTCAATCAATTTCAAGAACATGTCCAGAACAGAATATTCAACCTTCTCACTTTCATCCAACACTTCACTATCAATTCCTTCTCAAATGCCATAAAAAATGTATATTTACGAAAAAACTTCACAAAATTAAAAAAATTACACAACACCAAAGAATCCATAGTAAAGTCGTTTGTATCAAAAATTATACATAAGCCAGAGTTATAAAGTCTTTGAATTTTTTAAGTCCTGTATAAAATTTTCTATTTTTATTTGGTTTAAAAATAACTAACGAATTAAAAAAATATCAAGCATCTCTGATTTTCTTCTGAATTAAAGTTATATAGTCTCAAAAATTGAAATGTATCATTTTTGATACAAAGCTCGATCTACAGAAAATATATTCTCATCTAATAGAATTGAAAATGAAAATTTTAAATTCGTATTATGTGGCAAAGATATGTAATAGCACATCTAATTTTTTACATCAACAAAAAAATAAGCTTATAAATATTTATGAAGAGTACGTATAATTACATTGCTATTCCAATTCGTTTTTAGTCAAATAAACAACAAAACAACACGCAGTCACTGCTAGGCCTGAACAAAATTCGTACCGGGCAGTTGCCTATTTTTGATGCACTGTATTATGATTTTTGAGCTGAAATCTCAATAAAATCAAAAACCTTAAATTTTCAAAAAGATGGGAAAAAGACATAGCTTTCGGTCACATACTTTAATGACTTGTTCCAAAAAAATCTATTTAAATAATGTATTTATTTTCAGATAAAAATTACCGGTATTTAGGTTTTATATATATGGGCAATTTCGTGTCAAGTAACCCAATTTTTAAAATCTATGTCTTCCGATTTGGATGAAATTTGCACCAAGGTTAGTAATATTGGAGTAGGCCAGACACAAATTTTCAACTCTATCAGTCAAGAACTGCCGGTCATACAGGGTTTTTTTTTAAATGTGTGTAACTTTTCACCTATTGGTCCTAGCAAAAATTTTCCAAAACATTTTCTTCAGTCTTTCCAAAAATAATTTTTTTAATTTTTAAATTTTTTACAGTTCTTTTAAATAATGTTCTCTTAAATAATCTCTTGGAGTCATATCGAGACTTTGTGCAAGAGTGAGAGTATGAGGACATTGGTACGCTAATCAAATCCTTACATTAGCAGCCGTATGACTTGATTTATTGACTTATGGCAAGTAATAACCATTACGAATTCTTAATTCTTCCGAACTTTTGGTGAATATATTCTTTACAATGTTTAAGTACTCTCGCTTATTAATTATTTCCCCAATAAATTCAAAACTGCCCACATTATTTAATATACACAATTATTTTTACAAATTATTCCCTAAAATTCATTAAACTGCTTACACATTTTAGGTACATAGACTTTTATTGTCCACTGTATATATTATTATCCCCTTGACCCTCGGTACACACATGTATGCGTATCTTGGAAAGACAGCCATTAGTGGCAGTTTATTTGTTTTCTGCATATATTTAGCTTCAATAAACTTTTATAGATGGCAATGTTTTAAAAGCCGGCTTTTATTTACATATGTACTTGAATTTTGCGGATTCATTTTTTTTCAATAGCACGTGAGTTAGAGTTATAAATTCATTCATTCATTTAGTTGGATACACAAATTATGTAATTATTTAAAGTATTTGAATTATTTGATTGTTTTGAAGGTAATTTCAATACCTAAATGAATTTTGTGAAGAAATGATACATTGCTTTTTTTGGTACACAAACTAAACAATGTATACATATATATCCAAATTTTTAGGCATTATAATCCTTTGGGGTAGATACGACCTCGCTTCTCTCATCACTCATGTTGTCATCGAGTGTTGGACTCTATAGTTGCACGTCGTCTGCGAAAGACAGATTTGTATATTGTGTAGGGACACAATACGAGAGAACAAGAACCTTAACCTCATCTCACACATCTTGAAAAAAAACAGAAATACGGAAAAAATTGTTTCAGAGTCTTTTTTCCAGCATTTCTCTAGCAAATGCTCTTAGAGTAACAAGTTTGCCTGAAAACCTTCTTATATGCCAGCACTTATGGGCAAACAACCACCACACAACTTCAATAACTGCTTTACTTACACCTTTGCCGTTAACATTTCCATCCCATCTGTACACTTTCACGTCACAAAGTGTATCTATTTTTGGTATAATTGTGTCGTGAATTGTTGCTTTAATGTTATTTCATATTCAGTTTTATGTTATTTTTTATATTTTCTCATGCTGTTATACTGTTTTTATATGTTTGAATTACAATTTCAAATGTAACGACTGTCAGTCACCCCAACAAGTGCGCGGGGGTTGTCACCTGTCACGGTCTCAACATGCAGTGAACTGTAAATGTCATCTCTACCCACACAGTTAATGCCTTATATGTATATGTAAGCAGACAATATTATTAACATTAATAAATATTTAAACTTAAGTGGCTTAAAAGAGAATATAAAAAAATCGAAATTCTTTAAATACAAGGAATTGTTTATAAGGACATTAGAGCACAAAGGTAAAACTTTAAAACAGCATGGCTAGTTCTATGTATACATTTACCTTCCTACTTTGTAGTTTAAATTATTTTCATTATATCAACTGCTACGTAAAACACTACAAACTAATTTTTTTAAATATAACTCTGAATAAAATATGTTGTGTATCGAATGCTTAGACTTGTGTAGGTAAAAAATATATTTTATATGCGGAAACATAATTGGATTATGATCGATTGAATTGTTCGTTGAAATTAGTTACAGTTATAGCGTCATTTTAGTTGAAATTCTGTTCACACTTTTTCATGTAACGCTATGTTCACGCAATTGTACTAAGGTAACCTGTAAGTTAAACAACAAAATTTTTGGAAGTGCGCCTTGAGTTGACTTGTTTTGAAAACATTAACAAAATTAACGTATACGTGGTCAGACATTTCCTACAACACGAAATATGAAAATTATTTCTTCGTCGTCTGCTTCTCAGTTGATTTCTGACAAAAGCTCTGTGTGTAAATAACTATGCCATGAAAAAAGGTTTTTCAAAGATAAAGATCTGTCGTTCGGAGTCGACTGTAGGTCCCGCCACTCATATGCAAAATTAACACACGCAACATAAGTGTGGTGAAAAGCTAAGTTGTACTTCTGACTGAAGGGTTGTAATGACCAATTATGTATGTATATATGCACTTATTTATGTATGCAATGATTTTGATATTTTATTTAGCAAGTTTTGTAATAGCATCACATTAAAACTTAACTCAAAGTTAGTGAAATTTAGAAAGAGTTGGATTACTTCCTATACGCATGGTTCTCTCATTTTGGAATAAATAATGTTGTGGATTTTGGAACATTTATTTACCTAAAAATATAAAAATTATATCTCAAAAGCACAATTATTTACAAGTACTTTCGCAACTGAATTAGTTATTGAAATTCTTCTGAACTTTTTTGTGTGTTTTAAAATGATTTTGCTTTATTAAATTTATTATGAAAATTACGAAATTTAATTCGGATTCTTCTCATAGGCTGAAAAACTCGCGTGCTACCATAGAAAACAAAGATTCAGGTGTAAAATATTGAAATCATGTTTCATCCATTCGACATTCGACGCATTAATTCATAAACACGTTGTAGTTTTTGGTTTATTGTGAGCTTTCACGGCACCCACTTTAACGAGAATTCAAATACTTATTTAAAATAAGTCCACTGCGTTCCTTTTTAAGCGCCTCCTATCTTAAAGTTTTAATAAAACTAATTTTTTGTGAAGTTCTTTATTCATTTCAAAGGTTTATTGACAATATTATGTGCTAAATGTCCGAGTTTTGTTGGCTTCTAGGACCTCTGTGATTTATGGTTAATTCGCATGCACCTGCGACTTAGGAAAACCCCAAAAGAAAAAGTCTAATAGGTTAAAACCGCACAATCTCAGTGGCCAGTTCACATCAATTGTGCCTGAGATTACCATATCCTCAAATCGACAGTGTTGAATGTTCAATGTAGCATGAGCTATGTGGACCGTAGCGACGTCCTGTCAAAACCACATGGCGTTGGTGTCCAGATAAACTAATTTAGATCGAAAGAAGTTTGTAATTATCGACCTAAAGTATTCGCCGTTCAAATTGGTTCCGGGATGGTACTCCTGGAGGGCGAATTGTATTGGCAAACAAGTAGACAGCGTAGAGTACATATCTAAGATTTAGAAATTCCTATCCAAAACCTACATCCAGGCTGATGCACTAATGAAAGTTTCGGGCAAACGCGGAAATCCCTAGGTTTATTGATAACCACATGCGTTGATCGAATCGTCATCGGTTCGGCAAAAGGGGAGCAACAGAAGCGCTTAACAGCTTCATCCACTTTAAGGCGGCCGAGCGGGATGGAATATTTAGGGCATGAAGTGGATTTCGTATCAGCTTATCTTATTGGCATTTACAATGCCTGCCTAGCACAAATATATACATCTACAAATTTACAGACGGACAAGACAACTATGCGACCTATTAGCCCAACCTCCTTCTTGCTCAAAACCATGGAGAGCATTTTCGATACGATGTGAAAGAGTTAAATATCAAATAAAAGGTTAAATATTAGCCAAAATGCCTACATTCAAAGGAAGATCAATGGGGATCGCTCTACAGTCAGCCACTGTTTAATATTTGATGTGTTGCTGGTTCGTTTTTTAATTGTTCCTTTAATTTTGTTTGAAATAAAATGTTTTTGGTTTTGTTGTTTTTGTAATTTTAATTTGTCTAATTTATTAAATTCAATATGTAGTTCTTATGTTATTTTATTTACAAAATTGTTTTGTTTTAATTTGATTGTGTTTAATTTCAATTTACGTTTCTATTATATTGTTTTTGTTCACAGTTTTTACTTTGTTTTTGTTCTTGTTTTTTGTTTAATAAAAAAGGGTCACAATATTTGTTTTTAATTTTTTGGATGTTCACTGTTTAATTGTCGAAACTAGAGTGAGTCTATGCAAAAAATACTTTAATGTTAAGTAGTAATGACAAGAATGTTGAAAAGAATGCAAGAGACAACAAAGCATAAAAAATAACCGCTACCTAATATTCGACAGGGTGTTCTCTCACATAATGTTAACGTTGAACAGCCACTACATAGAGAAAGATCCCTAAATGACAAAATATATACTCTTGCAGTATATATTGACATTGTAATGTTTAAACCGATAAAATAATCCTATCCTTAGGCGAGTATCAGGTGGACCAAGTACTGATCGGTTGAATAGACTATACGCTAAGGATAGATGGATAAATTCCCGTACATAAGATATAACAATAAGTGATTGTGTAAAAACGGGAGGGGACCTTAGGGAGGCAAACTTTCAACTCTCATGCGGATCACAACTATTCACAGTCTCTTGAGTATATTAATGCAAATGACGTGCTGATACTTATGCAGGAGAGCAAAACGCGCTCTGAAGTCTGAATGTGAACTAGGATATGACCGAAATATGTGTATTTGAAGACGAAGATCGCTCATTTTGTTAGTCCTCTCTTTTTAAACAAAGAGATTGGGATAACCAATCTGGTGAAATACTAAGGTGTTATCCTGGATAGAAAACTGAAATGGAGACATCATCTGGAAGGTAGGGCGGCAAAGACCCAATGGTGCTGAACCATATGTAGGAGTTCTAAATAAGGCAGTAATACCTTACCAGTTATCAGGGTCTGAGCGTCTGTTTGTATTAATTATCACTTTGGCTGCATAACAATTCCTTTGAATTTCATGTTTAAATTCAAATTTTTAAGTTAAAAAACTTCTGACATTCGTCATATATACCGTAAATATAAAAAAAAAACAAATGAAAAAAGGACAATACCAGCAACTTTCTGTGGCAGAATACAGTAGCTGAGGAAGATAATGCTTTTTATGTTGTTTTTCTATTCTTCATTTTAATGCGAGCGTTTAAATCTAGCAGCCAACAGCCCGGAATTGCTGTTTCTGCCCCACTTTCGAGTGAAACTAAAGCTAATTGTTCGTATGTCTATCTCACCGTCTGTAAATGAAATAAGCTTTAATTTTTTTTCTTCAGCTTTAGTTTGCTAGTGCCCTTTGGAAAGCGGGACATCTTCCCCTATATACTTTAGGTTTCATTGGAAATGCTGTCATTATTTTACTCAAATGAAATCATTAAAATAATACAACATCTATCCCTTCTTTTTCTTCTAATTATATTTCCAAGCTCACTCTTTTTAATGCCAATGGAGAGATTTTTTTTAATCTTCTGCATTTATTTGTTTATTTTTTTTTTTTCTTAAACACTGTGCCCCCACACCAACCTTCGCTTTCCTTTTTATCCTGTAATGAAATTCCAACGTTGATTAGGCGTTACGAATTCATACTCAACGACATGGTTCATAATAAGTTTGGCGTTTGAGTGTCTGTTAGTTCAGACTTATACAACAACCTTATAAAAGGTTGAGAAGCTTCTTTAATAAAGGGTTGAGTTTCCTCTATTTTATTGTTATTCTTCTTCTTTTATATACTTGTGCTATTTCTTTGCTGGAATAATTCGTTGGTAATTTGTTACTGGTTTATTATTCCTCTGTTTTTGTAAAACAAACAAATTTCAGACCAACCTCTATCTGTATGGAAAGTTTGTTTGTATTTTTCATATAAATAGACGTTCGTCTGATATCATTAGTCTTACAAAAACAGGCCCTATACTGTTCTAAAATGTTCTGTGTGTTGTTTGTTTTTACTTAATGAGCACTCACACAAACACTTCTCTACTCATGCAAAAATATTTTCCCAGCCAGCATTTACATACAAAAATAAGCGTTTTGTAAGCGTTCAAATGTAAGCAAAACACTGATAAAACGCTGCTGTGACCTTTACTAAAGACATCAAAGCAAGGGGTTTATAATCGAAAAGCACCCAACTTTATAAGCGTTAAAAAGACATGTTTTTTAAGTAACGTAATTAGACGTTTTCTAAATGCTTAAAAAACACGTTTTGAAAATACTTAAAAAACACGTTTTTTTTAATGAAATTAGTTAGCGTTTTAAACATTTACTTTGTTTTGGATATGTTTCTTTATTGATACATTTAAAAAATCGTTTTTAATAATAAATTTTTTCTTAATAGAAAAATATTAAATTAAAATATAAAAATAGGAACTTCATTGTTGTTTCATTTAAAAAATCATTAATACTTAGTATTTTAGTTAATTTTTTTTTTGTTTTAGTGGAAATATGACTTAGATACAAACACAAAGTCCTCTTCCTTGCCTCCATTTTCAGCGAAAGTTTCTGTAATAGAATTTAAATATGAGCATAAAAATGTAACTAGAAACCTATTAAACGTATTTCACTTACGACAAATGGCAGTGGCGACAGTGAAGGCCCGAATGCACTTCTTATATGCAGTTCCTCGCCAGGAAAAGCTCTCAGCAACGTTGTCAGTCATGATTTCCTGCTACGCTTTCGTAACAAATTTTCTTGAATTGGAATTTGATAATCTTTTTAGATCTGCCTTCTAAAAATAGAAATAAAATTTAAATTCTTACCAGAAAGGAAAATTTATCTATATCTTAGTATTGTTTTCTCAAAATTGACGAGTTTTCACTTTCATCAGAAATATAATTCTCGTGTTCAGAAATATAATCCTCGTTTGGCAACAAAGAATCTAAATTATTTTGTGCTTCAGGCACAACCTCCTTTCCACAAATTCATTCTGGGTACTTACAGGAACTTGCAGCCGCAACGTTCCATAGATGTAAAAAATGTCGGTGCTGCTGCGCAAAACACTTTTCTTCTTTTTTGCTGCAGACATTAAATAAGTAGATAATTACCTTTTTAATAGCACAAGATAATTAAAAGAATCAAACGCACTTAATTTAACAATTTTAAAAGCAATTTAACACAATTTATTAACACAACTTATTAGCACAATTTTTGACGGCGAGAATGACACTTTTTGCTTAAATTTATGAAACACTTGCATTTGCAAGCAAATTGCCAACGACATTCGCAAAACACTTGCTTTTGCAAGCAAATTGTCAACGACATTCGCAAAACACTTGCATTTGCAAGCAAATTATCAACGACGTTCGCAAAACTCTTTTTTATGCAAGCTTGCTGCAACATTAATTTACAAAACGCTTGCCAATATGTTTGGTGGGTTATTCAAACATAACGAATTCATGTGTGCTACTAAGTAGTTTTGTTTATTTTATTATTTGTTTTGTTGTATCCCTGTTATGCCTGTGTAAGTGTTTAAGAAAAACGTTGAACTGGAAATTAACGTATGCATGTATGTAAGTGTATTGAAGTACAACAGTCATTATTGTTGTGTAAACTACAAAAAAAGATCTAGTAATAAAACAACGACAAATTATTACAACAGTATTATTGTTGTAGCAGCATTCGTAGCATCAATAACACAGATCCCATTTCATTGATGACATTGTTGCCATTTCAGTTACTTCCTCTCATTCTTATTTTATCCATATATGTATATTCGTATATTTTTTATTAGGGTAGTGTTTTAGACTATTAGCGTGAATGAAGAGGGTGCGATCCCCACCAGAAATTTTACACCGAGCATAAGTCCTATGTTACTCAGATCGTAATAATTATAATGTTATTTGTAAATGTATTATAATTAATAACACATAAATAAAAATATTTAACACGGGTTTTGTCTATATTTCTGTGTGACAACGTTTATTTGTCAACATTAGAATTGTTTTTATAATGTTTTTTGTTAGTTTTGCAACATTGTCAATATTGTTCTAATTGCAACGATGTTGACGATGATAAACTTTAGCAAACAAATCATTGCAAATATTACATGTGTTGTCGATGTAGAAATAGTTGCATTACCTGCATTTAGTTTATAGTCTATGTTTAGTATTGTTAATTATCGACAATTTTTTTTCTGATATTGATATTTTCAAGAGATTGTGTTTTATTAATACATTGAATTTTACGTAATAATAAAAAAAATATTAAAATTTATGTAATCAATCGAATACTTCAAAATGAAATTGTATTACTTAATAAAGAAATACAGCTTTCACAAGAGTTTAGACAATTACATGCTAATAAGGAGCATAAAATCAAGTGCATATCAACCCATGCTATTAAACTTAAAAACGATTTTATTCACATTAACCTAGTCAATAAGTATGCTTTTTGGCATATTTTTCGTCTAGTTCGTTATTTATTGACTAACATGCTAGACGCATGGCAAATCTACAATAGGATACAGATTGTTAAAATCAGAAAGGATATCATAGCACATTCCTTTGCCTTACTCGTTGATGCGACTAAATCACATATATAAAAAACCGCATATGCATACACAAAAACCATTTCATGTAGGTTTAATAATGGACTATGTATTTTTTCCCAAATTGCAAAAATTCCAACAAAAATTATAAAATTATTTGTTATAAGACTTACTTATTTAATTGGCCATTAACAACCCGATTAACGGATTTCGGCCTGCCGAAAGATATCATTTCAGGCGCCTCTGCTAATTGCGCGCCTACGCCAATTGCTCACACCAATCGATGACAGGGCTTCCTCGATTTGGTCTTTCCTACGGATACAAGGTCGTCATCTTCGCCGACTTCCGCAGATCCCCGCATTAAATACCCCTCTCGCCGGAGTATCCTCCTCCATTCGAATGACATGGCCGAGTCAGCGCAGCCGATGGAATTTAATACGCAGCACACCGTCTATGTCGTTGATGAGCTCATACAACTCACTGTTGGATCGGATGCGGAAATCATCGCCAACTCTCACTGGACTGAAGATCTTACGTAGTACTTTTCCCTCGAATACTCTCAAGGCTGCTGCATCAGTGCTTAATAGGGTCCATGCCTCTGCGCCATACAGAAGCACGGGAAGAATAAGCGTTTTGTAGAGTATTAGTTTTGTCGTACGAGAGAAGTCTCTGCTACTCAACTGGCTATTGAGTCCATAGTAGCAATTGCAGGCAAGAGCGATCCTGCTCTTGATCCCTAGACTGACATCATTTTTGGAGGTAATGGCGGAGAGAAGATAAATAAATTCCTTGACTATATCAAAAGTATAGTTATTGGACGTAATCTGAGAATCAATTAGCTGCACGTCTCTACTCGTCGATTACATATACTTTGGTTTGCCCTCATTTACTGCTAGACCCATCTTAGTAGACTCCCAGCAGTAACATCTTGCTTGGTAAGGCCTATGATGTCATGGTCGTCATCTTACGCAGGCAACTGGACGCTTTTTTGAAAAATAGTGCCATTGCGATGCACTCCCGCCTTTCGCAGAACACCCTCCATGACGAAGTTGAAGAGGTCGCATTTTTTATAATACGTAATCCAATTAATTTATTTATAAAAGGAGCTCCGCATCTCGAGAAATTATTCCTTTTACAAATTTATAATTATAATAAATGTTTTTGTTATCGGGCTTATCAAAGGAATTTGCATACAAACTATGGTTAGTAAACCTTTTATAATACAATTTTGCCTTTTATGAATACATGGATTGTTTTTTTATTTTTTAATTTTAGAATTCTTCGTTTCTCTCCAGTAACAGAAGTAGAAGCTGTAGTTTAATTATTATTTCGCGTTATATTGGCATCACTAATAAAAATAAGTTGGGTAGAAGAAGCTAGGTTGTTGTTATGGCGTTTTCTGTTCTGTCGTCAATATAATCGCCTTCATGTAAACGCGTGTGTTTCAAACTTGACAGCTTTCTGTCATCGGTCATCTGTCGTATATGTGTTTATACCTAAAATTACCCTTTCCACTATTTGAAAGAATATCATTATTTTTCAGGCTACGCTCTTAAACCTTAAAGAGTCTTGGTGTTTTAACCGATATCGACAGCTAGAGCTATACTGGGACTATGTGTTTCGATACTGGTGACCAACTTATTGGGCTTAAAAGGTGCCACTGCTTGTAAAATTATTCTCCCGGTTACAATGGAGTAAGATCATTTATGTGGATCCGAGATATTTCGAGGCTCTTAGGTACAACGTATTTCCCTTCCCATCCACATCAGGTGGTTATATGTGACCTTGAGACCAATGAATTCGTCCCAGTTTATGGATTTATGAAGGGTATCTAACTATTTAGTGAAAGTAACTAGCAGTTTTCAGACAATGAGCACTGAAATGAAAACATACAATCGAGAATCGGACGTAATATCAATGCCTTGCTTGTTAATTTTATTCAAGAATGGTTGTGTATTAACCATATAGCAAATGTTAAAGTTACTGTCGGATTTTTTCGTTGCATAAGAACAATCGATAAGACTTGTTTGAAATTTCTATGCGGAACAGTATCATTAGATTTTCAAAAACTTATTGCCCAAAAATGGCATTTTTACCATCATATTACATTTGTGTGCCATCGAGCTTAAATGCCTTTTCCTTTCCTTATAAAAAAAGCTTTGCTTTTAATTTTAAAATCATGAATCAGAATGCGTTGTATTATAAAAGGAGCAACTAGCTCAGTAGAAATTTAATTCTTTTAACAAAATTTTTATGTGTATTTCTATTTAAACACAATGAATGAGAGTGTTTCTATTTTAGTTTTTCCATTTTTATACAAATTCACTTTTATTTAACATAAACGATGCTAAAGTGAATACCGAGTATTAACATTTCTGAACAATGGTTTCCATCAATACGGCCTCAATATCTGATGAATTAATGAGAAAAATTTAATTTTATTGAAATTCATTCAAAAATTGATTGAAGTCGCCGTGATCTTGTACATAGCTCTGCATGTTATGTGGACAACGTTCGAAAATGCAAACATTGGCAACACTGCAGCTATCATCTGTTCGTAAATGCATCACTGAAGTATATTAGGCGCAAATAAAAACAAAAAACTGTTCATAAAAATGGCTGACGAAATGAATAAGTGAGTATAAATTATGTTTTTATTGATTTCTTTTTATTTAATATTTTTTAGACTCGAAGGTGACAAAAATATTTGCAAACTATTAATTACGACTCGATTGGATATGGAGGATTAATTCATTGCTGGAAGGAAGAAAACTCTGTTCTTTGGAGTCAAGTACTAACAAAAATGAAAGCAATTTATCGTAATTTTAGTCAATCCAAAGAGCAGATCAGCAAAAAATTTCCACATTAAGAACCACTTATAAAAGAATAAGGGCCAGAAATAAAGAGTCTGGAAGAAGTTCACCACTTGGACATTTTTTGAAGAATTTGATGAAGTGTATGACATTCGATTGATCCTCTAGAATTCAATTTAATTAGTTCATTGGATGAAACCGTAGATGGGAATACATAGTTCTGAGCCTTGTAACGCCCCAAAAGAAGATTCCCCTATTCCAAAAAAGACTTTATAGCAAAGCAGAATAAACATTATAGAGTTTATTTTAAAATGAACACACAACAGTAAAACAATAAGGAAGATTAAACGTCAAAGGCTTGTATGATAGTTACATTAAAGTTTAAAATTGAAACAACTATATTGCCTGGTCTTCTCAACCATATATTTTGTTCCGACCAATGGAACCAATACTGACTGACTGACTCAAAGTTAAATCCTGTACAACCTAGGAACTAGTATGTAGCGATATTTGTGAATACTCCAACGCCAATAACATCTGGAATTTTCAGTCTACCGGAAGTCTAATAAATAGGTTTAGGTTAGGTTTGGTTAGAGGACGTGCACTTGTCAATTAAGACAAGTACAGTACCTGGAGGTCGAATTGACCCATTGTACAACGTCCTAATTTTTCACACCACTTATGTTGTGTGTGTTAATTTTATACATGAGTGGTGGGACCTACAGTTTAAAGTCGACTCTGAACGACATATTTTTGAGAAACTTTTTTCATGGCAATTTTATTTACTCTCAGAGTTTTTGCCATAAATCTGCTGAGAGGAAGTTGTCGAAGAAATACTTTTTGTATTTTGTATTGATGTCTGGCCTGGGGCTCGAACCCTGGCCTTACCTCTAATAAGCCAACACACTACCTACTAGACTACGGTGACTTTATGAGTTTTGATAACTCGAGGACAATTGCTCTTAAGAATTTCAGGCCTGGTACAATTAAAACGTGTATTTTATTGTGAGCATTTTTGCATTTTACGTTTTTATTAAAAAAAATTAAATACTTCAATTGTTTAAAAATTTTCTTCAAAAAAAATCTGTTTATCGACATGTGTACCATATTTGACAATAGCACACATATTCATCTGGTTCATCTTCTAATGGGGGTTTTTACAAATATTTTCAACCAATAATATTATACTTGCTTTCATCAGTGAAGAAGACAACCTAACAAAAAAAAAATTCCCAAGGCGGCATTAATAAGTCGGCTGCATTGGCATTTTTTATTTCCTTTATTTACAAATGAATTCTGCATGCGAAGATGCCATTAAAATTACTCCTTCGAAGAATTCGTCGTATTAGTTCGACATTATAGGTTGTGTTAGAAGGTTTTGCAGCCGTAACTCATAATTTCGGGACCCTTGATTTTGGCTTGAGTTTGATTTGGTTGATGGTCCTTGATCCTCTACGTTCACTAAAAAACTTTTTTATGGAGAACAAGGACAATAATACAATAATTGACAATATTGAAATCTAAAACTAAATAACTGATTAAATGAATGACTGTTTAAGAGCATAGGGTATTAAAATAAATAAATTAAATCTAAGGAAGAAAGTGGTAAAGATCACTTATTTATCACAGATACCCACAGTGAATCATTTCTTTTTAGAAAATATAAAAAAAATTTTCTGTTAATCTAACTTTACTTTTTTAATTATTTAAGATTCAAACATAACGATCTAACCGATTAAAACATTTTAGTATTTTTTTTTTGTGCATTTTCACTGTGATTCACTGTTTATACAAGTTTAAAAAAGAAAAGTAAACATTTCTGCTGTTAAGTGATGAAGATGTCATACTTGAATTTATTACAATTTTATCCTTATCATCATTAAAGAGTATAATGGTACATAATTTAATAGTGCGCTTTACCTATTGCTTGAAAAAGTAAATAATCTACGAAGAAGGTGGCATTTGGACTTTATATATAATTTATGAGTTTCCATTTATTAATAACCATAATGTGTTTCATTTTATAAAATTCTTAAACTTTAAATGGTGTTCGCTTAATAAGGTTCGTGGTATAAATAAGTATAATAATGATAATCTACTAATGTAGCGACAATAAAATTTTGTTTTGAGAAATTTTATAACTTTAAGACTTAACAATTCTGTACTACAATGTAACTGAAATTGGAAAAGAAAAAATATTTCACTTATTGGGTGGCAAAACAAAATGCGAACGCCATTATTGTATCAAACACCTCAGATATTTCACTTTGGATTTTTAGACCGACCAACTGTTTGCACATTTCGAGATTCGATGGCTTTTGAAGAGTGTGGCTTTCAAAGGCAATTTTAGCTAAAGTTAACTATAAAGTCAACTCTAACTTTACTTCGTTACTACAACTTATATAATAATAATTTTTTTTATATTTTGTTTTGATGTCTGGCCTGGGGCTCGAACCCTGGCCTTACGACTAATAAGCCAACACACTACCTACTAGACTACGTCGACTTCAATTCAATTGCCATTACACCACTCTCAAAAATAATTTATTTATCTTGTTTATTTATTAATTACAATACAAATACAAATCCTATTTAAACATACACTATACTACCAGAACAGGCTCGAACGTACATATGTATGTAAATATAACTTGACTTATTTCCCGCTATATTGAAGAAGGTATGCAAATGCAACATAAACTCGTTTCTTTTGTATTCTGCGTGAATTTCGCTTTAATATTTAATTCCGTTTCGCTTATATAACACAGAGTATAGAATGAAGCATATAAGAGCGAAGGTATAGAAATAAAGCTCTGTAATGTATGCTATATGTACATAGATAACGTTGAATAAACCTTAAGCGCTGGAATTTTTTTAGACAAAAATCTTCCACAACCATAGCAATACTAAGAGCGGAGCAGTGACAAACAACTCAAAGTAGAAAATATAATGGATAATGTATACTGATGTTTCTTTTTCTTGTCATCTTTTCAATTTTTATTTTACTTTTAATGCTTTAAGACTGCTTTGATTTATAGCAGCAAGAAAATCTATTGCTTGCACTTCAGATTTTGTTTCGCTTGTTTGCTTTTGTTTTTTAAAAGCCTTATTGTGAATGAATACGGCAAAGACGAATAATGAAAATCAAGATGCTGTCACAAACAACAAACAAATGAAGAAATGTTCTAAATATATATGACATACAATTTTTAGTGAAATCCACAAAAACGTTTTCCTCAAAATAAATTCAATTGAAGTCAAGGTAAATGCAAAAAGAAACAAAAAATCTATTTTTATTTTGATAGGGTTTGAAAATCTTCTCATTTCCCTTTCTTAAAAAATTTTGTCGCTTTTGATATTCCCTGCATTTAGGATTAATTTTCTTCTTCCTTTCGTATAAGATTGAAGCGTTAACATTTTGTATCTACAAATTATTAAATAAAAAAAAAATATATAAAAATTAAGGCCTTTATAAATCTTCAAAATTAAAGTGTTAGGTTTCCATAATTTTTAAAATAAAAACATTTTAATTCAACGACATGAAAGGACATAAGTAAGTAAAATTTTTTATACAATTGCTAAACCGTAAATCTGCTGTCAGCTCGCGGGTATTGAAAAGTTCAGTTCAGGTATGGTGTGTAACTGCAATTAAAATAAGCCTTCTCGTGCACGAGTCCTGAATGTAATGGAAATTAATTGGCACCATCCAGTTACCAACCTTATAATTAGCAACCCGGAAAACAGCCGTACGTACGATCAACCGATCAACGATCAAGGAGACGGCTACAAAAACTGAAAAACGTTTTCAGAACTAACAAGGTTAGGATAAATATTGAAGAAATGTCTTTGATTTATGCGAGGCAAGGAGATTTGTTAGCGGCATTGAAGCAGGTTCTGATAGATTTACTGTTTTGGAGTCGGGTAGAGTTAAGTGGAATCCTAAAATCCTACAGTATTGGTTTCTAGCTTTCTGAACGATTACACACATCACAAGCATTTAGATTTAAATCAATGACAACTTGCAATATTGAGTGTCCAAAAGCTTTTAGTAACAACAATGGAAAGGAAGGATTACGCAAGTTTTGTTTTTTAATTACTAAGAAAGCAAAACCTGTTCTAATGTCAGCTGCCGGTTCGCTTTGTAGCCCATTCAGATGGTGTTTCGATTAATACATAATTTAAATTAATTATATTTTGCTTACAGCAACCACTAATAACGTTTTCTTCTGGTTTTAGGAGCCACACACACAGCATTATCTTCTTGCCAAATCGATCTGGTTTTCCAACCCAAATTGATGGTTGTCTCGGATTAATCCATGATTTTTTTCGTTTAGAATTCTGAAAATAAGTACATTTTTTATAGCCAGTAACAATTCTGTGCAACATTTCTATGCTGTCTTTGGAACAACATTTCAGTTTTCCAGAGACATAAACAAACTGACTTTACGTTCCGTAAATCTTATCGCATAAATTAGCCTAATGCCTTACTCTTCCATGGATACATTACTTTCTCCCGATTTACAACCGAACACATATTGGATACATCCTCTATACGTGGATCAGGATACATGTTGGATAAAACAGTGGAGTATTTTGAAAACGTTCCAAACAAAATGGCTCTGAATATTTTATCTCTCTTCATATAAGAAACTTCGAAATTCATAGCGACTTTGTTCGACATTAACACTGAGGCAGAGGAAATTTACAGCAAGACAGTATGTGAAATCTTAGTCATCATAAAAATTAAGAAATGTCGAGCTTACTAAGGACCATAAATTTAATAAGACGCCTTTAAAGATATACACCTTAAAGCCTCAATAGACTTATTGGCCAGAACAATATTTCAGAAGAAATGTGCAAAAATTTTAAAATGAAACTGTAGGTTAGTCTATCCTGACTGGTTGTATTAGTATTTAATGAAAAATTGTATTCTCTTTCTGTTTACCTAGTATTTTTTAGTAAAATGATAAGAAAAGTTTATATAGAAGCAATGCTTTAGTAGCATTATAGTAAACATACATTAATATGTATACATTTTGAGGAGAAACATGTAAATTTGTGTCAACAATTTTTTGTTTCTTTATAAGAAATATTTTTCAGTAAAATAATAAAGTAGGTTAAAAATAGAAAGTGTATGAAACAATACCACATACTGAAAGACAAAAAAGGTTCTGAATTGCGAAGAAAACAAAGTTAAAAATGACATATAAGTGCTGTGTTATTTCTTCACATTTTCAAGTTCTTGTTTGAACACAAAAAAAACCATACACCACAGCAACAGTAGAAATGAAAATTTTGCTACTAAATCATCAGTTCTGTATGCACGATTCAAACTCTATTACACTTACACACCAAGAACCACAAACGTGTAAAGTATGTAAGCAAGTGTATGCACTTATATTCAGATAAAACATACAAATATTCTCATAACATGTTATGTACACAGCAACTGTCCAAAGTAAGCCGTTACCTTTTCTCTGTATTTTACTACTACCCACACAATTTTCCCACAAAACGTTGTACAAATACAACGAAATAGCATTCATAAAAAGTTTCTTTTCTCCCTTATGCATGTAAAATTCTTTGTTTGGTTACAGTTTGTTTATTCTTCTTTCCCCAGAATGCTGGAAATAGGTGAAGAACATTGAGTGGAAAGCATAAACTAACATTTTAAACACTTACTATATAATACGTACACATTTACTAACATCTATCCTGCAACTCAAAAATGTTTCCATTTCTAAATCGAACTGATTTGTAAAATTTTTATTTTCAACAATTTTGTAGAAAACGTCTGCCTTCCAAAATGTATCAATAAAAAGTTTGTTTCCAGTCCTACTACTGTATATAAACTATGTAGATATGCAAAGTTACCAAAAAATGGATCAACTATTAATCTGATGACTGATTGCTTCTTAACTGCGTTAAAAATACACATTGACGACGATTTGAAATAGAATACATTGTATATTAGGCTGTTCCGTCCTTGAATGACAAAAGTAGGTTTTTGAGCTACACTTTCGTAAGAGGTATCAAAATTTGCGTAATTTTACACAGATTACGGTAAAAGTTATAAAAATCGAATTACATGCTATCTTGAGGGCTCTACTTTTGAAAACGTTTTTAACAAACGCTTAAAATAAAAAAATAAAAATACGAGATACAAATTTATTTTATTAATATATTTTATACTTGCAATTAATGTACAAGAAAATAAAACTTATAATAAATGACCAAAACTTAAAATTTAAACATATTTCTTTGACCAAAATTTGGAATTTCTGCACGTGATTTCAACCTGGTTCTAATAAGGCCATCTCTAGAAGCAGCGTTAGTTACACATTGAGAGGCTTCTGTTACCAGTTTAACACATCTTTCGACAGCTTGTGTGTGACAAGGAAAGTCATCAATTTCCATGCTGTTGTCTTTTGCCATGATTTGAAGGTCCTTATTGGAAATATGCCGAGGAACCGGCGGTTCTGTAACCCTACACTCGTGCCATATAATAATTTCGGCGTAATCTCCAGCAGGGAAGTTAGTTTTCGGTAGTTTAAATATTCTGTATTTAGTGCTACTTTCAGCTTCTCTAGCTTTGATTATTCTTTGCAATGCCAGATCCCGAATATTTTCTCTATCATCAAACAGCATAGATTCGTAAGTTAAGTAAAGACAAATAAATTCTTTATAAACGATGTACGTTATAAAAGAACTCCACTGTGTCTAACAAATTCATAGTCGCCAGTAAAGTGTTGTTGTTATACACAGTCGTGGCACATTTAGCTTAGGTTTCGAAATTAAGGATAGCGAAATATAATCATGAAAATAACTACTTTTCAAAACTTTGAAGATTGGTGAAGATATAGTTTCATTTTATTTTTAAAATCATTTTGGTAATCTACGATCAATTACGAAAATTTTAGGAGGTCTTGCGTTAGGGAAATCTAAAAAAAAAATTTCGGAACGCCCTATTGTATATATTTGTTATAGCGGCTTTATGAAACACGATACTTTGTTCAAACACAAAGCAACTAACATTTTGGAAGGCAGCCAAAACGTATTTTTTAATTAGTTAACATTTTTTAACTCTTTTCTTCAATCTTCATGTTCAATATCCATATATACATTCAAATTTAATAATTCAATAAATCATATTGAATTTATGTAACAATTATAAACTATGAAACTAATTATTCAAGTTTAATAAAAATTGTTTATGTTAGGATCAGTGATGACTAAAGTAGAGCTCATTGACATGTTTAATTGAATGATTCCCCGGTTGTGTAAAGTTGTACTGTGCTATATAGTTCAGTTTAAAGACTTTATAAAAATGTAGAAGTGTTGTTTGTAAACAAAAAATGACTGCATAAAACATACATAACATACATATATAATTAGTTATTATAACCCTTAAGTCTTATTACAATATAGCTGCACATATCACTTATGCTGTGCGTGTTAATTTTGAACGTCACTGGCGGGACCTACTGCCAGTAGTCTAGTAGGTGGTGTGCTGGCTTATTAGAGTGAGGCCACGGTTAATTCGAAATATTAAAAAATATTTCTTCGGCGAAAATTATTTCTTCTTCGACATATCTGGCAAAATCTCTGAGAGTAAATAAGATTGTCATGAAAAGTTTCTCAACAATCTGTAGTTCTGAATTTATTTTAAATTGTTTTTCCCGCCGCACTATGTGGCATTTTTTCTGAAAACCTGGCCGAAATAAATAGAAGTGTTTTATGAGTTAATGGCTGGAATTTTTTGAAAGTGTTAGTGATAATTAGACCCAAGGATGAACCCAACTGATTTTGGTTCAAATCGGTCCGTTATTTCGCCAAGTTCCAATACAAATTCCCCTCGAAATTGCACTCATTCACACATAATTACGGTAATTATGCAAAAATTATAATAAAATTTAGCATGGATCAGTTCTGTGTACTAAGAAATCATGGTGTAAAGGTTGGTGAAAATCGGATCACATTTGACCCTGGTCCCCATATGAAGTCCCCTTTAAAAATTCACATTTGCGCTTATAAATGGATTAAAAACATCGGCATCGTGATGAAATTCGGTATGAACATGTATTTTGTAAATCTAAATTATATTACCAAATTTTGTTATGGTCGGTCCACAATTGCCCCTTGGTCTAAAATAGGGCCCATTTAGCAATTATAATTGGCTTAAAATTTTTTTAACTCAATGAAATTCGACATGAACATGTTTAATATGAATGTGAATCATTTATGATCACATTTTATTATGATCGGATCATAAGTGCCCCTAGGTACCACATACGGTCCATTAAGAAAATCTAACATACATCTCATATTGTTATAATAGTCGATATACATACATATTTAATTAAGTTTTTAAACTTCTATGATAATTAATATTTATTCATAATATTTATTTTACATTATTTAATACTTAACTTAAAAATACTTAAAAAGTGAAACTAACTACAATCGTTAAAATTGTTATCATTTCATCATCAATGTCAGGAAGGAGTAACTTCATAGTATCTGATGAAAATGCTTTCCTATTCCTTCGCGATTTTTGTGTACTGCAGCTTATAAAAGGGTCACTGCTTAAAAGTAACCTATTCAGGACATCCGGATTGGTATCGCTTCTACTGAATTTCCTCGCATAATTCGTACGCCATATGGCTTTATTACACTGCGTCTAATTTTTTTAATTTAAAAAAAAGTAAAATTTTCAAAAAATCGCCAAAATTAATTGCGCAAATTTGCGCAAACATTTTTTTTGTTCCTGAATGTAGAGAGTTCATATTTTCTTCTGCTATATAACATTGAACTACTAAAAACTACTTTCACCTTTAAAATCCTTATATTTTTTTTGGGTAGGGTGAAAAAATGTGAAATTTGTATTATTTTTAATTTTGAACGAATAATTTTAACATTAATATATGAGATATATATGTATATATAAAACTGAAAGTAGCAGTTGCTCATACCATTCAAATAAAAAAATCAATATAAAACCTCTATTCGTTTAGCCAGAAAAAAATATCATACAAAACTATTAAAATTTCAAAAAAACACCAAAAACGCATTTAATTTCCTTCACTTTCCTGCCTTTGACATGGTTTCAGATCTACAAATCTCAACTTAAAGTCGTGAAAATTCACTATATAATGCAAAATTTTGTTGTCCATCGAACTGCGTACTCAGTTTCTTAAATTTCTTTAAATTCATTTTTGCCTTTTGGCCAGCTTTTCAGGGTAAATGCCACATAGTGCGCCATTCGTGTATAAAATTAAAACACTCAACATAAGTGGCGTTAGAAGCTCGATCGAAATCTTAACTGAAGTATTGTAAAGCTCAATAATTTGCGTACGTATTATTACGAAAATGGAAATGGTGTAACATCGTTTAACATTAAAATGATAAGTTACACAAACAAATACAACGAACTTGTTACAAGTAAAACAACAACATCGAGATAGAGTTCTCAAGAAGTCGAAACCCCGAACGTTCGACTTCCAGAACGTTCATTAGACTGTTTACGTGGGCACACAAAGAGCAAGACAAATCAAGCAACTAGTAGTAAGAATTCAGTCAGTCTTGTGTGAAGACGCGTTGCATGTGAAGACAACAGTCGTGGGTTGAAGATCTCCGTTGTAAAGATCTGCATTGTAAGCAAGCAAGAATAACGAACAATCAATTATTGTTTTATACGTCAAGATATATATTGTTACATAAATCGAAACGACCTAATATCGTTTAACAATAAAAACGTAACAATATAGTGGCACACAAAAATAGTCCGAACAATAAAAAATTTAATTGAACTTAAACACCAATTTATTTTCATTTTATTTGCAATTACCGAACTCATATTCTAAACATTTTTAAAAGGGTAAAAATGTAAGAGTATGTAACATACTGATCCTGGTTACATCCCTTAATTGTAGGCCATAATCTCAACTTGGTGGGGAATAAATCTTTAAGTGGGAAACTTCTCAAACCAAGAAACTAGATTTAAAACGACAGAGAATATAGAACGAATGAAACAATAACAGAGTGAATTTGCAGTCAAAGATGTGATTTCTATCAAATTGAAAAAAGTGTTATAGCGTTGTTTAAAGTAGTTACAATTAAGAATGTTTGAGGACAAAAATGAATATAAATATCTATATACTAGAAATTATTAGAAAAATAAAAAAAAAATTGCGGTTAAAAAGTCTTCACACAACGGCATATGTAGATTTTTTTCTGTGACTGTATGTATATAACCCTAAAAGAATTATCTGATGACACTGTTACGTACAGTACTGAAATTTTACCAAATAAGTTCGTGATTTTTGCATCTGAAAAGGACCACATTTTTAACAAAAATTCAGATTTTTCGGAACCTTCAGTCATTTTTGCAGATTCAAGTGGTATGTCAAAAATTAGATATTTATCTAAAAATATATTTACCCTTTAATTGATTAATTGTGAGATTCTAGAAAGAAAAACAAATCCTTTATTCACCATCAAACGAATCCCTGTACTGTTTAGTTGTATTTTGCTTAGTACTGGCAATAACTTAAATATCTTTAGTTTCCCGAATGGATATAAAGTTTAGAAGGTCGTAAGTAACAAAGCATGAAAACAGTTTACAGCACAGACAGTTAATGCCAAATCATGCTGTAAGAAGCAATACTACTGATCGAGTTGACAGTGAGTTATTATAATAACAAAATACGGTGCTCTGGTATTACAAACGTGTTCTTATGAGAAGTGGCTTCAAGAGGTTTAGCTTTTTTAAACATTGAGGTCTCAATATAACAAAAATTATTTGAAATGCCTTGAACTTATAAGTCAATTCGACTTTTTTCTTACCGATCACATAAAAAGCTATAGAAAGTTTGTAACAAGCCATATTTGTCTGCAAATATTTCTAATGAATTTCTTAATGCAATGCGGGAAAATTTTAACAGACAATTATCAATGAACTAAAAGTATCATAGTATCACTCTATTAGTGTGAATTCTACACCGGATCTGTCTCGTGCTGACAAACTAACCATTATCGTGAGATACCTTAAAGAAGATGAACATATTGAGTGATTTTTTCGCTTTTACAAATGGCTGAACATTATTCTCAAACTATATCAGAGACAATTTTAAAATTTTAAATTCATAATATTTCTATAGAAGATTGTCGCGACCAAAGTTATGTTAATGCATCTAATGTGCCTGAGAAATATAATGGTGTTCAAAAAAAAAGAGCAGCACATTCACTTAATTTAGTGAGAGTTCAACGTTCTAAAAGTATACAGTTTGGGTTTGTTAAAAATTGTTAAATTACTTTCGACTTCATCTAAAGTGTGGAAATATATGATCATGTTTGGCCGAAAATAAAGTTCTGATACAAGATGGTCTTCCCGGGCAATTGCTATTAATGCCCTGCAAAATTTCAGAAACTTTAACATCAATTGCAAATGACATAGATCAACCAGAAAAATAAAGAATGGCAAAAAATATATAAATATTATAGACAATTTTTCTTATGGATATATGGAACGGGTTTTTGGGCACTTTTTAAGATTTCTTGTACGTTACAACAATATTTTATTCATATCTGGTAGATTATGTGAGTAATGTTCGCGACAACCAATAGGAGAAAAAATGTAGAAAAAATATTTTTACGGCGACTGCCTCTCAGCAGATGTCTGAAAAAAACACTGAAAGTAAATAAAATTGCAATGAAAAATTTCTCAAGAATCTGTCGTTCGTTGTCGACTTGAAACTGCAGGTAATGCCACTTAGTTATAAAATTAACACACACAACTTAAGTAGTGTGAGAAGCGAGATCGTAATCCTGACTAAAGGGTTGTACCAATTATGCATGTGTGTGAGATACTAAAACATATATCCATATATATAATTTTTTTGATATTCCTTAACTAAATAAAACAGGATAGTATGTACTTATTTAACCGTAGACCGAGCCTTAAAAAAACTTCATAATTCCAGCTTATGTATCACTTTTGATACATATGTAGTACATACTTGTAGATTTTGTTTAAAAATTTTATTATTTGAATTCGTTTCAGTAAAACTATTTATTTACTATTATTACATTTTATTATCACTTTTATGTAATTTGCAACAAAATTTTTGAAATGATGTACATTGGCATGCTTTTTTACATAAAAATCAAGCACTTCATGTCAATTTGGTTTTATTTCTTTCTAAATGGCAATAATTTGACGTCTAGTACCCTGCTTTGTAGCGATTTATAAGTTTCCAATTGCTTAGATAGGACAGCTTATTGTCACACGCATCAGTAACACTCTCAGTTGAGGTCTGGGTGAAACCTGATGGTACAAACCATTCTTGTGGTTCGTTAGAAATATTTGTTGTCAACCTCATTTAAGGTAAAAAAAGTTTCCTGTTGCAATAGAACATCGATTATGTTAATAACAATTTTCTCTGTTTGATTCCTCTCTTGTTTCCCGCATACGGGTTTCCCCAAATAATGCTGTAAGTAGTTGCTACGCACTTAGCATGTACTTGAATCTAAAACTGCCAATTCGACTTCGGTGGACCACGAAATTTATAACGACCATCATATTTAACTAGTTACTAATCTACAGCGACAAAATTAAATATGAGTTGAAAAGTTAATAAAACAAAACAAAAGGAAAACATAAATCAATACCAAGCATTATTCCGTAAATCTCTTTATGAAGCTTGATTTATACAAATATACATATATACATACCTAATTGGTCATTACAACCCTTCAGTCAGAATTACGACCTAGTTTCTCACACCACTTATGTTGTGTGTGTAAATTTTATATATGAGCAGTGGGACCTGCAGCTTAAAGTCGACTCCGAACGACAGATTTTTGAGAAACTTTTCATGGCAATTTTATTTACTCTCAGAGTTTTTGCCAGAAATCTGCTGAGAGAAAGTCGCCGAAGAAATACTTTTAGTATTTTTGTTTTGATGTCTGGCCTGTGGCTCGAACCCTGGCTTTACGTCTAATAAGCCAACACACTACCTACTAGACTACGGTGACCTCAAATAGAAATACAATACAATATACAAATATCCTTAAATTAATTTCCCTAACAATTACTGTAAGTATTCCATCATTAAGTATCAAATTTCAATTAAAATCGCTCGAGGTAATTTTCATTTATCCACAATAAAACTAAAAAGTTTATGAATTATGTTGCTAAAAAACTTTAATTTGAGATGAAAATGTTCCAAAAAGGAACATAAAAATATAAGCATCATTTTTTAAATATATTTTCTTTAATTTTCTTACCTTTTAGGCGAACAAAAAATTTAATTTTTAAAATTCTTAAAAAATGATATATCGGCTGCTGTGAAAATATGATAGCTGATTCCAAACTATTTATACAGTATTATTTCTTACATAAAACTACAAGTGTGTGATAAAAGTTTTATGAAAATAGTTAAAATTTTCTAACATAAAATTAAGATATATATTTAAAAAAAAATCCTTTTCATTCGAATTTCAAAAAAGGCTTTAAGCATGATTATTAAAGTCTGAAAGACTTTCAGCTCATTTTACGAAAAGGCATAATAGGTGCAAATGTAGCATTATCAAAGCGAATGATTCTGTTATTCTGTTATACGTACGTAGTTGACCGAAATATTATCATCTGTTATAAAGCATGGGACGAAACACATTGTTCTAATGTTTATCTGTCACGTGAGATAAATATGAGAAGAGCAGTAAGAAAGACTCTACAACATTTCAGGAAACAGCTACTAGCAATCTGCGTGAAAATTGGTAATATTTTTTCATCCCAAACTACTAAAGGCAGTTTGTTCTGTTCCATGTAATACCATCTTTGGCGATAAACATCCTGTTGTCATGTTTGTTGCTGCCAATACTCCTTCAGTTTATAAGACGAGCTTCTATTTTCTTCTTCTTAAAAGTCTTTAGCAGCAGGAATATTACGTATATAATTAATATATAATCGGTCTTTATACCCTTTCGTTATAAATTGGAAATGTCTGACCTGAGGTTTGAACCTTGGTCTGACGTCTAATCAGGTAACACGCTACATACTAGACTATGACTACTTCAATCAATATCAAGAATAGAAAGTGCAACCTTTTCACTTTCGTCCCACACTTAAGTTTCAATTCTTTCTTTAAAACCATAAATATTGTATTATTTACGCTAAAACTTCACAAAATCTTTGATATCTTAAAAAAATTTCAAACACAACACCAAAGAATCCCTAAGAAAGTTGTGTGTATCAACAATGATACATAAGCCAGAATTATGTAGTTTTTGAATTTTGTAACCCCTGTTTGAAATTTTCTCTTTTTATTTGGTTTAAAATAATGGCGATAACAATACTAACGAATTCAAGAAATATCAGGCATCTAACTTTTTCTGAATTAAAGTTATATCGTCTCAAAAATTAAAATGTATCATTTTTGATACAAAGCTCGATCTACGGTTAACATTCTAAAAAATTATAACATCAAAGCGTTCTTCTTCGTTTTTTTTTTGGCCCGACATTTTTTGTGCATCGGGGCCCCGTCAAGCCTTAAGACGGACTTGCTGCAACGAATGTAACCTATTTCAAAACATATATTTACTGAATTATTGGAAATAGGGTCTTCAATACTCAGTTCTTTCAACACTCATATTGCAAATATTAAATTCTATAGTAAGTGCAAATGCTACAATATTGCCATGTTATGGTTTAAAGGGATATGTATCACTGTAAATGCATTTTAATGAAGGCACAGATTACATCGGGTCTTTCAACAGGGACTTCTGGACTCTGACAGTCGACAACGGCCATCTTATTGATGTTTCATCTTGATTATTAGTTGTCAATCAGCTTTTTTTGCAATATCACCACGAACGGACATCGCATTCAACAAGACGTGCAAATAAAATAATTTTATTTAAAGGGCAAGGTACCGCGAGCTTCACCCATTTTACGATCATCATAATCGTTTTATCTAGATAGAGGACTATTCGCAATTTGTTGAATAAAGTCGAATCGACTGATTTGGTAAACTGTTAACCAATATGAATACGTCGACGAAACCCAACATCTATAGAGCACATTGTCGCTGTCCGTGATACAAAATTTTCCTAATTTTGCCTAGTAAAGTCTGCAATAGTACAACATTCAACTGTTCCAAAAACTAAAGGCAAAAGACCATAGACAACGACTTGTGTTCGCTGAATATGGTCTGGAACTGTTGGCCACTGACCCGAATTTTCATCGAAAAATCATATTCAGCTATGATGACCATTTCTGAATGAATAGGTGACGAATTTGGGACGATACATAGGATCCAAGAGCGTCAAATGCATCACGAAAAAATTATTGATTATTATGGATTTTAGCTGAAGGCATTATCTACCCATAGTTCTTTGAGAATTATGTTTTCCAGATCAGGATGATAACCAACTTGTTTTGGTCTAAATTGGATAACCTCTTAAAATCCAAACTCATTTTTTCGTATATTTTTTGTATTAGTTTTCTATTCTCTTAACATTTTAAGGTTTATCTCACAAGTGGGGTGTGTTTCAAAATATGTATATAATTCTGTGGGTTTCGAAAGGAAAAAATAGCCTGAAAAGTGATTATTTTAAAACCGAAAAATTGCTGAAATTAGTATGTTGTTTAGAAAATTATCATTGTTGTTAAAGGAAAGGAGAGCTAACCATATACAAGACAAAAGTGTACCAATACATGCTATCCAAAGCTATAAAGACCAACAGTAGTAGTAATAATAGAATCGAGTGGTGTAGCTACATGCCACATTAATGCGTGTTATCCAAATGTGAGCTTAAATATCTCATGTTGATCTAAAGCATGGAGTGGCATCAATCCAACCTGTAGGTTTGGTAAAATTAAAGCCTGCTTGTTTGGTCGGTTGTATGGTTGGTTTGACGATAGAGGCGGTAATAAAAACATTTTTTTTAAATCTGCAGCCTTCACTCCGACTACAGTCAACTGTCGGCCTATTTGATTTTGTTTGTTAAGGTTTAATGTTGTCTATGCATTCGTTCGCCTTTTAATTCTTGTGTGTTTGTTCTGCAAAAACTAGTTTAAAGGCGGATGTTGTGTTGGAATGCCTGCAGCATTTTCCCAAAAGGAGAAAATATTCACAAAATATATATAATTTATATAAACTTCCGACTTTGTAATTTAACCCTCAACTTTCTCTCGTTTATGGTACACACAGACAATCTACATAATTTGTTTTGGCTTTCGCCCTTAACATCCCTTTGCTTCTCACTTTATGTTTCAGGGTTTACTTTGCATGCAAGCCTGTTTATATATTCTATTTTGTGCTGCATTTTTTTTTTTGGCTATAAATAACACATCTAAGACTGATTTTAGGGTGGCACAATCTAGACATTGGAATTTAAAGTAAACAGTACAGAGGAAATTAATAACAGAGTTTACATATGTCAAAGTGACAAAGAGCCACTTTAATACAGTGTTCATATAGCCATAAGCGCACATATACTGTGAATTTCAACATTATCCTAAAATATTATTTAATGCTTGTCTGTCTGTACTTTTATGTTGCCATGTATAGATAATCCTGAAGAGATAGTTCTAATCTGAATATCATAAAATTGCATTGCTAAAACAACAGAGTTTATGTGTGCGAAACAAGCAACTCTTGCCGCACTACGCACATTAATCTCAGTGATGTGGTGGCTTTAAATTTTAAAGTTTAAAAATTAAATAAATCTCATAAGTGTAAGAGGGTGGGTCAATAAGTCTATGACTGTTTTGAGTTTCCTGTCAGAATTTGAACAAGCTGCATCATTTGTCTTTGACATATCGATTGCACTCTAACATATAATTTGAAAACAAATTAAGGGAATCTAATTTTTCCACGAGCACGCAAAACCTGATAATAAGCCACAAACAAATTGGATTAAGCAATATATGTTTTATAATCAGATATTTAAAGAAAAAATTTCTACAATTTAGTGTTAGCAATGGAGGCCAGATTTACTTAAGGCATTTATTAGGTAATTGCTCCTAATTAATCCACATTTCTTAGTGAATTTAGAGGAATTTGTTGCAGTGTATTTGGTAGATAGACGGGAGATCACGAATGAAACCACAGGTCAGACATCGCATACAAAACCAAATGTGAAAAAATATTTCTTAGGCGACTGCCTCTCAGCAAATTTCGGGCAAAAAGCTTAACAAAAATCTGTCGTTCGACTTTAAACTGTAGGTCCCGCTAGTCATGTATAAAATGGACACGCACAACATAAAGAAGTGAGAAGCTAGATCCAGGGTTACGATTGTAATGATCAATTATATATGTATGTGTATAACAGTACAAGGCATAATTTATTTCAATTTCATTTCGTTTCGACGATGTTTAAGAGGTTTGAGCTAGGAGTTAAATCTCGAACTTGCTTCTAACAAGCCAACGCACTACCTAATAAACTAAGGCGACTCCGTGGCTACTTATCAAATCTCATATTTTAAGGACATTCATTACCACAACATGACTTCCGTTTAGCAACATGGAAAGACGATAAAGGGGAAAAACTAATGACAATATAAGAACCACTACAATACAAAAATAAATGAGCAACATAAGATAAGCTAACAGTACGTCAATTCATAAATCAATTTTCTATTACAATAACAAATATTTGGACTGTACACACATATGTTTTTTGTGTATACAATAAACTGGACACAGAATTTTTCCAAAAATAACGTAAAAGACATGACAACAAAGGTCACAAATTAGCTATGGTAACGAACATTTAAGGTGTTAGAATATAAAGGACAGTGATTTATTGGTCGCGTCATCTGCGTTTTATGAGTTGGCCCCTTCTTATGTTTGAACGCCCACTCTAAAATGGTTTGAAGAAAATATATGCCGTAGTTTAAATGATGCCGCAGTGCTGACTGCCAAAAAACTGTCATTTTTATGGTTTACAAATAATAGTCTATAATGAATGAAACATCCATAGTATGCTTTAAAACGAGAACCTAATATAAATCAAAATCACATAATTCTGTAATTCTTTTCTATAGATACATACATATATACATCTACATACATACATTAACAAAACAACATACATACATATTTTAACAAAACAACTTTTAATAGAATTAAAAAAGTTTTCCAGTTTAGATTTTTTTTATTTTAATTCTTTATGTATTTTACTTATATAGTGTGGCTTAAAACATATTCGGAATATAACTTAATAATCTATAAATTATGTATGTTTGATGGCACCACTTGTTTAATCATTGTTTTATATCAATGATTCTTAAGCTGTCAAAATCAGCCAACATTGTTTGGGTCGGTTGTGCACATCATAATTGTTTTTTAAGACGGAAAATCTTTCAAACAACCGTAAAACAACATTTGCAAGTTTTGTTCACCTACCTTTTAGTGAAAAGACTGTGTCATCATTTGATGGTGGAATTCTACGGTGACGACCCTTTATCAAAAACACAGTATTTTGAGTGGTATCCGCATTTCAAGAATGTTGTTTTTGGCATCCAAGACAAAGAACGTCGGGGGCAGCAAAAAAGTTTGAAGACCAAACCTTATGGTGTGAAATCTTAAGAAATATAAGACCATGAGCTTCATGAGCGGTTAATACGGCTAATGGCTTCTTGTGTTTTATAAATCGTTTTATAAAGACATCTATTTACATCTTTAGTGAAGCCCAAACTTGAGTATGATTTCGTGAATTGGAATCCTGAGAACAATGTGTATTTATAAAATTGGAATCTGTTAAAAAAAAGTTTCCATTATAGTAGCATCATCTTTTGGGAATGATATATATCAGTGTACCGACAAGGCAACTGCGTTCTTATGAACCGCTGCATCATAAAGCTTATACGTCAAACTTCATTACTTATATATTTCAAACTGTCAAGAGTACGACTGTTTTAAATATTTGTATGTTTAAAATTATTGCAGTATGTATTTTCTCAGTTGTTAATTTAATAAACAATAAATTTAAATAACCAGACTAAGAGAGATACACAGCGCCCTAAAAGATTCACCTAGAGTACGAGGTTCTCTGTCATGGGCACAAAATAAACAGCTAGAATAGAAATATAGTGTGTTGCATTATGATAACGCCAGGCCACAGCAGAAACTGGGAGTTTTAAACTGAGAAATGTTGATGCATCTAACTTACACTTTTGTCGCTGTAGAACTGTCTTCATTGTGTAAATTTATTCTTCGGTAGAGGTCTGAAAAACATTACCTGTTACGTTTTTCGTTTCGAAAATAATAAAGTTTTACAGAATATTATTGAACAAAACGGCATACATACTGTCAAAAATAATTTATTTCAAATATAAGAAAATTATTTATTTTTTTAGTCAACTTGATAACTCAAGTATCTTAACGACTAAATACATATTCTGAGTAAATTGGCAATACAACATATTCAACAACAAAAGAAATATTCAATTAAAACAGTAAGCTTGAAACCTAAGTCATTTGTGATGTAAATACATTCTTTCAACAGAATTTATTGGTATTCTTTATTTGTCCATTGACGTAATGAATCTTCTACTAAAAATGATTACTTTATTGTGAGCTTTATTTAATCCAACATTACGATTTATTACAGTTTTAATTAAAATGTTTCATTGAACGTCAAATACATGTAGCGATGAAAACCAGGCATGACTTACACATACAGTAATATTTCATACATATGTATTGAAATTTTCTTTATAAGCTCAAATTTCTCATACTGTTTCATAATAAATAATAATTAGTTCTCTTTTACAATTTATTTTTTTATATTTTATGGTTTGATTTTTATTTAAGAAAATATAATTTACTGAACTGGAAAACAACTGCCAGAAATATGCTGACGTGATTTTTAGAACTCAAATTTTGTAAAGAGAATTTTTTATATGCTCTAGGAGAGAGAAATATAATGAAATGAGAACATAATTTAATAATTTTAATTAAATTAAAAAAATAAATTAAGAAAATCTTTTCAATTGCAGCAAATGCTACTTTTATTATGATGTTACATTACGTTTTCAAATTTTGCAAAACGTTTTTTTTTTCGAGGTTTCAAAGGCCGAAAGAAAAATAAAATAATTTCTGCACTTCTGAACGATATTAACTGATTTATTCAAATAAATTCTTTAACACTACGCTATCAACTTTTTTCACGATCCTTTTTAACAAAGATCAAAATTTCGATGCTCAATCCCTTTGTGCTTAAGCCACATTACTAACACAGATTCTCCTCTTCTGGAAATATCTGGAAAAAATATCTTGGTATTGTAACTGATCAATGGAATACTTTTTAAATTATAAAGGCTGATGGATCATTTCGTAGCTGCCCGTGTACATAAGAACACCTTATGCACGTTCAAAGTACTTTGCAAAGCCTAGAGTTCGTAAAAGAGAAGGGAAAACCGAGCGGGATAAGTTCACATCTTATACTCGCAAAGTTGCTTTGCTTTCTTCGTTCGTCGTTTACTCATAGATGAATACGCAGCAACAAAATATCAAGAGTTAGTTAAAGTCAACTTTGAACGTACAAAAGCAGACTGAAATGGAAAAGAAAAATACTTTGCAAATTACTTTCAACGTGCAAAAATATCCAAAAAATGGTATTGATATTAAAGATGGTAAATGACAACCATCATTTTATTAAAAAAAATATGTTTGCCTACTGCCAACCACAATCGACCAATTATTCTTTCAACGTATATCTATAGATTCGGTTGCTTCAAACTCATATTTATTTTAACAGCTAATTATAACTTTTGGATAACAGATAGTGTTTGTTTGAACTCTCCATCTAACAATAGGTCTGTTCGAGGGTAAAATTCAGTAAGTAAAATAAATCTCACAAAACGACAAATTTACCAAAAATACCACAAACGCGAAGAACAAAATTTCGTGACCAAAAGTAAACTACATAACTTTGGGTCATTGTCCTGCTGGAAGACCCATTATATATTTGGCATATTTTCTTAGTCATACGGCAGCATTGTATTTTTCAAAATGTCGGTGTAATCAGCCGATTTCATTGCATTCTGGATACGATATAGAGGACCCACACCATAATAAGAGAATGACACCATTACTATGATGCTACCACCACCCTGTTTTACCGTCTTTAAATTATATTTTGGATGGAATTCTTGATGGATAGGTCTTCTTACATGATAAGACGTAAGAATTCAATCCAAAAGAAAGTATGCCATTCAAATGGGTCTTCCAGCAGGACAATGACCCAAAGCATACGGCAAAGTACAAAAGTCCAACAAATTGCGACGAGCTTTGGAATGTTATACAGGATGCTTAAAACTCAATACCCTTGCATGTTTGTCAAAATTTGGTCGACTCATTGCCTAGAAGTTGTGCTGCTGTTTTGGATAACAAAGAATCCGCAAAAAGTACTAATGTGGCACTAGGGCTTCATGCAACAATATTCAGTATAGATATCTATTTAGTTTTACTTAGGTTAGTTATAGCTTTAAGATTTCATGAAGTGCCCTTATTTTTTTCACACCTTAAACTACATACATTCATACAAAATCACAAAAAAAAATCAATCAATATATTATAGGAATAGCAAAAATTTTGTTTTTATTCTTTTTTCTACCGTTTAAGAAAAAATAAGTCGTTTAAACAAGAAAGAATTTTCGAGTTTTTATTCGGTTTTAAATATAATGTAAGTTAGGGTGTGTATTGTCCTTATTATTTTTCACATCACTGTACGTCTGCAAAATTTCCTTATTGTCATAATCCAATTCACCTGATGAATCCATTAATTCATCAACAATTAATTTAATGCAGTTTCATCCATGAAAACCCATGAAGCGTTGTCGCTAACTGCGTTAGTTTCCATAAAACCCATTCCCAACAATATGGTGACAGGAAAATTTACTTAACGAAATTGAAAAAAATGTACACATTTCAATAAATTTATTTTTACTTACATTTTTGGACCATTATTGAGCTCAATATTTCATATAAAGTTTCAATTAATAATTGTGCAATAAATACGCAAATTGTTATAATACTGAGCAAAACTTAAAATTCAGCACTGTCATAAGAACGCTACAAATTATGTAATACTCGCTTGGAGTAGAGTGAATATCCATCTGCCGGAAATTAAACAATATTCCCCAATGTACCGAATCATACCAGCCAACGCCAAAAATGTCCAAAACAGTGGTTTTATATCACAAAATATGCAAATCAGGATACAGAACCTGTGCTCAGGGCAAATAACTTCCCGCATTAGTTAGGGCAGATTACATGCATTCCTCAGTAAAAAAATACAAGAAAGGAATAAATCTTCAAAAATGTTAAAATATGTATTTATAACTTGAAACAATTCGAATATTAATAGTTATCTATGGCTTATATGCCATTACATTGTTCAATACATTTTTTCATTTTTTAATTATTCACTTTTTAAACATCAAGCAAAGAAGTTGCTTATAATTATTTTCTTTTTAAATAAAGAATTTTGTTAACTACAAAAAGAAAGTGTGTCGTTTTTCCTTCCACTGGGATGAATTCCTAACATTGGTTATGGGCCCAGTTACTCGCAGTACAGGAAAAAGTGAAAATAAGTCTGCTCCAGAAGAAAGTTCGGAATTAGATTTGGAAGATATTTGTAGAATTAAAAATATTTGGTTTGAAAAAATGGCTAGTCTTTATGCGATAGACAAACTTGACGAGAAAAACTACGATTCGTGGTCTGTCCAGATGCGTAGTATATTAATCCATTCGGACTTATGGAATGTCACTTCAGGACAAACACCAAAGCCAAATTCAAACGCAGAGGAATGGATAAAAACTGATGAAAAAGCATTGGCAACGATTGTGTTGTGTGTAAAGTCGACACAACTGAATAATATTAAAAATTGTAAGACTTCCGGCGAGGCATGGAAAAAGTTAGAAGCCATTCATAAACCAAAAGGACCTGCACGGAAGGTAACTTTGTATAAAGCTCTACTAAACCTACGGATGTTGGAAGATGGTGAGGTTCCCAAATTTTTAAACACGTTTGAAAATCTCGTAGAAAAGTTAGTAGAAGTCGACATTACATTGACTAGTGAACTTCTAGTTATAATCTTACTATCTAGCCTTCCTAAGCAATTCGAAAATTTTGTAATTGCGATGGAGACAAGGTATGAGCTGCCAAAATTTGATAATTTAAAGGTTAAACTTTTAGAGGAATTTGAAAGGCAAAAGTCAAATCACCGCGAAGAACAACAAAATCAAGTTGAAAATGCATATACAGCATGTGATCGCAAGTATACAAATGTTGCTAAAAACAATAAAAATTACGTGAAAGCGAATAATACGAAAGGTAAACGAAGTGGTAAATGTTTCATTTGCGGTAAGCGGGAGCATTATGCAAATTCTTGTCAGCAAAAATTTAAATCTTCAGAAAATTCTTATTTTACATTCGCGTTGTCATCTAATAATAATAACAATAACGATAAATCAATAAGTAAAAATCATTGGTGTATTGATAGTGGGGCGACATCACATATGTGTAATAATCGCCGATTATTTACTTCAATTACAGAATATAAAGAAAAAATAACAGTCGCGGGAAACCAATTTGTACTCTGTGAAGGGAGAGGTGAAGTGAGAATAAAAACTGGTTTTTCTACTATCACTCTCAAGAACGCACTGTATGTACCATCATTACAAATCAATTTTTTTTCTGTAAGTAAGAGTATTGAAAATAATGCAGAGATAAAATTTACAAAAAATTTGGCTATTGTAAAAAACAGAAATGATAAAACTATATCGATCAAAGCATACAAAATAAATAATCTTTATATATTCCAAAATATAGAAGAAAGGCAAAAAGAATTTAATTTCTCGTGTGTTGATGAAATAATGAAATGGCATAATCGGTTCGGTCATGTCAATTTTAAAAATTTAGAAGATTTAACTGATAAAGAAATTGTAAATGGAATGGACAAAATTAAAATTACTGGTGAGATTGCGTGCTTACCATGTATGAAAAGCAAAATTAACACACAACCGTTTAAAAAGTAAACGATTTTATCGGAAAATATTGTGGAGTTAATACATACGGATATTTGTGGACCTTTTCAAACGAAATCTCTTGGTGGTTCTCGTTACTTTCTAACTTTCGTTGATGACAAGTCAAGAAAGGTATTTGTATATTTTTTAAAATCTAAAAATGAAGCATTTGAAAATTTCAAAATGTTTAAAAATATGATTGAGAACCAAACAGGAATGAAAATTAAAACTTTAAGAAGCGACAACGGTCGGGAATATATAAATAAAGATTTTGACGAATTATTAAAAAGTAGTGGGATACTGCATCAACGTACTGTGCCTTATACGCCACAACAGAATGGCGTGGCGGAGCGGTTTAATCGCACTCTTGTTGAAATGGCCAGGTGTATGCTGGTGCATGCTGGATTAGGCGAAAAATTTTGGGCTGAGGCAATAGCTACCGCAGCTTATTTACGCAATCGATTGCCATCAAAACCTATTGGATATATTACTCCAAACGAGGTATGGTTAAAGAGGAAGCCCAGAGTAAGTCATCTTAAAACATTTGGATGTTTAGCCGTTGCACTTGACAAGAATCAAAAGCGAAAATTCCAATCAAAAGGGAGAGAGTGTATTATGGTTGGATACACACATGAGTCTAAAGCCTACAGATTATTTGATTTGAAAGCGCAAAAGATTATAGTTTGTCGGGATGTAAGATTTAATGAAAATATTTTGATGGGTAAGCAAAATGAAAATGCAATAGATTTATTTAAAAATATAAACGAAAATGAGCAAAATAATGAACACATATCAACTTCAGAAGAACACGCTGAAAACTTTCAAAATCAAGATGAGCAACAATTACAACAACTACCAACAGCAGAAGATGAGAAAAATAATAGCCAAAACAAAGCAGTGAATCGTAATATAAATAAAATTGGCCAAGGTAGGCCAAAAATAATTCGATCTGGTAAGCCAGGACGTCCAATGAAACAGTATAATGTAATAAATTTATTGGATGCAAATGAAGTTGAAATTCCAGAGACCCTGAGTGGGGTTTTCAAAAACAAATATTCGAAGGAGTGGTTGCTTGCTATGGATGATGAGTACAAATCGTTATTGGAAAATAATACATTTACTTTGGTGGACCTTCCCCCAGGTCAAAAGGCAATTGGATGTCGATGGCTATATGCTGTCAAAACTAATAAAAACAATCAAATTCAACGCTTTAAGGCCAGATTGGTTGCAAAAGGTTGTAGCCAAACTTACGGGTTAAATTACACAGAAACGTTTTCACCTGTAATCAGATATGCAACAATAAGACTGTTGCTTGCATTGGCTGTTAAATTTAAATTACATTTGCATCAGTTAGACCTGACAACAGCATTTCTGAATAGTGAGTTGGAAGAAGAATGCTATATGCGGCAACGTGATGGTCATATAAACTCTGAGTATCCGAATCGTGTATTACGTTTAAATAAGGCAATTTATGGCTTGAAGCAGTCAGGCAAGGGTGGAATGCTAAAATAGACAGTATTCTCAGGCAATTTGGTTTGAAACCATGCCAAAATGAACCATGTTTATACATAAAAAATATTAATGAAAAGATAATTTTTATTGCGGTTTATGTGGATGATCTTATTATAGGTAGCCCATTAATTGGTGACATAGAAAAAGTAAAATCGAAGCTAGCAAATACGTTCAAGTTGGTTGATAAAGGACAGCTCTCTTATTTTCTTGGTTGGGAAATTGAGCGTACAGGAGATACTGGTCCCATTGCTGTGAGCCAGTCAAATTACATAAAGCAATTGTTGGAAAAGCACAACATGAAAAATTGTCATATTACGTCAACACCTCTAGATCCAGGCTTCAAAATACAACCAAATGATGAGGCAGCAAAACGCGTTGATAAAACCAGATATCAATCACTCATTGGCGAATTAATGTATATTGCGATTTCGACGAGACCTGATATAATGCATTCGGTAAGCAAGCTGGCGCAATGTAACACAAACCCAACAGTTGATAATGAAAATGGGGCTAAACATATACTTCGATATTTATCACAAACTTTAAACTACAAGCTACATTACGATGACGATGACCAGCAGATTTTGGGCTATACTGACTCAGATTGGGGAGGCGATACAAAGGACAGGAAATCGTACACAGGATATGTATTTCTATTATGTAGTGGCGCAGTGTCCTGGGAGTCGAAGAAGCAACATATTGTGGCACTAAGTACAACTGAGGCTGAATATGTAGCACTTTCATCGAGCGCAAAAGAGGCAATATTTTTGAAAAGGCTTTTGGAGGAAATGGGTTATCATTCTAAGGATACCCCAATTATCATAAAAGGTGATAATTTGAGTGCACAATATTTGACCAAAAATCAGATGTACCATGCACGCACAAAGCACATAGATATAAGATACCACCATATTAGAAATGCTGTAAAGGATAAACTTATTGAACTTAATTATATATCTACGAGCTGTAATGTTGCGGATTTACTAACTAAAAATCTTTCTAAAGGAAAACATAATCAGCATTTAAGAACAATGGGCTTATACTAAATAATAGAATGTGTAGAATTGTTTATGCAACAATTAATATATTCGAATTGAGAGGAAGTGTTAAAATATGAATTTATAACTTGAAACAATTCGAATATTAATAGTTATCTATGGCTTATATGTCATTACATTGTTCAATACATTTTTTAATTTTTAATTATTCACTTTTTAAACATCAAGCAAAGAAGTTGCTTATAATTATTTTCTTTTTAAATAAAGAATTTTGTTAACTACAAAAAGAACGTGTGTCGTTTTTCCTTCCACTGGGATGAATTCCTAACAAAAAATATCTTCGAAGTATTTTTTAATAGACGTCGTAAGTCGTAAGAAGTTCGTTCAAGAAATTCTGATTAAAAAATCTTAAATGTGAATTATTATAAAATTATGAATTATTATAAAAAAAATAAAAAGATTTTGTTTTCCAAGTGTCAAATGATTATTAAATAAGCGTACACACTGAACACTTAAAATAATTTTGTCAATTAAACGAATATTGACCCAATAAAAATTCATGCCTGAACATAGTATTACAATCTCGCATTGTTTAATTTTATGTTATTATGTTATATATTTATGTTATACTGTTCTTTTTATTTTATTTCACAAATTTTTATATTTCTGATTAGATTTAAACACATTAAACTTATCTTTTCAACTTTATGGTCAAAAGTCAATGGTTGAATTATTGCCTATTGTATGTGTGTGTGTGTGTACTTAAAGACATACTTATAACAAATTTTTTAGTAGTTGGGCAGAAATTGATTGTTTATTTTTGGCTAGCGTTCTAAAAAAATGTGAAAAAATTTCACACATTCAATGACACCATCCAGCTAACACGATGCTTCCCAAAGTTTTTTGTTTCGTTTTTGCCCCTTATTCAACTTAAAAATACAGACATTTTCGTTTATAGTCTTCTCCGTTATTTTAAGTGACTAACAATTCCAAGCAATTTGGCATTTGGCAAACTTGCTATTTGCGACATGTCCAAGCTCGTAAATTTGTAAAAAAAAAACATAATTTGGTGTATAAAAAATTTCATTGAAAAGAATATACTCAAGCTATGTGATGTGATATAAAAACTTCTCAAAGGACATACATACAGTGAAAGCTCTCATAACAAACACCTCCATTAAGAAGATAACCATATTGAACAAATGTTATCAAAAGCATTCTTTTCCTTTAACAATTCAAAACTGTTTATAGAAAAAAGAACTGATTTGCGTTCGATAGTTGGAAAAATCAGATAACATTTCCAGAAGCAATTAGAACGACATACTAGATTTCAAAGAAAAATTGTGCTTTAGTGGCTAGGATTCATTAAATTACGCAATTCGTGTCATATCGATTGCAATTTAGAGATCGCCCTAGGAATTCCTGAATATAATTCTGTGGTTCAAAGCAATATTAGTCTAAGGGCCATTATTCAACTTGGGAGGATTTTAACCAGAAGATAAATTATATAATATATTATTTTCAATATGGCAACTTTAAATATAAACAGAATGAGTAAACTCAACAAAAAAATGGAAGCCCATCGTTGCCACTGTTTTTAAAAAGAACTAAACAGTGTTATCGACATTGCTCCGACATTGCCATATTTTTTAAACATTAACTTTTTTATCATTAGTTTGTAATAACGGAAAGAAGTTAAAGGTGATTTTAAAGTTCACTTTAGCTAAAGTTACCTTTAACCAAACCCAACTTTAATGGGAAGTTGTTATAATGGCCCTAAATCAGCTTATGTCCATACGATTTATGTATGATATCATACATGGTTATACATTCATATATGCATATGAAATACCGTTTCTTTAACAATATATTTTAAAAAGTTATCAGAAAAACATGTTCACCTAAGTCGTATTGAAGTCCCATTACAAGTATAATAAGCACCTCAATATAATAAATGCGACTTTCATTATCGTTTTCGATCCTAGCATTGCCGTATAAGTATCTTTAATTTTGCAATAAAGTTTTTCTAACGCACTTTCTAAATTTTTTCAGAAATTCTTCTTAATATAAAAGGCGGTTTTTCTCGAAACAATCACTTTCGGCTGTTATTACATGGAAACACAGAATTATTTCAATGAATTTATGAAATTGTATTTTCAATATTCAAAACGAAACAAACGCTTTACACATCGGGTAGTTTATCAGTGCAAATTTATGAAAAAAAAATTGCGTGATGTACGGCAATGCCATAAATGCTCAGCAATTTTTACACTTCAACATGAATAGACGAATAAATGAACAACATTCCCCACCACAGAAAATTCTTATTAAAATTCAGTCGGAGTGGGAAATGTGTAGAGAATACGTGATTTTAATCCTGAGATTTCTATATCAAAAATAAAATACAAGATCTGTTTCAATATGCCCGTAGGGCCCCGCTACCCACCGAAAAGAATTAATTTTTCCAGATGGTTGAAAGACTGAACATATTACAAGATAGATTTGTTCGAAATTTTATAAGGCAATTTTAGAATTGATCAATTACAAATGAAAGCATTTAAACAACACAATCTGATTGTCCTCTTGATTGTGAATTGTCTCAAAAATTGGTAGAGCGTTATAATTTTGAAAACTTATTACAAAGTTATATTTTTTATAGTAAAATTGCTGTTTGTCATTGTCTCTTTGAAAACATTGCTGTCATAAATGACAGTGTCTCAGAGTATACGGAAAAAATTCGGCATCGCACAAATTGTATGATATATGTATGTACTAAGCGTAAAGATCTATAGCTTCATGTGTGCAAAATTCATCTTAATCAGGTGCTTTAATCAGCAATCAATAGCGATTTTTTCAATGGGTAATAGAAGAAAGTGAAGTCAATGTGAATTTAAAAAATAGTCAACTTCTCTGATGAAACTCATTTCCATCTTAGTGAATACACAAAATTGTCGAATTTCGATGTCAGACAATCCTCAAGCATCCATAGGAAAGAAATGCACACACAGCATTTAGACGACGAAATTAGGACTTAAGTTTTTTGAAATGAGGTAGTAATTGCAGCAAATGGGAACATGACTTCTTGACGCAAATGGACGGTATAAATTTGGAGGACGTGTGGCTGCAGCAAGACGGCTGTAACGGCTTGTTCATAAATCGATTAATTACAGCAATAATTTCTAGAACAAATTATCTCAAGAAATTCTGACGTTTAATAGCCACAAGGTCATGCAATATAACGCTGGTTGATCGTTTTCTCTGAGATTTTGTGAAATTTCAGTTTTATTCGGATAAATCAGAAGCCTGTGGAGCAGTTATGAAAAATTTCATGAAAAGAAGAGTGGTCTGTCATGAGAGCCAAGCAGATGTTTTATTCCATATTTAATTTAAATATTTCTTTTTTAGAATCCTTTAGAAAAAACACAATTACCTCTAAAAATGCGTATTTTTATTATTAAAAGAAAAATCCAATCTTGCCAAAACATTTATTTTAGGTTGTCAGTTTATTTTTATTGTAAGCATTCAAGGTTTTGTCTTAAAGATTAACGAAAAAGAGTTGTGAGTATGTTGGGCAATGAAACATTAAAAATAACTTACTTTATACGACCATAGTTCAGTTAAACATTTCAGGTTCGAACAAATGTGATATCACTGTATATATCGATTCATAAAATATCTTGTAAAAGTTCGAAGAAAAGTTCATGATAAGACCTTTGTAAATAATGGACTTAAAATTTAGGCAAGTTAAACATTAATCATGAAAGGTCTTAAATGTCAAAACTGAGTAAGCAGAAATAGTTTTTAAACTTTTGAATTTAAACAATTTTTATATATTTAATTTTCCTTATTTTTAAAACATAAAAAACAGTTAATCGCACTAGAACTGAGTTCAAAAAACAAGTTGAATAATTTTTTAAGGTGCAAATTAAATATGAATTCCAAACACAAACCGTTAGTATTGTGGTAAATAGAAAACGAGGTGCAACGACAAGTTTTGCTTAAACCAAAGTAAACATAATGTTTTCAGTCTTAAATTTACACGTTCATTTATAAAGCTAACCGAATTGTAAAATAGGAAAACAATTTTTAAGTTGCCAAGTCAGGCAGAAGCGAACAGTTTGGCTATTGTTTATTAATTGATTATTATCCCTAAAATTACTTAGAATTTATACATAAATAATGTTGATCAAGCATTATGTCTGCAGTGTAAGGTATAGCAAGAATTTCAACTAATTATTAAGAATATAAGAATATGAAAATGTACAACACTAACAGTGTTGATAGCATTGACTATTAAATTTACCAAACAGAAGTGCTAGCAACAATGTGTGTGTATGTACGTTATTGACCTATTTGTACAATGGGTCAATTCGACCTCCGGGCACTGTACTTGTATTAATTGACAAGTGCACGTCCTCTAACCTACGTTATTGATAGTTTGTATTTTTATAACAAAATAATTGTTTCAAACATGCGTCGGAAATGCTGACATCATGAACACGCTACAAAATAGCGCAGAGTCGACGCTGTTTATTGTTTAAAAGGTAATGGTATTTTAACTGTTTTCACGCCAATCGGATAATTTAGCACTCACTGGTTCATTTCTATTTGAATATTTTGTTAAAAAGTTAATTTAGCTTACTTCTTGGTTACTTATGTTAGATTCAAAGCAAATCTTAAAGCTGCATGGCGACACATCTTATTGAGCTGATCCAACTTACGCTTGTGTTAATAACATACATATGTATATATATATTTTTTTTGCTTAGGGCAGCAACACATCAAATTAAAACTTTTAAAATTAAAAATCAATGACTTACCTAAAAATACATAATTTTAATCCTCAAAAATCTGCCAACAATAAGTTTTGAGAATTAATTAATGGATTGGGTAACAGCACCCGAGCCTTTACAAATTATTAATCACTCAAGTAGAAGATTACAACTTAAATAAGTGCAAATGTATTACGAGTGTTATATTAAGAATTATTTGTTACTATTTTGAAAGGAACAAGGGGTGTCCTCATTCTCATGCATTCTGAAAGTTTAACAACAAATTAAATATTACTACCTCATACATACATACATACATACATAATTGGCCATTACAACCCTTCAGTCAGGATTACGGCCTAGCTTCTCACACCACTCATGTTGTGTGCGTTAATTTTATACGTGAGTGGCGGGACCTACAGTTTAACGTCGACTCCGAACGACAGAATTTTGAGAAACTTTTTCATGGCAGTTTATTTTACTCTCAGAGTTTTTGCCAGAAATCTGCTGAGAGGAAGTCGCCGAAGAAATACTTTTTTTTTTTCATATTGATGTCTGACCTGGGATACGAACCCGGGCTTTTACGAATAGTAAGCCAACACACTACCTACTACACCACGGCGACTTCACATTTACATTTACTTACTACCTCATGCCAAACCTTTTTTTCTGCAAAGCTTTTCTTATTTTTTGCCCTAATCTATGGGTTTGTTTAACAGTGCTGAGTTCCTGCAACAAATTTTTATCTGATATACGCTTTCTTTGATTTAAAATTGGCATACGATTATACGCTGGCAGTTTCTCAAATATATATGGGGCGTCCACTTTTACCAGATTCTTAGCCGGCTTAATGCATCTTGGACTTGCGACGGTAATACTCAAGTCGTGAAAAAGCATAAAAATAAAAAAGAATTATCTGAATGACGATCCCGTTCAGCTCCATAAGTGTATGGTCAGTGTTAGACATGCTCAGTATACTTTTTAGTACTGAGTACAGAAAGGGTTTTCTGGATCTCATGAAACTCAAAATTTAGTTGGCAGTACAGCAACAACCCGTGGGCATTACACAATTTCGTGTTAAAGAAGGCTAATATAATCAATGGTCCTATTCTTACGAGAACATTGTGCTGGCATTAAATGATAGTTTATAGGCGAGAGTGGTGAAGGTTTTACCGGCTGCAAACCCTCATTAGCATTAGCACAAGACTAAACATACAATGTACACGTTTTTAAAAACCAAATGAACGCAAATAACACTAATACATATAAAGATGAGTATATGTTTGCATTTAATGCTAAGTTAATATCCATCCCTTGCGATTTTAGAGAAATTGTGTAACTAAAAATTTTTCTCGCGTGAGTAGGGACAATGACAACCTTTTTCGGCACTATTTTTCGTCCAACCTCCAATGGACTTTCGTAAAAATGGCTTAATTACAACGCAAATTTTAAGGTTACGGTTTGATATCGTTTTTTATGAGTTTAACAGTTCTCAGAAATGTTTCGTACTTGCCGTTAATCTAATTGTATGTTGAGAGGGATCTGTGATTTGCCACTGTTTTCGAGCTCTTGTTTTCTCAGAAACTGTTCACGTCAATAAAGTAAATTTTGTTAAGTTGACAGTTGTTTGGATGTCCACAATTTTTCGAAAATATTTAACATTGTTGGCAATGAACTTATGGGTCTATAAGATAAAGTTTTCGCATGATCCTTAGGGTTAATACTCTCAGTTTACCTCATCCGAATTTATCTCGATGTTGCGGTTTTTTTACCTTTGGAATTCTGTCACTCGTTATGGAGTAAGTATTTCTAGAGCCGATTAAATCGTTTCTTTTATATCTTACAATACCTTGTTGAAAAATAGACTCACAAGATATCGAGTACCATTAGCGGAAAATTAATTTAGTAACGCATGTATTTCGAGATGGCGTCTCGTACTTAGTGTCCTTGACAGGTTTTGGTATGAATTTAACTATTGCAATCTCCCATTTCCAAATGTAATATTGATGCTGTAACATTAACAATTTAAAAAATTTTCCTTATTGTTACCCTTGTCAATTCCATTAGCCCATTCCAGACTATGAGATGAAACGCTACAATTTTATACACAAAGAGAAATATTTCAATACGAAAACCATTAGCAGATTGTAAAATGTTGTTCGAGAAAGTATAAGAGAGCGAAATTTGGAGAATAAACACAACACGTTAACAAACAAAAAATATGTTTGTCTCAATTATTCTAGGTCGCTTTAATTATATAAATTAGAAAGTATAATTTGCAGAAAGTGAAATTAAAAAATTCAATTCCGTTAAGTGAAAATGAGTAAAACAAAAAAATATGAAAATGAATACCGTTTCATTAATATTTTATCTTTTTCATTTTGTTAACCTATGCAACAAAACACAGATTTTATAGACTGAAATAAAATTCTAAAAATAATTTTACGGTAACCTTTCTAAGTAGGTAAACAAAAACAGTTTAAAACTACAATACCTATAAGGATGCAATATAAAGTGAAAAAAGGATGGAAAAAATAAAATTCCTTAAAGCAAAAACTAAAATGAATAGAAACCAATGGAAGAGTGACAATAAAAAATTCGAAAGGCAGTCAAGAAAACAAACTCGAAAAAGTATTTGATTGTAAAGTTTATTGAAGTGAAAGGTAATGTTAGACAGGAATGAATTGAAAAAATCGATTGTAGTTGAATTTAAAAACGTCCTTGTGTGTGAATGTGTAACGCCAATAAATGTGTAAAAGTGTTGACTTTGACACTTTATCACCTAACTTGGCGCTTAAGTTTTAAAACAATTTTGTGATGTTTTATCTCTAACCCAGTAGATATGGTTACATTTTTAATTTTAAAGATCTGACATTCAATATACAATGTAAAGATTAAAAATGTTAAGGTAAAGATGATGTAAAAATAATCAAAAAAAAATATATATATATATATTTAACTTGCATATATTTGGATATCTTTATCTTTAAACTTCAGACCTCAAACAGTGCAAATAGTTAACAAAATTAAAAGCATAGTTACAGGGGTCACAAGAATATATCAAGGATTAAATGCTACGGTGTAGGGAACATCAGATCGCTAGGACCATTCCCGAGAGGAGCTAAAAGGCTTCAGAAGACTATCAAGCACTGCGAGACAGGCAAACACTTAACTACGCTGTCGATATATAGGTGCAGACAGATTAAAAGAAATAAGGTGTACCTTCAGCGTAGAACTGTGCTGAATAGTTAAATCGGCTACAAAATGGGCTTCAATTTGAGTATTAGGTCTTCGTACTCTATCTTATCAATAACTTGAGATCTGTAAAAAACATGCATCTGAATACTCCTCCAGTCAATATATATGTAGATAAATAAAATTGTTTGTAGTAAAGTTTTTGGTGTTACAATTTGCACTCGAATAATTGTGAAAAAATAATATATCGCATCCCAATCAGTCGTGAGACATATGTAAAAATTTCTAGGGTCTCACTGGGAACCTCCAAGTCAGAAATTCCTAGTTCACATTCTAAAATGAAATGTGCTTTTTCGAAAGTTATAAGGAATGTATCTATATCTTCCGAGACTAGATACAGAATGGACCAGAATTTAACTTAATTGAACCTTATTGCCTCAGGCTCAGGCTTTCGCTTCAATCGAAAGTCTGAGGGAAGCCAATTGAGGAGAGTAAATAATGTCCTTACTTGAGTGAAAGAGAGTGCACTGGTTATCAGGGCAGCTAACTTCCTTCGTATTCAGGCATTTGCGAAACGTCCTCTAAACGTCAGTAACGTAAAGAGCACAATGGAGCCAATATATAAAGGCTAGTGTAAGTCCCAAATCTTACCCACGACTCATTTAGAGGTATAAAGCCCTATAGTAGCTCTATTTACGCTCTCAATTATGTTATCCCTTCATCAGAAAGTTTAGGATCCAGAACAACCTCTGGCTACTTTACCCTCTAGGATGGGGATAGCGGATTGCTATCAATATTTTAGTGAAAAAATATGATGGAAGTAGTGAGTATTACCTCGCAAAGCGAAACTGCTGACTATTTCGTTGAGTTTCTCAAATCAATCCACACAAAGAAGGGCTATTTGATTCACTAAAAATTTTAACAACGTCGACACTATTAAAATTATTAGAAAGAAATTACCACGTAAGTTAATAAACTTACTTCATTATTAATTAAGAATATAAATAAAAAAAATTTTTCTTTACATTTTTATCATTCCTTCTCAAATGATTTACAGTTTCCTTATGTTGTGTAACATTTGAGGGCTTTATTACAAAAGGCTAATTTGTCGCCAATTTTTAGGCCATTTAATTTGGCACCTAATGGAAAGCCAACTTTCTAATATATTAGCAATTATTTTATCGAAAGTCAGTTTAATATTATAAAAATAATATCGAAATAGATTCGCAATTGGCCCCAAAAGCCTTCACACTCCAAGTACAAAATTTTCTAAAAAACGTCCATTAAAGGTTTGACTGGTCTGTCCCTATACAACATAAGTTATCACGTTTATAACGGCCTAAGCTAGTTATAAAAAACTGCAGTCGCTTCAGAATACCAAGAAAAAGAAATGGAAGAATTTAATAACTGAAAAGGGGAGAACTTTACATTCCATAGTCCACATTTTGTTATGCGTCTAGATTCAATAAAGAGAATGCACAAAATCTTATACTTTTGCTACTGCTTACAACACTATAACAGTTGCAATACAAAAAAAGAAATTGAAATACTTTCCGGGTATAAAAAGTTCATACAAACACATGAAAAGAATATAAACATAGAAGCTAATGAAACAGCGCCCGACTACATATGTACTATATAACTCTTTCGTTTGCTGATTCATTCTACTGATGTATGCATTCGTAAGTGTGGTTGTATTTTCAACAAAAAACACTACAAAAAGACTCTTAACATACACTGCATTTGCATTCACTTAAGATTCATGTCGACTTTTTTCTGTTGAATGCTGATGTTCCTTTAATATTTTAATTTAAAACTCAGTTCGTACTTTATCATAAGAAACACGTAGGAGTTTAAAATATTTATACGAAAATAGAGTTTAATGTTACTTACCATTTCTTTGTTAGTGTTTTCGAAAATTTGATTATTATATAATATCGGCGGTAGTAACGTCGATAATGCTGTATGCTTGTCAAAATATAGTCGGTGGCACTCTCTGTGGGGACGACAAGGAGGATACTGTCCACGGTGTATCGCCTAAGCGCGATTAGACGGATAAGTGGCTTCAGGATAGTGTCTGATGAAGCGGTACTGGTATTGGCGAAGACATATTGGCGGACGAGATGAGGAGGATATACCTTCACCGTTTAGAGTACCCGGGACAAATAGGAGCTATAAAAGCGGAGGAACGAAGGACTTCCATGAACAATAAGCAGTCACGATGGGAGAGCAGTTTAAAGGGAAGATGGACATTTCGCCTTGTCCCTGATGTAACCCTTTGGATAAAGAACGAACATTGCGAGCTGAACTACTACGTGACCCAGTTCCTAACTGGTCATGGGTGCTTCAGGAAGTACCTGCACATATTTGGTCATGACACTTTCCCTATATGCCCAAACTGTGTAGATGAGGAGGAAGATGCGGAGCATATTCTAACATGCTGCCCCAGATTTAGATGGTCCGGAGAAACGAATTTATGACCAAACCGGCTAATGGAAGAGCTGTTGAATTGTAGGGTTCTATGGAGTCAATATAGTCAGAGAATGGCTGAAGTTATGCTAGTACTCCAAAGACTGGAGGAACGGAGGCAAAATTTGACTTAATGTGATAAAGCTTTCAAGTAATACCTTACGGCAGTCCCGCGGGGGGAGAGTGGTTGAAGTGTATAGGTGGTGGCTTAGTACGTAGGCACCAGTAATGTTGAATCGTGCACTCTTTTGTTGGAACAAAAGTGTCTTCCGAAGATTCACACCTCCGGCTCAAGACAAAACAAACGTATCCGGATGAAAGCTATTATAATTAAAATTTTTAATTTTTATTGAGATAAATTAAATTATTATTTGCGATACAAATATTTTCTGCTCAAATATAATGGTTTTGTGTAATTTTATTAGAATTTAATTAACATTTGAGATCCAGAGAAAAATTTAAAAAAAAATCTTTAATAAAAAATATAATTCCGAGATAAATGTTCAAACCGCAGGTCAGACATCTCTAACAAAACGAAATATGAGAAAATATTTCTTCAGTGACTTTAAACTGTAGTTCCCGCCACGCATATAAAAAATTAACGCACCCAACATAATTGGTGTATGAAGCTAGGTCCTAATCCTAACTGAAGGATTGTAATGACCAATTACATTACATTGAATCTCCATCTTTTCTTGTCAGTTGTCCTGTATTATAAATTTATTCCATGTTGTTTTATGATGATTCCTCTCGAAGTGATCTTTCATCTATGATTAAACTGAGATTTATTCTTTTTTTTTGTGTATTAATATACTTTTGTTAAGTCATTTGCAGAACTTTGTTATCATTATGTTTGTTTTCATTCATAAATGAGTGAGTTTTTACTGTGACGTTCTCATTTTCAGTTTTTGATTCTCCTATTCGCAATCGATTAAAATGCACATAAATTTCTTATACAACACGTTCTTGATTTTAGGTTTTGATTCTCCTATTCATATATTTTAATCGAATGTATGGAGATTCGTTATATAACACGAATTTTGTGTTTTACTCGTATGCCGAAAACATTCGACATAATGTTTTCCTGCTTATTTCCTAAGAATATAAGTACAAATTTATAAATATTTTAAAAAAAATTTACGCAATTATTTCGAAATTTATGGCAAAACCTTTAGTCTCAAAGAAGGGAAATAGTTTACTTCTAACTAAAAGTTTTCGATCCACGAAAAAATATGCAAAAGAATTCAGGTTTCAACCAATAAATCCTCAAAGGAAGAAGGAAAGTGAAGAAAATGTTCTTTCACAAATGGAAAAACAAATAACGTCTCAGCCTGAGATGGAATTTCAGGACAAATGAAATGTTACCATAACAACCTCACAACAAAAATTTCGGTTTCTGGTGCATTTGCCTATTTTTCCCATGATGTAGAAGTGAAAATGGAGCATAACATAGCTTCTTTTATAGAATTTGAAGATGTTTTAAAAACGAAAGTTCAGCGCATGCTAAAAATCCACAAATGAATAACTAAAAGCAATGTAAAAGAAATATGATAATAGTACAACTATATCAAAGGGAAATGCTAATAAGATTTATTGATTGAAATAAAGAACAAAATATTTAAATTAAGTTAAAAAAATCTGAACTTGCTGGTCAATTTTCCATTTTACTAAACAGTAAAATTTTAACAATTTACGCTTTCCTTTCCTTTCTTTTTATAATTGAATTTGTTTCTGGGTGAAAACATGTTTTTTGTTCACAATATTTTGCATTTTAGTCAATTCAACACTGGTCATTTACTGAAGCATTCATTTCAACGCGTATAAAATAATAAGTATTTATAGGGTGGCACATGAACAGAAGCCAAGAGAAGTTGAAAACGATTTTAAGATGTAAAGTTTGCATAGAATCCTCACTGGCGACGAAAATTGGATTATTTTGGCAACCCTAAGTGCAAGAAATCACATGCGAACAGCGGCCAACGAGCAAAATCTACGGTCAAGAAGAATATTCATTGTGCCAGGGTAATATTCTATATTTGGTGGGATCAGAAGTGTGTAATCGTTTTTAAGCTCGATTTAATCTTGACTAAAAGAAGAGTCACTGTAGTCTAATATGTATGTTGACGTGAGGCCATGGTTCAAACCCCATTTTCAGCAAAACGAAATAAAAAAAATATTTTTCGGCGACTGCATCTCAGCAGATTTCTAGCAAAATCTCTGAGAGTAAATAAAATCGCCAAGAAAATTTTTTTCTAAATTTATGTCATTCAAACTTTAAACTTGTAAAAATTATAAAAAATTAACGCACCCAACATAAAAGGTGTGATAAGTTAGGTTTTAATCCAGACTGAAGGGCTCTAAAGACCAATTATGTATGTGCGTATGTATATAAAGACGAGCGCAGTTTTTGGGCGGAATCCGTAAATTGGGCAATACACGTTCTTTCAAAGAACTATTTTAATAAAGTATTTGTTCGGTCGCTTGGTTTGTTGCAAGAAAACAAGAAAAAACTTAAGAACACGTAGAATAAGCTGTTTATTTACTGCAGCTAAAATCTGCAATTTATTAGTACATTAATAGATAACAATATTTCAATTTTTTAACTTTGAATTGGCAAACCAACAGGTGAACAGTCTTACAGAATTTTCTTGATCTTTCTCCTTTACTTTATCGTCCAACGCGTGCAAGAAAAATGCAAGAGAAGGCTATAAATGTAATTTAGTTTGTTTTCAGGGTTCCATTAAAGTGCAGTAGCACTGTTGACTCGAAGTGCAGTAGCACTGTTGCATTTTTACGATGTGTAACAAAATATGTTACACGACGTAACAGCATTTATATTCGGTTAAAACCAAGGGTGTTTAAGTTAAACGATAAATTACAAATACGTTTCATAGCACTTAAGCAACAAAATGATAATTTTGGTACCGGGTAATATCACTTCGAAATTGTTCGCTATCGAAATTATTTTGCACTCGAAAGTAATTTCCATTGCGACCGATACTAGAAACTCGGAGGTTGTCCTTAATATGTTCATTTATTAACATAAATATATATATTGACACGGCGGTTTTGTTATACATGCTGATTTTGAATTTTGAAGATATATCTTCAAGCTGTGGAATAATTTTTTGGTTTTTTCGATGCGGGTCATTGATTTTAGAATACTCAGTCTATTTCGTCAACTGGTAAGCTTGATCTAGGTGGTTTTCATCAGCAATTACACTATGCGACAAAATTAAAAAAAGGAATACACCCAGCTAGGTTGTAGGTTTTGTTGAGTAGAACTCAAAAATATTTTTTTTATTTTTCTTGAACCCTCCAAACTTGTTTCATATGACAAAAACCGTTATTTTGGACTTTACGCACAATTTTATTGCTTATACAAACATTTCTGAACCAATGTCACAAATTTAAACTTACTTATAATACCTTTAAAACGGTATACATATATATTATTCGACTTAATATTCTATGATGTTTGATGAGATAAACTTGGCAAATGCGAATTTTTTTCATATTTTTTGAAATTTTTCCATTCTACCACTATGAAACTTTAATTAAAAAATATAATATTCTATATCAATTGGCTGTCCATAATGCATACCTCACAACAATGCTTAGGTGATCTACCTTCGAAATGTCCTCTGTCGTATCCTCTGTCGTATTAGATGGCAAAAAACGGTGCCGCTCTAATTTGTTCTAGTAGTTGGGTTTCGAGTTTGGTCCCCAAGCTCTCAATCATTTCATTTTGAATTGTTGCACTCAGATATCTTGTAGATCCTAAAAACATAAAAAACACAATTTCAAAAAAGTTCTGATATTAAACAGTTAATAACGAGGTGCGACACACTAAGTGGCATTTACCCTGAAAACGTGACCAAAATTAATAGAAGTGTTTTAAGAGTTAATGGCTTGAATTTTTTGATAGTGTTGGTGAGGCCCAAGGATGAACCCAACTGATTTTGGTTCAAATCGGTACGTGATTTCGCCTAGCGCCAATACAAACTCCCCTCGAAATTGCACTTATTTACACATAACTATGGTAATTATGCAACAATCATGACAAAGTTTAGCATGGATCAGTTCTGTCTACTAGGAAATCATATTTTAAAGTTTGGTGAAAATCGAATCACATTTGACCCCAGTCCCCATATAAAGTTCCCTTTAGAAATTCACGTTTGCGCATATAAATGGCTTAAAAACATCGGTATAGTGATGCAATTCAGTATGAGCGTGTATTTTGTAAATCTAAATCATATTACCAAATTTTGTTATGGTCGGCCCAAAATTGCCCCGGGGTCCAAAATAGGACCACTTAAGAAAATATGTTTAGCAATTATAATTGGCTTAAAAATGTTATTACCTCGATGAAATTCGACATGAACATGTTTAATATGAATGTGAATCATTTTACCTGATTTTATTATGATCGGATCATAAGTGCCCCTAGGTATCACATACGGTCCATTAAGAAAATCAAACATACATCTAATATTGTTATAATAGTCGATATACATATGTAATTAAGTTTTTAAAGTTCTATGATAATTAATATTTATATTCATAATATTTATTTTACATTATTAAAAATAACTTTAAAATACTTAAAAAGTGAAACTAACTACAATCGTTATCATTTTCATCATCAAGGTCAGGAAGGAGTAATTTAATAGTATCTGATGAAAATGCTTTTCTATTCCTTCGCGATTTTTGTGTACTACAGCCTATAAAAGGGTACTGCTTAAAAGTAACCTATTCAGGACATCTCGATTGGTAACGCTTTTACTGAACCCATATAGTTTTATTTCTCACTCTATTGAGAAATAAGGCCTTATGGCTTTATTGCCTATGGCCTTATTACACTGCTACTAATTTTTTTTTTAATTTTTCAAAAAAAAATTTTTTTTTCAAAAATCGCCAAAAATAATTGCGCAAAGTTGCGAAAACTGTTTTTTGTTTCTGAATGTAGAGTGTTCGTATTTTCTTGTGGTATATAACATTATACTACTAAAAACTACTTTCACCTTTAAAATCCTTATATTTTTTTTAGGAGGGGTAAAAAATGTTAAATTTTTATTATTTTTAAATTTTGAACGAATAATTTCAACATTTATATGTGATATATATATATATATATATATATAAACTGAAAGTAGCAGTTGCTCATACCTTTCAAATAAAAAAATCAATATAAAACCTCTATTCATTTAGCCACAAAAAATATCATATAAACCTAATAAAATTTCAAAAAAACACCAAAAACGCATTTAATTTTCTTCACTTTTCTGACTTTGACATCATCTCAAATCTACAAATCTCAACTTAAAGTCGTGAAAATTTACTATATAATGCAGAATTTTGTTAACTATCGAAGTGCATGATCACTTTCTTAAATTTCTTTAAATTCATTTTTCGCTTTTTGACCAGCTTTTCAGGGTAAATGCCACATAGTGCGACAGTTAAAATACACCCAGCTAATGACAAAGTGTAGTTTGTTAGTTTTGGGGAGTGGAACTCTAAAATATTTTTTTTTATATTTCTTGAACCCTCCAAACTTGTTTTATTTGACAAAAACCGTATTTTTGATCTCATCACACAAAATTATTGATTACCCAAATATTTTTTTTACCTATTTTTAAATGCAAAGTTTTTTGAAAAGCGAACAGATTTGCCTTTAAAATGGAATACTTGAAAATATGGTTCAAATTTACATGTTATGATTTTTGATCGGGTAAACTTGGAAAATATTATTTTTTTCTAATTTTTTCAAGTTTAGCTATTCTTAATTCCAAAATTTCATTAAAAAATTTAAAATAACTAATGACATTGACACTTCGTTTAATAAAATGGAACAAAAATTACCGTAGTTATTATTTAAAGAGTATAACATTCGTGTTCCTGAAATATACAAAAAATATTTTTGAGTTCTACTCAACAAAACTCACAACCGACAATATGTTATTAGCTGGGTGTATTTTAACTGTCGCTCCGAGATATTAAAGATTACATTATTTTGATTGCTTCCTATCATAATTAAGAAATTGCTTAAGAATAATAAATATTTTTAATAAACTATTGTCAAGAATTTTCAAGTACTACATAATAGTTTATTAATTTATTTATTAAACATATTGTATGCTTATATAATATTTTTTTCTTTGTAATTTAAAGTGAACCTGTGCTAATGATGGACTCATAAATTGTGTGTTATAAATAATGTAACACACTTTCAAAACAAAATAATTCCCGAGAAAGTGTTGACAGACAGTATCTTTCAAGCATTAAAACAAATTTGTAACTGATTTAATCTTAACATGTATGTATGTATGTCTGTTCAGATGTTATGCCTTTCTGTATTTGTTATTCTTGTAAATTTCTTATGCGTTTGTTAAGCTGTCTGTTTTATGCCCGCAAAGTTTTATATTTTATCATAAGATTTTGATATGTACATATGTACATGTGTATATAACTAGGCGTATTTGTATGGTACTGAGAAATGAATTTATAAGTAACATGTGTTATATATTATAAAATAAAATTATTTTTAAATGTACCTTTCTATTAGTAAGATGTAATCCTAAATTAGTTCACTAAAGAGATTATTATGAATACTATACTTAATTAAATATTTCTATTTATTTATCTTTATTTTGTATTTTCTTTTTATTTATTTTTTAGTTTACGAACTTTTACATACGAAAAGAAATTAACTATTTCAAAAATATAAAACAAAAAAATTTTATAACATTTTTAATTATAATATGTTAAGGGCCATTATCACAACTTGCCGTTAAACTTGAGGTACCTTTAGCTAAAGGGAACTGTAAAGTTACCTTTAACATCTTTTCGTTGTTACAACTTACAGATAAAATAAAGTTAACTTTTTCAAAAATATGGCAGTGGCGGAGAAATGTCGATAACACTGCCCAAATTAAATAAGTTTTATTTAAACGCAGTGGCAACGACGGGCTTCTGTTTTTTGTTGTATTCGCTCACTTTGTTTATATTTGAAGTTGTCGTATTGAAAATAATATATAATATGGATCAAACATAAACTTTAAAAGTGACCAGTAGGATGATCTTCCTTCTTCGAGAATAAATAACTATATTATTGAAAAAAGTTAAGGTGAAATTGAATTATCATTCAATCCTGTTCATTAAAGGCGAAACTGATCCTGTGGCATTTAAGCCCATTGTATACATAGTGGGAACCAAAGTCATGGAAACTATAATTAGGTTAATGTGAGACAAGTCTAATTCGATATTAATCAGAAACAAACTCTTAGACAAAACTTTGATTTTGGGCAAGACTTTGTAATAGGAGTAAAAAAAAATTAGCTTATACGTACTCTTTAAGGGAGAAACCATTCTGTGGTTTACTAATGGGTCATGAACTTTTAGTTACAGAATGAAATATTCATGGCCCTTGGGAAGCGAGAGTTTAGGCTATTAAATGATGATTTATTTTAATTTTTTTAACCTTTAATTTCACTAAAATGAAATGATGTTTCGAATGTCACAATTACTGTAAATTTTTTTTATTTGTATTTGAAACGTATTCTAATTTTAAATGAAATTTTGAAATTAACCACCTGGACAGGTTTTGTGTTCAACTTTATGTGCTGATTTATGTATAACAAGTAAACTAGTATGCAAATGTACTTTTTTCAAAATACATGTTTGTTACATTAGCTGAGCAATGAATATATATTATAATCCTGATTTCAAAAGTCTGTAATTGTTATTAATAACCAGTAGTTAGGTAAAGTTTGGTAAAGGAAAAACAATATTTTTGATGAAATTATTGTTAAAATTTGTCGATCTACTGGAATAGAAACTACAAAGTAATCAGGAAGTTCAATGATTTGTTGTGTAGGATATAGGAATATTACAACACGAAATTGAAAATAAAGTCTAGTACTTGGACAAATTAACAAATTACGGTGATGGCAAAAATGTGACCGTGCAAAGCGAACGAAGCGGTCGGCAGTGTTACGCGGGTAAAAATAAATTAAGTGAAAGTATACAAGCATGCCAAATAGTCAACAACAAAACATACACATTATACAGTAAATAGATCTGTACAAAAAAAAACGATAGGCATTTACGAGAACAGAAACAGAATGAAGATCGAAAATAAAAACAGCAGTTGCGTAGATAGATCGTGAAGTTGGTGAATGGCATAGCCAATGCCAAGATGTGCTGTGATAGAAAGTGTTGTATTAAAAAGTGCGCTTTAAGCACAATGGCGTTTTACACCTAATGTTTGAACTTTGCTGGTAAGAAGTGTTATCAGCTGAAGTGTGTTTCAACAAATAACGATCAGAAGTAAATAATTTTGAACATTTTGCAAAATTTAAAAATAAAACACCATGTTCACAAATTTAACGGATTTAGTAGAAACAAATCGCGCTCTCTCTCTTTGTACTTTCATATATTTTATTGTTACAAACTAAAAATTCTATTATCTGCAAATTACACAATGGGTCTAAAAACTAGCGAAAGTACGTCACCTAGCCTAACCTATCAACAATCCAAATCATTTAAAACTTTAAAGTTATAAATTTTTGAATTAAGCTGTATTCAAGCGCGTTTATTTTTATGGCATGTATGTATGTGTATATGTTGTCACTGTAGTTCTATTTTATAAAAACACGTACAGCGTCCACGTAGGAATAATTTTCAATTCTCCTGGTTACTTATTCTATTGAAATGAATGAATGAATATGTGAATGTGTTTTCACAAAAACTATAATATAAAAATGGAAATCAACAAAACACATACAAAATTTAATGATTCTTCTGTAAACGTGCAGACGATGTAGATAATTTAATTTAGATTTCACCATCAAAAACTAAATACCGAAAGTCGAAAAACTTTTTTTATATTATAAAGGCCACACTGATTTTTTAAATTAAGCCCCCTCGATTACAGTATAAAGAATTTATCCCAGCATGTCAGTTTTTGATCAAAATAATCCCAATAATTTTTATCTACCTCTGAGATCAAAGTAAGTTACGATTAGGTATGTAAGTAATTCGCATAAACCAATTAATTCCTTTTAAATTATTTAACAGTAAACCTTCTAAATTGAAATTTTGTAAATTTAGGTTATTAGAGTGGCTTTTATAATTTAAGAATCTTTCTGTTCTTAAGATAAGGATTGCGATTTTGTTTGTAAAATAAATTTAAAATTAAAGTTTAATAAAAAAACATTTCATATTGACCTCTTATAACAGACCAACGAGCAATATTTCGATTTTGGCAATGGTGTACATAAAAAAAAATGAAAAACAAAAGGAATAAAAAGGAAAGGATATTTTATTCATGGCACATCATTCGGGAGATAATGATGTTATTTGAAATGTAACAGCTTGCTTCTATCCATACAGCCACCGCCACTACTAAAGCAACTGCTTCTGCCACTGATGGTATATTTTGCTCGATGTCAGTGATGATAGTGGCTGTACACATTCTTTTCTAAATAGTTGTCTCCACTTCTCACTTCTTTTGTTTGGCTGTATGACTTTCAGACATTCCTTCTACACAGTTTTCTAGTTCTATTTTCATTTTTACTCACTATTATGTTTTTTGTTGATGTTTTTTTTAATATTTTTTGTTGCTCTTTTGTTCAACTTTTGTGTATAAACCTTCAGCCGCATTTCATATACGAGTATTTATATTTCTGCCACAGCCTTTCGCACGCTGCTCGTCGACAACATTTATTCGTAAAACCCAATTTTTAAATTATACTTGGTTTTTAGGTTCAAAGATTGTCCCTTTTTCTCTATGAATTTATTTATTATTTCATATATTTATTTATTATTTCATTTTTTTTGGTTTTCTTTTAAATTTTTTTTCAAGAATTTTAGACATCAAAATTGTTACAACATTAAACGCACTAATTCCAATAGAAGAATTGAAAGTATAACGTTATTACCACTTGAGTTATGAAATATGCCTAGTACGAAGGCATTATTTTGTACCGGGTTTTCAAAATTATTTTAGTTTTCAGCATGGCCGTGTGATTATACAAAGATAATCGTATCACTGGTATAGTACTACTTAAATATAATATGAGAAAAGGCAATATTATCAAAACTGGAGATTTTGAAGATCGCCACCGGTCAGACCAACCACGCACTGTTCGAACTTCGCATGGCTGTAAATCAAGAAATTAGCGAAATCCGCAGAAGTAAGTGGGTCGAAATATTAAAAAAATATTGGTGCTCTTAATATATCTTAAATATCCAATACGGCGTATATTTTTTAACTGTTCGAAAAATAGGATACAAAAATTAACATGGCTTCATGGTTAATCGTGCAAAATAAATTTAACAAATAAAATGATAGGCTATATACACGATCACCTACGGATAAACCCAGCTTCAGTTGTAGTATGGTGGGATGTCACTTACGACAGGGATCAAACTTACATTGGATCGACCTAAGTTTACCAAGAAACCGTTTTGGAAACTGTTGTAAAATCAAAACCAGCTGTTGACCTCCCAGCTCATAAACCTAAAGTGACCCAAAACTGGATTCAATAAAATTTACCAGCATTCATCTCCTTTGCAGAATGGTCCATTGGTTGTACCGATTCCTAACCGCTTAGGTTTAGACACAAAAGATGCCAGAAAATGTATCCTCTTCAGACAGGTTTAACTAGCATTGCGGCCAATTATCCATTTGATGTAGGCCAAACATGCAAAAAGTCGCCATGGTCTAGTAGGTAGTGTTTTGGCTTATTAGACTAAAAGCCAGGTTTCGAGCCCCAGGCTAGACATCAAAATAAAATATAAAAAAGTATTTCTTCGGCGACTTCCTCTCAGCAGATTTTTGACAAAAACTCTGATAGTAAATAAAATTGCCATGAAAAGTTTCTCAAAAATCTGTCGTTCGGAGTCGACTTTAAGCTGTAGGCCCCAAAACTCAAGTATAAAATTAATATACACACAATATAAGTGCTGTGAGAAGCTAGGTCGTAGTCCTGACTGAAGGGTTGCAATGACCAAATGTGCGTTTGTGTGTGTGTGAAACTGGCTAGTCGGAAAAACGGCTAAACTTGTATTTAAAGGCATATCTAAACATGTGTGATGTTGTTGGTACAAATGTAAAGAATACTTTGTTCGAGATACCAATTTATTTTAATAATTATTTTCCCTTTTGTTTTTTATCCAACAATTGGAAAATGTCGGAAAAGAAATAAACAGCACCCACATTAATACATTATCTACATTGTAGATATTTAAAATTACTATTATCCCTAACAAGGTTGTGCCTTTTTGCAAATATTGACATTTTAGTGGAAGTTGCTACTAATATTTATGTCCAAAATTATTCGCAAAAGTGTACCCTTTGAATAGTTTTCTGACATTAAATTCTGTATTCTTGCACCCGATTAAATTAACAGCGATTGATTACTAAAGAAAATGTCTGCAAATGTTATTTTAATAACATAGTTAGCTCACTGGATTGAAAAAGGTCGTATTTTTTCAATATATGGCTAGACATAGGAAAAAATAGGATGTGTATATAACGGATATATATAAGCAGATGTTAGTACACTTATATACTTTTGGTTTAGGTTATTTTAATACTACTAGACTACGCTTACTTACTCTCTTACCTAGAGTGACTGTTAAGCTTATGGAAAAATATCAGTAAACTTATATTAAAAATACTACAATAGGCATTAAAAATCTGCGCACTTCAACTTAGCTTAGTAACTCTAAACTAACAAATATTAAAAAAAAAATTATTCAAATAGTTATGATGTATTGCATATTCTTTCAGTCTCTTGAAATGACCGAAATCGTAAATTAAAATAATTTTCTGGTAGCATCAACAAATTAAAAAAAAATTAATAAAAAAGCACAAAAAAGTCAGTGTACAGTTTTAAAAATAAATCTAAATCTTATTATAGCACGGCGCGACAGCGAAATCAAAAAAAATTGTTTATATTCCTCGAACCCTCCAAATTTGTGTTATTTGACAAACACAGTTTATCTTTAAATATTTACACAATATTATTGACGACTCAAAGATTTTTGAACAGATTTTAAAAGATTATTTTGAGTTATACTTAATTGTAGTACTCGAGTGTATTAAATTTTTGTCACATAGTGTAATTCAGATATTTAGCTCTTTTTAATAGTAGACTTTGCCTCGTAGTAGACTTTCCTAGTAGTCCAGTGGGTATTATATTGGTTTACTAGACGAGAGCCCGTGGTTCACCTCCCGGTCCAGATAACACGAAAAAAGCCATATTTGGCAAAAATATTTCTTTTTTCGACTTCCTTTTAGCAGTGTTTTGGCACAAACTCAAATAAAACTGTCATGAAAAGTGTCTCTAAGCTGTGGTTCGGAGTCCACATTAAACTCTAGGTCCCGACATTCATGGATAAAATAACACACACAAAATTAGTGGTGTGGGTCCAGTCATTTGACCACCCCTCAGGTTGTATTAGGATTCATCTGAAAATAGAACAGTATTCTATTGCTGTATATACCAATTTACGCTCCCTTTGGCAAACTTTATACCAGCAATTCGATTTTTAATTTTTTTTTTCAAGTTTATAATAACTATTGACCCTGCTAGTTTTGTTTCTTTTCCTTTTTGATTCATAATTAAGAAATTGATATACATACATATTAAAAAATTATAATATAAAATAACATAAAAACGAAAATTGTATATAAGATACATGTAACTGTAGACTTAACGCAAAATTCATTAAAGCCCGAAAAAGAGTTATTTTTGATTTTATATTGATAAATTTAGGGCCATTTTTACAACTTAAGGAGAGGACTAACTAAAGGGAGGATTTTAAAGGACAGATAAATTGTTTTTCGTTATTATGAGTACCCAATAAGATAGAAGTGATCGTTAAGCTAAAGGGAGGATCATCCTACCTTTAACATTTAAAGGTCACTTTATGTTTGAACTTGCCATATTATATATTATTTTCATTATGGCAACTTTAAATTTAAACAAAATGAGCATATAAAACAAAAAAAAACGTAGCCCGCAGTTGCCACTGCGTTAAAAAAAACTTGTGTAATTGAGCACTTTTATCGACATTGCTCCGGCACTGCCATATTTTTGAAAAATTTTATCTGTAAGTAGTAATAACGAAAATAAGTTAAAGATAACTTTACAGTTCCCAGTTTACAGTACCTTTAGTACCTTTAACTAAACCCAAGTTTAACGGCAAGTTGTAATAATGGCCCTTAGTGTTACAGACAATAGTCTCTCTTGTATGTTAGAGAGAGAGAGACAGCGAGTAATTTTACTTTAAAAAATTAAGACATTTCAATACTTTCGAAAAATTTTGAGAACAAAGCAAAGTGTAAAGATGTGTGGGTAGACTTCTTACATGTTATGTACATGTACATACATACTCATGTATATGCATATATAAATATTAAATGAATGCTAAAAATATAAATACATAAGAAAATGTCAAAAACAAAAGAAACGAAAAAGGAATTGGAAAATATTTTTGTGAATTTTAATGATTATCGCAGTAACTATTATTTATTTTATGTTCATTTTTTGTTTTCGTTTTCTTTTTTGATTTTTCTTATAATAAATATGCAATATTACTACGACTGTGTATGTTTTTATATGTATGTATATATTTACATATTTTATTGGAAATTTAAAGGTTTTATAAAAATTTAAAAGGATTAAAATATCTATGTTAGCATGTTTTTTCAAATTATTGCACCTTTATTTAGAATACGATTGCCAAAATTAATTAAAATAATCGGTAATATTGAGATCCCGGTGTTTTGCTTTTACATCTTTAACATTAAAATTATAAACAAAAGCTACAAAAACAATGAACTTGTTTACAAATGATCGCACTATAACAACAAACACCAGCATAAAAGTAAAGTAAACAAAAGAATACCAACAAACACTACACAACAATGTTTACATTTATAGAGATCCAGAGGAAGCGAAGCCTCAAACTTTCGCCTTCAAGAACATTCATCAGACTGTTTACTGTTGAGTTAGTAAAAGTTCAGTCAGTCTTGTGTGATGACGCGGTGTGTTTGAAGAGAATAATCGTGTTTTGAAGATCTCCGTTACAAAGATCAGTCGAACAATTGTCTAGTAATTGTTATTGTTTAAGCAAAGGGTGTAAACAGGAGAATAACAGACAAACCAATTGTTGTTGTATACATAAAGTTGTGAACTGTGGCACACAGAATTGTGCGAATAACAAAGAATTTTCATTAAAACTAAATATTTGCAATCTACGAACTCATATTTTAAACGTTAAAAGATAAAAACGTAACAAAATTTAAAAATGAGCGTTCGAAAAGTGATGGTTTTCACATCATAAGTTTCACTCATATTAAATATATATTTCATACATACATAGGTCAATAAAAAGTAAAAAGCTTATTGTGTATATCAATCTAACTTTATACTTAAAGTTGTTCTTCGTTTCGGGTGATTCTAAATTGTAATACATAGATATTTTGCGCAAACAGTACAAGTGTATGTATTTTCGGGTCATTTTCGACGAGTATTGCACTTAAATTGCTTCCATTATGCACTGAAATAAATTTTCAGCTCACTTAATACATTCCTCGTTGGTACATGTAAGTTTATTATTAAACGGCTTTCAAGGTTATCATCAAAAAATTTTCTTCATTTTATATTGAACTTATTTAATAGCCCTGCATTTACCTCGCGGTTGAGGTGCTCTTCAGTGTAGTTAAATGTGCCTAATTCATAATTGGTGATCGCAGATCATAATAATGTATTTAATAATATTATTACTAGGATAACGGAATTATATTCTGTGTATGGGTATATCATCAGTACAGTATATTACTACAGGTTGTCCAGTTTGTTATAGAAATATTTCTTTACTTAGAAATTTTCACTTCCATCTATGTGAAATGATATCTAACTTGAACAAAACTAGATTGAACCATTGAACTGTTCGAGATTTTATAAAAAGTTTATTTTAGGTTAGATTTTTGTGACATTGTAAAACAAATTAATAAACCATGAAATAATGTTAAGTTAGGCCTTATTTTATATTCAGACAACATAGATAAGTACACCGTTGCAGAGTTATACGAATGTTATACGATGCCCGAAAAATTCTAGTGAAATATATTATTTGTTGAATTTACATACTTACTTTTTACTGTCATCGTAGATTTATCCGATAGTTGTCGTAATTCTAGAGAAATAAATAAGATGAGGATGCAATTTGTAGCCTAATCTTTGGATTTTTGTCATTGATCCCGGCGCAACAAATTTTTTTTGCCGAATGTGATCGAATTTTCAAATTCTCATAATAGAGGCCTAATAAGTTGGAATAACATTCGCTATTAAATGTTTCACCTTTTCGGTGATATCTAAAGAAACAGTTACACCAAGTTTATTGATGACAAAGCCATCTGGAGAAAATCACTGTTGTGACCGCTGTCTGGTCTATAACTTGTTAAGGAGTATCAGAATTTTCATTTGAATAACATTTCACAATCTCTCGCACTTTTATTCTGCGGTCGATCAACACCAATTGTTTCGAGCAAAAAGATTTCAAGTGGGTACCAAGAATGCTCGGCATTTTCCGCAGTAGAATTTTCTAGTATTCGGGTTGAGTTGGCTTTTTCTTTCGCAGAAATATTTTTTTTATTTTTTCTCCAATTTTCTACTTAAATCGTATAGTGGTCTGGTTTTAATGGCAGTTAAACATAAACTGGCACAGCATTTTCAAATTTTGTTATGAGTCAATTTAAAAAATGCCTGTTAACAGAAATAGTTTACAGGTTTCAGATAAGTGGAGTAAATTTAAAATAAAACGGAATTATTTTCAATCACATACATACTCGTATATACAAGTCAAGTGTAAAAAGATAAATACCATATAATTAAAACTATTGCTCTTCTTTGGATCAATTAAATTTTAATAAATATTTTTAGTATAATTTTTCAAATATACTTTACTTACCTATTGAAACCAAAATATTAAAAGATTTTCACATTGCATTTTTACTACAAATCCATTATCATTTTTACGCTTTTTCCACCAACATTATAAAAATGTGCTAATGGAGCCATGTTACGAGTACACCCATGCCTTGAGTTGTTTCGTTTTGGTTGTTTTCGAAGTTGCGTCGCTGCTGAATTAGTACTAATTTTCAACGTGCGTAGTTAGATTTTCCAACGTTGTTGTATTCGAGCCATACAATTTATTTTATGATTTTCTTTTTTTTTTCTAAAAGATGGCACTATGGCCTATGCTATAATAACTTGAGGATTCCCTTTCTAATTGAAAATAATACAGTTTTATTTTCATCTTGTTTTTCTAATTTTAGAGTTCAGTTTCAATTGTGAATTTTTTATTATTTTTTCATTGAATTTGTTTTTTTTTTTTTGTATGTAATATAATTTTATATTATTTTTGTTTTATAAATGTTTACGTTGTTCAATTTTCTTTTAGTACTAGTAGTAGTAGTATTTTCGTAACCCTTGGACCTATCCTCGATCTTTACATGGTTTGCTATAGAAAATCATAATTCACTTTGCGTGAATTTGTGAATTTCAATTTGAGTCATGTTTTTTTTATTTTGGAACGTAACCACGACGCAAAGTGAGCTATGGGTGTAGTTGTATTCGGACCTGTATTCCATATACATACTGCATTTGCTTATTGATTAAAAATGTATATGGATTATCGCATTCTTATATTTACAAATAAATAAAAATTATGTGATTCATAATTACTTCTCAATTGAATGATATTTTTCTTTTTTTTATGCACTGTTTGCAGTTTTATTGTACCGCACTTTTGTGTACTAATATGATTGGGATACAATCTGTCGCACAGTTACGTTACATATTGAAAAAAAATTAGATATTACTTTACACCACCCGTTGAAATTTAAACAACCGGCGTGGGAAAAGACAGAAACTCCATAAACATTGAGAATTGCTTATCGTTTTTATGCATACATAGCCGTTGGTTATTATGTAATTATACCATACATTCAACTTAAGTATGTTTACACTAGATATGCATTTGTTGTTTTTGACGCTTTTTTGTTGAGTACTAGTACCTGACCTACCACAACATATTCTGCGTTTTGTCTAAATATTTCATATCCTGGCCTACTAAATTTTGCCAGTGGCTGAAAACAATAACAATTAAAATAAATAAACATTCATGTTTTTGTTTATGTTTGTATGGATATAAAAAATAAGAAACTGATAAAAAAACATTTATTTCTTTTCAATTTTATTTTTATTTTTTATTATGTTTATCTATTTATAATTTTTATGTTTTTATTATTTGCTTCTAGCATTATATTCTTTTACTGCCAAGGGTATTATTTCAGGTTGTTGCTTCTGGTACTTAAAACAACGTATAGCGAATACGTTCAACAAACAATTATTTTATTCCTTATCTATTTTCATTTGTATTCATTTTCTTGTACACAACACAATCATTAAAAATATATTTTTAAACTTTTGTAATGTCATCATTATTGTATAAAACCCTGTGTGAAATATGCGGCTGTCTTGCTCACACCATTCGATAGCGAAATTCGAATGGGAGAGTGAAGCGAAAAGAAGAGAAACACATACATATCAGAAGTACATTCGAAAGTATTAGGATACAATAATATTCAGTTGATTATAACCGCTATCTATAATTAAGTTGGGTGCCCTGGTAGTCTATTAGCAAGTATACCAAATTATTATTCTTTTACAATACACAGTGCCTTATTGAGCTCGTTAATGATTAAACATAATATGTAATTGTATTCTAATTAAAAAATAAATATAACTACTAATGTAAGTTCTAATGCAACATATTTAAAAGTCACTCTGGCAATCTCCTCACCAACAATAAGTGGAATCATAGAATCTAAACGATTATTTAAACCATTCTATTAATTGTTTTCAATATTGTAACATTATAGACTAGACCTCCTTTAAGATGATGTTTTAGACAGTGTCATTTGACACAGGAGTCGCCGTAGTTTAGTAGATAGTGTGTTAGCTTATTAGACGCAAGGCCACGGTTCAAACCCCAGATCAGAAAATATGAAAAAATATCCCTTCGGCGACTTCCTCTCAGCAGATATCTTGCTAAAAAATCTGAGGGTATATTAAATTTTCAAGAAAAGTTTCTTAAAAAATCTGTCGTTTGGAGTCGACTTTAAACTGTACGTCCCGCCACTAATGTATAAAATTAACCCACACAACATGAGTGGTGTGAGAAGCTAGGCCGTAATGCTGACTGAAGGGTTGTAATGGCCAATTATGTATGTAATATATGTATATGTATGTATTGGACACAGACTGAGCATAAGATCATATATTCATTTATTCTCCTACTCCTGATACTAATCGTCGAGAAATTTCCTCAACATGATCTAGCCTTTGGAGCTTTGGACGCCATTAGGATTAATTTCAAATATTATTCTTATTGGAATATCTTCGCTCATCTGAATGAAATGTTCTAACCAGCCCATCCTTCACTTTTCAATGTGGTTTACTACGTCAGTGTCGGCAAACTGCTCACATATCGTATGTAGCACTTGGTTCATATGATGCTTCTCTGATATACATACATATATTAAGAATAAAAGCTGCTTTAGCAGTTTGTGTAGGTATTCATGCTTCAGTACAGTGTAATATGCTGTTCGATAGACAAAAAAATTCTGCATTATATAGTGAATTTTCACGACTTTAAGTTGAGATTTGTAGATTTGAGACGATGTCAAAGTCAGGAAAGTGAAGAAAATTAAATGCGCTTTTGTTGTTTTTTTGAAATTTTATTAGGTATATATGATATTTTTTGTGGCTAAACGAATAGAGGTTTCATACTGATTTTTTTTTTTTTTTTGCAAGGTATGAGCACCTGCTACTTTCATTTTTTTGTATATATATATCTCATATGTTAATGTTAAAATTATTCGTTCAAAATTTAAAAATAATAAAAATTTCACATTTTTTTACCCTACCCAAAAAGGATTTTAAAGGTGAAAGTATTGAAGACAGAATGCAGACTCTTCAAATTCTCAAACAGAATATTTATGAGAAATGTCGAAACATATTACCGGAAGTGATGGAACTGTATTAACAAGTTCACGGACGCAAAAAATTTCAATGAGCTGCAACAGTAGACCAAAATTTGTTTTCGGATATATTATAATAATTATTAGAACATTGTATTTTAATCGCTATATACAATGAATGTTATAGTATCCACGCTTATATATGTAGGTAATATTTTTCAATCAGGATGACGAGAATGATATAGCATTTATTCATAGAAAACGAAAGAAATTAAGTTTTATTATATTTATTATTCTTTTTCACATTAGATTTTTATATATATTTCTTATAAACGTAAGAAGAATTCTTTACAGAAAAATGTAAGAGATATTATAGTTCTAATATCTCTGATAATATGATATCATTTGATCACATCTGTCTATAGCGGACAAATTTGCCTTATAATTAGCAATATCCAATATCTGAGAATTCTACGTAAGAATTGCACCTTATTTTACTCAATTTGACCGTTCAAAGAAATTGGTTACTACGAAGAGAAAAGATAAAGTAGGTCGAAAATACCTAATAAATAAAATAGTTACGTACTTCGTCTAAATTTATATTAATTACAGGAAATTAAGATTTTGTAAATTTAAATTAATTAAAATTTGAATGCTATAGCATTCACGTCATTTTTCGTCAATCTGAAAATGAATACTATAGCATTCACGTCCGCGAACGTGTTAAATAGGGAATGTATAGTCACCTATTCTGCCGTTGGACAAATGAAATTGTCCCACGAATTATGATAAACTTTCGGAATTAATTCAGTTTGCGTTGTATGATGTACGTCAAAATTTTATTGAAGACAATGTCTACCAGTTTTAAAAAACGCCGGAGTCTCTATGAATAAGAATTGGGCATCAAATAAACTCAACACAAAGAATAATTTGGAATAAAATTTTTTTCAGAAATTTTATTACATATACATATATATATGTATGTGAGTCGGCATTGTGCTTTATATGAAATAGTTCCACAACCACTATCAAATAATAAAATATTTTAAACCTTAATAACACCAACTATTTAATAATAAAAACACAGCAAATTAAAGAAAAAAATTATTGTGTTACATATTAATCGAAAAGAAGAATGTATATTAAAAAATTTACTTAACCCTGCTGTTAGGTTTGGACCATTTTGGCCAAATTTTTTTTTAATTTTTATTTAAGTTTGCAATGGCTTATCGTATCAACTTAAAATGTCAGCTCAGGTATTTTTTTATATTTTAATGGTTTTAGTTAGTTTTTAGCTATCTAGTATAAAATCGAACAGAACAAATTAAAAGTTACAAATCTTAGGTTATGGACCATTTTAGTCCATACAATTTATTTTCTTCTGTATATCAGTAAAAGTAAAACAAAATAATTATGGCTTATTGCTATTTTCGCAGCAAAATGAACAAATTGTTTTTGTCTTCAATCTACATTCAAATGTATTGCATATAATGCATTTGGCATCACGTTGGGACTTACAGCAATTGCAAATTGCCCGTTTTCTAGGAGCTGGTACACAAAAGTACCACCACTTATAGATGGTACACTATTTGACGAAGATGCTTGTAGTTTAGTCAATAGCTCTGCCGCAAATGGATTTGTATGTTTGACTGTCCTTTTCAACATGTGTTCTTCTGATAGGCACATAGCTGGTTGATTTGAATCATTTGCAGCCCACGAAGAATCAATTTCTGAACATACAATAAATGCATTCAATGAGGATATATGTATCAACTATATTTGAAAATACAACATTTAGCCATCTATTTGTTTTTCTTTTAGTGCTGTAGTAGCTAATCAGTTGATCAGCAGAAACTATAAATAGTGATAAAATATAACAAATCTTTAGTAGAATTATAATAAGAAACGATTGTAGGTTTTTCTTATGATTACTGAAATCGGGTTCATCTGTTTTGTGCATGGGGCTCATCAATACAGTACCTTTATTTTTATGGCCGGTATACGAAACAAGTGTTGTGATTTCACGGAAAGCAAATGTGGACGTATATAAAGGAACTTTTTTGAACATCTCGGTGGGATAAAATTTTGTTTTTCTAACTGTTCCCATATATGTCAGTTTCCCTTGTAAAAGTTTTTTCCCCAACTCAAAAGATGAAAAAAAGTTATCAGCTGTAATATTTTGCCCTTTCAATCCTTCTGTCAACTCAAACACGTATCGCTCTCCTTGATTTTTATCAGGCTTATCCTATTTTGACTTTCCAAGATACGGTTATATTTTCCGTCGTGGCATCTGGATACCGCGAAACGTGTTGGACCTAGTGATAATGATATAATATTCTCCGCTGAAGCTCCAATGTGACGTAGTAAAGGATTTGCACTACATTGCAGTTTGTTCTTCGCAATGTATACGCATCTACTTCATAAGCTTCTTCATTTGCCTCATCATTTTCCATTTCATATTCAATTTCAATATTTTTATCTAATATGGAACAAATTAAAGTATCTGAATCAGTTTTATTTAGAATTTCAGCAATACCACTGCTGTCCAATTTTCGTCAATTTTACATTTTTTTTCTTTGAAAATCTAAACACACCAAAAGCTGAACACTAACTGCAGTAAAACTTATACTCGTGGTATACATATCTGTATAGGAATTTAGAATCCCAAAACTTTTGTAACAATTTAAATTATTTAAAATGTTTGATCAAAAGAGTTTAATATCGAATTATTTATGAAAAATACAAAGTGGACCAAAATGGTCCTTTACCTAAGATTCGAAAGTTTTTTTTAACCTAACAGCAGGGTTAACTGTAAATTGTTGCAGTTTCAGCAACCTTCTCAGTGTTGCATTTAAATACAACTGCGTTTAAATAAATTAAAGGCCGTCAGTTTTTTTGGCTTCAATTTTATTTTCGCTCTAGAATTGATTGCAATAATTTTTCACATACATATACTTGTATGTACATTAATAAATAAAATAAATCCAAATATAAACATATTAAATAAAAAATAAACAGAAATAAACAAGAATAACAATAAATATACAAACAAATATTTAAAGAAACGATTTAAGCCAATTGAGAAGTTAAAAAAGAAGGAAAAGTTTACAGATGTTAGAACCTGACAAGGTGTACGTCAAAGTGTACTACATATATCAGGTCTTATATTAAACGCATCTTATTTTTTAGGTTAAATGAAACAAAGCGTGTATGAGATATCATGGAAAATTTGTATTCGTTTAACAGACCTCTTTCTGCCATTGGTTTTCTGGATAGAGTGCAGCCAAAATGTACAATTTTCCATGGCTCTAGGGCGTAAATTAGGCTGAATTTGGCTGATTATGTTGGATTTAAGAAAACACCACAGGCTCAAATCCAACAATTTTTTTTTACCCTCTTAACATCACATAAGCAAGCCTTCAAGCGTCTCGGGTAGAATATACAATTTGTCATAGGCTGTATGGCTGAATGAAATTATTTACCTTTACTGCACTTTATGTTGCGAGAAATTTTTCTTATATTGGAATAAACTCTATATTTTTATGTTAAAATTCGTAATTTCTTCAGCATATTTTTGCATAAATTTCACGACATGTTTTTAGATTATTAAGACGTTTGCTGCATAAGTCTATGTTTTTTTTTAGTCGAGCCATCGCAGCCGCCGGATGCTAATACGCTGCACGACGTCCAGGAGCTCATACAGCTCATTGTTGGATGCGATGCAGCAGTTTCACCAAATTACATTTTTTCGTACAAGCACCGAAAATGCCGAAAGTCCTGGGCGCTTACTTGAATTTTCTACATCCGTAACAATTTAAGAAAATTTCGATATGACATTAGAAGAGATAGAGAATACATGTGAATTTGTCTCACATTCTCAGCAGATTTCTGGCAAAAACTCTGAGAGTAAATAAACCTGCCATACAAAAGTTTCTCAAAAATCTGTCGTTCGGAGTCGGCGTTAAATTGTAGGTCCCGCCGCTCACGTATGTAATTAAAGAACACAGCATGAGTGGTGTGAGAAGCTAGGCCGTAATCCTGACTGAAGGGTTGTAATGGTCAATTATGTATGTATGTATGTGTCTTACATGGGTCAGTGGATTCAATTTTGAATACTGACTTCTCTTACGAAAAATATTTTTGATTACAATCGACTACGTTTTCAGTCGTGTTATAATTTCGCATATTAGGCGTTCTTCAATCTACAGTAACACGTAGGATATCATACAGCAGTTAAAGAGTGTTTTTTCCCAAAAGAATTGACCCGAATGGAAGTCAAAGTGGGTTAAAAAAAGTTTATTGTTTTCGGATGCATGCTTAATATGTAATACTTTTACACTTTTAAGTTGATTTAATGACCATTGAAAAAACAATCTTCTGCATTTGGCCACAGATAATGCAATTGTACAACGCATGTGTAATTTCCACGAAAAAATCCATGAAAACCTATGTTTCCTTCAATGTTCGAGGTTAATGATTCGCTCTTGGCGGTATTAGTAAAAAAAATTAAATTCTTTCAACAAAAGAGCTATAAAAAAGTAACGTATGACAATTGCCATAGTCTGGTAGGTAGTGTGGTGGGTTACTAGACACAAGGCCTCGGTTCAAACGCTCAGCTCAGACACCACCAACAAAACGAAATATGAAAAAATATATCTTCGACGACTTCCTCTCAGGAGATTTCTGGCTAAAACTCTGAGAATAAATAAATTTACCATGAAAAGTTTCTCAAACTTCTGTCGTTCGTAGTCAGCTTTAAACTGTTGAACTACGCATACAACACAAGTGGTGTGAGAATCTAGGTCATAATCCTAACTTAAGGGTTGTAATGACCAATTTGCTGAAAAGTAAAATAAATTTTATATTCAATTTAAATGCTTCCAAATGAAAGAAAAATGATTCTTAAAGATTTAATTCATTTTCATTAGAATTCTATAAGAACTTCAACTAAAGGGAGAAGAAAAAAACTACATTGACGGAAGCAAAAATATATAGAATGGTAATAGAAAAGACAATAAAGAAAAACCCAACAAAACTCTAAACTTAGAAAAGTTTTTTCAAGTCTTTTACAATGTAATTTTTTTGTATGTGTATCTTAAAATTACAGAATGATGTGGAAGGTTTTAATATGGACCTAAATTATCTATTTTTATGAAATATCAACAAAACAATCAAAAAACTTTTCGCAGTACATAGTTTACATACGTAACAGTCCTAAAAAACTTTTAGAACATGGTCATAGTGGTTAGTTTACTGTTCATAGTTTATCCAAAACTGACAAAATTACCAAGTTCCATTTCATTTCTAAATTCGTTTAACTAACAACCTCAACCGTACATAAATGAATAGACTTTATGGATTATATGGTATAGTAAGCATTTTGTATTGCAGAAAAAAAAACTTAAGGCTGAACGAAAAAAAGATCCCTATAAAAAATTAACAAATAACACACATTTACGCAGTTTCATAAAATTGTATTATATTTTTTTTTTCTGGCAATACATACATACATTCCCACATTCCTCTACAAATTTGAAATAAATTGTTTGTAAGTTTCGCTTTAACTACAGCAAAATTTCATTGTCATTTTTAACATTTTTTAATGGATTAATTTTTCTTTAACTTGATTATAATCACATGTTCGATATTTAAGAAAAGAAATAAAAAATAAAATCGGATGGCCCTTTAAAAAAGTATTTTTAAATCATTGTTAGTTGTAACTAAAGCAAGTGTACAGTTAGTAAGTTTATTAGGGTGGCTCTTAACCTCTTAAGATCAGAAGATGAATTAACTGCACTTTGCACTTCTTTTCCTTACATATGAAACGGTCTTTTAATATTTGAAATCATTACGTATTATTTTTTATTGAAGGTACATAATAGAAAAGAATGGCGCACATGCATATGTGTACCTCGGTTTTAAGAAGTTGCTAGTGAAGTCGCCGTAGTCTAGTAGGTAGTGTGTTTGCCTATTAGACGTAAAGCCAGGGTTCGAGTCCCAGGCCAGACATTAAAACAAAATACAAAAAGTAGTTCTTCGGCGACTTCCTCTCAGCAGATTTCTGCCAGAAACTCTGAGAGAAAATAAAATTGACATGAAAAGTTTCTCAAAAATCTGTCGTTCGGAGTCGACTTTAAATTGCAGGTCCCGCCATTAATGTATAAAATTAACACACACAGCATAAGTGGTGTGAGAAACTAGGTCGTAATCCTGACTGAAGGGTTGTAATGACCAATTATGTAATTATGTATGTATGCTAGTGAGAAAAGTCTTAAGAGAATTCACCATCGTACTGGATGATATAATGTGAGAAGCCTGTTCTGAGATAACAGGAATAACATGGAGTGTCTCACGCCAATTTGAAGATTTGGATTATGCGGATGATATTTGTCTACTTTTGCACAAAGTCTCCAACATGCAAACAATGTTAGAGGATTTATAAAGAATAATGTGCTATGTTGCACTTGCGATAAATAAAACCAAAGCCATTAGAATTAACGACGTAAGTCTCGTTAACCTTATGCTACAAAGTAACCAGTCGAATACGTGGATAACTTCTTTAATCTAGACAGTATAGTGACAACAATTGGAGGTGCCTAAACAGGCTTAATAAAGCGAGAGCAGTATTCGGATGACTACAGTCAATATGGAAAAGGTCACAAATATCCAGACGAACCAAGCTCAAAATATTCAATCCATGTGTAAAATCGACCTTATTGTAAAGATACGAGAAATGGTTTGTATTGAACACTATCACGCAAAAACTGCAGGTATTCATCAACAAGTTCCTCAGAATCATATGCAAAATATTCTGGTCCAATAACACCAGCAACATGGACTTTACCAACGAGGCACCCATAATTACGTGGCCAACCAGGGAACACGTTCGATAGTCCAAGATCTAAGAGAGTGCAATCTTACATGGGAAGAAGCAAAAATAACAGCAGTCAAGCCATATGCTTCCAAGAGGGGAAAAATAACTAAATACTGCAATTCAAGCACAAAATTCAATAAAAAGCCGACTGTCGACATACTTGTTATACACATATCGCAGTGGGTCACCTGCATTATACAGTTCTATTTTTGGTTGTGGATGTAATTCCACCGCACAAAATATAGTTGCAAAAAGTTCGTCTGAAAATTAGCCTTCGTAGTCTGTAGAATATATTTTTAGAAATTTTTAAACAATTTTAGGGAATTGAAAGTTTATCATAGCTTTGGCTACTTTTAAGCTGTAGATCAGAGGTTACTAAAAAATTTCTGGTTATGTATTAGTGAGTAAGAGAGAGAAAATAAGTTGAGAGAATTTATTTATTTACGGCCATAGAAAAGTATTAGTAATATACGCTATTTTTATTTTCACTTCATTAACATACATATGTAAAGCTATCTATCTTTGGCTTAATAATTTTAGATAAATAAATATAAAATAAAAAAGTCAATTTTTTATTAAAAGAAAATAAAGCTATCCATCTTTGGCTTAAAAATTAGACCATGTTTTTAAGATAAATAAAAATTAAAAGAATAAAAAACTCATTTTTTATTACAAAAAAAAGAAGCGAGCATTCGAAAGCATTAAAAAAATTATACTATGCCAAAAAATAAAAAAAAAATGAAATACGCCCAGCTAATGACATAGAACATTTTTAACATAAAATATTTTTGGAGTGTTATTTTGAAATAAAATGATAAAGCATCCGCCGCACATGTATTTTTGAATTTGTGTGAGCTCTCTCTGCCCAATTGTGCTATGAAATGGTAAACCATGCTGTAGATACAAATAAACCAGGTATATCTTTAGGTGTATGTGTTATTGGTCATACCAGAGGATATATCCAACGACTATACACTTACTAAATTGATCATTGCAATCATTTAGTCAGGATTACGACCTGGTTTCTCACACCACCTATTCTATGTGTGTTCATTTTATCAATGAATGGCGTGACCAACAGTTTACACCCCGACTCCGAATGTCAGATTTTTAAACCACTTTTTTGGTGATTTTATTTAATCTCAGAGTTTTTTTCAGAAGCCTACTGAATGGAAGTAACCGAAAGAATATTTTGAATATTTCTTCTTTTTTTGTTCGAGATATTTGATCTGGGACTATGGCAACTTCAAAAAACTCTCATCGACTATTTTTTTTTTGTAGGTTTTCCACCTCGAGATTGAACGATTTGTCGTATCGAATAAGTGAATAAGAATGCCACAGGTTCTGATTTCCTTTGTCGTTATTTCGAACTTTATCATAACAATTTCTTTTTTAATTGGTTGTCATAAAACTTCCACCTATAACACGGTGAGTGCGTACCGCGTTGTATGGAAACCGCACAATAAGAAACTCGGATTAAACCTTACAAACCAAGCTAATTCGTAGCGCGTTGTATGGAAACCGTCTACCGCGTTGTATGGAAACCGCGCTATAAGAAACTCGGAATTAGTACAAATCACATCATTCGTACCGCGTTATATGGAGACCAAGACAAGATAAATTATAAATTATTTTTAATGAGTTAAAGAGTTGATATAAGGATTTATAATAAAATTAAACAAAAACTAAACTAAAAGACTGTTTTCCAACAAAAATAAGAAAGACTGATAAAATTAAGTAATTTTTCAACATTCATTCTCATTGTCAGATCATTCACAGGCTGATCGCAAGGAACTTATTGGATGTTGTTGAACGGAAACCGCGCAGTAAGAGTACCGTGTTATAGGAGGGCTGTTGCAATTTCAGTTCCGCATTATGTGGAAACCGCGTTATATGGAAACCGTGTTCTCAGAATACCGCGTTATAGGAGGGTTGTGGCAATTTTAGCCCCGCGTTATATGGAAACCGCGTTCTGAGAGTACGGCGGTATAGGAGGGTAGACTGTAATTCGTCCCCTTTTTCACATCATTGGGCTTCAGATGTATAACCATAGATCTCCAATTTTAAAATCAGTTCGTTTTCTGCAGACTGGACAAAAATTCTTAGTCCTAGTGGAATTGGCCATACTAACGGTATTTGTAGCGAGTATCAGAAAACGTTATAACTTGCTCATCAATTGACATGATAGGAACATGACGATTTTTGGAGAAAAGTGATCTTCATCATCACTTGTAATCTGTTGATCATCCATTTTCAAACTATTTTTTTAATTCTGATATACAAAATTCTACATCAAAATAAGAAATTAAATTTTTGAAACAATCAAAATATTCCAATTGATGAACATAAAAAGTAAAATAAACGCTGCAGAAGAAAACTATACCATCTAATAAAATTTAGTGAAGCTAAATATCGTGAAGAATACAAATTAATTGACACTACTGACCAAAAGGTTGATACATGATAAAAGTATGCATAACAATAATGACTAAATAAGGTTAACTTTTTCAAAAATATGGCAGTACCGGAGCAATGTCGATAAAACTGCTCAATTATAGAAGTTTTTTTAACGCAGTGGCAACCGCGGGCTTTGTTTTTTTGTTGTATATGCTCATTTTGTTTAAATTTGAAGTTGCCATAATGGAAATAATATATAATATGGCAAGTTCAAATATAAAATGACCTTTAAATGTTAAAGGTAGGATGATACTCCCTTTAGCTTAACGATCACTTCTATCTTATTGGGTACTCATAATAACAAAAAACGATTTATCTGCCCTTTGAAATCCTCCCTTTAGTTAACGGCATGTTGTAATAATGGCGCTAAGAGTTCTTCGTAAAAAATATTTTCTATTTCTTAAGAAGATATCTGTCAAACTACATGTAAAGGCGCAATATAGTAACATTTGTTTTTGTTAAAATATTTTTCTACTACTTCTATTGTCATTGGTGTATTAGCAGTAATGTGGTTTGAGAGGGAGAGTAGTCGTGTGTACACCGTATTAGTAAACACTTTACACAGAAAGTAGTAAATCATATTAGAATTTGAATCTAAATCAACGTGCTGATGTTAATTTAACTATTATCCGAAGAAATTAAGGTGTTCATATACTCTATACATTTACGTATTGCCTCATAGAAGGGCCAATCTATTTTATAACGAATGTAAATTGTATTTAAAAAATTTGTGCAACCTTGAAGTTAACTACTCACAAGTGTAAAATTAGTTACGCTTGGAAACAGATGTGAAGAATGCGAAACAAATTTGTTGCACCTGCACCTTGTATATATGTGAGAAATCACTTATAAACTTGTGTAATTTACCAAATATTAAATTAAATATATATATATATATATATATAAATATATAAATATATAAATATAAATATATATATATATAAATATGTATATAAAATATTATATACACACAGTCAAAGGAAAAAGTTTACATACACCACTGTATGTAAACCTCTTTCCTGCTGATTTTTACCAAATTGAAAAGATGTTATAGCGTTGTTGAAGGCTGTTAAAATTAAGAATGTTTAAAAAGAAAGCGTTTTCGAAAAAAGTAAAACGTTTAAATTATTGAGAAAAAACATAAAAGTTATAGGAAAAAAGTCTAAAAAAACTGTGTATGCAGACCTTTTTCTTTGATTGTATATGTTAAGTTAAAATAAAATAGAAAATATCAAAAAAGAACTTTGAATGAGAAAAGAAAAAACTTTGGTGCCAAATGTATTTATATTGGAAAATAAAATTCTTAAAAAACGTATGAGCCAGTGGGGGTGAGCAGTAATAAAACTTCAAATAATAAAACGGGCCAAATAGACGAAATATTTCAAGCAATTGTTGTGAGTTCTCCGCTCAATAGAAACAATTTAGGTGTGAAAACAAAATCTCTATCTAAGAGGAAGTGGCGCTAATTTAAACATGTTTGAAATAGCTCTCTCATAACAGTCTTAAATGAAATTGATTTCAATTCCAAATTAAAATAATAAAAATTCAAGTTTTAAAAAGAATAAATAAATTAAACTATTTAAATCACTTATAAGTTTTAGTATCTTGTAGATCATAATATATCAAATAAAAAAAATAAAAAATTAAAAAAAAAATTTTGATCGAAAAAGTAAGGTTTTTTGTTCGATTATAGTTGCTGTATTAACTCTATCTTCAGTAAACAAATAACATCACGCAATATTGGTTTTGATGATCAATTGCGAAAACCATTCTTGTATCAGTAATGAACCGATGTTATACAGATTTATCATAAAACATGAAACGGGATACCGCGACCTGACGATTTTTTGTATTGCTCTAAACCCAAGGTATAACCGTATAGTCTCCGGCATTTCTGTAGCCCTGATAAACTTCAGGATGCTGTTCGGCGTGAGAAAGTATAATTCCGTTCCCGAATAATAACTCGAAGCACTTCTCATTGAAAATTTAAATTATCTTAAACCTATTATCTTCATTATTCCTTCGTCGAATATACCCCTCCAAGCCCTATCTCCTACTCCAAAGAAGGGATCTGTTTCCATCAGCGGCGTGGAAATGATTCTCCTCGCAAGATGATCTATCTGTTCATTGCTGAGAATCCTTATATGAAATCCTTATATAAATATAATTGCTATATTCTATTCTCACTACTTCCTGCTCAACTTGAATTAAGCACATCTTACCACGATGCAAACTTTCGCATTAAAAAACTCCCCTATGGGCCCTTTATACAACATAATTATTTCTCTCTCAAAAGAGTACATTATAACCAAATTATTCCTTTCACCCATAGTTCTCATTCTCATCGCTGAGCACTTCCCAAACGATGCTGGTATTATCTAGAGGATAGTAAAGGAGAGAACTATAAGCCATTTGATTTGTGAAGTCGTGCTTTAGAACTGTATCTTATTATACTCACATAATCTCCACTGATCTGAACCTTCTAATATCATATTAACGATTTGACGATTTATATCCTTATTTTGACGATTTTTGGAAATTAAAAATTTACATCATATTCTTTACTTTAGTATGTTACAAGCCATTTTAAGCTTCGTATTTACTTTGCAATTGTTACTATTGGATATTTGTGTTAGTAAAAACAAGGAGTATAGTATTATATTTTTAAGTTGCTTTCGAATTCATGTGATGATTTTTCTGTATTTTATTTCTTTTTAACCCCTTAAAAGTCCAAAAATTACAACTCCTAAATAAGTTCGTAGTTGAGAAGAATTTATCACTTGTCGTTGCACTCAATTTTAAAAAGTCGAGTATAGCTTCTAATATTACCATCGGAACAAAGGCAAGCGCCGTTATATATGTTCGTACGACCAACACTCAGGGGATGGATGGTATTGTGTTTGAAACTATGAAAATATGTTACGTGAAGAAGGAAAGAGAGAACAGTGTTTATGGACACAAGTCTTGTACATATTTATACCATAAGTAACAGGAAAGGCCTTTGCGGGGAATGAGTTTCACAAACGAATAGTCCGACTAAAAACCGTATGTTTACTGTAATGGAGTGTGCGATCCACTGGCCAATCCACCACATACGAAAGTGGTGGCCGACAAAGACGAGCGTTTCCTAGGAATATATGATTTTCGTTCGAGCAAAATCCTTGTGTCGAAGCCATAGAACAGTGAAACACAAACCACATTGCAACGATACTCCAATGATTCAATGGATTTGGATACACTACCATCGTTAACGAGCTACTTCGGCCTCTCCTGTATACGGTCGAGAAACCTCAAAATAGACGTTGAGGCATCGACCTCATAAATAGTATAAATAAAATCTTAAGAAGAAACTGAAGGAACTGAAAAATGTGTCGGTTGCAGCCAACATAACACTGAATTTTCATGCTTAGAATGTCAAGAGCTTCTGACTCCTTAATATTTACACCACCCATAGATTAGTATGATGCAATATTATTGCTACGTTTATGTGGCAATAAACAACAATGGGATAGATTGTTTAAACCTTAAACAATTTTTTCCTGAAAATGATATAAAATTTCTCCGTTTTTGCAAAAAAATTTAATAAACGATGATGAGGGACGCCAGCTTTTAATTTATAAAAAAAAATGATCTTATATGTTTTACTACAATAGAAATAGTTTTAGTTTATAAAAACTTTTAATTTATTTATTTATTTTTTCTGACGATTTTAATAAACGTCTTTGACGATTTTGACGATTTTTTCTTAAATATTTGACGATTTGGTGCCTCATTTATCTGTCAGTTATGATTATGGGACAGATTCCCGGTGACATCAACGAAAACCCGTCGCTATATGTTATCCAATCAACCTGCGCTCTTTTTAAAAATTTATTCACAAAATGTTTTCTTATAGGTCTAGTATACAAGGCATATTGTAGTTGTACAGTAAAAAAGTTCTGAAGAATACAAACGTATTTAATTTAATAATACATGCGTTTAAGATATCTCAATACGTACTTTGATGTGAAATTAATACACAATTATGTATGTATATCAACAACATAAAATTGTCATTAATACGTAAAAAATTAAGTACTTTAAACCATATTATATCACCTTCCCATGATTTTAAAGTCATTCATGCACAATATTAGTTTCGAGTGGTATCGTATGTGAAATTATGCATGAATATACCTGAAATTCTCTGCTTTGTTGTCAGTTGTAAAGAAAATTTATGTTCCGTACCAAATTATTCACATACATACTAAGAGTACAATATACTTTTTTTTAAGTGTAAAGCATACAATAAATTGTCACCATTAATGTCGTTTCCTTTTGCTTAATTTTTATGTGTTTTATTGTTTCTCTCATATTATTATTTATGATTGTGTCATACAAATTTTACAGAAACCTGCAGTAAATGTATTATTCATCACTTTTCATGTTTAAGGAATTTGTGAAAAACGAGCATATTCCAATTCTTGTAAAATTGTTATAAGATTGCTGTGTTATAATTTAAGTAATTTAAACTAAAGTTGTATTTAATGTTGGTTTTTCATTTATTTTTAACTTAAGTAATAGGTATGTGGGCCATTATTACAACTTGCCGTTAACTAAAGGGAGGATTTTATCTTGTAGATATATTGTTGTTCATTATTATAAGTGGACGATAAGCTAGAATTCAGCGTTAAGCTAAAGGGAAGATCTTTCGACTTGTAACTTTTAAAGTTAGGTTTATATTTGAACTTGCCATATTATATATTTTCAATATGGCAACTTCAAAGATAAAAAAATTAGCATTTACAACAAAAAAAAAAAAAAAAACGGAGCCCATCGCTGCCACTGCGTTTAAAAAAACTTGTTTAATTGAACAGTGTTATCGGCATTGCTCCGACACTGCCATATTTTGAAAAGTTAAATTTATTTTATCGTTAGTTTGTAATAACAAAAATATGTTAAAGGTGACTTTAAAGTTCTCTTTAGCTAAAGTTACCTTTAAGTAAGCCCAACTTTAACGAGAAGTAGTAATAATTTCCCCAGGTATGAGATACATAAGGTTTTCTTATAGGTTCTGAGATACATACGGTATTAGTGAAAATAATGGACAAAATCTCTTTCTATATGATTATTTTAGAAGAAATTAGTTACAGAATTTGTACAAAGATAATATTGATTTTAGTAGTTCCAATCCTGATTAAATAAAATAGACGTAACGCTTAACAATTTAGCTGAAGCAAAAAAGCAAACCACAAAACATAATGAGTAAAAAAATAAAATTAAAATAAAAGTTTTGAGAAAGAAAAGAAATTTACGCTGTGACTGCTCCAAGTTTAGTGAACGTGCCCTTAATGAGTTAACCATTTGAAGTGTGATCTAAAAATTTAAAGACACTGGGTCGGTGAATGCACAGATTAGCCGCTTGAAAAAATTGCTACAATAACATTGTGTCACCGTAGCTATCAATTTCGCATGGCTTTCAACATCATAAAATTTCACAAAGCACCACTCAGCGAAATTCAACGAAAGTCCTCTTGTACAAAATTCAACTTATTCACCTTCTTTGATAAAGTGCTTGTCCATCTAAATGGCTTATTGAATACATAAAATTGTCGAATTTGAGGCTCAGAAAAAAATTGGGATGTTTATGAGATAGAAATATTCAACCTTACTTTTTTGAAGAAGGGGGCGAAATTCTGAAGAGTGTTTACGACACTCGCAAATTAATCTGGATGACAGATCCTACTCGTGTTCCGCAATGAGTTTATTACATAAATAATTGGTCATTATAACCTTTCAGTTATGATTACGACCCAGCTACTCAAACCACTTATTTGTGTGTGATAATTTTATACATGAGTGGCGGGACCTACAGTTTAAAGTCGACTCCGAACGACAGAGAAACTTTTCACCACAATTTTTCACTCTCAGAGTTTTTGTCAGCAACCTGCAGATGAGAATCGCCGAAGAAATATTTTTTCATATTTCGTTTTGTTGGAGATATCTGATCGGTGGCTTGAACCGTGGCCGTCTAATAAACCAACACAATACAAACAAGACAATGGCGGCTTTATGAATTTATTGTGGAAACTATTTCCAGAACACCAAAATCATGAGAATAAAGCAGTGAGATTTTTCCGTTGCGAAATCTTCGGCGAATGCGAATATTCCAGAAACAATGGGCGAGTTACATCCACCTCTCTGTCAAGAATTCATGAAAATTTCACAAAAAGAGTAATGACTTGTTATCAGAGCCACTTAACTGATATTTCTTTTTCATTACAAGCCAATAAAAAAAGGAATACATAAATATCTGTAAAAATACGTGTTTTTATTTTAAAATTAAGAAGTGTATTGTTTGTCAAAAAGACCTGCGGATTGCACGAGAAGATATAAAGTCCCCAAATTTGACAATAAATATACGGACTTTTCAAAGAAGAGTAGCTCTTGCTAGGCTCAGAAGTTGTAGATCAGCAAAGGAGCTACAAACATTGTCCAGTATTTCCACATAGTTCTCTGCATTCATTTTATGAGAAATAAAACAGAATGGAGAACGTGCTCTATATCCAAAAGCTACCCAAGTCATTAAAGATCCTCCTTGAAAATTACGTACGATTCTGGTCCGCGTATCACCTCCTTTTTCCCTCCAATAATATTTGAATCCATCAGGTTCATCAAGGTTGAATTTTTTTTCATCATTGAATATAAACTACGCCACTCCTCTTCCCAAAATTTTTATTTTTCAGCGAAAGGCAATTTGGCTGCCTTGTGTCTAGGGGTCAATCGTGGTTTGGGTATCATTTTTTGTGGAATTACTGGACAATGTTTTCATTGAATTTGTTGAAGAAAATTATGCAATTAATTTTACTTTTCAGCAAGACAACGCCCCTACACATGTATCCAAAAGGATCAAAGAATTTTTTGAAGAAAATGATATAACTGTTTTGGACTGCCCATCACTTAGTCCTGATCTAAATCCTGTTGAAAACTTCTGGGGAATTTTAAGTGCCGAAATATACAAGAGTGGGATGACTTATAACTCCTTAAAAGAGCTGAAAGAAGCTTTAATAAAAAAATGGGACAAAATTCACCAAGATGATTTACAAAAATTAATAAACCCTATGCCACTTCGGTTAAATGAAGAAATTAAAAATCGAGGAGGACACACGCATTATTAGAATTAACTTCTTATTTGAATATATTTAATTATCTTTAAGTTTTGCATTTTTCTTATTTTGTAACATATAAATATTTCCTTTAGGAATTTGAATTAGCTATAAGAAATATTTAATAAAGATAAACAAACTCGGAAAATTTTTTACTTTAATTTTTTGTTTCTCTTTATTAAATATAAAATATATATAAACTTTTAAATTAGCTTTAAAACCAAAGAGATTTTTAGAAAAATTTTAGAAAATTTCTTCCTTAGCTGTAGATCGTAATTCTGACTGAACGGTTGTAATAACCAATTATGTATGTCTGTAAATATCCTTTAATACTATGGGGTTCATTATAGAATATTCTCCTGCTAATTTAAAAGTGATTCAAAAACTGAAAATATTTCTCATGAAATTACGTATTTATTTTAGTTTATAATTGTGAATAAATTATTGAATATTTATACCTTTGTCATAGCATCCCGTTCTAATGATTTCTAATTAAAAAAGAAACTTTCAACGAAAGAAATATTTAATAAACTTGCTGATATGAAATTAAGTTCGATATAAAGGCATTTATGAATAAAACGTACTCTCAAGAATAAGTATAATTAGAAGTTAATATGCTTTACCCATTTCCAATTCTTCATCGTAATAAAAGATAATTCAATAAAATATTGAGGGTATAAAAAAATACTGTGGGAGGAATTGCTTGTAATAAAATAATAAGAGGGTTGGTTAATATTTGTGTGTAATATGAAGTGTGGAATATGAAACACAATATTTTTTTTAGTATCGCGGTAAGGCTTCCTTAAACGATAATAGCATTTGATTTACAAAAAAATTTAAATAAGTATGCAAATTTTATTTTAAAAAATGTTTGCTGTATTTTTTATAGGAAATATAAATAATGAAAGGACATGTGATTAATGTTACAAAACTGAACATTTTTAACATCTCATATTCAATATATTCTTCTTAAACTCTTACTACAAAACAAGAAACAAAAAAAAAAACAAAAACAAAAAACATAATGAACTCAATAAATATATGTACTTCATTATATCGTCAGCGACAGGTTTGCTAATATTGGGACATGTATCCTTCCGCTACCTACTTATTGCGTTGTTGATTGCGTTTAAAAGGTAAATGTTAAATGGACTAGAAAATAAGAAAACAATAATAAAACCAAATGAAGTAAATGCAATAAAAGAAGTTTTAGTGCATATACAATCATGTAATAATTAAAACAATCGCTCCAACTTAGTAGTGGTTTAATAGTAAAGTAATTATAATGTATTGTTACGTTTTTACATTTTTAAAAACGTTTAAAATAGGAGTTCATAGATAGCAAATAAAATAAAATTAAATTTTCGTTTAGTTTTAAATAAATTCTTTATTGTTCGTACAATTCTGTGGGCCACTGTTCACAACTTGATGTAAACAACAACAATTGTTTTATTGGTTATTCTTCTTCCCAGTCTTTTGCGTAAACAATAACAATTGTTCAATAGATCTTTATAACGAAGATATTCAAACGCAACTCGTCTTCGCACACGACTGACTGAACTCTTTCTGACTCCGTTGCCTGCTTTGTCTTGCCTTTTTTATCGAAGGGTAAGCAGCCTGAAGAATGCTCTTGAAGGAGAATGGCTTCGCCTTCACGAAATCACTATAAATGTAAACATGTTAACGTTATTGTTGTTTGTGAATTTTGTTTACCTTTGTCCTTGCAGTGTTTTTGTTGCCTGTATGTTTACTTGTTTCTCCCTTTTTGTACTGATGTTTTTGCTATATTTTTGTTTATTTGTTGATCGTGTCAACAAGTCCATAGTTTTTTGTTTTTGTAGCTTTTGTTTATCATTTTAATGTTAAACGATGTAACACCATTTCTATTTTCGTAACAATATAAAATATATACGAGAATGTGAGAATATGTTTATATATTCTTATTAAAAACTTATTGGGTTATTGAGAATTTCCACAATTTTTTTGTAATTAAGAAGAATTGGAAGGTACAACTCAGGAATAAATAATATATATGAAAAAAAATATTTTTAAATAATATAACAACACAGACTAGAATTATAGAACAATAGAGACAGAATTAATATGTATACATATCTAAAAAGAAAGTTTGTATTTCTAATGCAAAGAATATAAAAGGTATGCAGGCAGTCAGTCGATCACGGCCTTTTGCAAGTTCATAAACAGATAATAATCTTCTTTTATATCAATATTTTCTAATAAACAAGTAGTCATGGACAAAAATCTAAATATCACCAACATTTTTTTTCCAAAAAGGGTCATTATTACAATTTCCCGATAAAGTTGTGTTTAGTTAAAGGTAACTTTAGCTAAAGTGACAATTAAAGTCACCTTTAACTTCTTTTCGTTTTTACAACCTAATGATAAAATAAAGTTAACTTTTTCAAAAATATGGCAGTTTTTCAAAAATATGTCGATAACACTGCTCAATTAAACTAGTTTTTTTAAACGAAGTCACAACGAAGGCCTTCGTTTTTTTTTTGTATATGCTATTTTGTTTATATTTGAAGTTGCCGTATTGAAAATAATATATAATATGGCAAGTTCAAACATAACCTTAACTTTAAAAGTTACCGGTAGCATGATCCTCCATTTAGCTTACCGCTCACTTTTACCATATTGTCCACTTATAATAATGAACAACAATTTATCTGCCCGTTAAAATCCTCCCTTAAGTGAACGGTAAGTTGTAATAATGGCCCTTAGAGTTGCAAAAAGTTGTCAAAATAAATAATAAATTTGGTCTTTAAATTCGTTTAAATCAATAAAAAACAAAAAAAAACAAAATTGATTATAAATACAAAAAAGTAGTAGTGCAATAGACAACAAACGAAATAAAAAAAGCTGTGACATAAATGTACATACAACAATTATTGATAATGGAAAATAGAAGTCGCCGTAGTCTAGTAGGTGGTATGTTCTCTTATTAGACGTAAGGCTACTGTTCATACCCCAGGTCAGACTTCAAAACGAAAATATGAAAAAAATATTTCTTTGTTGACGTCCTCTCAGCAGATTTCTTCCAAAAAGTATGACAGCGAACTAAATTGCCGTGAAAAGTTTCTCAAAAATCTGGAGTCGACTTTAAACTGTAGGTCCCGCCATACATGTATAAAATTAACACACACAACATAAGTGGTGTGAGAAACTAGGTCCATAATCCTGACTGAAGTGTTGTAATGACCAATTATGTATGTAATAGTCCCATTTTCACATCATACGTTCGTAAAATATTGGTTAAACATATTAATGATTTAACAAAAAGTATCAGTTAAAGTTTTAAGTGCAAAATGCGTTAAAAATTTGGTTGTTAAATTAAGAAATGAATCAAAATCTTATTATCAAATAGTAAGAATCTGATATTTAAATATAGTATAAACTTATATAACAAATTAAATGACCCAAAGGTCGCTTGTTGTTAGAAACGCCACATGTATACATCTGGAAGTTCGGAAAAACCCAAGAACATATGCCTCAAAGTTAACTGAAGGCATTGCTGAAAGATCAGGAATATTTGACATACGCGAACAGTACGAAAATCATTGATTGAAAAAAGTTTTCGCAACAGAACATCAAACATCATTTGTTATTGTGCTCCTCAAACCACTGTCCGGTCGACTGACATGAATTGCTGCGTTATCTTGATGAAAGGTTAAAGCTCTGTCAGCATTTTGAGCCAAATACTGCAGCAAACGTTAAGAAAGAATGTCCTGTTACTCTAAGCTATTCAATCGAGTGGAAGAAAAGTAGAGTTCCAGGGTGTCATGTGAGCTAAAGCCTGCTCAAACCATCCAACAGCCTTCGCCGAAATTCCATTTGGGAAAAACAAGGACAGCAAATAGCAATTGAGACCATCTGGTCTTACCTATAAGCCCAAAAATGTATGGAGTATCTTATAGCCTTTTTAAGAAAAATGTTTACCTGGTGTCAATTAGTTGTCATGTTGTTTTTCGCTCCTTACGCTTAATTTTATGTTGCTTAGTCAGACAGGGATTTTTTAATTTTGCTCTTATAAGGTGTGGTTGGGCGTTGCTATCTCTTAGAATTGTGCTTTTTGAAGCTTGTAAGTTCAATTCCTCTTTTATTTATTTCGCACTTTTCATGGAATTCGAGGCCTTTCGTGAGATTAGCTGAGTTTCACGAGTAGTCAGGACCTTTAGACGGTCCGTACTTTTTAATTTTCCATAATTTTCTTTGTTTTTCACAAAATTTTGCGCAACCAAAAAGATCATCCAAGTTTTTCGTCATTTCACGCATACTCAATCCCTGCTCATAAAGTGCCACAATTTGCCCGTTGCATTTTGCACTTATTTACATAAAATTAAATAAACATAATATAACGGTTGTAACGTATTTATTTATTTATTTTTAATAAAGTGCACTCGAGGAGCACTATCAAATAAAAAGATCAATAGTTTTAACTAAGTGCAGCTGAACCGCACTATTTGGTTAAATTTTATTGATTGACTTCTTGGGGGAAAATGTCCCTTCTTTTATATTAAATTTTGGCTGATTTGACAATTCCAAATCAAACCCTTAATTCTAATACAATTTTGTATTGACTTAATACTATAACATATGTTTGTGTGTATATTATATGTTTAACTATATTATATTGGTTTGTGTGTGTAATAATTATGGGACAAGTGGATGTTATATGACACGCGCCTATTATCCACAATAATTCCCACGGTGAAGTGTAAAGAGAGACACACACGATCACCAGCAATGCCATACAACAACAACACACATACTACATATTATATGCAAACCAATGCAGTCGGCGGCCTGACAACAAACTGTCAAATGATCGTCGCATGTGCGCGACGGTCAATAACATTGAGTCAAGTGGTCGCCGCTCATATGCAATTGGATATTCTTTTGTTTATGCATATGAAATGTTGTGCCAGTATTGACAACTGTAAAATCATGCTACACCTCCACCCTTTACAAGAATGTTCATATAACTTTTGTTCCATGGACATTCTTTTAAAAAAAAACAGTACAATGATTTTACGTCTATTTCAAATTATATTTTATTAGTGAACTTAAAATGTAAAGTATTTATTTAAATGACTAATAATGTTTTACATATTAATCTTAATTTAACATAATCCAATCTTAATATTATTTCTTATTTAATTTTAATATTTATTTTGTTTTTAATAAATGTTTAGTGATAAGTTTACTTATGTAGTTAAAAAAAATCTTGTCTTAAAGATTATTATTTCACTTTTCTGATCAGTTTAGTGTTATAATTAAAACTTATTTATTATATAGCTTAAGTCTATTTTTATGAACTACTTGCTCTTTATTATTTTTCTTATCAACTATAGTTACATTATTTCTTAAATCTATATTTTTAATTTTGTATGGACCTTTATATGATTCCTCTAGTTTATGTCCTGTATTATTCCTAAGTAAAACTAAATCTCCTATGTTAAAATTATAATCTAATATATCCTTATCATAGTTATTCTTCTGTTTGATTTTATTTATTTCTAATAAATGTTTTGCTCTCTTAAGTGCAAGTTCTAATCTAAATTTTGCCTCTTTGGCATAATCGTCTACATTGTATAGTGGAGTAACTGTGTCTACCTCATTGAAATCTTTGAAACTGTTTGGTACCTTGCTAAAAACCAATTCAAAAGGACAATAATTATGTACAGTTGATGGTGTTGTATTAAAACAATATGTGAAATACCTAATCCATTCATCCCAGTCATCTTTTTCTACAGATATGTAAGAACGTACGTATTCATTAAAAGTTCTGTGACTTCTTTCTATTGTACCTAAGGTCAGGTGATGATGTGCTGTTGATGTTAGTTTCTCGATTTTCAACAAAGTGCACAATTCGTTTAATATAGAACTCTTATATTCTGTACCCATGTCCGAAATGAACGTCTTCATTGGGCCATAGGTAAGTACAAAATTTTCGAATATCGCTTTTGCGATCGTCTTAGCCGATTTATTTGGTATAGGTATTGTTACCAGGTATTTAGTTAAGTCGCATATTAATGTGATTGCGTACTCATTTCCATGTATTGGTCTTGGAAATGGTCCAATTGTGTCTACATACACTGTATCAAACAGTTTGTTAAGTGTTTCTGTTATTATCATCGGGCCTTTAACGTGTTTGGTAGTTTTCGTTATTTGACATTTGTGACATGCTTTTACATATTTAGCTATGTCCTTTGTCATATTTTTCCAGTAGTAGTATCTTTTTATTTTCTCTGCGGTTCTATATATGCCGCAATGACCTCCTTCGATAGGGTCATCATGATATTTCAGCATGACTTCTAGAATTTCCTTAGAATTCTTTATATCAAGTATCTTTATTTCATTTAAAAGCGCTATTTTAATTCTATTTAGTACCTTATTGCCCATATTTCTAAATTCATACTTTGAGACAAATTCGAAAATTTTCTCACTAGGTGCTACTTGTAGTTTATTGATATTTAATTTACTGGCCGCTTTCTCGAGCCTAGAGAAAAATTGTCCTAAGTCAAGTTCCTCTTTAGTAAATATATCATTTATTTTTATGCTAGCTAATATTGATTTTCCCTTCTTTATATAGCATTTATTGGGATAAATCTTTAATTTGTAATACTTTCTGACGTCACTATTCTTAATTGGTACATATATTTTGGGCTCATTTAATACATCTGTTTTATTTGCTCTATGCCGATTATTTATCCTACTACTGTCTTTTTGCTTAGTCACTGACCTTGTCGTGACTCTCAACACGCGTGATACCTTTCTATTCATTTCCTTAAAATCTTCTATAGTAATTCGCGATAACGCATCCGCGATATAATTGTCCTTCCTAAAGTATAATATAGCGTTTTGTTGCCCTGTTGCTTTAGTGCAACTATTTACGAATTTATTGGCTGTTTTTTTTAACATTGTTCATATTTCAATTGCATATTAAAGTAATGAAAACAATTTTTACTTTAAAGCATAGAGGCTAGATTTATATATAAAAAAAAGTTTGGCTTGGTGACGTTCATGTTTACTGTATGTAATTTTAGATTAATAGAACATACATACAAAAAATTAAGCCAACCTTTTAGTCAATTTTTGGCATTGGCTCCATCATATTCTTCAATCCTATGTTTGTTCTTTATGAATATGAAAGTGGACATGCTGGAGATGTTGTATTCTATGGCAACATCCTCGCAGTCATCAATATCGACCCTGATAAAGACAATTCTGTCAGCATAGTCCCTGGAGAGTTCCTCCAACCTGGGAGCCATTACTTTGCAGGGGCCACACCAAGTGGTACAGAAATTGACCACCACCAACCTATCACCAGCATTTTCCAATTGCTGATTGAAATCGGACTTGTCCCTAACAGTATAAACAATTTTGTTGCGAGCAGACACAATTTTCTACTGTGATCATACGCTCTAACCTTTACCTCATTAATGCCCTAAATCAATTTGCTAATAATTATTGCTTGATTATCTTAATAATTACCTAAAATTCTTGTCTATTAAAGTCCAGTATATCCCTAATGTTTTCTTCCTATGTAATATTGCAAATTTTTCCTTATTAATAATTTAATGTGAACTAACTTATTATGGATAAAAATCTAAATATATGTAAGTATTATTGACAAATCTTATATTAAAAGTCCATGTATATGATTTCTAATTGTAATATTATATTGTTTCACTTGGAAATCATAAATATTGTAATTAAAAAAAATTTTCGTAGCAAGTTTCGACTTAAATTTTTTTTTTGTTATTATTTTTGCCTCGAGCGGTTAACGCTTATAGGCCCTACCAGTGCAACCCTTGAGGAGCACGTTGGTTTAAATAAAAAAATTTTTTTTGTTTGGTTTTATTCTGCAGCGGCGGTAGAGGTTCTGTTCGACCTTAAACCACATGCGGGTTGTCTTCTTCATGTTTTTGTTCTTTGGTCCTTGATTCTTGAGGTCCTTGGTGCCTCTTGGCCAGGCGGTACTTCCTTCAACGGATCCTTGGCTGTCCGTCAGGATAAGCAAAATTTATTTTGGGTGCTTTTGAGCACACCAGTTGTTGTTATATATTTTTTTCGGGTCCTTGGGTGCTTTAAATTTTAGCACACCAAGGCCCAGGCAGGATTGACCTGCTTTTTGGTGCTTGATAAATTAGCACTCCAGGACTGGCAGGATCACTGTTATATTCTAGGTGCTAATAACTGGAGCACTTCTAGAATAGTGGCAGGATCGCCATGTAACGTATTTATTTATTTATTTTTAATAAAGTGCACTCGAGGAGCACTATCAAATAAAAAGATCAATAGTTTTAACTAAGTGCAGCTGAACCGCACTATTTGGTTAAATTTTATTGATTGACTTCTTGGGGGAAAATGTCCCTTCTTTTATACTAAATTTTGGCTGATTTGACAATTCCAAATCAAACCCTTAATTCTAATACAATTTTGTATTGACTTAATACTATAACATATGTTTGTGTGTATATTATATGTTTAACTACATTATATTGGTTTGTGTGTGTAATAATTATGGGACAAGTGGATGTTATATGACACGCGCCTATTATCCACAATAATTCCCACGGTGAAGTGTAAAGAGAGACACACACGATCACCAGCAATGCCATACAACAACAACACACATACTACATATTATATGCAAACCAATGCAGTCGGCGGCCTGACAACAAAGTGTCAAATGATCGTCGCATGTGCGCGACGGTCAATAACATTGAGTCAAGTGGTCGCCGCTCATATGCAATTGGATATTCTTTTGTTTATGCATATGAAATGTTGTGCCAGTATTGACAACTGTAAAATCATGCTACACGGTACTGCTCTAAGAGAAAAATCGTCTTCTTATTCACTTATTTGAACGTAGACTTATTTTAAATAAGGTGATCATACATAATATTCTATAGTTTGGATGAATTGAGCAAATATTGAGATGACCTTATCATTTTGAAGCACACCTTTTTTCTTACTTTTCTCTTTTGAGATGCTTTTTTTTTGGATGCTTGTTTTTTTGTATTAAAATTTTTGTAATAATAACTTTTGTTAATAAAAATGAATTTGATGAAAATCTGCATTATGTTTTTAGACTTTCTATATATTTATATATATATTATATTATATTATATATTTATATTATATTTTCTAGACTTAGAACCAAACTCCTCCCAATAGGTTCAAGGCATCGCGAACAATATTATTTTGGGCAAAAAAGCAGTGTCCACCGATTACTTGTCTATTGACTGTAACATTGCTTTTAACATAGTTTAACATAATTCTTGAATAAGTACCGTCCAGTGGAGCTGTCGATCCACAAAATGCCCGAAACATTGCGCCAAAAATTAATTAAAGCGCCAAAGATAGCTTTTCGGTATGAATTATGAATTTTGATATTGGAATTAAATGATTTACAAACGTGATTGGTATTCTGGTTGAATTAGCACATACTACTATTTTTGCTTTGCAATATGTCAAGAAAATTTGTTTACACTTAAAAAAAGTACATGCAAAAACCAAGTAGCAACAAAAAATTACCATTTGTTTATTAATAAAAATCTTTATTTCTTATGAAGAGAGCTATAAAACAAACAAATTTTCAAATAAGGATTGCTATATACATATGTAAGTGTTCTTTTTTTAAACAAATTCTTTTAAATTGAATAAAATATGCCTCATAAAATATGTCACATAAAATTTACGCAATAAATTCCAAAACTTCTTGTAAAATTCACACGATAGATTAAGCACCTTATATGTATATTTTGTTGTTTGTCTTCGTTAAATAGCCGTTTTGTTTTCTTGATAAGCAATCCTTTTTTATTATTTTTTTTTAATGGACCAAGTACCCTTTTAAATCCAGTTTTACAGTAAAATATGAAAAATGTGCAAAATTAAATTGTTTGTTTTATATGAATTTTATTACAGGCGAAAAAGTAGGAATAAAAACAATCAAAACGTACGAAAGATATCTTTTTACAGCTAAACACAAAGAACCATGTATTAACGAATGTACACATAATTTTTTACTATTATTCATCAACTAAACTACAAACATCTGTCTTTTCGGTCTACTACGAAATTTTTCTACGAGATTATAAAAAAATATTTAAAAATAAAATAAATCGTATGATCGAGATTAGTGTCCTAATGTGAGAATTAGTGTCCTAATGTAGGAATTAAAATTCAAGTGCCACTCGAGACTGTATATAGAATATAAATATAAACAAATTGCAAATAAAATATTGTTTTCACTTATGTACATATTGTTACGTTTTTACCTTTATAAAAACGTTTAGAATATTAGTTCGTTAATTGCAAACAGAATAAAAATATATTTCTGTTTAGTTTCAATTAAACTATTTATGGTTCGAACTACTTTTGTGTGCCACCGTTTACAACTTGATGAATGCAATTGAATTTGCTTTATTCGTTATTCTTCTTTACACTTCTGTTCGCATACACACTAACAAATGTTCGGTAGATCTTTACAACGACGATCTTCAAACCACGAATGTTTTCTTCGCACGCAACGCGTCTTCATATAATACTAACTGAATTCTTACTACTCGTTGCCTGCTTTGTCTTGCCGTTTTATATGCCCACGTAATCAGTCTGATGAAGGTTCTTGAAGTTGCTTGTTGTTGCATGTTCACTTACTTGTCTATCCCCTTTTATTTTGATGATGATGTTGGTTTACTCGTAACAAGTTCGTTGTATTAGTTTGTGTTGCTTTAATGTTAAACGATGTACACCATTTCCATTTTCGTGACAATGCAGAGACTTCAGAACACCTGGTAACGGCCATCTTGTTGTAACTACATCTGAGAAATTAGTTGTCATTTATTTAGTTTGTTTTACTTAAATCGCCATGATCCACCATAGACAACTGCGTGTTCGCTCGATGGACTTTGTAGTAGTTGGCAACTGACCCTAATTTTCATCGAAAAAAACGCATTTAGGGTTGAGGCACATTTCTGGATGAATGGGAACGAAGAAAACTGTCGAATTTAAGACGATAGCAATCCACACGAGATCCAAGAGCTTTCAATGCATCTCATTAAAGTCATTGTTTAGTACGGATTTTAGGTCAGTGGCAACGTAGGTTCATATTTATTTAAGAACAACGTTTGACAGACGACTATTGTCAACGGCGTGAACTACAATCCTTTGGCATAAATTAGATTATCTGGATAACAACGATATCTGGTTTCATCAGGACGGATATATGTGTCACACAACTAATGTCACATTACATATTATGTACGACCGATTTGTGGACATGGTCGTCTCTCGTCGATGTGATGAAAACTAGCAACCGATATCGTGTGATTTGAACACATTTCTGAAGCCACAGTTGGATGGGAATAAGTCACAAACCACAGCGGTCATCAAAGCCAAAATATCCTATTCCCACAGTCAATTTCAGCCTGATTTATGCGCGAGAGTCATAGATAATTAGATATTTGGGATGCGTTCCACCCAGAGATGCCGTGGAGGACATTTGAACGACAAATACAAAACTTCAATAATATCTCACACGCTCTTTGTTTTATCCAAATTTAGAGATAGAAATATATTAATGAAAGATATACAGTGGACAGCAAAAGTCTTAGTAAGCCAATACATTTTAGCAATTTCATGAATTTGAAGAAAAATTTTGTATAAATAATTAAAGTTTTTATTTATTCCTGCTTTAAGTTTTTTAACGTTTTTCACAACACAAGAGAAATATAAGAAAAAGTTTCAGGTGACATCATATTCTTGCATAGCAAAACTGCAGGTACACACAAGAAGAACTCAGCTTAAATTCAAAGGCCTAATATATGAAAATTTTATCCCTTATATTAAGTAGGATATCCCTTAAGGTCAAACACCCCATTTAATCCATTTGGAATTGAATGTATCAGCGTTGTTTAGTATTTTCAGATGATATTTGCCCTCATGCACTCATGAGCAAGTTTTTCAGTTGACTTTTGCTTGAAGTTTAGCGACAACGTAATGTTTTCCCAAAACGATCTTCTAAATATTCTCTTAGTGTCATATCGGGACTTTGTGCAAGAGTATTAAGCTTTGGTAGGCAAATCACATCTTCACATTAATAGCCGTATAATTGGGTTCATTGACTTTTTAGGATATAATTACCATTAAAAATTCTTAATTCTTCCGATCTTTTGGTCAATTTGTTTTTAGAATGCTTAAATATTCTCTCTTTTTCATAATTTCTGCAATAAATTCCAAACTGTCCACACCTGATGCCGATATACTTTATAGTAAGAAAAAAGCTATTGACGATCCTTAAATCACAAAAGGACATAATAATAAGGATAAAGTATGAGATGAAATTGGAAACTGATAAATGGTAAACGAAACTTTAAGAAAATAAGAGAACAGGCACAGCTGAAGATAATTTAATGGCAAAAGTTACAAATCAATTTTACTGGATGTTTGAAAGCAAACGTAGGTATACTGTGAACAAAAATAAAAAAACTTACCATCTCAAAATAAACTCTTGAACAAGAAATTATCTATAAAAGAAAACTTGAAATCTCAATTTATTTCTACTGATTGTGAAAACCAACCTTATATATAAACATTAATGTGTGTTTATTTGTTCGTGGGTTTGTTTGAAGTCTATAAACGTCTTAACGACAGGACCGATTTTCTTGAAATTTTCACAGTATCTTGCTATATGTCTGGACGGAGTTATAGGCTACTTTTTATGTTGAAATAGCAAAACAAAATAAAATAAAATAAAATAAATAAATAAAAAAGGAACAAAATATTACGTATACGTCACCCGTCAGCTCTATGTAATCTTATATATAAAAACGAATGTGTGTTTATTTCTTTGTGGGTTTGTTTGTTTGAAGTCTATAGACAGCTAAACGGCTGGACCGATTTTCTTTAACAATTTTAACAGCACAGTGTCTGGAAGGAACTATAGGCTACTTTTTATTTTAAAATTTCAAGTAGGCGAGGTGCCACGCCCACATACCCAATAAGTATTTAATGTCGCATATTTCACAAACTGCAACAGCTAGAGTCCTCAAATTTTGTATGGACGACTTTGACGTATATATGAACAAAATGGGCGGATTGGCTATAAAGGGTGTGTCACCTCCCATAGTCTATAAACATAAAAATAAATGCTTGTTTGTATGTACCTTATAGAATCGTAAACTATGCATTTGATCATGTTATGATCTTTAGCAAAGTTGTTGCGCATGAGCCGAGGAAGGTTTCTAAGTTGGTATGACTAATTTCCGGCAGGTGGCGCCACTGAAAATTAATTAAAATCAATTAAATCGTAAACTATGCATTTGATCATGTTATGATCTTTAGCAAAGCTGTTGCGCATCAGCCGACGAAGGTTTCTAAGTTAGTATGACCAATTTCCGACAGGTAGCGCCACTGAAAATTACTCAAAATGAATTAAATCGTAAACAGCGCATTTGATCATGTTATGATCTTTCGCAAAGTTTTTGCGTATGAGCCGATAAAGGTTTCTAAGTTGGTATGACCAATTTGCGACAGGTAGCGCCACTGAAAATTACTCAAAATGAATTAAATCGCATTCTTTAACAAAGTTGTTGCGCATGAGTCAACGGAAGTTGGTGCGATTAATTTCCGATGGATAGCGTCACTGAAAATTATTCAAAATGAATGGCAAGCAATCGGTCGACCTACACTTCAAGCACGGAAGAAAAAAGCATTACGAGCATCAGAATCAGACGAGCATTGAGACTGGAAAATCTCCTAGTATATGCCCCTGAGACCCGTTAGCTTGAACCATTTGAACAACGAGAAGTGAGATTAAAAACTGATCGAATGCCTATTACTCAGGCCCGTTCATCTGAATCATCAGGGCTACGGGAAACAAAATCAATAAAATGATTCAAAATTAATTGGACATTTGTGTAATGTCTTTCCTTCAAATTTACTTTAGTTGGTGGCGCAGCAACAAGCGCAGGGTACAGCTAGTATAATATAAATATTTGTTAATTCTTTCCTGTACAAATGTTTTTATCTAGGAATATATGTGTTCGATAGTTTGACGATTTTTTTCTTCAAAAATACCCTTTAATGTATAATTAAGCTAGAGATTTCGAGATTTTATTTGACGACAATAGCAATAAACATTCTTCTACCGTTTCTTTAAAAAAAATTATTGAGATTATAAGTGTAAAATTTTATATTCACTGTATATACAAAGGATGATCAGTGGTGTAGCGTAGGAAGCAAGGAGGAGCATCATGCCCCGGGTCTAACTTACAAAGGAGCGCAAATTGGTTGGCGAAACACTTATTATATTTGGTATCTGGAAAATATATTTTAAATTTAATGCCTGTGTTACATAAATACATAGGAAAGCTAATAGTCTAAAAAAAATTTTAATAATATTTATAATACAAATGACGTAACAGGACTGACTCGACCTGTGACTGTCAGCACCTGCTTATGGTATCTTTCTGGATTCGTGTGATAAAATAAAATGTTATAATAATTATTTCTATAAACAAAAACTGACTTTTGCTTGTTTTTTTTTTTAACGATAACAATAACACTCTACTGAACTTTTGCAGTCAGGAGAAAAGTTTTCGAAAAGCAACAACTAAAAAGTCGTATATTTTTTGAATAGAAATACTTATCTGCTACACAAAAAATACAGTGTTTTGTTATTTCAAAACCCATTCTTTGAATTTGGGAGAAGTCTGATCAAAATCCAATCGTTGTTACATGTTTTGATATAATTGAAGACATACATTTCTTTTTCTCACGTTCAACGTTATGATGGGAATTATTTTTTGTTGTGGCAAAAACTGTAAGGCATGAATCTGAATGACGATGGAGCACCAGAATACAAGCGGTTAGCGTTATCATTTTCAGAGCTTAGAGAGTATAGTGGACAAATTAGATAAATTAGCAGAGGGCCGTTCTAGTACAAGTGATACCAAAAAAGAAGCTACAATTCTGTTTCACAATATACTAAAATTTAGTTTCATAACTTTAGTTCATTTTTGGTATGTAATCTTAAGGATTGTTCGTGTACTGCTCAGATTACAAGATTCTAGACTTCTTAACTTCAGGGAAGCGTCTCATGATCTTGAGTCATTAGCTAATGAACCGGACGAAATTCTGTGAAGAGGCAGTAGTAGAAAGCCGGATGTTGACACAACAATACGTGTAAGAAGTCGTCGCAAAATGCCTGGAAACTTGACTAGAAATGTTGGTGTTTTTGCAGATTTCTCGCGTGTGCGCGTTTCTGATCGTCCACAACAATAAATATGTATAAAATTTCAGCAATTAAATGCCCTTGATCTCAAATCTAGAATTCTACTAGACGTTGCAAATTTACTAAACATGGATAATGTTGATAACGATTTAATTCATCCAAATATTAAATATTTGGATTAACTTTATAATACAGATTTCATTGGAATAGAACTCTTCACCAAAATATGTGACTGCAAAATGTTACTCCGCAGTAGAGAAAAAATTAAACGTAAAATTCCATTTGATTGTCTAACTTTTATAAGAAATATGAGAAAATGTTTTTCAAACTTGTGAGTGGAACTTCAAATACTCCGGATTATCTCAATTCAAATTGCTCCCTTTGAACGTTCATTCAGAAAATTAAAATAATTTGTGACAAATCTCAAATCAGCGATGGGACGAGATCGCTTGAAAATGCTACATCACTTCAAGTGTTTGAAGAGAAAAATTTTAAATGATCAACTTTGGTCATATTATTAACAAATTAGCTTCATCAGAAGTAAGTAAAATATCTACATTGTAATTTGTTTTACTAAAGCTTTATAATTATTATTAAATATTTACTTTTTATTGTTTTAAACAGCGTGGTTTTAATAAAAAATAGGTTTCTTTTGAACTAATTCAAACTGATCATATAAATATTTCAAAATCTGGTCTATTTTTCTCAACTACATTGTCTTAAATTTAAAGCCTAGGTATGACTTTTTTATTTTAGTCCATTTTTTTATATTTATTTATTTCAAGTCTATGGAAAATCCTTATTTTATATTTCAATACATAATTATTGCTATTATGATTTCATTTCAAAAAATAAGTTAAAAAAGAGACAACATTGAAATTATTAATTAAATGAGTTTAATTGTAAAATGATATCCTTTTTATAGTTGATAACACCATTAATCAGCTTCAGAAGAAAGACAGCATTTAGCATTTTACGACGGCTTTTTAAAGTTGGTAATTTAATGAGTGCTAGGCGTTTTTCATAAGGTGGTAACCTTTTATTAGGATCCCATCCATTCTCTAAACCACGAAGACAAAATAATAAGAGTTGTTTTTGAACTGATTCAATTTTGTCAGAGTGTACAGCGTACTGAGGGTCCCATATTACAGATCCATATTCAAGAATTGGGCGAACCAGTGTGGTAAACAATTGCTTGGTAACATAAGGATCAGAAAACTCTTTAGCCCATCGTTTGATAAATCCCAGGGTACATGTAGCTTTGCTAACACTTGATGTAATATGATTTCTGAAGTCCAATTTACAATCGAAAACTATCCCTAAATCGTTAAAGTTATTGACTAGTTCAAGAGCGGCACCATTCATTGTATAAAATTCATTGGTTGGAGATGATCTAGTGAATCACATATATTTAAATTTTTTAACATTCAGCTCCATTAAATTAACACTACACCAAGAGGTTAAGTAGTTAATATCCTCTTGTAAAAGTACTTTGTATTCAATATTATTAAATGATAAAAATATTTTAACATCGTCTGCATATATTAATGCGTTTGAATTTTTGATAACAAAAGGTAGATCATTTATAAAAAATTATGTGCGGCCCAAGATGACTACCCTGTGGTACGCCTGACAGTACATCAATAAAGATAGATTGCGTATTCCTAAATTTAACGCACTGTTTTCTGTTTACTAAATACGAATTAATCCAATTCAATAAAGAAGAACTAAAACCAAGTTGATTAAGCTTATGAACGACTAAGTTATGATTTACTTTATCAAATGCCTTACTGAAATCGATATAAATGACGTCAGTTTGTTTGCCTAAAATAAATCCATCATTTAAGTTGTAAATTCAAGAAGATTTGTGATTGTTGATCGAGACTTACTGAATCCCTGCTGGGAAGCAGATATAATAGACGATGCTTGAATGACAGTGTATCACATAATAGTTTTTCAAATAATTTCGGTATAATGTTGAGTTTAGCAATTCCTCTATAATTTGAAATATCAGCTTTAGATCCTGATTTAAGCAGTGGAATGATAAATGATTGTTTTCAAAAGGAGGGAAAATAGCCCAATTTAAACAATTTTTTTAAAATACTGCTAGGAGTATATTTTAAATACATTCATACCTCGTTGACGCGTTCGAAAAGAAAAAATATCGCATGATCTGAATTCACATAGTTCAGCTTCCTGATTCGTTAAAAAATTCTGCAAAACCGCGTAATATAAAATTTTAACTACGAAATCAAAACCCAATCGCATAAAAAAATAAACAAAAATATAATAATAATTAATTAAATACAGAGAAAACAGAAAACGTTCTAAAAGATATGGTAAACACTTTTTACGGAAATTTTATAAATAAGTGTGTATGATTAATCTGAATCACTGAATAATTGTTTGCATCGTTTTAGAATTGGTTCCTTTCACTTTCATCACTAGCATTAAATAGGGGACGTGATCAAAAAATTTTAAGGGCCATCAATTGTTTCTTTTTTGCAAAATATATAAATTGTTATTTGACTTTACGATTTTGCAAACTTAGTTTAATTTAGAATCGGCATCAAAGTTTAAAAAACATCTAATTTTAAAACTTGTTAAAACTCTAAAAATGTCGTTAATTAAAAAATCTCAATAAATCGAACCCGTATAAACGAGACGTAAGTGTATAATATTGTATGGTTTCCCAATTGGGGGGATCTAAAAATATTGTACCCAGCCCGCGATATAATCTCACTACGACACTGTAAATGATTTCATTTTCAGACGGATACACAAGTGAAAACAAAAGTGATGGAAATAATTCTATACTTGGTAGTATAATTTAAGTATGTTTTACGGGTTCACTACAACATATTAAACAGCTTTAATCAGATAAAGTATTTTGCTTTAAAACAATAAATTCTATATTCTCTTTTTATTGTTGTTGTTTTCTTACTGTAGATAAGTGTAGGGCAAGATTCTTGCTTTTCGTTTAACACTGTCACATGAGTAAGAAGGTATGTATCTTCACAATTCTCCTAAAAGAAACTCAACGATATTTGATTAGATTGATGAATGCAATGACTAAAAATTAAAAAAAAAGATTAAAAAAAAACAAATTTGTTATCATATTATAACAATTTATTTAAATTAAAATTAATTACACTGGATTTCCTGAAACTTAATTAATGATATACAGTCGTGCCTGGATACAACGAACCCCCGCTGTACTGAACAGCTGAGTACTCTAAATAGTGAACTATCGAAAGCCTCTAAATAGTGAACAAAATTTTATATGCAATGGAAAGAATAAATACATACATAATTTGTCATTACAACCCTTCAGTCAGGATTACGACCTAGTTTCTCACAGAAAAGAATAAATTACCAAAAAAAAAATAAATAAAATAAAATCGCGTATTCCCCGATATTGCGTAAAATTCTGAATTTGTGCTGAGAAAATAGGAAAAGATAATAGTGTTTCATTTCTGGAAAAAATTTATTGTGTAGCCAAATTAAAAATATGGAAATAAAAAAATTTGAATCAGCGATCGGAATATCTAAGCGCAAGACTAGTAGAAAAGGGTCTCCGCATGTGTGGAAGATGTTATACAAGTAGTATATAGCTTAACGGAAAAAACTGTTAAGTTACTGGGGAAAATCTTAAGGAAAAGGCAAGAAACTTGCACGCTGACTTTACGGAAGTAGAAGGTTGCTTTCATGCCAGCTCTGGTTGGTTATCTGCATTTCAATCTCGCTTTGGAAACTGACTGTTAAAAGTATGCGGCGAGAAACTATCATCAGATACCCAGGCAACTGATCCTTTTAAGCATAAACTCAAAAGTACTATTTACAAGTTTAAGATTTGCGAGGATCAAGTACACAATGTAAATAAGACACGTTTGTTTTGGAAAATATTTCCTGAAAGAACATATGTCAACAGAAAAGGCGACAATTACTTTTCTTGCAGAAGTGCAACTGGGCAGAATAAAGACAAATTGCTAATAATTGGGCGTACCAAGAAGCCGTGCTCTTTTAAGGCGTATGACATCCAAATGCAAGCTATGAAGATAACGATGTTCCTTTTAGATACTGCGTCAAAAAATATTGCAGAAAAAATATAAAGAATGCCACTACATTTTATTCACCCTCTTGACGATTTAGTTTGTATGTACATACATACTCTTACGCAATTCGAAACGACATAATATCGTTTAACAACAAAAAACGATGAACAAAAGCCACACGATAAAAATATACATTAACACTAAGAATACAATGAACGTGTTGATTATCTAAAGCTGCACACACACATATGTACAACGAACCTAGTTGCGCCTGGTACCAACAACAACATGTATGTGACAAAAGGGGATAGACAACATAAGCAAAGTACACAAACAGCAATGTATTAGCAATAGAGCTCTCGAGAAGGCGAGATTACGAACCTTCCTGGACAAAGCAGGAGCACAAAAGAAGTCGTGGTTGTAAAGATCTAGCGAATACTTGTGTGAACTAGTTAAGTGAATAAACAGATTATTATTATTGTATCGTTAAGTGTGAACAGTGGCACAAACGTAGTGTGAACAATAAAAAGAGTTTAAGAAAAACTAAACACATATTTGTTTTTACTTGGTTTGCAATTAACGAACTTATATTTAAACGTTTTTAAAAAGGTAAAAACCTACACTGAATATGATATTGATTGATAAGTGGAAAGCAGTTGACTCCGCAATTGAATTGGTGATATCGACCAAAGCGTATGTCGGAAATCCTATAACAACTACTGAAGACTTTAAAAATCTTCGATAGCATGAGCTAAAGTCAACACTACTGATTATGCTGGCATACTACGCGAAAAAGCTGTCCAAAAGTCCAAATACAAAAAGCATCTACTCTCGAATTCCTACAATAAACATTCATATGTACATTTGTATTTTCCAAAGTATTAATTTATTCCAAATGGCAATAGCCATACACAAACATGAATTTTGAACAAATAAACTAAGTTTAAAAGAAATTAGTTCACTGCATCCACACTCGGCTGCATTATGTAATCGTATTTAAATCAATATAAACTGAAAATACTTTTTCCAGTCAATAAATATGTTTTATTCAAGAATTAATCTTTATTTTCTAATTGAATTCTTTCCTTTACGTGTAAAACGGCTAAGGTAGCAATAACCAACAGTTCATTCTTTGTACGCTTTATGTGTGAATTAAGTTTTGTTTTTCTATTATAACTTTTATTGTCAAGGATTGGAATTTCAATACACAACCTTTATTTCTTAAAACGGGTTTTTTGCTCATTTTCAGTCTCTTCGTAAACTGCAAGTAGTTGCCAAAAGTATTTGATTGGATTGCAATCGGAGCTACATGCCGACTATGGAAGAACAAGAATATTTTTATTTAAAAAAATTTACAAAATCTCACAGTTACTGTACTTATGTTTGTTTCATTGCTCTGTAATTAAATTTGAAATTTATACAAATGGGTGTTTTTTAAAACATTTTAATTGCATGGAATTTTAATTAACTGGATTCATCGTATTCAATTACAATAAAGCAATTATATTTTAATTGCTTGTAATTGCGTATTCAATTAGCTTTAAGATGTAATTGTTACCTTGAAGGTCTATTACATAGACATTGTATATTTATTGACACACAAATAATAAGATGTATATGAAAACCCGTAGTCTAGTAGGTAGTGTGTTGGCTAATTAGACGCAAAGCCATGGTTCGAGTCCCAGGCCAGACATCAAAACAAAATACAAAAAGTATTTCTTCGGCGACTTCCTCTCAGCAGATTTTTGGCAAAAACTCTTAGAGTAAATAAAATTGTCATGAAAAGTTTCTAAAAAATCTGACGTTCGGAATCAACTTTAAATTGTAGGTCCAACCACTCATGTATAAAATTTAACACACACAACATAAGTGGTGTGTGAAACTAGGTCGTAATCCTGACTGAAGAGTTGTAATGACCAATTATGTATGTATGTATTATGAAAACCCAAAATTCTAGAAATATTTTGAATTAAAACAAAAATATAATTTTTATGCACCTAAAACCAACTTAATCTGTGTTATTTATACGTTATATAAAACAACCGACAATTCCTCACAAGTCTTCTTTTCAGAAAAACCTAATCTTTAAATTAAATTTGTTTGCTATTTGTATACGTTAATATCTCATATCAAATTGTTATATTTGTTACAATTAGAAAAATTACATAAAGTTTATGTAAATATCCAAAGTTGAATCATTTTCAAAAATAATTTTTGTTTTATTAAACACCCATCCAAATAGGTACCCCTAAGCTATCAGTGTGGAAACAAATCTTGCGGCGTCTTCAGGTGATGATGTTTCCAGAGCTCATGCAATCATCTTTTTGTTTTATTGATGATAGACTTCTTTGTACGGTCGTAAAATCTGAAGACACCGTAAGCTATAGATATGGAGAAATTCTTTTCCACGGTATTATCAAGGTAATTCATATTTAGAAAAGATCAGAATAATAGATGCGCAACAATAAACAGCGCCCAAACGTTTCGTTGAACATGGAACTGTAAATAGGAAAACTGACACTGGTAAAGCTCAAACGGTTATGTTTAACAATAATAATCAGCAAGAGATCTTATTTGTTGTCATACTTAAAGTAGAATTCTGCAGAAGTTATTCAAAAAAATAGTAAAAATAAAATAGATCTGAAATTTTATGTTTATATACAACTGAAATTCGAGCAATTCATCAAGTTTACAAGAAATCTGCTGAGAAGAAGTCACTGAAAAATATTTTTTATATTTCGTTTTGTTGGAGATGTCTGACATTGAGTTTTAATTGTGGCCTTACGTCTAATAAGCTAACACACTACCTACTGAACTATATCGACTTCACTCAATTTAACACCAATCCGCTATCAAACACAGCGGGTTGGTCTTCTTAGGGATATGCAAAAAGAAGTTTGGAACCCACTGGGTGCGGGAATCTAAATTGGGATGGTAACAAGGATTGTCAAACTTAAAGGATTATGCAATAAAGCGGTCAAAGTGGTTTTGTAGCTTCGAAACCATAGTGTTACATATTATATCGGCTTGTGTGTTATATATTGTAACAGCCTTAGAAAAAAAAATTGGTGGTCATAAAAAACTAAAATAGGTTAAGTCAATATCAACAAAATTTACGTAAATATAAGATTTTTGCTGCTAGAAATCGAAGTAATGCTCCAAAGAAATTAATTTCACACTATTATCAATTCAAAGAATAAGACTGATTTTGCTGAATTTATTTTGTAACTGTGTATAGTTCTGTTATAATTTCTCGCTTTTCTAAGGAATCTGATAAAAACCAACTATACCTGAACGGAATTGCTTGAAACTCAACTGCATAAAGAATCAGCCGCATATGTATGTAACATAAGTGCGAAAATATATGGAAATGTATTGTTATTCACTTTTTAGATGTCTGTTAAAAGATCTTCTAGGTTCAAAATTGGCTTTTTCAGTTCTTTCAAATTATTATATTTATTTTGAATTTAACAACGATTTCATTTCAAAATAAATGAGGTAAAACTACAATTCGCTAAATAATTAGGAAATATGAACCGTTTATTTTGAAAGTGGTTTAAGTCCATTTTTTAAAAAAATTTAGTTAATGATAACAATAATCACAATACTATATATACTTTTTTGTATAAACAATTTAAGTCTAGTATCATAAAAATCGCTATGTTTGTGGCACTTAAAAATTAGATAGTTAACGAAATGCAAAAAAATTTATTTTGAAACTGGTTTAAGTCCACTGAAATCCATAAAATTGGCCGCAACATGGTTGAAAATTGTGCAATCGGCGGAAAAAATGCAGATATTATTGATCATAAGTTTTTACTATCAGGACATTAATTTTTGCCAAATGATAGTGTTTTTGGAGTTATAGAAATGACTTTGAGGAAAATTAATTTAATATATTTCCCCCATGGTTACTATGAAACCATAAGAACATGTCGAAATAGTAACAAATATTATGTTACGAAATGTGAAGATTTTTTCTACAAAACCTTTGGAAGAAGCAATTCATAAAAGATTAAAAAACTCTAGTGGCGAACCTGTAAATTGGCTAAGGATATGTTGGATGCCATTTGTAAAAATTGAACCCTATAAAATGTTCTTTAAAGAATCTATGGAAGTGGATACAGAGTTCAAAATACTTGATTTATTACCTTGTTGGGGAAGACCAAGGAACTTTAATAAAATAAAATTAACACCATTATACAAAAATATACGTCCCATTCCAACTTCTAAGTATAAGGATAACTATTTAGATGAATCACTTTCACTAGTGGAGTAACTTTAAGTGAAAAAATTAGCTTATAATTATATTAAACAAAGAACACAAAGTGGACTTATTCGTTTTCACAAATAAAAAAGACATTTTATTCATTTTGAAAGTGGTTTAAGTCCATTTGAGGTTCTGAAACACAGCTTATTTTTCTAGTAAAGTTTACAAAACGTATTACGTTATATATTCTAACATAAAAACAACTTAGTACCAGTTAACAATATTTTTGAAACAATTCAAACGCAAACCCTTAAATATCTCAATATAAGAAAAAATGGACTTAAACCACTTTCAAAATAAACAGCTCATATATTCGCAAATCATTTCATACATGCATACATAATTGGTCATTACAACCCTTTAGTCAGGATTACGACCTAGTTTCTCACACCACTTATGTTGTGTGCGTTAATTTTTATACATGAGTGGCGGGACCTACAGTTTAAAGTCGACTCGGAACGACAGAACTTTTAGAAACTTTTGACGGCAATTTTATTTACTCTCAGAGTTTTCGCCAGAAATATACTGAGAGGAAGTCGCCAAAGAAATATTTTTTCATATTTCGTTCAGTTGGAAATGCCTGACCTGGTTTTAACCGATACCTTACGTCTAATAAACCAACATACTACCTAGTAGACCGCGGCGTTTTCGCAACTTATTTCGCTATTATCAATTCTAGTTCAAATCTGAAACCGAACTGGAGGAATTTTTTGGACACAGACATATAAATTTCCTGCAAAAACATTCACTGTACAATTATGGATACATACGTTTTAAGGCAACTCTCTCTTTTAAGAGAGAAAAACCACAATGTTGAGAGTTTTCGGAGAAAGGAAATAACATTGAGTTAATTCATTAAGTAAATCTTACATTGAATTAATAAGCATGCGTCTTATATTAACTATGGACAAGAGCGTCTTGGTATCAAGGGCAGGAAATTAAAAACGTGTTTCTAACAGAGCTATTGACATATTCCTTATGTTGCTTCATTTCAGTTCAATACAATTGTGAATAAAAATAAACATAACAAACATACATACACATATGTATGTATATAAGTACGGTTATATGTATATCAGTATAAGGTATACATGTATATATATCTGTTCCTATGGAACTTTATAAATCGACATGTGTTAAATTGATGGTTAAAATTTTCACACATTTTCTGCTGGAATAGATAAACTTTTGGGAACCGTATGCGAGAAGTTTTAAATTTAAAAACAATGCAATTTCTTATTATTTCAATTAAATAAATTTTTGGTGAAAGAGAAAGAAAAGGATTTAATAATATGCCACAAAACGGAAAATATGAAATTCTTCTTCAATTTGCTTTTACAAAAGGAGATGAAATTTGAAGACAAAAAGAAAACAAAGAATGTTAAATAAAATGAAATTAAAAATAAAAAATAAATTATACTATAATTAAAACAGAAAATTGAATAAATGAAAAAAAATAATTTAATAATTTCTGTAAAAAGTCACCTTTTGAAAAAGAGTTAGTAAAGTGTATAATTTATTTTATAATTGTGTTGGTAAAACTTACACCATCTTTAAATCTAATATTCTATAATGTTAACATTACGACTTGCGAATAGTGGTGGCATTTAAAGCCATATGGTGACTGTAAATACATAAGAGCTGTAGCACCGACATGTGTAGTAGTAATGCCGGTGGCATTATTATGTACTGAACTGACGACGCAAGTAGCTGCCGCCTTTAGAATAATTATCTCGAACTCAGTAGTTTAAATAGAAATTTTTTAACTATTTATTTATTTATTTATTTATTTATTTACATATTTATATATTATACTAGCTGTACACAGCGCGTGTTGCTGCGCCACCAACTAAAACAAATTTGAAGGAAAGACATTACACAAATGTCCAATTAATTTCAAATCATTTTATTGATTTTGTTTCCTGTTGTCGTGATGATTCAGATGAACGGGCCTGAGTAGTACGCATTCGATCAGTTTCTAATCTCTTTGTCCAAGTGGTTCAAGTGAACGGGTCTTAGCGGCATATACTCGAAGATTTTCCAGTCTCAATGCTCGTCTGATTCTAATTCCAGCCGTAATGCTCTTTGCTTCCGTGCTTGAGGTGTAGGTCGACCAATTGCTTGTCATTCATTTTGAATAATTTTCAGTGACGCTATCCATCGGAAATTAATCGCACCAACATCCGTCGACTCATGCGCAACAACTTTGTTAAAGAATGCACAGTTTACGATTTAATTCATTTTGAATAATTTTCAGTGGCGCCGCCTGTCGGAAATTGGTCATACTAACTTAGCAACCTTCGTCGGCTCATGCGCAACAACTTTGCTAAAGATCATAACATGATCAAATGCACAGTTTACGATTTAATTAATTTTAAGTAATTTTCAGTGGCGCCACCTATCAGATATTGGTCATATAAACTTAGAAACCTTCCCCGGCTCATGCGCAACAACTTTGCTAAAGATCATAACATGATCAAATGCACAGTTTAGGATTTAATTGATTTTAAGTCATTTTCAGTGGCGCCACCTGCCGGAAATTAGTCATACAAACTTAGAAGCCTTCCCCGGCTAATGCGCAACAACTTTGCTAAAGATCATAAAATGATCAAATGCATAGTTACGATTCTATAAGGTACATACAAACAAACATTCATTTTTATATATATAGACTATGGGTCATGACACGCCCATTATACCCAATCCGCCCATTTTGTTCATATATACGTCAAAGTCGTCCATACAAAATTTGAGGACTCTAGCTGTTGCAGTTTATGAGATATGCAACATTAAATACTTATTGGGTATGTGGGCGTGGCACCTCGCATACTTGAAATTTTATTTTAATTTTAATAGCCTATAACTCCTTCCAGACATACAGGAAGATACTGCGAAAATTTCAAGAAAATCGGTACAGCCGTTTAGCCGTCTATAGACTTCAAACAAAAACACAAACAAATAAACACACATTCATTTTTATATATAAGATATATGAATGCGTAGACAAGGCAAGTGACCGTGGCTTAAGTCCACGGCATTAGATGCAGACACTTCTCCTACTGGTGGCAACTTCCAATTGTAGTATAAATGCAACAAGCGCTTATCGGGTCGGCAGGAGAACTTCAATGTCTGCATAAACGCAAAGTGCTAGATTTCGTCTACATAGGCTGCTAAATATTATTACAAATGCGGCTAATAAAATCAATAATAAGCTGATAACCTTTATTAACAAATCTTTGCTAATGAAATCATCAGTACATACAATCGTACATTCTTCACATGTGTTGACAACCCTATTGCTATTGCTACCCAGTGACTTGGTTAGTATACTTAACAAACGAAAACTGCCAAACCACAACGTTACTCAAAGCCGACATAACCCAGAGCCATGGAAAATTTGACATATCGGACTAGCTCCACTTAAAAATGATGTGGACAACATTTGAACAATGTTATATTCTAAATATAGGTCTTGCGAACTAATAAAAAATTCACATTGTTTCATTTAAATTTAGAATTTGGAATAAAAGCAATAAATAATAATTCAGAAGACTAATTGAAAACCATATTGTATCATTCAGATCAAAGTTTTGCAGGTATGTGTTAATAGTTCGTCCCCGACTTATAACAGCTCTGCTCTATAAGTTGTGTTAGAGGGCTGCACATTGGAGGAGGAAACATTATTGGGATTTAGTCACCATGGTTCCCAACTCGTCTATGCTTTGGTCAGCTTTTCCTTAGTTCTAGGTTTAGGTTAGAGGACGTGTACTTGTTAATTGATTCAAGTGCAATACCCGGAGGTCAAGTTGGCCCATTGTACAAACGTCCTAAAGGGGAAAGGATTATAGAGGGGATAGGGAAAAATTATAGGAAGTAGGAAAGGGATTCCTTCGTTCTAAGTACTATAAAATTCTTCTATGCTGTATTGAAAAAAATCACACACACACATCTACAACGAAATTCAATTCATACTATAACATTACTTCAAAACTATACAATCTAGCCAACAAACTAAAGTTGCAAACATGGATTGCAAGTATTGACTTTGCAATGAGAAAAGTTTTCGTGATAGACAGGCGGAATATGTGCACAGAATCGATTATAGATTATCATGAAACTATTTAATCTCTTCATTATAGATATAATTCATTTTTACTTACTTAATTGATTATTACAACCTTTAAGAATTTCGACCTAGCTTCTCACACCACCCATGTTGTGGTTTTAATTTTATCCATTAGTGGCCGGATATACAATTTAAAGTCGAATACGAAAGATATATTTTTTGGGAAACTTTTCGTTGCTATTTAATTTACTCTAAGAGTTATTGGCAGAGATCTGCTGAGAGGAAGTCGCCGAAAAAATATATTTTCATATATCGTTTAGTTCGAGATGTCTGGGCTGGGATTTGAACCATGGTCTCACGTCAAATGAGTCAACACACTACTTACTAGATTACTGCGACTTCAATATACAATTCATTCACGATTTATTTATGGCGGCTTAGAATTGTTAACAAAAAGAGAAATAAGTCCTAACCGGTTATAAGATAATATTTCAAGTAGAAATCGCATGCTAATAAAAAAACGATATCTTTTTGTAAGCGAAAACAATATTTAAGACGTACTCACTTTAAATTGAATTAAGCGACTAAATTTATGAGTTTTTTTTGCTTTGTTGCTTACAAAATCATTACAAAAACAGTAACTACCATATAGTTATTTATGTACGTAGTGCTCGTGTTAAAATAACTCAAAGCAACGGAGCTGGCACGTAAATAAAATTCATAATATTAACAATTATTTTGATTACTTTTATTACAATATAGTACCATAACGACATTCAGACAACAACAGTTTTCATAGCTACAAAGAAGTGGATTAAACTTACAATGAAGCTCTTTACTTCCATCATGTTCAAAAGATTTTAAAGGAAGAGTATGACTTCTTTCCATTATAAGCAAGATTTGTTTTCAAGTGTGGTCACAATATAATAACAATGGTAAAATTATATAATAGTTCACTCCACACAAAACATTTCGTTTAGTTTGTTTGAAAGTGTAAGGTGGGGGCTAATAAATTATACGATAACATTTGAAATAAATTTTACACGTAAAATCATAAAATAAAAATATTTGTGTTGATTTGAATTTCAATTGGCATAAAACGAGACTTTAACACAAATTTACCCCAAGGGATTGATAAAATTTTTCACTGGTTTAAGTTTATAAAAAACATTTTAGTTTATAATATTTCCTTTTGGCGTTCCATCATTTGTTTATATTTTCATAGCAATAGTTGAAATATAAAATATAAACTTTAGCAAGCAAATAGCATTTGTTGCTAGAGCTTAAGCCCTTAAGGGTTGTTATAATTTTTGATTATATTCTAATAATAATTTATTTTAATAAATAATGAGAATAAAAATTCTTGATCACACCAAGGCTTTCGATACGGTCGATCACAAAGTTTTATTGAATAAGCTCCGGAAACTGTTTAATTTTTCTAATTCTACCGGTAGTCTAATTTTTTCTTATATGTTGGACAGAAGGTTAATTTTTGGAAATATATCGGATCCGCTTAATATTAGTAGAGGTGTTCGCCAGGGGCCTCTGTTGTTCTGTATGTATATAAATGATCTACCAGATGTTTTGGATGACTGTCACTAAGGTAAGGAGAATATCGATTCTTGTTTACATTCTATTAGCCGTGATTTGGATAGAATTGACACTTGAGCCTCGGCAAATGGACTATGCATCAATCACTCAAAGTCCAAATGTATTAAGCTTTCAAAAACCAATGGGTCGTTTGTCAGGCGATTCAGGCTGCCAATGTCAATCCTTGACAGTTCCTCCATCATCACCAATTTAAGGCCTCATTCTATTCCATAAAATTATTAACACGAAACAGCCGAAATATTTATTAAACCGAATTAAGTTTGCTAGATCTTTCCGGGGCATGAAGGTTATTCAACAAGGAGTCTTCTGTCACAGCGACAGCTTTTATACACACCACAAGTCTTTGGAATTCCCTACCAAACTACATCCAAAAGTTAGGCAATGGAAATACGTTCAAAAAGGATATAAACTGTTCTTTTAATAATAAGTTTTTACGTTATTAGCTCGATTATTATATCTTTTAAATATTTATTATTAGTTTTTAAGACCGATTTTTATAAATATGTCTTTTTTATTTTTTTATACTTCTTTATCTGATAACACCTCTGCAACACGCCAATGCAATATCATCTGTTATACCGATTATAGGTATATTGTTCCACAATAATGGACGAAGTATTTCTAACATCCAGAGTTGCAAATGTGCAATAGCTGTACATAGCAATTTTAATGGTAATAAATATTTTATCAGTCTGATTTCTGTAGCGATGTACTAAGAAATGACAGTGACCATGTGTGTATCCACATGTGTTAAATTCGTAGTAGAAACGATCCCCGCAAAAGGGTGTACGTTATGTTACGTTTTAAACGTTGTCTTTGTTATTATTTTATTGGCAGCATTAGCTGTTTTGTCTTTGTTCTTTTAATCATTGTGTATGGCTTTGACATGTTTCCTGCTGTTACTCCTCTTTTTGCCTTATTATTTAAAGCTCGTTGTCGTTGTTATGATTGTTACTTTTACAAATCGAAGTTTGATGTTGCTTTTGCGGTTGCTGTTACAAATAGAGAACTATAACAAGAGATGCTGGTTATGATGCTTGATACTCCTGGTGTTGCTATACAAATTGATGTTGCCATTAAAAGAGTCCATAAATTTCTTTAAAATATAATTTGAAAGGATAGTTTATTAGTACTTGTATATTTATACTCCTTTGTATTAATATATATGCGGATATCAAGAGACATTTTTACAGCGCAACAGTAACAAATAATTGAATAATTCCTAACGAAAAAAGTTAACATTAACAACGTTAAGGGCCATTATTACAACTTCCCGTTAAAATTGGGTTTAGTTAAAGGTAACTTTAACTAAACTTTAAAGTCGTAAAGGTGACTTTTCCTTACTACAACCTAATGATAAAATAGAGTTAACTTTATTAAAATTAAATTAAAATCCTCCCTTTAGTTAACAGCAAGTTGTAATAATGGCCCTACATCGTTTGAACAGCATAATTTATACTAAAAAAAAAACAAATAAGGAAATAACTTTTACTTCCTATCTTTGAGCTCGAATATTAATCTTTAGATATGGATATTTAAAGTATAAACTTTAAATCGATAAGTATAATGTTAAGAAAAAGTTAACTAAATCATTAACTAAATTCCAAACTGCACGCAGGCACATGGTGCCGACATACATCCAAACATGAATAGAAAACAGAAGAAAAAAAAGATTAAATAGAGTGTTAAAACTTAAAGTATATCGTACCTAATATAATGGATAAAATTTTAATATATTGGGCCTTTAGCTGCCAGATTTGACGATTTATTGTCATTTTTGAGCTCCAAAAATATCATATTTACGATTTGACGATTTACGACCCTATTTTGACGATTTTTAAAAATTAAAAATTTACATCATATTCTTTATTTTAGTACGTTACAAGCCACTGTATTTACTTTGCAATTGTTAATATTGGAAATTTATTTCAGTAAGTACAAGGAGTAAAGTTACTATCGAATGCCTGTGAGAATTTTTCTGTATATTATTCCTTTTTTACCCCTTAAAAGCCAAAAAACATTACAATAATTTATCACTTGTCGCTGCTGACAATTTTAAAAATTTGAGTATAGCTTCTAATATTACCATCAGAAGAACAAAGGCAAGCGTCGTTATTTTTCAGGGAATGGATGACATTGTGTCTGGAACTATGAACATATGTTAAGGGAAGAAGGAAAGAGAGAACAGTGTTTATGGACACTAGACTTGAATATTTTTATACCATAAGTATCAGGAAAGACATCTGCAGGAATTGAGTTCCACATACGAATAATCCGACCAAAAAACATATTTTTTCTGTAATGAAGTGTGAGATCCACTGGCCAATCGAACATATAAGGATGTGCTGGCCGGAAAAGACGTGTGATTTTCGGGAACAAGTGTTATTATTTCGTTCAAGCAAAATCCTTTTGTAGTGGCGATAGAACAGTGAAACACAAACCACATTGCTCCAATGATTCAATGGAGTTAACGAGCTACTACGGCCTCTCCTGTACACTGTCGAGACGTTGAGGCACCGACCCATACATGAGAGTTTTATTCCATTCTCGGTCGGTTATAAATGGTGTTAGTAGTAAGATCAGATGATGAGATCTTAAGAAGGAACTGAAGGAACTGAAAAATATGTCGGTTGAAGCCAACATTACACTGAATTTTCATGCTCTGAATGTCAAGAGCTTCGGACTCCTTAATATTTACACCACCCGTAGATTAAGATGATGCAATATTATTGCTGTGTCAATAAACAATACTGGAATAGATTGTTTAAACCTTAAAAAATTTTTCCCTGAATATGGTATAAAAATTCTCCATTTTTGGAAAAACATTAAGAAATGAAGATTAAGTAAGGGACGCTAGCTTTTAATTTCAAACAAATTGTTTTTAAATGTTTTATTTTTGAACTCAGATATGTACATACATTGACATGTTTTACTACAATAGCAATAATTTTGGTTTAATTTATTTTTTTTTTCTGACGATTTTTTGACGATTACAATAAACATTCTGGCGATTTTGACGAGTTTTTCTCAAGTATTTGACGATTTGGCATTTATCTGGCAGCCATGATTGGGCCATTGAATTTTAAATTTACTCGGAGGTCTTCTTGGGGATACATACTCTTTTGCGGTGCAAAAATATTGAGCTACCAGAAACTTTTCTTTATTTTTCTTTTGGTTTGTGAAAAGAAACAAAAATTCTTTCGTTTTAAAATAAAATAGAAGTAAATAAATATAAGAAGCATCAATTATTTTTACATGTTATTGCTTAAAATTCATGAAATTGCTGATATATATTTATGTACGTAGTCTCGTACTAACTGCTGTAGATAATATGACCGGAGAATTGTAAAAATTAACAATCCACAGAAACGAACGAAATTATTTTCTTGATATTTGGGAGAAGTGTAATCTTAATGGGCAAATTAAGGACAGCAAAAGATGGAGGCTGTATTGCAAAACAAATTTTGTGCTAAAGGAACCGTTAACATAAAATGCTTTTCGTAATTATAGCACCACACTAATTTTTTGAATTTCTAAAAGAGTACATTTATAATAACAACAACACACCATTTCGTTATGTGTAGTGTTAATGTAAAAGAAAAAATAACAGTAAATTTGTTAAAATGTTAGTGTAATTTCTACTTCAGTATAAAAGTTAATAATTAAATTAATTATATCAGTCTCATTTTTGTTAACCTTTCATGCCCGATGTTGCCTATAGGCAACATTGTACATTTTTGTTCATAAATTCCGTAATTTATAATTTTTTTAAAAGATTTTTTTTTGCAAAACAAGCTTGGTTAAAAACGTGTAAAAACAGAATACGTATGACTCTGAATTTAATATCACTTCATATTTAGGCCGTGACTAACAAATACATGTCCTTTAAAATATTTAAGCTCTGGCCCAAAAAATTCGGGCATGATAGGGTTAAATAAGAAGCTTTATTTACCAAGAAATATTGATACATAGAACTTAGTACTTAGACTTAACCTAACTTAGACTTAACCTAACCTAACATAACCTGTTTGAAATAATATATTAGAGCCTTGTGTTAGACTGGAGAATATAGTTCCAACAATCATTTTTAAACATGTTACAAATTAAACAACGTAGAGTAGAAGAGTTCGCAGGAAAAAAATCATTAAATCGGATTTATGCTCTCCCCATACTGGATAATCTCGCGGTAGTTTCCGAGAGGATTTTTGAACAGCGTATCGAGGTAATTTAGTGTCAATGGATTTAAGATTATCTCCTAATAACTTTCCCAGAAGTACATACATTTATAATCTATTTTGCAGCCAATGGTAGAATAATACTATATCCAGTTTTGGACAAACTTTGTGGTTTACAACACAGATAATATAGAATGTGGAATTTTAGTTTTTAACTTACATGTGTGTAGTATATATAACCCAATATTTATTATATATACTACCCTCACCACTGCTAATTCATACACCATGCATTTATGTTTGATGTACCAACATTTCCATATTTTGGATAATAATATTGACAACGCCTTAAGAGTTATATTTTCTGAAAGGCAATTTTATAATCTTTAATATTATAAATTTATAAAAATATAAGTTTAACATATTGTTACGAAACTCTAGATGCTGGTGTTGTGCTTTTACATTGCTTAACATTAAAATTATAAACAAAAGCTACAAAAACAAAACAATGCAGTAAACAAACCTGTTTACAAATTATCGTACTGCTAAATATAACAAAAAACATCAGCATAAAAAATGATAAACAAGTAAACAAATATATAACAACAACACTACTATAATAAATGTAAACAACGATGTTTACATTTATAAAGATTTCGAGAAGGCGAAGTCATGAATATTCGCCTTCAAGAATATTCATCACACTGTTTTGTGACGGAGTTGGTGAAGTTCTGTCAGTCTTGTGTGGATAATCATGATTTGAAGACCTCCCTTACAAAGATCTGTCGAATAATTATCTAGTAATTGTTATTTTTTATGCAAGTGGTATAAACAGAGGAATAACAAAAAAAAAGCAATTGTTGTTGTTACATCAAGTTGTGAACAGTGGCACACAGAATTGTGCGAATAATTAAGAATTTTAATTAGAACTAAACACAAATTTATTTTTAAATTATTTGCAAACTACGAGCTCATATTTTAAACATTTTTAAAAGGTAAAACCGTAACAATATTTTATAAATGTATTGAAAACAAAAATTGTTTTTAGACCAAAATTGTCTGATAACTACTAACTCACTATTTCCTTCTTAAATATTGGTATATCAAACAAAAAATGCGTGGTGTATGAATGAATAATGATTTAGTTGATATCTTAATTCCCTTGCTTTCCTACTATTCTTGGTGTACGATTAATAGTATTAATAGGAATTGAAACTCTAACTCATAACCTTTAAATAACGTCCGATTTTATAAATAATGTCCTTAACATAGCAAGGTTTGATAAACTGATCCTCTATTCGTTTATAACAAAACTATTTACAATTACAAAACTTTTAAGACTACAATACTTTAAATAGTTTGTTTGAGGAACTATTTAAAAATTACAGTCTCTGTGTATATGCATAATGGAAGTAATTTCTTGCTATTTTAAAGTCAAAGTTTAAAGAATACAATGAATGCAACTTTCATGATATTACTAACAAAGTAGTAGCTTTATTCAATTCAATCACGTGTGCGTCAATTTCCTAATCAGTATGTGGTTTGTATGTAATATAATGTGTAATTATTGACCACATAACAAAGCCATATAAACGTTTTGTTTGTCTCTGAAAGCATTACAGCACATTTCTAGGCTGTTGTCAAGTTTCAGTTGCTTTGAGAATATTTCCATTCTCTCTTACACATAGAAATATGTGTATAGGAAAATTTGTTCAGTTATATACTGTACATACACATATAGGAAACTAGCCTATACAAACATTTACGTATCTCTGTTAGACATGTCTAGACTGTTCATGTTCGGAATTACGTAACTTCTTTGTTTCGCCAAAAATGCATGAATTTGCATTCGATTAACTTAATGACACCAGAACCATATCCATTAATAATAGCAAGCCGATGGAGGTAAAAGCAGTTGGCATAGAACTTACTGTGTAATTAGATTAAGGGTCGCCCCAAAGAAAATAGGCATACATATTAACGATTTCAGGAAAATTTTCAAAGAATTATTATTTTTTGTAGAAGTAAGAATACCAAATTAAAATTTGAATGTCTTTTAAATTTAGTTCTATTTGAATGTGTGCAGTTTATGCATATACTCAATAACTTTGAATTAAATTCATTTGAAACCAAATATTTTCCAAATTTTGTGTTGCATTTAAAAAAAAACTGTTGACAATTTCATTTTATATTACTTTATTATATTATTTAAATGAGAATTAAAAATTTGTTTTACAATATGTCAACAATTTACTTAAATGTAAATGCATATGCAGCATATAAAAATTTTGTTTTCAATGTTTACTTATAGTCACCTTAATAAGACTCTTAATTTGTTATTAATAAATATTAAATGTTATTAGTGTTGAATACTTAAATAATTTATTGTAGACACTAAAGGATACTAGTGTCCATTTGGTCCGTAAGAGAAATTTTCTACTTAGTTACGATTATAGGTTACGATTCCTTACTGTTACCATCATTTACTTAATTTTGGCATTGCACATTATGCTTTGCAGAGAACATGAAGTTATTAAACTCAGCGAAAATGTAATTCAGCCAATTTTGAAGGGAGACAATAGTGTCGGCGAAGACAGAAGACGAGGACCAAGGCATATCTGATGTTGAAATTAAAACTAAGATATTTTAACGCATTTCGGTGACACTTAGAAACGATTACCTTGTTTTTAAACGGGGACAGAAAGCATATATTCCGAATGTTTTTCCTGTTTCAGATGTATTCCTTTCAACAGCAATATTTGGAAGCTTGTTACAAGATATATTAGAAAAATTAATTCAATAATCTCATAAAAATGATCGAGAATTCTTTATGGGTTATCATATTTTGCCATATGATATGATATGATATGATTTAATCTGCAGAAATAGATATGAGGGTACCATTCTAAGGCCTCCGTTTGAGTCTTACGTAGAAATAATCGTTATTTCAGCAAAGAAGACTTTCAAGATGCTCTCAAAAAGTGAAAAAACAAACAATCACTGAGCATAGGATAAAATTCAAAGCACACAATAATGAGTACCGGTTACTTATCTGAATTCGATATGTATATAGATGACTAAAATTCTAAAATTTAATTTTAACAAATACTTCATTTTATTAAAGGTTAAATATTTATTGCCCCAAATACACTAACCAATTACATTTCTCTTAATTTTAAGTCTCACAAAAATGTATATAAAAGGTGTCCCGGAACGATCTTAGATACATATCGTTAGTATAATTCGCAAAGACGCTAAGTACACTTTTTCCAAAATTGAGATTTTAATGTAAAACGGGAACACTATACAAAATACATATTTTACAACAACAAAAAATGTCATTATGTAGTTTGAAGTTGTTGTAATTTCGTGGTTTGCAAAAACGCTAAGTCCACAAAACTACGAAAAGAATTAAAAGCACGTGCTAACTCCACGAATGTTATTAATTAATTATTATAAATTTTTGATCAAGGTCCTTTAAAGAAAGCTGTTTTGTAAAAATAATTGCGTTTAAAAAGTTTAAAAATTTTAAAAGCAGAGAAAGCTACTATGTTTTTTGTGCCTCCTGTAAAATTTGAAAAAAGGGACTTAACACATTTGCGAATTAGACTAACGATATGTATTTGTCCCAAGGAAAAGCAGATAAGCCACTATTGGTTTTGGTAATTTGGTTTTAAAATATATCTTTTGGGCATCTAATGAATCATTCCAAATAGACAGAATGATAACTTTGCCTCTTATAAACTTGTGGTTGCGAAAGAGTTAACAAATAAATGCAGTCTCATATTCTAGCTATTTAAAAACGAAAATTGCGGACGAATATTCTTTTTAAATTATATTTGAATAATAATACAAAGCATCTACCTGATGATATTAAATCCAATTTTTTTATACTTCCTCCTGAAGTTTGACAACTTCAAGAATCTCTTTTTTGTTTTGTTATTAATATATTTTTCTCTTCTATATTCCGTAGTTTTTATATATAGTTTTGTTATTGTAGTTTGATCTGCTTTTATCCATATTCTTGAAATTTCCTTGTTACTTTCTTAATGTTTGTCCTTCTTTAAGTTCATTGTCAGTATTATTTTTTTCGAAATGTACCATTTTGAGTGAAGTTTTTGTTAGTTTAATTACTTCAGTGTTTTTTTTTTTGAGAAAAAAAAATCTTTGGTTTATAAAAAATTATCAAAAGCCGAAATACAGACAACTTTTTTCTATTTTACTCTACAGACTTTTCATTCCAACTGTTAGTTTTTGGTAACGACAAATTATCATAAGGCACAATTACAATACTTTGTATCGATTAATTGGTACATCAAGATATTGTATGTTGCTTCGTTTTGTGAGATAGGGTAGCCAATAATAATATCGGACTGATGTTTTGTTATGGTTATAAGTATAGCTAATTATAGTGAATCGAAGTTAGTAATATTCCTACACATTTACTCGTAATAACAAACAAAGTTCTAAAGGGGAACCCTTGTAATGTGACTGCATAAGTACGTGTTTGCATTTTCTTCTGCTCGTAATGCAAATGTATTTCAAACTCTTATTTACTTCAAATATATGATGATATTTGTTTTGTTGTTATTATTGTCGTGACATTCGTTGTAGTTTTTGTAGACTGAATTGTTCGAACAATATTGTGTTGACTTAAAATTTAATTGTTTTTAGTGCAGATGTTTTTAGAATTTTAATAAGCCCATTCTTCGAAACATACTATACACATATGTATGTACAGGCATAAATATTTATACGCTCCCACATAAGTTGGACTCATCAGGTGGACATATTCTTTGGTAAACTCGTTTATGTTCGAATATATTTGAATGCATTTTATAATTCTTATCCAGTATTTTCATGATGATAATTTGTTTAAATCATGTTGTCATTATGTTGGTGCTCGTCATTGTCCTCAATGATCTGCTTAGAAAAATATATTGCTGCGTTTGGTTATATATGTAGGTAGCTTCGGCATTTTAAACAAACAAATTATACAAATTATTTTTAAACCCTAATTTAGTATGCACTTATTTTTCAGTAACTATTGATGCTGAGAGATTTCAGAAAATATCACAATATAAATTACACTATGCGACAAAATAAAAAATGAAATAATTACAACCAGTTGTGAGTTTTATTGAGTAGAACTCAAAAATGTTTTTTTATATTTCTTGAACCCTCCAAACTGGTTTTGGAAAAAACCTGCTTTTTTACTTTACGCACAAATTTATTGATTACACAAACATTTCTGAACCGATGTCCAATATTAAAACCTTATTAGTAAGGAGAAGGGAGGGAGAGATGTTCCCCTAAAACGATATACATAAATATATTATTTGACTTAATCTGCTATGAGATTTGATGAGATAAACTTGTCAAATGCGAATTTCTTTTATATTTTATCATGTTTGTCCGTTCATAGTAGCAACCTTTAATTAAAAAATATGAAATACATGATGACATTCTGGTCTGACGATTTCTGGCAATCGTGCAAACGTGAAACGATGAAACTTCATTTGATAATATAACATATATAAAAATATAACACAACTGTTATGCTAATTAAATAATAACTACGGTAAATTTTGTCCGATTTGAGCAAACGAAGTATCAATCTCTTTACAAGATATTACACTTTCAGAATGTCATCACTTATTTTATATTTTTTAATTAAATTTTGCAATTAAGAATAACTAACATGAAAAGATGAGAAAAAATCATATTTTATAAGTTTACCCGATCAACATGTAATTTTGAACCATGTGTTTATGTATATCATTCCGAAGGCTCATCTGCTCCCTTTTCAAAAAACTTTGCATTTTGAAAACATACCTGTTAAGTAATGATTAGTAATCGTAATGATTAGTAATTTTATTACTTTTTTTGAATGGTGAAATAATGATTACAATTACGATTATTTTTGGTTAAAATAGTTAATAATTGATTACGATTACAAACTAATCAAAAAATAACCAGGATTACTGGCGTTTAGTCTAATAATCAAAAAGAATCAAAAGTAATCCAAAAGTAATCAATTTATTTTCAATAATTACTTTGAATTCTTTTTGAATATTTGAAAATAATCAGAAGAAACTATTGAAAACAATTTGATTACTTTTGGATTACTTTTGAATATTTGAAAATAATCAAAAAGAATTATTTAAAACAATTTGATTATTTTTTAGACTACTTTTGATTCTTTTTGATTATTAGACTAATCGCCAGTAATCCTGATTATTTTTTGATTCTTGGGTAATCGTAATCAATTAGTAATTCGAAAAAATTGTTCATAGAATTATATAATCATTACGATTCTTTTTAAAAAGTAATGTAATTGATTACTAATCGTAATCGAAATTTAACAGGTATGTTTGAAAACAGGTTAAAAACATTTGTGTAATCAATAATTTTGTGTGAAAAGATCAAAAATACGGTTTTGTCAAATAAAACAAGTTTGGAAGGTACGAGAAATAAAAAAAAATATTTTTGAGTCCTACTCAACAAAAATTACAACCTACACAATGTCATTTGTTGGGTGTATTAAATACACTGTAAAATACACTGTATTTTGACTGTCGCAACGTGTTATCGGTAAAGATTAAATATTTTTACTAATATTGATTGAAGTAAAATTTTATATGTGTTTGAATAACTTAAAGTGTTTGATGTCTCCAAATACTTTATCAAAATGAGATAGGGGGTTTAAAACATATTTATACATCTTTATGCAAGAGGCGCTTTAATATTTGGCATACCCTAAAATTCAAGATTCGTGATATGTGACAAGCCAAACATGCTAAAAAATATTTGCCATTTTCTTATGGACATAAGATATAATATGGACAATAAAGAATACACCTGAGGAATTAAGATTTTTGCCATTTTCCGGCAGTTTTTTTTATTTATTTTTTTTTTTTTATTTTTATTTATTTATTTATTATAATGAATGTTTTTCTGATGCAACAAGATCAATTATCTTATAATCAAATGAGTTACATAATACATTGAAATTATATTAATCAAAAAATAAACAAAAGAAAAAATAAGAGATAATATAACAAAGTCAATGAAAATTGAAACGATAAATTTATGATTTTTTGTAATAATTCCTTAACAAGCTTTTAAATCGCACTGCGTTGCTAGTAAATTGAATATTTGGGGGGAGATGGTTCCAGAGATAAATGGTATATATATATAAAACTGGTGAAAAGAAGCACTCTTTCGGTATTTGAATGTTCGAATATTATTGTTCCTCGCAGACGAAGTGAATACCAATTTGTTATAAAGAGAGTCAGGTTTTTTTGTCGTTATAATTTTATGTAAAAAATAAGATTTTTAAGCTTCATATAGTCATCGAGGTGCATGCCAAGGACATGTACTAAATACGGAGATATATGGCCAAACCTTTTCAAAGCAAAAATATATCGAACAATATTATTAAACGTTATGTTGACCTTTCGTTTCAAAGTCATATTGCATCCAGCAAAAATCTCAGAGGCATATAAAAGAGAAGAAATTAAATACGTTTTTGCAATCAGCATCCTTATCCTCATGTGTGTAAAGTGTTGAGTCTGCCATAGGCGAGCTATTAAAATTAACGCCAAAATTTTTGGCATAATTTACCAATTGAATTTTTGTCCCATTAAGAGAAATATTCAAATTCCCTTTCAAAACCGCCGGAATTTTGCCAATTAATAAAAATTTGGGCTTAATAGGATTAAGAAGTTGTCCATTAGCAGATGCCCATTGATAAATTCTATCTAAATCAAAATTTATTTCATTAATAGCAGAATTCATAGTCGTTTTCGAACAACTTAGATAAAGTTGTACGTCATCAGCATACATTTGAATTTTGGAATATCTGATCTGCAAAGGAAGGTCATTTGCATACATGGAGTAAAAAAGTGAGCCAAGTATGGACCCCTGTGGAAAACCTCTGCTTGTAAATAAGGATGAAGAAACAATACTACCATTGACAACTATCTGTGGTCTACCAATTAGATATGAAGATATTAATTTTCAATAGCAATAGCAACATTTGAAGGTCAACAGTGTCAAATGTCTTGGAGTGATCAAGTAAGACCAAAAATGTTAACTTACTCTGATCTAGATTGCCACGAATATTCTCAACCACCTGGGTTAATGATGTAGTGCAGCTGTGTTGAGGTCTAAAACCAAACTGACGGTCTGTTATTAGATTATTGTCGAGTATGTGTTTATAAATTTGTCTATGAAGAATTCTCTCAAAACTTTTGATATGTAGGGAAGGATAGATATTGGCCGGTAGTCACCATCATTTTTAAGCACTGGAATAATTTTCGCCGCCTTCCACTCAATTGGAAAAGTGCTAGTTGTTAAAATCGTGTTGAAAATGTGATTGATATGACGTATTATATAAGACAGTATAAGTTTTATAAAACGTGGATGGATGTCATCTAGGCCAATAGCATTAGAGTAGTATGTTTATGCCGCTTCTAGCTCAATTATTTCATACGAATTTGGGATTATGCATATCTGGAAAAGAGTAAAAACATTGCAGAATTGTGAAACGAATTGTGTGCGATCGGTCTTTAGGTTTGTAACATGTATTAAGAAAGGGTAATACTTTTTAATGTGTTTGTGTGTGTTAAAATTTGAGAACATGCATATCTGGAAAAGAATTAAATCATTTTCATTTTAAATTTTTCCATTCAAATTTGGGATCATGCCTGCTTCTTCTTGTTCCTTTTATTTGTATTGCTTTTCAAACGAATGATTGGACGGACAGAATAAGTGTGTGCACGCGCACAAGATCAATAAGAATATTTCTTAATGTAAACAAATAAACAATTTTGGATGTGGTTTCGCTTAATTAATTTTTTTTGTTATTGTGATATATTTCCGTTATGTGTGTGTGTGTGTGTGTTTTTCTTGTGAACAAATGTGGGATAACGACACATAAACAATAGCAGCGCTTTGTTATAAATAATAACAGCGTGACTCCTTATCATTTCTTACTCTTCAGCATAAGATCAATAATAATATTATATTTTTAATGTAAACAAATTTTAAAACGCTGACTCAAGAATTATGCAGCTGTGTGCACGTTTACATCGTATACCTAAATATAAACATGATTGTGCATATTCATTTTATTTGTGTTAATATGAGTATATATGAGTATATGTACTTAGAACAGCTCTTGTCTTTACAAGAACTTCTAACATTTTAGTATGGTAATTTTTAGACATTGTGCTAATTTTTTCATATTAATTTTGATCTGCTTCGTATCTGCTCACGATCTACTTGGTATCTGGTCACGACCTGCTTCGTATCCGCTCACGATCTACTTGGTATCTGGTCACGATCTGCTTCGTATCTGCTCACGATCTGCTCACGATCTGCTTTGTATCTGCTCACGATCTGATTTACACCTGATCATGATCTGCTTGATGTCTTATGTCTATATCTTTTGAATTTGGGTACGCTGTATCGTGCTTTCTACAAGCAGCATCCCATAAATTTATTCCTTTGTCTCCTCTTGCTAATCGTTTTTGAACTTTTGTATCAGGTCCACAAAACTGATAACCAGGTAGATGTAATTCAACAAGTAATTTGTTTAAGTTGTTTACAAAACCTCTTACAATCTTACACTAATTAGGTTTATTTTTTTTTGTTTTGACTGTAGTTTATAACCATTGTTTTCGTTACTTTCATACCTCTTCGTATGAAACACTATTCTAGCAAGCTATACAATCTGTACTAGCTATACTAGCAAGCTGTACTAGCTATACTAGTAAGCTATACAATTTATACTAGCTATACTAGCAAGCTGTACTAGCTATATTAGCTATACTAGCAAGCTGTACTAGCTATACTAGCAAGCTATACAATTTATACTAGCTATACTAGCAAGCTGAACTAGCTGTACAAGCAAGCTGTACTAGCTATACTAGCAATCTGTACTAGCTATACTAGCAAGCTATACAATCTATACTAGCTATACTAGCAAGCTACACTAGCGAGCTTTACTAGCAAGCTATACTAGCAAGCTGTACTAGCTATACTAGCAAGCTGTACTAGCTATACTAGCAAGCTGTACTAGCTATACTAGCAAGCTATACAATCTATACTAGCTATACTAGCAAGCTGTACTAGCTGTACTATCCAGCTGTACTAGCTATACTAGCAAGCTGTACTAGCAAGCTATACTAGCAAGCTATACAATCTATACTAGCTATACTAGCAAGCTGTACTAGCTATACTAGCAAGCTGTACTAGCTATACTAGCAAGCTGTACTAGCTATACTAGCAAGCTGTACTAGCAAGCTATACTAGCAAGCTATACAATCTATACTAGCTATACTAGCAAGCTGTACTAGCTATACTAGCAAGCTGTACTAGCTATACTAGCAAGCTGTACTAGCTATACTAGCAAGCTGTACTAGCTATACTAGCAAACTGTACTAGCTATACTAGCAAGCTGTACTAGCTATACTAGCAAGCTGTACTAGCTATACTAGCAAGCTGTACTATACACATATGTATGTACAGGCATAAATATTTATACGCTCCCACATAAGTTGGACTCATCAGGTGGACATATTCTTTGGTAAACTCGTTTATGTTCGAATATATTTGAATGCATTTTATAATTCTTATCCAGTATTTTCATGATGATAATTTGTTTAAATCATGTTGTCATTATGTTGGTGCTCGTCATTGTCCTCAATGATCTGCTTAGAAAAATATATTGCTGCGTTTGGTTATATATGTAGGTAGCTTCGGCATTTTAAACAAACAAATTATACAAATTATTTTTAAACCCTAATTTAGTATGCACTTATTTTTCAGTAACTATTGATGCTGAGAGATTTCAGAAAATATCACAATATAAATTACACTATGCGACAAAATAAAAAATGAAATAATTACAACCAGTTGTGAGTTTTATTGAGTAGAACTCAAAAATGTTTTTTTATATTTCTTGAACCCTCCAAACTGGTTTTGGAAAAAACCTGCTTTTTTACTTTACGCACAAATTTATTGATTACACAAACATTTCTGAACCGATGTCCAATATTAAAACCTTATTAGTAAGGAGAAGGGAGGGAGAGATGTTCCCCTAAAACGATATACATAAATATATTATTTGACTTAATCTGCTATGAGATTTGATGAGATAAACTTGTCAAATGCGAATTTCTTTTATATTTTATCATGTTTGTCCGTTCATAGTAGCAACCTTTAATTAAAAAATATGAAATACATGATGACATTCTGGTCTGACGATTTCTGGCAATCGTGCAAACGTGAAACGATGAAACTTCATTTGATAATATAACATATATAAAAATATAACACAACTGTTATGCTAATTAAATAATAACTACGGTAAATTTTGTCCGATTTGAGCAAACGAAGTATCAATCTCTTTACAAGATATTACACTTTCAGAATGTCATCACTTATTTTATATTTTTTAATTAAATTTTGCAATTAAGAATAACTAACATGAAAAGATGAGAAAAAATCATATTTTATAAGTTTACCCGATCAACATGTAATTTTGAACCATGTGTTTATGTATATCATTCCGAAGGCTCATCTGCTCCCTTTTCAAAAAACTTTGCATTTTGAAAACATACCTGTTAAGTAATGATTAGTAATCGTAATGATTAGTAATTTTATTACTTTTTTTGAATGGTGAAATAATGATTACAATTACGATTATTTTTGGTTAAAATAGTTAATAATTGATAACGATTACAAACTAATCAAAAAATAACCAGGATTACTGGCGTTTAGTCTAATAATCAAAAAGAATCAAAAGTAATCCAAAAGTAATCAATTTATTTTCAATAATTACTTTGAATTCTTTTTGAATATTTGAAAATAATCAGAAGAAACTATTGAAAACAATTTGATTACTTTTGGATTACTTTTGAATATTTGAAAATAATCAAAAAGAATTATTTAAAACAATTTGATTATTTTTTAGACTACTTTTGATTCTTTTTGATTATTAGACTAATCGCCAGTAATCCTGATTATTTTTTGATTCTTGGGTAATCGTAATCAATTAGTAATTCGAAAAAATTGTTCATAGAATTATATAATCATTACGATTCTTTTTAAAAAGTAATGTAATTGATTACTAATCGTAATCGAAATTTAACAGGTATGTTTGAAAACAGGTTAAAAACATTTGTGTAATCAATAATTTTGTGTGAAAAGATCAAAAATACGGTTTTGTCAAATAAAACAAGTTTGGAAGGTACGAGAAATAAAAAAAAATATTTTTGAGTCCTACTCAACAAAAATTACAACCTACACAATGTCATTTGTTGGGTGTATTAAATACACTGTAAAATACACTGTATTTTGACTGTCGCAACGTGTTATCGGTAAAGATTAAATATTTTTACTAATATTGATTGAAGTAAAATTTTATATGTGTTTGAATAACTTAAAGTGTTTGATGTCTCCAAATACTTTATCAAAATGAGATAGGGGGTTTAAAACATATTTATACATCTTTATGCAAGAGGCGCTTTACTATTTGGCATACCCTAAAATTCAAGATTCGTGATATGTGACAAGCCAAACATGCTAAAAAATATTTGCCATTTTCTTATGGACATAAGATATAATATGGACAATAAAGAATACACCTGAGGAATTAAGATTTTTGCCATTTTCCGGCAGTTTTTTTTATTTATTTTTTTTTTTTTTATTTTTATTTATTTATTTATTATAATGAATGTTTTTCTGATGCAACAAGATCAATTATCTTATAATCAAATGAGTTACATAATACATTGAAATTATATTAATCAAAAAATAAACAAAAGAAAAAATAAGAGATAATATAACAAAGTCAATGAAAATTGAAACGATAAATTTATGATTTTTTGTAATAATTCCTTAACAAGCTTTTAAATCGCACTGCGTTGCTAGTAAATTGAATATTTGGGGGGAGATGGTTCCAGAGATAAATGGTATATATATAAAACTGGTGAAAAGAAGCACTCTTTCGGTATTTGAATGTTCGAATATTATTGTTCCTCGCAGACGAAGTGAATACCAATTTGTTATAAAGAGAGTCAGGTTTTTTTGTCGTTATAATTTTATGTAAAAAATAAGATTTTTAAGCTTCATATAGTCATCGAGGTGCATGCCAAGGACATGTACTAAATACGGAGATATATGGCCAAACCTTTTCAAAGCAAAAATATATCGAACAATATTATTAAACGTTATGTTGACCTTTCGTTTCAAAGTCATATTGCATCCAGCAAAAATCTCAGAGGCATATAAAAGAGAAGAAATTAAATACGTTTTTGCAATCAGCATCCTTATCCTCATGTGTGTAAAGTGTTGAGTCTGCCATAGGCGAGCTATTAAAATTAACGCCAAAATTTTTGGCATAATTTACCAATTGAATTTTTGTCCCATTAAGAGAAATATTCAAATTCCCTTTCAAAACCGCCGGAATTTTGCCAATTAATAAAAATTTGGGCTTAATAGGATTAAGAAGTTGTCCATTAGCAGATGCCCATTGATAAATTCTATCTAAATCAAAATTTATTTCATTAATAGCAGAATTCATAGTCGTTTTCGAACAACTTAGATAAAGTTGTACGTCATCAGCATACATTTGAATTTTGGAATATCTGATCTGCAAAGGAAGGTCATTTGCATACATGGAGTAAAAAAGTGAGCCAAGTATGGACCCCTGTGGAAAACCTCTGCTTGTAAATAAGGATGAAGAAACAATACTACCATTGACAACTATCTGTGGTCTACCAATTAGATATGAAGATATTAATTTTCAATAGCAATAGCAACATTTGAAGGTCAACAGTGTCAAATGTCTTGGAGTGATCAAGTAAGACCAAAAATGTTAACTTACTCTGATCTAGATTGCCACGAATATTCTCAACCACCTGGGTTAATGATGTAGTGCAGCTGTGTTGAGGTCTAAAACCAAACTGACGGTCTGTTATTAGATTATTGTCGAGTATGTGTTTATAAATTTGTCTATGAAGAATTCTCTCAAAACTTTTGATATGTAGGGAAGGATAGATATTGGCCGGTAGTCACCATCATTTTTAAGCACTGGAATAATTTTCGCCGCCTTCCACTCAATTGGAAAAGTGCTAGTTGTTAAAATCGTGTTGAAAATGTGATTGATATGACGTATTATATAAGACAGTATAAGTTTTATAAAACGTGGATGGATGTCATCTAGGCCAATAGCATTAGAGTAGTATGTTTATGCCGCTTCTAGCTCAATTATTTCATACGAATTTGGGATTATGCATATCTGGAAAAGAGTAAAAACATTGCAGAATTGTGAAACGAATTGTGTGCGATCGGTCTTTAGGTTTGTAACATGTATTAAGAAAGGGTAATACTTTTTAATGTGTTTGTGTGTGTTAAAATTTGAGAACATGCATATTTGGAAAAGAATTAAATCATTTTCATTTTAAATTTTTCCATTCAAATTTGGGATCATGCCTGCTTCTTCTTGTTCCTTTTATTTGTATTGCTTTTCAAACGAATGATTGGGCGGACAGAATAAGTGTGTGCACGCGCACAAGATCAATAAGAATATTTCTTAATGTAAACAAATAAACAATTTTGGATGTGGTTTCGCTTAATTAATTTTTTTTGTTATTGTGATATATTTCCGTTATGTGTGTGTGTGTGTGTGTTTTTCTTGTGAACAAATGTGGGATAACGACACATAAACAATAGCAGCGCTTTGTTATAAATAATAACAGCGTGACTCCTTATCATTTCTTACTCTTCAGCATAAGATCAATAATAATATTATATTTTTAATGTAAACAAATTTTAAAACGCTGACTCAAGAATTATGCAGCTGTGTGCACGTTTACATCGTATACCTAAATATAAACATGATTGTGCATATTCATTTTATTTGTGTTAATATGAGTATATATGAGTATATGTACTTAGAACAGCTCTTGTCTTTACAAGATCTTCTAACATTTTAGTATGGTAATTTTTAGACATTGTGCTAATTTTTTCATATTAATTTTGATCTGCTTCGTATCTGCTCACGATCTACTTGGTATCTGGTCACGACCTGCTTCGTATCCGCTCACGATCTACTTGGTATCTGGTCACGATCTGCTTCGTATCTGCTCACGATCTGCTCACGATCTGCTTTGTATCTGCTCACGATCTGATTTACACCTGATCATGATCTGCTTGATGTCTTATGTCTATATCTTTTGAATTTGGGTACGCTGTATCGTGCTTTCTACAAGCAGCATCCCATAAATTTATTCCTTTGTCTCCTCTTGCTAATCGTTTTTGAACTTTTGTATCAGGTCCACAAAACTGATAACCAGGTAGATGTAATTCAACAAGTAATTTGTTTAAGTTGTTTACAAAACCTCTTACAATCTTACACTAATTAGGTTTATTTTTTTTTGTTTTGACTGTAGTTTATAACCATTGTTTTCGTTACTTTCATACCTCTTCGTATGAAACACTATTCTAGCAAGCTATACAATCTGTACTAGCTATACTAGCAAGCTGTACTAGCTATACTAGTAAGCTATACAATTTATACTAGCTATACTAGCAAGCTGTACTAGCTATATTAGCTATACTAGCAAGCTGTACTAGCTATACTAGCAAGCTATACAATTTATACTAGCTATACTAGCAAGCTGAACTAGCTGTACAAGCAAGCTGTACTAGCTATACTAGCAATCTGTACTAGCTATACTAGCAAGCTATACAATCTATACTAGCTATACTAGCAAGCTACACTAGCGAGCTTTACTAGCAAGCTATACTAGCAAGCTGTACTAGCTATACTAGAAAGTTGTACTAGCTATACTAGCAAGCTGTACTAGCTATACTAGCAAGCTATACAATCTATACTAGCTATACTAGCAAGCTGTACTAGCTGTACTAGCCAGCTGTACTAGCTATACTAGCAAGCTGTACTAGCAAGCTATACTAGCAAGCTATACAATCTATACTAGCTATACTAGCAAGCTGTACTAGCTATACTAGCAAGCTGTACTAGCTATACTAGCAAGCTGTACTAGCTATACTAGCAAGCTGTACTAGCAAGCTATACTAGCAAGCTATACAATCTATACTAGCTATACTAGCAAGCTGTACTAGCTATACTAGCAAGCTGTACTAGCTATACTAGCAAGCTGTACTAGCTATACTAGCAAGCTGTACTAGCTATACTAGCAAACTGTACTAGCTATACTAGCAAGCTGTACTAGCTATACTAGCAAGCTGTACTAGCTATACTAGCAAGCTGTACTAGCTATACTAGCAAGCTGTACTAGCTATACTAGCAATCTGTACTAGCTATACTAGCAAGCTACACAATCTATACTAGCAAGCTGTACTAGCTATACTAGCAAGCTGTACTAGCTGTACTATCAAGCTGTACTAGCTATACTAGCAATCTGTACTAGCTATACTAGCAAGCTACACAATTTATACTAGCAAGCTGTACTAGCTATACTAGCAAGCTGTACTAGCTATACTAGCAAGCTACACAATCTATACTAGCAAGCTGTACTAGCTGTACTAGCAAGCTGTACTAGCTATACTAGCAAGCTGTACTAGCTATACTAGCAAGCTGTACTAGCTATACTAGCAAGCTACACAATCTATACTAGCAAGCTGTACTAGCTATACTAGCTATACTAGCAAGCTGTACTAGCTATACTAGCAAGCTGTACTAGCTATACTAGCAAGCTACACAATCTATACTAGCAAGCTGTACTAGCTGTACTAGCAAGCTGTACTAGCTATACTAGCAAGCTGTACTAGCTATACTAGCAAGCTGTACTAGCTATACTAGCAAGCTACACAATCTATACTAGCAAGCTGTACTAGCTATACTAGCTATACTAGCAAGCTGTACTAGCTATACTAGCAAGCTGTACTAACTATACTAGGAAGCTACACAATCTATACTAGCAAGCTGTACTAGCTGTACTAGCAAGCTATACTAGCTATACTAGCAAGCTGTACTAGCTATACTAACAAGCTACACAATCTATACTAGCAAGCTGTACTAGCTGTACTAGCAAGCTGTACTAGCTATACTAGCAATCTGTACTAGCTATACTAGCAAGCTACACAATCTATACTAGCAAGCTGTACTAGCTATACTAGCTATACTAGCAAGCTGTACTAGCTATACTAGCAAGCTACACAATCTATACTAGCAAGCTGTACTAGCTGTACTAGCAAGCTATACTAGCTATACTAGCAAGCTGTACTAGCTATACTAACAAGCTACACAATCTATACTAGCAAGCTGTACTAGCTATACTAGCAAGCTGTACTAGCTATACTAGCAATCTGTACTAGCTATACTAGCAAGCTACACAATCTATACTAGCAAGCTGTACTAGCTATACTAGCTATACTAGCAAGCTGTACTAGCTGTACTAGCAAGCTATACTAGCTATACTAGCAAGCTGTACTAGCTATACTAACAAGCTACACAATCTATACTAGCAAGCTGTACTAGCTATACTAGCAAGCTGTACTAGCTATACTAGCAAGCTGTACTAGCTATACTAGCAATCTGTACTAGCTATACTAGCAAGCTACACAATCTATACTAGCAAGCTATACAATCTATACTAACTATACTAGCAAGCTGTACTAGCTATACTAGCAATCTGTACTAGCTATACTAGCAAGCTACACAATCTATACTAGCAAGCTGTACTAGCTATACTAGCTATACTAGCAAGCTGTACTAGCTATACTAGCAAGCTTCACAATCTATACTAGCAAGCTGTACTAGCAAGCTATACTAGCTATAGTAGCAAGCTGTACTAGCTATACTAACAAGCTACACAACCTATACTAGCAAGCTGTACTAGCTGTACTAGCAAGCTGTACTAGCTATACTAGCAATCTGTACTAGCTATACTAGCAAGCTACACAATCTATACTAGCAAGCTGTACTAGCTATACTAGCAAGCTACACAATCTATACTAGCAAGCTGTACTAGCTATACTAGCAAGCTGTACTAGCTATACTAGCAAGCTGTACTAGCTATACCAGCAAGCTGTACTAGCTATACTAGCAAGCTGTACTAGCTGTACTAGCAAGCTGTACTAGCAATACTAGCAATCTGTACTAGCTATACTAGTAATCTGTACTAGCTATACTAGCAAGCTACACAATCTATACTAGCAAGCTGTACTAGCTGTACTATCAAGCTGTACTAGCTATACTAGCAATCTGTACTAGCTATACTAGCAAGCTACACAATCTATACTAGCAAGCTGTACTAGCTACACTAGCTATACTAGCAAGCTGTACTAGCTATACTAGCAAGCTACACAATCTATACTAGCAAGCTGTACTAGCTGTACTAGCAAGCTATACTAGCAAGCTGTACTAGCTATACTAGCAAGCTACACAATCTATACTAGCAAGCTGTACTAGCTGTACTAGCAAGCTGTACTAGCTATACTAGTTATACTAGCAAGCTGTACTAGCTATACTAGCTATACTAGCTATACTAGCAAGCTGTACTAGCTATACTAGCAAGCTATATAATCTATACTAGCAAGCTGTACTAGCTATACTAGCAAGCTGTACTAGCTATACTAGCTATTTTAGTAAGCTGTACTAGCTGTACTAGCAAGCTGTACTAGCTATACTAGCAAGCTATATAATCTATACTAGCAAGCTGTACTAGGTATACTAGCAAGCTATACTAGCTATACTAGCAAGCTGTACTAGCTATATCAGCTATAACAGCTATACCAGCCATAACAGCTATACCAGCTAGACTCCTACACCCGCTAGACTACTAGTTATACCAATTAGACTAGATATACCTGCTGTACCAGCTGTACCAACCTGGTATATACCTGGTATGTATCTGGTATATACCTTGTATGTATCTGGTATATACCTGGTATAGCTGGTATGTACCTGATATGTACCTGGTATGGTATGTATCAGGTGTATACCAGGGTGGTATAGCTGGTACAGCAGGTATAGCTGATATAGCTGGTATAGATGTTATAGCTGGTATAGCTGGTATAGCTGTTATGGCTGGTATAGCTAGTAAAGCTGGTATAGCTGCTAGTACAGCTTGCTAGTATAGCTAGTACAGGTTGCTAGTATACCTAGTACAGCTTGCTAGTATAGCTAGTATAGATTGTATAGCTTGCTAGTATAGCTAGTACAGCTTGCTAGTATAGCTAGTATAGCTAGTACAGCTTGCTAGTATAGCTAGTATAGCTGGTACAGCTTGCTAGTACAGCTAGTACAGCTTACTAAAATAGCTAGTATAGCTAGTACAGCTTGCTAGTATAGCTAGTACAGCTTGCTAGTATAGATTGTATAGCTTGCTAGTATAGCTGGTACAGCTTGCTAGTACAGCTTACTAAAATAGCTAGTTAGCTAGTACAGCTTGCTAGTATAGCTAGTACAGCTTACTAGTATAGCTAGTACAGCTTGCTAGTATACCTAGTACAGCTTGCTAGTATAGCTAGTACAGCTTGCTAGTATAGCTAGTATAGCTAGTATACCTTGCTAGTATACCTAATACAGCTTGCTAGTATAGCTAGTACAGCTTGCTAGTATACCTAGTACAGCTTGCTAGTACAGCTAGTACAGCTTGCTAGTTACAGCTTGCTAGTACAGATTATATAGCTTGCTAGTATAGCTAGTACAGCTTGCTAGTATAGCTAGTACAGATTGCTAGTACAGCTAGTATAGCTATACTAGTAACTAAGTAGTAAGCTGTACTACACAATCTATACTAGCAAGCTGTACTAGCTATACTAGCAAGCTGTACTAGCTATACTAGCTATTTTAGTAAGTTGTACTAGCTGTACTAGCAAGCTGTACCAGCTATACTAGCTATACTAGCAAGCTGTACTAGCTATACTAGCTATACTAGCAAGCTGTACTAGCTATACTAGCAAGCTATGTTAAGAAGCGGACAAACGCACTGGTAGCGGTACAGAGAACGGCTGCATTGCGTATCGCGTCGGCATATCGTACGGTATCCGCTCCAGCCGTAGTGGTGATAGCGTGTATTATCCCTGTGGATCTGCTGGCAGCGGAGCGGATGGAGATCTATAAGGCGAAATCGGCTGGGAGTCACATAACCGCTCATTTCAGGGAAAACACCATTTCAAAATGGCAACAACGATGGAACGAAGAAGATAGAGGAAGATGGACGGCGAGACTTATTCCAGACATAAGGCCATGGATTGGTCGGAAATTTGGAGAGGTAAATTACTACGTTACACAGATGTTATCGGGCCACGGATATTTTAGGAAATATCTGCACAGAATGATAAAGACCGCCTCACCTTACTGTCTTTACGAGGAAGGGGAGATAATTGATGACGCAGAGCACACCGTTTTCGAGTGTGCACGCTGGCAGAACTATCGCTCTGCACTGACGTCGATAGTTGGGACGATCACGCCCGGTAACATTGTCGGGGTTATGATCACGAGTAGAGAAAATTGGACCTCAGTGGCGAATTACGTGGAGAGGATTCTAAAACTGAAGAAGAGGGATCTTGAGGCTGCAGAACATGTGGGCACGCCGGAATAGATGAAACTGGCACACGTGTCAATCGAAATTCGAAGTAAAGATCTGGAGGAAAGGAATAGTGGAGACGCTTAGATGTCTCTTCAACTTTCAACACGCAATCCGGACGCGGATATGAACATGCAGGGGCCAAAGAGCCAAAGGGACTCCACTCCGAAGTAATACCGCCGTAGTTCCGGAATGGGCACAACAAGTCCATGAGACGAGGGGGGGATTTAGTGGGTGAGGGCCCCACACACGGAGGATGTGACGACTTCCTCTATGGTGCGGTTAGGTACATTTACCCCTCCTCGGCGTGAAAAAAAAAAAAAAAAAAAAAAATACTAGCAAGCTATACAATCTATACTAGCTATACTAGCAAGCTGTACTAGGTATACTAGCAACCTGTACTAGCTATACTAGCAAGCTGTACTAGCAGCTATACCAGCTTTACTAGCTATACCAGCCATAACAGCTATACCAGCTATACCAGCTATAACATCTATACCAGCTATATCAGCTATACCTGCTGTACCAGCTATACCACCCTGGTATACACCTGATACATACCATACCAGGTATATATCAGGTACATACCAGCTGTACCAGGTATATACCAGATACATACAAGGTATATACCAGATACATACCAGGTATATACCAAGTTGGTACAGCTGGTACAGCAGGTATATCTAGTCTAATTGGTATAGCTAGTAGTCTAGCGGGTGTAGTAGTCTAGCTGGTATAGCTGTTATGGCTGGTATAGCTGTTATAGCTGATATAGCTAGTACAGCTTGCTAGTATAACTAGTATAGCTTGCTAGTATACCTAGTACAGCTTGCTAGTATAGATTATATAGCTTGCTAGTATAGCTAGTACAGCTTGCTAGTATAGCTAGTACAGCTTGCTAGTATAGATTATATAGCTTGCTAGTATAGCTAGTACAGCTTGCTAGTATAGCTAGTATAGCTAGTACAGCTTGCTAGTATAACTAGTATAGCTAGTACAGCTTGCTAGTATAGATTATATAGCTTGCTAGTATAGCTAGTACAGCTTGCTAGTATAGATTATATAGCTTGCTAATATAGCTAGTACAGCTTGCTAGTATAGATTATATAGCTTCCTAGTATAGCTAGTACAGCTTACTAAAATAGCTAGTATAGCTAGTACAGCTTGCTAGTATAGCTAGTACAGCTTGCTAGTATAGCTAGTACAGCTTGCTAGTATAGCTAGTACAGCTTGCTAGTATAGATTATATAGCTTGCTAGTATAGCTAGTAGAGCTTGCTAGTATAGCTAGTATAGCTAGTACAGCTTGCTAGTATAGCTAGTACAGCTTGCTAGTATAGCTAGTACAGCTTGCTAGTATAGATTGTGTAGCTTGCTAGTATAGCTAGTACAGATTGCTAGTATAGCTAGTACAGCTTGCTAGTACAGCTAGTACAGCTTGCTAGTATAGATTGTGTAGCTTGCTAGTATAGCTAGTACAGATTGCTAGTATAGCTAGTACAGCTTGCTAGTACAGCTAGTACAGCTTGCTAGTATAGATTGTGTAGCTTGCTAGTTTAGCTAGTACAGCTTGCTAGTATAGCTAGTACAGCTTGCTAGTATAGATTGTGTAGCTTGCTAGTATAGCTAGTACAGATTGCTAGTATAGCTAGTACAGCTTGATAGTACAGCTAGTACAGCTTGCTAGTATAGCTAGTACAGCTTGCTAGTATAGCTAGTACAGCTTGCTAGTATAGCTAGTACAGCTTGCTAGTATAGCTAGTACAGTTTGCTAGTATAGCTAGTACAGCTTGCTAGTATAGCTAGTACAGCTTGCTAGTATAGCTAGTACAGCTTGCTAGTATAGATTGTGTAGCTTGCTAGTATAGCTAGTACAGATTGCTAGTATAGCTAGTACAGCTTGCTAGTATAGCTAGTACAGCTTGCTAGTATAGCTAGTACAGCTTGCTAGTATAGCTAGTACAGCTTGCTAGTATAGCTAGTACAGCTTGCTAGTATAGCTAGTATAGATTGCATAGCTTGCTAGTACAGCTTGCTAGTATAGCTAGTACAGCTTGCTAGTATAGCTAGGACAGCTTGCTAGTATAGCTAGTATAGATTGTATAGCTTGCTAGTATAGCTTGCTAGTACAGCTTGCTAGTATAGCTAGTACAGCTTGCTAGTACAGCTAGTACAGCTTGCTAGTATAGCTAGTATAGATTGTATAGCTTGCTAGTATAGCTAGTACAGCTTGCTAGTATAGCTAGTACAGCTTGCTAGTATTTTTTTTTTTTTTTTTTTTTTTTTCACGCCGAGGAGGGGTAAATGTACCTAACCGCACCATAGAGGAAGTCGTCACATCCTCCGTGTGTGGGGCCCTCACCCACTAAATCCCCCCCTCGTCTCATGGACTTGTTGTACCCACTCCGGAACTACGGTGGTATTACTTCGGAGTGGAGTCCCTTTGGCTCTTTGGCCCCTGCATGTTCATATCCGCGTCCGGATTGCGTGTTGAAAGTTGAAGAGACATCTAAGCGTCTCCACTATTCCTTTCCTCCAGATCTTTACTTTGAATTTCGATTGACACGTGTGCCAGTTTCATCTACTCCGGCGTGCCCACATGTTCTGCAGCCTCAAGATCCCTCTTCTTCAGTTTTAGAATCCTCTCCACGTAATTCGCCACTGAGGTCCAGTTTTCTCTACTCGCGATCATAACCCCGACAATGTTACCGGGCGTGATCGTCCCAACTATCGACGTCAGTGCAGAGCGATAGTTCTGCCAGCGTGCACACTCGAAAACGGTGTGCTCTGCGTCATCAATTATCTCCCCTTCCTCGTAAAGACAGTAAGGTGAGGCGGTCTTTATCATTCTGTGCAGATATTTCCTAAAATATCCGTGGCCCGATAACATCTGTGTAACGTAGTAATTTACCTCTCCAAATTTCCGACCAATCCATGGCCTTATGTCTGGAATAAGTCTCGCCGTCCATCTTCCTCTATCTTCTTCGTTCCATCGTTGTTGCCATTTTGAAATGGTGTTTTCCCTGAAATGAGCGGTTATGTGACTCCCAGCCGATTTCGCCTTATAGATCTCCATCCGCTCCGCTGCCAGCAGATCCACAGGGATAATACACGCTATCACCACTACGGCTGGAGCGGATACCGTCCGATATGCCGACGCGATACGCAATGCAGCCGTTCTCTGTACCGCTACTAGTGCGTTTGTCCGCTTCTTAACATTCAGTGTTTCGGCCCAAATTTCGCTCCCATAAAGCATAATGCTGTTTCCAACCTCCATCAGGAGTCTCCGTCTCGCCGGTAGCGGGCCTCCAATGTTCGCCATTAATCTACTGAGCTGTCCAACGATCCTCTGGGCCTTGTTAGCCGAGTACTGGATCTGATGTGAAAATGTTAGTCTGGGATCCAGCCTTATTCCCAGGTATTTCACCGAGCTCTTGGTCCTAATTACTCCGTCTCCTATACTCATGTCCACTTGCAAGGGGATATGACGACCAGTGATCAGCAGTAATTCCGTTTTGTGCATGGCCAGATCCAGGCCGTGGGCATCCAGCCATGTTTTCGTTCTCAGCATGACACGTCTCAGTTTTCGTTGTGCCTCTTCCGTGTTCCTGGCCGTGATAACAGCTGCAATATCATCTGCGTATCCAACCAAAAAAGTTCCCTCTGGCATATCCTCTTTCAGAATTCCATCGTAGTTGACGTTCCATAGGTCGGGGCCGAGTATAGATCCCTGTGCCGCTCCTGATGTTATATGTTTCACCCTTGGGCCCGAGCTTGTGTTATACACCAGCTGTCTGCTACTCAGATAACTACTTATCATGGCCAAGATGTAGTGTGGCACCGAGAAATTGTACTCCAAAGCATTTAATACGTCGCTCCATCTAAGGCTGTTGAACGCCTTTTTAACGTCCAGAGTCGCAAGCAGTACCACAGGCCTCGAAGATTTGCTCCCTCGTTGTGTTACCCTGGCCGCTTCAGTCACCTCTCTCAAGGCACCAATTGTAGACCGACCGGGTCGAAATCCATATTGTCTAGCAGACAGTCCGCCACTATTCTCAATCGCGGCAGCAAGCCGAGGCTTCAAAAGCCTCTCGAGCAGCTTTCCCGCCGTATCCAGCATGCACAGTGGCCTGTACGCGGATGGGTCCTCTGGATCGCCCTTTCCCTTATTTATCAAGACTAGCCGTTGTCTCTTCCATATTTCGGGGAAAATACACTCTCTCAGGCACGCGTTGTACATTCCCAGTAGGAATTGCGGTCTCTGATTGGCAATCTCCCGCATTACCTCAGGCGGGATGCCATCGGGCCCCGGTGCCTTACCGGGTTTCAATCCGACTGCAGCTGCTTTCAGCTCCTCCGCGGAAAATGGCAAAGGTTCTGTATTGCGCGTATTCCGTCGTCGTTCGGTCGCCGGTTCATGAGTAGGGAATAGTGTATCCACTATATTTCTCATTACTCGCTCGTCCATAATTTCCATTGGTTTCCTTCTGTTTAGTTTGTCCATTACAATTTTGTATCCAAGTCCGTAAGGGTTTACGTTTACGTCGTCGCGTAGTTCCTGAAATGTTCCAGCTTGCTAGTATAGCTTGCTAGTAAAGCTCGCTAGTGTAGCTTGCTAGTATAGCTAGTATAGATTGTATAGCTTGCTAGTATAGCTAGTACAGCTTGCTAGTATAGCTAGTACAGATTGCTAGTATAGCTAGTACAGCTTGCTAGTACAGCTAGTACAGCTTGCTAGTATAGCTAGTATAAATTGTATAGCTTGCTAGTATAGCTAGTACAGCTTGCTAGTATAGCTAATATAGCTAGTACAGCTTGCTAGTATAGCTATTATAAATTGTATAGCTTACTAGTATAGCTAGTACAGCTTGCTAGTATAGCTAGTACAGATTGTATAGCTTGTTAGAATAGTGTTTCATACGAAGAGGTATGAAAGTAACGAAAACAATGGTTATAAACTACAGTCAAAACAAAAAAAAAAAAAAAATAAACCTAATTAGTGTAAGATTGTAAGAGGTTTTGTAAACAACTTAAACAAATTACTTGTTGAATTACATCTACCTGGTTATCAGTTTTGTAGACCTGATACAAAAGTTCAAAAACGATTAGCAAGAGGAGACAAAGGAATAAATTTATGGGATGCTGCTTGTAGAAAGCACGATACAGCGTACCCAAATTCAAAAGATATAGACATAAGACATCAAGCAGATCATGATCAGGTGTAAATCAGATCGTGAGCAGATACAAAGCAGATCGTGAGCAGATCGTGAGCAGATCGTGAGCAGATACGAAGCAGATCGTGACCAGATACCAAGTAGATCGTGAGCAGATACGAAGCAGATCAAAATTAATATGAAAAAATTAGCACAATGTCTAAAAATTACCATACTAAAATGTTAGAAGATCTTGTAAAGACAAGAGCTGTTCTAAGTACATATACTTATATATGCTCATATTAACACAAATAAAATGAATATGCACAATCATGTTTATATTTAGGTATACGATGTAAACGTGCACACAGCTGCATAATTCTTGAGTCAGCGTTTTAAAATTTGTTTACATTAAAAATATAATATTATTATTGATCTTATGCTGAAGAGTAAGAAATGATAAGGAGTCACGCTGTTATTATTTATAACAAAGCGCTGCTATTGTTTATGTGTCGTTATCCCACATTTGTTCACAAGAAAAACACACACACACACACACATAACGGAAATATATCACAATAACAAAAAAATTAATTAAGCGAAACCACATCCAAAATTGTTTATTTGTTTACATTAAGAAATATTCTTATTGATCTTGTGCGCGTGCACACACTTAGTCTGTCCGTCCAATCATTCGTTTGAAAAGCAATACAAATTTGAATGGAAAAATTTAAAATGAAAATGATTTAATTCTTTTCCAGATATGCATGTTCTCAAATTTTAACACACACAAACACATTAAAAAGTATTACCCTTTCTTAATACATGTTACAAACCTAAAGACCGATCGCACACAATTCGTTTCACAATTCTGCAATGTTTTTACTCTTTTCCAGATATGCATAATCCCAAATTCGTATGAAATAATTGAGCTAGAAGCGGCATAAACATACTACTCATTAGACTTAATTTTTAGAAATCCTTCAATTGTGTCATCCAAACTAAGATGTCGGAAGTGGAAACCATTTATTGTGGATACATTGTTGTTACCATCATAAAAATTCATATTCACTGGTGGTTGCGGAATATTAGCAAATTTCCTACTAACAGCATTAACATCTAATGTGTTTATTGTGTCTGATTTGTGGTTGGTATTGACAACTCCCATTTCACGAATCTACCTCCATGTATGCTTAGTATATACAGCATTCTGAAACTTATTACCGTAATATAATAGTTTCTCCCGCCTTATCATTATTACAACTTCTCTTCTCGCCTTGTGATAATCCGCAAGAAACTGTGGTGTTTTGTAACGTTTCCATCAACTAAAAAGTAGATCCCGACGTTCAATAGCCGATTTAGTCTCCGATGAAAACCAGGGATTTATTCTTCTATTAGATCTTTTGGTTCTGAGTGGGACGTGTTTATTAAATAACTGATAGATAAGACCATTTAAGTGTTCAACTTGTGCATCAACAGATGGAATATAGAAAATATCGTCCCAGCTAGCAGAAAACAGGTCATTCCCAAGTGACGGCATATCAATATTATTGAAGTCTCGATAACAAAATGATTTTTCATGACGTTGTATTCTGCAGTTATATGACAGAAATAGAAGATCATGCCTTGAAAAAACTTGTGCTGTTAATTGGTCATAATGAGATATTTTGCAGCTATCAGAGACGAGGAAGAGATCTAATAGAGAGGCATTCGTCGTAGTGAAATGTGTTGGCATTGAATTATTAACAGGGTGTAGATTGAGCGAAGTCATTGTCGTACAAAAATTTGAACTAGAATTTGTTAATAAATTGGCATTAAAGTCTCCTGATATTATTATATTGGTATAGGCAACAGAAACTTTATCTAACTCAGATATAATGGTGTCCAATCTGATATTTTTATTTGGTCTGTAAACACACCCAAGCAGCAATTTTTCATCATAAGATGATAGATAGATAGATGCTGATAGATATGTACTCAACATCACTATCCGCGGTGAAAATTCTCAGAAGTTTACACGAAATATTGCTCTTAACATAAATAGTCACTCCACCAGCATTTCCACACCGGTCACATCTAAATAATTTATATCCTCTTAATTCAACATGTTTGTCGCTGTGGGATTCATTAAACCACGTTTCTGAGATACATACGGAATCCACACCTGAATCTTCAAAAAGATAACGGAATTCATCAATTTTGCAGTATAAGCTTTGGGCATTGATGTAACAAACATTTATTCCTAGGTGTTGTTTCGAAAGTATGCGAATAACGTTATAATTACCCTCTCTGGAACCAAGATGATCAATCGTGAAATTGGATATAAGGAATATTTGATGCAACGCAGTGTAATAAAAACTTGTTAAATATTTTAGTTAGTTAGATACGTATTAGATATTAAAACCCAATGAACCGACAAACGCCTAGATATCAGAAAGAATATTATTCTATCCATTACGCTTGGAAAAGTTCCAAAGATCCGGTAACTTTATTGAACGAAGTGTACCGCTGAAAACGAAGTTGTTCCACCTATGCAGTTTTATATCATTCAATTTGGATGGAGTCTACAAGATGCTAGAGCATTTTTCCTTTCACTTTGGTTCACGAGCCATCTTCGGGTCTTCATAACTCCTTTGAAAGCCCTTATAGTCGTTAATTGTATTATAATATAAAATTCAATAAACAGTGAAACACTGAAAAGCATTTTTAGTTTCATACAACAAATGTATAATATCTTAGAACACAAATAATAATGCTGTTCCAATTTGGGTACAATGGCCACAAGTATACTACTAACGACGCTGCAAAAACTAGTGACAAAATGTTTAAAGTACATCAACTTGCTGATATTCTTATCAGAAAATTTAACCAATGGGGTGTTTTCCACGAACATATTTCTATCGACGAATCCATGGTGAAATATTACGGTCTCCATTTAGCAAAACAGTATATTCGAGGTAAACCTATACGGTTTGGTTATAAAAACTGGGTTGCAGTAAGTTCCTCGGGATATTGTTACTGCTTTGTTATTTATTGTGGTAAATCAACTACACCTGTTTCTCAGCCATTGTGTACTAGGGTAGTGAAAATGCTGCTACAAAATTGACCATGAATCCTGCCAACAACAAAATTTTTTTTTATAATTTTTTTTTTACAAGTTTTGAGTTACTCAATGATTTGCGTAATTTACGTTACCGTGCCACATGAACAATCCGAGAAAACCGCACTAAGAAATGTCCTCTGCCAAATGCAAAAGAGATGATGAAAAATCCAAGGGCCAATTTTGATTTCAGATTTAACAAAAGTAATGAGTTATGTATTACTGGTCCGCTGGAAGGATAACAGTATTTGCACAATGGCGAACAATTATGATTCTTATGAACTAGTATGAAAAGTTAAAAGATGGTTTTCTCAAAAAAAAAAAACAAAAAGTTGATATCCAAATATCTCACTTGTTCCAAACTTACAACAAAAGCATGATAAAATGGACCAATCTATATCTTTATACCGAATTAGCATACATAGCAGAAATGGTGTTGGTATTTACGTATATTGTTGATATGGCTATATCAAATGCGTGGCGCCTACATGAATTTTATGAAAAAAATCTATGGATCAATAACAATTTCGTCGATCCATAGCTAGGTTTTATCTAAAACAGTCGTAGAAAAGACATTCTGCTCGGCCTTCGTCATCAAATATTAATGGTCTACATCTAGGCGGCGCAGATCATGTTCCAGAAAAGCTTCCTAAGCGTGTGCGTAGTGTCATCTGCCAGAATAGAAGCCGCTGGAGTTGCAAAAAAAAGCAAAAAAAACACTCTGCGTTGATTGTTTTGCAAAATATCACTCATAAGTGGCCAATATACATTGAAATTTTAAAAATGTAACTTGTTGTTTTTGTTTGGCTGTAAATGGGTTAACAATACCCATGATGTTGTTGATTTCGACTCTCCTTTCTCAACATTTACAAGAATCATAAAATAAGTATGATTCGCGTACGAACACTTCAATACATACATACATAAGTGGGCATTACAACCCTTCAGTCAGGATTACGACCTAGTTTCTCAATACTCACTAGAAGGTTCTGTGTTTGCTTTGCTCGCTGTCTTAGTCTTTTTCTTTCAATTTTTTTTGTAAATGACTGATTTGAGTCACTCGAATCATTTATAAGTATTATAAGTATATTTCTAAATTTATGAATCTGAATGAGTAGGCTTATGATTCAAACATATTACGAATGTTATGAGTTTGATGTCAACGTTGTACTCATACTCATTGCAAGCTGTACTTATAAATCCATGTTATAGTGAGTATGAATAAATCAGAGTAGTTGAATTTCAATATTGTTGACTCACTGATACTCAAAATTTCATGAGTACTCATGAGTAGCGAACAAACGATTCATTGCTGGTCCCTGATAGCCGTTTACCAAGCTCCAAATCTGACAAAAAAATTTAAAATATTAATTCGTATGCTTAATACTGTAACGTTGGCAATTCATGTTGTAGCAACAGACACAATTGAACGCACTCTGGGATCAAAAATAACAGATTGGCAAAAGGTATTTTCGCAATAACAAAGTGAATCTTAAGTGAACCCTGTGGAATGTTGAAATTAATTTCATCCCATAAGTTTCGAAAGAAATTCAATTCTATTTTCAATTTCGCCAACATATCTGCTCAGACAATTGTATTCGCTGGTGTTTTAAAAAAATATATTCTCAAGTGAATACTAACACAAACAACAAACATACAGTCTTACTAAATTGCTGCATATTTATAACTTCAATGTTTATTTCTTAAAAACGAACAAACGAAATCAGACATAAATAAATCACTTTTAGAGAAAAGAAAGGGGGAAATCGTATTTGTGATCTAAATTGAGAAGGATAGCAGAAGAGAAGACAAAAACTAAATATAAAAAAATTTTACAGAATTAAAATATTTCTATGTAACTGTGGGAAAATAATTGTAAAAAATATTTTTTTTTTTCGTTCTTTTTTTGGCCAAGTTGAAAAATACGACTTCTTTTTTGATTCTTGCTGATTTGGAGACAATAATGAAGAGAAATATTTTTAAAGTGCCTCACCAGAAGGATCACAAAATTATCCCTCCTCCTTTGAAAACTGAAGATATTTTCGTCGATTTCGTGTTCCCAGCTGATTCAAAGACACAAAGGACTAAATTGGGAAAACTGTGTTCTATCTTGGTTTTTCGATGTTTTAAAATGCTTTATGTTTTATATTTAGTTATTTCACACTGGGAAGATAAAACATCGCATTCATGTATTTTTGTGCTTCAATTAACACAGCCTGATGACAGGACTATAGTTACCCGCTTAGTAAGAGCCATAAATTTCAAAAAATTACGAATTATTTGTTATTATTTAGACTGCAATTTGCAATTTTATATGATCTCTTTAAATATACTCCTTATTTTTCTCTACTATTTTTCTCACCGTAATTTTTGCTCAGCGTGATTAAGTTAATTCCAATAATAATTTTTGTATGAATTTACACTCGGGAATCTCTTATAAAAGAAAAAATAACTTTTTTATTATGTTTATACAGGCATCAAGATCAAAAAACTTACTATTCCCAAATTAAAATTGTAAAGGGTGGGCTATTTAAAAGTGTAAATTAAACAATGTAATAAAACAAGAACGATTTTGATATTCTGCCAAATTTTATTTTGTTCTGAAGTACAAGTGCTCCGGTTAGAGATGAAATATTATTTCATATATATGGCTGCTGCGGCTGGCTTCACAGTACCTCATTCGATCGGATCAATTTTCAGCCACTTTTTCGACTTTATCACGATTATTGGCCTTCAAATGCTCAATTGTCCCTGGTTTGCCTGCATAACACTTTTCTTTAACGGCGCCCCACAGAAAAGAGTCCAACGGCGACAAATCGCAAATTCCTGAATTCTAAACAGCCATCAAACGCTTGATAATAATAGGTAGTGTGTTGGCTAATTAGATGTAAAGCCAGGGTTCGAGCACCAAACCAGTTATTAAAACAATATACAAAAAGTATTTCTTCGGCGACTTACTCTCAGCAGATTTCTGGCGAAAACTCTGAGAGTAAATAAAATTGCCATGAAAAGTTTCTCAAAAATCTGTCGTTCGGAGTCGACTTTAAACTGTAGGTCCCACCACTCATCCATTAAAATTAACACACACAACATAAGTGGTGTGAGAAAATAAATCGTAATCCTGACTGAAGGGTTGTAATGACCAATTATGTTTGTAGCATGAGACCATACATCGTTGACATCAATACCATGAAGAGTGGGCACAGAAAAATCGGTATTCGTGGTGCGATAGGTGACCGTAATTATTGCGCCATCCTCATTTTCAAAGAACAATCAGCCAATGATGCCTCCGCTCCACAAGCATCATTCTGTAAGACCGGTTGCGGGTTTTCTGAGCCTCAAATATGGCAATTTTGGTTACTAATGTACCCACCATGATGGAAATGAGCTTTATCCGAAAAGATTTTTTTTTTGACAAAATCGACATCATCGTGCCCATCTAGCGAAGCGAAAATGGAGCGTATGGAACGTACTCTTGAACTAATTTAATTTTAAAGGCATCATACCGATATCTTTTCGCAAAATTCAACGTAAACTGGTGCCTGAAATGTTCAATTCTTGAGAACGCGTTGATTTTGATGAATTCTCATGCACACGCACACTCTTAGCTCATCAACAATAAACTTGCGTATACCGGGCACTGTTGGTCTTTCTCTGCGACATAATTTTGTACAACATTTTCGTGCAACTTCGAATCAAAATATACGTCCCACAAGACATCGAAATATGCTGTAACGCAAAACAAAAATTTAAGGTTATTTGCAATGACATAGCAGCAAATGCCTGCTTTATAATAATTTATCATTTTTATTAATTAGTTTTATATAAGATAGCCAAAGTAAATTAAAGAAAATTGATTAAAATTAAAGGAAATTTAATAACTTGAAATAAAAATAACATCCTGTCCAGTTGTTTTAATTAGCCAAAGTTCTTGGCTTTTTATTACCCTCAGTCAGTTAAGACGGAGCCCATTTTCTTTTTTTATTATAAATTCTAAATTATTTAATTTAAATCATTTAATGATGAACAGCCAGAATTCGAAAATACTTCCATCTTTATTTTTATGTTATGAAAACTTTCACTATGATCGTGCTGTGAACTATTTAGATTTAAATCAATATATCTAATCCAACTTTCCAGAGTTAGGTGCAGGACTGGTATACAGTTTTTTTTATTTAAGTTTGTTAAGCTTAACTACATTATATCTAAAGCAAAATTTTTTAATAATTATTTTAACAAATAAAGAAATTACTGAAAAAAGATTAAAAATAAGAAGCTTTTTTCTTTTCTCAAAGCTTTTAAAAAATTTTGCACATTCACATAGAAAAGAATAACGTAAGGTGGCAAATAATTTATTTTTATTCAAAAAAATATAAAACTTGGAATTATAAAGAGAATTAGATTTCTTTATTTTAAATAAAGTAAACCTAAAAACATAAGAATATATCTTAAAACTATAAAAGCTGTTGAGTCCGTTATTTTACGGACCAGAAATAACTCAGATTAATTTTGTTTTCAGAATAAATTCACTTTATTTCACTATTCTTTACAAAGAATGATGGCTCCAGAAGCTTCGGATGCAAGTCAACTACTACTTTAATTTCACAAAAGAAAATTACTCTCAACTTGTATGTATACTATTATAGCAGTTAGGGCTTCTGCCTTATTAAATATCAATTATTACTATAAAATACAACTCTATTAATAATAATTCACCAAAGTTGTTAAACTTAAAATTACAATATAAATTTATCTTTATTACTACGCCTTAACATATCGCCGCCCTTGATGGATCTAGGAATACATCAACCACTAAATGGAATTGGCGCCAACTTATGAACAGCTCGACGGACTTCTCCATTCTTCGTTTTGACATCAGCGACACGTACTATACCTTGAGGGTCACGAACGACTTTGACAACTCTACCGATAAGCCATTGCTTCGGGGGTAAATTATCTTCAGCAACGAGAACCAAATCACCCTCATTTAAGTTTTTCTGCTTTCTAGTCCACTTGACTTTCTGTTGCAATTCGTGCAAATATTCCATTGACCACCTCCTCCAGAAGTGTTGTTGCATAGCAGAAATTCGTAGCCATCTATCTAAGTGCGAATAGTCTTTACTATCTACGGTTGGTTCTGCTATACCGACTAACGGACCACCAGTCAAGAAATGTGCAGGAGTCAAAACACCTTCATCATCAGGATCATTGGACATGGCTGTCAACGGTCTAGAATTTAATATAGCTTCAACTTCAGCAACCACCGTTGTAAGTTCTTCAAACGTCAAATAGGATTGACCCAAAATTCTAGTTAAATGGTATTTCGCCGACTTTACTGCTGCCTCCCATAAACCGCCAAAGTGGGGGGATCGTGGAGGAATGTGACAATATTTAACACCATTAGCAGCACAATATTTCGAAATTTTACCTTGCACCTGTTGGTCAAAAAACGTCTTCTTCATTTCCTCTAACTCTCTGCGGGTACCTACGAAGTTTGTAGCATTATCGCAGAACAGCTGTGTGCATAGACCTCGACGAGCCACAAATCTTTTGAATGATGCCAAGAAGGCATTTGCGGTCAGATCAGATACCACCTCCATATGTATAGCTTTTGTGCTAAAACATATAAAAACAGCTATATAGCTCTTTGTTGTTCGACAACCTCTTAGTTTATATGTTGTTATAATAGGACCACAGAAATCCACACCAGCAACAGTAAATGGCTTCGCTACGGCTACTCTCGAATGAGGCAAATCACCCATAATTTGATTGCTAAGTCTTGGTCGACATCGAAAGCACTGAAGACAGCTACCAGTTACCGAACGTATGACACTTCTACCGTGAAAAACCCAGAACCGCTGCCTGATGATGGCCATTAAAGCTTGGGTACCTGCATGTAGGTATTTCATATGGAGAAATCGTATATAACACCTCACTGTTTCTGAATTATTCGGCAGGAGAATTTGATGTTTTGCATCATAAGGTAAATCAGCATTCGCCAGTCGACCACCAACACGAAGCAAGGGTATACCATATTTATTTTCAATAAAAAACGCTTAGGCATCTGTATTTACTGGTTGCTGGCAATTCACGATTTTTTAACAGCAAAGTAATTTCTTCACGAAAGTAATGCTGCTGCACACAGTATACTATTCGAATGAGCGCTTCATCTAACCTTTCCACCATTCCCTTCGCACGATTACGAAAACTTAAGAGGCAAACAAACACTTTTTGCAGCTTTTCAAAATCACTATAAGTTTCCATCCACATAATGAGTGATGGTTTAGTGTAAGCATCATCGCAAGCCTTTTCTGGAAGAAATTTATTAGTAGCTAGCAATGTAACAGCTCTAATACTTTTTCTTCATCTATATCAGCTCGTTTTTTTTTCCATTTGTTGGCTGGCCATTCATCACCCGTTTTTGTTAAGAAGCTAGGACCTGTGAACCAAATAGACTCAAGCAATTCATTCGCATACGCACCTCTGGATATTATATCCGCTGGATTGCATTTGGAGGGGACATGACGCCATATGCAATCTTTTGTTTTTTCTTGAATTGACGACACCCTATTGGCAACAAAAGTAGTCCAGTTTGAAGGATGTTCACTTACCCAATCAAGTACGATTTCCGAATCAGTCCACAAATAGGTACCATCAATAGTAATGGGGAAATTATACTTTGTCTTGGTTACTAACTTTGATAATAATTCAGCTCCCAACAATTCCAGCCTTGGTAGAGATTGTGCCTTTAGTGGTGCTACTCTTGATTTGGCACTCCACAAATGTACCGTTACGCTATCATCATCACATATTGTGCGAATATAGACACAGCATCCGTAGGCTCTTTTTGATGCATCGGCAAATCCGTGCATTTCCACTCGAACAAATCTCTTTTTGGCTAAAACAAATCTAGGGACACTTATATTTTCAACCTCTTTAAATTTCTTGCGGAATTCACTCCACAGACAATGTTGATCCATTGGTAGGGATTCATCCCAGTTTAGTTTTAAGATCCATAGATCCTGCATAAAAATCTTTGCCTTTACTGTTAAAGGATTTATGAGTCCGAGGGGGTCAAACAACTTTGACAATTCTGCCAACACTATTCTTTTTGTTATAGCCTTATTGTTATCTAAACAAGGCCAAACGTACCTAAATGTATCTCCCACTGGAGCCCAGGTGATGCCAAGAGTCTTTATAATTTCTTCATCATTCACTCGAAGAGTCTTTTCTTTATCAGCATCTGGTACATATTTAAGGAATTTTTTACTATTTGAGAACCATTTTCTCAATTTAAATTTGGCAGTATCTAAAACAGCAGACACCTGCTTATAAATTTCAAAAATTTCATTTTCATTATTTGATCCACTGATCAAATCATTCATATAGAAATCGGATAAAATCTTTTCTGATCCGATCGGATATTAAACGACAGAATCTTCACCCAATTTCTTTAAGCACCTCGTTGCCAAATAAGGGGCAGAAGTTGTACCATACGTGATGGTCCGCAACTTGTATGCCTTCAACTTTTCTTCAGGGGAAGACCTCCACAAAATTACTTGATAATTCGCATCATCATCAGTAACCCATGCTTGACGATACATTTTTGTTACATCGGCCGTAATTGCGTATTTATAACATCTAAATCGTAGAATTATTGATAGTAAATCATGTTGGACTTGGGGTCCTTTCATCATGACGTCATTGAGTGACAAACCACTTTCTGTCTTACAGCTGCAATCGAACACAACTCGAAGCTTCGTACTCGTTGACTCTGGCCGTAGTACATGCTGGTGAGGCGCAAAGTATTTTATTTTACCCATTTCAGCCTTTTTTACGACTGCCATGTGACCTAGAGATAGGTACTCATCCATAAATGTGTTGTATGCCACTCTAGTTACTGCATCTCGGCTAAGCCTGCGCTCTAGCGATAGCAATCTACGTTCAGCAGCATTATATGAACCACCCAATTCCTTCACTGATGATTTGAATGGGATTTTTGCAATAAATCGACCAGAAGCATCCCTTTGTATAGTTTTTAGGAAGAGCCGCTCGCATTCTTCTTCTTCCTCAGTAAGAAATTGTGTTTTTGGTGAAATCTGTTCCATTTCCCAGAACTTTTCCATTAAAAGATTTAATTTATCTTCATTGGATTCACTATTAATCAACAGATTGCTCACTTTTTGGCATGGGGCCACACAATCCTTGGCCTTGCCAGCAATTATCCAACCCAGCACTGTTTTTTGAAGTTTAGGCAATGTATCTTCAAGATGAATTCTACCTACAGACAATAAATCAAAAAATACTTCTGCTCCAATTAAAATATCTATCCTAGCTGGCTTATTAAATACTGGGTCCGCTAACTGTATATTTTTGGGTATATTCCAACTAGTGACATCATAATATTGATCTGGTTTTGGACCGGTAATTTTCGGTAATATATAAAATTCAAGACTGATCTCATAGTTGTTTAGCCTTGATCCAATCGTAGCGACTGTCTGCTTCTTAATAGTTGTTTCAACATCGCCTACACCACTGGCATCCAGCTTGCAAGATTTCTTTTTAAGAAGTAGCTTCTGCGCTAGATTTTCACTCATTGAGTTCACTTGAGAAGCAGAATCCAATATCGCTCGAGCATGATGAAATTTACCACAGTTGTCTTTTACTAAAATTCGGGCAGTTGCTAGAAAAACCTCAGGTTCCGCTGTCAAATTCATAACTGATGACTTTGAAGTAGATTGAGTTGATGCTGATGGTAATTCATTGGGGTTTTGTACGGTAGCCTCTCGGACAACATCTTTGTGCAGAAGTACGTGATGAGGTTGGTTGCGTTTAGAACACTTCGCACCGGAGCAATCTCTGTATAAATGTCCTCCTTTAAGACATCTAAAGCACACTTTTGCTCTACGTGCGGCGTTGGAGCGATCTCTCAATGCCAAATTCTTAAATTTGGTACAATCTGGCAACTCGTGGCCAATGCCATGGCAGATTGTACATAATGATCTGGTCACAGACAGCGAAGTCTTATTAAATCGCTTATTTTTATAATCCCGTTGATTATTTTTAGGCTTGGTATCCACTGGACACGATTTTGATTCACGAGCCTCAAGATTTTGACAGCGTCTCATCAAAACAGCAGAACATGCATCCCACGATGACAGCTTTGTGTAGTCGACTGTTTCTTCCCACTTAACTTGCGAATCTTCGTCCACCCTCTCCATCACCATATGGATTATCATGGCGTTTGCAACATCTTTATGGTCGCCAAGCGACAGCATCGCACTCAAATGCGCATTTACTGCATCTAGAACCTGTCTCAGATGAGCAGCAGATGGTTTGGTTAACTTGGGAATAGCAAAAAGCGCCTTCAGGTGTTCCTCGAACATCAACGCCTTTTTATCGAAACACTCTGTTAATCTATCAAGCACCTTGGGATAACTTTCATCAGTAACGTCAAAATCAGCAATCGCCGCCAGAGGCCTGGTCCCTAGATGCTCTTTCAGTATTAAAAAGCGCTCGCAATTGTCCAACAATTCGTCCTGATGAATAATTTTCTTAAAAAGTGTAATAAATTTTGGAAACTCACTATACTTCCCTGAAAATGTCGGTAATTTGACTTCCCGACGAAGTCTGGGGCCTGCTGGAGAAGATGTATTGAGTACACTAACATCTGCTACCGATGACCTCCGGCCTGTTATGATATTCATTATCTTTGTTTTTGTGGAAACATAAATATCTTCAATTTCAGTAATCGCTGCTAAGTTACTTGAAGTATCAGTGGAGACCTTTTCGATATTTGCCTGCACCTCCCAGCACTGCTTGAAGTATTGCTCTAAAATTTCCAGTCGGCACTGTAGTTCTTCTGTTGACAAATTTCCACCCTTTTTGGTTATAAGTGTTTTTATTCTGGTCATATTACCTTTAGCACTGGCTCTTAATGCTTTCATCTCAGTCATTCTCTGTAATGACTCTGTGCCAGCGCCAGCATCAGTTGCATCGCTTGCTTCATCCTCATTGACTGTTGTAGCACAAACTGTATCTTCTTTTTTTATTATTCGCTGTATCAATTGTTGTTGCTGTTGTATTCAGCTCTTTGTACAAAATGTTTCTTGTAATTTTTTAATATTTCGCAACACACAAAGGTATTACAAAGGTATTTTAACAAAATGTTTTTATTTTAGCAAAATTTTAGCTTAACGTTGCTTTGTATACGTTTTTGTACAACAAATACAACAAGCATTAATCCAATTAACTTTGTTGTCACTTGTCAATTATTTATGTGATTTGTTTTGCTCTCTGTTTCTTATCGTATAACAGATCTAAGAGCCGCTGATAATCATCCAAACAGTTTTAAAATCACTGGTGGTGTGTTTGCTAATAACTGCAGTGATGAACTTCAATATTTATCGAATACACATGTGGTGAATATAATCTTTATTCTAGACACCAGTGTTGATGTTAGAATTGAAGTTAAAATGTGTTATACTATTTCAATAATTACGATCACCAAACTTCTGTTATAAATCACACCTCTAGTACAATGCAGATTTAACTCCTTGTTGTTGTTATCCTCGAAGAATTTAACTTTTAATATTTATTGAAAATTAATTATAAATTTATTGGGATCACTATCCCGGGTTTCGGCACCAAAATGTTGAGTCCGTTATTTTACGGACCAGAAATAACTCAGATTAATTTTGTTTTCAGAATAAATTCACTTTATTTCACTATTCTTTACAAAGAATGATGGCTCCAGAATCTTCGGATGCAAGTCAACTACTACTTTAATTTCACAAAAGAAAATTACTCTCAACTTGTATGTATACTATTATAGCAGTTAGGGCTTCTGCCTTATTAAATATCAATTATTACTATAAAATACAACTCTATTAATAATAATTCACCAAAGTTGTTAAACTTAAAATTACAATATAAATTTATCTTTATTACTACGCCTTAACAAAAGCAATATTTACCACATACATACATACATACACTGCATACGAAGTATTTCACAATTAAGCTAAAGAAATAAAATAAAAATATAGACACACACTAGGAAACGTAACTCGTGCTTTTAATTTTTTATATTTTATTAACGTTTAGAAGATATGTTCACCGCCTCATCTGACCGAAAAAACAAAAATTCTCTGGGACACGTTGCGTATGAGTAACAAGTGCTTTATATTGTACATATTGTGTATATCGTATAAAATTTAGCACTCATACGCTCTGCAAAATAAAATCTCAGATTTTAAAAGTTCATACGAAATTTAATTTTTTAAATAGCGTGTTAGAACCGAAATTTAAAACATTAATTTTTGCGTTACTTACTTTTGTTGAATAGAAATTTGATAATGCGGCACAGTTAATTAATTTCATTTACATTAGGGAATATTTTAAGACTACTCTCAATATCTACACAGTTGGAAATGGAAAATGAAATGGGAAAATTTTCCCACCACTTTGCTTTAAAATATTAGATTTTATATATTAGTTTACAATTTTTAAAAAGATTATTATACTGTTAACCACTATTTTGTGTACTACCAAAATAGTGTAATTGTAATGAACTAAAAGAAAATATTTCACAGAATATTTTTGTAAAGCCATACTTAGCTCGAAACAAAACAACAGCATTGTGTATGTATGAGGCAAATTGTCGTTGCAACAGTGTATTTATTTTTAGCCAACAATAAACAATGTCTAAAAAATATTTTTGTTTGCTAATAGGACTAGACTCATTTTATGCCAAAGTAATTAATAAAAATTAATTACACTCCTGAGGGCATGTTTTAAAATGCCATACTTATGTGAATGCATTCAATTGCAATTTTTAGATCTGTCTATACCTATATACATACATACATATGTATATATATATACGTGCACATGCACAGAGGTTGGTGTAAATTGTTTTAAACAAGTTCTTATTTAATTTACAAAATTTTATAAAATTTTTCCATATGCATACTCATAATTTCATACGCATTCACACCAATTATTTTTGTATTGGAAATTTTATAAAATTTTGGAAACTTCAAACACGACGGCATTCAAACTTGTTATCTAAAATTGTTAAAAACCGACAAAAAAGTGTAAAGAAAAATGCGAAGAGAGATGTATGTGTTTTATAAATAAGTTCAGTTTAAACCTACTCTTTAAGCGAACGGAATAGAAAATAATTCCTCCCACGACTGCACAATCACAAGTACTAACAGCCGCCCGGCAAGCAAATCTGTCTATCAAACATACAACCAGTTTGACAGCCAAGGAATTAACCAGTATAAACCAACTACTACTACTAACATGGTAAAACCTTATTCGTTAGTATGCATTCCTACATCATCTAACAGACATTGTGTATTATTAGCCTACATGATTATTATTGGAAATATGCCATTGTACTGTAACCATGCGAACTGCTGTACTCCCCTCAAATTTTAAAGAGCACCCTAATTATGTTTCCTCCAAGCCTATTGCCTAGACAAACTTCAGGATGCTGCTCGGTATCAACAAGAAAAAATGATGTGTATCTAGGTCAGACGTATTAACACCTCATAGTTTCCAAGAATGTGTTGTGATGGTTCATTAACATTATTACAGAATATATATGTATGTTGGCTTCAAGACGATACTCATTATGAACAACAGTACTTTGAGTCTACAAAGACCTATCGAAAGAAAATTTTTCAAACATCTGTTTCCACTACTTATTCCGGGACCTACATGTTATATAGAGCTATGTCAAATGGTTACCACCTGCGTCTGTCCAGTAAAGGTAACAGCGTGAATCAGTTATTCAATTATTATCAAGACCAAAAATACTGTTATTATTGCAAGAGGCACTGCTGCTTGTCCTTTACCATTAAATGATTTAAGCTTACAGATAGAGCGCGTTCCTGAAAATCTTCGAGATCATATACGTTGTGTAACCTGCCACAGCAAAAGCAAAAGATCTGAAGCAAAAACATATTGTTACGAAAATGTTTGCTACACCGTTTAACATTAAAATGATAAAGAAAAGCAACACAAACAAAAACAATGAACTTCTATACGTGATAAACAAGTAAACAAAAATATACTAACAACATCAGTATAAAAAAGGGGATGAACATGTAAACAAAATACACAAACAACAATGAAACAACCATGTTTACATTTATGGAGATCTCAAGAAAAGGAAACCACGAACATTCGACTTCAAGATCATTCATCAGACTGTTTATGTCGGCATATAAAAATCAACGGAGTCAATAAAAATTTAGTCAGTCTTGTGTAAGGATACGTTGAGTGTGAAGAGAATAATCGTGGTTTGAAGATCTCCGTTATTAAGATCTGCCGAACAATTGTTAGTGTTTACGCAAAAGAGTGTAAAGAAGAATAACAAACAAAGCAATTGTTGTTGTTTACATCAAGTTGTGAACAGTGGCACACAGAATTGTGCGAAGAATAAAGAATTTATCTGAAATTAAACACAAATTTATTTTATTTTATTTGCAATCTACGAACTCATATTTTAAACGTTTATAAGAGGTAAAAACGTAGCAATATAATAATATACCCTATAAAATAAAATTGATTTTTCAAGGCAGGTAACGCAGGAGAAAAAAATTGAATAACAAATTGTCCCAATGCACAAGTAATCAATTTATTTTCTGTAGGACTTTTTTACATATATCGGAACTCACAATTTGTGCGTATTTCTCCCAGTGATATACACTCTGGTGCAGCAATCGGGTGACTGTTCAATAAGGGACGTCACGGAATAAAAAATCAAAGTTGCACAAATCTTGATTGTGTTCCCATGGGGCAATAAGCAATCAAAAACAAACAAAAAATTATAACAGATCAGCATTATATTTTGTCGCGTTATGAAAGTAATTAAGTTGCTTCTCACTTGGCAGGTTCGCAATAAAAAACAAGGCCTGTAGCCTTGAATGAGTTTATAGCACTGCGCTGCCAATTCTTTTTATTATTTTCAATCCCTGAATAAAATATTATTCGACTTATGAATTACACTATTTCAGCAATGTGAGAATGTGGTACAGTACAGCAGTTACTGAATTCGCCTGTACTTACTGCAATTTACAATTTTCTTATAGGAACATATGCACGTACAGAAAACTTAAAACGTGATATACATTAAAAAGAATTTTACAAGCACTTTACTTGTTAAGTAAATCCACAAAAAAATAAAATAATTTGCCAATAAATCTGCAATTACATTGCCTATATACTATCTAATAGGCTGTACGAACTTACAACTGCTTGTAATTCACAATATAAGGCACAAATGTGGTAGGCAATAATTGTTTACAATGTTGTTACAAAATCGTATAAAACGTTTCATTGAACATTCAATTGTTGTTACGAGTACTAACGAACTGTAAAAGGGAAAATCTCTCTGAAATAATTATAGTAATAACAACAATAATGACCACCATTATCATACAACAAGAGAAAAGGGAAAATGGAAACAAAAGGTCACAATCATTGATTAGCCTCTATAATTTGTATTATTGTAATAATCAATGTTATTATTATTACTATTATTATTATTATAACAGTTAATTTATATTGCTGCTAGGTTAGAAATATTATAAAACAATTGGATCATTTATGTTAAATTTACCATATAATACAGCAACCATATTCAACTATACTTCAATGAATACAAATGCAAATTAAAAAAAATTATGGTTTAAATTTAAAAACATATATTTAATGGAATAACAAAAAAATAATTGTGGGATAAAATTTATGGATTCCAAAATTATGTGGTTTAAAGGAATTTGAAAAATTGGCAAACTAGATTCGTTTCATTTCGTGATTAGTATTATTTAGGGTAAAATAAAAGAGAATGTAATGGAATGGAAATCTGATCGCAGGAGATAAATGTTATTAATGAGGCATTAATGAGCACAATTTATGAAAAATCATTTAAAAAATTCCCAAACATTAAAAGATTCAATGTATTTGAAGATGTTTAGATGATCATGGATTGAAGACATGTGTACCAACAGAAACCCCTTAATAAATGAACTCAACAATCGCAAGCATAGAGATTGTTTAAAAGGGAAATTGATAAGCAAAATTAAACATGTGAATCTAAATACAATATTGTTACGAAAATGAAAAATCAAGATACTGGAGCTTTGCTTCAAACATTAAAATTATTAACAAAAGCTACAATAACAAAACAATGCAGTGCACAAGCCTGTTTACAAATTATCGTACTGCTTTATAAGTTACTAACAGTGGCGGCTCTGCCGACCAACCAAATTTTGCAGCATAAGCTTTTTTTACCAACACGCGCATCCGATATAAATACCATAATTTTGTGGGAAAATAATTATTGCTTGATCAGCGTCTGCATTCTTGCACATGTTGGTGCAACGTGACCTACCAACCAACGAGCGAATGGGGTTGATGAAAGAACGGGCAGTCTTGGCTGCGCGTTCGTCGGTTGAAGTTGTTGTGTGACATTTGTATTTAATTGTTAATTTAAGAATCAACTAATATCGTGTATTGGTAAATTGGAGTTAATAAATAATTTGTAACAAAATAAAATCATTTGTATTTAATTGTTAATTTAAGAATTAACTAATATCGCGTATTGGTAAATTGAAGTTAATAATTAATAAATAATTTGTAATAAAATAAAATTATAACGTGTTTAAATTCGGCGCCGTTGATCGCGCCTTGGAATAAAATTTTTTTGAGCAAACCCACGTAAGTCCCTTTAACTGGCGCCCGAGCAGGGACCCGCTCATAATTGCGGAAGTCCTTGATTATCAAAAAATAAAAAAAGTTCTGCGATCTCTACGGAGCACTCCAGAACGGATAACTTGATAAAAATAATAAAGGAAAAAAATATATAAATAAATAAAAAGTTCTGCGATCTCTAAGGAGCACTCCAGAACCAATAACTCTATAAAAAATATAATAACCACAAGGGAAACCTCTCCTTCGCTAACCGAATATTCCTGGTGGCTCCTAAATCAATTAGCCTCAGAAGGTTATTCGAGCGAAAGCTAAGTAAACCGTGCCCAAGTAGGTATCCACGATTATAAAAGTGGACTTCCAAAAGGGAAACACACGGAGCTTACGGAGAGGGCAAAAGGAGTTTACGTGGAGCGCGTCATGTCGCGATACATATAGCCAAGACTCAGCAATTTTTTTTTTTATTAGAAAATAAGATTAGAGTTATAAAAATATAAATAAGAAAGGTGTTTAAGTGAACAAGAAAAAGTGAAACTTTTTTTTCGAAGAAAAAAAAGAGAACAAAATAAAAGTAATAACAAAGCAGGAAGAAAAAATTGAAGTTTATTAAAATTGAATAAATTTGTCAAAGTAAAAAAAAAAAAAAGAAAACAAAAAAAAGAAGAAGGTAATAAAAAATTCTAAAATTAAATTGAATAAAAGTAAAAAATTATAATTGATTAAAACGGAAATTATTAAAGGAAAAAAAAAAGGAAAATATAAATAGAAAGTTGTAAAATTAAAAAAGAAATTGAAAAAAAAAATAAATTATTAAATGAAACATATGTGTGTGTGAAAGAAAAAATTGAAATTTACTAATTAGAAGAAGTATATGATTAGAAAATATAAGAGCATTAAAAAAGAAAAGAAGAAATTAAGAGAAATAAGAAAATAATAAAAAAAAAAGAAAAATTATAAAAAGAAAATAAGAATTATTTACGGTGAAGTGAGTGCTAAAAATTTAAAAAAAAAAAAACAACACAAAAGACGATTTGAAGGTAAGTGAATTTTTCTATTTTTTCATCCTTGTCGGTACTTGCTAATAATAATATGGAGGAGCTTAGATCAACTGTAACCACCTTGACTGGTGCCATGAACCGTTTCATGGAGCAGGTTAAGGGAGTAGAAACTAGAATAGGAAATATTGAGGCTAGTTTAAGTAACAACGCCTTAGGCCAGGTGATTAGCAGATTAGAATTTCTTGAAAATAGTCAGGCTGCCGCCGTAGGTGCTGTGGTTTCAGAGGAAGGACCCCTTCAACGACCACGAACTGAGGAAGATTTGAAGGATATAAGCCGACTCCCTGACAGCGTGAAAGAATTACGATCTTTCGATGGTAATCCAACTCAATACATATCGTGGATACACTCGGTGGAGACTATTCTTAAGGATTTCGAAATCGTAAGACAAAAACCCATTTATCGAGCCATTGTCCAAAGCATACGCCAGAAAGTGGTGGGTGCTGCGGACACAGCATTGATTTCATACAACGTGTTTGACGATGATTGGAATGAAATCAAAAGGATTCTGTCCCTCCACTACGCCGATAAGAGAGACATTCAAACCTTGGAACATCAGTTGAACCAGCTTTCTCAAGGTTCTTAAAAAATGGACGAATTCTATGCTTCGGTGAATCATCAGTTATCACTAATCATTAATAAACTAAAGACTGAATCCTATAGTCAGGAAACTGTGAGGGCACTTATAGAGACTTATAGGAATAGGGCTTTGGATGTATTTGTGCGTGGTTTGAGTACAGATTTGTCGCGGATGATTATTATTCAGAAACCGAAAACCCTTCCAGAGGCATACTCCGCTTGCTTGGGGTTGCAAAATTTAACTATGAGAAATAACATCCTACATATTAAGGGTAATAATATAATCACTGTTCCAACCTCGATCGGAACAGCAGATAGGCAATTTCCTCCTCGACCACCAAAGTCCTACCCAATACGTCAAAATAACTACTGGCAGCCTAGAAATTATAAACAAAATTGGCGAAGTGGTTATAAACCTCAAAATTTTCGTGAGGAGTTTTATGACTCTAAATTGAGGCCACCAATTCCTCCTCGTTATCCTGTGACCAAAAGTGAACCAATGGATGTTGATAAAACGATTCAATCACGTCGAATTAACTATATCAACAATCCGAGATCTATGGTTAAAAGGAATCAACCCGAAGAATATATTTCAAACAAACAACCACGATTGTATCATATCGAAGCCCAGGAGGAAAATGCCAGTGGGGCACAAGATGACATTGCCCCTCCTTTGTCTAAGGGTTCCACACTTTTAACCAAACCAATATTGGTTCGATCAGCGAGAGGAGATATCTTAATTAATGAAAAAGTGGAAGGTCAGTTCTTTAAGTTTGCAGGAATAGATCTACCAATATCTTTCTATATATTGCCTGGACTTAAAACTTTTGATGGTATAATTGGTGATGATACCCTTAAGCAACTAGGTGCTATAGTTGATCGTAGAGAAAATATCCTTATTTTTAGAAAACAATATTCACATTCCTCTTAAAGAAAAAGTTTCTGTTGAAATAAACTATGTTATTGATGACGAATTCCCTGATGATATTAGGATTAGGTTAGATAGGCTAATAGATAAATATAAATCCTTGTTCGGACCATTAGATGGTAGTGAACTAGCATCAACGAATATCCAGGCAGAAATTAGAACTAGTACGGAGGAACCGATTTACACAAAAAGTTATCCTTATCCAGTCTGCATGAGGGAAGAAGTAGAGAGGCAAATAGGAGAGCTGCTCTCAGAAGGAATTATACGACCTTCGAAAAGCCCATATAATTCTCCAATTTGGGTAGTGCCAAAGAAACCTAAACCCAGTGGTGAAAAACAATACAGAATGGTTGTTGATTTCAAGCGCCTGAATTCTGTAACTATTTCAGATACTTATCCAATTCCAGATATTACATCGACTCTTGCTAGCTTAGGGAATACCAAATATTTTACGACAATTGATCTCACATCAGGTTTCGGTCAAATAGCCATGAATCCAAAAGATATTCCGAAAACGGCATTTTCGACGGCAAATGGTAAATTTGAATATTTAAGACTTCCTTTCGGTTTAAAAAATGCTCCGGCTATATTTCAGAGAATGATAGATGATGTCCTTCGCGAGTACATAGGAAAAATTTGTTTTGTCTACATTGATGATATCATTGTGATTGGAAAAAATGTCGAAGATCATTTAAAGAATGTGGACACAATATTCGCTAGGCTTCGTGAGGCCAACTTAAAAGTCAATCTCGATAAGACGCATTTTATGAAAACCGAGGTAGAATTTCTTGGATACATCGTTGGTTCAGAGGGAATCAAACCAGACCCCACCAAAGTCAAATCTATTGAGAACCTGTTACCACCCACAAACCTGAAGGAATTAAAAAGTTTTTTGGGTATGACTTCATATTACAGGAGATTTATCCGAGACTATGCAAAAGTTGCGAACCCTCTCACAAATTTAACCAGGGGGGAATACGCTCAAGTGAAAGCTAGTCAGTCAAGGAAAGTTCCAATTACCTTAACCGATGAAGCTCTAAAGGCTTTCGAGGCATTAAAATCATTATTAACGACAGCGGAGATTTTATCTTTTCCAGATTTCGAAAAGCCATTTAATTTGACGACAGATGCCTCTAATACGGCATTGGGTGCTGTACTGTCACAGGGTGAAATTGGAAAGAATAAGCCAATAGCTTATATTTCTCGCTCGCTTAACAAAACTGAAGAGGGGTATGCTACTAACGAAAAAGAGATGTTAGCCATCGTGTGGGCTTTGGATAATCTTAGAAATTATTTATATGGTGCTAGGAAGATCCGAATCTATACGGATCATCAACCCTTAACCTTTGCATTGGGTAATAGAAATTTTAACGCAAAATTAAAAAGGTGGAAGGCACGCATAGAGGAGTATAATCACGAATTGATTTATAAGCCTGGTAAATCAAATCACGTGGCTGACGCTCTCTCAAGATTAAAAACCAAATCTAACCATTTATATTACTCTGCTACTGACACAGCTAGTGAAGAAATGCCTGTTGATTTGGAAAATACTATAACTGCCACTGAAGGCAATGGGAGTGATATGGGTGACACCTTAACTGCATCTGAGGGTCGAGAAGATGACGGACTTTCGTCAGGAGCAACAGTTCATAGTGCTGAACAGGACTCCTCTGATTTAATACCACACGTAGAAGTTCCAATCAATGTCTTTAGGAATCAGATTATAGTCGGAATCGGAATGGACATGGTAGCGGTTGAGGAACCACACCGTGGGTTTACTAGACACTTTGTATCAGCGAGAGAATGGACTGAAGATGCGCTTACTTCAATATTAAAAGAGAAACTTAGACCAAATATTCTAAATGGTATCAAGATACCCGAAAAACTGCTTGGCAGCCTACAAGAGATTTATATTGATCATTTTTCTAGATATAAGATTAGGATTACGCAAAAAATGGTAACGGATATTACATCGAAGGAACGTCAATTCCAGATAATCGAAACTGAACACAGACGAGCACATCGTAATGCTAGGGAAAATAAAGAACAAATTTTAGAGCAATTCTTGCATTAAGAAATATGTCGCTAGCTGTGATGTTTGTAATCGATGTAAATATGACCGAAAACCTCCACACATACATCACCAAAGAACTCCGGATCCCAAATACCCATGTGAGATTCTTCATATGGATATTATGGAAATTCAGGGGCAAAAGTTAATTTCATGTATAGATAAGTTTACAAAATTTGCAAAACTATTTAGTATTAGGGATAGGTCGTTAATACAGGTGAGGAAGAAATTGATTAAAATTTTACATTATTTTACAGCGCCAAAAATACTGGTCACTGATAATGAAGGTAGTTTTTTAAGCCCGTTGGTAGAAACTTTTATTAAATCATTGGGAATTCAGTTATATCTTACGCCTTCACAACGAAGTGAGGTAAATGGGCAAGTTGAGAGATTACACTCAACAATAATCGAAATATATAGGTGTCTGAGGACAGAACATCCAGACTTATCGGTAAAAGAATTAATTGAGATATGTGTCGACAGATACAATAATACTATACATTCGGTAACAAAGAAAAGACCCCGAGACTTGTTTTTTACTAAGTTTGGAGAGGTAAGTTATGAAAAGCTATTGTCCACACAGAGGAAAGTAAATAGAGATCTTAGACACTTACTGAAGAGAAATATGACAATCCGAAATGCAAGATTGAATAAAAAAAGGCAAAGTCCGAAAAATTATAGGAAGGGTGACAGAATTTGTGTTGCTATTAAAACTATTAAAGGAAAGAATAAGGCGCTGTATAAAAAGGAAATAGTTGAAAGAAATAATAGGGCAACAGTACTGACAAGGAGCGGAAGAAAGATTCACAAAGAGCATATTAAGAATATAAAAGGGACAAGTCCAAAAAAATTGTTTAAAACCTAACTAATTTCACTTCTACGTAAATGTTTCTTAAATAAAATTTTTTTTTTAATAAAGATAATAATAATTAGAATTTGTAGAATTAATTATTAAGCAAATGAAAAGATTTATAATAGATAAGTATATCCCTTGAACAAATGGGCTCAAAATTTAAGCGGAAAGCATGTATTTATGCTGGGGTTCAACTCCCCATGGGTCCCATGAGAACTAAGGGGATCATTGATCACTTCCACACACATGAGAGCTACATAAGAGTAAAAAATATATAAAAAAATAGAAAAATCCAACCGAAACTTAATGGCGACCTTTAAGGCGATTTCTTTTTTTTGGGATGATGATTTATGATAGTGATGTCCTCACTGCCACAAGTCATAGTAGATCTCCGTACCATGAGTAGGTTTCTCGCAATCAAACCATTAACGCTTGAAACTAAAAGGGATAATGCGGAATTTACGGTCCATACAAAAAATATAAACAAATGATCTCAAAAATATAGTGGATACCGTATATTTACGGTGGGGTTCAACTCCCTAAGAGTATCATGAGAATAGAAAAATCGCACTATTGGGAAAGCCTTAAACTTAATAAAGTAAAGTAAAACATAGAATCAAAAATAAAAATAAAATTTAAAAAGAAGAAAAAATAATTAAAAATTAAAAAAAAAAAAAAAAAAAAAAAGAGTAAAGAACTTAAATTACTAACAAAAATCTACTAACAAAAAATTATATATATAAAAACAATGAATTTTTCATAAAAATAATGAATTTTTCAAAAAAGAAAAAAAGAGAAAAGGAAAAAATAGGGTGAAGGGTAATTTTTAAGGAAAAGTAGTGTTAGAAATAAAGTAAAATAAGATATAAAATTAGGAGTAGAAACAAAAAAAGGGTGAACGATACCTTTTATGTATCCACCCGAATTCCACTTTATCATCACACACTAATAATGCCACCTAATTAGGGGAAAGGTATTTCTAAGTTTCTTATTAACTCTATTTTCAGAATAATTTTTTAAGACATGTATTTTACACTAACTATTTACACATCTCTCATGATTATGACACTCAATTTGGCCCCATTCGCAAATGCCCTTCAAATATATCGATATGAGACGTCGCTGGTCTCGCTGAAGGTCGGTAATGGGTGGATAATTGACGGCAATTTGAAGCTAATACATCATTAATCTTGAAGAATATGGAGAGGTGGCTGCGAATATATCAACCCTAGTTCAGGAGCACATCCCGTTAAGCAGAAATAAAGGTTTCATTTTGCACCACTTATCGCAGATGCAGGAACGCCTCAACGAACTAATCAATGTTAACAAAAGGTCAACCCGATCGATTGATTGGATAGGATCGGCATGGAAGTGGATAGCTGGAAATCCCGATGCGGCAGACTGGAATAATATACTCAAAAGCCAGGAAGGCATTAATGAGAATAATAACGAGCAGTATAAAATAAATAAAGAGCTACAACAGATCACAAATCAGGCTGCAAAAAAGATAAATGAAATGATATCTAGACTAAATAACATAACGAGCGGCAAGGACTACAATTTAATTGAGCAAAACACCATTAATGAAATAATTGTGCTGAAGGATGAAATAAATGAAATTGTCCGAGCATGTCAAATGGCTAAAAATGGAATTGTTAACACGAATCTACTTAATCAGGCCGAGATCAATAGAATCCTAGATGAGTTGGAAACCTTACCTTATAACAATGTAATAGAAGCGGTTGAATATGCAACACCGTCAGTATATACAAATGGGTCACATTTGCTGTATGTTCTATCGATACCAAAACTGGGAAGAAGCGTCTATAATCTTCTTCTTACCAGAGCCACCATTAACGAAGGCAGACAAATCGACTTGCAATTCAAGAAAGTTCTGATAAATGAAGCTGAAACTTATGGACTAAGGGACGATTGCCTTTCAATAAATAACTCCACAGTATGCAGAAGATCATCCGTAATTAAACTGGCAGAAGACGATTGCCTTAACCGTATCCTGAAGGGTGGATCAGCAAGATGTAAATACAAATTTAATCAAGATGAGGTCGTCGAAATACTGGACGAGGACGTTGTCTCTGTTAAAAATTTTAAAGGCGTGATTAAAGCCAATGGGGAATCTAAGTTTTTAAATGGCACGTATCTTCTTCAGCTCTCTAATGAGTCGATAGTAATTAGAAATCATACTTACTCGAGCAGCTCAATTACGAAAACTCAAGCCTTACCACCAGTTCTTGCTAATGTAACGCACGATGACCTACTGCTGGACATTAAGTACGTCCATGAAGTCAGCCTTAACAACATAAATCGGTTGGATCACTTAGGGGTTAAATTCAACAGTTCCATAGGTATAAATGTTGTTCTCATTGGTGCCATATTCGGATGCATTGCATGGCTCTGGTACCAACAAGTAAGGAAGCTTAACCTCCCAGGAATATATTTCCAAATATCAAATACGGACTCTAAGGTCAGCGGAACGCAGACATTTAAGGAGGGAGGAGTTACTAACAGTGGCGGCTCTGCCGACTAATCAAATTTTGCAGCATAAGCTTTTTTTACCAACACGCGCATCCGATCTAAATACCATAATTTTGTGGGAAAATAATTATTGCTTGATCAGCGTCTGCATTCTTGCACATGTTGGTGCAACGTGACCTACCAACCAACGAGCGAATGGGGTTGATGGAAGAACGGGCAGTCTTGGCTGCGCGTTCGTCGGTTGAAGTTGTTGTGTGACATTTGTATTTAATTGTTAATTTCAGAATCAACTAATATCGTGTATTGGTAAATTGGAGTTAATAAATAATTTGTAATAAAATAAAATCATTTGTATTTAATTGTTAATTTAAGAATTAACTAATATCGCGTATTGGTAAATTGAAGTTAATAATTAATAAATAATTTGTAATAAAATAAAATTATAACGTGTTTAAATTCGGCGCCGTTGATTTAAAATTTTTTTGAGCAAACCCACGTAAGTCCCTTTAACTTATATAACAACAAACACCAGCATAAAAAATGGTAAAAAAAGTAAACAAAAATATACCAACAACACTACAAGGCTAAATGTAAACAAAATACACAAACAACAATAATGAATAAAAACAACGATGTTTATATTTATAGAGATTTCGAGAAAGCGAAGCCACGAACATTCGCCTTCAAGAAAATTAAATTGCCCTACAACATAAAAAGCAAGGCAAAGCAAGCGAGTGAGTTAGTGAAGTTCAGTCAGAATTGTGTGAAGACGCGAAGAATAATCGTGGTTTGAAGATCTCCGTTACAAAGATCTGTCGAGTAATAGTCTAGCAATTGTTATTGAAACAAAGAAAAGCAATTGTTGTTGTTTACACCAAGTTGTGAACAGTGGCACACAGAATTGTTCGAATAATAAAGAATTTAAATAACACTAAACGCAAACTTATTTTTATTTTATTTGCAATCTACGAGCTCATATTTAAAGGCATAAAAGTAACAATATTTTAGGTTCCGATTATATTGCAACGCAAAAATGCAAGCTTTGAACATAAAAAGCATGGTTACCCGCGGACCGAGCCTTGTATCAAAAATGATACATTTCAATTTTTTGGACAAAATAACTTTAATTCTGAAAAAGTTAAATGCCTGATCTTTTCGAGTTATTTTAAACCAAATAAAAAAAAATTCAAACACGGCTTAAAAAATTCGAAATTTTTTAATTATGGCGTATGTATCAATTGTGATACAGAAGACAGCCACGTTACCATCGATATGCGGAAATAAGGTATTAATGGATATTAAATTTTTTGCCATCATTAAATAAAACAACCGACGATAGAATAAGCCGGGAGTTTCTTCATGAAGACTAAATTTTTCGACCGTTCCCAATTTTTTTTTGCAAATATTTTCATTAGCATCTCCTACAACGATTGTAGTGTCATGATTAAGGCAGCGGTCAAATTCCCATTCTGAGATTTGGATAAAAAAATCTTCGGTCTTCGACTGTAACATATATACGTAAAGTTTTCGGTACTTTGCTGACATGCAAAGTATGAGTTCTTTTCTAGCATATTGTTTAGGCTCAGGCAGCTTGCAGAGAAGCTCCAGGTGCAGATGCTTGTGTTATCCTTGTTATTTCGTTTGCGGGAGTCTTTTCATTGTGACGCGTTTATTTCATTGAGGCCAGCCGTTTTAAGGTGAGTGGTAACATTTTTTAAAAATTCTATGTTGTCTTGATCTTGACATTTTAATTGAATTTTCTCTGTATACTCGTATTTTCTTAATTGATCATAAAGCACTATATTAACTATAAGTCTAGTGAAATCTGCTCTAAAATACGATCCATTATTCGTGGTCTAACGTATAAAACTTACTTTGATAAATTTGAATTAGTACAAAAACTTTCGGAATTAAAAATGGAATTTTTTATATGCTGCCGTTTACTACTAGAAGTTAACAACTTAAAGTTGTAAAATAGCGTTGTATTTAACGAATAAATATGTTAGAATTTTCGGATTCATACAATAACTCGTCTTCCCTCATTGTCTCATTTTGTTACATTCGTCATTAATATCTTCAATTAATTAAGTAGCTGCACTTAATTAAATAAACTTATGGGGGTAAGGATTGTTAAATTTAGTACCTGTTAACTTTTTTTTTGTTACTGTAAGTGTTATTGAGTGTAATTTAATTTAATATACATACCTACGAATTAATGATATTAAAAAGTAAAACTGTTTTTGTATTGGTGAACGCAGTTTCAGAAAAATGTAGTAATTTGAATATTTAATTGCAATGATTTTAAACAAATAATAATAAAATAATATTTTCTAAAAACCGCGATTGTCAAGAAAATGTGTGGAAAGGTGTGTTGCTTTGTAGGAATGAACTTTTGCATTAAAAAAATACACTTATTTTTGGAGATAGTTGTGATTTTGGAATTGGATTGTAAAGGAGTCATGTCGATTAAGTATGGAATAAAATATTCGTCACATGGCTCCCACGGCTCTGTTGACTGACCATTACTATTTCATAAAATTTTACATGAATTTTCAAGATTTCGCTGTATTCCAACGAAGACGCTGATATATTTGCATGAATCCAAGATTTCACAAATCCCAATATCCCATACGCTTCTTGAAATAATTTGTTCTGGAAACGTTGCTGCAATAAATCGCTTGCAGTGTGGCATTTGGCACCGCCTATTTTAACCCAGATCCATGTCGTCCAACAAGACCTCGGTTTTCATATTCCTGTAACAAATGTCATTTACAGCCACAGCTATCTCGGCCAAAAATAAGGGTCATTCACACAGCCTGTCCAAAATCTGTACCAAATAAAGGGTGTTTTTTATAGAGGTATAGAACTTTAAATTGGCATTACTTTTCAAGATGGCGACCGATTTAACAGCTGTCAAGTGATTTATTCTCAGTTTGGTTTGGCAATTCATCGTGAATAGACTCACGCCTTAACAACGTTTGCAAATAGTGCAATTTTATTTCGAAAATAATGGCTCTGTGCGGAAAACGTATCGCGCACTACGTCCATTTTATCGTCGACAAAATCGTCCATCAGAGCAGTTAATTCGATTAACCATGGAACGTTTTCGCACCACGTTTACTCTTATTGATAACTCGCATCCCCAGAGATGCTGTACGGTGCGTACAGAAGAAGCTATTGCTGCTGTAGAGCGTAGCATTGAGAATGACCCGAATGAGTCCATCCGCCATCGAGCACAGGAATTGGATCTGTGTCCATCCACTTTATGGAAGATTTTGCGGAAGGATCTTGGTTTGCGTGCTTATAAAATCCAACTCGTGCAAGATTTGAAGCCAAACGATCATCAAGTAAGGCGTAGATTCGTCGAATGGGCCCAAAACGAGATTACCGTTGTTCTCGATTTTCATAAGCGAATTTTGTTTAGCGATGAAGCGCACTTCTGGTTGAATGGCTACGTCAACAAACAAAACTGCCGCATTTGGAGTGAAGGTAATCCTCAAGTGTATGTGGAAACACCGTTACATCCAGAAAAACTGACTGTTTGGTGCGCTTTATGGGCTGGTGGAATCATTGGTCCGTACTTTTTCAAAATCGATGGTGGCCAGAACGTTACAGTCAATGGTGATCGGTATAGAGCCATGATTACTAACTTTTTCCTGAATTGAATAACCATGATATCCAGGAGATGTGGTTTCAACAAGACGGCGCAACATGTCACACAGCTCGTGCCACAATAGATTTATTGAAAGACACGTTTGGTGACCGCCTAATTTCACGTTTTGGACCTGTGAATTGGCCTCCAAGATCTTGTGATTTAACACCGCTAGACTACTTTCTGTGGGGCTATGTAAAGTCATTGGTCTATGCGGTAAAGCCACAAACGCTTGACCATTTGGAAGACAACATTCGCCACAAATGTTGGAAAAAGTCATCGAAAATTGGACGTGCAGATTGGACTACATCCGCGCCAGCCGTGGCGGTTATATGCCAGAAATCATATTTAAAATGTAATGCCACAAGATTATCTTTCGGATAAATAAAATGCATGTCAATCGAATAATCCATCGTTGTTTTATTGCAACTTAAAGTTCTATACCTCTATAAAAAAAACAACCCTTAGTTGCTCGTTATGTGTAAATTTGTTTTTCATGGATTGTATGATGACTTTCTGAACGCCAAATTCGATAATTTTGTGTATTCACTAACCCATTTAGATGGAAATACGCTTATTCTGAGTTTTTTTTTGCAACTTTGTGCCTTTATCCATTGAACGAATTGTAGGCGCTTTCCACGTTCCGCAGATTAGATTTCATGAATTAGCTGAATTTTGTACGTATGAAGGTGGAAGTTTTTTGTTGAAATTTTATGCGTAGTATTTCGTGAAATTTGAAATTGTTGAGAGCGATGGAGAATTGATGTTTTTGGCGACACACCTATTTACAGCAGCAATGTTTTCACTACATCGAGATGCTGTTAATAACCGACACAGTTACTTAAAATTTCTTAATCACTCTAATTGTCGGTACATTAGGTGCATTTTCTTGACTGATAATTTTCCCAAGTTTTCGAGCGCTTCCAGCATAATTTTGTATATTTTTTTAACAATTTTTTACAATCCTAAGGCGTTGTTCTATCGTAAAGTGCTGCAAATTTCATAGTTGCCATCCACATGTATAAATAAAAATGATAATACATTTAAAAAGTACACTCTTACCAAACCCTTTGTTTTCATATTTTTAACCAAATTTTTAAACGGTTCTAAATCCAAGAAATTAAACACTCGCCCTTTTAGTATATTTTAGAGGTTTCTAAAATCATTCGGCAAGTCTAATCATAGAAATATTGATTGAATGATCTTGTGGTGTACATTTAGCAAATGCCTTCTGAGGGAATTTAAGTGTTTGTAATTGAATTATTATAAATTTATGTGAAAAATGCCAATACATACAAAGAACTCTTCACATTGTAAGAAGTTGCTTTTGGTGCTAAAATTCTTGTACCCATTATTATTAAAAATTAAAATTTCTTTCTCAAAATAACATTTTTCATAAAATAAAAAATATTTTATTTATGCCATAATTTTGATAAACACTGGTAAGACGTAGATAAGTATTTAATTACATGCGATAAGAAATCCAGTGTGAAATTTGAAAATGAAAACATATTTTAACAAAATTGTTTAATCCAACATCATAAAAATTAAATCTGAAAACAGAAGCTTATGAACACACAGACATTGATTTATAATATTATGTTCATGCAATGGATATGTTTATATTGATAAATAAATTTTGTTAATAATTTAGAAGTAGTAATTGCACACTAATCCACCTGGGATATATGTTAATACATTATGTTTATTAAATGAAGCTCTTTTAAGTATTATATAGTATAAGTATACTATATATATAAGTATAAGTATACTATATACATATATATATATAAATGAAAACATAAGCCTCTGGGAAAAGGTTAAGAATAGAAATGTTTATAAATAAAAAGTTTATTTCTAAGATAAAGTATTTGAAATTAAATTAATTTATTTGAATTAAAAGCACTCGCCTTATACATACACTTATATATATATATGCATATGCACATCATTGTTTGTATACTCCAGATATTTCATAAATCTTTAAAAATATGTAAAATATATCAGCGTTATATGCACTTCAGGTCTATTTTTATTAGAGTAACTATTAAAGAAATATTATTGTTTAAAACTTATTTTAATAAAAGTACTAATAAAATAACATATTCGCAAATTACTATATGATATAATTATTTTTTCCTTGATATTCTGCTTACTTTTTAAAATGTTGGTTAATTTGCGTCTTCCTACAGTACAACACATTGTAAGTGTGTTGAGAATATGTAAACGACTAAACGACAGAAATAACAACAATTACTAGACAATTGTTCGACAGATTTTTGTAACGGAGATCTTCATACCACGATTACTCCCTTCAAACGCACCACGTCTTCACACAAGACTGATTAAACTTTTACTAACTCAGTTGCCTTTTTTGTTTGCGCTTTTATATCGCGACGTAAACAGTCTAATGAATGTTCTTGAAGGCGAATGTTCGGGGCTCCGCATTCTTGAGATCTCTATAAATGTAAACATCGTTGTTTGTGTATTTTGTTTACATTTATTCTTGTGGTGTTTATTGTTGTATTTTTGTATACTTGTTTACCTTTTTTTCTATGCTGGTGTTTGTTGTTACATTTCGCTGTGCGATAATTTGTAAACAAGTTCATTGCTTTGTTTTTGCAGCTCTTGTTTATAATTTTAATGCTAAATGATGTAAAAGCAAAACACCAGTGTATAGATTTTTCCATTTCCGTAACAATATATGTAGATAATAGAGTTTTTAAGGCATTTACAATCAAGAATGTTTGAAGAACAAAACGAATATAAAAATAAAATATAAAAGTTATTGGGAAATATATATCAGAACTTAATACTTGTTTGAAATGTTGGTTGCTTTTTTACAGGTAAATTTAAAGCATAATCATATGAAGAAATATAATTTTAATATCAATGAAACGAGTTTTGTTGAAGAAAAAATTGGAATATATTCACTAAGCCATTTAGATGGAAATGCTTTTAATCGAGAAAATTACTTTTTTCAAAAAAATTTCATTGGCTTCTTTGTTAAAGTGAGCTCCAGAGTAAGCTGAAGGTGGTGGTCTTTTTTGTCAAAATCCATTGCTTTTTGCTTCGTGAAATTTGTAATTGTTGAGAATGATGTCGAATTAACAGAAGCAATGTGCTCAAGATGTAATATCGGATCTATTTAAATAAACCACAAACAATTCCTCTCATGAAATCCGATATCCAGTGCGTCATCAGTGAAAAACTCATGGAAAATTTTATGATAAGGGTAATAGCCCATCATTTGACGGATATTTTTTCCATATTTTATCAGAACACATCTTTCTAGAATCCATAAAAAATCATAACTATCTCAAGTATAAGGGGCCCCGAAGGTCTAGTTGGTAGTGTGCTAAACTTCAAGTGATTTCGTATCCCACCAAAGATTCTGGGTGTTTGTGATTGTCCGCTTGTGTGTCGAACACAATAGAAAAATTGATAGTTAAAATTATTAGGTTTTACACTAGCTATTAAAAAAACGACCTAAATAGTTAAAAACATTCAGGAATACATGATTTCTAATTCGCAAAGCAATTTTTTTTTTTCATAGACATATGTATGTATGTATGTATATCTATGTACGTATATTTGAATATGGCTTTTTTACAAATGGTTAATTTGGAGTTAATTTCATACAGTTTACTATGCTTTGAATCAGTGTTGCCATTTGACGCCTTTCAGTTATTTTATGACGCTTTACTGGTCTCGTTTCTTATAATTTTTCCAAACATCCTTTTTAGAAAAAGGGTATTTGTGGAACCTTTTTCCATTTTCCATTTTTGGTGCAATTTTTCTTCCTTACGCTTTAAGTACTTTTTTGCAAAAATTCAACTATTTTTTAACCATCAAATTAACCAACAAAAAAACAGACAATCAACACCAAAAAAGAACCATCTACACTTTTATATTTTATACAATATTAATATTAAAAATAATTATTATTGCGTGTTACAAAATTGAATGTAAGTACAGAATACTTTTGTGTTTCAATGCATGCGATTTTAGTTTAGATAGAGCATTAATTGCAAAAATTTTAATAACGCAATTTGTATATATAGCCATTAAAAATTCTGTGTTAAAAATCATCCTTATGAAGTAGCCAACTTTGTTAGTTGTTACTTTCGTTTACTTACTCAAATGCCGAAGTAAAAAAAAACATATAGTTCAATGAATGTTTTTAGACCAACGATTTGGAACCGTCTTTCTATAAATTCAGCTAATTTATTCCTCTATATTAAATACGGTGTAAAACAAGCAAAAATCTGTCGTTTCAATTTTAAATTGCCCTCAGACATTTACCTAAAAACTAATTCAAATCAGATTTATAAAAGATCTGAGCATTTCATTAAGGAGTTTTTTGGCGATGAAAATTATGAAGCAGATATATTTAAAAATATATATTTGAATTGAAAACGTTACGTTTATTTTGTCTTTTAAATGAATTGTTATCTTAAGTTGTTTACTTACAAATTAAAAGAATGGAACATAATTGGAAAATAAAATACTTCATTTATTTTAAAATATTGTTACGAAAATTAAAACGATGTACACCGTTTAACATTAAAATGAGCAAAAGTTACACAAACAAATACAACAAACTTGTTACAAGTAAACTAACAACATCAGTATGAAAGAAAAGGGGATAGACAAGTAAGCGAGAACGCAACAACAAGGAATGTGAACAAAATACACAAACAACAATGAAGTCGTGATAGAGTTCTCCCGAACTTTCGACTTCAAGAACCTTCATCAGACAGATTACGTGGGCATATAAAAAGGCAAGACAAAGCAGGCAACCAGTAGTAAGAATTCAGTCAGATTTGTGTAAAGACGCGTTGCGTATGGAAAGAAGAGTCATGGTTTGAAGATCGCCGTTGAAAAAAAAATAACGTTGAAATAGCGAACAAGCAATTATTGTTGTATTCGTCAAGTTGTAAACGGTGGCACACAAAAGTAGTGCGAACAATAAAGAATTTATTTGAACACATATTTGTTTTTATTTTGTTTACAATCAACGAACTCATATTTTAAACGTTTTAAAAATGTAAAAACGTAACAATATGGTATGTGATTTTCAATATTACTATTTGCCTTTTTTGCAACTTATAACACTTATATCCGTTTCACTTAACGCTTTTCTCATTTCTAAATTAGCAACACTGCTTTGAATTTACAACTAAATATTTAGACTTCCGTTTTACATCAGCACTGCGGCGGATGAACGATTGTTTTATTACCTGTCCATCACTTTAATATAAAAGTTATTAAATTTTTAGAAATGTCAACAACAATAGCAATAGCAAAAACCTTTACAATCGCAAAAAAATATTCGAAATTTGTATTCTTCTGATAAAACAGAAATCAAATGGAATGCCTAAGCAAGTATAGACGATTGCCGGGTTTATTGGTTTCGTGAGTGAGTTTCTCTAATCATTTAAATTTTATTTAAAGAAATGTCTTCACTGTCATTCTTTCACTTTTCTTTTTTTATATCCATAATATTTTTCAATAGCAGTTTTTGCTACTTTTTTCTTTTTCGGTTATATTCACATTTATGCAAACGTCCCATGAGGACAATTGATATTTCTTTTATCTTATTTGATTGGTTTGTAAGTATGTGCATGAATACAATTTATTATCAAAACTTATTCATGCTTTCCGGTTTTATGGTTATTCAATTGTTCAGATTAAATTGAAGTTTGAATTTTTAAATTTAATGCTGCCGCTTTTAAAGTGTTCCTGTGTAGCACGAAATTATATATAAACATATTGTATTTGAGGATTTTAGTATCATAGGCAATCTAATGTAATCCGTTTCATCGCTTTCCTACCTTGTCAGAACACACTCGAATTTACTGGAAGTGTTCCAGTGCGTCTTTGACTGGCTCGCTTTGTCTGTACATACATGTTATTTTTTATTTTGTCAAAATCTGCATCAGATGCGAAGATTTAAAAGATACTGAACTATAATCGGCTATCCAATTCTGTTCGACTCTGCGAACACCCACAATCACAGCTGCCTAAACAAAACATGTTAAGTAAACTTTTCGTTAAGTTTCGGCAAACAACACAAGTTGCAACTGACGTGACAAATACATTTTATTGTTTTTCATAATATTATCATTTCAAAGCTATCCATGATGATCTATCAATCCCAATGGTTAAAGAGGAAATTTCCAGATTAAGTGAAAATTACATACAGAGGTTAAGTTATCATTGCAGGCTATAGCACTCCTAGATGACACAAACGAAGTAAGAAGACTGAAGAAGAATCATATATTGAACTTTGCATTTCGACACTAATTAAATATGTATCAAAATTTCTTGTATATATTTGTAAATAACCATTTATATATAAATATAATATAAATAATGTAAATATTATTAACTGAAATTTAAACAAGTTTATAAAAATTGTATTTTAAGATATTATTGTTGTTCTCATTGGAGTTCAACAATCAATGTTACTGTATTTAACTTTATATAATTTACTTATTATCCTTTGGGATAGATCGTAAATAAAAATGAATTATTAAAAAAAAAGAAAAATATTACCTTTTATATTAATTCTACTGCACAATTATAAAATAATTTTAGTTTTCAGTTTTAAGCTTAGATTTACATATTAAATCCAAAAGTGTATAAATAAAAATAATAAAACTCTAAAAAGTCGTTCTGAGCGTTAGAATGATTTTTCATTAAATTTTGACAGTAGCAGATTGTAGTTAGTCCTTTAATCGTGTACACACATTGATAAAAAAATTTAATTCAACATTTACTTCAATATAAATTTACAGAGTAGCAGATAAACGTAGTTATAACACAAAGTTAGAAAGTAGAGAAATGATCTGTTTATTTCATAAAATTTATAGTAAACTTAATTACATCCATCCCTCACTTCGCGTGGTGGTTACGTTCCAAAAAACATGACGAAAATTGAAACGACGGAAAGTGAGTATGTTTTTTTACAGCAAATCATGTAAAGATCGAAAACAATTTCCAGGGCTACGAAAATACTACCTTTAAAAAAAATTGAACAAATTAAACATTTAAGAAACAAAAATAATATAATATAAATAATATACTTACAGAAACAAAACAAATTCAATTAAAACAAAATAAAACATTCACACTAATTTAAACTGAACTCTAAAATTTGGGAAGCAAGGTGAAAATAAAACTGTATTATTTTCAGTTAGAAAGGGAATCCCCAAGTTTTTATAACACGGCGCAATTAGAAACAAAAGTCTTTTAGAAAAAAATTAAATTTCCGGAAATTTAAAAAAAAATAATTAAAAGCTCGAACCCAAAACAACGCAACTTCGAAAAAACACATAACGAAACGACGCAAAGTGAGATATGGGTGTACTTACAATGACCAAGGGGTTTTTAACACACACAATCCTTTATTAACACTCTATTAAAACGAAATTGATAATAAATCGAGTGTTTACATTTTAGAATTCTATATATGTCTATTTTATATACATATACATATATATGTACAGATATATGTATGTCACACAGAAAACATTTTGTCTTACGATATTAGCAAAGACCATGCCAGTCTGTTGAGATATAGTTCCTTTACTAAGTTGAAGTTGTTGGAAATATATTTCCTAATTGGTTGAAAATGATGAACTACCTTTCTATATAAAAACTCTATAAAAATTGCAAAACTCTAAAACAGAATATTGCGTATTCTTATAGTCATACCTTGGTAAATTATAAATTCGATTATTATTAAGGAACCCAACTTGCAAAACGAGACATTGAAAAACATTAGTAGAAATATTTGAACAAGTTGTTATCCCATACATTCGCCTGAAAAAGAAAAATAATGTAAGTCACATCTCTATAAAAGATTAGTAATTTCCTCCAAATATAAGCAACTAGGATAGATGAATTTATTTCTGGCTTTGACTAACCATGGCTAAAAGTTTTTTTTGTTAACGTTAATACCGTAATTATTTCAGTGTAATTAAAGATTCAAAGAGAAAAAAATGTGATTACCAGTATGATTCTGTCATTGTCATATCTGTCATTCGTCGACTTTAAAACTGTAGGTAGCGGCACTCAGGTATAAATTTAATATACACAACATACATAAGTGGTATGATCACATACATATGTATGTATGTAATATAAAAAATACTCGGAAAACTCGCCAGTATTTTTTAAGGGAAAGTGTAAGTCATCAAGGGACGTGCTTGATTTAACTTGGATAGAAGTTACAAAAGACGGAGCATAGCAGTATTCTGTGATCGTCAGGTCGTTGTTCAAACACTCGGCTCTTATAAGATTAAATGGAAGAGTATGGAAGTATCGAACTTTTTGGAAAAGTTTTAATTAAATTGGATTTACCTTCTGTTGGGTCCCAGGTTTGCGAAGACGAGAGCTTCAATGACGCAGATGAAGCTAAAACCTTTATGTACAATGGAAATAGAAGAGTATGTATACTAAATAAATCTAAATAAAATAAAGGGAGACAAAGAATGTTCTCTTGCGAGTCGCCGTAGTCTAGTAGGTAGTGTCTTGGCTTATTAGACTTGAGGCCTCGGTTCAAACACCAGGTCAGACACCAAAACGAAAATATGAAAAAATATTTCTTTGCCGACTTCCTCTTAGCAGATTTCTGTCAAAAACTCTGAGAGTTAATAAAATTCCAACGGAAAGTTTCTCAAAAAAATATCTCTGGTTCGGAATCGGCTTTAAACTGTAGGTCCCACCACTCATGTATAAAATTAACACACACAACATCAGGGTTATGAGAAGCTAGGTGGTAATCCTGACTAAAGGGTTGTAATGGTCAATTATGTTATGTATGTATGTGAAGACTGTTCTCTTACTAAATAGGTTTAATGCATTCAAAGCTTATGTTGCGAAATTACAATTAGAGGAGATATAAGTCATGCGACAGCCTGTCCAGGAATAACCTGGGGTGGGTCACTTCAGGACCCTTCACCTGACACCTTCAGTCAGGATTACGACCTAGCTTCTTACACTGCATACAAAATATGTATGTGTTAATTTTATCCATAAGTGGTGTAATCTGTTGTTTAAAGTCGATTCCGAACTACAGATTTTTAAGAAACTTTTGAAGTCGCAGTAGTCTAGTAGGTAGTGTGTTGGCTTATTAGACGAAAAGCCAGGCTTCGAGCTCCAGGCCAGACATCAAGACAAAATACAAAAAGTGTTTCTTCGGCGACTTCCTCTCAGTAGATTTCTGGTATAAAAAAAACTCTGAGAGTAAATAAAATTGCCATGAAAAAGTTTTTCAAAAATCTGTCGTTCGGAGACGACTTTGAACTGTAGGTCCCACCACTCATGTATAAAATTAACACACACAACATAACTGGTGTGAGAAACTAGGACGTTTTACAATGGGTCAATTCGACCTCCGGATACTGTACTTTTCTTAATTGACAAGTACACGTCCTCTAACTTAACCTAACCTAACCTAAGAAACTTTTCATGGCAAATTTTATTTTACTCTCATTGTTTTCACCAGAGATCTGCAGAGAGGTCGCCGCAGAAATATTTCTTCATATTTTGTTTTGTTTGATCTGGATAGTCGTTTTGAACATAACATGTAGATTCTGTGATGATGAAAATTAATGATCAGAACACATGCTTTTAACCTCCGAGGCATTAATGCATACCAGAATGAAACACGTGAGTACACTTCAGGTCCTTGTTAGCACCGAGCACTATTCTGAAGGGCATGATAAGAATCTTAAAGGATTTCACAATATTTATTAGGAAATGAATGAGTGGAGACCGAATTGCACTTATTTTTGTTTTGATAACTGTATATGAGAACATAAAGATGTTGAACAAATTATGTTTAAATTTATTTATTGCTCAAACGTGATACAGGCCTAGCCCTTTTTGTCTTTCACTTTGTTGACGTTTCTTCTACACTATTCCAAACAAATACTTCTACAAAACCAATACCGAATGCATTTACCTCTTTCATAATTATTTGTGTAATTTTTTGACCTATGAGTAAACCTTTGTGAGTATAAGAGCAACACATACATACATATAAAACAAACTTCAATTACTCATACTTGCTTTTATTGTTTGCCGATGGAATACACTTTTTTTGAATGGTACAGGAGTACTTGCAATACAATCATAAAAAGAAACAAATTGCTAAATAGAGAAATAGAGAAGCTAAAGGAATAAACAAAACATATGTACATATGTATCATATTGAAGCTATTCCTCTGTTATTGTTCATTTTATCTTCAAGTCATTGAACTCATACTACGTTGGAATATTTTATCTCTTTTGCAATCTGAAATAAGTGGACATTAAAGTTTTTATTTTTCAATATGAAAGTACAACAACTTTTAACAAATTTAAACTATTTAATGAAGTTAATCTCAGATATACCGCAGATTTAACGTTTACGAAATATTTGGAAATTTCCGTTCTTTTGGATCTTTCTGCATTTCTCTTCTTCGCGAATCATATCTAGGTCCGCTTTCATAGCTTCGTCCGCTATTATAGCTAGGTCCGTCATTAATATATTGTATATCTTGCACCAGTTTAGGTTAGATTAGATGGCGGACCCCTCTAAGGAAGAGGTCCCACTTAGGCCAGCATTTAGGCCCATTGTAATACCACAATTAATGCAACCATTCCCTAGAGAAAACCATCCCGAGTCCAAAATAAATCACGCTATTTTGGCAATTTCTACATTAGAGGTCAGAAATCTCCATATATTCATGACAAGAGCAGGGCACTGAGATATGAGGTGAAAGTCTCTTCTTCCTCCTCACACTCACAGAGTCATTAGTTGGAATATCGATTCTTTCGGCATGCCTACCAAAAGGACGATGATGGCCATACGATTTAGGTAGAGAATTAAGTTGGTCTTCTTCTTGTCCAGCAGAGTTCGGCAACATTGTATGTACCTTCCTGCTGCCAACGAAATTGAACCTTCTCGTAAACTGAGTGGACAATATCCAAATTAAACGAAGCAATAGGAATAACTATGCCAGGGCCGGTAGGCCAGCTCATCAGCAATGCAATTTTCAACAGTATCCCTGTTTCATTTAGCCCATTTAAGAGTTCCGTTTCAATGATCCGAAATTTCTCCCAGAAACCTTCGGCATTCATGAACAAGGACGGATGTTAAAACTACGTTTGTTAGGGACTTAATCGCAGCTTACCGAATCGAGAAAATCAGGAAAATCCCGCCACTTAATAAGCATTGCGCAGCCTTCAAAATTGCCATGACCTCTGGAAAAAACTGTATTGCGTAGACACTCTATAAGAAAGTTTAATATGTATCAGGACCCTTAATAAAGACTCCACAGAAGTGAATAGAAATCTAAATGTAATTAGAGCATAAAATTATTTAGTATTCAGTGGTCAAAACTTTAAAAGGAATTTACATCTTATTTAATGTCCTAAAAAGTAAATTTAATTAAAGGCATAAAGTTTTCCTTTTCGTTCGTTTAATTAACATAATTAACAGTTACAAAGTATTACCCCTATCTCCTTATAATTTATTCTTGCCGTTTTTCATTTTTACCATATTAATCAAGTTTTTCCTGTAAAATATTATTATCCTGTAATGTCACACAGATAGCTATCAGTTGGCAGATAAAATTGGTAAAATTGACATGTCACAGGTAATTTGTATCTCTGAAACTCAGCTGTGCTATGTTTTATAAGAGTCATTAATGGCATTCCCAATTTAAACAAGAGGATTTTATATTAATGCTCTCCCACTATCGTTAAAAATAGGATAGGATCATCGTAAGATAATCAATAAGAAACACATACATAACAATGAGGTAAATAAAACCAATAAAAATATTAATGGTGAATTGAAGTTGAAAAATTTAAGAAAATGGATCTCAATAAGGGCAACGTTATATTATTGTCAATAAATAAAAATAAATCAACGCATAATCAAAATCACACCCAAATCGTAGCCCACAAATTTAAGCAATAATTGTTTTAAAACGTTTATGACGCCTATAAAAATCAGGAATACTGCGATTCTTTATAAATACAAACTGCATTTAATGTGAACTATGTTATCTTTATAATGCCAAACACAATTACTAGATTTATAAGCAAAATTTAAGAAACATTAAAATGATCTATAAAAAGTGATGGAAACACTTGCAAAGCATTCCGAACAACATCTGGTTTTAGGTAAGGATAGCTTCTGTCCCGTTTCTTTTTCTGCTAGTGACCAATGCAGTAACAAGAATATGCTGTCACTTCGAACAGGTAAAAGCTTACAAACCTACATCAAATTAATTTAAATAATTTGACTAGAGAATCTTTAAAGGGGGTCTTAAAGTCAACACCAATAAACAAAGGAACTTAGAATAAACATTGAGCCAAAAGAGTATCTAATACGGTGTTCAGGTATGGATCTTTATTGCGTTAACCGCAATAAACGCCATTACTGAGCGCAATATTTCATATAAAGTTTCATTTATTAGTTGCGCAATAAATAGGCAAATTGTTATAATATTGAGTAAAACTTAAAATTCAGCACTGTCATTAGTGAGCATATTACAATTAACCGAACACTTTCTGTTGATATTTGACAACTCAAATGTCAACAACGACAAACAAAAAAACAAAACAAAAAAACAACAAAACAAAATAAAAACAATGTTGTTGAAACAACCAGCTGTATTGTTTACAAGCTGTCAAATGAATATTGAATAAGCAGCTGAACTGCGTATATTATTATGCCTGAGCACTTAAAATATTGTACTCAATAAACCGAATATTGACTCAATAAAAGTAAATATCTGAACTAGTATACCGATTGATAATGAGAAAGTAGAACATGTGACGAACATGAACACGAAGTATGATAGCAGAAGACAGAGATGCTTTGCTTGATATTAACTCCAGAATCACAGTAGCAAGTGGTGCCTTTTCTTATCGAATGTTTGGAAGTCGAATGTTGAGAACTAAACTTAGAATCTCGACACGTGTTATATCGCGCCGTAGAAGCAATTGAGAATAGCACAACGACAACAAATATCATCGTACAATACAGATAATCTACTGCCCAAGAAATATATACAATTAAAATGTAAGAAAAACTAAAATGTACAGTAAATTTATGCTGATATTCGATGAAGGAAATAGCAAAATATTAATCACACTCCCAGTATGTCCAGCAACGAGATATGCTTAAAAGGATTGGTACTTATCTCATGAAGAAAATAGACTAGACGCTCTTGAAATGTATGGAAACATTATACGTTAAATGAAATCAGAGTACCAACCGATCACAATTAGTAATTTGAAGGAACTATAGTTGCATGAGCGGCCCTATGCTCCCTAGAGGAGTAAGTATACATAGGAGTATATATACATAGTTGCATGACGTTCCAGATGAAAAAAATTATAGTCTATGTTCCATTGATAGTCTCTGCCCACATTTAAATTTTTTAATTGATCACTAAAATGTGGCGGTGAGTGGGGAAATAATAAAACAAGATATTTGGCGATAAGGCGGGTAAAAGAAAATACAAAAGTATTAGTTTCAAAAATAATTAATTACATGAAACGACAGTGAAAATAAACCCGAGTAACTACATTGTCTAAGTTGTTCAGTTAGTTGAGTAGAACTTAAAAATACTTTCCTTATTTTTCTCGAACCCTACAAATTCAAAGTTTCTTAGAAAGGGGAGTCGCCGTAGTCTAGTAGGTAGTGTGTTGGCTTATTAGACGTAAAAACCAGGGTTCGAGCCCCAGGCCAGACATCAAAACAAAATAAAAAAGTATTTCTTCGGCGACTTCCTCTCAGCAGATCTCTGACAAAAACTCTGAAAGTAAATAAAATTACCATGAAAAAGATTCTCAAAAATCTGTCATTCGGAGTCGACTTTAAACTGTAGGTCCCACCACTTAACCCTTTCATGCCCGATGTTGCCTATAGGCAACATTGTAAATTTTTGTTCATAAATTCCGTAATTTTTAATTTTTTTAAATGATTTCTTTTTTTGCAAACAAGCTTGGTTAACAACGTGTAAAACCAAAATACGTAGGACTCTGAATTTATTATCACTTCATATTTAGACCATGACTAACAAACACATGTCCTTAAAAAAATTTTAGCTCTGGCCCAAAAAATTCGGGCATGAATGGGTTAAATATAAGATTAACACACACCACATAAGTGGTAGTAGGCTGTAGATTGCTACATACGTATGTAGAGTAGGATATCAAGTAGTTCGAAATTGCGAATTTTAATTTTCTTCCTTTTTTAATTGAATTGACATTCCATTTCTACAACGTGTTAAATAATTTATTATTATTAACATTATTATGGCTGATTCTATTAAAATCATTAAATTCCGGTTAATGTGGCAGAACAGTAAAACTATTATCGTTTGAAGTTATAAACTACGACAACATGAAAAACAGACATTGAATTTCAATTAGAGGCTACCCCCAACAGCTTCACATGCCAAATGCTCTTTTTATAACAACATTATTTTAACTCTTACTCACTAACCAATTTGTGTAACAGCAGTTGGGCCAATATTGGTCGCAAGACTTGTGGCAGTTACAAATTATGTCCGCACTCTCACCTACTGACTTGTTGCTTATAAATATCAGCAGTAAAACCATGTGGCTAAAATAATAATAAGGACAACTGAGTCTCTATAGGGAAAGCAAATAATAAATAAAGTCACCAATAACAAAAGCAAAAGAAATAAAAAAAGAAGACAACTGATGAGTGACAAGTAGGAGCATAAAACTTGGCAAAGACATCCAGAAAAATAAGAAAATCATAAAAGCCAGTAAAACGAAAATTTTCCAAGGAGATTCATGTTATCTAAAAACATTCATACATTCTTTACAAAGACCGCAATATTATCAGGTACAGATCTGAAAAGTTATGCAATTTGTAAATTCAAACTATTTTGGAAATGTAAGATAAAATATATTCAATAAATATGTTGTAAGTAAAAGCTAAAATATGGAATTGTAAACATTATAATACTTTGAAATTTTTTACATTTTCATCAGACGCCATCAACAACAGAAATAAACTAAATTTGCGTATTTAATTACCAAAAAGAGCAGATGCCATTGGAGGACGATTACATTTGTATTACCAGATGGGATAGAAAAGTGCCAGTCATATGAATCATGTAGAATGAAACACACTGGATATAGCGTATTTCAGGCGGAGGTAATGGTCATTTCTGTCAAGCGTTGTGAATAACTTCAGGATCGTTTGGGAATGTCGCCGCTGTTTCGACCTTCTTTCTGGGCACATCAGTGTCTCACTGGTCTGGGTCCCCGGGCACGGTAACTTTGTTTGAATCTGCAGGGCTGACGGGCTCGCCAGAGCTGGTGCACTCGTTTCGGGATCCTCTTCAATCGACTTATGTATGCCACTTGCCTCGATCAAGTTGCGCGGAAATTCTTTCGACTCCTGCTCCACCGCTAGACTCACCTGGCTCTTGATGGCTAGAAGGCGTACCAACCAGTTACTTTGATTTGGTCGTGGCATCATCTCAATCACAGTAGCTATCTGCATCCATTGTGTTATGGGTAGACACGCGGAAAGGATGCGGCTTCCATTTAATGACTGCCGTGGGTGCAGAACCGACGTTATCCACTTTCTTTTTCAGTACCCATCTATTGCGAGGTACAGATATAGGTTATTTGGCTCTTAATTTCTTGTCAGCTTGACGGAGCTATCATCTATTGATGTCAAGGATATAGCTTCGTTCATCAAACTTTCTGGCTGGTTTTCCAGCGTGGGGTAGTCGTCTTTTATGTGCAGCCCTTGCGTTCACCAAATTCTTCTTCCTCTTCCCTGGTTTTGGTAGAACTTTGTAGTATAGAGACTGTGTTCACTTGAGGCGTCATAGCTGGCCCAGTCAAGCAAGCTTTTTGATATCAGAGCTACCACTCCGCCCTAATTTAACATTAATTTACCACCTCAATTACAGAATTTTTTCGAATATTTGTTGCCTTTAGGTTTTTCGCTTTTATCCTTCCTGTATACTCTTGGGTTTTCCCCTGTTGATTTTTCGGTTTATTGGTTATCTCACATTATACTGTGCGTTCTACAGGTTCCGGTTTCACATGAAACATAGTCTTTCGAAAGCACTGAAGTGCAAAGTGTTTATTCCATAGAAAAGAAAATGAGAAGCAAATAAAAACCAAGGAACAGAGAATTATAATATCAAAATTACATAGAAATACCACGAAAAGAAATATAAAGAATTACTTCAGAACCTTCTCAATCTAATCTCCCGATTAGAAGATAAATGAGTTATAAACAAGGCAGCCGATATTCAGAGAGTAGAAGTAAAAATACACTTTTAATGATTTTTTAAAGAAACACACATTTTTGAAACAATTGAAAAATTTGTATGTGTGGAATAAAATATCCGCCAAATGAACGTCACGGCGGTCATGACAGTCCATTGCCCTCTTGGCCATTTAACACAAAACTTTTTGAGGTAGTTTGTCCGGGAAATCGTGTGACAAGTGGCGCTATGCCACAATATCGTCCAGATCCAAGCCCTACAGTCAATACCACAAACCTCCATTACAAGCTTTCTGAAAGCCGTTCATAGTCACTACAATTTTGACTTTATCTCCCATTACTTCCTCTGACCGAGTGCATTTCTTGGTGGTGAGAATTACTTTTTAGAGAAATTGGCATTGACTTCACTTTATTATATATTGAAGGAATTGCCGTCGCTTTCAATGGTCTTCTAGTTGGAGCTTCTGAGTAAGCTGAACTTGGAAAGCATTAAGGAGGAGGTGTCTTATCAAAATTGTTTCGTAAAATTGAAAGTTGTTAAGAACGATGCAGACGTTCGATGAAGTCGTCGTAGTCTAGCAAGTAGTGCGTTAGCTTATTAGACGTGAGGCAACAGTTCAAACCCCATATCAGACATCTCCAACAAAACTCAATATGAAAAAATTATTTCTTCGGCGATTCCCCTCAGTAGATTTCTGGCAAAAACCCTGAGCGTAAATAAAATTGTCATAAAAATTCTCTAAAATCTTTCATTCGGAGTCGATTTTAAAATATAGGTTACGCAACTCATGTTATACAATTAACTTAACAGAATAAGTGGTGCAAGAAGCTCACTAAAGAATTGCAGTGACCCATTATGTATGTAAGACGTTGCTGCATCAATGATTTCAAGAGACTGACCGGGACAGTGATGTGTGGAAGTCTGGTTGATCATTATCTTTTTAGCTTCTTTTTAATTTTTATTGAGAGTCTTCGAATGGTTGACATATTAGGTGCATATTAGAAACAACACTTAGACCGAATGAAAACTTTATTAAGAAATATCTTTCTGAAGTTCGCCCGTAATCCTAACATAAGGATGGTAATTAAACACTGTAACAAATGTTTAGTAATCCTCAAATTTTTAGCAATCAGTGGAGTGAGACAAGGTTGCGTACTATCGACCTTACTCTTTGCCACAGTCCTGCAATGGGAATCAAAACTGAATCATAAATTAGGCGAAAAGCCGTCCGCTAATGATATTTTCTTATTATATTCTTTGAAATGCAAATTTTCAAAATAAGTCGAACAATTTCGCTACATAAACTTTCAGCGTTGTTTTATAGATTATAAACTTATACGGTGTTCAGATATGCACCTATATTGCGTAAATAGCAATAAACACCATTATTGAGCTCAATATTAGCATATTACAATTAACCCAACACTTTCTGTTGATATTTGACAACTCAAATGTTAACAACGACAAACAAAAAAAACAAAAAAAAAACAACAAAACAAAGAAACAAAATAAAAACAATGTTGTTGAAACAACCAGCTGTTTTTTTACCAGCTGTCAAATGAATATTGAATAAGTAGCTGAACTGCGTATATTATTATGCCTGAACACTCAAAATATTGTACTCAATTAACAGAATATTAACTCAATAAAAGTGCATATCTAAACATAATATTACATTAATCACTCAAAAAGGGTAAAATAAGTTGACCTGATGAAGATCATACCATATCGGTTAGCGAATGATGCAAGAGCAGGAAGAGATACCTGCAGTTTTTTTCTTAAAAAATTGTGAATAGACTTATTTATCAATTTACTAGTCAAATTATAAATAAATAATCTGCATACTGTTTAGTGTCTTTAGGCAGAAAAATAGTTTGTATAAACGAAAAGAAAGAAAGAAATTTTTAGATTCGAATTTAAATTACTAAAATAAAATGCTGTTATATTATGTTAAAAATATCTCATTATTTCTTCTCTCGCACGATAATTTTTCAATCGAAAATTTATTTACAGCTCCTCAAAAAACAATGAGTTTTTATGACTTGCATATTGAATTTAGACATCTTTACTAATTTATTTCATCAGAATTATTTCTTTTTGCAATAATTATTTAAGCAATAATATGGAAAAATTATTTGATATTTCTATATTTATTTTTTTCGCTTTTGTTACAAAACAAAAAATTTGTAATGTTTCTCACAAACCATAAGAAAAATCTCCTAAACACTCTCTTAAAGTCATGTCGGGAAGGGTGTTAGAGTATTAAGCTTGTGGGAACTTTGGTAGGCAATTCTCATCTTGGCATTAGATTGACAAAACTTGCAAGCAAATTTTCCTAAATACTCCCAGAATTTTCCCCTAGCTTGGTATCCAGCAGAGGTTGATCCCTCTTCGCCATCTAGTTAACTCAGATTGCTTTGACAATGCTACACAACTCGTGAGTCTTGACTGTGAGATTATCTACGCCACCTTCTCTGTATTTGCTGTTAAAATTAAATTTATCACATCATTAGAGGCCGTAAGCTTCCCCTTGGAAGACTTTCGGTAGTTTCCTAATGGATTCTGAATATTCTATTCTAGGCCAAACACCTACCCGTACTATTACTGTGACTTTGACCCATCCGTTTATTCTCTTCTCTTATGCATAAATATGCAGTTCACAAATTACTTCATTTACTCTTATTTCTAGTAGTCTGTCTACAAAGCATTTCCCAAAATTGTAGTTTAATTGTATCTAAGAGATTTTTAAGGAGGGATCTGTCAGGTTATTATGCCCTCTCATGAATGCCGTGTTAGATGACGTTTTAAACAATTATTATTACCATAGTCTCTATGGAGCTTGTCCACACTAGCGTATGCTATGTGATTAAACCTAACAGAGCCTCTAACTGCGCCATACGATATGTTCTCTCCATCTCTGTCATACCAATGCATACCAGTCACTAGCATTAATTATATATGTTCTACATAGAAGCATACACCTAATTCTGTTTTTACACGGTAAAAAAAAAACCGTGTAAAAAAAACCGTGTAAAAAAGACACTGATCGTATGCAAAAATAGGTGATTGGTTCCTAATCCCTAAAACCTATCAAAATTAGTGAAAAACAAGGATATTTTAAGAAGTTTTGTATTTGACATTTTCTTTTAGGGATTCATAAAATATTTAACAAAATTAAAAATATGAATAACTTAATAAATATAAAATATTTTTTGGCTTACCTTTCATCTTAATCCGTTAAATTTAATGTAACGATAGAAAAACAAATTTGCCAATAAAATATTTCTTTACCAAACACAAAATATTAACACATTTCAATTGCTCTGACCTTTGTGCTTGTATGCACAAAAGGGAATTCCCCTAAATTTGTGCCATTTACATTTGCTTTGACCAGTAAATTTGCTTGTCGCGCAAAAAGGGAATTCCCTTAAATTTGTGATATGAACATACTTTGCAAAAATTAAATTTGACAAAAAAATTTAAGCACAAAAAATTTTAAATCGTGCTAAATGGAATAAAATCGTGTAACAAAAATTAAAAATATTTTATTTTCAAACCGTGTTATATCAAAACCGTGTAAAAAAAGACCGTGTAAAAACAGAATTAGGTGTATATGCTAGGCAGTGCTAGTTTTTTTAATCTTATTGTTTTCACCGCTATGTTATCCTGCTGTGAAATCCTTTGTATCATAGAAATTTTTTTATTTTTATCAATTTATTTTTAAACCTTCCATAAATTGTTAAATAATTATTTTTTTAAGGACACAAAAAAGAGAAAACACGTTCACCAAATCTAAAAGAAATAATTTTTTCTAGATACAGGTGGTAGATGGTGGTGCTAATTTTTATTTATTCCTTTAAGCATAACGTTTAATCAGATACAAAAAAGGGACATGTTAGGGAGAATGTTAATATAAAATAAACACACATAAAAATTGGACTAAATTTGGCTTATTATATAAACATTATGTGGTAAAAAAGACCATCTTATTTGCTTGTACTACTTCCTTTCTGCTTGGTATTTTGGGACCTTGCCTCTGATTTATTTGTTTGCGAGTGTTCATTTGGCAAATATATTTGTTTTCTTTTTGGTTTATTCAAATTGAATTTTATTTATTATCCTTATTTCTACTTTTACTCATATTTTGTAGACCTTAGTGCTGGTTGTTTAAGGCTAAATACGGCATTGTTATGCTGCGGAGATATTGATTTCTAATTCAATAAATTCATGTGAAGAATGTGCGTTATTTATCAAGTTTGTACAATATTTACAACACACGAAAGAGTAGTATGCTGCGATTTCCAAAGTGCGGTATAATGCCACATGCCTGACACCGACATAAATATTAAAAAATTTAGCAATTGAAAACCACATAGGGATTGCCCTATATTTATATTAAATATTAATTTACTCCGAAGTCAATGGTTTGTTTTAAACACGTTATAAACTTATCTTATCACAATTATACTGATATAAGCTAGCTTACATCCAACCAGTTTTAATGCGCTACGCATTTATAAATTTAACCACATATATAATTAACCACATGTTCACACAAATTTATCAAAGTCTGCCTTCAAAATACAATTAGGATACCAAAGTTCCACTTACAATTTTAATTGCTTAAAACTGTCTTTAGAGACATTAAACAATAAATAGCTTTACCTCGTCTATGACAACAATGGGGTCAAAAATTAAAAACATTCAGTTCGGATTATTACAGACTGTACTATCTGATAAGCAGTCGGGATTTATGAAAGCTAGGAGCTGCACTACTGCTTTAGTCAATGTAGTTAATGACCTTAGATTGCAACTAGATGAACATTAAATATCATTTTTAGTTCTTTTGGATCACACCAAGGCTTTTGATACGGCTGATCGCAAAATATTACTGAAAAAGCTACAGACCCTCTTTCATTTTTCTATCTCAGCTTGTAATCTCATACGTTCTTATCTTGTGAACAGATCACAACGAGTTTATCATTTAGATAATCTTGCCATTTGCAAGATCTCGAATTCGCTAAACGTTACAAGAGGTATTCCTCAGGGACCAATATTAGGGCCTTTTTTGTTCTGTATACATTAACGACCTACCTGATGTTTTGGATAATTGTAGCGCACATATGTACGCTGTTGACGTTCAGCTTTATAGGAGCACACGTATTGAGAATATCCAACTATGTATAGACTCCATCAACTATGATTTACAAAAAATTGACAACTGGGCTAAGGCCAATGGACTTTGTATAAATCTCTCTAAATCTAAATGTTTATTGCTCTCCAAAACTAAGAGAGCATTTGTTGTGCTGATATTATTATCATGGGGAGTAAAATTGATTTTGTTGAATCATCATCCAATCTGGGTATTATCATTAATGGTCGGATAACGTGTTCTAACCACATTAACGTCATCGTTGGTAAAGTTTACGGTATGCTTAGAAACTTATGGGCTATTATAGATTCGACTTCCTTTGCCATACGTATGCAACTGGCTAAAACGTATTTGATTCCTGTTCTCTTATACGGATCTGAAATTTTCACAAGCTGTGATACTGATGATAAGCGGCGGAAACTCAACTTGGCTTATCATAATATAGCCAGATATGTATTTATTAAGGGATGTCCAGACCATATATCACAAGTTTCTTACCAGAAATTTGTAATTATTTTTGATACTCTATTAAATTAAAATTAAATGCCATATTCCATCCTCCATAAGATTATTACTTTAAAACAGTCAATATACTTATTTAGTAGGATTAGATTTGCTAGATCCAGCCGCGGTGTGAAAATTATTCAACATAGATATGAGACTCTTTTGTCGCAACGACAAATTTTTATATACACCATCAGTCTTTGGAATACTTTACCCAATTATATTCAGAACATACATACATAATTGGTCATTACAACCTTTTAGTCAGGATTACGACCTAGTTTCTCACACCACTCATGTTGTGTATGTTAATTTTATACATGAGCGGCGGAACCTACAGTTTAAAGTCGACTCCGAACGACAGATATTTGAGAAACTTTTCTTGGCAATTTTATTTACTCTCAGAGTTTTTGCCAGAAATCTGCTGAGAGGAAGTCGCCGAAGAAATACTTTTGATTTCTGGCCTGGGGCTCGAACCCTGGCTTTTCGTCTAATAAGCCAACACACTACCTACTAGACCACATAGGCAATGCAAATAAGTTCAAAAAGGAGTTATACAATCTGTTTAACTAGTTTATTTTTATATTAAGCATTTATATTAAACATATTTTGATTATTTTGTACATTTTGACTCTTTATTTTTATTAATGATTATTAATGTTTCTAATTTAGGCTTTAAATTTCATTGTATCTCAGTATATGTATATATTTTTTTTGTTTGTATCTTTCTTTATACATATGTGCATATACTGTTCTCTGTAATTTGCCTAATTTACTTTTAACATATATTCATTTATAATCCTTATTTTTTGTATCGATTGCTATTTCTCGAGATTTTCACACGTTTTTATTAATTTTTATTTAAACATATTTCATTACTTATGTAATCAATGATTTGTTATTATGTTTTTCTTTGATGTACTCCCATAATACTTTCATTTATAAGATTATTATCTTGTTGTGCTATGCCTAATAATAAATAAATAAATAAATAAATAAAAAAGACAACAACAATGAAAGTTAGTACTTCCTTCATTATCAACATATAGAAGAAATTCTTTGTATATCTGAAACTGATTGGACATTTTACAGTTATTTTAAGACAAAAGGCTAAGTGTTATATCTTTGGCCTCAGCGCGATAACTATTCAATTGAGAAAATGCGTAGGCATGTGCTAAAAATAAACGTGTTAATTGTTGCTTGTTTGCAAAGCTTTTAGTTCATATGTGCTTAATACGTTTTTTTTTTTCGAAACAGTAAATTAGTAATAATAAAAATATTTTTTTTTTTTGCTCTTATATCTTATTTATGGAAAATGAATTCGTGAAAATTGTGCCATAATAATGGAAATCGTTGAGCAAAAGGAAATACTTGGAAACATTTCCTTATATGTATGAATATTGGCACCAATTCTAAATATTATGTTAATGTTCATGACTTAAGCGAATACCTTTCGTCTCTACGAAGACTCGAAGCACATGCAAGATTGCTAAATCCATGGTGGATAAAGGTGAACGAACAAACATGATGACGTAACATTTACATTACGGAGGAAAACATGCCCCCATTACGAACAATCGCATATAAAATATCTTGGCATATATTACCTTCATAGACGTCAGCAATGAAAATTTCAAGAGAAGCAAATTTATCTCAAATTGAAGTGAAACTGTATAAAATACATTGGCTTATAGATAGAAACTCATGCCTTAGATTGGATTGTTAACTCTTGCTATAAAACTCACTATTAAATCCAATATGCCTTAGCTACACATACAGAAAAAAATCAGAGGCACCAAAACAAGACCTTACAGTACCTTAGTAAGTATATCAAAGTATAATATGCCAACAGTTTATAAAAATTTACAAATTTCAAATAAATACTTGAAGAAGAATTCACTGGCTTATAACATCTAGAACTTCCGTGGCTATATCCAATTAAAAAGAGGGAAACTGCAGCTTTGTACAAATACACTCACTTGCAAACAGCATCCTATATGAAACATAAATTTAATCCTGATGTTGATCGGGATTAAATTTGAATTTAATTGTATTTCTTCCTAATTTTAAGATTTGATTAATTGTTGTTAAATTAATTTAATTAAAGTCGCTGTAGTCTAGTAGATAGATGTTGGCTTATTAGACGTGAGTTCTCGGTTTAACCCACAGCTCAGACATTTATAACAAAACGAAATATGAAAAAATATATTTTTTCGGTTATTTCTTTCAGCAGATTTCTGTCAAAAACTCTGAGAGTAAATAAAATTACTTTGAAGAGTTTTTAAAAAATCTGTCTTTCGGAGTCGACTTTAAACTGTAGGTCCCGTCACTCATGTATGAAATTAACATACACAACTAAAGTGTTGTGAGAAGCTAGGTCGTAATCCTGACTGAAGGGTTGTAATATCCAATTATGTATGTATGTATGTAATTCAATTTAAAAATTCAGTAAATAAATTCGAATTGGATTCAGTTCCGTAAATTTCAGGTTGAAAATTTTTTAAATTCATGAATTGGATAAAAGTGCAAAAAACAAATTATTGTTCTGATTTTGTTAAAATTTTTACAACTGAACTTTCATACCGAGTGTAACAATATGCCGACAGGCACATTTTGAAATAAAATAAAAAATTTACTGTCACCCTGGTACATACATACAGTGGCGAGCATAAGTGATACACAATATTTACAAAATATTTTAAATCCAAAAATACTATACGGAAATAGCTGTTCATTTATTTCATTTTTCTGGTTTTAAAGTTCCTTTTTTTAAGATTTTTTCTATTCTTTTACAATTTTTTTTACTACCAAAACTCTAGTAATGAAGACAACATTTTAAAATTTTGGTGAAACTCTTTCTTTCAATTTGCGAAAAAAAATATATGAAGCAAATTTCAATTGAAGTTGAAAACGACATAGTGGCTCTGTCTGAAAACGTATATTCTTCAAGAAAAATTATGGAAATGGTTGGCGTTTGTCATCGGACAGTATTTTCATCCATAAAAAAGAAATGCAAAGCAATCCGAATGTCGTGGAGGTCGCCAAAGATCTTTAAATGATGATGGCACTCGACTACTGGAGCGATTGTTGCGAAAATATGGAGTCAGAACTCAGAAACCAGCTGCAATTTTTATAAACAAAAGTGTGAGTAAATGGACTGCACGACGGTCATTGTGAGGAATCGGCCTCGTTTCAGCAGCCAAACAGAAATGAGAAGCGAGCAAAACAAATTATGGGAGTGAAACAGTCCAAAAATAACTCTACGTTATCGTATACTTGACGAACTAAAACATAAAGAATTAGAAAATATTTACGGCATATTTTTATTCGATTTTCGTATACGAATATATTCTGAATATATTCAGAGTCCCAATATCAAAAATATTTTTGCTATTTTGGGGCGCTACATTTGGGCGCTTCTAGTGTGTTCGTCGAAAATAAGCATTCAAGTGCATGGTTTTTTGAAACTTTCGAAATATCTGAGCCGATGTTACAAATTTTTATTTAAGAATTTCGGGAAAATTAGAACAAACTAATGTCTGCATATTTCTGAATAGCGCTAGTAGTCTTAGAAGATCGCATCCATTTGAGATTGATTTACCAAAGAACACAAACATTTTCAGTTCTATCCACACCGACTAAAATATTCTTAAATTTGCAATGAGGTATGCCTTCCTTGCAGACAGTTATACTGAATTTTAAAGATTTCTTAACAAAATTTTGAAAACTGGATTACTTATTACAAGTAATTGGATTTCCAAAGCGTGATGAAATTAGTTACTCAACTTTTTTTAAACTTTTGTTGGAAGTACCATTTCTTTTTTATTGTCATTAGGTTTTTCTTTTTGATCAAAATAAATTTTTATAAATAATATTATATGAATAAAAATTTCTATAAAGGAACAGAATTAAATTTATGGCAAAAGTTAGCAACTTTTCACCCCATTTAACGAATGATGCGTACAACAGCTGAAACAAGAATACAATTTTAAGCATTAAAAGAGACAGGAGACGATGAAATGGAAAAGCAATGACGGAAATGTAGTAAAGGGTAAAACGAATAACATTTCTGTGTTTCTGTTTCTTGCAGTGATGCCGCCTGTTTTTTTCCACTTTAAACTTTGCAAACAACTTTAACGGACATATTGTCTCAGGAAATAAAATGAAGGAGGAACTAAAACATAATTAATTGCATTGCTTGATCTACAGTAGTCATAGCATGATTAACAATGAATATAATAAACTAGCTATACCCTGCGCGTGTTGCTGCTCTACCAAATAAAATAAATTTGAAGGAAAGACATTACACAAATGTTCAATTAATTTTGAATCATTTTATTGATTTTGTTTCCCGTTGTCCTGATGATTCAGATGAACGGGCCTGAGTAATACGCATTCGATCAGTTTCGTATCTCACTTCTCGTTGTTCAAGTGAACGGGTCTCAGCGGCATATAATCGAAGATTTTCCAGTCTAAATGCTCGTCTGATTCTGAGGCTCGCAATGCTCTTTTCATCCGTGCTTGAGGTGTAGGCCGACCAATTGCTTTTCACTCATTTTGAATAGTTTTCAGTGACGCCATCCATCGGAAATTAATCGCACCAAACTCCGTCGACTCATGCGCAACAACTTTGTTAAATAATGCACAGTTTACGATTTAATTTATTTTGAGTAATTTTCAGTGGCACCACCTGTCGGAAATTGGTCATACCAACTTAAAAACCTTCGCCGGCTTATGCGCAACAACTTTGTTAAAGATCATAACATGATCAAATGCACAGTTTACGATTCTATAAGGTACATGCAAACAAACATTCATTTTTATATGTGGGCGTGGCACCTCGCATACTTTAAATTTTAAAATAAAAAGTAGCCTATTGTTCCTTCGAGACATGCAGGAAATACTGTTAAAATTTCAAGAAAATCAGTCCAGCCGTTTAGCCGTCTATAGACTTCAAAAAATTAAACACACATAGATAGATGTATTTCAATTACTGTCGTATGTAAAATATTACATAGAGCTGACGGGTGACGTATACGTAATATTTTGTTAGACAATAACACTCATACTTTCTTTATTTATTTAATTTTATTTGCCTATTTCAACATAAAAAGTAGCCTATAACTCCTTCCAGACATACAGGACGTTACTGTGAAAATTTCAAGAAAATCGGTTCAGCCGTTTAGCCGTCTATGGACTTCAAACAAACCCACAAAGAAATAAACACACATTCATTTTTATATATCGATAGTCTCATTCGCCAATGTGCTAAGTCCCTTTTTTTCAAATTTTACAGGAGACACAAAAAACATAGCGGCTTCTTCAGTTTTTAAAAACTTTTTAAACGCAATTATTTTTACAAAATAGCTCTCTTTAAATGACCTAGATCAAAAATTATTAATAATTAATATTCGTGGAGTTAGCACGTGCTTTTAATATTTTTCGTAGTTCTGTGGACTTGGACTTTTTGCAAACCACAAAATTACAACAACTTTAAACTACATAATGACATTTTTTGTTGTCGTAAATTATGTATTTGTATAGTGTTAACGTTTTGCATTAAAATCTCAATTTTGGAAAAAAGTCGACTAAAGACGCTAAGTCCGTCTTTGCGAATTATACTAACGATATAAGAAATAATCTTTTAAGAAATCTGGTACTGAAGTGATTTGATGAAGTGGAAGTTTTTTTGAAATACAAAAGATAAGGAAATATTCAAAACAAATATATTAATAAGCATTTCGGGTATAAATTTTAATTTTAATTTTTATTTTAACCCGAATTTTTTGGGCCAGAGCTAAAATTTTTTAAGGACATGTGTTTGTTAGTCATGGCCTAAATATGAAGTGATATTAAATTCGGAGTCCTACGTATTCTGGTTTTACACGTTTTTAACCAAGCTTGTTTGCAAAAAAAATGTTTTAAAAAAATTAAAAATTACGGAATTTATGAACAAAAAATGTACAATGTTGCCTATAGGCAACATCGGGCATGAAAGGGTTAATAACACTTTCGCGTTAAATAAGAAATATAGAAATATATCGCTGATAGTAAACGTGTGTTTGCTTAAGCTAAAGTTTCTTAATTAAATAAATATTAGAAAATTTGTATCTAAATTTAAGTCAATAAATCTGCGCCCTTCAGTTGAAACATTTTGCAGTATATTTTTTGTCGCATCAAATAATCAGAATTGTTGCGGTTATCAAAATATGTGTTTAAATGTTTTCATTGTTGAAGTCAAACTTGGAAATACTAATGACAGATGACATTCGTAGCATAATTTATGGATTCAAAAATCACCGTTCTCCACTTTCTTCTCAAATCAAGTGGTAGTCTTTCAAACACATACTATAAAACTTGTTCAAAACAATGCTAAACTTTTATTCCAGAAACAGGAAATTAATCCAACCTCGTTGTTGAATGTCTGATTGATTCATGGTGTTATTAAGTGGTACTTGAATTACAAAGGTAATTAATAAGATTTATTTTATGACCGATGTGAATAAAAATTTTTGATTTGGGTGATATCGCAGGATATAAACTCAAACAATATTCCATACACCAGACAAGCATAGCATTTTTACAGTTTTTGGAAATATGTACTTTACAGTTTTTCGAAATATGTACGTACAATAATTAAATTTTTTTTTTAAACTTTGAATTTAATATAAAAATCCAAAAAATTTTCATAGAGCAATGCGAATCCAAATTTTCATTTTTACAACGGGAATTATGTCCTTTGTCCTAAAAAACTTCTTTTATATAATATTTCACGAAAAATGCCAAATTTGTTTATGTTTTCTGTCCTGTTCCACCATTCTATAACAATGGTTTTATTTGTTTTTGTTATACAATTTAGTTTTGTTTTTGCCATTATTTAGAGGTGTTTACTATCTCTTGAAAAAACTTTACTTGATTTAGGGCCATTATTACAACTTGCCGTTTATCTTGGGTTTAGTTAAACGTAGCTTTAGCTAAAGCGATCTGTAAAGTTACCTTTAACTTATTTTCGTTATTACAATTTACAGATAAAATTTTTTAAAAATATGGCAGTGCCGGAGCAATGTCGATAAAACTGCTCAATTATACAAGTTTTGTTACGCAGTGGCAACCGCGTTCTTCGTTTCTCTGTTGTATATGCTCATTTTGTTTAAATTTGAAGTTGCCATAAGAAAATAATATATAATATGGCAAGTTCAAACATAAAGTGATCTTTAAATATTAAAGGTAGGATGATCCTCCCTTTAGCTTAACGTTCACATCTATGTTATTGGGTACTCATTATAACAAAAACAATTTATCTGGCCGTTAAAATCCTCTCTTTAGTTAACGGTTGTAATAATAGCCCTAAGGGGCATTATGTTTTTCATTCTTATAAGTGGACAATAAGCTAGAAGTGAGCGTTTAGCTAAATAGATGATCATTCTACCCGTAACTTTTAATGTTAAGTTTCTGTTTGAACTTGCCATATTATATATTATTTTCAATATGACAACTTCAAATATAAACAAAATGAGCAAATACAACAAAAAACAGATGGCCGTCGTTGCCACTGCGTTTAAAAAACTTATTTTATTGAGCAATGTTATCGACAATGTTCCGGTACTGCCTTATTTTTAATAAAGTTAACTATATTTTATTATTAGGTTGTAATAACAAAAAGACTTTAAAGTTCACTTTAGCTAAAGTTACCTTTATCTAAACCCTACTTTAACTGCAAGTTGTAATAATGGCCCATAAAATGTGTTGTTTATCAAAAATATTTTCTCTTGCATGATGCACAGACAATTAGTTGAGCCAATGTAAATGGCGACTCTGTAGTGCAAAATAATGTGAGGCGCTTGTGAAACGTTCCAGAGGATGTGAAGAAGTCAGGGGTTAAAATAGAAAACAATTATTAAATGTCAAACACGACCTCAGAGAAGATGATATATTATAGTGTGTTCAATATAGAAAAGTAAAATAGAAAAGATTATGCGTTATATAGCAGTTAATAAATAAATATTTTTATAAAACAGACACATTCAGTTGATATATGCTGCCTTTACAAATATGTATTGAAAAAAAATTGACGGAAATGGGCCTGACAGCAAATGAGGCAAAACCAAATTCTGGTTTCCAACAAACAGAGTCCATAAAGCCCGGTCATTACGCGAATGTTGTTAACAGCAATTTTTAGAAAGCGATTGAAATCAATCATCTAAATATGACGTAATTTTAGAGATTAAACGAAAAAAATGCATTGTCATATTTTATTTCTGTTTTAATATGTAGTTTAACGACAAAAATCTCTCTTTATAGATAAGAATCATAGCGTAGAAAAATCTGATAAATGACTCTGAGATATGAGGATTTACAGAGACAGACAGACAGTGCTTAGAGTTCGACAGATAAATTCATCATAAAAAATATTATGAATAGCTTTGCTTTATGCTGACATATGCGTCCTTAGATGACGCATAGAAATACCACAATAACGTCGGTTTGAATATGCTGTGAAAATGCTACGTCACTGTTTGAAGACGTTCTTTTGTTGAAGAGCGCATGCCATCGAGGCGGTTATTATACTTACTCAAGTAAAGACCTGGTTTTTATAATGTACCCATTTAAGAAATATGAAAGGATTAATTTAAATAAATTGCATACAGGAGTACAAACTGATAAAAGTAAACCATTACTTCAAAATTGCCTTCCTCGAATCCACAGATAGTGCTCGTTTTTGAAAGCTAAACATGTGATAATATGACCTGTTTGTCTAAAATTTAGTTAAACATTACAAATACAATTGGTTTAGGGTGCAGAACTTTTAAATTCAGTGTAACATCAACACAGTTTCATTACAATGAACTTGTAGTAGATGTTTAAATTCAATGGGTTACTGAGTTGAACATTGTTTGTACTCTGGTGTGCAGGTGTTTGAGGTATAAAACAATTTATTTTTATTTATAATTTGTATATATTTATTGGCAAGCGATCGTTTGCTGGTGTAATAAACTTTAGACGGGACTCTGTTTTAATAATGATGTCACCGGTGCAGCGATAAGAATTACTGGATATGAAACGGAAGCAGAACTGTTTACTCAGTAAAGTTTTCTTCATTCCTCTATAAAAAAGTCGTAAATTTTCTTCACAATTCGAAAATGTTTGTACACATTTCAACGAAATTTTCTACTTATAATTGTTTGTCTTCTTTGTCAATGCCGTTATTTTATTTTATAATGCCAATTTTCACCTGTAGTTAAGTACTGCTGCCTATTTATTTTGTTTTTTTTTTCATTTTTTCTTCTTTTTTGTCAATGATGGCCAATAAATGCTGTGTCTGTCGCTGTGAAGTCGCCGTGGTCTAGTAGGTAGTGTGTTGGCTTATTAGACGCAAAAGCCTGGGTTCGAGCCCCAGGCCAGGCATCAAAGACAAAATACAAAAAGTATTTTTTCGGCGACTTCCTCTCAGTAGACTTCTGGCAAAAACTCTGAGAGTAAATAAAAATTGCCATGAAAAGTTTCTCAATAAATAAAAAATCTGTCGTTCGGAGTCGACTTTAAACTGTAGGTCCCACCACTCATGTATAAAATTAACACACACAACATAAGTGGTGTGAGAAACTAGGACGTTGTACAATGGGTCAATTCGACCGCCGGGTACTGTACTTGTCTTAATTAACAAGTACACGTCCTCTAACCTAACCTAACCTAACCTAATGCTGTGTCTTTATATGATATATTTGCAGTTATTGCCGTTTCTTCATATTACTGGTACTGAAATGGTTGTGATGTACATTCCTAAAAACATTTCGGTTGAATTCTTTCAATTCAATATTATTGAATTGCTATGAAGTTTCATTGCTACCGCATATTACCACCATTATGTTTTTGGCCTCCAAGTTATTTCAATAACAGCTGTTAATAATATTATAATGTTGATTTTATTCCATTTCTGGCATTTCATGACTTCAGCTAACAATTCACGTGTCCTATTTCTCTTAAAAATAAAAGAATATAAGAAATAAAAAGTTAATAATATTAAATTGTTAGACTGAGAGAACAAATTTTATAGAAGAACTATTCAAATTGACAGAAAATAGTTAAACGTCAAACTCTTTTACAAGAGACAAATTTGCTGTTTTTGTTAAAGACGTGTAATGGGAAATATTATTAAGCAATGTAACGATAAACGGCATACAACTGGGCGTCATATACAGAACCACATCAACATAATAATAATATAAATTTTTGGCAACCTAGTTTTAAACAATGTTGGAAATATCCCCTTTAAGGAACAAAAAGAAATCCTGAAAATTTTAATTCCAATATGTTTTTGAATAGTTAGTCTATAAGAACGCTTTATTATTATTGAATGAAGAAGTACTGCGGTCATACGGTCTATTGTCTTCCCCAGACTTTAGAGGGTATCCCTTTAATGCTTTTGTATAGACAGTGCTAGAAAACCGGTTATAAATCTGAGATTATTTCATTTCTTACGCATGAGTCAGTCTCAGACTTGTAATTTCTCAACAAAAGTCTTAAATGCCTCAAACCCACTTGGTTTGAGAAGAGTCTTTACCTCTCTATCTTTCTGTCGCTAAGTGTGTCATTTCAAACATCCATCTTATTCCACAGAAGAGTTCTGGCTCCATCAACTTCGTAGACGTTCCTCCATTCGAAAGCTCGCCTGCTTGCTCAATTCTTGTTTTTTTCTTTTTCATTACATTATATATGAAATTTCCTATTCTTATTGAAATTACAATAACTCTATGCGACAAAAAATTGAATACATCCGAAAAATAAGAAAAAATATTTTTGAGTCCTCCTCACGAAATCTATAACTTAGACTATGTACCCAACCAGACCATGACTAGTCATTTGACCGGTAAGTGTGATGTGTAAAATGTGTTTTTCAATGTGAAAAACTTGATGTAAACATTCGTGTATATGTGATTTGCTTCTCTTTCTAACATATGCATTCTTTCGACTGTAAAACGTATATCTACCCTGCTCACTTTTTCGCTGTTTTTAAATCACAGTTGATATATTATTGATCACAGATCTAGTCCAGCTTGATTTACTTATCAGTTAAAGTTGACACATCAAAAGTGTTGAAGAAAAGTTCACTGTTGACTAGTCAAACTTGATGCATACTCTTAATTGTTAATACTGTTAATTGTTAACATTTTGATATCTGAATAATATTTAAAATTGTCGACTTCGTCAAGAGGTGGCTCACAACCGAATTCATTTGCCGCTAGTATAATTGACGCACTCCTCCTTCACTTTATCAATCACAGTTCTTGAATGTATCATCAGATTTATTAAATACTGGTCAAATGATTCACACACAAAAAAAATACTTACATTTCCAAACACTTACTGGTCTTTTTATAGTGAACTTTGATTTCTTGTTTCATTTTTTTGTCTTAAATTTTTTTAAAATTCTTTTTTTAATTTACATTACATATCTGTTTTTTATTAATTTTATCCAAAGTTATAATTATTTAACACTTCTAAAACATTTTACTAAACCACACGATTATGATTCATTTAAAATGTGTGTATGTATATATGTGTGACTATATGCTAATAAGAAATACTAGTTGTTGTTTTATTTGTATATATTTCTAAAACGTTATGAAACGTATTTATTTATATTTTGTAACAATATTTATTTTAATTTCTACTATTTAATTTCTCACAATTTTTTTATTAGTTCACAATTTTTAGTTTATGATTCTGATTTATTGAAAATGTTTTAATGTTTTAATCAATTCAATACAACTTAGTTCATATTTTATATATTCGTTTATAATTTGATACGTGTATATGTTTTATATAATTTCTTTTATATTCACATTGCTTTTCCTTTGTACACACGCGCACGCCTAATTGGGTCTGTTCGTCTTCGAAGGATCGATAATCAACTGATCTATCAGGATATAAACAATCCTTTTGAACCTGTTGAAGAATGTGTGTATGTGATGTGTGTGGTGAAGGTTGATATGTATGGTGAATGTTGATGTGTTTTGGTGTTATTATTGTTATTAGATGTTTGTGTTGTTAGATTGGAAGTCAGGGTAGGGAATGTGTCAATTTGTTCACTCGTGTGAACATCCACGAATATTAATTATTAATTATTCTTAATTTTTAATCTAGGTCATTTAAAGAGAGCTATTTTGTAAAAATAATTGCGTTTACAAATTTTAAAAACTGAAGAAGTCGGAACGTTTTTTGTGCCTCCTGTAAAATTTGAAAAAAGGGACTTAACACATTTGCGAATGAGACTAACGATACATAAAACGAAAACATCTGTTCATTCCATGTTTTTTAGCTTGCTTTTTTTCGGTTAACAGATCACTTAAATATGCGGCTTTAACTTAAAGTCCACTTTAAAAATACAGTTGCACATCTATAATTTGAATTGAACTTGAATTTTCTAGAAGTTGAAACACATCTCGTGGCAACAGCATTTTGGGGAGAAATTCTATCAGGTTTTATTTCTTTAACTTGAACTTCTATAACATGAATTCCTCTATAACTTGAAGAAAACGTTTCGAGAATTTGAATTCATCGAAAAAATGTTCTTTTTTGCTGGCAAAAGTTACCGAATTAGCCGCTAATAGTGAATATACGTTCTTTTCAAATTAATTTGTTATAAAAATCGCAACAGTTTATGCAAAATTACATTAAATTGCCAACACTGAAATTTATACATTCATACATAAGGCAATACTATTGTGTTTATATTTCGGTAAAGTGCCTAAATAAAATTCATGTGTTTGACTATAAATTTCTTTGAGCTAATTAAAAAGAGAGAACAAACGATATTATAATAAAGTAGAATGGCACCGAAACTTAATTTACCTGTTGAAGAAATAAATTAAATAATAATAAATAAATAAATTAATAAAATAGTACTTTTTCACAATTATAAATAGCTAAAAATAATTTGGTGATAAATAAAAATGAATTGGTATTAAAAATAGTTGTTGTTTATTCAGTTTTTTATCATTTTTAAATTTAATTCCCAAAGTTGAAGTCTCTATGAATAGAAGTTTTTTTTTTGATACTGGTGATTCAATTTATAGAAGTTCGACGTATTTGGATTAAAAAATAATTGCACAATACCTTCGAATGCTATGTGTCAAAGATTTTACAACTTTTTAGTGTTAAAAACCAAGTGGCGTCTAATATTATAAAAAATACTCCTTAAAAAGCTTGCGAGTTTTCTATTTTCATACTGTATTCTCAATAAAATGTTCAAACTTATTGTGTATACTGCATGACTCAATTTTTATCTGGTTCTATTTTTATTTTTTTTTTCAAAGCAATACTTGAAAGTTCCCTTTCATAAGAAGGTTAAGTTGAAAATGTAATAAGAAAAAATGTGCCTTTCGTGTCATCGAACCTAAATTTGTTTTATTAACATAAAGAGCCAGATGAAAACATTTCATTATGTAAAAATGTGATACTATTATCTGAGAAACGTTATCAAAAAAACGGTTGCGAATAGGGAAAATGAATATGTTTTTATTTAATTTATTTACAACTCTTTGCCAAAGTATTTGGAAATAATAAAAACTGTACTCATTAAGTACTTTCAGAATTATTATTAGAGCAACCCTTTCAACCTTTCATTTAGAGAGTTTTTAGAAATGTAACTGTTATTTAAACGTACTCATACACAATTATATACGCGCTGACAAATGCTTTTGACAATTTACAGTTGAATGTACTTATTACAATAAATTTTATGTTTCATTACACAATCTAATCCAATACATTCAAGAGATTGTTTGTTTCCTGAAATGAATTTAATTGTTCGGTGGTTGTTGATTCAATTTATGTTTATAAACTTTCTAAGGCATACAATTTTATTGCTAAACCTATTCTCAAAACCGTGTATGTGAACGTATTACGAGTTCCTTTCTTCCATTTGAATTTTACAGCAAAACAATATTTTTCCGATACTTTTAGTGCATTGGTTTCTAGTACTGCAAGAGTTCCTGTTTTATTAGCATAAAAGTAATCCAAGATGTTGTATCTGGAAAGAAAGTTGTTGCCAAATGGATCTTTAAATATATCGCTTGTTAGGCTTGCTTTATGATAAGTAGCGTTATCTTGTTGGAGCAAAATGCTGTTAATGGTTAGCTAATTAAATCTAAGAAACAAAAATTCGTTCAGAATTACTGCAAAAATAAATTGCTTACTATTATTTACTGGACTAATATGTTGACCGATTAATGGAAAAAGTGTTTTATAGCCTTCTCAAGCAGAATTCATTTTTTCAAAGTAAATTACCGTAAATTGAAAACGGGCGTTAAACGATACATAGTGACCAAAACCACACCTTACTGAATATAAATGTCAACCCTCTACTGTCAACATTCTCTATTAACAAACCGCAGTTATCGATATCGATAGTTCTTATGCAGATAAAAAAAAAACGCCCGATGGAAACTGAATAAATTATGATAAACAAAAAATTATTAGAAGTCGTCTTAGTCTAGTAGGTAGTGTGTCAGCTTATTAGACGTGCGGCCACGGTTCAAACTCATTGTCAGACATCTCCAACAAAATGAAATCTGTAAAAATATTTCTTCGGTGACTTCCTCTCAGCAGATTTGTGGCAAAAACTCTGAGATTAAATAAAAATGCTATGAAAGGTTTTTCAAAAATCGTTCGGAGTCGACTTTAAACTATAGGTCTCGCCACTTATGTATAAAAGTAACACACACAACATTAGTAGTGTGAGAAGCTGACTGAAACGTTGTAATGGCTAATTATGTTATGTATGTATGTAAACAAAAATTGGTCAATATTGTTAGAAAAGAATCACAACAATAACGAAAGTAATATCAACTACTAAGTAGTTTTTTTTTATCAATTACTGTATTATCTGCTTTCTTAAGTGTATAGTGGTGACGTAAGAGGTTATACTTCAAGCTTACATTTTATAACCATGAGTACATACATATCGCGTGAATATGAACCTGCCCTCAGTCATTGTCTTAACCTCTACCGAGAACTTGCCGATTGTTTTTATTTATTTTTATTATATCGATTTGCCTTGTACAAGGCTAAGTGGATACTTTAAACGGCATTTCCTGTGCTTTTATTTAGTGCCCATCGGAGATTATTATTATATTATTATATATTACGCCTACAGTCGTTGAACCACGAGATCCACAGAATTCTTCGGAGATATTTATTTATAAAAGCTTTCAACTTCCAGATATGTACATCGAGAGATATCATGTTTCAGATAAAGACTAACATGCTGCGAAAGTAAGGTTAAATTCCATACAAGCTTTAATGTTTGACTTGGTTTTTAACAAGTGTTCGACATTAACATTCGCTGTCCGACTGCCATTTTTTTTAAGAAATCTTATATTGTGGAGTGATACCTAAACATTTTGTTAAGGCGGTTTTTATTGTCAGAACGATTTCCTCAGGTACCTCTGTCAATGTAAAAGATTCCGAATGTATCGCTTGTTGAGTTATTGGAGTTCTGATAAAAGCAAGAAAGTATTTAACCTTGCAGATCAATATATAACTAAACTAATATTTCGTCTTTGAAATAAAGCAATAAAATTAAAAAATAATAACAAAAGCTGTCGGTTCTAAAATACCACTAAAATAACGATTGCAAATATTGTTTATGCTGACATACTTTTTAATTGCTTCATCAATAAATAAATAAATAAATATTAAATATGCAATTAATATACAATAATAGTAATTAAATTTATTTACGAGTGATTATTTGCATTAATAGGACTGAATTCATTTATGTACGTTTTTATTTTTGTAAATTCGTTTTTGTTAATAATTTTTGTCTTGTAGCATTTGTAAGTTTCATTTTAAATTAAATGTAGACGCTAAATTAAAATTATTTTTTTAATAGTTTTCGCGAAAAGTTGTATTTCGTACTTTAATTTTCTTTAAAACATTCGTTCGCTTGTGACAAAATCTAAAATTTGTCCTGTTCACTGGATTTCGCGTTCGTGCGATTGAATGTTTTTGGATTTATTTTTATGGGGATATGCTATGCTGATTAAAGAGTTATTTGGAAAAGTAGTAAAAAATTTAACGGCGCAATGCAATTCCATAGAACGCTATGGTTTCATTCTCTTCGAGGTAGAGACTACACTCTGTCCGGTCCAGAAGACATAAAGAAATGATGCATCGCAATGTAAGATAATTGATTCCTAATAGAAATCCACCAATGTTCGTCATTCGTAATTTATAAAGCTCTTCTTCATCTACTCTGGCCTGTTGCAGGTCTCGGCCGAGTCAACGATCAGACTAGCTAATGCTAAAGTAGGACTTTTCACTATGCATATAAACCCTGCTGTGGATCCCTCTCCTTCTGAAATTTCTCTGCAGAGATCCCAATAGAGTTCAACAAATTACAACTTTTTTCACCATACTGAATTGTAAAAGGCCATTAAGTCCTCTTCGACATGCTGCCGGCATTCCATTAAAATGAAGCCCGTGCCGCCTATAAGATAAATAGAATTCTGTTACCTTGAATGATACGTGCCTATTTGATCTCATATGGGGACTCCAATACAAGAATTCCCCGCTTTAAGCACTGATCTGTCCGGGAAATGCTGTATTTGGTTTTCCTAAGCCGGTAAGTGTAGTAAGCTAAATAATCTAATTAAGTAGATTACGCAATAATTTCTATATTTAAAAAAATCCGATTTAACTGCCAGAACACCGTGTATGTTGAAATGAGGCTTTAGTAAATATTCAGATTTAAGTTGTTACGGGTATTTAAAAACAACAACAACATAGTAATTCACAGCGTAAAACACGTTTGAAAAGCCGAAATAATGAATCATTTTACAACAGAATCCATTAAACGTATGCAAACAGTTGCAAACAGTTGATGTAAGTATACCAGAGACTTTGACGTATTTCTATGCTATGAAATGGAAAACCAACATTTTCAAGAAATTTAATATTGTGTTTCTTGCTGCGAAGTAATTCGGTTTTCGGATATGCACCTTTATTGCGTAAATCGCAATAAACGCCATTATTGAGCTTAATATTTCATATAAAGTTTCAATTAATTTTTGTGCAATAAATACGCAAATTGTTATAATATTGAGTAAAACTTAAAATGCAGCACTGTCACAGCACTGTGAGAACGTTACAACTTATGGGAACAAATTTTTTTTGATATTTGACAACTTAAATGTCACCAACCACAAACAAACAGAACAAAATAAAAACCATTTTGTTGGAACAACCAGCTGTTAAATGAATATTGAATAAGCAACTGAACTGCGTATATAATTATGCCTGAACACTTAAAATATGGTGCTCAATAAACCACAAATTGACTCAATAAAAGTGCATATCTGAACGTAGTATAAAGTAATTTCGACGTTGTTTTGTTGCTGTTATTGGTATTGTTTTTACTTTTTTTACTCACAGATCTAGAAATGAGGATGCTTATGGAAAAAAATGTGTGTTAATACTTTGTTCCTTACCAAGTAACTGCTTATGACTTCACAATTGAAGAAAATACGTAATTTTTGTACGTTGGTTTACTCAGCCCTCCACTATCAGTTGTGTGGTTTTACAGCTTGTTCCATTTCTATTGTTTTTCTTTCGTGTTCTACTTTTTTTTTAATAATTTTTCATTTCATTTATTTTGTTTCCCATTCTTTTTGTGTTCAACGTAAATATAAGACAACCATCCCTAGGGCATAGTATAACAAGCTGACAACTTCCGTTGAGTATTTTAAATTTACGTGTTTTGATATAAAATTCTAGTATGTGCTCTCATTGTTATTGTATTTGTTCGTCTTTCTGTGAATTTTGATTACAAACACAACAATGTTTTTCAGAAAATCTACAATATTTTCCAATAAAATCTTGATTGTTGCCAACAAAAACTCAGAAAATTTAAGTAGAGATTTAAGGAGAAATTTACGACAATGCGTTTCAAGTGATATCTAGATATTAGCCTGAGTTATCAACATCGAAGAAAGACGTAATTTCATTCGCATCTGAATAATCTCTCAAAAGATGGTGTAAATTTTCAAACGTCACTATTTAGATCCCACTCTTATCACGTCTTCAGAAAAAACTTTTATTACTTGTAAATAGCGGTTGAATAGAAGTTGCAAGTTCAGTAAACTGCTTAAGGTTCCCAAGATTGATAATAGAATCAACCATATCTACTAGTGTTTTCCAGCGCATATTTGTCGAGTACTAAGCTCTGAGGTATTTTATTAGGGTTTAGTCGATTAATGATCGTTTAAAAACGCAACAATATAAGGCACGTGGTTCAAAATGTATGTACACTAGCTGTGACCTGCGCATGTTGTTGCGCCCCCAACTAAAATAAATTTGAAGGGAAGACATTAAATTTGAAGGAATACAATTAATTTTGAATCCTTTTATTGATCTTGTTTCCCGTTGTCCTGATGATTCAGATGAACTGGCCTGAGTAGTACGCATTCGGTCAGTTTCTAATCTCACTTCTCGTTGTTCAAGTGGTTCAGGCGAACGGGTCTCAGCGGCATGTACTCGAAGATTTTCCAGTCTCAATGCTCGTCTGATTCTGAGGCTCGTAATGCTTTTTTCTTCCGTGCTTGAGGTGTAGGTCGACCAATTGCTTGTCATTCGTTTTGAATAATTTTAGTGACGCCATCCATCGGAAATTAATCGCTCCAAACTCCGTCGATTCATGCGCAACAACTTTGTTAAAGAATGCACAGTTTACGATTTAAGTCATTTTAAGTAATTTTTAGTGGCACCACCTGTCGGAAATTGGTCATACCAACTTAGAAGCCTTCGTCGGCTCATGCGCAACAACTTTGCTAAAGATCATAACATGATCAAATGCATAGTTTACGATTATATAAGGTACATACAAACAAACATTAATTTTTATATATATAGACTATGGTATAATAAAAAGTAGCATTTAGTTCCTTCCAGACATACAGGAAGGTACTGTTAAAATTTCAAGAAAATCGGTAAAGCCGTTTAGCCGTCTATAGACTTCAAACAACAATTGAAAAATTGTTGGAATCAATATGCTGAGAAGTTTGATGCAATATCTGGAATGCAAGTGGACAACCTACGGGTAGATGAGTTTTACGGTTAAAAATTTAACTGATTTCAAAGTATCTCTGGATTCATCATCAGACCACTCGCGAACTATTTTTACGCTCATACTATAAACAATGGCATCGCCCCTCACGAATATGAGGACAAGTAAACGTATTAACTTGCTTAAATATACAAAATATATTAGCGTGAAGAATTTAATAAGCCGCAACTTCCATACATTTACTGTATTGATGTTGAAAGGCTTGTAGAGAGTGACAACAGAGCAAATTATCCCAACAAAAAATCATTCTTAATGAATTAGCGAAACGGTTCAGAGAACACATTGTGGCATGCTATCGGGAAACTTATACGACCTGTCATATTCAAGCCCCCTTTACAAAATACAACTGATGGTTGGGTGAGAGATGATGCTCAAAAAGGTAGCCTTAAACATCTGAAACACTTAAGTAATAACACGAAAATTTGCACCCTCTTCTAGTGTATCTCTTCTACCCACTGCCGAACTCAACACGTAATGCCGTTATTATAAACAAAGCTAGTAATAAAATGCTTATTAAACTGCCTAGTAGAGCATCTAAAACTCTGCTCTAAACCTTTAATGCAATTTTGCGTGTGAAATATTATCATCAACAATGGAACGTTGCACTAGTTAAAACGATACCTTATGCTGTAAATAATTTGTTTTTATTTTTAAGATTTGAACAATTATTGTTATTTCAATAAGTATTTAAAATTCAATAAAAAGATTGTTTAAACTACAACAGGTGTCAAATTAAATTATAATTTCAGTTTGTGAGAAAATGCATTAACACAAATACACATTGCAATCACAAAAAATTCAGTTTCGAAAAAAATGAGAGTTAGGGCCTTTCTAAATCAGACCAACGATATGTAAAGTTCATAAGCAGGATGATGGCTCTATACCATTTATTATAATTTATTTAATATTGGTTAAACTGTCAATTTAGTGGCACTTCATTATTGTCTTTCCTTCGTTCCACTTAAATGTGTATATTATTCCTTAACCTTTATATTTTTATTTGCTACCTTTTTGCAAATTTCTTTTAATAGCATGTGTTCTACATTTTCATTAAAGTTAATACATACATACCTCGCTTTGCTTTTTCGTTTTGCTTTTTTTCGAAGTTGTGTCGTTGCTGAATTAGTACTAATTTTGACTGTGCGTCGTGATATTTTCGAAGGGTTCGAGTTTTTAATTTTTATTTTCAAATTTCTTGAAGTTTCCTTTCTTTCTTCTGAAAGATGGCACGACTTTTGTTTCTAATTGACTTAGCCCTTGATCACTGAAAATAAAACAGTTATATTTTCACATTGTTTTTCTAATTTTAGAGTTCAGTTTCAATTAGTGTGATATAAATCAAGTGAATTTTTATTTTATTTTAATTAATTTTTTTTTTGTATGTATGTAATAAAATTTTATATTATTTTTGTTTTCTAAATGTTTACTTTGTTCAATTTTCCTTTTCTTTCTTTGTATTTTCGTAACCCTGGAATCTATCCTCGATCTTTACATGATTCGCTATAGAAAATTACAATTCACTTTGCATCGTTTCAACTTGCGTTGACGCTGTAGCACGACCCGACTGCCGTTTATGCCAACACAATGTTCTGTATAAGCTAATGATTAACAGCACAACATGTATAAACAAATGAATATCAAATAACATAAGCGAGTGTGTCATTAACATAATTCTGGACATTGACTCTCGCTGCTTTTGACGCGTGCTCAAGTCGTCAATACATTATGTGCATGTTGTTGTTGTTGTGTATTCTCCGCTGGCTAGCGTGGGAATTATGCTTTGTTTGCATTACTGGTGTTGGGCTGAAGGCTTGGATCGTGTTGCATACACACAAACACATGTATTATTAATTGATAGAATATAGGTCACTAGAACATTTAAGCAAACATATGTAATAAGTATAGAACTATATAGAATTAAGGGAGTTGATTCGAAATTGTCGGATCAGCTAAAAAACTGTATAAAAGAGGAAATAATTCCCATATCGAAATCAACTGGATTGAATACAATAAAGAGAACAGAGCTCTTCAATTGAGCTCTTTAAAAACCTAAAACTTTTTAAAATCTTTATCATCAATCCTACATGGCGATCCTGCCATAATCTTGGAGTGCTGTAAAATTAAAACGCACACAAGATTTAAGGCAAAAAAAAAAAAAGAAAAAAGGAGTGCAATACAAATTGCACCAAAATATTTTTTTGGAAGTGCATAAAATATCTTTGCACCCAGGAAAAGATATTTGTCCTGGCGGATCAGCCAAAACGGTCCGCCAGTAGCGAGAAGGAAGATACTGTCTAGCCTAGAGACAGTGACCTAGGGGACCTAGGCCCATAACCATAAGAGGAGTATAGAAGGAAGACATTATGGCAATAACATTAATTATGCCAACAATATGAATTACCATCATTGTCGCCGCCAGCTCACTCCAACATGTCTTCGGCATCGCAACAGCAAATGCCAACACCAACAAATCCTCAAAACAACTAAACAACCAAAACAAGGGTAAAATAATAAAAAAAAAAAAATAAAGAATAGTTTAGCTTACAAAAGTGGGGCGTTCAGCCGCCTCACAGGCCGGAAAGCGTTAACCGCTCTTGGCAAGACTTTTTTTTTTAAATACAAATATTTTAATTATATGTTATAAAGAAAATAAGAATTAATTATGTACGAATTTTTTTTTAAATAAAATAATTGTAATTGTCTTATGGTTTTATTAGAAAACTAAAAATTTTTATTGTTATTGTTAAAAAAAAAAAGAAAAAACAATTCTGTTTAAAGTAAGAAAAATTAAGAATATGAATAGAAGAAAAATAAAATCGAAAAATCCAATTCAGGATACATTGAATGAATTGGAGGACAATAAGAAAAACGTTCTAGAGTTGACATTTGAACAGCATAGGCAAGCAATAGAGTTAACTTGGAAATTTTTAGGAAAACTAGAACCTCCTACTGACGAAGACGTAGCTTATAGCATTAGAGAGGGACCAGAAATGGAAACAGTAGCCATGCTTAGAAGACTGGACGAACTTTTAAAAAGAAATTAAATTAAAAAAAGAAGAGTAAGAAAAGGAGCAAAATGTGCAAAACACAAACTAAATTGGACAGGCCAACAGCCAATGTAATAAATGAAGTTGAGATACTTCAAGACAAAATAAATTTAAATAGAATTGAAATCTGCTTAATAATAATAACTGTTTTAATAGGATTAAATTTTCTGCTTCGAATTTATACTTTGCATAATAAAAGATTAAAGAAGAAATACTTGAGTAAAGCCAATGACTTAGACAAAATATAGAAATACTGTTTTAATGGACTGGAAAGACATTTTACAAAAATTAAGACTAATAAAAGAAGACTTCGACAGGTCATATAAGTGCTTAAACCTAGAAAGAAGTACGAAAGACGAAACTGTTGCCAAACATATAAAAATTTTGTTGGACAAATTTGAACGCATTAGAATAATATTAAACGTAAATTATAATAGATTCACTACTCCTCAAAAAGCAGCAGCTGAGAGTTTTTTCTTAGACATAAGAGGTAGAATAATAAATGTATTGACTAAAAAGGGTCTGGATATAAAAATACCAAATACACTTCACGAGGAAGTAATATATAAATTAGAAAAAGTAACCCCAGGAACAGAAGAAATCATAATAGAATTGTTTGATAAAGAAAAGAATTCAGATACACTTGCAAACATGACGCAAACAGTGGTGGAATTTTTAAACACTGCTTCAAAGCTCATTCCAGATTTTGACGGAAAATCTAAAAATTTGCGTTCCTTTCTTGACTCTTTGTCGTTGGTGGACTCAATAAAGGGCGCTCACGAATCCGTCGCGGTATCCCTTATTAAAACCAAATTGAAGGGAAATACCAGAAATTTACTGGCTAATGAGACAACAATTGCTGAAATCATAAATAAACTAAATACCTCTGTGAAAGGTGAATCCGTCGAGGTATTATCAGCAAAAATAATGAATATAAAACAGGGAGGTAAAACTGCAAATACTTACTGCAGTGAAATTGAGAATTTAACAAAATCCTTAGAAAATGCTTATATATCGGATGGTTTAACATCCGAAATAGCAAGCAAATACTCCCTACAGGTCGCAGTAAAAGCCTTAACCAAGAACTGTTCAATTGATAAAGTAAAACTTATCATGGAAGCAGGGCAATTTAACAGCATGAATGAGGCTGTCAGTAAATTTGTAAACAGTTGCACTGAAGCAACTGGGCAACAAAATGCCATACTGCATTTTAGAAGCAGATATAATCAAAACAACTACCACAGAAGTAAGACAAAATTTCGTAAAAACTTTAATCAACAAAGACAAAATAATAATAATAATTTCAACAATAAACCCCAACAAAGACCAAGTAATGGCTTTGGTAATAGAAACCAACGTGGAAATAGAAACTACGTTAGGACGACGGGATATAATGACTCGGAAAACTCCGAAACCCCCCTAAGATAAATTTATTGCAGAACAGAATATACAACTTAAACCTCAACTTAAGCTTTTTCATAAACGTAGGAATTGATAACACTAAAAACATGATAACACTGCTAGTTGATACAGGAGCAGACATTTCTGTCATAAAAACAAAATTTTTTTCATTACACCAAATAAATAGAAATAGAACAACATCTATAAGTGGAATAGGACAGGGACAAATCAAATCAATGGGAGGAGTGTTCTTTGACATAAGATATAATAATTTCTTAATACCACATTACTTTCAAGTGGTACAGAACAATTTTCCCATACCCTGTGATGGAATCATTGGTATGGATTTTTTAAAGAAATATAACTGTGTATTGGATTTTAATGAGGAAGATGATCACCTCGTTTTACGTCCATCTAATTTATCACATACAATAGAGATACCAATTACGAATAATTATAATGTAATAACATTGCCACCGAGATCAGAAGTGATTCGGCAAATTAAATTCTTAAATCGTAATAATGACATATTCATACCAAATCAGGAAATAGCACCAGGCGTTTTTGTACCAAATATCATAGTAAATTCAAACAGAGCATTTATTCGTTTCTTAAACACTAATGACAACATTGTAACAATTAAAAACAATAACATAAAAACAGAAAATCTGATCGATTATGAGATAATAACACAAAATCTAAACAACAATAAGCACAGAGAATCAACAATTATGAATATTTTAAAGAAAAACTTTCCTAAACAATTCCATTCCACTTTAACAAAACTTTGTACTGAGTACAGTGATATTTTCGCTTTAGAGACAGAACCAATAACCACTAATAATTTTTATGAGCAAAAGTTGAGGGTTAAGGATAAACAACCGGTGTACATTAAAAACTATCGTATACCACAATCACATAAGGAAGAGATAGACAAACAGGTTAAAAAACTAGTGGATGATAATATAATCGAACCATCATTTTCAGAATATAATAGCCCAATTCTATTGGTGCCAAAGAAATCGCTTCCGGGTTCGGATAAAAAGAGATGGCGACTTGTTATAGACTATAGGAAAATAAATAAAAAATTAATATCAGATAAGTTCCCATTGCCTAGAATAGATGATATTTTAGACCAACTTGGCAGAGCAAAATATTTTTCCTGCTTGGATTTAATGTCCGGTTTTCATCAGATCGGATTGGAGAAGAACTCCAGAGATTTAACATCGTTTTCCACAAACAATGGTTCTTATAGATTCACTAGACTTCCCTACGGTTTGAAAATAGCGCCGAATTCTTTTCAGAGAATGATGACGCTTGCTTTTAGCGGCTTGAAGCCAGATCAGGCATTCCTGTACATGGATGACCTGGTCGTATTGGGATGTTCCGAAAAACATATGCTTTCCAATTTGAAAGATGTCTTCGGTCTGTGTCGCAAATTCAATCTGAAGCTACACCCTGAAAAATGTTCATTCTTTATGCGAGAGGTAACCTATCTTGGTCATAAGTGTACTGATGAGGGAATACTTCCAGACGACAGCAAGTATTCGGTGATCAAAAACTACCCGACGCCTTCTGACGCGGATAGTGCCAAAAGATTTATTGCCTTTTGTAATTACTACCGAAGGTTTATAAAAAATTTCTCTGAGTATTCCCGACACCTTACACGATTGTCCAGAAAGGGTGTGCCATTCGAATGGACAAATGATTGCGAATTAGCGTTTAGATACTTAAAGAAAGCATTAATGAGTCCAACATTGCTTCAGTATCCTGATTTCACCAAGGAATTTTGCATAACAACAGACGCAAGTAAACATGCATGCGGTGCTGTTTTGACTCAAGAACATGAGGGTAGGCACCTACCGGTTGCTTATGCTTCAAAGACGTTTACCAAGGGAGAAAGTAATAAGTCTACCATTGAGCAGGAATTAACTGCCATACACTGGGCTATAACACACTTCAGGCCATACATATACGGAAAGCATTTTTTGATCCGAACCGACCATCGACCACTTTCATACCTGTTTTCGATGAAAAATCCCAGTTCCAAATTAACAAGAATGAGACTGGATCTGGAGGAATATGATTTTACAGTTGAGTATCTTAGGGGAAAGGATAACTATGTCGCGGATGCATTATCGCGAATTACAATTGATGACTTTAAAAACATAAATAAAAAGGTATCGTGCGTATTAAGAGTCTCGACAAGATCGATGACTAAACAAAAAACCAGTAGTGAAATAAATAATCAGCATAAAAAAGATAAAATAGAAAAGCCCAAAATTTATATACCAATTAAGAATAATGACGTCAGAAAGTTTTATAAATTAAAGATTTTTCCTAACAAATGCTACATAAAGAAAGGAAAATCAATATTAGCTAGCATAAAAATAAATGATACGTTTACTTCAGAGAGATTTGACTTAGGACAATTTTTCTCTAGGCTTGAAAAAGTGGCCGGTAAACTAAATATCAATAAATTGCAAGTAGCACCTAGTGAGAAGATTTTCGAATTTATCTCAATAAATGATTTTAAATATACGGGCAATAAAGTATTGAAGAGTATTGGAATAGCGCTATTGAACAAAGTAACTGTAATTGAAAAGAAGAATGCCAAGGCAATTCTTGATATTATGCTGAAATATCATGATGATCCAATTGAAGGAGGTCATTGCGGGATATACAGAACCGCTGAAAAGATAAAAAGATATTACTACTGGAAAAATATGACAAAAGACATAGCTAAATACGTTAAAGCATGTCACAAATGTCAATATTGTCCGATGATTATCACAGAGACATCCAGTAAACCATTGGTCTATGTGGACACAATCGGACCATTTCCAAAATCACTTCATGGAAATGAATACGCAGTCACGCTAGTATGTGACCTAACAAAATATTTAGTAACGATACCAATACCAAATAAATCGGCAAAAACTGTCGCAAAAGCGATATTTGAGAACTTTGTACTTACCTATGGTCCGATGAAGACGTTCATTTCGGACATGGGTACAGAATACAAAAATTCTATACTGACTGAACTTTGCAACTTATTCAAGATTGAAAAGCTAACATCAACAGCACATCATCACCAGACTTTAGGTACGATAGAAAGAAGTCATAGAACTTTTAATGAATACGTACGCTCATATATATCAGTAGATAAAGACGACATATTGTTTTAATACAACACCATCAACTGTGCACAATTACTGTCCTTTTGAGTTGATCTTCAGTAAAATACCAAATAGTTTTAAAGATTTTGGTGAAATAGATAGAGTTGCACCACTATACAATGTGGATAACTATGCCAAAGAGGCAAAATTTAGATTAGAAATAGCACTTAAGAGAGCAAAACAATTATTAGATGTAAATAAAATTAAGCAGAAAATCAATTACGATAAGGATATATTAGACTACAATTTTAAAATAGGTGACTTAGTTTTACTCAAAAATGACAATGGACATAAGCTAGAACAATCTTATAAAGGTCCGTATAAAATTAAGAAATTAGATTTAAAAAATAATGTAACCATAGTAGATAAGATAACTAATAAGGAACAAATAGTACATAAGAATAGACTTAAGCTATATAACAAATAGTTTTAACTATACCACTAAACTGGCCAGAAAAGTGAAATAATAATCTTTAAAATAATTTTTTGTTAGTAGTAACTAAGTAAACTTATCACTAAGCATTTATTAAAAACAAAATAAATATTAAAATTACTTAAGAAATTAAAAGATAGTACATAATAAATTTACTTTAAGAATTATTGTAAAAGAATGTCCATAGAACTCTCAGTTATATGAACATTCTTCCGAAAAAGGGAGGTGTAGCACGACCCGACTGCCGTTTATGCCAACGCAATGTTCTGTATAAGCTAATGATCATTAACAGCACAACATGTATAAACAAATGAATATCAAATAACATAAGCGAGTGTGTCATTAACATAATTCTGGACATTGACTCTCGCTGCTTTTGACGCGTGCTCAAGTCGTCAATACATTATGTGCATGTTGTTGTTGTTGTGTATTCTCCGCTGGCTAGCGTGGGAATTATGCTTTGTTTGCATTACTGGTGTTGGGCTGAAGGCTTGGATCGTGTTGCATACACACAAACACATGTATTATTAATTGATAGAATATAGGTCACTAGAACATTTAAGCAAACATATGTAATAAGTATAGAACTATATAGAATTAAGGGAGTTGATTCGAAATTGTCGGATCAGCTAAAAAACTGTATAAAAGAGGAAATAATTCCCATATCGAAATCAATTGGATTGAATACAATAAAGAGAACAGAGCTCTTCAATTGAGCTCTTTAAAAACCTAAAACTTTTTAAAATCTTTATCATCAATCCTACAACGCAAGGACGTGAGGTATGGGTGTACTTAGTTTCGTTTTTATATTTATCTTATTATTTATTAATATTGAAGTGGCAGGCAAGCAAATGCAATGTATTTGAGCGTTCTATATAAACTAGTCAGAAGTTTGTAAGTGTATTAGTGCTTTCACCTACTTTCGTTGTATTATTATTAAAATAGTAGTATTATTAAAATAGTATTAAAATAATATTAAAATAGAATAATTCAGATTACATAAAAATTTTGTTCTAAAGCGTGTAATAGCGTTACCACTTCTTAACGATGGACAAATATTGTTACGTTTTTACCTTTTTAAAAACGTTTAAATATGAGTTAATTGCAAACCAAGTAACAAATACGTGTTTATTTTCTCTTAAGCTCTCTTTATTCTTTACACTACTTTTGTGTGCCACCGTATACAACTTAACGATACAACAATAATAATCTGTTTATTCACTTTACTAGTTCACACAAGTATTCACTGGATCTTTACAACCACGACTTATTTTGGTCACACGCAACTTCACACAAGGCTGACTGAATTCTTACTGACTGCTGCCTGCTTTGTCCAGCCCTTTTATAGTCCGACACAACCAGTCTAGCGAACAGTCTTGAGGTGGAAAGTTCGTGATTTCGCCTTCTCGAGAGCTCTATTGCTAATACATTGTTGTTTGTGTACTTTGCTTATGTTGTCTATCCCCTTTTGTCACATACATGTTGTTGTTGGTACCAGGCTTAACCAGGTTCGTTGTACAAATTTGTGTGTGCAGCTTTAGATAATCAACACGTTAATTGTATTCTTAGTGTTAGTGTGTATTTGTATCGTGAGACTTTTGTTTATCGTTTTTGGAAAATGGAAAGGGTGCAATATCATTTTACATTAAAACAATAAGCAAAAGCTACAAAAATAAAGACCAAGAGTAAGAAAGAGAAGGGGATAGATAACGAAACGCAGCATAAGCGAACGCAACAACAAACAACGTGAACAAAATACACAAACAACAATGCAGTCGCGATAGAATTCTCGAGAAGGCGAAAACAAGAACCTTCTGCTTCAAGGACGTTGATAAGACTGATTTTGGGCATATAAAAAAACAAGACAAAGCAGACAACCAGTAGTAAGAATTCTGTCAGTCTTGTGTGAAGACGCGTTGCGTGTGAAGAAAACCGTCATGGTTAAAAGACCGCTGCTATACAGAGCTAACGAACAAGTGCTGTTGTTTATAAAAAGGTTCTAAGCAAAGAATAATAACGAGTAAAACAGATTATTGTTGTATCATCATGTTGTATACAGTGGCACACAAAGATAATGCGAGCAATAAAGAATTTAATTTGAACTAAACACAAATTTATTTTTATTTTGTTTGCAATCAACGAACTCATATGCTAAACATTTTTAAAAAGGTAAAAACTTAACAATATTTTTTGTAGTTTGAAGTCTTGCAAAAAATTTTTAAAATGGGTGAGATTTTTATAATTCGTACCAAAAAATTTTGTGGTTTTACACGGGGTAAGCCTAAATTTGTATATTTTTATTTTTGTTAGAGAAGCGATATTGAGAAAGGTAACTTATTTGTTGAGCATCTGCGAACCCTCTTCACTCCAATTTTCGGTAACGACTAATGACAGATATTATTATTTCAAATTAAATTACACTACGAAGAAACAGCATTTCCGGGAAGTACAGTTTAGTTTAGTAGTTTTTTTTTCGAAGAAACTACTTTCGAGGCACGGTTTACTTGTGGAATAATAATGTGAAGATTTTTTATCAAAAACACAGTGTATGTATGATTTGCGCATTTCATAAATGGTGATTTTGATGGCAATGACAAAGAGTGTCCGGGCAGACTACAAACTGGTACCATTATTCAATCAAGATTCGTATAAGACGCAAGAAGAGCATTCAAAATTGAGAGAAGTTTAAAGAGAAATTTGTGTGCCAGAAATGAAGTTTAATCGATTTAATAAGAAGTTATTTTTGCATCGAATTATCACTGGCGATGAAAAATTGATTGATTACGACAATCCCAATCGGAATAAATCATATTTGAGGTACGGGCAATGAACAAAATATACGATATTTTGTTCGACAAAATATAGTAGAACATTCATTTCGCCAGGATAATGCTCAGGATTTGGGAGGATCAGATGTGTGTAATCAATCCATTAAGGGCTGTTAAAACCGGGCTAAAAAAGAGTTGTATAGACAACAATTAATTCGTTTGAGGGATGCATTGGTGGGCAATAAACATAAATATGCAACCGCACACGAAGCCGTAATAATCCATCGTAACAACGTACGGCCACATTTCGCGACCTTGACCAAAAAAATTTTTTTCACTAGAAAAAGAAAAAAAATATTAATAAATACTTTAAAGAAAAGGAAAAAAATAATATAAATAGGATTAGTATCAGTGTTTAGATATGTTTAGTTTTTTAAATATTAATTTTTCTTTTCTATATTTATTGTGTTTTTATGTAATCCAAGATTTGTGATAAAGGATTGAATATTATCGCGAAAGCTAAAAAAAGGGAGACTAAAATTAGGCATGATTGTAAACTAGTAGTCGCCGTTGGCTAAGGGATATCCTAAGGTAAACGAAGTTTTATTTGTTGATTAGAATTTTTGTGCAGAATCTTTTTACTATTTCACAAATTGATGTGGTAGGATAAGAAATATATATGTGTTTAGTTTTAAGTTAGCGTTAAGGAAATGTGGGAATAAATAAATGTGATTATAATGTGAAAAGAAAGAAAATATGTAATCACTATGTATCACTCTAGTGCGGGTGAGATTAATAAAGAAAAATATGTAAAAGTGTGTGCGTGTTAGTTTATCCGCTACGGGCAGATCCATACCCATAACGGAGCATAATAATTTATCCGATAATGTAACCAATAACACTATGCGACGAAATAAAAGAAAATGAAATAATGACATAGTGTATGTTGTGAGTTTTGTTTAGTAGAACTCAAAATTATATGTAATTTTTGTATTCCTCGAACATTTCAAACTTGTTTTATTTGATAAAAACTGATTGCTAAAACTTAAAAACTTAAACATTAATAGTAACAAACTTTAATTAAAAACTATAAAATAGTTTTGAGCGACTACTAGAACTCGGCTAATGTTTGCACTAAGCGAAATAATAATATCTGTGAAAAATACAAATGTTAACCGACTTCTAGTAGCCTTTCAAGCGTGAGAATGGCAAATTTTTCAATAAACAATTAAAATTCACCAACAAGTTTTAACTTAAAGTTCATTTGATAAGATGACATATATAAAATATATAACACTACTATTTATAATTTTTCGACTTCATTTTTTAAGCGATTTTATTATAACCAAAAAAAAAAAATTTTAACACTGTTCTAACAGTGAATGCAATTTTTTTATATTACTGACCATGTAGCTTTAGTAATGTAATGTTTCCTTAAGGTTACTGCACAAAACAATGAAAAACGTTTTTTAAATTTCATCTGGTAGCCCTATAAATAAACAAAAGTCATCTGCTTTACAGGGCATTATCAGCACTCTCGATTTATACAGGGCGTAAAATGCAATGCCCTCCACCCTTGGCAAGTGCAAATTATTTAGAATAAAACATACTACCCTTTTAGAGGGCGAAACGTTTTTAAGAAACAAACACCAAATTGCATTTTTTTAAATAAAATGCACATTTTGTGGTAGAAAAGAAAACACCATAAGAATATCAACGCAATCGAATTCATGTAAAAAGAAGTAAACCTTTTCCTATTGCAAGGTCACTGACAAACAAAAGATTTCTTATTTCTTACTGAAAACAAACTTTTACAATCCCTAAAGACTGTTTATCTAAATCTCAATTTAAATTTTGCGTCGTGGTTACGTTCCAAAAAACACCACGCAAATTGAAACGACGCAAAGTGAATTATGATTTTCTACAGGGTTACGAAAATACTATTTTTTTAAAAAGAAAATTTAACAAAATAAAAACTTAATTTTAAAAGACAAACATAATATAAAATTTTATCACATACACACAAAAGACAAAAAAAAAAACAAATTCAATTAAAATAAAATAAAAAATTTATAACACACTAAATGAAACTGAAATCTACTATTAGAAAAAGAAGGCCACAATTCAGTTCAATTGCAGAAATTTTTTAACCGATGCAAAAGACCGTCTTAAAATCGAGGAAACTATAAAGATTTTCACCGAAAATGGATTGGTTAAAAAATTTCGGAAATTTGTTAACCGTATGTGTGCTTTAGTAGCTGTGTGTATATCTTGAAAAGATTAAATTTATTTTGTTACGAAAATGGAAATGGTGTTACATCGTTTAACATTAAAATAATAAACAAAAGCTGCAAACACAAAAACAATGAACCTGTTTACATGATAAACAAGTAAACAAAAATATACCAACAACTTCAGTAAACAAGGGGATAAACAACTAAACAAAAATGCAATAACAAACAATGTAAACAAAATACACAAACAAAAATGCTTACATTTATGGAGATCTCGAGAAGGCAAAGCCATTCGACTTCAAGATCATTCATCACACTGTTTACGTTGGCATATAAAAGTCAAGGCAAAGCAGGCAACGGCGTCAGTAAAAAATCAAATCGTGGTTTGAAGATCTCCGTTATAAATATCTGCCGAACAATTGTTAGTGTTTACGCAAAAAAGTGTAAAGAAAAATAATAAACAAAGCAATTGTTGTTGTTTACATCAAATTGTGAACAGTGGCACACAGAATTGTGCAAATAATAAAGAATTTATCTAAAACTAAACACTAATTTATTATTATTTTATTTGCAATCTACGAACTCATATTTTAAACGTTTTTAGAAGGGTAAAACGTAACAATATTTTAAGAGATATTTGGAAAATAGAAATGACCTTATATTTGTGGGACTCACCATATTATGGAGTTATTGAAAACAAACATAACCGGCCGACAGTTTGTTCTTAAAAAATATTGTTTTGGAACTTCTCAGATTACAGTAGAAAAAATGGTTGAATCAATGAAGAATAAATATGAAAATTCCATATTGAGGCAAATTTGGCACAAATCAACTATTTGAAATACATATATACATAACAGTCAGAAAAGAGGCGGCTATTCTGAGAGATACTTTAACAAGCTCTTTGTATTTTTCAGGAAAAATGATACTGCATCTTTCATCCTGGTATAAATAAAGATTTATCTACGTTTTCTAATAAAATCAATTGTAAAATTTGTATTTATTCCTGGTGTTGATCGGGTCTAAGGGATTTGTTGTTAGTTTTAAGCTTTGAACAATTATTGCTATTTCAATATGTATTGAAGATTCAATAAAAAATGAAATGAAAATAGAAATACCAAAAAAATAAAATAAAGCTTTAAAAAGAACATCTGAAATAAAATCCACATTTCTCACTCTAAGAACAAAAATTTACAAGTTTTGCACAAATTCCATGTACATATGAATGTATGTGTTTGTTTGGCTTTGGACATGTATGTTTATGTGAGGTTTTTATTTGTGTTTGTTTACAAATAATGAAATTAAATATTTATTGTAGTCAAAAGCATTTAAAAAAATAACTCAAAAAACATAAAAAAACTTATAAAAATTAAATAAATAAAATATTAAAATATGTTAAAAAATTAAGTAAAAAATGTAAATACAATATTTGCAGAAGCATAAATCAAATATACAAATCAAAAGCAAACACTAAATATTTGCTTTGAATTATTGCCAATAAAATTTGTCCAGCAGAGATATTAAATGACAGAAAAGGCATATGTTGTTTGTCTGTTTGAAAAAAATTAAATAAAAAATATTCTCTTTTATATCTCTAATAGTAATCAAAAGGTACGTGCAGATTGGGCAAATATTTCACAAAAAACACGAAATATTTCTTTGCTGGGTTCAATTTCGACCATAGACTCTGGTCTGTGACACTACACCGAGCATATGGTCACGTTACTCCGCTCGTATATAATTAAAATATAATTTGTAATTGTATTGTAATAAATAAAAAAATAAATATTTCTTTGCTGTAGTTTGAATACAATATATTTTCATTATATATATCAGGTGATTTTGAAGAAATAAAATTATATGTTAACAAGGAGTCGCCGTAGTTTAGTAGGTAGTATGTTGGCTTATTAGATGTAAAGCCAGGGTTCAAACCCCAGGCCAGACATCAAACAAAATAAAAAAGCGACTTCCTCTCAGCAGATTTCTGGCAAAAACTCTGAGAGTAAATAAAATTGCCATGAAAAGTTTCCCAAAAATCTGTAGTTCGGAGTCGACTTTAAACTGTACGTCCCGCCAGTCATGTATAGAATTAACACACATAACATAAGTGGTGTGAGAAACTTGTTCGTAATCCTGACTGAAGTGTTGTAATGACCAATTATCTATGTGACAAGCAAATATTTGTCTAATATGAACAGAATGTGAACACAGAATGAAGATTATTCGTTTAAATTTCGAAAATATATATTTGATCTCAAAAAAATAAATCCGGATTATGATGTAAACTTTTGAAATTTTAATGCCGTATAAAGTCGGCTAATATTCAATGGTAATTAAAAAATATTTCCTCTTCTAAACAAGAAGTAAACATGCTGATATAATACTGTGTGCTCTCCATGCTCTGAACAAATAATAATTAAAAGCTCTTCGTTTTAGAGTTTAAAGAACACACACTGCACATGCAATAAATCAGACACAAAACTGTCGTATAACCAGAACATATTACGCCAATCAAAGATCGTTTTGCGTATCTTATAGTCACTAAGGTGAAAAAATTTTGTTGAATATAAAGGGCGATCCAATTTAAATTTAAAAACACAGTAATCGAATTTTGCCAAATTAATGTTTTTGTTGTGAAGTACAAATGTTCCGATTAGATATGAAATATTATTTCATTCATATGGCTGCCGCGACTGACCTTACAGTGCCTCATTCGATAGGACCAATTTTCATACACTTTTACGCATGTATAGGGTCTTATCTCAGCAATGGCATCACGAATGTTGGCCTTCAAATGCTCAATTGTCTCTGGTTTGTCCGCACAACAATTTTGTTTATAATAACAAATTTTTCAAATTGCAGCTTCTTGCGACCAATTAACATCACTATTTCAGCTAATTAAAGTATGACGCAATAAATCGATAGTGACAGGAGATGTGTGGCAGGTTGCACAATCGTGTTGAAACCGAACATCGTTCATATCTAAAACAAGAAGGGCGGATACAAAAAAATTGGTTATCATGGTGCGATAGGTGTCTCCACTGACCTTAATGATTGCGCCGTCCTTATTTTCAAAGAAATTTGGGTAAATTATGCCTCCGCTCCACAAGTCGCACTAAACAGTGACTGTTAAGGGATGGATTGTCGTCTGTAAGACCACGATGAAAATGAGTTTAATTCGAAAAGATTTTTTTTGGTAAAATCGGCATCATCGTGCAGTTTTTCGTTGGTCCATTTAGCTCACGCGGTTTCAACTCCTGAACCAATTGAGCTTTGTAAGGCCTCATACCGAGATCTCAAAAACCGACGTAAACTCGTGGGTGAAATGTTAAATTCTTGAGAACGATGATGAGTTGATGTTGATGGATTCTCACGCACGCTCTCAGCCACAGCCTCGATATTTTCGGGTTGTCGCACTGTCCGAGCTTGCTCACGTCTTGGCGCATCAACAATGAAACCATTTTCACGAACTTTAGCAATAAACTTGCGTTTACCGGGCACTGTTGGTTCTTCTTTGCTACCAAATTTTGTTTGACGTTATAAATCCAAACGTTGCGTAACCGTGCATCGGATTCTTTACGTTCAGTAGAGATAATATACTCAATTTTATGGCAGAATAGAATGACATTCAAATTTAAACCGATAGGTGGCCCACCAGTATATATGAATAAGGATTAATATTTCTAGGAGGCGTAACGAAGTCGCCATAGGTGGTTTAAACCCCAAATCAGACATGGCGACTTCCTCTCACCAGTCTTGTGGCATAAGTTTTGGGAGTAAATAAAATTGCCATGGAAAGTTTCTCAAAAATTTGTCATTCGTATGTAAGGGGATTAACGAAATTACCTAAAAATTAGCAACTATCGCAGAATAATATCATTTTAATTGTACTAAATAAAGCCTTTAAATAAAAAAAGGAATTGATTTATTTTTTCTGTTTATTTGATAATGATGAAATAACACGTTAACCATCTTTCTATGGAAATATAAAAACGTTTTTCTAAAAAAAATGCTTTAATTGCTTAAATTTTCAAATACAAAAGCATTCTTTGCAAATTAAAAAAAGTTTCTAAAAGGGAAAATTAAACAATTCAACCATAACGAAATAACTGTAGCAATTTGTGCATTTATTGAAATTTACAAGTTATTGTGATAACTTTTATGATGATGATAATTATTTAAAATATTTATGGTTCGTTAGCATTTTGAAATTTTAATAAACTTCATTGAATTGTTATGACAAACAGAAAGAGATAAACAATGAAATCTAGTTAACTTCAGTGAACCCATTCGACCCTTATTTTTTTGTATCGTTATCGGTTTTTATATTTTACTAACTAATATGTTCGATGTATTCATTTATATATATGACATATGTACATATGCAAATATGTACATACATCTATATTGCATAAGTGAACATAGTAAATAAAACCACCAGTTCCTGTAATTTCCTTCGTCGGCTGGCTACGTTAATACAATTTACTACTTAAAGGTTCCTTGGTTGCCTATGAGATGCTACGCTACAATTATACATACACACACTATTTATCAACTTATTTTTGTCTTAGAATCCTCGGTAAAAGCACAAATTAGCAGTGAAGCTTTAAACTTTTGTAAGAAAGCTGTCCGCATTATGGGAGTCATATAAGTGATAAACTATGCAATTCCCTTGCTACCAACAAATTGTTAAGCTTACTTACACAACTGGTCATTACAATCCTTCAGTCTAGCTTATTACACAACTTATGTTGAATGTGTTAATTTTATACATTAGCGACGTCACGTCAAGTCAACTCCGAACGACAGATTTTTGAGCAACTTTTTCACGGCAATTTTATTTACTCTCAGAGTTTTTGCCAGAAATCTGCGGAGAGAAAGTCGCAGAAAAAATATTTTTTCAAATTTTGTTTTGTTGGAGATGTCTGACATGGAGTTTGAAACGAGGCCTCACACTACCTTATAAACTACAGTAACTTGATTGCTATAAATTGCTACCAAAACTTTTTTGATCATAAATCAACAAATATTCTGGATTGTATTCTGATACAAAAGCGGAATTGTTCAACGTTCGCTCGTCCATTAGCCAATCTTTTCATTCATTTTGCTGGAAGGTTAATGCAAAGGCAATACCTAAGAATGGTGAAGCTAATAATCCTAAAAACTATCGATCAATAGCAATGCAATCTATGCATTCTAAGAAATTATTACAACCTGATCAGCGATAGACTGTGCCGTTTCGGAATTTCTCTTAGAAAGGTGGAACTAGTCCATCCGATGATTTGGTAAAAGTAGGATCGTGGTTCTATATACTTCTCCATTTTACTGCTTATTGCGTTTGGTGTTGGTAGTTACTTCTCTGAGTTTATTCCGAGAATCGCACTATATAGATCGATTACGTCAGCTGAATTCAGAATAAAATCAAGGTTCTGTTTTTCTTCAACTCTATTTCTCATTTCTATTAATAATCTTCTGCTATTTTTTAGATGGTAGTAATATTTGTTATTGTAGTCCAAGCCAAGATTGAGGCGATGACCTTTGTTGGCGAATAAATCTCATATTTTAGACACCGCCGCATATTATTAAAAAAAGATAATTTTTGCGACTAGTATATTGTATATGTGTACATTATATACTAACGTACATACATATGTAAATATATTCTACGTTTGCAGTATTTAAATAATGGTAACTATATATATACAATGTTTTTATTGTGTTACTTAATTCTCTATATTGTAACACTGTAATTAATTTTTGAATGAAGCTTTTGTCGACCGTTTTTGAATATTATTTTGTATATATTATAAACTAAACTAATAAAATAATATTTCTAAAATATTTATTTATACATATATGGATACATCAAAATGAAAAAATAATTACAGTATCAGTTGAAACTGAAGTTTACTTTGTTTACATATTAATTACACATGTGAAGCAAAAGAATATGCTCGTCGAAGTATTGAAATTGTTCTTAAATAACAAACATTTTATATTATTTATATAATCCATCAATTAAATTTACATTGTAGTATACTCTACAGATAGCAATCATAACACAGAATGAAAAAAATAAGTTTAGAACATTTCATTCATGTTAGGTTATTTTGCAAACACATCTTAAATATAAATAAAGGGCAGAGGTTATACCCATTAATCAACTAATTGATTAAATGTTATCGATCCGCGTCTCTAAAAGTCAGACATCATCGAAGTGGTGAATAGGTTAATTTCCTGTGATACTTCATGAAAGATTAGTCCAGCAGAGTCTTCAATTTTTTCACGTATGCTCTTGCTGCTAACGAAGTTGAGTTTCTGTTTACAATTATCGGTTGTTATCCAGTTTACTTGACACAGTTATGTTATGACTTATGTTATGTAACAGGCTTGAAATTGAGAGATTTGTACCCGCCCTGTTCGTCAGCAATAAAATTTTTACAATATGTATAGAAGAGTTAAGTTTGAACGATCAGCAAATTCTCGGAGAAATTCCCTGAGATAATTATAAAGAATCATGTAATCACCTCTATGGTTTCTTCACATTGCAGCAAGTAATAGAATCTTTGTTGGAATGGAACAAACTGTCCTCCGGACACTGTACAGTTGCCTTCCACCAAACTTGAGCTCCTCAAACTAAGGAAGGTTCACCACGGTCTTTTAATTAGCAGTTTCCTTAATTTGTTGTGGTCCTCCTTTTCTCAAATGAAACGTTTTGTGTTTTGGAATCGGCAAAAACAAATTAGATTTTCGGAATTTAAATAATTTTCAAATGAGATTATTGCAAGGAAAGGCATAGTTTGCGCTGTAGAAAGAATACATTTTTTCAATAATCGTTTTCATTAGATACATTCTGCATTGAGTACTGAACAAGTAATACACTTGATGTAAATGCAGTACGTGAATAAATGGAAGTCTTGCACTCCTTAAAGCTTTCATAACCTACTTTAGCGCATAGATATTACATGTCTCCACTTCAAGTCGAATGGTGCTCCCTGTTGCTGTCTAAACAAACCCACTAACCCAAAATTCCATACCTTATTACCTAGAGCCTGAATTCACATTTTCAACATCAGATAATATAACCATTGGAAATGAAACCTAATTGGCTTTCTGCAGTCAAATGGAGCAAAAATACATTTATTGCTTGCATACAATCCTATGCTTTGTCATAAGCGACTATTCAAGCATTGTAGAATAGCCGGTCTGTTATACTGGCTTTCTGATCGGGGACTTCTTCGAACAAATTTCAAGAAGGCGCAATTGGCTGGAATGATAAAAGTCCACGAATAGAAATGTAGAAAATTTCACTTAAATTTGCACTCAAAATCAAATGGTTATTGTAGTCCCATTATTCCCTTACCAAACTATATATATTTATATATAAAGTCAAGATGTGTGTCCGAAAACATTTGAGCTAATCGAAACAAAGTATGCATGTACTCACTTCACAAAAATGTGTTAAAAGTCAAATGTGTTCTTCTGAGACGACCTTAATAAACTGCACTCGCCAATTTATGACACCGAACATGAGGAAGTAAATACTTGAACTAATCGTTATAGGAAATAATTAGAAACACTTACCCAACCGCCTTAGAATCTGAAACTGCTGTGAACATATTGTTACGAAAATGAAAAACTTAGATGCTGGTGTTTTGTTTTTGCATCGCTTAACGTTAAAATTATAAACAAAAGCTACAAAAACAAAGCAATGCAGTAAACAAACCTGTTTACGAATTATCGTACTGCTTAATATAACAACAAACACCAGGATAACAAAATTGTAAACATGTAAACAAAAATACACAAACAACGCTACAAGAATAAATGAAAACAAAATACACAAACAACACTACAATAATAAATGTAAACAACAATGTAAACATTGTTGTTTACATTTATAGAGATTTCGAGAAGACGAAGTCATGAACATTCGCCTTCAAGAACATTCATCAGACTGTTTACTCTGCCATATAAAAGGCAAGGCAAAGCAGGCCTTCACTCAGTCAGTCTTGTGTAAAGACGCGGTGTGTTTGAAGAGAGTAATCGTGATTTGAAGATCTGCGTTACAAAGATCTGTCGAATAATTGTATAGTAATTGTTACTGTTTATTGCCTTGGTTACCCAAGCATAAGAAACGTAAAATCGTAATGTACGTAGCCTTAAAAACGTTTGTGTAGTTGTAGAAACGTTCAAAACGGGACATATGTCAACAAAAAATGTAAATAAAAATGAAACAGAACACCAAGCAACACACAAACGACCACAAAACAATGCAAAGAAATTGATATACAGACTCATCATCAGTGTTGCCGTTTTTTGTTCAATGTGTAGATTTTTCCGGATTTGGTTATGATTTTTCTTATAAAAATAACTTTTGTTCTGTGTGTTAAAATTAATTAATTAGTAAGACTATAATTTTATTTTGTTATATTTTCTTTCTGTTTCTTCTCAATTATAATTAAATTTGAAAAAAATAAAATAAAAAAACTGCGAATTTAATTTTAGTCATATTTTCCCTTATTTGTTGATTTTTTCACAAATGTTGGTTCCAATATTTTTTTTTCGTGGCAACACTGCTCATTTTCTCTCATGTTCAAATGTCACGTAAAAACGTGGGAGAATTTTGTTTTATACAGATCGTTCCGTTTTGCTAACGAGAGAGAACGTTTTGGTAATCGTTTACATTGTTCTCCATATGCTAAAAAGAGAACGTTTTCTACGCTACGTTACGTTACATGTGGGTAACTACAGCATAAAAAAGGGTATAAACTAGGGTTGCCAGCCTGGCTGGACTTGGCTGGATTGTCCAGCTTTTTTGATGCTTGTCCAGTTTCAAGCTAAAATTTAATTTGTCCAGCTAAACAGAAATTTTTTTAGTACACTGCAGTAACTTGGGCAATAATTTTCATGTTATCTTTGTCAAATCATTAGTTTATTACAAACGATTTTTTTCACGAAAGTGCAAACTACTATAAACAAAATCAAACTAGACTGAACTGTTATTTTGTATTGTTTTGTTTTTAGTATTTAATTTTAATTCCTACATACATATGCATATGCAAATATGTATGTGACGGACTGAACCGCAAAAATTTAAGTTTAGTTAAATAAATTTTAAAGAATGCAATGAATTTATTTAATTGTAATATTTTTAAATAATAATACACATGTATATATGTTGATAACAATGGATATTTTAATAAAAATTATTTAGACAAAACCAAAACTAACATTTTCTCAGTATTTTTTATGTCCAGCTTTTTTTGTTTTGTCCAGCTTTTTAAAACGCAATGTCCAGCTTTTTGCGAATCGGAATCTGGCAAACCTAGTATAAACAGAGGAATAACAGAAAAGACAATTTTTGTTGTTTACATAAGGTTGTGAACAGTGGCACACAGAATTGTGCGAATAATAAAGAATTTTAATTAAAATTTATTTTTATTTTATTTGCAATCTACGATCTCGTATTTTAAATGTTCGAAGTCATGAACATTCGCCTTCAAGAACATTCATCAGACTCTTTACTCTACCCTATAAAAGGCAAGGGAAAGCAGGCGACTGACTGAGTGAAGTTCAGTTAGTTTTGTGTGAAGACGCTGTGTGTTTGAAAAGAGTAATCGTGGTTTGAATAGCTCCGTTACAAAGATCTGTTGTTTATGAAAGGGTATAAACAGAGGAATAACAGAAAAGGCAATTGTTGCAGATTTCTGGTAGAAACTCCGAAAGTAAATAAAACTGTTATGAAAAGTTTTTAAAAAATCGGTTTTTCGGAGTTGACTTTAAACTGTAGGCCCCGCTACTCATGTATAAAATTAACATATACAACATAAGTGGTGTCAGAAACTAGGCCGTAATCCTGACTGAAGGGTGGTGATGATCAATTATGTATCTGTGAAGCTTAAACGATGTGCTGAAAGAGAGCATTATTGCAAAATGACCTAAAGATGTTATTGCGAGAAAAGTTATTTTAGGATACTGACTCTTTTCAGAGGACGCTAGCTTCTCTTTCGTAACATTGTATGTCTGTCACTAATATTTAATATCACTTTAATATTCTTTATTTCATTGTTTTAAAAAATCATTCGACAGGTTTTGTCATAGTACCATGGGAAATGTCATTTCAATTAGTAACACTCTTTCAAAGTCTGTGCATGTACTTCGAGGCCTGTTCAAAAGTATGGTGGATTTTCAAATTTAGCGTGCTACCTACATTGGACTTTTAATTATTTACTATAATACACACGCACTGCAGAGACTGCGCTCACCTGCGGCATCACAACGTGCTGCTATGCATGCTCAAGTGAGCTTTTTGATATCAGAGCTACCACTCCGACCTAACCTAACCTAACACGTGACTCTCACATATGTTCACAGTTTTAGCTCTATAGCTTGTTTAGTTTGTATGTGAGAGTCATTTGCGTGTTTGGCCATTTTCTGCTATCGAAAAAAGAATCAAAATAGTTGGCTAAAATTGTATGTAAAAAATGGAATTTAGTACTCCGCACGATGTCCAGATTAGATGTCAAATGAGAATCTATACTGAAAATAATAGTAACATTGTTTAATAAAAGTAAAATTTTTTAACACCTTATATAATCTCCGTTAACCAATTATTCATACTGCTATGCAGTTCGAATACTATTAGTTCAACTCTACTTTGCAATTAACATTGTTTGTCGGTTTATTCATTATCCTTTATCAATTTAAAAATAAAATATGTATTTTCCTGTTGCTCTATTTAATTTTTTTATTTCAATATTTCTAAATTTATACACTTGTGGTTATTGTATACTTACTGGTCATTTTTGTATGGCTATTAGTTATGTTGTTAACAAAGTTCTGTGTACTTATTCTTTAATAGTCAGCAACATGAGTTTTGATGAGTTGGCATCAACCGAAATCATGAGAAATAAAGTAAGGAAAGTTGGGATAAGCAGTTGTTCTCTTTATGAGTTTACCTAAAAGAGAAGATAAGGGTAAGTTGTTGATGTTTATGGAAAACAAAATTTTGTTTGATGGATTTCAATTATCATAACGTTTTTTATTTTTCGTTTTTAGGTTCCTGTTTTAATTAAGTTTAATGCAATAAAAGTGTATTGTATCTGTCATAGATTAATTAAAATTTAAGCTAAAAACCCTTTTAAATATGAATGGAGCCTTTTAACATTATAACGGTAGACGTTCGTAAAACTTTGTCTGACATTTTCTTCCATGCACTCATACCTAGCTTTGCGTCGTTTCCTTTTGCGTGTTTTCAAAGTTGCGTCGCTGCTGAATTAGTACTAATTTTCACTGTGAGTTGTTAGATTTTCGATGTTGCTTTGTGTTGGGTTCGAGTATTTAATTTTTTTCCGAAATTTTTTAAATTTCCTTTTTTTTCTAAAAGATGTCATGAATTTTGTTTCTAATTGCGCCATGCTATCAAAGCTTGGTAATTCCCGTTCTAACTGAAAATACTACAGTTTTATTTTCACCTTGTTTTTCTAATTTTAGGGTTCAGTTTCAAGTAGTGTGTTATAAATTAAGAAATATTTTATTATATTTTAATTGAATTTGATTTTTTGTTTTTTGTTTGTATGTATGTATGTAATGTATTCGACGTAGTCTAGTAGGTAGTGTGTTGGCTTATTAAAAGTAAAGCCAGGGTTCGAGCACGAGTCCAGACATCAAAACAAAATGCAAAAAGTATTTCTTCGGCGACTTCCTCTCAGCAGATTTCTGGCAAAAACTTTGAGTAAATAAAATTGTCATGAAAAGTTTCTCAAAAATCTGGCACTCGGAGTCAACTTTAAACTGTAGGTCCCACCACTCATGTATAAAATTAACACACACAACATAAGTGGTGTGAGAAACTAGGTCGTAATCCTGACTGAAGTATAATAAAATTTAATATTATTTTTGTTTTTTAAATGTTTACTTTGTTCAATTTTCTTATTAAAAATTTGTCTTTAGGTAACCAAGGAACCTATCTTCGATCTTTACATGGTTTTCTATAGAAAGTCATCATTCACTTTGCGTCGTGGTTACGTTCCAAAAAATTGCAACGAAAAGTGAGGTATGGGTGTTAGTAGTTAGTAGTTTAGTTAAGTAAGAAGTACTACGAGTTTATTTCACAATTATATGTATACCATAGTGTTTTTTAATTATTATTATGAAGCTATAAAATAAGGCACAATACGATTTCCCACTGAAATACTTAAATTAGTTAACGATGATAACTTCCAACTTATGACAAAATTATGTCATTTTATTTTAACACAGGAAAGGGTTGTAATGACCAATTATGTATTTATTTGCAATCTGTAATTGACACAAAGGATAACAAATACTTTTTTCCTATTTTAATATATAAAAAAAATTTATGAAGTTTTCTTTTCCTGACGTTTCGTTGTACATTTTTCTCGCAAATTATTTACGTATTCGTTATTTTCGTTGTTGTATCTCTATTAAGTTATTTTTTTTTTAAATAAACTTAATTATTGAGAACTTTAAAAAATAAGTGTTTTTTCCTTAACTGCTTATGAATTTTGTTTTTGCTTTATCTGTCTCTATTAACATTCGTTTGCCATTTGTTATCTTCTATTATTGCCCCTTTTTGTTTGTTTGCTTTTATCATTAATTGTTGTTTGTTGAACGAAATTGAGCAGTTTGGAAAGATTTCATTCTCTCCATGGTGATTTGGCAATAATTGGTTCCATGCTTTGCGATGTAATCCGTAAAAAGAAATACTAAAAAGAAATAATAATCAAATATGAGTGCGGGTATGTGGATTTGAAACTTTTTGATTTTCACTCCTCTGCTGCTGTCAACAGCATATATCATCATGATTCCGTCTCCATTGACAGCGTATTACCGCGTGAAATGCAGACGTAATTAAAGCAAGTGAATTTTGTCCAAATGGGAACATTTTCTGGCCAAAACTATAAGGGATCGTTGAACAAGGAGGAAGGAACCAATAAGCCGCCTTAGACTTTGAATATTTTCAGATTTACATGAAGATCTGTATGCGGGTGTTTTTGAGGTTGCTGGATTCGAATCTGTGGAAAAGTTATCAAATTTAAAATGACGGATCAAATATCCAATTTTAATAATTCTTCTAATTTTGTTGGTTAAAACAGTTAACCGTTTAAAATGTCCAAAACCTAAAAAAAAGATTTTTTTTTTAACAAATTTATTAAAAATTTTGGTTCACATTTCATTATCTAAAGTAATTTTGGTTAATTCATTTTCGTATGTGAAGCTAAACAGAGTACAAACTATTTTCATAGTTATTTTCACTCCCGTTTAATTAATCACTTTTGTTTTCCTTCTCTTATTTAAATTTAAATGATTTTGATCACCAACTGAGCAGTCGTTGTTAATTTTCTACAAGAACCGCACCATTATATCGACGCCTCCGTTCTATAGCATTCTAAGTCGAAAAAGTTTGTTTTGAGTTATGAGCTCTCAAAGTTTTCATGCAACATACAACATGTATATTCTAAGGAGATTTTTCCGTATAACTTCGGTACGGGTCGGCGCATCTTAACGAAATTTTGAGAGTATTTAAGTTAGAGAACGTAGAATTTAAAAATGCAAGAAAATGCATTAAAACGTTCTAAGTACACCTATAGCGCATTGTACTGAACTTGTTGTTAAATCATAAAAATAAGAAAACGTTGCAAAAATGTATAGAAATTAGAAGAAAACATTTTTAATAATTGAAATTTTTTTATTCATAAAGATGTGTTGCCCTGAAAAAGTTCGAATACAGATTACATAACACCTTCTTTGTTATTATTCAGCGTTTAGGAACCTGAAAAAGGAGAATTAATTTGCAGTCATAGTTTTTTGTTAGAAAGTGTCTAGCCAAATGTAATTTGTATAGAAATCCCATTTTCACAATACTGTTGGAATGGCTGGGAAATGGGACCAACTACGATATATAAGTGTTATTAGCAGACCTTATAGGACTGAAATAAACAATGCTCTTTACTTAATGCAACCAGCATTTTAAAAAAACCTCATACAATTTACAAACAAAACAAAATGTTAAAAACACAAAATAAAATTTTGTTGTAGAGAGATTAAAAAAAGTTTATTCAGCTTTTTCGCTCTAAAAACTTACAACCAAAAAACCAAACATATAGGAACACAACTATTCACAGCTTCCTATAAAGTGGTTATTTTATAGTAAGGAGGGAGGTTATTTTTGCACATTCCTCTTTCATTTTCATTCCATTTGCGAAATAAATATATAAGCTCTTATATAATTTTTCTTTTTCGTTTCGAAATTATATGACTTTAATGCTTTTTTAAAGGTACTGGTTAATAATAAATAAGCTGGGAGCCACTGTAAATAGCGAGCGACTGCTACAGTTTGGAAAGAGTTAAGATAAAATTCTGAGAATATTACAGTAAATTAATTTTTAGAGTCTGAAGTGAAATTATCGATGACAATAAACATCGATTTAAAAAAAAATTTTATAAGCCGAAACATCGATGCTTTTGATGTTTTATTATCGTAAATAACTTAATATAAAATCTAAAGCCCTAGACACAATGCTTTAGCTCAACGACAGATATATACTGAACTAAATCCTAACAAAAATTTAAAACCTGTTTCTTGATCGAGAATACATGTTCCTATAAAATTTTATAGTTTTGTAATCAAACTTGACGACTTTATGACAAAAATGTAAATTAATTTTTTATATGAAAGCGTTCCCGAATAAAAAGACTTTTCCTACTCCCGTTATATATTTTTAGTATAACTAAGAGCTTTTCTGAATTTATATGACGATATATACTACAAAAATTTTATTTAAATAAAACTAAGTTTTTTACCATACATACATAATTGGCCATTACAACCCTTCAGTCAGGATTACGGCCTAGCTTCTCACACCACTCATATTGTGTGTGTTAAGTTTAAAGTCGACACCGAACGACACATTTTTGAGAAACTTTTCATGTCAATTTTATTTACTCTCAGAATTTTTACTAGAAATGTGCTGACAGGAAGTCGCCGAAGAAATATTTTTTTATATTTCGTTTTGATGCCTGACCTGGATTTTTTACATCTAATAAGCCAACACACTACCTACTAGGCTACGGCGACCTAAGTTTTTTTTTTTACCAAAAATGATTAAATTGTAAGTATGGATATGTATACAGAAAATCATTCTGTTAAACGATGTCGATGGTTTCTTTGATTTTAACGCCGCACTATGTGGCATTTGCCCTGAAAACGTGGCCAAAATTAATAGAAGTGTTTTATGAGTTAATGGCTTGAATTTTTTGATAGTGTTTGTAATAATTAGGCCCAAGGATGAACCCAACTGATTTTGGTTCAAATCGGTACGTGATTTCGCCTAGCCCCAATACAAACTCCCCTCGAAATTGCACTTATTTAAACATAACTATGGTAATTATGCAACAATCATGAGAAAATTTAGCATGGATCAGTTCTGTCTACTAGGAAATCATGTTGTAAAGTTTGGTGAAAATCGAATCACATTTGACCCTAGTCCCCATATAAAGTTCTCTTTAGAAATTCACGTTTGCGCTTATAAATGGCTTAAAAACATCGGTATAGTGATGCAATTCGGTATGAACGTGTATTTTGTAAATCTAAATCATATTACCAAATTTTGTTATGGTCGGTCCAAAATTGCCCCTGGATCCAAAATTGGACCCCTTAAGAAAATATGTTTAGCAATTATAATTGGCTTAAAAATTTTATTACCTCGATGAAATTCGACATGAACATGTTTAATATGAATGTGAATCATTTTACCTGATTTTATTATGATCGGATCATAAGTGCCCCTAGGTACCACATACGGTCCATTAAGAAAATCAAACATACATCTCATATTGTTATAATAGTCGATATACATATGTAATTAAGTTTTTAAAGTTCTATGATAATTAATATTTATTCATAATATTTATTTTACATTTTTTAATACTTAACTTAAAAATACTTAAAAAGTGAAACTAACTACAATCGTTATCATTTTCATCATCAATGTCAGGAAGGAGTAATTTATGATATGATGAAAATGCTTTCCTATTCCTTGAAATTTTTTTAATTTTACTGCAGCTCATAAAATGCTTACTGCTTAAAAGTAACCTATTCAGGACGTCTCGATTGGTATTGCTTCTACTGAATCCATATAGTTTTATTTCTCTTTCTATTGAGAAATAAGGCCATATGGCCTTATTGCGTATGGCTTTATTACACTGCGTCTAATTTTTTTAAATTTTTCAAAAAAAAAGTAAACTTTTCAAAAAAACGCCAAAAATAATTGCGCAAATTTGCGCAAACCTTTTTTTTTGTTTCTGAATGTAGAGAGTTCGTATTTTCTTGTGGTATATAACATTAAACTACTAAAAACTACTTTCACCCTTAAAATCCTTATCTTTTTTTAGGGAAGGTAAAAAAATGTGAAATTTTTATAATTTTAAAATTTTGAACGAATAAAAACTGAAAGTTGCTCATACCTTTCAAAAAAAAAAAAAAATCAATATATAACCTCTATTCGTTTAGCAAAAAAAAAAATATCATATAAACCTAATAAAATTTCAAAAAAATACCAAAAACTCATTTAATTTTCTTCACTTCCCTGACACGTCACAAATCTACAAATCTCAACTTAAGTGAAAATTCACTATATAATGCAGAATTTTGTTGTCTATCGAACTGCATACTCAGTTTCTAAAATTTCTTTAAATTCATTTTTGACTTTTTGGCCAGCTTTTCAGGGTCCACATAGTACACATAGTGCGCCGTCAATAACAACTAATATAAAGTACACACCTCAAATAAACACAAGCTCTAAAGTACATAAACATGCGTTTTATAATTAACGATTGAGAATAATCTGTTTCATAATCAACGCTACATAACTTCGAAAAGAAAAATTTAAACCTCCAATACATTAGACGAAATATCTGAAAGGGTTAAAGAGTGAGTGATTGCGAATAGTGCTTTCTTACGCGGCATCTATTAACACATTATGTAAATATACATTTATATTTTAGTCTGTTTAAGTATTTCTTTTTGTTAAAACTGTTTATAAACTATTAATTGTGGTTCATATAGTTAAGGTAAATCCTAGAAAACAGCATCGTTCGATTTTTTAAGTAAAACAATTCCATGTATACCATTCGAACTATTGTTCTAAAGACTTTTAAACTTGCATGTTTTAATTACACAATCCTTCCATTTAATGTCTTAAAGTGTTAAAATAAATGAATGAGTATAAGACAGAATTAAAAGTACTTACAGTGTTAGAAATGACTACTTTGTACTCTTTTTTTTACTGACGTAACGAAAACAATTGCTGTTGTTGCTACTTCTGGCGTCTTCATACACAATATGTTGATTTCTCTTCTATGGATTTCCATTAGTACAACAAGTGTTGATTGTTTAAAGCAACAAAAACAACCATAACCAACAGTTTGCAATCAGTTCATAACATTTGTTGAAGTTTTATGCTTTTTTAGTGTGCGTTATTCATGTAGAAACCGAGAGAAAACAACAATAGCTGACAAAACAACAGTAATAGAAATAAATAATAAACTTTTCAAAATTACACATTACAGAACTTTTAGTATGAAAACAAAAAACCCACACCTGGAGGAAATGTAATTGAAAGGAAGAACAAAAAAATTATTGTGGTTTCTGTTGTTACTAAACTTTAGTAAACAGTTGAGTTTAAATGAAGTTCAACCGTTGCCTTATGTAACTGCAGAAGGAAATATGTATACCATCTGACAATGTTTTTGCCGGTTATTATTGTTCGTTTTATAAGACAAAAGAGAAATTGAAATCCATAACAATTATAAGAGATTAATGATTGATATGTTCGAACGTTATAATCTAACAGACTTAATAAAACAATTTCTGCAACACTTTTAACACCATGGCCTTGTTAAAATAATGAATTAAGCCAAGAAGTGTATTTAATGTAAATGACTTATTATTTATACATTTTCGCAATGGCTTAAGAAGGACTGTAAGAATACATTTTATTTAAATGAAAGTAATGAATATGGTTGGATAGTAGGAACCAATCAAATAAATTGAAAATCTATATCAGGGTACATTCTGGACTAGAGTTTGGGAATTCCCGGACTTTTTCATTTCCCGGGAAACGGGAATGAAAAATTCGATTTATAAAAATCACAATACTAGTGAAATGCTTAAGATTTTTATTAAAATATTATTTTATTAACATAAAAGAAAACAATACATTTAAATTCATACTGTATAAACAAAAACAAACAGATTAATGATAATTAAAAATATTCTTTAAAAATAAAAATATAAAAGAATTTCGAAGAACTAAGTTTTCAAAAAATGAGTTTTTAAAATTATTAGTGCATTTATTAACTCATCAGACATTCTATTTCATAAATTTGTTAAAAATTTACCAGCTACCGAGAAAACACATTCGCTTTCTACAGAAGTGGGCTTTAGCGTTAACAATGCATTAAAAAGTATGCCTAAATGTTTGGTTCTGTTTGTACTAGCTTCAAATAAAGCTAGCTCTCTTTTAAATAATTTTTTTGTTTTTAATTTCAGATTTCTTCTTTTTCTTTAGCACCATTAATGGCGTTTTCCAACTTTTCTTTAAAACATTGATATACTTGTGCAACGGAAATATCTTCGTCACTTTCAGCCGATGTTATTTCAGTACTTTGTACATTTGCTCTGCATAGGATTTTGACATTGTCTTTGTTATGTTAATATTATTGTATTGTGTTTAAGTGTTTAGATAATTTACTATGACATCACCTTGTCATTATATCTTTCATTTACATACATACATAATTGATCATTACAACCCTTCAGTCAGGATTACGACCTAGTTTCTCACACTACTTATGTTGTGTGTGTTAAATTTTATACATGAGTGGCGGGACCTACAGTTTAAAGTGAGTTCCATACAACAGATTTTTGAGAAACTTTTCATGACAATTTTATTTACTCTCAGAGTTTTTGTCAGAAACCTGCTGAGAGGAAGTCGCCGAAGAAATACTTTTTGTATTTTTGTTTTGATGTCTGGCCTGGGGCTCCAACCCTGGCTTTACGTCTAATAAGCCAACACACTACTTACTAGACTACGGCGACCTATTATCTTATCTTCCATTTACTTTACTTTTAATTGTGTGAACCATTTTTTCTGAAAGTATAGAATCAACAGATAATAACTGTTCATAAAGTGTATTCATAATAGCATCACCTATTATCAAATTGGTTTCACGAATGCCTAATTTTTCCACTGCATCTTTTATGTGGTTCAGAACGTTTACCAATGTTTCCAAGTGTGGGACATAAACTTCAACAAACAATGATGATAAATGTAAATCTATTAAAGCCTTTTTTATTGCATTTTTAATTTTTAGAAATGATTGCATCATTCCAACCATGCTGTTCCACGTACTTCGTACATCTAGGATTAGATGATACCCTTTTTTGAATTCTTCCTTTACATATTTTTGAAGAGTAGCATATTTTAAAGGACTTTTTTTTGAACACTTCGATTATTTTCCTTATGTATGTACAAGAATACGTTAATTTAGAATTTAAAATATTTAAAAAATTTCCCGGGGAGTACCGGGAATTCCCGAACCCCAAACTCTATTCTGGACACAATTTTTAACGCATCTTTTATTATATATTATTTCTTATAGAGATACCTACTATCTGGCCTTAGAACAGGGACAATCGCAATCGGTATTGTCAAATCACCATGCATGACCTAAGAGAATTAGGTGTATGACACCAATTTTTGTCGGAAAACCATCTTCAGCGATGAGGCCTATTTCTGGACAAATGGGTACGTCAACAAATAAAGTTGTCGAACTTGGAACGGTACCAATCAAATCAGTCCATATTTCTTTGAGAACGGCCATCGCTGTCAACGCCAAACGCTATGACTACTAACTTTTGGACTGATTTGGATGGTCGGGACACGAACGACATATGGTTACACACTGCTCATTCCACATTGGATTTGAGCGACGAGCGATTTGAGAGTATGATTATCTCATATAGACAAGCGAATTGTGCCATTTGACATACAAAAGATTTAAATGTATATACCCTTATCACTGCAAAGTATATGAGTTATAATCTGTAAAACATCATTCCGTAAAGGGAATTCAAATAACAAGAAGAGAGGCGCTGTTAGAAAAGATGATATTTTTAAAACAATTCGCCTGTTCGTGAAGCCCAAAAAATAATATTAAGTTGGCAGATCGTTTTTATTAAAGATCGTGGAAATATTAATATCCAAAATCTTTAATACGGTTTTGATGTAAACCGAATGATTAAAGAATATCTAGGGTAAAAAGTATGACAACAAATTTAATGCCGTATAAAAAAGAAATTAAAGGATATCAGAAATTTTTGGAAATTAATGAACTTCTGAAAACAAGAATAATGCCAAAAGATGGAAATGTCAAAGGATTGCCATCAAATGAAATATTAAAATTAAATTTACAGCCGCAACATAGGCAAATGTGGAAAGAAGTTTTTTTTTATATAAAAACATTTTGAGAGGACGGCGAGAAAGCTTCAAGTATGAAAACATAGTGATAGTATATTGCAATAATTTTGATCATAGCAAAGAATTAGTATAGTCTAAATTTCAAAGCATAAAAATGCTTTTTTGCTCTTCTCTTGTGATAACTTTGACAGAAAAATGTTGTTTACGGACAAAAAATTATTGAGGCGCAATAAAAATTGAATAAAAGCAATATGCACGGTATTTATACCGGTCAAAAACGGTTATCACATAGCTTCATAGTTTGAAAGATATCAGCGATAGGGACACATTTCTGCAAACAATTAGATCAATTACTTGTTCAAAGTTTACAGAGAAATCGGTTTGGAAGCTATTGTGAACCGTTTTGGTGATCTATTCCAAAATTATTCGAGAACTCTGCAGCAGTGCCAGTTCATAAAGCTAAAACGACTCAAATCTGTAGTATAATGTCGTTGGAGCTCCTAAAGCTAACCGCTAAGCAGTTAAATGTTATATTAGCGTCACTGTATTTTATTAAGCCGCCGTAGTTTAATAGGTAGTGTGTGAGGTAGTCTGTGAGACCACGCGTCAAACCCCAAGTCAGACAGCTCTAACAACAGACAGATTTCTGATAAGAACTCTGCGAGTAAATAAAATTGTCATGAAAAGTTTCTCAAAAAAAGTGATAATAAAAATGTAATAATATAAAATAAATTTATTAAAATGAATTAATTAACAAAACATTCTATTCAAGCAGTGTATTGTGTTGGGAATGTGAAAGTATGTTGTAGGAGGAGAAAAAGACAAAAACGAAAAGCGATGTTGGATAATTTTTTTAATATTGTTACAAAAAGGAAAAATCTAGATACTGGTGTTTTGCTTTTACATCGTTTAACGTTAAAATTATAAAAAAGCTACAAAAACAACAATGAACTTTTTTACAAATTATCGCACTGCGTAATATAACAATAAACACCAGCATAAAAATTGTAAACAATTAAACAAAAATACAACAACAAACACTACAAAAATGAATGTAAACAAAATACACAAACAACAATAATGACACAACGATGTTTACATTTATAGAGATCTCGAGAGGCGAAGCCACGAACATTCATCAGACTGTTTACGTTGGCATATAAAAGACAAGGCAAAGCAGGCAACTGAGTTAGTAAAAGTTCAGTCAGTCTTGTGTTAAGACACGGTGGGTTTGAAGAGAGTAAACTTTGTTTGAAGATCTCCGTTACAAATGTCAGTCGAACAATTGTCCAATAATTGTTTTTGTTTATGCAAAAAGTGCACAGAGGAATAACAAACAAAACAATTGTTGTTGTTTACATCAAGTTGTGAACGGTGGAAACAATAAAGAATTTAATTAAAACTAAACACAAAAATTTTTTTATTTTATTTGCAATGTACGAGCTCATATTTTAAACCTTTTTAAAAGGTAAAAACGTAACAATGTGGTGGTGAAATTCATAACATGAAAGTCAAATTTAAATAAAATCTAAAACCAGATTATAGATTCTTATTTATCCTAAATTTTGTAATTATCAACGTTAAAAAATCATGTTAGATTAGGCGATGGAGTCACTGTATGTAATATCATTCACCCTTTCTATTATAATTCTAAGTATGCCGTGACTTTGTATTTGCTCATATATTGTAATTCATAGTATGCCTAGAATTTTCTATTATAATTTTTTTTTATTCTTTGTTTGTTGATTCAATTGTTCTTTACTAATTATAATTTTATTCCTTTTTTATAATATTGAAAATATGAAATACATATTTTAAATAACTACAAAGATCATATTTGTCCTTAAGAACACAACAGTTTGGCGACGAGCGTAAAATCGTTTCAAAAATAAGTAAGGAGGGAGGTTATTTTTGCACATTCCTCTTTCATTTTCATTCCATTTGCGAAATAAATATATAAGCTCTTATATAATTTTTCTTTTTCGTTTCGAAATTATATGACTTTAATGCTTTTTTAAAGGTACTGGTTAATAATAAATAAGCTGGGAGCCACTGTAAATAGCGAGCGACTGCTACAGTTTGGAAAGAGTTAAGATAAAATTCTGAGAATATTACAGTAAATTAATTTTTAGAGTCTGAAGTGAAATTATCGATGACAATAAACATCGATTTAAAAAAAAATTTTATAAGCCGAAACATCGATGCTTTTGATGTTTTATTATCGTAAATAACTTAATATAAAATCTAAAGCCCTAGACACAATGCTTTAGCTCAACGACAGATATATACTGAACTAAATCCTAACAAAAATTTAAAACCTGTTTCTTGATCGAGAATACATGTTCCTATAAAATTTTATAGTTTTGTAATCAAACTTGACGACTTTATGACAAAAATGTAAATTAATTTTTTATATGAAAGCGTTCCCGAATAAAAAGACTTTTCCTACTCCCGTTATATATTTTTAGTATAACTAAGAGCTTTTCTGAATTTATATGACGATATATACTACAAAAATTTTATTTAAATAAAACTAAGTTTTTTACCATACATACATAATTGGCCATTACAACCCTTCAGTCAGGATTACGGCCTAGCTTCTCACACCACTCATATTGTGTGTGTTAAGTTTAAAGTCGACACCGAACGACACATTTTTGAGAAACTTTTCATGTCAATTTTATTTACTCTCAGAATTTTTACTAGAAATGTGCTGACAGGAAGTCGCCGAAGAAATATTTTTTTATATTTCGTTTTGATGCCTGACCTGGATTTTTTACATCTAATAAGCCAACACACTACCTACTAGGCTACGGCGACCTAAGTTTTTTTTTTTACCAAAAATGATTAAATTGTAAGTATGGATATGTATACAGAAAATCATTCTGTTAAACGATGTCGATGGTTTCTTTGATTTTAACGCCGCACTATGTGGCATTTGCCCTGAAAACGTGGCCAAAATTAATAGAAGTGTTTTATGAGTTAATGGCTTGAATTTTTTGATAGTGTTTGTAATAATTAGGCCCAAGGATGAACCCAACTGATTTTGGTTCAAATCGGTACGTGATTTCGCCTAGCCCCAATACAAACTCCCCTCGAAATTGCACTTATTTAAACATAACTATGGTAATTATGCAACAATCATGAGAAAATTTAGCATGGATCAGTTCTGTCTACTAGGAAATCATGTTGTAAAGTTTGGTGAAAATCGAATCACATTTGACCCTAGTCCCCATATAAAGTTCTCTTTAGAAATTCACGTTTGCGCTTATAAATGGCTTAAAAACATCGGTATAGTGATGCAATTCGGTATGAACGTGTATTTTGTAAATCTAAATCATATTACCAAATTTTGTTATGGTCGGTCCAAAATTGCCCCTGGATCCAAAATTGGACCCCTTAAGAAAATATGTTTAGCAATTATAATTGGCTTAAAAATTTTATTACCTCGATGAAATTCGACATGAACATGTTTAATATGAATGTGAATCATTTTACCTGATTTTATTATGATCGGATCATAAGTGCCCCTAGGTACCACATACGGTCCATTAAGAAAATCAAACATACATCTCATATTGTTATAATAGTCGATATACATATGTAATTAAGTTTTTAAAGTTCTATGATAATTAATATTTATTCATAATATTTATTTTACATTTTTTAATACTTAACTTAAAAATACTTAAAAAGTGAAACTAACTACAATCGTTATCATTTTCATCATCAATGTCAGGAAGGAGTAATTTATGATATGATGAAAATGCTTTCCTATTCCTTGAAATTTTTTTAATTTTACTGCAGCTCATAAAATGCTTACTGCTTAAAAGTAACCTATTCAGGACGTCTCGATTGGTATTGCTTCTACTGAATCCATATAGTTTTATTTCTCTTTCTATTGAGAAATAAGGCCATATGGCCTTATTGCGTATGGCTTTATTACACTGCGTCTAATTTTTTTAAATTTTTCAAAAAAAAAGTAAACTTTTCAAAAAAACGCCAAAAATAATTGCGCAAATTTGCGCAAACCTTTTTTTTTGTTTCTGAATGTAGAGAGTTCGTATTTTCTTGTGGTATATAACATTAAACTACTAAAAACTACTTTCACCCTTAAAATCCTTATCTTTTTTTAGGGAAGGTAAAAAAATGTGAAATTTTTATAATTTTAAAATTTTGAACGAATAAAAACTGAAAGTTGCTCATACCTTTCAAAAAAAAAAAAAAATCAATATATAACCTCTATTCGTTTAGCAAAAAAAAAAATATCATATAAACCTAATAAAATTTCAAAAAAATACCAAAAACTCATTTAATTTTCTTCACTTCCCTGACACGTCACAAATCTACAAATCTCAACTTAAGTGAAAATTCACTATATAATGCAGAATTTTGTTGTCTATCGAACTGCATACTCAGTTTCTAAAATTTCTTTAAATTCATTTTTGACTTTTTGGCCAGCTTTTCAGGGTCCACATAGTACACATAGTGCGCCGTCAATAACAACTAATATAAAGTACACACCTCAAATAAACACAAGCTCTAAAGTACATAAACATGCGTTTTATAATTAACGATTGAGAATAATCTGTTTCATAATCAACGCTACATAACTTCGAAAAGAAAAATTTAAACCTCCAATACATTAGACGAAATATCTGAAAGGGTTAAAGAGTGAGTGATTGCGAATAGTGCTTTCTTACGCGGCATCTATTAACACATTATGTAAATATACATTTATATTTTAGTCTGTTTAAGTATTTCTTTTTGTTAAAACTGTTTATAAACTATTAATTGTGGTTCATATAGTTAAGGTAAATCCTAGAAAACAGCATCGTTCGATTTTTTAAGTAAAACAATTCCATGTATACCATTCGAACTATTGTTCTAAAGACTTTTAAACTTGCATGTTTTAATTACACAATCCTTCCATTTAATGTCTTAAAGTGTTAAAATAAATGAATGAGTATAAGACAGAATTAAAAGTACTTACAGTGTTAGAAATGACTACTTTGTACTCTTTTTTTTACTGACGTAACGAAAACAATTGCTGTTGTTGCTACTTCTGGCGTCTTCATACACAATATGTTGATTTCTCTTCTATGGATTTCCATTAGTACAACAAGTGTTGATTGTTTAAAGCAACAAAAACAACCATAACCAACAGTTTGCAATCAGTTCATAACATTTGTTGAAGTTTTATGCTTTTTTAGTGTGCGTTATTCATGTAGAAACCGAGAGAAAACAACAATAGCTGACAAAACAACAGTAATAGAAATAAATAATAAACTTTTCAAAATTACACATTACAGAACTTTTAGTATGAAAACAAAAAACCCACACCTGGAGGAAATGTAATTGAAAGGAAGAACAAAAAAATTATTGTGGTTTCTGTTGTTACTAAACTTTAGTAAACAGTTGAGTTTAAATGAAGTTCAACCGTTGCCTTATGTAACTGCAGAAGGAAATATGTATACCATCTGACAATGTTTTTGCCGGTTATTATTGTTCGTTTTATAAGACAAAAGAGAAATTGAAATCCATAACAATTATAAGAGATTAATGATTGATATGTTCGAACGTTATAATCTAACAGACTTAATAAAACAATTTCTGCAACACTTTTAACACCATGGCCTTGTTAAAATAATGAATTAAGCCAAGAAGTGTATTTAATGTAAATGACTTATTATTTATACATTTTCGCAATGGCTTAAGAAGGACTGTAAGAATACATTTTATTTAAATGAAAGTAATGAATATGGTTGGATAGTAGGAACCAATCAAATAAATTGAAAATCTATATCAGGGTACATTCTGGACTAGAGTTTGGGAATTCCCGGACTTTTTCATTTCCCGGGAAACGGGAATGAAAAATTCGATTTATAAAAATCACAATACTAGTGAAATGCTTAAGATTTTTATTAAAATATTATTTTATTAACATAAAAGAAAACAATACATTTAAATTCATACTGTATAAACAAAAACAAACAGATTAATGATAATTAAAAATATTCTTTAAAAATAAAAATATAAAAGAATTTCGAAGAACTAAGTTTTCAAAAAATGAGTTTTTAAAATTATTAGTGCATTTATTAACTCATCAGACATTCTATTTCATAAATTTGTTAAAAATTTACCAGCTACCGAGAAAACACATTCGCTTTCTACAGAAGTGGGCTTTAGCGTTAACAATGCATTAAAAAGTATGCCTAAATGTTTGGTTCTGTTTGTACTAGCTTCAAATAAAGCTAGCTCTCTTTTAAATAATTTTTTTGTTTTTAATTTCAGATTTCTTCTTTTTCTTTAGCACCATTAATGGCGTTTTCCAACTTTTCTTTAAAACATTGATATACTTGTGCAACGGAAATATCTTCGTCACTTTCAGCCGATGTTATTTCAGTACTTTGTACATTTGCTCTGCATAGGATTTTGACATTGTCTTTGTTATGTTAATATTATTGTATTGTGTTTAAGTGTTTAGATAATTTACTATGACATCACCTTGTCATTATATCTTTCATTTACATACATACATAATTGATCATTACAACCCTTCAGTCAGGATTACGACCTAGTTTCTCACACTACTTATGTTGTGTGTGTTAAATTTTATACATGAGTGGCGGGACCTACAGTTTAAAGTGAGTTCCATACAACAGATTTTTGAGAAACTTTTCATGACAATTTTATTTACTCTCAGAGTTTTTGTCAGAAACCTGCTGAGAGGAAGTCGCCGAAGAAATACTTTTTGTATTTTTGTTTTGATGTCTGGCCTGGGGCTCCAACCCTGGCTTTACGTCTAATAAGCCAACACACTACTTACTAGACTACGGCGACCTATTATCTTATCTTCCATTTACTTTACTTTTAATTGTGTGAACCATTTTTTCTGAAAGTATAGAATCAACAGATAATAACTGTTCATAAAGTGTATTCATAATAGCATCACCTATTATCAAATTGGTTTCACGAATGCCTAATTTTTCCACTGCATCTTTTATGTGGTTCAGAACGTTTACCAATGTTTCCAAGTGTGGGACATAAACTTCAACAAACAATGATGATAAATGTAAATCTATTAAAGCCTTTTTTATTGCATTTTTAATTTTTAGAAATGATTGCATCATTCCAACCATGCTGTTCCACGTACTTCGTACATCTAGGATTAGATGATACCCTTTTTTGAATTCTTCCTTTACATATTTTTGAAGAGTAGCATATTTTAAAGGACTTTTTTTTGAACACTTCGATTATTTTCCTTATGTATGTACAAGAATACGTTAATTTAGAATTTAAAATATTTAAAAAATTTCCCGGGGAGTACCGGGAATTCCCGAACCCCAAACTCTATTCTGGACACAATTTTTAACGCATCTTTTATTATATATTATTTCTTATAGAGATACCTACTATCTGGCCTTAGAACAGGGACAATCGCAATCGGTATTGTCAAATCACCATGCATGACCTAAGAGAATTAGGTGTATGACACCAATTTTTGTCGGAAAACCATCTTCAGCGATGAGGCCTATTTCTGGACAAATGGGTACGTCAACAAATAAAGTTGTCGAACTTGGAACGGTACCAATCAAATCAGTCCATATTTCTTTGAGAACGGCCATCGCTGTCAACGCCAAACGCTATGACTACTAACTTTTGGACTGATTTGGATGGTCGGGACACGAACGACATATGGTTACACACTGCTCATTCCACATTGGATTTGAGCGACGAGCGATTTGAGAGTATGATTATCTCATATAGACAAGCGAATTGTGCCATTTGACATACAAAAGATTTAAATGTATATACCCTTATCACTGCAAAGTATATGAGTTATAATCTGTAAAACATCATTCCGTAAAGGGAATTCAAATAACAAGAAGAGAGGCGCTGTTAGAAAAGATGATATTTTTAAAACAATTCGCCTGTTCGTGAAGCCCAAAAAATAATATTAAGTTGGCAGATCGTTTTTATTAAAGATCGTGGAAATATTAATATCCAAAATCTTTAATACGGTTTTGATGTAAACCGAATGATTAAAGAATATCTAGGGTAAAAAGTATGACAACAAATTTAATGCCGTATAAAAAAGAAATTAAAGGATATCAGAAATTTTTGGAAATTAATGAACTTCTGAAAACAAGAATAATGCCAAAAGATGGAAATGTCAAAGGATTGCCATCAAATGAAATATTAAAATTAAATTTACAGCCGCAACATAGGCAAATGTGGAAAGAAGTTTTTTTTTATATAAAAACATTTTGAGAGGACGGCGAGAAAGCTTCAAGTATGAAAACATAGTGATAGTATATTGCAATAATTTTGATCATAGCAAAGAATTAGTATAGTCTAAATTTCAAAGCATAAAAATGCTTTTTTGCTCTTCTCTTGTGATAACTTTGACAGAAAAATGTTGTTTACGGACAAAAAATTATTGAGGCGCAATAAAAATTGAATAAAAGCAATATGCACGGTATTTATACCGGTCAAAAACGGTTATCACATAGCTTCATAGTTTGAAAGATATCAGCGATAGGGACACATTTCTGCAAACAATTAGATCAATTACTTGTTCAAAGTTTACAGAGAAATCGGTTTGGAAGCTATTGTGAACCGTTTTGGTGATCTATTCCAAAATTATTCGAGAACTCTGCAGCAGTGCCAGTTCATAAAGCTAAAACGACTCAAATCTGTAGTATAATGTCGTTGGAGCTCCTAAAGCTAACCGCTAAGCAGTTAAATGTTATATTAGCGTCACTGTATTTTATTAAGCCGCCGTAGTTTAATAGGTAGTGTGTGAGGTAGTCTGTGAGACCACGCGTCAAACCCCAAGTCAGACAGCTCTAACAACAGACAGATTTCTGATAAGAACTCTGCGAGTAAATAAAATTGTCATGAAAAGTTTCTCAAAAAAAGTGATAATAAAAATGTAATAATATAAAATAAATTTATTAAAATGAATTAATTAACAAAACATTCTATTCAAGCAGTGTATTGTGTTGGGAATGTGAAAGTATGTTGTAGGAGGAGAAAAAGACAAAAACGAAAAGCGATGTTGGATAATTTTTTTAATATTGTTACAAAAAGGAAAAATCTAGATACTGGTGTTTTGCTTTTACATCGTTTAACGTTAAAATTATAAAAAAGCTACAAAAACAACAATGAACTTTTTTACAAATTATCGCACTGCGTAATATAACAATAAACACCAGCATAAAAATTGTAAACAATTAAACAAAAATACAACAACAAACACTACAAAAATGAATGTAAACAAAATACACAAACAACAATAATGACACAACGATGTTTACATTTATAGAGATCTCGAGAGGCGAAGCCACGAACATTCATCAGACTGTTTACGTTGGCATATAAAAGACAAGGCAAAGCAGGCAACTGAGTTAGTAAAAGTTCAGTCAGTCTTGTGTTAAGACACGGTGGGTTTGAAGAGAGTAAACTTTGTTTGAAGATCTCCGTTACAAATGTCAGTCGAACAATTGTCCAATAATTGTTTTTGTTTATGCAAAAAGTGCACAGAGGAATAACAAACAAAACAATTGTTGTTGTTTACATCAAGTTGTGAACGGTGGAAACAATAAAGAATTTAATTAAAACTAAACACAAAAATTTTTTTATTTTATTTGCAATGTACGAGCTCATATTTTAAACCTTTTTAAAAGGTAAAAACGTAACAATGTGGTGGTGAAATTCATAACATGAAAGTCAAATTTAAATAAAATCTAAAACCAGATTATAGATTCTTATTTATCCTAAATTTTGTAATTATCAACGTTAAAAAATCATGTTAGATTAGGCGATGGAGTCACTGTATGTAATATCATTCACCCTTTCTATTATAATTCTAAGTATGCCGTGACTTTGTATTTGCTCATATATTGTAATTCATAGTATGCCTAGAATTTTCTATTATAATTTTTTTTTATTCTTTGTTTGTTGATTCAATTGTTCTTTACTAATTATAATTTTATTCCTTTTTTATAATATTGAAAATATGAAATACATATTTTAAATAACTACAAAGATCATATTTGTCCTTAAGAACACAACAGTTTGGCGACGAGCGTAAAATCGTTTCAATAATTCATCTTTTTTGTGCAATTACAAATTTTTCGTTTTCTTATTGAAGCAAGTGCAAGCTTATCAATTTACAAAATGGATGCCGAACAATTCGCCATGTTCATGAAAGTGCAACAGGACTTATTGTACAAAATTTCAAAGATGTCTGTTGGTACATCATCAAGTGCAGTGCAAGGTAACACCAACATTCTAAACACAGCGTTAGTTCCTAATTTCTAAGCTTTTGAACCGGGTAAGGAAACGTACCGAAATTACATACAGCGGTTCGAAAATTATGTGAACATGAAAGGCGTTGATGGTAATAGGACATATTGTACGAAGCTCCTTTTAAATTCAATTGGCGCTAAGCATTTCGATAGGATGACAGCATTAGCTGCACCAAGGATTGCAACAGAGCTGCAGTACGAAGATTTGTTGAAGCTGTTGGAAAATTATTTGGTTCCAAAAAGAAATGTGCTGGTGACACAACATAAATTTTTGTCGAGGTATCAAAGTGAAGGACAATCAGTGGCTGATTTTGTGGCAACACTTCGTGGAGACATTATCGATTGTGAATTTGTGTCGGAGTGTGCGTGCAAAAGTTCAAATGCTGATGTGTTTTTGAGGGCACAATTTATCCGTGGTATTAACGACGGCGGAATGCGTGAGCAACTGCTTCAATCCGAGTCATCTAAATTTGATGAAATTGTTTCAAAAGCGCTGGTGCTCGAGGCAGCGAAATCAGATTCGAGAGAATCTGAAGAAGAGTCACATGCTACAACAAATTTATCCAGTCTAACCGTAAATAAAATTTTCAACAAGAAGAAATCGCAACAGAAACGAAAAATTAATTCTAAGCAATTGGGTATTGTTGGTTTATGTTTACGATGTGGCCGAAACGATCATTTTGCGAAGGAGTGCCGCTCATGTAGCAAAAGTCTGCATTGCCTCTCTTTTGGCGGATAGCCCTAATGCCGGACCTAAAAATAAACTCAGTACACGTGAGATTTCAAGAAATCAAGTGCGAAGCGATAGTCCTGAATATGGAATTTACAAAATTGTTGATATTTATCGCAATGATTATTCAAATGGTTATACTGAGCGCTATTATGCCAACATACCGATCGAGGGGAAAATAGTTAAATTTGAAGTAGACTCTGGTTCTGGTCATTCATTTTTGCCCCGTAGCTTGTTCAAATCCTTCAAGTTGTCTAACGAAATAACCCCTACAAATAAAATTTTCCGTTCTTATACGCAAGACACATTTGCAGCAGATGGAAAAATACGAGTACACGCAAAATTCAACAATATTTCGATTTTTGATGACATTTACATTGTACCAGATAGTTGTACAGCCCTAATAGGCCGAACTTGGATACGTCGCCTAGGTATTAACCTTAATGAATTAGATCGAATGAATTCAAATATGGCTGTTACCAATTCTGTTACTGATTCAAACCCAATTCAGGACTTAATGACCGAATTTGCCTCTATTTTTGAACAGGAAATTGGGTGTATCCCAAATTATAAAGTTTCGTTGCAATTGCGTGAAAATGCCAAACCTTGTTACACCAAAGAACGTCAAATTCCTTACGCGTTGGGGGAACGAGTCAATAAGGAACTCGACGATTTGGAAACTAAGGGAATAATCACGAAAGTAGACAACAGTGACTGGAGTTCACCTTTAGTAGTCATACCTAAAGCTGATGGTGGAGTTCGTCTTTGCGTCGACTACAAAGTAGGCGTAAATCAGAGATTGGTAGACGTACATTACCCGAAACGAAAAATTGATCACATTTTCAATAGCCTAAAGGATTCGAAATTCTACTGCCACCTTCATCTTTACAAGGCTTATTTACACGTTCCCGTTGATGGCCATTCATCTGAAATTCAGACAATTTCGAAGCACAGAGGTACATTCCGGATGAATCGCCTGTCTTTCGGCACTAAAACTGCTCCTGCTGAATTTAATAGGATTATAGATCAAATATTGCATGGAATTTCGAAGACAGAATCCTATTTCGATGACATTGTGGTACATGGAGAGACTTTAGCCAAGTGCAAGGCTAATTTGAGATCTTGTTTGTCTCAACTCATGAAGTACGATCTTCATTTGAATATTTCGAAATGTACATTCTATCAAAGACAGATTGAATTTTTATGGCACACTGTAGAATATAACAAAGTTCGAAAATCTGTTCCTAAAATAAAAGCCAATGTCGAGATGCCACAACCAAAATATGTGGAGGATGTCCGTAGATTTCTTGGTATGGTGACATACTACTCTAGGTTTATACCTAATGCTTCTACATTAACTACTCCGTTACGTATGTTATTACGAAAGAAACCCGTTTTTAAGTGGAATTCTAACTGTCAAAAATCATTCGAAAATTTGAAACGAGAGATTGCCAGTGATCGAGTTCTAATGCCATTCAACTCGAAATTGCAGGTTCAACTCGCCTGTGACGCTAGTCCCACAAGTATAGCCGGTGTCTTATCTCACATAGTAGGAGATGAGGAAAGACCAATTGTGAGTCTTTGGCAATAGTGTATTCTGTGCAACATTTTCATGAATACATTTATGGCCGACCTTTTAAATTAATTACAGACAATCAGCCATTATCTCGCATTTTCCACCAAAATTCAAAGTTACCTCAGATGACATCATCTAGGCTTCAAAGGTACGCTGCATTTCTAACCGGCTACAATTACGAGGTAGTTCCGAAAATCAGCGAAGAAAATATTAATGCAGATTGCTTGTCAAGAGCCCCTTTAATCACAGCTATTACTATTAAAAATTTTATGGATAAAGAAGTTCACTCTATTTGCGATTCCACTTTATCACAAATTAATTCATTGAAATTAAATTACAAGTCAATTCGAGACGCTACAAGAACAGATGTTCAACTTTCAAAAACCATGACTCAACTACAAAGTTCAAGCCTTGTCGATTCCGAATATACAATTGATTCCGATATTTTATTCAAAGGAAAGAGGGTCATAGTTCCTAGTTCACTTCAACAAGCGGTACTTAATGAACTTCATTATACACACATTGATATAACCAAAATGAAGCAGCTGGCAAGAAGATACGTGTACTGGACTTCAATAGACAAGGATATCGAAAGGTATGTTCGTTCGTGTGCTGCTTGTGCATCCGTTCAGAATAGTCCTCCAAAAGTTATTTTACATCCATAGGATGAACCACAACACAATTGGCAACGCATACATATTGATTACGCAGGCCCCTATCAGGGTTATCAATTCTTGGTAGTCGTCGATTCGAAATCTAAATGAGCAGAAGTGGGCGTATGTTCCTCTGCACCAACATCAACATCAGTCATAGAAATGTTATCTAACATTTTCGCCAGAAATGGATTTCCACATGTTATGGTATCTGATAACGCAAACATATTCAAAAGTAACGAGTTTATTGAATTTTGCTACAACTATGGTATTTTTCAAAAATTTATTGCTCCAGGTTATCCAGCAACAAATGGATTGGCCGAAAGGAATGTTCAGACTTTAAAAAACGCCTGGCAGCTATGTCAGACGATATGACATCCATGCCCAAAAAGGTTCGGGAGATACTTTTTCGATACAGAGCGACCCCTCTACAGAATGGGAAATCGCCATCTGAGCAGTACTTGGGAAGACAAATTAGAATCCGGCTAGATGCTTTAATACCTTCTAAGTTTTGTAAATATTCTGTTCCTGATATAACAGTCAGACAGCTAAGTGAGGGAGACCGCGTTCAAGCAAGATATTACGACAATAATAAACCGAAATGGAAATTTGGAACTATCACTAAAAACCTCGGTTGTCTTCACTATATTATCCGCCTCGATGATGGATTCATTTTTAAACGTCATTTGAATCAAATTCGCACCACTAACGTACAGGCACCTACCCCAACAACGATCCATCCAAATGTCACTGACTCAGATAACCATTCAGTCATAGATCCACAAATTCTACAGTATCACGCTGTAGTGCCTTTAATTCCAACACAGGAATTGTGTGATGAATCGGCAGTGCCTTCTACTTCTACAACCGCAGAACTACCACGGGAACAAGTACTACCGTCTACTTTTCAAAATGCTGAATCATCACCAAACCGACGTACATCTGTCCGACAGCGGAAAGCACCGTCTTATCTTAGCAATTATATGCGACATTAAAATTAAGTGAGGGAGAATTATTATAATTCTACGTATGCGGTGAATTTGTATTTGCTCATATATTGTAATTCATATAATGCCTAGAATTTTCTATTATTATTTTTTTCATTCTTCGTTTGTTGATTCAATTGTTCTTTAATAATTATAATTTTATTACTTTTTTATAATATTGAAAATATGAAATATATATTTTAAATAACTACAAAGATCATATTTGTCCTTAAGAACACAACACTTTCCTTCTATTATACCTGCCCGTCAATCAATTACGCAAATCTTTCATTTCAGTAGAAAATATTTTATATTTCCAATTTATCGTTTTGAAACATGTTTTTTGTTATTACAATTACCAATTTCAACACTGCCATTAAGCCATTGATGCCCAGTGGCAACTTAAGTTGCCAGCAGAGGTTGCCTTAGTTTTTATGCTCTGAGAGGAAATTGAGTGTAAAAACAAATCGGTAACCGTTAGAAATTTTTAATAACATGTAGCTTTCTTTATTTCTTTTTATTCTCTATTGATTGCTTTTTCAGTTTGGAAGACAAAAGCTGTTAATTTTTAAGTATTTTTCTTGTCGGTTTTTAACCGAGACTGCTGGATTCAAATGTAAGTTTATAGAATATTATAAATATTTTTGCAAAAAAGAAGTATGTTTGAAATAGAAACACACCTTAGCTTTTGTTTTTAACTAAAATTTTATCAATTTACATTTAATATTTCATATAATTGAATGTTTTGTGATGGCGGCATCTTAAGTTGCCACTGGGCACTTAGGTGTACTTTTTGTGTTGTGATGTGTTGTATTATTTTACATAGTTTTATGAAGCGAAATTATGAAATATCAGTGTCAATTAATTTTATCTTCGCGCATATATAGAAATTTTTAATATACTAAGTCATCGCACAAAATAACGCTAATACGTGAAGAAATTTTGGGTGAGCTGAGGCTTTCGGAAAATGAAGAAATACCAACAGATAATGTTTTAGTTCCCCCTATAGAAACGTATAAACAAGATACAGATGTGGATTCAGACAATTCGGATACAGAAGTAAATGGTTAGTTACCGTTCTGAATGTTTGGCCATAATATAACCTAAAGACAATGTGCAATGTTTCTTTTAAGATCTTGTGGAGTACCAACATTTAAAAGATTTAGACTACCACGTACTCAAAACGATGCAATAAATAGCCTTCGTTTAGATAGAAAGGATAACATTATTATAAGAGGTGAATCAAAATACCATCGCTGCAAAATTTGTCCTGGACGGAATTCACTTATGTGCAAAATATTAAAAATTTTTCTTCTTGCTAATTATTGTTTTCAAGTATTTCATAAAAATAAATAGAAATTTATGTTTAGTTTTATGTTACAAATTAAACTGTGTTGTGTTTGACAGGTATCTGCCCAGTGGCAACTTAAGTTGCCAGGCTAAAACACCCCCTTACCCCCATTTTCTCGCAAAGTCGCTGAACAAAGAGTATTTCTTAGACCACAAGCAATACGTGTTTAAAATCTGGTGCTAATACTCCAAAAAAAATATTTCGGGCATTAATGAGTTAAATTTTATACGGCGAGACATTAATTTGAAAATTTTATGCTGCACAGTTTTACGTGAAAGAAGTTTACTCGCCGTTGAATATTTCCACAACAGCAATTCCAATTTAGAGAGATTATTGATGGCAACATTTTTAAAGTCTTTCAGATTCTTATAGTTCTATTCTGTTAGTAATTTTTTTTCTTTTTTTGTATAAAATTTTAAGCTTTCCTTTATTTCATCTATCTTAGTGTTTCTTTCGTAAAGATTGCAATATTTAAAATTAATCACAAAAGGAATAATATTATTAGAATTTTCTGTTAGAATTTCAAAAATAACATAATTTTTAATACCACAAACATATTAGAATAATAAATAATTACACTATGCGACAAAACAAAAAAAATGAAATATACTCAGCTAATGGCAGGTAATGCAGGTTGTGAGTTTTGTTGAGTAGAACTCAATAATATTTTTTTTTTATTTCTTGAACCCTCCAAACTTGCTTTATTTGAAAAAAAAACTCCTTTTTGGACTTTACGCACAAATTTATTGATTACACAAACATTTCTGAACCAATGTCACAAATTTAAACTTTCTTAAAAAGGGGAGGGATGGGCCTCTAAAACTGTATATATATATATATTATTCGACTTAATATTATATGAGGTTTGATGAGGTAAACTTGACAAACGCGAATTTTTTTCATATTTTTTCAAGTTTGGCCATTCATAGTAGCGAACTTTAATTAAAATTATTGAAATATTTGTTAAAACTTTTATTACCCACTGTTGAATTATTAAATGTACTTGTTTAAATTACACCTGTTGAATTCAGAAATTTAAATATCAGTTTTATCTTTGCATTATGTATTTAAAATAAATACATAAAACAATACAATATGGGCCCAGACAATTTTGTCTAAGGATATTTGAGCTTAAGAAATATTTTATTTAAATTGTCAAAAAGCATTTTCATCGACATGTTGAAAGTTGTAATTTTTGCGGATATATTTGGTTTTATTTTTTAAAATAATGGACACTGAATATGAAAAAATTGAAAAGCTGGAGAGAGCAGATCAGTGGAATATGTGGCGTTTTCAAATTAAAGTAATATTAAATGCCAGTGATTTGCTACATTACATAACAGATGAAGCTGACAGCGGTGCAGGTTCTGGACGAGCAACTGGTGGTATTTCTAGAGCGGGAGCAACTGGAGGTGTAGGTGTAGGTGGTGTAACTGGATCTGCGACTGGTAGTGGAACACAAGGTGGTAATGAGCGTGACCAGAAGAATATAAAAGATTGGTTAAGAGGTGACGGTAAGGCTCATTAGGCCAACAACCACTAATGCATATAAAGAATTGTAAATCTGCAAGAGGAGTGTGGTGCAAACTGGAAAGCATTTATGAATTCAAGTCTACAGCGAATGTGCATAGATTACAACAAAAATTTTATAGTTTTCAAAAAGACCCACAAGATGATATTGCTATGCATATATTAAAGTTAGAAACGTTGGTGTCGCAATTAAAAGATGTTGGTGAACAAATTTCTACAACTATGGTAATAACAAAAATTCTTATGACGCTCCCACCTAGTTTTGCTCATTTCTATAATGCATGGGAGTCTACAACGCCCGACCAGCAAACAATTGAGAATTTGACAGCTAGACTTATAATGGAAGAAGCAAGACTGAATTCATCTGGGGAAATTGCCAGTAGCAGTGAAGCTTTTGTAGCGAAACAGAAACAGAATATTAGGAGTAACAAAAACCTGGAAAATGTTTTATATGTAAAAAGCCTGGACACTGGAATCGTGAATGTTATTTAAATAAATCAAATAAACACAAAGAAAATGATGTAAAAGGAAATGCGTTCGTATGCGAAAGCGAGACGGCTAAAAGTATTGATAAAGAAACTGAATGGTTGTTGATTCAGGGGCAAGCGATCATATGACGAATAAAATAGAGTATTTTGTGCAGTACACAGAATTTACGACTCCAAAGGAAATTCGATTGGGAGATGGTAATATTATTGAGGCTTCGGGGAGTGGTGCTATTAATATTTTTCGTATAATAACAACAAATGGAGTGAAACTCATTTAGCTAATGTTCTTTATGTTCCTGATATACGCTTAAACTTATTTTCCACAACGAGAGCTTTAGTGTTGTTATATTGTACTTTTATGTTGTAATACTGTACGTATTCCTTAAATAAAGACGACACCGTGTGGACATTTCAAAGGTTTATTCAGGAATAAAAACATAAATTCAGTTTAATTTAAAATACAAAGTAAAACAAAAAGAATAGAAGAAAAAACAGAGTTGTAGATATTCGCATTGTCAGACAGAGTTGCACATTCAATTCCAACACTGCTCCTCAATGCCAATATTTGTATTCCGATTCAATATAAATTATACATAAATATATATTATTTAACCAGACCTAAAAGTTTCGAAAAACGTTCATGGTTAACCTTTTGCAGATTCTTGGTCAACACATCAGCAATCATGTCATTAGTGCTGCAGTACTTCAAATCTATCAGCCTCTTCTCATATAAATCCCTGACATGGTGGTACTTAATGTCTATATGCTTACTACGAGCATGATAGATGGGGTTCTTAACCAGTTGTAATGTTCCCATATTGTCACCTTGGATTATAATAACAGTGTTGTTGTGCAATTGAATTTCCTTCAATAACTTTCCTATGTATGTTGCTTCCTTGGCTGCAGAAGATAGTGCCATATACTCAGCCTCAGTGCTTGATAAGGCCACTGATTGTTGTTTACGACTTTCCCATGAAAATGCCGCATCAGCTAAAAGGAAAATATAATCGGTATCCTCCCCAGTCTGCGTCAACGTAACATGTGAAATGCTCTACATGTGGATCGCTGTTCTTCTGAGATAGTTTTGATATATAGTGCATGACATCAGGCCTGGTACATACACCAATGTACATGAGAGAACCAACTAACCACTGATACTCAACCTGGTCAACTCTCTTACAATTCTCGTCATTGCATGTAATTTGGAAGTTCGGCTCCAAAGGTGTTGATACTGACCGGCAGTTATCCATATTATATCGCCTCAATAACTGTTCTATGCTTGCCCTTTGACTAATTGCAATTGATCCCCTTGGTCCATCTCTCTCTATTTCAATGTTCAAAAAATGGTTTACTGGCCCTTTGTCCACTACGTCAACTCTCTTGGAAATTTCACGTTTTATAAATTTCATATCATTGATATCAGAGCACGCAATTAACATGTCTACATATACTGCAATTATATTCACCTTATTCTCACTCTTCCTTATATAAAGACATGACTCACGTATAAAATTCTATTTCATTTAACAAAGAGTTTAACCTACGGTTCCACTGGCGGCCTGATTGTTTGAGGTCATACAACGCCTTCTTCAACTTCAATACATGATGTGGTCTTCTCTCGTCAACAAATTTTTCGGGCTGTGTAATATAAATGTCGTCATCTAGTTCACTGTTGAGGTATGCTGTAGAAACATACATTTGGTGTAAGTGTAACTCGTACTCAGCTGCAAGCGCAAACACCATTCTTATGGTCTCGTACCTTACGACGGGAGAAAATGTTTCCCCATAATCTACTCCATAAACTTGTGAACAGCCTTTCGCTACCAACCTAGCTTTAAATCTTTCGACGTCACCTTCTTTGTTCTTTTTAAGCGAAAAAAACCCAACGACAACCGATTGCCTTTCGTTCCGGAGGAAGCTTAACCATTTCCCACGTTCCATTCTTCAAAAGTGCATTATACTCATTCTCCATTGCATTCCACCAAAAACTCGAATATTTGTTCGATAGAGCTGCATTAACGGTTTCGGGAACGTCGATATTTCCAGAGCACATTAAATTTACTGTATTGTGTGCTTTCTTGGGTCTACCTAGTGCAACTGTGCGATTAATTCTGGGTCTTCCGGTTCTCTTTCTTTCAGGAACCTCTTCAAATCCATAAAATTCATCAGCCGATTCATAGTCACTTTCATCTTGGGTAACATCCTCAATATTCATTTTCGCATTACCATTTTGTTGTACCGCCGTTTTCGATAGTATTTCAATATCAACAAATTCTCTTGATTCTTTCTCAATGAAGTAAACGTCCCTGCTTACAATTACCTTACCGGTAGCCCTTTCATATAATCTGTAAGCCTTGGCCGTGTCGGAATAACCGACCAGAATATACTCCTTACCTCTTGGTTCAAACTTACCATGCTGTTTCTTATCGAGGGCAATAGCAGTTGACCCAAACGCTCTTAGATGCTTAACTACTGGTTTACGTCCAAACCAAACTTCATGCGGCGTTACATCACATAATGCTTTCGTGGGGCAGCGATTTCGTAAATATGCAGCCGCATTAATTGCCTCGGCCCAAAGATTTTCAGCAACGCCTCCATCAACCAGCATGCATCTCGCCATCTCGACCAACGTACGGTTGAACCTTTCCGCAACGCCATTTTGTTGGGGTGTGTAGGGAACAGTCAACTGGCGGACAATTCCATGTTCCCTAAGATACTCATCAAATGCTCCATTTACAAATTCAGTGCCATTGTCACTGCGCAATATTTTAATTTTCCGATCAGTCTGCCGCTCAATCATAGATTTAAATTCCTTAAATTTCCCGAACACCTCTGATTTATTCTCAAGAAAATAAACGAATACATATCGACTCTTGTCATCGATGAACGTCAACATGTACTTTGCACCGCCATTGGATGTTGTATTCATGGAACCGCAAACATCACTGTGTATTATTTCCAGCAAATCATTGGCTCTGTTCTCCGAATGTTTAAATGGTCTAACACTGCATTTACATTGCAAGCAAACATTACAGCTCATATTATCAGAAATGGTCAGCTTCACGCCGAAAACCATTTCCTTATTTATCAGTTGTCTCAAGCTAGCAAAATTCATATGGCCAAAACGCTTATGCCATTTCATCGCCTCCTCAGTGGTTTCACATGAAAATAAACATTTATTATTATTTACACCACACAAAAATAAACCGCCAACTATTTTGGCAGTTAACTAAACCTTACCGCCGTTTTTTATCAAAGCCTTAGTGTCGTCGAAAGTTACAGTACAACCATTACTTACAGCCTTTGCAACCGAAATAAAATTACATTGCAAACACGAAACATATAGAACCTCCTTCAATGCTAAATCAAACTCCTTTATGTAAACTTGCCCTTTTCCTTTTGTTTGTATTCTGTTACTACCAGCAATTATAATTTCCTCTTCATGTTCTTCAAACTGATCAAACATGTTGCGGTCGCAACACAAATGCGCCGACGCACCGCTGTCAATACACCAAATGTTCTTTCGTAGCTCACAGTTATTTGAAATAGAAAAAGCACGATGTGTTCGATCATCTTTCTGTTCTGCCTTTGCACCCTTTTCTTTGCATTGTGCCGCATAGTGACCAATTCTGCCACAACTAAAACATTTAAAGTTTGATTTTTTTCGAGTACCGTTGTTTTCATTTGTATTGTTGTTTTTCCTATAGCTATTTCTTTGACTGCCCTTCCTCTCCTTCGCTATAAAAACTTACACGCTGTTGTCTGCACTTGTTCCATTGTTGTTTGCCTTTCTGCGTTCCCCTTCTTCAATTAATTTAACTTTCAGTGTTGATAATTTTGGAAGGTCATCTCTCGCCTCAACAGCCACCACAAGGTTCGCGTAGGATTTTGGTAGGCTAACGAGTAACATAATTACGTACAACTCCTCCTGAAGAGTGACACCGGTTTCTGCCATGCGGGTTTGCAGAAGCTGCCTAAACAACGTAACTTTACGCACGGGTCACTTTGGACGATGTACCTCCTTTAATGCTCTCCAGGTATCACTAGACGTTTCACAATTCTTTATGTGAGCTATTTGCATTGGGGTTGAACACAATATTATTGTTGTCATTGCCTTTTCATCTTTCGCAATCCACTCTGCCACTGCAGCAGCATTCGTAGCAGTTGGCTCAGGCTTTATCAAGCTTCCTGACACAACGGACCACAAATCCTGGTGTATAAGTACACTTTTCACTTGAAGACTCCAAGAGTCATAATTCGTGTCATCCAGTTTCGGTATATTAAACATAGAGGACATTTTCATTCAATTAATATTTTCTCACTTGAAACTATTTCATCTTCAATACCACTGGGCCCATAACCTGTTGTTATACTGTACTTTTATGTTGTAATACTGTACGCATTCCTTAAATAAAGACGACACCGTGTGGGCAATTCAAAGGTTTATTCAGGAATGAAAACATAAATTCAGTTTAATTTAAAATACAAAGTATAACAAAAAGAATAGAAGAAAAACAGAGTTGTAAATATTCGCATTGTCAGACAGAGTTGCACATTCAATTCCAACACTTAGAAAAAGGTTTAAAAAATGTCTTCTGATTATCAGCGTTGTGAATTTTCGAAAAATAATACTACAGTTCTAGTGGGAGTTCGCACTCAAAACTTGTTTAAACTATTAATTAAAGTAAATTTACCATCGAAACAAAATCATTTTTCTTATGTTACAGAGTCAAAACAACTGACCATAACTGAGTGGCATTGTAAATTGGCACATCAAAACATTGTACATTGCAGACGTTTTTTGAAAAATAGCAACATTACATTTAAGGACGAAAAGGAAATATTTTGTGATGCTTGTGTATATGGGAAACAATGTCGTTTATCTTTTCCAAGTAGAGAAATGAAAACAACAAAAGTTGCAGAACTGGTCCATGTCGATTTATGTGGCCCCATGGAAAAGAAGTCAATAGGGGGAGCGCGTTATTTTCTTCTGATAAAAGATGATTTTTCACATTATAAAAATGTATTTTTCTTAAAAGAAAAAAGTGAGGTATGTGGTTTTCTTGAAAAATATCTTTACGATGTTAAAACTGAAACTGGTAATAGTGTGATATCTATAAGATCTGATAATGGGAGAGAATTTATAAATAAAAATGTCGAACTTTTGCTATGTAAGAATAGCGTTTTTCACCAGAAGGCCGTTCCATATAACCCGGAGCAAAATGAAACAAGAAAGACAGAATCGAACTGTTGTAGAAGCATCAAGAACAGCACTGTACGCAAAAAATTTTGATAAAAAGTTTTGGGCTGAGGCTGTGAACTCTGTTGTGTATGTACTTAATCGAAGTGGAACTAGTACACAAAAAGACAAAACCCCTTTTGAACTTTGGTATGGTAAAAAAGCTAACGTAGAAAGTTTACAAGAATTTGGTAGTGTAGTGTTTACTCATGTACCAAAGCAAAATCGACTGAAATGGGATAAAATATCACAGAAAGGAATTTTTGTTGGGTATGAGGAAGATTCAACTGGTTATCGAGTATACACTGACTCAAACAATTGCCCGTACACTAAACTATTGAAAATATAATTTAATGTAGTTCGGAAAATATATATCCAATGAAAATGAGTTCTTGATTTTTAAAAAGTGCAACAGGCATATTACACAAATACAAACACATAAAGGTTAAAACAGAAATAAATTTTACTGAACTAACAAAATTAATAAAAATACTTCAGAAACCAAACTCAAAAAATTATCCGTACAGAATAATTATATATACCTTAAAACTAATTAATATGGATTTAATAACGGGTGTGATATCCTTTGGCTTTAATAACCTCTTTTAAACGGTTCTTCATTGATAATAATAATTTACTAGTAATTTCTTGACCAATATTCAGCCATTAATCGGTAATAACGTTTTTGACCATTTCCTTGCCAGTGATTGTAGGCTGACGGATTTTTTTTCTCCAAAACTCCCCATAGTTGCTCTATGGGGTTAAGGTCTGGACTCTGAGGATGATCAGAAAGCACTTCTTTTACGTTTTCACATAACCATTCACTTACTATTTTGGCCTTATGTTTTGGGTCATTATCGTGAACGAGTCGAAAATCCCCTAGCATTCCTAATTTCGCCGCACTAGCTTCCAAATTTTCTTTTAAAATATTCAAATAATGGTGTTGATCCATTGTAGTTTCAACAAAAACGAGATTTCCGACACCTCCTGCTGACATGGCATGACACAACTCAAGCCTGCCGTCTGATCTGGAGTATGCCAAAAACTATGTTAATAAATCAGAAGACTTCTGGACTACTGTGATATTTACGGACGAAAGTAAGTTTAATATTTTTGGCTCAGACGGCAGGAGGTTTGTGTGGCGTAGAGAAAATACAGCTCTTGAGTTAAAAAATCTAAAGCCAACTTTAAAACATGGTGGTGGTAATGTGATGGTTTGGGGTGCCATGTCAGCAGGAGGTGTCGGAAATCTCGTTTTTGTTGAAACTACAATGGATAAACACCATTATTTGAATATTTTAAAAGAAAATTTGGAAGCTAGTGCGGCGAGATTAGGAATGCACCTAAAGGCAGATTTTTATTTTTAAGAAATTTAATGAATATTGTCAATTATGTCTAATTAACAAAAGTGGGAGTATGGAATATTTGTTAAAACTTTTATTACCCACTGTTCAATTATCAAGTTGTAATTTTTAAATAGGTTATATTTGGCTTATATATTGAATTTAAATAGAATTTATATTCTCTATAATAATTCAAGATTTACACCAATTTTAGATTTATATACATTTTTGTATTCAAGATATTGCGATTATTCAGAAATCCATGTGCTTCTGGAAACTTCTTTGAGTCTGAGTCCAGTTATGTTTTGCTCATGGCTTGTGGAAGACTTAAACCATAAATTTTTCCAATATAGATGATTCGATGAAAGATGATTTAATAATATTTCAGCGCGATAATTAAATTATCCACAATTTTTATTTCATTGGTTCACTATTTTACTTTTCCGTTTTTTTTTTAAATATTTAATATATTTAAAAGCTTTATTTTCTGCGCTTTATGAGTTCTATTTCGCAATTAATTTTTCTGCCAGAAATCATAATCTAATAAACCTACTCCAATTCAATGGAATATGCAAAGCCTACTCCAATTCTAATGTAAAATATTATTTCAATGGAATATGCAAAGCCTACTCCAATTCCAATGTAAAATGTTATTTCAATGGAATATGTAAAGCCTACTCCAATTCCAATATAAAATAAAAATTTAATGGAATATACAAAGCCTACTCCAATTCCAATGTAAAATATCATTTCTATGAAATATGTATTTAGATATTCAAGATAGAGAGGGATGAATATATATCTATTGGTAATATTATATATATACTGGAATTATAAGTAACGGAACTAGACATAAGTCTATCATGATATAAAAAAGTATGTAATGATACTGTGTAAAGATTACAGTATGTAGCAAAAGTTGTGTAATAAAAAAAAAACAACTAGAAGTTAATTTGTACAGAGAAAAAAAAATATTGTTTTTCGTAAAATCCTAACAAACCTGCTTCGCTCATTGATTAACGATGAAATGACGAACAGGAAAAGATTTTACTTGTTCATTCCTTAGTTGCTAGCATATTGAGAGAGGAAAAAAATCAAAATACGTGTGGCTCGACCCACGATAGCCGGGCAAATCTATGATTTAAGATCAGATGTATGATATCGGCCTATATAAACGCCTTTAAGATCTTCTATATCATATAAATTGTTACCAATCTTTTCTTTAATCTTACATTTAATTAACTTGGGAAGAAATTTCCTATTTACCGCTTTCGGCATATTGCTTAAAGCATGATTTTTCCTAAAGACAATTTCACCCTTTTTATATTGAATCGGTCTAGTTCTAAAATTATACGTTTTACTGGCTTTTTCGTGAGCTATTATTAAATTTTTCCTTACAGTATTTCTAACTTTTTGTAGAGTATCTGCTTCACTCAAAATCCTACAATCTTCACCAGATAGACATCCTAATTTATCCAATATTTTATAGGTTGAATCACGTTGAACCATATTCTGCCCAAAGCATGCATAATAAGGTGAACATCTAATATTTGAGGAATAAACTTATCCCGGTCACCATTATCTTTGTGATCTTTTAAAAAGAATCTAATTTTGGTTAAAATATCTCTATTAACCCACTCTGAAGCATTAGATTGCGGTGCATAGAAACCAGTTTTGATGTGTTGAATATCATATAAACCAAAAAATTCAACAATTTCTTTGGACACAAACTGTTTGACATTATCACTATGAATAAATCTTGGCACGCCAAATGTAGGAAAAATATCATTTTGGAAGTAGGAAATAACACTAGCGGATGTTGCTACTTTTAATGGCTTTAAGAAAATAAATTTTGTAAAATGATCTAAACATACAAATATAAAAGGTTTTTAGTTTTTGTGTGAGGGTATGGTTCCAAAAAGTCGCAATATAATCTCTCAAAAGGTCTATTAGTTAAAAATTGATTACCCATTGGTGGTTTTGAAATTCTGTTTGAAGATGTTTATCGTTTTACATGTTTCGCAATTATTGACATACTCTTTTACATCAATGACCATTGTGGGCCAGAAATATTTCTGACGTACTCTTGCAAGTGGTTTTGCAAATCCTCCATGACAAGCTGTGGCAGCTTTTAAGATCATTCCAGACATTAACTTAGGATTCCACATTAAAAAAAAGGTTTAACAAAAGTGGGAGTATTCAAATATTTGTTAAAACTTTTATTACCCACTGTTGAATTATCAATTGTACTTGTTTAAATTATACTTGTTGAATTCAGAAATTTAAATATCAATTTTACCTTTGCATTATGTATTTATAAATAAATTTTCTAAAATTATTTCATTACCGTTTGTAACTGCGTTTAATTCATTAGTGTGTCGTTTTGAAAATATAAATCAAAATTTTTTTTTTTGTTTGTTTTATGCAATTTTGCCAACAAAAATTAAAAAATTAAGTTTCCAAGTGTTTCTGGAGGAGGCGGAGAATGTACAAAATTACTTACTTTGATAAGAAGCTGTGCCAACTATTTCAACATCATTTGGATTTTTTGGACGAAGATGAATGTAATATTTACACCATCTAGCAATTTTGTCCACAGCAACGTTGGATTGCTTTTAAGAACATTTTCAATAATAAAGCATTGTGTAAGGCCTGCTATTTTTCATTAATTGATAACTGCGTTTAATTCATTAAAAATTTATAAAACAAAATGAGAGAAGACATTCTGAAAGTGCATCCTCTTGTGAAGAGATTGACACTTCGTTTGATAAAGTGGAACAAATATTACCGTAGTTATTGTTTAAAGAGTATAACAGACGAGTTATATTTTTCATATATAATTCTATTCAAATGAACTTTCAATTAAAAAGTTTTCAGAATTTGAAAGGGATCTTAATTATTTATTGGAAAATGTGTCAATTTCACGTTTGAGCGACTACCAGAAGTTGGCCAATGTTTGAGCAAAGCGAAATAAATATATTTTCAAAAACACAAATATTAGCCGACTTCTGGTAATCGCCCAAACCTGAACTTGACACATTTTGTCGTAAACGATGAAGTTCCATCAAAAATGTTTAAAATTTTTGAACTGAAATTTCACATTTGATAAGGCGACATATATAAAAATATAACATTATTAAAATAATAACTACCATAATTTTTGTCCGATTTTATTAAACGCGGTGTCAATCTCTTCACAAGATAATGCGCTTTCAGAATGTCACCACGTATTGTTTTTATATTTATTTCATATTTTTTAATTAAATTAATTTTGCAATTAAGAATGGCTAAACTTTAAAAAATAACAAAAAAATCAGTTTTACCAAGTTTACCCGATCAAAACTCATAACATTTAATTTTTAATAATATGTTTAAATACCGTTGGTGTCAAATAAAACAAGTTTGTAGGGTTCAAGAAATATAAAAAAAATCTTTTTGAGTTCTACTCAATAAAACTCATAACCTACACAATGGCATTAGCTGGGTGTATTTTGACTGTCGCACCGTGTTATTTATACAAACTTTTGCTTCAAATTCATGAAATTTATGACATGTTTTTAGGTACTAAGAATTTTGGTGTCCATAGCATATATGTACTATATAGTATAGTATGTTGTTATGCATACAAAGAATAACTAATACAAATGAGCAAACAGACAACAACAAAATTCTCATATCATACAGTAAACAGAAATTACACAAATAAATACGTGTTAATTTGCGAGAAGGGAACTGAACAAGTATCAAAAATGCGTCAAAAATAGTTGAAGGAAGTTATCAGGAATAAATAAATCAAAGAGTATAAATAGAGTCGCCCTAGTCTAGTAGATCAGACATATCCAACCAACATAAGTGATGTGAGAAACTATATCGTAATTCCAACTGAAGGGGTATAATGACCAATTAAGTAAGTAAGTATAAATACAGTGCAGAACGATAATGCTAGACGGTGGTGAATAGTAATGTTAGTATTATAAGAAATTTGCGGAACGTTGCGGCACGTACGTTCGATTATAGTTTACGAAAAGAACCAACTGCATAGCGAAATTTAATTACATTTGGGTATCTGTCCTCATTGCCAATTCTATGCTAGAACTGAACGTATGTTGCGTGGACGTTCGTCTAATTCTACCATAATTCGGTGATGTGACAGCAGTCTTTGATTTATAACCGAGAGCGTGGTATTAAACTTCGCGTTAAGGACAGTGGTATTGAAGACCGTAATTTTGTCTTTGTTGAAAAGGATCGTAAATGAAACTGATAGTGCAGTACTATCAGTTGGAAAATGTTTTTATTTAAATAATTTGTGTTAAAGGTCTTAAAAAATCTAAAAACGTTCAAATATTAATGATGGCAGACAATTTGAAGTCACATTTTTTAATTGATTTAATGTGGCAAAGTCAAAAACTAAAATATTAACAATTTTTGGTATATTTTAATTCCGTACGAATTAATTCGCTTACAAAAAAGCGAAAACATAAATAATAATTGAAATTCTAAAGAAACATAGTACAATTTCCATTCCTAAGAATAAATATTGTGCTTAACATGAACTAAAATACTTCATAGAAACATTTTAGTACCGTAGATTATTAGTGAAAGAAAATTATACAAAAATTTCTGTATGGAGTAAAAAGAAATATTGTTGCAAAGACACAACAGAAATGGCAATAACACTGCACAAAACGAAAGTTTAGAAAACCTTTAAAGAAAGTCAAATAAAAGAAAAAGAGATAAAAAGAATTCTTTCTTAGGAATCCACATATTTTTTCTACTGTTTTCACTCCATATTTCCATTATTTGCTGCAAAAAGTATAAAAAGTTGAATAAAAACTGAAATGAAAAAAAAAAACTGAACATTTTGTTGCAAATTATTCTTCATGTGCTGTATCTGTAACGTTATATGACACACATACAAAAATCAAAATGCTTGGAAGAAATAATTCACATTCTTATTCTACATTTTCATTTGGATTATGAGTTTTCTATGTTTTCTATATTTTCGAGTTATGGCCATAGTCACGAAATTATTGCTGTAGTTGTAGCTTCTCTTGTCCTTTAAACTATTCTTAGTTTTTCATTTTTAATTGTTTTGTTATTAAGAATTTGTTGTCTCTTGAATTTTTCAAGCAAACATTTTTTTATTATACTTTCGAAGAAGCTGTCGACATTTGACAAATACGACAAATAATTAGCTGTCAAAACTTTGCCGATAATTTATCCGTTACTAAACAAGCTTAAACTTTGTTTTTCTTAGGTCCGATACTAACAATATTTTTCAATTATAATTCTAATACATATTGTTACGAAAATGAAAAAATCGGTATGTTTGAAAAGAGTAATCGTGGTTTGAATATCCTCGTTACAAAGATCTATCGAACAATTGCCTAGTAATTGTTATTGTTTGTGCAAAGGGTGTAAACAGAGGAATAACAAACAAAGCAATTGTTGTTGTTTACATAAAGTTGTGAACAATGGCACACAGAATTTTAATAAAAACTGAAGACAAATTTATTTTTATTTTATTTGCAATCTACGAGCTCATGTTTTAAACTTGTTTTTAGGCTAAGAATAGAACACTTCCTTATAGCGGGTGGGCCACTAATCGGTTTCATTATTAATCGTCGATATTTCTAATACCGTCATTCTGTTGTATTACAAAATTCAGTATATTATCTCCACTGAACGTTGTGAATCAATTTACGATTAAGCAACTTTGGGATTTATTGGGCCAACGAGAAACTGCACGATGATTCTTCACAAATGAAGCTCATTTTCATCTTAGTGGGTACGTTAATAAGCAAAAATTCCGTATTTTGGGCTCAGAAAACCCACACGTGGTTTTACAGAAGCTAATGTACCCACTACGAGTGACTGTGTGGTGCGGCTAGTGGAGCGGAGGCATCATTGGCCCATATTTCTTCCAAAATGAGGGGGGCACAACCATTACGGTCAACGGAGTCACCTATGTCATCATGATAACGGAATTTTTTGTATCCTCTCTCCATGGTAATGATGTGAACGATGTTGGGTTTAAACAGAATGGTGTAACTTGTCAAACATCTCATATTGTATCGAACGTTTTATGGCCGTTTAAATAGCCGAATCTTCTATGAGGCGCCGTTAAAGAAAAGTGTTATGCCGACAACATATGACCCATACACTCGAAAAAGTGCACGAAAATTGTTCGGATCATATGAGGTTCTTTGAGGCCAGCCGCGGCAGCTATAGCTATAATATTCCATTTCTAACCTGAACAATTGAACTTCACAACAAAAAAATAAATTTTTGAAAACTTCAAACCGTTATTGTTTTATTGAATTTTTAAATGCAAGCTTTTAAATCTACCACCTTATAAATTCTCATTGTCTTACAGGCTGACAATTGATTGGCAAATTGAAATATTATTTTAATATTTCATTAAGTGAGAATACTATGTTTTAAGATACATAGAAGCTAGAGGCAGAAAGAGTACCTAAAATGCCGATTTTCTCCAAACTGGCTAATTTTTATGACGAGAAAGCAGACACTTTAAAAGAAACATATGTCGCCACTTGAAATTTTGAAAGCTGATTGTGTCAGAAGTTAGACAGAAAAGAAAAATTTAGTCTTTTACTACGTTCAAAGTGTTTTGAAGCCAAATGTAAGCTGTTGTAGTTCGCTGTAAAGCTTGACGTGCTATTATTTTTTGAGGTAAATGGGAAGTTAAATGCTATCGTTCACATCAGCGACAAAAAAGGAACTGCAATTATATAACTTAGACTTCTTTAAACCATACATCGCAGTTGTCTAGTAGGAAGTGTATTCGAAACTCAGCCCAGACTACTCATACAAAACGGAATTCGAATAAAAAATTTCTCGGCGACTTCTTTCTTCTTATATTTTAAACTGCAAGTACTATCACTCACGTATACGATAAACATACACACAACGTGTGTTATTGGAGAAGCTAGGTTGTAATCCTGAGTAAAAGTTTGTAATGATCAAGTAGTATGGAATCAGAGACACTTCTTAGTGTTTTCATTAGTGTGTAAAGCAGCCAACCAAGAGATACAGGCTTAAACTTCGGTGAAGACGAACGAATTATAAAAAATGGGTAAAGCTTTCCCAGGAAGTAAAAATAAAAGTAATAAGAAAAAGTACCACTCTACACATGTTAACGGAGGGCATTGTTTTTAGGTTCTTCTATGCACTTTTTGGAAGTGCAACTGCACTCGATTTGAATGAGTACGTAGGTCAAAGTCAACGCAATACCCTTTTCATGGGTAATAAGAAAAGCATGGAAAGTGACAATAAATACCAAAAGTACGAATAACACAAAGGCCTGAGATAGCAGTAGCTAAGCATCTCAAGTACATTTGGGATAGAGAGATATGTAAAAGAGGGTAAAATATCAAATCGTCAAAACTGGCTTTCGGTTCTAAAATGCTCAGAGATAAAGATGCCTTTCATCGAAACAAATTTTTTATTGTGCCGTCTTACTAAAACGTACAAAATACCTGTTTTATTTAAACCCACTTTATGAAAATTAATGGTCCTCTTCGCCCCGGCTATGTACAATATCACAATTAATTCACCACCAACAATTGCTAAACCTCTAGTACACTTAATTTTTGATTTTCAAGTAATCTAGAACACTGTTGCTAAGCTAGGCGGAAGAAAGGGTCCCGGAGCGGCCAAAATAAGCAACAATTTGCTTATTAATGTGATAATGCAAGCCATAAGTATTTTTTCTTTTAATTTTTAATGAAACTTTGGCCGTAGAAAAAAAATTGTACTAAGGAACTATTGTGCAAGTCGCTAGCAGGGCGTTCCGACAAAGTAGTTCCACACTTTTTTTCGATGTTTCGTAAGCATAAATTAAAACCAAAATTTCTTAATAATATTTTGCAGTTTTTGGAAAATTATATTAACGGCAGAAAATTTGTTGTTTACCAAGCTGACTTCTTGAGTGCTCCCCTGTGGATTGTAGCTGATGTGCTAACTAAAACGTTTAAAATATGAGTTCGTGTTTAGTTTTAATTAAATTCTTTATTTTCGCACAACTGTGTGTGCCACTGTTCACAATTTAATGTAAACAACAACAATTGCTTTGCTTGTTATTCTTCTTTACACTCTTTTGCGTAAATACAAACAATTACTTCACACACGACTGACTGTAGAACGGTTTAATCGAACCCTGGAGGAATACTTGCGAAAAGTAGTGAGCGAGTAACAGAAAAATTGGCACGAACACATTCCGAGGTTACTACTGGCATACCGATCCGCGGTTCATGATTCAACATCTAGATCACCCGCCATGGTTATTTTTGGGACTGAGATAAAACTGCCTGGTGACTTAGAGTTTGGTGTCAAGCCCGCCACAGAGAGGATTGTCCCATACGCTGGAAAACAGGAGAGTCTAAATGAACTTCATAAATTTGTGCGCACATGTATAAAAATGGTCAGCGGTGAAATGAAAGCCAGGTCCAGTTTTTTATTTAAAATATACTTCGTATATGCCAGTGAACAGCCTTACTCACGCATCTACTGTTTTTAAGACCACGGGTAAGTACTATCACGACAAATTTTGTACCATAATACATAAAGTAAGATGCACATAAAATGTATAGGCATATCATCTTTGTATACGACTAACTTTAAAATTACATATGGAAGCAAAATTAGAGCAAATTAAGTCGAAACTCCCAGAGGTATGTTGGAGAATTAATAGATTGTCACGCAAAAATACGAAGGTAGGTAATACGAATGAATCTGTTTCCCACATAGAAAAATTAAAAAATTCAAAATAAAATTTTACGTATTATTACAACTTCACAGTTGAACAACAGGCTCGAACATACACAAGGATCTCAAATTAGCATCAGTTAAAGCAGGAATGGTAAAATATCCTGAAATGTATATACATATATGTACATATATATGTATACAATATACTAGAGTACCGAGGACACACTCGTCGCAAAAAGTGAGACTCTATTTTGAGAAAATTTTCAGCAATTGTAACGTAATAAATCCATAATTGCTAAAATTGACACCCTCCACCTGTTCAACGTTCCCACAGATCACTTCTTGGTGCAAATTAGTCTTCATTTATCAATCTTTATATTCAAGTTGTATTAGGGCCTATTATAGCGGATGATATTGACAGTCCAGCTAATAACTTTTTCCAGTTTTGTAACAACAATTATCGAAACAAATAGATTTTGCCTACATTTTTTACATTTACAGCAAAACTCATAAGAAAGCAAAAGCAATTTAGATAAACAGTCCAATTTAAAACAAATTAATTAATCAGTAAAAATTTATCTAATAATCGATCTCATAAATAGGCTACACTTATAGATTTGTCATAATGCACATTGGTCGAAATGCATGATCTGGCTTCATTAAATTCAAATTTTGAAATGTTAAAATCAATAATTTTTTGGCACTTTATCGATAACTGATACCATATTGATCATATTGAAGGTTTTACTTTTGTTTTGCTTTAATATTCGCATAGCTTTGAGCTGTCAAACATATTATTTGTTGTAGATTTTGTATTTTAAAATTTGGCGCCAAATTACTCAGTGTGTGATTTTTGTTGATATTGACACAAGTGATTAATTTTTTGGAAACTATATTTATTTTTTTAAGTAAAAGTATTTATGTACTAAAAAATTAATGTTTGTGCCCTGTGTTCCTTTAGTTTTTTAGATATGGGTTGTGGTAGGTGACGTATATTGTAGTGTATTAGAAGTGGTCTATATTGTAGTTTCATGGAGTGCACCTTTGGGGATTCAATGGGATTCAGTCCAATTCTTATTTTATGTATTAATTTTATTTGTTGTTATTGTAAAATGTCCAAAAGGGTCTGCCCGTTCCTGCCCGTTCACCTGTTATTGCATTTTTTAGGCTCAATGAATGTCTTAAAACGCATACTTTTTCAAAAAATTTCACAAAAAAATTTTCTCATGTATTTGATAATATCATTCCCAAAAGCAATTTTAGTGAGAATTAGTGCTGAGAAATAAAAAAAAACTGAGAAGATTTATAAGTAGACTGGTAGAAAAGTGGAAGAACTCCAACGGGAATTTATCGAATTTTGAAGAACGCAATAAAGATTGGTTGGACAGTGAAATTTAATTGTTTGTGCAATCAACAACAAGTCATAATGCTGGATGACCTACGAAAGAGTTCGCAGAATGCTCCCCTAAAACCCAAACAAACAAAGTTTCACAACTTGTGAATGAAACCCCTTGTGAGGAGCTTGTAGTGGCCACACGCGTTAGTTTACACAAAGCGGGGAAATAAGTCCATCTGAAGTGGTATCAATGGTACATTCTGGCAAAGAAGTTGCAGCTAAAATTTAAAAACTATTGCTTCAGAGGTTAGTAAACCTATTGCATATACGCCCGATGAAGCCTTGGGTCTATACGTGGACGGCGGTTTCTCAAAACATTCCTACAAACTGGTGCAAAAATAAGAAATGCAAACATATATCCATCATATAATACATTGTTGTTAGCAAAAAAAAATGTTATCCTCTCGGAATTGAAATTACTGAAGTGTCTTTGTAGAGCTTGGTTGACCATACTGTAAGGAGGATAGTTGAATTGCAAAAGGAGTGTTTTGTAAATATCAATGAAGATCCACTTACAGCTATATATATGTAAATGGGATGTGATGGCAGTAGTGGGCATTCCACATATCGGCAACAATTTTCTGACGCTGAATCGCTTCGAATATATGAAAACATATTTGCTGTGTGCATTGTGCCATTGTAAATAAAAATGGGGGATGTTATTCTTTGGGAGAATTCACGACCTATTCAACACGGTTTCGTAGACCAATTAAATTGAATTTCGAAAAAAAAACCTCTGAATTAGTTAGTAGGAAAGTTGAAGCAGTTAAAAAGCAAAATTCGGAAATAAAGCCCACACAATTTGAGTTTTTTCAAATGTATCACAAATTTTACATGACCATGATAGATGGAAAAATGTTTAGTGTTTTATCAGAATCCTCGTCGCAAAAATGTAGCATTTGCGGAGCCACACCTATAATGATGAAAGACTTAAATGCTGTTAAAAATCAATCATTTAAACAAATATGTTTGAATATGGCTTGTCAACACTCCATGCGTGGATAAGATGCTTTGAATGCATTCTACACATTGCTTACCTATAAAAAATGGCAAATTCGTGATTGTGATAAAGACATAGTTCAACAAACTAAACTAGACATACAAGAAAAATTGAGAAATAGAATGTCTTTATTAGTTGATATTCCTAGGTCTGGGTCAGGAAATACTAATAACGGTAACACTGCAAGAAGATTTTTTCAAGAGCCAAATTTAGCTGCCATTTTGACTGAAGTCAATGTAGAATTAATAAGCAGATTTAGTGTAATTTTACGAACTATGTTGTGTGGGTATAATGTTAATACACATGCATTTCAAATGTATTGTATGCAAACAGCAGAAATATATGTTGCGCTATATTCATGGTTTTATATGCCGTCTTCCGTGCACAAAATTTTAATTCATGGTGCCGATATTATAAACCACATATCTCTTCCAATAGGGATGATGTCTGAAGAACCTCAGGAATCGAGAAATAAGGATCTAAGAAATTTTAGAGAACAACATACCCGAATAAAATCAAGAAAAAACACAATGGAAGATTTGATGCATTCACTTCTCTTCTCTTCTGATTCTCCTATTTCCTCGAGCTCTTAACGCCCTTCTTTATATTCCTGAAACCAAATAATAGTAGATAATGACGTCCAAAACTTACTTTTAGAACAAAATATACAAGAAGACGCTGTTTGTTCTTATAATTCGTTGGTATTTTCGTTAGTCGTTGTTATTGGATAAGCCTACTATGTTTAATTGTTAGTCGTTGGTATTTTCGTTAATCGTTATTATTGGCTAAGCCTACTATGTGCAGTTTGTTAGTTGTTGTTATTTTCGTTAATCGTTATTATTGGACAAGACTACTACGTTTAGTAGGGTTGCCCACTTCTTGTCCGTCTTATCCCTGGTTTTGGAATTTGGTTCCGATAGACGGGACTTTAAAGCAGTCTGGTTATCTCGAAATTATAAACAACCATGCCTTTGAGTCTGCAAACAACCTTTTTCCAAACAGTGAATGGATTTAACAGCACGACAATGCCCCTTGCTACAAAGAATGGTTACCTACCACATTCTTAGAAATCGTAGGTCAGGCTGCTCTTCCATGGGATTCTCAGAGCCCTGACCTAAACGTTATTGAAAATGTTTGGGCTTTCATAAAATATCATAGAACTATAGATAAAAGTCGAAAACGCGAAGAGGCTATACAAGAAATTAGTGAAATTTGGTCTAAATTGACTCCAGAATTTGCCCAAAACTTAATTAACTCAATTCCAGAAAGATTGCAGGCGGTCGTTGATTCAAAAGGCGGTATTACAAAGCACTAGTTAAGTTTATTAATAAACTATGTAAAAATAAAAAAAAAAAATAATTAAAATAGAGATTGCGACCGGACTTAAGTCTTGTGTAAATACTTTTGAAAAGAATAAAACGTGTGTAAATAATTTTGACAACTTATAAGCATATGGTTATTTGTTTTTTATTTAGTACTAAGAACCGTTATCTTTTCCAATTTTATTTTATTTGCTTCTGTATATTCCAAAAAAAAAAAAAAAATTTTCCAAAATTTACTTCCAGTAAAAAGTACTGAAACCTTTTTTAAGAAAAACGTAAAAATGCTCTTTTGTGTAAATACTTATGACTACCTCTGTATATGAAATTTTATAAAGTTATCTGCATTGAAATCTCAAAATCTCTCTCTCTCACAGAAACAGTAGTTTTTCAAGAAAATGTCATGGGATTGTGTTCTGGAAAAACGCCATGTGCTTACAGTTTATTTTATGCTGGATACAGAGCGACTGCTTATAACTCACGAAGTTTAGGCTTATAATAAAATATGCTGCTTTTTATAATAACACCAAATTTGGCGTGGATATGACGGATCAAATGGCTAGAAAGTACATCACAAAATCTAAATTTAAAAAAAACCTGTCTAGGTATTATTCAACATTCTGAACTTAGCTGTTATAAATGCTTGGATTTTATGTAAGCAAACAATTAGAGATATGATATGGAGGATATATATATATATATATATATATATATATGTTCCTCTTACTCCTCTAGGGAGCATAGGGCCGCAACAAGTTGGTGCCAATGAACTCGATCGTCAGCGCGGTGTTTCACTTCGTTCCACTGTAGATATAGATTGGATAATTCGATTGTGATTTGGCGTTTCCACGTGTGTGATGGTCGTCCGATGCGCCTGCTTCCCTGTGGGTTCCCATCAATGGCTTTCCTTGTGTTGTCATTTAATGGCTTGTGAAGAGTGTGCCCAAGCCAGCCCCACTTGCGTCTTCTTATTTCCATCTCTATTGGTTGTTGGTTTGTAACTGACCAGAGCTGGGCATTGGATATTATGGAGGGCCAGTAAATACGAATGATTCTACGCAGGCATTTGTTCACAAATACTTGAATAGACTGGGAATCTCGGGGTGCCATATTCCACGTTTCGCAACCGTAAAGTAATGTGGATTTGACGCTGGAGTTGAAAATTTTAATTTTGATGCGTCTCTATAGATTAGATGATTTCCAAACGGGGTTAAGTTGGGCAAAAGCTTTGCGTGCCTTATTAATGCGGCTGGCAATATCTGCTGTTGAATCGCCGGATTTATCGATTATACTGCCTAGATAGCAGAAGGACTCCACTTCATCAATTTCCTTGCCGTATATTAGGAATTTCCCCGTTGCGTTAGCATTCATTCTGAGTGATTTAATTTTGTGGATACTCATCTTTAATCCAGCTAACTTTGCGGTTTCGCTAACTAGATCCAGTTTCGACTGCATGTTGGAGAAAGAGTGGGTTAATAAACATATGTCATCCGTATAGTCCAGGTCTTCTAATCGGTCTTGTAGACACCATGTAATCCCTCTCCTATGATTTGTCGACTTTTGCATCACTACATCGAGGACGCAGTTAAAGAGGAGTGGTGACAGCACACAACCTTGACGGACTCCGGTTTTTAATTTGATGCTCTTTCCTAGTTGTTTCTCATGTAGTACGCGGCATGTTGCGTTGTTGTACAATGTCTTTATCAAGTTTATTATTTTAGTAGGGACACCCTTGCAAGCCAGTGCGTATCGAAAGCCCTTATGGCGGGTTCCAATAAGCGAGCACTAGTAGTGCGGTCGGTTGTAAGGAGTTCTGGGGAAATGTTGTCCAAGCCTGGAGATTTGTTGTTTTTAATTGACCCAATTGCTCCGCTGATCTCATTCATTCCTGGGCACTCAGTAGATATGTTCTGATTCGACACGTGCGAGGTGCAAGTGCAGATTGAATCTTGTGGAGCAGACGTTGTATTCAGCATATTGGCGTAAAATTTTTCCCACAAGCTGAGTTGCTGTGTTTTTGATGTTATATGTTCGCCAACGTCATTTTTCAGGGGTCTGCCAGTCGAGAATGTTCTGTTAGTGAACAAGATATAGGTCTCTTGTGCGATGGGTTGCTGCTGCTGCTTGTAACTCGTTTGCGATATTGCCGACCCAATTCCGCTTATCTCGCCTCGCATTACTCTTAACAGCTCGGTTAAATCGGTTGTACATTTCCTGGTGTTTGATTTTATTCGAACGAGTTTTGCTCGAGTTTAGGGCAGCTTTAACTCCCTTTCTTTCCTGAATTAAATTCCACGTAGTATCGTTAATCCATTCCTTTCGGTTGTTGTTTTTGAAACCAAGGTGTTTTTCCGCAGCTTTAAGAAATATGTCTTTGATTTCCGACCAAGTGCGTTCAGAGTTGTTGTTTGTATAAGTTTTTAATTCGTTAGTGAAAGCGTTAGAGATAGCCTCATTTTTTAGCTTCGCCACGTTAAATTTTCTTTGTAACACGAGGGAATTATTTTTGATGGCAGCGATTTTAACGTGAATATGAGCGATTAGAAGGTGGTGGTCCCTTCCCATATCCGCACCACGTCTGTCGACAACGCCTCCAGGCATGCAAATTGCCGGGATTTAACCGTGCAAGTATTTAGGTTATACCGCCCATGGTCTGCCGTCAGAGCCTCGTCAGCGTGACAGGGGACATCAAGCCCTTGAAGGACAGTGGGTGAGGTTGACATTTGGAAAGGAGTGGCTGTGTGAAAAAGAACGTATCTTTTGAACGCTTCACTTTCCCATTAGTCCCCCATATGGAGGATATCGCGACAAGAATTTTTATTTCAGTTGGCAGAGGAACTTGCCCCCGAATACCGCGATATACACGAACAAGAAAAACGGAAAGTATGGCGAAAACTTCAGCAGATTCCACTACAATTTTAGAAAGACGAAAAATGTGTCAAATTGGATATTGCAAAAAAAAAAACTAAACCCTAAACATTTGTTCTACATGTAACAAATGTTTACGGGAGAGACCCTCCATCTGTAAAAAGTGCGACAAGGGATAAATTTTATTTTAGTTTGAATAAGAATATGTATGTAAATTACTGAAGTTATACATAATTGAGCCATCTTTTTAAATATGTACTCCTAAAGCCCGAAAAATAAATGTTTTTTAATTATTATATGATAATTATATTGTGATTATTGTTTATGCTAAATCCTGTATTAATTACAATCAATTGAAAAAGACTATAATGTTTATTTCAAAAGCGGTAATTTGACCGCCATCGATAGAAATAGGTATATATAATATGTCGGTAGGTTTAGTTAAGCACAAATATTTTTATTTCTTGATTTTTTATTTATTTATTTTCGTCCGATTTGAAATGCATTTTTGTAAAAGTTTCCATTGTTTTGTCAACCACTGTATATACATATGTATACATAAAATTTAAAACTAAATTGTATATAGTATCCCTAAATTCGAAGAAACAAAAAGCATTTTAATATCTGAAATGATAATAATAAATACTAATTAAATAACTAATTAGATTTTCCAGAAAATATTATACAGTGGATCAAGTACATTGCATTATGAATACGAATGAATAAATACTAGAAACCGGTAAAGAGCTGTTCAACAGTTTTCCTAGATGTTGCTCAAGCTTTTGACAAGGTGTGATGTGAAGGTCTTATCAGCAAACTTTTATCAATGCATCCATTACAATATAATACAAATAAATTGCTGTAATCGAATATCACATATCGTTATTTCAGGGTAAGACAAAAAAAAGCATTTTCAAGCATTACATCAATTAAGGTAGGTGTGCCACAAGGTAGTGGATTTACCCACTAACATATTTACTTTTTACACATCAGGCTTTGCGGCCCCTGAATAGTGTAAAATAGTCATGCCTGCATATGACGCTTGGATCTTTGTTGTTGGTGTAAACATAAGTGATTCCATTAGAAAGTTGCTAGTATCATTGGATGAAATTGTTCCGTGGACAAAAAGACTTAAGGAAAACTAATCCGTTTATGTTGATTTTACTAAGAAGAAAACAACGCATTTATCAGTAAATATATCTTCTTATATCTATATGAAATACCTGGTTATGACCTTAGGACCCAAATCTCAAGTAGAAGGAAAACATCAAACAACTGCAATTAAACTTGACCTAAAATTTCAGAAAATTGAATGGTTAAGTGAAAGTCAATCTAGGCTGTCCATTGAAAACAAGCTCTTCATTTTCAATTATGTACTAAAACCGTGGTGGTTATTTGGCATTCAATTGTGATGTTATATCAAGAAATCCAACGGTATTATACAGCTCGTACAGCTTTTCATAAGTAATATAAATTGGAGCAACGCCTTAAAGCTGGCAACGGTTCACAGAGGGGCATTTTGCTTGAAAACCTGGCCAAAATTAATAGAAGTGTTTTATGAGTTAATGGCTGGAATTTTTGATAGTGTTAGTGATAATTAGGTCCAAGGATGAACCCAACTGATTTTGGTTCAAATCGGTCCGTGATTTCACCTAGCTCCCATACAAATTCCCCTCGAAACTGCACTTATTTACACATAATTATGGTAATTATGCAACAATCGTGATAAAATTTAACATGGATCAGTTCTGTGTACTAAAAAATCATGGTGTAAAGTTTGGTGAGTATTGGATCACATTAGACCCTAGTCTTTTTTGGTGGTTTTTGCCAAGAAGCATGCAGAGAGATGCATTCACACATAAATTCCACAGGTAAACGCAGTCCCTGTACTGATCAAATTCTACCAATTTCATTGTAGAAGTTAGTCAGCACAGGGGCTGCACTATTTAGTATTTATATTTCAATAAAAAAATCGACTTCATTACGCATGTCAACTTAAAAATGTATGCAGTTTTTTGAACAATTAAATTATGACATTAAATGATAATTCAGTATATCAAAAGCCTTATCCCAGTAAATCGAAGCTACTTCTGCATTCTTTTATTATAAATTATTTTCAGCTTACTACTGAAATGCATTTAATTACCAATTCATATTTTACCTTGAAATGTTCTTTACAAGCAATACTTTTGAATAGAAATTCTGAACCGTATTGCCAAAAATTCATAGAATCTTCAGAACACATAACAGAAATTGAATAAAATATATTTTTGGCATTAAAAATACTTTATTTGAAAAGAAAAGGTTTACATTAACAAAACTTACAGAGAAAATTGCTGTTATTTTTTCCCATTGAGCGACTATCGAATAAAAATATTCGATTCGAATTTATAGTGATCAAAAATTGACATCCCTACCATTCGTGTTACAAAAAATTCGCTGAACGACGCTATTAACATTTTAGCTGATGTAAAATCGGTTTAAGTGGGAGTAAGCCATAATGTTTCTGTACGTTGCCATATTTCTCATTTTAAAATTTACTAAAAAAAATAATGCAGTCCAGGCGAGAATAAAATGTACCATATTGTGTGTGCATTGATTTAGAATCATGCTATTGCTTGGCGTGGAAGAATATATGATTTTTGTAAAGTAGTTTCTTCTGTGTACTCCCTTGTAATCCTCCATAAATATTGTACATAAATTTATATTCCATGTGCTCGTTCCCAAGCGCACATAAGCAAATCTCTAAAGTGGTGAAATGCATGTACATTTGTGCGTCGCATTATCAAAAACTCTACATATTGAACAAATAAAGAATTACAAATATTAAATCATGTGAATAACAACAAACTTATCCTAAAAATGTAATTTATTCGATGTGGGAAGTCTTGTTGTAAATAATATTTAAATCGAAGTAGAAAGACTGTTCTTAGTTCCATTTATTAATGTCTATATTATGAATGTTTGCAATAAATTCTCAATGATATTATGTAAGCACACAAAATTCATAGTGTGGTGTGGGCTATATATAGGTTTAAATTTTAACCAACGGTTATTTCGAATCTGGCAATACTTATATCATTTCACTCTGTCAGAAAAATCAGTATATTATCTCCACTGAACGTAATGCACCGATTTACGCTTGAGCAACCTTGGGAAAATGTATTTGCAAAACAAAGGTAATTGGACGTAAATTGCATGAAAATGTTGTACAAAGCAGAACCAACAGTGCCCGGTATACTAAATTTTATTGCTAAAATTCGTGAAAATGGTTTCATTGCTGATGAGCAAAGACGTCAGCGTTCCCGTACAGTCCTTACACTGAAAATATAAAAGTTACGGCTGAGCGTGCGCGTGAGAGAGAATCCATCAACCACAAATCGTCATCTTTGTCAAGAATTGAACATTTCATTCACCAGTTTACTTTAATAAGGAAAAATGCCGTATTTGCGGCTCATAAGACCCACATGTGGTCTTACATAAGCTAATGCACCCATTGCCAGTGACTGATTTGTGCGAATTGTGGAGCGGAGGTATCATTGGCCCATATTTCTTTGAAAATAACGACGGTGCAACTATTACGCTCAATCGCAGCATGATAACCGATATTTTTGTGTACGCTTTTTATGGTATTATGGTATTTATGGTATTATTTACAGGTTGGTTAATTTCAACAGGATGGTGCAACTTGCCACACACCTCATGCCACAATCGATTTAAAGCGTCAAACATTTGATGGCCGTTTAATTAGCCAAAATGGTGATGTTGAACTATTTTCTATGGGGCATCATTAAAGTAAAGTTTTATGCCAACAAACCAGCGACAAATGAGAATTTGAAGGCCAACATTTGTTATGCCAATGCCGGGACACGACCTCATACACTTCAAAAGTGTACTAAAATTGATCCGATCGAATGAGGTACTGTAAGGTCAGACGCGGCAACCATATGAATGTTCGATTTCTAACCGGAGCAGTTGTACTTCACAACAAAAAATAAATTTGGCAAAATTCGGAACCGTTTTTGTTTAATTACATTTTTAGATTTAAATTTTTTAATGCCTTAACCTTTAGATTAAATATTTTTTAAATGAAAAATACATATATTTAAAAAAGTCCTTTACTAAGACCCTTTTGTAATAAGAATTTAGAAAAGTTTTTCGATAAAATACCCTAAATATATGAACTCTACGTATACATAGGTACGCATTGATTTGTTCTCTAAGTTTTTGAAAAATATTAAAATCTCTTAATTAATTTAAGTTATTTTTAATTATATAAAATAACTATGTCTTATTTATAATTTTAGGGATCATAAAATTTATCGATGTGAAATAGAAAAAACCTAAATGAGTTAGACGGAAAACAGGTTGCACGACACTGTAATGTTCTTCCAAGAACTCTAAATGAAGCGCTACTACTATGACTGACCTAACATAATGGTTTGGAAAAATTGTTTTTATTAAAAAACCATGAATGCAGAGCAGAACCCTAACATATTGAAGTGTCATTTGATTTGCAGCGGAAATCGAAATCTTAGTTATACAGTACAAAATACAAATGCGGTTTTTTATTTTTCGATCCTTCGGTTTTCTTTTAAACTCAACTTGAGTTCCTCGGTTGCTAATATCACCAGTGCACAGTGTGTAGTTTTAAATTATAAATTTATTAATTAAAAAATTATCCTAAAAACTATTAGAATTAAACACTAACTTTCTTCGTTTTTCTCACCAAATACTGCTTCCTTCAATTCAATCATAAAAACGTCAGCGTGTGGTGTCAAAGTTTCCGAGGTAGACGAACGTACGATATGTTTGGCGGTAATCATCAACCGTTAAACAAAGTAAAATGACAGATTGGCTCATGTCGAAAAGCAGTTAAAGTACAGTTCTTTTTTGTCATTAAATTCTTAGTATTTTTTAGTAATTTCTTACTCTTACCGACACATAGGCAAATATTTAGCGATATATGCATATATGTATGTACGTTCAGACCTGTAGTGCATACATACTTAAAAACAAACTCTACGTAAACATTTGCATATCCTTATAAGAGACGTTGAAACTATTAATGTTCGCAATTATGTAACCTCCTTGTTTAGCGTACAATTCATACGTTTGCATTTGATTTGCTTAATGGGACCAAAACCACATCCATTAATAATGGATGGGCAGAGGAATTCAAATGTAGAAGTTCTATTAGTCTGCATCATATGATGTATGTAGAATCGTGGTTGCCGTAGAACAAAAACTAAAAACAAAAACTCTGTCGTTTTAGGAATAACTACTATAGCTGATCTATTTTTTGCTGATCTTTTAAAATATATATTTTTTTTTATCAAGTAATAAAAAAGAATTTTAAATGGCTTTAATTATTTAAATCTTTTTCATTTGAGTTAAAAAATTTTATTGTATATTCCCATGTAAATCTTTTTTAATCTAAAAAAAAAATTAATCAATTAAATTAATTGGAAATTAATCAATTCATATATTTAATCAGCCATTTTTATGTCTTGCCTGAGCTATCACACAAATTTATATAAAAAATCATTCGCCGTCAAAAAGACTCATTAGGGTATGTCCTAAATAATAAAGGAACAACGCTTACTAACCTTTGGAAGTTGTTTTCATAGTTCGAAAAATAGTCTTCAGCGCTAAAGCTTATTTTTGATAAATAGCACTTTATTAACTCCTACAATTCATGAATCCATTTCTAATAGTTGTTGAGAGCAATTTGGCAGTTTCTGTTTCTTGATCGTGCGACTTCAATGCGCCCATGAGCTGAGTGTTATTTGTTACAATACCCAAAATGGTTTGGATGTCATATCCTGTGGTCTATCCACTTACTGTCCAGACGACAAACGAAAAATTCCAGGGAATTGATGTTGGATTAACTAAACGCATTTTATGTAGTCGCCGTAGTCTAGTAGGTAGTGAGTTGGCTTATTAGAGTGGAGCTCATGAGTTCAAACTCTGTCTCTAACATCTTGAATAAAAAGTCGTATGAATTAGTAGTAAAAAGTAGACTTCTGGCAAAAACTCTGAGATTAGATAAAATTTCCATGAAAAAGTTTTTCAAAAATTTGTCGTTCGGAATCGATTATAAGCTGTAGGTCCCGCTATGTATAAAATTAACACAAACAATATACATAACTATACATACATAGGTTGTAATCCTGACTAAAGGCTTGTAGTGACGAATTATGTATGTTTACATATTTTCAGAGATTGTGTCCAAAATGAGTCTTTCTGGATATATTTCCTGAGCAATACAATAATATTGTTATGATCTTCAACCCTACCTCTGTTGCAGTACCGATTAGATTAGAATTGCTGAAAAAATAGCAGTTATGAAAGTGAGTAAATGCATCAACTGACGTCTTCTTTCTCTAATTTTCAATGAAAACCTCAATCAGCACACACGTTTACTCCAAACTGTTTACATTGCTGAAATAAGAAGATCGCGAAGAGAATATCAGCAACACAGGCCCATTCGACATAAAATAAAACTTAAGGAATGTATAAATCGTTTCAAAAACTTTTACAATCTAAAAACACGAAATCTATCACAAATTATTTGAAGGATCTTGATGTACACCTGAGTCAAAATTAAAATGATATCTAAGCCCGAAAAAGATCATGCGAGAACGGAGTCTTAAAAGCATTTTAGGACTTGAAACTATTTCAAACAATTTTGTATCCGATAATTTATATGGATTTAAAGAAAAAATATTTTCACTATTGATCACACCCTCAGATTGGTGAAAGCAATAAGAACGGCTTCCAATCAGAAGAAATTCTGTTGGTCTTTTTGTATCGACGTTTTTAAGTATTTGACAAAGTATGGCCAGAAGTGTGATTCAAAAGCTGAAATTTAATTATTCTTTTAATATTGCATTGCTCTTGGAAGACAATTTAATTCGTCGTAGGTCTGTAGTTAATGAGTGCAGTTATGTAAGTGCTCCCCAGCTGAACTTACATACACTTCTTCGTTTACTAAACATGATGCATCTCAGTAAATTTCAGCTTGAGAAATCATTAAAACTTTGGCGAATTAAAATGAATGAACAAAATTATGGTTACTTAACATTTATGAGAAACATACTCGCACAATTACCATCTTGGCATTCCCATTAACCCTCACTTGACTTGGAAATTTGATATGAACTTTTTTGGGTAATTGACAGAATCTTACAACTCCGGTTAGATTAGAAATTTCTGCTGTACAACTGTTATGCAATTCAGTAATGAGGAACTGCCTCAATTTGTCACACACATATAAAAAATTCGGAGACGTCAAAACTAGATCTTGAATATGATTTCAGCAGCACTGTGGTACAAAATTCGACACACATATGATAGTAATTAATGTGCCCCCATTTAAAATATAGTTTGTTATACACTCAATGAAGTCGCCGTAGTCTAGTATGTAGTGTTTTGGCTTATTAGATGTAAGGCCACGGTTCAAACCCTAGGTCAGACATCAAAAAGAAAATATGGAAAAAAAATATTTCTTCGGTGGCTTCCTCTCAGCGGATTTCTGGCAAACCCTCTGAGAGCAAATAAAATTGCCATGACTTTAAGGTCCCGTCACTCATGTATAAAATTAACATTGATTGAAGGGTTGTAATGACCAATTACAACGAAATGCTTGAAAAAGCTCGTATTATCATATTCTCACAAGAAACCTAATTCTTCCAAATATAAATACCGAAGAAAGCTGAATTTCTTCCTGGTGCTGATCTGGCACGATTTAAGATTTGATCGACTTATTGTCACATCATTAGTATGAAAATTTAGTAAATAATTTGCACTCCAGCAGCTTACTCACGTATTCCATGAAAATTTAATTCTGGTTAGCTGAATTGGTTTTATAATCTGTTCAACAGCAATTTTACAAAATAAATTATATGTTCCCAAGTTCATAGTTTTCATCTACAATAAATAACCTAAAAGTTGGCAACTCTATTACATTCTCACGTACGTTTCATATTGGCTTGTGTTGACATGCTATTGTGCTTGGGTTGGAAATAGAAGTGTGTGAATAATGCAATTTGAAGCTTGAGATTACACAGGAAGATTTTCAAATCCCGTTAACTTCAAATGTACGACAATATTCCAATGTATTGTTTAGTTAGTAGTCGCTGTTACAGTTAAAGGCCGACTTGTTTGATAAGTCTTTGGTTTGGTGAAAAATTGAATTAAACTGAAATAGTTTTCTATGCTGAGACTGAGAATGTTGATGAGCCTCTTAATTGAAGCTTATAGTATGGTCGTTACGGTCACAATGACAATTGGACATTAGGTGTTTACAAATTTTGTGCTCATCTCATACATAGATGTTAAAAAAAAATTTGTATGACTTTTCTAACTTTTTTCATTATATCTGTGATAATAATTTCTAAAGGCTTGTTTATAAGATGTTGTTGTTGATGTTGGAAACTGAGTTGTTGTCATCGGAGCTCACTTTGAAAATAAATTGTTTGCTTAAAGCTCAACATACTACGTTTAAAGATAGACGTAAAACTGCAACCATCGGCCATAGTATACAAAATTTGCAATAAATAATACCAACGAATATATACCTAAATATTGATCGCAGATGGTGTAAGCTTCTGTTGCAAACATTACAATTGCAAAAGTTACAAAAAAAAAAACAAATTCTATAACTGAACATTATCTTTCTACAAAGTTTTTTTTAATTATACACTCTTCCTTTATTTACATTTTCTACTAAACTAAATATAGATATTACAGGAAATGATTGTTTAGATATAGTGAGGTAAAGAATTTTAATTTACATAGTTGAGGATTTTAAAGGCAAGAATGGGTTTAAAAAAACCTTTATATGAATTGATAGATATTCCAAACATATGAAAAGTTAATGTGGTCACAGTATGACTATTATTTACAATAGTCGAAAACAAGCACTACCTTTTCATTTGATAATTTATAGATTATAACATTTTAAATAGATTTATTACATTTCCTTATTAATTCATTTCATTCATTTATATAATTTTTTTAAAGTATTTATTTTTAATCTGCTTATAAAATCTATTATCTTTTCGTAGCCCGTTTCTTCATGTATAAGATACGTTGGATACCACCAAGGTTTTTTATTAATAATTTTAAGGCACTTGTTTTGTATGATTTGTAAACGTTTTAGGTGGCAATCTGCTGCTGTAGCTCCATATTGGGCATGCATATGTTAAAATTGGCCTTATAACGTTCTTAAAAAACAAATTCTTGTTTTTGTAATTTAAGCATGATCGTGTGTTTAACAGCGGCCATAGAGCTTCGAAAGCTTTTATTGCCTTTGAACATACTTCGTAAATGTGGCTCTTAAATAAAAGTTTTTATCCAAAACCACGCCGAGATATTTCACTTCATTTACCATATTTATGTTGTTGTTTCCAATTACTAGTTGGCGTCTTGGTAGCCTTTTTGGAGATTTATTAAAGGGAAAAATGATTGCTTGCGTCTTATCAGTGTGAATCTGGATCTTCCATTTTATGAGGTATTCCATACAATTTTTAAATCCTTTTTCCTTTTTTTCATCAGTGCTGTTGTAAGTTTGTTTGAGAAAATTAAAGCTGTGTCATCAATGGTTAGGTATTTGAAAGTCCGATGTGTAAATGGCATATAGCAATGGCGACAGAACTGAACCTTGAGGTAAGCCAGCCGTGATAATTTTTGCTGACGAAGTTTTATTATTAATAGCCACCGTAAAAGTTCTAGAGTCGATAAAAACAGCAATTAGTTTACAAATGTATTTTGGAATGTTTGCGGCCAATAATTTGTAAATGAGTCCTGCATGCCAAATAGTGTCGAAAGCTTTTTCTATGTCCAGTAGTATTAGTCCAGTAGATTTTCTGTTTTTGATTTTCATATTAATTAGTATTTGGTTTTTTATCCGGTTTAATTGATGAGTTGTGCTATGTTCTTTTTTAAATCCAAATTGTTCTTTAGCGACAACTGAGTTAGTAGTAACAAATTCATTAAGACGAGCAAAGATAATTCTCTCAAAAATGTTTCCTAAATTACTTAGTAAGCTTATAGGTCTATAGCTATTAGGATTATTTTTTGGTTTGTTGGGTTTACATATGGGTATTAGTTTAGCATTTTTAAAGATGTTTGGGAAATAGTTGTTGAAAATAATTACTAGTAGCTTCAGAGCTTTAGCTGGGAGTTTCTTTAGAAGTAAGTTAGGTATATTATCCAATCCTGGGTATTCCGAGATTTTTAATGTTGAAATTATATTTGACACTTCATTGAATGTTGTATAATTTACATTTTGTAAACATATGCTTTCAGATTTAAAGTCACTAACCGTAGAGTTGATTAAATTATCCATCGAGTGTTTGTAATTAATAGTCAGCTTATTGGCTTGGGAAAACGTATAAGCTAGTATTTCTGCTTTTTCAATATCTGAAGAAACTTTAGTATTTCCCACGTTTATATTTGGTATTTCGTTTTTGCTTTTCCCGCGCAAGCTTTTGCTAACTTTCCAGAAAGACTTGTCGCCTGCTTTTAACTTAGTCAATAGTTGGTTCCATTTTTGGTTACGCTCTTCATTAATACTTTTGTCTATCATTTTACTTAGGAAGTTGGCGTACTGGTTATAAAACTGTATTTCATTGATATTGGCGGATCTTCTACTTTTACGTTTATAGCTTCTTCTTAGCTTTATATCTTTTAATATTTTATCGGGCATCACAAAAATATTCTGTTGAGTTCTTTTAGGCGTTGTATAGTCTCTTGCTAATATAATGATATTAATTAATTTCTGTATTTCCTCATCTATAATATCTGTAGAGTTAAATTCGTTAGTATGAAACGTTATTCTATTGTCAATGAAATCCATAAAGCTGTTCCAGTTAGTTATATGTATTCAAAATAGTTGCGATCGATTAGTGTTGCCTGTGAATTGCACTATGGGGCGATGATCCGACGGTAGTTCGTACTCCATTGTTCTTTCTACAAAGTATGTTTTAGCTATACTGAATCATTCAAGAAGCAATTTCTAAGATGATATTTTTACTGAAAAATGATTTCCTGAAAGAGAGAAATTGTAGAGTAAATGCCAACAAAACGCAGCTGATTGTTGTATTATCGAGCTGCAAAACCTAGAATGCGATGATACAGCATTACGAAATTTAAGTAAATAATATTTGTTACCAATAAAATTCGTAAAAAAAATTATAAAATTTAAATTATTATAAATTTTTCTAGAACTCAAAACATGCCGAATTCATATAATGAATGAACAACTCATTTGCAGTGGCGAGCAAAAGTGTATACATAATATTCAGAAAATATGAAATGCTTATTTGTATATTATTTATTAAAGTAACAAACAATCCATAAGTTAAATATTAATTTAGGCAATTATCTAATTTAAAAAGAGAATTTTTAATAAAAATTATTTTTTTAAATATAAAAGACAGCATAAATGTTATTTAACACTATTTATCCAGTTTTGCTCGCCTCTTATTTATGTTTACCTGCTGAAACTAGGCCGAATCTTCGCAATGCGCGTCGTGCTGTCATTCATTCGCTCTCTTGTTTATAGGATTTGCTGCTGCTTTTGAAGTTCAGACTTTATGTTTTCGTAACAATTACTCCTGTTGCTGCGTGGCATCGTCGTTTAGAGAACTTGGGAGACCCCCAGGATATTTGTATTGCAGCGATGACAAACGCCAATTCTTCCTGCAATTTTTCTTTAAGAATAACCTTTTTCCTTGCGTTATTTTTAGCTAAAGTTGAAATTATCTTCATTTTAATTTTTTTCGCACATTGCAAAAAAAATTTCACAAAAATTTTGAAAATGTTTTCCTAGCCACTAGAGCCTGAATACAAAAAAAATCCAAACAGTCTTAAGTAAAGGTTCTTTAAAAACAAAAAAAACGAAACATTCAAAACTGGTTAAAAGAACAAATTTGATTTAAATTTTTTTAACAATTTGTGAATAGTATTTTGCTTCTTTGTTTTACAGTTATTTAGTCGATAGTGTGTGAAGTTATTTTATTTTCAATTTCTTACTTATTGGATTTAATATATCTTTTAAATATTATGTATCCACTTATGCTCTCCTCTGTATATATTAGTAGTGATTCTATGCTAAACATTGGTACAACAAGAATAAATATGAATTCAACGTAAAAAAGTTCCGCTGTAAATTTTGTGTCACTGAATCATCATTTAAAAATTATTAACTTTATATTGAAAAATTAATATATTAAATATCTTATTGCTATTGAAAATACAAACTAAATGAAAAAAAAAATTCTTTCTTCGTAGTACCATACTGTGGGGATGAGTGTTGGCACTAGGTGTGGACAGTTTAGAATTTATTGAGGAAACAATAAATTTCTTAAACATTCTAAAGAACAAATTCACCTAAAGTTCGGAAGAATTAAGAATTCTTAATGGTTATTACTTCCAACATATCAATGATCCCAATCATACTGCTGCTAATGAAAAGATGTGATTTTACTACCAAAGTCCCCACAGGCTTAATACTCTTGCACAAAGTCCTGAAATGATTCCAAGAGAGTATTTAAAACATCATTTGGAAGAACGGTAACGTAGACGGTAAACTTCAAACTAAAGTCTACCGAAGAACTTGTTCATGAGGGCATGGCGCCAAATATCACCAGAAAACAATAAACAAAACTGGTACATTCAATTCCAAATGGATTAAATGAGGTGCTTGACCTTAAGGGATATCCTACTAATTATAAGGGATAACATTTTCATATATTATGTCTATAAATTATAAATTTACTCCGAGTTCTTCTTGGGGGCAACTACACTTTTGCGATGCGGAAATAAAGAGCCATCAGAAACTTCTCCTTATTTTTCTCTTGTTTTGTGAAAAACATAAATTTTTTTATTATTTCATGGTAAAACAGAAATAAGTCACAGTTCAGTTTTTACTTTCGGTGAGTGAACACTGACTTCTACTAACGTCTTGACTAGAAGTGAAGTAAAACAAAACAAACAAAAAAAATAAAAATAAAATAAATAAATTTCCATTTGCACGTGAAAAAAAATAAAATAAATTTTTTCTTATATTAAACAAAAAAAAAATACAAAAGAAAAAACACAAACAGTTTACAGCTTTTATGGTTTCATTTAGTTCCCACAATGGGGGGTCTCCTCTTTGACAGGGACAAAACGGTGAAAAATCCGAATTCTACACATCCAATTTTTCTTATAATGAGCAGAGCAGGGGTCCACGCAGATAAAGGTCTCGCAGACGTTTCACCATTTCTCATACAACGTTCCATAGATGCAGTCGGAGGAAAAGTAAAATCATGTAAAAAACTGAGATCTGGACAACTACTCATACAATGTTTCAATGGGAAACAAGCAAGCAAAGTAATCCAAATGATGTCTTTATCCCTAGACATTTTTGTAAAAGTTGAAGAGCACACCTCACTAAATAAATCGAAAGGAATATTCTACTCCAATGAACTACGGTGCCTTTCTGATGACGAACTGTTAAGAGAAATTCGTGAACAAAATCCCAGTGTCATAGAAATTAAACGATTGAAAAGGAGAGATCCCGAAACAAAAACACTTACAACCAATGACCTTGGTTTGTACATAACAACGTTCAACGTTAGTGATTTGCCAGAAAAAATATTATTGGGCTATATGTATACTATGATTAAACCATACATTCCTAATCCACTACGATGCTTTAAATGCTTCCAATTTGGACATGTTTCAGAGGGATGTTCGTCACCAGATAAAATGTGCCCACATTGTAGTAATGTCGAACATACATCAGTTGACGAAGCCGGCAAACGTGAAAGATGTGATAAACCACCAAAATGCGCTAACTGCAAACAACAACACAACAGCTTTTCAAAACAATGTGTTTCTTATATGAAAGAATATGAAATTCAAAAAATTAAAGTAACACAAAAGAAAACAATGAATGAAGCGCGAAGAGAATATGATAGACAACATACTCTACCAACAACATATGCAAATATAATAAAACCTTGCAATTGCAAATGCAAATGTCAAGAAAGTGGAGATAAAAAACCTACCACGAAATCAACAGCTGATCCAAATCCAAAAACAACAACAACCTCTCCAGTACGCAAAATAACAAAAACAGATGGATCAAAAATTGAATTATTACCAAAAAACATCTCAAAGAGAAAGAAGCGTGAATTATCAAATGCAGAGAAAAAAAGAAAGAGAACCCAACTAACATACCTTCAGTAACAAATGACAACCCAGCAAGCACAATTGAAGATAGTTTAGACGACTCTAGTGACTTTACCTTTAATGAGTAATCAATATAAAATAATACAATGGAACTGTAACGGTTTTGCAAATCATTTTGATGAAGTTAAACTTATTACATCTAAATTTAACTGCCTAGCCATTTGTATACAAGAATCTAGATTTAAAAGCAATTATCACACAAAACTAAAAAATTTTACTTGTTTCTTTAAAAATTCTTTTTCAGGCTCAATTGCTCATGGTGGAGTCTGTATTTATCTAAATAACTTATTTGATGGAGAAGAAATAACAATTTCCTCCCAATATCAAGTAGTAGCGATAAAAGTCAAATTCCCAATAAAATTTATTATTTGCTCCATTTATCTTCCAGGATCAGAAAACATTTCCAAAAGTGATCTAACTAATTTAACATCTCAATTCAACCTTCCTTATTTGCTTTTAGGTGACTTTAACTCCCATAATACCATTTGGGGATCCAGTAGAACAGACTCAAGAGGAAATATTATTGAAGAATTTATAGATGAAAATAATCTTAATATTTTAAACAATATAAATTGTGCCACTCATTTTAGTTTTGCATACCAAACTTTTAGTAATATAGATTTAAGTCTCGTTTCTCCCAACATTCAACATTTATTTGAATGGAGTATTAATGATGACTTATATAGTAGTGATCATTATCCAATTATGATTAATATAACTGGATTCGCACCAAACTATGAACGCAGACACTGCTGGAATATAAAACGGGCAAACTGGGAAAAATTTAATTGCAATTTTAATAAACCTTTGACCAGCTTTTACGACATCAATGAAATTGAGAACTACGTTACAGAAACTATTTTAAGTTCGGCTCACGAAGCCATTCCACTTAAGCCTACAATATGCAACAGGAAAGAAGTCCCTTGGTGGAATAATAATATAAAATTACTAATTAAGGAAAGAAGAAAACTCCTAAAGCAATTCAAAAGAAATATGAGTTCGGAAAATTTAGAAAATTTTTTAAAAGCTAAATCTGAAACTCGTAAAGCTATCAGAGAAAGTAAGAGGAAATCGTGGATAGAATTTTGTGACTCTATAAATTTAAAAACCTCCTCATCGGAGGTATATAGAAAAATCAAATCGCTTAACGGACACTCTAACTTCCACCAAATCACAGCATTAGATGACAACCAAACACTTCTGACAGATATTAAAGATATCGTTAATACTTTAGCAATTAGTTTCGCACAAAACTCGTCTTCTTCAAATTACTCAACAAAATTTATATCATATGCAATAACCACTAATTTTCCTATTGACTCATCCAACAATGATGAATCATATAACACTAAATTAACTTTAACTGAGCTAAAATCTGCGCTTAGGTCATGTCATGGTACATCACCGGGTCCAGACAATATAAGATATGAAATGTTAAAAAATTTAGACACAAATGCCACAAAATATATTTTAGACTTTTATAATACAATCTGGTTAAAACAAGTTCTCCCAAAAAATTGGAAAAATGCTATAGTCATTCCAGTCTTAAAACCGGGAAAAGATGGAACGAATAGAAATAATTACAGACCAATATCTCTTACCAACTGCACTTGTAAACTTTTGGAAAGAATGATAAATAAACGACTAGTTTATCATATAGAAAAGAATAACATATTAAATGTCAACCAATCCGGGTTTAGGAAAAATAGAGGAACAATAGACAATTTAGCAATTTTACATTCCGATATAATGGAAAGTTTTTCCTCAAGAAAAGATTTAGTAGCTGTCTTTTTTGACATACGGAAAGCTTACGATTGTGTATGGAAAAAATTAATATTCAAGAAATTAAATTTGGCTGGAATACGTGGAAACATGGCTGCCTTTATATCTAATTTTTTGCAAGAGAGAAAGTTTTGTTGCATGGTAGGAGGCACAACATCTAATTACTATGATTTAGAAAACGGGGTCCTCAGGGATCTGTACTTAGTGTCACCCTTTTCCTCCTAGCGATTGATGATATCTTAAAAAATTGTCATAAAGATGTTAAGGCATTACTATATGCTGATGACCTTATTATATACTGCTCAGGCAAAAAAGTTTCGGCTATAGCTAATAAAATCCAAAATACAATTAAAAAACTAGAAACTTGGAATGATACTAGTGGTTTTCAATTTCATGATGAGAAAACAGTTGCCATAAAATTTTCTAGACGAAAAACAGCTCAAGACAATCCTACAATAAAACTATATGGTAAAAATTTAAATTCGTAGAACAATACAAATTCTTAGGAATCACCTTTGACAGAAAATTAACTTTTAAAGCTCATATACATAATATAAAGGCCAAGGCCAATTCAAAGCTAAATATAATTAAAATGTTAAGATGCTCCCAATTTGGTTCTGACCCGCGAACCCTTCTTAAAATTTTATGTTCAATAGTACTACCAACTATAGATTATGCATCAATTATTTATTCATCTGCTAACAAAACAAATTTGAAAATTCTGGAACCTATTCTAAATACAGGAATAAGACTTTCTATTGGAGCTTTTAAAACAAGCCCAGCTATTAGCATGCAAATAATATCCTCATGTCCTCCTCTATACCTAAGAAGATTAAAGTATCTTCTTAATTACACATTAAAAATTCTCGCATTACAAAACCATCCTTTATACGAAAAAATTACTAATAGAACAAAAATTAATCACTTTCTAGCAAAATCCGAAAAATATTATCCTTTTTATGTGAGAGCTGCCCAAGAATTTGATAAAATAACTTCAAAATATCTTTTAACTACAGATTCCATTGATAATATAATAATAGCTGATACTCCACCATGGTCCCTGTCTGATTTAAAGGTAGATTATTCCCTTGCATACTGTAACAAACGTGATATGACTCCCATAGAAGTACATCAGAAATACTTAGAATTAAGAAATACAATATATAAAAACCACCTTTGTTTATTTACCGATGGTTCTATCATAAATGAGAAAGCTGGCTTTGCAGTTTTTGGGGAGAATTTAGTCATATCAAAAAGAATACATAATTACTCATCAATATATACAAGTGAACTACTAGCTATAAAAACTTGCATCGAAAACCTTGAAAATATTGATCAAAGAACTCTTATTATATCAGACAGTAAAAGTGCATTACAAGGATTACAAGATCCATTCAGTAGTAACACGATCATAAATCGGATAAGAGAAACTATAACTAACCTACCAAACAACGAAATATGCTTTCTGTGGATACCTAGTCACCTAAATATAAATGGAAATGAAACAGTAGACACTCTTGCTAAGAATTCCTTAAATGAAAATATTTCTACGGAATACAAATATAATTATTCAGATTACCGGCAGATCATTAGGAAATACATATTTGATCTTTGGAATGATATGTGGCAAAATAATCAAACAGCAAAGTTATACAAAATTCAGAAAAATGTTTCACACAAGTTCAATTCGTCCATCTTATCGAAACAAGGTTTTATTAGACTAAATAGATTAAAAATTGGACATTGCTTATTTTCCCATAGACATATTATTGAAAAAACCCAACCTCCACTTTGTAATTGTGGTCAAACATTAGATGTTTTCCACATATTTAATGAATGCAGACTACACCATGAGAATCGCGTTAAATATAATATAAACAACATTGAAATACTTAATAATGAACATGAATTTGAAAATGTTAAAAAATTCTTAACTGAAATCAATTTGTATAATTTAATTTAGATTTTACTTATTAATAGCAAAGATTAAGATTAGCATTAAGTTATATTAAACAATGAATTGTAAAAAGGCCTATATAACCTTAAAGTGTTGGGGCCTTCAAAATTTTAATAAATAAATAAATAAATAAATAGAAATAAGTCAATAAAATAAACATAAAAACTTTAATTATTTATACAAAATTTTGCTTCAAATTCAAGACATTGCTAAAATGTATTGGGCTACTAATACTTTTGTTGTCCACTGTATCTCAGCCGATTATGTGATACCGCCGATATTGTGATACCACAATAAATATTTAAGACGGAGGAAACCAATCCGCGTCCAAAGTAAATCTTGCTATTGCAGTAATCTTTATATTAGAAAACTCGGATAAGGATATCAGACAATGAGAGATCACAAACATCCGACTTTTTATAATAGAGGCAGGGCAGTAACATATGCGTTGAAAGGCAAACTCACAGCTTTTGTAGAAGTCATATGATATAGCTAATAAACCACGCATAATGTTCGTTCTTTTAAAATTAAACAACATACCTCAAATCGCAGCTTCCAATAATAAATATCTTGCTGTAATTAAATATTATAATGAAGAAATGTAAGGCTCTTTCAAAATGTTGTTTCTTTTGTAGCCAATATTTTACCACTCTGGTAAAAAAATGTTCATTAACATTTATTGTTCAATTTAACTTCACATAATTTGTAATAATAAACCTGATTTAAGCATTAATCAAGTCCGAAATTTTAAATTATTAGAGATTAAATATCTACAGTGCAGTTAATCCAAAATTCTTTTTTATTGTCTTATTATAACTTTGAAGTACATTTTAACAATTCGTAGCAAATTCTCCAGTATTCGTTCGATGCTTCCAATTTTGTTTTTCTTATTTGTCTGCAAGTATTGTACAATGACGGAGAAACATCTGGTGATGGTTTAAGATTTCTGTGGCCTGATAATAAATATGTTGTGGTTCTATAAAACTTCACAGCTGGACAAACCAATAAACAGGGGATATTGTCGTAAGGTTCGTTTAGGATTTTAAACATATTTTCCTTGGTTTTTGGCATTGTACTACAAATTATCGACTGTTAAGCAAATTAAATTCTAATAACAGTCTGTGTGCTTGATTTTAAAATAGTATGTAAATTAAATTATGTTTCTCTTTTAAAATTTCCTTTCATTTTTTTCTTTGATTTATAGAGTGAGTTTTACTTCCAAGAAATTCACAAATTTTGGAAAGTTTACACGTTTTCTGCTCTTATTAATATAACACAAAATTTAAAAGAAAAACATATTCTTTGACCGTGAGCAATCACAAAACCTACTGTTGGTTAAACAGAAAACGGGATTATAAAAGAAACCAATTGTTACTGTTCCTTTCAAGTTATTTCTTTGTGTTTAACTTTGTGTTTTTATTGAATTTTCAAACTTATGACTAAATATAGAATTTCATCTCTAGCTAGCTCTTAAAAAGAGCAATGGAGAGATTATTACATCCAAAACCAAATGAATTAAATGAAATATCGATAAAATATTATGCCGAAATGTAGAATCCCGTTTAAGTTTCTATGCTTTTAGTAGTAGTAGTAGACCTAGCTGCCAGTGTGAAAAACTTGAAATTTTTAATACAGTCTGCTAAAAATTTTAATTGCATTATTAATATTTATTCTTAATTTTTCTTTTTAAAATGTAGAAAATTTTGTCAAAAATGAAAAGTGGGAATGAAAGACTCCATAAATAAAACTAAAAAATACAAATTATTGTTAAGAAGTTTTAATGACATTACTATGGTTGACGTTGACGTTAATAAAATCTTTCAAACGTAACTTCATGCACATATTATATTTCTTAAATGCTCATATTGAATTTTATTGTACTCCTCCCGTAACATTGCCTTCCACTTTGCTTGATTTTTAAGAAGTCTTCCTATATTTGAATTTATATAAAACAAAGTGTGTATTAGTATCTTCAAAATTTTCAAAGGCTAGTTAGATCGCATCCGAAATTCAGAATTTTTTTATAACTGGCGTTCAAATCAGGCTGAACTTAATCGATAGTACGGGTTATGTTGGTTTTACGGACCGCTGTGGTTTGTGGCATTTTCGAATACACCTACGACTTAAGAACAAACAACAACAGAAAATATTTAACGGATTCAAATATCACGATCTCAAATCCAGAACCGCAAATCTCTCATGCAGAATATCCAACTGCAACCTGCAATTATTGTGTTATAAAGTCGTGCTTTCTTATCTCCTTCAACTGGGTTTGAAATAAAAATCGGCTAAACATATAAGACGACTGAAACAAATAATGGCACAGTAAAGAACAAAAAATGTTGCCACATAAATCGAAACTATGTAAATCGAAAAGATGTAAGTCGAGGATAACTATATATTTCTTAATTTTTTTAAGTAGGAGAAGGAAAAATTTAGATAAAAGTGCTTTAGACGAGGATTCTTCTTAATTGATTATAGCTCTTTTATTTTTTATGAAACTTTGCGATGACTTTCATATTTTTTCAATGTTTTAATGAGTACTATACTTTAGAAGATAATGTACACTTTATTTTGTAAAAAAAAACTAACAAAAAATAGTCGCCGTAGTCTAGTAGGTAGTGTGTTGGTTTATTAGACGCCAGGCCACGGTTCAAACGCCAGGTTAGACAACTCCAACAAAACGTAATATGAGAAATATTTCTTCGGTGATTTTCTCTCTGGAGATTTCTAGAAAAAACCCTGAGAGTAATTAGAAGTGCCATTAAAAGTTTCTCAAAAGCCCGTCGTTCGGAGACCACTTTAAACTGTAGGTCCCGCCACTCACGCAAAACATTACCACAAACAACATAAGCCAGGTCGTAATCCTAACTAAGGGATTGTAATGATGAATTATGTTATGTATGTATGTACGTTTACAAAAAGTGAGCAAAAGTAAAAGGAACAACAAAACCAACTCAAACCTTGTAAAAATCTAAAGATATGATCAATATTTGTATATTTGCCGAAAAAGAAAGTCATTATAGAGAAATATTTCAAAAAAATATTGCAAACTTCCTCACGTTCAATCTAATGTTCAAACAAATGTTTGTATAATCAGAACGTCCCTTTTGTTCAACTTGCTTAAGTTAATTTTTATTTTAACTCTGGTTGGTCCAAGAGTGTACCTTTTTTATTTCAGCTGTTTGGTTAATGTAACATCTCCTTTGTTTTAATACATTTGTTTTTTGTTTTAAAATTGTTTTAAGACCTGTGGTAAAGCAATTCCAAATAAAAATGTAAAATTAAATTTAAAAATGAAGGAAAAATATTTTTGATTTGTAAACTCTTAATGTAAAAGTTTTACACAAGTTCGACTGTGGTAAAAGAAATGGAAAAACTTATTTTTGCGTTTGTTTGTTTGTTTGTTATTGTTAAAGAAATGAAAATATTCAAACTCCTCTTTTTCTGCTTCACTATTCAAATGAAACTTGATTGCCATTTAGCAAGTTTTACGGAAAAACACACAATAGGAAAAAGAGAAACTTGTAATATAAGAATGGAATTGTAAAAAAGTGAACATACTCATCTATCTCTCGAAGAAGATTTCAAATTTAATAAAATAACATTTACGTACCTGAATCAAAAAATTTACTTTGAGGCACTAATGTATAGTTTCCAATCGACATTTACTTACTTACACGTATGTATGTATAATATTCACATTGCACTTACCCATAAATGTAATTTATCCCCTTTCTTTCGGTTTAAGATTACTTTATCAATGGTGTAGAACTAAGTCTTGACCTCTAACTCTTAAGATAATTTTATCGAAAATTTAATTCAAATTTATAATTTATCGAAAACACCACTTTGTGACCACCAATTACAAATCGATAAGAGACGTTCTAGAATCGCAAAATTAATTTAATCCCAAGAGTTCAAACAAAAATACAATTCAATTTCTACATTTTATTCTAACACAAGCATTAACTACACCAACATATACACATCCATTCGCATAAGTAAATGCGCATTCAATCGCGTGAAGAAGAATAGTTTTTTGTAATACCTACAACACAAGCACAAGCAAACAAACAAATTAACTTCTAATTTCTTTGAACAACGAAAAAAAAAATACATAAAAAATCCTTCCACATAATTGAAATACAGCAAGAAAGACATTAAAAAAGAAGAGTTTAGCCAGGCGAAGGATATTTTAAAATTGTTTAAAGTAGCGAAGCTCAAGAATAAGACTGTGGTTATGCTGGTGAGCGAACATCAATTATAGTGTGGGAAGAGTTGAGTAAATTCAAATTCATCCAAATTCTTGCTGTAAACATATTCGACGCGTCTAACGCCATGTCGCACGTTTACATATGGGGCTGTTGTCAAGTATTGTAGTAAAAGTTTTAATTACTTTAAAGGCGACATGACCAAGGTAAACAGCTGATTTTTAATTTTGATATTTGTATTTGTGTACTTCTTTAATCAGCAATAAGATAATTGCTCATTACACACCTTCAGTTAGGAGTACGACATAGCTTCCATAGATTCCACACCAATTCTGTTGTATGTGTTAATCTTACATAAGAGGCGGGACCTACAGTTTAAAGTCTACTCCGAAAGACTCAAGTTTTTGAGACAGAAATCTGCAAAAGGAAGTTGCCTAAAAAATAATTTTTCATATTTCGTTCTGTTAGATATGTCTGGTCTGGGGTTTGAAGCGTGGCCTCACGTCTAACAAGCCAACACACCATCCACTAGACTACGACGACTTCAACTTGGTAAATAAATCTTCAAGTGGTAACTTCTCTTTGATTACCTGTTCGTCGATTTCAACTTAATTTTATTATTTATTATTTCACTTAAAACTTTCGCGAACAACGATGACGTTATAAAACGTGAACTCAAATTTGCCCTCCACTTTGCGAATAGTCGTCTTAGTAGCACGATTTGGAGATCGTAAATTAGACGAAGTGCGGGACGTTATCCGAACAGAAAATCCTATTTAATAAAACAATTTTTTACTTGGACTTGTTGTTAAATACCATTACCGTACATGGTGATTTGGCAAAACAGACTTAATAAATTAACACTAATTTGACAGATATAGCTGAATGGACGTTATCAATTATGAAAATTCAGAAACCCCCGTTGCAAGACTCAATATAACTATGGCAGTATTTTTAAATTATCGCCATTGATACATGAAGTAAATAAAATACAGTTTCAAAAATTGTTCTTACATTTTATATTCCACTGTTATTTTTTGTTCATTGTTTTATATATGTTTGCTTTCTTTTTTAATTCGGTTATAGTATCGTTTTATTATTTTCCTGTTCGTTAAACTTTTATTATCTATCCGCAATCACACATTCAATTACTGTATTGTGAAAATGCTGACTACAACTAACACGCTGTTGAACACTAAAAGAAAACAAAATCGTTCAAGTTTAATTGATTCTTCTGCTCTACGGTAGTTGTTCATATTTTTAGTACTTCACTAGAATTCAATTTGAAAATTTTTTTATATGAGTTTTCAACGTGAAAAGATATATTATTTGTTTTGAGGGTATTTACTTTCAATTGTTATTTTGTTTTTTATTATTACCGTAATCATATATATGTATTTACATATTTTTGCTAAAGTTTAACACTTTCCCAATTAGAACTGTTTCACACGCAAATGTGAGAGTTATTTAATAGATGGTACTCAATGAGAGGTTAAGATTGGACATATAGAGCGGCATAAGGTTTGACATATAAGGATTCCCATTAGAAGGCAGATTTAAATAAAACATAAGTATTTAATAGTAATAATAATAATAATTTTTCATAAAATTTTAAATTAATTCTAAATTAATAAAATTTCTAATTTGATAAGATTTCTACGCGAGACAGTGTCAAAATTAGTCTTAAATAATTAGTCACAAAAATGCCTACACGTTTCATAAAATATAAATGTGTAAACTAACCCAAAAAGATAATTTATTTTAGTTTTTTAGGAAACCAATTAAGGCTAATTTTATAAACCAATAAACAAAACGATCGTATTTCTTTTAATTGCAATTAAAAAAATCCAAGCTTTTTTGATTTTTACTGTCAAAAATTATATTGGGCATTCAATATGTAGTGGCGCTGCAATCTGTCAAAAGTTAAAAACAGCAATACAAATTGGAGTCAACAGAATATATAATTGCAGCAGTCGCTCTAGTAGAAGCTGGAGGGTAAATTTCAAATTTCAACATTAAATACAAAAAACATTTACAGTACCAACAATATTTTGTGGCGCGATCTCATATGCCACTCTTTATCACGCCCATCCATAGCTGCCAGATAAATGAGGCACTAAATTGTCAAATATTTGAGAAAAAATCGTCAAAGATGTTTATTAAAATCGTCAAAAAATCGTCAGAAAAACAAAAAAATAAATAAATTAAAAGTTTTCAAATACCAAAATTATTTCTATTGTAGTAAAATATATAAAATCAATATATGTATGTATGTACATATCTGAGTTCAAAAATAAAACATTTAACAAAGAATTTATTGGAAATTAAAAGCAAGCGTCATCTTCATTTAATATTTTTTTTTCGAAAAATGGAGAATTTTTTTTCATTTTCAGGAAAAAATTGTTTAGGGTTTAAGCAATCTATCTCAGCGCTGTTTATTGACACATACGCGCAGCCCAAAGGGGCGGTGTAGGTATTAGGGAGTCGGAAGCTTTTAATGTTTTGTGCATGAAAATTCAGTGTAATGCTGACACATTTTTCAATTCCTTCTTAAGTTCTTATCATCTGATCTTACTATTTACACCGTTTATAACTGACAGAGAATGGAATACAACTCTCATGTATGGGTTGGTGCCTCGACGTCTATTTTGCGGTTTCTCGACCTTGTACAGAAGAGGCCATAGTATCTCATTAATGACGGTAGTGTATCCAACTCCATTGAATCATTGGAGCATCACTGTTCTGTCGCTACTATAAAATGGTTTTGCTTGAACGAAACAAGAAGACTTTTTCCCGAAAATTATATATTCCTACATAACGCTCGTCTTTTTCGGCCAGAACATCCGTATGTGGTCGATTGGCCAGTGGATCGCACTCTGAATTACAGTAAAAATACTATTTTTAGTCGGACTATCCGTAAATGGAACTCAATTCCTGCAGAGGTCTATCCTGTTACTTATGGTATAAAAATATACAAGCCTAGTGTCCATAATTTATTATTATTTTAATAGGTTATTTAGGAGTAGTAAGTTTTCAGGTTTTAAGGGGTGAAAAGGGAATAAAATACAGAAAAATTATCACAGGTATTCGAAAGTAACTTAAAAACTTTACTTCTTGTTTTTACTAACTAACATAAATTTCCAGTGCATAAATCGTCAAATCGTCAATATGATAGTTTTGGTGCTCAAATTCGTCAAAATGACGATAAATCGTCAAATCTGGTAGCTATGCGCCCATCACATCCATGAATATTTATTTTACCTTTATATGTATATTATACCTATCAAAGCGGTCTTCACAAGCAGTGTCATTTGAAAAGAGTTTCACAGTTATTTATATCGGCTTCCAGATTCCAGAAAAAGAATCTGAAAATATGTCATTTCCATTAAATCTTTACAAGTTTGATGGGTAAGGAGTATTCAAGACGATCCGTTGAGGTCTCTATAACTGAAACCATTGAATTATAGACCACTTATTAACCTTATTAACCACTTATATCTAGAACTGAAACTACAATATTTATGCACTTTAGGATCGATATTTACTAATTGCCATTTATATGACAATTCTGATAGAACCCAACTCAATGAAGTCATATTCTTGGGGAGTGTCCGATAGGACGTACATTTTCAAAACGAAAACACCATCTGATCTCCATAGACACCAGAGATCAGCAATGAATCGTTTTTTTTTTTGCTACTCACAAGTACTTATGAAATTTTTAATATAAGTGAGTCTACAATATTGAAATTTAAATACTCTGATTCATTCGTACTCACTACAACGTTGATTTATAAGTACAGGTTGCAATGAGTATGCGTACAACGTTGACATCAAACTCATACCATTCGAAATATGTTTGATTCATAAGCCCACTCCTTCAGATTTATAGCTTTAGAAAAATACTTATATATTTGAAATTTACAGTCTTAGTTGTTGTATTTACAGAAAAGAAAAAGACACATGAGCAAAGAATATTTAATGAGTATTGTAGTGCGAATCAGACTTATTTTGTGATTCTTGTAAATATTGTGTTATGGAGAGTAAAATTAACATCATCATACGTGTTGTTAAGTATGAATATGATGAGTACTTCAAACTTTGAATATGAGTAGAAGTTCTCTGATATTAAAATAAGTATGAATGCCTATAAGTACTAGAAATTATGAGTATTATTCGATTCTACTCATCTTTTTGAATACTCATGGCTGGTCTCTGTTAGACACACATGTGACAAAAATATTAAATCAATGTATTTTGTTTACACAACGTAATTTTAATAATATAAAGTAGTAAGCTTTAAATGCTAATACTCCAGTTTATGGTATTAGATATTATAATTTAATTGTAATTATAATGGGATAATCTGTACAACTTAAGCCTAAATTGATTTAATATAATTGGCCCATAGTTACATACTATTAAAAATTATGTTTAAAATAACGTTGATGTAAGTAGAACGTAAAATTACATGATTTCGCTAATATATTTGAAACGTATCAAAATAATAAATTATTGTGTATGAATATATTAACCGTACATAGAATTGTTTCTAGAAGTGCTTCAAGTAAAGATTTATCACAATAATGAAGCACGTAATTTGTTTCTTGTTGGTTTGTCAAAACCCAAATAAAAGATTTCTATTTTTCACTCGCTGTTGATACAAATAAAAATATTGTATTCGCTATAATTATCAAGAATCAAAAGTTTTAATAAATGCTTCTACTTCATGTTAACATCACTCAGTTATTATATCTTTTATTAATCACAATTATGTTACCACCCAGAATCCTATACATTAAATGTGTTGTATGTTTCCAATTATTTCTTGTTAATATTTGGTACTACAGGTAGCAAAAAATTATTAAGACGAAATAGTTGCGAGTGTATGTGCATGTATGTATGAAGTAGAACTTTTTTGCGCAAATAAATGGGAAGAGAGTTAGGTAGAGGTCTATCCCAAGAATTTAGATAGACACATTTAGACTACGTAATATCACATTTCCCCTAATCATTCAGAGCTTCTGATGAAATTACTTAGACTGCCAGTGTCCATCATTGACAGTTCTTTTATATCGTCTGTGTTGTAAATATATTTGTTTTTCGACGTAGTGCTTCTACAGCTCCTGTAGAAATCACTTGCAATGTATCCAAGACCAATTCGTTTCACATACATGCAATGCCCATTAATGACTTCAACAAGCAACTAAGCGTGTTGTTTTGAAGTTTAAGTAAAATTTTCTTTATCCAGCCTCTGTCAGACTTTCAGCACCATTTTGCACTTATGTATACGTAGTCGACCATTGGGTGTTGAGAGAATCTATAACTGCATTGCCATTTATAATTTCCAAAGTAAAGAATTCGTTGGTGATTTTGATGGTCATGTTACATCTATCCAGTTAAGGCGCTCTACAGTTACCTGGTATATCGTTGGGCCCCTTCAAGTTCAATACATCGAAACGCAGTACTTTGACAGCTGCCTGTATATCCGAAATTAGGGTAGTATTTTTTTGGAGATATTTTCGTCTTTACTAATTTTCGCCAAACCTCTCTCATATAATCAAGAATCGTTTTCGCAAAGAATCTTTGTGTGACCAATATTTGATCCAAGCTACCGTTCTGTCGCCCAGAGACGCCTACTAATCTTAGCCGCCAAGCCCTTACAATAAAGGTCTAACGGAAAGAGACTTAATATCCATCTTGTAACGTCTAAGTTAGCCGTGGAATACAAACCAAGCTTGGATACGCAGAGTACAGATTATTTGATCACTGCTCTATAGACCCAGTGAGTCATTCTGAGTCTCAGCTTCGTTCCACATTATTACAGACTCCATCAACATACAGGATGGCAGCCAGGAAAAATTTTTTTGTCCGCGATCTCTTTATCATATACGTAATTCTACACTAGTTGGCCTCAACACATCGTCCTTATAATTATTGAGTTGAGTTGTGAGAGTTTCTTTCCGCCTTCAGTATGAAAATCACTCTCACTTTTCACCATTCCGTGCAAAGTGCATATCCACAAGAAGTCTCAGTGCTTTCCTTTAAGATCTGGTCAATGAGCTATCTGTCCGCTATAACACACTCGGCACAAAGGATGTAGTTGCAAAGGTCCTTCTTAGCCTAGAGGTTTCATTGATTGTTTCCATATTTCCATAGAAATTTCGCTATGAATGTCTTTTACGCATTTTTTGATTTTAAGTGTCGTGTTTTCAGTGTTCTCCATTACCGGATTTGCTCACCATGTTGTTGGGTTGAAACTTTTCGAAATTTATTGGCTAATTGGAAAAAACTAACAACGGAAGTTAGACTGCTAACTAAAACTAATATGATGTTATCTTATTCAATTATACTACCTCTGTTTCTCATGTAGAAAAAAATTCAAAGACGATAAAACGTATGATTACAGCAGAGTCGTGATACGTCAAAAATTCGAACGTAATAGGCCATTTACACTACACCGAAATCTAGTAGATTAGATTTCAAATCTAGCTCAAAATCTAGATCGTTTACACTGTATTTATTTGACAGTAGCAAGATTTCATTTCAGTAACAAAAACAGCTGACTGAAATTTAAAAGAAAATAATAATATTTTAGTTTAACCCTAATCAAGTCAGGAAATTTTTTTATAAATCCAGTCAAAATGTGTTTCAGAGGCACATACAAAGAATTTACGTATTAATATTGTTAACTTATTTTCATTTTATTAAATTTTTTCTGCTCAGTTACATAAATGAAATATTATTTATTTATTTTCGCATTTTAAGCAAACTAGAACGTTTGAACAATGCTCGTTGCAAGTATTTTTGTGGTAAATACTGCAAGACTGCTTACACATTCTGCATATCTTCGGTGGGCACATATAACATCTACGTCGCATATCTGTCTGCCTTGGCTGGTTTGAGAATTCATCCTCGTGTTGTATGGACAGAACATTGGACAAATTATTTTTATTTAATTTTCGAAGACTGCGGCAAATAATGGGTGACAGAACTCTTCGTAACTCATTATACCTCATTATAACTCATTATTATATTTAATTTTGTTGTTCACCAACAATAGAAGTAATAGTTAGCGTTCCCATATGTGCCTCATAGACACATTTTGACATGATTAAGAACATTTTTGATTGAAACCAAATAAAAAGAAATTAATTTATTACTTAAAATTTGTAAATTCTAAATAAAACAACTGAAAGTAGGAATTCAAGAAGCAGTAAGAACTGGAACCTATATTCAAGGAAGTTACAACATGACCAAGTGAAATATGTGTCGGAGAGGCACATGTTGACTTGATAAGGGTTAAATTGAAATGTAATTTTTTTTCCTGCTCAGCGTTGTATTTTTAAGTACTATTTGGCAAAACACATAGTTGCATTTGTATTTTTACTAGATTTTGAGTAGATTTTGCCGAAATCTACTAAATAAGTAGATTTTGTTTTGTATGGGAAATCTAGTTAAAATCAACTAGATTTGGCTCGAAATCTCATAAGTACTAGATTTCGCTGTAGTGTAAATGGCCTATAAATAAGGAACTTAATATGCCTGATATTTTAACATCATAAGATTGCTAGATCGAGCATAAAATAGATATCAATCTGACAAACTGTTTGAAAGCAGAAGAGAAGAGGAAGTCCTAAATACATATATTCATAAAATTGAACAAGTATGCAACAGTTTAGCGGACAATCTAGGAGCACTAAAAAATGGCAAAAACTCACAATAGCTATTTTTGAAGTTTCGTTTTTCTTATTGAAATTGTGCACTGCACACATCAGTGCACGTTGATTCATTTTAGAATGTTTACTCATTGGAGAAAACAAAAAGGAGTGTAAAAAAGCACAAAGAGTAGATTTAGAGAGACAAGTGTTAAATGTAGCAGTTTGTGAATAAATGTGGAATAATAGACTTTGTGTTGTAGTTATTGTTTAAAGTATATTCTTAGTGCAAAACGTTTTCACATCGTCCCTTCTAGTCAATATTCTGCAGTTATAAACGTAAATATGACGCATGTATATACAATGTACATACATACATATGTAAATATTACTTTAAACAAACGGAAGTTTGTTTTGAGTCGCCTAAAAACGGGAAATACAAATAAAATCAAATGGAAGCATCACATTCCATTTAGACGGTAACTGCAGACAATTTATTCAAACATTTGAATCGAATCATACTAATAATTTCTGATACTTACTTTAATATCATGGAACCTCTACTCATATTCAAACTTTGAAGTACTCATCATATTCATACTTAACAACACGTATGATGTTGTTGATTGCGACTCTCCTTAACACAACATTTACAAGAATCACAGAATAAATATGATTCTCGTACGAACACTAAAATACTCACTAAATGGTTGTGTTTTTGCTCTGCTTGCTGCTGTCACTTTTGCGTATGTGTCTTATTCTTCTTTTTTTGTAAATGCAACCATAACTAAGATTGTATGATTCGGGTCACTCGAAAATTTCATGAGTGCTTATGAGTAGCGAAAAAACGATTCATTGCTGATCTCTGATACGTATGTCAAAGAACTCATTTACCACTGCCAATATTTTGAAACAAAAAGAAATATTTTTGTTTGTTTTCATTTTCCTTTAACATATTATAGAAAAAATTTTCTTTTATTTGATGTTCTATTTCCGACTTGTTAATCGGAAGGAAAAGACGAAACTTTGGCCAGAAATAGTCTGATACTGAAATGTAATGGAAATTCATGGACTGTTTAATGAAACAAAACATTGTTGTTTCGGGGATGTAAAGATGAAAACTAAAAATAAAATATTTCAACCGAATTCGGGAAAAATATAAACATTAATTATAATATTCAAAGAGGAAAAAATGTTTCAATAAAACAAAACCTTTTGCTTTGGGGGTTGATCGAGAATGAACTGTCTTTTCTTTTATTATATGATTATTATACAATTCACAATAATAAAAGAGTCCTATTTACATATTATACGTACAATTTAGGTGACCAGCGTATGCAATTGTCAACAATTTGAACTTGTGGCTGGTGACGGTTTTCTGAGCAATGGAGTAATAAAAGATTCAATGCAGCACGCGAGTCTTTACAAAATGGTATTGGTATCAGAGAATTGCAAAAATTAAAAAATAGAGACAATACTGCATTCAAACCAGTTAATTTGACCTTTGATTTATACTCGATCTGTACTCGTTTAACAAAAATATTTTTTTTACTCGAAATCGGAATAAAATATATTTGGTTTGTAAAAACTAGGATTATTTTACAACAAAGAATTAGATTATGATCATATAGGCGTATACAAAAATTGTATTCGTTTTGTTATTTAAAAATATTTCACATAATGGTGTAGAAATATGCAAAATGACAGGTGAACGACCTGGCGTCCAGAACAATTTATCAGACTAGCAAAGAAAAATAAAGGAACTTATTGTCAGAAATCGAAAATGAAGAGCGCATACCACTCTAGACTGTCGGATATATTGCCGCCTGTGTTACTTAGTGTTGAATTGTATAAAAAGCTAATTCAATAATAATTCAATAATTGTTCTATTGTAACAGAGGATATTTGTTAGTATTATATGTTCCCACCTTTCACAAATTCAATTATCACACTCTACATGAATCCTGATTAATGAGTTGTAGCGACCGATAGGGTATCCCTTATCTCAAAATAATTTGTTTTGAGATTTAAAATGCATTCCCTGATTTATAGAGGCTAAAACCTATTTTAAACTTTATGAAAATGGTTTCTCTTCTAGATAATTGGTTCAGCTATAAACCTAATATAAATGAAACAGATTAAGGTTATAAAAGTTAAAAAATAAGTTTTCATACAGCAATAATCTTTCTTAAAACAATACAAAAATAATGATAGTTAGTTAGTTAGTGTGGTTTTTTTACAAGTGTAGTTAAGTGTAGTTTTTTACAATTCGGATGCCAATTTCGATGTTTCTGGACACAACGTAACAAGAACTGTTTTTGTTTGTTTTTTAAACTCCGGAATTAATTTGACAGCCCTTTCAACAGTGTGATTTACAATGTTCAAACGCCTTATTCTGCTTTTGGCGTTCTGAGAAGCTGCATTATCATCCCAAGAAGGTACATTTTCTCAAAGAAAGCTGTCATAAATCTGAATCATTCATTTATCTAAAAAAAGCAAATTAATTAACAAGAGAATAACAAAAGATGTAAATACAACAATAACTTGTTTACCAAACAATTTATGGATCAGTTGCTCCTTTGATTGAATATTGCGTTACTGTGGTTGCCAACTTCATTAAAATGGCCTGTATTCGAAGCTGCACGTTATTTGTATATTGTCATGAAGATTCCACTTGAAAAGAGCAGTTGGAATGGCCTTGGCCTGATGTTTTCTAAAAGAACGTTCTACTTTTAGCGCTGCAAAAATTTGTTCTCTATTTTCAAAAAATCAGTAATTGGGAAGCGAGTCTCTCGCACTTAATTTCCATCGACATAAAATTTTTTCATCGTCCGATCCTTCTGTATATTTCAAGCCATCTATAGTGGAAGTATATGCAGCAGCCTATAACTATTTTATTTTCTTAAATTCCCTTCCTCTTCTTCCAAGCATTTTTGCTTAGATATTTCTTAACTAATTTTTTTCTACGCCATCTAAGAAATCCGATCGTCTCGGCTCTCGCTGTTTTTTTAAATGCTTTAGCTTCAGCATGTGCAAACAATATCAAAATCAATAAGTTTTTTCACGCAGCTGGGAAATGCTTTTTCCAAAAATATACGGCTCTCCTTAATAAGAAGATTTGCACCTAACAGTCAACTTTATCTCACGATTGCTATAAACACGCGTTACGTCGTAAATTTGCACCATTTATTTGATGTCTAGAAATATTTTGTTTGCCACACCGTAACTCCTCCGAGATCTTTATAAAATAAGAAAAAGAGCACTACGAATCAGACAATCACGAACGTAGTAGCTAAGGAAACTCTCAGTTATAGGTTTTTACACGTACACTAAAATGGACAAGCTTTTATCGTTGATGAAATGGGATATAATTTTTTTCAGACAATATTGTTTCGTTTTTACCTTTTTACAAACGTGTAAAATATTAGTTCGTTGACTGCAAACAAAATAAAAACAAATATGTGTTTAATTCCAATTAAACTATTTATTGTTTGCACTACTTTTGTGTGCCACCGTCTAAAACTACAACGAATACAACAATAATTGCTTGTTCGCTATTCTTCTTTGCTTACAACGTATGTCTTTTCAATGGCGGTCTTCAAATCACGAATGTTATCTTCACACGCAACTGACTGACTGACTGAATTCTTACTACTCCTGCCCGCTTTGTCTTGCCTTTTTATATGCATACGTAATCAGTCTGATGAACGTTCATGAAGTCGAACGTTCGGAGTTTCGCTTTCTCGAAAATTCTATCACGACTTCATTGTTTTTTGTGTATTCTGTTCACATTGCTTGTTGTTGCGTTCTCACTTACTTATCTATCCGCTTTTCTTACACACTGATGTTGTTGGTTTACTTGTAACTAGTTCGTTGTATTTGTTTGTTTAGCTTTTGCTCATTTTAATGTTAAACTATGTACACCATTTCCATTTTCGTAACAATATTAACTCGTTTCAAAAGTTTTATGATGGTAATGTATGCATGCTAAGCAAACAAGTTAGAGACAGTTAAACTTAAATTGCGCAGCTTACAGTATCGCCTAAACGCATCATCTTAATTTCCAATAGGAATATATTTATTTAGTTTTTAATAATTAATTGGCCCACCATTGTGACATATAACTTCAAAAATACATTTTAATGTCGATACTGTAATTTTAATTTCCATATAACAATTTTATTTTCTTGTTCATTGAGCTTCCAACATTTTCTTTTAAGTTTCCTCTGGGGTATAGAGATATTCCATCGCCATAATTACCAAATCTAATGGAGATTGTAGATTTTTTTATTTTTGTAAGAAAACAAAAAAATAACGAACGAATTAATGAATAAAGGGACAAAGCATAGACGACCATGCAGTATTAAAATCAAAGCATTTGCGAACAGCAGTAGCAGCAGTTTTTAATAACTTAATACAGAAATTCGCACACATAAATACTTACAATTTCTTTTTCCATTTCTTTTATATGTTGCAATGTAAGTAACACTTAATTAAAAATATTATATAAGCGGTTTGAGAGACACTCTCTCTTTCTCGGCTGATTGCTTAGAGACACTGCATATTTTGTTTTTAATTTAGTTGTTGGAATATTCCTTAATCACTGCTCTTGTCTACAAATATTTTGTAGTGGTTATTGTAACCTTGTTGACATTTATCTACACAGATATGAATACATATATATATATATATATATATATATCTGTCTATATAGTGAATCACAGTAAAATTAATTCACTTGCAAGTAAGATCTTACATACATAATTGGTCATTACAACCCTTCAGTCAGGATTACGACATAGTTTCTCGCACTATTTATGTTGTATGTGTTAATTTGTTTACATGAGTGGCGGGACCTACAGTTTAAAGTCGACTCCGAACGACAGATTTTTGAGAAACTTTTCATGGCAATTTTCTTTACTCTATGCTTTCTAAAAGGATGGACGATTTTTTACTTGGATCCCCAAGAACGAAGTTCTCTATATTTTTCTTTTCAAAAATATTGGCTAAAAGGGAATACGGATTTTATACCTACAATCAGGCTTTTAAAAACTGCCTTTCATAAGAAATAACTTTAAATTCATGCTCAGGTTAGATACTTCTGACTTAGAGAATCTTCTGTTGGGGATTGATTCTGTACAAACTGATACCATTAATATTCTTTTATTTATCAGTAACAAAATATTTTAATAGAATGACTTTATACTAAATTGGATTTATTTCACTTGTAGGTTTCATTGCATTGTAGCTGAATTATTTTTTATATTATGAAAGTAGTTCTTTTGTAAAATATGTAGTATATATAAATATGTATATATTAGTTTTTCTTCCTGCTCCCACAGTTTTATTTTATTTATTGTTAATAACGATTCTGATTATATAACTGAGTCAGTTTTCTCCCTGCCTTGTTTTTATTGCTTGTTTGTTTTTTACTGGAAGTTGTTGAAACTGCTAAAAGTAAAATAAAAGACTCTGAAATATTAGACATAATTTTTAATTTAATGTTGAAAATTCGCATTTCTTACGGCTAATTAAGTTTTCTCTTTGCTACTTGTTTTTACGTCACCCTTGCACTTATCTTTAACATAAAATTTCATTGAATATTTTGTATGCAACTCTTTTCAGGACACAAAATGAGGGTGAACTGTTGTAAACTTTTGGAATAAATAAAATTCAGTTGCATTTGAGAAAGCCCGCATAATTTATTATATTTGAAATTTATTTTGAAAGAATTTCTTTCATAAAATGACAATTGGGTCTACAAAAATATTTATTTTAAAAATATAGATTTAAAACCAAAAAATACTCGTTAAGAAAAATACGCTTAATGACGACTATCTCCAAAGGATTTTTTTTGGAACAATTATTTTATTTATGATTTTAAATTTAATTTAAAGAATTTATGGCATTAATTACATGTTTATGAATTTATATATATGATGTATGTATATGTATCTTGTTATAGACTAGTATGTAAGTAATTTAACAAACAAACTTATGTAATAATTTATATAGAATTAAGGGACTGATTTGAAACTACCAAATCAGTCAAAAATTGTATAAATGAGGAAACATTTCCCAAAACAAATCAATTAAATAAAAACAATAGAGTCGTACGTTTAATCCACACCAAAATAAAAGCAATTAATGTTTTATTATTTACAATTTTGTGCACAAGACGAGTGTTTTCAATTAATTCCTTTTAAAAACCTTTAAAATATGAGCTCGTAGATTGCAAATAAAATAAAAATATATTTGTGTTTAGTTTTAATTAAAATTCTTTATTATTCGCACAATTCTGTGTGCCACTGTTCACAACTTGATGTAAACAACAGCAATTGCTTTTCTTCGTTATTCCTCTGTTTGTACCCTTTGCATGAACAATAACAATTACCGGGTAATAATTCGACAGATATTTGTAACGGAGATTACACGATTACTCTCTTCAGACGCACCACGTGTTAACACAAGACTGGCTGAATTTTTACTAACGCTGTTGCCTGCTTTGCCTTGCCTTTTCTATAGCAGGGTAAACAGTTGACGAAGGTTTTTGAAGGCAAAAGTTATATGAATTCCCTAAATCTCTATAAATGTAAACATCGTTGTTTACATTCATTATTGTTGTTTGTGTATTTTGTTTACATTTATTCTTGTAGTGTTGGTTGCGGATTTTTGTTTACTTGTTTACCATTTTTATGCTGGTGCTTGTTGTTATATTAAACAGTATGATAATTTGTAGACAGGTTTGTTTACTGCATTGTTTTGTTTTTGTAGATTTTGTTTATAGTTTTAATGTTAAGCGTTGTAAAAGCAAAACACCAGTATCAAAATTTTTTATTTTCGTAACATTATATTAATATTTATACATTGCTTTTCTGTACAGAGTATTGTAACTGATTTGGTAGCAGTATTTGTTTTTCTTTGTTGTAATGATAAAATACGCTCTTTGACTTTCCTAGCATAAAGTCTGACAATAAACTCTACTCTCTACACTGATAAGTTACAAATTGGCATTTTTGTAAAAAAAAAAAATTAAGCACAAAGTTGTTTATTTCCCTTTCATAATGTGTTCCACTGGACAATTTGCTTTTGAAGAGAAATGAGATTCTCCTAACTGTGGTGTTTTCGTATTTGGCTCTACTATTTTGCTTTTCAAGACAAATTAAAATTCGAATCGTAGATAAGAATTTCTAAGGACTTTAATAACATTATGACCTAATCTACGTGGGATACAACGTTTGATGTGAGACGGTAAATAAAACCTTGTTAATGTTGTATTTTACGACACAATATATTTTTCTCAGGAGAGAAAAATCCTACTTCTGTAGAATAAGAAAAAGCTCATAACGACAAGAGTAGCACAAATATAAAACAAGTTTAAATGTCAACTAATAAAACTTTAGCGTAGGTGGTGCTGTATTCACTATGCAATTGTCAAGGAACGCTTTATCCAAAATTCCCAAGAGTTTTTCCAAAAACTTTTTCTATAATTATGGTATTCATTAAATTTGCTTGCTCTAGTTTTTATATCAAATTAACCAATTAACTACAATGTTATAGAATTTTACATGTTTTGTTTCCAAGACATAGAAACTTCTCCTTATTAATTATTTATTTATCATTTTCTTAATAATATTCTTGGTGACGATAAAATTCAAATTAAGGCCGTCAGTTTTTCTATGGGCTTACCCCTTTTGAATTGTATTAAAATTCATAATTAATTGAGATAGTAGCCCACACCTGTATGTGCGTCAAATATTATTATATTAAAAAGAAGTTAAAAAGAAATTATCGAAACAGTATTTTTAAAACTCTATGTTGATTTAATACATCCCTTTCCGACACATGCTTTATAATGCTCTCAAATAACACCAGTTTATTGAAATAAAAATTTGATATTTTATTTTGCATGATGTAGTTACGATTTGTATTATCGATTTGGCAAAACAATTCTTGTATTGTGGTGCGAGTGCAAGCTTTAGAAGTATTATAAGACTTAGGGCCATTATTACTACTTGCCTTTAACTTAAGACAGGATTTTAATGGGCAGATAATTTTTTCATTATTATAAGTGGACAATAAGGTAGATGTGAGCGCTAAGCTAAAGATAAGATCATCACACATGTAAGTCTTAAAGTTAAGTTTATGTCTGAACTTGCCATGTTATATATTTTTTTCTCAATATAGCAACTTCGAATATAAACAAAATAGGCAAACAGAACAAAAAAAGAAGCTCAATGTTGGCACACCGTTTTAGAAAACTTATTTTATTTGGGAAATTTTATCGACATTGCTTCGGCACTGTCATGTTTTTTAAAAAGTTAACTTTATTTTATCATTAGGTTGTAATAACGAAAAAAGTTAAAGGTGACTTTAAAGTTCACTTTATCTTTAACTATAACCAATTTTAAACGCAAGTTGTAATAATGGCCCATAACGACAAGTTGAACAATTGGAAAATGTTAGTGCTTGAACCCCCTAAAGTCCAAGATCATAATTAGTAAAGGAAAACTTGATTCTGATATCAGTGCTGATATTTTAATAAATGTGTCGAAAATGATATTTTAAATGCCGCCAAAAACCTACGCATAAAAGCGTATGAATTTGTTGTCGTAACCAGTACCGTTTTACACACATTGTATTTTGATATACAATCTCCAAATACGGCTGCCAGTATAATGTTATCAATTATTAGCAATTTTTGGGACAAGATATTCTAGAAAATAAGTTAATATTTAAAAACAAATATAGGAAGTTAAGTAACTTATTAAATAAGTCAGTTATAAAGATTAAAATCAAATTAAATTTTTAATTATTTTATTTGTTGTAGAAACAAAGTTAATATGAACAAATAGAGGAAGTTAATAAGTCTGAGCTGCAATCTATAAAACGCCAAATATAGATGAAGACATGCACAAAACGGTTGCCTATGTGAATAAAAAATTTATAAATAAGTCTTTGTGAAGAAAGTGATAAAAAAATCGTGCATATGCGATCTTTCATAATAAAGAAATATATCAGTATTATGGCATTATTATTAAAATATATGATTTTGTCCAATATACAAACAGAAATGATTGTTAAAAGAAAATAAAGAAAGTTAAGCATCGTATTAAGAAAACAATAAAAACAAATTGACAAATTGAATCATTTCTATAGCGTCTCCTCACTCAGAGGCATGAACATTCACAGACTTAGCCATTCATACAAAGAATTTCAAGTCATACACACACTCTATTTAGAATTCAACAGATAAAATGTAGCCATTGAAAGACGTTACGTGGCAAAAGGAAACGATTAGTAAGAATCTAAAAAGGAATGAAAATATAAAAGAAGAACAATTATTGAACACCAAACATGAAATGTAAAAAATTGCACAGCTCCTGCTGAAGTCATGTTACTCGCCCTGGTCAGGAATCTAAATTAAAGTTATCATTAAATGATTCAAAATTTTTGTAAAAATAATGTTGCGTTTATATAAAGCAAGATGAAAGTAACTTAAATACAGTCTGGTTGTTCGCGAATAAATCGAGATATGTGTCTTCCAAAAAGTATTGTGTAACTTCAATATAACCAAGATCTTCTACAGGAATACTGTGATGTGTTTAAAAATCAAGAGGAATTTTTAATAAATATTTTGAGAAAACGCAGATAAGCATTCAGTTCTCTGATTCAGATATGGTATAAAATTATCCTTAAAACGTTTGGCCACATTGTAAGAAAAATGGTAAATAAAGTTTTGTTAGTAGAATATGACATACTCCTTTGGACCAAAGAATTGTAGAATTTTAGACGATATCAAATCCATATGAGATGCAAAAGCATTAAATGAACACTGAAAAGGTCACTGTTTGATGCGGTGATGTGCGGAGTTGACCACACAATTACTATAAACAGCGCGTACTATAGGATAATCATTACTAACATCCTTTGGACTGGACACTAACGATATGTGGTTTCAACAGGACAGCGCTACGTGCCACAGAGCTCATGCCATATCACTCGTGGAAGTGATGAGAACTATCCATCGATATCGTGTATTACCAGTTAGACCTTTTCTTGTAGGTTTTTCTTGAATGGCAAGTCGCCACAAACTATAACAGTCCTCAAAGCCAACATACCCTATATCATCGGTCAAGTTCAGTTTGACTTATGCATCAGTCATGGAAAAAGAAGCATTTCGGATAAAACGTCTTAAATTAATTTTTTGTAATATTGTTACGAAAATGGAAATGATGTAACATCGTTTAACATTAAAATAAGAAACAAAAACTACAAAACAAATACAACGAACTTGTTGCAAGTAAACCAACAACATCAGTATGGAAGAAAAGAGCATGGACAATTAAGCGAGAACGCAACAACAAGTAATGTGAAAAAAATACATAAACAACGATGAATTCGCGATGGAGTTATCGAGAAGGCGAAACCCCCGAACGTTCGACTTCAAGAACATTCATTACACAGGCATACAGATACGAAAGTTTTGACAGATGAAAAACGCTCATAACATAAAAGCATAGGCCAATTTAGAGGGAGAAAAAATGTTATAATGTTTTGCGAATCAAATGTGTTACAAACAACAGATATACAGAGTGAAAACTGGCGGTTAAAGTAGAAAAACTAAATGTAAATAAACATTTATTTTGTGTTAAAAAAGGGAAAATTTGGAATATTTTTTAATTTCTTCAATGAAAAGTTGAAAGATTCTAAAATATTTAAATATTAATTGAAATGTGGGTGATTTTCGGTCACAATGAATATAGTTTCTTGTGCAAGAGGTAATTAAGAAGCTAAATATTACAAGATCAAAATAAAACGTACTGGTCATAAACAATTTTTCTAGCTGAAAGTTGCCAATATATTTTAATTTCTTGAAATAAAAAGTCAAATTTGTTATTTACTTAGTTGTTTTTATTATTTATGAATAGTTTTAGACAAAATTTTTTATTAAGTCCAGCCAATATAAAAACCCACCCCGAAAACTAAAAAAAGCATAAATAAACAGAACAGAGTTACAAACAGACAGGGACAGAATTATTTTTTGGTAATATTTGCTGTCCCTTCCGCGTTTGGCCTTTGGCTGTCAAATTTCGTTTCGTTACTGGTTGTATTGTGCTTCATCAGACTGATTATGTGGGCATATAAAAAGGTAAGAGAAAGCAGGCAACTAGTAGTAAGAATTCAGTCAGTCTTGTGTGAAGACGCGTTGCGTAGAAGAAAACAATCATGGTTTGAAGATAGCCGTTGTAACGACCTGCCGAACAATTGTTGGTGCTTACTCAAATAGAACTGTAAAGAAGAATATCGAACTAATTGGCACACAGAAATAGTGCGAACAATAAAGAATTTAATTGAAACTAAACACAAATTTATTTTTATTTTATTTGCAATCAACGAACTAATATTTTACACGTTTTTAAAAAGGTAAAAACGTAACAATATTTTATCAACATACCAAAATTGTTAAAACGTTTCATAGTCACTTGTTCGTAATGTTTTTTAAAGAAATTCGATTTATAAAAATCTTTAGTCGAATAAAAACAAAAAATGTTTATAATAATTTTTAGAGATATTTTAGAATTTAAATTTAATTGAATCGTAATTCCTAGTCACACTTGTACATACATAATTAGCCATTTCAATCCTGCAGTCAGGATTACGACCTCGCTTCTCTCACCATTTATTTTGTGTGTGTTAATTTTATACATGAGTGGTGCAACCTAGTTTGTTTTGTTCACTCTCAGAATTTTTGCCAGAAATCTGCTGAGAGAAGGTTGCCGAAGAAATATTTTTTCATATTTCGTTTTGTTGGAGACCCATATAATATTTTTTTATTTTAATTAAAATATGGTTACTTACCAATTGTAGGTCAAATTAAGTAAATTAATTATTAGTCTAAACTAACATAGAAATTTACAAAGGAAATTGTTAAGCATCAGTAAACATTATAACCATAATGACTCGTAAAAATTTACAAAATTCTTTCCCAATTTTTATTTTTCAGTAATCAACGAGAATGTTTCATAATATACACTTATTGATAAGGGCATTATTAGTTATTCATTCCATCTTTTTATAAAAACTAATAGAAATCGCACAAACGTTTCTTTAGGTTTTTGGAACTGATTCCAGCAACATTTTTCCCCTGCTTTTTATGGTATTTACGTTAAAACAGAAAACGTTTCGTTTGTATTTATTGATTTATTGTGTTCAAAAATTATTTTCTGCCTTTTTCCAAATATTTGTGATCCGTATACAAATACATAGTTAAGTACATGCTGGCTAGAAAGAGCTTTAAAAAATTAAATTGAATTTCTGATTGAACATAAGGGGTCAGAGCGAAAGATTCAATGGAGGATGACATCAGACTAATGGGAATATGTTTTGTGTTGGATTCATTGTCATTCACGCTTAAATGTATGCACATAAAATAATATCACATTCATACTTATATATATATAACACTTTATATACAGTATAATAGATTTTGTTTAGTAAAATCAATCAAGATGTACAATAATAGGTGAACTTTATACGAATCATTGAGTAGATACACAAAGGACAAAATTGTTACTAGTCAAACAACTGAAAGCGAAAAATGTGCCAACAACAGGGGTTCCTATAAAGTGAAATAATTTATTCCTAACAATTTCTAGCCAAAAATTTTAAATTAAATGAAATCGATTTCACTTATAACTTTTGCTATTATTGTTCTGTTACAGTCCCTAAGTTGAATATTGAGGAAAAGTTTTAATTACTTTCTCAGCTTGTAAAACTGTAAATTAACCGTAGAACGAGCTTTAAAATACACCTTAATTCTAGCTTATCACTTTTGGTACATACATTAAATTTTCGCAATTTTTGATAGATTTTGTGAAAAAATATTATTTAAATAATAATAAACATTTTATTATCACTTTCATGAAACCTACGCCAAAATTTATGACATGATGTACACTGTATGTAAAAATCAAACACTATGTGTCAGATCGTTTTTATTTTTTCTAAATGATAATGAAGTCGCCGTAGTCTAGTAGGTAGTGTGTTTGCTTATTAGACGTAAAGCCAGGGTTCGAGCCCCAGGCCAGACATCAAGAAAAAATACAAAACGCATTTCTTCGGCGACTTCCTCTCAGAAGATTTCTGACAATAACTCTGAGAGTAAATAAAATGCCATCAAAAGTTTCTCAAAAATATGTCATTCGGATTAACACACACAAAACATAAGTGTGAGAAACTAGGCCGTAATCCTAACTGAAGGGTTGTAATGACCAATTATGTATGTAAATGATAACATCTACACCCTTTCTTTGCGATTTATAAGTTTTCAATTGTTTAGGTAGGGCAGCTTATTGTAACTCGCATCAGTAACACTCTCAATTGCGGATGTTACAAACCAATGTTTTATTTCGTTATAAAAATTTGTTGTCAACGTAATGTGAGGTAAAAAAGTTCCCGCAACAATATTATACCCCCTAAGAACATCAGATATGTCATTAACAATGTCCTCTCTTTGATTCCTCTCTGGTTTCCATTACCATTTTTCGAAAAGACGTAATGGGCGTAAATTTTCATCACTACCGATTAGCACATTAACAAAGTAAATGGTTCCGTTATCTCAGGCGTAATATCTATGAAATAGAACATAGGGCGAAACACTTTTTTTCAAATGCTTCTCTGACGCCTGAGATAAATATGAGAAAAACAAAAAAAAAATGACTCTACAACATTTCAAGAAACATCTGCTCCCAATCTGCGGGTAAATTGATAAAATTTTCTCTTCCCAAACTACGGTTCGCTGTTCCAAGTAGAACCATCTTTGGCGATAAACAGCACTAAAGATGTATTGCTGCCAATACATTTGTCAGTTCATAAGACGAGCTTCTGTTCTTCTTCTTCTTCATCAGGAATGTCAAGAACAGAAACTTTAACCTCTTCCCTTTCATCCAAGAATTAACTTTTAATTCCTTCTCAAATACCAAAAGTAATGTTTTTTTTGGGTGCCCTGGATCTAGTAGGTAGATATGTGTTAGACTATTAGCGTGACAGTCGTGTGTTCGATTTCCACCAGAGACTCTGGTCTGTTACATTACACCGAGCATATTGTCGCTGTTACTAGTTGTATTTTAATTAAAAAAATAAATGAATTATTTATGAACACTTCAGAAAATCTTTGAAAACTTTAAAAAATTATATACGCAACACCCACCACAGAATCGTTGTGAAAGTCATATGTATCAAAAATTATGCCGAAGCCAGAATTACGAAGTTTTAGAATTTTTTAAGCCCTATTTGAAATTTCCTTTTTTATTAATTTAAAATAATGGCATTTACAATACTAACAAATTGAGAAAAAATCAGGCGTCTAACTTTTTCGGAAAAACTAAAATGTATCATATTTGATACAAAGTTCGATCTACGGTTAAGGAGAGTTCAAGTCAACATAACCTAAAAATTTTTGAGTAAGAAATCTATTTGAATATGCCATAACATAGGGTCTACACCTAATATTAACTTTGTTATGATGCGCAAGAGAATGTCGACAGATAAACGGAAGTGTCATATTTATATATGTGTCATATTTATATATATACAAATTTCACAATATTATAATATTTTACATTTTCAGACAGAAGCTACCTGATATAACAAAGAGAGAAAAAATATTTTTTCAATTTTTATTGACTTTTAATTATTATTGTTCATATCATAATATTATTTTCACATATGAAGTCGCCGTAGTCTAGTAGGTACTGTGTAGGCTTATAACAGACGTTTCCAACAAAAAAATATTTCTTCGGCGACTTCCTCTCAGCAGATTTCTGCAAAAACTCTGAGAGTAAGTAAAATTCGAAAGGTATCTCAAAAATCTGTTGTTCGGAGTTGACTTTAAACTATAGGTCTCCGCCACTAATGTATAAAATTAACAAAGTGGTGTGAGGAGCCAGGAAGTAATCCTGACTGAAGGGTTGTAATGAACACCTACGTACATATGTATGTACGAATATCATAAGCATATGAATATCATATCATGATAGAAATTATGATAGCGCTTTAGATTGATTGATACACCCAACAAAATTTTATCTGCTAAAGAATTACAGAAAAATATTCCATTTGTTATCTTGTGGAGACGCAGTGTAAATGTATCTCAGTAAGAGGGCGCATTTCAAATTATTATAATTATTTTTTTGTCTAAAATTTGACAGCTGTCGCATATAGTATGAAAAATAAAAATTTTATTTTATTTTGTGGTTTGTTACATCACGGGCTTATGAGAATAAACCAGAAACAATTCTTGAGCTCAAATCTGAGATCCAACGCCTAATCGATGAGATACTGCCAAATCTTTGTAAAAATGTAATTTTTGATGATGAAAAAATAATGAACGGTTATTAGAGCCGAGGCGACCATTTCACTGATGTTTTTTCCACACTTAAGCGGATCGCATCTTCAAATCAGAACTTGTAAAATACTGTTACTATATCACTTTTTTAAAAACGTTTAAAATATGAGTTCGTTGATTGCAAACAAAATAAAAACAAATGTGTTTAGTTTCAATTAAGATCTTTATTGTTCGCACTACTTTTCTGTGCCACCGTTTACAACTTGACGAATAAAACAATAATTGCTTGTTCACTATTCTTCTTTGCTTACAACAAAGGCGAATTCATAGAAGGTGGGAGCGAAAGACCAGCTGATAGCAGTAACAATGTCAAAAAAATTTTGTTTTTTTTTGTATTTTGTTTTGATAATCAATTTCGTTTTTTCTTATTGTGTCAGAAGTTTGTATATTTTTCTTCTTTTTCTTTTAACATTTTTCTTCCCATCGTCATTCTTTAATCAACATTTTTCTTCCTATCGTCATTCTTTAATCATTTTTATAAAAAAATTTAACATTTTTCTTCCGCAGATCTTTCTGTTCTCTTCACACGCAATGCGTCTTCACACAAGACTGACTGATTTCTTACTACTCGTTGCCTGCTTTGTCTTGTCTTTTTATATGCGCACGTAATCAGTCCGATGAATGTTCAGCGAACGTTCGGGGTTTCGCCTTCTCTAAAACTATATCGCGACTTCATTGTTGTTTGTGTATTTTGTTCGCAATGCTTGTTGTTGCGTTCTCGCTTACTTTTCTATCCCCTTTTCTTTCATACTGATGTTGTTGGTTTACTTGCAGCAAGTTCGTTGTATTTGTTTGTATAGCCTTTGCTCATTTTAATGTTAAACGATGTACACCATTTCCATTTTCGTAACAATACGTTGTTTTACATTAAATGAAAAGGTGCATTCTTACTAAGTTGCCCTTTATTTAACATTGTACACGATTATACTAATAAAGTTTGTTTTTTGTTTTAAAAAATATTTTATTTTAAGAAACATACCGGGAATACTGCGGAATAATTTCAAGAATTGTCAACAATTGAAGGTTAAACAATTAAAAATTTCAAATGGTTTAATAATCTCTTTATTCCTTTAGGTTGTTTTACGTAGCAATTTCATTTCTATATATATATGCTATCTTAGTTCTTTATGAAATCAATAAATGCCAAAATATAAAAAAAGAGAAAATTAAAAAATTTAATTGTAATATGCCATGCCAATGAATCAGTCCAATGTTTCAGTACCTTCAATTGCTTCAAACGAGTAATAAAGGAGCCCCATTGAGAAAAACGAAATTTTTCCAGGATGTCGGAAAATTGATGAACGCCATGAAAATAATAAATGCAGCAGATGACAATAGGCTGCATAAGTTTAATGATAAACATTTGGTTTCAAGCGAGATATAAGTAGAACTATAAGAGTGACAGATTAAGGGCCATTATTACAACTGTACTGTAAAGTTGTAGCTAAAGTGAACTTTAAAGTCACCTTTATCTTCTTTTTGTTATTACAACCTAATGATGAAATGAAGTTAACTTTTTCAAAAATATGGCAGTGCCAGAGTAATGGCGATGACACTGCTCAATTAAACAAGTGTTTTAAACGCAGTGTTTATATTTGAAGTTGCCATATTGAGAATAATAAATAAACATAAACTAGACTTTAAAAGCTACCGGTAGGATTATCCTCCAATTAGCTTAACGCTATCTTCTACCATATTGTCAACTTATAATAATGAAAAGCAATTTATCTGCCTTACAGAATCCTCCCTTAGTTAACGGCAAGTTTTAGTAATGGCTCTAAGTATTTGTAACACAACATTATAATACAAAATCAAAAGGTACATATACACAGTTACTAAATTATACATATGGTTAAAAAATTTCAGAAATTTTTTAACTAATCCGTTTTCGTTGAAAACCTTTATAGTTTCATTGATGTTTCGTTGTATTGGTTAAAAAATTTTTAAAATTGAAGGGAATTGTGGCCCTGCGCAGACCCACAAAGGTATGCATCCGATTTACAAATTTCACAAATTTCTGAACCAATGCAAAAGACCGTCTTAAAATCGAAGAAAGATGTCAGACAATTATAAATAAAAAATTTCTGAAATTTGTTATCCGTATGTATACTTTTGTGGCTGAGTGTAGTTCACTTGTTAAATTGTGCAGAGTATGACTTTTTGTATATATTTCGTTCTTTATAGTAAATTTGTATTAAGTCTTTCAGACATTCTGTCCAAAATATTGGACGTTTGAATTATTCTTTCTTAAGAATAATATTTGCATACAAGGTATACTCAAACAGAAAATGTTCTTTACACTACGTAGAATATTTAAAGTACAAAACAGATCTTTAGGTTTGCGTATTATCAGAATTATATATAAAAGCAGAAATATAACGAATAGAGGCGGCATAGTTTTTTATGCTCTTTATTTCCTACATATTCATTCAAACAGTTTCTCTTCTTTTGTGAAGATAGTACAACAAAGCAACTACCATTGCAATCATGTTCTTATATTTTTGAATGAGGATATTTCTTTAGAATAGAAAATAATATTATTTTATGTAAATTATTCTTAATTTATTTGATAATGAATTTTTTTCTTTTAACTTTTTTTTTGAATAAATGAAGATTTTGAGAATTTTCGTTAAAATAATGCTACTTTAAAATTTTTTTTTCATTAATGTATTCTATAAAATGGAATGTACATAAGTATATTTGAATGTATGTATTCTCATGGTAATTTTCATTTTCTCATACTTTCTTCTTCTTTTACTTTCGCTTTATTTTATTCATGATGATGCTCTGCGCTGGTTGTTCGACTTTCTGGTTGATTCTTATATTTTATTTTACGAAAAATAAAAGCAACTACAGTTTCAGCTACTATTCAGTTATTCACGGAATCGAATTGGTTGAAAACTTTTATGTTAAAAGTTTACAACTTGGAAAGAACTTTTTTCGTATGCATAACTGTTTCTCTTTCGTTAGATTTTATGTATTCCAGAGCGGAAAGTTGCTTGTTTTATATATATTTTTTTGTTGTTGTTTTGCCTATTTTTCTTTTTAAATAATCTTCGGAGAAAAAAGAATTTTTTTAACCAAAAAGACATACTTAAGAATTGTCTCATCTCTTGTCAAAGTTACTAATGGATTAAAGGGCTTTCAATTAGTTCGATGGTAGATTAACCAGAGCAAAACAACATTACAACAAAATAACAGAAATGTTTGAAACTGACAACCGTTAAACCATTCAAACCGAAATGAAAAATAAATGAGGTTGTACTTATGAAAGTTTTACCATGATTTCCTTTTTATTTTGGTTTATTTATTTACTTTTACCTCTTTGGTTTTCTTTTCTATTTCTTTGGAATTGTGATTATATTGGGAAATTTTCTATTGGCTTTACTTTACTTTGGGCTGTATTTTGCTTCTCTTTATTCGCATGTTTATACAGGTGAATTTAAGGAATATGTTTTGAATACATAATTTGTAAGAGAATATTAAAATACTTTTGAAATAAGTGCCCAGTAAGACAAATCAAAAGAGAATAGAATAAGTTATACTTTTTCTAAGCAATAAAAAAAAGGAAAAGTAAATTTGGTGACCATAGTAACAGGAATCTATAGTTCAAATTTTTTCTATCGTTCAAATTAAATTTTGAGTTATTTTTGTAAACGTGTTGAGAAATTACTTTTCTTTTTTACCTGATGTATACAAATGTTGTTTACATCTAACAGCAATAGAAAAGCTATTATTACATATTACTATATCAAACAATTAAGATGAGTGTAAGTATGACGAAAACGAGGTGTGATGCGACATTTACTATACAATACACATAAATTCAAAAGAAAAAAATCAGAAATTCTACACTAACACGCATATATCTATGTAGCTCGTATAGGATTTTTATAAATTGGTCAAAAATTTAATTGAACACACTCAATTATGTTTGTTCGCTTTATTCGCAGATGAAGTATAGATAGAATGACAGAAGAGTTCCTAAGATAATTATTTATTGCAAATTTTTAAGCTCACATGATCGTAAGATTATGGTTCAGAGTTTATGTACCGTCACTATTGAGTAATGTTCAGAATTTGTCATATTTATATGCATCGATTATGATGTGAATATTTAATAACTTAATTCAAACACATTACCAAGTAATTTATGAACTAATAAACCTCCGACAAAACTTTTGAATTTGATAACAGAAAATGTGGTATTAAAATGTAGTGGTACAATAAATAAATGGTATGGACCATTCACTACAACCCATTTAACTTCATCATCGGCGGAATTAATGACCAAGGGAATAGTAGCAACAGCATGTGTTCACAATGTCTTGGCAACATCAGCATCGAAAATGACGACAGGTTCGTTGATTTGTGTGTCACAAAATTTGCATATAAAAATATCCACAAATATATTTGGAAATCGCCAGATGGACTTAGGCGTAAACCTATAATCCGTATAAGCAAAATTATTTTTGGATCCTCTGATGAATGTAAAAACTACACATTGAGATCATATCGATCACAATCAAATGCCGTTAATTACTATCCTTGAATTGATTAAACAAAAATCCACAAATGACTACGCAGCACTTTCTTATGGACTATATCGACTGAAGCGAAAGCCAAAGCTGAGACGTAATACCATTCTTTGTTTAATTATTTAAGATTGTTTTTATAATAATGAGCGAATACAATATTTGACCTGATACTTGCGTACTTAATTGGTCATTACAATCCTTTAGCTAGGATTTTAACCTTGCTACTCACACTTTTTACGTGAATACTGCTAAGAGGAAATCGCCGAAAGAAAAATACTTTTCATATTTGTTTTATGTTCCACATGGTTGTGCTGGGGTTTGAACTCTGGACTGTCGGCCAAGCCAACATATTACCTACTACGTTACGGCCACTTTTTTGATTTGATGGATTTATACATTTGTGTTTTGTAAATAACTGAAGATATATCTTTAATGTCGTCTTAACTTAATGATGTATTATAGATAATATAGGGACTCGCTAGCTTTTACAATGGATTTATTAGTGGCTTTGTTCTAAAGCAACAAGTAGCACTGCACTGTAGTGTGTCAAAAATTGAGAACATAGTTTTAATTTTGATATGATATTGAATTTAATATGTACTTTAAAAAATGTAGTTCGATTTTCATTCTCATATTAATTTAAAGTACACATACCTCATCCATTATGTTATTGAATAAGTTTTTGGTAAACCTCAATATTCAATATTCCGCATTTAGTCCATAGTATGAAAAGGAGAATATTTAGTTTAATTCTCCACAAAGTTGAGCAAATTAAAAAAAAGTAAAAGATGAACGCTTTATTATTTTTTTATTAAATAAAAAGAAACTATTTTTAAAGAAATTATCAGCCAATGTCTGAAACTACTTCAAATTTTTTGATGGATGAATGGATTGCTCTAAAGAGCAAAGACATCCCATGAGTATTTTTTAAGTTTTTCAATTTCTATATTTTTCGCACTTCTAACTTCTCTGCACTTCTCTGTGCATTTGTGTGCAAATATAGAAAGATTGTGTTTTTAACTTTGCTTTAAAATCCAGGTAAGGTAGCTCAGTAAAGAATTTAACATTTTAAGCCTTATGAGCAGCGAAGGCGTACAAACTAAATTTATGGTAAGACATTTATCAAGACGATTTAGCGGAGACGATTAAAAGACAATTTAATCGGAAACTGCTATCACATATCAGCGTTTATTTACTTTTTATTGTTGTAATAAATTTACATTAACACCAATTTATTTATAATTGCAATGAAGTCAGTTGGCAACGCGCATTTTTTATGTTCGCGAATACATAAAAAGATAATATCACTGAAATAATTAAATTTGATTAAAATAGAAAATTTTCCCTTCATTTACAATTTTATTTGTAATACATTGTACGATAACAAGTAAATTTTTATAATAAATAAAAGTTAATATAAAGTATTTATTGATTCCCCTCGGAAGCAACAATATACAATATATATGTCAAAAAGAAACAACGTAAAATATGTTATAACATTGTGTACGGTTACTGATCGTCGAATCGACGAAGCTCATTTACTCTTTATCATATGACTCTTTTATGTTTGTCCAAATTTAGCTCTTTTTTTCAACAACGTTAGTTGACAATGAAAGCTTGCAGTCAGTAGACGAAAAAAATTTTTTTTCGTCGATTCAACGAAGAGTAACCTTACTGTATAAAAATGACCATCCAGGATTAAAAAAGTGGGTGGCCATAGTACGCTTACTCACTACAAGCTTTCGCTATCAAACAACATTGATAATAAAAAGAGAGAAATTTGGTTAAACATAAAAGAGTTATATGATAAAGTGTAAATGAACTTCGTCGATTCGACAAACAGTAATCAATTAGGTTTAAAGTGTTAGTCGATTCAACGAAGAGTAACCTTAATATATAAAAATGAAGAGCAACCGTCCAGGGTTAAAAGGAGAAAACATACAGTTTGGGTCAAAATATTTGCAACAGAGAACATATACATACATACGTTTTGTTCGCCTAAATTTCTAATTACTCATTTTCAAAATTTTTTGTTTATTTCTTAATGCTTTTAAGTGTTATATTGTTAAAGTCAAATCATGTCGAACAAATACTGATTCCGCCACTTAACAACAATAAAAAAATCAAAATTGGTAGAGAGCGTTGAATGGAAGTGTTCAAAACCTTTGCAAGGCTATTTTTTTATTCCTGATTATATTATTAACTTTGTTTTAAATAATTCGATATTTAAATTTTTGCATTTTATTCAAAATTGTATGTCAACGGTTTGTTAACGCAGTTGAAGTTTGGAGTTAAGAAACATACTGTTCGCAGTTACGTTCAAAAGTATTGAAAGATTTTGAAGATTGATTTTCTCAAAACAAATTTCTATTAAATTTATACATCAACGATTTGTCACATAATTTAAAGTGGAAACATCCAAATATTACATACAGGTGGAAGACGTCGTGTAACAACTATATGAGGACATCGAAAAATTAAAATTTTTTTTTGTGAAATTTTACAGAATGTTACGAATGTTGCCAGAGAAGCAAAAACATAAATCCCTCTAGACACTTGTCTATCCAATATCAGAAGAAGAACCCGATTTTATTGTCTTCTAAGGTGTTAAAACCCATTTAAATTGGACTCCACAGCAAAGGAAGAATCTTCTATGGTCGGACGGGTCTAATTTGAATCTTCGAGGATCAGATAGAAGATTCTATGTTCGACGATCTCGAGATAAAAAGTTTAATGTGAGATATACAACCGACACAGTGAATCATAGAAGGGGAAATATTATGGTGTGGGGATTTCACGACATGGGATTACTGATGCAATGACTTTCAATATCAACAGATACCTCCAAAGATCAGTTATGCTTCAGTACACTGAACGAAAAGTACAGGTTTCATGGTAATTTAAGATCCTAAACACACGGTTGGGGTTATTAAAACCTGATTGGGGGAACATCATCCTGCCCACCGCAATCTCCCGCTCTCAACCGGATTACCCACATGCGGATGATAGAAAACCGTAATATCGGAAATAAAGTATTCCCAAAATAGAGAAACATTTTTCGTCGAGTTGGAAAATCAGTGAATTGCAATTCCAAACGATTACTTTGAAAAGCTTATTTTCTCAAAGCGTAAGATATGTCCGGAAACAATAAAAGACGACATTTAGTTAGAATGTGGATTCACTTGCACTTTATATATACAAATACATATACTAGTAGTATAAACTAAGGAAACTGACGTAATATTATTTCGTTTCTAAGTTTAAGATATGAGCTCGTAGATCGAAATAAAATAAAAATAAATCTGTGCTTAGTTTTAATGAAAATACTTTATTATCCGCACAATTCTGTGTGCCACCGTTGAAAAATTTATGGAAAGAACAAAAATTGCATTGTTTGTTATTCCTCTGTTTACACCCTTTGCATAAACAATAACAATTATTAGACAATTGATCGACTGAGCTTTGTAACGGAGATCTTCAAACCACGATTACTCTCTTCAAACGCACCGCATCTTCACACAAGACTGACTGAACTTCACTAACTAATGCTGGAGTTACCCACACGTAACGTAACGTACCGTAGAAAACGTTCTCTTTTTAGCATATGGAGAACAATGTAAACGCTTACCCAAACGTTCTCTCTCGTTAACAAAACGGAACGATCTGTATAAAACAGCATTCTCCCACGTTTTTACGTGACATTTGCACATAAGAGAGAGAACATGAGAGAGAGCAGTGTTGCCACGAAAAAAAAATATTGTAACCAACATTTGTGAAAAAATCACCAAATAAGGAAAAATATGATCAAAATTAAATTCGAATTTTTTTATTTTATTTTTTTCAAATTTAAATTATAATTGAGAAAAAAGAAACAAAAAATAAGAAAACAAAATTATAGTCTCATAATTAATTAATTTTAACAAACAAAACAAAAGCTATTTTTATAAGACAAATAATAACCAAATCCGGAATAATCTACACATTGAACAAAAAACGGCAACACTGATGATGAGTCTGTATACCAATTTCTATGCTTTGTGTTCTGTTTCGTTTTTATTTACATTCTTCGTTGACATATGTCCCGTTTTAAACGTTTCTATAACTACACAAACGTTTTTAAGGCTACGTACGTTACGATTTTACGTTTCTAACGCTTGGGTAACCAAGGCATAACTCGGCTGCTTTGGTTTGCCTTTTATATGGCAGAGTAAACAGTTTGATGAATGATCTTGAAGGTGAATGTTCATGGCTTTGCTTTCTCAAAATCTCTATAATTGTAAACACCGTTCTTTTCATTCAGTATTGTTGTCAGTGAATTTTGTTTACATTTATTCTTGTTGTGTTGTTGGTATATTTACTTGTTTACCCTTTTATTATGCTGGTGTTTGTTGGTATATTTTTGTTTACTTGTTTACCATTTTTTATGCTGGTGTCTGTTGTTATATTAAGCAGTGCGATAATTTGTAAACAAGTACATTATTTTGTTTTTGTAGCTTGTGTTTATAATTTTAATGTTAAACGATGTAAAACCAAAACACCAGCATCTAGTTTTTTTCATTTTCTTAACATTTTCTTAATTAATCTTGTAATAAACAAACCTCAGAATTTTTAAAAGAATATTAAAAAAAATAAAAAGAAGATTTAAAATATTTCAAATTTAGATTGTAAGATTTCGAGTTTTGTTGATTATGTATAGAGTATCTTTTATTTTGCAAACCATCAGCGAATTAAATGAATTGAATTGTTTTCCGATATTATACAATAAAATAAAATACAATATTAATATATTTTCTCCATAAACAAACAATAAACCACTCTACGATATTTATTCAAACAATATCAGTATTCATAATAAATAATTTTTTTAATGTTTTATTTCAAAACAGTAAATTTTTGAATTATCATAATTTTTATTTATGCATCAATATAATCTATCAATCAAAATCATATTCGTCATAATTGTCGCCATTTAGACATACATATTTATAACTTTCGATTGTGAAGAGAAATAATTCAAATGGTTTTTATTAATGTTCGGCACAAATAAGTGAGGTTATCTAACGTATGTCTTTTGTACTCAAAAAAATAGAAAACATCTTTAAACACTACATACCATAACTATAGACACGTCGCATTATGTTATTTAAAATGTATTGCATATATTCATTGAACTGTCGTTTTTAACAATTTTAAAGTACACTACCCACTAGACCAGCAAGGCAACAAGTTTTAATTGAACAAATTAATTGGCTATATACCATAAAATTTAAACTTCATTACATAAATTCTAGTTCAGAAAGAAGAAGGAGAAAATTGAAGAAAATTGTTTCACTGACTCCTTACAATCCTTCGGTCAGGACTATGACCTAGTTTCTCATACTACTTATGTTGTGTGTGTTAATTTTATACAGTCGATTCCGGACTACAGATTTTTGAGAAACTTTTTCATGGCAATTTTATTTACTCTCAGAGTTTTTGTAAGAAAAAGCTTCGCCGGAGAAATATTTATTCCTATTTCGTTTTGTTGGAGTTGTCTGACCTGCGGTTTGAAGCCACCACACGACCTACTAGACTACGGCGACTGCTTTGATCTGATGATTTTCTAATCTATAAGTTTTGTAAATAATAGGGAAATGAATGTTGTTGATCCCTTAGTTATTAGTAGACACTGAAATCTGAAATGTATGATCACTTTTATAACCATCACGCGTAGCCCTAAATTGTTATTTCTGGCTGTGGAAAAAAACAAACATGCCAACAAAATGCAAATACATTCACATTTGTCACAAACACAAAAAACTGTAAGTGCCAAATAATCTCAGGACAAATACAGCTAACATAAATTGGAAATCTTCGACTATTGGGACTGCATATCAACAAACGTTACAATTGGAACACACATATAAACGAACTATTAAAATCTCTTAACCATCAACTTAATGTTATTAAATGCCGTTCATCCCAAAAGTATAACGGCAGCACCAAAATATTAATACAGATTACAAAAGCTCTCATACTTTCAAAAATAAACTATGCTCTGCCAATATATGGACACGCTTCAAAATCATCCTTAAAAAAACTTAAGACAAAAATTAACTCTTCAATCAGAAATTCACTTGGAGCTTTTCCAACCTCAGGAATAAATTCCTTATATGCAGATGCTGATATTGTACCTCTAGAAATTCAAAGAGATATTTTAACTACAAAGCTTTATCGAACCCTCCTTGACACATCATCACCTCTGAACAAGCTCGCATTAGGAATTAAAAAACGCAGGAAAATAGCAAGAATACCGTCTACTATCTGCAGAATCAATGCCAATTGCAATTTACTCCGCATTCCTACTACTAAACCCTATAACAGAGAGAATCTTTGTCCACCATGGACAATGCATAAAGATGTCATTGACCTATCTTTACTCCAATTTTCCAAAAATAGAAACCCTGCTTTATTATCCGCACTATTTAAAGACATTAAGCAAAAAATGCAAAACCATTATTTTATATATACTGTTGGTTCCAAAAACGAAATTGTCATAGGATATAGTGTTACAACTGAAAATTCTGTCATTGAAGCAGGAAATCTGCCACATTATAGTTCAATTATCTCAGCAGAAATAATAGCAATTTCCAGAGCTCTCTATTACGTCAGTAACAAAAAAGGTAATTTTGCTATATGCACTGACTCCCTTTCATCAATAAAATCCATTCTAAATTTTTCCAACAATAATATATATACGGCCAAGATACGCAACCTACTCATCAAGAGACAACCTAGTATAAAACTAATTTGGGTTCCCAGTCATTGTACTATAACTGGAAATAAATATGCCGACACTGCTGCGTAAATTTCACTTAAATCACCTCTCATCACAGTAAATAACTTTATCCCAATAGATATTAACCTATATATTAAAACACATTATGTGGAGAAAAATACTACTCAATTAAGAACATATGGTTGGTACAGGAAATTTAACTATAACAACAATTCTAGCATAGCTAACCTTTTTGACAAAATCAAGAATACGAACAGAGAGGATCTTACCAAGATAATAAGACTTCGACTAAATCACACAAGGATTACCCATGGCTCTATTTTAAATCTTCCTATCAACCCACCATGCAACTGCAATATATCCTATCCGACCAACCCATCACACCCTTTACGCCTCACAAAGAGCAAACATATTCAAAAATGGAAATCCAGAGCAACTATTGGCTATCCCAACCTTTAAGAATATAACATTAATAATAAAATACCTAAAGTCAGTAAATCTCTATTACTCTATTTAATTAATCTCGAAACTTGTTTATTAAAACTTTGTTCTAATTGTATATTCATCATAATGTATTTTATATTATATTGATTGCTTTATAAGTATATTTATATATTACATATATTTAGCTGAAGACCCTAGTTGCTATTGCTTCAGTATAATTATAAATGTAAGTTAATTATAAATAAATAAGTAATTAATTATAAATTTATGAGTTTACATATGTCATATTTTGTGCTGTTGAGGCCTACGAAAATCCTCCAAAGAACACAAGACGAGTGTTTCAGTTAATTTATCCTCCATTTTTTTGTCTACAAATTAATAAATTCAAAAAACTGATAGTCAGTACATAAAAACAATCATATACGTATTTATATACATATAAACAATCATTATATACATATTTTGTTCATGAAAGAAATGTGTTAAAAAATGTATTTTCCTCTTAAATTAGTAATAAACTTTATTATGAAATATGTTTTTATTAATATTTTTGTAATGCAAAAAAGAAAAATGCGAAAATAGTAAAAAGTAGCACTATTTAAACATATTTATAGAAACTTTCATGAACAAAATATGTATATGATGATTGTTTATATGTTTGTATATACTGCGTGTCATCTGACTCAAATTCAGAACTCATGTAGTCTTGCATTAATTTCAGCTTAAGTTGATTTCCGGCATTGTTAGCGGCGCATTTTACACTGTCCATTCGGACAGTCTGATTTTGAATACTTTTTCCAACAATTCTAGATATATGTCGTCAAGTTGCTAGATCGCCGCCATAAAAACAAATGCTCTATCAAAGCCTATGAAATGAATTCAAAGGCATCAAATAACGAGAACGAGGAGGCGTGTTAATAGGAACATTTATGAAAAGAAAGTTTTGCAATAAATCGACTGTTAAATTCGGTGCGCACATTTCTTTTTCTTTTTGATGGTTTTGAATCAAGTCATTTCATTTCTAAATGATTAATAACTGTTGAATAATATGTTGACCGATTTATTATTATTATTAACCGTAGATCGAGCCTCAAAAAACTTCATAATTCAAATTTTTGGTACATACTTGCAGTGCCATTTCTTGATAGATTTTGTTAAAAAATGTAATTATTTTATTTTTTTTAATTGATTTTAATATAACTATTTTACATTATTACATTTAATTATCACTTTATGAAATTTACGACAAAATTTTTGACATGATGTATATTGCAGCATGGTTTTTTACGTAAAATTCAAACACTTCATGTCAGCTTCGTCTTATTTTTTCTAAGTGGTAATAATTTGAGTCGCCGTAATCTAGTAGGTAGTGTGTTGGCATATTAGACGTGAGGCCATGGTTCAAACCACAGGTCAGATATCAAAACGAAATATGGAAAAATATTTCTTCGGCGACTTCCTCTCAGCAGATTTCAGCCAAAAATTCAGAGCAAATAAAATTGCCATTTCTTAAAAATCTGTCGTTCGGCCGACTTTAAACTCCACAAAATCTTTGAAAACATAAAATAATTACATACACAAGACCAAAGAATCCCTAGGAAAGTCGTATGTATGTCTCAAAAATGATGCATAAGCCAGTATTATGAAATTTTTTAATTATTTAGGTCCTGTTTAAAATTTTCTTTTTTTATTTGTTTTAAAATAATGGCGATAACAATACTAACGAATTAAAAATATGTCAGGCATCTAACTTTTTCTGAATTAAAGTTATACTTTCTCAAAAATTGAAATGTATCATTTTTTATACAAAAGTTGATCTACATACTTAGTAGTAGAAGTTTAGCCTTCAAATACAAATAATTACTCTGATTTTGTTTTTTTAATTAAAAATTCAACAAAAAATTTTTAAAGGCAGAAAGATGAGAAAGACCTCGCAATTGATGCATTTACTTGTTGCTTTCAATAAAATAAAAAAGTTTAAACCAAGCGAATGAAATTAAAAGCACGAATGAAGCAAAATTCTTCCATTCATTGTTAGGAAAAATTATAATTTATTGCACTTTAATTGCTCCTTGTATTTTGTTATTCATACTACTACTGTCTACTACCATGATGACGATAGAATCTTTTGTTACTTGAATTAAAGAGCAAATAAGATAAAGTATTTATGATTTATTTTCTTTGAATTCCATGGAGAAATTTTACATTGTCTGTATTAAATATTGGATTAATTATTATTTTTTTCTTAATTTAAATCAGAAAATTTTGAAAAGTTTATTATTTATATTTTAGTATTATATATCCCATTAGTTCATTAGTTCTTAACTGCAAATCAACTGCTATCAAGACATAACTTTTCTCTGTCTTAATTTTTTTCTCCTCAAGGTAAAAAGAGTAGATAAATATTCTTGTTTATTGGTTACTACAGAATGAAAGAAATTAATGCGTTGAATAACAAAAACAGCCTTTGAGGACCTTTAGTTAATTAATTCATCATTCTTCATCATACTAATCAATTATGAATACAGGTGTATTGTTGCCAAAAGAACAAAAAACATTCTATTGTATACATTAAGGAAAAAGATACCGATGCATAAACTGAGCAGAACATAATGGTGTCCACAGTTAACATAAAGAGAGCCAGAATGCCGAGTTTTGGTGATATACATAGGTGTCCCAGGCACGTATCGATTCGAAGCAGAGTAAAGTAAACTATAGTGACACTTAATGTGGCTAGTCAGTAAGTAAGTAGTTAAGTAAATTTTTAAACTAATGCCATTTGAAAGATGGCCTATTACAAAAGTAAAGAACCATTTCAACACAAGGCAAGGGCTCCAGAAATTGTAGGAGAAGCTCCTCTTATGAATTAGAAAGGGAGATCAGCAGCGGAATCATGCAGTGGAACTTTCGCTGATTTGAAACGGCATACATCAGAGTATAGCAGTGAATACTTCGAAAATGCTCAATATGTGCGAGTAAACTGATATTATTGGTCTGGTGTAATCAGACTTTCTCAACTACCCCTTGGATTCCGGTCAAATGTAACGGCTTCAGGAGGAGATTGTGAATGTGTCACTTTGAATATATGACAGTAAGTTGAAGCCTCAGTTTGTAAACTGCTAACATAAAACCGACTTAATTTTATGCAACAAATGTTAGAATATATATGGAATCATTTATTCTGATAGGCATTGTTATCTTCATGAAAAAAATTAAGTTTGGTGAACCTGGACGAGGAAAAAGATTAATAACTTAATTACCACATACCACAGAGATAACCAGAAAGGCAGATCAATTTGAAAAATCATTATTTTTTATATACTTTTATTTAATTGATTAATTCTTTTTATTTTTGACTGACTATATTTTACTTTAATTAACAATATTTTATTTTAAATTTGATTAATTTTAATTTTCTATCTGATTTTGAAGTCGCCGTAGTTTAGTAGGTAAAGTGCTGGCTTATTAGACGAAAGGCCATGGTTCAAACCACAGGTCAAACATCAAAACGAAATATGAAAAAACATTTCTTCGGCGACTCCAGCTCAGCAGATTTCTGGCAAAAACTCTGAGTGTAAATAAAATTGCCATAAAAAGTTTCTCAAAAATCTGTCGTTCGTAGTCGCCTTTAAATTGTAGGTCCCACCACTCATGTATAAAAATTAACGCACACAACATAAGTGGTGTGAGCAGCTAGGTCGTAATCCTAACTGAAGGGTTGTAATTACCAATTATGTAAGTATGTATGTATGTACATATGTGATTTTGAATGTTAGTATTAATTATATATTGTATATTATTATAGAAAAATTAAAGCTGGTACTGTAAATTATAAGATTTAATGTTATTGTGTAGTATGTGGATAAACAAATAAATCTTCCTTCCTCAATTTGATAAATCTGTTCGGATTTTATTAGAAATAAGTAAATGATTTACACCAAAAACCCATGAACACTCAACAAAGCAATCTAGATTTGTTTTCGTAAAACGTTACACGACTCATAGTGCCCAAGAATAGATGAAGCCTTCTATAAATGGTTAAAAGACAATAATATTTGTTAATTTATGATCGTTGAAAACGTAAAATATTATGAGGGTCACATTTAAAAAGTCTTACAAAATGGGTTGACGAAATTTTTTGTCAGAAAAAAACGTCATTAATGTGTCTGACCGATACCATGGAGCATTTGTAAACAATGAATTTACAATTGCAGGGAAATGATAACCCGATATTTGACCTCTTACAGTGTATATTTGGTGTTCATACTAAATTAAATCTTTTTCAAAAGGACGTTTAAAATAAAACATTTAAAATTTTTTTTTTAATTGTAAACAAGAAAAAGTTCTATGGGTATTCTATGAGTGTTATATTAAAAACCTAGAAGGAATATTTTCGAAATTACAAAATAGATTTCAAGACCTGAAATATTTTAAATAATGTTTTCACTTTTCCGAATTCGAATCGAAGTTAATTTATGAATTTTGGCTATTTCTATCAGAATCGAAGAATACTGAATTAAAAACACTGCGTCGTGAACTATTTTAATATTCGAAACAACGTACTTACATAAACTAAAAATTCGTGAAATCCAAACAATTAAGTTTTAATATTCATTTTGTACTTTTATATCCATGTATTCAGTTAATATTATCTTTGTAAGAAATTGTTCATTATTTTGTTTATGGTGTGTAAACCATAGGTGACACAGGGACACATAAGTATGTAACAAACTGAAAATTTAAAAAATCTAAATAACTAAAAATCGAATAGGTGTTATATTAGCTTTATTTATTTTTAAGATGCTTATTTAAGTTTCCTATATATACTCGGGTGTAATCGAACAGTCATTCTTTATATATGGTCACTTGAATTTGCCAGTTCTTTGCGCGTGAAATTGTAATGTTTTGTTGTTTTGATATGTATGTTATTCTCATTTCTCGCTATATATGTATATTATAAATTACTAATTGCTATGTGTGTATATTCCCTTATTTTAATAAATATAAAAAGTTATTGGTATTGAAAACGTAAAACATTTGTTGTAAACGCTAGGAGACACCGGTGTTCCTATTGTCAGTAAAGTAACTTTTCTACTTAGATTCAGAAGTTACTATTACTTTGCCATCATTTACTTACTTGTGGTATTGCAGATTATGCTTGTGGTATTTCCGAGGACGTGGGGTAATTAAACACAACGAAAAATAAATTTAGCATATTGTTACAAAAATGGAAACGGTGTTATCGTTTAAAATTAAAATAGTAAACAAAAGCTACAAAACAAAGGACTTGTTTACATGATCAATGAATAAACAAAAATATAGCAACAACATCAGTAAAAAAAGGGCTTAAACAAGTAAACAAGAAGCGACAACAGCACTGCAAGGACAAACGTGAACAAAATATTCAAACAATAATAACGTAAACAACATGTTTACATTTATAGAGATTTCGCAGAGGCAACCATTCTCCTTCAAGATCATTCATCAGACCAGCGATATAAAGGGCAATACAAAGCAGGCAACGGGATCAGAAAGAATTCAGTCAATCTTGTGTGAAGGCGCGTTGCGTGTGAGGGGAATAATTGTGGTTTGAAGAACTCCGTTGTAAAGATACTAACAATTGCTCGTTAGTGTACGCGGAAGAGTATAAAAAAAGGTAACAAATAAATCAAATTGTTTTTGTTTGACTCAAGTTGCCAAAGGTGGCACACGGGATTGTGCGTACAATAAAGAATTGATTTAAAACTAAACACAAACTTTAAAGTATTTGTAATCTACGAACTCATATTTTAAACTTTTTTAAAAGGTAAAAGCGTAACAATATGCGAGACAATAGTGTTGACGAAGATAGACCAAAGGCTTTTGGCAGAAGTCAATAAACAAGAAGTATCAGAAATTAAAAATACGATAACCTAACAGCAAAATGGTGCCCAAGTCTTTAATATCTGGAATTAAAGGTATCTCTATACCATTTCACCTTCATCACCTTCATTCACATTCAAATTGGGCCATACATTCCGAATGTTTTTTCTGTTTCAGAAAATTTGATAGCTAGATACAAGAAATATTATAAAAATTAATTCGATAATCTTTTAAAAATGATTGAGTATTCTCTATGGGTTATCATATTTTGCCATAATTTGGAGAGTACTGGTCTTCAGAATTCGGTATGGCATAGCTTGCATATCCAAAGTTTTGTCAAGGTCTTGGTTTAAGAATTACGTAGAACCCTACATTTTTGCAGCAATGAAGACGTTCAAGATGCTCTTAAAAACACCAAACAACAATCTGTCGATGAGCACATCATAAAATTTAAAAGACACAATGTAATGACTACTGATTACTTATCTGAATTCGATATGTATACAGATGAACAAACCACCAGCTGCCACCAAAATTTCATAACAACTACTTCGTTTTATTAGTACCTAAAATACTAGAAGCGATTACCTTTCTCTTAATTTTAACTAATGAAAAAATTTAACAACCATGGGGACATATGTATATTTCCCAAGAAAAACGTACAAGCCACTATTAGTTTCGGTAACTTGGTTTTAGTATATGCCTTTTGGGCATCTCATGAATCATTCCAAATAGACAAAATGATAACTTTGCCTCTCATAATCTTGTGGTCATGGAATACAGTCCACAGTTTGGAAAATTTTGCTTATTTTTTTGTTTGTGTTTTATTGTTCCAATATTAACAAAAGTTTAGTTTTTTTTTTGGTTCATTTGTTCTTTAATTATCCATTTATTTTTCTACTTACATTTTTTCTTAAATTTATATTCTTTATTGGAAAAACAGTTCACAGAAGTTTTGAGTTTAATTGGCCGCAGGATAGGGTATTTTTGTTGTTCTATTATTAATCTTTATTTATTTATTTTTTTAATTTTCTTACAGTTTTTATTTGGTGCTTTTTTATTTCCCACTAAGTTGACATATTTTAAAGAGGATTTTATATTTCAAACTTTGGAAAGACATATTAAAAAAATTGTACATTTAAATATTCCACAAAGCGGTTCTAATTTTTGCCATTTTTTATTTTGTCTTGCTCTCTCCTTCCTTTTTTATATGGAATTCTATTCCTAAGGGTTGTTGATTGCTGTAATTCAAGAGCCATACAGTTAAAGGTGACGGTTACACAAATTTTTTCTCTTTTGCTAATTTAACTTTTAATAATTAAATTTTCACGTAATTACAATAATTTCCAAGACTGAGCTTAACGACAACAGATGTTCATACCTTTTTTCTAAATATCTTTATATTATATTTGATATCTCTTTCCTATATTTTTACCATATGTATATACATAAACATGTCTATGTATAAAAAGTTGTCTTACTTTCGTCACTTTAATTACTCGAGAATCAAACACAATATATTTGTTCACTGGTATGTTTTTGCCACATAAAATGAATGAATTCTTTTAGATTTTCCTATTGAGACGTAGATTTTATTGCGTTAAAGCTTATATGTTTATTGGTTACATTGTTAACGTTCTGTGTTTTACATACATACTTGGTCATTGCAACCCTTCAGTCAGGATTACGACCTAGTTTCTCACATCACTTATGTTGTGTGTGTTAATTTTATACATGAGTGGTGGGACCTACAGTTTAAAGTCGCCTCCGAACGACAGATTTTTGAGAAACTTTTCATGGCAATTTTATTTACTCTCAGAGTTTTTGCCAGAAATCTGCTGAGCTGGAGTCGCCGAAGAAATAGGCTGTCTTCATAAACGCAGTCTGCAATGCAACACTGCATAGGAATTCATTTACAAGGCAAAGGAATGTTTTATTGCATCACTGCTTTGTCAAATAATGAGATGACATTTTAATACATTTATGAACGCGAAAACTTTTGATCATTGTATGACTTAAAATGAATATTCAGAAAAAATGCGGTTTCGATTAGGCTGAAAACCGCTTTCGATTTGTTTGATAATAGAAATTCAAGCAGCACTTAAATGAAAAATATTTTAAACAAAAGAAAGCGTCGTTGTATAGCATTATTAATTAGCCAAGATTCAAAGAGAAAAATTCCTAAAACTTAAAATTTTTGTAAAATTATTGCAAGCATGTCGTGTTTTATTCTCATTTTCGAATGAACAAAAGTACATTTCAGGGATTTATTTACCAAATGGTATAATTTGATAAATTTTGATTCTTTTGTATGTTCCCATTATATTTACAAAACATCTTGTTGTTTCATCTTTGGTAAATAGAAAAGTTCTATTAATTTTCTTAATATTCCGCATTATTTTTTTCCCAAATTGAGTTTCTTTTCTTTTTTCGCTATGAAGTCTGGCTCATGCCTCAAACGCACTTCTATGAGTAGCTTTTTCCTTTCTACCACAAAATTTTTGCCGCCAATATATGTAAATATTTACAAAGAATCACAAATAAAAACCATGCACGAAATTGACAAAAAAATGCGCACTGAAAAGCATTGCTATGCGATAAAGAACATAAGGCATTGCCAAAACAAATTTTAATGCTTTTATGAACACTATGCATTGTAAGGTTACATTGCAAACTGCGTTTATGAAGTCAGCCATACTTTTTGTATTTCTTTTTTCTTTTGATGTCTGGCCAGAGGCTCGAACCCTGGCTTTACGTCTAATAAGCCAACACACTACCTACTAGAACTAGAACTACATTCTGTGTTTTGACATTCTTTATTCATGAGTTTATTATCATTCAATATTTGCTCAAAGCTGATGCGTAAGGTCGGTTAATCATATGATTTATAGATGAAATACTGTGACTAAATGACGGAAGATATTTTCCATCGAATGCCTTAATTTTGAATGTTCGATAGAACACTGCCATAATTACGTTCCCGTATACCAAGCAGGTGAAGATAATTTTCACAATATTTCAAAAACTACTTACAAGATTTGAAGAAAGTAAAATTGTTTTACTTTATTATTATAGTGTTTATAATAACTGTAAAGTTTAACTTATTTTTTATATAAAAAACTCGAAAAACAATTCAAAATGTCATATCAAAAAAGTCTCCTTACATCTTATGTAGAGACCAATGTCTCTAACATATTAATTTTTGTAGTTTTTCTTTTCGCAAAATCCAAGAATTCTACGTTATTAATAGTTATTCTGTTTGATGGAACATAAAAAATAACGTTTCTTTAGAATATAATCTTAATTTTTTCTACCGTACAATCGTCCGATCAAAAGATTATGTATTGAGGACACAATAAATAAGACAATGTAATGATTATTACTTCGGACTGATGAATGATTCTAAATATACTTCCGCTAATGCGTTAATGTGATTTTATCTACGAAAGTCCCCAGAGGCTTAATATTATTCCACAAAGTCCTCCAGAGTATATTTTGGAGATCACAGTTGCGTTATCAATTAATTGTCAATTTAATTCTCAAACAAAAGTCAAATGGATAACTTATGAGTGACTGGTACCAAATATCAACAGAAAACATAAAAAAGTTAGGTATTTTCAATGCTAAATAGATTAAGTGCTTGAGCTCAAAATTAATAAAATAAATGTAAAAAACACCAATTATTTTTTCATATTATAGCTTAAAGTCCATAAAATTCCTTAAATATATTGGTGTAGCTAGACTTATGCTGTACTCTGTAATTTAGTATTAAATCGAAATATAGTAACGAAACACAAAAGTGTTCAGCGAATGGATAGATGTTTGGAAACAAAGAACAAAGCATTCTATAGTTTAACTTGAAAAAAATCGATCACAAAATGGTATGTTTGTTGTTGCATTCACTGAGTTCTTCTTTAAAATTTAATTCCTGTGGTCAGATTGGCAACAAACTAGTTTTCTCGCCAACCGGCTTTAATTCAGTGGGTAAAAAGTGATGCACCCGACATTTGTGGTTTCATGGAAAAATCTGCTCTTTTATGCCTGGGTATTCCGTGTGGTTTGTTGCTGGCAGTCATTTTGGTAGATCAGGGTAATTTTGTTCTTGGTTTTCATGACTATGCAAGTGTGTGTAAAGCTTTTACTTATTTCCAGCTGGCTGAGTGGTTTGTTTTTTCATTCGTTTCACTATGTCAACACTCATTGGCCACGTTCTATCACATGGATATATTTTTTGTTCTTTTGTCATCATTCCGGTATAAATTCTTTTTTATTATGGAAAGGATTTTAATCTTCTTTTAATAGTAGTTTTTTTACCAGTAATCCCAACAACAGTTTACTTATACTCTTTTCTCGCGACATTATTTGTGTCTCATTTTTTTTTTAAATATAATGACGACAATGAACAAATTCTCAAGCATGCCCGTAATTTCATATTTTTTTATGTAGCTGCTGTAACAGATGTTCCAGTATGTGAAAAACAAACGAACGAAAGTCAACGTCTGCAACAACATGGGTATGTATGGTATTATATTTAGTTTTTTGTGGTATTATGGAACCTTTATTACCTTATACACACTCGTACTTAACTGAAAACATACTAAAACGCGAAAAAACTGTGACAGACCAAAGCGGCTTAAATCTATTTTCTCTTTAGTTATAGGAATTTAATAGGGTCTAAGAAATTTTGTAGTACCATTGGCTTCTGTTCAAACTTGTTTAATTTTTAATACTGTATATCAATGAAGTCAATTGAATATGATCAATTCTTTATAACAAATCGTTAACTCGTAATTATTACACAAAATTTTACTTTAAATTTCATAGTGTAGTACAAGATTTACTTGAAATGTTGCAATAAGTGTTTGTATTTAAAATTCTTTAAGGTTAACATACGAGTATAAGAGAACATAAACAATAACGATTAGTTTTTTAATAAATGCTATGCAGTGTTGGACATATAATTTAAATATAAATATGATATGTATCTCATTTTTTATAAGTTTTCTTGATATTTGAACAGGGTCTTTTTTACTGGAAGTTTGATCTCTTTTACACTTGATTTCATCTTTATTTTTCTATTCTATTCAGTTATCTTTCAAAATAATTCATTATTTGGTGAAAGTGTTGCTTTACAAGTGGACACATAATTAACCCTTTGCGACAGTATGTCTGCTCTCAGCCACAAAAGCTTTTTTACCGATCTAGTCGTATGTCTGCTCTCAATCGATAAAATTTTGAAATTCGTTGAAATCGAATGATGTTTTATAAGTTGTGCTTAACTTAGATTTGGCGATCTCGCTTCTTAAAATATTTCAAAATAATGCTCTAATAAAATGGCAAAAAGAAATTTACTGAAAGAAGTGTTCCGTGAACTTGAAAGTAGCGATGACGAATTTTATTTTGACTCCTTCAACACTGACTTTTTCCTTCACAATTTTGCATACTGTGTATTACTGTGTTTTCAACGAAAATTAATTCCGACCAGCATAACACCCATATATAAAATTAATGCGGTCGCAAAGGGTTAAAACATTTTTAATTATACTACTTTAACGATGTATTTTGAATGTCTGATTTCACGTTTACGATTTTGAAATATTTTTCAAAGTGTGTTTTAAATTAAATTTTAATTACAAGGAGTGATAAAAAGGGCCAAGTCGTTTCGAAGTACTTCAACCTCATACAAGCCGCGTAGACGATAACTAAACCTTTCCAGTGGCTTGGTGGGTTTAGGGGAACAACTTTTAATAATTATCATCATTATAATATAATGCAATGAAACATTTTCAGCACGCTTGGAAGCTCGAGTAATGTACGCACAGCTCTCAAACTCCGTAAAACAACAGCCAGGGAGAGTGCGCAAGTCATAAGAGCCCCTAAAGCTGATGTACTTAAATCATATCATATATATTAATATATACTAAATACATAATAATACAATAATAACTACTAAACGAACGGCTTAATGAAGCTTCCTTACATGGGCCCAACACACAGAAAAACCATTCGTTAAAAAATTTTTAAATCCAGATTGGATTTTGCCAAAAAATCATGAAACAAATGAGTTTTTTGAAAAATATTTTATCAGACGACAAATCAAAGTCTTGAAGTTAATTATGGCGTCCAGATATCCAACAGTTAACGACATCTTAAGTCCAGATATACCATCTAAGCAATTAGGTATGAACACCATGCAGCTTCTTCTTGGAAAAATTTATACGAAATACTATGATACTTTACGGCGTAAAGTTTAAGCAACTTAAACTTTGAGAACTTGTGTGTTGAAGTTGAAAGAGGATGGAACCCAAAAATAATAAGTAATTGTGGGAAAACGTCTAAAGTTGATGGAGGACTATTCCTCGATGTTTCTTTCGATAATTAGTTCCGAGTTAGCACAAATCGATGTGGAAATGTTGTTCCAAAAATAAATATTGCTGATAAGAAAAAAAATCAGAAAATTATTGCAATTAAAATGAAAAAAAGTAAATTTTTTAATTATGTGACCAACGCAAGAAACGCAAGAACTTGCAGTGAGCAAACATAAAATAATTTTTTGTTTTTAAATTGTTCGTCGATTCAACGAAGAGTAACCTTACTGTACAAAAATTACCAATAAGGGTTAAAAAATGGGTAGCCAGCGTACTCACTGCAGGCTTTCGTTTCCAACTAACCCATTTTGTTGAAGTCACTATATAATGTAGAGATAATATAGACTAAAAATACTCTCTTGTGCTTTTATATGCTGAATTAAGCTATAAAAGGTAAATCAGCATTATTAGGCTATTTTCAAATGGTTTGTATTAAATGATGAGATGTATTTAATTTTTCTTGATTTCCTAGAAGTTGAAATAGTTATATTTAGAAGAAATATAATATTTTGCTAGTCATGAAGAAGACAAGAAAACCAAATTAATGGCACTTGCAGAAGCTTCTCTTATTTAATCAAAAAGGGGAAATTAACATGAATTATGGCGTACTTTGCAAAATAGGCTTCTCACAGAGATATATCAGCCTCACTTAGGACATAATTAGTACTTTTAGTATGAGCACAAAATAAATCTTAAATTTTATCATATTAACTTAATGATATAAATAAACTAAAATTTTTGAAAAAGTGTAAGTTAAACAGTTGTCATAAAATTTTGACGTGGTATTTGGCTCTAATTTTTTAAAAACAAGAAACACCCAATCACTCCAATTTTTCAAAAAGCAATAAAAAAATGCCGCCTTTAAATGCTTTTGGTTGTTCTTCAAAGAAATAACGAAAAATAGTCTTTACTCATGATTTTTTGTATTCAATTGCTATGTATACGAACCAACTGAGTCTTGCAAGATTTAAGAATGTAAAAATTTTATTGCAATGTTAGCTCGTTCGGCGACATTTGTTTCAGGTGAGCGAAGATATTTTAATTTGAATGACCAGTGATGTAGTGAAATTTACTTTTATACATCCAGAAAGGTTTCGAATGAAATTTTTTTAATCTGATTTACAGTGCACGCGCGCTAATGTGAACACCGCATAATATGAACACCTCTTAATGTGAACATATTTTTTGCTTCATTGACTACTCTAAAAGATGAAAAAATTTAAAAAGCCCTATAATTTGCACAGAATTTTTTTTTAATTTGAAACGTTAAAATTCTGTGTTTATTAGTTGCAGGAATCCCCGTTTTAGGTGTACATAAATATATGTATGTGTTAGAACACCTGCTTGCATATTTATTCTTTAATTGCTATTTAGATACTGTGAAGAAAGTTTGTGAAGATTAAATTATAAAATGAGTTCTAAAAAAATAAAAAAATTCATAAATAATGATTTTTGTTTAAAAGATTGTATAATTCTGTTTTAAATTTTTCGGTATTCGGAAATGTGAACAATTCGCAAAAGTGAACAACGCCAGTTTTAATTAGTTCACATTAGCGAGCGTGCACTGTATTTACATATAAATTTTATAGTCTTGCACCTATGACTTTTTCCCTATTGCACCCTTAGACCGCAAACTTCTATCGGATCTTCCAGGGAGTCCCTCCCGAATATTGATAAGTCATTAGTTGACATTTATGCAGTCTGCTTTGCCATGCCAGCATAGATGAATATAGTTCTCAACAAAACGTACAAATAATGAAATTGTTTGATCGAAATGAGCGCTCATCTTACATCACTATAGTTGTTCCATACAGCAGACTATTCGCATCGTGGTGGATAAATTTGAGTTGACCGGTTCAGCATACAACTGAACAGCAATTTCGGCGAAACGCATGATCTGCTGAACAATTCACCGCTGTCTGTATAGGAGAATCCGAGTCCACTTGAAAAAGCTCGGTCTTTCGTAATAATTGTCTATCAAGTTCGTTTGGCCTGAATTGGACGACTCCAACGGGTTTCCTTAAAATGCCGCTAATTGTGTCAAATCCGACAAAACCCAATTTATGCGCCAAAGTTATGGAAAATTAGACATTTCTGGAAAGGACTACCGGACATTTAATTTGATGTTATATTAAACACATAATGACATCAATTGGTCTTTCGAAAGAATAAAAAATTTTTGATAGTATCACACACTTTTTTATTTAGATTTAATGATAGGAAATGCTTAATGAAATGCCCGATATAAGAAAAGCTTAACCAATTGATTTAACCTGTTTCTAATATTATTTGTTCCCACTTTTACGTTAAAATCCGAACGAGATGTTATGTTTAAGTATTTAACATGTATGATGTGGAATTGTTTTATCATTAATTCAATAAACAGAACAAGACTCTATGGGGAATCAGAGTTGTATGTGGGTACTTTTGTTCGTTGAACTACGCGCTCCACTGCTTTCACTATTTCTCTAAAAAAATGCTTGATCTATCAAGTACTGGAAGCAAACAAGCAGGCTTTCATCAGTTAATGTTAAGTTATGACCAAATAGACTTAAAGTGTGTCAAATTATCGGTAGATATCTCTTAAATCTAAGATCTCTAATAACAGTTTAAAACAAAAACGAAACCGTAATGTTGGTATATATATATATATGCATATATATAGAGTTTCTATTATAGAAAATACAATGCATCGCAGAATGCTGAAACTATTTGTGAAATGGGTTGCTTTTTAAGTTCGATGTTAAACGCATATTCCGCTCTATTCGATCAATCAATAAAAAAGAAGATAAAATAATGGAAAATAAATGAGGAAAGACCTACACATAAACACCGCTACGGAACATCACCAAACAAATATCAACAATTTAAATTGACTTGAACACACAAACAAAATGGGTGTGTGGATGCCATAAAAATTTACAAAGAAAAAATTAATAAACCGAATTTCCATTTACTAAAACAGTATAAAATAATATCATATCTGAATAATAACAATAATGCATGAAAATGATGAGGTAAGGTGAAAATTCCCGGATTGACACCAAGCAAGTTACTATTGTATGTTTGTCAGGATTAGAAGGAAATTGTCCATTGTGAGCTTCCGTCATCTGGTCAAAAGCAAGCAATTCTGTTTTACGATCAGCATAAATACGTGGTGTAATAGCTTTACTTCTAAATCAGCAAAATGTTATTTAAAACGGCACATACTTCGTTTAATGAAAGACGCTTCAAATTCGTCACCAAAAACCAGTATAAAAGAAGTTCCTGAAAATTATCATGGAGAAAGAACATCGGTATTGATTACATGAGGCTAGCGTAGAAAATCTGCTGCCCTAAGTACACACTTTTTGTCATTCTAATAATTTTCTTACTTCTCTTCTTACTCAGTTCGTTTCATTTGCTAAGAAAAATGTCTTCATTTTTATAATAAAACTTTGAGGTACATTTTATAGAAAACTTGAGACATATCTATAAAAATGCGCAAAACAATTCTCTTCATCGAAAGTTATTCCCACCACGTTTATCGGCTTGTAAGTTTGTTAGGGCTTTATGAAGTTTTTGAAATAATTTAGGTAAGGTAGGTAAAAAATGTTTGTTCTATTCAAGTCTACTTGCTTTTATTGTTATTAGTGTGGTTCACCTTGCGGGAAAAAGTATTTACAACGAGTAAGCATAAGCAATGTAGATAAAAAACCATGTGATCATGAAGCTTTGCTGCGATTTAATAGTATTCTGAGAATGTTGAAGCTCAAATGATATGGCTACAAAAATTTGGTTAACGACCAGGGCTACAAAAAACGGCCAGGGGTAATTTAACTCTATTGATGGATATATTTGGGTTAAAAATATTTTTTGATTGGATGCTTTCCGTACCAGGGTACAGAGTTTATTGTAGCATATTATAACGAGTAATTTATTTAGGATCTGTTCTCGTTTTGCACCTTGGGGAACACATTTTACTACCAACAAGGATACTTCGGAGATATTTGAATCAATTCTTCTACTGTTTTAATCACTACCACCTTACCAGTATCTGATACGTGATATAGGAAAGGGCTTGAAGTCTTCTAGATTTTATTGGCATAAGTTCTTCGAAAAGTACGGCTGTGTTTTCGGTTGCCTATTGGTTTTGGCCATCTGGTAGTACGCCAGATGGTGCCACTACACAACTACTCAGTGTTTTAGTCCCATGAATCTGATTATAGTCTGATACTGACACTGCAGTCAATGGTAACTACCCGTAATCGCCGTACCCACCCGTATACTTTTGTATTTTACGCCTATTGCCAGTGATTTTATAAACAACCGCCCTTTAAGAGACAGAACTAGGCCTTCAGCCACTTATTATGAATACAGACGGTGATGGAAAAGCCCATATAATTTGATAGGTCGCATTCACTTAGTCTTGCTAATAATAAGTAACTGTTAATAGTTCTCGCACCCATAGGGTCGCATACGAGTATATACAATTTCAAACCGCTTTGATTTCCAAAGTTTTGTTACTTTAAATTGTTTAAAATTTTTCACTTAAAATGTTGAGTTTGATGTTTGGTGTTTAACGTACATTAAAGACGAACTTGTTTTGAGAATTCTTCTGTAGCATTTACATTAAACGAAAAGTAGCATTTGGCCATATCAAAACGAATTATTGACGCAAATATATTAGATTCAGAGAAATCGAAAAATACGCAAATTTATTACTTTTTAATTTGCACCTTTACTTGTATAAATTTGTAAATGTATTCATACACAAAACTTAAGACCTTTTCAAAAACAAAAGAAACCCGATTGTTTTGTTTGACAACACAAAACTCTTTAATAATTCATAGACTTTGTCGAAGACATCACTTTATTTTCGGTTGTATTTTTCATTGCTTTCTCTATTTCGTAAAGCCCTTATTATTATTCAGGGTGTGTTGAAGTAACACGTTATTGTAGCATTATGTTTTGACATATGACAACTTGGTTAACATAGGAACCCTTTTCGGGCATTCACTCACATAGAGAAGAGGCTTAATAACAGAAGCAAGTTTATGCTGGGTATAGGTCTTGTTACAGAATTTGTCTGCTTTTGCAGACATCTTTAAAAAAATCTTTTTATTTGTGATATTCTCTTTTATTTATCTTTTATTGTCCATACTTTCACATACATTTGAAAGAAAATTCAAATGAGAATCAACACAGAAATGAAAACAAATGGATGGGTCTGGCATCGTATTTAAATATAAATTGTTAACAAATATTTACATATGATAATATGAACTAAATTTTACGTTGTTTTGTTTATAATATTTATTGTACATTAACAGTATAATTGGACTTGGTGATGATTTCGATTATGATAACAATTCTCGGACAATGGTAATGAATATATTACTGATGAGGGAGATACAAAAGTGTTTTGCCACTTAATCTGGTGTATTTTACCCTAATCTCTTTGTAGTTATTTATATTGCTACAATACCAGTTTAAATTAAAAGTTTATTATTATTTTACATAGAAAAAATTAGTAAATTTAAATTATATTTAATTTTTAATGTTAAAATACCAAGAAATATTTGAATTCGTAAGTTTTTATGAATAGTTAAATAAGGTTTTCGATTTTTATTACAATTAGCGCATATGGTCGTGTACGTATTTTAAAAATTTTGAAAAAAAGTTAATCGCTTACGGCATTTTTGGAGTGGAATGTCCAGATCTTATTTTTGGTATGATATCGTTATCGAACAAAATATACATGATAGTATATTACTATGCTGTTGTGTAGAGGTGCCATAGTACTGAGACCATACGATATACTGTAACTCCCCTCACACTTCGCATGGTATCTTCTTTAATCCTATTACCTTGACGAACTTCAGGATTCTGTTCGGTGGTTAGAAGTATAATTCCCTGCGCAGCAACTGATATTTTAACAGGTGTTTTCTCCTGGTGAGTAGCAATTGCACCGATTCCAAAAATGTATTCTGAAGACCCATTGGGCTAGACACGATCCTTGTGCTGCGGAAGTGTACTTTGAGTTTTCAGTGGCATGTCAAAAGACCACTTTCTAACCCCAGAATATTCCTGTATAGTTTCATACATAAGTTTTGACTGCCTCAGGGCTATTTGTTAAGTATTACTTTGCAGATACACACAGTTACTAAAGTATACATACGGTTAACAAATTTCAGAAATTTTTTTACCAATCCGTTTTCGTTGAAAATCTTTATAGATTCCTCGATTTTAAGACGGTCTTTTGCATTGGTTAAAAAATGTCTGAAATTGAACTGGCCGTGCACAGGCCCACAAAAGTATACATCCGATTAACAAATTTGACAAATTTCTGAACCAATGCAAAAGACCGTCTTAAAATCGAAGAAAGATGTCAGACAATTATAAAGATTTTGTGGCTGTGTTGATGTGGTTCTACATCCATCAACGGTGTTGAAAATCTCTTCCGCAGAATCTCATCTACCTGTTTATTACCGCGAATTCTCACATGGTCTGGAAATGTTCTACTTTTCCTACCTAACTGCTTGAGCTTCTCCAGACATAACATAATTGGTCAGGATTATGACCTAGCTTCTCACCCCACTTATATTGTGTGTGTTAATTTTATACTTTATACAGATTAATGTGGACTCGAAACAACAGATTTTTTGAAAAAGCATTTCATGGCTATTTTATTTACTTTCAGAGTTTTTGGCAGAAATCTGCTGAGATTAAGTCGCAGAAGAAACATTTTTTTTCATATTACATTTGTTGAAAATGTCTGACATGGGGTCACGTCTACCTATTAGGCTAAGGAGACTTCAGACTTCCAGACAGTCGCATACTGTCCTCAAAAACCAAAAAATAAGAACCAATTTTCGTTGTTGAGAAGTTCGCTTTGTTGCGAAAAGATGAAATATTTTACCATACTAATATAATACGGTATTCAGATATGCACCATTATGGCGTAAATCGCAATAAACCTCATTATTGAGCTCAATATTTCATATAAAATTTCAATTAATTATTGCTCAATAAATACACAAATTGTTATAATATTGAGTAAAACTTATAATGCAGCTCTGTCGTAAGTGTGCTTAGTGAGCATATTACAATTATCCGAACATTTTCTGTTATTTGATATTTCTGATATTTGACAACTCAGACGTCAACAACGACAAACAAAAAACAAAACAAAATAAAAAAAAATATTGAAACAATCAGCTGTTTTGTTTACCAGCTGTCAAATAAATATTAAATAAGCAGCTGAACTGCGTATATTATTATTCGTGAACACTTAAAATATTGTACTCAATTAACCGAACATTGACTCAATAAAAGTGCATATCTGAACATAGTTTAACGATTTGTATTTAATTTAAATTATTTTATTCAGCAACATGAATAAAAAATATCCACAAAAATCCATTTCTTTAAATTTAACTTTCCTATTCTGTTATTATGTGATTGAATTAACGCCACAATTAATAATGATCCAAAGACGGCTGAAATTGCTATTGAAACTACTGTCAGAATATTTTACAGTAAAAATTTCCTGTGATACCCATGCTGTTCGGCTGCCATATTGTGGTTATTTCGCTTGTGAATTTAAATTGAGACATCGGTACTGGTGGCTAAACTGGTATTGGCGGCAATACCAAAACAGCAGCAGTTGTAGTCACCAGCACACAACTGGTTGGAAAATTCGTTCACTTTAAAATCAACTATTTTTGTTGTGGCTGTATATATTATTTCGCAATTTATGGTCGTTTAAATGTCTTTGAATTGCTTCTGTTATAATAAAAGAGATGGTAAAAACAATTTGACTTCAATTCGGGTAAATTGTGAGCTGACCATAATTATTTGGAATATTCTGTCATACACAAGCATGTAAAAAATCATTTGTTGCTGTTTGTGTAGTAAATGTCGAATTATTATTCCGCAATATTTATTTATTTAGCCGTTATATTTAGCCAAAGGGAGAAAACGGGAAATTAAATAAATTTAAATGCATCTCAAGATATTTTTAATTTGCAATGTTTCTGTTGTTTTAATTCACATATTAATTGAGAAATAAATAAAATTAAATTTAATCTAAATGTATAAATTAATCAAGATCTTTGATAATCTTTTGACAGTCACGTTAATAGAAATAATTGAAATTTTTAGTCAAGATAATAACTTTAAATAGTTGTTTAAAATAAAGATTGCCACTAAGTGTAAAAGTATTTAGAAATTTTTCACATTGCCTTTAATAACTTGATGGGAACTTGTGATGTGTTTACACATCACACTTGCCGGTCAAATGACTAGTCATATTCTGGTGGGGTCACAACCGAATTCAGTTGCCGTCACTTTTTTGCCACTGGTGTGGTTGACGCACTCCTCTTTCACTTTATCTCTCACAGTTCTTGAATGTATCATCAGCTTTAGTTTTACAACGAGCTAGTGAAAAGATTTATTAAAGATTGGTCAGATGATTCGCACAGAAAAGATACTTACATTTCCAAACACTTATTGGTATACTGCACTTCGATTTCTTGCTTCATTATATTCTTTATCTTAAATTTTTTTTAAATTTTTATTTTAATTTATAAATATTATCTCTTGTTTATTCTAAAGTTTTAAAATTGTTAACACTTTTAAAACATTTTGTTACAACACACGATTATTATACAATTTTAAAATTTGTTTTAAATGATTTTGTTTTTTTTTTTTTGAAGATATATTGTCAGAAATATATATGACGCCATCAAGTCTGATAATCAAAAGACCGGTCATTTTGCAGTCACTATTGACGTATCAAAAGACCGTTCGTTTTGCCGTCACTAATAATGTATTGTTGGAAATGCAACTCTATAGCTGAAAAGTACTATAAAATGCTATATATTTGTAAGTGAATTTTGTATGTGTTAGTTTCGGTCATTCATTTCTTGTAGGGCACTCAGCCATACATACATACACTGGCGAGCAAAAATGGATACATAATATTAACAAAATATTTTAAATCCAATATTTTTTGTATTTATTGCAGTTAGTAAGAAATTGCATATAAAAAATTTACGACGTTGAAATGGCCAGCACAAAGTCCGGATTTAAATCTGATCGAGAATTTGTGGGCAATGGTAAAACGAAAATTGGCACAGTATGAAAACCCTCCAAATAACCTTAACGAATTGTGTGTATAAACAGCGAAACCATCAAAAAACTGGTAGATAGCTTACCAAAACGCATTAAATCTGTAATAAATAATAAAGGATTATGGACAAAATACTGAATTTTTCATTTGAAACGAAACGAGCAAAATTGGATAAATGCTACTAACTAATATTTAAGCGGGTGCCCTGGTAGCCTAGTGGGTAGTGTGCTAGACTATTAGTGTGAGGGTCGTGGGTTCGATTCCCACCAGAGAGTCTGGTCTGTGACACTACACCGAGCATATGGTCATTTTACTCCGCTCATATATAATTAGAATATAATTTGTAATTGTATTGTAATTATTAAATAAATAAATAAATAATATTTAAGCTGTATTTTATATTTAAAAGGAAATAATATTACTGATAAGTTTTTGTTTTAATTAGAGGATAGTCTAAATAAATGTTTAACATATGGATTGTTTTTTTTTTATTTTAATAAATAAAGTACAAATATAAATTTTATATTTTTTTTAATATTATGTAACCATTTTTGCTCGCCAGTGTATGTACACATACAATCGCTATAAGTTTATATATTTCGAATTTATATATTTATTTATTTTGAATCGAACAGATTTTGTACACTATTTTATGTGTCTTTAATTATCATTCTTAACAATTACGTACACAAACGGGGATTCGTTTTTTCCAACCTCAAAATCCCTCAAATTATTTTCTTGTGCTTGTACATGGGCATAAATCAGAAGACATCCTCCATATTATATTTACATAAATGCATTGTGCTGGGGTCATAGCGGCTAGGGCTTGATGACACAGAACCAAATTCACACATATTTTTTTACTCCAAGAGTATGTGTTGTTTTATAAACATATGCTAGACTTAAGAAAATACAGTACTTGACAAAACAATAGAATCTTTTTCAAAAATTCTTATATGTGTTCTAATAAGGCGAAAATTTAAAAATCTTCTTGATAAATTGCTAAAACATTTGTGCAGTTTATTGATGCACACTGTTATTAACAGTCATTAATTTTAAAAATATTGAATAACTAACCAATTTAGAAATTAAAAAAAAAATAAATAAAAAAAATTAAAACTATTAAAATTTTTCGGTTCTGACTATTGTTTTTTATTTCCCCGACTTTTTCCATTCCCGGGAAAGCGGGAGAAATAAAGCCTTTTTCTGGAAGCCCAGAAATTCACAGGACGTATTGTATCTAACTAATATGCTAATCTGCTGTGCAGATAACTTTCTTTACCTTACCAGAACAATGACGGTCAAATGGCTAGTCACTTGCCTACCAAATTGATTCATACTTTTACTTAAAAATTTATTTTTTTTATAAGCAATTTATTTTCATTAAATAAAATATTAATACATAATTAAATACTGTTAATAGTTAACATTTTGATATCTGAATAAAAATTTCATATAAATATCATCATTTGATTCACACGGAAAAGATACTTACATTTCAAAACACTTACTGGTCATTTTACACTGCACTTCGATTTCTTGTTCCATTATATTTTTATCCTACAATTTTTTTAAAATTCTCATCTTAATTAATTAATATTGTTTTTTTTAATTAATTTCTTTCAAAGTATAAAAATTGTTAGCACTTAAAACTTTCATTTTAAAATTTGTCACAAGTGAACGTTTTTCTTTTGAAAGCTATTGTCAAAAATATATTTGACGCCATCAAGTCTGCTAATCAAAGACCGGTCTTTCTACCGTCACTAATGATGTATCCAAAGACCGATCATTTTACAGTCACCAATGATGTGTCAAACGACCGGTCATTTTACCGTCACTAATAATATATTGTTGGAAATGCAACTCTATAAAATGTTATGTATGTATTAGTAAGTGAATTTTGTATGTGTTAGTTTCGGTCATTCATTTCTTGTAGAGTATGTTCTTTAACCCTTTCATGCCCGATGTTGCCTATACGCAACAATGTACATTTTTGTTCATAAATTCCGTAATTTTTAATTTTTTTAAAAGATTTTTTTTTGCAAACAATCTTGGTTAACAACGTGTAAAACCAGAATACGTAGGACTCTGAATTTAATATCACTTCATATTTAGGCCATGACTGACCCAAAAAATTCGGGCATGAAGGGGTTAAAGAAATGAAATGCTTAGGTTTTCAATTTATAATCAAATAAGCACCAAATGCTTGAAATGGCTGACCAATCTTGTAAATGATATTTTTGGTGCAATAAATTTCGTTATTGTTGTTACAATAATTAAAAAGGTTTGACTATTTGCTAAAATACAGACAATTAATAGTTCTCCATTATTTATTCACTAACTCTACAGCAATAATTACTAGAGAGGAAATATATTCATTATTAAACTCACTATCTGGTAATCGGTAATAGAAAGAAGAGTATCATATATCATTAGTTATTAAAATTTATTTATAAATATACAGTGATGTGAATAATAATAACAACGACAATGTAACAGTTACGGATTTGATGAGAATGCAAGTAAAATAGGTTATTACCGCCGTCATGCTTTACCGTCTTAAGAGTAATTTTTGCCAATAATCATAGTGTTGAGCCACCATTAACATAGCAAAGGATGGCTAAGTCTCTGCAAAATATAGTTTACTCTAGGACAACATTAAGACTTAAATTAGTGCAAATGTGTTACATATCATATTATAATTTTTTATAATTATTTTAAGAACAAAATGCTGTGTGCTTATTGATTCACAGGGCGAATTTCTATTTTATTTTAATAAAAAATATATATAATGAAAAAAAATTATTTATAAACTCTCAATGAAATTTGTTTTTGTGATGTATAAGCTGAGGATAAGTGCAGTTACTTATGAAGTATTATTTCTCATTTGAGTTACTTTCTCATCAAATCTCTAAGTATGACTTTGGTGTCTTTTATTTTTTACTTTACTGTTTGTGCAAAAATAAAATACGTATCCTGCTTCCTTTCGGACCAATAGCTTTTTCTTGTGCGTTGATTTTTTTGTATACCTTCATACTATGCCTTTCTATTAGAAAGAACCATAGCGAATACATTTTATTTTCTATTTATTTTATTTTATTTTATTTTTTGTTCGACATTTTATATGGCGATAGTGTATAAAAATAATTTTAGTTATATAACCTGCGGAAGCAGGAGACATCCGCTGTGTATACACTAATGTGAAAAAAAATTAGGACAATATTATATATTTTTGAAAAAGTAAATGTTGTTGATAAGTAACTGCATTTATTATCTGCTTATATATTTTGGTTATCAAATTGCTCATTACAATCCTATAGTCAGTTATACGATCTAGCTTCTCACACATCTTGTGTGTTTTAATTCCACCTATAAGTAACTGAATCTACAGTTTAAAGTCAAATCGACAGTTTTTGTCGGCGGTAATATTGTTGTTTGAAAGTAACACTATGGTGGCAGGCGTTTTTGTTGAATGCGAATTAGAGCAGTTGGCAAGCGACCCTAATTTTAATCGGAAAATCAACTTCAAGATGGGAAAATTGCGACTTGAACAAAAAAATTTAACTTCTGGGCTGTCGACTTTATCGGCCCATATTTCTTTGATGATATTATGCCTGAGCGATTTAAGGATGTATGAATTTGCCAACGATTTGACTTTGCTAGACCTTTTGTAGCGGTGTTTTCTTAAGTCGTAGATGTTTGCGGCTGTTTCGCAGTGGTTCTCAAAGTCAATATAACTCATGTCATCGGTCAAGTTACACGTGATTTATATGCCGGAAAATATTGATCAATTGGAATGCGCTCCATTTGGAAAAGTCTGATGATCATTAGAACGATGTTATTTTCCAAACATAATGGCATCAGTAGGTCTCTCAAATGCATGAAAAATGTCGATGATACCTCACTCACCTTGTTTTATTTAAATGCAGGAAACTTATAATGAAAGGCCTGAGCACAGAAATGAATGCATACATGCATTCATCAATTGCTTATAAAGTAATACAGCATGTTATTCTAAAAAGTTGTTTAACAAAATTACAAATTTTTACTGCTTAATACGTTGTTTCTGTGTTGATTGGATTATAAAAAACTCTAAACATGTACTTATTTCATACGCACGTATATATACTTTTTTTCTTATCTATGATGCAAATAGGTTACATTCGGCGGAATATTCTGCGAGCAAATAATCTTTCTTATCACCAGGAGCGGAATATATCATAAGCAATGTCTGTTGTTAATGGCTTATTAATTGTAGTTAATTAATAGTATTTCATCACTTGCAGTAGAGTATTCAATTAAATTAATTGCATTTTTTGGACATTTATTCCATTTAATTATTACAACTAAGAAAAAACGCTTCATTATTATGATTTTCCCATGGGCTAATTTTTTATTTACAATTTTATTTTCCATTTATCTATAGCCTTAATGTACCATTTATTATTATAAATACACCAACAATAATAATCACCTATTTTTTGCTACTGTTAATACTACAAATATAAAGCGTAAAAACCATTAAAATTTTCAACTACATTTAGTGACTCTATTCTACTTTGTGAATGTTTTATCATGCTGGCTATCAGAATGAGAGCTCATTGGTTCTGATTGTTTTGCCACTTTGCGACTTCCAATGGTGTATTTCTTGCTATAACGATAACCGTTGCTACTGAGCGCAAGCTGTACGTTGCAATTTTTCTTTATGCTGACAACAAAGCTTTTATAATGTCCTAAGCTTGCCAGTATGTGAAGAATTATTTCGCAAGTCTTTCGAAGTTGACGCGAATATGTAAATTCTATGTCTTATTTTCATTACCGTTATATTACTTATAATTAATTATATATACATATGTATATACATATATACATGTATGGGTGACCTGGTAGTCTAGTGGGTAGTATGCTAGACTATTAGCGTGAGGGGCGTGGGTTCGATTCCCACCAGAGATTCTGGTCTATGGCACTACACCGAGCCTACGATCTAGTTACTCAGCTCGTATATAATTAAAATATAATTTGTAATCGTATTGTAATTAATATATAAATAAATATATATATAAATATATATATAAAGGTTGTAGTGACCAACTATGTATACATATTTATGTATGTCTTATATCTTATAAAATAGTGAGTGTAGCAAATAAGGTTTTATTGTTTAAAAAATAAGAAAAAATAATTGGTCAATTCACACAAGCCCTTGTATCGTTGTATTCATTGCATTGTTGGACGAATATACAACAGTGTATGCTTGTTGTTGATAATTTTCATATAAAAAGCCGATACACTTATACACATTTTTTAATATGTTTTTGGAAGTTGTATTGGTTTCTTGCTATCAGTTTATGTAAATGCCAGTAATCAAGAAGAAGAATAAAAATACAAAATATTTTCTATGTAACTTGAGTCAAAATTATAATAAAGATAATTAATTAATTTATTTTTTCCGTAATATTTTTCATTTTGTTGCTTAAAAATCAAATTATGAATACTGGAATTCTTCTTCTTATCGTTTTTTGACGTTTGGAAATCTACACAATATGCTATGCTGTATTTTTGAGCGTTACAAACAAAAAGTGTATTTAACACAATACTAAGTTGTGTGAATTGGCCAAATATATTTATGTAAAGGATAAATTTTACTTCAAGAAAGAATGCACAATACCATCACAAATACTCGTTGTCAAGTTAAAAGGAAGCGTGCCATTTAAATCGCTGATTTATTTTAAAAAGAGTCTTTTTCTCATTCAGTACAAAAATTGTCCATTTTTTAAAGTTTAGTTTTAAATATGAATAATTTTTTAAACAATTTTTATTTTAATTAAATTTAAGTTGGATACTCAAATGGAAGTTTGCTGCTAACAAATAAGCTTAAAAGCAATTAAATTAGATTTAAAGCTAATAAATACACAAAAGTGCTCGTTTAGATTTACATGTACAAATAAATTAAAAATAATTATGTATACAGGTTTAACTGTATTGTGTTTATTTTTAGCTGTTATTGTTATTCTTACATATATACAAAAACTAAAATTATTTTCTAAATTTTTTCATATTATAACCACAATTTAATAAAATTCCTCAAACTGCATACAAATCGTAATTATTTACATTCTTCCAAACCAATTAATAACAATAGCATATTTTTAGTATTAATTAAATATTTTTTTATCATAAAATACTCTAAATAACAGCGGGTAAAATTCCATATATAAACAAATTGTTGCGATAGTAGGCTAATTAAACGTTATAATTTTAACCAAAAATATTTTCTAAACAATAAATGTTTAAGCATTTCTAACAATTATTGTTTTTTTATAGTTCATTTAATATGGACATTAATTTGAAGATATTTGTAACCCGTGTCAGTAAATGATTCATATACAGTTATTTATGCATTATTATAATAAAATATGATCTGTAAGATATCAGTTTATTGAATACTATTTACAAGTCATGTTGAATAATAAAATTTAATAAATTCATCTACATTTCCATATTAGAAAGTGTTATTGCGGATACTTTTAAAAGCCATAACAAATTTATTCTAAAATAATCAAAAATGTTGATAAACACAAAATTACTGTATACTCGTACATATTTATATGAATTTGCGATTACCATATTTCTTAAAATATGCTAAACTTAATTTTATTGAAGTTTGAAAATGTAGATTCAGAAGAATGATTCATTTATTGCATTTTTGAGTATATTATTATTTATCTACTGAATATTACGTGTTAAACCATAGGAAAAACGTGTCAATCATATAGACTAACAAACACAGTATCAGTCAAAATATAATGGACAAAATTTGAATTATAATTACTCCTGTACTCCTGGAAACAAAAAGAATTTATTTCCTTCTATTAAAAAACAAATTTTTAGTTTATTATCCCATTCGCTATTAGTATCAAAGTCGCCTAGGTCTAGTATGTAGTGTGCTGGCTTATTGGATTTAAGCCCGTATTCAACTCATGGCTTACACATCTTCAAAGGCTTCCTCTCAACAATCTTCTGGCAAAAACTGTGAGAGTAAATACAATTGCAATGTAAAGTTTTTCAAAAATCTCTCGGCCAGAATCGACATCAACCATAGATCGAGCCTTAAAAACTACATAATTCTAGCTTATGTATCACTTTTGATACATACTTGTAGTACATAGAATTGTCAATATTATTGATAGATTTTGTTTAAACATTTTAATATTTTGATTTATTTTAATTCAATTGAATAAAACTATTTTATATTATTAGATTTTATTATCACTTTTATGAAATTTACGCCAAAATTTTTGACATGATGTACGTTGCAGTATGGTTCTTTACATAAAAATCAAACACTTCATGCCAGCTTGGTTTAATTTTTTTCTAAATGGTAATAATTTGACATCTAACAACGTTGCTTTGTGGCAATATATAAGTTTACAATTGTTTAGATGGTGTTGTGTTGTAGTGTAGGTAGTGTGTTGGCTTATTAGACGAAAAGCCAGGGTTCGAGCCCCAGGCCAGACATCAAATAAAATACAAAAAGTATTTCTTCGGTGACTTCCTCTCAGCAGATTTCTGGCAAAAACTCTGAGAGTAAATAAAATTGCCATGAAAAGTTTCTCAAAAATCTGTCGTTCGGAGTCGACTTTAAACTGTAGGTCCCGCCACTCATGTATAAAATTAACACACACAACATAAGTGGTGTGAGAAACTAGGTCGTAATCCTGACTGAAGGGTTGTAATGACCAATTATGTATGTAATTGTTTAGATGGGGCAGCTTATTGTCACTCGCATCAGTAACACTCTCAGTTGAGGGATGGCTGAAACCTGATGGAAACCTGAAACCATTGTTATATTTCGTTAGAAAAATTTGTTGTCAACGTGATGTGAGGTAAAAAGTTTCCCGTTGCAATGGAACATCGATTATGTCAATAACAATGCTCTCTCTGTGATTCCTCGCTGGTTTCCCAGCATAATAGGTGTAAATTTATCATCATTTTCGGGTAGCACATTATCAAAGCGAATGATTTTGTTTCTCATATATACTATTATCATCCGTAATATCTATGAAATAAAAAATAGGACGAAATATCTTTTTTCTTCTAATGTTTGCTTGTCACGTGCGATAAACATGAGAAGCGCAATAAGAAACACTCTACAAAATTTCAGGAAACAGCTGCTAGCAATCTGCGTGAAAATTGGTAATATTTTCTCTTCCCAAACTATTAAAGGCATATGGTTCTCTGTTCCAAGTGGTACCATCTTAGGCGATAAACATCCTATTGTCATGTTTGTTGCTCTTAATACTTTCTACAGTTCATAAGACGAGCTTCTGTTTTCTCCTCCTTCAGGGTTTTCAGCAGCCGGAATATTACATATGTACATACAAAATCTGTCATTACAACCTTTCACTATAAATTGGAAATGCCTGAACTGAGATTTGAACCTTTGTCTGAAATCTAATAAGCTAACACACCACATACTAGACTACGACTACTTCAGTTGAAATCAAGAGCAGATAATTCAACCTCTTCATTTTCATCCAACACATAACTTTAATACCTTCTCAAATACCATAAATAATGTAAACCTTTACAAAATCCTTGAAAACTTATAAAAATTTCAAACACAACACCAAAGAATAGCTAGGAAAGTCCTATGTATCAAAAATTAAACATAATCCAGTATTATGAAGTTTTTGCATATTTTAAAATTTTTAAAAATATGAAAAAATTCGCATTTGTCAAGTTTATCTCATAGCATATTAAGTCTAATAATATATATATGTACATCGTTTTAAAGGCCCATTTCTCTCCTTTCTAATAAAGTTAAAATTTTGGAAATGTTTGCGAAAACAATAAATTTATGCTTAAAGTCCAAAAAAACAGTTTTTGTCAAATAAAACAAGTTTGGAGGGTTCAAGAAATATAAAAAAAATATTTTTGAGTTCTACTCAACAAAACTCACAACTAACGCTATGTTATGAGTTGGGTGTATTTAATTTTTTTATTTTGTTGCATAGTGTTATTGTTTTAATATTCGTATTAAATTTTAGTCAAAGGAAATCTATTTTACAAATATAGTTCAAGGCCAACAAGATAAAAAGGCTTATAAATGGTAATTAGTAGGTATGGCATAACTCAAGTAGAAATAAAATTAATATTAAATTTTATCAGATTAAAAAATTAAAGCAAAACGAACTACATACATATATTTAATTTGATTAGCAATAAGGATTCTTAAAAAAACATTTTGAGACAAAATATTGTGGTAAAAACTAAAACTAAAATTACAGTCAAATGATTACAATTACAAAATGTCATACAATTATGAGTTAAATAGAAATAAAGATTTCGAACATTTAAATAGCCCAAATCCCATCGATAATATGTCGAATATATAGTAGTAAAAACAAAAATCAGAGAAATCATTGTGATAAGGTTTGGGAGTTCCTTGAGACTCCTTGGAATGATATAGCAGATTCGGTATGTGAAAATCTTGTCAACCGTATGGGTAGAAGATATCTAACAGCTTTCAGCAACAACGGAGTGTGGACAAGATTTTAACTTTTCTATGACAATATTAGACCTGAAAATTAATGTAAATCTATTATTAAATTATTGTTCTTCATAATTATTTTAAAAATAACAAAGAGTGCTTAAAATAAAAACAATAATTTAATAAAACTGTAATGAAATTTGTTTTTGTGATAAACTTAAGTTAAGTGCAGTTACTTATTAGACATTTTCTCATTATGCTGACGTTTTCAACAAATTTGTATGTGCCACGTTGGTATCAGAGATCAGCAATGAATTGTTTTTCGCTACTCATGAGCACTCATGAAATTTTGAATATAAGTGAGTCAACAATATTGAAATCTAACTACGCTGATTCATTCGTACTCACTGAATCGTTGATTTATAAGTATGTGTACAACGTAAACATCAAACTCATACAATCCGAAATATGTTTGATTCATAAGCCTACTCATTCAAATTCATAACTTTAGAAAAATACTTGTAATACTTATGTATGTAAGTTAAATTAATTACAGTTTTTACTTTTAAAATAATATTTTATTTAACAATTTTTATTATAGTGATCTTACTCGCTTGAGCTGTACTTAACAATTAATTAAATAATCCCAAAACTAAGCATATTACGAGCTTCATACTCGAGTGTTATTGTTGTATGTAATTATGTCGCCAATTCAGCTTAAAATTTATTGGTAGCGATGTAATTGCCTATTTGAACAATTATGCTTTCGCAATGAGAAAAGGTTTGTTACAGCAGTTCAAAGCTTTGCTGTTGCTATGTTCTTTTATCAAAGACTATGATAAGTGTGATTGTAGGACAGCATTTTAACATATGCAACCAAGCGAACATTTAAGTCATAATTTGTATTAACGCAGCTTGGCTACAGATAAATGTATGAAACAAAAAGTGATAATTTTATTTACTGTGTTAACTATCCCCCTTCTAAATCACGAATCGTCCTCGATTCGAAAAGTACGCTGCTTCGCACATTATTCTTTAAGTGAACTGTTTGCGTAATTGCTTAGTTAAATGTTTGCAAAGAATTTGGCGTAGTTACTACTGATTATAATTAGATATTAAATATTAATGTTATATTATGCAAAGTAAGTTAAACAGAGTTATTTAAAAATTAGTAATAATTCAATTTGTGAGATTTCTTAAGGCTACCGTGATAATTTAAAAAATGAACAAGTGGTATATTTGAACATATTGTTGCTAGTTTAATGCTGTTACTCTTTGTTTATGATGTTATGTTTTTTGTGTGTTTATGTTTATATTTCTTAATGAAAGAAAATATTTAAATATGTACTTTTATTTCTTCATTTTATTCTTTATTCTCAATTTTTATTTATTACGTCGTTTTTAAGGAAGATTGCTTTTATGCACCTTTCTGCCATCGATCAAGACTGTCGTGCCCAGATCTTTTTCAATTGTTTTTTCAACAAACACTTTATCAAATTTATTTCCAAGTCTTTTATTTCGTCTTATAAAAACTTTTTCTCCGGTGCTATAAGTCTTTACCTCTCGCCCACGATTATTTCTTTCTAAAGTATTTTTTTTTGAGTTTTGAATAACTTTTCCTTTATAACATCTAACTTCTCCACTGCACAGTTGTGAAATATATCGGTTGGTCTGGCGCTGATGACGGAATGATAGCTACAATTGTATTTATGCGTTGCTAAAATAACCAGACTAATAGTATCATCAATCTTTTGCTGCTCTTTAATACAGCGCGCAATTTCCAACAAGGTGGAGTGTAACCTTTCTACCTGACCATTGCTTTCACTGTGAAGAGTGGTTATGAAGAATTGTTCTATTGAAAAACTATCCCTTAATACAACCTTAATAGCATTTGATTGGAAAGCCTTTTCATTGTCAGAGACAATGACTTTGGTGTTATTAAACGTTAACAAAACTTCTAACATAGCGTATTTAACATCAACCGTAGACCTTGAAATAGTTGGTTTAACTACAGCAAACTTAGAAAATTTATCTATGCATGTTAAAAACAATTGCTTTCCAGTAATTAATATGTCCATATGAAGAATTTCTCCTGGAAGGTGTGGAATTGGTGTTTTACCTATTCCAGGATCAGGTGGTCTTCGTTGATATTTATTCTCTAAGCATATTTTACAATTTCTTATTATTGATTTCAATGATTTTTTTATGTTTGGAAAATAATAATCACGAGTGATTTGACGAAAGTTTTCATGTAAGCTCCGATGAGCCCGATTGTGTTCCGTTGCTATCACTATCATCTTTATTGATTAAATCAATTAAGAGAAGCTCAGTGTGGATAAATTTAATGCCAGGAAGAGCCGATAATACTGCATCCTGTATCTCAGCTAATGTTCTGAGATCACAGAAAATTCCGTTGGTAACGTTAGGGTTAATAATGGCTTTCAAGCACTGGAGAAGATTTTCGAGAGAGTCAAAGGTGATCGTATGACGAGTCAATTTATTGAAAATAATTTTAGTATTTTTGCTAAAAGAAGTTGATTTGGAAATCATTAACTGATTTCTGAATTGGTTAATAGGGCAATTGACTGTCTTAATTACTTTACTTAGAGATTGTTCGCTGTGAACGGTGCCGTCTGATGTAGTTTCACTCAAATGGTGGGAAAATTGCCGAGAAAGTGCATCCGCTTCCACATTATCTTTCCCAGGTTTAAAATGAAAAGTAGGCGAAAACTCTTCGATGAATGCGCGCCATCTTTTCATTTTAGCATTAGGGTTTTTCTCCGACATTGCAAAGATCAGTGGCTGGTGGTCGGTAAAAATTTGTATGTCTTTGATTCCATATAAATAATGACGAAGCTTTCTCTAAGCCCACACTATCGCAAGTAGCTCACGTTCGTTAGTAGCATAATTTTGTTCGCTAGCAGAAAGCTTTCGCGAAATCATTGTAATAAGGCGACCTTTTTGCGACAAAACCGCGCCCAAAGCTGTATAAGAGGCATCGGTTGTGAGCTCGAAAGGTTGGTTATAATCAGGATATTGAAGTAAAACATCTTCCGAAGCTAGTATCTTTTTTATTCGATCAAAGGCTTGCAGTGCTTCCGGATTTAAATCAATTCATATATTCTTCGAATTGCGGGTTCCCACATGCCCATTTTCTCCGCGAAGATAAATAGTCAAGGGTTTAACTATTGCAGCGTAGTCTTTTATAAAACGTCTGTAATAGCCGGATAAGCCAAGAAATGAACGTAATGCTCGAAGGGTTCGGGGAGGTTCATAATTAATAATATCGTGAACCTTATCCGGACAGGTGCTAATGCCTGCTTCAGAAACGAGAAACCCAAGAAACTCCACTTGAGTTATAAAAAATTTTGATTTTTCGGGCGATACTCTCATTCCTGCATTTTCAAGTTTTTGGAGTATGAGGTCGATGTGTTTTAAATGCGACTCCCCATCTGGAGAGTAAATGATTATGTCGTCAACAGAAACATGACAATATTTTCCTATAGCTTCACGTAAAACATCATCGATAGCCCTTTGAAAGATACTGGGCGCATTTCTTAAACCAAAAGGTAATCTGCAGAATTCATATTTTCCGTTGTTTATACTAAACGCCGTTTTCCGCCTATCCTCCTCACACATAATGATTTGATGAAATCCTGACTTAAGGTCTAAAGTTGTAAAAAATTTAGAATTTCCTAAGTTGGTCAAGATTACAGATGTGTCCGGGATGGGATATCGATCAGGAATTATTCTTTCATTAAGTTTGCGTAAATCGATGACCATTCGCAATTTTGGCCTTCCATCTTCTTCAAAACCCTTCTTAGACACCACATGAATAGGTGAATTATAAGGCGATTCCCTTATTATTCCTTCTCTAAGAAGTGTTTTTATCTAATTATTGATAAATGGGGCTACGGAAATGGGATAGGAGTAACTTCTACTATATATCGGCTCGTCTGTATTTGTACGAATTCTGCTCTTAACGGTCCTGTTGTAGGACAAAGCTCTATTTGGGTCAGCAAAGGCATTAATATTCTTATTTATTATTCGTCGAAACTGGTCTTGAAATTGGGTTGGAACTGTATCTTCCTCTGTTTTGATAAAATTAACTTGATCACATGAAAGATATTGTAATTTTGCTTTACCATTTCTATAAAGCAAATACCCTCCTTCAGTATCAATAATTGCGTTAATTTGCCTTAGGAAATCATAACCTATAATACCGTTTAACGTGTTTAAGTTTGAAAGCAGAAAGAATGTCGAGGTATTGTCTAAAACATTAACAAGACACATCTTGTCTATTACATTTTTACCGTTTATTGATTTTAAATTGAAAGGTCTTTCCAAAGGTTTAATTCCTTGAAGAAATGAAAAATGTTTTATATAATTTTTTGATGTGCCAGTATCAATTAAAATACGAAGCTCCTGACCGTTTTTGCACTTTTTCGTAATAAACGGCAGGAGCGAATTTAGTTTAAAAAATTTATTTCGTCACCATATTCCGCTATAACATCATCATTATAATTATGATGATCATTTTGGTCATTCTCATAATAATATTCATTTTCAAAATCATTTTTCCGACTCAGGGTTTCGCCTTCATTTGAAAAAGTTCGTATTTCCTCCGGCATATAATTTACCCTTTGTAGTTTGGGAATGGGTGAACGATCCGATTGCAACTGTTCCCGATTCCGTTTATATGGTAATGACAAATTAGGACCTAAATTCTGTGTTTTAGTGATATGATTAGGTATAGTATGTGGTTGAACTGAATTTTCCACATGATGTTGATTATGTAGGTTGGAAAAATTATTACGCTGCCGGTAATAGCTTGTATTGTTATCAACCTCCATTGGAGTTGATCTATCGACAGTGTTTTGGTTGAAGCGTGTAGTTACCTGAGGTCTGTTGTTGCGTTCTATTTGTTTGTATTGAGACAATATTGGCCTATTTGGCTTAAAGGTATTTCCAACCGCAAAAGCCTCTGCAAAATCGTACCGTTTGTCATTAACTTGGAGTTCTTGGGCAACTGCAAGAGCAGTTAGGAGATCTTTGGGCCTAGCAGAAAAAAGTATATCGCACAACGGGCGACGAAGTCCTGATATAAAAACTCGTAAAGCGTTTTCTCTAGCGCGATCATTTAAAGTATCGATGACATCTCTACTCTCGTTGTAAGTCATGATTTGTTTATTTATTATAAGACAAAGCTTCCTATCTACCCTATTGTAGTATTCAGTAATAGAAAGATTATCTTGCCTAAGAGTACTCAGCTCATTCTCCAGTACATATAATGGTGTTTTGTCGGCATATTCTTGGTCTAATCTAGCTATAATTGCTTTAAAATTAAGCACCGTATTAAAAGATGCAAGTGTGGTGTTTGCAGACCCTATAATTTTGTTTCGGAATATGCCCATAGCGATGTAATATTTTTCTGAGCCCTCAGTATAGTAGTTGATGGCAAATTCAGCCGCACTTCGCCAGGCTGGATAAGAAACAGAATCGCCACTGAATTCAGGACGGGACTTTATTAAATCTAAACTTGAATTATTTTCCTGAATCAATGGATTAACAGAAACAGGCAAGTACTGTTCAACGCCACGAGGTTTCAACGCATTGATCGCCAAAGTCAAGTTATTTAACTGTTCTGATAACTGTTGTTTCGTTCACCTCATTGACAATTTCTATAACCTGTTCTCTATTAGGAAACATTTTGTTAGGTTGAAAATTACTTTCACTAAAATACTATGTAGAAGAAAATTTGATAAAATTCTAGAATATTTTTCACCCTTCGCACTTTATCAATAGGGACGCTAAAAGCAATCGTCGTTTTAATGATCAAATTTCCTTTAAAATTTTACACTAATACCGAAAATTTTTATCAAAGAATTACATAGAAAATATTTCGCGGTTTTTCCCGAATAAAAAAAATAATATTTATACGCTGAGTTTTAATTTTTTAACATGTAAAATATAACACCAATTTTCACAAATTTCACTAATCATTCACAATTTAATACTAGTATAATATCCACTTAAAATTTTTTTAAATGATCACTTACACATTTAAATTTCTAAGATGTATGAATAAGATGAATTCAGCCAGGGCTCCTTCATCCTTACAGGATTCACATGTCCTTTCAGTACGGCAAGGTCTTGACCACTTTTTAAATTTCTTAAGCTTTCCTTTGTCTTTACAGGATACGCATGTCGACTCAGAAGTTCTAGGGCCTTAAGCAGTTCTCAACTTAAATGTCTTAATGAAGAAGGCAAACACTACTACTTTGTCTTTTTGGGATTCGAATGTCCTTTAGCAGTTGTAGGTTCTTAAGCCTCTTAGTTGGGCGCCAGTTAAATTAAGTACAGTTTTTACTTTTAAAATAATATTTTATTTAACAATTTTTATTAATTATTATATTTTATTATTATTTTTGAGCTGTACTTAACAATTAATTAAATAATCCCAAAAACTAAGCATATTACGAGCTTCATACTCGAGTGTTATTGTTGTATGTAATTATGTCGCCAATTCAGCTTAAAATTTGTTGGTAGCGATGTAATTGCGTATTTGAACAATTATGCTTTCGCAATGAGAAAAGCTTTGTTACAGCAGTTCAAAGCTTTGCTGTTGCTATGTTCTTTTATCAAAGACTATGATAATAAGGAAAATAGAATGATCAATGCATGATTGTAGCACAGCATCTTAACATACGCAACCAAGCGAACATTTAAGTCATAATTTGTATTAACGCAGCTTGGCGACAGATAAATGTATGAAACAAAAAGTGGTTATTTTATTTACTGTGTTAACTTGTATAAATGAATCGAGTGACTCGAATCAGTTATTAAAATTTACAGTCTTAGTTGTTGTTGCATTTACAAAGAAGAAAATGACACATAAGCAAAAAATTCAGAGCAGCAAGCAGAACAGACACACACCCAATTTGTGAGTATTTTAATGTTCGTACGCGAATCATGCTTATTTTGTGATATTTGTAAAAGTTGAGTCATTGAGAATCGAAATCAACAACATCATAAATGTTGTTAGATATGAGTACAATGAGTACATCAAATTTTGAATATGATTAGTATGAGTACAATATTAAAATAAGCATGAATGCGTATAAGTATCAGAAATTATAAGTATGATTTGATTCTACTCATCTTTTTGAATACTCATTTCTAATCTCTGGTTGGTATCCATATTATAATTCATATTCGAGTATATCGTGCTATCTAAAATTTAGATCAACAGATTTAGATTCTAAATTAACTAAACGTACAGTTGCAAGTTGCAAAAATTTCACAACTGTAAAGAAGTATGTATAATAACACATATTTTTCCTAATAACATGTAACATTTTAATTTCCGGTAAGTTGAGTAAGTAGACCACGTAAATGCGACTCCCAAATAACATACGGAATCAATATCATTTTAATTGATATGTATTCTAATAGTGTCAATTTGTCTTCTAGATTTACAAAGATGAATATATTTTGATTTTGAAGAATTAATTCATTAGTTTAGCTCAACTATTTCTGTATTTTGATATTGACGATGTAATATAAAATCTATGATAGAGCTATACATCGTTAGTATACATTAGAATTTTATTCTTGATAGCAATATCAGATAGAACAATAACATGCAGAAAGAAAAGAAGAAACAGAAAAGATTTTCCGAGAAATGTGTTGACATTAAGTGCATTTGAGATGTTAGCACTAAACTGTTTCAGTTTCATAAATATCATAATTGTATAATCAAGAGAATGTCTAATCAACAAACCATGACATTCAGCCAAAATATATAGGCTTTTTGAAGTATATTACTAACCGCTATCATTTTAGCATCCCTATGACTCGAACAAAACGAAATAAGAAATAATATTTCTTCGGCGACTTCCTGTTAGCTGTATTCTGGCAAAAATTCTGAGAGTAAACAAAAATTGCTTTCTCAAAAATCTGTCGTTTGGAGTCGACTTATGTATAATATTAACATACAAAATAAGTGTAATTTAATATTCACGGTGCTGCAGTAAAACAGAGTAGTTTCTTCAAGTAAATAGCAAAACACTTTAGAGTGTATTGTAAGTTGTTGTTGCAACCTAGTCCAAAAGTGGAATGAATAGTTCAATAATTTTTAATTTAATTTTTAATTTGTTCAAATTAGTGGAATGATAGATATATTATTAGTTAGTGTGCTTATTGCTCTTAATCAAGATTTTAAAGTACAGAACTATCTTCACGTTATTATAACTCCGCATAGTCAATTTATTTATTTAAGATATAAAATAATAAGGGCCATTATTACAACTTGCCGTTAAACTTGCGTTTAGTTAAAGGTACCTTTAGCTAAAGGGAACTGTAAAGTTAGCTTTAACTTATTTTCGTTATTACAACTTACAGATAAAAATTTTCAAAAATATGGCATTGCCGGAGCAATGTCGTTAAAACTGCTCAATTATACAAGTTTTTTTTAACGTTTTTTTAAGTGGCATCCGCGAGCTTTGTTTTTTGTTGAATATGCTCATTTTGCTTAAATTTGAAGTTGCCATAATGAAAATAATATGTGACCTTTAAATGTTAAGGGTAAGATGATACTCACTTTAGCTTAACGATCACTTCTATCTTATTGGGTACTCATTATAACGGAAAACAATTTATCTGCCCGTTAAAATCCTCCCTTTAGTTAACGGCAAGTTATAATAATGGCCCTAAATATGAAAACTAACAAGATTTAAGAAATAAAAAAGAAAATGTTGAAATTATATGTCTATCCAAATTTATTTATAGTAAATTTATACAAAGATAACAATAAATTTTTTATACAGACTTACATGACAAACAATGAATAACGTAATCAAATAGTTGTTATTGTTAAACTTAATGACTTAATTTATAAATATGTCTCTTCATAAATCAGAGGCATTTAGTATTTAATTAAATTATTTATATTGAATGGAGTAGATCGATTGGAAATAATTTGATTTTTGCTTGATGTTAAGTCAACAGGAGCTTCGGCTTCTGGTTAGGTCATTACATTTTACCCTCATACACGAAACTCTGTTCTCACAATACTATCTATATGCTAAACAGACAGTACAGTTTGAACGTGTGTTAAATTAAATGAGTATATTTAACACAAACATTCCTCCGTGAGTTTAATATATTCAAATTCTGTTTGCTAAAACAAATATTTAACATCACTCAATCTTTTCCCTCTCCTCGGTTAATGTCCATGTGAATGAAGAGACAAAAAGTTTTTTTCTAAAGATTGCTAATCATGTACAGTGTAAACCGTGTTGTTGACGGGCATACAGACACTGTCTATTTATAGAGATAACAGGCAGATGGGAATAGATCCCCATCTTTTATATTTCTTTCATTCTTACTATTCTTATATTTATACAGTTAATGTTTTCGATTAATTAAATCAAAACATTTTTAACGTAACTAGTCATTTGAATGTTTTACGAAACAATTTGAGTGATTGATTAAGTTGAGCGTTGAGCACTTAACCGTAGATCGAGCTTTGCATCAGAAATGATACATTTCAATTTTTGAGACGATATAACTTTAATTCAGAAAAAGTTAGATGTCTGATATTTTTTGAATTCGTTAGTATTATGATTGTCGTTATTTTAAATTAAATAAAAAAAGAAAATTTTGAGCAGGACTTAAAATATTCAAAAACTTCATAATTCTATCTTATTATTATTTTTGACGTTCCTTTTCGACGTGTAGAACGGACGATTTATTTATCATTCTATCACATTTCCATCAATTTTTTTTGTGCCATTTTAACAGAAAACTACAGGAGAACACGTGTTTCTTAAAAAATTGCGGTGGAATAATTTCATTGTCCGTAATCGCTAACAAACTATCATGTCCCCTCAGAGGGGACAACCGAGTGATATGCTAGACTTACATTGTCGACTCAGAGGGGACAGCCGAGTGCAAAGGGTTAAAATTGTTGCTGCAATTATGCAAGTTATTATTTTTTTTGGTCCCAATTTTGGTTCTATACTACTAAGCATAATGAATTGAGATCCGAATTGTGGTAACCAAGGCAAACCAAGTAAAAACAAAAATTCACTTGAATAATTTGATTTTACATCGTACTTCCTGATATCGGTAACAGTTTTACACAATTGAGGTCCATAAGCCGATCAACTGATGAAATAAAAATCACTGACATTTTTAATTTTTTATTCCAATACAACTTTTTATATTGCCGTTATTTATTTAGGAAGACTTTTCAAAACTGATTGTGTGTCATACGCAATAATCTTTTGGAATTGTCATTACCAATTAAAAGCAATTACTTTGAAAATGTTGCAGCTGATAATTTTGTGATTGTCCACCTGAATTATGGTTAAATCTCAATGTTTATATTTACTTAGATTTGATAGTTTCAAGCACGCATATAGTTCATCAGCCAGTAGTGATAATAGATGTTAGATGTTATCTCAAGCTAACAATATCGTAGCACTGATTACTACGACAACAAAACTTCAGTCGATTTATTGTGTGACATTCATCAGAACTTAAATTTTCTGTGTAACTCTAAACTCCTTCCAGGTTCCTAATAAATTGAATAATGATGCTCCATATATAAATACCATTTTCTCCAACGATTTTATTTGAGAAAATTGTATTGAGCATAATTTGTCAATATATTTGTCAATAGGTTGTTGTCGCAGCTGACATTGAACAAAAATATCATTCTATGAACGATTTAGTGATAACATACAGAGCTGTCCCAAAGCTTTACTTGTCATATATAAACACATATTCGTCAATCAATATTAATATGTATTAATGTTGTTATATACATATGTTCTCCTCTGTATAATTCAATTAAACATTTAAAGATTGATTTATTTATTATTAATTAGAATACAATTACAAACTATACTATAATGATTAAGAGCTAAGTAACTTAGACTGGGTGTAGTTTAACAGACCAGAGTCTCCTCAGACTTATACTCAAGAAAACTACCCACTAGACTACCACTGCAAGTAACATTAACAGATAAATTGCGCATCTGATATACAATATGATCGCGATATTCATCTATAAATCAGACCATTAGCCGAGCAGCGATGGAAAATAAAATTCGCACCAGTTATTATGTATTTATGTGTATCTTCAAGCAATCCCAACTTTAACATGCTTCTCAATCAAAAGTTCTCGAATGGGTAAGGGATGAACATGAACATTTCAGAAGCAAACGTAAATGAAAACACGCATTACTAATTAGGTGTAATATTTAAATGAGACCTGAACATCAATTTCAAACATATTTGAGAGAGCTTTTCCGAGGTATATATTTATGTATATATGTGAGATCATTCGCTGTTTCTAGAAGAAATTTTAGAAATTGATGTTGAAATGAATGCCAAAAGCAACGAATGCATGAATGTTAAGCAAACGCGAATACCTTCATTCAGTCCTTTGGTCATTTCACATACTTGCACAAGTATAAAAAAACACGCAAGGGGTAAAATTATACAGAAAAACGTTATCCATTTGTTAATTATTTCAACGATATTCTGTATTTTAACAAAATAATTTGTTTATCTATTAGCTTAAATTAATAAAACTAACATGCAAAATGGAAAAAATTAGAGGACATTAGGTTGAATACACTTAAATTTAAAATAAAAACAATATTCCAGAATATTAAAAAAAATGTCCACTTATTGGGATACATTTATTACTTACAACCGAAAAGTTGTTATTAAAAGATTTGCATTTCAATACCCAAAAAGAAATCCCTGATTATTTTCTTTATTTCAATTTGTTACAAAAATCAATCTGTGCACAGACAACATTGATGTTCTTTGTGATAAATCGGTAACATCGGTTCTTTGCGAAGTATTGTAAAATTTTGTGCGTCCTTTTTATTTGAAGTTTTTTTTATTTTATTTAACTGGCACAACCGAAACTATTAGTTAAACTCTCTTTAATGTCGGTAAAAGGTTTGCATTGATCTCAAAAACGAAAAAAATGTCCCAGTTTCCTTTTAAAATCAAATATTTTATGTAAGTTAACCATTTCCAGAATGAGAAGTACATCTTCTAGTCTATATTTAATTCATTCGTTTACGTTTAATTGGTTTCTAAAATGCAATGAAACAGAAGTTTAGAAGCAACTTGGAAATATGAAAATGCTAGAGGGCTTAAACAATTTCTTGTAATATTTTACCATGACTTATAAATATATAAAAAATTATAAAATTGTAATGTCTAACTTGACGTCGTTCCTATAAAGAGCATAGGGCCTAAGTAAACTTTGTTAGCAACTCTCCATTTTGTCACAATACCTTTCCTTCTCCCCATCTGTTTCCGCTGCTGGTCACTTTGGCATAAATCTGAAAACAACATTTAACGAACAGTTGCATTTTTCCCTTATCACGTATGGCTACGCTTAAGGTTTCGCAACTTTACTGAAAGGTGGTTTTTTGTATTCATATTAAACATTACAAATTTTCTAGCCATTCCTAACGATTTTTGACATTGATTCTGTTAATCTTTATGTCCTTTAAAATACGATGTTCTATCAGAACGTATAAATGCAAAATTTTTATGCAAATGATTTCAACTATTTTCCCAAACTTCTTCATTTCTCCTTCAGTTTTTAGAACAAACACACAAATGTTTCAAACAATATAAAAACCATTCCACTTCTACTATATTTTTAAAATTTATTGTTTAAATATTTAAATATTTGAATTTAGTTATTTAAATAAAAAATTCTTTCTCTTTCTAATCAACTTTATGAACTTTTCAAGTATTTATCCTTTTTGAAATAAATAATTTCAATATTAGTTTGGTTTTTTTGGTTGTGTTTGAATTGCATTTGGTTTTTGTATAAAGTTATATGACTATTCCATCGTTAACTAACAACAAACATTTAAAAGATTTCTCAATAAAAGTTATTTTCCAACAAAAGTGGAATTATTGTTCATGTTTAAAACTTTTAATTGCACATTTGACCATATGAACATACGTACATGCATTCATTTGTATTTACCATATGTACATATGTATAAATTAGACCAAACTTTGATTTCGAAACAATAAAATTAAATAATTTAATATTCCAAGTATTTTTCTGGTAAACCAAAACAACAAAAAGAGAAATAATTGAATAAATTCTGTTGTGTGTAAACATTGCAGGACAATGGAAATGTTTTTAAAGAAAGTTGTACACTTTATTAGGAAACTTAATATTGTTTATTTATGTGCTATTGAAGTCGCCGTAGTCTAGTAGGTAGTATGTTGGCTGATTAAAGGTGAGGCTACAGTTCAAACCTCATGTCAGACACCTCTAACAAAACGAAATATAAAAAAATTTTCTTCAGCGATTTTCCTTCAGCAGATTTCTAGCAAAAGCTGTGAGAGTAAATACAATTGCCATGAAAGGTCTCTCAAAATTCTGTCGTTCGGAGTCGCCTTTAAACTGTAGGTGTCGCCACCTATGGAAAAAATTAGCACACAAAAAGTAAGTGCTGTGAAGAGCTAGATCGTAATCCTGACTGAAGGGTTGTAATTGATTGATGGTTGGGTCTATTAGGAAACAAATTTGCGACTTTAAGACCATACTAGTCCACATGAGATCCAAGAATAGTCACTGCATCGCGATTCAGTCTTCAATCTTATTCAGCCTGATTTATGCGCCAATATCACGGAAAATAGGATATTTCGTATGCATACCACAAAGAGGCCTAGACAGACGTTTGAACGATGTTATAAACGAAAATTCGATGTCATCTCCAACTTGCTTTGTTTTCTTTCTGTTTTTCGTAATTGTGCAGGATAGCTTAATATCTCAATATAATTATTTTCAGACTATAATTAAACGCCAATATACATATGTTTGAAAATGGAACAAAATATCGAATATGTACATAAATTCCAAAATCATAAATTTTAATTCTATCATGTCTATTATTGCGCATGAGTATTTATGACAACGTGTCATTCCACCATCATTTCGAATTATTATTTGGACAAAATTTTATTTTAACACACCGACAGCAGGACAATATCAATTATAATAACAGTATAAACATAAGTAGTCCTTATTGAATTACAGACTGTTACAATAACATAAACAATCTCATCAAATCGACAGGTGTCTGAATTCAACTTTTATTAACCGTTGATTGAGCTTTGTATCAAAAATAATACATTTGAATTTTTGAGACTATATTACTTTAATTTAGAAAAAGTTAGACCCCTGCTATTTTAAATTCGTTAGTATTGTTATTGCCATTATTTAAAATAATAATAATATAACCAAATAAAAAGAAAATTTCAAACAGGGGTTAGAAAATTCAAAAACTTCGTAGTACTGGCTTATGTATCATTTTTGATACAGACGACTTTCTTAGGGATTCTTTAGTCTTCTGTATGTAATTTTTTTAAGTTTTCAAAGATTTTATGAAGTTTTATCGCAAATAATACATTATTTATGGTATTTGAGAAGGAATCGAAAGTTAAGTGTTGGATGAAAATTATGAGGTTGAATTATCTGGTCTTGATATTGATTGAAGTAGTCGTAGTCTAGTATGTAGCATGTTAGCTTATTAGAAGTCAGATCAAGGTTCAAACCTAAGGTCAGACATTTCCAATTTATAACGAAAGATTTTAAAGACTGATTTTGTATGTATGTATATATGTAATATTCCTGCTGACGAAGACTCTGAAGAAGAAGAAAACAGAAGCTCGTCTTATGAACTGATGAAAGTCTTGACAACCTAAAACATGACAATAGGATGTTTATCACCAAAGATGGTGCTACTTGAACAGAGAACCATACGCCTTTAGTAGTTTAGGAAGAGAAAATATTATCAATTTAAGAGCAGATTGATAGCAGATGTTTCTTGGAATGTTGTAGAGTCTTTCTTACTGCTCTTCTCATATTTATCTCACGCGACAGACAAACATTAGAAAAAAGTGTTACGTCCTATTATTTAATAATAGGTATAGATAATATTTCGGTCAACTACGTACGTATTAGATAACAGAATCATTTGCTTTGGTAATGTATTACTCGGAAATGATGAAAAATTTACACCTATTACGCCTTTTCGAAAAATAAACTGAAAGTCTCATTTAGCTTTAAAAAATCCCAATCATTTTGCCGCTGTAGGTTAATAATTAATAAAATTTTATGTTCGTTATAAATTTCGTGGTCCACCGAAATCGACTTGGCAGTTTTAGATATAAGTACATGCTACGTGCGTAGCAACTACTTATAGCCGTATTTAGGGAAACCTGTTATCGAAAAACAAGAGAGGAATCAAAAAGAGAGCATTGTTATTGACATAATGGATGTTCTATTGCAGCGGGAAACTTTTTTACCTCACATGACTTTGACAACAAATATTTCTAACGAAATGTACCAATGGTTTGTACCATCAGGTTGCAGTCAGCCCTCAATTGAAAGTCTTACTGATGCGAGTGACAATAAGCTGCCCTATCTAAACAATTGGAAACTTATAAATCGCAAAGCAAGAGTGCTAGATGCCATATTATAACCATTTAGAAAAAATTAAACCAAGCTGACATGTAGTATTTGATTTTTACTTAAAAACCATGTTGCAATGTACCTCATGTGAAAAATTTTGTGGTAAATCTCATAAAAGTGATAATTAAATGTAATAATATAAAATAGTTTTATTAAAATGAATTAAAATAAATAAAAATAAATAAAAATTTTTAACAAAATCTATCAATAATCTTGACAATTCTATGTACTACAAGTATTTATCAAAAGTGATACATAAGCTAGAATTATGAATTTTTTTAAGGCTCGATCTGCGGTTAAAGTTTAAAATAATTGAACTTGTACCGACTTAAATAAAAAAGTGTGACTCATTAAGAATGCACCTTTTGATTTTGAAATAAACGTGTGTTTTTAGATTTTATTTTCTGGATTTTAAAGACGCCATGTTCCGATTAAATATGAAATAAAATATTCAGTACAAGAACTATTTCTGCTTTATTCGCATAAACTCATAATTTCACGAAACACCAAAGAAAAAATCGTTCGGTGTTATATCACATTCGACGCCTCCGTTCTATAACATTCTAAGTCGAAAAAGTGTGTTTTGAATTATGAGCTCTCAAAGTTTTCACGCGACATACGACTACATGTGTATTCTAAGAAGATTTTTCCCTATAACTTCGGAATGTATGGGCGCATCTTAACCAAATTTTGACAGTATTTAAGTTAGAGAACGTAGAATTTAAAAATGCAAGAACATTAAAAACGTTCTAAGTACACTTAGAGGCGTCGACATGATCTTGGCCTTGGGTTTCATCATAGGTTTCTTAAATAATTTGATTTAGAGATCGTTGAAGTAGTAAATCGATAATTGAAAGCTAATGTGGCTCCGTGTAGCTAAAACCACCTAACGTCCAGTTGAGGAACTTCGTTAGCATGTTCTTGTCACGACAGCCGTTGAGTATTTGCAAATTTCGGCTTCATTAAAAAAAACAAGATGGTTCATTCACGCCGTCTAACCATATTCATTCCCGGATAGTTGCTTGTGGTGGGTGTATTTTTTTTCTCTTGCTTTGCTTAAAGACTTTCTTAGCCACGAATTCGAAAATTTAGTGTTTTCACTAAGGCATTCAGATAAAAATGCTTTTCATAAGAAAAGATTTTTTAAAAGAAAGCATTGCCTTCAATTTGCTTAACGCTTCGTAAAATTTACAGGTGTTGAGTACATTGGCGAATTGACGTTTTCGGTGACACTCTCATTTACTGCAGTTTTAATTTTCAGGAGACCATACCAGTCGGTCTCCGTTCGGTCAATTTACGTTCGTCAAATTATGGCTGACTTGTTAGTTGCTTTGTGTTTGAACAAAGTATAGTGTTTCATAAGGCCTTTGTACAGCGGTACAAATGTATACTATTTCAAAACGTCGTCAATGATGCAATCAGGCATCGGATTTATAGTTGATGCAGTGTTTGGTTACTTTGCATATGCACAAAATTTATATACCGTCGTATAACTGTATACAAACTTTGTATTGATACATTTTAGAAGTCAGCCAATATTACCCTTTGGTTTAACCACTCGATGTTTAACAATTGTTTCAGACAAATCTCAAATCTGGGTGTCGCACCCGCCACTCACGGATAAAATTAACACAAATAATATGAGTGGTATGAGAAGTTGTAATCCTGATTAACGTGTTGAAATGATCAATAAGTAAATTAAACGGCTAATCATAACTTTCCAAATTTATTTATTTATTATTACAATAAAATTACAAATTATATCCTATTTATATACGAGCGAAGTAACTTGACCATTTGCTCGGTGTAGTGTCACAGACCAGAGTCTCTGGTGGGAATCGAACCCACGACCCTCACGCTAATAGTCTAGCACACTACCCACTAGACTACCAGGGCACCCATAACTTTCAAAATATTTGTTATAAATATTCACAGTTACGACGTAAAGTGCTACGCTTGTAATAAGCTGCCAAATTTTATACGTTTCACTGCACCAGAGAGAAAACATTTTGCTTTTCGAGTCTTCTAATAGAAACTTCCGAACTTTGATAGCAGATAACGGTCATCTTGTTAAATCTGCAACTGTCAAATTAGATATTAATTATTTAGACTGTTTTGCCAAATCACTGTGGAGAGATATAGTATTCAATAACAACTGTTGTTTAACAAAATATTATTTTTCGGTTGGGTTATGGCCGCGAATATCCGCTATATTATTAAACACTGAAGATCGAAATAGATCTTCAAATTATGAAACACTAAGAAGTCTCTAACATTAACATCTTTTTAACTTCAGAAATGAAGTTTAACTAAGGGTTATTGTTGGGAGTTTCTGGAAGGTCAAAGATTTTCTCCTATATTTTTCCCCTTACACTGTAAATTAATAAGTTGTATATTTATGTTTACTAAATTAGGCTAATATTTGTTGCAATACCTTTTAAGTAAAAACTCAAAACTTGTATATAGTATATATTTTATGATAGATTTTAATTGTAAAGATGATAGTAAAATAAAAATAAAAATAAAACAAAAAATTTTTTTATTAGAAAATTTTCACGGTTTTCATTGTTGCTGCTGCTGTGTTTACAGAAAATTTTTGCTTATTGTTAGTTTCTATTATAACAACAAGTGTTGATTCTTTACAATTATTTTAAGTTCTACACCTATTGGGATAAGTTAGCATTTTCCCAGAAGTTTTTTTTGTTGTTCATATTATGTCTGTATGTAAGTAGCTAGCAACAAAAAATATATACAGAAACTTCAAAATTGGGCACAACAACAGCTATAAAAATGAGCACAAAACGAATCGAATTTTGTACAGAAAACTCGAATGAGAAGATTAAAGAAACCTGCCCAAAAATTTAGAGAAAAAAGAAAGGAAAAGTTAAAAAGTAAAACTTTAAAAGAATAGGTCTTTATTTTATTTATTATTTTTTGGTTTTTCTTTGTAAAATGACACCAAGAAAACATTTTGGTGATCATATGGAAGTACAAGCTAAGCCTCAAACAAATGTCAACCGAATATCTTGCTCTTGAGTGCATTGCAGCAAATATCAACAGAAAATACAAGGAATAACTGTTGCATTCAAAACCAAATGGGTTAAATGGAATACATGATTCTAAGGGAGAACCTACTAAATATAAGGAATAGCATTTTAATATATTGGGCCTTTAAATTTTAAATATACTCTGAGTTTATCTTACACTATTGCGGTGAACAAAGATGGTGTCACCAGAAAATGTTCATTATTTTTGGATTATTTTGGGAAAAACATCATTTTTTTTTTGTTTCATTATGAAGTTATTATTTTTATATATGTGAAGGCTTAAAATTCATGAAATTTGAAGCCGCCGTGGTCTAGTAGGTATTGTGTTGGCTAATTAGACGTGAGGCTCGGTTCAAACGCCAGGACAGCTCCATTCAGACGAAATATGAAAAAATATTTCTCCGACGACTTCCTCGCTGCTGATTTCATGCAAAAACTCCGATAGTAAATATAATTTTTTACCTCTAATAAGCCCCTTTTTACCACATCCTAACGCATTTTACGTCTTTAATTATATATATTGTGCACATGTTGTTGATGAACAAGCAAATACAATAAAAACAAAAAAAGGCATAAAGCAGCTTTAAAAAGTTGTCTTATGAATTATTCCTTGGAAAAAGTACATACACACGTAAATATATTTCAAACATTTGTTTATTTTCCCGACAGGTGAGAAAAGCAAGAAACATCAGGGATAAAGAAAATTTGTCTGTCAAAAAAGTAAATTTCTAACAGGTTTCACAGCATAAATTTCGAATTTAGAAATATTCGCTCACAAAAGTGGAAGTAGCAATAGGGATATACCAAAACATCAACATTTTCATTTTTATATCGTCCCAAGACGGCGCACTATGTGGCATTTACCCTGAAAAGCTGGCCAAAAAGGAAAAAATTAATTTAAAGAAATTTAAGAAACTGAGTATGCAGTTCGATAGACAACAAAATTCTGCATTATATAGTGAATTTTCACGACTTTAAGTTGACATTTGTAGATTTGAGACGTTGTCAAAGTCAGGAAAGTGAAGAAAATTAAATGCGTTTTTGGTGTTTTTTTTTGAAATTTTAATAGGTGTATATGATATTTTTTTGTGGCTAAACGAATAGAGGTTTTATATTGATTTTTTTATTTGAAAGGTATGAGCAACTGCTAGTTTCAGTTTTTATATATACACTGTCGGACAAAATAAAGTGCGGTTTGAAATATTTTTTGTTTTTTGATTAAAGCATATGTTTATTGCTTTCAAATGTTTATAAATTATAGTTTCATTTTTAATTCGGTTAATATTTTATCTAAAAAGTATCTTATCATTGCATTCTTTCTTTATATTTTCTATTTATAATAGAAACTATATGGCACATAAGGAATTTCAAGTGACAAAATAAAGTAACACTTCACTAGAAAATATTGTAAATAATTAAATAACTTTAAAAAATAGTACGAACTTGCTCCTTCTTTGATATTTATGACATCTCTTAATCTTTTCGGCATACTTAGCGCAAGGTTCTTCAAAGTACTTGTAGGAATTGCCCTCCATTCACTTTGCAGTTTTTCCCAACATGTTTGAATATTTGTTCTGGACTCCATCGGGTTTTTGTCATCTGAGATAGCCCAAAGATGCTCTATGAGGTTTAAATCTGGGCTTTGAGCAACCCTTCAAATTTTTCAACATTATTTTCTTCAAAATATGTTTTAGCGACCTTACTCGTGTGCTTGGGGTCGTTGTCTTGGTGAAAGATAAACTCCCCCAAGCCCATTTCCTCCTCACTGCTGTAAAGATTTTCTTCCAAAATATTTACATAGTACTCTCCAGTCATTTTGGAATTAATTTTAACGAGTCTACCTACTCCTGAAGAGGAAAAACATCCCCACACCATGAGGCTGCCTCCACCATAAATATTTACATAACTAAATATTTACATAAAGGTACTTAAATAAATAAATATTTACATAAATATGTCTGAATGTTTTTGGAACAAAATTATTTGGACAGACGAGTCAAAATATGAACTAAAAAATTGCAAAACCCGGAAAAGAGTGTGCTGTGAACCAGCACAAAGGCTTAAATCGAAAAACCTTATCCATACTGGAAAACATGGTGGAGGCTGCCTCATGGTGTGGAGATGTTTTTCCTCTTCAGGAGTAGGTAGACTCGTCAAAATTGATTCCAAAATGACTGGAGAGTACTATGTAAATATTTTGGAAGAAAATCTTTACAGCAGTGGGGAGGAAATGGGCTTGGGGGAGTTTATCTTTCAACAAGACAACGAACCCAAGAACACAAGTAAGGTCGCTAAAACATATTTTGAAGAAAATAATGTTGAAAAATTTGAATGGCCTGCTCAAAGCCCAGATTTAAACCCCATAGAGCATCTTTGGGCTTGCTCAGATGACAAAAGCCCGATGGAGTCCAGAACAAATATTCAAACATTTTCGGAAAAACTGCAAAGTGAATGGAGGGCAATTCCTACAAGTACTTTGAAGAACCTTGAGCTAAGTATGCCGAAAAGATTAAGAGATGTCATAAATATCAAAGGAAGAGTAACTGCGTACCATATTTTAAAGTTATGTAATTATTTACAATATTTCCTAGTGAAGTGTTACTTTATTTTGTCACTTGAAATTCCTTATGTGCCATATAGTTTCTATTATAAATAGAAAATATAAAGAAAGAATGCAATGATAAGATACTTTTTAGATAAAATATTAACCGAATTAAAAATGAAACTATAATTTATAAACATTTGAAAGCAATAAACATATTCTTTAATCAAAAAACACAAAATATTTCAAACCGCACTTTATTTTGTCCGACATTGTATATATATATCTCATATATTAATGTTGACATTATTCATTCAAAATTTTAAAATAATAAAAATTTCGCATTATTTTAGCCTCCCTAATGTAGTTTAATGTTATACACCACAAGAAAATACAAACTTTCTACATTCGGGAACAAAAAAAAAAGTTTGCGCAAATTTGTGCAATTATTTTTGGCGATTTTTTGAAAATTTTACAATTGTCAGAAGAGGCTTTCGAGGCCAGAAATAAGTACTTAAGATTATATCGTAAGAATTATGCGAGCAAATTCAGTAGAATTGCTGAAGCTTACTTTTAAGCAGTGACGCTTTTATTAGCTGCAGTACACAAAAATCGTGAAGGAATAGAAAAGCATTTTCATGAGATACTATTAAATTACTCCTTCCTAACATTGATGATGAAAATGATAACGACTTTAACGATTGTAGTTAGTTTCACTTTTTAAGTATTTTTTAAGTTAAGTATTAAATTATGTAAAATAAATATTATGAATAAATATTAATTATTATAGAACTTTAAAAACTTAATTACATATGTATATCGACTATTATAACAATATGAGATGTATGTTTGATTTTCTTAATGGACCGTATGTGGTACCTAGTGGTACTTACGATCCGATCATAATAAAATCAGGTAAAACGATTCACATTCACATTATACATGTTCATGTCGAATTTCATCGAGGTAATTACATTTTTAAGCCAATTATAATTGCTCAACATATTTTCTTAAGGGGCCCTATTTTGGACCTAGGGACAATTATGGACTGGCCATAACAAAATTTGGTAATATGATTTAGATTTATAAATACACGTTCATACCGAATTTCATCACGATACCGATGTTTTTAAGCCATTTATAAGCGCAAACGTGAATTTCTAAAGGGGACTTTATATGGGGACTGGGGTCCAATGTTATCCGATTTTCACCAAACTTTACGCCATGATTTCTTAGTACACAGAACTGATCTGTGCTAAATCCTATAATGATTGTTGCATAATTACCATAATTATGTGTAAATAAGTGCAATTTTGAGGGGAATTAGTATGGGGGCTAGGCGAAATCACGGACCAATTTGAACCAAAATCAGTTAGGTTCTTTCTTGGGCCTAATTATCACTAACACTATCAAAAAATGCCAGCCATTAACTTATAAAACACTTCTATTAATTTTGGCCAGGTTTGCAGGCAAAATGCCCCTCTGTACGGCGTACGTAAGAGTTTCAATTTGACCTAAACAAATTCGTTCAGTCTACATATACTGCTGCAGTTATTAAGGCACAAATGTTGATTGGATAACGCCAATCTTTTCACACATTATGTTCCACTTTTTGAGATGTTTTCTGATTGAGTGGTTTGGAACAGAAACATAGAACGGTCACCTATTTTAGTATTCCTGCCTCTTTGCAGATTTCTTTAAGTGGATCAAAATTAACACTTTGCTTTAAAACAATTTATTGCCTGAGTAATTTTCACTTTTTCTTTTTACCTCCGCAAAAATAGAAAAATTTATGATAAAGCTTCTAAGCGATCATGGATCAGAAATGCTTTCATTAATTGAAGCATCAGAATCATTTTATCATTAGGTTAAGTTATAGTTATACACGCGTAGCGGCCTCTTGTGACGCCACAGGTGATCGCAGTCTCTGTACTGACCAATTATCCAAATCAGAGGAGAAGAAATTGGTTAGCGCAAGGGCTGCACATTCTAAAGCACGACTGCCCTACGTTGGAAAACCAGCCCGAAAAGTTGATAAACGAAGCTATATCCTTGACATTAATGGACGACTGCTCCGTCCAGCTTACAAGGAGGAGCCAAATAACATCGCAAGAGATGGACACTGACAAAGAAAGTGGATAACAGTCTCGTCTTCCTCAGCGGATCGCCACCAACGGCAGAAGTCGTTAAATGGGAGCCGCATACTGTCCGCGTGTCAACCCTTAACACAATGACCTGTAAGCATGGCCACTGTGATTGAGATGATGCTACGACCAAGTCCAAATAACTGATTGGTACGCAAGATATCCGTCAAGGGCCAGGTGAGTTTAGCGGTGGAGCAAGACTCCTCATTGACCCAGGATAGGTTGGCGTTTTGAAAGAATTTCCGCGCAATGGCCAACTTGACCGAGGCAAGCGGCATACCCAAGTCGATTGAAGAGGGTTCCGGAAGGAGTTCACCAGGGCCCTATTCCACGAAACAACTTATCAACTTTTCACTTTGCACTTATCAAATTGTATTTTTTGGCAAAGTGATAACTGTTTCTGTTCCACAAAATTCTTTGCAAATCTCTCTTAGTACCAATAAAATTTTTGCTCTCTTTGTAAAGTCTTTGCGCGCTTTTGCAAATTTTTGCGCTCTCTTGAAAAGTGAATGTGAAAAGTGGTCCACAAAGCATTTAACCTACTTTGCATTTGCGTGTTATCACTTTTCACTTTGCGTTAAAGATTAATTGTCAAAATGAGCCGCAAGATACAAATGGAAAAAAACTTGCATTGCTACACTTTATTAAAGAAAAAAGGGATATTTTATTTGCTAGTTTTCAAAACAATAAAGTAAGTACTATTTTGAATAAGAATAATAAAAAAAATGAATATAAAAAATATAAAATACTCAAGTTTACAAGGTTAATAAATTTGATAAACAGGCTGTCTGGTAGGAAGTTTAGAAGAGCCCAATCACTGCAACTGGCGTCGGCCCAAAAAACATGGACCTATGTGAGGGACAGTTTGTTTGGACTCTGGAAGAGTCGGACATTGGTAAGTAAAATAATTTATTGCCTACACATAGCAAATATTTATATTTACATGATACGTTTTTGTTCGAATTTTTATTAATTGTAATATTGTGCAATTCTAATAATAAACAAGAATCTTGTATACGACAACAACACAAATTATCGTCATAATCCAACAACAATGACAAAAACAAAATTGTTTATATTTCATTTTTAAGTTTTGAACGTAACGGTTTCAATGTGTTAATCTTGCTTAGTTTTTGCTGTAAAGGAATATACATACATATAAGAAAACTTAAAACATTATTGTATATAATTTTATAATAATTATGATAATTGCCCAATTCACAAACGCTGTCATAAAGTTGTATATTGTAAATCAAAAATATTTTTCAAATTAAAATTTTGAAAACAAAACAAATGTATTTAAAAATGGATTGTGAATTGGGGTATAAATTTAAATCTCAAATAATTTTTTTTAAATACATACATATCTACATACGATCGCAATGTAACATTGTTATGTCTGAAATAATCGATTTTTTAATTTGCAGCATAAAAGAGATAACGCCCGAAAAATTGGGTCCGCAGGCGGTAAGGACAGCCTTATGGATGAATTTGACTTAGCCAGCCTTGATATTCTGGAATCAGATTCAGCTGTGGTAGATGGACTGAATTTGCCTGAAAGCTATGGAAATTCAGAAAATCTACCATGATTCCATAATATCGACGACAGAAGCAACAATTTACCACCCACCTCCAAACCCAAGGAAGAGAAAGAGCTCTACCAAGTTTCTAAGTGAAACTTTGGATAATGAGAAGAAATATCGCCTGGAGCTTATGCAGGTTGAAATTTACTACAGGAAATTGCAATGCCTGAAATTGGTGAGAGTGCTCCAACTACCAGCTTCCGACATAACTCGGGAAATTGCAACGGCAATGACAGCAAACATTTTGCAACTTGAGGAGTATTAAGTTTTTTTATGCCTTACTAATTTTATTTATTTTTATTTATTTTACTATTATCCTCCTTAGTGTTATTTATGAATTGTTTTTTATTTTTAATAAATTAAAAAGGTGTGATCACATTATGGAAATATTTTCCAAAAAAAAAGCGTAACCAATAATTTATAGAAAAATTTTTCTTCTAGCCTTTAATTTTTTCTTTAAATAAAAAATGTGGCTACGCATTTTTCGTCAAATATTTTCCTAATGTGAGCATACCTTAAGTGAATTTTATATTGTTTCTTCTTATATTATTAATTCTCTGAGAATTTAATTTAAAACCTCAAAAAATCCCAAAAGAAACAACGATTTTGCAGTAGAAAAGTTCGTAGGTAAAAAACCAATTTTATTCCAAAGCAATGCTATACTAGATAGCATTAGGAAAAGTATTGCAGGAGAGAAGTAAGCCTTTCCTTTCCTCTCGCATGATCCATATTAATAAGGGTAACGTTTCCTTCTTCAGCATTTTCTAGATCTAATTCATCGATTTCACCGTCAGTGTCTTCAGTGGATGGCATGTTTTCACTACTTCTTCCAATGCTACAGGCAATATTGTGTAAGATGGCACAAACAATAACTACCTTTCCTGCACACTCAGGCCTTAGTCGCAGGTAATTTAGACACGGAAATCTTTCTTTATGAATGCCAAAACTATTTTCAATTATGCGCCGTGTTTTTTTGTGGCAATGGCTGAAAGCCTCTTCAGCAGGGTTATCAGGATTTCGGCGTAACGGTGGTATCAACCAATTTTTCAATCCACTATCACCCAAAACAACAGCATCCGGAAATGGTCTCCATCCATTGTCAAATCTTTGGCTTATAGCCGAATTCTGTAAAACTCTTGAATCATGAACACTACCCGGCCAACTTGCATTTACACTGTAAAATGTGTAGTCTGGCCCGCATATCATCATTACATTTAATGAGTGGTTACCATGCCGGTGCACATATGCTTCCTCGTGTAATGAAGGCGCACCAATTTTAACGATTGTGCCATCCACACAACCACATAGACAGGGGAATCCACCCATCTCAAAAAACTTTTCAGCAATACCACTAACGTCATCGGGCCACCGCACTGTGTTTTGAAATAAAACGTCTATTAAAATGTCGACAACTCTATGGATGGTTCTGAAAACTGTTGATTTTGCAACACCATGCATAGCTGAAACTCCACTGTCCTGGCAATCATTTCCAAGCCAATGCAGGCACAGTAGCAGTTGATTTTCAGCAGATAACGCATGACTGCGTTGTGTTTTGTGCTCTTATTTTTCTTTAGTTTTACTTAAAATAAAATCAACTTGGAAATGATTTAATCTAAAGCACTCTTTAAAATTAAAGTTTTGTAGTCCCGAAAAATTAATTCTGTCTCTATAATTTCTTCTTATAACCACTTCTTCACGATCGTCGATCAAAAACTCACGTCTTAACATTTTGAAAGTTTCACTAGTTATAACAATATGAATTTGCAAAGAGATCGTTTACCTTGCAAATTTTTGATAAACTTATCGAAATTTGCTTTGCAAAAATAGAATTTACAGTTTTTGTGGAACGAAACAGCATAATTATTCTCAAAGTCTTTGCAAATTACACTTTTCAATTTTAGCTTTGCACTTTGCAAAAGAGGACGTACATGGAACAGTAATAGCAAAGAGAATAAAAAAATTGCAAAGACTTTGCAAATTATACTTATCGGTTTCAACTTATCACTTATCAAATTTTGTAGTTCCGAGGAACATAAAGTTTTGCAAATTGTCGAAAAATTTGATAAGTGCAAAGTGAAAAGTTAATAAGTTGTTTCGTGGAATAGGGCCCTGGTCTGGAGAGCTAGTCGGCCCTGTAGTTTCCCGTTGCTGTCGCCGGTGACCCAGACCAGTGAGACACTAAAGCGCCCAGAAAGAAGGCGGCGTTCCCTAACGATCCTGGAGAAAATTAACATTTTGTTTTAAAACAATTTATTGAGTCACCGTTGTCTAGTATGTAGTGTGTTAGCTAATTAGACGTGAGGCCTCGGTTCAAACCCCAGGTCAGGCATGTCCAACTGAACGATATATGAAAAAATATTTCTCCGGCAACTTCTTCTCAGCAGATTTCTGGCAAAAACTCACACATAATTGGTGTGAGAAACTAGGTCGTAATCCTGACTAAAGGGTTGTAATGACCAATTATGGATGTATGTATTATAAATATACATCAAACGCATATAAAATATCATTCCTCTTTATTAAGATTTGACGTCGCCGCCTTCTCTTTTTTACCTCTAATAAGTCCCTTTTTACCGCATCCAAACGTACTTTACGTCTTTGAGCTGTGCTTTAAATAATCAGTCTGTCAAAAACAAAACTTTAATTATATTATGCACATGTTGTTGATGAACAAGCAAATACATACAATAAAAACAAAAAAGGGCAGAAAGCAGCTATAAAAAGTTGTCTTATAAATTATTCCTTGGAAAAAGTACATACACACGTAAATATATTTCAAACATTTGTTTATTTTCCCGACAGGTGAGAAAAGACTATGTCATGAAACATCAGGGATAAAGAAAATTTATCAGGCAAAAAAGTACATTTCCAACAGGTTTCACAGCATAAATTTCGAATTTTAACGTATGTGCGCACAAAGGTGGAAGTAGCAATAGAGATATACCAAAACGTCAACATTTTCATTTTTATATCGTCCCAAGACGGCATACGTAAGAGTTTCAATGTGATCTAAACAAATTCGTTCAGTATACATATACTGCTGCAGTTGTTAAAACACAAATGTTGACTAGGTAACGCCAATCCTTTCATACATTATGTTCCAGTTTTTGAGATGCGATGATGATGTTTTCTGATTGAGTGGTTTGGAACAGAAACATAGAACGGTCACCTATTTTAGTATCCCTGTCTCTCTGCAGATTTCCTTAATTGGATTAAAATTAACACTTTGCTTTAAAACAATTTATTGCCTGAGCAATTTTCACTTTTACTTTTTACCTCCGCAAAAATACAGAAATTGAATAAAGCTTCTATGCGATCATGGATCAGAAATGCTTTCATTAATTGAAGCATCAGAATCATTTTATCATTAGGTTAGGTTAGAGTGGTAACCATGATGCCAAAAGCTCTTTTGAGCAAGTTGTTGTGAAGCCACAGGCGAACGCAGTCCCTGTACTGACCAAGTTGTCCAAATCGGGGGAGAAGAAATTGGTTAGCGCAAGGGCCGCACATTCTAAGCAGGACTACCCTACGCTGGAAAACCAGCCCGAAAATTTTATAAACGCAGCTATATCCTTGACATCAATGAACGATAGCTTCGTCCAGCTGACAAGGAGGAGCCAAATAACATCGCAAGAGATGGGCACAGACAAAGAAAGTGGATAACAGTCTTCTCTTCCTCAGCGGATCGGCAACCTCGGCAGAAGTCGTTAAATGGGAGCCTGTAAGCATGGCCACTGTGATTGAGATGATGCTACGACCAAGTCCAAGAAACTGGTTAGCGCGCATGATATCCACAAGGGCCAGGTGAGTCTAGCGGTGGAGCAAGACTCCTCATTGACCCAGGATAGGTTGGCGTTTCGAAAGAATTTCCACGCAATGGCCAACTTGACCGAGGCAAGTGGCATACCCAAGTCGATTGAAGAGGGTTCCGGAAGGAGTGCACCAGCTCTGGGAGCTTGTCGGCCCTGCAGTTTCCCAGAATGTTACTGTCCCCGGGTACCAAGATCAGTGAGACACTAAAGCGTCCAGAAAGAAGGTCGAGACAGCTGCGACGTTCCCTAACGATCCTGGAAAAAAAATAACACTTTACTTTAAAACAATTTATTGAGTCGCCGTAGTCTAGTAGGTAGTGTGTTGGCTAATTAGACGTGAGGCCTCTGTTCAAACCCTAGGTCAGGAATCTCCAACTGAACGAAATATGAAAAAATAGTTCTTCGGCGACTTCTTCTCAGCAGATTTCTGGCAAAAACTATGATAGTAAATAAAATTTTCATGAAAAGTTTCTCAAAAATCTGCCGTTCGGAGTCGACTTTAAACTGTAGCTCCCGCCACTCATGTATACAAATTAACGCACACAACATACATAAGTCTTGTGAGAAACTAGGTCGTAATCCTGACTAAAGGGTTGTAATGACCAATTATGTATGTATGTATGTATTGCCTGAAAAATTTTCACTTTTACTTTTTACCTCCGCAAAAATACAAAAATTGATAATAAAGCTTCTATGCGATCATGGATCAGAAACGCTTTCATTAATTGAGGCATCAGAATTATTTTATCATTACTTTTTTGATTTTTTTTAAAGTACGCTTATTTTTTATCGACTGCAGGGTCTTTGAGTTATGTAGTTAATTTCAGATAATGAAAAAGCAATTTTAATTGAATTCCACAGAAAATGTGGAAAAAAAATGGCATACCTAAAACCATAAAAAGAAAATTTTTATTCGAAAATGTACTCAATTTGACTACATAATGAAATTACTTTTGAAACCATTGAAGAATTGCATAGATCTTCTGTCTGCTTAAAAAATTATTGAAGAGTGTCAGTAGTTACAAGGTGACGTAAATTTCAAAGTACCACAAAGGAATCATCTGCATCGCACATTATGTTTTGAGTCTGCAAAAGAAAACGATAAATCAAGCAGATCAAGTAAAGAGTATTAAACTTCACGGTCAAATGTTTTACCTATAACATACATCTTAAAAGAAGCCTAAGCAACTTTAATGGACTCGTGACTGTCAAAAATAATATTGTGTTTTATGAAACTCTCTAAAGATACAACCGGCATTGTGACATATTCCCACTTCCACGGAACGACATATATTGTAAATTATTACGTTATTTGATGCCGTGTGGGATGGGGATTACATTGTATTTTGGAAAATACCAGCGCAATTTAAGTCAACTAAAATGTTTTCGAGAGTTTAAAAAATCTATAAATCGTTGAGACAACAACAATTTTCAACATTTAGTACAAAAATAAATAAACCTTAATAAAACCAAAAAACTCAAGAAATGAGCTCAGATAATTGTCCGTAAAGCTTCTACAGACCAAAAAATGTATCTTTCTCTAGAATAATATTTTTTATGTTTGATTAGTTTCGCACAATCCATGAATTACACGTTATTAGTAATGAGAGCAAGTAACAAAAATTCGTATAACCGTTTAAAAAGGATTGTGAAATTCTGGAAAATATTTCTAGACCAGGATCATCAAGAAGCAGCATGGTGTGGGGATGTTTTTCCTCTTCAGGAGTTGGTAGACTCGTTAGAATTGATTCCAAAATGGCTGGAGAGCACTATGTAAATATTTTGGAAGAAAATCTTTACAGCAGTGCAGAGTAAATGGGCTTGGGGGAGTTTATCTTTTAACAAGATAACGACACCATGCACACGAGTAAGGTCGCTAAAAAATATTTTGAAGAAAATAATGTTGAAAAATTAAATTGGCCTGCTCAGAGCCCAGATAAAAACCCCATAGAGCATCTTTGGGCTATCTTAGATGACAAAATCCCTATGGAGTATAGAACAAATATTCAAACATTTTGGGAAAAAATTAATGGAAGGCAATTCCTACAAGTACTTTGAAGAACCTTGCGCTAAGTATGCCGTAAAAATTAAAAGAAGTCATCAATAATAAAGGAATACAAACAACGTACTAAATTTTGAAGTCATATAATTATTTATAATATTATCTAGTGAAGTGTTACTTTATTTTGTCACTTGAAATTACTTATGTGCCATATAGTTTCTATTATAAATAGAAAATATAAAGAAAGAATTCAATGTTAAGTTCCCTATTAGATAAAATATTTAACGAATAATAAATGAAACTATTGTGCAATTCACACGACTTTGTATCGTGTATGTTGTATTGAATACATTTGTTTGTTTGTGAACGCTCAATGCTATGCTGTATTGTGTATCTCGTGGCATTCAAACAATTTGATAGCCCGAAACCGACATAACTTTTTAAGAACATATGAAAACATATACACATTTTTTTCATTCACACAATTTGATAGAACGAAACCAGTATAAATTTTAAAAACATGTGGAAAAAATGTGTATAAGTGTATCGGATTTTTATATGAAAAATATTAACAACAATCATACACTGTTGTATGTTCTTCCAACAATACAATGAATACAACGATACAACGGCTTGTGTGAATTGACCATATAATTTACAGACATTTGAAAACAATAAACATTTGAAAACAATAAACACAAAAAACAAAAAATATTTCAAACCGCACTTTATTTTGTCCGACAGTGTATATGTATATATCCCACCTCATCTTACCCAAATACTAACATGCACCCTATATCCCTTAAAAACACATTCAATAAATATTCAGTACATAAAATTGTATGACACATGTTTGACAAATAAGAAATTTTTTCTATTATTTTATACAACATTGTATATTCAATGTTTATTTAAATGTTTGTCGTGCAGTACAAAGTGGATGTTAAAAAGAATTTCTATGTTTTATTCATTAGACAGACTTATATTGCCGAAAGCATTCTGTAAAGCAATCGCGTTTTTGAATTACTGTTTTTTCTTAAACAAATTGTTGTCTGTGCAAATGTGTACATTATATACATGTAGATACATAGGAGATTTTAAAACATTTCTTAGAGTATTTGCCGTTCAAATATTAAAAGAACTCAACAAACACGTTAATTACATAAATTTAGCATAATAGCTAAAATTTAATCCAATTATACCAACACCAGTCGGTACTAGAAATGCCAATCGGGAAATTCCGAATTATGAATTCCCGGGAATTCTTAACCCTAATCAAGTCCGGAAAAATTTACAAATCCAGTCAAAATGTGTCTCAGAAGCACATACAAAGAATTTTCATATTAATTTTGTTAACTTATTTTTATTTTATTAAATTTTTTCTCCTCAGTTACATAAATTAAATATTTTTTATTTATTTTCGCATTTTAAGCAAACTAGAACAATGCTCGTTGCAAGTATTTTTGTGGCAAGTACTGCAAGACTGCTTACACATTCTGCATATCTTCGGTGGGCGCATATAACATCTACGTCGCACATTTGCCTGCCTTGGCTGGTTTGAGAATTCATCCTCGTGTAGTATGGAACGAACATTGGACAAATTATTTTTATTTATATTTGGAACAACAAGTTCCTGAATTAAATCTTTCAGAAATATCTTTCGTCGTAATTGCTTTTGACTTTCGTTCCAATTTGGAATCTTATTGGTCGATATAACAAAGGCTGCAATGCCTGAAATATTGATTAGATTGTAGAAGTGCACGAGTAGCCAATGATTTGTTTTACGTTCCACGGAAAAGCTGTGTGCCATTTGATCAAGCGTATCTACACCACCTTTTGTCGTATTATAATCAATAATAATTTCTGGCTTGTTTTTGTTGTCAGAACTTATCTTTGAATCGTAATGTAGTGATGAGAGTAACAAAACTACTTTATTTTGCTTTGGAACATAACCTACAAGTGTCATATTTTTTCTGAAACAATGTAAGGAACTTTCCGTTGGTTTTGTTTTTGCTGCTAGAAAATCAGGCGGAATTCATCTTTTATTTTTTCGGAATTTGCCAACGCATGTTAGAGCTTTCGAAAACAACCGTTCTACTAATACAAACGAAGTAAAAAATTGTCGAATGTGATGTTTCGATTTCTTTTTTCAAATGGTTTGCACAGTTCTTCAACAATTCTCTCATTGATATTTTTACTTTTTTCAGGACCTTCTTGTCCTAGCTAAGGAATTCAATGAAAAGGATACCGAGTTTCTGCATCAGAAATCCAAAAAATATTGAGACCATATTTGTCCGTCTTTGATAGTATGTACTGTCGAAACGACACTCGTCCTCTAAATGGCACCATTTGGTCGTCAATTGTCAAGTATGCAGCAGGTTTATATGACTTTCGCGAATAAGAGCAAACTTTTCCTTTGTTTTGCGTTGGGACCGTGTAGATTGGTCATCAAACTGAATATGGCGTAGTATTGTTACGAACCTGTGTTTTGGCATACAGGCTCGGAAAATATTGCAACCAAATAATGGGTGCCAGAACTCTTCGTAATTCATTATACCCGTTCTTTAATTTTATTTTGTTGTTCGCAAACAATAGAAGTAATAGTTAGCGTTGCCGTACGTGCCTCATAGACACATTTTGACATGATTAAGAACATTTTTGATTGAAAAAAAAAAATTAAAAATAAAAAGAAATTAATTTATTATTTGAAATTTGTAAATTCTAAATAATAGGCCATTTACACTACAGCGAAATCTAGTAGATTAGATTTAAAATCTAGCTCAAAATCTACATCGTTTACACTGGATTTATTTGACAGTAACAAGATTTCATTTTAATAATAAAAACAACTGACTGAAATTTAAAAGAAAATAATAATATTTTAGTTTAACCCTAATCAAGTCAGGAAAAATTTTCACAAATCCAGTCAAAATGTGTCTCATACAAAGAATTTACGTATTAATTTTGTTAACTTATTTTTATTTTGTTAAATTTTTTCTTCTCAGTTACATAAATGAAATATTATTTATTTATTTTCGCATTTTAAGCAAACTAGGACTTTTGAACAATGCTCGTTGCAAGTATTTTTGTGGTAAATACTGCAAGACTGCTTACACATTCTGCATATCTTCGGTGGGCATATATAACATCTACGTCGCATATCTGTCTGCCTTGGCTGGTTTGAGAATTCATCCTCGTGTTGTATGGACCGAACATTGGACAAATTCATACATACATACATAATTGGTCATTACAACCCTTCAGTCAGGATTACGGCCTAGCTTCTCACACCACTCATGTTGTGTGCGTTAATTTTATACGTGAGTGGCGGGACCTACAGTTTAACGTCGACTCCGAACGACAGAATTTTGAGAAACTTTTTCATGGCAGTTTATTTTACTCTCAGAGTTTTTGCCAGAAATCTGCTGAGAGGAAGTCGCCGAAGAAATATTTTTTTTTTCATATTTCATTTTTGATGTCTGACCTGGGATACGAACCCGGGCTTTACGAATAGTAAGCCAACACACTACCTACTACACAACATTTAATTTTAGAAGACTACGGCAAATAATGGGTGCCAGAACTCTTCGTAACTCATTATACCTCATTATAACTCATTATTATATTTAATTTTGTTGTTCACCAACAATAGAAGTAATAGTTAGCGTTCCCATATGTGCCTCATAGACACATTTTGACATGATTAAGAACATTTTTGATTGAAACAAAATAAAAAATAAAAAGAAATTAATTTATTACTTGAAATTTGTAAATTCTAAATAAAACAACTGAAAGTAGGAATTCAAGAAGCAGTAAGAACTAGAACCTATATTTAAGGAAGTTACAACATGACCAAGTAAAATATGTGTCGGAGAGGCACATGTTGACTTGATTAGGGTTAAATTGAAATTTTATTTTTTTCCTGCTCAGCGTTGTATTTTTAAGTACTATTTGGCAAAACAAATAGTTGCATTTCTATTTTTACTAGATTTTGAGTAGATTTTGCCGAAATCTACTAAATAAGTAGATTTTGTTTTGTATGGGAAATCTAGTTAAAATCAACTAGATTTGGCTCGAAATCTAATAAGTACTAGATTTCGCTGTAGTGTAAATGGCCTATAAAACAATTGAAAGTAGGAATTCAAGAAGCAGTAAGGACTGGAACCTATATTTAAGGAAGTTACAACATGACAAAGTGAAATATGTGTCTAAGATTGATTAGGGTTAAACCTTGTACCGGCATTTTTCGGGATTGGAAACTCATACATGTACGAGTATACCTTATAAAGTAAAAAAAAGAGTTTACGGCATTGTTTTTTATTTAGTATTACATTATATAATACCCACGTAGTTTTTCAAGTGTATCATGCAATAATTAATTGAATATTCTATATCACTCGACGTCGAATTCAATGTAAACTCAACTTCCATTGTTAAAAAGTTAAACGTTGCCCTCGAGGAATATAAAAGTCCAATAAAATCTGTTAATACAGCTGATGATTTAGATGTTCAACTTTCTAAAGATTTGATTGTGTCACATGGTTTTTGAGATGAATAGTTATATCCTGCATATAGCTCTCTTGAAACCATTTTGCCCACAAGTATAACTTGCGAAAGATGTCTTTCAGCGGCAGCGTATGCTCGCAACAAAATCTGTTCAAGGCTCTTCAATGAAATATTAGAGGATTTGATCTTTTTAAAAAATTACTTCAAGCAGTAAGTGTAGGTAATATAAATATTTTGGACTTTAATTGAGATCTTAAAATGGTTAGTATTTGTTTCTTCACTAATGTGTTTATGTATGTATGTAGACACAGATGAATTATTTTTATTAATTTAAGCTTTTTTGTTGCTTTTTTATTATTTTTATTTTTTATCTATCTTATAACACATGTTTGTGATAAAGATCAAAAATAAATAAAATTTTTAATAAAACAATTTGTTGTAGTTTTTTTATTAAGAGATAATCCTGAAATACCCGGATATTTCTGGATCGAGGTTTCCAAGTTCCGAATCCTGGGATTTTTAAAAAACAATCTCCTTTGGCATCCCACACCGTAATTTCTAGAAAAATTAAAGCGAACTAAATCAGCATTATGTATCAGCGATTACCATTTCAAACCTTTTTGTTAATCAACTGGCGACGTGAAAAACCAAATTTTTTGTGGGTACAATGCGTTGATTGACAACAAAAAACCCAACAACATTTTGACAATAAAAATCCTCATTTTCAAATATATTTGTCCTTTCACTTATTTGAGAATAACAATTGGCGGTGATTTTTTGTACAGCTCTACTTTGTATTTCATTGTGATTGGTTTCAAGTACGCACATTTTTAAAGCTTATAGCACAAGGCACAGTAAAGTTCCGACGAAATCAGCAATAATGTAAAAGGTTCTTTATTTGTATAACCGTTTAATGCTCCTGTATTTGTTGTAATGTTTTTTTTTTTCCTGTACAATAGTATTTTGTGGATCTCAGTTCGACTTAAAATGTTGTCAAATAAGTCCAATGTTGATATTTATTCTGTAGAATGAACACAATTAGAGAAGGAAAATTGTGGTTAATGCTTTTATCGAATTTTAGTGATAATAGATATTTACCCAGTCGAATAAATTATAAAAGTATAATAATGTACATTTGTACCAATTTAAGTTCTACTATTGTTTTTTAGAGACTTCGGTGTTTTTTAAAATTGGTAGACATCGTCTTATCTTATGATTAAAACAATTTTTGCAAACCGCATCCAGTATACCATAATAAGCAGTCTGAACTAATTCCCAAAGCTTACCATAATTTGTGATCGATTATCTTGTGGCCGTTTTAATAACTTATTTGACAAAAATTTGTGCGACGCAGCAGTTAATAGTACAGAGCACAATTTACTCCAGATATTCGCATACGTTGACGCATGAGATGTTTTTGGTTGAACATAACCAGAGGTAATAACCGCCTTCGCTAATACTGAAAACTATAAAACAAATGACATCACGTTAGAGATAAAGCGGTATATAATACCTACTAACAGATCTTACTTCTGCCTTAGCAAGTAGATTCACGACGTAGATCTTACTCTACGGATCGAAATCAAACTATGCAAAACTCTGATATCACAAAAGTTGTTAACAGAAGCAGAGGCTTGGGTACTTTCGAAGCTTTCGGAGCTTTTGAGACAATACTTCTCCATCCCGTTTAATCGACGAGTAAAATCATCGGATTATTCATGAATTGTATGAGATTTAGGCTGACATCGACATCGTTAGTCGTATGCGTGAAAATGTTCCACCGAAGAGATCTTTCGAGTACCTATTGGAAATTGCAGAAGTGAACGACCGAGGCTACGATGGATAGATCAAGTTAAAGACGAACTGGCAAAACATATTAAAACCATTAAAAAATTGCGCTCGTAGCGCTTGACTATTTTATTTCAGGCGAAAGATCATAGCGTTTAAATATAATATAACCACTAAAGAAAGTTACATTAAGTATTTCACTCATAAATGTGTATAAAGACACTCAATAACAAACCAACTCTAGACTACAACTTGATAACTGTAAATAATTTAACTAGAAAATTTAAAAGTGCACAAAATTCTGCATCATTTTATTAAAAAAAATGTGTCTCTAGAGTTTTTTGATATTTTTTATCTTTCGTGAAAAAACCAAATTTTCAGTGTTTTCAAAATTAGTTCGTGGCAAGTTTTTAAGTAAAAATTAAAAAAATAAAAAATATGGAGTCTTCAACAACAGACGATTGAGATTATATTAGCTTCGTTGTTTTTTAAGTTTATATAGCTTCGTTATTTAAAAAAAATTTTTTATGAAGGTCTATAAATTTGCAAATTTTGTAGCATATATGGAAAAACAGTTGTGAGTTAAGCAAAGTAAAGCAAAAAAAAATGTATTTTCTTAATCCTAAGACACCTTGCGAAATAATAGAAAAAAAAATTGTTTGCACTTTCTTGCACCTGATTATAAAAAAGAAGATATATTTTTGCACCTATATAATTTTTTTACACATAGGTGCAATTATATTATAAATTATAAGACCATATTTAAACCCTGCTGTTAGGTTAAAAAAAACTTTCGAATCTTAGGTAAAGGACCATTTTGGTCCACTTCGAATTTTTCATAAATAATTCGATATAAAACTCTTTTGACCAAACGTTTTAAATAATTTAAATTGTTACAAAAGTTCTGGGATTCTCCATTTCTATACAGATACATATGTATACCACGAGTATAAGTTTTACTTCAGTTCGTGTTTATTCCGGTCTATTATGAGCGAGGATAATTTTCACATGATAACAAGTGCTCTCAGCTTTGATGATGTTATCAATAGATTACAACAAAAAAGTAGTGACAATGGTTTAGTAGCTAATGGGTTTTAGAGGACGATGTTCCTTTAGGCATTATATGCCTGCAAAGCCAGCCAAATATGGGCTTTAATTTTGGTTAGCTGTAGACTTCAAATCAGGATACATATGGAAAATACAACCGTACCTTGGAGAACCAAAAAATTATAATCCTCAAAAAAACCAAGGAGAGCGTGTTGTGTTGGAGGTTACAGAAGAATTGAAAGGGCAAAATATTACAGCTGATACTTTTTCATCTTTTGAGTTGGGGAAAAAACTTTTACAAAGAAAACTGGTATTTGTGGGAACAGTTCGAAAAAACAAAACTTTAATCCCACCTAAATTGCTTCTGTTCAAAAAGTTCCTTTATATACATCCACGTATACCGGCCATAAAAATAAAGGTACTATATTGATGAGCACCATGCACAAAACAGATGAAATCGATTTCAGTAATCATAAGAAGAAACCTGCAATCGTTTCTTATTATAACTCTACTAAAGGTTTGTTATATTTTATCATTATTTGTCGTTTCAGCAAAAATAATTTCCTTTATCTTAGGAGGCGTTAATACTGCTGATCAAATGATTAGCTACTACAGCACAAAAAGAAAAACAAATAGATGGTCAAATGTTTTGTTTTCAAATATAGTTGTTATATCCGCATTGAATGCATTTATTTTATGTTCAGAAATTGATTCTTCTTAGGCTGCAAATGATTCAAATCGTAGAAGTTTTACGAAGAAAAAAGTTGAGTTTTTACGTCAGCTAGCTATGTGCCTATCAGAAGAATACATGTTGAAAAGGACAGTCAAACCTAAAAATCCATTTGCGGCAGAGCTATTGACTCAACTACAAGCATCGTCATCAAATAGTGTAACATCTACGAGCGGTGATACACAAAAGTCAGTTGCTAGAAAACGAGGAATTTGCAATTGCTCTTAGTCCAAATGTGATACCAAATGCATTATATGCAATAAATTTGTATGCAAATTCAAGCGAAAAACAATTTGTTCATCTTGCTGCGAAAATAGCAATAAGCCATAATTATTTTTTCTTACTTTTACTGATATACAGAATAAAATAAATTGCATAGACCAAAATGGTCCATAACCTAAGATTTGTAACTTTTAATTTTGTTCTGTTTGATTTTATCCTAGATAGCTAAAAACTAAATAAAACCATTAAAATATAAAAAATACCTGAGCTGACGTCTTAAGTTGATGCGATAAGCCATTTCAAACTTAAATAAAAATTAAAAATTTTTTTTACCAAAATGGTCCAAACCTAACAGCAGGGTTAATCATAGATACAAACGTGAATACAATTATTATTTCTCGAAGAGAACTTTATGAAATAATTGCAAGTTCTGAATTTGAAACCTTTACTGAAAAAATTGCATTTCTTAAAGAAAAAATGCTTACACGTTTATTGCCAAGCAATAAAAAAATATTAGAGTTTTTAACGATACATGGAAAAATTTTATTTCCCAATTGAAGAATCGCTGGAATGCATCTTATAGAGTTTGTGAGTGTTTTCTTCAGAACAACAAGTACTGGTTAGATTCGTCAAAAGGTTTCTCGCGCCAATCTGGTGTTAAACGTGGTAGATCGAAAGTTGATTTCGAAGATTGCATTGAAAGCAAAAACCAAAAGACAGAAGAATAAAGGAAAGAAAATTCCTCATCTTTGCTGGCGAGGACCAGAAATAATAAACTGAGGAATCGCAATAAGCCCGAAACAAAGGCTTCAAAATGAAATGAAAACTTGTTTGATACTCAAAATGATTTATTCTGATTTGTATTAACATTTCTATGTTCAATTCTAATTTTATCTGCTTGATAGATAATCTTTGAGAGTAGGATTGTAAAATTTTGTCAGAACATACATTTTGATGCAGTACATCAGAATCAATCAAAACCTCAATTTGAATTTTTTGGTTGTTAGGCCCTTATGCATTGCAGGACATGATTTTTTTGTTATGGATTTATCTTCTTTAGGCGAAATAAATCAAAAAAAGTTAAAAAAGCAAGGAAAGCTCCAACGATTTAATTCCCATTTTAATCATCAAAAACCTTTAAAATAATGAATTATAAAATGTTTGTTAAAGTACCTTAGACTGTTAACGCAGCTATAGTAGTCTCAAGACAGACTGTAATAGAAACTTTCTTCTGTACACCGAATCAAATAAATTTCCTTGAAAAATGATTTAAGTGGAATACCAAAGTAAATTATGAGAAATCAAAATACATAACTTTCACATTAAGAACATAAAGCAGTCTTCATGTGAATGTATACATATGTAGAGGACAATTACTTAATTACAATTCTGGCTTCCAGTGGCAAACTCAAAAGACATAAATAAAATAAAAAGCTTACAAAAAGCAGTAGTGATCTACATCAGATGAAACAAACTATTATTTGGTTACCTTATATGATATATTTACAAACACTATGTAAATGGAAAAGGGAGACCCTACGATATGCGCTAACTTCAGGGGTATAAGCCTTATTCCTATCGAATGTAAGGTCCGTACAGGTGTATTGTGTGAACGACTGAAGCCACTCGTAGAAACACTTGTTGGACCTTATCAGTGCAGCTTCAGACCTGGCAAGTCCACCATCGACTAGATCTTCACACTACGCCAAACAAACGAAAAACAAGTTGACACACACACTATCTTTTTGTCGACTATAAGGCAGCCTTCTGTAGCCCGTTCCCGTTTGCCGTAATGTCTGAGCTCGGTATACCTGCGAAGCTGATAAGGCTATGCAGAATGACGTTGAGAAATTCCTGCAGCTCCGTCAAAGTAGGAATGCGAGGTTTCAGACAAGGCGATCCCTTATCATGCGCCCTCTTCAACTTCGTCATGGAGAGTGTTCATCGCAATAGCACTATTTTTCAAAAAAGTGACCAGTTGCTTGCTTCAGCTGATGACATTGACATCATAGGGCGTACCAAGCGAGATATTACTGCTGACTTTGGTGTTATTGAACTAAGATGGGTCTTGCAGTAAATGAGGGCAAAACAAAGTATATGTTATCGACAAGTAGAGACGAGCGGCGTATTGATTTTCAGAATACGGCCGACAATTTTGTTGTTGATATAGTCAAGGAATTTATTTATCTTGGCTCCGCCGTTACTACCACATATAGTAGCGCAGGATCACTCTTGCCAACAGGTGCTACTATGGTCCCAATAGGCAATTGAGTAGCAGAGACCTCTCTCGTACGACAAAACTAATACTCTACAAGACGCTAATCCTACCCGCATGAGCTCCTTAACGACATAAACGTTGTGCAGCCTATTAATATCCAGCGGATGCGCTGGCTCGGCCATGGCGGTCTAATAGAGGAGGATGCTTTGGCGAGACAGGTATTTAATGTGGCGATCTGCGGCGAAGAGGACGACTTTGTATGCGTTAGAAGTACCAAATCGAGGAAGCTCTTTCACCGATTGGTATGACCAAATGGCGTATGGCCTCGAAGGATGTGTTGCGGAGGGCCGAATTCCGTTAATCGGGTTGGTAGTAGCCAATGTAAGTAAGTAAGTGTATAAATGGAAATATGGTTTTTATTTAAAAAAATTTAGAAATAGACTTTATATGTTTTTTATTTATTTAATGTACTTTTTTTTGTTAAATCCTTAGAAAAACAAAATTATAAATAATGTGTAGGGGTGCCCTGGTAGTCTAGTGGGCAGTGTGCTAGACTATTAGCGTGACGGTCGTTTCCCACCAAAGACTCTGGTCTGTGACACTACACCGAGCAAATGGTCAAAGTTTCTCAACTCGTATATAATTAAATATAATTTGTAATTGTATTGTAATTAATAAGTAAAATAAATAAATAATGTGTGTTATCAATATATGATTAAATTAGTGGTTTATAACATCACTGACAACAAAATGACAACCAATTAAAAAAAATTGCCATACATATAAACGTTCAATATCAATAGATCTATTACTGTGCGTTTATGAGTAAAAATTTTTATGAGTGATTTCTAAGTGAAAAAGTGTTAAATGGTTGTTGTATACTAAAAATCTAAAATAAGACTTCTTTATGAATAAGGCTATTAAACTTTAAAGATTATGTAACCAATCGAATTTCGAGTGATAATATTGCAACACGTAAAGTAAGGAGTATTAAACTCGGTTTTCAAACACGAGTATGTTTTAAGTAATTAAATATGTAAATGCGGATATATATACATATATTATTATTGTATTATTTTTTATTTACATTAGCAATAAAAACAAATTAATTCAGCTCCTGCTAATTTATAAATTGTTGTAATCAGTGACATCGAGAGTTAAGAATTTCCCAACAGAAGCTGTTTGAAATTGTCTATTGATTGCTTATTACAGGTGTAATTCTCTTGATCTAAAGTATGCCTGTTGAATTCGCAAAACATAAAGAAATAATTTTTATTGGAGTACTTAAAAGTCCAACAAATTGGTTAGTATTAAATAGTATAAAACGCATTCGTTAAACCACAGGTATTATCCACTATGCGTACTAAATTGAGTTGTAAATGAAATAATTCTATGGCATCCAATTTCTTCATTTATTTCCCATTATTCGCTTTTTTAAATCAATGAATACAATTTGTTTGAAGCCTCATGAAGGAAGGAAACTTTCTGTTATTTTTCGGTTGGTAAGAAAATTCATTTCAATGATTTTGCCTGTGAGTAAAGCAAAGAACACCAACAATAATAATAAAAAATAAATAAAAAAAATATGTCTAGAAAGAAACTCACAAATACCCTGGCGCAATATTTATAATTGAATTTTAATACGAGCCATACAACAACAAAAATTATAAAATCATTTTCCTTGACTAAATGAAAACAAGTCCTGCCGCAATAAAGTAAATAATAATTTTTGGGTCTTTTTTATTCTTTTTTATTATGTTGTTTCTGTTATGGTTAAGAAAACCTTATTTTTAAGGACATTGGATGTTGCAAAAAGAAAAAAAGATGAAGCACGAAACAACGGTACAGGAAATTTTATATTCATTGGAAAAAAAATTAATAACAATATTAACTCGAAATAAGACGCAAAATATATACAAATACGGAGCTACTCCTTAAATCTTTCTGTTATGAAGTAATTCCAAAAACCATTTTTCATTTAAATTTTAACGTCTACAAACTGTTAATTTTCTTGGTATGGAAAAATTTTTAATATATGTGCTGTAAGATATTCTTTTAACAGTTATGCATATTCGATATGAGAAGAAGCTTTGGTTTCAGAAGATGGAGGTAAATGCGGTCTGCCAAAAAATTTGCTCAAAGACTGGACTGATCATGACAAAGAGCAAAGTGAAGAGAAATATTTGAAGGTAGAAGACGTAAAGTCCTAAGAAAATACAAATTAATTAAAAATCCTTTGACTGATTCTGGACACAAAATTTTTTTTTATTTTTTATTATTTTCCTAAAATGAAATTTTAATAATTCACACTGGGCGGTGGCACATCAGTGTGGAATATATGTATATATATTTACTTGTCTATGGTATCAATAACAGTTTTCAAACATTGAATTTTATCCATTTTGTGAACAGTAAAACTGAAAGTTGCTGAATGTGTGTGTGTATATACAGTATCGGCCAAAACCTAAGCACCCCCTCAGTTAATTTTTTTAAATGATACATTTTTTAAGAAAACAAAGTTTATTTTTTCTACTATCTTATCGTCACCTTTATTATTGAAAAACACAAACTTAAGGAATTCAGAATTTAATAAAAAAAAAAATTAAAATTTAAAAAACATTTTAAGTCGCAAATATAAGCGGACTAAACTAAAGCACACTCAATTTAAGGTACAAAAAAAATTGTTGAAAACAATATTTCGTTGCGAATACTTTTTTCTGGATGACACACGCACATCTTTTAGGCAAAGAGAATAATAAATTATTAATTTTTCAGGTTATATTGCTTCCCAGGCTATTTATGCGGCTTCAAATAAATCGTCTTTGGTTTTGCAATTTTCTCGGTTGATTTTGATAGATCACATACATAACATAATTGGTCATTACAACCCTTCAGTCAGGATTACGACCTAGTATCTCACACCACTTATGTTGTGTGTGTTAATTTTATACATGAGTGGTGGGACCTACAGTTTAAAGTCGACTCCGAACGACAGATTTTTGAGAAACTTTTCATGGCAATTTTATTTACTCTCAGAGTTTTTGCCAGAAATCTGCTGAGAGGAATTCGCCGAAGAAATACGTTTTGTAATTATTTTGATGTCTGGCCTGGGGCTCGAACCCTGGCTTTTCGTCTAATAAGCCAACACACTACCTAGTAGACCACGGCGACTTCTATCTATCTATTTATCTATTTTGATAGATCGTTAGCTTAAAAACTTTTATTATAGACACATTTCGACATCAATTACATTATTCCACACAACTAACATTATGCGAAAAAATAAAAGATAAATACACCCAGCTAACGACATCGCGCAGGTTGCGAGTTTTGTGGAGTAGAACTAAAAAATATTTTTTGGTATTTCTTGACTTTACGCACAAATTTATTAATTACACAAACATTTCTGAACCGATGTCCCAAATTTAAACCTTATTAGAAAGGAGAGCGCCATTAAAACGATATACATATGTAAATTATTTGACTTAGTATGCTATGGGGTTTGATGAGGTGAACTTGACAAATGCGAATTTTTTCATATTTTTTCAAGTTTCTCCGTTCATAGTAACAAACTTTAATTAAAAGATATGAAATAAGTGGTGACGTTCTGAAAGTGCATTATCCTGTGAAGAGATTAACACTTGTTTGGTCAAATCGGACAAAAATTACCGAAGTTAGTATTTAAGGACTGTAATAGTTGAGTTATATTTTTCATATATATATTTTTTCAAATGAACTTTTAGTTCAAAAATTTTCAGAATTTTTGATGAATCTCGATTGGTTATCTCAAAATGTGTCAATTTAAAGTTTGAGCAACCAGAATTTGGACAACGTTTTCGCAAAGAGAAATAAAAATATTTGCAAAAAACACAAATATTAGCCGACTTCTGGTAGTCGTGCAAACGTGAAATTGACAAATTTTGCGATAAACAATGAAGATCCATCAAAACTTTTGACAATTTTTGAACTGAAAGGTCATTTGATAAGATGACATATATAAAAAATATAACACGACTGTTATACTATTTAAGCAATAACTACGGTAATTTTTTTTCGATTTAATCAAACGAAGTGTCAATCTCTTTGCAAAATAATGCACTTTCAGAATGTCATCACATATTTTATATTTTTTAATTAAATTTTGCAATTAAGAATAGCTAAACTTGAAAAAATGAAAAAAATCATACCAAGTTGACCCTGTCAAAACTCATAACATGAAGATCGCCTTTAAAAAGATCTGGGCTGTAAGCAAAGAAGAATAGCGTATAAACAAATTGTTGGTGTATCATCAAGTTGTGAACAGTGGCACAGAAAATAGAGCGAACAATAAAGAATTTATATAAAACTAAACACAAATTTATTTTTATTTTGTTTGCAATCAACGAATTCATGTTTTAAACGTTTTTAAAAAGGTAAAAACGTAACAATATGCATGTTTAGACACAAAATTGTTTTTTTTAATGGCATTAGTAATGGCAATAGAAGATTCTTACCCAAGTCAATGTTGCAAGTTATAATTTTGATTATATAAATTTATTAGTTTTATTTACTCGGACAGTCCGGCTGTGATTATGTAACAAATGAATGTATATAATAAAATTTTATAATTAATCGTAATATAATCTTATATACAATAAAATCTTAAAATTTTAGTTTATTTGTTGCCCTATAAATAAATAATCAATACGGTTTCTTTTTAAACAAGTTAAAAAATTCATGTTTGCTTTAATATTATGTTTCCCAGTTAATCTTTTGAAGTTAAACGCAATATTGATATGATATCTAAAAAGTTTTGGCACCTCAAACTAATTCCAGTGCAGGATTAAAAATTAATTATACTTCTTACTATGCTTCCTCTTCAAGATCGACTTAAAATAACAGACTTCGGAATTTGTATGCCAATTATTTATTTTCAAAGCTTTTACTTGTTTTAAGAAGACTGTGGAAAGGAAAATTTTTGTTTTATATTTCTTTTCTCAAGATTTCATAAGCACTGTTGCAAATGACAAGATATTTGTTAGCGTAAAAAATCAATTGAGAATGCACTAGACTGAACGCGAATATTACATAATTTCCTACTGCCTGCCATATATAATGATGTTTCAAATAAGTGCAACCTGTGTAATAGTACTCAGTCCCTGCATTCAATGTTTAAACCTAAGTTGAGAAACAATAACTTATCCGTCACAAACGGATTATTTTGTTTTTCCTTTAAATTGCGCAATGTTTGTAGGAAATCTATAAATTGAACAACATCATTATCCGATAGTTGATAGTGTGCTACACTACATTTGGTTTCGATTTCCACTACAGACTCTGGGTGTTTGTGCTTATTATATGATTAATTATAAAATAGAAAAAAGTAAGCGAGAATTAAGTACAAAACAATTCTTGGAAAAAAAGTGACGAAAATTGTGGACGAATCATAAAAAACAACAACGTTTCAAAATAAATTACTCCCTCTTTACCTTATACCAAAAGAATGCAGTGCAAGAACAGTGCATTTTCACTGAGGGTTTGTTTGTCTCACAAAAAATAAAGCTTATTTTCATGACGTGAATCTCATTTAAAGTTGGAGTTCTTTAAAAACCAATAACAATCAAATAATAATAAATACGTAGCTACATTGACAGTGGAATCGATAAGTCGATACAAAAAAAAAAAGATTTGTACAATTTTTTGTGTTTGTGAATGAAACGAAAGAAATTTTCTTATATTTCGTTTATTTAATTTGAACCATTGCATTTTATTTGCGTAAGACGACATTAAAATGGACATTAAAATTCTTACAAAAATATACTCAAATACAATTGGGCAATTCATACAAGTCCTTGTATCGTTGTATTGCGTATATTGTTGAACGAATATACAATAGTGTAGGCTTGTTGTTGATAAATTTCATATACAAATCCGATACACTTATACACATTTTTTCATATGTTTAATGGATATAAAAATTAGTTAAATAATTATATGAATGACCTTAAAACAATACAATAAATATTGAATATAAAATACTTTATGAAATAGTATTTGAAAATTAAGTACTAATTTCCGGATCATTGTTGATTAAAACTTGCAAGATGCCAGAAGAAAAAATATTTTTAAGCGGCCTATATTTTTATATTCAGCTGTAAATTGCTGTATACAAGAGATGAAAATTATAGTATCATAAAAAATAATATAAATATTTCAAACATGTAAAGCATTTGCTTTTCGTCAAATTATACACACTATACACAGTTTCGCCCCAGCTGCCTACGTTTTTGCAATGTGGCCAGTATATACCAGAACATTTGTACCTACGATATTTGCCAGGATAAAACTTTACTCGGATCTTAAGAACCTACTCATCTGCGGCAGATAGTTTTTTGATTACATACTTTAAGCTTGACTTGAGGAATTTCACAGCAGGCTGGTCTTTGTAATGTCGCAGGCTGTGAACAGAAAGTCATAGTCATTAATAAACCAGTAGGTATGCGTCTGTCTTCCAGAAATGTGCTAGTGCTTAAGTAAGCATAGAAGAAATTATTCATACGACAATGGTAAAAGCAGTGTCCCGACTTGGAATCCCTATAGAAAATTTTTGATGTAAATTAATGGAATTGTTAAAAGAACGTAATCGAGTTTATATTGTCATAGAGGAACTTATGAAGATTGTGAATAAATGGAATAAAAAGTTGGTGGATAACATGTATGAAAATGTTATTTTAGTTAAAGCACTAAAATGAAAGCTTCTTATATACTCGGATAAATTTATATACCATTTTTTGCCAGTTTTTATAACGCTTTAAGTAAAAATGTTATGCACATCTATTTGCTTTTGTCAATCAATTTTTACGTTTTTAGGTTTAAAAAACAATTATTGCTTATTAATTCGAAAATTCATATTTTAAATAAAGTAAATTTCATTTACCTACATACATTATTCATTATTGGTGATTTACAAGCCTCCGTCAGGGTTAGGACCTAGCTTCTCACATCACTTATGTTATGTGTGTTAATTTTAAACATGGGGTGGGGCCTACAGCTTAAAGTCGTTTCCGAACGACATGTTTTTGAGAAACTTTTCATGACAATTTTATTAACTCTCAGAGCTTACACCAGAAATAAGCTGACAGGTAGTTGCAGAAGAAATATTTTTTCATGTTTCGTTTTCTTGGAGATGGCTGACCTGGGGTTTGTTTTGTGGCCTCAAGTCTAATAAGCCAACACATTACTTACTAGACTACGGCAAAATATTTATTTGTTAACTGTTGTTATTTATTTAGTTAAATAAATCCTTAATTTAAAATAAAAATATATTGTTACGAAAATGAAAGCAGTGTAGTATATATATATTATACGTCGGATTTTATTACAACTCTGTGAGTACTACTACTAATACGTTACCTTTCGCTCTATTTATATGTAATTTACCCTGAGTGTGTGGATACTTCATGATTACTAACGGTTTATTTTACTTCTATGATGTTTTGCTATTATTTTCCTTTTTCTTTTTTTAGAATAAATACTAAAGTACTATTCTACCCGAATTGGAATATTGTTACTATTCCTAAGACCTTTTGATTGCCTTATATGGTCCATACCAGAGCGCCTGCTGTTGGGCAGATAATTTTTCTTTGAAAACTGTTCGATTATATTTGTATGTATTTAATGGGTGCCCTGGTAGTCTAGTGGATAGTGTGCTAGATTATTAGTCTGAGAGTCGTGGGTTAAATTCCCACCAGAGACCCTGGTCTGTGACACTACACCGAGCATATGGTCAAGTAACTCCGCTCGTATATAATTAGAATATAATTTGTAATTGTATTGTAATTAATAAATAAATATATTTGTATTTCATTATATCATTGACCAATTTAGCTCGCAATTTAAAAATTTCTATCTTTTCTTCTCTATGAGCAGTTAGATTTTTCATAATTTGATTGTCCAGTTTCACGATAAATTGTAAGTCACTACGCAACCTTAATTCGTTTTCCATAATCTTTCCAGGTGCTAGTGATGTTGAATCGTGCATAGCTAAATAGTATGCCAACCAGAAATGTGTGATAATTTCATCTCAATCTTTTTGTTGCTTGATTACTGGCTTTCACAGATAGTACTCTAGTGTTCGATTGAATTATTTCTACAACTTCGACTAACTTTGGCATTCTTCTTGTGTTTCTTGATGCGAATGGATGATTTAAAATCCCTGCCTTAATTGGAATGTAGTTGTAAGTACCGACCAATCAGTTTTCAGCTGTTCAACAATGAAATGAAACATCATTTACCCCAAGGAGTTCACCCAAGTGGTCTCTTAACTAATATGTCGTTGCAGGATGCCTTTCCCTTAGCTGAATTAGCATTTATAAAAATAATAATTTTTTTTGGTTGTAATTTGTTTAGTTCAATGGAAATTTTATTTGTTTCAACTAAAAACTCACTTTTACTGATAACACTGCGCTGTTAATTTTATTACAGTATCTTTTTATTATAAAGACTCTGGCTAGCTCTCTGACTTATTGAATACTAACGTTGCCCTTCGCTTTATTTTTATATGCATATGCACAAATTCATTTTGCTCCAACGACAAAAATAGATCCTCAACAATTGCGTTTAATTTTCTTCTGTCGACTGGTTTTATTTCACGATTTTATAATCTTCGCTGTAATATTTTCAGCTGTCGGCTCCAGATGTGGTAACAAATATAATATTTCCTAAAAGTACATGAAAAGCAAAATATTTAAATCTTTAACACGAAATTAATCAACTAAAGTAATAAATTAAAATTGAAGTGATCTTATTAATATTGGACATACTGTAATATATATATATATAATTACATATATAATGTATTTTCTAATACCACTTAAAAGATAACATTACTCGACAAAGTTCCTTTTCAAAATGTATTTATCTTTTCATGTACTTTTAGGAAATTCTCTATTTATATACCCTATTATTGTTGTTGTCTGATTTATGTTACATAATCCATATTTCAGTGTTTCATAATTATAAAGACACTTCATTTATTTTCGTTATAAAGAAACGAAAATAAATATTCTAACAAAATTTTTTGTTATTTGCTTAAATTTATTTAAAATTAAACTCAATATGCTATTCTTCATACTACTGATTACGTTTTTAATAGTATTTTCATGCAAGGCATCAAATTGAAGGTTTCACTTAAAAAAACACTTTAATTTCATATTGTCAATCGATCCATTATAAAAAAAATGTTATAGAAACCGATTCTTTGAGTAAGAATTCTTGTTGTTCTCTTGAAATATAATTTTACCTGTGAACATTTACGCGAAAAATGACACTAAATTGATTTCCAGAGTTAGGGCTCATTCGACTTCCTTCAAAACTTGAATTGAAAGCAATCATACGTACATACATAGTTGATCATTACAACCCTTCAGTCAGGGATTATGGACCTAGTTTCGACATTAGGCCGGGACCTACAGTTCTAAGTCGACTCCGAAAGACAGATTTTAATGGCAATTTTATTATTCTCAGAGTTTTTTCCAGGAATCTGCTGAGAGGAAGTCACCGAAGAAATAGTTTTTTATATTTTCGTTTTGATGTCTGACCTGAGGTTTGAACCGTGGCCTTACGTTATTTTAAATAAATTATTAAGTGTAAATATTTCAAAGTTTGTTGTGGAGAAACTGACTTCTTATGTAAAGGGTAGCATTTTGTAGAGAAGAGTTTCTGACAATCCGGTGTCATAAAGTGCATCTATGTCTATGTCCCAAGTTTAAAAATTAGTTTAGTGAATTTATATTTTAAGTTATATTTTGATAATATTAGTGAACTTTTAAATGTGAGACGCACTATATTTATACTTAACCCATTATTGCCCAACCGGTAATTTCACTTACCAGTTCTTTAAACAGCTGTAAAGCTAAAAATATGTAAAAAATTAAATTTTTTTGTTAAGTTATGCCATAATTCTTCTTTGTCTTTTAAGAAAACAAATTAAAGGATTTTTATATATTGTTATTCATGAGCCTTTGGCTAACGTTTTCGCAAACCTCCAAAAATGGAAATATTTTTAAACTTATATAAAATGAATATAAGAAATGAAATTGGCTAACAGTTATCTGTTTCTAACCAATATTCAATGGTACTTTTATTACATATAAAAACCAATTTGATTTAGTTTCACTATACGCTTGAAATATTATTACTTTTCCATGTGGTAATTTTACTTACCAATGGGCAGAAACGTATAGCAAATCAAGCAATATTTCATAAAAGCGCTAGAAGAAACAACGTAACCGCCCTATGCTCAACACCGGTGTTTTCTTTATATAGTTGTCTATTGTTGTTGGATTCTACTTGTAAAACGGGGAAATCCCCTTGTGGCTCGTAATAAAAGTGGAAATAATTTTTAAAAAGTGGAAATATTTTTTAAAAATGAAATCAAGAAAGTTTTTAAAACTAGAAGAAATAATTGCGATTTTAGAAAATGAAGATGATAATGAAATTGCATCCTCGTCAAATGTTAACGTTGTATACATTCTACCTGTCCCAGATGATGTTTCTGATGAAAAGCATATTGATGACAACATTATGGATGAAAATGCTCCACTCGATGTTGAAATTGTTGGTACAGTTGAAGTTCAGTATTGTCCAGGAGACAAATTTGGCGACGATACAATTCAAGAGCTTTTCCCTAAACGAAAGAAACTTTCAACAACAGTAAAAAAACCAATATGGACAAAAAAACTACAAACGTTTGATAGAACGCCAGTAAACATTGAAGAAGAGCGCATTCCTGACGTTGTCGAAAAACTAAGTGGAAAATCCCCTATTGAACTATTTTATCTCTTTTTTGATAATGAAATGCTCCATATGATTGTTGAACAAACAAATTTGTATGCCTCAGTGCAATTCTACCTTCATTGTTGAGCCGCATGAAATAAAGCGTTTTATTGGATTTTTATTCTTTACGGGCTATTATAAATTAACAGAATGGAAACTATACTGTTCAAAGGATCTATCCTTTAGCGTTGAAATCATTTCTAATCCTTTTCCAAGAAATCGTGCTGAATTGATCAAACGATTTATTAATTTATCTGACAATACCAACATTGATCGAACAGACAGATTCGCTAAAGTTAAGCCATTAGTAGATTTATGCAACAAGCGTTTTATGCAGTTTGGAGTATTTGCCCACAATTTATCCATTGACGAGGAGATGATTCCGTATTTCGGTAGACATTCCTGTAAAATGTTTGTTAAAGGAAAGCCCATTCGTTTCGGATTTAAGGCATGGTGTTCATCTAACGGATAACTTTATAATATAAGACTATATGGTGGTTCTTCGACAAACTACGACAAATCTATTGGACAAGGAGCTGATACTGTTCTCAGTTTCTTAAAGAATGTAGAATCTCCATCCACTCACACTATTTATTTTGATAATTTTTTCACGTCGTACAACCTAATGTGTCTTTTAAGCACAAATAACTTTTTTGGTACAGATAATGTGTTTTTTGGTTTTTTACGTATATACTTTGGTTCTAGTTTTATATTTCAACTGGAACTGTCCGAAGCAACAGAATTGGTGGAGCTCAGCTTCCAGAAAAAATGACAAAAGGCGAAAGTGCATATATCTTTGACCGGAGAAGTGAGGTGTTGGCCATACGCTGGAAAGACAATGCACTTGTTACTATTCTGACAAATCATGGCACCGTGGAACCAAAATCAACTACTACGCGTTATAATCGTTCAACTAAAACGCATGTTAACTTAGATGTTCCTAATGCTATTGCGCAATATAACAAATATATGGGTGGAGTGGATCTTCATGATAATGCGTTGGCAAATTATAGAATTGCTGTATGATCTAAGAAATGGTGGTGGCCACTTTTCATAAATTTATTGGGAAATATGATGGTAAATGCATGGAAATTACATGTATTGATTGCTACAAAAGATGGGGAAAAACCTATGCCTCAGCTAAAATTTCGAGCTTCAGTTGTAAATGAACTGCTGACATGTAAAAAATCAACAAAAAGAAACGATTCTTCACAACTACCAAATTTAAATAACATAATTCATTGCAATCGTTCCATTTTCTTTAAACTTTAAATATATCTTAGTTAGACCTAAAAACTAATACACAAAACATTTCATTAGAATCGCTCAAAGTTTTCAGGTACCAGGTAATAATATATTAATATATTTAATAATAATATATTTGCTATTTGACAACTTCTTGACTCCTTGTTATTGATAGTTTTTCTTTTCTAAAATAAACACTTTAGTGTTTATAAAAATATTATTGTGATACATATAACCTAGACTTTTTAGAAGTCGCCGTGGTCTACTAGGTAGTGTGTTGGCTTATTAGACGAAAAGTCAGGGTTCGAGCCCCAGGCCAGACAGCAAAATAAAATACAAAAAGTATTTCTTCGGCAACTTCCTCTCAGCAGATTTCTGGCAAAAACTCTGAGAGTAAATAAAATTGCCACGAAAAGTTTCTCAAAAATCTGTCGTTCGGAGTCGACTTTAAACTGTAGGTCCCACCACTCATGTATAAAATTAACACACAACATAAGTGGTGTGAAGAACTAGGTCGTAATCCTGACTGAAGGGTTGTAATGACCAATTATGTATTATGTATGTATAACCTAGACTTTATACGCATTCTGCATTCATGTGTCACAATCGCCCGAAGCTGATTTCATCTCAATCAATTTTATTAACATTCTGAGAAAATTGCATCCATAATTAAGATAAATGTATGCTTGTTTGGTTTGATTGTTAGTTTAATTAACTTTCATAAGGTCTTCTGGTCAAATTTGAACAAGAGTAAAAAGGTTACATATAAAAATGTTTGGCGAAATTTTAATACATCTCTGACTTTGTCACTGCCAAATAAATTTGTGTTCTTCATTCTTGGGATCATTGGCTTCTCCTAGAGATATTTTCTAACACGCAAAGCAAAAGCGATGCGAAGTTATAGTGAATATAAAAACATTACGAATTCAAAGTACTATCGCTTAAAACTGCTGTGTTTGCTATTTTTGGTTGAAAAAGGAACTCCAATTAAATAGAATTTATGCGAAATAAATTATCAGACGAAGAAGGGAGTTGTTTCAAAAATATAGGCGATCCAGAAAATGTTATACCAATTGTATGATTTTAGCATACTCACCAGAGATCAGCAATGAATCGTTTTTTCGCTACTCATCCGAGTTTTTGTCAGAAATCGGCTAAAAAGTTGCCGAAGTCGTTTTGATGTCTGACCTGGGGTTTGAACACTGGCCTTTCGTCTAATAAGCCAACACACTACCTACTAGACTACGGCGACTTCAATTCATTTTATTATAAGACTTTTAAAAATTAATTTCAAATATAAATTTCAAATCATTTATTTTTCTTAATTTTTTCTATATTTTTGGGAGCATGAAATTGTGCAAAACAATTCCTTGAATGCACATTCAAACCGTATTTTGTACAAACATACTCTGTTTTTCGCCTTTTCAATTTTATCAAACATGTGGTCAAATTTGTCGGTGCGTTTTGCTATTTGCTGCGCCATTGTGACAACTTTTCCATCACGGTGTCGATTTTCACGAATTTTTACCAACGCTTGTGGCATGTGGCAAACATTCACACCCCCTGCACAAGCAGTGTAGTTTCCATGCGTTTACCATAGCTGCGTCAATAGCGTTAGTTAATGGCCAATACCACTTTTTTCGCGGACTCGAATACGATAACTGTTGACGCGATTATCGTTTAAGTCAAATCCACCCATTCACTGGTTATATACATGTATTATGTATAGTGGTTCAACGACAGCCGTCTTGCGATGTTAACGGTCATATCTTTTGGTTTTGCACATCGGCTCTACACCCAAAAAATTAGATATCACAGTCACCACCTTCAGAAAGATTTAATATATATACATAGGTATAACATGATAATAAATATGTGTGCAGGTAATTACCGTATTATCGTTCCAGCGAACTGCGATAATATTGTTACTTTTGCCAAAGCAAAAATCTGATGAACCCCGAGGTTTCTTTTTCATCAATTTAATATCATTCAACAATGCGTGATTGCTCCGATTATCTCGGACAGTACCTGTTGCCAAATAACCTTTTCAAGATAATGTACATAATAAATTATGGCTTGTAAAAAAGTTGTCGAATGTAACATTATATTGGCTTGTTTTTTAAATATTCTGTAATAGTCGTAGTACCACGTTTTCTCCAAGGCCATAGTCAGCATTATTATTAGTATAAACGCCAGCATATGGGATAAAGGAATAACAATATCCTGTCATAGAAGCTAACACTCAGTGTTTGTAGCTAAATCGTATTGGCTTGCCCTTTATGTATATCGTTAGGGAATGGCGACCATAATATGCGATCATGTGTTCATCCACAGAAAGGCTATGAAAAATATGCGATTTAATTTTTAAGGCACATTTTCAATAAAACTCTCAAATATAATTTAACTATGTTGCTTAGCCATCATATAATAAAAATTAAAAAAATTATTTCAGAACACACTTATAAGTGGGTAGAAAAATACCCATGCCCTACAGAACCCCCACGACACTTAAAAAAATAGAAAAATATTCATATTGTTACATAAATCGAAACGACCTAATATCGTTTAACAATAAAAATGATGAACAAAAGCTACCAGCTACACCATGGCATATTTATAACAGGTAAGAGCGATTCTAAAACAAATACAACAATGCAAAAACAACAGGAATTTTGTTTTTGTAAAACTGCATTCGAAGTGTCAGAAAAATTAACCCTCAAACCTCCATAGGAAATTAATTAAAGCAATTAAAAAAAAATAAATAAATTTTATATATTGAAAATTCTTATGATTTTTATGTCAGTAGTGCAGCACCTATAAATTAAAAAAAATTATAAGCTGCAAACGTTATTTCTTATTTATTATTGTACCAATTAAAATTTGTACCTAATTTATATTTATTTTATGACTGAATTTTGAAATTGAATACTTATTTAAACTATTACCTCTTGAATTATATTGTGAATTATTTTGAATTAACTTTAGTAGAAAATTGAAATCAACCAAATTGACAGACTCAAAGAAGAAAATAAGAAATACATACTAATACTTCTTTTTTTCTTTCTCTTTTCTTAATCCCAATTATAATTACGTTTGAGTAATTATAATAACATATTTTCAACAGAAGATTGGTCCTATTTGTTTTAATCTCTATATCCCAATTTTCTGAAAGAGAATTTGTTTTAAAAATAACACACAAGTTATTTCAGTCATAGTTTAGGCACATAGTTGGAGACATGGATATTTTTTTGGTATTTCATCACTTTCATCTAAATATCTATAAATATAGTAAATCTAGGTTGTAGTTTAAAAGATATATGTATTTATTTAAGTATTGTTAATCATCTTGCAAAAATTTTAATATAATTGGCTTTAAAATAGTAATCCTAAAGAATTTCTAGAGTGCGTATCGTTAAGGAAACATGCGGTACATATGAGGGTTTATGACTAATATAAATACGAAATTGAATATCGAAACAAAATACACAAAAAACAAAAATTTTTTTTGACATTCAAAAACTCGTCAGTTGTTGAGTTGCTCCTACCTATTATAAATATGCCATGAGCTACACCAACACAATACACACGACACAAATACACACTAATGAATACATCGTACACGTTCCAAGTAAACCAACAACAACAAGCATGAGGGATGGACAAGTGTGCTAAATACACAAGCAACAATGCGGTCGCTATAGAGTTCTCGAGAAGGCGAGAACAAGAATCTTCCACATCGAGAACGTTCATCATACTGATTACGTGCGTATATAAAAGGGCAAGACAAGGCAAGCAGTCAGTCAGTTATAATTCAGTCAGCGAAGCCCTGTCTTCAGATACAAATGCAGTCGAAAACTTGTTTAATATAATAAAGGCAAAAGTGAAAAGTGAGAAAAGTGATAAATTGTGATAATTTTTGAGAATGAAACCGTTTGCGTTATATGATATAGGATTCGGTATGACGAAATCTTGCAGACGATATCTTTCAGTATTGGGTCTCCAGAGTCTCTACAAAATATTAAACACTTTAGAAGAAGAGTCTTACTATATTTTTTAACTATATTGAAAAGAACATGGAGTGTCCTCATTTATTTGAAGAGAGCGATTTTCTATTTTAATTCAATGAAAATTAAAAATCAAACAAAAGCTTTTATAAATCCTCAATGAAATTTGTATTGCTTATAATAAGCACAGTTGGTGATCAGATATTTTCTTATTTTACGTACTTTGTGATCAAATTGATATGTGTCATACTGGTGTCCTTTTTAATTTTCACATGACTATATATACGCTAATGTCGAAGTGGAATTCACAACAATTACATTCCAACTTGAAACTCGTTCTCGAATTGACTACCAAAAAAGAGTTCGAAGGGAAAAATTAATCCATCAGGGAGTATTGCAATAATTCGAGTATGACCATTTGTTGAAGTCTACCATACTCATAAAGATGTGATCCTCACTGCGCTAAAAGCCACCGCATGTCGATTAGGAGCAAGTGCAGCATTGTATTAATAATCAGACAAGTCAGGAAAGTAGCTAACTTTATATAAGTAAGTAGCCGTGATTTCAGGCGTCATCGAATATAAACATCAATCTTGTTATTGATTTGCATAACTATAATATAATTTCAGATCTAAGACTCTGATGTTCACCAGACAATTTGCAACAAGTGCAGAAGCCCAGCTCAGCTTTCCAAGTTTGATGTTCAGTTTTTAGCATATAGCTTAAATGCTTTACGGCCTGCAATAACTTTTGTAGGCAAGTAGAATTCGAAAAAAAAAACGAATGCAAAAAAATTTATATTATTTTTAATTTGCAGCGAACGACTTCTTTCTTTGATTACCAAAATGCCAATGCTGTAAAGCATACATACATACATACATGAATAACTGCAATGCTTGAGATTATAATAAATGTATATAGCAAAACCAGATTTATTTTCACGCAATAAGTGTGTAAGATGCATATTTAAGAGAATTGTTTTTAACAATGATAGTAAAGAGAATATTAAATGTTAGTAAGTATGTATGTATTGCCTTCAATTAATTTTAAAACCAGCATCAAGTCCAGTTCTTGTATATAGTTCTGTTTGCACATGTTACAGAGTCCGGGTTTGTCATCCTCTTAGAGGACAGCACTAGCTTCGAATTAATACGACCTCCACAACTTATGCGTTAAAAGCGTGATATACTACACCGTCTTATTGCACACTTGCAGCTCACTGTTGGCTCGTACACGGCAATTATCATCGCCAAGTCTTATGTAAAGTTTTTCTATAGAATGTTCGAAAAATGAAAATACTGAATTCGCATGTAAAATCGTCTATTCATTCGCAATATAGAAAAAGTAGCGAAAGATGACCGACTTGTAGAAGACTAGTTTAATCACAAGGGTGAGCTACTCTTATTGATTCGCGGTCCTCCAAAGCCATTAAGATAATGCTTATTAGAGAATTAAGCGGAGATATGTTCGGATAATGTCTAGCTTTCACAGCGTACCAGAGCGCTGCAAGATAATATACCGCGTCGATATTTGCTACGTTAGAATCATGCATTTAGTCAATCGCAATATGACTGATATGATTGGATGTGTATCGAGATTCTAAAGCATATTGCTACATTATGGTTAAAGATACCTACTCGCCTTACCTTCGCCTTAAAATCTACGAAGACGACCTTCCTGTCATGGTGCATTGTTTTTTTCCTCTTTGATTGTTACTAATTTTTTATGATCCTAGAACCGAGGTGGCAACTTAATAATAACAAACCCACAACCGTATTCGTGCTTTTCATCAAAGCTGTAGTATATACAGTGCACGCATTTTGAAGCCATTGTGTGGACATTTTATCAGAGGCTAGTGTTACGGTTTCGTTGGATAAAGTTGTTACTACTAATTCACTTATGCTAGTTTAAATCATGCACATACTATAACTGCTCAAAACTTTTTTACAGAAAACTTCAATGATCTGTTTCCAAAATAAAACAATGGATGTAAAGCAGAGATCAGGAATGCATCGTTTTTCGATACTCATAAGCACTCATGAAATTTTGAGTGAGTTAACAGTATTGAAATCCAACTGCTCTGATTCGTTCGTACTCAGTACAACATTGATTTACATATAAGTACAAATTGCAATGAGTATGAGTACAACGTTGACATCAAACTCATAACATTCGAACTATGTTTGATTCATACGCCTACTCAGATTCATAACTTTAGACGCTTATGAATGATTTGAGTGATTCGAATCATTCATCATAATTTACAGCCTAAGTTGTTGTTGCATTTACAAAAAAAGGACAAAGACAGCAAGCAAAGCAAACACACAACCTTCTAGTGAGTATTGTAGTGATTCTTCTAAATATTTAGTCATGGAAACTCGAAATCAACAACATCATACGTGTTGTTAAGTATGAGTATGATGAGTACTCCAAACTTTGAATATGAGTAGTATGAGTATAATATTAAAATAAGTATGAATGCGTAAAAGTATCAGAAATTATGAGTATGATTTGATTCTACTCATCTTTTTGAATACTCATTGCTAACCTCTGATGTAAAGCCTTTGAAAATGTTGTCACATACAGGAAAAAAACTTGCATGCTAGCGATGTGAGATGTCCGGTACTCCCGATAGAATTGAGAATCCTAATATTATTAGTTTTTAAGGATATTAAAAAAACATTCAGATTTGCAGTTAAAAATGCTGAAATATTTTATTCTTATTAAACTAATTTAAATAAAATATGCTCAATTGTAAATTTTCACTGACATTCTATCCATAAATTGCATACATTGTATGTTAACCTAAGCATAAGTGCACTACATTTACTAACACGTAAATATTGTATACAATTGTAAAATAATTCTTTATTTAAATTGTTTTCGTATTGAAATAATTAACATTTTTAAGTAATTAAAACACAAAAACAACTAATTCGCAACTTTTATTATTTTATTGTATTTATTTATTTATTTTTTCGAAATAAATTCATTTTATTTAACCCAATATGGCTGTTAAATGTTTTATATTATTTCGTCTAGCCTATATAAAAACAAATGCACAAATACATATAATATATGCATACATGTATGTCTGCTCAACAGAATTAGCATAAATAGCTGTCTGAAAACATTTTTCAAGAATTAATTACGGTGTCACAATATAGCGATTAATTATCACTAGAAATACAATGTACTTGCATATATGTATGCATACTTACACTGTCTTATACAATTGTCCCACCACAAGGCAGCTTTGTATAATGCTAAATTGTTTTAAAATTTCGATTTTTGCTTGTAATAATGAAATGCAAAAATTTTGATTAAATAGTTTAATTCATTTTTTATATAAAAACTCAGATGACAATTCCAAATTTTAACAATAAAAAATTGTGCCTACAATGAACATTTATGTCTATTTTCTATCTTCGAACAAAAGTTATTTGAATTGTTTAAGACTCAAACCTTTTATTTCAAAAGAATTGAAATTTGTTTATGACAAATTACGATGATTTAATTAAAAACATGACTACATACATACATAATTGGTCATTGCAACCCTTTAGTCAGAATTACGGCCTGGCTTCTCAAACCACTCATGTTGTGTGTTAATTTTATACATGAGTAGCGGGACCTATAGTTTAAAGCCGAATCTGAACGAAAGATTTTTTAGGAAATTTTCATGGCAATTTTATTTACTCTCGGAGTTTTTGCCAGAAATCTGCTGAGAGGAACTCGCCGAAGAAACAATTTTTCATATTTCGTTTTGATGTCTGACCTGTGGTTTGAACCGAGGCCTCACGTCTAATAAGTCAACACACTACCTACTAGACCATGGCGACTTCATGATGAAATGACTTAAAAATTAAAATTATTTTATGAGTGAAAATACAAAGTTATTCTTTTCGCTGATGTATAATTCACTAAAAAATTCCTAAGCTATGTTCAGATATGCACTTTTATTGAGTTAATATTCGATTAATTGAGTACAATATTTTAAGTGTTTACGCATATACGTAGTTCAGCTGCTTCTTGAATATTCCTTTGACAGCTGGTAAACAAAACAGCTTGTTGTCTCAACAACATTGTTTTATTTTGCTTTCGTTATCAACTAACTTTGTTGAAAAAAGAGAGCTAAATTTGGTCAAAAATAAAAGAGTTATATGATAAAGAGTAAATGATCTTCGTCGATTCGACGAACAGTAACTATCCAGGGCTATGTTCTGTAACTGTAACGCAGTGTTTTCGCTTCTCCACACAAATCGTCTACTTTTTGCTCCAAAGATATAAAATTTGCTCATCTCTGTAGGCAATTTACCAGAAGTAATTTACAAATTAATAATCTAAATAAACATTGTCATAAATTTAAGTACTTATTTCCTTTTTGCACAGCATTGTTATTTTTTAATCGATTTTCCTTCCCAAAGAGGCTTCTTTCGTTTTTGCTTGACCTCTTCCTGGGGAAATTAAAAACGAGCAAGCACTGATGATCTTTTCCTAGAAAATTTTCCTGAATTTCTCACAATCTTTTTCAGACGTTAATACGAATTTTTTGCAATTTTTGTTATTTGCGCTCACTTTGATGTTAATTTTTCTGTCCCAGAATGTCAAAAGAATAACTTTTAATAATATGAAATTTTTAGATTTTTCGAAAACAAATCAAATTAAAAAATATCATTATTTTAGATTGCAATGCATGGGGTGCATTTCTCTCTATCTAATCTTAACGGACTTTTGATTTTATTTGTTCTTACAGAACATGTTCAAAATTTGTCTCAGTTAATTGCGGAAGCTTTGTCTTTCGAAAAAACTTTATTTGACTCAAATACAATACGTATTTTCAATAGAATGGTGTACATACAATTATTTCAATCAGTGTATATATGTACCATACTATTATTTGAATATTTAACATGCAGTGGTGGACATATAATTAAAACATAACAATGACATTTGTTTTGTTAAATATACGATTTTTGATACGATTTTGATATTTTAAATGGCCTTTTTCGCTAGAAAGATAAGTTTGAACTGTTTTACACTGGATTTCTTCTTTAATTTTATATTCTATTTGATATTCTTATAAAATTAGTCATTACTTGGTGAAAGTGTTGCTTTTCAAGTCAAGATGTTGCCGTAGTCTAATAGGTAATATTATTAGAGGCCACGTTTCAAAACCCATGGCAAACATCTCTAACAAATTGTGTTTTGCTAAACAAACACATGAGTTTCTTATAAGGTATTTTATCTGGCGACGATATTTTGCCGATTAGGAAATGATAACAGGAGCAAGTCTGGCGTCCATCTAACCAACAGTTAACCAACCAATTAATTTTCCGTTAAAGTAGCACATTCATGCACAATAATAACCCTAAACATCTCCACAACTGCATAGAGAAACCAAACAATTTATTGGTCTTCTTATATGAATGTGATGTTGAATTTGAAAAAAGGATGCTAAATATGTGAGATCCTTGATCTCTCTGTGGTACACAGTAGTAGTATGTTTATGTACCTTCGGGATCAATAACTCCATACAAAATTTGGCTCATGCATAGCTGTAAAAGAGTAAAAACATTGCAGAATTGTGAAATGAATTGTGTGCGATCGGTCTTTAGGTTTGTAACATGTATTATGAAAAGGTAATGCTTTTTAATGAGTATGTGTGTATGTGTTTTAAAATTTGTGAGAATGCATATCTGGAAAAGAATTAAATCATTTTTATTTTCAATTTTTCCCTACAAATTTGGGATCATACCTGCTTTTTGTTGGTCCTTTCATTTGTATTGCTTTTCAAACGAATGATTGGACGGACAGAATGAGTGTGTGCACGTTTCCTCATTTACATCCTAGAGTATAAATAGACTGTAATGTGAAAATGTATATACGTATGTACGAATGTTTGGACGGACAGAATGAGTGTGTGCGTAACATGTAATGTGTATGATCGTTTTTTTTTTAATAGTAAATTCTTGCTCATGATCACAGGTAGAAGAAATAGAAATATAAACTAATAAGAAAGGGTAGGTTGGTTGTGCGGTTGTTTTTAATTTGATGAGAAAGAAATGTATAGTTGTGCCTGTGCGTTTTTTTCACGCATAAGTATAAGTAATATCTGTTTTCACATAATTGAATTTACTGATTGATCTACAACACCCCAGAGTATAAATAGACTTGTTTTGAAGGATTTAGATTTTTTTAGTTTTACTGTTTTAAATAAATGAAATTATAGAATAAAGGGATTAATTAAAACAAATTAGTTTTTTATTTTTTGAAAATTTTATTACATATTTCTTTTTTCAGATTTTTACAGATTCGAATTTAAAAATACGTTTATACAGATTAAATAACTTAAGTGTTAACAAATATTGTGTATAGAATGTTTGACATCGACAAATGTTGAAAGATTGTGAATAAGTATTTTCACAATAATACAAACGTATGACATATTAATAAATAAAAATGGATTACTTATTTTACTAATGTTACATATTCTTAGTTCATTTATAAGTTTCATAAATAAATCTATATGTTTTATTAATAGTTCTTCCAATTCAGCTGATGTTACCATTTTTGTTCCCCTTCTTTAAAAATTTAATAGTAGGTTGTGTTAGTGCGGGACGATGTACTCTGAATTATTTCATTTTAATTTATATTTATTGAATAAAAATTTTAAACACAAGTGCCCACAATTAAATGTATTAAATGTTTGTTTTCGTTCATAATTATATTCAATAGGAAATTTTAAGTAGTTGACAATCTCAAGTGGTGGTTGTAAGTTTCCAAAGCTATCAAAGTATTCCTTATAGTTGTGGTTTTTATAATATGCTACCCAATGTGTTCCCATACCATTTGAATCATCTAAATTAACAATGCCGCATTCTTGTTTGAATGGTTTTTCAGGTAAAGAATCACGCATGAAAACACCCCTAAAATGTTTGAGATGTCTTCCATATTTATTCAAATCCAAATCTGTTAATGGGCGATTGGGTAGGTTATCTAATAGTTTTTTGGAGCTGGACTATAGTAGAGACCATATCCAGTTTTATATGGTTTGCGGTACAACCCTTTACCCATTGCAATTGATTCCATATATCTATTATGACGGTTAGCTTCAGCCAATTGTTCTTTTCCATTTTTGATAGCATTTACTGCTTTGACAATAGCGGATCCTCCACTTGCCAAACCACCAAGCGCTGACAATGCTGTTAGTACGGGAATAAGTGGAAGAAATCCTCCAATTTTCGGTACAGGTATAACTCTCGGTATTATAATGTCTGCTCGCTTTTTCCCTTTAAAATTTGAATGAATAGCCTTTTGAGCTATTTTAACAGCATCATTTATATCAAGGGGTTTCTGTTCTTTCAATTATTTTAAAGTTTTTCTCACAGTAGCTGTGAATAATTTCTTATTACACTTATTCATTTTTCCTTTTCTTTTCTTATGTCTCTGCTCCTTCAAACCTAATCCAAATTTCACTTTAGCTTTCATAGCGTTTGTCACAAACCACGCGTTAGCACGTTCTTTAATATTACTATCTTCAGATTTAACTCGTTGCCAGGCTTTTTCAGCTAATATTTGATCTGCTTGTGTCTATATCTTTTGATTGTGAATATGCAATATCGTGCTCTCTACAAGCTGCGTCTAATAAATGTATACCCTTATCTCCTCTTGCTAAACGTTTTTCAAGTTTTGTACCAGGTCCACAAAACTGATAAACAGGTAGATGTAATTCAACAGGTACTTTATTTATTAAGTTGTTTACAAATCCTCTTCTCATCTTACACTGGCTGAGGTTTTGTTTTGATCCTAGATTATAACAAATTTTTTTTCGTTACTTTTATACCTCTTCTCAAAAATAGCTGAAATCAAGACGATCTCCTATATATACAGCAATTTATATGATTTCAGTATGTTAATTTTTTGATATTGATTTTGATCTGCTTTGTATCTGATCACGATCTACTTTACATCTGATCACGATCTGCTTTGTATCTGCTCACGATCTACTTTATATCTGATAACGATCTACTTTTTTGGTTTTTGGTTTTGTCTATTTTATTTTAATTTTATTTTTTTTATTATTATTTTTTTTGACATTGCCATGTTTTAGGTAAACATGTTCTACCTCAATGTTTAAATTTGTTTATTTGATCAGCTAGATCATCATATATTTGTGTTATATATTTTTCGATTACAATATTTTTGTTTTTATGGTTATATTTATTAAAACCTTCTCCAAATTTATTAATATAAGACATTTCTTTCACTCTTCTAATAAATTATATTAGATTCTTTAAGTTCTTCGATAATAGAGATTATTTCGTTTTGATGATTGTTGTGGCCAGCACCTTCCGATGAGAGAAGTAAACGTAGTCTGTCAACTAATTCATTAGGATCATCCCAATGTATGTAATTTGATTTCAGATTATTTTGTAATTTTAGCATTAAACCACTGCCTTTTGTTAAAATGTTTGTTGTTGTTTCGAATAAATGTTTAATTATTCGTATATATTTGAAGGCTCGTGTTCCTTTCACTTGTTCATTAGGTTCATAGCGACGTTTATGTGCATTGGTATTAATTAAAATCTCTTTATATTTTTTCAAACCATTTTTAGAATAATGGAGAGGTTTTTTATGAAATACTAGTTCAAATAATCCAGGCGTCATTTTCAATTTCATATTCCCTATCTGCATAGTATTATCTCTATTAAATATTAATTTTTCCTTGCCATATCTCCAACTACCGTCTACATCTTGATTAAAACCATAAATTTTATCCAATTGCTTATTATTAATAAGTGTTTGTATATTTTCAAATAATGGAGAGCTTTTCGTCAGCTTTAAACATTGTTTTCTTTCCAAGTTTTTGTTACATGTACTTGATACAGGTCTATTATGGTCATAGTTTTTTTCACCATCATTATCATCAGTTGAAATATTTTCATACTGAAAATCGTTATTATCACCGTTTACATCATCGTAATCATCGTCATCATCAATAGTGTTGTCTATATCCTTATGCTTATGTTCAAGTTTTCCGATGATTTCATTATCAGCATTTACGTCATAATAATCGTCATCATCATCAATAGTGTTGTCTGTATCCTTATGCTTATCTTCTAGTTTTCCAATGATTTCATTATCACCATTTACGTCATAATAATCTTCCTCATCATCCATAGTGTTGTCTACATCCTTATGCTTATGTTTTGGGATGTTTTCATTATCATCATTTACATCATCATAATCATCGTCATCATCATCACCAATAGTGTTGTCTATATCCTTATGCTTATGTTCAAGTTTTCCGATGATTTTATTGTCACCATTTACATCATCATAATCATCGCCATCATCAATAGTGTTGTCTATATCCTTATATTTATCTTTAAGTTTTCCAATGATTTTTTTAAGTGGTTTTGTTATTGGTTGAAAGGTATCTTCTAATAAATTAACTCTATCTATTTGATTCAGTTTAATATTTTTGAACTTTTTCTTTAGAACAGCCCTTGTCTTTACAAGATCTTCCAACACTTTATTATGGTAATTTTTAGACATTATAATAATTTTTTTATTGAATTTGATCTGGTTATGATCTGCTCGCTATCTGATTATGATCTGCTTTGTATCTGATTACGATCTGCTTTATATCTGATCATGACCTGCTTGCTATCTGGTCACGATCTGATTTATACCTGATCACGATCTGCTTCATGGCTTGTGTCTATATCCATTGATTTTGAGTACGCTATATCGTGCTTTCTACAATCTGCATCCAATAAATTATTCCTTTATTTCCTTTATTCTTGCTATTCGTTTTGAAGTTTTGTATCAGGTCCACAAAACTGATAACCAGGTGGATGTAATTCAACATATAATTTGTTTATTAAGTTGTCTACAAATCTTCTTCCAATCTTACACTGATTAGGTGTTTTTTCTCTTGACTGTAGTTTATAACCATTTTTTTTCATTACTTTCATACCTCTTCGCATGAAACACTACACCAGCTATACAATCTTTACTAGCTATACTAGCAAGCTGTACCAGCTTTAGCAAGCTGTACCAGCTATAGCAGCTACATCAGCTATATCAGCTATACAAGCTATACCTGCTATACCTGCTATACCAGCTATATCAGCTATATCAGCTATACCAGCTATACTAGCAAGCTGTACTAGCTATACTCGCAAGCTATACAATCTGTACTAGCTATACTAGCAAGCTGTACAATCTGTACTAGCTATACTAGCAAGCTGTACAATCTGTACTAGCTATACTAGCAAGCTGTACTAGCTATACTAGCAAGCTATACAATCCGACTTGTAGAAGACTTGTTTAATCACAAGGGTGAGCTACTCTTATTGATTCGCGGTCCTCCAAAGCCATTAAGATAATGCTTATTAGAGAATTAAGCGGAGATATGTTCGGATAATGTCTAGCTTTCACAGCGTACCAGAGCGCTGCAAGATAATATACCACGTCGATATTTGCTACGTTAGAATCATGCATTTAGTCAATCGCAATATGACTGATATGATTGGATGTGTATCGAGATTCTAAAGCATATTGCTACATTATGGTTAAAGATACCTACTCGCCTTACCTTCGCCTTAAAATCTACGAAGACGACCTTCCTGTCATGGTGCATTGTTTTTTTCCTTTTTGATTGTTACTAATTTTTTATGATCCTAGAACCGAGGTGGCAACTTAATAATAACAAACCCACAACCGTATTCGTGCTTTTCATCAAAGCTGTAGTATATACAGTGCACGCATTTTGAAGCCATTGTGTGGACATTTTATCAGAGGCTAGTGTTACGGTTTCGTTGGATAAAGTTGTTACTACTAATTCACTTATGCTAGTTTAAATCATGCACATACTATAACTGCTCAAAACTTTTTTACAGAAAACTTCAATGATCTGTTTCCAAAATAAAACAATGGATGTAAAGCAGAGATCAGGAATGCATCGTTTTTCGATACTCATAAGCACTCATGAAATTTTGAGTGAGTTAACAGTATTGAAATCCAACTGCTCTGATTCGTTCGTACTCAGTACAACATTGATTTACATATAAGTACAAATTGCAATGAGTATGAGTACAACGTTGACATCAAACTCATAACATTCGAACTATGTTTGATTCATACGCCTACTCAGATTCATAACTTTAGACGCTTATGAATGATTTGAGTGATTCGAATCATTCATCATAATTTACAGCCTAAGTTGTTGTTGCATTTACAAAAAAAGGACAAAGACAGCAAGCAAAGCAAACACACAACCTTCTAGTGAGTATTGTAGTGATTCTTCTAAATATTTAGTCATGGAAACTCGAAATCAACAACATCATACGTGTTGTTAAGTATGAGTATGATGAGTACTCCAAACTTTGAATATGAGTAGTATGAGTATAATATTAAAATAAGTATGAATGCGTAAAAGTATCAGAAATTATGAGTATGATTTGATTCTACTCATCTTTTTGAATACTCATTGCTAACCTCTGATGCAAAGCCTTTGAAAATGTTGTCACATACAGGAAAAAAACTTGCATGCCAGCGATGTGAGATGTCCGGTACTCCCGATAGAATTGAGAATCCTAATATTATTAGTTTTTAAGGATATTAAAAAAACATTCAGATTTGCAGTTAAAAATGCTGAAATATTTTATTCTTATTAAACTAATTTAAATAAAATATGCTCAATTGTAAATTTTCACTGACATTCTATCCATAAATTGCATACATTGTATGTTAACCTAAGCATAAGTGCACTACATTTACTAACACGTAAATATTGTATACAATTGTAAAATAATTCTTTATTTAAATTGTTTTCGTATTGAAATAATTAACATTTTTAAGTAATTAAAACACAAAAACAACTAATTCGCAACTTTTATTATTTTATTGTATTTATTTATTTATTTTTTCGACAAAAAACATCAAAATACTAACTTTTTGCTCAAAATGCGAAATAAATTCATTTTATTTAACCCAATATGGCTGTTAAATGTTTTATATTATTTCGTCTAGCCTATATAAAAACAAATGCACAAATACATATAATATATGCATACATGTATGTCTGCTCAACAGAATTAGCATAAATAGCTGTCTGAAAACATTTTTCAAGAATTAATTACGGTGTCACAATATAGCGATTAATTATCACTAGAAATACAATGTACTTGCATATATGTATGCATACTTACACTGTCTTATACAATTGTCCCACCACAAGGCAGCTTTGTATAATGCTAAATTGTTTTAAAATTTCGATTTTTGCTTGTAATAATGAAATGCAAAAATTTTGATTAAATAGTTTAATTCATTTTTTATATAAAAACTCAGATGACAATTCCAAATTTTAACAATAAAAAATTGTGCCTACAATGAACATTTATGTCTATTTTCTATCTTCGAACAAAAGTTATTTGAATTGTTTAAGACTCAAACCTTTTATTTCAAAAACCTTTTATTTTCAAGCAGGTATAGCTGATATAGCTGGTATAGCAGTTATAGCTGGTATGCAGTTATAGCTGGTGTGGCTGATATAGCTGGTATAGCTGATATAGCTGATATAGCTGGTATAGCTGATATAGCTGCTATAGCTGGTACAGCTTGCTATTATAGCTAGTACAGATTGTATAGCTTGCTAGTATAGCTAGTACAGCTTGCTAGTATAGCTAGTACAGCTTGCTAGTATAGCTATTACAGATTGTATAGCTTGCTAGTATAGCTAGTACAGCTTGCTAGTATAGCTAGTACAGATTGTATAGCTTGCTAGTATAGCTAGTACAGCTTGCTAGTATAGCTAGTACAGATTGTACAGCTTGCTAGTATAGCTAGTACAGATTGTACAGCTTGCTAGTATAGCTAGTACAGATTGTATAGCTTGCGAGTATAGCTAGTACAGCTTGCTAGTATAGCTGGTATAGCTGATATAGCTGATATAGCTGGTATAGCAGGTATAGCAGGTATAGCTGGTATAGCTGATATAGCTGATGTAGCTGCTATAGCTGGTACAGCTTGCTAAAGCTGGTACAGCTTGCTAGTATAGCTAGTACAGATTGTACAGCTTGCTAGTATAGCTAGTATAGATTGTATAGCTTGCGAGTATAGCTAGTACAGCTTGCTAGTATAGCTGCTATAACTGATATAGCTGATATAGCTGGTATAGCAGGTATAGCAGGTATAGCTGGTATAGCTGATATAGCTGATGTAGCTGCTATAGCTGGTACAGCTTGCTAAAGCTGGTACAGCTTGCTAGTATAGCTAGTAAAGATTGTATAGCTGGTGTAGTGTTTCATGCGAAGAGGTATGAAAGTAATGAAAAAAAATGGTTATAAACTACAGTCAAGAGAAAAAACACCTAATCAGTGTAAGATTGGAAGAAGATTTGTAGACAACTTAATAAACAAATTATATGTTGAATTACATCCACCTGGTTATCAGTTTTGTGGACCTGATACAAAACTTCAAAACGAATAGCAAGAATAAAGGAAATAAAGGAATAATTTATTGGATGCAGATTGTAGAAAGCACGATATAGCGTACTCAAAATCAATGGATATAGACACAAGCCATCAAGCAGATCGTGATCAGGTATAAATCAGATCGTGACCAGATAGCAAGCAGGTCATGATCAGATATAAAGCAGATCGTAATCAGATACAAAGCAGATCATAATCAGATAGCGAGCAGATCATAACCAGATCAAATTCAATAAAAAAATTATTATAATGTCTAAAAATTACCATAATAAAGTGTTGGAAGATCTTGTAAAGACAAGGGCTGTTCTAAAGAAAAAGTTAAAAAATATTAAACTGAATCAAATAGATAGATACCTTTCAACCAATAACAAAACCACTTAAAAAATCATTGGAAAACTTAAAGATAAACATAAGGATATAGACAACACTATTGATGATGACGATGATTATGATGATGTAAATGGTGACAATAAAATCATCGGAAAACTTGAACATAAGCATAAGGATATAGACAACACTATTGATGATGATGATGACGATGATTATGATGATAATGAAAACATCCCAAAACTTGAACATAAGCATAAGGATGTAGACAACACTATGGATGATGAGGAAGATTATTATGACGTAAATGGTGATAATGAAATCATTGGAAAACTCGAAGATAAGCATAAGGATACAGACAACACTATTGATGATGATGACGATTATTATGACGTAAATGCTGATAATGAAATCATCGGAAAACTTGAACATAAGCATAAGGATATAGACAACACTATTGATGATGACGATGATTACGATGATGTAAACGGTGATAATAACGTTTTTCAGTATGAAAATATTTCAACTGATGATAATGATGGTGAAAAAGACTATGACCATAATAGACCTGTATCAAGTACATGTATCAAAAACTTGGAAAGAAAACAATGTTTAAAGCTGACGAAAAGCTCTCCATTATTTGAAAATATACAAACACTTATTAATAATAAGCAATTGGATAAAATTTATGGTTTTAATCAAGATGTAGACGGTAGTTGGAGATATGGCAAGGAAAAATTAATATTTAATAGAGATAATACTATGCAGATAGGGAATATGAAATTGAAAAAAAAATTGAAAAAATTTAAATATTTGAACTAGTATTTCATAAAAAACCTCTCCATTATTCTAAAAATGATTTGAAAAAATATAAAGAGATTTTAATTAATACCAATGCACATAAACGTCGCTATGAACCTAATGAACAAGTGAAAGGAACACGAGCCTTCAAATATATACGAATAATTAAACATTTATTCGAAACAACAACAAACATTTTAACAAAAGGCAGTGGTTTAATGCTAAAATAACAAAATAATCTGAAATCAAATTACATACATTGGGATGATCCTAATGAATTAGTTGACAGACTACGTTTACTTCTCTCATCGGAAGGTGCTGGCCACAACAATCATCAAAACGAAATAATCTCTATTATCGAAGAACTTAAAGAATCTAATATAATTTATTAGAATAGTGAAAGAAATGTCTTATATTAATAAATTTGGAGAAGGTTTTAATAAATATAACCATAAAAACAAAAATATTGTAATCGAAAAATATATAACACAAATATATGATGATCTAGCTGATCAAATAAACAAATTTAAACATTGAGGTAGAACATGTTTACCTAAAACATGGCAATGTCAAAAAAAATAACAATAAAAAAAAAAAATTAAAATAAAATAGACAAAACCAAAAACCAAAAAAGTAGATCGTTATCAGATATAAAGTAGATCGTGAGCAGATACAAAGCAGATCGTGATCAGATGTAAAGTAGATCGTGATCAGATACAAAGCAGATCAAAATCAATATCAAAAAATTAACATAATGAAATCATATAAATTGCTGTATATATAGGAGATCCTCTTGATTTCAGCTATTTTTGCGAAGAGGTATAAAAGTAACGAAAAAAAATTTGTTATAATTAGGGTCAAAACAAAACCTCAGCCAGTGTAAGATGAGAAGAGGATTTGTAAACAACTTAATAAATAAAGTACCTGTTGAATTACATCTACCTGGTTATCAGTTTTGTGGACCTGGTACAAAACTTGAAAAACGTTTAGCAAGAGGAGATAAGGGTATAAATTTATTAGACGCAGCTTGTAGAGAGCACGATATTGCATATTCACAATCAAAAGATATAGACACAAGCAGATCAAATATTAGCTGAAAAAGCCTGGCAACGAGTTAAATCTGAAGATAGTGATATTAAAGAACGTGCTAACGCGTGGTTTGTGACAAACGCTATGAAAGCTAAAGTGAAATTTGGATTAGGTTTGAAGATAATAAGATAATAAGAAATTATTCACAGCTACTGTGAGAAAAACTTTAAAACAATTGAAAGAACAGAAACCCCTTGATATCAATGATGCTGTTAAAATAGCTCAAAAGGCTATTCATTCAAATTTTAAAGGGAAAAAGCGAGCAGACATTATAATACCGAGAGTTATACCTGTACCGAAAATTGGAGGATTTCTTCCACTTATTCCCGTACTAACAGCATTGTCAGCGCTTGGTGGTTTGGCAAGTGGAGGATCCGCTATTGTCAAAGCAGTAAATGCTATCAAAAATGGAAAAGAACAATTGGCTGAAGCTAACCGTCATAATAGATATATGGAATCAATTGCAATGGGTAAAGGGTTGTACCTCAAACCATATAAAACTGGATATGGTCTCTACTATAGTCCAGCTCCAAAAAACTATTAGATAACCTTCCCAATCGCCCATTAACAGATTTGGATTTGAATAAATATGGAAGACATCTCAAACATTTTAGGGGTGTTTTCATGCGTGATTCTTTACCTGAAAAACCATTCAAACAAGAATGCGGCATTGCTAATTTAGATGATTCAAATGGTATGGGAACACATTGGGTAGCATATTATAAAAACCACAACTATAAGGAATACTTTGATAGCTTTGGAAACTTACAACCACCACTTGATATTGTCAACTACTTAAAATTTCCTATTGAATATAATTATGAACGAAAACAAAAATTTAATACATTTAATTGTGGGCACTTGTGTTTAAAATTTTTATTCAATAAATATAAATTAAAATGAAATAATTCAGAGTACATCGTCCCGCACTAACACAACCTACTATTAAATTTTTAAAGAAGGGGAACAAAAATGGTAACATCAGCTGAATTGGAAGAACTATTAATAAAACATATAGATTTATTTATGAAACTTATAAATGAACTAAGAATATGTAACATTAGTAAAATAAGTAATCCATTTTTATTTATTAATATGTCATACGTTTGTATTATTGTGAAAATACTTATTCACAATCTTTCAACATTTGTCGATGTCAAACATTCTATACACAATATTTGTTAACACTTAAGTTATTTAATCTGTATAAACGTATTTTTAAATTCGAATCGGTAAAATTCTGAAAAAAAGAAATATGTAATAAAATTTTCAAAAAATAAAAAACTAATTTGTTTTAATTAATCCCTTTATTCTATAATTTCATTTATTTAAAACAGTAAAACTAAAAAATTCTAAATCCTTGAAAGCAAGTCTATTTATACTCTGGGGTGTTGTAGATCAATCAGTAAATTCAATTATGTGAAAACAGATATTACTTATACTTATGCGTGAAAAAAACGCACAGGCACAACTATACATTTCTTTCTCATCAAATTAAAAACAACCGCACAACCAACCTACCCTTTCTTATTAGTTTATATTTCTATTTCTTCTACCTGTGATCATGAGCAATACGTGCCAAGAATTTACTATTAAAAAAAAACGATCATACACATTACATGTTACGCACACACTCATTCTGTCCGTCCAAACATTCGTACATACGTATATACATTTTCACATTACAGTCTATTTATACTCTAGGATGTAAATGAGGAAACGTGCACACACTCATTCTGTCCGTCCAATCATTCGTTTGAAAAGCAATACAAATGAAAGGACCAACAAAAAGCAGGTATGATCCCAAATTTGTAGGGAAAAATTGAAAATAAAAATGATTTAATTCTTTTCCAGATATGCATTCTCACAAATTTTAAAACACATACACACATACTCATTAAAAAGCATGTTACAAACCTAAAGACCGATCGCACACAATTCATTTCACAATTCTGCAATGTTTTTACTCTTTTACAGCTATGCATGAGCCAAATTTTGTATGGAGTTATTGATCCCGAAGGTACATAAACATACTACTCACAGTGTCTAATCGATGTGGAAACGTTATTAAAAATAAGATAAAAAGTATTTTATAATTTATTTTTTAATATTTTTTTTTTACTAAATTGTACAAATTTTTTAAGAACTTTGTAATCGCAGTAGTCTAGTAGGTAGTGTGTTAGCTTATTAAACGTAAGCCCAAGTTTCAAACCCCAGGTCAGACATCTAGAACAAAATGAAATATGAAAAAATATTTCTTTGATGTCTTCCTTTCAGCGGATTTCTGCAAAATAAAAAACTCTGGGAGTAATACAATTGCCATGAAGATTTTCTCAAAAACTTGATGTTCGAAGTCGACGCCACTCATGTTTAAAATTAACACACACAACATAGGTGGTGTGAAAAGCTAGGTCGTAACCCCGAGGGAAGGGTTGTAATGACCAATTATATATGTATGTATGAATCTTTTTTAATTTTGGAAATTAAACGAATAATTTACTATAATTACTAATGTTTTGATTATATGGCTATGACTGTATGCTTGAATACATGTCCATAAGTACGCGTACACGTATTCCAGAGAATTTTTTTATTTGTTTTATTATATTGTAAGCGTAAATTAAATTTTCAGTTAAAGGTTTATAATGTTAATATATTAATTTAATTTATTAATTTAATTCATTAATTTAGCATTTCATGAAATGTTATAGACTTTAATTTAATTTAAAATCACTATAATTGGGATAATAATGCACAGGGGACATTATTTTTTGTGACAAAAAAAATCATGATTCATAAATAGTATACCAGGTTGAAAATCGCATAATTTGTAGTAGTTTTTTTTCGTATCATTTTCTTTCCTTCATTAATTAATAAGAAACATTTTATGAAAATTATTGTGTATCATAAATTCCAATATCTTCAAAAACCTGTAAATTTCAATTACGCATAAATTCTAGCAGTCTCCGTTTGAGTTTTTGTAACTTTCACCGCATTTTAGAGTTCTATAAAAAATCTCATGTTAAATTGTTCCAGTATGCAATTAAAAGTTAATTAAAAAAAAACAATGATTTCTTATTACAAATTTAAAAAGGATTTCTGTTAATAGGTCATGTTAACATTATAATGTTAATTAAATATATTTTAGTTGAAATGTTTTCTTGCATTAGAAACTGAGATCATACATAAATATAATAATAACGTCGACAAATAAACAAAACTACAGACAGTGGGACAGCAAAAGTCTAGCAACATAAGTATACTTTAATAACATGGTGCGACAGTCAAAATACACCCAGCTAATGACATAGTGTAGGTTATGACTTTTGTTGAGCAGAACTCAAAAATATAATTTTTATATTTCTCGAACCCTGCAAACTTGTTTTTTTTTTTTACAAAAACGGTTTTTTTAATCTTTTCACACAAAATTATCGATTACCCACATGTTTTTTAACTTATTTTTAAAATCCAAAGTTTTTTGAAAAGTGGACAGATGAGCCTTTAAAATGGTGTACATAAACATAACTTACATGATATGAGTTTTGATCGGGTAAACTTGGAAAATACATACATACATACATAATTGGCCATAACAACCCTTCAGTCAGGATTACGGCCTAGCTTCTCACACCACTCATGTTGTGTGCGTTAATTATATACGTGAGTGGGTGGACCTACAGTTTAACGTCGACTCCGAACGACAGAATTTTGAGAAACTTTTTCATGGCAGTTTAGAGTTTTTGCCAGAAATCTGCTGAGAGGAAGTCGCCGAAGAAATATTTTTTTTTTCATATTTCATTTTTGATGTCTGACCTGGGATACGAACCCGGGCTTTACGAATAGTAAGCCAACACACTACCTACTACACCACGGCGACCTTTTACTAAACTTGGAAAATATGATTTTGTTTTTTCAAAATTTAATTAAAAAATATAAAATAAAAGATGCCACTCTGAAAGTGCATTATCTTGTGAAGAGATTGACACTTCGTTTGGTCAAATCGGACAAAAATTACAGTAGTTATAATTTAAATGGTATAATAGTCGTGTTTTTCATATCGTTAGTATAATTCGCAAAACGCTAATTCCACTTTTTTCCAAAATTGAAATTTTAATGCAAAACGATAACACTAAACCAAATACATATTTTACGACAACAAAAAATGTCAGAATGTAGTTTAAAGTTGCTGTAATTTTGTGGTTTGTAAAAACACTAAGTCCACTAAACTACGAAAAATATTAACAGCACGTGCTATCTCCACGAATATTAATTATTAATTATTCTTAATTTTTGATCTTTGCAAATTTTAAAAACTAAAGAAGCCGCAATGTTTTTCTGTCTCCTGTAAAATTTGAAAAAGGGACTTAACACATTTGCGAATGAGACTAACGATATACATATGTCATCTCATCAGAATTTTTGATTGACCTTGATTGGTTAACGTAAAATGTATCAATTTCACGTTTGCACGACTGCCAGGAGTCGGCTAATGTTTGCGTTTTTTGCAAATATTATTATTTCTCTTTGCGAAATTGACACATTTTGCAATAAACAATCAAGATCCTTCAAAAACTTTGAAGATTTTTTAACTAAAAGTTCATTTGAAAAAATTTATATTTGAAAAATATAACTCGAATGTTAGACTCTTTAAATACTAACGACGGTAATTTTTAATTTGACCAAACAAGGTAGTCGCCGTAGTCTAGTAAGTAGTGTGTTGGCTTATTAGACGGGCCAGGGTTCGAGCCCCAGGCAAAACAAAATACACAAAGTATTTCTTGAGCGACTAAGTCTCAACAGATTTCTGGCAAAAACTCTGAGAGTAAATAACATTACCATGAAAAGTTTTTCAAAAATCTGTCGTTCGGAGTCGACTTTAAACTGTAGGTCCCACCACTCACGTATAAAATTAACACACACAGCATAAGTGGTGTTAGAAACCAGGTAGTAATCCTGACTAAAGGGTTGTGACGACCAATTATGTATGTAAAAAATTATGTATGTTGACCAAACAAGTGTCAATCTCTTCACAGGATAATGCACTTTCAGAACGTCATCACTTATTTCATTTTTTTAATTAAAGTTTGCTACTATGAAAGGGTAAACTTGAAAAATTATGAAAAAAAATCGCATTTGTCAAGTTTATCTCATCAAACCCCATAGCATATTAAGTCAAATAATGTATATCGTTTTAAAGGCCCTCTCCTTTCTAATAAGGTTTAAATTTTGGACATCGATTCACAAATGTTTGTGTACATAATACATGAATTTGTGCGTAAAGGCCAAAAAACAGTTTTGGTTAAATAAAACAAGTTTGGAGGATTCAAGGAATATAAAAAAAATATTTTTGAGTTCTATTCAACAGAACTCACAACTTAAACTATGTCATTAGCTGGGTGTATTTAATTTTTTTTATTTCGCCGCATAGTGTAATTGATGAGTTTTAAGAGAAAATTGGTAGTAAAACTTTAAGTTAAAGTTAAATTTAAGTTTTTTATACTTACTTTATTAATTTATTTCTATTTAATAACAATATTTATTAACAATACAAAAATGAGAAAAACTTTTTGATGACTATATTTTTGCATCGCTAAAGTGTAGGGAAACCTAAGAAGAACTCAGAGTAAATTTAAAATTCAAAGGCCCAATACATTAAAGTGTTATACCCAATATTTTGTAGAATATCCCTAGACGTCAAACACTCCATTTAACATATTCCGCATTGATAGTTTTTTTGCCATTTACTCTTGTGCAAGTTTTAAAGCTGACTTTTATTTAAGATTTAGCAACTACGGAAACATATAAATAATACCCTAAATAGTCCTCTGGAGTTATATCGGGGCTTTATGGAAGATTATTAAGCCTTTGGGGACTTTGGTAGTTAAATCAGATATTTACATTAGCAGCAACATGCTTGCGTCCATTGACATGTTGGAAATAATAATCAACTCGAATTCCTAATTCTTCCCACTTTGGTTGAAGTTGTCGTTTAGAATGTTTAAATATACAGCCTTATTCAGTGTTTAATCACAAAATTCCAAACTGCCCACTCATACAGAATTGTAGTACCACCATCACACTTAACTATTTCACGTAAGATGTTTGCATACAGCTTATTTATTTTCTTTCTCATCAAATGAGTTTTGGAATAAGATGATATTTTCAGACGAGTCAAAATAGATAACTTTTGGCTTGGAAACGGTTTAGCGTGGTTGCATTAGTAAAATAAAAATATAAACATTAATTTTATATAGTTTGTCTTAAAAATCATAAAAGTGTTAAAATAAAATTCTTTGCCACTGGGAGCTTCAGATGAAGCGACTCAGACTACCAATGTCAATGCATAAAAATTCTTCCAGATTATCTATATCATATGGCCAAGATACCTTTTTCTTCAACGGCATAGTGCCGGGCATGAAACTAGTAGGTAGAGAGCAGTCTCCTATTTTTCGTCATCTCTGTAGCTTCTGTGGAAATCAGTAGCAAAGTGTCTATGACTAATGCGCCTCGCAGGTGTGCTCATAATGTAATATCCGGTAATGACCCCGACAACCATACTTAGTGTACATCTTAGAAGTTTAAGTAGACTTGTCGTGCGATCAGCACTCAAGATTGGTAAAATTTCCTGTGCCAGTCTTGCCGCCATAGCCGCTCTTTGGTGTTGACGGAATCCCTGACTCCATTGTCAATTATAAGCTCGCAGGTCCCCAGAAGGAAGTTCAACATTCATTGAATGGATGGCGTGGCACTGGTCCGTTCAGCCGTACTGCAGTTACCTTGAGTGCAACTTGAATGTAAATTTTACTCGTTCTGCTATCCCATTGAGAAAACTGCTGGAGCTGTAGACTGTTTTGGAGTTCACTGCTACAAAAACCGTCTGGCTATCGGAAAGTATGATAATGCCCCGCTTGGAGATATTTGCGTCCCCATCGCGTCTGTACTATCGACAAATGAAAGACGCTACAGTAACCTGGTAGCCTTATAGAATGGGCTATTACGTTCGATTTAGAAAAAATTTCACCTTCACGGTTCCGTCCAATTTGGAGACTTCGGCATAAATTTGCACGAATTTCTTTCAGAAGTGTGCAGCATCATCTTCCTAAACCTCCTTGTCCGAATTGGAAGTCCTGAATTGCATTGAGAAGTCGTACCGCGTGTTATATATTCACTGCTTCAGATCTTCTATTCTTGTGTCAGTATGCGATTATTGCAACTGTCCAGTAGCGAAGAAATACCTGCTAGTCGTAGCCACCAAGTCCTTACAATAAAGATCAAGGGGAAAGAAGCATATTATTATTTTCATAACTTTCGTAGGTGTATCGCGCAAAGCACCATTTATAAGTGTACTGGCATTACGACTGACGTATTAGCTTCAAATCAGTTGTCCTATCCAGTAACTCCTATCAAAATGGGCATCCGTAGGTCAAAATATATAGGTGTGAACAACGCTGTGTAGGTTCAGTGAGCCATCATCATGTGTCAAATGGACGCCTTTTTCAATTCGATCTGACAAAAAAGGTAGCAATTTCAGGTTAAATCGTCGTTAGAGTCTGTCGCTATCGGAATAAATATTGCTCCTCATAATAATACAAGATCGTTTAAATTTTTCTTAGTTAACGATAGTAAGCCAATAGAAATTTCAATGAAGTGAACTAAAACTAATTCACATAATTTATGATCTCATGTTTCCTGTATTTATATGAATTGGCCATAAATGAAAGATCATAAATATGAAATTCAAAATTGCTGACAACCGTACAACGTACTGCTAATTTGTATTCTTGCTATTTGATATTGGTAAAGTGAAAAATATTTTTGTTCTTTTAATAATCATGATAAATTTGTTGGAAATGTAAATTTTCTCAAAAAAAAAAAAAATGCTTTTATTTATTAAATTAAATAAAATATTTCTTTAGTTTCACAATCTTCTTTCAACCACTGTAGCCACTATTGTGCCAGTTCAGGCGAAACCTGTGTGTACAACTAAGTTAGCCATTGACAAACATTTTAGGTGGATAGCAAAGCAAACAAAAGCAATACATTTATATGTTTTCGTTGGTTAAATGAAATAAATTGAAATAATCCTGAAACTGTTCTATTCGTATACATAAAGGTAAACATTTTCAAATATTTTTGTTATTATTTCGCAAACTAGAACCACAAATTTAATTTCGACCAACCGCAAACATGTAACAACTTCTGTGCTTAGGCGGAATATCTATGTGTAAAAATGTAAGCTTTTAAAATTGTTATACATATTTTACAAATGCAATTTAAATTAGTGACAGCATGTGATAATTAAATTTATTTATAATAAACATATACATGGCTCTCCTATTTCTTCAATCAGTATTATTGAACGCTTAGTTCATAGATAATCTAGAAATTTATTTTTTAGGAAATAATTAAAAATTATTAAAAAATATTAATATTATCAACTGATATGCTGTTGAGGAGACTTGTTGAAACAATGATTTAAATACAAATTAAGATCAGAAAATGAAAATTAAGAGTGTGCCATATACCCTCTCCGTGATCCCTGCAATGTGATCCACAGTGTTTTTGAAGAGATAATATTAACAAACCATTACAACTCTTAAGTCAGAATTAAGTCCCTTGTTCTCATATCACCCTAATTGTGCGCATTAATTTTAGTCACTTTAGGTTTAACGTCGAATTCGAATAAAAGATTTGTGAAGCTTGTTTATGGCAAGCGAAGGAGAACGCAAAAAGAGAAGGTTTATACTCTTGAGTTTTCGTTCAGTAAGTCAACACCTTAGTCACTAAACTACGGCGTCCACAACTAACAAATACGACTTAAAAATACGAAAATAAGAAACCTAAATATAGAATTGTTAGCCCTGAACGGTTACTCTTCATTTTTGTACATTAAGGTTACTCTTCGTTGAATTGAGGAACACTTTAACCGTAATTGGCTACTATTCGTCGAATCGACGAATCTCTATAGTGAGTAAACGTACCCTGGCCACCCATTTCTTAATCATGGATGGTCAATTTTATACAGTAAGGTTACTCTCCGTTGAATCGACGAACAAAAAAAAAAATTTTTCGTCTTCTGACTGCAAGCTTTCATTATCAACTAACGTTGTTGAAAAAAAGAGTGATATTTGGTCAAACATAAAAGAGTCATATGATAAAGAGTAAATGAGCCTTTTCGATTCGACGAGCAGTAACTGTCCAGGGTTAATATATAAATACACACGTAATAGGTCGTTACAAACCTTCAGTCAGGATTACGACCAATTTTCTCACTACACTTATGTTGTTTTTATGATATACCAATTGATACCACGGTGCGACAGTGAAAATTCATCCGAGTAACTACATAGTCTAAGTTGTTCAGTTAATTCAGTAGAATTCAAAAATACTTTTTTATTTTTCTCGAACCCTCCAAACTTGTTTTATTTGACAAAAACGGTTTTTTTGATCTTTTCACACAAAATTATTGATTAGCCTTTCAAACTGTATACATACATAAACATTTTGTTCAAACTTATATGTTATGAAATTTGATGGGGTAAACTTGGAAAACATATTTTCTTATTTTTTTAAGTTTGGCCATTCTTAATTGAAGAATTTAATTAAAAACTATAAAACAAATGGTGATATTCTTAAAGTGGATTCTCTTGTGAAGAGATTGTTATTATAAAACAAAGTGTCAATCTCTTCACAAGAGAATGCACTTTAAGAATGTCTCCACTAATTTTACTTAGACTATGTAGTTACTCGGGTGTATTTTCATTGCCGCACCTTGTGATTAAAGTTTAAAAGTGAATTAAAAAATTTTAAATTTTGATAAAATATATAGAACAAATAATTGAAATTAAAACACATATGTTAATTAAACAAATAAAAAACTAAAATGGTTTTTATTATAAACGGCAATAATTATGCATGCAAATTGAAATTTTATAGAGAGGAAATTGTTTAAAATACTCAAATTTAAAATATTAGTTAAAGCAAGCTTATGAACTTTGAAATTTTAACTAACCAGAAAAACCCTCGCCTTTCGCAAGACTGTGGATACATCACCAAACTCAATGTTAGCGCATTACATATTTATTAGGAAAAGCAATAGGGTCCAATGCTCCTTTGTAATGGAGTAAGAATGATTTCATTTGTTCCCAGAGTATTGTACTGTTAAATTTGGCACCCTATCTTCGGGTATTACCCTGACCACTTCCAACGAAGTTTGTACGCAATAACTAGTCTGCTTTTTTATTTCGCTGTTTGTATAGCTATCATCTTGTCCTCTCAGTGACATCATCATCCCGGATCCTTTCTTCTCAAGGGCAAAGGGTTCCTAAGGCTATACCGTCTAATCTTTTTTAGTTTTTTGTCCTGCCTATGCCTTACGTTTAGCTCTGTTCCCGAGGCCATTAGGTTCGGTTCAGACCACGCATTTCTCTAAGTTATTGTCGTTGATAATTACTAAGCATTGGTCAATGAAGGTATTAAACCGCCGGTATAAATATTAAAATTCTTTAAGCAAATATGACAAATGCTCTACTTTATCTTTATGTTTAAAAGCTTACCTGAACCTTAAACATTCTGTTGCTTTTTAACAGAATAAGTAAACTGACATTCATTAAATATTTAACCGTAGATCGAGCCTTAAAAAAATTCATAATTCTAGCTTATGTATCACTTTGATACATACTTGTAGTACATAGAAGTGTTACGATTTTTGATAGATTTTGTTAAAATTTGTTATTTATTTTTATTTATTTTAATTCATTCATAATTTATTCATAATAAAACTATTTTATATTATGTATTACATTTAATTATCACTCTTATGAAATTTACTCCAAAATTTTTCACATGATGTACATTGCAACATACATAGTTTTTAAGGTAAAAATCAAACACGTGTCAGCTTGGTTTTTTTTCTAAATGGTAATAATATGACATCTAGCACTCTTGCTTTACGGCGATTTATAAATTTCTAATTGTTTAGATAGGGCAGCTTATTGTCACTCGTGTCAGTAAGACTCTCAATTGAGGGCTGACTGAAACCTGATGGTACAAACCATTGTTATATTTCGTTATAAATATTTGTTGTCAAAGTCATTTGAGGTAAAAAAGCTTCCCGTTGCAATAGAGCATCCATTATGTCTATAACAATGCGCTCCCTTTGATTCCTCTCTGGTTTCCCGGATACAGTTTTCCCAAAATAAAGCTATAAGTAGTTGCTACGCATGTAACATGTACTTGAATCTAAAACTGGCAATTCGATTTCGGTGGACCACGAAATTTATAACGACCATAAAATTTAATTTGTTATTAATCTACAGCGGCCAAATTATTGGGATTTTTAAAAGCTAAATGAGACTTTCAGCTTATTTTTCGTAGTAATAGCTGTAAATTCATCATCATTTCCGAGTAATACATTAGTCATACGTACGTAGTTTAACCCTAGAACCCTACCCATATTTTATATTGACTTTTCCTACCCTGGGTACTCCAGCGCCCAGTTTTTACATGAGTTATAAATTTAGGAAAACAAGTTGCAAAATTCATTTTTTTATATTCATGTATTTATTGTTTATTTATGATAGAACTTTAAAGAAAAAAGAACAAAATTAGTTTTATATACATTTGGGGCACGTTTTAATTTGATTCTCTGCACAGATTAAATATTAAGCTGGGTGCCCGAGCACCCAGCGTAGGGTTCTAGGGTTAATATTATCATCTGTAATATCTATAAAATAAAACATAGGACGGAACACTGTTTTCTAATGTTTGTCTATCGCGTGAGATAATTATGAGAAGAGCAGTAAGAAAGACTCTACAACATTCCAAGAAACATCTGCTACCAATCTGCTCGTAAATTGATATTTTCTCTGCCTACTACTAAAGGCGTACGGTTCTCTGTTGCAAGCAGCACCATATTTGTTGATAAACATCCTATTGTCATGTTTTAGGTTGTCAATACTTTCGTCAGTTCATAATTAGAGCTTCTGTTTTCTTCTTCCTCAGAGTCTTGAGCAGCAGGAATATCACATACATAAATACATAAAAAAGCGGTCATTAAAACCTTTCATTATAAATTGGAAATGTCTGACCTGAGGTGTGAACCTTGGTCTGACGTCTAATAAGCTAACATGCTACTTACTAGACTACAACTACTTCAATCAGTATCAAGATCAGATAACAATTATTATTATTAACAATTCCTTCTCAACTACCATAAATAATGAATTATTTATAATAAAACATCATAAAATCATTGAAAACTTAATTACATACACAAGACTAAAGAATCCCTAAGAAAGTCGTATGTATCAAAAATGATACATAAGCCGAACTACGAAGTTTATGAATTTTTTAACTCCTGTTTGAAATTGTCTTTTTTTAAAATAATCAAAATAACAATACTAACGAATTTAAAAAATATCAGGGATCTAACTTTTTCTAAAATAATAGTATAAATAATAAATAAAATAGTATAAATTAATCTAAAACGAATAGTTGGTATTTAATCCACTTATTGGAATCATTTGAAACTGGCAAAAAACAGAAATCATGCTGACAAACAAAGATGTACATATAACAGCTATGCTTATATACACAAGTTTAAGCAGAAAAAAATGTATAAATAAACAGGTTGAATTTCCTTACTATATTTCTCAACGTGTGTATTTTTATAAACGATGGCACTTGTGTTCACAATGTGATATATCAAAGTAAACTTAATAAGTTGTTGCTGGTAATGGGTATGATAGTTTACATTTGTAGTTGGGAAATACAAAAAATAAAATACAACCAACAATATACTTCAGGAAAAACGAATTCCCATGAGAGAAAATAATACCAAACGTAGATGCGTAGATGCATTTGGCTTAGCAACAGAAAACAAAAAAAAAAAACAAAATAAAAGAAACTCAACTGTTCTTGCGCATATGTATGTATATCTTTACACGCATTAAAGTTGTTATACGTATTTACATTAATATGAAAGTAATAAATATTATACATGGACTATAACCCAGGGAAATGAAGCACCTGGTACATATGAAATTTGTCAAAAAGCATAAGTCTAGTAAGTTATTCAGATATTTACAGTTAAGCGTATTAGTATAAATGCACTATTATTCTATATTTTCATAAATTCTAAGAAAGTCCACCTTAAATTGTTTACTAAATCATCAGTAATTTGTAAAAATTTGTCAAATTTTGTAATTTTTAAAATACCGAAAATGAATGAATATTCATTTAAACGCATCATATCAATTACCAATTGGAACATCTTTAATAAATTTTTAAAAATTAATTGAAGCCGTATTTTTATTTATACATTCAAAGATTCGATTTGTCCTTTAAATCTTTTAAATTAGGCTGGGTGGTGAACCCTCTTAGACCAGATGTTGGTTCCATTCTAATATCACAAATTAATAATGACCCAGAGGATTTAATGTCCCAAAAAGGGAACCAGAGATCTATCAAATTTGACGTATACTGAAAAGTTAATAATCTACGACTTTACGGCAAGAGTAGGCATTGACACACAGCCCATATGGAATACTTTTGAGCGAATGATAAGCAATATTGAAATTGAATCTTCCTGATAAAAACACCGGAGTATACCTAGAATTTACTGAATAATTCTAAACACCTATGATCTATAACATGTCGGATCTCTCTACAAGCCATGAAATTTCCGACAGCATACCTATGACCTGCAGTGCATAAAAGTTAATTATTAAGTTAGTCATTATTATTAAGAATTTTTAGGCACAATCTTACTACCAACCGTTAATATATATCTCACAGTTGATAGTCCAGGTTGGACCAAAAAATAACTGCAGAACAAGTCACAGCGGAGCCAAATGATGATAGCAAATAGTACCTTATTGGATTGGAACAGAGTACACTGGACAGCAGACTGATTGTAAGACATGCGTACACCGTCTACCGAACGTGAGCACCGTAAAGCAGGTTTGGTTGCTTTATGGCCCTATAGAGTCAGCTTAATTCTAAGTCCCAAGTATAACCTACGTCCCTTTTAGAGATCTGGTCCTACTCTTTATCACTATATTATCCCTTAAGAGTGTATGCGGTACAAAATAACCAGCAGATACTTAACAGTTTAGATATTGATGTTTGAATCCCGTTAAATTGAATCAAACCTAGATACTATGATAACCACATCTTTAAAATTCCTTCAACAGTCCTACGCAAAGAAATTCCAAACAAGGCCGGGAGAATTCTACCCTACGGGGTGCCTCTATTCGTTGCTCCTGTCTTGTGTGCCTTCCCATTGGATACAGTAATGAGTCTAATATTCAAAAGTTCTGCAAAGAACTTCACAACGCTATCACTGACAACAGACTTCGAATAGGCATTGTTAAAGGTCAACGAATGCTGTTGTGAGTAATGCTTATACGACAGAGTTTTGTCAATGTTCTCATCCAAGCAGATCAATACAGTGGATTTTACACTAGCTGAGACGTGTTCAGCATTTTTGGAAGAAGAATAATTGGATAGTATTTCGTGTTCAAAAACTTTAAACCAAAAATTTAAGTTTTATTTTTGACAGTAGATACATTCTATGACGTGAAAAATAGAACAAAAGTACTTGAAACTTTTACGGGGTTCATCCATTTCTGAAAGATACATTTTGGTCCTTATGGTTTTGAGCATTAACAGCCAAAAATATTACGAGGGACGACCGAACAATAAAATTTGGGGGTGATAATATATGGAGGGCAATACAAGGGACCGTGTAACAGTACTTACCAACAACAGAAGAATATTAGAAATAACCCGAATTATTCAAGAACAAATTCCAGTTTATTTTAAATTACAAATTATTTAAAGCATAAAATTACTTGGATATTGGCAAAACAACTGTGAAGCCGTTTCCTTACTGAAGATTTACCTTAAAGAAAAATGTAAATGTATTGTAGAATTGTGTACATGTGGAAGATAAAATTTGATGTACATTTCAATAACATAATACGATACAGCATAGTCAATATAGTGGATATTTTGTCATTTCTCATATCATTTAGGATTTGTGCTATAAAGATATCACGCACCAAGTGTTGCTTCACAACCAATCAAAACTAGAATACTTGCGTGTATATGCAAATGAACGTACCGCTTAAACAATAATTTATGCAGCTGCTGCGCACTTAAGCTATTTTTTTTGCTGGAAATAAGTAACGCTTTAGTGAAGTTAAAACAATAAACTGCATAAAATAGATGTTTTTAAAACTCGATGCATACAACCAACATCACGTGAAAAAACATAGGTTGCTTTCCAGAATGTTAGTTGCTTTGTGTTTGAACAAAGTATCGTGTTTCATAATGCCGCTATACAAATGTACAAAATATATACAATGTATTCTATTTTAAAACGTCGTCAATGAGTATTTTTAACGCAGTCAAAAAGCAATCGGGCATCTGATTTATAGTTGATGCATTATTTGGTTACTTTGCATATCTACATAGTTTATATACAGTAGTAGAACTGCATACAAACTTTGTATTGATTTTGGAAGGCAACCATAATAGTGGCACCTTTGACCTTTTTACCAAAGGTGTGATCATTTTTAGAGGTTGCCGCGCATACTACTTGGTTAAGGCAACAACTTCAAATATTATTGTAAAGGCTCACCTCTAGGCTTGCGATTAAAGAAAACCAATAAAAAGTTCCTGTAAATCTCTAGGTCGATATCTATTAGCAGCTAGAGACTACAACGTCGCACGCAAGGTATTGGAGGTCCTAATGTGTTACACCTAGAGGTGACATTCAACATACTGGCTTTCTGATAAGGCATGTACGAATTTTATTTTTATTGGTTAATGATATAAATGACTGTACAATAAATTATGTGAAATGCGCGTTATGTTTCAAAGAATTCATTTCGCTTTTGGTGAAAACAGTTTTCGGCCCCCACATATAAAATTTTCTGCTACTTTATAAATTGGTTACATCTCGTGAAAAATAACTCAGCATAGCTTTTTTATAGTGAGAAGCGAACGGCCGTGCAAAAGAGAGTCAACAAATTATGTACATTATGTAAAGGTTTGTGTATATAGCGGAAAGAAAGTAACTAATCTCGACCAATACCAGGACAAGGCGAAGGCGAAGGAACTACACACCATCAAAACGACAGTTTGGAATCGTTTAGAAAACTCGATGTTTTGGAAATACATATATGTATTAACTCAAATGTATTTGCGTAGATTTTTCTAAGCGATATTAACTGGTTAAAAAATTTGTAATCAAAGGACGAAAAATTCTTTAACTTCTAGATTAACGGGAAATAAGATTATGTTATAGGCTTGTATGCATTTAAAACGAGAAATTCTGCATTTTGATTCCCATTACGCACAATCTTGCCACCTGAGCTGAGCAACGAGGAAAGAAGTATTAGAATTGGCAAAATCAAAAGGCATGATAACAATGCCACCTATTCCATAGAAAACTTTTATTATCAAAAAAAAAAAAAATTGTGTTAATGGCTGCCGTTTGATATTATAAAACCATTTTTTGCCCTTGGTATCTTTTTGGTTTTCGGCTTTAGCATATATAACCTTTAAGTTGAAATTAAAATCATAATAACACTATGTAAGTGCTTATGCAAAACCAAATCATCAACCTTCTCGTAAAGTTTACTTCGAACATTACAAAAGGATTAATTTTTTTATAATTCTGCATTCCGTCATTTCATGTAAAATATTATTAAATGGAATTTTATACAATTTAAGTTCAGAGCAACCGGTAAATGCTTAAACATATTCCCCCTTTATATCTACGTCGTTTGCTACAAATACGTCTACTGATGTATAGTACGTTATGTACTTTTTAAAATATTTAAATAATCTATAATTTTACCATATCTACAATATATACTTGTATGCACGTGTATATTTATTATGTCAATACTTTTTAATTGTTCCTCACTTATGATTGTAAGAATTCACAAAAAAATTAAGAGAAAAACTCAATAATTAATTAAATGGGAAATTTATTCATATTAGATGTGTACAAAATATAAACTGGACTTTTGCCTTTTTACAATTTATTTAAGTAAATAATAATTTATTGTTATATTATAGTGTATTATTTATGGAAAATTAAAAATGATATATTTTTGTATTCAAATGGTTTTTTATTATAGTCTTTGCTTCTGAAACATAATTTCCGGTATATGTCCGTCGCCGGTATAAGTTATATGGTCCATTCGATCAATCCAATTTTTAATTATTTTCCAATAAACCTGACTGCTTGATGATAATAATGTCTTGAATATAAGCTTTAAATGTGTCAGAAGTTGCTCTATTGTCGGCATAAACCAATGACTTAGAATAGCTCCACAAAATTACTCCAGAAGCGCACAATTAATGGAAACCTTTCGAACACAAAGATATCAATTAATTAATTTTGCAGTAAACCGATTGAATATGGCAAACAGCTCCGTCTGGTTGGAACCAAATGTCGTTGATGTTTTAATGATAACAGCTGCTCCTTGTTAATTTCGTAGGAAATAAGAAGAGATGATGCCGCCAGCATCTGCCATAAACTACACCTAACAGTAAAGCGCAACATAATGTACTGCCCAGTTTTTACGCAGTAATGTGTAACTTAAATAAAATCGTCAACGTTGTGCTAAGAATAGAAGAAAGAATGCTTACCATGTGCGATAAAACAAAACCCCTTCACACGCTGTCACAATTGGATTTTCCAATTACAATGCATTAGCACCGTGCAATTTGGGTTGGTGTCATACACTTTGTACTTACATGAGAATTTTTAGCAGATAGTTTTCGCTTTACGCTCTAATTTAGTTTGGTCTATAATAGTCATTTTGATAATTCGCTAAAGGCTTCAGCGTATTATTATTAGACCGTGAAATGGATAAAGTCTTCTTAGAACTTCGGAAGCAATTTTATAAAAAAAAAAAACTACTTAGGGATATCATTTGCTATGCAACTTTTATAAACATGCACATCATTGGCGTAGATTTATTATTCGCAGTGCTCTATTTCATTGGAAATCAACAGAATAACAGAGGCCCGAGACTTCGGACTACTGAATAACTCCCATTAAATGCAATTGTCGCCGTATTCGGTTGTCGGTTTAGGTAGGTAGTGTGTCGGCTTATGAGACCCGCAGCCAAGGCTCAAGGCCCAGGTCAGACATCTTGAACAAAACCAAATATGAAATAATATCTCGTCGGTAACTCCTTCTCAACAGCATTCGTATAAAAATCTAAGAGTAAGTAACATTGTCATGAAAAGTTTCTCAAAAATCAGTCGTGAGTGGACTAAAGGACCAATTTAGTAATTATTCGGTCAGATAGTTATGTAAAACTCTACAGGCCGTTGACAAAAAGTCAAGTTTGTTCAACAAATGTACATGGTTTACTGTGTTCGAAAAGAACTGAAAAATATACTATACTGCTTTCAAGATCAGGCCTAAAATTTTCAGTCCGAAAGCGCTGTGATACAATTTTTATATTTTACAAAATCGGATTGCTTAAGAAATTTGCCTACCTGAGAAATTCGTCTGCACGTAATATTCTCCATAACTTTAGATAGAAGAAAAGAATAACAATTGGTCTATAATCGTTATTTGGTTTCGAAATGAGAATAATTTTCAATAGCTTCCATACTTCTGAAAAAACAAAATTTGTGAGTATAGTGTTTACTAGGGGATGGATATAAATGGTGCTCGCCTGGGCAACGTAAGATTTCACAGAATAGAAATGCATCATAACATCACATTGTCTCACATAACAAAAACTGAATATGTTTTGAATAGAAGACGAGCAGAATTCACTTTATAAATTATATGTGGGTTGACGGTTACAAATATTCAAAAATGCTATCAATCAAAAATGCTATCAAGCTATCAATGTTAATAATCTTCCGAATTTCATTCCATTTGGACCAGATATATGCAATATGGTCAAATAGGCATTTTTATTGCCCGATGCTTCCAACTATTTCTGTTTTAGTAGATCGAAATGTTTCTCGAAGTTCAAACGTTCTAATTCTTGCTGAGAATCAAGGTATTATCTGGATTCATAAATTTGGTCTGTACCTTACATATGAATGTATTAAATAAGAAATTTACGTTATCTTGGAGAAAATATATCTGTTTATTTACATCATCAAAGCGATTTCCTTGGTCAATAAATCTTCTTCATTTGTTAATTTATCAAAACCTCAGCTGTTCATATTGTGGTAGCTAGCGCTACCACACTCATATTATTAATATTGAATTTTATGGTTAACTGTATCGGATTAATTATTCTATTTTAAAAATACTGGGTTATGAAATAATTAAATTTTAAAATATATTGCAGCTAATTTTCGGATAATAGAACGAATCTTTTTCTTTCTATTCGATATTATACTGATACGAAAATGTAAATGGTGTTTTGCTTACACATCGCTTAAATTGTAAACAAAAGCTACAAAAACAAAAATAATGAACTTGTTTACAAAAATGCAACAACAAACACTGCAAGAATAAATGTAAACACAAATCCACAAACAACAATAATGAGGCAACGATGTTTACATTTATAGAGATCTCGAGAAGGCGAAGCCACGAACATTCGACCTCAAGATCATTCATCATATTATTTGCGTTGGCATCTAAAGGCAAGATAAAGCAGGCAACGGAGTCAGCAAAAATTCAGTCAGTGTTGTGTGAAGACGTGGTGTTTGAAGAGAATAATCGTGGTTTGAAGATTACCGTTATAAAGATCTGTCGAACAATTGCTATTGCTTACGCAAAAGAGTGTAAAGAAGAATAACAAGCAAAGCAAATTTTGTTATTTACATCAAGTTGTGAACATTCGCAAACAGAATTGTGCGAACAATAAAGGATTGATTTAAAACTAAACAAAAATTTATTTTTATTTTATATGCAATCTACGAACTCATATTTTAAATGTTTTTAAAATGTAAAAACGTAACAATACGAAATATTAGTATAGAGGGTATACTCGGCATAAGCAATTAAATTTAATTTTAAGATTACCAACTGTTCATTAAATGAGTGCCAAATATTAAAAAAGAAAAATAAATGCATACAATGATAGTAGCTTCATAACATAGTAGCTGAGCCAATTACAGTTAATGTTTTTCCATTTTTTCATTACACAATTATTGTAGCATTAAAAGCTTCTATGTTGAGCAGCCCGATATTTTTGTTCCTATCACACCTTAGTTGAAGCTAATTGTTGTCATGTTTATCAAAATGCCTGTAAATGAGCCAAGTATTTTGTATTTTGCACCTGCGTTTTGACAGTATCCTTTTAGCTGTGAAATCATAATGCTGTAATAATTATATTTAACCGTAATTGTTAAAATAATATAAACCCTCCTTCTTTTGTAATTATGTTTTTAAAATCACTCTTTTTTCCCCTTGTTGCAAAAACTTCCATTCTTAATGACCTCATTATTATAAAAAAGAAGTATTTTAGTCCCATTTTTGTTGTAAACACTTATATCTCTATAGAACCCAAACCTCCTCCCTTTCACATTTTGGGTGATGATTACATTTTATCCTTTAATAAAACTAACGTTGGTTAGATGTAAATAGTGTTGGGGCACATTCTTAAAGGAACTTCTCGCAAAAAGATTAAGCCTAACATTGTATTCGAAATTTTGTGCAAAAAGCTGTCATATTGTAAAAATATTTTGAAAAAGTGTTGTATGAAAAACATGCGAAATGTAGTGATTCAATTCGGAGGCAAAACGAGCCAAACGAGAGATAAATTAAAAAAATTGAAAATATTTCTGTTTTTAATTCATTAATGTATTTATTATTAAGTTAGTACTTCCAGAATTTTTAAATTAATAAAAATAATAGTAAGAAAAAAATAATTAAATAAAATTTCACAGAAATTGATACAAAATTTTTCAACATTAACAATACAGATATAAATACATTCAGTTAAAAACATAAAGAAATAATTTCAAAAAGACTAAAGTAGTTGGAGTAAAAGCGAAAGGCTTCGGTGTACTGAATAGCGTAGCAAGAAAAAATTCGAATAGAATTGTGAAGCTCTCGTAGAATGTCGCTAAAAAACCTTTTTAAAAATTTACGGTATAATGCAAGAATATTATGTGAATTTTAAAAAAAAAATATGCGTACCAAATTTTCTAATAAACGCATATCCAACTACATATTTCTCTCCAGCAACATAAAATTTTCTGTTTCACACATTTAATATTGAATATGTTGATAAACATGGGAGCCCTTCTAACAATTGATATTAGTCGCGTTACAAATTCCAAAAATTCATATTGACATACTCGTACGTTATACTACAGCTACTATTCTGTTTCCCATTTAATATTTCCTTCTTCTGGCAATAGATAATATGTTTTTATAAATTTTGATTTTTTTATATGTTTTGGGAGTAATTATTTTTACAAATACGCCTGCTGTTAACTCGTAGTTTGAACAGCAGTTGATCTTTGTAAACCGTATTTTATATGAATTAAACTATTATCCGTATTCAAAACCATAAATACATACATAATTGGTCATTACAACCCTTTAGTTAGGATTACGACCTAGTTTCTCACACCACTTATGTTATGTGCGTTAATTTTTTTACATGAGTGGCGGGACATACAGTTTAACGTCGAATCCGACAGATTTTTTAGAAACTTTTCATGGCCAATTTATTTACTCTCAGAGTTTTTGCCAGAAATCTACTGAGAGGAAGTCGCCGAAGAAATATTAGTTCATATTACGTTTTGATGTCTGACCTGGGGTTTGAACCGTGGCCTTAGGTCTGTCTAATAAGCCAACACACTGCCTACTAGACTATGGCGACTTCTATATTGTATTTATTTTGGGTTAATCTTTTTAACCATCAAATTCGCCTGCAAAACCAGATCCATTCATTAGGAAGACAATGTTGTGTATCTAGAAAGGTGTGGTGTACCTCCAGCTTTTGAAGCTCGAGATCGCTATCGACAACAAATGATGAAGATAATTTTGCTACATGACAATGTACCTACACACAAATCAAAACCGGTTCAGGATGCAATCAAAGCATATCCCACTCTCCACATTCAATAGACTTAGCTCCTTCCGACTACTATTTATTTTTGTATTCCAAAGAGAATAAATTGGATGACTAATTGGTAAACTTCAAAAGACGAACAGTTATATTTGAGTGGTATCCATTAATTGCCTGAAAGGTGGAAAAATTGGGTAGCAATGGCCAATACTATGAATAAAAAGTTTTTTTATTTTCCTATTAAAAACTAGTGTCTTATTTATAAAAAAACGCTCTCTTCATAAAGGTACATCTGATAGTTGCCTCTGTTTTAAAAAGTACATTTTTATATAAAGTGCTATGTAACATATCTGAAAATTTATATTCCGTTTCCTTTTGCTGGTAAGAGAAAGATACACGCATTTGTTAGATTTGTTTCTATATTTAATCCTATTTAATGTTCTCAAATACTCAAAAATATTCTCCAAATTTTTAAAAATAATACATACAAATATGTTAAAGAAAAGGCGATTAAAGGAGACACAATGAAATAAAAGAACGAAATGCATATTGGATAATGTTGAAAACTCCTTTGGCGATGAAAGATTTCAAGATAGAAATTCAAACAACAATAGCAACAATAAGAGTGGCAACTATGAGAAGAACACAAAGTGGAAAAATAATGGCTAATCTACTATACTGATGTTTCTTTTTTTTGCCATTTATTTTTATTTATTTTAAATTTTTTCTTAATGCTGTAATGCTATTTAGCAGCAGCAGCAAGATAATCTGTTGCTTGCACTTCAGATTTTGTTTTTCTTATCTGCTCTTGTTTAGTAAAAGCCTTATTGCAAAGGAATGCGATAAAGATGAATAATAGAAAACAAGACGCTGACAACAGAAGTAACAACGACAAAAAAGAAAATGCTCTGAATACATTGAATTCAGTTTTCAGTATAATCCACAAAAATAATTTCTTTATAATACATTCAATTGGAAACAAAACAAATGCAAAACAATTTCGTTTGCTTTGGCAGGATTTGAGAAATACATACAATACATATTTGTTGTTGTTTGCTTAAAGGATTAAAATATCTTCTTGACTTCCACAGGATGTGCCAACGAATTGCGTTCTGACATTATTATACTAAAAAGTAAGAACAAAAAAATTTTGAGCAAAACTCACATTCAATTTCAAAAGAAGAAATGTTGCTTCACCAAGTCCATGTTTAATTTTTCAATTTAAGGCCTTGAAAGAACATTAATTGTATTAGCCGCCAGCAAGTATCTGAGATACAAAATAAAAAATAAATAAGTAAAATGAATGTAAATTAAAAGCATCTCTCCACAACGATCCCAATATCATATTAAAATTTTTTAAATTGGTCATTACAGCCCTTCAGTCACGATTACGATTTAGCTTCTCACATCATTTATGTTGCGTGTATTAATTTTATACATGAGTGGCGGAACCTACAATTTAAAGTCAACTTCGAACGAGAGAGTTTTGAAAAACTTTTCGTGTTAATTATATTAACTCTCAGAGTTGTTTCCGAAAAAATATTTTTTCATTTTTCAGTTTGTTTTGGAGAAGTCTGACCGTAGTCTCACGACTTATTAGACGTGAGGCAACGGTGACTTTTAATATATTACTAAAAGAAAAACATTGAGGATAAATACGTTAACTTGTATACCTTGTATGGTTCTACTCATGACGTTAACAACTAAGAGGAAAGTAAAGCACACGTATAGGTATGCTTAATATGAAGTTCAATAGCAACGTAATGTCTGGATTCTTTCATAGGAATGAGATGTGGAATCCCGCATTTATGTTGATACGATTTAGGCTTTTATTTATCGTAGCCTTCACAGAATATTAGAAATATTTGGAAATGAACGTTGTAGCAAAGAGACTCTCTGAATTCATATGATCCAAATTGTTTTAAAAGTCGATATTCACATAAGTAAGCACCATTAGATATTGCGTTAAAAGAATTTGGTAATCATCGACATATATTGACCGTCATTGACAATGATAAAGTGGCTAACGTCGTTTTCAAAGAAATATCCACCAATGACGCCGCTAGCCCAAAATCCACGCCAAACAGTGATTTTTTTCGGGCTGCGTTGGACGCCTTGGAGCTCGGGTAAATTGGTAATGCCCTAAATTCGTCAATTTTTCTTGTTAACGTACCCTTTCATTCAGAAATGGGCTTAATCGCTGAGTATGATTTCTTAATAAAAATTCTAATCCAAACGAGAAATAATAATAATACTATTAGTATTTGAATTGTAATTTGATTTAAATATACAATTATAATACATTATTCCTCAGAAATAAACACTTTCAAAAAAAATAAAAAATTAAATAAATAAATACTGTTACGTTTTTACCCTTTTAGAAACGTTAAAAATATGAGTTCGCACATTGCAAATAGAATAAAAATAAATTTGTGTTTAGTTTTAAATCAATTTTTTATTGTTCGCACAATTCCGTGTGCCACTTTTCACGTCTTGATGTAAACAATAACAATTTGCTTTAATTGTTATTATTCCTTACACTCTTTCGCGTACACAATAACACTTGTTCAATAGATCTTTATAACAGAGATCTTCAAACCACAATTATTCTCTTCACACAAGACTGCCTGAATTCTCTCTCATCCCGTTGCTCGCTTTGTCTTGCCTTTTATATCGCTGAGTAAATAGTCTGATGAATACTCTCGGAGGAGAACGACTGCTTTCGCGAAATATCTATAAATGTAAACACGTTGTTTTCATTATTGTTTTTTGTGTATTTTGTTTACATTTGCGCTTGCAGCGTTGTTGTTGCTTGTTTGTTTACTTTTTTATTCCCTTTGTGAACAAAGCTGTAATTTGTGGGGCCCAGTGTCATTATGAGATCACTGCGAAGCAATTGCTGAATGATATGATTCCACTGCAAACTTTATAGTCATAAACAGTATTAACTAGGCAAATATTGTAGCATTAACCCATTAATGCCCGAAATATTTTTTTGGAGTTTTAGCACCAGATTTTAAATGCGTATTGCTTGTGGTCTAAGAAACACTCTTTGTTCAGCGACTTTGCGAACAAATGGGAGTAAGGGGGTGTTTTAGCCTGGCAACTTAAGTTGCCACTGGGAAGATACCTATCAAACACAACATACAGTTTAATTTGTAACATAAAACTTTATTCATGATTTTTTTTTAATGGAATCAAATTAGTTATTCGAACTAAACTAAATTATAATAAACTAAACATAAATTTCTATCTATTTCTATGAAATATTTAAAAACAATAATTAGCATGAAGAAAAATTTTTCATTTTTTGCACATAAGTGAATTCCGACCAGGACAAACTTTGCAGCGAAGTGTTTCGATTCACCTCTTATAATGTTATCCTTTCTATCTAAACGGAGGCTATTTTTTGCATCGTTTTGAGTACGTGATAGTCCACCTCTTTTAAATGTTGGTACTCCACATGATCTTAAAAGAAACATTGCACATTGTCTTTTAAATTCCAAGTAGGTTATATTATGGCCGAACATTCAGAACGGAAACCAACCAGTTACTTCTGTATACGAATTGTCTGAATCCACATCTGTATCTTGTTCAGCCGTTTCTATAGGGGAACCTAAAACAATATCTGTTGGTTTGTATGTATGTATGTAGTAGTAGTATGTAGTATGTAGGTATGGATACAAATTGACAAAATACATTTTTTAATTTTAATTATAGTACAAGCACTTTAGTTGGTGATAAAAATATCAATTTACTGGTGAAAATTATAATAAACAAACAAAACTATAGCCTGATATTTGGTCCATTAGTTTGTTGTATTTAGTTCACAATTACCAATTTGTTATATTTGCCATTATCGAGTATACTTTTTTTCATAAATGTTAAGACTTTTTGGGCTCAGCTTCCTCTGACGGAAGGAGGATAGTGTAAATTCCTAAGAGTTTTTAATTATATTTATAATTTGAATTATAGGGCACTTTAAATTTATGTTGGCGAGACCAAAAATGTTTCCGTGATAAATAACTTTACCGAGTGGCTTTCTTTCTACAACTGAATTCTTTATTTTCTTGATATTCTATTCTTACATCTAATACATAATAATCTATCTTAATACTAACGGTTCAAGGACATTCAGCAACTCCGTTGCTTTATCTGTCCTTGGAATATATTCTATATTATTTATTCATTAACCTTAACGCTATTTCTTAATTACATTTTTAATTAGGGTAGTTCATATTTACACATTAGTATTATTAGTTAATTATTATTATATTATAAATTCATTTTACTGCTATTATGATTATTATTATTTAGTTAGTTATTATTTATAAATAGTTAGTTCAGTTATTTATAAATACTGTAGATGTGGCCCAACATTCCGGACCCATTGAAGGACTGGAAGTCTTCAACCAATTGGAAGTGGAGCCAGTTTGTGGATTGGGCGCTTATAGATGCCGCTGCGCGTTGCGACCTCTGCCACTCTGACATTGCCGTCTTCTCCTTCTACGACCTTGACGACTCTCCCGGTCAGGCAATGTTGCGGCGGGCAATTGTCCTCGTAGATGATCACCACCTGACCTAGCTTCAGGTTAGGCGATTCGCTGGTCCAATTGGCTTTGCCTTGTAGACCCAGGGCGTAGTCTCGAGACCAAGCCTGCCAGAACGTCTGCTTGTGTCCGCAAAGTAGTCGCCAACGCTTCCATAATTTGGGTTCGTTGATTTTCCCGTCGCCTACGGATTCGAGCGAACGCAGACCCTCTCCTATCAACAGATGAGCTGGAGTTAGCGCCTCTCCGTCGTTGGGGTCTGTAGACAGCGGTGCAATGCAGAAACAGGAACTTCGCCTGTTTGAAGGCTGCTTCCCACAGCCCTCCGAAGTGCGGCGCCCGAGGTGGTATGAAGGTGAACTTCACCCCGGACGACGCTGCTTAAGATTCGAGGGCGGGTTGACTCCTGCCGAATGCTTGCTGCAGCTGCTTGAGGACGTTGCTGGCTCCTACGAAATTCGTTGCGTTGTCGCATAGCACCTTTTCGGAAGACCTCTTCTGGCAGCGAACCTTTTAAAAGATAGAACAAAAGAATCAGTGGATAAATCGGATACTAACTCTAAATGCACTGCCTTAGAAGTGAAACACATTTTCAATGGTGGTCGACCTCGAATTCTCAAAAAGACATTAACGGGACCGCAAAAGTCTACGCCGAAGATAAGAAATGGTCGTGTAGCTCTCACTCTATTAGTGGGCAAGTTTCCCATTATTTGGGACATAAGCCTCGGCTTATAGCGGAAACAATGTACACACTTGCGAACAATTCCACTGCACTCTTCCTTAGTGTTAATTAACCAAATTCTCTCCCTAGCGAGAGCAGTGAGTGCCTTTATGGCAGCATGGCAATTCTCGAAATGGAGATGTCGCAAATATAGTGTGACAAAGTCATTGTACTTCGGTAACAAAAGTGAGAATTTTGCATCATATGGCAAATTTGCATTAAGCAAAAAACTCTTAGGAATTTACATTTTGGCGCCCGAGCAGGGACCATTGAATTTACAATAATAAAAAGTGAATTTTTTTTATCTTATTATTATATTATAAATTCATTTTACTGCTATTATGATTATTATTATTTAGTTAGTTATTATTTATAAATAGTTCAGTTATTTATAAATACTGTAGATGTGGCCCAACAGATAGTATACGGCTACGCCGGAGTATAGCAATCCACGTTGTTTGTACAACGCTCCACAATTCTTCAAGCCTTCCACGAGCACAGACCTCGCCTCTTTTGAGACCAAAATCGAACGGAGAGTGTAAGAACTTCATACAAATTCAGGATTTGCTTTTTTACATTTTATTAATTTTTATTAAAACTGTACATTTTTGTTGCAGAGCTTCTAAGGTCATTTCTTTTATTTTCGATATAAAGAGAAATAAATATGCTAAAAATGATAGCTTTTAGTGATTGCAAGTCATCAAATTGGTGGTATTCGGTGAAAACCCCCTGAGATAGCATTCCTCATTCAATTAAAATCAGAGAAACATGCGAGCCAATCCATTTTATCAATAATTTTTATGTAAATATTATTTATGTATATATTTTTGTAATAATTATTGTAAATTGCTGCGTTGTTCTACTGAAATATAATTTTTTCTGTGGAAATTTGTTACAAAAGTGGCACTAAACTAATTTTTAAAGATTAGACATACACGATGAACTTAATTGGTCCGGATTTTCAGCAAATTGTCTTCACAAAATGGTACCCATACCAAGAGAAGTCATTCTTCAGTGTCTCCATAACAAATTTTCAATATCTCTGCATGAATTTTTCGATTTCCCTAAAAGAAATTATGGTTTCAGATCTCTTATGCAATAAAGAAAGAAATTTTAAATTTCCCTTCAAGAAATTTTGGTGTTGATTATCATATGGAATGGAGAGGTGAACGGGTAACTTCTTTATGATGAAATAGAGTATCTTGTGTGCACAGATTGCTATCAATACAGTTTGTTTCTTGACGAATAAGGAGCCTCGACCTCTCAGCTCTGGAGAGCAGTTTAGTGTCACTTTTACCATCTTTTAATGACTAGTGTAAAACCTTTGTCACTTTCTCTTTGTCGAAAATTGTCTTGTTATAAATAATTGAAGCCATTCTTTGAGGAGAAGTAAACGAAACATGGAAGAGTTTCAGAAAAGGGAGGTTTTTTTTAAGAACAAAAAATTCAAAACTAACCTAAACCAACTGTTGCTTGAAATCATATTTTAAAAATTAATTACAATTTTTTCATTGTTGTTTTTATTATAATTTTTTTCTGGGAAATGTGGAGAAATTTTTACTGCAATGAAAACCCACCAGAATGACACAAAAACATGCAAAAAAAAACACCTTCGCAAACCAGTAAAAGTAGTGAGTGGTAAATGTTAATGCTGAGTCCATATGACATACACATGCAAGTTTATATGCTTAGTAAATATTCCTTTAAATGTGACACGTTGAAATTTAGGTTTGTAGCATAATGTTCTCACGGTCATATAAGTTTGCTTTCTGTTAAGCCGATTTAATTCCTGGATGTTTGGTTGGTTGTTTGGTTTGTACAGATGGAAACCTTGTGTTTTATAGTGCATCCAACAGGCATTCTTACTGTCTATCTTTGACGTGATTCTGTGATACAGTTAGTCTCGTAATCCTTTATAATGGAGTGTGTGTTTATTACTTTTACTTTTAAATGATTTTACTTCTCCATTTCAGCTCCTGTCTTTATTTTATTTTTCACTTTTTGTCGCCTTGGCTTTTGCACAAATAATATAACCAAGCTTGATGTTTCCGTTGGTACCAACTTAACTTGGAATTCAATAGCAAATATTATTCGAGCATTTAAGGGAATAGTTTTCACAAACCAAATTACCAAGGAGTTAGTTCAATTTAATGTTAATTAATACTAAAGCGAACATGTACTGTGTACCATTTTTTATTACTTAATGCATCCAAAGAAAATTTAAAGCATTTCTGAATTTTGCATTTCTAAATTTTTTAAAACTTATGTTTTTGTCGCCGTAGTCTAGTAGGTGGTGTATTGGTCTATTAGACGTAAGGCACGGTTCCAACCCCAGGTCAGACATCAAAACGAAATATGAAAAAATATTTCTTCGCGACTTCCTCTCAGATTTCTGGCAAAAACTCTGAGAATAAATAAAATTGACAGGAAAAGTTTCTCAAAAAATCTATCGTTCGGAGGCAACTTTTAACTGTTGTTCTCGCTACTGATGTATAAAATTAACCCACACAACATAAGTGGTGTAGAAACTAGGTCGTAGTCCTGACTAAAGGATTGTAATGATCAATTATGTATGTATATATATAATTCCACTTAGTGACTGATAGAATTTTTTACAACAACTGTCATAGTAAAAATGTGGCACCAACTGCAAATGCAACGTATGAATATAGTCCCATGTGCTGACGATGTCGGTATCAACACGTTGATTCGAAATAAATGTCGTAGCAGACAGAGTACTACAACGTGTCAAAAAATTCAACCGTACATATGCGCTACGCAATTGTAGCGTAATTCATACTCAGAAGTCAAAAATATTTAAGATATTTACTTAGTTTCTGCTTATGATAGGTAGTTCTTAATTTGTAATTACAAAAAAATTACAACTGTTATGTCTGTCTGCATTGCAGATTATAATGTTATTAATAACAAACAATGCGTGTATGTAACAATAAGTTCATTTTGGTCTAAAGTTGCTAAAGTTTTTTGTTCCATTGTATCTAAAATCGTTATGCCTGACAAGTAACGAACCAAACTAACTTAAGTATAGCTATTGACAGAGCTATAGAATTTTCTTTGGAGGAAGCTCCTCTAGATAACTAAACAACAATACAATACAGATATAAATTATTTGAGGAGGCCAGGGATAAATATATTATGTGAGAAGTGGGCACTTACTTAAATCCATGTACGTACTCCTCTGAATGTGGAGAAAAATATGGCGAGTTATATGACTTATTTTTAGTTCAGGAGTATATATTACACGCCGTAGTCTAGTAGGTATTGTGTTGGCTTATTAGACGAAAAGCCAGGGTTCACACCCCAGGCCATACATCAAAATAAAATACAAAATGTATTTCTTCGGTGACTTCCTCTCAGCAGATTTCTGGCAAAAACTATGAGAGTAAATAAAAATTCCATGAAAAGTTTTTCAAAAATCTGTCGTGCGGAGTAGACTTTAAACTGTAGGTCCCGCCACTCATGTAGCAAATTAGCACACACAACATAAGTGGTGTGAGAAACTAGGTCGTAATCCTGACTGAAGGGTTGTAATGACCAATTATGTATGTTATGTATGTATATATTACCCAATTTAAAAACAGATTCATAATCGATTTGTTTTTCAGCTTATTACTATACATTTGTTAGTAAATATGGTAAAATTTAATTAATGCAATTTCTGGTCGTATATAGCTTTGCTTGCTTTGAATGCTAGAAAGGATATAAATAGAAAACATCTGAAAAACGGACACTGCACAGTGGACCAAATGCCCAATCTGGCGCGAAATTGGTCGAGAAATTTTATGTTTTAAAAATAAAATTGTTGTCGCTTTTACACTTGTCATGTTCCCAGTGAACTTAACGGTAATTTTTATTGTTTGTTTACCAAATTAACAACGCTGTATGCTTTCGTGAACGAGTCGAAAATCCCCTAGCATTCCTAATTTCGTTGCACTAGCTTCCAAATTTTCTTTTAAAATATTCAAATAATGGTGTTTATCCATTGTAGTTTCAACAAAAACGAGATTTCCGACACCTGCTGCTGACATGGCACTCCAAACCATCACTTTACCACCACCATGTAAAGTTGGCTTTAGATTTTTCAACTCAAGCCTGCTGTCTGAAAACTATGTTAATAAATCAGAAGACTTCTGGAATACTGTGATATTTACGGACGAAAGTAAGTTTAATATTTTTGGCTCAGACGGCAGGAGATTTGTGTGGCGTGGAGAAAATACAGCTCTTGATTGGTCAAGAAATTACTAGTAAATTATTATTATCAATGAAGAACCGTTTAAAAGAGGTTATTAAAGCCAAAAGATATCACACCCGTTATTAAAACCACATTAATTAGTTTTAAGGTATAAATATTATTCTGTACGGATAATTTTTTGAGTTTGGTTTCTGAAGTATTTTTTTAATTTTGTTAGTTCAATAAAATTTATTTCTGTTTTCACCTTTATGTGTTTGTATTTGTGTAATATGCCTGTTGCACTTTTTAAAAATCAAAAACTAATTTTCATTGGATATATATTTTCCGAACTACATTAAATTATATTTTCAATAGTTTAGTGTACGGGCAATTGTTTGAGTCAGTGTATATTAGAAAGAATAGATCCTAAGCTTTAAAATAATAGAAAAATTATCTGCCACTTTTTGCCCCTTTCTTTGTTATTAGTCGAAATGTCCATATTCAGACGCGAATTATTTAATATTTGGGTAAACAATCATGACAATAAAATTAAATGTGATACCATTATTGAATATGTAATGGAAAAAATCGGGTTAAGCAAGCAACACACAAGTGTTGATTGTGATAAGGCAAAGCAAGTTGTATATAAATTTCGCCATGATCTTTCCGAGAAATGGAAAAGTGTGAATAGAACTAAGCAAAAATTCGAATCTAAATATGTTAACTGCAATGAAAATCTATATAAGTTCGGAATTTCTGTTTTGCATGCCTGGATAAAGAGTTTGGAGTGCATTTTACACAATTCATACAAGATTGGAATTAAAAAGTGGAGACCTTCTAATCCGAAAGAAAGGGAAATAGTTGAAACATATAAAAAGGTTGTAAAAGAAAAAATTAAAATTAAAATGTCGATGCCCCAAAACCTGGAATGGGATCAACGAATGGCGGAAATACGGCCAGACGATTCTTTAGTCAATCGTCCTTCGCGTCAAGTGTAACTGGAGTTAAGGAAGTTTTAATAAAGAGACTGGAAATCATTTTAAGTACAATATCCAGTGGATATGCGATAAATATACTTATCAGGAACAGCCAAAATATATGTAGAACTTTATCCCTGGTACTATATCAGAAGAGGCCATAGGGTCCAGAAATAAAGACATTAGAAATGTACGCGAATTTTATACCCGAAAGATTTCCCGGGAAAAACTATGCAATATTTGTTTCAATCTTTAATAGTATCATCGGACCCCTTAATTAAATCATCAATATCAAAAAACCGTTTATATATCGAAAATCGGAGTCTATTTGAGCTGACGTAGCATCTTTGCTTTCGGAACCCATCATAGCAGAAACCGGAAACGATATTGCAGAAGACTATTCAAGTGATGAAAGCAGTGAATAAATATGTATAGCTCATCAGCTCGATTTAGTTAACTCTTTGGACGAAGAAATGAAAAGTATTTTATTTTTATTATGTTCTTATATGTATTGAAGTCGCCGTGGTGTAGTAGGTAGTGTGTTGGCTTACTATTCGTAAAGCCCGGGTTCGTATCCCAGGTCAGACATCAAAAATGAAATATGAAAAAAAAAATATTTCTTCGGCGACTTCCTCTCAGCAGATTTCTGGCAAAAACTCTGAGAGTAAATAAAATTGCCATGAAAAGTTTCTCAAAAATCTGTCGTTCGGAGTCGACGTTAAACTGTAGGTCCCGCCATTCACGTATAAAATTAACGCACACAACATGAATGGTGTGAGAAGCTAGGCCGTAATCCTGACTGAAGGGTTGTAATGGCCAATTATGTATTATGTATGTATTTTATATGTATTTTTTTTTAAATAAATCCTTTTTTAAACTAAATGAAATGTTAATTTTTTTATTTAAATAAATGTACTTTGTCAAAGGGGTAAGATAATAGGTTAAAAAATATGAACTTTGAACCTCGATAAAATCTTGACCGTAATGAATTTGGAAATTTTGGAGAACTTTAAATTTTGTATTTATACAAACAATGTGTACCAAATTTCATCAGTATTGGAGTGAATGCTTCATGATCAAAACCAGATTTTTTGTTCAAAATTGTTTGTTTTATCCCTATTTCATATTAATTAGTTCCACGCCCCTTTAAATGTCAAACACATTTCACAGCTCACATCATTTTCTAGTCAAATTCCGAATTTCAGATTTCTAAGTGCTTTCAAAGTCGAGTTAAACTCTCTTGCGCGCTAGATTGGGTGTTTGGTCCACTGTGCACTGGCGGAAATTATACAATGCTAATCAATACTGTAATATAAGATTTATTCTTGTTGTTCTGCGTTAATCAAATAAATAAAAAAAGTAGGATACCTAAAAAAATATAATAAAATATCTTAAAAAATATTTTAAACTAATAATCAAATAGCCATAAATTTATTTTTCAACACAGCTCCTTCTCTTCCCAACTTTTTTAACAAATAGGAAAAGTGTTTTTCATACATTTTTATTTTAAAATTTTTCATGTATTTTTCACAGTTTTTCGTTTTAATATTTTAATATGTTTAAGGAATTTCAAAAATCTATTATAAATTGACTTTTAATAATAATTCAGTTTACAGCACAATATTTTTCTGCACTGTAAGAATATTGTTTCAAAAATAAAGTAAAAAAAGTATAGAACAGACAATTCAAAACGGGTTTTGCATTTACCGCAATATGGAGATTATTTCTATGGTAGCCATATTTGTGGCTATGTAGATGTACTTTCCTAGTCCTTTACATTATATTGTCAACAATTTTGATCTGCATATGTACCCAGTTTGGCAAACAACTAAGACACTTGCTAATGTTGTCGTGGAGCAAAACATTTTGCGATTACATTTTGTTTAGTTTTAAGTGATACGGGTCCATTTAGTATTTTGCAAATGTACTTTGTTTACCGTTTACCAACCCATTAGTTGGTCGTTTATTCATACATTTTGGCCATATTGCTGTCCTTAGATTATAATTTTTCACTCATGTTTTCAATCTGACTTAAATCTTTTTTAATACCAAGAAAGGAAATCTTCCATCCGTTTTTATTTAACATTTCTACGGACATAAATATACAAAATATGAATGCAGAATATAAATGTAGCTACTGGTAAATAACACTTATAATACTATAACGAAAAAATGTACTCGTCAACATAAGTGTATAACATACATACATAATACAAAATTTTGTGATTATTACGTATTGCAACACCTCTGTACACATATATTGATAGTATAACTTTTTAAAAAGTGCCACCACCTAGTTGAAAAAGCGATAGAAATCAACGATCATTATGATTTCCCATCGCTGCACCAAATACTCGGAGGTCAACGATAGATGGCAGCCCCATTGTCCCAGGGCTTGCTACAGAACACCATTCACCTACTTAGCCAGAACAACAGAAAATATTAAAGAAACAGAAACAAGGCAGAAATGAACGTCATATGCACCAAAGAAGGGGTATGAAAAGAAATAAATTAAAATTCAAAGTGTTGTAAATCGGCAGCTACGACTCTTTACCATCTTTTTAGCAATTTTAGAATACCATCCTCACAAACCACTCAACTTTTATGGTAAAGAATGAATAGAGATACATTTTTCATTGAAAGCGTTCAAAACAAATGATAATCAGCATGGACAAACTCCGGGTGAGGTAGATTTTTCCATCCACTGTTAGTTTCAACTGGCACCACAATATGTGGTCGAGTCATGTTTTTCCTTCAAATGATTTAATTGTTGCAAATCTTTTGTGTTAGTATGGCCTGGTTTCAGCAGCACATAAAATATCACAATCTTCTAATTCCATCAAATACAAGGCATTACATTGGCTTAATGGATATTCCGCTTGGCTATAGATTTTACGATAATGATTTTTTTTTGATGGCGATATGCTTTTCAGACATTCATAATCGTTAAATCAACATCTCTTGGCTGTACTAGTTCATGTCTCACCCAATTTCCTTGCTTTTCAATGAATCAATATGCTTGTGAAAACTCTTTTTGAATCTGACACAAATCTTTATCGAGTAATATTTCCAATTTATGATGTTCATACTTTTTTGGTTGTCCCGGCCGCTTTTTGTCTTTTATGTTAAAGTCATTATCTTTGAAATGTGCAAACTACTCGATGTGTGTTTAATAGAACGCGCAATTTCCTCAGCAAAAAAGTGGCTCAACAAAATTTTCTGCTTTAAATTTGCAGCCCTTGCTCTGGCCAATTCCATCCTTGGTTTGGAGGAACTTAGTCAGTACAGAGACTGCGTTCACCTGTGACGCCACAACGGACTGCTATGCGTGCTCAAGTGAGCTTTTGGTATCAAAGCTACCACACTAACCTATCCTAACCTAACATATTTTTTCGGCAGTAAAAAAATCAAAATCAATCAAAAACCAAACTAAACAACGCATAAGCTGGTGATGCTATCTAATGTAAATGACCGGTTTTTAAATTATTCTAATTAAATTATCAATTGATGTTTTAGACCCCCAAAGCTGAAAATTGTTTTTTAAAAGTGAAATTTTAAATTGTCAATTACCATCTGTAATACAAATTTGTATAATTTTTGGCAACTAACAACTCAATTGGAGTTCGATTGCCACACTTGATACTCACCACCAATGTAAGCCTAAAATTACAAAATGTAGCATTTTCAATTGATTATGATTCTTTTTAATTGATTACAATCGTTTCATTACAATACACAATCACAAGAAGAACTGTTTGAAAAAGTCTTTCCTAATGTACATCAACAATTGAAAAACGATACTTAATTAAGTGAAAGTGCTATATTGATTGGAAAAAAGTTTTATAATTCCACATATAAATGTGTAAAGAATAGGGAAGACATAGATTTGCCTAAATTGTGACTATATAAATTCATAATTACAAAACGTAGCTCGTACGTTATGATTTGTAAAATTGGTCGAATTAAATTATGCAACGATTCGCCACCATTACTTCCGAATATGTTTAATAAAATAAAAATATTGTTACGTTTTTACCTTTAAAAACGTTTAGAATATGAGTTCATAGATTGCAAATAAAATAAAAATAAATTCTTTATTGTTCGCACAATTCCGTATGCCACTGTTAACAACTTGATGTAAATAACAACAATTTCCTTTGTTTTCTATTCTTCTTTACACTCTTCTGCGTAAACACTAACAATTGTTCGTTAGATCTTTACAACGGAGATCTTCAAACCACGATTATTCTCTTCACACGCAACGCGTCTTCACAAAAGACTGACTGAATTTTTACTGATTCCGTTGCCTGCTTTGTCTTGTGTTTTATATCGCAGAGTAAACAGTCTGATGAATACTCTTGAAGGAGAATGACTTTGCCTTCGCGAAATCTCTACAAAAGTGTAAACATGTTGCTTATGTTATTGTTGTTTGTGTATTTCGTTTACGTTTGTCCTTGCAGTGTTGTTGTTGCCTGTTTGTTTACTTGTTCATCCCCTTTTTTTATACTGTGGCGATATATATTTGTTTATATGTTGGTCATGTAAACAAGTCCATAGTTTTCGGTTTTGTAGCTTCTGTTTATCATTTTAATGTTAAACGATATAACACCATTTCCATGTTCGTAACAATATAAAATATATACTACATATTTGTTAGTGATTGTTAAAAGTCCGCATGGAAGAAGGTGGCGGAAGACTTAAAAAATTTAACATTTTTGACCCCAATGCACACAAACGGAAGTGGCAAGCTTTCCTTTTATGATTTAAATGTGTACGAACAGATTATTGAAATAGTTTAGAAATTAATTTGATCCAATCTCCACAGAGAACGGGTTTGAGGGATATCATTAAAAAATGGATGTCATTGAGAAACCCACTGTTAAAGATGATCATACGAAACACTATTAAGTAATATACTTGCTCATTTTTTGTAGTTGCCAGACTAATTTGTTTTCTGTACAAGTTTAATTTTTGCCTACAAATATTTGTTAAAAATTAGGTCTTCGTACCAAGCATTGTCGAAAGCTTGAGCAAATTCGATTTTTCCTCGAAAGCGTTTTTTATTGTTTACACTGATCTATGATTTTCTTTCCTCCTGATTGATGAAATACACGTAATTGGTCATTACAACCCTTCAGTCAGGATTACAACCTAGTTTCTCACACCACTTATGTTGTGTGTGTTAATTTTATACATGAGTGGCGGTACCTACAGTTTAAAGTCGACTCCGAACGACAGATTTTTGAGAAACTTTTCATGGCAATTTTATTTACTCTCAGAGTTTTTGCCAGAAATCTGCTGAGAGGAAGTCGCCGACGAAATACTTTTTGTATTTTATTTTGATGTCTGGCATGGGCATGATGAAATACACAATATTGGAATTAGGTTAGCCTTCAGCAGTTTTTGAAAAAATTGGTGGTAATAAGCTGATAAGTATGTACAATCAAAATAATAGTTACGATAAATCCTACAGTATTTATATACATACATATAAACATATTTCAACAGAGGTTTGTGTGGAAAATTATATTATTATGTCGATAAGTGTTTTTAATTGAAGCAGAAATAAATAATGAAAAAAATAATTAAAAGGCGGAAATTAGCCAATTAGAGTTAACTCTTTTTTTGATTTACAAATTAGGTTCATGGTATTCTTAAAAAGTGTTGTATATTAAAACGTGATATCTTTTACTTATCATACAGATGTCGTTCGTAATCACAACAAAATCAAAGTAATAAAAACGTTTAATGTTACATACCCCAATGACTCGGCTAAATATAAAACAGATGAGCGAATTCAACATAAAAATACAAAAAATAAAATACTAAAAGTGTTGGACCGTAAATATTTCATTAAAAATTTTATAACATTTCTTTGCCTTACATATGTATGTCTACAGAGAACTATAAAGGAAGCGAAGCATGTGAATAAAGTCAAGTCAATTGTAACTGAAACTTATATTTGCAAGTTAGAAAGATTTTATTATTGCATTGTAAGCATGCAAATAATTGTTGTAATTGTTGAACAACTAATACACATAAATAAGTGTAAATACACGTCAAGACTCACAAGAAAAGATACCGAAAAACAAACTATACAGTGTTGCCATAACATTACATATTTAAGAAACATTTTTTGAATGTTGAATGTGTTAAGAAAGTTAAAACAAGTAAATCTATCTTTTTGTTATTTCTGTGTCGTTACTAATTTTTGTTGAAAAAGTCCAATACTAAAATATTAATTTTAGTTCCTCTGGCTTATGCCGCTGCGATAACTCAGCGTTCATTTCGATATTGAATGTCATGTCATTAAATTATTATTGTCAGCAAATTCTTTCAATAATTAAAATATTATTGCAACTGTATGTAATAATTAATTTCATATATATAGTTTAAGAAGAATGAAAGTAAATAATAAAAAAATTAATTTTAAAACATAATTACACACTAGTTGGTCGACATGTTAAAATTTTGTGAAAAACAGAACAGATAGTATCGTGTAAATTCAATACGTATGAAAATTTGGCATTGGATTTTTGAAAATTTTCAGAAACCATTACACGGTATTAGATCTGGAATGCACCGGTTTTGCTTTATTTTTGTACTTTACTACCTGTGTAAACGCAAAAATATCTGTCTGAGGATTAAAATATGTATGTAATTCTGAAGTCGCCGTAGTTTAGTAGGTAGTGTGTTGGCTTATAAGACGTAAGGCCACGGTTCCAACCGCAGGTCAGACATCAAAACGAAATATGAAAAAAATATTTCTTCGGCGACTTCCTCTCAGCAGATTTCTGGCAAAAACTCTGAGAGTAAATCAAATAGCCATGAAAATTTTCTCAAAAATATGTCGTTTGGAGTGGACACTAAATTGTAGGTCCCGCCACACATGTATAAAATTAACTACATGAGTGACGTGAGAAGCTAGGCCGTAATCTTGACTGAAGGGTTGTAATGGCCAGTTATGTATGTAATTCTGTATGTAATTCTGTACTATTTTCTCACTGACTTTATCTAGAACTATCCAACAAAATTGCTGGTTCTAATTAAAATCCACATTTATGTGAGAGTGTGATTGTTCATTTATTTTACCAGTCAACATTTCGGTAGAAAGAGGAATAACACAAAAGCTCCGTTTTTTAAACGTCGATGGAAGGTAATGTAACATACATTCGTTTTTAGCATATGAAGAGCAATGTAAATGCTTGCCGAAATTACATTACTGTTCGCCAAGCGTTTTCATTGCTTTTCGTATTCTAAAAACCAACATACGTTCCGGGTACGTTTGGCTTACCGGGGCTAAAGCCTAATTTTACCTTTAGCATTGCGTTGAACATCTTGCTAATGCATTAATAGTTGAAAAGCGCAAGACGTAAAATTTGTAATAATAAATAAGTACTGAAAGCGTCGCGGGGTACTACGGTATTTTTGAAATGAAAAAATACTGAAAAAAGTACAAAAGTACTGAATTTTTCAACACTGGTGTGCATATAAAAAGGCAAGACGAAGCAGGCAGTGAGCAGTGAGAATTCAGTCAGTCTTGTGTGAAGACGCGTTGCGTGCGAAGAGCACAGTCTTGGTTTGAAGATATCCGTTATAAAGATCTGCGTTGTAAGCACAGCTGCCAGATTTTACAATTCATCGTCATTTTGACGATTTTGATCTCCAAAAATATCATTTTATAATATATATTTTAGACGATTTGACGATTTATGCCATCATTTTGACGATTTTTTAGAAATTAAAAATTGAAGTCATATTCTTTACGATTTATGGGGTATACTTTCTTTTTAATTGTATTTGAACTATATTACTCATACACATCATATTACATGTACTGGAATAGTTACTCTGAAAAGTATGCAATAAAAAACTTCGATATTGTCATGTATGAAACTAATGGAATTAATTATAACTCATACGTCGCATATGTTCTCTGCATTATGAATTTTACATACTAGATATGAGCATAATATGAGTAAATATTGGCGATCTAGAAGTTTAAATTTAAAAATGTAATAAAACGAAAATAGTTTGAAATTTTTCCAAATTTATTTCTTTGTTATGAATTACAACTGCTCCGGTTGGAAATGGATTTTTATTTCATTTCTTTGGCTGCCGCGGATTTATGGCCTTATTTTGACGCAACTTTAACCTTTGTATTTACTTTGCAATTGTTACTATTGGAAATTTATGTTAGTAAAAACAACGAGTAAAGTATTATATTTTTAAGTTACTTTCGAATACCTCTGATGATTTTTCTGTATTTTATTCCTTTTTAATCACTTAAAAGCTGAACAATTACAACTCCTAAATAACCTCGTAGTTGAGAATAATATATCACTTGTCGTTGTAGACTATTTTAAAAATTCGAGTATAGCTTCTAATATTGCCATTGGAACAACAAAGGCAAGCGCCGTTATTTTTTTTTTTCGTACGACCAACACTTAGGGGATGGATGGCATTGAGTTTGGAACTATGTTATGAGAAGTAGGAAATAGAGAACAGTGTTTATGGACACTAGGCTTGTATATATCTATATATATATATATATTGGTATATATCCACATACCGACACAGTCCGACTAAAAACCGTATTTTTACTGTAATGCGGTGTGTGATCCACTGCCCAATCGACCACATACGGATGTGCTGGCCGAAAAAGACGAGCGCTATGTAGGAACATATGATTTTTGGGAAAAAGTCCCCTTATTTTGTTCAAGCAAAACCATTTTATGTAGCGACAGAACAGTGAAACACAAACCACATTTCAACGATGCTCCAATGATTCAATGGAGTTGGATACACTACCGTCATTAACGATATACTATGTACACGGTCGAGAAACCGCAAAATAGACGTTGAGGCACCAACCCATACATGAGAGTTGTAAATAGTGAGTAAATAGTAAGATCGGATGATGAGAACTTGAGAAGGAACTGAAAAATGTGTCAGCATTACACTGAATTTTCATGCTGAGAACATTAAAAGCTTCTGACTCCCTAATATCTATACCGCCCATAGATATAGATGATGTAATATTATTGCTGCACTTATGTGTCAATAAACAACGTTGGGATATATTGTTTAAACTTTAAACATTTTTTTCCTAAAAATGATCACAATTTCTTCATTTTTGGAAAAAAAATTATTAGATGAAGATGAGGGACGCTAGCTTTTAATTTCCAATAAATTCTTTGTTAAATGTTTAACTCAGATATGTAGATACATTGACTTGATATGTTTTACTACAATAGAAATAATTTTGGTTTTTGAATAATTTTAATTTTTTTATTTATATTTTCTGATGATTTTTTTACGATTTAAATAAACGTCTTTGATGATTTTGACGATTTTTACTCAAATATTTGACAAATTGGTGCCTCATTTTTCTGGCAGCTATGGTTGTAAGCAAAGGAGAATAGCGAACAAGCAATTATTCTTGGATTCATCAAGTTGTTAACAGTGGCACATAGAATAGTGCGAACAGTAAGGAATTTAATTGAAACTAAATAAAAATTATTTTTATTTTGTTTGCAATCAACTTATATTGTAAACATTTTTAAAAAGATAAAAACGTTACTATATATTAAGGGCCTTAGAAGTTTAGATTTTAATAATGAAAATTACCCAAAATGGCTATTGATGGCATTGGATAAGAGGCTATGCCAAAAGAAATATTATGTAAAAGTATAGAAAGCATGAAGACAAACGAAGATCAGTTGCACCAACATTAAGTATTTTCCATTGTAACAAATACATAATTTGTGAAGTACTACTTTGCCACAACAAATGTCAAAACTCTGTTTGGCGCAAATGTACATATAAAACGATTTCATCTTTTATTTGAAAAAATGTACAAATAAACTTTCAAAAATTTGGTTGTTATTTCTAACTGAAGTATGTTTTCTTTAATTACTAAAAAATTTATAAAAACAATACAAATTAATTGCAAACTAATATCTGTACACATTCGTTATTATTTTACAATGCAGTCATATTGACTGATTTTATGTTCTATACTAACTTTCAGTATATCTAGTGTGAACGACCCTAGAAAATCACAACAACGTCACATTTAAAAAGTATTCAAGTAACACTATCATGTCTGTTGGTGGCAAGGCAAATGGTCTTCGTTTGGATTTTGAGTAAAAGTAGAAGTATTTAAATAAAAATTTAAATTATTAAATTCTGTACAGTTAAATATTTGAATTGCTTAATTGGGATACAGAGAAATTAGTGAAATTTGTTTGATAAATTCCAAATCAATTGGAAAATTTATGATAATTTCGTAATTACAAAGAGATATAAAATATTGTTCACACTCTAGGCTATGGATCACAAATCTTTGGCAATGGAATTTGAATATAAATGACGATGGTCTGCAATCAAGAAATAAACACGGTTAACGAAGCTTTCATTAAATAATTAAAATTTAACAACCAGGACATTTTATCTTTAAAGTTTTGGTGAAGCGCTAAAAATACGTATAACATATAAATAAGAGTCAAGAAATAGAAGCAGATATTGAAAATATATTCAATTGTAAGTATAACACATAAACACATAAGGAATATAAATTTATAATAGTATAATGTGAGTGTATATGTAAGTGATTAATTTAAAGGCAAAGCAGCAGCAAGCATCGATTATGCTGCGTTGCATTTAGGGTAATTTCTACTTTTGTTCGCAGCGATTCACAATTTCATTTTGGTGTGTGCGTTAATAAGTAAAATTGCCGTATTTAGGGCTCAGAAAACCGACACGTGGTTTATATAACGGGTGATTTTTTAGCTATTATCTTTTTGGCAACACTGGTTTAAACAGCTCACGCACGTTTCGTGTCTTGTTTCACTGTCAAACATATTAAGTTTGGTCTATAACTTAACCATAAATCGTCTTACAAACGAACAACGCTTGCAAATCATTGAATTTTATTATCATCGCACGCTTCTTCCATTTTATGGTCAGTTTAATCGACTGGCTGAAGCGGCTATTCGGGCTATTGTGACTAAATTTCGCACCTAATTCACATTGTTGGACATTAAACCACCAACACGCTTACGTAGAGTGCGAACTGAAGAAAATATCGCAGCTGTATCGGCCAGTGTTAATGATGACCATCAATTATCGATTCGTCGCAGCAATAGGGCCTATGTTACTCAACAACATGGAAAATTTTGCGGAAGGATTTAGGTGTAAAGCTTTTCAAAATACAGCTGCTGCAAGAATTGAAGCCGAACGACCCACCGCAACGCAGAATTTTTGGTGAATGGGCTCTTGGAAAGTTGGCCGAAGATCCACTTCTTTATCGAAAAATTGTGTCAGCGACGAAGTTAATTTTTGGCCCAATCGTTAATAAGCAGAATTGTCGATTTTGGAGTGAAGATCAGCCAAAAGCATTGCAAAAGCTACCAATGCATCCAGAAAAAGTCACAGTTGGTGCGGTTTGTGGGCTGGTGACATCGTTGGACCGTACTTCTTCAAAGACGCTGCGAATCGTAACGTAACTGTGAATTGTGAGCGCTACCGTGAGATGATATCCAACTTTTTTTGCCCAAAATTCAAGAGTTTGACTTGCATGACATGTGGTTTCAACAAGACGGTGTCACATGCCACACAGCACGCGTAACAATGGACTTATTGAGAGGCGAGTTCGGTGAACATTTTATTTCACGTTCGGGACCGGACAATTGGCCGCCTAAGTCGTGCGATTTAACGCCTTTAGACTATTTTTTGTGGGTCTATGTTAAAGTTCATGTCTGTACAGACAAGCCCGCTTCAATTTACGCATTGGAAGACAACATTGAAGCATTTATTCGTGAGATACCGGCCGAAATGTTGGAAAGAGTATGCCAAAATTGGACTAAGCGGATGGACCATTTGAGGCGCAGTCGTGGTCAACATTTGCATGAAATAATCTTCAAACATTAAATTATATGGACCATGCTATCGATTCAAATAAAGATTTCATGCATTTTTCTGCATTTTATGTTTTTTTTTTGAAAATTTTTCCTATTGCTCTTAAAAAATCACCCATTAGTATCCAATGCACCCATTACGAGTGATGGTTTGGTGCGGCTTGTGGAGCGGCGGTATTATTAGCCCATGTTTCTTTGAAAATGAGGACGGTGCAACCATTTGAGACAACTATCGCACCATGATAACCAATTTTTCTTCATCTCATTGATGTGAACGATGATGATGAGGATGATGCAACTTGCCAGACATCGCATACCACAATCGATTTATTGCGTCAAAAATGTAATGGCCGTTTAATTAGCCGAAATGGTGATGTCAATCGGCCGCCAAGAAGCTGCGATTTGACACAGTTAAAGAAAAGTGTTATGCCGACAAACCAGAGACAATTGAGCACTTGAAGGCCAAAATTAGTGATGCTATTGCCGAGATACGACCCCATACGATAGAATGAAGTACCTCGGCAGTCATATGAATGATATAATATTCCATTTCACAACAAAAATTAAATTTGGCAAAATTTCAAAACGTATTTGTTTATAAAAGTATTTTCAAAGAAAATTCTATGAGCCATTGCAAGATAAAACTCTTTATTAATTTGTATTATCGTGTTGGAGTATCTTATGTTGAGGGCCATTATTACTTAAAGGCAAAATTTTAACCGGCAGATAATTTGTTTTTCATTATTATAAGTACACAATAAGGCAACTTCAAATATAAATAAATCGAATTAAATGGAAACACGTCGTTGCCAGTGCACTCTTAAAGAAATTGTTTAATTTGACAAAAAATTACGATATTGTTCCGGCACTGTCATATTTTTAAAAAAGTTAACTTTATTTTACAAGTAAGTTGTAATAACGAAAAAAGTTAAAGGTGACATTAAAGTGCACTTTAGGTAATTTTATCTTTTACTTAATCCAGCTTTAACGCAAGTTGTAATAATGGCCCTAAGACAGTTTGTCATATAAGTGAGGTGAGTGAGTAATCTATAATTTTGCCTCATACGATATTATGTCTACAACAGTGCTACATTTAGATGTATTCGGGCCATTATTACAACTTCCCGTTAAAGTTGGGTTTAGTTAAAGGTAACTTTAGCTAAAGTGAACTTTAAAGCCACCTTTAGCTTATTTTCGTTATTGCAACCTAATGATAAAAAAAATTAACTTTTTTAAAAATAGGGCAGTGCCGAAACTATGTCGATAACATTACCTAAATAAAACAAATTTTTTAAAACGCTGTAGCAACAATGACCTTCTTTTTTATGTTCTGTTTACACATTTTGTTTATATTTGAATTTGCCATATTGGAAATAATATACAATATGGCAATTTCAAACATAAACTTAACTTTAAAAGTTGCCGATAGGATGATCCTCCCTTTAGCTCAATGCTCACTTTTATCTTATTGAGTACATAATAATGAAAAGCAATTTATCTATCAATAATGATGGCTTAGTGGTTTGTCGTACTTTTTTATTTCATCGGAATCCACAAGGTTAAACTTGGATTTGTCCGAAAATCGAACCGTATTTCATTGCGATATACTAGTCTAAGTCTAAGTAGTCGAGAGCAATATGAATGGCTGCTTTCCTATTCTATAACGTTTGAGGCCTTATAAAATCATTCTTCTTAATACAGTCCGTGTGCTTATTGCCAATTTTAGATAATCCATATAGGATCTCAATGAATTTTAATATTATTATTAATTAGTACAAGTGGGGATCTGGCCTAGTAGAATCGGTGCCACTAATTTTAGAATTTCTCGCTAGTTTTGAATGTTTAAAGAATTCTTTATTCCCAGTTTTCAAATTTTGATTTTAAATCTAAAAATAAGAATTTTTGCATATTTATTTTTAAAGCAAACAGCAACTAATAAGATTGCAGAAATGCAACGCATTGAAATAAAAAATAATTGCATTTGTAGTTAACAATGAAAATATTAAAAAGCATATAAAAAATTATTATTCTGCTACTACTTGTTATACTGTAACAGTTACGAACATAGAAGAAATTTTTAATATCTTCCGGGTTTTCTTCTTTTGTATGTACACAAACAAAGCTTTCTGTATAAGCATAAAAACTAATGAAATATCGCCCGTCAACAAATATAACTCTTTCCGTTTTGCTGATTCACTACATGTGGCTAGAAACTTGAATGTGTGCATTTGTGAGTGAAACTTTATCAAGAAGAAAGACTCCATAAAAGACTTAAAACCTAAACTGACATTTGCGTTCATTCAAGAGTCATGTCGACTTTTTTCTATTGAAAGTTGGTTTTCCGTTGCTTCATTTTTCTTCGAATACTTTCATTTCAAATTTTACGTTTTAGAAAGAAAATTCACTTCTCTTTAAAGAGAAAGACTTTAAATGAAATGGAATTTGTTATTACTTAAAAATCTTCTTTTGCTTTCATATATTTGGAAACCGATACTGTTATTGTTGTTCAATTAAGATAACCATTTTTTTGGATTATTTTTCCTAAAAGAGATAATTTAACAGTGTTGAGACTTCAGTTATTCGTAATTTATCAAGTTACTTCTATGCGTCCTAGTGGTATGTATTTCAAATTGTGAACTCGTTTGTTTTATTCGTAATAACGTATACTTTTAGACAAAATTTTTCTACTGACATTTTTTAGAGCCGTTTAATACACTGTATTCAGTAAGTCGTTAGGTGTTGCAGCTCAGATATACTGGTTGGCAATATTGTAATATCGTCGAGATATCGCATTATGTTTAGCAGTATATTAACTATTCTAATGTCAATATTTTAAGAGTTCCGTGATTCTCTAAATATTTTTGAGTATTTTGAATAATCCCATACCGCTTTTTGTTATTATTAGTTAATTCTCTTGTTACCAACATTCAAACGTTCATTAGGTTTCAATTCTATCATATTTGAACATTTAATATCGTTTCTCAAGTAAGCATTGCTTCCTTAAAACCACCAGTTTCTCTATCAAAGAGTGAACGTGCTCGTTAGCAGGTATTAGAAATGCGAATACTATACCGACCGAAGAGAACTGTATCATGCTTTGCTAGTTTCGGCATTGAGTGAGATCTTCCTTATGGTACAGATTGATTATGTGCGTTAGCACGATTTGCAGAAGTTCACAATATTTATGGGTTTTGAGATAATATTGCCTACGGCTGAATATATAGAGTGCTAGTAAAATAGTCTTCATAATGAAATATCAGTATATGAATAAAATCACCGGTAGAAGGTTGTAAATTGCAGAATTGACAGTGCGTTGATGTATTAGTCGAACCATATTACCAATTGCCGCCACGCAGAAGTCCATTTGTTTTGTTCTCAATAGGCAAACTATCATACTTTGTAATGCGATAGAAAGCTTTATTCTTGCGGGTGTTGATAAACAGCATGTTCTTCCCTTGTTTATCAATCAACGATGCTTAATCTGATGAAAATTAGGGCGAGTTTTCGACTGTAACAGAGCCCATTCAATGAAGACAAGCCCATAGATCTTTTGGACAATAAGTAATAAAAATAAATAAAATAATTTTATGGATATCTACACATACAACAGAAACATGTTATAAAGCAATCCGTCTGTTTAAAAGTCAGTATTAATATCAATAATAATAAAAATGGCAGCCGATTCGTAGTTTGCAGTTCTTGAGGGAAAACTTTCTCTAACATCACTGATGAATCTTGAGCTTAATGCAGCTGTATGTGTCTAATGCAGTAACGCTCGAAAGGAAAGTGAACTCCAGGCCGTTCTAAGTGGTGATAAAATAGTGTCAAAATGCTATTCCAACCAAGAGTAAACAATTTTAAAACAATACGTGTTCTAGTTCTGCTCCACCATGGAAGATTTCGAGTATGAAGAAAATATCGTCGTATTGAAAAATTATTTGAAAAGTGGGAACAACTGCTAAACGTGTATATACCCCAGTAGTATGTTTATGTACCTTCTAGATCACTTACTCCATACAAAATTTGGCTCATGCCATCGATAGGTTTGTAGCATGTAATGTGAAAATTTATGTACGAATGTTTGGACGAACAGAATGAGTGTGTGCGTAACATGTAATGTGTATGATCGTTTTTTAATAGTAAATTCTTGGCACGTATTATCATACTCAATGCTGAAAAATAGAAAAGGGATCTACACCTTTATAGTTGTTGTGTGTTTTTTATTTTTTTTTTTTGTATATTTAATTAGAAGGATCTTTAATTCTAAATGTGATAAGAAAGGGTAGGTTGGTTGTGCGGTTGTTTTTTATTTTTTGTGTGATTTAATGTTGAAGAAATAGATGTAGAAACTGATAAGAAAGGGTAGGTTGGTTGTGTGTTTTTTTTTTTTTTTTTTTTTTTTATAGTAAACTCTCGACACTTATTCCATACAAAATTGGATGCATGCCTGCTTCTTCTTGTTCCTTTATTTTGCATTGCTTTTCAAACGAATGGTTGGACAGACAGAATGAGTGTGTGCACGTTTCCTCATCTACATCCCAGAGTACAAGTAGACTGTAATGTGCAAATATATATACGTATGTACGAATGTTTGGACGGACAGAATGAGTGTGTGCGTAACATGTAATGTGTATGATCGTTTTTTTTTAATAGTAAATTCTTGACACGCACTGCTCATGATCACACGTAGAAGAAATAGAAATATAAACTAATAAGAAAGGGTAGGTTGGTTGTGCGGTTGTTTTTAATTTGATGAGAAAGAAATGTATAGTTGTACCTGTGGGTTTTTTTTCACGCATAAGTATAAGTAATATCTGTTTTCACACAATTGAATTTACTGATTGATCTACAACACCCCAGAGTTTAAATAGACTTGTTTTTAAGGATTTAGAATTTTTTTTTAGTTTTTGCTGTTTAAAATAAATGACATTATAGAATAAAGGTATTAATTAAAACAAATTGGGTTTTTTATTTTATTAGATTTTTTTTTATTCTTAGGTATGTATATTTTATTTTTAGATTTTGTTATTTTGTACAATACAATACATATATCTATTGAATATAATAATAGTTAAACATTCGTTTATACATATTAAATAACTTAAGTGTTAACAAATATTGTGTATAGAATGTTTGACATCTGCAAATGTCAAAAGATTGTGAATAAATTTTTTCACAGTTAGATCTATGTATAATATTATTAACACATATAAATGGATTACTTATTTTACTAATGTTGCATATTCTTAGTTCATTTATAAGTTTCATAAATAAATCTATATGCTTTATTAATAGTTCTTCCAATACAGCTGATGTTACCATTTTTGTTCCCCTTCTTTAAAAATTTAATAGTAGTATTAGTGCGGGACGATGTACTCTGAATTATTTCATTTTAATTTATATTTATTGAATAAAAATTTTAAACACAAGTGCCCACAATTAAATGTATTAAATTTTTGTTTTCGTTCATAATTATATTCAATAGGAAATTTTAAGTAGTTGACAATCTCAAGTGGTGGTTGTAAGTTTCCAAAGCTATCAAAGTATTCTTTATAGTTGTGGTTTTTATAATATGCTACCCAATGTGTTCCCATACCATTTGAATCATCTAAATTAACAATACCGCATTCTTGTTTGAATGGTTTTTCAGGTAAAGAATCACGCATGAAAACAACCCTAAAATGTTTGAGATGTATTCCATATTTATTCAAATCCAAATCTGTTAATGGGCGATTGGGTAGGTTATCTAATAGTTTTTTGGAGCTGGACTATAGTAGAGACCATATCCAGTTTTATATGGTTTGCGGTACAACCCTTTACCCATTGCAATTGATTCCATATATTTATTATGACGGTTAGCTTCAGCCAATTGTTCTTTTCCATTATTGATAGCATTTACTGCTTTGACAATAGCGGATCCTCCACTTGCCAAACCACCAAGCGCTGACAATGCTGTTAGTACGGGAATAAGTGGAAGAAATCCTCCAATTTTCGGTACAGGTATAACCCTCGGTATTATAATGTCTGCTCGCTTTTTCCTTTAAAAATTTGAATGAATAGCCTTTTGAGCTATTTTAACAGCATCATTTATATCAAGGGGTTTCTGTTCTTTCAATTGTTTTAAAGTTTTTCTCACAGTAGCTATGAATAATTTCTTATTACACTTATTCATTTTTCCTTTTCTCATTCTTTTTGAATTTTTTCTTTTCTTATGTCTCTGCTCCTTCAAACCTAATCCAAATTTCACTTTAGCTTTCATAGCGTTTGTCACAAACCACGCGTTAGCACGTTCTTTAATATCACTATCTTTAGATTTAACTCGTTGCCAGGCTTTTTCAGCTAATATTTGGTCTGCTTGATGTCTTGTGTCTATATCTTTTGATTGTGAATATGCAATATCGTGCTCTCTACAAGCTGCGTCTAATAAATTTATACCCTTATCTCCTCCTGCTAAACGTTTTTCAAGTTTTGTACCAGGTCCACAAAACTGATAACCAGGCAGATGTAATTCAACAGGTACTTTATTTATTAAGTTGTTTACAAATCCTCTTCTCATCTTACATTGGCTGGGGTTTTGTTTTGACTGTAGATTATAACAAAAATTTTTTTTCGTTACTTTTATACCTCTTCGCAAAAATAGCTGAAATCAAGACGATATCCTATATATACAGCAATTTATATGATTTCAGTATGTTAATTTTTTGATATTGATTTTGATCTGCTTTGTATCTGATCACGATCTACTTTACATCTGATCACGATCTGCTTTGTATCTGCTCACGATCTACTTTATATCTGATAACGATCTACTTTTTTGGTTTTTGGTTTTGTCTATTTTATTTTAATTTTTTTTTTTTTTATTATTATTTTTTTTTTTTTGACATTGCCATGTTTTAGGTAAACATGTTCTACCTCAATGTTTAAATTGTTTATTTGATCAGCTAGATCATCATATATTTGTGTTATATATTTTTCGATTACAATATTTTTGTTTTTATGGTTATATTTATTAAAACTTTCTCCAAATTTATTAATATAAGACATCTCTTTCACTCTTCTAATAAATTATGTTAGATTCTTTAAGTTCTTCGATAATAGAGATTATTTCGTTTTGATGATTGTTGTGGCCAGCACCTTCCGATGAGAGAAGTAAACGTAGTCTGTCAACTAATTCATTAGGATCATCCCAATGTATGTAATTTGATTTCAGATTATTTTGTAATTTTAGCATTAAACCACTGCCTTTTGTTAAAATGTTTGTTGTTGTTTCGAATAAATGTTTAATTATTCGTATATATTTGAAGGCTCGTGTTCCTTTCACTTGTTCATTAGGTTCATAGCGACGTTTATGTGCATTGTGCTGTACAATCTGTACTAGCTATACTAGCAAGCTGGAAAACTTAAAAATAAACATAAGGATATAGACAACACTATTAATGATGACGATGATTATAATGATGTAAATGATGATAATGAAAACATCCCAAAACTTGAACATAAGCATAAGGATGTAGACAACACTATAGATGATGACGAAGATTATTATGACGTAAATGGTGATAATGAAATCATTGGAAAACATGAAGATAAGCTTAAGGATATAGACAACACTGTTGATGATGACGATGATTACGATGATGTAAACGGTGATAATAACGATTTCCAGTATAAAAATATTTCAACTGATGATAATGATGATGAAAAAAACTATGACCATAATAGACCTGTATCAAGTACATGTATCAAGAACTTGAAAAGAAAACAATGTTTAAGGCTGACGAAAAATTCTCCATTATTTGAAAATATTCAAACACTTATTAATAATAAGCAATTGGATAAAATTTATAGTTTTAATCAAGATGTAGACGGTAGTTGGAGATATGGCAAGGAAAAATTAATATTTAATAGAGATAATACTATGCAGATAGGGAATATGAAATTGAAAATGACGCCTGGATTATTTGATCTAGTATTTCATAAAAAACCTCTACATTATTCTAAAAATGATTTGAAAAAATATAAAGAGATTTTAATTCATACCAATGCACATAAACGTCGCTATGAACCTAATGAACAAGTGAAAGGAACACGAGCCTTCAAATATATACGAATAATTAAACATTTATTCGAAACAACAACAAACATTTTAACAAAAGGCAGTGGTTTAATGCTAAAATTACAAAATAATCTGAAATCAAATTACATACATTGGGATGATCCTAATGAACTAATTGACAGACTACGTTTACTTCTTTCATCGGAAGGTTATGGTCACAACAATCATCAAAACGAAATAATCTCTATTATCGAAGAACTTAAAGAAGCTAACATAATTTATTAGAAGAGTGAAAGAAATGTCTTTTATTTATAAATTTGGAGAAGGTTTCAATAAATATGATCATAAACACAAAAAAAAATATATATATATATAACACAAATACATGATGATCTAGTTGATCAAATAAACAATTTAAACGTTGAGGTAGAACATGTTTACCTAAAACATGGCAATGTCAAAAAAAATTTAATAAAAAAAAAATTAAAATAAAATAAAATATACAAAACCAAAAAAGTAGATCGTTATCAGATATAAAGCAGATCAAAATCAATATCAAAAAATTAACATACTGTAATCATATAAATTGCTGTATATATAGGATATCGTCTTGATTTCAGCTATTTTTGCGAAGAGGTATAAAAGTAACGAAAAAAATTTTTTGTTATAATCTACAGTCAAAACAAAACCCCAGCCAATGTAAGATGAGAAGAGGATTTGTAAACAACTTAATAAATAAAGTACCTGTTGAATTACATCTGCCTGGTTATCAGTTTTGTGGACCTGGTACAAAACTTGAAAAACGTTTAGCAAGAGGAGATAAGGGTATAAATTTATTAGACGCAGCTTGTAGAGAGCACGATACTGCATATTCACAATCAAAAGATATAGACACAAGACATCAAGCAGACCAAATATTAGCTGAAAAATCCTGGCAACGAGTTAAATCTAAAGATAGTGATATTAAAGAACGTGCTAACGCGTGGTTTGTGACAAACGCTATGAAAGGTAAAGTGAAATTTGGATTAGGTTTAAAGGAGCAGAGACATAAGAAAAGAAAAAATTCAAAAATAATGAGAAGAGGAAAAATGAATAAGTGTAATAAGAAATTATTCATAGCTACTGTGAGAAAAACTTTAAAACAATTGAAAGAACAGAAACCCCTTGATATAAATGATGCTGTTAAAATAGCTCAAAAGGCTATTCATTCAAATTTTTAAAGGAAAAAGCGAGCAGACATTATAATACCGAGAGTTATACCTGTACCGAAAATTGGAGGATTTCTTCCACTTATTCCCGTACTAACAGCATTGTCAGCGCTTGGTGGTTTGGCAAGTGGAGGATCCGCTATTGTCAAAGCAGTAAATGCTATCAAAAATGGAAAAGAACAATTGGCTGAAGCTAACCGTCATAATAGATATATGGAATCAATTGCAATGGGTAAAGGGTTGTACCGCAAACCATATAAAACAGGATATGGTCTCTACTATAGTCTAGCTCCAAAAAACTATTAGATAACCTACCCAATCGCCCATTAACAGATTTGGATTTGAATAAATATGGAAGACATCTCAAACATTTTAGGGGTGTTTTCATGCGTGATTCTTTACCTGAAAAACCATTCAAACAAGAATGCGGCATTGTTAATTTAGATGATTCAAATGGTATGGGAACACATTGGGTAGCATATTATAAAAACCACAACTATAAAGAATACTTTGATAGCTTTGGAAACTTACAACCACCACTTGAGATTGTCAACTACTTAAAATTTCCTATTGAATATAATTTTGAACGAAAACAAAAATTTAATACATTTAATTGTGGGCACTTGTGTTTAAAATTTTTATTCAATAAATATAAATTAAAATGAAATAATTCAGAGTACATCGTCCCGCACTAATACAACCTACTATTAAATTTTTAAAGAAGGGGAACAAAAATGGTAACATCAGCTGTATTGGAAGAACTATTAATAAAACATATAGATTTATTTATGAAACTTATAAATGAACTAAGAATATGCAACATTAGTAAAATAAGTAATCCATTTATATGTGTTAATAATATTATACATAGATCTAACTGTGAAAAAATTTATTCACAATCTTTTGACATTTGCAGATGTCAAACATTCTATACACAATATTTGTTAACACTTAAGTTATTTAATATGTATAAACGAATGTTTAACTATTATTATATTCAATAGATATATGTATTGTATTGTACAAAATAACAAAATGTAATAATAAAATATACATACCTAAGAATAAAAAAAAATGTAATAAAATAAAAAACCAAATTGTTTTAATTAATACCTTTATTCTATAATTTCATTTATTTAAAACAGCAAAAACTAAAAAAAATTCTAAATCCTTAAAAACAAGTCTATTTAAACTCTGGGGTGTTGTAGATCAATCAGTAAATTCAATTATGTGAAAACAGATATTACTTATACTTATGCGTGAAAAAAACCCACAGGTACAACTATACATTTCTTTCTCATCAAATTAAAAACAACCGCACAACCAACCTACCCTTTCTTATTAGTTTATATTTCGATTTCTTCTACGTGTGATCATGAGCAGTGCGTGTCAAGAATTTACTATTAAAAAAATCGATCATACACATTACATGTTACGCACACACTCATTCTGTCCGTCCAAACATTCGTACATACGTATATACATTTGCACATTACAGTCTACTTGTACTCTGGGATGTAGATGACGAAACGTGCACACACTCATTCTGTCTGTCCAACCATTCGTTTGAAAAGCAATGAAAAATAAAGGAACAAGAAGAAGCAGGCATGCATCCAATTTTGTATGGAATAAGTGTCAAGAGTTTACTATTAAAAAAAAAAAAAAAAAAAAAGTCACACAACCAACCTACCCTTTCTTATCAACTGATAAGAAGTAGAAACTACTTCTATTTCTTCAACATTAAATCACACAAAAAATAAAAAACAACCGCACAACCAACCTACCCTTTCTTATCACATGTAGAATTAAAGATCCTTCTAATTAAATATACAAAAAAAAAATAAAAAACACACAACAACTATAAAGGTGTAGATCCCTTTTCTATTTTTTCAGCATTGAGTATGATCATATGTGCCAAGAATTTACTATTAAAAAACGATAATACACATTACATGTTACGCACACACCCATTCTGTTCGTCCAAACATTCGTACATAAATTTTCACATTACATGTTACAAACCTATCGACTAACCGACACTACCGACTGTAGCGGAGGCATGAGCCAAATTTTGTATGGAGTAAGTGATCTAGAAGGTACATAAACATACTACTTACCCCAGCCGATAGCTCCAAGCCCAGAGTTTCCGAAGTACTGTCCTACTAAGAAAAAGATTCCAATTCAGGAATATTTGAAACGTTTGAGGAAGACCAAGACTCCTGAAAAAAACAAATGCAAAACCAACCATCCCATCCCACCTAAGGGTTTTCGAAGGACGCCATCATTACAAATAATAATAACAGTAGTGTGCTAACCATTACAGGTGACCACATGCATCAGATAATTTTAATTATTTTGCTAATATTAGTTGTAGGGAAAATAAATGACTATTACAAAGAATATATGAGATAAAAGGCAGTTAAAATTAATGCCAGTTTAACAAATGTATAATTAATGGATAAGTTAGTAGGAATTTATAATAATTTATAGAAAAATCCAAATAACTTATGTAAACAATACTATAAAAGTAATTGAAGATTTAAACATTTTTGCAATAAACTACGAGAACTACTCCCTAGAAAAATTAAAAGAAATTGAAAATAAAATTCTAAAATATTTAAAAGTAAGCAACAATAAAATCATGGCATCGTTTGGCTTTCTTGACGCATCGAAAATAATACCAGAGTTCAATGGTGACCTCGGGCAAATGATTCGGCAATTAACTTTGCCATAATATAGAGCCTACTGCTACACTAAGGCTCTCAAATAAATCAAGAGTATTATAGGGAAATATCTTAGACAGAACTTTATTACAATCCTAATGAAGCAAAATGAGTCAGGAGCATTACATATAATGGGACTGATCTTCTCGTTAACGTAGAACATAAAACGCAGATTTCAAAATGCAAGAGAAGTCTTTGTAGGAGTGCGAAACGTATTACGTTCACATAACATTTGGACACATAAAAAAATTATTTGTTCCCTTATATGGAGTGCAAAAGTATAACCACAAAATCTGAAATGAAGATAGAAATTGGTTCAAGGTTTGGTAGATTAGTATTAGTATTAGTATTAGTATTAGTATTAGTATTAGTATTAGTATTAGTATTAGTATTAGTATTAGTATTAGTATTAGTATTAGTATTAGTATTAGTATTAGTATTAGTATTAGTATTAGTATTAGTATTAGTATTAGTATTAGTATTAGTATTAGTATTAGTATTAGTATTAGTATTAGTATTAGTATTAGTATTAGTATTAGTATTAGTATTAGTATTAGTATTAGTATTAGTATTAGTATTAGTATTAGTATTAGTATTAGTATTAGTATTAGTATTAGTATTAGTATTAGTATTAGTATTAGTATTAGTATTAGTATTAGTATTAGTATTAGTATTAGTATTAGTATTAGTATTAGTATTAGTATTAGTATTAGTATTAGTATTAGTATTAGTATTAGTATTAGTATTAGTATTAGTATTAGTATTAGTATTAGTATTAGTATTAGTATTAGTATTAGTATTAGTATTAGTATTAGTATTAGTATTAGTATTAGTATTAGTATTAGTATTAGTATTAGTATTAGTATTAGTATTAGTATTAGTATTAGTATTAGTATTAGTATTAGTATTAGTATTAGTATTAGTATTAGTATTAGTATTAGTATTAGTATTAGTATTAGTATTAGTATTAGTATTAGTATTAGTATTAGTATTAGTATTAGTATTAGTATTAGTATTAGTATTAGTATTAGTATTAGTATTAGTATTAGTATTAGTATTAGTATTAGTATTAGTATTAGTATTAGTATTAGTATTAGTATTAGTATTAGTATTAGTATTAGTATTAGTATTAGTATTAGTATTAGTATTAGTATTAGTATTAGTATTAGTATTAGTATTAGTATTAGTATTAGTATTAGTATTAGTATTAGTATTAGTATTAGTATTAGTATTAGTATTAGTATTAGTATTAGTATTAGTATTAGTATTAGTATTAGTATTAGTATTAGTATTAGTATTAGTATTAGTATTAGTATTAGTATTAGTATTAGTATTAGTATTAGTATTAGTATTAGTATTAGTATTAGTATTAGTATTAGTATTAGTATTAGTATTAGTATTAGTATTAGTATTAGTATTAGTATTAGTATTAGTATTAGTATTAGTATTAGTATTAGTATTAGTATTAGTATTAGTATTAGTATTAGTATTAGTATTAGTATTAGTATTAGTATTAGTATTAGTATTAGTATTAGTATTAGTATTAGTATTAGTATTAGTATTAGTATTAGTATTAGTATTAGTATTAGTATTAGTATTAGTATTAGTATTAGTATTAGTATTAGTATTAGTATTAGTATTAGTATTAGTATTAGTATTAGTATTAGTATTAGTATTAGTATTAGTATTAGTATTAGTATTAGTATTAGTATTAGTATTAGTATTAGTATTAGTATTAGTATTAGTATTAGTATTAGTATTAGTATTAGTATTAGTATTAGTATTAGTATTAGTATTAGTATTAGTATTAGTATTAGTATTAGTATTAGTATTAGTATTAGTATTAGTATTAGTATTAGTATTAGTATTAGTATTAGTATTAGTATTAGTATTAGTATTAGTATTAGTATTAGTATTAGTATTAGTATTAGTATTAGTATTAGTATTAGTATTAGTATTAGTATTAGTATTAGTATTAGTATTAGTATTAGTATTAGTATTAGTATTAGTATTAGTATTAGTATTAGTATTAGTATTAGTATTAGTATTAGTATTAGTATTAGTATTAGTATTAGTATTAGTATTAGTATTAGTATTAGTATTAGTATTAGTATTAGTATTAGTATTAGTATTAGTATTAGTATTAGTATTAGTATTAGTATTAGTATTAGTATTAGTATTAGTATTAGTATTAGTATTAGTATTAGTATTAGTATTAGTATTAGTATTAGTATTAGTATTAGTATTAGTATTAGTATTAGTATTAGTATTAGTATTAGTATTAGTATTAGTATTAGTATTAGTATTAGTATTAGTATTAGTATTAGTATTAGTATTAGTATTAGTATTAGTATTAGTATTAGTATTAGTATTAGTATTAGTATTAGTATTAGTATTAGTATTAATATTAGTATTAGTATTAGTGTTTGGGATTTTTTCCCACAACCTTTTACTATGAAAAAACATCGGCCGCAAACCCTACAAAAGTTTTAAGTCTCCAAGATTACCTTTACTTATTCCTTTTTATATTCTCATTTGTTTACTAAAAATTTTTAAAATACCTAACTGTTAATTCCTTTTATTACAAGAAGTAAATTCAAGGGCATTGGAAATATTATTTGTATATGTCGATCTCAAACAGCTTTTATAAGAATTAGAAAATGTAAATTAGTTGAGTTCAATTTTATCTTCCGCAAGAAGCGGACTTATTTCTAAAGTTAAATTATATGTGAATTTTAAATAAAGTAAAAAAATAAATATCTTCATGAACATAAAGTAAAATTATAAATTTAAAATAAATATTTTTAAAATAAAGAAATAAAATCTAGAGTGTAAAATCTAAAGTGTTCTTTTACTTGATCATGAGGATCTTAAAGTTTAATTAATTCTCTTACATAAAAATGGTGCCGAAACCCGGGAACATTCCCTACTAAATAAGAATATTCCTTGCTGAATAAAAATATTGTTTGTTAACTGAAAACATTCCCTGCTGAAGAAAAATTAACAGAATTCTACTGAACCTTCCGTACTGAAGAAAAAGAATTCTATTGAACATTCCCTGCTGAAGAAAAACTACCAGAATTCTACTGAACCTTCCTTGCTGAAGAAAAGCCTTTCTTGCTGAAGAAATACCTTCCTCGCTGAAGAAAAATCTATTCTACTTTCTACTACCGTCGATCCTACGGTCTTTATTGAATTTTGCTGCGATAAAAACATGATGCCATCTACTTTACAAACAGTTGAAGACCAAAAGAAAATATTCGCTCACATTGAACATTTATCTACAACCTTTCGGGCTAAACCCAAAGAAGCACTATCAAGGGGATACATGCAAACTATACTAGAAGATTTGGAAGCAAACTTCAAAGCCTTTAAGGATGGACACGAACAACTCAATGAGATTGTTTGAGAAAATTCCATTGCGGAAATAGATGTGCCATATTTAAGTACCAACACTTATTATAAATGCTTTGATGTCTACGTAGCTTTAAAAACGAATCTTCTAGATTTAATTTTTGAACTTGATTCTCCACAGACTCTTACCGTCCACTCAAGTACCTTCTCAGCCACTAGCCGCAACGAATCATTTTCCGCTGGAGCAAGACTTCCGAAGATTGATTTACCAACTTTTTCGGGGGATTATCTAGAATGGATTACCTACCGCGACATGTTTAAAACACTATTGCATCAAAATCATTCCCTCACAAAGGTGCAAGAATATTTTTACCGAAAGTCATCGTGTATTGGAACACCACTCAGTTTGGTCAACGAATATCAAGCAGCAGGTTCCAGCTATGACTTGGCATGGAATGCTCTCGAGAAGAGATTCCATAATGAGAGGAAACTTGTAGAACAACTACTGAAACGTCTATTTTCATTAAAGCCCTCCAACGGGTCAATTAAAAATATAACAGAGCTACTGGATACAACACAAACTTATCTTTCACAATTAAAATCACTGGGTATAGATATTTCAACTTGGGACTCAATTCTGGTGTATTTAATTACCCAAAAACTGGATATGCAGACTAGAAAATAATGGGAGCAGTCACTCAGGGCAAGTACTTCGATTCCTCCCATGTCTGACATGCAAAATTTTCTGGAAACTACCTTTCGCACTATGGAGTCTATAGAGGAAGAAGCTGTTTCAACTACACATCACTATGGCAAGGAAATTAGCAGGAGACTTACAAAATTTATACGAGTTTACACTGCTTCAACTATAACTGACAACAACTGCCTTTGCTGCCAGAAACGTCATCCTCTTTATAAATGCTTCCGATTTACAACATTGTCTTCAGAGGAGAAGAAGGACTTCGTAAATCAGCAACGCCTCTGTCGAAACTGCCTCAATACCGGGCATATCCAATCATCTTGCCGTTTAAATACCAGATGCCATATTTGCCATGAACCCCATCATACTATTCTGCACAACGAATTTTGTAAAAATATTTCCGTGTCCATACCCTCACCTGTGCCTACCGACAAAGGAAATAACATGACATTCCAGCCACCTGCTACAGCGTCAACCCCCACTTCGGCTATTGTGAGTACAAATATATCTAATCTGAGTGATAAAACTCTAAACCCTGCCATGCTGCCTACCGTAAATGTTTATATAAATACCGTTGAGAAAACTTATTGTGTCAGAGCTCTTGTAGACCAAGGGTCGCAACTTTCATTTATTTCAGAAGGGCTGTCACAACTATTACCCATATCAAAATGCAAAACACTAGTCGATGTGTCTGGTATTGGTGGAAGCCAAGCAGTTACAATTAAGAAATCTATCTCTCTGAGTTCTTTTTGGCTGATCCAGATTTTCTTAATCCACAAAAGATTGATATCCTCCTTGGAAATGATGTCTATGGCGACTTAATGCTACCTAGAATGAAAAAATTCGAAAATAGTTTTCTTTTGCAAGAAACTCATTTGGGTTGGATAATATCCGGATCACCAAGATCACATCTAACAGCAAATAAAATCTCAGCAAACGTCTGTTCTATAGATGAGCAACTTCGTATGTTTTGGGAACAAGAGGAAGTGCTTGACGCAAAACCATGGTCTACCGAAGAAGAGCTTTGCGAAAAGTTGTTTAAGGAAACTCATACCCGTGATGAAGAGGGTCGTTACACAGTCCAATTACCATTTAAAAGGTTACTACAAGGTCAAGAGCTGCCAACGTTTTCTCACACGGACTACAACGCAATGAAACGGTTAAAGCAATTGGAATTGTCTTTTAAACAAAAGGCGCAGTTTGCTGAAGAATACAAAAAGTTTATGCTAGAATATGAAGTCCTTAATCATATGACTAATCTTGGTGAGTACCCAAAAGCTATACCTGATAACGCATATTTCTTTCCTCATCATGGAGTGCTTAGAGAGAGCAGTTCAACAACAAAATTGCGTGTTGTGTTCGATGGAGGAAATCGTAGGCCACCTCAAACTTCTATTAACGAAGAATTATCAGCAGGCCCTGCATTACAAAACGATCTGCCTACAATCATCACTCGCTGGAGAAAACATTCTGTTGCATTTACAGCAGACCTGGAGAAAATGTTCTGGCAAATAAACGTGTCTCCTGAACACCAGCACTTTCAATGCACTCTTTGGAGAAATACTACAAATAAAATATGTGTATATGCGCTTCGAACAGTGACATACGGCACAACTTCTGCGCCTTATCTAGCAATTAGAGTACTGCAGCAACTAGCAGAGGATGAAGAAGCCAACTTTCCAGAAGCTAGTCAAATACTTCGAACAGACACCTACGTGGATGACGTGATATCAGGAGCGGATACTCTACAAGAGGCAATTAAGCTACAAAAACAACTTTCTACACTTCTAAAATCAGGAGGATTTCATTTAAGGAAGCGGAACTCAAATTCGTTGGAGCTCATGAAGAAAGTTCCTGAAGAAGATAGGGAAATTAAAAATTCATTTTCTATATACCAACCCAATATGTCAAAGACACTCGGTATAAATTGGAATACTTATAACGATTACTTCTGTTTTTCTATTAACTTTAAATTTTCCGAACAAATAACTAAGAGTAGTTTGCTTTCAGAAGCGTCTAAATTGTTTGGCTGTCCGTTACGACTGTAACGGTTGGAAGTCTACGTGGCAAATCGAGTCGCAGTGATTAAAACTTTATCTAACGTTAATGATTGGAGGTACGTACCGACCACAGATAATACAGCAGACTGTGCGTCTAGAGGTTTAATGCCTGAGCAACTAGTAAACCATGAATTGTGGTGGAAGGGACCACAATGGCTACAAAGTACATCTGATTCTTGGCCTACTTGCCCTAACCATATATTTCGAGAAGAAATTATCATCACTAACGTTTATGCTCACATTACAAAAACAAAAGAAATTACTGCATATCCAGAAATACTTAAAAGATTTTCGAAGCTATCTGTATTGATACGTGTGACGTCATATGTCTTCCGTTTCTACAACAATATCAAATTAAAACAAGGCAAAAGAGAAGTTGGTTATCTTAAAACATATAAACTTAAGAAAACATTATATTTACTAATCAAACTAACACAAGAGGTGTCTTTTCGAGATGAAATCAAAACCCTTAAATTGGGAAATAGGATTTCCAATCAAAGCAATCTAGTTAAATTTTCTCCGTTTTTGGATAAAACGGGAATTCTACGAGTTGGTGGTAGAATATTGAATGCTCCTATTGCATACAACACTAAACACCCGATTTTGTTGTCAAAACAGAATCCCCTATCTTTTCTTATATTTTTAGATGCTCATTTGAAAACGTATCATGGAAGCCTCCAGCTTATGCAGTCTTACGTTTCTCGTAACTACTGGATAGTGTCAGCTCGAAACTTAGCTAAACGCGTGCAGCGTGAATGCATGGTATGCCTTAAATATAAAGCCCAATCCTGCCAGCAGCTTATGGGTAACCTTCAATCAGTTCGCCTGCAGCCCACTCGAGAGTTCAAACATAGTGGATTGGAATATGCTGGGCCCATCAATATAAAAACTTCATCTTTACGAACAGCATCTACATCCAAAGACTATATATCTCTATTCATCTGTATGACTACGAAGGCGATACATTTAGAAGCAGTCACAAGTCTTAGCGTAGACTCCTTTCTGGCTGTATTTCGACGATTTACTGCACGTAGAGGTTTATGCACAGATTTGTACTCCGACTGTGGTACCAATTTCGTGGGTGCGAACAAAGAACTTCAAGTCCTTTATCATCGAAATGAGACGTCCCTTCCCGAACACCTGGCTGGAACTCTTGCAAATCAGGGTGCAACATGGCATTTCATTCCTCCAGCCTCACCACATTTTGGAGGACTCTGGGAGGCCGGTGTAAACTCCACGAAGTATCACTTGCGGCGCATAATTAAAGATCGCATACTTACGTTTGAAGAGTTAAGTACCCTCTAGGCACAAATTGAGAGCTGCCTGAACTCCACACCTTTATGTCAACTATCTACCGATCCTGCAGATGTTGATGTACTAACACCAGCACATTTTCTCATTGGAGAACCAACAAATTGCATCCCCTATGATGATTTACTTGATACTAATGATGATCGTTTAAGCCGTTGGAGATTGGTTGAACATCTCAAGCAACACTTTTGGAATCGCTGGAACAAAGAATAGTTATGTCGCCTTCAAGCACGACCAAAGTGGAATAGAGTCGAAAGAAATATAAAAATAGGTGACATAGTTCTTCTTCTTCATGAGAAAATTATTGCAGGTCAGTGGCCACTTGCCAAGGTTGAAGCTATACATCCTGGTTCAGACGGAATGGTACGAGTAGTAACACTTTATTGCAATGGTAAATACATAAAGCGCCCTATATAAAAAATTTGTCTTTTACCATCTAATGATATCAACAATGATGACAAGGATCTTGCTGCTTAAGAACAACCGTTCTTCGTGGGGGAAAATGTTTGGGATTTTTTCCCACAACCTTTTACTATGAAAAAACATCGACCGCAAACCCTACAAAAGTTTTAAGTCTCCAAGATTACCTTTACTTATTCCTTTTTATATTCTCATTTGTTTACTAAAAATGTTTAAAATACCTAACTGTTAATTCCTTTTATTACAAGAAGTAAATTCAAGGGCATTGGAAATATTATTTGTATATGTCGATCGCAAACAGCTTTTATAAGAATTAGAAAATGTAAATTAGTTGAGTTCAATTTTATCTTCCGCAAGAAGCGGACTTATTTCTAAAGTTAAATTATATGTGAATTTTAAATAAAGTAAAAAAATAAATATCTTCATGAACATAAAGTAAAATTATAAATTTAAAATAAATATTTTTAAAATAAAGAAATAAAATCTAGAGTGTAAAATCTAAAGTGTTCTTTTACTTGATCATGAGGATCTTAAAGTTTAATTAATTCTCTTACAATTAGTATTAGTATTAGTATTAGTATTAGTATTAGTATTAGTATTAGTATTAGTATTAGTATTAGTATTAGTATTAGTATTAGTATTAGTATTAGTATTAGTATTAGTATTAGTATTAGTATTAGTATTAGTATTAGTATTAGTATTAGTATTAGTATTAGTATTAGTATTAGTATTAGTATTAGTATTAGTATTAGTATTAGTATTAGTATTAGTATTAGTATTAGTATTAGTATTAGTATTAGTATTAGTATTAGTATTAGTATTAGTATTAGTATTAGTATTAGTATTAGTATTAGTATTAGTATTAGTATTAGTATTAGTATTAGTATTAGTATTAGTATTAGTATTAGTATTAGTATTAGTATTAGTATTAGTATTAGTATTAGTATTAGTATTAGTATTAGTATTAGTATTAGTATTAGTATTAGTATTAGTATTAGTATTAGTATTAGTATTAGTATTAGTATTAGTATTAGTATTAGTATTAGTATTAGTATTAGTATTAGTATTAGTATTAGTATTAGTATTAGTATTAGTATTAGTATTAGTATTAGTATTAGTATTAGTATTAGTATTAGTATTAGTATTAGTATTAGTATTAGTATTAGTATTAGTATTAGTATTAGTATTAGTATTAGTATTAGTATTAGTATTAGTATTAGTATTAGTATTAGTATTAGTATTAGTATTAGTATTAGTATTAGTATTAGTATTAGTATTAGTATTAGTATTAGTATTAGTATTAGTATTAGTATTAGTATTAGTATTAGTATTAGTATTAGTATTAGTATTAGTATTAGTATTAGTATTAGTATTAGTATTAGTATTAGTATTAGTATTAGTATTAGTATTAGTATTAGTATTAGTATTAGTATTAGTATTAGTATTAGTATTAGTATTAGTATTAGTATTAGTATTAGTATTAGTATTAGTATTAGTATTAGTATTAGTATTAGTATTAGTATTAGTATTAGTATTAGTATTAGTATTAGTATTAGTATTAGTATTAGTATTAGTATTAGTATTAGTATTAGTATTAGTATTAGTATTAGTATTAGTATTAGTATTAGTATTAGTATTAGTATTAGTATTAGTATTAGTATTAGTATTAGTATTAGTATTAGTATTAGTATTAGTATTAGTATTAGTATTAGTATTAGTATTAGTATTAGTATTAGTATTAGTATTAGTATTAGTATTAGTATTAGTATTAGTATTAGTATTAGTATTAGTATTAGTATTAGTATTAGTATTAGTATTAGTATTAGTATTAGTATTAGTATTAGTATTAGTATTAGTATTAGTATTAGTATTAGTATTAGTATTAGTATTAGTATTAGTATTAGTATTAGTATTAGTATTAGTATTAGTATTAGTATTAGTATTAGTATTAGTATTAGTATTAGTATTAGTATTAGTATTAGTATTAGTATTAGTATTAGTATTAGTATTAGTATTAGTATTAGTATTAGTATTAGTATTAGTATTAGTATTAGTATTAGTATTAGTATTAGTATTAGTATTAGTATTAGTATTAGTATTAGTATTAGTATTAGTATTAGTATTAGTATTAGTATTAGTATTAGTATTAGTATTAGTATTAGTATTAGTATTAGTATTAGTATTAGTATTAGTATTAGTATTAGTATTAGTATTAGTATTAGTATTAGTATTAGTATTAGTATTAGTATTAGTATTAGTATTAGTATTAGTATTAGTATTAGTATTAGTATTAGTATTAGTATTAGTATTAGTATTAGTATTAGTATTAGTATTAGTATTAGTATTAGTATTAGTATTAGTATTAGTATTAGTATTAGTATTAGTATTAGTATTAGTATTAGTATTAGTATTAGTATTAGTATTAGTATTAGTATTAGTATTAGTATTAGTATATTAGTATTAGTATTAGTATTAGTATTAGTATTAGTATTAGTATTAGTATTAGTATTAGTATTAGTATTAGTATTAGTATTAGTATTAGTATTAGTATTAGTATTAGTATTAGTATTAGTATTAGTATTAGTATTAGTATTAGTATTAGTATTAGTATTAGTATTAGTATTAGTATTAGTATTAGTATTAGTATTAGTATTAGTATTAGTATTAGTATTAGTATTAGTATTAGTATTAGTATTAGTATTAGTATTAGTATTAGTATTAGTATTAGTATTAGTATTAGTATTAGTATTAGTATTAGTATTAGTATTAGTATTAGTAGTAGTATTAGTATTAGTATTAGTATTAGTATTAGTATTAGTATTAGTATTAGTATTAGTATTAGTATTAGTATTAGTATTAGTATTAGTATTAGTATTAGTATTAGTATTAGTATTAGTTATTAGTATTAGTATTAGTATTAGTATTAGTATTAGTATTAGTATTAGTATTAGTATTAGTATTAGTATTAGTATTAGTATTAGTATTAGTATTAGTATTAGTATTAGTATTAGTATTAGTATTAGTATTAGTATTAGTATTAGTATTAGTATTAGTATTAGTATTAGTATTAGTATTAGTATTAGTATTAGTATTAGTATTAGTATTAGTATTAGTATTAGTATTAGTATTAGTATTAGTATTAGTATTAGTATTAGTATTAGTATTAGTATTAGTATTAGTATTAGTATTAGTATTAGTATTAGTATTAGTATTAGTATTAGTATTAGTATTAGTATTAGTATTAGTATTAGTATTAGTATTAGTATTAGTATTAGTATTAGTATTAGTATTAGTATTAGTATTAGTATTAGTATTAGTATTAGTATTAGTATTAGTATTAGTATTAGTATTAGTATTAGTATTAGTATTAGTATTAGTATTAGTATTAGTATTAGTATTAGTATTAGTATTAGTATTAGTATTAGTATTAGTATTAGTATTAGTATTAGTATTAGTATTAGTATTAGTATTAGTATTAGTATTAGTATTAGTATTAGTATTAGTATTAGTATTAGTATTAGTATTAGTATTAGTATTAGTATTAGTATTAGTATTAGTATTAGTATTAGTATTAGTATTAGTATTAGTATTAGTATTAGTATTAGTATTAGTATTAGTATTAGTATTAGTATTAGTATTATTAGTATTAGTATTAGTATTAGTATTAGTATTAGTATTAGTATTAGTATTAGTATTAGTATTAGTATTAGTATTAGTATTAGTATTAGTATTAGTATTAGTATTAGTATTAGTATTAGTATTAGTATTAGTATTAGTATTAGTATTAGTATTAGTATTAGTATTAGTATTAGTATTAGTATTAGTATTAGTATTAGTATTAGTATTAGTATTAGTATTAGTATTAGTATTAGTATTAGTATTAGTATTAGTATTAGTATTAGTATTAGTATTAGTATTAGTATTAGTATTAGTATTAGTATTAGTATTAGTATTAGTATTAGTATTAGTATTAGTATTAGTATTAGTATTAGTATTAGTATTAGTATTAGTATTAGTATTAGTATTAGTATTAGTATTAGTATTAGTATTAGTATTAGTATTAGTATTAGTATTAGTATTAGTATTAGTATTAGTATTAGTATTAGTATTAGTATTAGTATTAGTATTAGTATTAGTATTAGTATTAGTATTAGTATTAGTATTAGTATTAGTATTAGTATTAGTATTAGTATTAGTATTAGTATTAGTATTAGTATTAGTATTAGTATTAGTATTAGTATTAGTATTAGTATTAGTATTAGTATTAGTATTAGTATTAGTATTAGTATTAGTATTAGTATTAGTATTAGTATTAGTATTAGTATTAGTATTAGTATTAGTATTAGTATTAGTATTAGTATTAGTATTAGTATTAGTATTAGTATTAGTATTAGTATTAGTATTAGTATTAGTATTAGTATTAGTATTAGTATTAGTATTAGTATTAGTATTAGTATTAGTATTAGTATTAGTATTAGTATTAGTATTAGTATTAGTAAATTAGTATTAGTATTAGTATTAGTATTAGTATTAGTATTAGTATTAGTATTAGTATTAGTATTAGTATTAGTATTAGTATTAGTATTAGTATTAGTATTAGTATTAGTATTAGTATTAGTATTAGTATTAGTATTAGTATTAGTATTAGTATTAGTATTAGTATTAGTATTAGTATTAGTATTAGTATTAGTATTAGTATTAGTATTAGTATTAGTATTAGTATTAGTATTAGTATTAGTATTAGTATTAGTATTAGTATTAGTATTAGTATTAGTATTAGTATTAGTATTAGTATTAGTATTAGTATTAGTATTAGTATTAGTATTAGTATTAGTATTAGTATTAGTATTAGTATTAGTATTAGTATTAGTATTAGTATTAGTATTAGTATTAGTATTAGTATTAGTATTAGTATTAGTATTAGTATTAGTATTAGTATTAGTATTAGTATTAGTATTAGTATTAGTATTAGTATTAGTATTAGTATTAGTATTAGTATTAGTATTAGTATTAGTATTAGTATTAGTATTAGTATTAGTATTAGTATTAGTATTAGTATTAGTATTAGTATTAGTATTATTCACTTGTAATCCATTTTTGACACGCTGAATTGTAGAGCATAATTTAATAGAATTGTTATTTTAAAATATAAATAAGAGACTAAGATAATGGGGGAACATGGGAAGCTTTGCGAAGTTCTCTTATATTACCTGATATTATAAGGAAAATGTATTTCAGAAGACCTGTGGGTATACTTAGAAATTTAATTGATGAAGTAAGAAAAATTTCGCTTCCAAAGGGTAAACTCGAGTCATTAATAATTCGAAACGTTGCTTCAATTGGCGTTGCTCTTTAAAAACATCGTTCGTTCAAATTTACTTGATCTTTCAGATTGGTTGTACACCATAACAAATGCTACATACCGCTTTACAATTCCTGTATTTGAAAGCAACAATAAATCTTCTAAGCGAGGTCTTCTAAATGTCCATTACGACTCTAAGGCACATAAACAACGTAATCAATGCTTTATATTCAAGCAAAACCACAAAATTGTTCAATGTTTAAATTTTATTAATATTAGCCACCACGCACGGACGTAGGTACTGATTCCAAAAACCGGGTACTAAATGGTTCGTCCCTAACGCTTTCAGAAGTTTCTGAAAAATCTCAGAGAATAAATTTGAAGATTTCATCAACAAAACCAAAAAATATTTAAAATTTATAATATTTATACAGTAAAAAATTAAAGTTTATCTGCTAAAAATATGGTTTCTGAAAAAAATTATGAAAATTATCTCCACCTAAGAAATATTCCGCTTGTAGCATATTTAAATAATAATATTCAATCAATGGTTGTTGGTGTAAATAATCCAAACTTGATAACTCCAATAAAAACATGTGAAGTTGATTTGCAACAACCAGTAGCCTGTAAAACAAGATTAGGTGATAATGCCAAAGTAGGCTTCAATTTCCATTATCATATGTGTAATTACTAGCATAATGACGATATTCATAACATTATTAAATAATATTTTCCTGATGAGAGTGAAGACATTTTGCCACAAAAATAATTTTTCTATCTAAAGGAAGATGAAAAACCTTTAATATTTTAGAACAAACCTGTTGCGTTCAGTATGGTTAATAGGAAGTGGACCTGTGGTTGAACTGCAACCAGCCAGTTGTACCACCTAGTTTGCAAACAACTATAAATCGATTACGATGCATAACAAAGAAGGCAAAAAAGATCAATTACTATCTGAAAATTTTAGGAATATGCGGTGATATTACCGAAATGGATACGAAATATAAAGTTCAAAAAATTTTGTGAAAATAAAAAGGTTGTGGAAGCAATAACAAAACAGCATATATTGAAGTTGAGAAAGCTATTGGCTAATTCAATAGTTGATTGTTCGTGAAATACATGGTAAAGGAAATTTCAACATACGCAGTTGGACGAAGACGAAAGCAATGGAGATTGTGCTCAATGTGAAAAAATGCTTAGCCTCCACTGGAATCGTAAGGCCGACGCGGCCAATACTCAATTCAGAAACAGTACCAATTAAGAGGGAAGTGTTACAAGTATTAATGTCCGTTTTTATCCCCTGGCATTGTACTATAGAATGTTTTACGTCATATCTCAAAGTCATCCTTCAAGAAATAAGAAAATTCTTTTACTTCCCTTGAAAGGAACAAATGCAGATAGTGTCTATATCAGATTCAGTAAAGTAAAATTATTGAATATTTGGAAACCATCAATGGCAACAATCGACGTTTCCATTCATGCCTTACAGCAGAACTGTAGTAATGAATTGAAAAATTGTAATGCATACAATGAAACAATGTTAATAGCAATATCTGCAACTTTACCATACGTTTTACAACTAGTCGCAAAATAAAGTTATGCTGCACCAGTAAAAAAATTTAAATTATAAAACATTTGTTACATAAGAAGTTTTCCTTGGAATCATGGCCTGCGAAATAATAGCTGCTTTCTTTTCCGTGGGAATTGACAGGGTTGAGAGAGAGAGGAGAGATGAAGCACCACCATTGCCATCACACACATTTCCTTAAAAACACGGTTTGAAATATATTTCCTCTGTTTGACTCCCTGCATCTCCGTAATAGAATTTTTTCTCAATGTTGGTACAAATGCATTTGCCTCTTGACTACTTTCAGTGACATGTTTGCTGTTATTTTTCTGGTGTTGTTGACGTTACCGTTGGAGTTGTGTTTCACTTGCATTATACATGTACAGGAATAAATAAATACAATTTCAACAAACAACAACAATAAAGTTTACATAAGAGTCAAAAACTATAACATTTTTAATAAAACTCAAATATTTTTAGTAAATTAAATTTAATATTCCAAGATTAATAGATTTAAAAATCATCAATCAAAAGAAAAATAAATGAATTTTTATTTCATTGAATATTAATATACGATTTTAAGAAGATAACGTGCAAAATTTCCAATTTAATTCGATCCGAAGAATCTGAATAAGAATTGGAAATTATCTGAAGCTTCCCATTTTTAGAATCAACGTATTGTCGTTCTCTAATTATCTACTTATCAGGTACTTTTTGCCTTCTAATTACTGTTTGTAGACCTAGACTTTATACCCGATATTATAAAACTGTATTATATGCCACAATTATAAAGGGTGTTATTCAGGAGCTTGAAAAATTAAAATGATAATACTATACAACATAGATATATTGTTGGAATATAATTTATTTCATTATAATGTAGAAGTTTTTTTACGTGAAGCCTCGGTTTAAATTCCAGGTCAGGCATTACCAACTAAACGAAATATGAAAAAATATTTCTTCGGCGACTTCCTCTCAGTAGATTTCTGGCAAAACCTGTTAGGTTAGGTTAGGTTAGAGGACGTGTACAGTACCCAGAGGTCGAATTGACCCATTGTTCTAGTTTCTCACACCACTTATATTGTGTGTGTTAATTTTATACAAGAGTGGTGGGACCTACAGTTTAAAGCCGACTCCGAACGACAGATTTTTGAGAAACTTTTTTTTCATGGCAATTTTATTTACTCTCAAAGTTTTTGCCAGAAATCTGCTGAGAGGAAGTCGTCGAAGAAATTTGTCTTGATATCTGGCCTGGGGCTCGAACCCTGGCTTTACGTCTGCGTCACACTGCCTACTAGATTACGGCGACTTCAAAAGTAAATAAAATTGACATGAAAAACTTTCTCAAAAATCTGTCGTTCGAAGTCAAATTTAAACTGTAGTTCGCGTCATATATGGATAAAATTAACATACAATTAACACAAAATTAGTGGTTTGCGGAGCTAGGTCGTAATACTGACAGAATGGGTATAGTAGTATGATAAATAGCCAATTTAGCCAAATCTTTTAATACTACATGTTTTTCTTTTTCTTTTTTTTTTTTTTTTTTTTAAAGAAAAATAAATAAATTCACCTAACAATTCGAAAATACTGACTAATATGTCATGTTTTTCAGTACTTCAATTTTAATTAAATTTAAAGGATATAATTATAATAAACTGAATCAAATAAAAATGATTTACAGTTTTATTCGCCACTGTGAATTTTATAAAGTAAAATATGGTACTTTATACAATTCATAAAGGAGAGAAGTTTAACAGTCGTAGCATTAAACAAATTGAGTTCAACTGAATTGAAAAGCAGCAGACTTGTGTTTGCATTTGGAATGTAACAACTTTACTCTGTTCAGCTCATGTTTGTCAATATTGCCTCTGTCTGTATATTAAAATGGCATATTTTTCATTTGCAATAAGTGCGGTTTTCTACGCGATAGTTTATAAACAATATTTAACTGAAAGTACTAATAAAACTAATAAAACTATTTTAAATTACATTTTATTATCGGTTTTATGAAACCTACGCAAAAATTTTTTACATGATGTGCATTGCACGCAGCATATTTTTTTACGTAAAAATTAAACACTTCATGTCGGCTTGATTTTATATTTTTCTAAATGGTGATATTTGGCATCTAGCACCCATGCTTTTCGGCTATTTATAATTCTTAAATTTTTTAGATTGGACAGCTAATTGTCACTTGCATGAATGACGCTCTCAATTGTGGGCTGGATCTAACCAACAATTGTTAAATTTCGATATAAAAACTTCTTATCAATGTCATATGAGGTATAAAGTTTCCCATAGCAATGTTTTATGCTCCCTTAGAACATCGGCTAACAATGTCCTCTTTTGATCCCCCTCTGGGTTTCCGGATACAGATTTCTTAAGTACGGCTGAATGTTCTTGACACACTCGTAGCATGTACTTGAATCTAAAATTGTCAGTTCGATTTCTGTAGACGACCAAATTTATAACGACAATGAAATTCAATTAGTTACTCCTTTAGAGCAACCAAATTATCGTTATAAGTGGAAATTTTTCGTCACTCCCGTTTTGCACATTATCAGAACGAATGTTTCTTTGTTCCTACTTACAGCTGTAGAGTCATCTCTACCACATTTCAAGAAACAACTGTTGCCAATCTGCACACTAATTGATAATATTTTTTCTTCCCAAACTACTAACGGCATGCGGTTCGCTGTTCCAAGTAATACAATCATTAGTGATAAACAGCGGATTACCATTTTTGTTTCCGCCAAAATTTTCGTTAGTTCATAAGACGAGTTTCTGTTTTCTTTTTCTTGAGATGGCGGCAGCAGGAACATCAAGAACAGAAACTTCATCCTATTCACTTTGATTCAACATTTAATTTTCAATTCTCGTTCAAATACCGCAAATAACGTACAATTTATGATAAAATCTTCAGAAGATCTTTGAAAACTATAAATATTTATATACGCAACACCACAGAATCGCTAAGAAAGTCGTACGTATCACAAATAATGCATAAGCAAGAATTATGAATTTTTGAATTTTTTTAAGCGGCAATAACAATTCTAACAATACGGGAACAAATCAAGCATCTAACTTTTTCTGGACTGAAGTTATATTGTCGAAAAAATTGAAATGTATCATTTTTGATACAAAGCTCGATCTTTTATTTAAATTTTTATTTTACTGTCATCTTTACAATTAAAATATATCATATATATACGAGTTTTAAGTTTTTACTTAAAAGGCATTGCAACAAATATCAGCCTAATTTAGTAAAAATAAATATACAACTTATTAATTTACAGTGCAAGGGGAAAAAGATAGGAAAAAATCTCTGACCTTCTAGAAACTCCCAACAGTAACCCTTAAACTTCATTTCTGAAGTTAAAAAGATGTTAATGTTAGAGACTTCTTATTGTTTCATAAGATTTCTGGGTCAAATTATTCACAACCGTCATGAACATATCCTGCTTGAAGCCTCTGTGAAGTCTGTTAGTTGAAAACCGCCTAGGCAAGTTGTATATTATTTTCCGATTATAATTTTGAATTACTTGCATTTTCTTAATATAAGTTTTAGCACATACTTTTGACCAAACTTGGCACCCATAAGTCATTATTTTACGAATACACATATTATACAGCAATTTTTTTTTATAATTCAAAATCGATCTACGATTTAGTAAGAGAAGCTCGACCACATTTAATAGCTTTATCGCACGATTGAAGAATTTGATGTTTAAATGTCAACTTCTTGTCAATGCCAATGAATTGTTTCGTGAGTAGCGATTTCTTCTTCATCTATAATAAGCGGAATGCTGGGAGTTCTTTTTGGCGATTTATTAAAAGGGAAAATTATGGCCTGAGTTTTTGTTTGGTTGATTTTCATTTTCCATTTGATGAAGTGTTTTTGGGCGTTTAAGGGAACATTTTTCATTCGTTTGACAACGGCATTTGAAACTTTTCATGTAGCTATAATTGCAGTATCGTCTGCATACAGTGCTGTTGTCTGATCTTATTGAGCTTTCAAATCTGAAATGTATATAGAATATAATGCGGGTGACAGAACGGAGCCTTGCGGTACGCCTGCTAATATATTGCGTACATTTGAGCGTTCATTATTAATAAATACCACAAAAAAAAAAAATTAAAAAACTCTGATTAATCTTTTGCGGATAAATTGGGTAGCCAAACACATTAAGTTTATACACAAGTCCGTCATGCCATATAGAGTCGATCTATGGCTATCAGAGTAACTTAAAATTTCTATTTATGGTGCTTTAATGTCATAATATCCAAAGTATTCAAAAAAATACATCTTCATTGCTCTAAAAGGTTGACGTTGAATAATCTTAAAAACTAAAGTACGAAAAAGGCATAAAATTATTATATCATATTCTAAAATAGGAAAACAAAAACCTTCTAGTCTTTCGTTTTCGTTTTCGAATTCTAATTATTTTTTTTTTTTTTTGATTATTTAACAAGTTTTATTCGTTTAGCTATTATAATTTGTTTTTTTTTTTCTTTAATAATAAATAATCCCTGTTATTACTTCCTCTTATATATGATAATCGAAAAACTTTGATTGATCAAATATTATGTTTCTTGTATATGTTTGCCATCACCATATAAAAAACATATCCAAGCAATTGTGCAAATTTGTCGCAAAATTTTCTTGACGGCGTATGTTATTTTTAGCATTCATTTGCTGTCTTAAGGTAAGTTTTGTATTTTCATTATATCTTTTGATATTGATTTGGTTGCAAAATTAATAAGAAGGAAACTTGTGAGTAACATATTTTTAAAATTGTTCCGTATTAAATTTGGTTTAATCTGTAATAATATTTTAGTAGAAATGCAAGAATTTAATTCATGTATCCAAATTCAACATGTTGTTCTCCTTACACCAACTTCTATTACCAAATACGATTGCTGGAGATGTAAAAGAAATTTTTGTTTAAACTTAAACGGTGCCAACTGGTGGAAAAATGACTTTAACTTTCAACTTATTTTCGTTTGTTTCGATTTAAAACTTCAAATGTATTTCGAACCAAATGAAATAGTAAAACAACAACGGCAGAAACAAATGTTACGAAAGGAAATAAAAAAGCCAATAAGAAATAGCTTAAAGAACATTTGGAATTATAAAAGTTTAGCAATGTCTCCTACAAAGTTTATAGAAAAATATTTCTTTAAAGGCAAGGGCAAAATATGTACGAGTATGTGGGTTGAGTAAGCAAACAAATTTTGAAGCCTCCAATATGCACTAAAGTGTTGAATTTTTATGAACTATCAACAGAAACACAAACAAAGTTTATCAAGCACGTAGTAGTATATGTAAAAGTCCTTGAATAATTTTAAGACTTTGGTAACAGCAGTAAGCTTAACTAAATAAAAAAGTAAAACAAATAAAACGCAAGAAAGTTTTTTCCTTCTTCAAAACCAAACTATATTATAAATATATTCGTTGAATTTATGGACCTACATATTCAGATGAATAGACTTTATTGATTAAATATTAAGCGTGTAGTTTTCTAGAGTAAAAAGTTGAAGCCAAATGAAAAGATTTTATATGAAAAATATATAATCTTATGCAAAAGATTTAACAAGAAACACACATGTAAACATTTGTGGAAAAAGGTTGTCACATAAAACTTTGGAAGTATATTAGGAGATAACCTTCAAATACAGGGTTTTAATATGACTTTTATTTAATCCTCCAAAAAGTTGAGCATTAGAGGTTTACCTTAAGGATTAATCCAATATGATTGCACACAAGACATTTTTTGCAACGCATTTATCTTTTTAAGAACTATATAAAATATTCATTGTAAATATGTATATATATATCAGACAGTGTTGGCAAATATAATAGGGGCTACGTTTAGTTAGCATAAACAATATGTATTTCAGTAAGACTAATGAAAAGAAAATCTATTATATTCTAGGGATTTACAACAAAATATATAAATTCCCCTAAACAAAACATTAAACAAAAAATTAAAGGGAGGATCAAGTTATTTTGGAATTTTAAATTTTAATCCATAACATGTCTTAAGATTCCAATGTTATTGGTAGACTCTGTCGTCATTTTAATTCCCTCCTTGCATTTGCGTTGCATAGATCCATTAGCACGGTCTCCGGGAGTACGGACAACCACGTTTTTGCTATATATCGTCCTTGTTTTTACTCTTATATATAACTCTATTCTATTTGTAAGTATCCCTACAAACGCTCAATGGGGTTTAAGTCCGAAGACTGGAAGGCCAATCTAAAACACGCACGTTGTTCTCTTCAAACAAGAAATTAACAAAACTGTAGGACTGCTTCGAGTCTTATGCTGCATAAACTCTCAGATAATAGGCATTTACTTTTCTGCAAATTTAATTCATAAGCATCTGTTCGTACTCTACTGCACACATTTTTTCTTCAATACAAAAATAGACCGAAACCAGATGACGAAAAACAATTCCAATTCAGTACAGAACCTCCATCACGTTTGTCGGCTTTTTTTCTGTATCTGGAGTTGAATTCTTTATTTTTGGGTCATCGTACAAATATTTTACCATCAGCCCCAAGCAAATTAATTTAGGTTTCGTCCGACACAATTAATTTTTCCACTTTTTCCCGAATATGTTGATTGGCGAATAAAAAAAATTAGAACTAGGTCCCTATTATTTTTCCAACGCTGTACATATGCCATACATACATATTTGGTCATTACAACCCTTTAGTTAGGATTACAACCTAGATTCTCATATGAAAAATAATGCTACATTGAGGTTTGAGAAAATGCAATTATTCTCATTTTATACATTACAAAAATAAATTTCATTTATACATTACTGGTGCTCAAAAGAATTGTAAGCTTCTTTCGATGAGCGAGCAACAAAGGCACTGTGAGAAAAGTTTAGTAAATAAAATGTCATTTGACGTCAGTTATAATACAATATTTCAAGACCTTAAAAATTATAAATATTGACAATAATGCAATTAAATATTATTGAAAACAAATTGAAAAATATTATGAGTATAATATTGCAGAAAAAAATATTGAAAAATTAAATAATTAATTTTTTTAATTTTTAAATTTCTTTTTCAACTATTGTATCTGTCAATTTATTTCTTTTTCTAATGCTTTATTGTGTTTAAATCTGGAGTCTGGCTTGATTAGGTATTAGTACCACAATCTTTAAAGAGTGATTCGAATCATTATTGGGAGAAATCGGAAATGGTATTGTAAGGCCAAATTTATAGAGCCTATTTTATAGTTTTTTTTTATAATATTTAAATAGTGGAATTTGTCCATTGTATTTCCATTAACAAAGGATTTGAGGCATTCGCAGTTGCCATTTCACTTCACACACAACTAAGCCACAACATTCCACTGTCGAGAACAAAAATATGCCACTTTGATACGTGTACCATGTATATAACTGGTCGTTACAACCCTTCAGTTAGTTTCTCATACAACTTATGTTGTGTGTGTTAATTTTATACATGAATGGCGGGAATTACAGTTTAAAGGCGATCGCGAACGACATATTTTTAAGAAGCTTTTCATTTGAATTTTTAGTTACTTTCATGGGTTTTGCTAGAGAGCTGCTGAGAAGAAGTCGCCGTAGAAATATTTTTTCATATTTCGTTGTGTTGCTGATGATGAAGGTTTGAATCGTCGCTTCTCGTCTAATACCTCTTAGACTACCGAGACTTCAAACCAACATTATAATGTCCCTAAATACATTGCAAAGAGCACAAAAAAATTATTCGAAGATAAGAATGTCAATGCATTATCCTGCCGCGAACTGTTTTCATATCCAAACATGATTGAGAACTTGTGGTATATATTAAAAGCAACAATCGGAGATTATGTCCCAAAATTGTAATAAGCTTTGGAGATTAATTCAGGGTGTGTGCTATGATATACCAGATTCGGAATTCCAAAAGTTTGCTGCCCAGATGTTTAGACGATGTCTACTAGTTTTAAACATCAACGGAAACTCTGTTTAATATTAACCACTCTAGAACAACATTTGTTATTAAATTATTGCGAAATATTAAATATATTATCATATTATAATTTTTTTATTTTATTCCAGTACCCCTAAATGGAGCATATGACTTCCATGACCAGCATTTCTGAATTGTTCTCGTTTTTACATTTATTTTTGTTATTCTACCTAAGGAGGTGGTTAGTCTGGAGTACCAAGTCCTAGGATAATGGGGCTGCCATCTATCGTTGCTTAGAAACAACGCAGTCCGCTGATATTAAAATGCCTATTTCAATTTTAAATAAATAATACGATAATAAAATTGCAAAAAATGGTTTTGAGTTACATAATTGATGAGAATTCGTACAATTAGTTACCAATAATTTTCTCATTACACTTACTTCCTCATTAAATTTCCAAGTATGACAATGGTTTCCTTATTATTTTCCACATCGTTGTAGTCGCCGATTTCTGGCAAAATCTTTGAGAGTAAATAAAAATTTCGTTCACCCGTGGCATCATAACGAGCCGCTATGCGTGCTCAAGTGAGTTTTGTGATATCAGGGCTACCACTCCGACATAAATCTAAACCTAAATAAAAATTGCCAAAGTTTCTCAAAAATCTGTCGTTCAGAGTCGACTTTAAGCTGTAGGTCCCGCCACTCATATATAAAATTAACACACACAACATAAGTGGCATGAGAAACTAGGTCATAATCCTAACTGGGTTGTAAAGACCAATTATGTATGTATGTATATTTAAATGGTCAAATGATCATTGCCTATTTTAAGAAAATAAACTAAGTTTGTCCAAGGTAAACATTAGAGAATATTTTGCAAGTGTAAACAATTGTCGGAGGCTCAATGATCAATTTCGTTACCATAAAATTTACAAAGTATATGAAATTAGCAATTTATAATTTTCTTTTCAAGCTCTGAAATAAAAACTACTTAAGCTGTGAATTTACAACACATGTTTTCATCGTATTTAAAGTGCCAGTTTTCATAAACACTAATAACACATTACAATTGTACAAATATTGAGAGATGTTATTGAGCAGTAGTTATTGACTAAACCTGTAAGTATTACAAAGTCCAATTTAGAAATACAGATAACAAATATAAATAATGTCCGTTATTTAAAAAATCTTCCAACCACTTATACCATAATATTGACGGTCTCAATTGGAAACCAACTATAAACGTAGGAAACTAGTTACATAATATTTATTAGAATAAATTTTATATTGTATTGGCGAATAAAAGCTAAGACCATAAAATTTACAACAATTTTTAGTATACAATATGACGCACAATAGATATTTCAGTAGCTACAATAATGCTGATACAAAAATCATATTAAACGCTTCATTAGACATACAATTGCAATTATTAACGTGTTATGACAGAGAAAATACGAGGGCAGTTTCAAAATCGTTCAAACCAACAAAGACAATATAACATATTTGGTGAACATTTCTTGATACAATACTTATATTATTATTCAATATCTTCTATATCAGGTCTCAGAACTGTCTAGAGGGTTAAAGCAAGTATCTGCCGCGGCCATTATAAATAAATTGTTTTCAAATCAAAGCAAAAAATCAAAGATAGCTAAATCGGGTAGTAAGGCTCGCGATAAAGCAAATGGAATCTTAATTTATTAATTTTGGTCATCTCAAAAGATAATATGTGACTTCATAAAACTAGATTTGTTTTTCTTCAATTACGTCCTATCTTACGTAATTTCATCACTTAAATGCTATAATAAAATAGGGGTGAGTGAAGGCACTAAGACTTATTCCACGAATATTGCATTGAGATTGCCTGCAGATGAAACTTATTCAACTACTTTGAACTCAATTTTTCTGATCTAGTCTATGGAAGATCAAACACACAATTGAATTATTTTCGGGCGCTGGTTTTGATCTATTGTTAGCAAATATTCTTCATTCTCAAATTGTCGTTCAGTATGCTAAACTATTTCTATTTATTACTTCATTTAGCTCACTTGGTCCAATAAATATCAGTTGTAATACAGATTCTACTTATTCTGTCATATAATTATAACACTGACTAACATTAACACATTCTTACACTTTTACGAATCTAAATCATATTTTTTCTTTTATTGCGCAAATAAATTTAGGGTGCTCAAGTATCCGTCGCCCCAAAAAAATGATCTATGTATATTATTCTCTTGTTCTTCGTCATTACAGAGAGCTACAGAATTCATTGTAATGTATTCCCAGTATCCTGACGAGTACACAGGAATTCCTAAGGTCGGTTTTTATACAAATTTTATTTTGTTTGTATCCACAGCTGGCTAGATCTGTCGGATCTCTCAACAAGTAGGTTCATTATGACGTTTGTCTTATACAAGTGCCTACAGTTTACGCGAGACAATTTTTTGTCACTCTGTAAAATAATGTCAATCTGATGCAGGACTTCCATGTGTACAGGAACACATATGAAGATAACAGTTGAATATCTCGCCATCAGAGATACGAGACATTCTTTGACAAACTTAGATGTGATACGTATACTCCCTGGGGATCTTTAATCTCTGGAGTTCTTTACTTTTAGGAGGTAGTGAAGTACGACCATTATTTCAGCTTGTATAGTACGGCACTAAAGAAGTAGTGCAAGATACAATAGTTGAATATTAAACGTCATTTTAAAACAAAGATCTATATCTATATATGGTAGACTAGACTATCTATATGAGGTAGACTAGAGATGGAATAAAATGAAAAGTTGAATCAGCTAGGCAGACCTGACTCCCAGGTCATGTGGGAATTCTTGGCAATAAGCAGGCTGATCAGATTTCAAGGGGGCACTGAAATCTGAACCTTTCAGTGAAATAGAAAGAGTAATTGAAGGGGTATACTTGACGAAAAGAAAGATGTAGAGAGGTAGCCCCTCCTCTAAAACCAAAGGGGTCTGCAACAATCTAAATGTTTGTTAAGTAATGACAATGTAAAGTAGTTTATGTTATGCATCATGCTTTCGAACTGAGAATAACATCCGTCATTTTACCGTGCATTGTAGACTTAAGTATAATTTGTTTCAGAACAGGGTTTTATTCTAGCCCAATATGTAGACTCCATGATGGAGAGAACGAATCACCAGAACAAATATTTCGATAATATGCAATGTTAAAGCACAGTATCCACCTGGGTATTTGCCAAGTAATGGATAGGGAGTTAACCTTACTGACACCGAACAGCATACTGAAGTTTGCGGGAGGCACTACCAGGATACCCTATGCAGGTTCAGAGAAATACTCCATTACTTCTAAGCAAGAATATGTGCGTTATGTGTTTTACTTCCAGTTACATTATATAAAAAAACATTGATGTTGATGTTTTTCTTTCCATCATTATTAGCCCATGAACAGATTACAAAGTCGTATAGCCAGTATATCTTTCCAGAGGTGACTTGCTCTGTTACAACAATTAAGAGCAGTTGCCGCCTTAGTGACTTTAAATTTTGTATTATTGTTCAAGTTTAGCATGCCGTCTAATATGTTACCAAAATATTTGACTAAAGTGATATTTTTGAATAGAGTGAAAACGATTCTGCTGATGTAAGGAATAATAAATTGAAGTATTTTGTATTCCCCCGTTAATTTTGAAATTAAAAATCAATATGTAGATAAGAGGTATTAAAGTTGTTTTATATACGATAATTATTTGTTAAACAAAAATCAAATTATGTAATTCTAAACCACTCTCGTATATCTCGATACCAATAATAGCAGTAACAATAATAATCACAATAATAACCACCACTACTACATGTACACAAAGGGAAAACAAAAGGTCAGGATTATTCTCTGGTCTACTCCTATATAATTCGTATTATTGTAATGCTCAATGCGGTTATAGTAATTTTTATTGTTATTATTATTACAGTTAATTCTACTGTTGTTATTATGGGCCAGAAACATTATAAAAAATTGAATCATTTGTGCTTAATTTACCACATAAATTGTATACCACATACTTATATGCACGAATACATATGAGCAAATACTTACAAACATACTCATTGAAATAGAAATGTTGATATGCAAAAATAAATTTTAAATTACTGGCCATATAACAATATTTTCACTTGGTGAAATACATGGTAAAATACCGATATACCTTGAAGACGAGAGATGGATATAAACTTGACATAACCAAACATTTTAATATCGACTGTTACATATTTTAAAATCACAGAGAGAGAGAGAGTAATTTTTAAAATATTGTTACGAAAAAATGAAATGGAGTTTTGCTTTTACATCGTTTAACATTAAAATGCTACAAAAACAAAAAGAAAACAATGAACTTGTTTACTTGATAAACAAGTAAACAAAAATATACCGACAAGTCATTTGCCTTCAAAACATTCATCAAACTGCTTACCCTGCGATATAAAATGCAAGACAAAGCAGGCAACGGAGTGAGTAAAAATTCAGTCAGTATTGTGTGAAGACGCGCGGTGTTTGAAGAGAATAATCGTGGTTTGAAGATCTCCATTATAAAGATCTGTCGAACAATTGTTATTGTTTACGCAAAAGAGTGTAAAGAAGAATAACAAACGAAGCAATTGTTATTGTTTAGATCAAGTTGTGGCCAGTGGCACATAGAATTGTGCGAACATTAAAGAATTTGATTGAAACTAAAAGCAAATTTATTTTTATTTTATTTACAATCTACGAACTCATATTCCAACCGTTTTTTAAAGGTAAAAATATAACAATATTAATAGTTTTTATTACTTCGCTCCTAGTAAACAAAAATCGTTGAATGGTCATATCGTGTTGCAAACTTTTGGTTGTGAGGGCCTTATAAAAATATTTCTTTCATAAGAAAGATGTACCATACCATCATTTTCAGCCCTGAAATCCCGCGAAATAATACGAGAATTGCCTGGAATTTTTTGTATACAATTCATGCAATATTTTTTAACTTTTATTTAATTTCGGAACAGCTGTTCCTTGCTGACACTTGTTGTTCTATGTTATCGTCATCGCACGTAGAAAGTTTACTTACTGATATGAATACGTAAATGCACAATCATATGTACATATATGTATATGATATGTTTGATGAAATTTCATTCAAATATTTGTATTAAAAAAATCAAATCAAATGCGTAGGACAATTGTAGAAAAGTTGTATTCCAAAAAAATTATTCGTTAGGGAAGAAGTACATTATTGCATAAATTTATGTAAAAGAAAATTTTTGTGTTATTAGGGCAGAATTAGTTTAGGTGAGATTTTATTTTTATAAATTCGTTTTTGTTGAAATTTATTTTTTAATTAGCAATATCGTACTCATTTATCACAAAATCTTTTGATTCCAAGAAGGAAATTCCGGAATCCAGATCAATTTCAAAACCAATCTCTATCACCTGTGATACAACTATTACTATAGCCCTGAACCTTAACGCTACCCACATAGCAAACGGCCGTAACCAGCAATTATCCCGTCAACGCTCTATCCAAAGCATTTAATACGGTTGATCACATTAAACTGGTAGACGATATTCTGAGCTTTACATTTGCCAATTACCAAGCCTTCGTAGAGTTTTCAGATCAAAAGTCCAAATACTGCAAACTCAGAATGGTTGTATTTCATTGTGTAGTGTTATCACATCTTCTATTCAATCTATACATTGCTACATTTGCAGTCTCTCGCCGATGTATCAAACTGGTCTTTTATGAGGACGACTACACCATGTACTCTTCTGCAGTAAAGACAGATCATGTTTGCTAAAATGTATCACTATAGTGGAATTTTTTAGGTAACAATGATTCTATCAATGAACTATCTTCCTCTACCTGCTAGAAGAAAAAGGCTTGGCTGAAACCTACATATACTCACAATTCCTTTCAAGAGAATGTTGACGGTGGTATTTGATAACCTCTTGCATTTTTCATTACTTTCCATATACATAATCAGATTAAGAACAGAGGTTCTTAATGCACTGTTTGGTGCCTCATGTAGAATAGCTGCATAAACTATGCAAAAATATATATAAACTTAAGGCGCTCTTAGGTCAAGAATTGCTTTAAAGTATAGCATTTTTGGTTACTCGGTACAACTTCAGCAGTGTTTAATTGAAAATATAATTTCCTACAAATAAATTGACTGTACAACATGATTTTGTAAAATTTTCATAAAACAATAACACAGCAAATTCGGGCTCATGTTAAAAAATTTTAAAAAAAGTTTTGTATAGCGCTATTTTTATTATTACGGTTACCATTACAGTAAACCAGTTTTCATATTTAAACCTGTAATCTTGTTGCTACATATGAAATGTTTCCCATCGCTTGATTTTCCGCCTCATATGAGATACGTACACACTGCATGGATGTAGTGAATTGCAGAATCAACAATCCCTTAATTTTCCACCTCATCTGCACTACAGATTGTACATACATACATATATGTATGTATGTATAAATGCATGTGATTTTGACAAACAAATATGTAGAGTTATAATCGAAATGCAAATAAACAATAAACTCGCCACCTGCGCTCCCTTTAAAAATGTGATTTGTGAGTTTTTTATTTTGGCTGACTTAAACAGGTACAGTTAGTATAGAAAAAAAAGATATACAGAGATAGTAGTTCACCTTAAAACTATCACTGCCGTAGTAGATACCCATGGTGAAATAGCAATAACTATGTATGTGATCCTGCAATGATCTAAAAATCAAAAACGAAAAGCCTAAAAATTAATATAAATGTTATTTGAAGCATTATAAATTAAAATGAAAACTAGTCGAAGAAACAACAAGTACAAAAACTATTTCAATTAATAGATCGTAAAATTCCATTACCGAGTATAATCAGTTGTTATGCAGTGGAATTATTTGTAAGTTTTGTCCATGACTTAACTATTATACGGGAAAAATTGATAATAACCTATAATGACGTCTGTCAATGTTTGTGGAACACCAACAATCGCAGAAATTACTCTCCCTTAATTACGCTAATGTTTATAACATTCCACAACATTTAGTCTACAATTTGTTCACAAGCTCGGCGATATAGATATCTGTAATATCTTTATATTATATTGTTACGTTTTTACCCTTTTGAAATCGTTAAAATATAAGTTCGTAGATTGCAAATAAAATAAAAAATATTATGGGCCAGAAACATTATAAAAAATTGAATCATTTGTGCTTAATTTACCACATAAATTGTATACCACATACTTATATGCACGAATACATATGAGCAAATACTTACAAACATACTCATTGAAATAGAAATGTTGATATGCAAAAATTAATTTTAAATTACTGGCCATATAACAATATTTTCACTTGGTGAAATACATGGTAAAATACCGATATACCTTGAAGACGAGAGATGGATATAAACTTGACATAACCAAACATTTTAATATCGACTGTTACATATTTTAAAATCACAGAGAGAGAGAGAGTAATTTTTAAAATATTGTTACGAAAAAATGAAATGGAGTTTTGCTTTTACATCGTTTAACATTAAAATGCTACAAAAACAAAAAGAAAACAATGAACTTGTTTACTTGATAAACAAGTAAACAAAAATATACCGACAAGTCATTTGCCTTCAAAACATTCATCAAACTGCTTACCCTGCGATATAAAATGCAAGACAAAGCAGGCAACGGAGTGAGTAAAAATTCAGTCAGTATTGTGTGAAGACGCGCGGTGTTTGAAGAGAATAATCGTGGTTTGAAGATCTCCATTATAAAGATCTGTCGAACAATTGTTATTGTTTACGCAAAAGAGTGTAAAGAAGAATAACAAACGAAGCAATTGTTATTGTTTAGATCAAGTTGTGACCAGTGGCACATAGAATTGTGCGAACATTAAAGAATTTGATTGAATCTAAAAGCAAATTTATTTTTATTTTATTTACAATCTACGAACTCATATTCCAACCGTTTTTTAAAGGTAAAAATATAACAATATTAATAGTTTTTATTACTTCGCTCCTAGTAAACAAAAATCGTTGAATGGTCATATCGTGTTGCAAACTTTTGGTTGTGAGGGCCTTATAAAAATATTTCTTTCATAAGCATACCATCATTTTCAGCCCTGAAATCCCGCGAAATAATACGAGAATTGCCTGGAATTTTTTGTATACAATTCATGCAATATTTTTTAACTTTTATTTAATTTCGGAACAGCTGTTCCTTGCTGACACTTGTTGTTCTATGTTATCGTCATCGCACGTAGAAAGTTTACTTACTGATATGAATACGTAAATGCACAATCATATGCACATATATGTATATGATATGTTTGATGAAATTTCATTCAAATATTTGTATTAAAAAAATCAAATCAAATGCGTAGGACAATTGTAGAAAAGTTGTATTCCAAAAAAATTATTCGTTAGGGAAGAAGTACATTATTGCATAAATTTATGTAAAAGAAAATTTTTGTGTTATTAGGGCAGAATTAGTTTAGGTGAGATTTTATTTTTATAAATTCGTTTTTGTTGAAATTTATTTTTTAATTAGCAATATCGTACTCATTTATCACAAAATCTTTTGATTCCAAGAAGGAAATTCCGGAATCCAGATCAATTTCAAAACCAATCTCTATCACCTGTGATACAACTATTACTATAGCCCTGAACCTTAACGCTACCCACATAGCAAACGGCCGTAACCAGCAATTATCCCGTCAACGCTCTATCCAAAGCATTTAATACGGTTGATCACATTAAACTGGTAGACGATATTCTGAGCTTTACATTTGCCAATTACCAAGCCTTCGTAGAGTTTTCAGATCAAAAGTCCAAATACTGCAAACTCAGAATGGTTGTATTTCATTGTGTAGTGTTATCACATCTTCTATTCAATCTATACATTGCTACATTTGCAGTCTCTCGCCGATGTATCAAACTGGTCTTTTATGAGGACGACTACACCATGTACTCTTCTGCAGTAAAGACAGATCATGTTTGCTAAAATGTATCACTATAGTGGAATTTTTTAGGTAACAATGATTCTATCAATGAACTATCTTCCTCTACCTGCTAGAAGAAAAAGGCTTGGCTGAAACCTACATATACTCACAATTCCTTTCAAGAGAATGTTGACGGTGGTATTTGATAACCTCTTGCATTTTTCATTACTTTCCATATACATAATCAGATTAAGAACAGAGGTTCTTAATGCACTGTTTGGTGCCTCATGTAGAATAGCTGCATAAACTATGCAAAAATATATATAAACTTAAGGCGCTCTTAGGTCAAGAATTGCTTTAAAGTATAGCATTTTTGGTTACTCGGTACAACTTCAGCAGTGTTTAATTGAAAATATAATTTCCTACAAATAAATTGACTGTACAACATGATTTTGTAAAATTTTCATAAAACAATAACACAGCAAATTCGGGCTCATGTTAAAAAATTTTAAAAAAAGTTTTGTATAGCGCTATTTTTATTATTACGGTTACCATTACAGTAAACCAGTTTTCATATTTAAACCTGTAATCTTGTTGCTACATATGAAATGTTTCCCATCGCTTGATTTTCCGCCTCATATGAGATACGTACACACTGCATGGATGTAGTGAATTGCAGAATCAACAATCCCTTAATTTTCCACCTCATCTGCACTACAGATTGTACATACATACATATATGTATGTATGTATAAATGCATGTGATTTTGACAAACAAATATGTAGAGTTATAATCGAAATGCAAATAAACAATAAACTCGCCACCTGCGCTCCCTTTAAAAATGTGATTTGTGAGTTTTTTATTTTGGCTGACTTAAACAGGTACAGTTAGTATAGAAAAAAAAGATATACAGAGATAGTAGTTCACCTTAAAACTATCACTGCCGTAGTAGATACCCATGGTGAAATAGCAATAACTATGTATGTGATCCTGCAATGATCTAAAAATCAAAAACGAAAAGCCTAAAAATTAATATAAATGTTATTTGAAGCATTATAAATTAAAATGAAAACTAGTCGAAGAAACAACAAGTACAAAAACTATTTCAATTAATAGATCGTAAAATTCCATTACCGAGTATAATCAGTTGTTATGCAGTGGAATTATTTGTAAGTTTTGTCCATGACTTAACTATTATACGGGAAAAATTGATAATAACCTATAATGACGTCTGTCAATGTTTGTGGAACACCAACAATCGCAGAAATTACTCTCCCTTAATTACGCTAATGTTTATAACATTCCACAACATTTAGTCTACAATTTGTTCACAAGCTCGGCGATATAGATATCTGTAATATCTTTATATTATATTGTTACGTTTTTACCCTTTTGAAATCGTTAAAATATAAGTTCGTAGATTGCAAATAAAATAAAAAATATTATGGGCCAGAAACATTATAAAAAATTGAATCATTTGTGCTTAATTTACCACATAAATTGTATACCACATACTTATATGCACGAATACATATGAGCAAATACTTACAAACATACTCATTGAAATAGAAATGTTGATATGCAAAAATTAATTTTAAATTACTGGCCATATAACAATATTTTCACTTGGTGAAATACATGGTAAAATACCGATATACCTTGAAGACGAGAGATGGATATAAACTTGACATAACCAAACATTTTAATATCGACTGTTACATATTTTAAAATCACAGAGAGAGAGAGAGTAATTTTTAAAATATTGTTACGAAAAAATGAAATGGAGTTTTGCTTTTACATCGTTTAACATTAAAATGCTACAAAAACAAAAAGAAAACAATGAACTTGTTTACTTGATAAACAAGTAAACAAAAATATACCGACAAGTCATTTGCCTTCAAAACATTCATCAAACTGCTTACCCTGCGATATAAAATGCAAGACAAAGCAGGCAACGGAGTGAGTAAAAATTCAGTCAGTATTGTGTGAAGACGCGCGGTGTTTGAAGAGAATAATCGTGGTTTGAAGATCTCCATTATAAAGATCTGTCGAACAATTGTTATTGTTTACGCAAAAGAGTGTAAAGAAGAATAACAAACGAAGCAATTGTTATTGTTTAGATCAAGTTGTGACCAGTGGCACATAGAATTGTGCGAACATTAAAGAATTTGATTGAATCTAAAAGCAAATTTATTTTTATTTTATTTACAATCTACGAACTCATATTCCAACCGTTTTTTAAAGGTAAAAATATAACAATATTAATAGTTTTTATTACTTCGCTCCTAGTAAACAAAAATCGTTGAATGGTCATATCGTGTTGCAAACTTTTGGTTGTGAGGGCCTTATAAAAATATTTCTTTCATAAGCATACCATCATTTTCAGCCCTGAAATCCCGCGAAATAATACGAGAATTGCCTGGAATTTTTTGTATACAATTCATGCAATATTTTTTAACTTTTATTTAATTTCGGAACAGCTGTTCCTTGCTGACACTTGTTGTTCTATGTTATCGTCATCGCACGTAGAAAGTTTACTTACTGATATGAATACGTAAATGCACAATCATATGCACATATATGTATATGATATGTTTGATGAAATTTCATTCAAATATTTGTATTAAAAAAATCAAATCAAATGCGTAGGACAATTGTAGAAAAGTTGTATTCCAAAAAAATTATTCGTTAGGGAAGAAGTACATTATTGCATAAATTTATGTAAAAGAAAATTTTTGTGTTATTAGGGCAGAATTAGTTTAGGTGAGATTTTATTTTTATAAATTCGTTTTTGTTGAAATTTATTTTTTAATTAGCAATATCGTACTCATTTATCACAAAATCTTTTGATTCCAAGAAGGAAATTCCGGAATCCAGATCAATTTCAAAACCAATCTCTATCACCTGTGATACAACTATTACTATAGCCCTGAACCTTAACGCTACCCACATAGCAAACGGCCGTAACCAGCAATTATCCCGTCAACGCTCTATCCAAAGCATTTAATACGGTTGATCACATTAAACTGGTAGACGATATTCTGAGCTTTACATTTGCCAATTACCAAGCCTTCGTAGAGTTTTCAGATCAGAAGTCCAAATACTGCAAACTCAGAATGGTTGTATTTCATTGTGTAGTGTTATCACATCTTCTATTCAATCTATACATTGCTACATTTGCAGTCTCTCGCCGATGTATCAAACTGGTCTTTTATGAGGACGACTACACCATGTACTCTTCTGCAGTAAAGACAGATCATGTTTGCTAAAATGTATCACTATAGTGGAATTTTTTAGGTAACAATGATTCTATCAATGAACTATCTTCCTCTACCTGCTAGAAGAAAAAGGCTTGGCTGAAACCTACATATACTCACAATTCCTTTCAAGAGAATGTTGACGGTGGTATTTGATAACCTCTTGCATTTTTCATTACTTTCCATATACATAATCAGATTAAGAACAGAGGTTCTTAATGCACTGTTTGGTGCCTCATGTAGAATAGCTGCATAAACTATGCAAAAATATATATAAACTTAAGGCGCTCTTAGGTCAAGAATTGCTTTAAAGTATAGCATTTTTGGTTACTCGGTACAACTTCAGCAGTGTTTAATTGAAAATATAATTTCCTACAAATAAATTGACTGTACAACATGATTTTGTAAAATTTTCATAAAACAATAACACAGCAAATTCGGGCTCATGTTAAAAAATTTTAAAAAAAGTTTTGTATAGCGCTATTTTTATTATTACGGTTACCATTACAGTAAACCAGTTTTCATATTTAAACCTGTAATCTTGTTGCTACATATGAAATGTTTCCCATCGCTTGATTTTCCGCCTCATATGAGATACGTACACACTGCATGGATGTAGTGAATTGCAGAATCAACAATCCCTTAATTTTCCACCTCATCTGCACTACAGATTGTACATACATACATATATGTATGTATGTATAAATGCATGTGATTTTGACAAACAAATATGTAGAGTTATAATCGAAATGCAAATAAACAATAAACTCGCCACCTGCGCTCCCTTTAAAAATGTGATTTGTGAGTTTTTTATTTTGGCTGACTTAAACAGGTACAGTTAGTATAGAAAAAAAAGATATACAGAGATAGTAGTTCACCTTAAAACTATCACTGCCGTAGTAGATACCCATGGTGAAATAGCAATAACTATGTATGTGATCCTGCAATGATCTAAAAATCAAAAACGAAAAGCCTAAAAATTAATATAAATGTTATTTGAAGCATTATAAATTAAAATGAAAACTAGTCGAAGAAACAACAAGTACAAAAACTATTTCAATTAATAGATCGTAAAATTCCATTACCGAGTATAATCAGTTGTTATGCAGTGGAATTATTTGTAAGTTTTGTCCATGACTTAACTATTATACGGGAAAAATTGATGATAACCTATAATGACGTCTGTCAATGTTTGTGGAACACCAACAATCGCAGAAATTACTCTCCCTTAATTACGCTAATGTTTATAACATTCCACAACATTTAGTCTACAATTTGTTCACAAGCTCGGCGATATAGATATCTGTAATATCTTTATATTATATTGTTACGTTTTTACCCTTTTGAAATCGTTAAAATATGAGTTCGTAGATTGCAAATAAAATAAAAATAAATTTGTGTTTAGTTTTGTTGCCTGCTTTATCTTGCCTTTTATATCGCTGGGTAAACAGTCTGACGTATGCTCTCGTAGGAAAATGACTTTGCATTCTCGAAATCTCTTATAAATGTAAACATGTTGTTTTCGTTATTGTTGTTTGTGTAATTTGTTAATGTTTGGCCTTGAAGTGTTGTTGTTGTTGCTATATTTTTGTTTATTCGTTGATCATGTAAACAAGTCCATTGCTTTATTTTTGGAACTTTTGTTTATCATTTTAATTACAGCATTTCCATTTTCGTAACGGTGTTATAAAAAGCACAGGGCCGTTTTTAATAGACTGTAGTACAATAAAATTTTAAAATTCTGATGATTTTAAGATTTTGTTAATGATTTATTATGACTATACGCTACGTTTACTAATACTAAGCGTTTTAATGTCTTTCAAAAAATGTTACATGTTTCTGCTATTTGCATATTCATATCGTATAACTTATTCGAACTGTATACCGTAACGTACGATCAATGTTTTTTTTATCAAAGTCTAATATGACACATACGTTTAAGACAAAGCATTAAAGTATAGCATATTTTTAAGCTGAGCCAAAATGTTCCATATTGATTTTGTTTTACTTATTGGAACGTATGATCAATATTAATTATTCCAATCCGATATTACTTATACGCTAGCATTAGGAAAAATCATTAGCATATTTTAAAGCTGAATGAATACGAATTTGGTTTTATTTGTGTACAATGAGTATTGAATTTTACTGTTTAACCCTTTCATGCCCGATGTTGCCTATAGGCAACATTGTACATTTTTGTTCATAAATTCCGTAATTTTTAATTGTTTTAAAACATTTTTTTTTGCATACAAGCCTGGTTAAAAACGTGTAAAACCAGAATACGTAGGACTCCGAATTTAATATCACTTCATATTTAGGCCATGACTAACAAACACATGTCACACATTTTAGCTCTGGCCCATAAAATTCGGGCATGAAAGGGTTAAATAATTTGTACCGGGATCATTAAAATCATTGTACCATGTATAAAATGTAGGCAAAAGTTATTAGTTTTCACATCTAATCAAGGTTATAAAATAAAAAAAAATTATTAGTTGGACTGTCTTGACACATCTTGAATATATAGCGATATTTCACCGATCAAGTATCTACTTCGTATTCAATTTCACGATCGATGTACATTTTGACAATTTTAGAAACGCATAAAAAATGAAAAAGAGCGGACTACAACGTTACAATTGTTCAATGGGAAAGTTATTAATATATTTTTTTTACATTTCTTCAATTCAATTCGAATAAATAAATGCATTAACTACTTTCCCTTCGCTTTTAACACAAAAGGTCTATTGGTTACAACAAACAACAAATGAAAACAAACTTTTTTGGAAATATTATATATATATGTATGTTATATTTTATGTTTCGATGGCAAAATATAATTCTTTTTCGATTCCGATAATTCTAAAAGAAGTTGAGAAATATTACATATATGCATTTTTAGCATGTATAATAAAAGTCAATAAAAATAAAGAACTTTATTTATCACAAGAAAAGTTATAGTAATTACATGAAGTTGTGGTAGTCCAGTAGGTATTGTGTTATCTCACAAGACGTGACGCCACTGGTGAGCGATTCCTCTCAGCAGAATTCTGGCAAAATCTCTGATAGTAAATGAAATTTCCATCAAAGAGTTTCTCAAAAATATGTCGTTCGGAGCCGACTTTAAACTATAGGTCTAGCCACTCATGTATAAAAAAATTAACACTCACAAAATAAGTGGCGTGAGAAACTAAGTCGTAATCCTGAATGAAGGGTTGTAATGGCTAATTATGCATGTTTGTTCGATTGTGGACTGTGTGTGGGTGGATGGATTTGTGGTGGCGACTGCTTGAAACTAAACTCGGGATAAGGTTTCTGGCAAAGAGGAAAATTATCAAAAAAAATCCTTCCAAATAAAAAAAATGCAAGCAACACTTTCCTTTTTGGTGTATTCGTTTTGATGTTCACTATTTTATTCGCAATATCTTGCTTCACAGTATTTTATTTTCTGTTTATTACAATTTTTATTTATTTCTTTGTTTTACATTATTTTATTTCACAATTTTTACCGAACAAAACTATGGCGAAATACATCAAACTTAATTGTAAAATAAAAAAACTGTATAAAAGTTATTGATCTTTATCGATGAATGAATGAAAAAATAGAAAAATTATACAGACTAAAGGCCTAAATTACATTACAATGTTAAAGTACAGAAAGCTAAATATAATATATAGGGCCCTCTGTTGGTAACTCCCCATCATTCAAAAAATCCTGTTTATATCACCAGGAATGGGAAATGTGGATCGTCAGACATAAACACTAATAATTAAATCACATTTTTGCTTTTTTTAATTTCAAATGCTTTCTAGGCATTAAAATATAGTTAATGTGTAAGGATTTAGAATGTTATTCGAACATTTTTTATGTTATAATTAATGCTTGACATGTTGAAACATAATCTAGGCCTTGCTGGCCTTGCTGGCCTTGCGACAATATGGTCGCCTTACCCGTAAGTCGATTTTTTCCCATTTTGGCACTAGTCATGGATCAAGTAGTTTCAGCGAAGCTTTCTCTAAAATAATTAAAGACACAAAATGTACATCTATTTATATAAATAAAACCTTCTCCGAAGTTTTGATATTTTTCCAACCTGGAAAAGGGAACCATAATTTGTGTTAAGTTGCAGAAATGATTGTGATTATTTAGTGAGCATTACATTATTTCAACAAAATTAATAATTAAAAATTTTTTATAACAAATTTTCAGCTAACATTAGCGGCACTTTGGTGATCCAATGTCTGGCGCCGAACACCTTGGTACCAGGCAACAGAAGGAAGTTTTAGTCCGAACTCCTTATAGCACTATTTCAGGAATGAGGTATGCGATGCTTTATACAAAGTGAACGTACAAGAAAATATTAAATCTTTTGTTATTATTAAACATGCAGTTTCAGATTCCATTAACCCCCGAAGAATGAACAACTATTTCAAATCATTCAAATGAGGAATTTTCCCAATTGCATTGGTGCGCTAGATGGAAAGCATGTTGTTATCATTGCGCCAAATCACTCTGGAAGTATTTTTTATAACTACAAAGGTAAATATGAAAAAGTAAGGTCCCTTTATACTTCGCTAACATCATTATTTCGTAGGACCACATAACATTGTCCACATCTTCTGATGGTGAATGCATCCTATAAATTTTTATAAATCGATGTATGTATGTTCAAACGGCCGTGAACAATACATTAAATTTGACAACACCAAAACCACTGCCATTTAGGTACGTGCCCGTACAGTATGTCCTTGCTGCTATTGATACCTTTGCATTAAGCCTATATATTTTTAAACCAATCGATGGCATGCATGCCATACAAAGAATTTTCAGTAATCTTCTGTTAAGAGCAAGGCGAGCAATCGAAAATCCTTTTGAGATTTTCTCAGCACGTTTTCGAGTAACGTGCAGCCCAATTAAGCTTGAGCCTGTTGAAATAAGGCAAGTGGCACTTTCCTGCTGCGAGTTGCCGAGTGAGTTATATATGTATAATGTATATATATTTATGTATAAGTACAATGAGTTCTTTATACTTTAATACAAACCTAGTTGACCACTACACTACAGATGGCACACAAGTTCCTGGCGAATGGCGTAGTGATGATAACGAACAAAATTTAGTAAATCCTCAAAGGCACCATTCTTACATAGCAAATGAAACATCAGTAATAAGAGATGAATTTACGCACTCCTTTGTAGAAGAAGGGCATTTAACTTTTAAATACACTCATATTTAAGTATAAATGCCTCAAAGCCATGGTAAAAAATAATATTTTTTGTTTCTGGTTCATAATTAACTAATGCATCATCTAAACGTTTAAGAAACCAATCGAACGATCCTTTCCTTTCTTTTGACACCAATGCCGAACATGTTTACACTTCGATTTGATTAAGCGAAATTTGAGTAAAACTGACAGAAAGTTAGATAACATGTACATATATCACTTAAAACTTAATATTTAATACTAACTACACATAATGCGACTGCATTTGAAACAAGAGCTTATGGTAACAAAACCTTTTAAATCAATTTTTAATTTCAAATTTTCATATAAACTTTTACATTAAAATTATATCGTTTTCGTAATTTTATGAAAAATGTTCATAATTTATTATTAAAAGCAAAGACATTGCCTTCAACAGCTGTTATTTGCCATTGTTTGTTCTTACAAAATCTTTGCAAGATCATATATTTATTTGCTCAAAAAAAGGAAAAATATTTGGCTCAGGTGGAAACACAATATTCACATTAGAAACATTTTTGTTTATTAGCAAACAAATTTGTTTTCCCAAAATTCTGTTTGCACCCATTAAACATTATATGGGCATATTAAAGCACATAAAAATTTTTTGTTGTTTGTGACTTCCAAATTCTACCAATACAAAGTTTGTATGCAGTTCTACTACGGTATATAAATTTTGTAGATATGCAAAGTTACCATACAATGCATCAACTATAAATTCGATGACTGATTACTTTTTGACTGCGTTAAAAATACACAATGACGACGTTTTGAAATAGTATACATTGTAAACATTTTGTACAGCGGCTTTATGAAACACTATGCTTTGTTCAAACACAAAACAACTAACATTTTGGAAGTCAGCCTTGCTTTGATATCACCTAAATTGTGTTTTTTGCACTTTGGTCCTTTATATTTCCTCAAACTAGGATGATGAAGCAATTCTAAGGTCGAATTAGGAATTTGAATTCAGCATAGCAAAAACCTTTAGTAAAGTATGGCGTCGCTCAAGAGTTATTAATTTTTTAATATTATAACTACGAAGAGATGTCAAACTACAGCTATCAGATATTAATTTAAGATTATTATCTAAATTTAATCATTTCGCAATAATTTATTTTGTAATAAAACAGTAATTTCGCAACATCATTATGACCCAGCTTATACACATAATTTGTCATTACAACCCTTCAGTCAGGATTAGGACCACTTTATGTTGTGTATGTTAATTTTATACATGAGTGGTGGGACCTACTAGACTACGGCGACTAATGACCCAGCTTATCCTGGTTCTAAATATGTGCACATAGTATTCCTATTTTCATCTATAATAGTATCTAATTTTAAACTGGTTTACATATAACAATGGACTGTAATGGCATTACAAATAAGTAAGCAGTGCAAATGTTTGAAATACTGGTGCTTATTTCTATGTCTTGTCCTTTTTTACAAAGAACATAAATAATCTAATCTAACCACATATAAAATTATTTATTTTTTATTCTACGGATGTCTCGAGTTACAAGAAGAGAGTTATTGCAAAAAATAAATACCATAAATAGCAAACGTAATGAGGATGATAGCTCGCAATCTAAAAATGAAGATCTATTGTATAAAGTATTAATGGCTCAACAAGCAGTGATGAAGGCAAAACAATTTAAATACAAGTCGCCTGCGGTCGATAATAATCATTTCATTCCTGAATTGTAAAAGCTGTGGTATTGAATAGAGAATAAATTTTATTATTATTGTTAATGTTTTTTTGTTACCTAGATTGAATTTGTTACCTAAATTGAATTTATGAGACTAAAAGTTCGATAAGTTAAAGTAATAATATTGCGTACATACTTTATTGGTCATTACAATTCTTCAGTCAGGATTACGACCTGTCTTCTCACACCACTCTGTTGTGTGTGTTGAGAGTTAAAAGTCGTCTCCGAATGACAGATTTTTCATGGCAATTTTACAGATTTTATTGACTCCGCTGAGAGGAAGATATCTGCTGAAAGGAAGTTTTTTCCGTATTTCGTTTTATTGGAGCCAACACACTACCTACTAGACTGCGGCAACTTCGATATTAATGATATGACAATGTTTAATTATCTTTCTAATAAAAACGAAATCGTCGTTGAAATAGTCTTAAAATTATGCCGGCATATGGCACCAGAAGAGAGCCTACGATAATCCTTGCTTGGTTGTTTCTTGCTGTGACTCGATTTTGAACGATTTCTCTGTCAAAAATTAGCAGATTTTCAAAACTTTGATTTTTATTAGATTATGTTGGGGTCCGGCATCGATATCAATTGGAAACTTTTCAAAATGCATTACGTCACGTACATGAAATTTTCGCCATATATTTTCCAGTGTTGAAAAACTGTGAAATATGCGTTATTTTCGTCACATAGGTTCATTTTTATGCGCAGTCAAGCGTAAAACTGTCAATATTTTTAACAATGATTACTGATTACTAGGTTATGGTTAACCTGATTTTATGCTAGCTTGAAGGCTATTGAGGCCGTAGCTGGTAGGTCCACTTCATATTGGAAATCTTATGTGATCTTCATTGACAGTCAGACTGCCCCAAGTGCCATTGCATCAGTCTGTTGTAAATCACGGCTTGTTCGTGCGCCTTTGGACCAGATCGAATATGCTGGTTGTGGGTTCCGGAACATAGCGGTATACTCGGGAATGAGATGCTCTCTCTAGATTAGGTCTACCTTTTATGAGCGATTTGATAGTTGGTCCTGATCCCCTAATCTGCCACTTCTATGACCTCATCACTGAGTGGTGGTTCAGGGGGGAATAGGAGAGGCGTTGTTGGATCGAGATGTTATGTGTCTAGGTGTCTCTGGCCTGCTACTGACCGTGATAAAACACGTTCGCTACTGGGCGTTTCATTACAGGGCATTGCGAGATTAGATTGCTGACAAAGCTGAATGTTGCTATCGAACACCTTCTCTACAATAATCCATCCCTTATTAGGTTAAGGTTGAGGACCCTGGGAAGCGTCTTCTTTGAAGATTTGGATTCTTTATTGAGAGCCGACATTAGGGCTCTCCCTAAACTCATAAATAAGTTGAGCTGGTTGAGAAGTACCGGGGTATCAACGTTACAGTCGACCTTGTGTGCTTGTTGTCCATCTTTTTTTCCTCCGTCTCTTATATACTCCCTTTCCTACTTCTTCTCCTTTTCCAATTTCCCTACCTCCGTTACTACCCTGTCTCTATCTCTCTTCTAGGACGAATTTCCAATGGCACATTTTGACCTCTGGGTATTGTAGTTGTCCCAATGACAAGTACACGTCCTTAAACCTAACCTAAACTAACTATAACCATATTGACATCATTTTTATACGTAGACTTAAAATTCACGGGTACCATTAACAAACTTTCTTTTAATTTCAATGGAAGAGCTAGATGGGTTTACAGGAGTTTTATTGGTTATGGGCTTAAATGGTGCCATCTATTATATAGAGCCTCCTTAAGTAGTGCCAGGTTTCAACTAATTATACGTGTAATACTGGTTGACAATGTATTCACACAATCATAACGCAAACAAACTGATAAAGTCGTTCGTATTTCTAATGTTTGGAACATGCTTACTAAGAACGTACAGGAAAAATTTTATCCGGAAGAAAATGTGACAATTGATGAACAATTATTTCCATTTCGAGGAAGTACCCGCATTATAAAATACATTCCCTTAAAGCTGGATAAGTACAGAATTAGAGTATTTCGTTGTGGTTTTACCGCTGACAGATTTTAAAGAAGAATATGAAATAAATATAACAAATTATAGTTTTTCTACTTCACTCCTGTTGGCCGATCGGCATAAAAGGAGAGTAATAAGCCTTGTCGATAACCTTCTAAAATACAATATAGAATACATGATATGGTTTCAGCAAGAGCGGGACTCTTTTGTTTGTTGTAACGAAGAAGAAGAAAGGTTTTTATTTTTTTGCCTATAATGGAATGATTATTACAATAAGACAAATGGTGGAGTGGATGTTATTGACCAAATGATGTCAAAATATAGGACTAAACGTGCTACATGGTTGACGTGGCTGCTTTGAGTGCATTTTGTATATTCTATCCAAGTGCCAAAAGAGCTTGAAGCTTCCGCCGTGAGTTTTTGATGTCACTTGCAGTGGAATTGGCATCTGCAAATAAGAAACCAGAGCTCTCGAACTAATGACAAATGGAACCATTTCCTAAGGAAGATTTACATGTGATGTAGAAACAAAATTACTATTACAAAATTACCCTTTACTTTTTATATATGTATATAATGCTTAACTTATCCTCAGGTACCCCTATTAACAGAATAAGGACTATTTGCCGTTTGGTGGCTCCATAGCCAAGCCAAACAATATTATTCAATTTATTAATTGTCATATGTTCTTCTATATATATTTTAATATAAGTAAATAATAAAGAAATAGACGTAGTGTGTTGGTTTATTAAACGTAAAGCCACGGCTCAAACCCCAGGTCAGTTATCTCCAACAAAAGAAAATATAAGAAAATTATTTCTTCGACCACTTCCTCTCAACAAGTTTCTGGCAAAAACTCTAAAAGGAAATGAAATTGTAAAAAATCTGGCGTTCGGAGTGGACTTTAAATTGTAAGTGTCACCACTCATGTATAAAAATTAACACACAAGATAAGCAGTGCGAGAAGCTAGGTCGTAATCCGGGCTGAAGGATTGTGATGACCAATTACGTATGTATGAATAAATAAAAAAGCAAGAAATTTGCATTTAATTCCAATTTTTTTATAAATTAAAGCTTGTAAATACTTTAATTTTAAAATTTTTATCATACCAAAGAATTCAAATCATTTCATAGGAATTATTTTGTTTTTCTTGTTACAACAATATTTTGTCGGTCAGACATGTACAAGGGTAGTTTTTATTGATATTGTAATCCTCATAAGTTTTGTTTTACTGACTTTTATGACAGTCTTGCTACGTTTTATGCTGCTAGCGTTCATTCATCAGTTTGTCTCCTTTTGTTATTGGTAGCATTATTCTACAGTAAACATGGCGCTGATGTCAATAACATTGCTTTTGTTGTAGATAAATACACTATTATTTCTGCTTCAAGACTTTGTTGATGGTCCCGGTTAGGATTAAATAATTGAGTGAGTGGACAAACTTGTGTATTGATGACAGCAAAATTGGCTCGGTAATCAGGAGAAATGTTAATGGTTGTTGTGGAAAAGGTTTTTCGTTCAGTTTCTTTTTTGTGTTTTAACACTTTTCGGTGGATAACGTGAATTTACTTTATGACCTCAAAAGGAACGATTTTAAAGGAATCAGCTACATGAGCAACATAAAAGTAGTAATAAACCATCCAACATGGTGTACAATTATTATAGTTATTATAATAAAAAACACGACAAAGGATTGTAACAACTGGCGAGGGATATTCATGCTATGTGTTTCGGGGAAGTAAAGATGAGATCCAAAAAAAAAATATATCAATCGAATTTGGGGAAAAATATAAATATTAGTTATAAAATTCAAAGGGTAAAAATGTTTCAAAATAAAATTACCTTTTGCTTTGGGGTTGATCGAGAATAATAACACTCTTTTCTTTTATTATATCATTGCTACACAATCCACAATCCTCAATAATAAATTAGTCGTATTAAAATACTAAACTTACAACTAAGGTGACCAGCGTAAGCATTATGTGTGACACTCAGTAGCGGAAAGCGAATAAAATTCTTTTCTGAACCACCTAGCCTTTCAAGTAGTACTGAAACAGATCAACAAGCTCCAGCAATCTTTATAAATGATTTTCGTCGATTTTGAGAAAGCTTTCAATTGTCTGAAGCACCGTAGCATCTTTAGTGCACTAGCGAAAAAACGCGATCTCGATAAATTACTCGGACTCATGCAAGCCCTATTTATGTCGCTTCAGGTATCCTGCATAGTATATTCTTTCCCATTCACATTTCTGGTTGTATCCGACTAGTGCTAGATTCCTCTCCCAATAGTATGGCTCGTCTGAGCGTCCTGACTTATGCTGATAATGTTGCGTAAAACCCAATTTATGACAAACTGAAAAGCTTACAACTATGCGCTGAAAAGTGCCATTTGTTTACTAATGCCAATGAGATAAAAGACATACGAACAAATAACGCTTGCACAATCAGATCTTTTTCGACAATACGCCTGCACGTACTATATAAAAGCAACATCCGGACATCCGATGCGAAAATGGAATCTGCTTTTATTTACGGAAACTCGTGTCAATGAAAATAGTGAGCAACTTGCGATTTTATTTAACCGTTGCCTAAAAATTATTCTTTGCAACAGATTTTCCAATTTTCATATCAAAAAATTAGTGTCTTTGTTTTAAAACAAAAAGTGATTTCTTACTGAGCCGTCCTTTATTTACTTACTCTAAGGGCAATTATTAAAACTTGCTGTTGAAGTTGGTTTTAGTTAAAGATAACTTTAGCTAAAGTGAACTTTAACGTCACCTTTAACTTCTTTTCGTTATTACAACCTACAGATAAAATAAAGTTAACGTTTTCAAAAATATGGCAGTGCAGTAGCAATGTCGATAACACTGCTCAATTAAACAAGTGGTTTAAAAACGCAATGGCAACGAAGTGCCTTCTTATTTGTCATGTTTATTCAGTTTGATTATAAAATTTGTATGTTGGCGTTATTAGCTTTTTTATTTTTGTGTTTTTTACTTAAAATAAAAATAATGAATAAATAAATATAATGAAAAACTATTAATATATTAACATTTATTTATTTATTTGAAGTTGTCATATTGAAAAAATATCGTTAGTCTCATTCGCAAATGTGTTAAGTCCCTTTTTTCAAACAGGAGACACAAAAAACATTGTGGCACAGTTTTCAAAATTTGTAAATTTTTTAAACGCAATTTATTATATTCGCAATAATTAATATTAAAAAATCTCAATTTTGGAAAAAAGTGGACTTAGCGTCTTTGCGAAATATACTAACGATATATGTATATAATATGGCAAGCTCAAAGATAAAGTGAACTTTAAAAGATAGATACGATGGAATTATCTTCTCTTTAGCTTAACGCTCACTTTTATCTTATTGTGTACTCATAATAATGAAAATCAAGTTAAAATTCTGCCCGTTAAAATTCTGCTTTTAGTTAACGGCAAGTTGTAATAATAGCCCTAAAACTAACGGTGTGTGTTGTAATTGTGATAGGGTTCGTACTAAAAAACGAATTCAAAGAAACTTTAACTTGCACCTAATCTCTGCAAATATTTTTGGTCAAAATCAATTAAGTCTAGACAAAATTCCGAAGTATGACCTCATAGTGGAAGGGTTTATAAAAAATCTACTAAATATTTCTGTGGCAATATGGAACAGTAGCTTAAGTCAAAAATTGATGTTTTGAGATATCATCAATTTCGTGTAATTTTTATTCTGCCTGATTTTTGCGAATAATTTATGAATTAATATATTGGTAACATGTTTATTAGAGAAGAAGGATGATTATTTAAAAAAAATATTTTTGAATTCAGAAGATATTACGCCTTTTCTACTTAAGCGCTTTTTCGAAACTGAAATTTGCGTTGAACTGGACCTTAAGTAACTTAAGCGCATCTGTTTAAATAAAAAGTATATATTGTGTAGTTTTAAGTAAACATAAGTTGTTTGAAAATAATGACTTTATTTTTTAAGGTTATACAGCTTAAGTGAAGTTAAGCGATACCGTTATATGATGGATGGAAAATCTGAATATGTAAACAAAACAATGTGTACATAAGATGTTTTGATCAATGCATTACATAACATACATAATTGGTCATTACAACCCTTCAGTCAGGATTACGACCTAGTTTCTCACACCACTTATGTTGTGTGTTTTAATTTTATACATGAGTGGCGGGACCTACAGTTTAAAGTCGACTCCGAACGACAGATTTTTGAGAAACTTTTCATGGCAATTTTATTTACTCTCAGAGTTTTTGCCAGAAATCTGCTGAGAGGAAGTCGCCGAAGAAATACTTTTTTTGTATTTTATTTTGATGTCTGGCCTGGGGCTCGAACCCTGGCTTTTCGTCTAATAAGCCAACACACTACACTTGAAGTCGCCGTGGTCTAGTAGATAGTGTGTTGGCTTATTAGACGAAAAGCCAGGGTTCGATCCCCAGGCCAGACATCAAAATAAAATACAAAAAGTATTTCTTCGGCGACTTCCTCTCAGCAGATTTCTGGCAAAAACTCTGAGAGTAAATAAAATTGCCATGAAAAGTTTCTCAAAAATCTGTCGTTCGGAGTCGACTTTAAACTGTAGGTCCCGCCACTCATGTATAAAATTAACACACACAACATCAGTGGTGTGAGAAACTAGGTCGTAATCCTGACTGAAGGCTTGTAATGACCAATTATGTATGTGTGTACTACCTACTAGACCACGGCCACTTCAATGATCAATGCATTATTGATTCAAAAAACTTAAGCTAAAAAGTAGAAGTACATAACATTGACAAAAAGCAGAATTCTTTCAAACGGACTATACACATTTAAGCACCTTTGCTTCTGTAATGCGCCAAACGCCTTAACTCAATTCTCTCTTATGTCGACTTAAGCTACTCTTCCATATTGCCACAGATTTATTAATATATGTAAGCATAACTTCATAATTTAATTGTAATTAATTACTTAATATAAAATATAAGACAAAAGGAATTGTACGCTTCATAACACTATAAAATTTTTGGATTCCGCTTCTCAACTAAACTTAATAACTGTGGTCTTGCACAACTACATACATAACGACATAATTGGTCATAACAATCTTTCAGTCAGGATTATGACCTAGTTTCTCTCATGTTGTGGGTGTTAATTTTATACAAGAGTGCCCTTTTCTTACAAATGGTTTTATGCATGTAAACGATATCTAAAATTTTATAATTCGATTCTGTTTACAGACGTAGTATTTAGTCTTTGGCTGGCAATATATGTTGAAGACCGGGAAGTAGTAAATCTTCAAGTTAGTGAAAACAAGTGTATTTCTTGTTTTATTGTAGTATTTTAATTATTTTTAAATTAAGTTGAAATAAAATTTTCAAATTTGATATTCTATACAATTACTACTGCTATCAGAAAATGTAGAGTTTTAAATACTTTATACGCTGGTCATTACAACCTTTTAGTCAGGATTACGACTTAGCTTCTCCCACCACTTATGTTGTCTGTATTAATTTTATACACTGAAAGTTTAAAGTCGATTCCGAACGACTGATTTTTGAGAAACTTTTTCATGACAATTTTATTTACTCTCAGAGTTTTCTGCTGAGTGGAAGTCGCCGATGAAACATTTTTTCATATTTCGTTTCGTAGGAGATTTCTGACATGGGGATTGAACCGTGGCCTCACGTCTAATAAACCAACACACTACCTACTAGACTACGGCGACTTCAATACGACTTGACTGAAATAAGAAGACTTAAAAGAAATTTCGTTATAATTAGAAGTACAAAAAATTATAAACAGTTTGTTTATTTTTTCAATATCGGGGACAATAAAATTCTGAGAGACCTATAGAGTACAAATGCAAAGTTTAGTCGAAAACTGTGTAAAAGGAATAAAAAAATAACTTGAAATATTCGCGATCGTCATACAGAGGATTAAATTTGCTCACTAAGTGGCGTACCGAATAAGCAAAGTTTCCACCATATTGCGGACAATTGCAAAGCTCAAAATTTGGCAATTGGAAATCTGAGATATTAGACAAATCCATGCGAGAGTAAAACAGTGACATATGAGATGTTCCGCGCTCTTTCTTTGTCCTTGCCTTCGCAGCTGCGACAGTATTCATAATACCGAACGCCTAAGAGCTGTGTGTATCTCTATATGGAGCAATACCCAGTAAACGCGAACGCTCAATTACAAAATAGACACATTATTGTCTGACTATCCTGCAGTCATTCCCAGTCATACGCTGGTTGAATGAGAACATTAACCAAAACCTCCTAGTTTACTGCTTCGAAAACCATGACTCGATCTGATCGTTTAACAGAAAATTTTTCAAATTACATTTGGTGAAGCAGCTGAAATCAAATGAATAGTTTACAACAAAAATTGAGTGTATTCCTACAGCCGGTCGTGATTAAATAAAAATATTTTTTATTCTTAGAGATAAGATATGATAATTTATTGTTATTTAATAATTAATTGATGATTTTATAAATAAGCGGTGCAATGGAAAGCTTCGATTTGAAGCGAAATACCTGACAAAAAAATACAAGAAAATTTAAAAAAACAGAGAAGCCAACAATGACATAGAATGGAAGGTGAGGAGATTTCTTCTTATTTAATGAATTGAAGTCATATGCATATGTGCATATGTGTAATAATGACGAAATAAACTCAAAACAAATTTTAACCTTTAAAGAAAACTTGCTGCAGGAAAATTTCAAGATGGCATCAAAATTATGTAAAAATATGATCGGAAATTTCATAACAAAAATCTCAAAGTGTTAGCATATTGATGGATCAAATTTACCATCATTAATGATAAAATTTGCAGTACGTACATGCTTATATTAATAAACGTCATAAGTATATTGTTATTTTTTGTAAATTTTGCAAAGCCTTCTTTTGTCGTGAATTCGATGATTGACTGACTTTCAGTTTCGTTCAAAGCTCTTACACTCCCTTATTTCACGTTTGGTAACTTTAAAATCTTTCTTTAAGTGTTGTTCTTTTATTTTTTATCTTAGTTTCCTTTCTCACGCATCTGCTTGTTTAATTCTATGTACCGTACGATGTGTTCATTTTGTTTTTGTCTTGTTTACTAATTTCGTTTGTTTTTAATTGTTGTAACAATATATTTCTATCGTGTATTTAATTGAATTTGGAACAGAAATTCATATATGAAAAATCTTTTATTTGAAAGACCTTTTATTTGAAGCTAATAAGTTTCGTAATAAATTGAATTTGCTTGTTAAAAATGTACGCTGTAGATATATTTCTTTCTTTTTATTTATTTTATTTTTTTCTATTTTCTTTTTATTGCTTTTCTCCGTTATGCTCTCTTTTATGTTGAACAATAAATAAATCAAATTCATACGTTTTAATATAAAATGTGACCAGAATGGTTAAAAGCAATGAACGTAAATCAATATATCCACATAAATAAACAATTTGCAGCCACACACACTCACTCATATATTTATGAATACCAATATTTAGAAATAATATTGAATCATGTAGGCGCGAACTATTTGAAGAATTTCTAAATTGTGTAAACCTCTTATGGTATATCGACCATAATTTAACACAAACATAAAATAAAACAGAGATTTGTAAACTGAAAACAGGGATTGTTTTATATGAGAATAGAAGGAAGAAAATACAATTGAAATACAATATTGATTTTAAATTTATCAGACATTTTTCGAAACTATAAAAATTTTCCTCGGGTGTATCTATTACCGCAGAAGAAAAATAAATTGACGGAGTTGAAGTAATTAAATAAAGCATTTTATTACATGTTTGGTAGTCGTACTTAAGCATTTTAGGTATTCATTGCTTCCTCAATAAATTTAAAGTTGTCCACGCCTGGAGCCGACACTCATCACCACAGCATTATACTATCACAGGCTTAACTATTTTACACAAGTTTTTTGAATTGAGTTCTTAATTTCTTTCCTCCATGATGCATTTTGACTTGTCTGAAAAATTCAACTTTTCCCGTAACTCATTCGACGTGGTTAGATTTCCCGTTTATTAAATAAGAGATTAAATAATTTATTTTACAAGTTTTCCGTATTTTTTTACTTCAAATATAGAGTGGGCCAGCTACCGGTTTAAATTTGAACCATCAGCTATTTCGAATCTGGCAATACTTAAATTATTTTCTGCACTGAACGAAAGGAATCTATTTACGCTTGAGCAACGTTTGGATTTATTGGTATGTTGATTTTGCCAAAGAAAAACATCTTTCATCTTGGCAGGTAAGTTTATAAGCAAAATTGTCATATTTGGGGCTTAAAAAACCCACACTTGATCTTACAAAAGCAAAGGCATGTATTACGACTGACTGTTTGGTGCGGCTTGAGGAGCGGAGGTATCATATTATATATTTTTTTGAAAATAGGGACGGCGCAATCATTACGGTCAGTGAACACACCTACATATCGATGACTTAATATAAAAAAGGCCTAACTCTATTTTTGACTACTTTACAGGAGAAGGAAAAAACTTCATAAAATTCGTAAAATTTTAGATAAAACAAAAATTTTAATACAATTTTTAATAAGAAACAGCAACACATTTCATCTCTCATTTAAAAATGTTTTATTTTTTTGTGCATCTGGCATTTGTCTACCAGAATAAACAAAAAACCTTATTTTGAAAATAATTGAGTTAGGCCTTTTTTATATTAAGCCATCGATATAGCACCATGATAATCAATTTTTTTGTACCCGCTTTTCATGGCATTGATGTGAACGATGTTTGGTTTCAACAGGATGGTGCAACTTGCCACACATCTCATGCCACAATCGATTTATTGAGTCAAACGTTTGATGGCCGTTTAATTAGCCGAGGTGGTGATGTCAATTAGCCGCCAAGGAGCTGGGATTTGACACCGTTGGACCGTTTTTTGTTGGGCGCCGTTAAAAAAAACTGTCATGTCAACAAACAAGGGATTATTGAGCATTTGAAGGCCTACATTCGTAATGCTACTGCCGAGATAGGACTCCATACAATCGAAAAAGAGGTACTGTGAGTCTATCCGCGACAGCCATTTGAATTAAATAATATTCATTTCTAACTGGAACAATTGTACTCACAACATAAAATAAATTTGGCAAAATTTAGAATTTATTGCATTTTTAAATTTAAACTTTTAAATGGCCCATCCTATACAAGCGTAGAAAATTTTATATTTTCATAAACTCAACTCGTCTTAAATATTACAAGTAAGTTCAACAAAATGTCAACTATTTACCTCCACAACATCTGAATTCGTCTATAAAATTTAATTATCTAACGATCAATATGTTCTATCCATTTTTACTTTTCAAATAAATACAAAATTTAATCTGATTTTGCTTTTAGTAAAATTATATGCAGTACAAATAGTACTGCATTGGCCTGGCAACCCAATTAGGATGTATTGAAAACAAATTACCAAAATTAGTTATATTTTCTTTGATTTTTAGTTGTGTATTTTATTCCATTTTGGTTAGGATTTTTTTCGTTTTGAATTCATAAATTATTATTCTTTTAACTGAAATGTAGGTTTCTAAAATCAAATAATAATCAAATACTACAAAAACTAACTTTCAAATGTACTACAATCAATCAATTTTTCTAAAGCTTTATCAAAAAAAAAAAAAAAAAAAAACAAAATACTTTTGCTTTGTTATTGTCTTTTTTATCTGTTTTTATTTATTAGGTCTTTATTTACCCAGTGAATACATATCTGAATATAGTTATTATTATTATTATTATTGATTTGCTTTAAGTCGAAACTTTTTTCTTATTTTTTTTAATTTTCTTATTGAAATTTTAAAATAACACACGTGGCAGGGTGAAAATAAAAATCGGCATATTTACACATTGAAATAGTATAGTAATATTAAACAATAGTAGTAGTATAATATATAGTAACGGGTGATTTTTTTAGCTATTATCTTTTGGGCAACACTGGTTTAAACAGCTCACGCACGTTTCGTGTTTTGTTTCACTGTCAAACATCTTCAGCTTGGTCTATAATTTAACCATGAATCGTGTTACAAACGAACAAAGCTTGAAAATCATTGAATTTTATTATCAAAATGCGTGCTCTGTTAAGAAAGTTCATTGCGCGCTTCTTCCATTTTATGGTCAGTTTAATCGACCCACTGAAGCGGCTATTCGGGCTATTGTGACTAAATTCCACACCAAATTTACATTGTTGAACATTAAACCACCAACACGCTTACGTAGAGTGCGAACTGAAGAAAATATCGGAGCTGTATCGGCCAGTGTTAATGATGACCAGCAATTATCGATTCGTCGCCGTTCGCAGCAATTGGGCCTCTGTTATTCAACAACGTGGAAAATTTTGCGGAAGGATTTAGGTGTGAAGCCTTTCAAAATACAGCCGAACAACCTACCGCAATGCAGAATTTTTGGTGAATGGGCTCTTGAAAAGTTGGCCGAAGATCCACTTCTTTATCGCAAAATTGTGTTCAGCGACGAAGCTCATTTTTGGCTCAATAGTTACGTAAATAAGCAGAATAGTCTATTTTGGAGTGAAGATCAGCCAGAAGCATTGCAAAAGCTATCAATGCATCCAGAAAAAGTCACAGTATGGTGCAGTTTATGGGCTGGAGGCGTAATTGGACAGTACTTCTTCAAAGATGCTGCGAATCGTAACGTAACTGTGAATAGTGAGCGCTACCGTGAGATGATATCCAACTTTTTTTGCCCCAAATGCAAGAGCTTGACTTGCATGACATGTGGTTTCAACAAGATGGTGCCACATGCCACACATCACGCGTTACAATGGACTTATTGAGGGGCGAGTTCGGTGAACATTTTATTTCACGTTCGGGACCGGTAAATTGGCCGCCTAGATCTTGCGATTTAACGCCTTTAGACTATTTTTTGTGGGGCTATGTTAAAGCTCATGTCTATACAGACAAGTCCGCCTCAATTGACGCATTGGAAGACAACACTGAAGCATTTATTCGTGAGATATCGGCCGAAATGTTGGAAAGAGTATGCCAAAATTGGACTAAGCGGATAGACCATTTGAGGCGCAGTCGCGGTCAACATTTGTATGAAATAATCTTCAAACATTAAATTATATGGACCGTACTATCGATTCAAATATAGATTTCATGAATTTTTTTGAATTTTATGTGTTTTTTTTTTGAAAAATTCTCCTATAGCTCTTAAAAAATCACCCATTAGTAGTAACAATAGTAAAATTTTTGTTGAAGGAAGGAAGATACAATGCTTTTATGTGCAATTATGTTTTCCAATCGGAAAAAGTTTAAAAATTTCCTTAACAGTTTATCAACATGCACTGTTATTAACATTTATGTACAGTCAACCCGCCTATAGCGCGGTGAGTGTGTACCGCGTTGTATGTAAACCGCGCTATAAAAACTCGGATTTAACCGTACAAACCAGGGTAATTCGTAGCGTGTTCTATGGAAACTGTCCACCGCGTTGTATGGAAACCGCACTATAAGAAACTCGGAATTTGTACAAATCACATTATTCGTACCGCGTTATGTGGAGACCAAGACAAGATAAATTATAAACTATTTTTATTGAATTAAAGAGTTCATATAAGGATTGATAAAGAAATAAAATATTAACTAAACTAAAAGACTGTTTTCCAATAAAAATAAGAAACACTTTTGTAAAATTGTTTAATTTTTCAACGTTCATCCTCACTGTCAGAAATACCAACAAAACGTATGTACTGTAAAAGAGCTCTGAGAAGACTGAAACCGACGTCGTAGACGGCTATGAGATAAGATGGCATGTTTATATAAACATATTTATATATCTCGGCTGTGCTTTTGCGTCGAAAATAAAACTGATATTAAACTCTCTTACAATATCTAGTTACTAGAGACATTCATAGGAAGGAACTTATGGGATGTTGTTGAACGGAATCCTCGCTGTAAGAGTACCGCGTTATAGGAGGGCTGTCGCAATTTCAGCTCCGCGTTATGTGGAAACAGCGTTATATGGAAACCGCGTTCTGAAAGTACCGCGTTATAGGAGGGCTGTCGCAATTTCAGCTCCGCGTTATATCGAAACCGCGTTTTGAGAGTACCGCGTTATAGGAGGTTTGACTGTATTTTAAAAATATAAATAAAACTATATCATCCAGAAATTTAAAAAAAATTCTAAATATTCACTTTTTCGGTGTCGACAAACCAATGGAAATTTTTACGATTAGAACATATACATGCATTTTCGAAAAAGTTTAGATTGCTTTATCAAGTACTATATATTCCCTGTTATCATATACAAGAGAGATCTGAGTACACAGCCTTATGGTATCTTTGTCGTTTCTACATTTCACTCTAAAATAACTATATTTTATACAGAATTCCAACAATACAGAATTTTTTAGACATAACTTAACTTGCAATGTAAACCTTTTTGACATACCTTGTCAAAGTCTTGAGCAACATCTAAAGCATGCATAATTGGTCATTACAACGCTTCAGTCTGGATTACGACCTTGCTACTTCTGTTGTGTGTGTTAATTCTTTCCCTAAGCGGTAGAACCAACAGTTTAAAGTCGATTCCGAACGGCAGATTTTTGAGAACCTTTGGGATGTCAATATTTTTTGATCTCAGAGTTTTTCATAGAAATCTGCCGGGGACTAGTCGCCCAAGGTTTGAACAGTGGCCTCACGTCTTATAAGCCAACATACTACCTACTAGACTACAGCGACTACAACATCTAAAGGCCTAACAATAATCCACCAATCCAAATGTCAATATTCAACGGTATGTCTGTCAAAGACGTAGCTAACTTTTCCAAAACTTTTGAGTGGCTATTTGTACTTTTTTGATTTTGAAGACTCGATACAGTAAATAAATAAATCTATTAATATTAAACCCAAAAATTTAATTGCACTAATGTCCTTTGCTATTTATAGACTTTGCCACCATGTGCTGTAAACACCACTCCATTGTTTACTATTCTATTATGCTCTTATGTACACCCATGTACTCTGATTTGATTATTGTACACACATAGACAGATAACTTCTAAATTATCACTGTACTGGTATTTTGTCAGGACACTGTAGACTCAGGGTACAATTTTCGTTTATAGTACAGTGAGAAAAAATTAAAAATAAAATTAAAATTAAAAAAAAATTATTTATAAAAAAGATTTGTCACTCCAAAATCGAAGACAAGAAAAGTCTCACTACAGGGAGAAAGAAATTATTAAATCACCAGACACAAATTTGGTTTATTTTTCAAACATTCATTAGGAAGAGAAAACGATAACGTATTACTTCTCATTTGTTTCCGTTTCGGTGCCTTTTTAAGCACTTCTATGGCTGTCCACGTCTTTTGAACTTGTTTATTAGTCTATGTACCACCAATATTAGAAACATGTGATGAGAAGTGAAGTGATTTTCTTTATCTTATTATTATTTAATTTCTCTTTTTATAACAAGTTTTTCATTTTTTATTTATTATGTAAAATTTTTTCCCGCTTTTTCCAGTATTTGTCTGAATAGTCTGACATCAAACACGTTGAAATTGGTTTCAAATCTATTAAACAATTATAAAGAAAATAAATTGCATTAATTTTGGATATATAATTTGAAATATAACTGAAAATAAGAAAATTTAAATGTTAAATGTTAAAGAATCACGCAATTAATGCGCAACATTTTAACATTAATAAAATAAAATCAAGTCTAACGACTTTCACTTGTTCGTGGTCACAAGGTCATCCATAGAACTGCAGGTCATCCATAGAACTTTTGATGGAGATCAATTAACTAATGTTAGGTGATGATTCGCAGCATTATGTTCCCAATAAGTTTAATAGCACACTACCCAATAGACTCCTAGGGCACCCAAGATTATGTTATGCAACTGTTGCCTGCTAGTATGTCGTAGGTGGTCCATTTGAGAACTCCTTTTTTGGCATAATATGCCCATTATTTCAATCGTAATCCCACCAATGACGACTTTAAAGTTACTTTCAAAGTTGGCCCTGTATACGAGAGACTGCAGTTATCTAATGGGGTGAATTTGCATTATCAAACACCTGCTTCGAAATTAAGTTAAATTGCTCACAAAACTAGTCTACCAATAAGTTTATAATATCACAGCACCATCTTGTTGAAACCACATGTCAGTCACATGACTTTCCTTCGATTATGAACTAAAAAATCGAGAATTATAGATAAGTGCCTTGCTGACACGATCCATAAAAGGTACGGCACTACTAACTTTCAATCAAAAATGAGCTTCATCACTAAATAAAATTGTAGGATAGGAAGATATGACTCACGCAGCATGAATTTGTAAGTGTTGTTTTCTTTTATGAGTGAAAAGGCGATTCCTCTTTGTTCTTGAGACTGACATGTCTCTTTATTTTATTTTTATTAATTTTTTTTTTGTAATGAAAAATTTGATTGAAAACCCAAATAGTAAAAGATCAACACTTATTTATACGAAAATATTATTTCAAATTTAGAAAATATTCTATAAATAAAAATACTAACATACATAGCAACATTTAATCTATGTTGGTAAACCAATATAAATGCCTGAAAATGTTGTTGTTGAAAATAATCCTGTAAATAGAGAATCAAAAGTAAATCCTTTAATTAATTCATGTCATTGTTTCTCCTTTGCTTATTTTATTTGTGTTCCTTTATACATACGTATTCGTTCAATATTAAATTATTAAATTATATTAAAAATATTGTGAAGAAAATAGAAAAGTGTATACAAAAATTTAATTATTTTCTTTGCACTAGTTAACAATGGCTCTTCTTTAGCAACAACCTTCTGGATGCAGCAATTTAGAAATCGAGACACATAATCAAGATTACTACTAGCCCACGTAATTAAAAATTGCATTATACAGGATACTTATTTAAAAATTGCTTTCACCATAAAAAATTGCTTGAACCATAACTACTCGTACATACATATATCCTACATTCAAACCTAATTAAATCAATAAAATGAGTAAAGTATTTAATAAAATTTACTTAACTATTTTAATTAGATATACGGTGGACAGCATAAGTCTAGGACCCCAATATGTTTTATCAATTTCATGACATGTGTATCGTCACCAGCTGCAACCAGTTTGGAATTTATTGAGGAAGTAATCAATAAGGAAGAGTATTTAAACATTCCTAAGAACAAATTCACCAAGAGTTCGGAAAAATTAATAATTCGTAATGGTTACTACTTGTAACAAGTTAATGAACCCAATCAAACTGCTGCTAATGTGAAAATGTAGTTTGCCTAATAAAATCCCCACAGGCTTAATACTCTTGCACAAAGTTCCGATATGAATACAAGAGAGTACTTAGGAGATCATTTGAAAAACGGTTAGTTAGTCGCTAAACAAAAGTCAACTGATAGACTATTTCAAATTTCGAAACCAAGGACTGTTTCCGCAGTAGTGCGCAAGGAGTAGGATACGTTGGCCCTAAGTCCACCAATGCGGCTGAGATTAGATGGATAACTACGAAGCTAATCCGAGAATTAAGCGGAGAACGCTTCAGCTGTCCTTTGTGATTGCAGCTTCTTAACGTCCAGCTTTCGCAATATACTGCGACAAGGTAGCGATCCGAGTCGATATTTGGACTGTAAGCTCATCTAGTACATCTTAGTGGCCTTATAAATGTCGAGATGCTGAAATTGGGTGCTACATACTACCAACTTACTCGCCGAGCGAAATCGATTAGTCTCATACCACTGGAGGCAGTGCTCGCATGTAGGCTGGACTGACCGACAGTTGGACCAAAGAATAATAAATAATAAATAAACAAATAAATAAAGGAGCAGCTAACAAGCAGAGATAAATAATTTCTTTTATTTTAATTGTAGTCATCCAAACTTAAAAACCTAACTAACTAACTATGACAAATGGCAGAGAAAAGAATAATTATTATTCTATTGATAATTTTTCCGCCAGAGGAGTACAGTGATGAGAAAAATAAAGAGAACATCAGTGTGACAATTAGCGATTTTATGAGAAAGTAAGTAAAATGAACAAATTTTTGATAAGTAAATGTACTTTTTCTCAATAAAACCAAATTTCATTGTGGCTTTATTAAACCATTAAGGGTATATATAAGTTTTAGGGCCATTATTACAACTTGTCGTTAAACTTGGGGTTAGTTAAAGGTACCTTTAGCTAAAGGGAACTGTAAAGTTATCTTTAAATTATTTTCGTTATTATAAATTACAGTGCCGGAGCAATGTCGATAAAACTGCTCAATTATACAAGTTCTTTTTTAACGCAGTGGCAACCGCGGGCTTTGTTTTTTGTTGTATATGCCCATGTAGTTTAAATTTGAAGTTGCCACAATGAAAATATGTAATATATAATATGGTAAGATGATCCTCCCTTTAGCTTAACGATCACTGCTATCTTATTGGGTACTCATAATAACGAAAAACAATTTATCTGCCCGTTAAGATCCTGCCTTTAGTTAACGGCAAGTTGAAATAATGGCCCTAAAACTTATATTAAATTAAAATAGAAGCTCGCCCTGTGAAAAAATAAAGACAGAGCATTCACGCTTAAAATGACAAAACTTGGCAGCGGTAACAATGTTGTTTGGACTAAGGAGTTACGTACAGGACGTTATAAAACTAACGGATTATGTTGTAATCCTTCTAAATGTAAAAACATCTTCCTAAGGAAGAAAACATTACCTATTTTCGTTATTGCAAATTATTATTCCAAGGTTGTTCTTTATTATGTCTTTTGAAAATATTTATCAACAGATGGCATGTAATTAATTAAATTTTGACAAATTTGTGACTGTTTATAACGAATTAAATAGTAAAAATCAGGGTTCAGAAAAATTCATGTATGAACACATAAATTTAAACATTTATGATAAATATTCATGAGTGTACTTTTCAAACTTTTTGTTTTATGCTCACTTTTCACAAATGAGTAGCTAAGAATTGTTTTCATTTTAAGCATTCATAAATGAAAACATTTATTTTTTTATTTTGGTACATATTCGCGAATATGAATTGTGAGAAGTAAGAAATGTGAAATGTACAAATATGAGAGGCCTTCTCATCACTCTCATTAAAGTACATACTCATTTATGTTGTTGTTTTTTTATCATATGTATTCGGACTTTTTGTGGTTTGTTTCTTATTTTCATATGTGCGTTGTTTGTTTTATTTGCTACTTTACAAAAATGAATGAAAATGAAAATTTTTCATGATAATTTTTCATGAAAATTTTTCATTTTAATTTTTTCACACACAAAAGATGTTTTCCCATTCTTTTGCATTCAATACGTAAGTATGTAGAAAAATATTTTGATTTTTTAGTTTTTATTGTCATAACGGTTTACTTTAACAACTTCGCTGTCCAATGCGTCATATATGACACATTTTCGAATGCTAGTGCAAAAAAAAAACTTTATGCTCTTTCATTTGTGAGATTTTTACAAAAATGTTATTTCTCAAAAACGTGCATGTGCATGTGTGAACACTCTCAACATTTTACATTTATGTATCAACAGAACTATAAAAAAATTTTCATATCATTTTCGAATGCTAGTGCAAAATAAAACTTTTTTTTATAGCTTTACGAGCTAAAGGTTGGGAATCTTCGAAAGACTTTGGTAGCCCGGCCTACCAATGTGCACGATTCGCCGCAAGACTTACTCTCGGCTTGCTAAACGCACACGTACTAAACCCAACCTAGTTCGTCACACTTCCATTAAGTCGCCCCCCGGGACCACAATCAAGTATTACATCGGGGGAGGTAAAGATTCAGCTAGTGCTGCTATCCATTTCCGCTGTTCTTGCTCTCTCTATTATCCTCTGTTGTACTAGAACTTCCTTCGCGAATAAACATACAGCGTTCCAGTTTTCGCGCGATGTTAACATCAGGTTAACCACGTTGTCGGGAGTCACCTGGGAACCCATCGTCCTCTCCAGGAAATTTCGTCGGAATTCGTAGCGCGGGCAAGTGAAGAATATATGCTCCGCTGTTTCACTTGTATCCAGACATAATGGACACGCTTCATCCACGTCATGCCCATACTTGTAGAGGTATGTACTATAGCATCCGTGGCCCGTTAGGAACTGTGTAAGGTAAAAATTCACCTGGCCGTGCTTCCTTCCAGTCCATTCTTCTATATTCGGTATTAACCTGTAGGTCCATCTTCCCTTTGTGGAAGAAGTCCACTCGTATTACCACCTATTCATTACATCATCATTCACCTGGTCAGGGTGCACTAGCCCCGTTCTCCTACTTATTAAACGTTTTCTCCTCCCTATCTCTACCAACATTCGTAGCGACATCATTACCGCTATCACCAAGGCTGCATCCGTAGATACTGTGCGAAAGGCAGACATTACTGGGAGGGCAGATCTCCTGTAAGCCCCATCAAAATAAAACTTTATGCTCGTTCATTTGTGAAATTTTTACAAAAATGTTATTTCTCAAAAATGTGCATGTGCATGACAAAATGTTTTTCTTATTCTCTCAATTTTGAACGAAAATAAAAATCATTACTAACAGTATCATACATGAATGAATAAAGCAAACTTTTATTTTTGTTTGTTTCTGTTCACGAATGAAGAGAGAAATGAAGGTGGTGTGAGAGTTTATGGTGTTATTCGGACTAAATATTTGTGCCCAATAATATTTGTATGTGGTATATGAACTAAATTGGACATAATTTTATCGCAATAATTATAGAATCTAAATTTCTAATCAATCTTTAATCTGAAAATGATTTATTTTGTGCAATGCAGAGGTATAGTACAGAACAGACTTATTAACAAAATAACACATTAAAAGAATATCAAAGCGTATAATGATGTTACAGGCGTATCAATAAAAAAACTATATAAGGAACGAAAATATTTGTGAAATGACATTTGCTTCAACGACTATAATCTCATCATTTTGTTGCAAGATTTTAATGCTTGCTTTGCCGCTATTTTATTACTAAATCGATCATTTTTACCTACAGTTCAAGACCATTGCCATTTATACTTCATATTATTTATAGTACATGTTATTTTTCTCAAAAAAAAATATTTTTGTACTTTTCTGCTACCCGTGGTTGGTTTCTATTCGCTCTTTTGACATTTCATTTTTGAAAGAGTTTTACTGGCTTATTTATCGATTGAAATGTTATTTATTGATTGAAATACTAGACCAAATTTGTTGCAAACATTGCAGTTATTGAATTTTTATGGAGTGTGAGTGTGTATATTACCGCCATATTTTTCTGGTCAATTCAATAAAGATGCTTCTAATAACATTATAATATCGATTTATGTCATTCTTGATATCTGATACCATCAATAAACTATTTAATGTTCAAATGAAGTTTTATTGAGAAGTAATTTTCTATTATAAATGTTTCTATTATACAAGTTCATAAAAGCATACTAAGTTTTATCCAACAATGTAATAGCAAGTACATACACTTATTGTATATAGGTAATCGAATAACATTACTAACACCCCTTCTCAATATTATAAATATTGCTTCAGGTATATACAATACAATACAAGTTAGAATATTAAAAAATAATACAATAAAAATAATTATTAATATAAACCAATTAACTCTCTTATTTTACATATCTTTATCTTCTGTAAGGGTTTAGTTAGAATGTCAGCCAACATCGAATCAGTAGGACAATATTCATAAAGCACCTTTCCAGTCTTTCTTAAATTTCTCACGAAATAATATTTTACGTCTATATGCTTGCTTCTTGGTGTTATTTTCTCCTCTTGTAGCATCTTTAAACAGCTCTGGTTGTCTTCAAAAATTATGGGATCACAGATGTTAATTTGAAATTCTTTCAGCAACTGGGTAAGCCACAGGAATTCTTGAGACGCTTCCGCAAGAGAAACAAATTCAGCCTCAGTTGATGATAAAGTTACGTTCTGTTGTTTTCTGCTGGCATAACTTATCACGGCATCACCAAGCTTAAAAATAAAACCACTTGTTGATTTTCGGTCCTTTATATCACCTGCCCAGTCAGCATCAGCATACCCTTTTAATTGCAAATCTGATTTAGAACCCACGCACAACTTTAGGTCCTTTGTACCCTTCAGGTATTTCATTACTCGCTTCAATTCTGCCCAATCATTATCGTTTGGATTACTTATTTTTCGAGAAAGGATTGATACGGCCACAGCGATATCCGGACGTGTGTTATTTGAAACATATAACAACGAGCCAATAGCCTTGCGATATAAATTGTTGTTATTCAGAATATTTTCAGAATTTACCTTCAAATAACCAGGATCCATCGGTATAGTTGAAATCTTTGCATCTTTAAGATTGTAGTCATCCAATATTTTTTCAATATATTTTCTTTGTGATAAATAAAACATTCCATTTTCTCGTGTGACTTCGATTCTCAAATAAAGCCTCAAGTCACCTAGATCAGTGATTTCAAATTGGGACTTTAAAATTTTTATAATATCATTGATTTCCACATCATTCTTCGTTGCGATGACAATATCATCAACGTAGATAAGAACGTAAGTAATTGAATCGCCACTGCCTCTCACATACAAACAAGGTTCTGCTTCTCCCCTTCTGAATCCCGAATCAATTAGTACCTTATTAATACGGAGATTCCAACAACGAGAAGACTGTTTTAGACCGTACAAGCTATGATTTAATTTACAGACAAAATGCTCTTTTCCGGATATTGTATATCCCTTTGGCTGTTTCATATATATTTCCGCATCTATATCGCCATAAAGAAATGCTGTTTTAATATCTACGTGACGTACTTTCATATTTTTGTAGCTCGCATTAGCCAGTAAACTTCGGAAGGTAGCTGGTTTTACAACTGGTGCAAATATTTCATCATAATTCTCACCATATTTCTGAGAAAATCCCTTCGCGACCAGTCTAGCTCTATATTTCTTTTCACCGTTGATCAGATGTTTAATTTTGTATACCCATTTGCAGTCTATTAGTTTACAATTTTTGGGAACCTCCACCAAATCCCATGTATTGTTTTCTTCTAGTGCTCTTATTTCTTCTTCCATAGCTTCCAACCAATATTTACTGTCCGATCCAGACAAAGCATCTTCAACACTTACTGGATCTACTTCACCGCAAATTTTGTAACCATATTTTTTAGGAGGTACGCCTTTGTTGCTTCTCGAAGACATTCTGGGAGTAACATGTTGTGTTGTTTCTGACTCGGAAGATGATTCAAAAACACAAAAGTTATCGGTACTCATTACATCAACGTCACTTTCGTTTGGTGACTCAAAAGATACAATATCAGTACATACGTTTCTTGGGGTAGAATTCACATCACGATCATTAACAGCACCATCAATAGAAGATTTATTCGTTAGTAGAACATTAACTAGACTACAATTACCTTTGTCATCAACATCACCATTGTTTAAAACGCCACTTTCACAATTAGATAAATTAGTTATGTTCATATTATTTTCAGGTTCCAAAAATTTTTCATCTCGACTTATGATTATTTTCCCCGTTTCGGTATTCAATAAGCGAAAATCTTTGGATTCTTCTGCATAGCCGACCAATTTGCATTTAACGGCTACTTCGTCCAACTTTCTACGATTTTGTTTATTAATTTGAGCATATGCTACAGAGCCAAACGTACGAATGTGTTTCAGATTCGGTGGTTTTCCATACCATAACTCAAATGGTGTAACATTTACAGCAGCAGACAAAAGACGATTTTGAATGTAATTGGCGTTGTTAACAGCTTCAGCCCAAAATTTTAAATTCATGTTCGCCCCGTATAGCATACATCTCGCCATCTCCATTAAGCTTCTATTTTTCCGTTCTGCCACTCCATTTTGCTCAGGAGTAGAGGGTGCGGTCAACTGGTGAATGATACCCTTATCCTTGAAGTATTGTTGCATTTGTTTATTTACAAATTCTCCACCTCTATCAGTTCTGAGTATCTTAATACGTTTTCCAAGTTGATTCTCCGATTGTTCAATAAATTGTTTAATTTTTTCAAATGCCATATCCTTCGATGCAAGAAAGAAAACAGTGCAATAACGACTATAATCGTCAATTAGCGTCAAAAAATATCTGTTACCATTAGGTGTTGTGTTTTGCATTGGACCACATAAATCACAGTGCACCAAATCTAAAATTTCTTTAGATCTCGACGATGACGACTTTGGAAATTTATTTCGTATGAGTTTTCCTCTTAAACAAATTTCACATTCAGAAGAGCATTTGCATTTCCTTATTTTTATACCTTGCACTAAATTCTTCGAAACAGACATATTTATGGCTTGTATATTTTTGTGACCAAGTCTACGATGCCAAACGTGAACACAATCATTTTGATATTCAGATATATTCAAGGCTTTATCTTTATGGTTTAATACAAATAAATTGTTCTTCGGGTAACCAGTGGCATAAATTTTTCCATTTTTAGAAATTTTGCAACCATCATTATCAAATCTTACCTCAAAACCAATATCAGTTAATCTCCGGACAGATAATAAACTCCCGTCTAATTCAGGAATGAAAAGTACGTTGCGGACTGAAATCTCTTTATTTTCAAAAAATAATTTGCAATCTCCCACTCCGATTACTTTAACCTCAGAGCCATTTGCCATATATACAGTGTCCGTCATTTTGTTTAAATTAGTAAAGCGCTTTTCTTCACAACACATATGATTTGTTGCTGCAGAGTCTACATACCATTCACATTTTGGTCTTTATTGCATTACGCCAAAACAGATATTATTTTCATCTCTTATGATGTTCACACGATTGTTGTTCCTTTCTCTATTTCTGCAGTCCTTTTTCAAATGTCCCGGCTTGTCACATGAATAACATTTTGGTATAAATTTCCTTTTCTTTTGTGGCTTGAACGCAGAATCACTATTCTGTTCTTGCCCAGATTTTCTTTTATACTCCTGCACCAACTTCTCTTTAACAAAATCTATAGTGAGATCAGCTTCCGGACTCATTTCCAACGAAGAAATCAAATTATTATAGTCATCAGGCAATGTGACAAGTAAAAATGCAACAGTTTTGTGTTCTTCCAGATTTTCACCCAAATCACGCAAACGGTCAACAATTGATAAGAATTCCGATATGTGATTTTCCATATTCTGGCCAACAACCAACCTTTTCGATGACATTAATCTAAGAAGACTCACCTTATTCGTTATATTTGCTTTCTCATAATGTTTCTTTAAAGTATCCCAATATTCTTTTGCTGTTTTCAAATGTTTTATCAAAATTTTCTGCGACTCCTCAACAGCAAGACCTATAGCAGCTCTGGCCTTTCCGTCTTGCGCCAACCATTTTGCATCACGTTCTTCAGGAACCACACCAGCAACAACATCCCACAACTCCCTTTCCAGCAAAAACAACTCCATGTTAAATTTCGACACATGATAATTGCTGTTCGTCAATTTGGGAAACTGTGCAATTGCTGTATTCATTTTTCCTTTATCTATTAAAATTATTTTTTTTTTTTTAAATTTCCAGAAATAAAAAGAACGATTTTAATAAAACACGCGAGTCTGGGCCCATAACCTGTTCAAATGAAGTTTTATTGAGAAGTAATTTTCTATTATAAATTTTTCTATTATACAAGTTCATAAAAGCATACTAAGTTTTATCCAACAATGTAATAACAAGTACATACACTTATTGTATATCGGTAATCGAATAACATTACTAACATTTAAGTGTCCCATTACTCTCAAAAAAAAAATCAGTAAATATTACAAATAGCTCCAATAAAATTGAAGTTAAACTACTAGCAAGTAGAATTAAATTTGATAACACTATTGCAGGGATTTCGAGATTTCAATAGTTCTATTAAGTAAATGGGATAAGTAAAGAAACTTTAACATATGCACTTAAATAAAAATTCACGATTTCGTTATACTAAGTATTAAAAAACGTCGGAATTACTTGCTTGTTCGTATGAAAAGAAAATTAATAATTATATTATTCATCTGTATAAAGGTGAAATAAGTATTCATAAATAATATAAACTGAACACTTTTATCACAAATGCAACATTGTAAAATGAATGACGGTCTGTGAAGAACACCTTGTGGTATAAAAATGTTTAGGAATAAATGTTTCGAAATCTCAGCTAATATTCATGCAAAATAAGCACAGAATACAAATGGAAAGTTGACGTTGTGAACTATTTAAATTTCGTTAAGTTATTAAGCTTATTTTTATATTGCATCAGTCCTCTTAATTATTCAGGAGAATAATATGACAAGCTGCATTAGAAAAGTTTTAGTAGAATAAATACATATATAATTTGTCATTATAAGCTTTCAGTCAAAATTACAACCTAGCTTCTCACATAACTCATATTGTGTTAATTTTATACATGACTAGCTTTTAGACTGCTTTAGAGTCGAGTCTGAAGGATAGATTTTGAAGAAACTTTTGGAACTCTCAGTTTTCTATTTATTTGACAATCCTGACTTCGGGACTTAACCGTCGCTGAACCTAATAAGCCAACGCACAATCTACTAGACTGCGGCGTCTTTGGTAGAATAACATTCGCATACCTACCAATATTTTAATATAAATCAGGTCAAAACAAAACGGTATTATTAATTTTAATTTCTTTAATTTTTTAATTTAAATGTATAATTTTTGGTAACCAAATAATTTGTTTATTTATTAGTTTAAAAAATTAAATAAAAATTTATTATATTTTACATCAATAATAAGAATTTAATTAAAAGTAGAAAAATAAATGATATTCGTTTCCAAGCAGCTATATTTAAAATTAAAAAGAATATGAAAGAATTTTAAACATCTTGATGACTAACATTTTGTGAGTCCATTCTTACTGCAAGTAATAGAATTAATTACACCTAATTCTGTTTTTACACGGTCTTTTTTTACACGGTTTTGAAATAACACGGTTTGAAAATAAAATATTTTTAATTTTTGTTACACGATTTTATTCTATTTAGCACGATTTAAAATTTTTTGTGCTTAAATTTTTTTGTGAAATTTAATTTTTACAAAGTATGTTCCTATCACAAAATTAAGGGAATTCCCTTTTTGCGCGACAAGCCAATTTTCTGGTCAAAGCAAATGTAAATGGCACAAATTTAGGGGAATTCCCTTTTGTGCATACAAGCACAAAGGTCAGAGCAATTGAAATGTGTTAATATTTTGTGTTTGGTAAAGAAATTTTTTGTTGGCAAATTTGTTTTTCTATCTTTACATTAAATTTAACGCATTAAGATGAAAGGTAAGCCAAAAAATATTTTATATTTATTAAGTTATTTATATTTTTAATTTTGTTAAATATTTTATGAATCCAGAAAAGAAAATGTCAAATACAAAACTTCTTAAAAAATCCTTGTTTTTCACTAATTTTAATAGGTTTTAGAGATTAGGAACCAATCACCTATTTTTGCATACGATCAGTGTCTTTTTTTACACGGTTTTTTTTTACACGGTTTTTTCTGGAACCAATCTACCGTGTAAAAACAGAATTAGGTGTATATTTTTCAGCGATTTTACAAAGTTTTGAAGTGTTATCGACAGCTTGTGAAATTCAAGGCCGTCAAGCTTTCTCACAGAGCTCTTGACAAGTGTTCATACAAGTTCATAAACATCCTTTTTCATTTTTGTACAGAGAAAGATATATTGTTCGTCTAGCTCCTGCATGACTTGCCGAGACACTCAGTGACAACGCCTCTTGTTACACCAACTAATTTTTTCAAATTTGGGGTGCGCTTCAGGTCAGACATCAAAACGAAAATATGAAAAAAATATTTCTGCCAAAAACTCTGAGAGTAAATAAAATTGCCATGAAGAGTTCCTCAAAAATCTGTCGTTCGGAGTCGACTTTAAACTATAGGTCCCGACACTCATGTATAAAATTAACGCACACAACATAAGTGGTGTGTGGGAAGCTAGGTCGTAATCCTGACTGAAGGGTTGTAATGACCAATTATGTATGTATGTATATATGTTCATGTCAATATTGTATTGTAATAAACAGGAGGATGCAATTTTACAAGCGTATGGTAATATGACATTCTGGAAAATATTTTTCTATATAAAGGGTCCGCCAAATAACTTTTTTTTTTGAAAATGCTTAAAAAAAATACTGAATATTTTCTCAAATTTCTTTTTTTATTTGAAAGTAAAATCCTTCCGGTTAATAATGGAAAATAATTTCATTCAAATGGCTGCTCTGCTGGCCATGCAGTAGCCTACACGATCGGTCCAATTTTTAAGCACATTATCGATTGTGTGCAGCTGAATTTCATCAATGGCTTCACGAATATTGTCCGTCAATTGTTTCTGGCTTGTCGGCGTAACACTTATCTTTGACGGTAGCCCACAAATAATAGTCCAATGGTTTCAAATCGCAGCTCCGTGGTGGCCAAACGACATCAGCTCTACGGCTGATAAAACAGGGCGCAAAACATCGAGTGTAGCTTCGGCTGTGTGGCACGTGGCGCCGTCCTGTTAAAACCAAATGTTGCCAATATCCTCCTCTTCAATATTTGTGAACAAAAATTCGTTCAAATGGCCCGATAACAATCGCCATTGATTGTAACTGCAACTCCTTGCTCATTTTCGAAGATAAATGGCCCAATTATGCCTCTGGACCAAAATCCGCACCAAACAGTGACTCTTTTGTATGCGTCGGCTTTTCAATGTATGCGTGCGGGTTTTCTGTGCCCTAAATGTGACAATTTTGCTTGTTTACATACCCGCCAAGATCAAAATGAGCTTCATCTGAAAAAATGATATTTTTGCCAAAATCGGCATCTTCTGGTGTAGGCCATGGTCATGGCCAGCCGAGGTAGCCATTTGAATGAAATTATTTTCCATTATTAACCGGAAGGATTGTACTTTCAAATAAAAAAAGAAATTTGAGAAAATATTCAGTAATTTTTTTAAAGCATTTTCAAAAGAAAAAAGTTATTTGGCGGCCCCCTTTTTTTTGCATATAATGCCATCGATAACGCCGTAATATGATTATCTCATTGGTAAAGAGGGCAAAGTACTATTTTTATATCATTTAAAATTTAATTTATTTAAAATTTAAATTCTTCAGGAAACTGAAGATAAATAAACTAAGTTCGCTGAAATTAATTAATTGTTTTTTCTGTTATTGTCAAATGACTTTTAGGTAGATATATAGAATTGTGGAGTTGTTGCCTCAGCTTCTCTTTGAATTGTACAAGGGCTTATCCTAAGACTGGAAACATGCAGATTTTAAAACTATTATTCTAATGTAGAATGTAGACAATTTTAGTATAGGATAGAAAAAATGTATTAGTTCTTACCAAAACTATAATGCCAGTAGCTTATGTTAATTTTTCTATTCCAGGAATAGTTCATAGTATATTTCAATGTGAAAGTGAAAAAAAATCTTGTTAAGCGCTCTAATGTAAAAATTAAAATTAATATGGAAACAAATGCTATACTAAACAAAAGTATATTTGAGTTAATAAGAATACCGAGCATTAAATGAGATTGCATATGGTATAATGCCATCAGAGACATTTCCTCTATTCCAATCACTTTCAATTTGAGAGTTTGAAACTCGAACATAGATCCAGTATGACTTGCCTTCACATCCCAAACAAATAAGATTAAGGCACGTACAAGATTAAGGCACTTACGCTATAAAATACAATCATTGCACTACCTTTTGTGCGTCCCTTTATGTATATGCTTGTGATTATTAAATTTTACAAGGACACTGAGAATAGCATTCTCATCATTTCGTTTGTCGAAGAAGCAACAGTAACAACTGACAACTTTATGGTGTTAAAAATTTTAGAATATTTGTTTAACCTTCTTCAAAGAAATGGATTAAGTTGACTGGAATGTGTTTGCTACCGCATATGATAGTACGTTTAAACTAACCTTGACTTTTATGGACAACTTCAATAAAGTCATTTCATATAAAATTGAAAATAGTTATCGGCATAAAGCCAATCAAATAAAGAATGCATTATTAAAAGTAATTTGGAAAGAATAGGTTCAAAAGACATAGTCTCATCTTAACAATATCCTGATATGTAATAACTTGATACTCAAAGAATACAACGACGACAAATCGATTTTAGACAGAGAGAAGATCGGAGATAACATGAACCAGGATTACCTTCTCTTTTGATTATGATATGTTTTATTCTGGATGTTCATCATAGAACTTAATAATAATATTTTTATAGCTTTGTGCTGAAAAGAAAAACGGACGCACAGCTTTCTAATGTTGCGATTATCTTTAATATAACTAGAATACGAATTGATTTATCATATATGTTAAAAAAAAGTAAAACAAATGTAAAGGAAAATATATGCAAAGAAAAGAAAAGAAACAACAGAATTTTTCAAAAACCAATGATTTTTTTAATAAAAAGTACAAAAATATGACTGAATTGGCTTCAATAAAAATTAACAGTCGAAGACTACATTTGATTAAGATTTGATTTAATGAACTGTTTAGTTTGAAACAGGAGACAATGTTGTCAAAGCAAGTATTGTCTTAAATTTCTAGGCGTAACTTCAAATATTGACGTTTGGATGCCTACATTGCAACGATTAAGATTTCCTTCGAAAAACTCATAGACTTGTCTACAAGTTCCGCTAAATATTATGAAAGAATTGCAACATTGTTTAGAGACAATGAGAATTGAATTCGACTCGGTCTGTAGAGCAAAAAATGGCTGCACAATTTACAACCACGCTTACTTCACCGTTGGCTGTACTGTCTGTAGTCTTGTTTATGATCTTATTCCGTGTTGCATTGGAGGTATCAGAAAGTAGAATAAATTTTGATATTTTCTGATTGTATAGCATGAATTATTTGTTAATAGTTTAGTTCATTGATAACAATTAAATTGTCAACCGCAGAAAAATTAAATGAACTGAAAAAATTGCAAATGTTCCTTTAACACTTTAAGCAGCTTTTAACATAACAACACTTCTATTTTCAACATGAACATGGTTGGTATAAAAGAAATGCTTACATATAATCGAGTATTAAAAATATTTTAAACCCCCCGTGTAATAAATATTAAAGTATTGATAAAAGTCAATCGATCATGTATCTAAAACATATTGTGAGAAATCATTAATCAGCATGCAGTTTGTGAGAGTCCAAAATTACATGTCAATTGATGACCTTCGTAAAAGTATAACAATTTTTCCCTCTTTCAATTGCATTTGTGCAGTTCGTTTCTAAATTTTGTAATGAAAAGTCTAAAATTCCTATTTTACTATTTACTGTAAGTAATTAGTGAATGTGAATGAATGTTTGTCTATATTTATATTCATGTTAAGTATCCTTATTGTGCTTGAATATAACGGTTGTGAAGCACACTTACTTTTGTATAATTGCTTGTAAATGTTTGTTTTGAAAAAAACTTTAAACATAACTCACTCACACGTCGTACTTACACTTATTTGCCATAACTGTTATGAATGAAAATACACATTTTTTTCTCTGCTATATTTAATTACTATTTAATTTCTATAATTGAAATAACATTTTTCAATCAAAAGATAAATATTATTTTATTAAATCTATATGAGATAATGTCAATCACTAAGACAGAGGTTATAAAATATGAATAATTTCTGCGGTTATATTTAGGGATGCAAACGATACATCGATGTTTTACTTATGAATTTGCGATGTTAACATCGATGTTCTGATGGACAATATATCAGCGATTCATCGGCGTTTGGTGGACGAGATATCGGCGTTCGAATTGAGAAACTTCTAGATGGTTCATCATAAAACGCATGTTTATGTGCTTTAGGTCTTGTGTTTATTTGAGTCGTTTACTTTACATTAGTTGTTATTGACAGCGTTACAATCAAAAACACCATAGACACCGATTAAATTAACGATTTTATGTATACATAACGTACATATAATTTAATAATTAATGCTAAAAAACTTAGTTTTTATTTTGTATCATATATTGGTATATGATGATATGAAATATGATATAGGAGAACATTGCGTTCAATTAAAAATTACAAATTTATCCACATTTTGAGAAAAAAGTGTAAAATTGTACAGGAACATGTATTTTGATTCCAGATATCTTAATCAATCGAGAAGTAGATTTTAAATTTTTTATGACTTTTTTAAAATCATATGACGATATGTAAGTGCATTGCGCTAAAATGTTGTTCTTAGGTTTTCAGATGTGTTAAAATGCTTAGGTTTTGTATTTATTTATATAACTATAGGGAAATAAAACATTGAAAAAAATCGATGTATCGATCTTATCACCGATGTTTTTTAACATCTATAATTTTTTTGTAAACATCGATATTTAGTAACATTGATGGTTTTATATTACGTAGGTAGGCAAGTTCATGGAAAGGAGACCAACCAGGGCCCAATGCCTATTGGCATACACGTAAGTCATCATGTTGATTATTGTGCTCCATAGGTTTGAAATCTTCACCGCATGCCATACATTCACCATTTTCCACCATGCCAATATGGTTCAAGTGTACATGTAAGGCGAAGTGTTCCGCGAATCCGCTCGTTTGCGTGCCCAGCTCGATCTTACTTGATTTTAAAATACTAATCATTTTCACCTCATTACGATCGTCCCAAAGTATTTTTGTAATTCTTTCTACTACGTCATTCTTCACATTAGTCGATGTGACGGTTCCGCCCATTGGTCTTTAATGTAGTGGGGTTTCCAAGCATATGGTATGTAATATTTTGGCTATTTTAGCCAGAGTATTCTCTTCCTTATTTTCAATCATTCTGTGATGACTAGAAATCCATATATTGCATTACGTTCCATGCCTGGAGTAATTGTTAATCTCCTTTTAACACTCCAGGACGGCTTTTAATATCGTATTCCATTATGTTATTGCCCTAATTGTCATATAACTCTCTCTCAAGCTAACCAAATAATTATTAGCTCAGATTATAAATTCCTTGATCGCGCTTACCTCTGCGTAAAAGACCGTATTTTGGTCCGGTAACCGGGCGCAAAGTTTGGTTTCTTGTTTTTTTATATAGAGGCCAGGACCCGTCTTGTTACCATGGGTAGAGGCACCCGTGCAGCAACTAGTCCCCACGGGCTTCTGTGGCAACCAAGAAACCTGGTATTAGAGTATACAATTGGTTGTTATTGTTATGTTGGGCATCCTGTCGGATAACTGTGCGTTTAACGAAAGATCTCCCAGTGTCCCAAATATATTCTTTTGATACGATTTCTGGCTCTGGTTGATCCATCAACCCAAAACATAAAGACAATACGCCATAAGGGCCGCCTTTTTTCGAAACTGTATGCCTATTGATTTGTTGAATTGAATTATTTTATTTCCTCTCCATCGATGCCCACCACACTACTAAGGCATAATTTAGAATAGGTCTAATTACACTACCAAGGGCGTACCCAAATGTATGCTAAGTTTAGAATGTATCCCGGACTCTAACCCCTCAGAAGAATTAGGACATCGTCCATGTAGCAGACTAGTTTAAGTTCTTCGTCGGTTAATATCTTTAAGAGACTGTGAACAGTTGGGATCTACATGAGAGATAAAAGTGGTGTGTTTGCCTTTTCACACTATTTTTTATCATAATGTTTTATGCATCGCAATTTATCCATCTATTCCTTAGCATATATTCATCGCAATCGTGCAACGCCTGGTTCACCTGAGAGGATTTGATTATTGTATCGGCTCGAAAATTAACTAAGGTTTCCTAAATGTCAATGCATACTTCAAGAAAGTGTAATTTGTCATTAAGAGACCTCCCTATGTGAAGGGTGACTTTGTGTAGAACGGCCTCCAATGATCTTCCTTCGATGTAGGCATGTTGTCTAAAACTCAGCACCTTTTCAGATATTTAACATTTCAACATGGTTTTGAACAAGAAGAGGGTTAGACTAATCGGACGAAAACCCTTTGGTGATGCATGGTTACCTTTGACACGTTTGAGTATGAATACCACCCTAGCCGCCCGCCACTTCTTATGTGACATATGTTAGGCAAGCATTGTAAATTCCAACAAGAATTCTTGTAGAAGTGTCGGCCCTGCCGCTTTGTAGGGGCAGCAGCTTTTAATCGATTCTTTAACCAGTTTATAGTGATTTCTGGGGTGGTTGCCGATCTATTTTCAATACTTCATATCGATGGTCCGAAAAGGAGTATTCATCGAGGACCATTCATGGATATACGTTTTTCAGAGCAGATTGTTATGCCTGACACTTCCTCCCTAATTTTGCTAATAAAAAATGCATTACTACCTATATTAGGTGTGTTAGGTCATTAGTGTTGCGATATTCTATCAGGGGTATAGCTCTACTACTACAACTAGTAATACCCTATGCAAGATGATGTGCGTTAGCATCGCATCCTATCAGTACTTGATTGCCTGTTTGTTTGGCTGCTCTAAACAGGAGTTGTAGCTCCAGCGTTGGTGGTAAATCCGGAAAGTCGAATGGCAAATAAGCTGACAAAATGTAACTATTGCCATCGCCTTATCTCAGCACTGTTGCACCCGCTGTTTGCAACTCTTGAGTGAAAAGAAAACATAAGTTATTATGACATATATTGGAATACATGTTGTCGGGCGAGTCCCTGTTTTTTCATAAAACAGCTTGTATAATGATTTAATATATGTTATATGATTTAATTCAAACAACCCTGTTTCTGGATTAAAGCGATATGTTTGTTTTATCATTAAGACACTCCTCTTGAACTCACATCTCATGATTTCTATTGGAGCACTACTGGCAAATGCCATTACGTAGTCTAATATTTAATTGTTCGCCAGTTCTTCTACCTTTTCAAGATTATTATTCGGAATCTTACCAGAGGGGCTACCAGTATAAATCAATGCATAGCAGATATGGAGAAAATATAGAGAATATTATACTTGGAACTTAAATGATAACAAAATTTGGCAAAGATCATTGGCACATGAAAACGAAATTATACGATCTTCTAAGGGTTCATAATTATTTCTAAATACAAATAGAAATGGAAGTCAAATTCGTTTCAGGTGTTAATCCAAAATTTTTTAACATTTATTGTTAGTTTAATATTTAATTAATCCATAGGATATCCATTTTAAAGGATGAAATTTATTTTAATACAATTATTTCTGTTTTCCTTAACTACCTACAGATCTCATTCCAATGCATAATAAATTCATTTCAAATATTGTATTTTATTGTAAGAAATGTAGATATTTTATTTAAAAAGTTAATTAAAAAATTAAAGAGATTTGAAATATATTTTGATCGAGTTCAACAATGAAACGGTAGGCATATATTCCTTAATTTTTACAGCTTTCCGTCTGTCTTATCACCGATATTGCTAGTAAACATCGATGTTTTTATGAATGATGTTGCATCGCTATGTGTATTTTGAAAAATTTTCTTAGCTGCACACTTTATTTGATTATCTTCTTTATCAACATTTGTTTCATCCTCCTCAGCGTCTTCCAAAGTTACTGTTTTATTATTTTTATTATCGTCATTGATTGCATTTTCTTCATCGGTGCTATCTGCCACAGCAAGATAGGAGATGACACTGGTATCGGGCTCATTATGCGTATCCAAATTAATTATTTCCGAAAGTTTCACTGTATGGGCAATTGATGCAGTAATACTTTTAGCTTTTTCAGATTTTAGTCTCTTCATCTCTAGGCGTATAGATTTTCGTAATTTCTGTAGCTTTTTCTCCATCCAAAGCGGCATAGGACTGGCACTCTTGTCAGCTTTGGTTGTTACGTTTTTGAATTTTTTGTTTTTTTTCCATGTTGATGGTTTGATTCTCTCTTGAGTCGTTTTTTCAACAGTTAAGTTTGGATTTAAAATGTTGACAGTTTCGTCCATATTCTCTGTCTTTAATATTTCTGGAATTATGTAAAAATTTTTTAATAAAATCTCATGTATCACATAAAATATGAATTTCTAAATTTAAAAGTTAACATTAAATTTCTTTATAGTATATATTAATGCGAGTTGTCAGATTTTCGGTGCATATTTAAAATTTTGTTGTAACACTTTTGTTGTAACACATTAAAAGTTGTAATTTAAATACCTTTTTATTAAACAACATAGTAGACTAAAAGTTTTAATTCCTGTACGTTTGAAAATATGTTTAAACACCTTGAATAGTTAAAGATACTCACTCATTTTTCTGTATAATTTTCAATTCCAATATTTACGCGTTTAAAGCGACTTAAACCTACTAGTTCGATTGTTCAGTAACGACTGAGTGTATATGTCCGATATTGTTGCCCATTTATAGGATATGATATCGAGAATTGCCAACAATTTGGAAAAACACAAATGTTCACTCATTATCACATCAGTACCTGATAAATTATAAAACATCTGATTACTGAATGGCGAGAATATTAGCGAACAATTCGCTTCCCTACTAATAAAACCCTACAAGCGGTAAATTGCTGTACGCATAAATTATATGTCTTGGCTGCCATAATGAGACTTTTTATATCTATCCGTATTTGCTTTACTGTTTTATTAAAAAGTGAGCTCTTCACACAACAACAAGTTGTTGTTTTAAGTGTTCAAAATTTATGAAAAATGAATGAACAGCGGTTTGTCAATCTATTTACTGCCAATCGCTTCTTGACTCAAATTCTTGATATAATATACTATTATAATTAAATTGTTGTCATACTTTTGTAATTCCAAATGACTATTTGGAATTCAGGTCGTTAGATTAATTATTATTGTAGAATTTGTGCATTACAGAAGTCATGACGATTAATGAGATGCGGCTAATGCATACCAAAGATCGATTCTTTGGAAACTGTTTTACAATATTTCTAAGCCAAGTACAGAATTTGAGTATTTGAGCATAGTTCTATGACCATATAATTTGGTTATTATATATGGTTTTAAATTTTTTTTTGTGTGCGCTCTTTGTGTATTTTGATAAACTATGCGGCGGTAATTGTTTCAGTACTTGATAAAGGATACTAATCTAGTAGCTGCTTAACTTAAATCACAGAGATCATAAATATTCTTCATAAATATTCGTCAAAATTTTTTATTGTAATTTTAATGTACCCATAACTAATAAGATAAGATTGTAATAACGTAAGATTGTCTTCTTTAATTTTAATTATATTAAATCTGTTTACATTTGATTTATTTATACATTATTAATTAAAATACAATTACAAACTATACCCATTAGACTACCAGGGCAACCTAGATTTGATTATAAAGGAAATGTTAATAAATAAATTAATAAAGAGTAAAAAGTGTAGAGCAACAACAACAACGTTAACAATCAACAATCAATAAAAAGCCCACAAAACAAAAATGCAAATACAGGTAGGCACACAAAAATGTCGTAATTGCAGCCAAAACTCATAATATATGCATGCAGTAATTTACTATGTACCTGTAATCTCAACTGAAGGTTTTTATTAGTAGGGAAGTGAATTATTCGCTAATGTTCTCGCAATAGAAGGTACTGATGTGTTAATGGAACAAATTTGTGTTTTTCCAAGTTGTTGGCAAATCTCAATTTCAAGTCCTATAAATAGGCGACAATATCGGAGATATGCACTCAGTCGTTACTGAACAATCGAAGTAGTAAGTTTAAGCAGCATTGAGTACATAAATATTGAAATCGAATTTTATAGAGATAAATTAGTATTTAAATATATTTCCAAATGTAAAATATCAAACATATTAGCTATGTTTACAATAAAATCTAAATGTTTTAATTGAAATATAAAAAATACGTAAAAAATTTCGTTAAATTTATTTAGTGCAGATGAGAATTAAACCCAATGGTTTCCTCATCCAGAGATGACCCCATCAACACCATCATCATCACCACCGCCGCCACCACCAATCCCACCGACGACTGAAGTGGAGGAGAGGTTTTCCACTGTGATATCTGACCGTTTAGACGATATCCAGAGGATACAGAAGAAATGGGCCTCATATGTCGCAAAACAGAAGGTAATAGATGAGAAAATCAAAAAACTGCAGCAAAAGAAGGAGGATATAGAGACAAAAGTGATGCAGTTTTCAAAAAAGCAGGAAGAAAAGGATCGTATTCCCGATTCTCCGCTGGAGGTCCTTCACAAAAGTCGTTACAAATGTGAAATTTGTTTCAACTATTTGCTACTACTTATGCCTTGATTGTCTAAGAGGGTGGAACAAGTTATCGTGTGCTCACTGCCGACAAAAAATTAGAAACGTAAATATCATAAAAAAGGTGGCGGAATGTTATTTCATAGATACAGTTCACCCGCCTAATATATTGTGTTCTATGCTAATTGATCACACTTCCCATTACACTATGGGAAGTGATGGTGATAATAATGATGATTTATAAAAAATACAAATTGTGTTTCTTTTTTTCAAATTTAGGAATATGTTTATAAAAACTGTATATATTTAATAAATAATCGGGCATGTTCTGAAAAACGCAAATCGTCTAAATTTTGCGTTTTTTTTTTTAAACGCCAAGAGGATGTCCTGGCGAACGCAAATTGTAAAAAAAAAATTATTTGATTCGGAATCGCCAAATGGGTGCTGTGGAAAACGCTTAACGCTAAAAATTTGCGATTTTAAATCACAAGAGTATATTGCAGTGAACTAATGAAAATATGTCCAAGCAGAACTTCTTAACAAAAAATGCGATTTCAAATCACAAGAGGAGTGAACTGATGAAATATGTTCAAGCAAACCTTCTTAACAAAAAAATGAAAGCAATTTTACATTTTTCTAAATAAAAATACCAAGCTAAAAACTTGCTTTATTTTTAACCAATTTTTTGTGTCATTTGTTTACAAAAAACTGGCGATCCAAATACTCCTGTAATTTTAAACTTTTGATAGAAATGCATTTTTGATGCTTTCGTTTCTTCATCTGTCATGCCCAAATTGATCCAAAGAAGGCATAGTCTTTCTTCAAAAACATTAAGTACATCCCATAATATTTTACACAATATAGAACGTCCCATACTGGGATTTATGTCGTTGGCAATCACGCCTTTGAAGGAAAAGACCGCCAGAAATCTTAAAGCGCCCAGCAAACGTATCGTGTCTTCAATAGTACTTTTACATATATGACCAGCAGTTTCTTCATAAACCATCCTAAATGCAGTTTTAATCAGCCGTAAAGCACTATAAAACTTAACACAAAACCCTAATATACATTACTCGTTTATATGTTGATATGTTTAAACGTACGCTCCGGAACGTCTAACGTCCCTCAGGACACGTCTTTTTAATTTTTCTTTTTGGTTTGCAGCTTTTTTATACGAATTATGCTTAATAAAAAACCTGTAGGCATTTTTGTTCTTTATTTTGTTTTAGTTTTGATGTTTTGATTTTTATTTGTAATACCAAAACATGTTTTATTTATTTCATAACATACATATATAATTGGTCATTACAACCCTTCAGTCAGGATTACGACCTAGTTTCTCACACCACTTATGTTGTGTGTGTTAATTTTATACATGAGTGGCGGGACCCACAGATTTTTGAGAAACTTTTCATGGCAATTTTATTTACTCTCAGAGTTTTTGCCAGAAATCTGCTGAGAGGAAGTCACCGAAGGAATACTTTTTGTATTTTATTTGATGTCTGGCCTGGGGCTCGAACCCTGGCTTTTCGTCTAATAAGCCAACACACTACCTACTAGACCACGGCGACTTCATTTATTTATTTCATAAACGACTTCGAAAATTCGAAGATCGCAAGTAAAACGCGTGAGTTTCAGAACACCCTGACATAAATTTGGCGTTTTTAAAATCATTTGCGATTTCAAATCGTGCGATTGTCAGAACATGCCTGAATAAATAATAAAAAAATTTTATAAAGATTAAAAAGATTTATGAAGATTAAAAAATATTGTGTATAGAATTTTTGACATCAACAAATGTTGAAAGATTGTGAATAAGTATTTTCACAGTTAGATCTATGTATGATATTATTAACATATATAAACGGATGATTTACATAATTATAAGTTCTTAATTCATTTATGAGTTTCATAAATAAATCTATATGTTCTTCATCAATCTGATACCTATGTTTTGTTAATAGTTCTTCAAATTCAGCTGATAACATCGTTTTTGAGTTAAAATTTTTGATACACTTTATGTATACAGTATAAAGAGTAAGGATCAACTAAAAATAAATTTAACAACTTTTAAGGTTTTATTGATTAACAATATTTTCTCTTTTTAACAAAATTACTAAGTAAAATTATATTATTGTCAGCACATGTATAATAAAAATTCTTATGATTTTCGCAATAATCCAAAATTTGGATTATCTTTATACAATGTTTATATGTTCTTTCATATTCGGAATAAGGTACATATATCAGACGTTGACATGTAACTGATATGATGTTCAACACTATTATAATTGGCAGAAGGAATGATTTGATTATCTTTCTTTATTTTTTTAGCTAAATTGTTAATAATCTCAAAACTAATATACTTGTTGTACAATGGGTCAATTCGACCTCCGGGTACTGTACTTGTCCTAATTGACAAGTACACGTCCTCTAACCTAACCTAATATACTTGTTTAACTTTTTCTTTCAAGTTTTTCAATTATATGATTTAAAGGTTTTGTCATAGGTATGTATGTTCTAATATATTTACCCTATTTATATTATTTAATTTAATATTTTTTAATATTTCTATTAATATTGTTCTGGTTTTTACAATATCGTTTAATAAGTTATTATTATTACTCATATTTATTTATATGTAATGACCTGCTTACAATCTACTTATGATCTGGTTAAGATCTGATAACAGTCTGCTTTATATCTGTTTACGATCTGCTCACGATCTGCTTTGTATCTAGTGAGTATCTGCTTTGTATCTGGCCATTATTTGTTTTGTATCTGGTTATGATCTGCTTTATATCTGATCACGATCTACTCATGATTCATTTTACCTTTTTAGAACCTTATCTTATAACTGTATGAAATTATCAAATCAATTCCTCATCTTTACTAACAACAAGAAATCCATATTTATCTTTCCAACATATATTGCATATATCTACAAATTGATTAAATGACATATCACCAATAACATGATCATTATATACATATATGTCTCAAGTTTTGTCTTGCTTAAAAATCAGAATCATATTTGATTATCACGTATTAAATGTTTAGTTATTTTAGTATATGTTTGACATAAATAAAAACAATCAATATTTTTAAGTCTACCCATGCAAAAGTAATCTCTTATCGAATTTTGTTTTCCACAAATCACATCATCAAAAATCATTATTGAATGTTGTTTTGCTTCAGCCGAACTTAGAATTTGTTGATTTTCCCAAAAAGTATAGAAACTGATCCCCTTTAAATTTCTTTTTATTTTCAAATGCAAATTCCTTTATTGCATTTAAATCGTTTTTTATATTTTTCATTTTCCTTTATTTGCTTATTAGTAAATAGCAAAGTATCATTTTTAAGAGTTGTCACATCAATTTTTGTATTTTGTATTTCTTTCGATATCAATGTAATACTATTTGTTTGTACAATATTGGTGTATTAATGTTTTTCAGCGAAAGGTTGATTTCCTGTTGTAATAATTTTAAGGAGTTTTTAAATTTTTTTATCAACGTCATCAATTTTATTTGTAAGTAAATCAGTTCTATTATTAAGATATGCTTTTGTAACTACATCTTTAGATTCAACAGGTGCAGTTAAATTCGATATTGTTTTCCTATGTAAGTCTAAACATTTACTGTCTACGATAATACGAGTATATAGTGTTTTAAATAGATTTTTTTAAAGACTGAATCACTTATATTGCTATGAGATTTTAAGATTTCTCCAAATTTATTTATAGAACTCATTTTCTAATAAATTATATTAGCTTCTTTCAGGTCTTCAACTATAGATACTATTTCGTTTTTATGACTGTTATGTCCAATAATATCAGAGGATAGAAGAAGTCTTAATCTATTGACTAACTCATTAAGATTATCCCAATATATGAGCTGTTTATATTGAAAGTGGTTTAAGTCCATTTTTTCTTATATTGAGATAAATAAGGGTTTGCGTTTGAATTGTTTCAAAAATATTGTTAACTGGTATTAAGTTGTTTTTATGGCTATGTGACCTTAAACATGTTAGAATATATAACGTAATACGTTTTGTAAACTTTACTAGAAAAATAAGCTGTGTTTCAGAACCTCAAATGCACTTAAACCACTTTCAAAATTAATAAAATGACTTTTTTGTTTGTGAAAAGTAATAAGTCCACTTTGTGTTCTTTGTTTAATATTATTATAAAGTAATTTTTTCACTTAAAGTTACTCCACTAGTGATAGTGATTCTTCTAAATAGTTATCCTTATACTTAGGAGTTCGAATGGGACGTACATTTTTGTATAATGGTATTAATTTTATTTTTTCATTTTGGTTAATATAAATTTGTTACCTTTTCGACATGTTTTTATGATTGCATAGTAATTTCATAGACATACTTACATTAAATTATTTTTCCTCAAAGCCATTTCTATCACTCCAAAATCACTATAATTTGGCAAAAATTAATGTCCTGATAGTAAAAACTTATGGTCAATAATATCTGCATTATTTTCTGCCGATTGCACAATTTCAACCATGTTACTGCCAATTTTATGGATTTCAATGGACTTAAACCAGATTCAATTTAAATTTTTATGCATTTCGTTAACTAGCTAATTTTCAAGTGCCCCAAATCATAGAGTTTTTAATGATACTAGACTTAAATTGTTTATACAAAAAAAGTGTATATAGGTTTGTGATTATGGATATCATAAACAAAATTTTTTTAAAAATGGACTTACAACACTTTCAAAATAAACGACTCATATATAGTTTGGTTTTTTGTAATCTACAGATTAAAATGTTAAACCACTATATATTTTCGTTCTTCGAGGTATAAGGTAAAAAATACTTATATTAGTGATTATGATTCTAACAAGGAATCAAATTATATAATATTTTTAGATGTAAAAAATTTATATGATTATGTAATGTCAAAATACCTTCCATATAAAAATTTTAAATGGGTTGAAAATTCTAATGTAAATAATATAGAATAAGATTCAGAATTTGATTATATTTTAGAAGTAGATTTGGAATATCCAACTGTATTTCAGGATCACCATACTGATTTTCCATTCTGTGCAGAAAATAAGAAAATTGAAAATATGAAACATAGAAAATTAATAACAGACCTAAATTACAAAAACAATTATATAATACATTATCGCAATCTTCAGCAACGCATTCAACATGCCTTAATTTTGAAGAATATTCTTAGAATTCTGCAATTTAATCAATCGAATTTGTTAAAAAAAATATATTGATGTAAATAACTATCATAGAACATTAGCTAAAAACACATTTGAACAAAACTTTTTCAAATTACTCAATAATGCTGTCTATGGTAAGGCTATGGAAAATGTCGATAAGAGAAAATAGTAAACGGATGGAAAAATAGATGAAAACGATTAGGAGCCAGATCACTAATTGCAAAACCCAATTTCCATAGTTGTATTGAAATTACTGAAGAAATGGTTGTAGTTGAAATGAGTAGAATGCGAACGGAATATAATAAACCCATTTATATTGGTTTTTCATTACGATTATATGAAGACAAAATATCTTGAAAATATTAATCTCTGTTATTTGGATACCGATTCATTTATATATGATGTGAAAACAAATGACATGTATGATGATATTAGAAATGATATTCCAACACATTTCGATACATCTACTTATTCAAATGAAAATGTTTATAATTTCCCCTTGATGAATAAAAAAGTATTGGGAATGATGAAAGATGAACGTAATGGAAAAGTTATTAGGGAATTTATTGGTTTACGAGCTAAAATGTATTCTGTTGAAATAGATAGAGTAGACAAAGAAATTAAAAAAATTAAAGGCGTTAAAAATAGTGTAACAGCTAGACTAAGTATAAATGATGTTATAAAATGTATACTAGAGAAAAAGCTCTATCATGATTCCATTTATGTATTTAGATTCAGAAAAATTAACTGAAATCAAGACGATTTCCTATATATACACCAATTTATACGATCACTGTTTCAGTATGTCAGTCAACATGAAGCTAGTTAAACAAGCAAATCAAATTATTATAAGAAATATTGATGAATCATATCAATCAAGAGATAAAACAGTTGTACACAATACATTATTACCGAATTCGATTCGTGCATTAATAGTGGGAGTATCGAATTGTGGTAAAACTAATGTGATGATACGTCTGATTGAAAGTCCTAACGGATTGAGATTTAAAAAACATCTATGTATATTCGAAATCATTACATCAACCAAAGTATTGCTCTCTAAGAAAATTAATTTAACCGATAAAAGAAATTAATCTATTTACGTTTTCGGAAAATGAAAAAGTTCTAAGTCCAGCTAAAGCTCATCCACATTCTATAATAATATTCAATGATGTTATTTGTGAGAAACAAAATAGTATAAGGGACTACTTCTGTATGGGGAGACATAAATTCATTGATTGCTTTTATCTGAGTCAAACATATACTAAAATTCCAAAACATCTAATACTTGATAATGCAAATATGATTATAATATTTAAATAGGATAGAATGAATTTAAAACATATACATTTATAATGACCATGTTATTGGTGATACGACCTTTAAACAATTTGTAGTGAGTGTTGGAACGACAAATATGTATTTCTTGTTGTAAGCAAGGATGATTTAATAAGTAAAGGACGTTATCGACAAGGATTTGATAGTTTCATACAACTATGATATGTTATTTGATTATTAGATACCACCCAAGTCGTAAACATATATAAAGCAGATCATGAGCAAGCAGTTCATGAGCAGTTAGCAAGCAGATCGTAACCAGATAGCAAGCAGTTCGTGATCAGATATAAAGCAGATCGTAACCAGATACATTGCAGTTCGTTACCAGATACAAAGCAGTTCGTATTTCGTCAATATCAAAAAATTATCACAATGTCTAAAAATGACCATAATAAAATGTTAGAAGATCTTGTAAAGACAAGAGCGGTTTTAAAGGAAAAGTTAAAAGATATTAAACTGAATCAAATAGATAGAATTAATTTATTAGAATATACCTTTCGACCAATAACAAAAACGCTTAAAAAGATCATCAGAAAACTTGACGATAAGCATAAGGATATAGACACTATTGATGGTGATGATTAGTATGACGTAAATGGTGATAATAAAATCACCGGAAAACTTGAAGACAAACATAAGGATATGTACATAGACAACTGTATTGATGATGACGAGGATTATGATGATGAAAATGGTGATAATGATGATTTATGATATGAAAATATGTCAACTGATGAGAATGATGATGAAAAAACTATGAGTATAATAGACCTGTAACAAGTACATGTATCAAAAACATAAAAGAAAACAAAGTTTAAAGTTAATGAAAAACTCTACATTATTTGAAAAAATTCAATTACTTATTAATAATAAGTGAAGTCGCCATGGTCTAGTAGGTAGTGTGTTGGCTTACTACACGAAGAGCCAGGGTTAGAAATACAAAAAGTATTTCTTCGGCGACTTCCTCTCAGCAGATTTCTGGCAAAAACTCTGAGAGTAAATAAAAATTGCCATGAAAAGTTTCTCAAAAATCTGTCGTTCGGAGTCGACTTTAAACTGTAGGTCCCGCCACTCATGTATAAAATTAACGCACACAACATATGTGGTGTGAGAAACTAGTTCGTAATCCTGACTGAAGGGTTGTAATGACCAATTATGTATGTATGTGTGTATTAATAATAAGCAATTGGATAAAATTTACGGTTTTAATCAAGATGTAGACGGAAGTTGGAGATAGACAAGGAAAAATTAATATTTAATAGAGATAATACTATGCGGATAGGAAATATGAAATTGAAAATGACGCCTGGATTATTTCAACTAGTATTTCAAAAAAAACCTCTCCATTATTCTAAAAATGATTTAAAAAAAAATAAAGAGATTTCAATTCATACCAATGCACATAAACGTCGCTATGAAACTAATGAGCAAGTGAAAGGAACACGAGCCTTCAAATATATACGAATAATTAAACATTTATTCGAAACAACAACAAACATTTTAACAAAAGGTTTAATGCTAAAATTACTAAATAATCTGAAATCAAATTACATACATTGGGATGATCCTAATGAACTAGTTGACAGACTACGTTTACTTCTTTCATCGGAAGGTGCTGGTCACAACAATCATCAAAACGAAATAATCTCTATTATCGAAAAACTTAAAGAATCTAACATAATTTATTAGAAGAGTGAAAGAAATGTCTTATATTAATAAATTTGGAAAAAGTTTTAATAAATATAATCATAAAAACAAAAATATCGTAATCGAAAAACATATAATACAAATATATGGTGATCTAGTTGGTCAAATAAACAATTTAAAAAGTGAGATTGAAAATGTTTATCTAAAACATGAAAACGAAATGAAAGTATTCGAAGATAATGTTAATACTTCAATTATACACAATCAAGAAATAATGAGTAATGATGTTAAAAATAAAATTAGCCAACAAACTGTAAAAATTGAGAAAATAAAAGACTATATGGAGTAATTTGAAAAAGCCCTTGATACCTATGTATGTTGAGAAGGTAATAATAGATTCTAAACAGGAAAACTATAATGGAAATATTTAATACAGAAATAAAATTACAGAGAAATTCAATAAAATTGAAGGTGAAATGAAAGTGTTTAACGAAGCTTTCAGGAAAATTGAAACTGAAGTTTTAAAGAGAATTAATATCTATAATCAAAGGTTAAATCATATTGAAGAATATCTATTCAAATCATTCACTCAAAGGAAAAACTAAAAATCGAATAAAATATACTTACACATATACTTACACACATACACACACACACATACACATATAAATAATATGGATTTGAATGCAGACAAAAGACAAATAGTAGAAGAATTACATAAACAAGCTAGAAAAAATTTCAAAAGAAGACGGGTGTAGTGAAGGGAATTGGTGATTTATGGCAAGCTGATCTAGTAGAAAAGGGAAGCTATGAAACATATAATAATGGATATCGTTACATTCTAACAGTTATAGATACTTTTTCAAAAAAAGCCTGGGCTCTTGCAACTAAAAATTAAGGTGCACAGAACGTAACGGCTGCTATGAAAAGTGTATTCGATACATCAAAGCGAAAACCGAAACACCTGCAAACCGATGATGGTAGAGAATTCTTTAATAATCAATTTCAACATTTAATGCAATCTCATAAAATTAATCACTATTCAACATACAGTTCTTTGAAAGCATCAATAGTTGAACGATTTAATAGAACATTGAAAGGGATGATGTGGAAAGAATTTAGCTTTCAACTTACAAATGAATACACATATATCAAGAACTGATAGATAAATATAATAATAATTGAACAATTAAAATGACACCAAATGAAGTGAACTCTTTCAATGAAAAAACTCTTTTGGATACCGTCTACAATAACTTAAAGGTTTTTAGGAGACCTAAGTTTAAAATTGGTGATCATGTTCGTATAAGCAAATATAAACATACATTTGAAAAACGATATACACCAAATTGGACTACAGAAATTTTACCCAATACTTACATTTTAGAAGACTACCGTGGTAGTGAAATTAAAGGTGGATTTTATGAATATGAACTTTTGAAAACGAAATATACACAAACATATTTAGTTGAAAAAGTATTAAAGAGGCGAAGAAATATGTTGTATGTTAAATGGTTATGATTTTCTTCGAATCACAATTCTTGGATAAATTCAAATAATACATCAGCATCGTTATCAACATCATTATAAAAACACTGTAATATTTGAAAATTATTCATTCGCAAGATATACGTTAAGATGTCCATAACATTAACTCTGAACGGAAATACATCATAACTAGTTGCCGACTATTTTCCACCCATTGTGCTTGAATCAAACTATGTTTGCGGTCTAATAAGTTTTAATACATATTACTCAATTCCGAATATTGATTATGAGAAAAATTTGTTTCAGATTGGTAACCATATTATTGAAATTCCTGTGGGATCATATGAATTTTCAAACTTAGCTGATTTTTTAATTAGAAAATATAAAAAATTAAATGTAAAAGGAAAACTTAAAATTCAATCATATTATAACATATTAGAAACCTACATAGAGAGCTCAACTGATACGATATTTTTCGATAAAGAAAAATCAATTGGAACACTGCTTGGATTTAGTAAGAGAGTTCTAATGCCTGGTGAAAAGCATAAATCAGACAAAACAATAGATATTACAAAAATAAACACTATTTTAATTGAGTGTAATATTGTCAGCGGATCGTATATAAATAACGTTTCTGCTTACATTCTACATCAATTTTCGCTTAACGTGAGCCCTGGCTATAAAATAACAGAAGCACCAGCAAACGTCATTTATTTACCAGTTAACACTAGATCAATCAACACCATTGTTCTAAAAGTAACCGACCAGGACGGAAACCTTATTAATTTTCGTGGAGAAAAAATAACTATTAGATTACATTTGAAACCTCTGAAGGAATGATTATATTCAATAGTAAAAACAATTCATACAACAACAACAACAATTCATTATCAGTATCGCAACCAAAAACGTTACACCAAGCTCCAGCTATAAAAACAGCAACATGAGCTGAAGATTTTAAAAAATTATCACAAATAAAAAAGGTACACAAAAACAGAGGACACAGAATCTCAGTAGACATAATCGTGAACTTCTAAAACAACTTGGTTTTAAACTAAAACAACAATGAGCATAATTTACATACTACAACAACCAAATTTTGATAATTCAATCATCAAGAAAGAATATCATAGTTATACATCCTATCTACAATCATTGAAGAATAACGATGAAATTCGTATATCAATTCAAAACCAAGATTTGTTAGTTCTACCAAGTGAAAGTTTTTATACATAGAAGGATTTGCAACAAAAGACGATTCTACAGTCTCTCCATAATTAAAACTCTTAAACAACTGTATGTCCTATCGGTTCGATGACATTCGGTATGAGATAAATGGTGTAGAAATTGATCGTACACGCCATCTGGGTATAACAACGGATATTAAGAACTATATTTCATTAAATCAATTCGAAAGTGATGCATTCGTTAATGCAGGATGGTCACCAATCAATGGTGAATCTGATCTTTCACTTATTACTGGAAGTTTTAATTTTTGTGTTCCATTAAAAATGTTACTCGGATTTGCTGAAGATTTCAATAAGATAATAGTTAATTCCAAATACGAATTAATTCTTCTACGATCTAAAGATGATTCTCAAATCTTTAAATCAAATACATATATCAAGTGAAAAATGTAAACTATCGATTTTAAATATAACATGGAAAGTACCACATGTTCAACTTACTGATGCCTATAAACTGGAAACGTATAAAACTATCAACAGTCGTCGACCTTTGAATATATCGTTTAGAAGTTGAGATATGTAATATTATCCCTCTCTTCCCGAAAGCAATACAATATTATGGAACGTTGAGCTTGCTCGTGAAAGTGAAAGACCTCGATTTCTGTTACTAGCATTTCGAGACAACTCTAACAAATTTATACATTGTAATATATCTGATGTTAAAGTTCATCTCAACTCAGAGTCGTATCCGTACGATGATTCAAATCTTAAATTTGAAAGTACTCGGTTCGCCCTGCTGTATCACATGTATTCAAGATTTCAAGAAAGTTATTATTCACGTCCTTTGCAACCCATACTAAAACGAGATAGTTTTAAGACAATTGCACCAATAATTGTTTTAGATGTAACACATCAAAATGAAACCGTAAAAACTGGACCTATTGATATACGAATCGAATTAAAAACACAACAAAACGTACCACTTTTCACATCTGCATATTGCTTTATTATACATGATAGAAAGTTTGAATATGTATCTCTTACAAATGAAGTAAAGAAAATATTGTAAATGTACTTATATCTAATTCTGAATATTTTATATGTTATAGAAATAAACTAATAAAAAAAATAAAAAAAAAATAATTCTTTTAATTTCACAATATTATGAATATGAATTTGCGTAGGTATAAAATAAGTAAAGTTGGTTTATTGTCTAACATTTTAGTTTTTTTAACATTACTATGTATACATCTTATTGTATAGAAGAGATTTAAATATAAATATTGAAACCTTAACATCTACTGTGTCAGTGCGATCTCGAACACGAGAGGGACAACGGTGCTGAAATACATAACCCTAAGGAGTTATGTTTTACGAGCGATCTGAAATCATATAAATATTAAGACCATCAACATAAAAGATTGTTCACAAACTCTACACATGAGCATACAATAGCAGTAGATTAACATACAATGATTTTAAAGGATATATACAACTTTTTAAAATCATTCCCACACATAATTTCTGACGTAGATAAAACTAAACTCATCAATATACAAACACAACTGCAGTATGTAGACAACATGAAAAGAATAAAAAATAGGCATGGTGAACATTTCGAGGATTGCGAATGGTCGAAAGAAAATGGCACATGCGGTCCTGATACCTGCCCCTGTATATTTTATAAACATAGACTGTATCAAGCTGAAAATGAAGTTAAAAATATAATTTATTTTTATAATCTTACTAAATGTAAAAATTGTGTTATTTCAATAAATTGTAATTTTTGATAAATTCAAACGAAGAAATTATATAATAAATGAAAAAAAACTTAACTACATCTGAAATCTTTGTTTAGTTAATTATTACTCACTGTTCAGAATACATCGTCCCGCACCAACACAACCTGCTTTTGACTTTTTTAAAGAAGGGGAAAATGGTGACATCAGCTGAGTTGGAGGATTTATTATATAGATCAGTAATCAGATTGTTAAAGAGCATATAGATTTATTTTTAAGTATTATCAATGTAAAATAAGTAATCCATTTTTATGTATTAATAATGTCATACATTTGTATTATTGGGAAAAAATTTATTCAGAATCTTTTGACATTTACAGATGTCAAACATTTTATGAAAAATATGCTTTTCGATCTGTATAAACGAATGTTTACTTATTATTATGTTCTATATATATAGGTATTGTAAAATAACAAAATCTGAAATAAAGTATACATACCTAAGAAAAAAAACTAATTTGTTTTTAATAAAACAATCGTTTTCTTTGAATCGCCTGACCTCGTCCAAACGTTCAGTGATAACAGCTTGAAATCTATCATTCACCGCAGTCGTCGGGCGGTGGCGGTGGTGTTCCTGATGTTAGTGATGATGTTCTTGATGAATCCCTTGATATTGAAGACCTTTAAGCTGTAGATGGCGGTGGTGGAGATCTTGAAGATGATGGGAGCACCACTTGTTGAGGAAAGCGTTGGGTTTCCTCATCATCCATGTTGAATAAGTTAAATGACATCTTTTTTGTTGTATTTTATTTTACACGTTGATTTATATTTACACGTTGTTATACAATGTAATGAAAACTATATTTTACATTAAATCATAGAACCTGTTAATTCTTTAGAATTCTTTCATCGTCGGTATATCTAATTTTTCGGAATACAAAACAAAAACAAGGACTAGAACGTAACGTCACTTTCTTATCGGTTTAAATTAAAAGATCTTTCTAACATAAAAACATCACGCACAACTATTTTCTATTTCTTCAACATTTGATCATGACCAATACGTGACGATAATTTGTTATCACAAAAAAACTATCATCAAAATTCACTTAAGAAAATCATCATTGATAACAACCACACTCTTTAAAAAACCTATCGACTAACCGACACTACTGACTGTAGCGTAGGCATGAGCCAAATTTTGTATGGAATGGGACACTTATATAAGGTTCATAAACATACTACTCAAACTCACTAAACCTTATAGTTCTTTTAAGTGTATATTCATGCGCTTCTTCAGATTAATAGTGCTTATTTAAAAATGTATGTAAAACATTATTAACTAATTTTTATATCACTAATTTTTATCTAGAAAATTCGATTCGGTCAATCAATTCACAAGCTTTATTCTTACTATTGAATGAATGCATGTTTTCGATATTGTTGCCTATTTATAGGATTTGAAATTGAGATTTACAAACAACTTGGAAAAACACAAATTTTTATTCATTAACACATCAGTACCTGATAATGCGAGAACATTAGCGAATAATTTACTTACCTACTAATAAAATGCTTCAGTTGGGATTACAGGTAATAAATTCCTACATGCATATATTATAAGTCTTGGCTGCAATTACGACATTTTTTTGTGCCTACCTGTATTTGCATTTTTGTTATATGGGCTTTTTATTGATTGTTGTTGTTGTTACTCTACACTTTCTATTCTTTATTACAAATTCTAGAAATCATGAAAATATCATTAATGTATACTTTATTACCAAAACCGTTACGTTATTACAAATTCCATACGTTAATACAAAATCTTTTAAAATAGGTTTTAAAAGACGGGCATTGCAAATTTTATTATTCGAAAGATTTTTATTTTACCAAACGAAGTGACATTATCTTAGCATGCACTTTAGGTAGGTAGGTAGGTAGAGGTGGCTGCCCATCCAAGAAAAATTTTTCTTGTTGATGGACACACTTAAGCCGCATTGGGCACATTGTGCTACCACAGTCATCCATTGTCCCCTAGTCTCGAAACCATTCGGAGCTCCTGATGAAGCGATTTAGGCTGCCAATGTCAATCTCTGACAGTTCCTCCAGATCATCCATGTAGTAAGTACCCAAGTACTTCCTTCTCCTTTGACATAGAGCCGGGCATGTACCCAGCAGGTGAGAGACAGTCTCCTCTTCTTCCTCATCTCTGCAGTTTCTACAGAAGTCGTTGGCAAGGTGTCCAAGTCCAATGCGCCTCGCATGCGTACCCATAATGCAATTCCCCGTAATGATACCGACAACTACACTGAGCGCGCCTCTTTGGAGTTTAAGTAGACTCATTGTGCGCCCCTCATCCAGCCTTGGCCAGATTTTACGAGCCGTTCTACCCGTGTCCGAGGCCGCCCACCTGTCGTTGACGGAATCGACGATCGCATTATCAATTATGAGCTTGCAGGTCCTCATTGGTATGCCTAGATTCGAGAACTCAGCGGTGAGCTCGATGGTCATGCCCCGCCTGGCAAGTTCATCAGCTCTACAGTTGCCCGGAATACCACTGTGTCCCGGTACCCATACGATATGGATGTCATATCGTTCCGCTATCTCGTCGAGATATCTGCGACAGCCGTATACCGTCTTGGAGTTCATCACGTTAGAACTCAAAGCCCTGATAGCCGCCTGGCTATCAGAAAGTATGGTAACGTTCCGCTTGGAGACCCTTCCATCCCCAATAATACTCGCCGCAGCCTGTATGGCCACCACCTCCGCCTGAAAGACACTGCAGTGGTCTGGTAGTCTTATAGACTGAGCTATTCCAACCGATTCCGAAAAAATTCCACTGCCAACCGCTCCGTTCAGCTTAGAGCCATCGGTGTAGATTTGTACGGAGTCTCTAAACAGGTGGGTCACATCACCCTTCCAGGCTCCGTTATCCGGAACCGATGTCCTGAATCTCTTCGTGAAGTCGTACCTCGGTGTCATGTAGTCACTGCTCCCGACAGCTCCAACTTCCCTCAGGATTCTTGCGTGGCCTATGGCCGAGTCATGCCACTGTCCAGTCGCCCAGAGACGTTTACTTATTTTAGCAGCCACTCCCCTACAGAAAAGGTCAAGCGGAAAGAGGCCCAAAATTATCTCCAGTGCCGACGCAGGTGTAGTGCGCAAGGCACCACTAATGATAATACAGGCAGATCTCTGCAGTCGCTGTATTAGTTTCGAATTTGTTTTGATTTCAAGGGATTCCCACCAAACTAGGCATCCATAGGTCAAGATAGGTCTGACCACCGCTGTGTAGATCCAGTGTGTCATCCTAGGTCCTAGGCCCCATTTTCTCCCCAACACTCTGTTACAAGCATACAGGGCAATGGAAGCCTTTTTAGTTCTGTTAATGATATTCGATTTCCAAGACAGCTTCCTATCCAGAATAAGTCCTAGAAAGTGTGCCTCCTGTTTGAGTTTCAGTTCCGTCCCGTTAAGTTTCAATGGACTAAATGTCGGTGGCTTGTACCTTCTTGTGAAGAGTACTATTTCCGTTTTCACCGGGTTAACACCCAAACCACGCTCAGATGCCCACACGCAGACCCTCCTCAGAGCAAGTTGCATCCTATCTCTGATAGTGTCGACAAATCTTCCGGAGATAACAAGAACAATGTCATCCGCATAGGCAATTGCCTCACATCCATTTTGTTCTAGTATCACTAGTAGCTCATTCATCACCAGATTCCACAAAAGAGGAGAGAGTACTCCGCCCTGTGGAGTTCCCCTCCCTATAGCCCTGGTTGTCTGTGAGCTCCCAAGTGTGGGGTAGATTGTTCTCCCACAAAGTAACTTAGTTATCCAGTTCACTATAGTGGATCGTACACCCAGACTATCCAGCGCCCTGGTTATAGCGCAGAGTTCCACATTATTGAAGGCTCCTTCGATGTCAAGGAAAGTAGCCAGAGTGTATTCCTTCTGTGCCAGCGATTTCTCTATCCTGCACACCAGGCTATGTAGGGCAGTCTCAACAGACCTCCCCTTAATGTATGCGTGTTGTCCCCCGGAAAGGAGATTTCCATCCAAGGTCTGACGCAGATTCACATCCACGAGTCTCTCCATAGTCTTCAATAAGAAGGAGGATAGACTTATGGGTCTGAAGTCCTTGGGTGTAGTATGAGAGTTTCTTCCAGCCTTCGGTATGAAGACTACCCCCACTTTACACCATTCCGACGGTATATGGCCCATCCGAATACTGGCGACAAACATCGCCCCAAGCATTCCGATGTGTTTCATTTCCAGACGTTGCAAGAGGGCCGGATATATTCCGTCCGGTCCCGGAGATTTAAATGGTCTAAATCCGTCTATCGCCCACTTTATCGCGTCCGCAGACATGATCGAGCAGTATTCCCACTGTGATTCACTCCCCGAGACGGTTGTTCGCGCATCCGAACCATGTCCCGGTGGAAAGTGGGTGTCCACAAGAAGATCCAAAGTTTCCTTCTCAGAGTTGGTCCATGAGCCATCCTCCCTTTGCAGTACACTTGGTATAAAGGATGTTGTCGAGAGAATTCTCCTTAGCCTAGAAGTTTCGTTGATAGTTTCCATGTTGCTACAGAAATTTCTCCACGAGTCCCTCTTAGCCCGTCTTAGAACTCTCTTGTAATTTCCAAGGGACACTTTATAGTCCCTCCACTGATCCGCATTACCGGACTTTCTCGCCACATTGAAAAGTCGTCGTGACTCCTTTCTGAGCATGTCCAGATCCCGGTCCCACCAGGGTGGTTTTCTTCCACCCCTGTTGACCTTTTCGAACATGCTTTTTCAAAAGCCCCTACTATGGCCTTTGTGAATTCAGCTACTGTAGCCTCAAGTCCAGAAATACTGTCTATTTTACAGCTCGTGAGTGGGTCCAAGCCCAGCCTGACAAGGCGATCATAAAGATCCCAATTCGTATTTCTAGGATTTCTAATCGCCCTTACAGTATTGTTCCTCCTACCAAGGGAAAATTCAATAAACCTATGATCAGAAAAGGAGTGCTCCTCCGAGACTCTCCAATCTCTGACACTATCGTAAATATTTCCGGAGGTAAGGGTTATGTCCAAAACCTCCCTTCTGTTTTTCGTTATAAATGTGGGCTTATTACCCGTGTTACAAACTAATAGGTTATTAGATATAATAAAATCAAAAAGAGACTCACCCCGTTCGTTGACGTTCGTGCTGCCCCATATAGTGTGATGAGAGTTGGCATCACAGCCAATCAGCAGGCCAACATTTGAGCGCTTTGCCTCTGTAACCAGTCTCTTCACTGGATCTGGTGGTGGGTGACTGCTTAGGTCATGCGGCATGTAACAGGAGGATATCCAATGTTGCTTACCATTGATCTCCGCCGTTAGTGTGGTTAGGTCTTCATTGCTGAAATTAGGAAGCAAATATGCCATTAAGTTGTTCTTAATGAGTATACAGGATCTGGGCCTACCTACACATTTGGCATGGACCAGCCTATAATTTTTGTGCCCTAATCCACAAACCTTATTGGCTATGGACCATGGTTCTTGGATCAGGGCTATGTCTTCTCCTCTGTTTGCCAGCCGGAGAAGTAGTGCAGCCGATGCTGCCTTAGAGTGATGGAGATTTATTTGGTCTGTTTCATCCTCTCTCCTCTCCACCATCGTAATGTCTAGGCCATAATCTTCTTGATCAGCCTCGTCCAGGAGATCAGATTCCCTTAACAGCATATCAAAGGCAGATGCTATATCCGACCCAGTGGAAGAGAGAGAGCTAACTCTGGACCGGGTATGAATCTGCGTTGAGGATGCTGTAAGGTTATCCTCCTCCTTTTCTTCATTAACTGATGCGCCCATGTGTTCGTCTTGTGGCTTGTCCCCCTGAGGGGCGTTGTCACTCGACTCCATGGGGCGATTATCATTTTTATATACTTTTAGGATAATATGTTCAAATCCAAATGCCACCACACCATTGGATTTTGCCAGGTGCTCCAGGGATTCCTGATTGATTATGATAGTCGCACAGCGAGATCCATGGCGCTCCTCCAACTTTGCAATTTTCCAATTGTGTGTTGGTAACTTTGGATTGCACATTTTTATTATTCTTAGCACTTTTTCTGGCTCCTTTGGAGTTAAAGGTATCCAAGAGCGTGTTCGGGGTCTGCTAGGTATGGCATCCTTGGGCACTACTTCTAGTTTGGCGCCTTTCCAGATTTCACCTACCCTCATTATGGCGATGGAGAAGAGATCCAGGGCTCTCTTATCGGCACACGTTACTAGCTTCACGTGTCCTTGGTGCCAGCCACACATTTGGTAGACTGGAACTGGTCCCGGATTCTCCTCCATTACTTCTAGGAAGACGTCCGCAAGGGCGTCTGCTACAAGTCTCCAGTTCGACGGTGTAATACTGCCGTCTGGATCTGAGCGATCTACAACCGCCATTTCTATGCTGTCTTTAAGCACCTCACTGTATAAGGTGTTGGTGCGATGCGAGCTGCGTGATTTTTTAGCGCCTGGAGCGTCTCCATCAGAAGATCGCTGTCTTTTGACAGCCACCTCCATGGTCGACGTCTTGTCTAGTTCTTCGAGCTTTTCCTTGGCCCAGGCCAGTGATTGCACTTCGCGCTGCGTGCGGTTATCTATTGGGATCTTGGAGATCCTGTCTAGAACCCGCTTTGCGCTCAATCGCTCCCTGTACCTCTGCTTCGATTCTTTCATTTTCTGAGCCGCGTCAACCTTTACATTACCAAGGCCACTATTGCTGGACGAAGGTCCGGCTTTTGGATCAACATTGCTTCTGGAAAGGCCGACGCTTTTGGCTTGTTGTGTTCTACTGTTTTTTGAGGTACTAGGTTCTTGGTCTGCTTTAGCATCAACCAAGTCTTTTCCCTCTTCTGTGGAGACGGGTGTCGGCTTAACACCCGTACGCGGATTTTTACGAGTTCCGTTCTCGTCCTCACTAGTGGAGGCGGTTTCCTGATTTTTCTCTATTGATTTTTTATCCATTTCATTTTTCATTTTTGGTCCCACGAGTTGCGGATAAGGGGAAGGTCCACCTGAGCAGGGATCCGCTGTGCCCAGGTAAGGCTAGTTAATCCTGGAGGTCGCCCGGTATCCAGGATACTCCGTTAACGACTGGGATATTTTTAATGGGCCCCCAGCCAGGCTGACTATCGGCACGGGTCGTATAACACCTTAGTCCAGCCCATACCTCTATCCTATGGTGAGAGCCATAATTCATTCGACCTACAATCAAATGAGTATGGACTCCCCCCTTGGCTGGTGGACACCCCATCGGGCAACCACCATTACCAGCCGACACCCACGTGGAGGGTTTGGTAGAGGATTTTCGTCGGCCAAGCATGCACTTTAAGAATGTCGCCATTTGTTTCATATTTTTTAATTAAATCTTGCAATTAAGAATGGCCAAACTTGAAAAAATAAAAAAATAATATTTTCCAAGTGTACCCCATCAAAACTCATAACATATAAGTTCGAACAAAATGTTTATGTATATCGTTTTAAAGGCTAATCTCTCCCATTTCTAAAAAACTCCGAATTTTTAAAATAGGTTCAAACATATTTCGGTAATCAATAGGGTATTCTGATTTCTACTCAACTAACTGAACGTCTTAGACTAGGTAGTTACTCGGGTGTATTTAATTTTTGGTATTTTGTCGCATAGTGTAATGTATAAATAAATTAAATATAATCAAATGTAAACAGATTTAATATAATTAAAATAAAAAAGACAATCTTTAAAAATTAGTTATGGATAGCTTAAAATTCCAATAAAAAATTTGAAATCTCTGTGATTTAAGTTAAGCAGCGACTAGCAGCTACTACATTAGTACCCTTTTCATTACTGGCTGAATTTTGTAAGATATGTAGGGCATCATGCACTTATCGCCATATAGTTTATCAAAATACATAAAAAGCGTACACAAAAAAACAACAAAATTGAAAATGATAATAAAACTATGCAATACTCAAATACTGTACTTGAGTAAAAAATATTGTAAAACAGCTTCCAAAAAATCGATCTTTGGTACGCATTAGCCTCATCTTATTAATCGTCATGACTTCTGTAATTCACAATTTCTACAATAATAATTAATCAAACGATCTGAATTCCAAATAGTCCTTTGGAATTACCAAAGTATGTTAAAAATTTAGTTATAATATCATACTATATACTAGCAATTTGAGTCAAGAAGCGATTAGCAGTAAATAGATTAACACCGTTTCATTCTTCATAAATTTTGAACACGTAAAACAGCAGCTTGTTGTTGTATGAAGAGCGCAAGACATATAATTTATGCGTACAGCAATTTGCCTGCCTGTAGGGTTTTATTAGTGGGGAAGTGAATTATTCGCTAATATTCTCGGAATTCTGTAAGCAGATGTTTTCATAATTTAATGACAGAAAATTTGTGTTTTTCCAAATTGTTGGCAAATCTCGATTTCAAATATTATAAATAGGCAACAATATCGGAAATATGCACTCAGTCATTACCGAACAATCGAAATAGTAAGGTTAAGCCGCATTAAACGCGTAAATATTGGAATCGAATTTTATAGAGAAAAATGAGTGAGTATCTTCAGCTATTCAAAGTGTTTAAATATATTTACAAAGGTATAGGAATTAAAACTTTTTGTCTACCATGTTGTTAAATAAAAAGGGGTTTAAATTAAAAGTTTTCAGCTATATTTACAACAAAATCCAAATGTTTTACAATAAAATTTTAAATAAGCACTATTAATATTACAATTCGCATTAATATACACTTAAAAGAAACTTAAAGTTTAGTGCACCAGTATTCATTTATTTTGTGATTTTAAATAGGCTTTTAAGATTAACTTTTAAATTTACAAATAAATGTTTTATATTGTTACGTTTTTACCTCTTTAAAAACGTTTAAATATGAGTTCGTTAATTGCAAACCAAGTAAAAACAAATATGTGTTTAGTTTATCTTAACCTCTCTTGATTGTTCACACTACGTTTCTGCCACTGTTCACACTTAACGATACAACAATAATAATCTGTTTATTCACTTTACTAGTTCACACAAGTATTCGCTAGATTTTTACAACCACGACTCCTTTTGCACACACGCAACTTCACACAAGGCTGACTGAATCCTTTCTGACTGCTGCCTGCTTTGCCCTTTTATAGTCCGACACAGCCAGTCTAACGAACATTCTTGAAGCGGAAGGTTCGTTTTCTCGCTTTCTCGAGAACTCTATCGCTACTACATTGTTGTTTGTGTACTTTGAATAACAGAATATTTTTTCACGATGATGAAGAAACACAGTGGTTTCCATCTAACGGACAGTATCCTTTAGATAGTTTCCTAACGTCAACCTTACCAGTTTTTGATGGTCGGCAACACCTGAGACGGTACCAGCACCCCCTTCAGTAACTACGAGGTCGACAGCACCTGAGACGGCACCACCACCCCCACCTCCTCTACTAACTACGAGGTCGTCAGCACCTGAGATGAAACCACCACCACCACCTGCTCTACTAACTACGACGTCGTCAGCACCTGAGACGACACCACCACCAGCACCTCCTCTACTAACTACGAGGTCGTCAGCACCTGGGACGACACCACCTCTCCTCCAAGTTTGAGGGATGTTAATATCATCCCTGATGATGTTAGAGAACTTCGCGAACTGTACACAGAAGTGTACAGTGAATGTGCTGTATGCAGGAGAACAATTAGACATGTTAATACAATAACTAAAATTGGTGAACGTCATTGTATAAGTAACGTTCTCCGATCTGAATTAATAAGAAAAATTAATGATAAAGTCATCAATATAACTTCCGGCGATGATAGTGATATTGAATAATTTTAAAAATAAATTAAAAAAATTGTATATTTTTTAGTTTTACTATTTAAAATCTGAAAATAAAATATACATACCTAAGAAAAAAATCTAATAAAATAAAAAACTGATTTGTTTTAATTATTCTCTTTACTACAGCGATGGGGTGGTTGTTTTTAAAAATAAGATTTCAGATGTAGTTAAGTTTTTTGTCATTTATTATACAATTTCTTTATGGAAATTTACAATTTATTGAAAACACAGTTTTTACATTTAGTAAGATTATAAAAATTAATTATATTTTTAACTTCATTTTCAATTTATAAAATATACAGGGGCAGGTGTCAGGACCGCATGTACTGTTTGAATGGTTTTTCAGGTAAAGAATCACGCATGAAAACACCATATTTATTCAAATCCAAATCTGTTAATGGGCGATTGGGTAGGTTATCTAATAGTTTTTTGAAGCTGGACTATAGTACAGACCATATCCAGTTTTATATGGTTTGAGGTACAATCCTTTACCCATTGCAATTGATTCCATATATCTATTATGACGGTTAGCTTCCGCCAATTGTTCTTTTCCATTTTTGATAGCATTTACTGCTTTGGCAATAGCGGATCCTCCACTTGCCAAACCACCAAGCGCTGACAATGCTGTTAGTACGGGAATAAGTGGAAGAAATCCTCCAATTTTCGGTACAGGTATAACTCTCGGTATTATAATGTCTGCTCGCTTTTTCCCTTTAAAATTTGAATGAATAGCCTTTTGAGCTATTCTAACAGCATCATTTATATCATTATATTTCTGTTCTTTCAATTGTTTTAAAGTTTTTCTTACAGTAGCTGTGAATAATTTCTTATTACACTTATTCATTTTTCCTTTTTTCATTATTTTTAAATTTTTTCTTTTCTTATGTCTCTGCTCCTTCAAACCTAATCCAAATTTCACTTTAGCTTTCATAGCTTTTGTCACAAACCACGCGTTAGCACGTTCTTTGAGATCACTATCTTTAGATTTAACTCGTTGCCAGGCTTTTTCAGCTAATATTTGATCTGCTTGATGTCTTGTGTCTATATCTTTTAATTGTGAATATGCAAGCTGCGTCTAATAAATTTATACCCTTATCTCCTCTTGCTAAAAGTTTTTCAAGTTTGTACCAGATCCACAAAACTGATAACCAGGCAGATGTAATTCAACAGGTACTTTATTTATTAAGTTGTTTACAAATCCTCTTCTCATCTTACACTGGCTGGGGTTTTGTTTTGACTGTATATTATAACAAATTTTTTTTCGTTAATTCTATAGATCTTCGCAAAAATATCTGAAATCAAGACAATTTCCTATATATACACCAATTTATACGATCACTGTTTCAGTATGTTAATTTTTTGATATTGATTTTGATCTGCTTTGTATCTGATCACGATATACTTTACATCTGATCATGATCTGCTTTGTATCTGGTCACGATCTACTTTATATCTGATAACGATCTACTTTTTTGGTTTTTGGTTTTGTCTATTTTTTTTTAATTTTTTTTATTATTATTTTTTTTGTCATTGCCATGTTTTAGATAAACATGTTCTACCTCAATGTTTAAATTATACCATATCATACCTCTTCGTATGAAACACTGAAACAGTGGCTATACCAGCTGGTATAGCTGGTACAGCTTGCTAGTATAGCTAGTACAGCTTGTATAGTGTTTCATACGAAGAGGTATGAAAGTAACGGAAAAAATGGTTATAAACTACAGTCAAAACAAAAAAAAAACTAATCAGCGTAAGATTGGAATAATATTTGTAAACAACTTAATAAACAAATTACGTGTTGAATTACATCCACCTGGTTATCAGTTCTGTGGACCTGATACAAAACTTCAAAAACGAAAAGCAAGAGGAGATAAAAGAATAATTTATTGGATGTAGATTGTAGGAAGAACGTACTCAAAATCAAAGGATATAGACGCAAGTCATCAAGCAGATCGTGAACAGGTATAAATCAGATCGTAAGGAGATATAAAGCAGATCGTGACAAGATATCAAGCAGTTCGTGACCAGATATAAAGCAGACCGTAACCAGATACAAAGCAGATCAAAATCAATATAAAAAATTATTAAAATGTCTAAAAGTGACCATAATAAAGTGTTAGAAAATCTTGTAAAGACAAGAGCTGCTCTAAAGGAAAAGTGAAAAAATATTAAACTTAATCAAATAGATAGAGTTCATTTATTAGAAGATACCTTTCAACCAATAACAAAACCACTTAAAAAACATTGGAAAACTTGAAGATAAGCATAAGGATGTAGACAACACTATTTATGATGACGACGATTATGATGATGTAAATGGTGATAATAACGATTTTCAGTATGAAAATATGTCAACTGATTACATTGATGATGAAAAAACTATGATCATAATATACCTGTATCAAGTACGTGTATCAAAAACTTGAAAAGAAAACAAAGTTTAAAGTTGACGAAAAACTCTCAATTTTTTTAAAATATTCAATAACTTATTAATAATAAGTGAAGTCGCCGTGGTCTAGTAGGCAGTGTGTTGGCTTATTAGACGTAAAGCCAGGGTTCAAGCCCCAGGCCAGACATCAAATAAAATACAAAAAGTATTTCTTCGGCGACTTGCTCTTAGCAGATTTCTGGCAAAAACTCTGAGAGTAAATCAAAATTGCCATAAAAAGTTTCTCAAAAATCTGTCGTTCGGAGTCGACTTTAAACTGTGATCCCGCCACTCATGTATAAAATTAACGCACACAACATAAGTGGTGTGAGAAACTAGTTCGTAATCCTGACTGAAGGGTTGTAATGACCAATTATGTATGTATGTGTGTATTAATAATAAGCAATTGCATACAATTTATGGTTTTAATCAAGATATAGACGGAAGTTGGAGATATGGTAAGGAAAAATTAATATTTAATAGAGATAATACCATGCGGATAGGAAATATGAAATTGAAAATGACGCCTGAATAATCTGAACTAGTATTTAATGAAAAACCTCGCATTATTCTAAAAATGATTTAAAGAATTATAAAGAGATTTTAATTCATACCAGTGCTCATAAACGTCGCTATGAACCTAATGAACAAGTGAAAGTAACACGAGCTTTCAAATATATACGAATAATTAAACATTTATTCGAAACAACAACAAACATTTTAACAAAAGGCTGTGGTTTAATGCTAAAATCACTAAATAATCTGAAATCAAATTACATACATTGGGATGATCCTAATGAACTAGTTGACAGACTACGTTTTCTTCTTTCATCGGAAGGTGCTGGTCACAATAATCATCAAAACAAAATAATCTCTATTATCGAAGAACGTAAAGAATCTATCATAATTTATTAGAAGAATGAAAGAAATGTCTTATATTAATAAATTTGGAGAAGGTTTCAATAAATATAATCATAAAAACATAAAAATGACGTAACCAAAAAAAATAATTATATGTATATATAACACAAATATATTATACAACATATATTATGATCTAGCTGATCAAATAAACAATTTAAAAAGTGAGATTGAAAATGTTTATCTATAACAATAAAATAAAATAGACAAAACCACACACGACGAAAATATATGGCACTAACAAAAACCAACAAGCAAAACCAATTTTTGTTTTTAAGATATAAAGTAGATCGATATCAGATATAAAGCAGAACGTGATCAGATGTAAAGTAGATCGTTACCAGATACAAAGCAGATCAAAATCAATATCAAATATTAATAGAAGAAGTTAAAATATTAATATCGAAAACTTAACATCTACTGTTTTATTAGGAATATGATAACATCTATAAAACAAGAACCGCAACAGCAATATAGATTCATAATTGTTGATGTGCAAGGAATTTTCAATGGTAATAAATTTAATGCAAAAGAAGTCTGCGTTTCAATATCAGATTTTGAAATCCGAACGTTTCTCATTTCAACGTTGGAAAAACAGTCACTAACTAATAAGGATAGAGTTACAAATAAATGGCTATATAATCACTTGCATGAATTAGATTGGAATGCTGGAGAGTCTACAATGAAAGACTTAATAGAATATATAACACTAACTATAAAAAAAGGGAAGAAGAAGAAATGTATCCTCTTGTGTATGTTAATGGATATGAAAAAGTTAGATGGTTAACAGAACTAACTACTTGGAAAAGGAATACAAATATGTGTAGTTAATTTAAATGAACTGAACTGTCCTATTATAAGAACTTTATATAAAGATAATCCAAATATAAAGATTTGTGAAAATCATGATAATTTTAATCAAACATGTGCTAAAAAGAATGTAATTTTACTCAGAAATTTTGTGAAGTTATTTCTTAATAAAGAAAACTCTATTCCAAACATAGACATCATTAACTACAAACCTTTTTAAAAATATGTTAATATCGTTTAGTTAATGATCACTCTTTGTTCAAAGTACATCGTCCCGCACTTACGCAACCTACTATTGACTTTTTTAAGAAGGGGAACAAAAATGGTAACATCAGCTGAATTGGAAGAACTATTAACAAAACACAGTAATCAGATTGATAAAGGGAATATAGATTTATTTTTAAGTATTATCAATGAACTAAGAATATGTAACATTAGAAAAAATAAGTAATCCATTTTTATGTATTAATAATGTCATACATTTGTATTATTGTGAAAAAATTTATTCAGAATCTTTTGACATTTGCAGATGTCAAACATTTTATGAAAAATATTTGTTAACACTTAAGCTATTTAATATGTATAAACGAATGTTTAACTATTATTATATTCAATAGATATAAGTATTGTATTGTACAAAATAACATAATCTGAAAATAAAATATACATACTAAGAAAAAAAATAACTAATTTGTTTTTTTTTGTGCTAATAAAAAAAACATCTGAAATAAAAGCAATTCAAAGCGAAAAAAACTAAAATAACAACATAAATATGGGTTTTTTTGTTTTATTATATCTTTATGATTTTTTTTATTTATTTCGAAAAATATATATTAATAAAATTAATAATTTTATAAATGAAAATAAACTTAAACTTGCAAAATATATACAGAAATATAAAAAAATTACAAATAAACTTAAAGCTAAAATATTATATTGGAGAATACAAGAAAAATAAATTAAAAAAGAAATATAAATGTATTACGTTAAATCTACTACATTAATGTTAGGGGCACGGAGCCTATGTACAGGATGCCTGCACATCGGACAAAAAGATGATCGAAATGCCCTAATACAACCAAAACAAAACTCATGACTGCATGTCGTGAACGACATATTCTTACCAAATCTGTTGTTCAGACATATGGCACAATGAAATTTTGTTTTGTATAAAACTTGAAGGGGCTGAGTGATGTGGATGGAGCTTTTTATTTGCCAAATATCTCTACTCAGCGTATGAAGCAACTTCCGTACCGCCCCCATTTCCTCACCTTTTTAAACTCCTCTATTATATACCGAATGGATGGTGCCGGAGATGTGGAGGACAACTGTGGTGCCGGTTCCGGTAAAGTCTGCATGAATCTTTCAGATGTCGTTGGATAGGCTTGTAGTGGGGTCATCCTCCTCCTTATCGCTGGTGGCGGAGGAATGGGGGTCTCCGACCTCCTCCTCATTCCACCATAAGCTTCCGTTAAGTTATGATGTGCTGGAGGGTGGAGGTGCTGGATAATTCCCGACTGAGGAGGGTGGAGGTGCTGCATGAAATTCAATAGATGGTAGAGGGAAAGGAGACTTCCTTCTGCCAAATTTTGTATGGAATAAGTACTTCAGAAGGTACATAAACATATTACTCAAACTCACTAAAGATTAAAGTTCTTTTAAGTGTATATTCAAATGCTTCTTCCGATTAATAGTGCTTATTTAAAAATGTATGTAAAACATTTAGATTTGGAAATACATATATTTAAACACATTGAATAAGTTGAAAATACTCACTAATTTTTCTCTAGAAAATTCGATTCGGTCAATATTCACAAGCTAAATTCTGCTTAAACTTACTGTTTTGATTGTTCAGTAACGACTGAGTGCATATCTCCAATGTAGTTGCCTATTTATAGGATTTGAAATCGACATTTGCCAACAACTTGGAAAAACACGAATTTTTATTCATTAACACATCAGTACCTGATATTCCGAGAACATTAGCGGATAATTTACTTACCTACTAATAAAACCCTTCAGTTGGGATTATAGATAATAAATTACTACATGCATATATTATAAGTCTTGGGTGCAACTTAGAAATTTTTTTATGCCTACCTGTATTTGCATTTTTGTTTTATGGACTTTTTATTTATTGTTGACGTTGATGTTGTTGCTCTACACTTTTTATTCTCTATTACAAATTCTAGAAATCATGAAAATATTATTAATCTATACTTTATTACCAATACCGTTACGTTATTACATTATCCATATTATCCATACGGGCATTGTAAATTTAATTATTCGAAAGATTTTTATATTACCAAACGAAGTGACATTATCTTAGAATGCACTTTAAGAATGTCGCCACTTTTTTTATTTTTTTTGTTATTTATTTATTTGTTCAAAACAATACAACAAGAATAAATCTTATATTACAGTATTGCTTAGCAATTGTTACTAACATTTATTCAGAAATATTTATTTTAACTTATTTAACATAATTTAACAAAAAAATCAATTTAAAAAAATAAAAGATAGTTAAAATTTAAGAAAAAAGGAAATTTAAGTAAAGAAAGGGGGAAAAACATTACAGCACAACATTGCAACAGTATTAAAAAAATAAAAAGAATATCAAGATTATAATAAAACTAAGCATAAACAAATATACAAAAATTAGAGAACATTAACTAAGTAAAGTGCTCGGAAATGGCAGTTTTGAAATGCTTTGCATTGCTGATCATTTGTATTTGAGGGGGAAGTTGGTTCCAAAGATGAATGGAGTGAATAAAAAAATGTTGTTGAGAGATGGCCCTGTTATATTTCATAGAGTTTATCCTGTTCCCTCTATTCGACCTAGAAAATATTAATCTCTCATACAAATAAGGTGGCCGTCGACTATATATAATTTTTAATTAAATCTTGCTAATCTCTCCCATTTCTAAAAAACTCCGAATTTTTAAAATAGGTTCAAACATATTTCGGTAATCAATAGGGTATTCTGATTTCTACTCAACTAACTGAACGTCTTAGACTAGGTAGTTACTCGGGTGTATTTAATTTTTGGTATTTTGTCGCATAGTGTAATGTATAAATAAATTAAATATAATCAAATGTAAACAGATTTAATATAATTAAAATAAAAAAGACAATCTTTAAAAATTAGTTATGGATAGCTTAAAATTCCAATAAAAAATTTGAAATCTCTGTGATTTAAGTTAAGCAGCGACTAGCAGCTACTACATTAGTACCCTTTTCATTACTGGCTGAATTTTGTAAGATATGTAGTGCATCATGCACTTATCGCCATATAGTTTATCAAAATACATAAAAAGCGTACACAAAAAAACAACAAAATTGAAAATGATAATAAAACTATGCAATACTCAAATACTGTACTTGATTTAAAAATATTGTAAAACAGCTTCCAAAAAATCGATCTTTGGTACGCATTAGCCGCATCTTATTAATCGTCATGACTTCTGTAATTCACAATTTCTACAATAATAATTAATCAAACGATCTGAATTCCAAATAGTCCTTTGGAATTACAAAAGTATGACAAAAATTTAATTATAATATCATATTATATCCCAGCAATTTGAGTCAAGAAGGGATTGGCAGTAAATAAATTAACACCGTTTCATTCTTCATAAATTTTAAACACTTAAAACAACAGCTTGTTGTTGCATGAAGAGCGCATTTTTTGATGAAACAGTAAAGCAAATACAGGTAGATATAAACAAATCTCATAATGGCAGCCAAGACATATAATTTATGTGTACAGCAATTTGCCTGCCTGTAGGGTTTTATTAGTGGGGAAGTGAATTATTCGCTAATATTCTCGGAATTCTGTAATCAGATGTTTTTATAATTTAATGACAGAAAATTTGTGTTTTTCCAAACTGTTGGCAAATCTGGATTTCAAATCCTATAAATAGGCAACAATATCGGAAATATGCACTCAGTCGTTGCCGAACAATCGAAATAGTAAGTTTAAGCAGCATTAAACGCGTAAATATTGGAATCGAATTTTATAGAGAAAAATGAGTGAGTATCTTCAGCTATTCAAAGTGTTTAAATATATTTACAAAGGTATAGGAATTAAAACTTTTCGTCTACCATGTTGTTAAATAAAAAAGGGGTTTAAATTAAAACTTTTCAGCTATATTTACAACAAAATCCAAATGTTTTACAATAAAATTTTAAATAAGCGCTATTAATAGACAACTCGCATTAATATACACTTAAAAGAAACTTAAGGTTTAGTGCACCAGTACAAATTTATTTTGTGCTTTCAAATTGGCTTTTAAGATTAACTTTTAAATTTACAAATAAATGTTTTATATTGTTACGTTTTTACCTTTTTAAAAATGTTAAAATATGAGTTCGTTAATTACAAACCAAGTAAAAACAAATATGTGTTTAATTTTTCTTAAACTCTCTTTATTATTCACACTACGTTTGTGCCACTGTCCACACTTAACGATACAACAATAATAATCTATTTATTCACTTTACTAGTTCACACAATTATTCGCTAGATCTTTATAACGACGACTTCTTTCGTTTACACGCAATTTCACACATGGCTGACTAAATTCTTACTGACTGCTGCCTGCCTTGTGTTGCGCCTTTATAGTCCGACACAACCAGTCTAACGAACATTCTTGAAGCGGAAGGTTCGTTTTCTCGCCTTCTCGAGAACTATATCGGTACTACATTGTTGTTTGTGAACTTTGCTTATGTTGTCGATCACTTTTTGTCTCATACTTCTTGCAGCTGGTTTACTTATAATAAGTTCGATGTATGGGTTAGTGTAGCTGGTAGCTTTGGTTTATCGTTTTTATTGTTAATCGATATTAGGTCGTTTCGATTTCCGTAACAATATAATAATTAATATTTTATTAAAAAATGCTTTTCAATTACAGAAATTATACAGACTGTGAATATGAACGAAGGGAAAATCAAACCATCAACATGCATAAAAATCAAAAACGTAACAACCAAAGCTGACAAGAGTGCAAACCAATTTTAAATCCTATGCATCTTTGGATGGAGAAAGAGCTACAGAAATTAAGAAAATCTATACGCCTAGAGATGGAGAAGCAAAAATTTGAAACAGCTAAAAGCACTGCCGCAGCAATTGCCAATAAAGTGAAACCTTCGGAAGTAATTAATTTGGATACGGACAATGAATCCAGTAGAAGCGATGTTAAAATGATACCAACGCTACCACCTCCTACTGTTATTGTGGACGACAGCACAGGTGGGGAAAATACATTCAATGAATATAATATAAATAATAAGACGGTAACTTTGGAAGACAATGAGAAAGATGAAAATATAACATATAACGCCAAAGTCAGCTCAAATGGGACTCCAGAACCAACAAAAAATCTGATGCTTCTAATTACAATTCCGTTTATAGTACTGATGACGATTACGAAATTGATGATGCTGTACACATAGGGATACAACATACTTCATAAAACATTAGTGTACACGATGTTAAAGCTGTAAAAATAAAAAATATGTGCTTTATGTTTCATTATTGAATTGGTTCAAATTGGTACTGCAAAACAAAAAAAAAATATTTGAATTCTCTTTTAGTTTTTTAATTATTTTTTTAAATAAAAAATTTACATTTCTTACAATAAAACAATACTTGAAATGAATTTATTTTTGCATTGGAAAGATATCTGTGGTTAAATGCCACAGATAGAAATAATATGTATTAAGAAGATCTAATCCTTTATCTAAACGAAATATAAGAAAATATTTCTTCGTCGACTTCCTCTCAGAAAATGAAATTTCCATGAAAATTGCTCAAAAATCTTTCGTTCGGAGTCGACTTCAAGCTGTAGGTCCTGCCACTCGTGTGGTGTGTATGTTGTAATCCTGACTGAAGAGATGTAATGTTCAATTATGTTATGTATGTATCCGCGACAGTCTTTCATCAGGCACTTCGGAATTTGACAGTTGATAACGGCCGTCTTGTTGATGCTATTCTATCATATTAATTGTTCAGTCTGGTTTGCGAAATCACAATGGACGACCAGCCTTAAGAGATATCCTTCTAAATACTTTGTATAACATTTTAAAAGTTTGGGTTTGTATTATAAAAAACATACTACAGTAGTTTCCGCTTAATTGTCTCCCGCTTTATTGATTTTCCCTCTTATTTGATCAAGAAACGACGCTAACAATAATTCCATACAATATATTCAATAAACTTTTCGTTTAATTGAGTTCGTTTATTTGCGTTACCCTCTTAATTGACTTATGTATTAAGAATTTATTTTTAAAAACAATACAAAAAAATTCGCATAATCATCAAACAAAAAAGTCGATTGCAAAAATTTTAGAAAAGAAAAGTCAAAACAATTTGCTGTTGAGATGAATGAAGACTTTAATCCCACACCTGGTTGGCTTCACAGATTGCAAAAAAGAGTAGATATAACTCTAAAAAAAAAATTCATGGTGAAGGTGCATCTGCCGAGTATGATGCTTTCTGTAAATCTGTTTTGTCAGACTTAATTTCCAAATATCAGCCATCAGAAATATTCAACACTGACGAAAGCTTTTATAAAGCTTTCCCAAAATCAACATTGACAAAAAAAAAGGTGATCAAAAACGAGGATTTAAAAATTCTAAAGAACGACTGACATTGCTTTTTATTTGTAATGCAACCGATAACTACAAAAAAGCAATTGTGATTGGAAAGTCAAAAAATCCGAGATGCTTTATAAACAAATAATTACCACTGAAATATTATTCTCAAAATAAAGTTTGGATGACGCTAAGTTTATGGCAAGAGGTTTTGTATTCGCTTGATATGAAATGGGGAAACAAGGACGCAAAATAATATTATTTATAGACAATGCAGCTTGTCATAAGACATCAGCAGTGGTCCAAAATATTGATCTACAGTTTTTACCAGCAAACACAACATCAAAAATACAACTGCTGATCAGGGTATTATTCACTGTTTTGAGTGTTATTACAGACAAAATTTGCTACGTAAACAAATTTCTGCAGCGGAAAACGGAAAAACGATTGCTGATTTTATGAAAAGTTTCACCATTTTTATTGCCATGCATGTTATACAAAATTCTTGGTGGCTAGTTAAACCGACAACAATAAATAACTGTATATGTATACCAGTATTCATTTATTTTGTGATTTTAAATAGGCTTTTAAGATTAACTTTTAATTTTACAAATAAATGTTTTATATTGTTATGTTTTTACCTCTTAAAAACGTTTAAATATATTAAAGTAACGGAAAAACTGGTTATAAACTACAGTCAAAACAAAAAAAAACTAATCAGCGTAAGATTGGAAGAAGATTTGTAAACAACTTAATAAACAAATTACGTGTTGAATTACATCCACCTGGTTATCAGTTCTGTAGACCTGATACAAAACTTCAAAAACGAAAAGCAAGAGGAGATAAAAGAATAATTTATTGGATGTAGATTGTAGGAAGAACGTACTCAAAATCAAAGGATATAGACGCAAGTCATCAAGCAGATCGTGAACAGGTATAAATCAGATCGTAAGCAGATATAAAGCAGATCGTGACAAGATATCAAGCAGTTCGTGATCAGATATAAAGCAGACCGTAACCAGATACAAAGCAGATCAAAATCAATATAAAAAATTATTAAAATGTCTAAAATTGACCATAATAAAGTGTTAGAAAATCTTGTAAAGACAAGAGCTGCTCTAAAGGAAAAGTTAAAAAATATTAAACTGAATCAAATAGATAGTTCATTTATTAGAAGATACCTTTCAACCAACAACAAAACCACTTAAAAAACATTGGAAAACTTGAAGATAAGCATAAGGATGTAGACAACACTATTGATGATGACGACGATTATGATGATGTAAATGGTGATAATAACGATTTTCAGTATGAAAATATGTCAACTGATTACAATGATGATGAAAAAACTATGATCATAATATACCTGTATCAAGTACGTGTATCAAAAACTTGAAAAGAAAACAAAGTTTAAAGTTGACGAAAAACTCTCAATTTTTTTAAAATATTCAATTACTTATTAATAATAAGTGAAGTCGCCGTGGTCTAGTAGGCAGTGTGTTGGCTTATTAAACGTAAAGCCAGGGTTCAAGCCCCAGGCCAGACATCAAATAAAATACAAAAAGTATTTCTTCGGCGACTTGCTCTTAGCATATTTCTGGCAAGAACTCTGAGAGTAAATCAAAATTGCCATAAAAAGTTTCTCAAAATCTGTCGTTCGGAGTCGACTTTAAACTGTAGGTCCCGCCACTCATGTATAAAATTAACGCACACAACATAAGTGGTGTGAGAAACTAGTTCGTAATCCTGACTGAAGGGTTGTAATGACCAATTATGTATGTATGTGTGTATTAATAATAAGCAATTGCACACAATTTATGGTTTTAATCAAGATATAGACGGAAGTTGGAGATATGGTAAGGAAAAATTAATATCTAATAGAGATAATACTATGCGGATAGGAAATATGAAATTGAAAATGACGCCTGGATAATGAAAATGAAATGAAAAACCTCGCATTATTCTAAAAATGATTTAAAGAATTATAAAGAGATTTTAATTCATACCAGTGCTCATAAACGTCGCTATGAACCTAATGAACAAGTGAAAGTAACACGAGCTTTCAAATATATACGAATAATTAAACATTTATTCGAAACAACAACAAACATTTTAACAAAAGGCTGTGGTTTAATGCTAAAATCACTAAATAATCTGAAATCAAATTACATACATTGGGATGATCCTAATGAACTAGTTGACAGACTACGTTTTCTTCTTTCATCGGAAGGTGCTGGTCACAACAATCATCAAAACAAAATAATCTCTATTATCGAAGAACGTAAAGAATCTAACATAATTTATTAGAATAGTGAAAGAAATGTCTTATATTAATAAATTTGGAGAAGGTTTCAATAAATATAATCATAAAAACATAAAAATGACGTAACCAAAAAAAAATAATTATATGTATATATAACACAAATACATATATTATGATCTAGCTGATCAAATAAACAATTTAAAAAGTGAGATTGAAAATGTTTATCTATAACATGACAATGACAAAAAGTAAAAATAAAATAGACAAAACCACACACGACGAAAATATATGGCACTAACAAAAACCAACAAGCAAAACAAATTTTTGTTTTTAAGATATAAAGTAGATCGATATCAGATATAAAGCAGAACGTGATCAGATGTAAAGTAGATCGTGACCAGATACAAAGCAGATCAAAATCAATATCAAATATTAATAGAAGAAGTTAAAATATTAATATCGAAAACTTAACATCTACTGTTTTATTAGGAATATGATAACATCTATAAAACAAGAACCGCAACAGCAATATAGATTCATAATTGTTGATGTGCAAGGAATTTTCAATGGTAATAAATTTAATGCAAAAGAAGTCTGCGTTTCAATATCAGATTTTGAAATCCGAACGTTTCTCATTTCAACGTTGGAAAAACAGTCACTAACTAATAAGGATAGAGTTACAAATAAATGGCTATATAATCACTTGCATGAATTAGATTGGAATGCTGGAGAGTCTACAATGAAAGACTTAATAGAATATATAACACTAACTATAAAAAAAGGGAAGAAGAAGAAATGTATCCTCTTGTGTATGTTAATGGATATGAAAAAGTTAGATGGTTAACAGAACTAACTACTTGGAAAAGGAATACAAATATGTGTAGTTAATTTAAATGAACTGAACTGTCCTATTATAAGAACTTTATATAAAGATAATCCAAATATAAAGAGTTGTGAAAATCATGATAATTTTAATCAAACATGTGCTAAAAAGAATGTAATTTTACTCAGAAATTTTGTGAAGTTATTTCTTAATAAAGAAAACTCTATTCCAAACATAGACATCATTAACTACAAACCTTTTTAAAAATATTGTTACGTAAATCGAAACGACCTAATATCGTTTAACAATAAAAACGATAAACAAAAGCTATCAGCTACACCAACACAATACACACGACACAAATACGCAATAACACTAATACAACGAACGTGTTGATTATCTAAAGCTGCACATACACACATGTGTACAACGAACCAGGTAGCAACAACAACATAAAGTAAACCAGCTACGACAAATATGTAACGGACAACATAAGCAAAGTACACAAACAACAATGTACTAGCAGAAGTCTCGAGAAGGCGTGAGCGAGAACCTTCCACATCGAGAACGTTCATCATACTGATCATACGTGCGTGCGGACTATAAAAGGGCTGGACAAAGCAAGCAGCAGTCAGAGTTAATTCAGTCAGCCTTGTGTGAAGTTGCGTGTGAATAAAATAAGTCGTGGTTGTAAAGATCTAGCGAATAGTTGTGTGAACTAGTAAATAAAAGAGATTATTATTGTTGTATCGTTAAGTTCTATACGGTGGCACACAAAAGTAGTGTAAATAATAAAGAGGGTTAAGAAAAACTAAAGACATATTTGTTTTTACTTTGTTGCAATTAACGAACTCATATTTAAACGTTTTTTTAAAAAGGTAAAAACGTAACAATTGGTGTCAGAAGTGGGATTGCAAAATCCAAAAGTAAAAATAAATAAATAAAAAAAAAAAAGGAGAAAATGAAACTCTGCGATCTAAAAGTGGAACGGCTTAAACGGGAGTTGGGTAAACTCGAGCTGCCAACAATGGGCACGAAAAATGAACTGCAAAGGCGATTAAGGGAACATCTGCAGCTTCAGGACATCGACATCGATTCCTACGAGTTCGAGGATGAAGAGGAACGAGAGGTAAAGGCCCCTGTAACCCCTAGCGGTATCGACATAAATTCGTTGCTAGCCGCTATGATGGAAAAGATGCAAGTATTAACGGAAGTGCAAGAAGCTTCTAGAGCCGAAAACCAGGAACTATTTGAAGCTTCTAGAAGCGAAAATCAAAAACTTCTAGCTGAAGTGCAAGAAGCTTCTAGAAGCGAAAATCAAAAACTTCTAGCTGAAGTGCAAGAAGCTTCTAGAAGCGAAAATCAAAAACTTCTAGCTGAAGTGCAAGAAGCTTCTAGAAGCGAAAATCAAAAACTGTTAGCTGAAGTGCAAGAAGCTTCTAGAACCGAAAATCAAAAACTTCTAGCTGAAGTGCAAGAAGCTTCTAGAGCCGAAAACCAGAAACTGCAAGCAGCAATTTTGACGAAAATCGAAAAGGAGCTCGAAGCGACATCAAGGAAGCTGCTGGAAATACACGAGTCGGTCAGCAAACGAATTACTGGTGTGGAGGAAAGGATGTCACATTTATAAAGGACCGTCGACACGAAAGTGAACGATTTGGGAAAGACCGTCGACGGAAAACTGGAGATAATGGAAGAGAAGATCAACAACATCCAGAGCCAGAGACCGGAATCAGTGCGAGTTGTATCCGAAAGTACCGGCAGGATAAAACCACCTTGCTTTGATGGCAGTTCACCCCTATCCGTATTCAAATTCCAATTTGAGACAGTAGCCAGCAGAAACGGATGGGACGATGGAGAGAAGGCTCTAGAACTAATTCTGGCATTAAAAGGTGTCGCAGCTGAGATTCTAGAAACCATGTCAGCCAGCAGCAGAAACAACTACAACGATTTAATGGTGGCGTTGCAGCGTAAATTTGGCGATGAGCACAAACGGGAACTATACCGCATGGAGTTGAGATGCCGGGCGCAAAAGGCAAATGAGTCATTACAAGCCTTTGCAATGGAGGTTGAGAGATTAGTGCAGCTCACATACCCCGGAGAAAACCACCCGCTGATAGACAACATTAAGACCGAGGCGTTTGTCAATGGTATACGTGACCCTGACATCAAACTTGCGGTATGCTCTACGCAGAAGACAACCTTTGCCGAGACCGTGGCCTTCGCACTAGCCCAAGAGACCGCTCGCGCAATTTCAAGACCACAAATGAGCAGAGTTCGAAGAATGGAAGTAGTGGAGGAAGATGAATGCCTTTTAACCAAGGTTAAGGAGATGGTGAAGCAAGCTTTGGAAGAAAACGGACAAAAGGCTAAACTTAAATGCTTCAATTGTGGAAAGAGTGGTCATTTCCAAAGAAACTGCAAAGCGCCACGCAAGAGATCAAGATCTTCCTCACCATCAAGGAATAAGAAACGGGCGAACTACCAACCATCTTCACAAGAGTCCCCGTTAAACTAAAACGAGCTAGCACTGAGGGGCAAGTGCTGGCTCCCACAAGTGAGGGCCCCACAATCTCAATATCAGTGATGCAACAAAACAACAACAATCTTACGGCGTGCGGATACATTAATGGCAGACCACATACCTTCACTATAGACACCGGGGCGACGCAGTCTATCATCAGACCAGATGTAGTGAAAGGAAAGTGTGAGGCACTTAGCAATGTAATACTACGGACAGCTACGGGAGAGTCTGCCACCGTCCATGGGAAAACAGAGGCGAAGGTGACTATAGCCAACATTAGTGTAAGTCACATCTTTATTGTTGCCGATATCGTGGACGAGGTTATAATTGGTGCCGATTTCATGATATCTCATGGCATCAATTTGAATATGGGGCAACAGATTATGAGTTGGCGAAATGTAGAGATACCTCTAGACGTTGGGTACAAGCACCAAGTGCACGCCAGAAGGATAGTTGCGGTCGAACAACTCAAATTGCCACCTCAGAGTGAATCACTGATATGGGCGCGTATGGAGGGAGATTGTGTGGAAAACCGCTTGTGGGTTGTTGAACCAGCAGAAATACAGACGGATTTAATATCAACAAAGGCCCTCGTCAAATCCACAGAACAAAGAATAGTCCCGGTGAGAGTGCTAAATCTATCAGGCCATGAAAGAGTCGTCTGTAAAAACTCAGAGGTGGGCCAATGTGTTCCAGTAGAGGCGGTAATAAACAGCGAACAAACGCCGCAACCTGCCGATATGTCAGCCAAGGATCAAAAGGAATTTGGTGAAAATGTGGAGAAATGGATAGCAGGTTTAGCAGCTGCAGAGAAAACCAAAGCCAAAAAGCTGATAAAGAGGTATGCTTTCGCTTTCGCCACTAACAGCAAAAGGCAAGGAAGAACAGCCATGGTCAAACATGAAATTGATACTGGCGAAGCGAGACCGATAAAGCAGGCACCCAGAAGCATACCGCTGGCGAAGCGTAATGAAGTCAAGGAGTTAGTCGACGAAATGAGGAAGAGCGGTGTAATCGAACCATCATCGGGTCCGTGGAGCTCACCTGTAGTTTTAGTAAAAAAGAAAGATGGCAGTACAAGATTCTGCGTAGACTACAGGAAGCTGAATGATGTCACCAAAAAGGATAGTTACCCGCTACCAAGAATTGACGACACACTCGACACTCTAGCCGGAACAAAATGGTTCTCCACATTGGATCTACAAGGACAAAGAGAAAACCGCATTCAGTGCGAACGGCGGCTTATGGCAGTTTAAGGTTATGCCATTTGGACTCTGTAATGCTCCGGCCACATTCGAGCGGCTTATGGAACGTGTTCTAAAGGGACTGCATTGGAAGACTTGCCTGGTGTATCTCGACGACATAATAGTGATGGGCAGAACTTTCGACAAACACCTCAAGAACCTGGGAGAAGTTCTGCAACGGATATCAACGGCTGGACTAAAACTAAGCGTAAAGAAATGTGCATTTTTCCAAAAGCAGGTGAAATATTTGGGGCATCTTGTCACAGCAGATGGCATATCCACCGATGAAGATAAAATACGAGCAGTAAAGGACTGGCCTCGTCCCCAGAATCTTCATGAACTACGCAGCTTTTTGGGACTATGCACATACTACAGACGCTTTGTGCCTAACTTTGCCAGCGTGGCTGCAAGCTTACATGAGCTCACAAAGAAGTCAAAAATCTATCAATGGGGTGAGCCACAGGAGAAGGCGTTCCAGACACTAAAACACCTATTGTGTGCTGCACCAGTTTTGGCGTATCCAGTCCCAGGAGAAAAATTCATCTTAGACAGTGATGCTAGCGGATATGGTATTGGTGGTGTACTTTCCCAAGTGGTCAATGGAACAGAGAAAGTCGTAGGCTACTATAGTCGCACATTGTCAAAGCCTGAACGGAATTATTGTGTGACCCGATGAGAGCTACTGGCAGTTCTGGAGTGCATCAAACATTACCATAAATACCTGTATGGCCAAAATTTTCTGCTAAGGACTGATCACTCCGCACTGAGATGGCTGCTACAATTCAAGAACCCCGAAGGACAGTTAGCGCGTTGGATTGAACGCCTCCAGACTTACGACTTCAGCATTGAACACCGAAGGGGCGTAAAACATGGAAATGCTGACGCTCTTTCACGCCGACCCTGTAATTTGGAGTGTAAACATTGCGTGAAAGCTGAGAGAAAGGAATCCATCGTCGATATCCGGCTAACGCGGATTGAAGGCAACGAAGACTGGTCCCAGGCACAAAGGAGTGACCCAATATTGTCGAAGGTAATAGCAGCGAAGGAGGAGGACAAACGACCTACAAGAAATGAGATATCCGCAGAAGGTCCTCTTACAAAAGCTTATTGGGCACTATGGGACAGTTTAAAGATCATAAATGGGTGCCTATATCGACTTTGGGAAAGCGCTGATGGCAAGACCTCATCCAACCTATTGGTAGTGCCTTCCTCCAAAATGAAAGAAGTGTTAAAGGAGTTCCATAACGGAGCCAGTGGAGGACATCTTGGATTGACCAAGACGCTGGAAAGGCTAAAGCAACGTTTTTATTGGGTTGGATGTCAACAAGCAGTGGCGGATTGGATAGCAAACTGCACCCAGTGTATTGCAGCTAAAGGTCCAGCAAGAAGAAGTCGAGGTCAGATGCAGCAGTATAACTCAGGCGCACCTTTCGAGCGGATAGCGATGGACGTAGCAGGCCCTTTTCCTGTCAGCAATGCCGGAAACCGATATGTTCTCGTTGTGATGGACTATTTCAGCAAGTGGCCGGAAGTGTATGACATACCCAATCAAGAGGCGAACACAATAGTTAACGTTTTTGTGAACAACTGGGTATGCCGCTACGGGGTTCCAATAGAACTACATTCCGATCAAGGCAGAAATTTTGAATCAGCTGTATTCAAGGAAATGCGCGAATTATATGGCATTAAGAAGACTCGAACGACGCCTCTTCACCCACAGTCAGACGGAATGGCAGAGCGATTTAACCGAACCCTGGAGGAATACTTGCGGAAAGTAGTGAGCGAGCAACAGAAGGATTGGGACGAACACATTCCGAGGTTTCTACTGGCATACCGATCTGCAGTCCATGATTCAACATCCAGATCACCCGCCAAGATTATCTTTGGGACTGAGATAAAACTACCCGGTGACTTAGAATTTGGTGTTAAGCCCGCCACAGAGAGGAACGAAACACACACTGGAAAAGAAGAAAGCCTGAATGAACTTCATGAGTTTGTACGCACCCGTATAAAAATGGTCAGTGATAGAATGAAAGCCAGGTATGATAGAGCAGCAAACACGGAGGGCTTCCATGAGGGGCAAATGGTTCTGCTATACAACCCAAAGCGGAAGAAGGGATTATCTCCCAAGCTACAAACCAGCTGGGATGGACCGTATAAAATAATTAAGCGGTTAAACGATGTCGTGTACAGGATACAGAAAGCTAACAGCCCCCGAACAAAAATGAAGGTCGTACACATAGAGCGACTGGCAAAATATGGGAAAGGAGATAATGAGCCTATTCGGGACGAACAGGCTTAAGTGGGCGGCAGTGTTACGTAAATCGAAACGACCTAATATCGTTTAACAATAAAAACGATAAACAAAAGCTATCAGCTACACCAACACAATACACACGACACAAATAAGCACTAACACTAATACAACGAACGTGTTGATTATCTAAAGCTGCACACACACACATGTGTACAACGAACCAGGTAGCAACAACAACATAAAGTAAACCAGCTACGACAAATATGTAACGGACAACATAAGCAAAGTACACAAACAACAATGTACTAGCAGAAGTCTCGAGAAGGCGTGAGCGAGAACCTTCCACATCAAGAACGTTCATCATACTGATCATACGTGCGTGCGGACTATAAAAGGGCTGGACAAAGCAAGCAGCAGTCAGAGTTAATTCAGTCAGCCTTGTGTGAAGTTGCGTGTGAATAAAATAAGTCGTGGTTGTAAAGATCTAGCGAATAGTTGTGTGAACTAGTAAATAAAAGAGATTATTATTGTTGTATCGTTAAGTTCTATACGGTGGCACACAAAAGTAGTGTAAATAATAAAGAGGGTTAAGAAAAACTAAAGACATATTTGTTTTTACTTTGTTGCAATTAACGAACTCATATTTAAACGTTTTTTTAAAAAGGTAAAAACGTAACAATATGTTAATATCGTTTAGTTAATGATCACTCTTTGTTCAAAGTACATCGTCCCGCACTTACGCAACCTACTATTGACTTTTTTAAGAAGGGGAACAAAAATGGTAACATCAGCTGAATTGGAAGAACTATTAACAAAACACAGTAATCAGATTGATAAAGGGCATATAGATTTATTTTTACCTCTTTAAAAACGTTTAAATATGAGTTCGTTAATTGCAAACCAAGTAAAAACAAATATGTGTTTAGTTTATCTTAACCTCTCTTGATTGTTCACACTACGTTTCTGCCACTGTTCACACTTAACGATACAACAATAATAATCTGTTTATTCACTTTACTAGTTCACACAAGTATTCGCTAGATTTTTACAACCACGACTCCTTTTGCACACACGCAACTTCACACAAGGCTGACTGAATCCTTTCTGACTGCTGCCTGCTTTGCCCTTTTATAGTCCGACACAGCCAGTCTAACGAACATTCTTGAAGCGGAAGGTTCGTTTTCTCGCTTTCTCGAGAACTCTATCGCTACTACATTGTTGTTTGTGTACTTTGAATAACAGAATATTTTTTCACGATGATGAAGAAACACAGTGGTTTCCATCTAACGGACAGTATCCTTTAGATAGTTTCCTAACGTCAACCTTACCAGTTTTTGATGGTCGGCAACACCTGAGACGGTACCAGCACCCCCTTCAGTAACTACGAGGTCGACAGCACCTGAGACGGCACCACCACCCCCACCTCCTCTACTAACTACCAGGTCGTCAGCACCTGAGATGAAACCACCACCACCACCTGCTCTACTAACTACGACGTCGTCAGCACCTGAGACGACACCACCACCAGCACCTCCTCTACTAACTACGAGGTCGTCAGCACCTGGGACGACACCACCTCTCCTCCAAGTTTGAGGGATGTTAATATCATCCCTGATGATGTTAGAGAACTTCGCGAACTGTACACAGAAGTGTACAGTGAATGTGCTGTATGCAGGAGAACAATTAGACATGTTAATACAATAACTAAAATTGGTGAACGTCATTGTATAAGTAACGTTCTCCGATCTGAATTAATAAGAAAAATTAATGATAAAGTCATCAATATAACTTCCGGCGATGATAGTGATATTGAATAATTTTAAAAATAAATTAAAAAAATTGTATATTTTTTAGTTTTACTATTTAAAATCTGAAAATAAAATATACATACCTAAGAAAAAAATCTAATAAAATAAAAAACTGATTTGTTTTAATTATTCTCTTTACTACAGCGATGGGGTGGTTGTTTTTAAAAATAAGATTTCAGATGTAGTTAAGTTTTTTGTCATTTATTATACAATTTCTTTATGAAAATTTACAATTTATTGAAAACACAGTTTTTACATTTAGTAAGATTATAAAAATTAATTATATTTTTAACTTCATTTTCAATTTATAAAATATACAGGGGCAGGTGTCAGGACCGCATGTACTGTTTGAATGGTTTTTCAGGTAAAGAATCACGCATGAAAACACCATATTTATTCAAATCCAAATCTGTTAATGGGCGATTGGGTAGGTTATCTAATAGTTTTTTGAAGCTGGACTATAGTACAGACCATATCCAGTTTTATATGGTTTGAGGTACAATCCTTTACCCATTGCAATTGATTCCATATATCTATTATGACGGTTAGCTTCCGCCAATTGTTCTTTTCCATTTTTGATAGCATTTACTGCTTTGGCAATAGCGGATCCTCCACTTGCCAAACCACCAAGCGCTGACAATGCTGTTAGTACGGGAATAAGTGGAAGAAATCCTCCAATTTTCGGTACAGGTATAACTCTCGGTATTATAATGTCTGCTCGCTTTTTCCCTTTAAAATTTGAATGAATAGCCTTTTGAGCTATTCTAACAGCATCATTTATATCATTATATTTCTGTTCTTTCAATTGTTTTAAAGTTTTTCTTACAGTAGCTGTGAATAATTTCTTATTACACTTATTCATTTTTCCTTTTTTCATTATTTTTAAATTTTTTCTTTTCTTATGTCTCTGCTCCTTCAAACCTAATCCAAATTTTACTTTAGCTTGCATAGCTTTTGTCACAAACCACGCGTTAGCACGTTCTTTGAGATCACTATCTTTAGATTTAACTCGTTGCCAGGCTTTTTCAGCTAATATTTGATCTGCTTGATGTCTTGTGTCTATATCTTTTAATTGTGAATATGCAAGCTGCGTCTAATAAATTTATACCCTTATCTCCTCTTGCTAAAAGTTTTTCAAGTTTGTACCATATCCACAAAACTGATAACCAGGCAGATGTAATTCAACAGGTACTTTATTTATTAAGTTGTTTACAAATCCTCTTCTCATCTTACACTGGCTGGGGTTTTGTTTTGACTGTATATTATAACAAATTTTTTTTCGTTACTTCTATAGATCTTCGCAAAAATATCTGAAATCAAGACAATTTCCTATATATACACCAATTTATACGATCACTGTTTCAGTATGTTAATTTTTTGATATTGATTTTGATCTGCTTTGTATCTGATCACGATATACTTTACATCTGATCATGATCTGCTTTGTATCTGGTCACGATCTACTTTATATCTGATAACGATCTACTTTTTTGGTTTTTGGTTTTGTCTATTTTTTTTAATTTTTTTTATTATTATTTTTTTTGTCATTGCCATGTTTTAGATAAACATGTTCTACCTCAATGTTTAAATTATACCATATCATACCTCTTCGTATGAAACACTGAAACAGTGGCTATACCAGCTGGTATAGCTGGTACAGCTTGCTAGTATAGCTAGTACAGCTTGTATAGTGTTTCATACGAAGAGGTATGAAAGTAACGGAAAAAATGGTTATAAACTACAGTCAAAACAAAAAAAAAACTAATCAGCGTAAGATTGGAATAATATTTGTAAACAACTTAATAAACAAATTACGTGTTGAATTACATCCACCTGGTTATCAGTTCTGTGGACCTGATACAAAACTTCAAAAACGAAAAGCAAGAGGAGATAAAAGAATAATTTATTGGATGTAGATTGTAGGAAGAACGTACTCAAAATCAAAGGATATAGACGCAAGTCATCAAGCAGATCGTGAACAGGTATAAATCAGATCGTAAGCAGATATAAAGCAGATCGTGACAAGATATCAAGCAGTTCGTGACCAGATATAAAGCAGACCGTAACCAGATACAAAGCAGATCAAAATCAATATAAAAAATTATTAAAATGTCTAAAAGTGACCATAATAAAGTGTTAGAAAATCTTGTAAAGACAAGAGCTGCTCTAAAGGAAAAGTTAAAAAATATTAAACTGAATCAAATAGATAGAGTTCATTTATTAGAAGATACCTTTCAACCAATAACAAAACCACTTAAAAAACATTGGAAAACTTGAAGATAAGCATAAGGATGTAGACAACACTATTTATGATGACGACGATTATGATGATGTAAATGGTGATAATAACGATTTTCAGTATGAAAATATGTCAACTGATTACATTGATGATGAAAAAACTATGATCATAATATACCTGTATCAAGTACGTGTATCAAAAACTTGAAAAGAAAACAAAGTTTAAAGTTGACGAAAAACTCTCCATTTTTTTTAAATATTCAATAACTTATTAATAATAAGTGAAGTCGCCGTGGTCTAGTAGGCAGTGTGTTGGCTTATTAGACGTAAAGCCAGGGTTCAAGCCCCAGGCCAGACATCAAATAAAATACAAAAAGTATTTCTTCGGCGACTTGCTCTTAGCAGATTTCTGGCAAGAACTCTGAGAGTAAATCAAAATTGCCATAAAAAGTTTCTCAAAAATCTGTCGTTCGGAGTCGACTTTAAACTGTGATCCCGCCACTCATGTATAAAATTAACGCACACAACATAAGTGGTGTGAGAAACTAGTTCGTAATCCTGACTGAAGGGTTGTAATGACCAATTATGTATGTATGTGTGTATTAATAATAAGCAATTGCATACAATTTATGGTTTTAATCAAGATATAGACGGAAGTTGGAGATATGGTAAGGAAAAATTAATATTTAATAGAGATAATACCATGCGGATAGGAAATATGAAATTGAAAATGACGCCTGAATAATCTGAACTAGTATTTAATGAAAAACCTCGCATTATTCTAAAAATGATTTAAAGAATTATAAAGAGATTTTAATTCATACCAGTGCTCATAAACGTCGCTATGAACCTAATGAACAAGTGAAAGTAACACGAGCTTTCAAATATATACGAATAATTAAACATTTATTCGAAACAACAACAAACATTTTAACAAAAGGCTGTGGTTTAATGCTAAAATCACTAAATAATCTGAAATCAAATTACATACATTGGGATGATCCTAATGAACTAGTTGACAGACTACGTTTTCTTCTTTCATCGGAAGGTGCTGGTCACAATAATCATCAAAACAAAATAATCTCTATTATCGAAGAACGTAAAGAATCTATCATAATTTATTAGAAGAATGAAAGAAATGTCTTATATTAATAAATTTGGAGAAGGTTTCAATAAATATAATCATAAAAACATAAAAATGACGTAACCAAAAAAAATAATTATATGTATATATAACACAAATATATTATACAACATATATTATGATCTAGCTGATCAAATAAACAATTTAAAAAGTGAGATTGAAAATGTTTATCTATAACAATAAAATAAAATAGACAAAACCACACACGACGAAAATATATGGCACTAACAAAAACCAACAAGCAAAACCAATTTTTGTTTTTAAGATATAAAGTAGATCGATATCAGATATAAAGCAGAACGTGATCAGATGTAAAGTAGATCGTTACCAGATACAAAGCAGATCAAAATCAATATCAAATATTAATAGAAGAAGTTAAAATATTAATATCGAAAACTTAACATCTACTGTTTTATTAGGAATATGATAACATCTATAAAACAAGAACCGCAACAGCAATATAGATTCATAATTGTTGATGTGCAAGGAATTTTCAATGGTAATAAATTTAATGCAAAAGAAGTCTGCGTTTCAATATCAGATTTTGAAATCCGAACGTTTCTCATTTCAACGTTGGAAAAACAGTCACTAACTAATAAGGATAGAGTTACAAATAAATGGCTATATAATCACTTGCATGAATTAGATTGGAATGCTGGAGAGTCTACAATGAAAGACTTAATAGAATATATAACACTAACTATAAAAAAAGGGAAGAAGAAGAAATGTATCCTCTTGTGTATGTTAATGGATATGAAAAAGTTAGATGGTTAACAGAACTAACTACTTGGAAAAGGAATACAAATATGTGTAGTTAATTTAAATGAACTGAACTGTCCTATTATAAGAACTTTATATAAAGATAATCCAAATATAAAGATTTGTGAAAATCATGATAATTTTAATCAAACATGTGCTAAAAAGAATGTAATTTTACTCAGAAATTTTGTGAAGTTATTTCTTAATAAAGAAAACTCTATTCCAAACGTAGACATCATTAACTACAAACCTTTTTAAAAATATGTTAATATCGTTTAGTTAATGATCACTCTTTGTTCAAAGTACATCGTCCCGCACTTACGCAACCTACTATTGACTTTTTTAAGAAGGGGAACAAAAATGGTAACATCAGCTGAATTGGAAGAACTATTAACAAAACACAGTAATCAGATTGATAAAGGGAATATAGATTTATTTTTAAGTATTATCAATGAACTAAGAATATGTAACATTAGAAAAAATAAGTAATCCATTTTTATGTATTAATAATGTCATACATTTGTATTATTGTGAAAAAATTTATTCAGAATCTTTTGACATTTGCAGATGTCAAACATTTTATGAAAAATATTTGTTAACACTTAAGCTATTTAATATGTATAAACGAATGTTTAACTATTATTATATTCAATAGATATAAGTATTGTATTGTACAAAATAACATAATCTGAAAATAAAATATACATACTAAGAAAAAAAATAACTAATTTGTTTTTTTTTGTGCTAATAAAAAAAACATCTGAAATAAAAGCAATTCAAAGCGAAAAAAACTAAAATAACAACATAAATATGGGTTTTTTTGTTTTATTATATCTTTATGATTTTTTTTATTTATTTCGAAAAATATATATTAATAAAATTAATAATTTTATAAATGAAAATAAACTTAAACTTGCAAAATATATACAGAAATATAAAAAAATTACAAATAAACTTAAAGCTAAAATATTATATTGGAGAATACAAGAAAAATAAATTAAAAAAGAAATATAAATGTATTACGTTAAATCTACTACATTAATGTTAGGGGCACGGAGCCTATGTACAGGATGCCTGCACATCGGACAAAAAGATGATCGAAATGCCCTAATACAACCAAAACAAAACTCATGACTGCATGTCGTGAACGACATATTCTTACCAAATCTGTTGTTCAGACATATGGCACAATGAAATTTTGTTTTGTATAAAACTTGAAGGGGCTGAGTGATGTGGATGGAGCTTTTTATTTGCCAAATATCTCTACTCAGCGTATGAAGCAACTTCCGTACCGCCCCCATTTCCTCACCTTTTTAAACTCCTCTATTATATACCGAATGGATGGTGCCGGAGATGTGGAGGACAACTGTGGTGCCGGTTCCGGTAAAGTCTGCATGAATCTTTCAGATGTCGTTGGATAGGCTTGTAGTGGGGTCATCCTCCTCCTTATCGCTGGTGGCGGAGGAATGGGGGTTCTCCGACCTCCTCCTCATTCCACCATAAGCTTCCGTTAAGTTATGATGTGCTGGAGGGTGGAGGTGCTGGATAATTCCCGACTGAGGAGGGTGGAGGTGCTGCATGAAATTCAATAGATGGTAGAGGGAAAGGAGACGTCCTTCTTCCATATATCCCTTCCATCTGGCTCATTGCCGGCTGTTGACTCCTTGTTTATGTTGTAGGATTGTCCACAATAATCCCCATAGTGGTGGTGGTGATGTAGCGATATCAGACGGAGATACTCCCTGTCCTTCCTGGGAAGGATATTTATTCATATGCATCAAATTTGAAGATGGAGAAGGTATCCACCTTCGACCTTCAGGAAACCATTGGGTTTCCTCATCATCTAGGTTAAACAAATTCAACGACATTTTTTTATTTTTTATTTATATATTTTATTTTTTACGGTGAATTATAGTGTAATGTAATGTAATGTAATTACAATGTAATGAAAAATTACTTCTCTAACACACTCTATTTATACTAAATTTTATTTTTAAATTCCTAATAAAAAACTATAGTTTACATTAAATTATAGAACCTGTTAATTCTTTAGAATTCTTTTATTTTGGCAACAAATATTCATAAGGACTAGAACGTAATGTCACTTTCTTATCGGTTTAAATTAACAGATCCTTCTAACATAAAAACATCACGTACAACTATTTTCTATTTCTTGAATTTATTATCACAAAAAAACGATCATCAAAATCCACTTAAGAAAATCATCATGGATAACAACCACACTCTTTAGAAATGTTACAAACCTATCGACTAACCGACACTACCGACTGTAGCGTAGGTATGAGCCAAATTTTGTATGGAATAAGTACTTCAGAAGGTACATAAACATATTACTCAAACTCACTAAAGATTAAAGTTCTTTTAAGTGTATATTCAAATGCTTCTTCCGATTAATAGTGCTTATTTAAAAATGTATGTAAAACATTTAGATTTGGAAATACATATATTTAAACACATTGAATAAGTTGAAAATACTCACTAATTTTTCTCTAGAAAATTCGATTCGGTCAATATCCACAAGCTAAATTCTGCTTAAACTTACTATTTTGATTGTTCAGTAACGACTGAGTGCATATCTCCAATATTGTTGCCTATTTATAGGATTTGAAATCGACATTTGCCAACAACTTGGAAAAACACGAATTTTTATTCATTAACACATCAGTACCTGATATTCCGAGAACATTAGCGGATAATTTACTTACCTACTAATAAAACCCTTCAGTTGGGATTATAGATAATAAATTACTACATGCATATATTATAAGTCTTGGGTGCAACTTAGAAATTTTTTTATGCCTACCTGTATTTGCATTTTTGTTTTATGGACTTTTTATTTATTGTTGACGTTGATGTTGTTGCTCTACACTTTTTATTCTCTATTACAAATTCTAGAAATCATGAAAATATTATTAATCTATACTTTATTACCAATACCGTTACGTTATTACATTATCCATATTATCCATACGGGCATTGTAAATTTAATTATTCGAAAGATTTTTATATTACCAAACGAAGTGACATTATCTTAGAATGCACTTTAAGAATGTCGCCACTTTTTTTATTTTTTTTGTTATTTATTTATTTGTTCAAAACAATACAACAAGAATAAATCTTATATTACAGTATTGCTTAGCAATTGTTACTAACATTTATTCAGAAATATTTATTTTAACTTATTTAACATAATTTAACAAAAAAATCAATTTAAAAAAATAAAAGATAGTTAAAATTTAAGAAAAAAGGAAATTTAAGTAAAGAAAGGGGGAAAAACATTACAGCACAACATTGCAACAGTATTAAAAAAATAAAAAGAATATCAAGATTATAATAAAACTAAGCATAAACAAATATACAAAAATTAGAGAACATTAACTAAGTAAAGTGCTCGGAAATGGCAGTTTTGAAATGCTTTGCATTGCTGATCATTTGTATTTGAGGGGGAAGTTGGTTCCAAAGATGAATGGAGTGAATAAAAAAATGTTGTTGAGAGATGGCCCTGTTATATTTCATAGAGTTTATCCTGTTCCCTCTATTCGACCTAGAAAATATTAATCTCTCATACAAATAAGGTGGCCGTCGACTATATATAATTTTTAATTAAATCTTGCTAATCTCTCCCATTTCTAAAAAACTCCGAATTTTTAAAATAGGTTCAAACATATTTCGGTAATCAATAGGGTATTCTGATTTCTACTCAACTAACTGAACGTCTTAGACTAGGTAGTTACTCGGGTGTATTTAATTTTTGGTATTTTGTCGCATAGTGTAATGTATAAATAAATTAAATATAATCAAATGTAAACAGATTTAATATAATTAAAATAAAAAAGACAATCTTTAAAAATTAGTTATGGATAGCTTAAAATTCCAATAAAAAATTTGAAATCTCTGTGATTTAAGTTAAGCAGCGACTAGCAGCTACTACATTAGTACCCTTTTCATTACTGGCTGAATTTTGTAAGATATGTAGTGCATCATGCACTTATCGCCATATAGTTTATCAAAATACATAAAAAGCGTACACAAAAAAACAACAAAATTGAAAATGATAATAAAACTATGCAATACTCAAATACTGTACTTGATTTAAAAATATTGTAAAACAGCTTCCAAAAAATCGATCTTTGGTACGCATTAGCCGCATCTTATTAATCGTCATGACTTCTGTAATTCACAATTTCTACAATAATAATTAATCAAACGATCTGAATTCCAAATAGTCCTTTGGAATTACAAAAGTATGACAAAAATTTAATTATAATATCATATTATATCCCAGCAATTTGAGTCAAGAAGGGATTGGCAGTAAATAAATTAACACCGTTTCATTCTTCATAAATTTTAAACACTTAAAACAACAGCTTGTTGTTGCATGAAGAGCGCATTTTTTGATGAAACAGTAAAGCAAATACAGGTAGATATAAACAAATCTCATAATGGCAGCCAAGACATATAATTTATGTGTACAGCAATTTGCCTGCCTGTAGGGTTTTATTAGTGGGGAAGTGAATTATTCGCTAATATTCTCGGAATTCTGTAATCAGATGTTTTTATAATTTAATGACAGAAAATTTGTGTTTTTCCAAACTGTTGGCAAATCTGGATTTCAAATCCTATAAATAGGCAACAATATCGGAAATATGCACTCAGTCGTTGCCGAACAATCGAAATAGTAAGTTTAAGCAGCATTAAACGCGTAAATATTGGAATCGAATTTTATAGAGAAAAATGAGTGAGTATCTTCAGCTATTCAAAGTGTTTAAATATATTTACAAAGGTATAGGAATTAAAACTTTTCGTCTACCATGTTGTTAAATAAAAAAGGGGTTTAAATTAAAACTTTTCAGCTATATTTACAACAAAATCCAAATGTTTTACAATAAAATTTTAAATAAGCGCTATTAATAGACAACTCGCATTAATATACACTTAAAAGAAACTTAAGGTTTAGTGCACCAGTACAAATTTATTTTGTGCTTTCAAATTGGCTTTTAAGATTAACTTTTAAATTTACAAATAAATGTTTTATATTGTTACGTTTTTACCTTTTTAAAAATGTTAAAATATGAGTTCGTTAATTACAAACCAAGTAAAAACAAATATGTGTTTAATTTTTCTTAAACTCTCTTTATTATTCACACTACGTTTGTGCCACTGTCCACACTTAACGATACAACAATAATAATCTATTTATTCACTTTACTAGTTCACACAATTATTCGCTAGATCTTTATAACGACGACTTCTTTCGTTTACACGCAATTTCACACATGGCTGACTAAATTCTTACTGACTGCTGCCTGCCTTGTGTTGCGCCTTTATAGTCCGACACAACCAGTCTAACGAACATTCTTGAAGCGGAAGGTTCGTTTTCTCGCCTTCTCGAGAACTATATCGGTACTACATTGTTGTTTGTGAACTTTGCTTATGTTGTCGATCACTTTTTGTCTCATACTTCTTGCAGCTGGTTTACTTATAATAAGTTCGATGTATGGGTTAGTGTAGCTGGTAGCTTTGGTTTATCGTTTTTATTGTTAATCGATATTAGGTCGTTTCGATTTCCGTAACAATATAATAATTAATATTTTATTAAAAAATGCTTTTCAATTACAGAAATTATACAGACTGTGAATATGAACGAAGGGAAAATCAAACCATCAACATGCATAAAAATCAAAAACGTAACAACCAAAGCTGACAAGAGTGCAAACCAATTTTAAATCCTATGCATCTTTGGATGGAGAAAGAGCTACAGAAATTAAGAAAATCTATACGCCTAGAGATGGAGAAGCAAAAATTTGAAACAGCTAAAAGCACTGCCGCAGCAATTGCCAATAAAGTGAAACCTTCGGAAGTAATTAATTTGGATACGGACAATGAATCCAGTAGAAGCGATGTTAAAATGATACCAACGCTACCACCTCCTACTGTTATTGTGGACGACAGCACAGGTGGGGAAAATACATTCAATGAATATAATATAAATAATAAGACGGTAACTTTGGAAGACAATGAGAAAGATGAAAATATAACATATAACGCCAAAGTCAGCTCAAATGGGACTCCAGAACCAACAAAAAATCTGATGCTTCTAATTACAATTCCGTTTATAGTACTGATGACGATTACGAAATTGATGATGCTGTACACATAGGGATACAACATACTTCATAAAACATTAGTGTACACGATGTTAAAGCTGTAAAAATAAAAAATATGTGCTTTATGTTTCATTATTGAATTGGTTCAAATTGGTACTGCAAAACAAAAAAAAAATATTTGAATTCTCTTTTAGTTTTTTAATTATTTTTTTAAATAAAAAATTTACATTTCTTACAATAAAACAATACTTGAAATGAATTTATTTTTGCATTGGAAAGATATCTGTGGTTAAATGCCACAGATAGAAATAATATGTATTAAGAAGATCTAATCCTTTATCTAAACGAAATATAAGAAAATATTTCTTCGTCGACTTCCTCTCAGAAAATGAAATTTCCATGAAAATTGCTCAAAAATCTTTCGTTCGGAGTCGACTTCAAGCTGTAGGTCCTGCCACTCGTGTGGTGTGTATGTTGTAATCCTGACTGAAGAGATGTAATGTTCAATTATGTTATGTATGTATCCGCGACAGTCTTTCATCAGGCACTTCGGAATTTGACAGTTGATAACGGCCGTCTTGTTGATGCTATTCTATCATATTAATTGTTCAGTCTGGTTTGCGAAATCACAATGGACGACCAGCCTTAAGAGATATCCTTCTAAATACTTTGTATAACATTTTAAAAGTTTGGGTTTGTATTATAAAAAACATACTACAGTAGTTTCCGCTTAATTGTCTCCCGCTTTATTGATTTTCCCTCTTATTTGATCAAGAAACGACGCTAACAATAATTCCATACAATATATTTAATAAACTTTTCGTTTAATTGAGTTCGTTTATTTGCGTTACCCTCTTAATTGACTTATGTATTAAGAATTTATTTTTAAAAACAATACAAAAAAATTCGCATAATCATCAAACAAAAAAGTCGATTGCAAAAATTTTAGAAAAGAAAAGTCAAAACAATTTGCTGTTGAGATGAATGAAGACTTTAATCCCACACCTGGTTGGCTTCACAGATTGCAAAAAAGAGTAGATATAACTCTAAAAAAAAAATTCATGGTGAAGGTGCATCTGCCGAGTATGATGCTTTCTGTAAATCTGTTTTGTCAGACTTAATTTCCAAATATCAGCCATCAGAAATATTCAACACTGACGAAAGCTTTTATAAAGCTTTCCCAAAATCAACATTGACAAAAAAAAAGGTGATCAAAAACGAGGATTTAAAAATTCTAAAGAACGACTGACATTGCTTTTTATTTGTAATGCAACCGATAACTACAAAAAAGCAATTGTGATTGGAAAGTCAAAAAATCCGAGATGCTTTATAAACAAATAATTACCACTGAAATATTATTCTCAAAATAAAGTTTGGATGACGCTAAGTTTATGGCAAGAGGTTTTGTATTCGCTTGATATGAAATGGGGAAACAAGGACGCAAAATAATATTATTTATAGACAATGCAGCTTGTCATAAGACATCAGCAGTGGTCCAAAATATTGATCTACAGTTTTTACCAGCAAACACAACATCAAAAATACAACTGCTGATCAGGGTATTATTCACTGTTTTGAGTGTTATTACAGACAAAATTTGCTACGTAAACAATTTTCTGCAGCGGAAAACGGAAAAACGATTGCTGATTTTATGAAAAGTTTCACCATTTTTATTGCCATGCATGTTATACAAAATTCTTGGTGGCTAGTTAAACCGACAACAATAAATAACTGTATATGTATACCAGTATTCATTTATTTTGTGATTTTAAATAGGCTTTTAAGATTAACTTTTAATTTTACAAATAAATGTTTTATATTGTTATGTTTTTACCTCTTAAAAACGTTTAAATATATTAAAGTAACGGAAAAACTGGTTATAAACTACAGTCAAAACAAAAAAAAACTAATCAGCGTAAGATTGGAAGAAGATTTGTAAACAACTTAATAAACAAATTACGTGTTGAATTACATCCACCTGGTTATCAGTTCTGTAGACCTGATACAAAACTTCAAAAACGAAAAGCAAGAGGAGATAAAAGAATAATTTATTGGATGTAGATTGTAGGAAGAACGTACTCAAAATCAAAGGATATAGACGCAAGTCATCAAGCAGATCGTGAACAGGTATAAATCAGATCGTAAGCAGATATAAAGCAGATCGTGACAAGATATCAAGCAGTTCGTGATCAGATATAAAGCAGACCGTAACCAGATACAAAGCAGATCAAAATCAATATAAAAAATTATTAAAATGTCTAAAATTGACCATAATAAAGTGTTAGAAAATCTTGTAAAGACAAGAGCTGCTCTAAAGGAAAAGTTAAAAAATATTAAACTGAATCAAATAGATAGTTCATTTATTAGAAGATACCTTTCAACCAACAACAAAACCACTTAAAAAACATTGGAAAACTTGAAGATAAGCATAAGGATGTAGACAACACTATTGATGATGACGACGATTATGATGATGTAAATGGTGATAATAACGATTTTCAGTATGAAAATATGTCAACTGATTACAATGATGATGAAAAAACTATGATCATAATATACCTGTATCAAGTACGTGTATCAAAAACTTGAAAAGAAAACAAAGTTTAAAGTTGACGAAAAACTCTCAATTTTTTTAAAATATTCAATTACTTATTAATAATAAGTGAAGTCGCCGTGGTCTAGTAGGCAGTGTGTTGGCTTATTAAACGTAAAGCCAGGGTTCAAGCCCCAGGCCAGACATCAAATAAAATACAAAAAGTATTTCTTCGGCGACTTGCTCTTAGCATATTTCTGGCAAGAACTCTGAGAGTAAATCAAAATTGCCATAAAAAGTTTCTCAAAATCTGTCGTTCGGAGTCGACTTTAAACTGTAGGTCCCGCCACTCATGTATAAAATTAACGCACACAACATAAGTGGTGTGAGAAACTAGTTCGTAATCCTGACTGAAGGGTTGTAATGACCAATTATGTATGTATGTGTGTATTAATAATAAGCAATTGCACACAATTTATGGTTTTAATCAAGATATAGACGGAAGTTGGAGATATGGTAAGGAAAAATTAATATCTAATAGAGATAATACTATGCGGATAGGAAATATGAAATTGAAAATGACGCCTGGATAATGAAAATGAAATGAAAAACCTCGCATTATTCTAAAAATGATTTAAAGAATTATAAAGAGATTTTAATTCATACCAGTGCTCATAAACGTCGCTATGAACCTAATGAACAAGTGAAAGTAACACGAGCTTTCAAATATATACGAATAATTAAACATTTATTCGAAACAACAACAAACATTTTAACAAAAGGCTGTGGTTTAATGCTAAAATCACTAAATAATCTGAAATCAAATTACATACATTGGGATGATCCTAATGAACTAGTTGACAGACTACGTTTTCTTCTTTCATCGGAAGGTGCTGGTCACAATAATCATCAAAACAAAATAATCTCTATTATCGAAGAACGTAAAGAATCTATCATAATTTATTAGAAGAGTGAAAGAAATGTCTTATATTAATAAATTTGGAGAAGGTTTCAATAAATATAATCATAAAAACATAAAAATGACGTAACCAAAAAAAAATAATTATATGTATATTTAACACAAATACATATATTATGATCTAGCTGATCAAATAAACAATTTAAAAAGTGAGATTGAAAATGTTTATCTATAACATGACAATGACAAAAAGTAAAAATAAAATAGACAAAACCACACACGACGAAAATATATGGCACTAACAAAAACCAACAAGCAAAACAAATTTTTGTTTTTAAGATATAAAGTAGATCGATATCAGATATAAAGCAGAACGTGATCAGATGTAAAGTAGATCGTGACCAGATACAAAGCAGATCAAAATCAATATCAAAAATTAATAGAAGAAGTTAAAATATTAATATCGAAAACTTAACATCTACTGTTTTATTAGGAATATGATAACATCTATAAAACAAGAACCGCAACAGCAATATAGATTCATAATTGTTGATGTGCAAGGAATTTTCAATGGTAATAAATTTAATGCAAAAGAAGTCTGCGTTTCAATATCAGATTTTGAAATCCGAACGTTTCTCATTTCAACGTTGGAAAAACAGTCACTAACTAATAAGGATAGAGTTACAAATAAATGGCTATATAATCACTTGCATGAATTAGATTGGAATGCTGGAGAGTCTACAATGAAAGACTTAATAGAATATATAACACTAACTATAAAAAAAGGGAAGAAGAAGAAATGTATCCTCTTGTGTATGTTAATGGATATGAAAAAGTTAGATGGTTAACAGAACTAACTACTTGGAAAAGGAATACAAATATGTGTAGTTAATTTAAATGAACTGAACTGTCCTATTATAAGAACTTTATATAAAGATAATCCAAATATAAAGAGTTGTGAAAATCATGATAATTTTAATCAAACATGTGCTAAAAAGAATGTAATTTTACTCAGAAATTTTGTGAAGTTATTTCTTAATAAAGAAAACTCTATTCCAAACATAGACATCATTAACTACAAACCTTTTTAAAAATATTGTTACGTAAATCGAAACGACCTAATATCGTTTAACAATAAAAACGATAAACAAAAGCTATCAGCTACACCAACACAATACACACGACACAAATACGCAATAACACTAATACAACGAACGTGTTGATTATCTAAAGCTGCACATACACACATGTGTACAACGAACCAGGTAGCAACAACAACATAAAGTAAACCAGCTACGACAAATATGTAACGGACAACATAAGCAAAGTACACAAACAACAATGTACTAGCAGAAGTCTCGAGAAGGCGTGAGCGAGAACCTTCCACATCGAGAACGTTCATCATACTGATCATACGTGCGTGCGGACTATAAAAGGGCTGGACAAAGCAAGCAGCAGTCAGAGTTAATTCAGTCAGCCTTGTGTGAAGTTGCGTGTGAATAAAATAAGTCGTGGTTGTAAAGATCTAGCGAATAGTTGTGTGAACTAGTAAATAAAAGAGATTATTATTGTTGTATCGTTAAGTTCTATACGGTGGCACACAAAAGTAGTGTAAATAATAAAGAGGGTTAAGAAAAACTAAAGACATATTTGTTTTTACTTTGTTGCAATTAACGAACTCATATTTAAACGTTTTTTTAAAAAGGTAAAAACGTAACAATTGGTGTCAGAAGTGGGATTGCAAAATCCAAAAGTAAAAATAAATAAATAAAAAAAAAAAAGGAGAAAATGAAACTCTGCGATCTAAAAGTGGAACGGCTTAAACGGGAGTTGGGTAAACTCGAGCTGCCAACAATGGGCACGAAAAATGAACTGCAAAGGCGATTAAGGGAACATCTGCAGCTTCAGGACATCGACATCGATTCCTACGAGTTCGAGGATGAAGAGGAACGAGAGGTAAAGGCCCCTGTAACCCCTAGCGGTATCGACATAAATTCGTTGCTAGCCGCTATGATGGAAAAGATGCAAGTATTAACGGAAGTGCAAGAAGCTTCTAGAGCCGAAAACCAGGAACTATTTGAAGCTTCTAGAAGCGAAAATCAAAAACTTCTAGCTGAAGTGCAAGAAGCTTCTAGAAGCGAAAATCAAAAACTTCTAGCTGAAGTGCAAGAAGCTTCTAGAAGCGAAAATCAAAAACTTCTAGCTGAAGTGCAAGAAGCTTCTAGAAGCGAAAATCAAAAACTGTTAGCTGAAGTGCAAGAAGCTTCTAGAACCGAAAATCAAAAACTTCTAGCTGAAGTGCAAGAAGCTTCTAGAGCCGAAAACCAGAAACTGCAAGCAGCAATTTTGACGAAAATCGAAAAGGAGCTCGAAGCGACATCAAGGAAGCTGCTGGAAATACACGAGTCGGTCAGCAAACGAATTACTGGTGTGGAGGAAAGGATGTCACATTTATAAAGGACCGTCGACACGAAAGTGAACGATTTGGGAAAGACCGTCGACGGAAAACTGGAGATAATGGAAGAGAAGATCAACAACATCCAGAGCCAGAGACCGGAATCAGTGCGAGTTGTATCCGAAAGTACCGGCAGGATAAAACCACCTTGCTTTGATGGCAGTTCACCCCTATCCGTATTCAAATTCCAATTTGAGACAGTAGCCAGCAGAAACGGATGGGACGATGGAGAGAAGGCTCTAGAACTAATTCTGGCATTAAAAGGTGTCGCAGCTGAGATTCTAGAAACCATGTCAGCCAGCAGCAGAAACAACTACAACGATTTAATGGTGGCGTTGCAGCGTAAATTTGGCGATGAGCACAAACGGGAACTATACCGCATGGAGTTGAGATGCCGGGCGCAAAAGGCAAATGAGTCATTACAAGCCTTTGCAATGGAGGTTGAGAGATTAGTGCAGCTCACATACCCCGGAGAAAACCACCCGCTGATAGACAACATTAAGACCGAGGCGTTTGTCAATGGTATACGTGACCCTGACATCAAACTTGCGGTATGCTCTACGCAGAAGACAACCTTTGCCGAGACCGTGGCCTTCGCACTAGCCCAAGAGACCGCTCGCGCAATTTCAAGACCACAAATGAGCAGAGTTCGAAGAATGGAAGTAGTGGAGGAAGATGAATGCCTTTTAACCAAGGTTAAGGAGATGGTGAAGCAAGCTTTGGAAGAAAACGGACAAAAGGCTAAACTTAAATGCTTCAATTGTGGAAAGAGTGGTCATTTCCAAAGAAACTGCAAAGCGCCACGCAAGAGATCAAGATCTTCCTCACCATCAAGGAATAAGAAACGGGCGAACTACCAACCATCTTCACAAGAGTCCCCGTTAAACTAAAACGAGCTAGCACTGAGGGGCAAGTGCTGGCTCCCACAAGTGAGGGCCCCACAATCTCAATATCAGTGATGCAACAAAACAACAACAATCTTACGGCGTGCGGATACATTAATGGCAGACCACATACCTTCACTATAGACACCGGGGCGACGCAGTCTATCATCAGACCAGATGTAGTGAAAGGAAAGTGTGAGGCACTTAGCAATGTAATACTACGGACAGCTACGGGAGAGTCTGCCACCGTCCATGGGAAAACAGAGGCGAAGGTGACTATAGCCAACATTAGTGTAAGTCACATCTTTATTGTTGCCGATATCGTGGACGAGGTTATAATTGGTGCCGATTTCATGATATCTCATGGCATCAATTTGAATATGGGGCAACAGATTATGAGTTGGCGAAATGTAGAGATACCTCTAGACGTTGGGTACAAGCACCAAGTGCACGCCAGAAGGATAGTTGCGGTCGAACAACTCAAATTGCCACCTCAGAGTGAATCACTGATATGGGCGCGTATGGAGGGAGATTGTGTGGAAAACCGCTTGTGGGTTGTTGAACCAGCAGAAATACAGACGGATTTAATATCAACAAAGGCCCTCGTCAAATCCACAGAACAAAGAATAGTCCCGGTGAGAGTGCTAAATCTATCAGGCCATGAAAGAGTCGTCTGTAAAAACTCAGAGGTGGGCCAATGTGTTCCAGTAGAGGCGGTAATAAACAGCGAACAAACGCCGCAACCTGCCGATATGTCAGCCAAGGATCAAAAGGAATTTGGTGAAAATGTGGAGAAATGGATAGCAGGTTTAGCAGCTGCAGAGAAAACCAAAGCCAAAAAGCTGATAAAGAGGTATGCTTTCGCTTTCGCCACTAACAGCAAAAGGCAAGGAAGAACAGCCATGGTCAAACATGAAATTGATACTGGCGAAGCGAGACCGATAAAGCAGGCACCCAGAAGCATACCGCTGGCGAAGCGTAATGAAGTCAAGGAGTTAGTCGACGAAATGAGGAAGAGCGGTGTAATCGAACCATCATCGGGTCCGTGGAGCTCACCTGTAGTTTTAGTAAAAAAGAAAGATGGCAGTACAAGATTCTGCGTAGACTACAGGAAGCTGAATGATGTCACCAAAAAGGATAGTTACCCGCTACCAAGAATTGACGACACACTCGACACTCTAGCCGGAACAAAATGGTTCTCCACATTGGATCTACAAGGACAAAGAGAAAACCGCATTCAGTGCGAACGGCGGCTTATGGCAGTTTAAGGTTATGCCATTTGGACTCTGTAATGCTCCGGTCACATTCGAGCGGCTTATGGAACGTGTTCTAAAGGGACTGCATTGGAAGACTTGCCTGGTGTATCTCGACGACATAATAGTGATGGGCAGAACTTTCGACAAACACCTCAAGAACCTGGGAGAAGTTCTGCAACGGATATCAACGGCTGGACTAAAACTAAGCGTAAAGAAATGTGCATTTTTCCAAAAGCAGGTGAAATATTTGGGGCATCTTGTCACAGCAGATGGCATATCCACCGATGAAGATAAAATACGAGCAGTAAAGGACTGGCCTCGTCCCCAGAATCTTCATGAACTACGCAGCTTTTTGGGACTATGCACATACTACAGACGCTTTGTGCCTAACTTTGCCAGCGTGGCTGCAAGCTTACATGAGCTCACAAAGAAGTCAAAAATCTATCAATGGGGTGAGCCACAGGAGAAGGCGTTCCAGACACTAAAACACCTATTGTGTGCTGCACCAGTTTTGGCGTATCCAGTCCCAGGAGAAAAATTCATCTTAGACAGTGATGCTAGCGGATATGGTATTGGTGGTGTACTTTCCCAAGTGGTCAATGGAACAGAGAAAGTCGTAGGCTACTATAGTCGCACATTGTCAAAGCCTGAACGGAATTATTGTGTGACCCGATGAGAGCTACTGGCAGTTCTGGAGTGCATCAAACATTACCATAAATACCTGTATGGCCAAAATTTTCTGCTAAGGACTGATCACTCCGCACTGAGATGGCTGCTACAATTCAAGAACCCCGAAGGACAGTTAGCGCGTTGGATTGAACGCCTCCAGACTTACGACTTCAGCATTGAACACCGAAGGGGCGTAAAACATGGAAATGCTGACGCTCTTTCACGCCGACCCTGTAATTTGGAGTGTAAACATTGCGTGAAAGCTGAGAGAAAGGAATCCATCGTCGATATCCGGCTAACGCGGATTGAAGGCAACGAAGACTGGTCCCAGGCACAAAGGAGTGACCCAATATTGTCGAAGGTAATAGCAGCGAAGGAGGAGGACAAACGACCTACAAGAAATGAGATATCCGCAGAAGGTCCTCTTACAAAAGCTTATTGGGCACTATGGGACAGTTTAAAGATCATAAATGGGTGCCTATATCGACTTTGGGAAAGCGCTGATGGCAAGACCTCATCCAACCTATTGGTAGTGCCTTCCTCCAAAATGAAAGAAGTGTTAAAGGAGTTCCATAACGGAGCCAGTGGAGGACATCTTGGATTGACCAAGACGCTGGAAAGGCTAAAGCAACGTTTTTATTGGGTTGGATGTCAACAAGCAGTGGCGGATTGGATAGCAAACTGCACCCAGTGTATTGCAGCTAAAGGTCCAGCAAGAAGAAGTCGAGGTCAGATGCAGCAGTATAACTCAGGCGCACCTTTCGAGCGGATAGCGATGGACGTAGCAGGCCCTTTTCCTGTCAGCAATGCCGGAAACCGATATGTTCTCGTTGTGATGGACTATTTCAGCAAGTGGCCGGAAGTGTATGACATACCCAATCAAGAGGCGAACACAATAGTTAACGTTTTTGTGAACAACTGGGTATGCCGCTACGGGGTTCCAATAGAACTACATTCCGATCAAGGCAGAAATTTTGAATCAGCTGTATTCAAGGAAATGCGCGAATTATATGGCATTAAGAAGACTCGAACGACGCCTCTTCACCCACAGTCAGACGGAATGGCAGAGCGATTTAACCGAACCCTGGAGGAATACTTGCGGAAAGTAGTGAGCGAGCAACAGAAGGATTGGGACGAACACATTCCGAGGTTTCTACTGGCATACCGATCTGCAGTCCATGATTCAACATCCAGATCACCCGCCAAGATTATCTTTGGGACTGAGATAAAACTACCCGGTGACTTAGAATTTGGTGTTAAGCCCGCCACAGAGAGGAACGAAACACACACTGGAAAAGAAGAAAGCCTGAATGAACTTCATGAGTTTGTACGCACCCGTATAAAAATGGTCAGTGATAGAATGAAAGCCAGGTATGATAGAGCAGCAAACACGGAGGGCTTCCATGAGGGGCAAATGGTTCTGCTATACAACCCAAAGCGGAAGAAGGGATTATCTCCCAAGCTACAAACCAGCTGGGATGGACCGTATAAAATAATTAAGCGGTTAAACGATGTCGTGTACAGGATACAGAAAGCTAACAGCCCCCGAACAAAAATGAAGGTCGTACACATAGAGCGACTGGCAAAATATGGGAAAGGAGATAATGAGCCTATTCGGGACGAACAGGCTTAAGTGGGCGGCAGTGTTACGTAAATCGAAACGACCTAATATCGTTTAACAATAAAAACGATAAACAAAAGCTATCAGCTACACCAACACAATACACACGACACAAATAAGCACTAACACTAATACAACGAACGTGTTGATTATCTAAAGCTGCACACACACACATGTGTACAACGAACCAGGTAGCAACAACAACATAAAGTAAACCAGCTACGACAAATATGTAACGGACAACATAAGCAAAGTACACAAACAACAATGTACTAGCAGAAGTCTCGAGAAGGCGTGAGCGAGAACCTTCCACATCAAGAACGTTCATCATACTGATCATACGTGCGTGCGGACTATAAAAGGGCTGGACAAAGCAAGCAGCAGTCAGAGTTAATTCAGTCAGCCTTGTGTGAAGTTGCGTGTGAATAAAATAAGTCGTGGTTGTAAAGATCTAGCGAATAGTTGTGTGAACTAGTAAATAAAAGAGATTATTATTGTTGTATCGTTAAGTTCTATACGGTGGCACACAAAAGTAGTGTAAATAATAAAGAGGGTTAAGAAAAACTAAAGACATATTTGTTTTTACTTTGTTGCAATTAACGAACTCATATTTAAACGTTTTTTTAAAAAGGTAAAAACGTAACAATATGTTAATATCGTTTAGTTAATGATCACTCTTTGTTCAAAGTACATCGTCCCGCACTTACGCAACCTACTATTGACTTTTTTAAGAAGGGGAACAAAAATGGTAACATCAGCTGAATTGGAAGAACTATTAACAAAACACAGTAATCAGATTGATAAAGGGCATATAGATTTATTTTTAAGTATTATCAATGAACTAAGAATATGTAACATTAGAAAAAATAAGTAATCCATTTTTATGTATTAATAATGTCATACATTTGTATTGTTGTGAAAAAATTTATTCAGAATCTTTTGACATTTGCAGATGTCAAACATTTTATGAAAAATATTTGTTAACACTTAAGCTATTTAATATGTATACACGAATGTTTAACTATTATTATATTCAATAGATATAAGTATTGTATTGTACAAAATAACATAATCTGAAAATAAAATATACATACCTAAGAAAAAAATAACTAATTTGTTTTTTTTTTGTGCTAATAAAAAAAAAAACATCTGAAACAAAAGCAATTCAAAGCGAAAAAAAACTAAAATAACAACATAAATATGGGTTTTTTTTGTTTTATTATATCTTTATTATTTTTGTTATTTATTTCGAAAAATATATTGTTACGTTTTTACCTTTTTAAAAACGTTTAAATATGAGTTCGTTAATTGCAACAAAGTAAAAACAAATATGTCTTTAGAGTTTTTCTTAAACTCTCTTTATTATTTACACTTCTTTTGTGTACCACCGTATAGAACTTAACGATACAACAATAATAATCACTTTTATTCACTAGTTCACACAACTATTCGCTAGATCTTTACAACCACGACTTATTTTATTCACACGCAACTTCACACAAGGCTGACTGAATTAACTCTCCCTGATGCTTGCTTTGTGCAGCCCTTTTATAGTCCGCACGCACGTATGATCAGTATGATGAACGTTCTCGATGTGGAAGGTTCTCGCTCACGCCTTCTCGAGACTTCTGCTAGTACATTGTTGTTTGTGTACTTTGCTTATGTTGTCCGTTACATATTTGTCGTAGCTGGTTTACTTTATGTTGTTGTTGCTACCTGGTTCGTTGTACACATGTGTGTGTGTGCAGCTTTAGATAATCAACACGTTCGTTGTATTAGTGTTAGTGCGTATTTGTGTCGTGTGTATTGTGTTGGTGTAGCTGGTAGCTTTTGTTTATCGTTTTTATTGTTAAACGATATTAGGTCGTTTCGATTTATGTAACAATATATTAATAAAATTAATAAATTTATAATTGAAAATAAACTTAAACTTGCAAAATATATACAGAAATATAAAAAAATTACAAATAAACTTAAAGCTAAAATATTATATTGGAGAATACAAGAAAAATAAATTAAAAAAGAAATATAAATGTATTACGTTAAATCTACTACATTAATGTTAGGGGCACGGAGCCTATGTATAGGATGCCTGCACATCGGACAAAAAGATGATCGAAATGCCCTAATACAACCAAAACAAAACTCATGACTGCATGTCGTGAACGACATATTCTTACCAAATCTGTTGTTCAGACATATGGCACAATGAAATTTTGTTTTGTATAAAACTTGAAGGGGCTGAGTGATGTGGATGGAGCTTTTTATTTGCCAAATATCTCTACTCAGCGTATGAAGCAACTTCCGTACCGCCCCCATTTCCTCACCTTTTTAAACTCCTCTATTATATACCGAATGGATGGTGCCGGAGATGTGGAGGACAACTGTGGTGCCGGTTCCGGTAAAGTCTGCATGAATCTTTCAGATGTCGTTGGATAGGCTTGTAGTGGGGTCATCCTCCTCCTTATCGCTGGTGGCGGAGGAATGGGTGTCTCCGACCTCCTCCTCATTCCACCATAAGCTTCCGTTAAGTTATGATGTGCTGGAGGGTGGAGGTGCTGGATAATTCCCGACTGAGGAGGGTGGAGGTGCTGCATGAAATTCAATAGATGGTAGAGGGAAAGGAGACGTCCTTCTTCCATATATCCCTTCCATCTGGCTCATTGCCGGCTGTTGACTCCTTGTTTATGTTGTAGGGATTGTCCACAATAATCCCCATAGTGGTGGTGGTGATGTAGCGATATCAGACGGAGATACTCCCTGTCCTTCCTGGGAAGGATATTTATTCATATGCATCAAATTTGAAGATGGAGAAGGTATCCACCTTCGACCTTCAGGAAACCATTGGGTTTCCTCATCATCTAGGTTAAACAAATTCAACGACATTTTTTTATTTTTTATTTATATATTTTATTTTTTACGGTGAATTATAGTGTAATGTAATGTAATGTAATTACAATGTAATGAAAAATTACTTCTCTAACACACTCTATTTATACTAAATTTTATTTTTAAATTCCTAATAAAAAACTATAGTTTACATTAAATTATAGAACCTGTTAATTCTTTAGAATTCTTTTATTTTGGCAACAAATATTCATAAGGACTAGAACGTAATGTCACTTTCTTATCGTTTTAAATTAACAGATCCTTCTAACATAAAAACATCACGTACAACTATTTTCTATTTCTTGAATTTATTATCACAAAAAAACGATCATCAAAATCCACTTAAGAAAATCATCATGGATAACAACCACACTCTTTAGAAATGTTACAAACCTATCGACTAACCGACACTACCGACTGTAGCGTAGGTATGAGCCAAATTTTGTATGGAATAAGTACTTCAGAAGGTACATAAACATATTACTCAAACTCACTAAAGATTAAAGTTCTTTTAAGTGTATATTCAAATGCTTCTTCCGATTAATAGTGCTTATTTAAAAATGTATGTAAAACATTTAGATTTGGAAATACATATATTTAAACACATTGAATAAGTTGAAAATACTCACTAATTTTTCTCTAGAAAATTCGATTCGGTCAATATCCACAAGCTAAATTCTGCTTAAACTTACTATTTTGATTGTTCAGTAACGACTGAGTGCATATCTCCAATATTGTTGCCTATTTATAGGATTTGAAATCGACATTTGCCAACAACTTGGAAAAACACGAATTTTTATTCATTAACACATCAGTACCTGATATTCCGAGAACATTAGCGGATAATTTACTTACCTACTAATAAAACCCTTCAGTTGGGATTATAGATAATAAATTACTACATGCATATATTATAAGTCTTGGGTGCAACTTAGAAATTTTTTTATGCCTACCTGTATTTGCATTTTTGTTTTATGGACTTTTTATTTATTGTTGACGTTGATGTTGTTGCTCTACACTTTTTATTCTCTATTACAAATTCTAGAAATCATGAAAATATTATTAATCTATACTTTATTACCAATACCGTTACGTTATTACATTATCCATACGGGCATTGTAAATTTAATTATTCGAAAGATTTTTATATTACCAAACGAAGTGACATTATCTTAGAATGCACTTTAAGAATGTCGCCACTTTTTTTATTTTTTTTGTTATTTATTTATTTGTTCAAAACAATACAACAAGAATAAATCTTATATTACAGTATTGCTTAGCAATTGTTACTAACATTTATTCAGAAATATTTATTTTAACTTATTTAACATAATTTAACAAAAAAATCAATTTAAAAAAATAAAAGATAGTTAAAATTTAAGAAAAAAGGAAATTTAAGTAAAGAAAGGGGGAAAAAACATTACAGCACAACATTACAACAGTATTAAAAAAATTAAAAAGAATATCAAGATTATAATAAAACTGAGGATAAACAAATATACAAAAATTAGAGAACATTAACTAAGTAAAGTGCTCGGAAATGGCAGTTTTGAAATGCTTTGCATTGCTGATCATTTGTATTTGAGGGGGAAGTTGGTTCCAAAGACGAATGGAGTGAATAAAAAAATGTTGTTGAGAGATGGCCCTGTTATATTTCATAGAGTTTATCCTGTTCCCTCTATTCGACCTAGAAAATATTAATCTCTCATACAAATAAGGTGGCCGTCGACTATATATAATTTTTAATTAAATCTTGCTAATCTCTCCCATTTCTAAAAAACTCCGAATTTTTAAAATAGGTTCAAACATATTTCGGTAATCAATAGGGTATTCTGATTTCTACTCAACTATCTGAACGTCTTAGACTAGGTAGTTACTCGGGTGTATTTAATTTTTGGTATTTTGTCGCATAGTGTAATGTATAAATAAATTAAATATAATCAAATGTAAACAGATTTAATATAATTAAAATAAAAAAGACAATCTTTAAAAATTAGTTATGGATAGCTTAAAATTCCAATAAAAAATTTGAAATCTCTGTGATTTAAGTTAAGCAGCGACTAGCAGCTACTACATTAGTACCCTTTTCATTACTGGCTGAATTTTGTAAGATATGTAGTGCATCATGCACTTATCGCCATATAGTTTATCAAAATACATAAAAAGCGTACACAAAAAAACAACAAAATTGAAAATGATAATAAAACTATGCAATACTCAAATACTGTACTTGATTTAAAAATATTGTAAAACAGCTTCCAAAAAATCGATCTTTGGTACGCATTAGCCGCATCTTATTAATCGTCATGACTTCTGTAATTCACAATTTCTACAATAATAATTAATCAAACGATCTGAATTCCAAATAGTCCTTTGGAATTACAAAAGTATGACAAAAATTTAATTATAATATCATAATATCCCAGCAATTTGAGTCAAGAAGGGATTGGCAGTAAATAAATTAACACCGTTTCATTCTTCATAAATTTTAAACACTTAAAACAACAGCTTGTTGTTGCATGAAGAGCGCATTTTTTGATGAAACAGTAAAGCAAATACAGGTAGATATAAACAAATCTCATAATGGCAGCCAAGACATATAATTTATGCGTACAGCAATTTGCCTGCCTGTAGGGTTTTATTAGTGGGGAAGTGAATTATTCGCTAATATTCTCGGAATTCTGTAATCAGATGTTTTTATAATTTAATGACAGAAAATTTGTGTTTTTCCAAACTGTTGGCAAATCTGGATTTCAAATCCTATAAATAGGCAACAATAACGGAAATATGCACTCAGTCGTTGCCGAACAATCGAAATAGTAAGTTTAAGCCGCATTAAACGCATAAATATTGGAATCGAATTTTATAGAGAAAAATAAGTGAGTATCTTCAGCTATTCAAAGTGTTTAAATATATTTACAAAGGTATAGGAATTAAAACTTTTCGTCTACCATGTTGTTAAATAAAAAAGGGGTTTAAATTAAAACTTTTCAGCTATATTTACAACAAAATCCAAATGTTTTACAATAAAATTTTAAATAAGCACTATTAATATGACAACTCGCATTAATATACACTTAAAAGAAACTTAAGGTTTAGTGCACCAGTACAAATTTATTTTGTGCTTTCAAATTGGCTTTTAAGGTTAACTTTTAAATTTACAAATAAATGTTTTATATTGTTACGTTTTTACCTTTTTAAAATGTTAAAATATGAGTTCGTTAATTACAAACCAAGTAAAAACAAATATGTGTTTAATTTTTCTTAAACTCTCTTTATTATTCACACTACGTTTGTGCCACTGTCCACACTTAACGATACAACAATAATAATCTATTTATTCACTTTACTAGTTCACACAATTATTCGCTAGATCTTTATAACGACGACTTCTTTCGTTTACACGCAATTTCACACATGGCTGAGTAAATTCTTACTGACTGCTGCCTGCCTTGTGTTGCGCCTTTATAGTCCGACACAACCAGTCTAACGAACATTCTTGAAGCGGAAGGTTCGTTTTCTCGCCTTCTCGAGAACTATATCGGTACTACATTGTTGTTTGTGTACTTTGCTTATGTTGTCGATCCCTTTTTGTCTCATACTTCTTGCAGCTGGTTTACTTATAATAAGTTCGATGTATGGGTTACTGTAGCTGGTAGCTTTTGTTTATCGTTTTTATTGTTAATCGATATTAGGTCGTTTCGATTTGCGTAACAATATAATAATTAATATTTTATTAAAAAATGCTTTTCAATTACAGAAATTATACAGACTGTGAATATGAACGAAGGGAAAATCAAACCATCAACATGCATAAAAATCAAAAACGTAACAGCCAAAGCTGACAAGAGTGCAAACCAATTTTAAATCCTATGCATCTTTGGATGGAGAAAGAGCTACAGAAATTAAGAAAATCTATACGCCTAGAGATGGAGAAGCAAAAATTTGAAACAGCTAAAAGCACTGCCGCAGCAATTGCCAATAAAGTGAAACCTTCGGAAGTAATTAATTTGGATACGGACAATGAATCCAGTAGAAGCGATGTTAAAATAATACCAACGCTACCACCTCCTACTGTTATTGTGGACGACAGCACAGGTGGGGAAAATACATTCAATGAATATAATATAAATAATAAGACGGTAACTTTGGAAGACAATGAGAAAGATGAAAATAGTTTTGATAAAGAAGTTAATTATATAAAGTCTGCCATGGAGGAAGTATCGGAAAATAATGGAGTAACGGATCCCTTAGATTTCACAACTCCCAAAACTTCAAGAAAACGCAACAGTACAGAAGTTAAGAGTGCTGCTCGAACTTATTTCACGGCGTTAAACACTTATGAAAGATATTCCGATATAACATATAACGCCAAAGTCAGCTCAAATGGGACTCCAGAACCAACAAAAAATCTGATGCTTCTAATTACAATTCCGTTTATAGTACTGATGACGATTACGAAATTGATGATTCTGTACACATAGGGATGCAACATAGTTCATAAAACATTAGTGTACACGATGTTAAAGCTGTAAAAATAAAAAATATGTACTTTATGTTTCATTATTGAATTGGTTCAAATTGGTACTGCAAAACAAAACAAAAAATAGTTTAATTCTCTTTTAGTTTTTTAATTATTTTTTTAAATAAAAAATGTACATTTCTTACAATAAAACAATACTTGAAATGAATTTATTTTTGCATTGGAAATATATCTGTGGTTAAATGCCACAGATAGAACTAATATGTATTAAGAAGATCTAATCCTTTATCTAAACGAAATATAAGAAAATATTTCTTCGTCGACTTCCTCTCAGAAAATGAAATTTCCATGAAAATTTCTCAAAAATCTTTCGTTCGGAGTCGACTTCAAGCTGTAGGACCTGCCACTCGTGTGGTGTGTATGTTGTAATCCTGACTGAAGAGATGTAATGTTCAATTATGTTATGTATGTATCCGCGACTGTCTTTCATCAGGCACTTCGGAATTTGACAGTTGATAACGGCCGTCTTGTTGATGCTATTCTATCATATTAATTGTTCAGTCTGGTTTGCGAAATCACAATGGACGACCAGCCTTAAGAGATATCCTTCTAAATACTTTGTATAACATTTTAAAAGTTTGGGTTTGTATTATAAAAAACATACTACAGTAGTTTCCGCTTAATTGTCTCCCGCTTTATTGATTTTCCCTCTTATTTGATCAAGAAACGACGCTAACAATAATTCCATACAATATATTCAATAAACTTTTCGTTTAATTGAGTTCGTTTATTTGCGTTACCCTCTTAATTGACTTATGTATTAAGAATTTATTTTTAAAAACAATACAAAAAAATTCGCATAATCATCAAACAAAAAAGTCGATTGCAAAAATTTTAGAAAAGAAAAGTCAAAACAATTTGCTGTTGAGATGAATGAAGACTTTAATCCCACACCTGGTTGGCTTCACAGATTGCAAAAAAGAGTAGATATAACTCTAAAAAAAAATTCATGGTGAAGGTGCATCTGCCGAGTATGATGCTTTCTGTAAATCTGTTTTGTCAGACTTAATTTCCAAATATCAGCCATCAGAAATATTCAACACTGACGAAAGCTTTTATAAAGCTTTCCCAAAATCAACATTGACAAAAAAAAAAGGTGATCAAAAACGAGGATTTAAAAATTCTAAAGAACGACTGACATTGCTTTTTATTTGTAATGCAACCGATAACTACAAAAAAGCAATTGTGATTGGAAAGTCAAAAAATCCGAGATGCTTTATAAACAAATAATTACCACTGAAATATTATTCTCAAAATAAAGTTTGGATGACGCTAAGTTTATGGCAAGAGGTTTTGTATTCGCTTGATATGAAATGGGGAAACAAGGACGCAAAATAATATTATTTATAGACAATGCAGCTTGTCATAAGACATCAGCAGTGGTCCAAAATATTGATCTACAGTTTTTACCAGCAAACACAACATCAAAAATACAACTGCTGATCAGGGTATTATTCACTGTTTTGAGTGTTATTACAGACAAAATTTGCTACGTAAACAAATTTCTGCAGCGGAAAACGGAAAAACGATTGCTGATTTTATGAAAAGTTTCACCATTTTTATTGCCATGCATGTTATACAAAATTCTTGGTGGCTAGTTAAACCGACAACAATAAATAACTGCTTTTAAAAGGTAATCTTACAATTATTTGTACATATCTATAAAAACTTTATTCATACATGTGTATATTCTTAAAATTCTAGTCAAAAATGTTTCCTTCTACTGAGCCTACTGTATTGGAATATGAAGTATATCTTGACGTGTAACAAGAATCAGCTGATTTTGAAAATTACGTCCGCTGCGATGATAACATACCATGCTATGGACAACTTACTGATCAAGAAATAATTAATTAAATTTGTCAAGAATTAACATCAGACAATTCTTCTGATGAAGAAAATGAAGATGTTGTTAACAATCCTCCTTCCAGTAAAGAAGTTCTGAGTTCTGTTAATATCCTTCGGAATTTTTTTTTTGCCAAAGAATCTTTACTCACAAGAACTGGATAATATGGAAAACTATATAATTGAAAACTGTTACAAACAACAAATTCAAATCTTAATGACTGATTTTTTTTTTATATAAATATTAATTAATATGTACTTTTTTAGTATAGCTTTAAAGTATCATTTATGGTATCAACTTTTAAATTTTTTATTCCTTATATATATAGATCTCAATTTTATGTGAAGTTAATTTAATTTTTTCCTTTTACCTTTTATTTACTTTTCGTTATTATTTATTTTAAGAAGTTATTGTTTTAAACATTGTTTCTAAGAAATGAATTAAAGCAATAAAATTGGGGCATTTTTGGGGTGCCCTGGTAGTCTAGTGGGTAGTGTGCTAGACTATTAGCGTGAGGGTCGTGGGTTCGATTCCCACCAGAGACTCTGGTCTGTGACACTACACCGAGCAAATAGTCAAGTTACTTCGCTCGTATATAATTAGGATATAATTTGTAATTGTATTGTAATTAATAAATAAATAAATAAATAAAATTGGGGCAATGTAAAATAAGGCTTTTTATTTGTATATTAATATATGAACGTTTAATTGATTCATTGGAGCAATTAAGCGGGTGTCTTTTAATTGAGTTGTTGAAGCAATTAACAGAATATCGGGTAAATGACTTTTCGGATAATTGCAGCAAAAACTGAAAGATTTTTGAAAAGCAATTAAGCGAAAACTACTGTACCTACTAGACTCCGGTGACTTCCAATTACAGCTATTTTTTTATTATTAACACATTCTAAAAATATTGCTGAAAACTATAATACATACATGTAATATAAAAATTATAATATAATTTTGCTCCATTTGGTATATGATTACAACAATGGTCTAAAAATTTGTGGAAGATTGGTTCACTCTATAATTAAATTCCGCACTGAGCGATCATCCCAAAGTCATCACCAAAATCGACATTGATTACTACTCCCTTTGACGATTAATTCTATTGTATTCTATACGAGTTTGACTTTTCAAGTTTTGCCGATATGTGTATCTAGTTTCCATAACCGATGACATGGTTTATTTCGGATTTGAGAATGTTTCCAGTTTATTCTCATACACCTTCGATTAAAAAAAAAAACTCACAAGAAAAACTCTAACGGCCCATATCTCAATGTCTAGGCGGCTTATTCACATCACATTTCCCTGAGATGGCCATGCCCTCAAATCGCTCGTGCGAAATATTCAATACTGCATAAATTGTGTGACACGTAACGGCGTTGTGTTTTGAAACCACATATTGTTGGTTACATACATACATACATACATAATTGGTCATTACAACCCTTCAGTCAGGATTACGACCTAGTTTCTCACACCTCTTATGTTGTGTGCGTTAATTTTATACACTAGTGGCGGGACCTACAGTTTAAAGTCGACTCCGAACGACATATTTTTGAGAAACTTTTCATGGCAATTTCATTTGCTCTCAGAGTTTTCGCCAGAAATCCGGTCAGAGAAGGTCGCCGAAGAAATACTTTTTGTATTTTGTTTTGATGTCTGGCCTGTGGCTCGAACTCGGGCTTTACGTCTAATAAGCCAACACACTACCTACTAGACTACGGCGACATATTGTTGGTTGTTGTTGTTAATTTAGGCGAAAATATGTTGACAAACATCGATATACATATAGTGCTGACCCCTAATAGAGATAGTATGTTCTACCGTTTTCAAAGAAATATGGGACGATATATGTATATATACACATATGTATATCTATATAGACAAACAGACAACAAAGCACACAAATCATACGGTACACTGAATAACACGGATAAATTAACAGAAATTTACGAGAATAGAAACAGTTTCAAAAAAATCGATCTTTGGTACGCATTAGCCGCATCTTATTAATCGTCATGACTTCTGTAATTCACAATTTCTGCAATAATAATTAATCAAACGATCTGAATTCCAAATAGTCCTTTGGAATTACAAAAGTATAACGAAAATTTAATTATAATATCATATTATATCCCAGCAATTTGAGTCAAGAAGGGATTGGCAGTAAATAAATTAACACCGTTTCATTCTTCATAAATTTTAAACACTTAAAACAACAGCTTGTTGTTGCATGAAGAGCGCATTTTTTGATGAAACAGTAAAGCAAATACAGGTAGATATAAACAAATCTCATAATGGCAGCCAAGACATATAATTTATGCGTACAGCAATTTGCCTGCCTGTAGGGTTTTATTAGTGGGGAAGTGAATTATTCGCTAATATTCTCGGAATTCTGTAATCAGATGTTTTTATAATTTAATGACAGAAAATTTGTGTTTTTCCAAACTGTTGGCAAATCTGGATTTCAAATCCTATAAATAGGCAACAATATCGGAAATATGCACTCAGTCGTTGCCGAACAATCGAAATAGTAAGTTTAAGCCGCATTAAACGCGTAAATATTGGAATCGAATTTTATAGAGAAAAATGAGTGAGTATCTTCAGCTATTCAAAGTGTTTAAATATATTTACAAAGGTATAGGAATTAAAACTTTTCGTCTACCATGTTGTTAAATAAAAAAGGGGTTTAAATTAAAACTTTTCAGCTATATTTACAACAAAATCCAAATGTTTTACAATAAAATTTTAAATAAGCACTATTAATATGACAACTCGCATTAATATACACTTAAAAGAAACTTAAGGTTTAGTGCACCAGTACAAATTTATTTTGTGCTTTCAAATTGGCTTTTAAGATTAACTTTTAAATTTTCAAATAAATGTTTTATATTGTTACGTTTTTACCTTTTTAAAAATGTTAAAATATGAGTTCGTTAATTACAAACCAAGTAAAAACAAATATGTGTTTAATTTTTCTTAAACTCTCTTTATTATTCACACTACGTTTGTGCCACTGTCCACACTTAACGATACAACAATAATAATCTATTTATTCACTTTACTAGTTCACACAATTATTCGCTAGATCTTTATAACGACGACTTCTTTCGTTTACACGCAATTTCACACATGGCTGACTAAATTCTTACTGACTGCTGCCTGCCTTGTGTTGCGCCTTTATAGTCCGACACAACCAGTCTAACGAACATTCTTGAAGCGGAAGGTTCGTTTTCTCGCCTTCTCGAGAACTATATCGGTACTACATTGTTGTTTGTGTACTTTGCTTATGTTGCCGATCCCTTTTTGTCTCATACTTCTTGCAGCTGGTTTACTTATAATAAGTTCGATGTATGGGTTACTGTAGCTGGTAGCTTTTGTTTATCGTTTTTATTGTTAATCGATATTAGGTCGTTTCGATTTGCGTAACAATATAATAATTAATATTTTATTAAAAAATGCTTTTCAATTACAGAAATTATACAGACTGTGAATATGAACGAAGGGAAAATCAAACCATCAACATGCATAAAAACCAAAAACGTAACAACCAAAGCTGACAAGAGTGCAAACCAATTTTAAATCCTATGCATCTTTGGATGGAGAAAGAGCTACAGAAATTAAGAAAATCTATACGCCTAGAGATGGAGAAGCAAAAATTTGAAACAGCTAAAAGCACTGCCGCAGCAATTGCCAATAAAGTGAAACCTTCGGAAGTAATTAATTTGGATACGGACAATGAATCCAGTAGAAGCGATGTTAAAATAATACCAACGCTACCACCTCCTACTGTTATTGTGGACGACAGCACAGGTGGGGAAAATACATTCAATGAATATAATATAAATAATAAGACGGTAACTTTGGAAGACAATGAGAAAGATGAAAATAGTTTTGATAAAGAAGTTAATTATATAAAGTCTGCCATGGAGGAAGTATCGGAAAATAATGGAGTAACGGATCCCTTAGATTTCACAACTCCCAAAACTTCAAGAAAACGCAACAGTACAGAAGTTAAGAGTGCTGCTCGAACTTATTTCATGGCGTTAAACACTTATGAAAGATATTCCGATATAACATATAACGCCAAAGTCAGCTCAAATGGGACTCCAGAACCAACAAAAAATCTGATGCTTCTAATTACAATTCCGTTTATAGTACTGATGACGATTACGAAATTGATGATTCTGTACACATAGGGATGCAACATAGTTCATAAAACATTAGTGTACACGATGTTAAAGCTGTAAAAATAAAAAATATGTACTTTATGTTTCATTATTGAATTGGTTCAAATTGGTACTGCAAAACAAAACAAAAAATATTTTAATTCTCTTTTAGTTTTTTAATTATTTTTTTAAATAAAAAATGTACATTTCTTACAATAAAACAATACTTGAAATGAATTTATTTTTGCATTGGAAATATATCTGTGGTTAAATGCCACAGATAGAACTAATATGTATTAAGAAGATCTAATCCTTTATCTAAACGAAATATAAGAAAATATTTCTTCGTCGACTTCCTCTCAGAAAATGAAATTTCCATGAAAATTTCTCAAAAATCTTTCGTTCGGAGTCGACTTCAAGCTGTAGGACCTGCCACTCGTGTGGTGTGTATGTTGTAATCCTGACTGAAGAGATGTAATGTTCAATTATGTTATGTATGTATCCGCGACTGTCTTTCATCAGGCACTTCGGAATTTGACAGTTGATAACGGCCGTCTTGTTGATGCTATTCTATCATATTAATTGTTCAGTCTGGTTTGCGAAATCACAATGGACGACCAGCCTTAAGAGATATCCTTCTAAATACTTTGTATAACATTTTAAAAGTTTGGGTTTGTATTATAAAAAACATACTACAGTAGTTTCCGCTTAATTGTCTCCCGCTTTATTGATTTTCCCTCTTATTTGATCAAGAAACGACGCTAACAATAATTCCATACAATATATTCAATAAACTTTTCGTTTAATTGAGTTCGTTTATTTGCGTTACCCTCTTAATTGACTTATGTATTAAGAATTTATTTTTAAAAACAATACAAAAAAATTCGCATAATCATCAAACAAAAAAGTCGATTGCAAAAATTTTAGAAAAGAAAAGTCAAAACAATTTGCTGTTGAGATGAATGAAGACTTTAATCCCACACCTGGTTGGCTTCACAGATTGCAAAAAAGAGTAGATATAACTCTAAAAAAAAATTCATGGTGAAGGTGCATCTGCCGAGTATGATGCTTTCTGTAAATCTGTTTTGTCAGACTTAATTTCCAAATATCAGCCATCAGAAATATTCAACACTGACGAAAGCTTTTATAAAGCTTTCCCAAAATCAACATTGACAAAAAAAAAGGTGATCAAAAACGAGGATTTAAAAATTCTAAAGAACGACTGACATTGCTTTTTATTTGTAATGCAACCGATAACTACAAAAAAGCAATTGTGATTGGAAAGTCAAAAAATCCGAGATGCTTTATAAACAAATAATTACCACTGAAATATTATTCTCAAAATAAAGTTTGGATGACGCTAAGTTTATGGCAAGAGGTTTTGTATTCGCTTGATATGAAATGGGGAAACAAGGACGCAAAATAATATTATTTATAGACAATGCAGCTTGTCATAAGACATCAGCAGTGGTCCAAAATATTGATCTACAGTTTTTACCAGCAAACACAACATCAAAAATACAACTGCTGATCAGGGTATTATTCACTGTTTTGAGTGTTATTACAGACAAAATTTGCTACGTAAACAAATTTCTGCAGCGGAAAACGGAAAAACGATTGCTGATTTTATGAAAAGTTTCACCATTTTTATTGCCATGCATGTTATACAAAATTCTTGGTGGCTAGTTAAACCGACAACAATAAATAACTTCTTTTAAAAGGTAATCTTACAATTATTTGTACATAGCTATAAAAACTTTATTCATACATGTGTATATTCTTAAAATTCTAGTCAAAAATGTTTCCTTCTACTGAGCCTACTGTATTGGAATATGAAGTATATCTTGACGTGTAACAAGAATCAGCTGATTTTGAAAATTACGTCCGCTGCGATGATAACATACCATGCTATGGACAACTTACTGATCAAGAAATAATTAATTAAATTTGTCAAGAATTAACATCAGACAATTCTTCTGATGAAGAAAATGAAGATGTTGTTAACAATCCTCCTTCCAGTAAAGAAGTTCTGAGTTCTGTTAATATCCTTCGGGATTTTTTTTGCCAAAGAATCTTTACTCACAAGAACTGGATAATATGGAAAACTATATAATTGAAAACTGTTACAAACAACAAATTCAAATCTTAATGACTGATTTTTTTTTATATAAATATTAATTAATATGTACTTTTTTAGTATAGCTTTAAAGTATCATTTATGGTATCAACTTTTAAATTTTTTATTCCTTATATATATAGATCTCAATTTTATGTGAAGTTAATTTAATTTTTTCCTTTTACCTTTTATTTACTTTTCGTTATTATTTATTTTAAGAAGTTATTGTTTTAAACATTGTTTCTAAGAAATGAATTAAAGCAATAAAATTGGGGCAATGTAAAATAAGGCTTTTTATTTGTATATTAATATATGAACGTTTAATTGATTCATTGGAGCAATTAAGCGGGTGTCTTTTAATTGAGTTGTTGAAGCAATTAACAGAATATCGGGTAAATGACTTTTCGGATAATTGCAGCAAAAACTGAAACATTTTTGAAAAGCAATTAAGCGAAAACTACTGTACCTACTAGACTCCGGTGACTTCCAATTACAGCTATTTTTTTTATTATTAACACATTCTAAAAATATTGCTGAAAACTATAATACATACATGTAATATAAAAATTATAATATAATTTTGCTCCATTTGGTATATGATTACAACAATGGTCTAAAAATTTGTGGAAGATTGGTTCACTCTATAATTAAATTCCGCACTGAGCGATCATCCCAAAGTCATCACCAAAATCGACATTGATTACTACTCCCTTTGACGATTAATTCTATTGTATTCTATACGAGTTTGACTTTTCAAGTTTTGCCGATATGTGTATCTAGTTTCCATAACCGATGACATGGTTTATTTCGGATTTGAGAATGTTTCCAGTTTATTCTCATACACCTTCGATTAAAAAAAAAAAAAACTCACAAGAAAAACTCTAACGGCCCATATCTCAATGTCTAGGCGGCTTATTCACATCACATTTCCCTGAGATGGCCATGCCCTCAAATCGCTCGTGCGAAATATTCAATGCTGCATAAATTGTGTGACACGTAACGGCGTTGTGTTTTGAAACCACATATTGTTGGTTACATACATACATACATACATAATTGGTTATTACAACCCTTCAGTCAGGATTACGACCTAGTTTCTCACACCTCTTATGTTGTGTGCGTTAATTTTATACATTAGTGGCGGGACCTACAGTTTAAAGTCGACTCCGAACGACATATTTTTGAGAAACTTTTCATGGCAATTTCATTTGCTCTCAGAGTTTTCGCCAGAAATCCGGTCAGAGAAGGTCGCCGAAGAAATACTTTTTGTATTTTGTTTTGATGTCTGGCCTGTGGCTCGAACTCGGGCTTTACGTCTAATAAGCCAACACACTACCTACTAGACTACGGCGACATATTGTTGGTTGTTGTTGTTAATTTAGGCGAAAATATGTTGACAAACATCGATATACATATAGTGCTGACCCCTAATAGAGATGTTCTACCGTTTTCAAAGAAATATGAGACGATATATGTATATATACACATATGTATATCTATATAGACAAACGGACAACAAAGCACACAAATCATACGGTACACTGAATAACACGGATAAATTAACAGAAATTTACGAGAATAGAAACAGTTTCAAAAAAATCGACCTTTGGTACGCATTAGCCGCATCTTATTAATCCTCATGACTTCTGTAATTCACAATTTCTACAATAATAATTAATCAAACGATCTGAATTCCAAATAGTCCTTTGGAATTACAAAAGTATGACGAAAATTTAATTATAATATCATATTATATCCCAGCAATTTGAGTCAAGAAGGGATTGGCAGTAAATAAATTAACACCGTTTCATTCTTCATAAATTTTAAACACTTAAAACAACAGCTTGTTGTTGCATGAAGAGCGCATTTTTTGATGAAACAGTAAAGCAAATACAGGTAGATATAAACAAATCTCATAATAGCAGCCAAGACATATAATTTATGCGTACAGCAATTTGCCTGCCTGTAGGGTTTTATTAGTGGGGAAGTGAATTATTCGCTAATATTCTCGGAATTCTGTAATCAGATGTTTTTATAATTTAATGACAGAAAATTTGTGTTTTTCCAAACTGTTGGCAAATCTGGATTTCAAATCCTATAAATAGGCAACAATATCGGAAATATGCACTCAGTCGTTGCCGAACAATCGAAATAGTAAGTTTAAGCCGCATTAAACGCGTAAATATTGGAATCGAATTTTATAGAGAAAAATGAGTGAGTATCTTCAGCTATTCAAAGTGTTTAAATATATTTACAAAGGTATAGGAATTAAAACTTTTCGTCTACCATGTTGTTAAATAAAAAAGGGGTTTAAATTAAAACTTTTCAGCTATATTTACAACAAAATCCAAATGTTTTACAATAAAATTTTAAATAAGCACTATTAATATGACAACTCGCATTAATATACACTTAAAAGAAACTTAAGGTTTAGTGCACCAGTACAAATTTATTTTGTGCTTTCAAATTGGCTTTTAAGATTAACTTTTAAATTTACAAATAAATGTTTTATATTGTTACGTTTTTACCTTTTTAAAAATGTTAAAATATGAGTTCGTTAATTACAAACCAAGTAAAAACAAATATGTGTTTAATTTTTCTTAAACTCTCTTTATTATTCACACTACGTTTGTGCCACTGTCCACACTTAACGATACAACAATAATAATCTATTTATTCACTTTACTAGTTCACACAATTATTCGCTAGATCTTTATAACGACGACTTCTTTCGTTTACACGCAATTTCACACATGGCTGACTAAATTCTTACTGACTGCTGCCTGCCTTGTGTTGCGCCTTTATAGTCCGACACAACCAGTCTAACGAACATTCTTGAAGCGGAAGGTTCGTTTTCTCGCCTTCTCGAGAACTATATCGGTACTACATTGTTGTTTGTGTACTTTGCTTATGTTGTCGATCCCTTTTTGTTTCATACTTCTTGCAGCTGGTTTACTTATAATAAGTTCGATGTATGGGTTAGTGTAGCTAGTAGCTTTTGTTTATCGTTTTTATTGTTAATCGATATTAGGTCGTTTCGATTTGCGTAACAATATAATAATTAATATTTTATTAAAAAATGCTTTTCAATTACAGAAATTATATAGACTGTGAATATGAACGAAGGGAAAATCAAACCATCAACATGCATAAAAATCAAAAACGTAACAACCAAAGCTGACAAGAGTGCAAACCAATTTTAAATCCTATGTATCTTTGGATGGAGAAAGAGCTACAGAAATTAAGAAAATCTATACGCCTAGAGATGGAGAAGCAAAAATTTGAAACAGTTAAAAGCACTGCCGCAGCAATTGCCAATAAAGTGAAACCTTCGGAAGTAATTAATTTGGATACGGACAATGAATCCAGTAGAAGCGATGTTAAAATGATACCAACGCTACCACCTCCTACTATTATTGTGGACGACAGCACAGGTGGGGAAAATACATTCAATGAATATAATATAAATAATAAGACGGTAACTTTGGAAGACAATGAGAAAGATGAAAATAGTTTTGATAAAGAAGTTAATTATATAAAGTCTGCCATGGAGGAAGTATCGGAAAATAATGGAGTAACGGATCCCTTAGATTTCACAACTCCCAAAACTTCAAGAAAACGCAACAGTACAGAAGTTAAGAGTGCTGCTCGAACTTATTTCATGGCGTTAAACACTTATGAAAGATATTCCGATATAACATATAACGCCAAAGTCAGCTCAAATGGGACTCCAGAACCAACAAAAAATCTGATGCTTCTAATTACAATTCCGTTTATAGTACTGATGACGATTACGAAATTGATGATTCTGTACACATAGGGATGCAACATAGTTCATAAAACATTAGTGTACACGATGTTAAAGCTGTAAAAATAAAAAATATGTACTTTATGTTTCATTATTGAATTGGTTCAAATTGGTACTGCAAAACAAAACAAAAAATATTTTAATTCTCTTATAGTTTTTTAATTATTTTTTTAAATAAAAAATGTACATTTCTTACAATAAAACAATACTTGAAATGAATTTATTTTTGCATTGGAAAGATATCTGTGGTTAAATGCCACAGATAGAACTAATATGTATTAAGAAGATCTAATCCTTTATCTAAACGAAATATAAGAAAATATTTCTTCGTCGACTTCCTCTCAGAAAATGAAATTTCCATGAAAATTTCTCAAAAATCTTTCGTTCGGAGTCGACTTCAAGCTGTAGGACCTGCCACTCGTGTGGTGTGTATGTTGTAATCCTGACTGAAGAGATGTAATGTTCAATTATGTTATGTATGTATCCGCGACTGTCTTTCATCAGGCACTTCGGAATTTGACAGTTGATAACGGCCGTCTTGTTGATGCTATTCTATCATATTAATTGTTCAGTCTGGTTTGCGAAATCACAATGGACGACCAGCCTTAAGAGATATCCTTCTAAATACTTTGTATAACATTTTAAAAGTTTGGGTTTGTATTATAAAAAACATACTACAGTAGTTTCCGCTTAATTGTCTCCCGCTTTATTGATTTTCCCTCTTATTTGATCAAGAAACGACGCTAACAATAATTCCATACAATATATTCAATAAACTTTTCGTTTAATTGAGTTCGTTTATTTGCGTTATTACGTTAATACTTATGTATTAAGAATTTATTTTTGAAAACAATACAAAAAAATTCGCATAATCATCAAACAAAAAAGTCGATTGCAAAAATTTTAGAAAAGAAAAGTCAAAACAATATGCTGTTGAGATGAATGAAGACTTTAATCCCACACCTGGTTGGCTTCACAGATTGCAAAAAAGAGTAGATATAACTCTAAAAAAAAATTCATGGTGAAGGTGCATCTGCCGAGAATGATGCTTTCTGTAAATCTGTTTTGTCAGACTTAATTTCCAAATATCAGCCATCAGAAATATTCAACACTGACGAAAGCTTTTATAAAGCTTTCCCAAAATCAACATTGACAAAAAAAAGGTGATCAAAAACGAGGATTTAAAAATTCTAAAGAACGACTGACATTGCTTTTTATTTGTAATGCAACCGATAACTACAAAAAAGCAATTGTGATTGGAAAGTCAAAAAATCCGAGATGCTTTATAAACAAATAATTACCACTGAAATATTATTCTCAAAATAAAGTTTGGATGACGCTAAGTTTATGGCAAGAGGTTTTGTATTCGCTTGATATGAAATGGGGAAACAAGGACGCAAAATAATATTATTTATAGACAATGCAGCTTGTCATAAGACATCAGCAGTGGTCCAAAATATTGATCTACAGTTTTTACCAGCAAACACAACATCAAAAATACAACTGCTGATCAGGGTATTATTCACTGTTTTGAGTGTTATTACAGACAAAATTTGCTACGTAAACAAATTTCTGCAGCGGAAAACGGAAAAAACGATTGCTGATTTTATGAAAAGTTTCACCATTTTTATTGCCATGCATGTTATACAAAATTCTTGGTGGCTAGTTAAACCGACAACAATAAATAACTTCTTTTAAAAGGTAATCTTACAATTATTTGTACATAGCTATAAAAACTTTATTCATACATGTGTATATTCTTAAAATTCTAGTCAAAAATGTTTCCTTCTACTGAGCCTACTGTATTGGAATATGAAGTATATCTTGACGTGTAACAAGAATCAGCTGATTTTGAAAATTATGTCCGCTGCGATGATAACATACCATGCTATGGACAACTTACTGATCAAGAAATAATTAATTAAATTTGTCAAGAATTAACATCAGACAATTCTTCTGATGAAGAAAATGAAGATGTTGTTAACAATCCTCCTTCCAGTAAAGAAGTTCTGAGTTCTGTTAATATCCTTCGGGATTTTTTTTTTGCCAAAGAATCTTTACTCACAAGAACTGGATAATATGGAAAACTATATAATTGAAAACTGTTACGAACAACAAATTCAAATCTTAATGACTGATTTTTTTTCATATTAATATTAATTAATATGTACTTTTTTAGTATAGCTTTAAAGTATCATTTATGGTATCAACTTTTAAATTTTTTATTCCTTATACATATAGATCTCAATTTTATGTGAAGTTAATTTAATTTTTTCCTTTTACCTTTTATTTACTTTTCGTTATTATTTATTTTAAGAAGTTATTGTTTTAAACATTGTTTCTAAGAAATAAATTAAAGCAATAAAATTGGGGCAATGTAAAATAAGGCTTTTTATTTGTATATTAATATATGAACGTTTAATTGATTCATTGGAGCAATTAAGCGGGTGTCTTTTAATTGAGTTGTTGAAGCAATTAACAGAATATCGGGTAAATGACTTTTCGGATAATTGCAGCAAAAACTGAAACATTTTTGAAAAGCTATTAAGCGAAAACTACTGTACCTACTAGACTCCGGTGACTTCCAATTACAGCTATTTTTTTATTATTAACACATTCTAAAAATATTGCTGAAAACTATAATAAATACATGTAATATAAAAATTATAATATAATTTTGCTCCATTTGGTATATGATTACAACAATGGTCTAAAAATTTGTGGAAGATTGGTTCACTCTATAATTAAATTCCGCACTGAGCGATCATCCCAAAGTCATCACCAAAATCGACATTGATTACTACTCCCTTTGACGATTAATTCTATTGTATTCTATACGAGTTTGACTTTTCAAGTTTTGCCGATATGTGTATCTAGTTTCCATAACCGATGACATGGTTTATTTCGGATTTGAGAATGTTTGCAGTTTATTCTCATACACCTTCGATTAAAAAAAAAAAACTCACAAGAAAAACTCTAACGGCCCATATCTCAATGTCTAGGCGGCTTATTCACATCACATTTCCCTGAGGTGGCCATGCCCTCAAATCGCTCGTGCGAAATATGCAATGCTGCATAAATTGTGTGACACGTAACGGCGTTGTGTTTTGAAACCACATATTGTTGGTTACATACATACATATATACATAATTGGTCATTACAACCCTTCAGTCAGGATTACGACCTAGTTTCTCACACCTCTTATGTTGTGTGCGTTAATTTTATACATTAGTGGCGGCACCTACAGTTTAAAGTCGACTCCGAACGACATATTTTTGAGAAACTTTTCATGGCAATTTCATTTGCTCTCAGAGTTTTCGCCAGAAATCCGGTCAGAGAAGGTCGCCGAAGAAATACTTTTTGTATTTTGTTTTGATGTCTGGCCTGTGGCTCGAACTCGGGCTTTACGTCTAATAAGCCAACACACTACCTACTAGACTACGGCGACATATTGTTGGTTGTTGTTGTTAATTTAGGCGAAAATATGTTGACAAACATCGATATACATATAGTGCTGACCCCTAATAGAGATAGTATGTTCTACCGTTTTCAAAGAAATATGGGACGATATATGTATATATACACATATGTATATCTATATAGACAAACAGACAACAAAGCACACAAATCATACGGTACACTGAATAACACGGATAAATTAACAGAAATTTACGAGAATAGAAACAGAACAAAACCGAAAATAAAAACAACAATTCCATAGGAAAATAGCAAATAAGCTAGACTTGAAAAAAGGCAGTATAAATAGTACGAAGGCAGTAGTGAATAGTCAGTCAGTAATAAGTCACGAATCTTTGATTAATAACACAGCCCTGCAAATTTTGACTTTTTTGTGCAAATAAGATGGTTTCAGGTGTTTTCGAAGGCATTTGGCGCGAAAAACAGGAATCTGGTTTCAAAAACTTTCCATCACGTCAGGTTTTCGAGAAAAAGGGGGTTGCAAACCCTAAAAATAGCGTTTTTGGCCATTTTGGAAACATTGTAGAGCTCAACACTGACGTGCTGGAACCATCGCTATTGTTAGACATTGACAATTGATGGTGTTTTTGGGGCTGCTGATTACAGATCTTCATTCAGATTAAAAAAAATTCAAAATGGCGGATCCAATATGGCGGTCAAGTAAATCTGATTAATTTTTATAAACCTCGACCGCCATATTGGATCCGCCATTTTGAATTTTTTTAAATCTGAATGAAGATCTGTAATCAGCAGCCCCAAAAACCCTTGAGTAACAATTTTCAAGTAAATCTGATTACTTTTTAAGGACCTCCGTAAAGTGTTTCTTTTTCTTTTGCACCCCTTGACATAAACCCACCCCCTACTTTAAGGGTGTATGCAAACAATTTGGCTTTGGGCTAATTTTAAAGAGCAAAGATCAATTGTCAATGTCTAACAATAGCGATGGTTCCAGCACGTCAGTGTTGAGCTCTACAATGTTTCAAAAATGGCCAAAAACGCTATTTTTAGGGTTTTCAACCCCCTTTTTCTCGAAAACCTGACGTGATGAAAAATTTTTGAAACCAGATCCGTGTTTAGCGTACAAAATGCCTTCGAAAACACCTGGAGGGCTGTGTAATCAAGAGTAGTACAAAAAAGTGGTATTGAGTATAAAAAGAGGCAAAGATAACAAAGTTATAGTCAGTGAAAACAAGGTCCGGTATGTGAAGTCTTTTGTGAACTTCCAACTGCCATGAATAAATCTTTGAGAAGTTCACAGCAGGCATTCATTTATAGCACCAAATTAATACTTCATTCAGTTCTACAAATTTTTAGCGTTTTCAGCTTTGAAACGATTTGAAAACGATTTACACTTTAAAGGATCAGGAATTTCTATATTTTTAAAAACTTCGAAACTCTAGAATTATTATTAATTCTAAAATTCTAAAATTCAAAAATCTAAAAATTTTTAAATGTATAATTTTTTTAGCCAGTTGTAACTATTCCTTTGGTAAAGTTTTCCTGTTTTAATGCGTACTCGTAATATTTTGTTGTTAGAAAAAAAAATGTTAAAAAAGCAGAAAAGATTCACAACTGCAACGTCAATGATAACTATGGGAATAAAAAGAAACGTAGCAAGTTGTATATACATTGTACCATTGTCAGATACATATTTATACGTTTCATTTCGTTTTTAAGAGAGTGTATTTGTAATGTAAGATATATGTAGTAATGGCAACAGAAGAAGCATTTTTATTATGATTTTATTTTTTTTACTCATGAAAAACCAATGAAGCGGAAGCGGAGAGTCCCCGCACACAAGCTGTGGACTTGTTTTCATTGCAGCAGCCTTTATTTATGATACAGTTGGTGAAACATACATAAGTTAACATTGAAGTTACATTTGTTGGTATTCGTTATTCTATTGATAATACAATTTGTTTTTGTTTTTGTTTTCTTCAAACTTTTTTTATTTGTTTTTACTGTGTCATCAGGCACCACTGAACCATCGATTGTTAAAAAATTTTTTATGCAATTGATGTCAGTTTTACCCAATTTTGCATTTTGTTAACTTTGTTCGATTTTATAAAATTTTATAAGAATTTGCAAACGATACGAAAAAAATTAATTTTAAAACATTTTTGTGACCTACTACTTAAATAATTCTATGAATTGCTACGATATTTTTATCCTTTAAAAAATTAATATTTACAGAATATGAATAATAAATTCAGTATTCATATTCACATAAATTGGTTTTTGCTTGCTTTTAAAACTAAATTACTTTTTGCGTAAAGTTAAATAGGGATTTCAATCAGTTTCTATAAAAAGGAAATTTTTGTTAATCATATTACATATATATGTACATAATAGGTCTTTACAACCCTTTAGTCAGGACTACGACTAGTTTCTCACACCACTTAAGTTGTGTGCGTTAATTTTTATACATGAGTATTGGGACTTACAGTCGACAAATTTGCTGTTACAAAGTCGCCGAAAGAAATAATTTTTCATATTTTGTTTTGTTGGATATGTCTGACCTGGGCCCTGAACCGTGGCATCATATCTAATATGCCTCTTGAATTAGAAAAAACCTAAATATTTCTCTTATTGAGCAGAAGCCAATGGAGGAATTCTGTCAAAAAGGTGGTTTTTTAACCTTGAAACCTAAACTAAGTATTGCAGTTTCGCTCTAGGTCTGTGAGATGAAGCGTAAAAGAAATGAACAATTAATTAACGTGAGGTAACATTCCAGATTATTGTTTTTACTTGTGAAGATTTCATATTAGTTCAGCATATAATCTGTACCGATCACAAGATACAACTAAGTGGCACTGCAGATAATGCAGAGATAGTAAGCGTCAACAAAAACATAGCAGTTATAAACAACCATAATGGAAAAAATAAAATAAGGAAAGGAAATTCACTTTGCAATATTGACTTGTTATGATAGATCGGATAAGAAGACGTTCGACTTAATAGTGTTCATTCGGCATTTCCAGATAAACAAAAATTCCTTTTCGGTTGCTCCTTTTCAAAATATACAATTATGTTTTCGATCTAAATGACGAAAACTTCGTCCAAGCATAGAAAAGGTAATACTTTGATTTAGATTTATTTTCCTAGTATAGCCAAGTATTTTGATTTAAAGAAATCATTATCATTTCCTGGATGATCTGCAAATATATATTACAGCCATGATCAAATCAAACGGACTCACTTAAAATCATAAAACAATTATTTAAACCATTTATTAAATTGAATAATGAGCCGATGTAGGAGAAAATAGAAAGCGTATAGTTTTTTATTTAAAATAAGACTTTTCGAATTTATTCATTTTTTCTCTCTTGTCTTTGTTTAGCATACTTTAAGATTTCGCACGTAAAAGAGTTTAAAAGGAAATGCATAAAAACATAGTTCTAAAATCAAATATGTTAACTACAAGTTACTACGATTTTTTTATTTTTTTTTTTGTGCTGCATTTCAAATATTTCTTATGAACGAAATTATTAATCCCTAAATAACTAACGAAATAAAATTTAAGTACAAACGTCTTTTTAGACAAACTCTCTAGCTTTACCATGCTTAGGAATTTATCTTATTGGGTCTACTTAAGGTAGGTAGATGGGTAGAAAAGACTGTCAACCCAAAAAGAAATACCCATTGCATTATCACAGTCGTCAGATCAAAGGACTGAATGGGAGTATTTATGTTTGCTCAAAATCCTTGTATTCGTTTCCTTCGACACGCATTCATTCAACATCAGTTTGTACTAATGTTACTGTGTTCACATTCGCTGTTTTTGTTGATTGCCCTTTTGCCCTTCTTTATAATGGCATGACATGTCGCTTAAATATACATATACAAATACAGAAATAACATCATGGTAGTGTGTTGGCTTATTATGCTTAAAGATGCGGTTCAAAACTTAAATCAGACATCTCAATCAAAATGATGTATACAAAATATCAGTAAAAATTCTGAGAGCAAATGCAATTGCCATGAAAAGTTTCTCAAAAAATCTGCTGTTCCAAGTCAACTTTAAACTGTAGCTTCAGCCACTCTTGGATAAAATTGATACACACAACATAAGTGGAGAAAAAACCTAGGTCGTAATCCTGACTGAAAGGACGAATTATGTATGTATGTATCAAATTGTAATCCTTTCAGACGTTTAATGTAATGTGTTACTGTTGCTTTAACGGTACTAAGCAGATGTTTTGCGGTTAACATCGTCATTAAAAGATTGTTTACTAACATATAAAATTGAATCGTTTAAATCTCTAATTTGTCATCGCTTTCGGAAAAAGAATAATTTTTGAAAAGTCAATAGCAGGTTGATGTAGGATGTACGCTTTCATAGTTACAAAAAATTTAAGATTTATCCCTGTGTACATCGCGAAACACTTATATCTACATTTCTTATTATTAAACTACAATGATGTTTTAAATTTATTTAAGAGAAACATGACACATGTGTTACTTTATCCATCACCTGGTAAGGATCAAGTGAAACGTTTTACATATAACTTCAGCTCAGATTCTGATTTAGTAGCCCAGTGAAATTTTCAGACTTTTATCCCAACTTTTTCCATGTGATGCCCAAATGGGTAATTCTTGTACAATATAATTGTATTAATTGTAAGGAATCGAATTTGTTTTAAATGAACTGCATTTCTTTATTTATTGCATTATATTATATTTAATTACTTGGTCATTTCTATTTTTAATTATGTTTAAATTCATTTAAATTTTTGTATGTATGAATGATTTAAAGTTTATTTATTTTGGCAAAATAAAAACTTAGAGTTTTATTTAATCCAAAAAATTGAAATTGTGCATTAAAGATGTCTCAAATATTGAATTAAATTTAAGACAATAACGGAAGTTGCGTAGTAATGGAATACACAAATTGATTTTTATTACTTTCTTATTTTTTTCACTTCGATTGCAGTATTAAAAACTTCACTGAAAATCAGGCTGCCAACAGCCCTTTACTTCTGTTTCTGTACTACTTTAGAATCAAGCTAAATGGTGACATGTCTATCAGAGTGCCTATAAATAAGGCACTTTTTGTACCTCTTTTTGTGTGTTTTGTGTGCATCCCTTTAGCAGTAAATTTGTTCCATCTTCAATTCTGGTACTTTAGGCTTAAAAGCTTTTCTGCTAAGACAGCAACGAAGCACATGTTATGGTTACTTCTGTACAGCTTTCGACTCAAGCCAAAGTTAATTGTTGGAGTGCCTGTAAATGGCACAAGTTAATTACTTTTTTGTTTCTCTGTTCTGCCTGTATTCATTTAGTAGAGATATCTGTTCATCTTCCTCTCTAGTATTGTATATTATTTCTTTTAAATATAATCATTAAAATAATATCAATTCCGTAATTGGGTTTTCAAACTCCCCTTCTGGTCTAATACGCTTCCAGTTCCTATTTTTCCATCTTTTATGTTTGTTTTTCTAAACACTTGATCTACTATGCCATCCCATGTATTGGGGTATGCTTTCATTTTGTTCTGTAATAAAATGTCAATGTTGATTAGGCGTAAAAAATTGTGTTGAACATACCCAGAGATGCTGCTCATAATAATATTGGCGTGTTAAGTGTGTGGCATCTTATATTTACTCACACCTAATGCTGACATCTCTGGCGCTCATGCAGATAATTCAGCTTTTTAGCTGTAATAAAAAATCTTATTTACAACAAAAGATTCTAATACAAAGGGTTCAGTTAAGTTACTATTATTTCTGGAGAGCTGGAAAAATTAGTTGGCAATTTGTACTCATTTTATTTACAAATAAATGTGTGTACGTAAAGTTTTAAGTTGTTGTCTTTGATCGTTTTATTTACTTAATAAGAGAAATATAATTCTGTAAGCATTCAACATCATTTTTTCATACCATATTGTTTGATACCCTCGTAAATTCGTTTATTATTTCTGCAGGAAACTAACGTTGAATGTCTCCAAGTCATCATTTTTATTGTCTAATTTGATGCTTTAGGTTTAGGCCTGAGGTTTAGGTCTGAGTGGTAGCTCTAATTTCACAAAGCTCACTTGAGCACTCATAGCGGCCCGTTGTGATGCCAAGGGTGAACGCAGTCCCTGTACTGACCAAGTTCCACCAAAATCAGGGAAGAGGAAGAAGTTGGTCAGCGCAAGGGCTGCACAAATTTGATGCCACTAAACGACAATTTTTTGCAACGTTATGTACAACCAATAATTACACTCAATAGAGCGACCATTATAATTGTCAAACTCTATTCATAAAAATGTTTTCGTTTCATTTTTAATTTAAAGTTTGGTAACAGCATATCCAAATGCAAAGATAGACGTACCAAGAAATAAACAGTATTGTTTTATTAACAATAAATGTCAATGGCCGTTGCATTAAAAAGATGTTTATAAAAACTATTGGGTCTTAACGTTGATTTCGGACGACAGTTTGTGTTAAAAACTTTTCTTGACAATTTTTATTTACTCTCATAGTTTTTGGCAAATCTCTGCTGAGAGAAAGTAGCCAAAGAAATATTTGTTCATGTTTCGTTTCAAATAAAAAACAAAATTTTAATCAGGGCTTGAAAAGTACAAAAAATTCATAATTCTGGCCTATGTATCATTTGTGATACATACGACTTTCTTAAGGATTCTGTGGTGTTGCGTATATAAATTTTTAAAGATTTTGTGAAGTTTTTGTAGTATATGGTGCATTATTTACGGTAGTTGAGGAGGAATTGATAGTTAAGTGGCGGATGAAAGTCACTGTTCTTGATGTTCCTGCTGCTGGATTCTGAAGAAGAAGAAAACAGTAGCTCTTTTTATGAACTGACGAAAGAATTGTCAGAAACAAATATGGTAATCTGCTGTTGATCATCAAAGATGTACTACTTGGAGCAGCGAATCGTATGCAGTTAGTAATTTGGGACGTAGTTATTTTCTGAGAGTCGTTCTTAATGCTTTATTCATATTTTACTCATTTGGAAGGCAAACATTTGAAAAAAGTGTTTTGCCCAATGCTTTATTTCATAGATATTACAGAAGGATAATATTTTGGTTAACAATGAACGTCTGAGGTAACAGAAACAATCGCTTTGATAATGTGCCTTTTCAAATATAAGTTGAAAGTCTTTCAGATTTTGTTGCTCTAGATGAGTAACTTATTGAATTTCATGGTCTTTATAAATTCCGTCGTCCACCGAAATTTTATTTTATTTTATTCATTCATTTATTTCAAAGAAATTTTTAGCAAAAAGTATTAGACATAAAAAGGGGAAGTTGGCAATATTATATATATTAAGTAGTTATGAATTAATTTAACAAGAAACAGTGGAAAAGAAACGAAAAAAAATAAATAAATATATATTAAAATAACTAAATATAAGTTTTAAGTAAATATGCATATATTACATCTAGGTTAGCTCTTTAAGCTGAGATCAATTTATATCACAAAAAGTTAATTTAAAGTATAGAAGAATATATGAAGAATATTGTTTCAGTGTTGCTTTAAAGGCTGAAATTGTTGATATTTTTTTGATACTATCTGGAATATGATTGTATTCATAACAGACAGCGTATTCTACACGTTGCTTTATAGTTTCTAACCGACATCTTTTAACCATTAAGTTAGTATTATTTCGAGTACTATAGTAAATCTGGTTGATAGTAAACTCTATGATATCCAATATTCCATACAGCTTTATACATATATAATTTTAGTTGCATTTTGTACAATCCAAAAACAGGAAGAATAGTTTTTGCTACATCTCGGTATAGGGAAATAGATGAGTGTGTTCTAGGAATGTTATAGATAAGTTTCAGAGCTTTGTTTTGAAGTCGCTAAAGAACTTTAATATCAGTTGTTTTTTTATAGGCATAAAGAGCATTATACACCAGAAACTTAGTCTTTACATCAAATACATTATTATTATTAGCTATTTTTTTCTTCAATGAATGGATGTGTTTATTCCATTGTAGATTACTCTGAAAAAGCATACCCAAATAAGTTACAGAATCGCTTTCATTAACTTCCGCATCACCAACAGAAATTTTAAAAATTGCATCACTCCTAGAGTCATATGGACGAAACCTTATTACTTTTGTTTTGTCCTTATTAAAGGATAGTCTATTAATTCTGGCGTATTCCAGTAATACTTCGACATCATGTTCCATTTGAGATTTCAGTATTATTTCATGACTGTAAGGATAAAAAGACAAATGTCGTCGGCATGCATTATAAGTTTGCCATGTAGCTTGAGATTTGATACGTCATTTATAAATATTGTGAACATTAAAGGACCCAAAACACTTCCCCTGCGGTACACCAAATTCAACCACTTCAACGTCCCTTCTGTCATTATTATTTGTACATATTGTAACCTGTTTTGCAAAAAACTTTTGATAAGCTTGACAGCACTTTCCTGTAGTCTATAATATGAAAGTTTATTAAGCAATATTTTGTGGTCAACAAGGTCAAAAGCCTTCGAAAAATCATAAAAAACAGCACCGACACCACCACAGCCACGTCTAGACTATCACATATGTAGTTCACAACATTTAAACTGCTTCCTGGGTCCCACTTCCCTTTTTAAAACCAAATTGATACTTGCATAGGAGGTTGTTTTGTTCTAGAAACTGTGACAGCTGTTTATGAAGTATTTTTTTAAAAATTTTATCAAATATTGGTAGGAGCGCTTTAGGTCTGTACATATCTACTGTAAACACTTTGCAGTTTTTTGGTATTGGAGATAACTTTGGAATTTTTAAAATGGCCGTATTTCATTGAAAATATTCACTAAATTTTAAATTATTATATCCTTGCATTTTATAATTGCTTTACTCGATATACCATCATGGCCCGCGCTTTTATTTATGTGAAGAGTTGAAATAATTTCCTGGAGCTCTTCCTCATTTATACTACTGAAAGAAAACTGATATCTGTAGTATCGTAAGGTATTTAGGCTGTTACAACAATCACCATCTGATTTTATAATCTTTTCATTTAAAATTCGCGGAATTTCTAAAAAGTATTTGTGCAACATATTACATTTTTTGACGTTATCAGTAACTAGATCACCTTTATCATCTGTGAGTTGTAGCTCACCTTTAATATTTCTACCTAGATTCCTATTTATAAATTCCCAGCATTTTTTTTGGATTTTGTTGTAGGTTTTCCAAATGTTTTTGGTAATACGTATTCATAGAAATTTTAATAGCATATTTTATGACACTACTAAGTTTTTTTAAGATGTTTTCTATTATTGGGCTTATACTTCTTTTTCTTCTTTTTTTAAGTAATTCCTTTTTTGCCATCATGAGCGAAAAAAGCTATCATTAATCCAGGGGTTTATAGGGGTTCGTTCAATGTTTTCTGAAGTAGAATCTTTTAAACATTTAATTATTGTTTCCGTTAGTGTTGTTAGATCAACGGATGCATTTTCTATTTGTTGCATTGAATTCATTTGATTTCGAAGACTATTTGTAATTACAGGCCACAGTATGTGTCTCTGTGTAATCTAGTTTTTTCACCTTGCTATTGACATGAAATTAAATTGTGGTCAGTTATATCACATCCAACACAGTTAATAAAGATATTGTCTGGTGCGTTGCTATAGACATGATCATTTGACTTCCCACTTATTGTCCGTATTATTATGGTATGACAGATTGCACAATCAGTCTGTTCCAATATATTCAAAAGATCTGAGGATATTGTTTCATTCAAACAATCTATATTAGAGTCTCCAATTATTATTTTCGAAAGTACAGATTCTAAGTGGTTTACGATTTATTTGGAAATTTTGTAGCGAAATTTGAATAGCTTCAATAAATTGTTTACTTTCGCAATACTCAATCATATATTACAAATCTTTTCTGACATAGAATGAAGTTCCACCAAAACCGTCATATCTACTGCAATGAATGACATTATAAGCAGGAATATTGTATATTTGATTTAAATTTGTTTGAAACCAAGTTTCTTGAACAGCTATTATATTAGGTAAATTTTCAAATTGTGATATTAACGTTTTGAATTTTAAAAACGTATTAATGGAGGATATGCTTCTTATGTTTACAGACACAATATTGAAAAAATTATTTTCACAATTTTTTAGATAATTATAAAAAGTTTCTACATTTGAAAAATATTCATTATTTAAGATCATTTGAAAAAGAAAATAGTAATTATTTGAACACAATTTTAGTAACATATAAATACAATATATATTGAATAAGAGACATATGGTTCGTACCAGTTGTAACCTCCAAAAGGATATCATCTACATCTTGTTCACTCCTAATAATTTTTAAGCTTCCATTTATTGATTTTTTGGCATACATTTTTCCCCCATTTGAATATACTAACAAATAACTGACAGATTTCAACGTTTTAGCATACTTCAATAGTTCTAGCGATTCCCTGCTGAGATAATCATTAACGTAAATCATTTTTTCTGCTCATTTCCTTTGAAATTTGATTTTGTTGCCTTAAGTTCGACCTTCGCTTTTTTAGAGTTAAATTTCATCACCATCGACTTTAATTTTTTTCGCTTAAAAAAATAAGCATCTTCTATTTGGCATTCGTCTATGTCCACTCAGACACTTTTTGTTAAATTGAGTATTGCATCAACAGCACTATCTTTATCGTCCACTTTAATGCCAGTCATTTTTTTACCCGTTGATCATTTAACATTTTCACAGTACTTTTTAATGTAGCTATTTCATCTCTCAGGTTTTTATTTTCTTTTTCAATTATTTGTATTTTCTTCTTATTTTCGGTTATACTGCTTAACATTTCATCGAATTTTGTTGTCATAAAGTTCAGTGACTCTTGTAAATCAGACAGCTGATCAAGTTTATTAAGCTTTGTTTTTATCTCAAGCAGTTCTTCTCTAACTATACCACTGTTATCAGCATCAATATAAAAATGACAAACAAATTCTTCTGCTTTACTTCTTAACAATCGTTCATAACGACGTTTATCTAACTGTGTGCACATAACATGGTATACATCATGGCATATTCATAAGAGGTAACCGCAAGAATACAACAAGTACAACAATGCAAAAACAACAGGCATTTTGTTTTTGTTAAAGAGTACACGGAATGTCAAAAACAGCTTCATAACTGACTGACGAATAACAATAGAAAGAGAAATGTTAAAAAAATTTATAAAAATGGTTACAAAACACTAAAAAAACAACAAAATTTTGACATTCTAAGACTCGTCAGCTGTTGAATTACTCCTACCTGATATAAATATGCCATGGTATACATTTTCGCATTTATCGCATTCTATACTATTCTCTTTTTCTTCTATTCCCAATTTGCAATGGCCACAAATTAATTTTGGATTTTTACCATTTTTGCGGCTCATACTCGGCTTATTCGAATGTATTAGTATAACCCGCGTCATAAAGCCGTTTATAAAAAGTTTTTTAATAAATATCTTTTTCAAATATGAAAATTAACTAATAAAATAAACTTATTCAGAGCACAATTTTTATCCACCTTTCTAATACAATGTTGCCAACAGTAGTTTTTCGAGTTGGCAGTTTTGGACTCAAGTACATGTTACGTGTGTAGCTAGTACTTACAGCCTTATTTCGGGAAACCTGAATCCGGGAAACCAGAGAGGCATCAAAGAGAGGGTATTGTTATTGATATAGTCGATATTCTAAGCGCATAATATTGCCATGGGAAACTTTTTTATGTCACATTGACAAGAAATGTTTATATCAAAATATAACAATGATTGATGCCATAAGGTTTCATCCTGTCCACAATTGAGAGAGCGTTTAATTTAAGACATAAATCGTAGAAAAGCAGGGGTGCTAGATGTCAAATTCTTACAATTTCGAAAAATTTTAAACTAAGCTGACATGAGTGTTTGATTTTTTACGTAAAAACATTGCTGCAATGTACATAATGCTATAAATATTTGCGTTAGTTTCATAAAAGTGATAATAGAATGTTTTTTTTTGTAAATATTCATTTATTTGCAATCTATTTTACAATAATAAGCAAATGTGATAATCTTAAAAAATAACATGTTTACTTATTTCCATTGAAAAAGTAATTTAAATTACATATGAACATGAGTCATATATAGGGATAAATATGAGTTAATATAATATTATACTATTATTAAAATATTTTAAAGTTGTTAAATAAAAGGAAGATGTAAAATATGTTTACGTTTAAGCCTTCGGACTTCGTCAGTTTCGTCTAAAAGTGTAATCGCCAACACATTTGTATGATTACTAAGTCTTCCTAAGTAACTACTGCTAAATTTCCTTATTTCTTCTTTTATAAAAGGAATTTTTAAAAAGGAGCTTTTGTAATTGAGCGCAGGACCTTAGATTGAAATCTCTGTAAAATGTCTATGTTAGAATTACTAGCAGTTCCCCATAGTTCTATTCCGTAAGTCCAAATAGGTTTTAAGATGGTTTTAAAAAGTAACGCTTTATTCTCCAAGGAAAGTTGGGATTTAGGTCCAAAAAGCCAGTGCATTTTTTTAAATTTCATGTCGAGTTGTTTCCTTTTAGCACTTATATGGGCTTTCCATGTAAGCCTTCTGTCAAGATGAAGTCCCAAATACTTTACAATGTTGTCGTTAGGGATAGCAATACCATTGAGGAATACCGATGGGCAATTACCTCTTCTTGTTGTAAAAGTGACATGGCTGAATTTTTGGGTGTTGACTATAATATTCCACTCCAGGAGTTTCAGAGGAACTCAAAAAAGCCGTGTCGTCTGCATATGTTGCAATCGTTACGTCGTCTCTTGTTGGCAAATCGTGTGTGAATTAGCTGTATAAAACTGGGCCAAGTACGCTTCCCTGTGGAATTCTTGCTAATATTGTACAAATTTTAGAAAAATCATTAGTAACCCTCACGTAAAAACATCTATTTTTAAGATACGACAGAAAAAACAAGTAAATGTAGATGGAAGTAACTTTTTAACTTACATAACAATCCTTTGTGGCAAACTTTATCGAATGCTTGTTGTATGTCCAAAAATACAGCAGAACAGTAACTTTTTTTTCAAAGGAATTAGTTATCACCTTAATAATTCTATGACATTGTTCAGGCGTTCCGTGCTTATCTCTGAAGCCGAATTGATGATCAGGAACTATATTGTATTTTTGGAGATACGGTTTTAAGCGCTTTAAAAGTAACTTTTTAAAAATTTTGGAAAGTATGGGCAGCAGACTTATGGGTCTGTAAGATGGTACCAAGTTTTCTGGCTTATTAGATTTTAAAATCATTATAATTTCTGCACACTTCCATTGTGAGGGAAAGTATTGCAGTCGTAAAATAGTATTGTAAATTGGAGTTAAGAATAAAACAGCTTTAGGAGGTAGTAATTTAATTGTATGTGCATCAATCTTGTCGTAAGCTGGAGATTTTTTGTTGCTAAGAGCACTTATTTCTTTTTTGTTTCCTTTGGCGTTATATGTTTAATAGGCAGATCCATTTGACACGCAATGTCCAAGAAACTTATGATGTCGTCTGAATAGTTATTAGTGCAATGTGGTTTAAAAGTTGATTTCAAATGATCAGCAAACGCAGTTGATTTTTCTTTATCTGTCTTTAACCAAGTGTTATTGCTATTTTTAATGGGAACATTTCTTTTTACTGGTCGTTTTAGAAACTTAGTTGCATTATACAGTTCATATTCTTTATTTTTATTTTGTGGCTTAAGTTCTCTTAGAAAAGAATTAATAGTTTCATTTCTCTCTCTTGCTAACATTTCCGAGCATAACTTAATAGCTATATTCCAGTTTGTTTTATCCTTGGATCCCTAGTTCGTTGCCAAATTCTTCTTAGCCGTCTAGATTGCCTTATCATGTCTCTAACTATAGCCAAGGCTTTAACTTTGCGACATAAAACATCGGTACGAACTTGTGATGGAGAAGACAGTGACGCAGCTTCATGTATCAATAAAGTAAATCATTCCACAGTATCGTCAACGTTTTCGCCTGTTTGTATATCACAATTAAGGTTCAAATTATTTTCAATGAATTCATTAAAAAATTCTATATTAGAGTTTTTTGTAATTAGTTTAATATTTTTAGGAGCTACTTTTGTATTTACGTTGAGGTTAACAAGAATGGGTGTGTGGTTGGAGATTAGACTATCGTCAGTTAATATGTCCAATGAGTGCCTATAAATGTCACTAAACACAACAAAATCAAGAAGATCTGGTACCCTAGTTGGATCAGTGGGCCAACATGTTTGACTTCCCCCAGATAACGTATGAAAATTATTTGCCGATATGATTTTATATAGCTCTCTTCCTTTTGGGTTAATAAGTCTAGAGCCCCACCAGGGGTGTTTTGCGTTGAAGTCGCATCCAACAAGAAAACATGGACCCAAAGTTTTAAAAAAGTTTTCATAGTCACCACACTTTACAGCATGTTTTGGAGGAAAATATATAGAGTAGATGCTGATAGATTTATTATTGCATGTAAATGATTTTCTTGCCACTCTCTTGCAATTTGGTAACAAATTGAAGACTTTATGAATAGTCCTGCTAGAGCGTGGGCTTTTCCATCTGGATGATTAATACATATAAAATCATAACATCTAACTTTTATATGCGATTTCGTCGTTAATCGTGTTTCTGAGATAAAGAAAATATCAATAACTTTTTCTTTCATAAAATATTCGACTTCATTAATTTTATTCGATAGTCCATTCGCAATCCACACTGCTATTCTTAGATTTACTTGCATAGTTAGTTCTATTTGTTTATTTAATAAGTTATCTATATTTTTCATTATATTGTTACTCGTAGCCTGACTTGCTATATTAGCGTATGATTCACCTGGCAGTAGATTTTCGTATCTGTTATTGTATAGGGAGTTACGATTTAATGGGGGAAATTCGCTTCTGGAAGTGTAAAACTGTGGGTACGTATTTTGTCGTCTTTCTGAAAGTTTTTTCTTCAGTATATTTTGATACATTTCACAACCCCTATAGTTGGCAGTGTGTTGCTTCAAGAAGTGAACACATTTAGGATGCGCTTCTGAATTGTTTGGACAGTTGGTTGTAGGATTACCAAGTCCACATTTCACATAAGCAAAAGGCACAATATCGATTGTACTTCGAGGGGCTTCAATTTGTACCGCACAATGGTTTATTTCACGTATTTCGAAGACCTTTTTATTGTTTGGCTGCGGATCAATATCAACGTAGAACATAGGCAGTGGCTGTTTGGTGAATCTGTTTTTAACATTAGCAATTTGTCTAACAAGATGACGTTTATATAAAAAGTCTGCTTTAATATCTTCTATTCTAGTAGAATAATGAAGACCTTTAATCACAAATCTATAAGAGCGTTCGCTTTTTAACTGATATGTGTGGTAACTGATGTTATTAGCATCGAAATATTTAACTAATTTTCGATATGAGTCAACTGATTTTATATTTAATTTAACTTGGCCATCATATTAAGCTTTATAATTAAAGTCAGAATTATCAATTACACTACATATATGTACATTTAATCATTTTATTAACACTGCTAACATTATTAATGAAAATTGGCGGTGGTTTTGCTACAGTAGCTTCAGCTACATCCTCTTTTTCATCTACATCAGAATTTTTATTATCGTGACTGTCATCAAGTTCAGCATATTTATTTATATTTGAGCAGCTTGCAATATCATCTAAACTTTTTTGTTTCTTTGCAATGCTTGTAATATTTGTTGTTTTTTTACGTTTTATTGTAACAACTTGCCAATTTAGTAAGCTATCATCTTCACTTTCTTCACTTCCTGAAGGCATACTTGTTATTGTTTGTTAAGGCAATGTATATTGTTGTTTAACGAGACCGTTATTTTCGAAACTGATCAATACAATTTTTATTTTTTTTTTTAATTGAAATGCACTTGTAAATTTATTTTTGTCTATGTTTGATTTTAAGATAAGAAGATCACAAACTAAGTAAACAGAATACGTCTTGTTACTTTGAATAACTTTGCGCGACTGAATGGAATGTAATAATAAGTTTTATTAAAATGAATTAAAATAAATAAAAATATTTACGTTTTTTAACAAAATCTATCAATAATTGTAGTAATTGTAATTGTAATTGTAGTTTTTTTATTTAATAAATCGCAATAAAAAACTCATACTCTCATAATTGCTTTTATCGAATAATAATGTCATTTTCCAATAATAATTTTGGCTGATTATTTTTTTGAGGTGCTATCAAAAACATGTTGAAGAGAGTTAACATAATTGTACTACTATTGCGTTAATGATTAAAAATATTGTATTTACAAATACTTATATATTTTTGAAGTATATAATTTGCCAATTCACACGACCATGTATTGTGTATGCTGTATTGAACACACTTTTTGTATGTGAACACCCAGTTTTATACTATATTGTGTATTTCGTATTCCATACGTCAGAAAGCAATAAGAAGAAAAATATCAGTATTCAGAAATTAAAGCAACAAAGAAGAAATTCAAGCATCAAAATTAAAAACATTAGGGAAGGAAGTAAATTAATTAATTATCTGTGCGAATATTATTCTTTTGAGATGTTAATTGTGGTTGGCTCAAGTCATATAGAAATAATTTGAATTTTTGCTCTTCTTCTTAATTATTAGTATTTACATAAACAGTTAGCACGAACCCATAACAACTTTTTAAAAACATATGCAAAAATGTGTGTAAGTGTATTAGAATTGTATGTCAGAATTATCAACAACAAGCATACACTATTGTATTCTCGTCCAACTATATACTCAATACAATGACACAGGAGCTCTTCTGAATTGCCCAAGTATAATATAAGGTATAAAAAGGCCATATTCTGATCAGAAATGTTGCCCAATAACAAAGTTTTTCTGTAAACAACTGCGCAAAAATTGTGTTAATTACACAAATTTTTAAATTTATATCCAAAATATTTTGGAAAAATTATGAAATGAAAATTTTTGAATAAAATTACTTTAAAAATATTTTCATAGCATACATATACATACAACCCTTAAAATTGGTAGCATTTATAAGCATAAAACAAACAATAACTACACATGGAAATAGTAATAAAATGCAATAGTGGAAAGAGCAGCAAAAATAACCTCAGGCAACAATTAAAATCATCAAAATATGATTACTCATATTAGGGCGGCAAATACATTTTTCTTCACATTAATAAAACAATGGAATAAATAGAAGAAAATTCTAGAAAGAAATTTCAATCCTCTAATGAATACTTTTACTTTGTTTTATGTAACTTATTCTGTAGAAGTTATTTTTATGTATTTATATGTGATGGTATTTAGAGAAATTAAAACGAAATACATAATATATGTGTATTACTAATGAACCAACAACAAAAGAAATAATTTGCTAAAAACACTACATTTTGAACATATGTGGCAAAATTTACCTCCACAAAATATTTATTTTTAGACAACTGTGCATAATTGTTTAAAAATTATTTTTACTTAAAAACGTAGTACATATCTACAATGCTGTTTTGTCGTAATAAATACACCTCCGGGGGCATGCTTTTAAATACTCGTATGCATTCAAATGCATTATTAAATACCCACACAGGAATTGTGGTAAATACTTGTTCTAATTTGATGTTTAAAATTTCATAAAATATTAAACACGTGAGAATGGTTATGTTTTCTCACACACAAAAACAATTTATAATATTTTGTAAACAATTTTACAAAATTTTATTTAAAAACCTCGAGCATGAGTACTTTGAAATTTTACAAATAAAAATAATGAAATTGCAATAAAATTAGTTTTTGGTGCCAGCAACTAAGCAACTATCTAAACAGAACGCAGTATTAATAAAAAGGTCAAACCACAATTGCACAATCGCAAAGGTATAAACAAACCGTTTTCAAACGGGTCAGACAGTACAGTAATTAAAATACAAATTACTATATAACCAACCTTTAGTTCTCTCATATCCTGTAAACAACCATACATTTATATATGTAGTTATGTTAAGGTTGTCACAGCCACAATGCACTTCGCTTTCCTTTCATAAGTAGGATTTAACTTTTTTGAACTTTTCGCCCCGTCTCCCTTTATTTTTAAGTTTAAGTTAACTGTAATTATTGTTGTAACTCTTCCATGGTAAATATATTAATCAACATCAATATAATAATATTAATATATATAATAATATTAATATATAATTTACAAAAATATGACGCTTTTATAAACGACTAGGTTGTGTTAAACTGAATGAACAAATGCAGTCACCGTAGTTTAGTTTTTAGTGTGTTGGCTTATTAAGTGTAAAGCAACGATTTGACCTCAGGTCAGACATCTCCAAAAAACGATAACGGTATACATATGAAGAAATATTTTTCGGTGACTTCTTCTGAGCAGATTTCTTGTAAAAACTCTGAGAGAAAATTAAATTGCCATGAAAAGTTTCTCAAAGATCTATCGTTCGGAGTCAAGTTAAAATTATAGGTCCCGCCACTTACGGTTAAACACAACATAAGTGGTATTCAAAAGCTAGGTCGTAATCGTGACTGAAGCATTGTAAAGACCAATTCTGTTAGATGAACTCAAGTATGAGACTAAAAATATACGTGAATCAGTTGTGCGATAGACTATTGGCGTGAGGGTCGAGGGTTCGATTCCAACCAGAGACTCTGGTCTTTGACACTACACCGAGCACATGGTCAAAGTTACTCAGCTCGTATATAATTAAATGTAATTTGTAATTGTATTGTAATTAAAAAATAAATATATAAAATAAATAATAAGAATACAGATACTTCTACCTTTAATTTCAATAAAGACCTTAACCACGCTGCTAATCTTTTACTTTGACCCGGCAGCAGAATCGATTTAACAGAATATTATTACCAGACATAGAAGGGCGTACCTCAGAAAAAAGAAGAGCTTGAAGAGACTGACAGTAGCACAGATACTCAACATAAAATCGACTTAAAAGAATTCTTACTTGACAGTGTCTCTTACTAGATACTTGGAAGGACTAAACTCCACAAAGGAATCAAATTATTCACTGTATCGCCGTACTAAAAATCTTAAAAAAAACTGTTTTATTTAAACCACCTTTACTTTTACTGATGGATGGTAATTTTTTTTTTATTTTTCTTAAACTGTTTATAGTCAATTTCTCCATAATATGAACAGGCTTGTGATGAATTATTCACTATAACCCGAGAGCTCTCTATATGGAATCGACAAAGTGATTGCCAAATTAAAAAAAATTATTTATTGCTACGCGGATAGAGCGATTTATCTTAGGATATGCATATTAAATGTCTAAAGTCAGAAATTCCATCCGCTACAGGACTGATTTATAAATTTAGAGATAAATCTTACATTAAGAAGAAACTAATAATTTTTAAAACCTTAATACAAATTCACTTAATAAATTTTTTATGCGTGGCATAAAAGTAATGAACTGAAATCACATCAGAGATCTCGGATTAAACCTTTTATAATAGACTGCAGCTTCTACTGTATGTACATATAAAAATCTTTCTACTAAATGTGCGCATAAAATATTAGTCTTATATAATATTAGTCTATTTTCCAGAATATTATGATTATGCAAGATTCTAAAATTGTTCATATCTTTTATTTAATTTATTATCACATCTGATTTTAAGAATCAAGCGTTCTGCGAATTGTGAGTGTATTGTATCGCAATATAATAAGTTAAGAAATTACGTTTAGGTAAATGCAATTTAATTAAATATCCTTATATTATATAAACTGCCTTATATTTGCCTCTTATGCGTCTTTTACTAGAAAATTCGTTCCATTTTTATGCTGCACATACAAATACAACGTATTGTATGGCTCAAGTAATTATTGATTGGAATGAAGAATGAATTGAAACTATTGCTGCTTCAAACGTAAATAACTTACACCCCAAAAAATGCAACAATAGCAAGGAGTGCAAAGTGTAAAATAAACGACTGTCCTAACACTTGTGTTTTAGTGACCACAATTACAACTGCTTATGTTGTTTCTGCTATCTATTGTACGTAAATTTATAAACAAAATAACCGCAATACGGCGTACAATAACATGGATACTATAGCGAATGCAATTGTTAAGTATTATTCTGATAGTAGTTTCTTCCATATTTGTAACACTTACAGTGGTATTCAGAATGTATTTGAACATATGAAACATATAATGATAAATCAGTTAAATTCAGTTATGTAAACTATTCTAACAAATTACCATTTATTCACATATAAATTAACCAAAATAATATAAATTTAGGTTTAAAAAATTATTTTAAACTTGTGTTAAAATTTTCGATATCTTTGAATAGAGAAGATAAAAAACACAACAGCGATTTATTCAGAAACATAAAACGAAAGTTAAATTTGTTAATAAGAAGAAAATATTTCCCCATCCACATTTTAAATATGACTGTGACTTTTTGATAAGAAAAATTTTAATAGATTTCAGGGAATGCAATACTAAAGTAAACCGTCAGTCCAGATAGATTAAAGCACATCTCCAAGCAGTGATCATTCGGCAACGTTGTGCTATGCGGTATAGCGGGGACTATTGGCGACTTAAACAATGCTTTTGCTTTACCTCTTATGACAAATCACAATGAAAAAGCACAAGAAGGGAAACGTCTACTCAATATGGCTGGAAATGTTATAATAATCGAGATTGGAGGATGCGGCCGTGGACCAAGGGCCTCTATCCAAGGGATTGACGACTTCGACGTATATTAGAAAAATGTAAGAGATAAAGTGGATAGGATGGAGATGTAGAAAAGCAAACTGTATCTGCTGTCACCTATAGCATAATTTGATATAGGTTTTCATAATTGAAAAGAAGTTGCGACAGCTTTACTCTCAAGTCAACTTGGAGAGCGATAGTCTTGCCATATTCCGATAAGGCAAAATTTGCTTGTATTACTCTAATTAGCGGGTAAGGGTAAGGCCGAGAAATACGAGGTAGAACATATTTTAGCTGCCTTGACCATATCATTTTTTATGTGCTAGGGGATTGAAAGATAAAATGGATTTACAGAAACTTCGCTGCGAATGTAAAATGGCGGTCAGTAGCCAGAGATTCAAGCATAATACGGTGTTCAGATATGCGCCTTTACTGCGTAAATCGCAATAAAGGCTATTATTGAGCTTAATATTTCATATAAAGTTTCAATTAATAATTGCGCAATAAATACGCAAATTGTTATAATATTGAGTAATACTTATGTTCAGTGAGAACGTTACAACTTATGTTACAACGTTACAACTTATGGGAACAATTTATAACATCAAATAAAAATTGAGTGAGGTGGAAGGTAAGTTTATTTATATTAACACTAAATCGACTGATACTTCTTGTATTGTTCCTACTCCATTCTCTTTCTAGTATATATTTTTTAAAATTTCTAATGATTTAGAATATTTTGAATGTTTCGAAATTTTGGGGATAAGGACTATTTTTTATTAATTCGAGTGAAAAGCCATCTGCCAGAAAACAAACAATACACCAAAAATGTCCGAAGCAGTGGTCTTATATTACAAAATATGCAAATCCAGATACAGAACCTGTGCTCAGGGCAAATAACTTCCCACAGTAATTAGGGCAAATTACATGCATTAGGTTAGGTTACGTTAGAGGACGTGTACTTGTCAATTAAGACAAGTACAGTACCCGGAGGTCGAATTGACCCATTGTACAACGTCGTAGTTTCTCACACCACTTATGTTGTGTGTGTTAATTTTATACATGAGTGGTGGGACCTACAGTTTAAAGTCGACTCCAAACGACCGATTTTTCATGGCAAATTTATTTACTCTCATAGTTTTTGCCAGAAATCTGCTGAGAGAAAGTCGTCGAAGAAATACTTTTTATATTTTGTCTTGATGTCTGGCCTGGTGCTCGAATCCTGGTTTTACGTCTAACAAGCCAACACACTACCTACTAGATTACGGCGACTTCAAAATTCCTCATTAAAAAAAATACAAGTCTTCAAAAATATATTCCATATATTTTTTAATAGAAGTCATGCACGCAAATAGGGGAGTTATAATGTTACATATATTCAAGAAATTCTGATAAAAAAATCTTAAATGAGTAAGTTTTCCCGTCACGGTAGGTTTAGTGTTAAATTTATAAATTGTTATAAAAAAATAAAAAAAATGTTGTCTTCCAGCTGCCAAATGATTATTGAATAAGCTGATTTGTGTATGCTAGAACACTGAAAACAATTTTATGAATAAAACGAATGTTGACTCAATTATGCCTGAACATAGCATAATACTTAATACTGTCCAACCATTTGAATAAATTTTTAAATGCAACCCTATATGCAGCATGTTGAATAAGGATGTTATTATGTGAATATGTTGTTGAAGTAATAATGTCAAAATGAAACAACAACAGAGATATTCAAAAAATAAGATAAAAATAACTTAATTATACTTAATTACTGATGAGACCCGATTGTATTAAATAAAGTTTAGTTCAAGCAAGCTATAAGAATTTGAAATATTTTGTATTCCTGTTATAATCTATATTCGACTTTTAATTGATCTAACTAATACAAGATTATCAGAATGAAAATGATTTTATTTCATTAAAAAATTCAGGTTAAATTATTTGTATTGAATTCACCATAATTTTGTTACTGTACAAATTGTTCTAATTAATAAAGTGGATTACGATTTCTCAGTATTTCGAAATAGAAAATATCGTGCGAAGTATTTTATAATCATTATTTGTTGTATTAAAAAAGCAAACTTAGAGATTATTCCATAAGTATACTTAATAAAGTTTTCTCATCTTCTCAATGACTAGCAAATTTCCAACATGTTTAGGATAATAATGGAAAATCTACTATGATGTATCCCCATTATATAATTGCATAACACTAGAAAAATCATTATTGCCTAATAATATCGAATACAAAAAGTTGAAAATAAACTCCAATGTCATCTATAAAATGCGGATTATTAAAATCGTTATCATAATATCATTACATTGGCTTTTTTTTTGGCACACCCTATACAAATGTTTTTATTTATTTATTTCAGTTGAACGAATACGTGGAACACGTTTTTGTTCGTTTTAGAAAAGAACTTGTTTGAGAAAAAGGAGTTTAAAAAACTTGTTCTTTTTCCTAATCTAACCTATTTTTGATTGTGGCTTCAAGCTATAGAAAAGTTTCTCTTAAGTTTGCAAGGTAATGAACAAATTTATGTCAATTTGTTTAACAGAATTCATAAAAAATTATATATATGTTTGCTCACTCTATATTGTGACTTATGTAGAGTATAACTCGAGTCGTCCAGGTTTAGACGCCGAGAAAAGACCAACAAATTTTCGTTATTGTATAAGGATTTACAAAATTAAGAGACTTTCAGTTCCTTGCAAATAATTTTTCAACAAGGAATCGTGTATTCATTTTTATGAATTTAAAAAAAATATTTCGAGTTTATCGCTTATAACCACACTCAATACACGACTTTAGAATACTTTATTCATAAAGATTTGAGTAAAAATCGCAGTGTAGATACAAGAGACAGAATATATATCAACACTACAGCATGTGAAATATGTACACTTATTTTTGGTTACAAAGCATTAGCAAATCCAACTCGTAGAAACTAGCAAATATCACAAGTAAATCAAATATCAAATATCCAAAGCAACTTTGGAATTGAATCGTCAAGGCAAAGGCCGCTCGAACTGGATAGTAATATTTTTAGTCAGGGTAGAAAAAATTTTAATCTTAATCTTACTATAATCTTTTTAAAAACATATTTTAAAATGCAATGATAATTGCGCTGTGTAGGAAATGTCGTTACTATATGAGCTGTTTATTTTGAAAGTGGTTTAAGTCCATTTTTTCTTATATTGAGATATTATAAGGGTTTGCGTTGGAATTGTTTCAAAAATATTGTTAACTGGTATTAAGTTGTTTTTATGGCTATGTGACCTTAAACATGTTAGAATATATAACGTAATACGTTTTGTAAACTTTACTAGAAAAATAAGCTATGTTTCAGAACCTAAAATGGAATAAGTCCACTTTGTGTCCTTTGTTTAATATTATTATAAGTTAATTTTTTCACTTAAAGTTACTCCACTAGTGATAGTGATTCCTCTAAATAGTTATCCTTATACTTAGTAGTTGGAATGGGACGTACATTTTTGTAAAGTGGTGTTAATTTTATTTTGCTAAAGTTCCTTGATCTACCCCGACAAGGTAATAAATCAAGTATTTTGAACTCTGTATCCACTTTATAAAACATTTTATAGTGTTCATTTTTTATAAATCGCATCCAACATATCCTTAGCCAATTTACAGTTTCGCCACTAGAGTTTTTTAATCTTTTATGAATTGCTTCTTCCAGAGGTTTCGTAGAAAAAAATCTTCACGTTTCATTATAGTTAATATAAATTTGTTGCTCTTTCGACATATTTTTATGGTTTCATAGTAACCCTTGGGGACATACATTAAATTATTTTCCCTCAAAGTCATTTCTATCACTCCAAAATCATTATCATTTGGCAAAAATGAATGTCCTGGTAGTAAAAACTTATGGTCAATAATATCTGAATTATTTTCTGCCGATTACACAATTTTCAAACATGTTACTGCCAATTTTATGGATTTCAATGGACTTAAACCAGTTTCAAAATATATTTTTATGCATTTCGTTAACTAGCTAATTCTCAAGTGCCCTAGCGATTTTAATGATACTAGACTTAAATTGTTTATAAAAAAAGTTTATTTAGGATTGTTATTATTATTATCATAAACTAAATTTTTTTAAAATGGACTTAAACCACTTTCAAAATAAACGACCCATATATGCGTATATTTTGATTTACTATTGTCTTTGGCCTTGGCGACAGGCAGTGCTTTATGCCATAGACATTAGACTAGTCATTATTTTCCAAAATAAAAATATTAATAATATTAATAAATACAGTGGACAGCAAGGGAATAGGTACCCCAACATATTTAAAAGACTTTATGAATTTTAAGAAAAATTTAAGTGTCAACCGTACATTTGTTTTCCTAATTTAATTCCTTTTGTATAATAAAACAAGAAAATTTTAAATTTATTCGACGAAACAAAAGAAAAATGAGAAACTCTCCGATGACTATATATTTTGGTGTACCTAGGCTTCTGCTGTCCACTGTATATGGAAGAAATTATTAAGAAGCCCTTCATGGTTTCTTTAAAAATTTGTATTTTTATTCAGAAGTGTCGAATTTTTTAAGTTTAGTTTTTTTGCTGTGACTCGATTGATTTTTTTTAATAGTTGAAATGTTATTCCCAACGTTTTTATTTATTTACATTAAATTTACAGTTTTTTTTCTTATTTTGGCTCACTTCCCTATGTTGGCCCTTTTTGAAATATATCTTAATAATTTTCTAATCTAGTTTACTCTTCTCTACTCTACAGTTATTACGTAAAATTGTATTTAATTGCTGTTCGGTGTTTTTTTTTTACAATGAAATAAAGGGAATATTGGAAGAGACACATCCTTCTAAATTTAGGAAAAAACAAAAAAAAAAAACGAAACAAAAAAAACCTGAAAGCACAATCAAAAATAGACATTGCACGAATAATTGGAAAGATCCTGATGGCAGAAAACCCGATGTATTAGGACTGAATAAAGGTGACTTTGTTATACTGATGACCGTACTCTTACATGTAGGGAAATAAAATGCGAAGGAAAAATTAAAACGAATTAAAACTTTTCAGATCATTGCCCAGCTATCGTAATATCGAGATCCCAAAAATACAAAATACATAATATAGTAGGTATGAACCAGCTTAGATATGTATACAAATCTGACTAAATTACAAAGTTACTAGAATGTTATATTGTCGGTCAAAAATTTGTAGATCATGAAGGTGACTCGAGAGTAAATAAAATTGCCACGAAAAATTTCTTAAAAATGTATTGTTCGACTAGAAACTGCAGCTCCCGCTAGTCATGTTTAAAATTAACACACACACAACATAAGTGGTGCGAGAAACTAGATCGTACTCGTGACTGAAGGTTTGTAATGATCACTTCCGTACCGCCAATTTGGTATCACTCAATACAATTATGGAAAACGTCCTCTACTTCTCATATAGATAAAATTCACAGACGCCAGAGCAAAATATTGCGTATTATTAAAGATGCTTCATGGTACATTAAAAACTCAAATATTCAAATTTTTTCTTTGGATCGCAACATTTTGGACTCTAGTCGGTATAAAAGATTATTAATTTCATCCAAATATTATTACTACAACAATTGAATATATTCCTAGTGTTAAGCAGGCATAAATAATTTGTTTTTAATATTTAAGTTTTGATGAAGATGTATTAAAAAATACACAAGAAAAATTAGTTTCGCGCAGATAAAAGATTTTTTTATAATCATCAACATTTTGTTTTTTATTCTAAAATACGAATATAAATGCTATATTCTATGTTCCTCTTAGGGCCATTATTATAACTTGCCGTTAAACTTGGGTTTAGTTAAAGGTATCTTTAGCTAAAGAGAATTGTAAAGTTACCTTTAACTTATTTTCGTCATTACAAACTACAGATAAAATAAAGTTAACTTTTTCAATAATATGGCAGTGTCGGAGCAATGTCGATAAAACTGTTTACTTAAACAAGGTTTTTTAAACGCAGTGGCAACGACTGGCTGTTTTTTCTTTTGTATTTGCTCCTTTTGTTATATTTAAAGTCACCACATTGAAAATAATATATAATATGGCAAGTTCAGAAATAAACTTAAGTTTAAAAGTTAAAGGTAGGATGATCCTCCCTTTAGCTTAACGCTCACTTCTCACTTATTGTCCGCTTATAATAATGAAAAACAATTTATCTGCCAGTTAAAATTCTCCCTTTAGTTAACGGCAAGTTATAATACATATAAATTTAAATAGAAAATATGTGTATGAATAGTATATTTTCCTGTTTTAAAACTTTTGGGTTTAAAGGCCAATGATTTTCAAGTGGAACGCTTGGGCTTAACGAATTATCATATAATAATACAACGGTAGTATTCAATTTACTGAACGACTTAAAGAGAACAGTTAAAAAGAAGGAGTCTTACAATTTTACTTTTTACAAAATATCAACGATTGTGATGTTAAAGAAGTTCCAATAGTTGTTGAAATGTTGTAGTTGCTGTAAGATTTTTGCTAAGGATTTTAAAGAGATTAGATTCAAACAAAAGGCTAAAAGTATGTGCGAAATAAAAATAAGTTTATAATGTCGCAGAAAACACAGCAAAATAAAATAACAATACTGTAGAATACATACATACATACATACATATTTATATGTATACAAAACACACAATTTTGTCGCTGCTGATGTTGGCTATGAAACTGCTGTTTTTGTCGCAGGGCAACAGCTGTTACAGAATCTACATTAACAACATTCCGTCTACTGCACGTTTGTTTTCATGTTTTTTTTATCGTGTTGCTTTAATTTCCTCTTAAAAATTTTTTTTCTTAACATCATTATTATAAATAATTTTAATGGAAATTGAGAGAACACAAATATAATACTCGTGTAATCAAAAGAAGATTAAATTCCTCGGCATAATAAAAAAGTGTTTATGTGTGGACGATGACAAAAGTGAAAAATGATAATCTTGCGACAACAAAATGCTAAACATATAAAGAGCGCTGAAATAGTTAAACAAACGAAACGAGCATTACACACACAATTGTAATAATCATAAACAAAATTTCTCGGTCTACCATTACCACAATCAGCAATAAACCTTGCTGGCATATAGCCAGACATAAAAATAAAATAATTTTTTTTTCATCTGTAAGCTCACAAAATTCTGGTTAATCGCTCGGTACACATACATACATAATTGGTCATTACAATCCTTCAGTCAGGATTACGACCTAGTTTCTCACACCACTTATGTTGTGTGTGTTAATTTTATACATGAGTGGCGGGACCTACAGTTTAAAGTCGACCCCGAACGACAGATTTTTGAGAAACTTTTCATGGCAATTTTATTTACTCTCAGAGTTTTTGCCAGAAATCTGCTGAGAGGAAGTCACCGAAGAAATACTTTTTGTATTTTATTTGATGTCTGGCCTGGGACTCGAACCCTGGCTTTTCGTCTAATAAGCCAATACACTACCTACTAGACCACGGCGACTTCAAATAATCGCTCGGTACACAATAATTAAATTACATTTGGCGGAAAAACCGTTATTTTTTTCTATAAGGATTTAAAATTTTAAATACTCAATAAACATACGCATAACAATGGTAAGGCATGTTCTGAGATAAATTTTCTGAAACACGCTTTAAAATTATGTCATGATTTTTGGTGTTTGTGTTGGTGAGTGTACACAGAGTCAACACATACTTACATACATAATTCGACATTTCAACCCTTCAGTATGGATTAGGGCCTAGCTTTAAATACCACTTATGTTGTGTTTTTATTTTATACATGAGTGGCGGTAGATACAGTTTAAAGTCGACTCGGAACGATTGATTTTTGAGAAACTTTATCGTGGCAATTTTATTTGCTCTCAGAGGTTTTGCCAGAAATCTGCTGAGAGGCAGTCGCTGGAGAAATATTTTTTCAAATCTCACTTATCCTATTAATACCAGTGCCACATCATTAGATATTGTTCTAAAAGACAGGTTCGTCCACTTCAAAGTAACGGATTATATCCTTATGTCAACGGATACATTCATATTTTTCCGTCTGTTTTGCAAAGCAGCAACAAGTGGCAATGCAGTCTTGCGAAGCCATGCTCAAACTATTCCAACAGCTGTGTTCATCGTCACCTCTATATCTTTTAATATTTTACCCACTGAGGCAATGACATTATCGTTCATTGGACCTACAACTACAGTTAACGGTGACATGTTTCAATTACGTGCATATCTAAAAGCATTTTAAATTTTTCTTTTTAGGAGTAATAATAAAGGTTCTCATCTCTATATCTTTGAGTGTCATATTAATACTCATACGTTCCAAAAAAAATATGAGTCGTATATTTATGGATCAAATAAAAAAATTAAGAAATATTCTTATACACATTTGTTATTGGTTCCTTTTTTCACGTTTTCAGTTTCCAGTTAAACTCCAAATCATGTCAAAAATGCACGACGATGCCTTTGAGCTTTTATGACACTTGCATTGAGGCTAGAGAATATACCAAATACCCCAAAACATCCACGTCAACCACGTTAAAAAGATCAAAAGTCATCTGTTTGTTTTACGTTCAGTGGTATATATTAGAGATGAGCGATCCAGTGATTTTTGAAGAACGTTGTTCTCAGCACCACATAACCAGTATAGAAACCTTTGACGTATGACAAACGCTCATAGCAGCAAATTACTAGCCAATTTAGAGGGTGAAAAAATGTTATAATGTTTTGCGAATCAAATGTGTTAGAAGCAACGGATATACAGAGTGAAAACTGGCGGATAAACCAGAAAAATTAAATGTAAATAAACATTTATTTTGTGTTAAAGAGGGAAAATTTGGAATATTTTTTAATTTCTTCAATGAAAGGTTTAAAGATTCGTAAATATTTAATTATTAATCGAAATGTGTGTAGTTTTTGATCACAATGAATATAGTTTCTTGTTCAAAAGGTAAGTAAGAAGCTGAATATATCAAGATCAAAATAAGACGTAATGCTCATAAAAAATTTTTCTTGCTGAAAGTTGCCAATATTTTTTAATTTCTTAAAAGAAAAAGTTAAAATTTGTTATTGTTATTAGTTATTTCATTATTTATTAATAAATTACATTTTTATTAACTCTCGCCAATATAAAAAACCCAACCAAAACAAAACAGAGTTACAATCAGAGAGGGACAGAAATACTTTTTGGTAATATTTGCTGTCCCTTTCATAATTCGCTGGTAAACGCCAAAATTGCGTTTCTATACTGGTTATTCGGTGGTTCTCAGTGAACGTGATTTGTTCTGTTCTTTAAAACTGTGATTTTGATGACAGTATTCCAAAAGAAAACAATAATGACAATAACGTATTTTATTAAGTCGTAAGAAAGAGACAACTAGATACATACTACGAAAGGACTACTAAACAAAATCAAAGTGGTGTCATAAATGTTATTATTTTTAATGTATTTTTTTATATGAAGTTTGACAATTAAGTTTCACAGAAAGATCATGTATAAAAGACAAAAGTAAATAATCAGCATCATCTAATAGTAATTCTGCCTCGCTCAAAATAATATGAAATTAATTTGAGTATGTAACAATTTTGAAAGAACGACATTATTAGTAACTGTTATTTGGCAAATTCAATCACTGTAGTTACCAGTGAATTATCAATCACCGTGATTAAATCACAGTTTGAAAATATTGCTCATCTCTACTATATATTGACACTTTTAACATCTACTCTGCCTCTGTGTTAATGACATTTCAATAGACAAAGGTTAAGCTATCTTAAATCACATTTAATTCTTTATTAATGCAGTTACTGCATAAAAACTAATAGTAAGATATTGTTAGGCCCACGACATACATAAATTTTCTTTAGTGTGTCTTTGAACACTAATTTTTTCATAAAACTTTATCAAGCTCAAATTAAACGTAAGCTATACTCAAAAATTTTTTCTAAGTTTGTTGACAATCAACTATAAATATATAAAAAAAACAACTGAAAGCAAATTTTATTTTGCTCACGTTTCTTTAAACGAAACGCACGATTGTAAAACTTTCACTCCAATTCCTTTATTAAATTTCCCACATAACTCTTCTTGCGAATTTTCAACAACTGTTTAAGAGAAAATAAAAGAAAAACGGAACGAAATGGAATTGAATTTAAATGTTAAAACTTATATTATAGATAAGAAACAATTTTATATATTTTGTTCACTATACTTGTATGTACATATGCATACAGTGAAGTGAAAAATAATAAGGACACCAATGCTACAGTTAGAGAATAGATGAAAAAGTTTGTAAAATAAGAAAATTGTTGATAAGTAACTGCACATATTCACAGCTTACATATCAAATACAAATATTATTGTGATTTCCAAAATTTTTTATTTCAAAATACATGGATATTATTCGAACCATATTTCAGCAAAGTTTGCAATATATTGTTGCACTTTAACTTTTAAAAACGTTTAATATGAGCTCGTAGATTACAAATAAAATAAAAATATATTTGGGTTTAGTTTTAATTAAATTATTTATTGTTCGCACAATTATGTGTGTCAGCGTTTACAAATTGATGTAAACAGCAACAATTGCTTTGTTTGTTATTCCTGTTTGCAGTCTTTTGCATAATCAATAACAACTACTAGTCAATTGTTCGACAGAACTTTGTAACGGAGATTTTCAAACATACGTCTTCACACAAGACTGACTGAACTTTTACTGACTCCGTTGCCTGCTTTGTCCTGCCTTTTATATGGCAACGCAAAGAGACTGATGAATGTTCTTGAAGGCGAATGTTCGTGGCTTCGTTATTGTTATTTGTATCTTTTGTTTACATTTATTCTTGTGGTGTTTGTTGGTATATTTTTTTTTTTACTTTTTTATGCTGGTGTTTGTTGCTATATTACGGTGTGCGATAATTTGTAAGCAAGTTCAATTTTTTTGTTTTTGTAGCTTTTGTTTATAATTTTAATGTTAAACGATGTAAAAGCAAAACACCAGTATCTAGATTTTTTCCACTTTCTTAACAATATTTTGGGTCATTTTCCTGCTGGAAAACGCAAAGAAGTGGTACATTTTTATTCGACAGAATATAGCATAATATATCGAAGGATTGCAACATAAAAGGCCGTTTTCTAAATACCTTGCATTACATAAGCTTGTATTTTCTAAATCAAAGTTGTAATACTCTGAATTAAATTATCTTAGTGTTCCAAAAAATCTAAAGAAAACAAGTAAAACTACTAACTATTCGAAGTACGTTTCAAATTAAAGTTTGCCCAACTTTATGCGTTGCGTTAGCAGAGAATTAGTAAATAGAACAAAGCACACAAGAAAATTTTTTAACTTTTCTGTCAATTGAAAAAGTACAACGTATTGAGAACATTTTTTCCCTTGAAAATTAAGTTAATTTAAAATATTGATCCACGATTGAATCCGCTGGAGCCGATCAATACCTGTACGTTGAAGAAACGCTGGATCTGTCGAAAGCAAGCCGCTATTCGTGAGCTATACAGACGTTTTCGCCTCGCTCACAAGAATATCTGATTTTGCGTCGTGCCTTAGGCGTGTACCCTTACAAAATCCAACATACTCAGAAAGTTAAGCGATCAGTGACATAAACGTTTTTTCGCTGAATATGCTCTGAAATAGTCGGCAACTAACCTTAATTTTAATCGAAAAATCATTTGATAATGTGGCCGCTCAAGAATTGCTCTTTAAAATGACTTATACATTCTAGATATGAAAACGGAGAAGGAAGTGATGCCATTTAACGTTAATACAGGGTTTAAGGTTATTGTACCAATAATGTGCAAAAAAATTCCACTCAGTACTCGAATATGAATTGCATGATAAAGCGAGCACTGAACAAAAAAAGTGCAAAAGTGCATTATTGATATCACCATCTATGTTGTGCATGTTAATTTTATGCGTGAGAGACGGACATAAAGTTTATCCTCCGATAACAACAAATTTTAGAAGTTCTTCAATGAATTTATGAAAATACTGCTTGAAAGCTTTAGTCGAAAGAATTTCAGATGTCAGAGCTGAAATATAAATTCGAAACTTTCGCTTAGTAATCCCACATGCCAATAATTAAATCTCCCAACTGAACTTTCATCGAAAAATCATCTTCAGCGATGAGGCCCATTACTGGATAAATGGGTACTTGAACAGACAAAGTTGCCGAACATTTTCAACATTTTCATCGGCTTTTGATGTGCTGGGGGCAGTGGTCGGCACAAAGAGAACATAATTAAAATGTGACTGTAGTTGTGAAAAGCATGTGTGTAACCCAAAGGAAATTTGTTGGTAATATTTTGAAGTACTTATTAACCTATTAATATGTACAATTATATATATTGGAAAATATAGATAAATGTACAGCCCTAAATCCCTAAAGACAGCCTACTTAAGTTGACAAATATTTTGCTTAAATCGACATCGTTTCTCATTCGCAGTAGTGAATCCTACCGTAATATTACTTTGGGTGTATAATTGAAACCTGAAAAAAAGCGACATGAACCTTCTTCTTTAGAATCTGGCAAGCAACTCAATGCATTTTGACTCTCTTTTTTACGCATATTGTTGATGTTCGTGTCCATAGCTGCCAGATAAATTAGGCACCAAATCGTCAAATATTTGAGAAAAAATCGTCAAAATTGTCAAAGACGTTTATTAAAATCGTAAATGTAATGCTGACACAGTTTTCAGCTCCTTCTTAAGTTGTTATCATCCGATCTTACTATTTACACCGTTTATAACTGACAGAGAATGGAATACAACTCTCATGTATGGGTTGGTGCCTCAACGTCTATTTTGCGGTTTCTCGGCCGCGTACAGGAGAGGCCATAGTATCTCGGTAATGACGGTACTGTATCCAACTCCATTGAGTCATTGGAGCATCGTTGCAATGTGGTTTGTGTTTCACTGTTCTGTTGCTACTATAAAATGGTTTTGCTTGAACGAAAATCATATATTCCTACATAACGCTCGTGTTTTTCAGCCAGCACATCCGTATGTGGTCGATTGGCCAGTGGATCGCACACTGCTTTACTGTGAAAATACGGTTTTTAGTCAGACTGTGTCGGTATGTGGAACTCAATTCCTGCAGAGATCTTTCCTGTTACCTATGGTATAAAAATATGCAAGTCTAGTGTCCATAAACACTGTTCTATCTTTCCTTGTTCTCATAACATAGTTCCAAACTCAATGCCATCCATCCCCTACGTGTTGGTCGTACGAAAAAAAATAACGGCGCTTGCCTTTGTTCTTCCGATGGCAATATTAAAAGCTATAATAGAATTTTTAAAATAGTCTGCAACGACATACATACATACATAATTGGTCATTACAACCCTTCAGTCAGGATTACGACCTAGTTTCTCACGCCACTTATGTTGTGTGTTTATTTTATGCATGAGTGGCGGGACCTACAGTTTAAAGTCGACTCCGAACGACAGATTTTTGAGAAACTTTTCATGGCAATTTTATTTACTCTCAGAGTTTTTGCCAGAAATCTGCTGAGAGGAAGTCGCCGAAGAAATACTTTTTGTATTTTTTTCGATGTCTGGCCTGGGGCTCGAACCCTTGGCTTTTCGTCTAATAAGCCAACACACTACCTACTAGACCACGGACAAGTGATATATTATTCTCAACTACGAGGTTATTTAGGAGTTGTAATTTTTCAGCTTTTAAGTGGTTAAAAAGGAATAAAATACAGAAAAATCATCACAGGTATTCGAAAGTAATTTAAAAATATAATACTTTACTCCTTGTTTTCACTAACATACATTTTCAATAGTAACAACTGCAACGTAAACACCAAGCTTAAAGTGGCTTTTAATGTACTAAAGTCAAGAATATGATGTAAATTTTTAATTTTAAAAAATCGTCAAAATAAGGGCATAAATCCGCTGCAGCCATATAAAAATCCATTACCAACCGGAGCAGTTGTAGTTCACAGCAAAACAATAAATTTATCAAAATTTCAAACTATTTTTGTTTTATTACATTTTTAAATTTAAACTTTTAGATCGCCAACCCATTATATTTACTCACATTATCCTCATATCTCATATGTAAAATTCTTAATGCAGAGAACATATGGGACGTATGAGTTGTATTTAATTCTATTAGTTTCATACATGACAAAATCGAAGTTGTTTTATTGCATACTTTTCAGGGTAACTATTCCAGTATATGTAATATGGTGCGTATAAGTAATATAGTTCAAATACAATTAAAAATAAAGTATACCCCATAAATTTGGAGTTAAGCTACATGATTATTCGATTCAATGCGATTCTAGGCTATATTCTAGTAGTTAATACATCATGACCTTCATAGTCTGTATCTTGAACATCTTCACAACAAAAAAATTTATTTGGCAAAATTTCAAACCGTTTTTGTTGTATTGCATTTTTAAATATAAACTTTTAAACGGCCCAGCGGGTCTAATGGTCTCATGTCAGAAGTGAATATGTTGCCGCTGACTATCCATTTTCCATTCTAATGAATATTCATTCACAAAGCTATAAAGTCTCATTTCCAAACGCTTCCTATTTAGCTTAAATACTTTCCTTTATTTGTGTTGGATATCACAGATATTATTTATTTATTTGAAATAGCAATTATGTGTGGAATATAACATCGTTTAAAAGTCCATGACAGACTTTTGTCTGGGTGGATCGCATTCAAAACGTCTAATTTTCAATGATATCAGGCCAAGTTTTATTGATGACATGGGTTATGTTTGGTTTGAGAACAGCTGTTGTTTGCGGCTTATTCGCATACAACTGCAACTCAAGAAAACTCCTCAAGCTAGCTAAGGTCACCTCCACGTGAGAATAACATGCCTTCAAATCGCTTGTGCATGATATCCAATGTGACACGTAGCGTCGTTCTGTTGAAACCACTTGCCGCTAGTGGCGAGATAATCTAATTCAGGACAAAAGAATTTTATTCTCATTGGCTTATAGTGCCCACCGCTTTCTCATAGAAATATGGACCGATGTTGCCGCCAGCCCAAAACTGTAAGTTCTTTGAAATTTATTGGATATATTTACGGTCATAAATGCATTTTTCAAGGAATACGTGAACTATTTTTGAATGATGCAGAATTGCACACATATGGCAATAATTTGATAAGAGTGTTTTTGCGAAGTAGTTGCTTTTCTTTACTATATATTTTGTTGCTATTTTTTAAATAGAACGATTTGATGTTTGTTTTCATACGTGTGATACGGTGCAGTGAAATAAAGCCATAGGTAATAAAATTTAAAAATTTGTTTTCTTTAGAAACAAATATTTTTATTTATTTCTTTTCACTTTTTTGTTGTGCTTTGTTAAATCTCCACCTGGAATTTCCTTCAATATATTATTATTTACAAAGACGTATATTTAAAGCATACAAAGAATCGAAACACTAAACCAATAAAAAATCTTTAAATTTTTCCTTCCTTGAATCAACTAAGGTAAATAGAAAATTTTAGTGCAACTTTTTATGTACAAGCCTTTCTAAAATTGCTTTTCTTCCATTATTTCGGTTTGAATGGTTTAAAAGTTTCCAATTCTAAGTATTGCCAGCATTAATGCAATTGTAATTTTGTTTTGCCTTGGTGAATTTACCATCGAACTAATTGAAAGCCCTTTAATCTCTTTTTAACTTTCATAACACAGAGACACAAACCTTAAGTATACCATCTTTCGTTTACAGGTACGTTTTCCGTCTTAACAGATTTTTCTAAAAGAAAAGAAAAACAAGAAACAAAATATAAAATCTTCCACTATTGAATTACATTCAGTCTAAGGAGAGGGAAAAATCATGCATTAACGAATAATTTCTAAGATGTAAACTTTTAACGCAAGAGTTTTCAAAAAAATCGCTGCCATAATATTGATCATTGGAGTTGTGGAGAAGCGTTAATAGCAACACTAGAAATTGTTGCCACTTTGCGACTTTGGTAAAATAAAATTTAAGTAGTATTAACTACAGCATCGAACAACACTCAACATTAACGTAATAAATAAAACATAACACGGTGCGACAATCAAAATACAACCAGCTAATGACATAGTGTAGGTTGTGAGTTTTGTTGCGAAGAACTTACAAAAAAATTTTATATTTCTCGAACCCTCCAAATTTGTTTTACATACATACATAATTGGTCATTGCAACCCTTCAGTCAGGATTACGACCTAGTTTCTCAAACCACTTATGTGTGTGTGTTAATTTTATAGATGAGTGGCGAGACCTACAGCTTAAAGTCGACTCGGAACGACAGACTATTTTGTGTTTGTTTTATTTGTCAAAAAGGTATTTTGTATCTTTTCATACAAAATTATTGATTTCCTAAATATTTTTTAACTTATTTTCAAAATTCAAAGTTTTTTTGAAAATGAGACAGACGAGCCTTCTAAATGGTATGCATAAACATATGGTTCAAACTTACATATTATGAGTATTGATCAGGTAAACTGCGAAAATATGATTTTTTCTCATTTTTTCAAGTTTAGCTATTCTTAATTGCAAAATTTAATTAGAAATATAAAATAAGTGATCATATTCTGAAAGTGCGTTATTTTGTGAAGAGATTGACACTTCGTTTGATCAAATCAAACAAAAATTACCGTAGTTATTATTTAAATAGTATAACAGTCGTTTCATATTTTTTATATATATATGTCATCCTATCAAATGATCTTTCAGTATAAAAATTTTCAAGAGTTTTGATGGATACTGATTGTTTACCAGAAGTCGGCTCATATTTGCATTTTTTGCAAATATTATTATTTCTCTTTGCCCACATTGTCCAACTTCTGGTGGTCGCTCAAACGTGAAATTGAGACATTTTCCGATAAACTATCAAGAGCCATTAAAAATTCTGAAAATTTGTGAATTAAAAGTTCATTTGAAAAAAAATATATGTATGGCAAATATAACTCGTTAGTTAGACTCTTTAATTATAACTAGGGTAATTTTTGTCGGATTTGATCAAACGAAGTGTCAATCCCTTCACAAGATAATGCTCTTTTAGAATGTCATCACTTATTTCAAATTTTTTAATTAAAGTTTCCTACTATGAACGTACAAACTTGAAAAATATGAAAAAAATTCGAATTTGTCAAGTTTACCTCATCAAACCTAATAGTATATTAAGTCAAATAATGTATAGCGTTTAAAAGGCCCATCCCTCTCCTTTCTAATAAGGTTTAAATTTTAGACATCGATTCAGAAATGTTTGCGTAATCAATAAATTTGTGCGTAAAGTCCAAAAAAAAAATTGTGTCAAATAAAACAAGTTTGGTGGGTTCAAGGAATATAAAAAAAATATTTTCTACTCAACAAAACTCATAACTTACACTATGTCATTAGCTGGGTGTATTTAATTTTTTTTATTTTGTCGCATAGTGTAATCAAAGCAAAAGGATAATAAATTTAAAATTAGAAATTCGAAAGAGTACACAGATTTGCATGTCTTCTTCCGCTAATATACCACCAATTTCGTTACATTGCTATGTTGTATTGTTTTAGCAAAGAAATACTCACTTATACAATGTAAACATAATGCAGAAAAAAATTTTTTCAAATAAATTAAGAATAATTTGCATAAGACTTTATGCTCTCAATCAATTGTTTCCGTCTTTAAGCCAAATAAATTACAAAACCAAAACACAATCACTTTAAAATATTAGCAGAAAAGTTTGTTCTCAACCATGATCCATACACTTAAAGATATGTATGTTTGAAATTTTAGTGTTTTTTTTTGTTGTATAGACCCTTAAGAAAGAAAAATTTTTTTCTGTTTTTCATTTCCTGAGTACGATGGAAACAACAACGTTTAAAGGAATACAATTTCATGTGAACATATAAGAGCCAGAACATATTGATGTTCTTTAAACATGAAGAAATTACAACTTATTACTCAGCAGTGTATACCTTATTTTCCAAAAGAGGCTTCTTAAAACCCGATGTTAATACAAATTTCCTACAAGTTTGAAGTCATACAATAAATTTGGAATGTTTACATCTATGTTATAATTAACGCTGATGCCGAACATATGAAAGGATTAATTAATCAATGAATACCTACATGAAGGTCTTTTAAAGAGATAAGTTTTTAATGAAAACCTGTTAAGTATACCACTTTGTTAATTTCATTATTACAATTGTTTAATAGAAATAATTTAAAAGGGTTTTCATAATGTATAAATGGGAGATATCATCGAAATCTTTTATTCGTTTGAAAGATGACATTACATACATACATATATAATTGGTCATTCCAACCCCTCAGACAGAATTACGACCTAGCTTCTCAGACCTACAGCTTTTAAAGTCGACTCCGAATTGACATTCGGAGGTGAGAAACCTCGCATGACAATTTTATTTACTGTTTTTGTCAGAAATATGCTGAGAGGAAGTCGCCGAAGAAATATTTTTTTATATTTTATTTTGCTGGGGATGGCCGAACCATGACTTTACGTCTAATAAACCAACACTACTGTGGCTTGTAGTGCTTTTGCATATGCCAGCGACATATGAAAATCCCACATGAAAAAGGCTAACAGGTCATATTGTATGATTAGCCAGTTCACATCAACTTCTTTGAGGTGAGCATGTCCTAAACTTGCTCGTGTGGAATTTTCCGCTACAAAAAAATCCAAACACTAACATTTTTGGGATACATTGAACGCCATTAGTATTCAATTGGCTTGTGTCGTCCCAAATACGACCATTTTGTTTGTTCACATACCCATGCAGTCAGAAATGAACTGCTGCTCAGAAGAAGACTTTTCGATGAAAATTAAGGTAAGTTGCAAACTGCTACAGAGCCCATACGGGGAACACACGACTCCCGATATAAGAAACATTTAATTTTAACTGATTTTATGTTTCATTTTACTTACTACTTTACTTACTTAATTGGGCATTACAACCCTTAAGTCAGAATTACAACTTCTCACACTACGCATATGGTGTGTGTGTTAATTTTTTATCCATAAGTGGCGGGATACACAATTTAAGCCGACTCCAAACGACAGATTTTTGACAAACTTTCGTTATGTTTGAGATGTTTGAGCCAGGGATTGAACCACGCGCTATAGTCCAATAAACCAATACTCTACCTACTAGACTACGGCGACTTCTGGCCTTTCACATTTTGTCAAATTTGTAGACCAGTAAAGATAATCTCTGCGCAATATTCTCTTGACAGGGGTTTTCACTTGCCTATTTCGAGTAGGGACAACTGGGACCCTAACACGATCGTCCTCTCGGAACTCCGACTGCTCTAAACTCGATAATGGGGTTGATAGCGGAGTCTACTCTTGGAAACTGGACCTATATATTTCTCTCCGATTGCTGGATTACTGCAGCGTGTTTTAGTCGGAAGTAACGGCCATTTACCGGCCCGCTCAATGGATCCTCGCTAATGGTTCACCCGCCTCTCGATCTTCTCTGACAGTCAGACCGCCACAGGATCTCTGTCAAGTGTTGTGAATAACTCCAGGATCGTTAGGGAATATCGCCGCTGTCTCGAATTTCTTTCTTGACGCTTCAGAGTCTCACTGGTCTGGGTCCCCGGACATAGTTACATTCCGGGAAACTGCAGGGCCGACGAGCTCGGCAGAGCTGGTGCACTCCTTCTGGAATCCTCTTCAATAGACTTGGGTATGCCACTTGCCTCGGTCAAGTTGTCCATTGCGCGGAATTTTTTTCCGGAGGCCAACCCAACTGGGTCAATGAGGTGTTCTGCCCCACCGCTAGACTCACCTGGCCCCTGATGGATAGAAGGCGTACCAACCATTTACTTGGACTTGGTCGTGGCATCACCTTAATCACAGTGACCATGCTTACAGTTCATTGTGTTATAGGTAAACACGCGGAAGGGATGCGGCTCCCATTTATCGACTTCTGTCGTGGGTGCAGATCCGGCTAGGAAGAGGAGACTTTTATCCACTTTCTTTGTTAGTGCTCATCTCTTGCGAGATGCAGATATAGGTTATTTGGCTCTCCATTACATGTCAGCTTGACGGAGGTATCATCTATTGATGTCAAGGATATAGCTTCGTTTATCAAACTTTCTGGCTGGTTTTCCGCCGTGGGGTAGTCGTGCTTTTAATGCAAATTATATGTCATTGAAAGTACGTACCGCAACAAAAATCCCCGAAAGGCCTAAAACAAGAAGTAGAACTTAACAGCATTTATTGGAAGTCACTTGAATTCGACGACCGTGAAAGTGTATTTAAGTCAATCAGATAGTAAAGTACTGGAGAAACTAAGTAGCATCCAACTAATAATTTTGTGTGCCCTCACGTCTAGTAAGTAGCTAAGCTACTTGATAGAATACGGAGAATACTACTTGATAGAATACGGAGGCTTATTCTTTAATTCTTACCATCTTTTATTCAAAAATATTGTTATACAATAAAGGAAGACAAGTTTACAAATTTTTTGTCAAACCTTTAATTGGACAGTCAAATTTAAAGCACTGTTTTAATACGATGATTGCACAAGTTGGAGGTTCCATTCTAGTCTTATTAGTCTATTATTATAGATCTTACCGGTGAATTTTTGTCAAATATGCTCAACAATGTTGAGACCTGAGAACTGTGCCGGTGTTTGAGTTAGTTTAGGACAATAATGGATTAGCCAGAGCTTAGCAACGTGTTAAGTGTGCTTCGGATCGTTGTCCTGGTAGAAATAAAATGTGTCCAATATGTTTACCGGCACTTTGCTTTACATTTTTTTTAAATGTCCAAATATTGCAATCGATCCATTTTACATCATGTAATTATAATGCCATATTATCATCACATTCTTCAATTTACAACAACAATACACAATAATTTTATCATCTACCAATGCAATCAAATAAATTTTATAAAACAACTAGCTGTACACAGCGCGTGTTGCTGCGCCTCCAACTAAAATAAATTTGAAGGAAAGACATTACATAAATGTCCAATTAATTTTGAATCATTTTATTGATTTTGTTTCCCGTTGTCCTGATGATTCAGATGAACAGACCTGAGTAGTACGCATTCGATCAGTTTCTAATCTCACTTCTCGTTGTTCAGCGGAATATACTCGAAGATTTTCCAGTTTCAATGCTCGTCTGATTCTGAGGCTAGTAATGCTAGTAGGTCGACCAATTGCTTGTCACTCATTTTGAATAATTTTTAGTGACGGCATCCATCGGAAATTAGTCTTTATAGTTCCTTCCAGACATATAGGAAAGTACTGTGAAAATTTCAAGAAAATCGGTCCAGCCGTTTAGCCGTCTATAGACTTCAAACAAACAAACAAACCCACAAACAAATAAACACACATTCATTTTTATATATAAGATATTTCACTTATTTTTAAAGCATTACAACTAGCTTAGGACTGAATTCATTTGAAACAAAAAAACAAAAGTTAAATGTTTAAATAAATAAAAAAAATCATGGAAAGTTGGTTTTAATACTTTTATGCATTCGTTTTAGTATTATGTATTCGTATTTAGTATTTTTTTTTATCTTATCTTAACATAAAATCACAATGAATTGAAAATCTCATTAAAATATTAAAAAATTCTTCACTATCCTTCATTTCATTCAATTTTGCAATTAATTATGCAAATAAATAAATGAATATGCGTAACAGAGCGTAGATAAAAGCATAAAAGGAAATCAATTCATCTGATTCGGCTTTAATTGCAGTTTAATTTACACTGCAGATATCCAGCATTGTAGTAGGAAACATTTGTATGTATTAATTTTTTTATATTGCAGATTAAATAGTAATTATGACTCAAATATTTAAAAAACCTTTAGTTTCATTTGCACAAAATGTATGCCCCTATTGCCGTTCTCAACTCAATTCAGTTTGGTCGTCTGCCAGTAAACCCAACTTTCACTCAACTAAGTTATTTTTTGATATTGCGGAACTCTTTACAACTTTAGTTGTAATTGTTATGATGTTGCCGGTATGAAATTTCACTTTCATGTTGGTAACACCATGAAATTTGTTCGGAAATAGAAGAAAAGAAAACGCAAAAATAAGTTAAAATCAAGTTTTTGTATGATTTAGCATTTAAGTGTGGATTTATTTTACGAAGATGAAAATAGTGACGCTAATATAAATGTTCTTCATATACGTAGAAAAATACGCGATGATTCAAACTTGAACTACCCAGTGCGAAGTAAGAAATGTCCACAATAATTAACAAATTATTAACAATTATTAACAAATTCGCTATTTTCGGCTGAACAAAGAAGCATTTTGTTATATGCAGGATGAAATTAAGGACCACTTAAAGAAATCTGTGTGTATTGCAGCTATACCACCGATATTAAAGCTGTGCGCTGTCCTTCGATTTTTGGCTGACGGAAGCTATTTATTTTAATTCTTAACTGGAGTTTTTAATATCTCAGGTGCATTTGTAATGACTTGTTCCATGTCGTGATTTTGTGGAGACGCAGAAGCGCGACTGGTTGTCGGAGGAATATTTTCAACACCGAAAGTGTGTCCAGATAGAGCAACTTGGCCATTTAGTGACAAAAGCTTGCTTCAGAGTGAATCCAAACCTGTACGGAGTAAAAATTCTAATAAAATGTCTATTTAGAATATTTTAGATGCTGTATACTTACACGTTGAGCGGGTTCTTCTAGGTGGACCCAAGCTATTCAATTCTGTAGAAAATCCTTCCCAGGCTTCCATGCACTGATTTTTGGTCATCCCAAATTTTTGCTTTCCTTTAGGAATTTTTAATTTATTTTCCATCAACTTCACAAGTCGCTCAAATTGGGCTTTGGTTGTTATTTTCAATTTAATGCGTATTAAATATTTCATTATTTATTTTAAGCAGATAAAAACTTACAATTTTTCCATTTTTTATCTTTTTTCTATTATTTTTAGAAGGGAAATGTATTAGGTATATAAGTAGTGTTATAAGCTAGGCCGTAATCCTGACTGAAGTGTTGTAATGGCCAATTATGTATGTTATGTATGTATGTATATAAGTAGTGAAATTTTCGGATTTATACGAATTAACCAGAAGCAATTCCTGATTACAAATCCAAGATCCAACGCGTCATCGGCGAGATCCAGTCAAACCTTTATCTGCTTCTGCCGTCGATCTTTATAAGGCACCTTACTGAAAGGAAACTCATTCAAGGGCCCAGGACGGAAGGATATTGATGCGAACTGTCTCCGGGCAATGGAAATTCTTTTAAGAACTTAATATGTCAGGGTCAGTGTATAGGGAAGATACACAACATGAGAACATCTGTAAGACTCCTAGGTTCTGCTGGATAAGAGAGGAAGTCGCTAAAGAAATATTTTTTATATGTATTTGGTTTTGTCGGAGATGTCTGACTGGGATTTGAACCGTGGGCTCTTGTCTAAAAAGTGCACACACTGCCTACTAGACAAGGCGATTATATACATTTAAAAAGAACTAAACTGATGTCCTCATTATATAGAGATGAACAATTTGCCGTTAAGACATAGATTTTTGCTTAGCGTTGGCTAGAAGTTAATCAGTAACTTACATTAAGGATTTGAACGCTTAGGGTTAGTTACGATAAAATAAAGAGAAAAACATCTGCTCATAAAAAATATCTATTCATGCAAACATGTTTTACCAAATACGAAAGCTACATACAAATATTCTTTTGGATGCCTTGGTCGTCTCGATTCCCACCAGAGACTCTGGTCTGTGACACTACACCGGTCATAAGGTCAAGTTACTCAGCTCGTATATAATTTGTAATTGCATTACAATTAATAAATAAATAAATATATTCTTGGTACTAAATAATTTTGGCATATATATACATATATAATTACTACAGCTTTTAAAGTCGACTCCGAATTGACATTCGGAGGTGAGAAACCTCGCATGACAATTTTATTTACTGTTTTTGTCAGAAATATGCTGAGAGGAAGTCGCCGAAGAAATATTTTTTTATATTTTATTTTGCTGGGGATGGCCGAACCATGACTTTACGTCTAATAAACCAACACTACTGTGGCTTGTAGTGCTTTTGCATATGCCAGCGACATATGAAAATCCCACATGAAAAAGGCTAACAGGTCATATTGTATGATTAGCCAGTTCACATCAACTTCTTTGAGGTGAGCATGTCCTAAACTTGCTCGTGTGGAATTTTCCGCTACAAAAAAATCCAAACACTAACATTTTTGGGATACATTGAACGCCATTAGTATTCAATTGGCTTGTGTCGTCCCAAATACGACCATTTTGTTTGTTCACATACCCATGCAGTCAGAAATGAACTGCTGCTCAGAAGAAGACTTTTCGATGAAAATTAAGGTAAGTTGCAAACTGCTACAGAGCCCATACGGGGAACACACGACTCCCGATATAAGAAACATTTAATTTTAACTGATTTTATGTTTCATTTTACTTACTACTTTACTTACTTAATTGGGCATTACAACCCTTAAGTCAGAATTACAACTTCTCACACTACGCATATGGTGTGTGTGTTAATTTTTTATCCATAAGTGGCGGGATACACAATTTAAGCCGACTCCAAACGACAGATTTTTGACAAACTTTCGTTATGTTTGAGATGTTTGAGCCAGGGATTGAACCACGCGCTATAGTCCAATAAACCAATACTCTACCTACTAGACTACGGCGACTTCTGGCCTTTCACATTTTGTCAAATTTGTAGACCAGTAAAGATAATCTCTGCGCAATATTCTCTTGACAGGGGTTTTCACTTGCCTATTTCGAGTAGGGACAACTGGGACCCTAACACGATCGTCCTCTCGGAACTCCGACTGCTCTAAACTCGATAATGGGGTTGATAGCGGAGTCTACTCTTGGAAACTGGACCTATATATTTCTCTCCGATTGCTGGATTACTGCAGCGTGTTTTAGTCGGAAGTAACGGCCATTTACCGGCCCGCTCAATGGATCCTCGCTAACGGTGCTCCATTCACCCGCCTCTCGATCTTCTCTGACAGTCAGACCGCCACAGGATCTCTGTCAAGTGTTGTGAATAACTCCAGGATCGTTAGGGAATATCGCCGCTGTCTCGAATTTCTTTCTTGACGCTTCAGAGTCTCACTGGTCTGGGTCCCCGGACATAGTTACATTCCGGGAAACTGCAGGGCCGACGAGCTCGGCAGAGCTGGTGCACTCCTTCTGGAATCCTCTTCAATAGACTTGGGTATGCCACTTGCCTCGGTCAAGTTGTCCATTGCGCGGAATTTTTTTCCGGAGGCCAACCCAACTGGGTCAATGAGGTGTTCTGCCCCACCGCTAGACTCACCTGGCCCCTGATGGATAGAAGGCGTACCAACCATTTACTTGGACTTGGTCGTGGCATCACCTTAATCACAGTGACCATGCTTACAGTTCATTGTGTTATAGGTAAACACGCGGAAGGGATGCGGCTCCCATTTATCGACTTCTGTCGTGGGTGCAGATCCGGCTAGGAAGAGGAGACTTTTATCCACTTTCTTTGTTAGTGCTCATCTCTTGCGAGATGCAGATATAGGTTATTTGGCTCTCCATTACATGTCAGCTTGACGGAGGTATCATCTATTGATGTCAAGGATATAGCTTCGTTTATCAAACTTTCTGGCTGGTTTTCCGCCGTGGGGTAGTCGTGCTTTTAATGCAAATTATATGTCATTGAAAGTACGTACCGCAACAAAAATCCCCGAAAGGCCTAAAACAAGAAGTAGAACTTAACAGCATTTATTGGAAGTCACTTGAATTCGACGACCGTGAAAGTGTATTTAAGTCAATCAGATAGTAAAGTACTGGAGAAACTAAGTAGCATCCAACTAATAATTTTGTGTGCCCTCACGTCTAGTAAGTAGCTAAGCTACTTGATAGAATACGGAGAATACTACTTGATAGAATACGGGGGCTTATTCTTTAATTCTTACCATCTTTTATTCAAAAATATTGTTATACAATAAAGGAAGACAAGTTTACAAATTTTTTGTCAAACCTTTAATTGGACAGTCAAATTTAAAGCATTGTTTTAATACGATGATTGCACAAGTTGGAGGTTCCATTCTAGTCTTATTAGTCTATTATTATAGATCTTACCGGTGAATTTTTGTCAAATATGCTCAACAATGTTGAGACCTGAGAACTGTGCCGGTGTTTGAGTTAGTTTAGGACAATAATGGATTAGCCAGAGCTTAGCAACGTGTTAAGTGTGCTTCGGATCGTTGTCCTGGTAGAAATAAAATGTGTCCAATATGTTTACCGGCACTTTGCTTTACATTTTTTTTAAATGTCCAAATATTGCAATCGATCCATTTTACATCATGTAATTATAATGCCATATTATCATCACATTCTTCAATTTACAACAACAATACACAATAATTTTATCATCTACCAATGCAATCAAATAAATTTTATAAAACAACTAGCTGTACACAGCGCGTGTTGCTGCGCCTCCAACTAAAATAAATTTGAAGGAAAGACATTACATAAATGTCCAATTAATTTTGAATCATTTTATTGGTTTTGTTTCCCGTTGTTCTGATGATTCAGATGAACAGACCTGAGTAGTACGCATTCGATCAGTTTCTAATCTCACTTCTCGTTGTTCAGCGGAATATACTCGAAGATTTTCCAGTTTCAATGCTCGTCTGATTCTGAGGCTAGTAATGCTAGTAGGTCGACCAATTGCTTGTCACTCATTTTGAATAATTTTTAGTGACGGCATCCATCGGAAATTAGTCTTTATAGTTCCTTCCAGACATATAGGAAAGTACTGTGAAAATTTCAAGAAAATCGGTCCAGCCGTTTAGCCGTCTATAGACTTCAAACAAACAAACAAACCCACAAACAAATAAACACACATTCATTTTTATATATAAGATATTTCACTTATTTTTAAAGCATTACAACTAGCTTAGGACTGAATTCATTTGAAACAAAAAAACAAAAGTTAAATGTTTAAATAAATAAAAAAAATCATGGAAAGTTGGTTTTAATACTTTTATGCATTCGTTTTAGTATTATGTATTCGTATTTAGTATTTTTTTTTATCTTATCTTAACATAAAATCACAATGAATTGAAAATCTCATTAAAATATTAAAAAATTCTTCACTATCCTTCATTTCATTCAATTTTGCAATTAATTATGCAAATAAATAAATGAATATGCGTAACAGAGCGTAGATAAAAGCATAAAAGGAAATCAATTCATCTGATTCGGCTTTAATTGCAGTTTAATTTACACTGCAGATATCCAGCATTGTAGTAGGAAACATTTGTATGTATTAATTTTTTTATATTGCAGATTAAATAGTAATTATGACTCAAATATTTAAAAAACCTTTACTTTCATTTGCACAAAATGTATGCCCCTATTGCCGTTCTCAACTCAATTCAGTTTGGTCGTCTGCCAGTAAACCCAACTTTCACTCAACTAAGTTATTTTTTGATATTGCGGAACTCTTTACAACTTTAGTTGTAATTGTTATGATGTTGCCGGTATGAAATTTCACTTTCATGTTGGTAACACCATGAAATTTATTCGGAAATAGAAGAAAAGAAAACGCAAAAATAAGTTAAAATCAAGTTTTTGTATGATTTAGCATTTAAGTGTGGATTTATTTTACGAAGATGAAAATAGTGACGCTAATATAAATGTTCTTCATATACGTAGAAAAATACGCGATGATTCAAACTTGAACTACCCAGTGCGAAGTAAGAAATGTCCACAATAATTAACAAATTATTAACAATTATTAACAAATTCGCTATTTTCGGCTGAACAAAGAAGCATTTTGTTATATGCAGGATGAAATTAAGGACCACTTAAAGAAATCTGTGTGTATTGCAGCTATACCACCGATATTAAAGCTGTGCGCTGTCCTTCGATTTTTGGCTGACGGAAGCTATTTATTTTAATTCTTAACTGGAGTTTTTAATATCTCAGGTGCATTTGTAATGACTTGTTCCATGTCGTGATTTTGTGGAGACGCAGAAGCGCGACTGGTTGTCGGAGGAATATTTTCAACACCGAAAGTGTGTCCAGATAGAGCAACTTGGCCATTTAGTGACAAAAGCTTGCTTCAGAGTGAATCCAAACCTGTACGGAGTAAAAATTCTAATAAAATGTCTATTTAGAATATTTTAGATGCTGTATACTTACACGTTGAGCGGGTTCTTCTAGGTGGACCCAAGCTATTCAATTCTGTAGAAAATCCTTCCCAGGCTTCCATGCACTGATTTTTGGTCATCCCAAATTTTTGCTTTCCTTTAGGAAATTTTAATTTATTTTCCATCAACTTCACAAGTCGCTCAAATTGGGCTTTGGTTGTTATTTTCAATTTAATGCGTATTAAATATTTCATTATTTATTTTAAGCAGATAAAAACTTACAATTTTTCCATTTTTTATCTTTTTTCTATTATTTTTAGAAGGGAAATGTATTAGGTATATAAGTAGTGTTATAAGCTAGGCCGTAATCCTGACTGAAGTGTTGTAATGGCCAATTATGTATGTTATGTATGTATGTATATAAGTAGTGAAATTTTCGGATTTATACGAATTAACCAGAAGCAATTCCAGACTACAAGTCCGAGATCCAACGCGTCATCGGCGAGATCCAGTCAAACCTTTATCTGCTTCTGCTGTCGATCTTTCTAAGGCACCTTACTGAATGGAAACTCATTCAAGGGCCCAGGACGGAAGGATATTGATGCGAACTGTCTCCGGGCAATGGAAATTCTTTTAAGAACTTAATATGTCAGGGTCAGTGTATAGGGAAGATACACAACATGAGAACATCTGTAAGACTCCTAGGTTCTGCTGGATAAGAGAGGAAGTCGCTAAAGAAATATTTTTTATATGTATTTGGTTTTGTCGGAGATGTCTGACTGGGATTTGAACCGTGGGCTCTTGTCTAAAAAGTGCACACACTGCCTACTAGACAAGGCGATTATATACATTTAAAAAGAACTAAACTGATGTCCTCATTATATAGAGATGAACAATTTGCCGTTAAGACATAGATTTTTGCTTAGCGTTGGCTAGAAGTTAATCAGTAACTTACATTAAGGATTTGAACGCTTAGGGTTAGTTACGATAAAATAAAGAGAAAAACATCTGCTCATAAAAAATATCTATTCATGCAAACATGTTTTACCAAATACGAAAGCTACATACAAATATTCTTTTGGATGCCTTGGTCGTCTCGATTCCCACCAGAGACTCTGGTCTGTGACACTACACCGGTCATAAGGTCAAGTTACTCAGCTCGTATATAATTTGTAATTGCATTACAATTAATAAATAAATAAATATATTCTTGGTACTAAATAATTTTGGCATATATATACATATATAATTGGTCATTACAACCCTTAGTCAGGATTACAACCTAGTTTCTCACACCCCTTATATTCCGTGTGTTAATTTTATATATAAGTGGTGAAACCTACAGTTTAAAGCAGACTCCGAACGACAGATTTTTGATAAACTTTTCATGGCAATTTTATATACTCTCAATGTTTTTGCCAGAAATCTGCTGAGAGGAAGCCGCCGAAGAAATGGTTTTTCATATTTCCTTTTGTTGGAGATGTCTCTAGACAACTATATATATGTATATAGACAACTATGTACATATATAAGTATATATTGTTATTTCAGCTTCAAATTTAACATTCAATAGATAAGAGAATGTAATAAAAACAAGTAACTATTTTAAACTTAAAAATATTCTCTACAAAAGGTACTACCAACTGCTGACAATTAAAAAGATTTACTTGATTGGTTGGGTAAAAAGCTTCTATTATATATTATAAGTTAAAAAGCTTCTATTATACTTTTCCGTTCCAACGAAAGGGAATTTAAATTTATGCACTCAACTTAAAATTAAGTGATACACTTCACCTTCTAGGTCAACCAATGTGCACTTAGACACATGTGGAAAAACAGAAACAGTGTACCTATAAAAAGACGGGCGAATGAATGTATTAGGCAATAAATGGATAAACGCTGATTAGTATGTACATATTGTTAAATTTTTAAAAAAGTTTGAAATATGTTTTTATTGATTGCAAACAATATAAAAATTAATATGTTTTGCTTCAATTAAACTCTTTATTTTTCGCACTACTTTTGTGTGCCACCGTTTACAACTTGACGAATACAACAATAATTGCTTGTTCGCTATTCTTCTTTGTTTACAACGCAGATATTTTCAATGGTGATCTTCAAACCACGACTGTTCTCTTCACACGTAACGCGTCTTCACAAAACTCTGACTGAATTATTAGTACTCGTTGCCTGATTTGCCTTTTTATATGCCCACGTAATCAGCCTGATGAAAGTTCTTGAAGTCGAACTTTCGGGGTTTCGCCTTCTCGAGAACTCTATCGCGACTTCATTGTTGTTTGAGTATTTTGTTCACATTGCTTGTTGTTGCGTTCTGGCTTACTTGTCTATCCCCTCTTCTTTCAGATGTTATTGGTATACTTGCAACGAGTTCGTTGTATTTGTTTATGTAACTTTTGCTCATTTTAATGTTAAACGATGTATTTCAAACAGATAATGTACATTTCCCTGTAAAAAAGGTATATCTGATCATCCTATGTAGATCCATAAGTTGTTAATTGTAAAATCAAAGTTTTTTTATGTTAAAATCCCGAGCTATGAATTGAAAAACGTAAAAAAATAAGGTCCTTTTTTGAAATGGAACAAAGAGAGAGACAGAGAGGGTTGACCAAATAAATCATTCGATTATCAAAATAGCATAAAACAAATAAAATACTTGTGCTAGAAGTTGAATGCGTAGGAATTAAAATATTTATGAAATGTTAATGTATTTTTAAGAGACCTTCATAGTGATTCAATGGGATTATTTACAATTTTATGCCATCATTTCAGAAATGTGCTTTAAACATTATCTTATATTAAGTGAATAATTGCCACGAAATTACTATAAGATACCTAATATTCGACACTTTTAAATGTATATTAAAAACGTATGCTTCTGAGTCAATTAAATTATCCATTTCATCACCAGGAACTTGGATGAAAACAAAGATATGATAAATTTTTAACAAAATTATAACATTTTTCTCAATAATTTTACTAATTGTATACATACTTACGCGAGGTAAAATACTTCAAACTATGCATGTATTCCATCGCCCCTTGTCGTAGGTTTTGTAGGAATAATTTTTAAAATAATTTAATTATGAGGATATTCAAGTACATGAATACACATATATACATATATATACTCATATTAAACTAAATATAATTCATACCAAAAGTTTCAATAGCTTACCCTCATTACGCGTCATGAACATACTCGTAAGTGGAAGCAAAATAATAAGCAAGCTTCAATTGAATTTTGTGCAAGAAATAAGTACAAGGACGACGTATAAGTAAAGCAATGACGGAAAACAAAATGAAGGGTAAGTATTCAGAATTATAATCATTAAATTAAAACAGCATCTGTTTAATTTCTCTTACGGCTCGCATAAAAATTTGAAATTTCAAACAAACTTAGTTAATTTTGTGCAATATAATCAAAAACCATCATTAACAATAAATTAAATAAATCTATGGCAGCGGTTAGAAATAAAAAACTAAGAAAAATGTGTACATTGCAATTAAAACTAAAGAGAAAAACTTCTATAATTTAAAGAATTCTTGCTGCATTGAAATCATTTCACACGGAAACTTAACCAGAATAAAAAACCAAAAAATTAAAGGAAGAATTCAGAAAACAAATATTTGATGGTCTTTTTATTGCATCCTCTAAAACAAACAAATTTAATTAATGCAAAGAAAAATAACAATAAGAATACAATTAATAAACTTTTCTTCATTATCTATGTTACACTAAAAGCTTGAAAACATTTGAGTACTTAAAAAATATTATGAATTGCTTTTAAGAGAATGAGTTAGAAAAGAGGAATTTTTTTTTAGTTTAGGTCTATGGAAATAATAAAAAACAATTTCTTGTATAAAGAAATTAAATTTATATTTAAAAACATAAATTTACTTAAAAAAGAAGTAAATGCATACTTAGATACTATAAAACACTAAAATTAATTGTATATAATAGTGGGAACTTTTGTAAATAAAAGTAGTTTACGCAAGAAAATTTACATAGAATTATTCAATCTTGAAAATCACTTTCGAAGCCATCATTGTCATCTGTTAACTCTGACTCAGAAAAAGCAATTAATTTTTAATATAAAAAGTTCACAACTTCTTCTGTATGATGTGATTAAGACAAAAATATCAATCGACGAGGCTTTCTGCAGCAAACTTTTTCATTACATTTGGGCTCATTTGTAATTGTAGACTCTATATCTTATTCAAATTGTATATTATATTCTCTAAAACGAGTTTCCATTAAACATTTAATTTCATTCATTCTATACTTGGCAGGTATGTATGTATATACTACATCCAAATAAAAAAAAGGTTGGCCATTGCCGAATAAACATATGTACATACATATGTTTAGATATTGTAAATGGAAACGTGCTGAATTCTTCTAATTTTATATTTATATTCTTGACAAAATCACTTTTTAAAATATTGTATGGGATCTCGGAAATAAAAAACCCCATAAATCGGAAAACTACACCCTTATGCAATGCACTAGAAGTAAAATAAGTACCTTTTCTGCCCAAAAGTATAAGGAATCACTGAATAAAAATGAAAATCGAAATACGGGGGTTTTTAAGGCTATCGATTCCAAAACTGAGGTAATTTTTTAAAATTCAAAATGGCGGATTCAATATGGCGACGTAAATTTTAAAATTTCTACTTATTTACATGAAAATCAGTGTACGGAGGTATTTGAAGTTTCTAATTTTGAATCAGTGATCAAATTTTTCAATTTTAAAATGGCGAAACCAATATGGCTACATCAATTTGAAAATTTCTTCTGATTTATTCAAAAATCAATGAACGGGGGGTTTTTGAGGTTGTTAATTTCGAATCTGTGGCAATAATTTTGAAATACAAAATGGCGAATATAAATTTCAATTATAAAATTTCTTCTGATTTCAGTGGGTAAAACTATGTAAAATGCAAACTTTTCCGTCTAAAACCTCAAAGAAAAATAAAAATTTTAAAATATGGAAACTTTTGTAGAAACTATTTATTTTTTCATTTTTCAATAAAATTATTTAAAATTTTTTTTTTAGCTAGCTGAGACAGCCCACAAAAAAATAATCTTTCTCAAAAAAAGCAATAAATCGCAACATGAAATTGGCAAAAATTAACTCAAAACTCTTTACTTAACAGGTTTCTAATTGTTTTAACGCGACTAAATTCGCTCAAATTTTTAAGAGCTTATCCAAAACTTAATTTTCGGAAAAAAAGTTTAATTAAAAATTATGTCAGAAATGTGTGCTTTTTCTCCAAAACAAAAATTTTTTTGATAAAATCGTTGTCTCTAATTATCAATTTTTGTTTTCCATATTTAATTTAAATTTATGTTTGTTTTTCACCTATTTGGAAAACTTCAAAAAATCGAGCAAAGCATACTGTATATACTTCTTTTTAACTTTGCTCAGAAACAATGATTTTGAACATCCGCTAAACAGTCGTCATTAATTTTTTATAAAAACAAAATATGCTCTTATTATCTTTGATATGTTCTTTGTCAAATACTAAAACAAAAAAAGCGACTTGAAAGTGAGAAATAAGATTTTTTGTCACAAAACTGGGTAAAATTACCTATAGTGCAATGGCTCGGATTGTTCAAAATTTTGAATAAGTTCTTTTCAAGTACTTGAATTCGCCGTAATGCAGTAGGTAGTCTGTTGGCTTATTAAACGTGAGGCCACGTTTGAAATTTGAATAGTTAGTTTGAATAGTGAAATTTTATAGTTTAAATGCAAGACTGGTCTGCTTAATTTGAAAAATTTGGTTCAATAGAAGTACGAGAACAACAACAGGATATCAAAAAGGCCGACTTCCTAAACACAAGTTGCAAAGAATATTTATAATGTACAGACTTATTGACCCCATATTTGACAAGTTGAAGGACATCAGCGGTTACGATCGTGCACCAGAGTTATTGTGTTCCTTAACATTGTTTTTATGCAGAATAATATAATAATAATAATATATGTATGTAATAATGCATGTTTACTTCGAAAATTTGTTTTGCTTTGCATACGCAATGAGCCGATATACTCATACAGTTTTTATTCATATGTTTTTGGAAGTTATGTTGGTTCCGTGCCGTGCTATCAGTTTATGTAAATGGCAGTAATCAAGAAGAATAAATATACAAAATATTTTCTATGTAACTTAAGTCAACAATTAACATTTCTAAATTATAATTGTTCACACAGATAATTAATTAATTTACTTTTTCCCGTAATATTTTTAATTTTGTTGCTTAAAAATCAAAATGTGAATACCGGTCTTCTTATCATCTTTTGACGTTTGGAATACGAAATACACAATACAGCATACCATTGAGCGTTCACAAACAAGAAGTGTGTTCAATACAACATACACGATGCAAAGTCGAGTGAATTGGCCAATTATTTAAGTACTTATGTTGTATTTTTTTTACGACAGATGATTTAGATTTCAGCAGATCTTGAAATATGGTATAACAGTTTGTGTGGTGTAACCTCTTTGGTTAACCGATATTATTTGCCAGAAAGCTGTGATTAGCCCCTTAATTTGTGAGATTCCTTCTTTTGCTATATTTTACCTTTGATTACTTTTATATGATCGAACTGCCTAAGTGTAAATTTTCTTTCATAAATTTCAGTGCAAAATTATGTATTCAATATAAAAGAGAAAGGGAGAGGGCTGCCTTGGTAGTCTAGTCTGTATTGTACCAGACTATTAGATCGGTTCGATTCCAGTCAGAGACTCTGGTCTGTTACACTACACCGAGCGTATGGCCGAAGTTACTCAGTTCGTACATAATTTAATATAATTTGTAATTCTATCGTACTCTATAAGTAAAGTAAAAAATAAAAGGAACAATATTTTATATATTCTCCAGATTTTTATCTTGCTTTATATACAATAATACTATTGTTGTCGTATACATTTTCTATGTGTAGTAGGTAGTGTGTTGGCTTATTAGACGTAAGGCCATGGTTCAAATCCCAAGTCAGACATCAAAACGAAAATATGAAAATATTTCTATGGCGACTTCCTCTCAGCAGAGTCCTGCCAAAACTCTGAGAGTAAATAAAATTGCCATGAAAAGTTTCTCAGTAACAGTGTTGAAAAATTCAGTACTTCCGAAACTTAATGTAAAATATTCCTTCGGCGATTTCATTGCGTAAAAATTCTGAGAGTGAATAAAATTGTCGAGTTTAAATTATAGGTTCCGCCACTCATGTATAAAATTAACACACACAACATACATAAGTGGTGTGAGAAGCTAGGTCATAATACTGATTGAAGAGTTATAGTGAACATAATTATGTAGTTTTTATACAAAAGTACCACTTGATACAAAAAAGTACTGTTTCAGTTATAATTGAGTGTCATTTTAAAATTTCAATTTTGCAATGCAATTACGATCGTCGTATTCCTGACTGAAGGCTTGTAATAACCAATTATGTATGTAATTCCCAATATTTATATTGCTTCGTTATATTCAAATACCAAATACGCTATGTGAATTGTTCTTTTAAATGACAAACGCAACAAATCTGATGTCTATTACTTTCAAACTTGTTTACATACGTAGTCTTTGACGTTTATATGCAGCTTACATTCACATTTTTTTCTCATACGATGAAAACTAAACTAAATTGCTCCAGATTTTTTTTTAATTTCCATTTTTAACTTTTTTCTTGAGTTTTTATTTCAATTTTGCTGCAGAATTTTTTCCCTGAAAGTGATTAATTTTTGTTTTTGTTGTCTTTTAAAGAAGTCTAAACTTTAGAATCTGAACTGAAGTTATAAATTCTCTTGAGTTTGTTTGTATGTATGTGAAATATACTTGTGTATGTGTTTAAGAACATATTCTTCCACGCACATTCAATACACTTCTTTCATGTGGATGGCATATGTTGGAATGAGTAAACAAATGTGATTCAATTTATTTTACAATTCCACAGGGCTCGCTTAAAATTGACAATAATGATACGAGAATATCTTTTGTCAGTCTGTTGTTATTGGTCCCAAAGATCGTTCAATTAAATATTTCAATTGATTTTAAGATAAAAATATCATACGAATTGGAGTTCATACGAGGTGAGTTGTGAAGATTACAAATCATAATCTGTTGGTTGAATATCAACAATTTTTGAGTTTCTTTCAACGCTTAGCATTTCGAACGGTTTCATGCGTTGAAATTAGGATACTTCCATAAAGGGTGACTTTGAGTTTTAAGATTTTTTTTTGATACGGAAACAGATCGGTTCGAATAAAACCATCAACACCTAAGTCTCTTTAACCCTGGACGGTTACTGTTCATCTAATCGACGGAGCTCGTTTACTCTTTATCATATAACTCTTTTATATTTGATCAAATTTCGCTCTTTTTTTCAACAACGTTAGTTGATAATGAAAGCTTGCAGTCAGTAGATGAAAAAAAATTTTTTGTTCGTCGATTCAACGAGGAGTAACCTTACTGTACAAAAATTACCATCCAGGCTTAAAGAAAGTGGGTGGCCAGGGTACATTTACTAACTATAAGCTTTCGTTATCAACCAACATTGTTCATAAAAAGAGCGAAATTTGGTCAAACATAAAATAATTATATGATAAAGAGTAAATGACCTTAGTCGATTCGATGAACAGTAACCAATCAGGGTTAAAGTGTTCGTCGGTTCAACGAAGAGTAACCTTAATGTACAAAAATGAAGAGTAACCGTCCAGGGTTAAGGAGGTTTCCATAGGTTTATACTAAATACTCGTCTTTTCGAAGACGAGTAAACAAAATGATGAATAGTTTTCAGCCTTTGCCATTATAGTGTAGGTGAGAGCCTCATTCGAAAAATCTGGTTCAGGAGGGCAGAGTATAACATTTCTTAAGACGTAATGTCTCGGGTCAAAGGGTTAATATCTAATGGGTTATCCGTCTTAAGACTAAGAGATTTATTCATGTCAACATGGTTGAAAATTTTTCGTAAGAGAGACTTTGGGCATGCGTGTGACATGTGGTGGAAAAGTCGTTCGTAGCCTCAAGATCATTGGCCTAAGCAGGAAAGCAAACAAACACTGTACATGTCCTTTCCTTATAAATGCACTCTAAATGATTTTATTTCAAATGGACCAGTGAAACAGGGATCTGTATGGGAAGTAAGTGTAGTTGTTTCGAAAGGCAATGCAGACATTATCTACTGATTGAACATCCTCTTATATTCGGAACAGATTTTGTAGTTGTAAATAACTGTCTTGAAGAAACCCACAATATAGTTCACAATAAATGATACTCAATTTTCTTACTGAATTTGGCCAATAGCACCGCAGTTCTTGAATTCGGGACAAAACGATAGTCGCATTTGTCCAATAGAAGACTTCCGATTTGGAAAAATTCAGATCCTTACTAAGTTATTGCACCATTTTTTCAATTACAGTTGCACCTCAGATGTCTAAACGGAATAAAATTTGCATTTTAATAGTCTCAACTTTTTTGGTAACGAGTAAATGGGTAATGAAATGACAAGGGTGACCAGCATGACACACCTATGATACTTTCAGGATAGCTAATAAGTCAACACACTACTTACTAGACTACGGCGACTTATATTAGAATCAATACAATGAATTTTATTGTCTACTTAATACAATATAATTACATAATAATTATTGTAATTCCAAGGGCCATTATTACAACTTGCCGTTAAAGTTGGGTTTATTTAAAGATAACTTTAGCTAAAGTGAACTTTAAAGTCACCTTTAACTTCTTTTACAACCTACAAATAAAATAAAGTTAATTTTTTCAAAAATATGGCTGTGTCGCAGCAATGTCGATAACACTGCTCAATTAAACAAGTGCTTTAAAAACGCAGTGGCAACGACGTGCCTTCTTATTTGTTATGTTTATTAGGTTAGGTTAGGTTAGGTTAGGTTAGAGGACGTGTACTTGTCAATTAAGACAAGTACAGTATCCGGAGGTCGAATTGACACATTGTACATAACGTCCTTAAAAAAGGAAGGCTAATGGATGGAATATGAAAAAGGAGAAAAAGAAGGAAAGGAGAGAATGGGAAGCGGAGGAATTACACAGACCAAACGAAACAAAAAGGGAGAGCGCAACTATACTGATGAAGCTCTAGCACTTCTCAACCAGCTCAAGCTACTAATGAATCTGTGGAGAGCCTTGATATTGGCTCTCGACACAGAATTCAAACTCTCAAAGGCCCCTGCCAGGAGTATTCAACCTCAACCTACCAAGGGCTGGGCAGTTACAGAGCAGGTGCTCGATAGTCTCCAACTTCTCCTCATCGCAAAATACCCTGCAATATTCCAGATCGCCGTCTGCGACCTAATCTCGCAGTGCCCTGTGATAAATCGATTATCTTTATTCATTTTGTTTATAAAATTTGTGTTTTTGATTTCAAAGATAAAGTGAACTTTAACAGTTAAAGGTAGGATGATCTTCCCTTTAGCTTAACGCTCACTTTTCTTTTATTGTGTACCCATAATAATGGAAATCAAGTTGTTTGCCGTTAAAATCTTGCATTTAGTTAACGGCAAGTTGTAATAATGGCCCTAAGACACTGTATGTCACTATATAATGACAATAGGATATTCTTCCCTATTGTTATATAATATATAACATTTCTCGTGTTTCTTTGTTTTATCAATACTGCTAGCGATTGTGTGGTAGTATGATAATGGAATTTTCGCCTACGTTCAAGTAGAGCACATCTGTTGGTGGAAAATTAATCAGCGGATAACACAATGCAATACGGACAGAATTGGTTCTTAAGCCGTGTTTAAGGGTCTGCCTTAAAGATTAATAAAATACGGTTCCTTTGATTTTTGTTCACCTTTTGTATACTTCACTTATAATTTTTATTTTAACAAATTTTAATTTTGATTATTATTCTCTTTTTTTGCCGCTGTTGTTTATTCTAAGAGCACACACCAAATACTGAACATCTTTTTCGTCTATTCTCCCATTGCAAGTGTTACCCATCAATAAGCAGAAAAAAAGAAAAAAAAAAATAAGTGAGCGAAGTTTACAAACAATGTTGCCACTTTGGCGTGTTTCTAAACATACATAATACCACCGTAGTTCCGGAGTGGGCACAACAAGTCCACGAGACGAGGGGGGATTTAGTGGGTGAGGGCTCCACACACGAAGGACGTGACGACTTTCTCTATGGTGCGGTTAGGTACATTTACCCCCCACGGCGTGAAAAACAAAAAAAAAAACATACCGCCCCCCTTGACTGGGTGTAGGCTAATGCAACCTCCTAGTGGGTCCTGTGAACGTGTAGCGAAGACTCGTTTTTTGTGCTACAACTTTACCCATTTCTAATTCGATGGTGGCATATATATATATTCTCAGGGTATATGTCAGCACCTAACTCCATTTCGATCATGGTATTTGATCTTGTGTCCATATCAGCTAGGGTATACTCACAAAACTCTTCACAGGGATTGTCATTGATTGGGGTCACATAGGGTCGACGAGGCAGATCATCAGTGATAAATGTCATGATTTTCTTATTAAATTTGGTCTTGTTGTTTCTGGCACGCAAGTAAACCATTGCAAAATTATGTCCTTGATGTCTGATTCTTGCCAACTTGACTCTTTTTACTGTGGAGGAGGCTATCCTAGTTGTGGTGCTGAAAGGGTTCATCATCGTAATAATACCCAATTGTCGCTTCTCTCTTCAGATGAGATTTGAACGGAAGCCGTGGGTCAAAAACATGTGGCCATGTATGTGGGTCATCTTGGGTGGTTTCGGTCATTTGGGTCTTCATCGTCGGTGCTTTTTTAGACGGTTGCTTGGGGTCTTTGAGGTAATTCTAACCATGGGGGACCTGTCCACCACAGAGTGTTTTTCTCTAGTTCGGTAGGTGAGCATCCTCTGCTGGCAGTGTCCGCAGGATTAAATTTGGATTCTATGTGCCTCCAATTTTTTGTACCCACTTTTCGAAGAATCTCTGACACTCGATTTCCAACAAATGTATTCCATGTACAAGAATGTTTGTTGAGCCATGATAAAACGATTGTGGAATCGGTTCAAAAATGAATCTATAAATTTGGGATTTTAAGTTTTTCCAATACACCTGCTGATAAGTGTGCTAACAGTACAGCTCCACAAAGCTCCAGACGGGGCCACACGAGTCTTAGAAGAAAGAAAGGAAGAAAGAAGTTTTTGCTGGGCTGTCTCCATCGCATACTCTTATGTATAATACGGCTGCGTATGCTTTCTCAGACGCGTCGCTGAATCCACGTATTTCAGCAACACATGAAGGCTTGTAGTGAATCCAACGTAGAATTTTTAAAGTGTCGACTTGGGGACAGTTTTTCACAAACTCTTTCCATTTTTGTGCGCGAATGGTTTTAAAGGATCGTCCCAACCTATTTTGTCTAACCAAATTTGTTGCATAATGAGCTTGGCATCAATTATAATGGGCGCAAGCCAACCGCATGGGTCGAAAAATCTGGCAATGATGGACAAAACTTCTCGTTTTGTGTAGACTTCCCTTAATTTGACATCTGGGGCAGTAAATGGGAAGGAGTCTGACAAAATATTCCATTTGATCTCAAGAGTTTTAGTTCTGTCGTCTTCTGAAAGATTTAACCAATCGAGGGGCAATAGCTTTTCTTTGGGTAAATCCTGAACGATTCTTGGATCATTAGATTTCCATTTCATAAGATCAAACCCTGCCGATGCTACGGCATTAGTTAGTTCTTTTCGTCTACATACATGTGTTGCTGTAGTATTTTAGACGCTAATGTAATGTGACAACGTTTATTAAAATAAATACGCTTTTTAATATATTTTAAGTTTTTAATTTATTATACAAATTACAATGTTTCTTGCTTGACAAGTCAATTAACAGTGTCAAATTACATTTTCTTTTTAGTTACGTTACCTCGAAGAATTGGCATATGCTTGTGCTGTATGCTTGTACTATTTTATGATCCTTCCTGCTCATGACATTCGTCACTACTAATAAACACACACATGTTACACGCCCTTTTTTTTTTTCCTTTCTTTTTTTTTTTTTCTTTTTTTTCTTTTTTTTTTCCTTTCCTTTTTTTTTTTTTTTTTCCTTCCTACTCACAATATCTTTTCGGAGGACGCACTACACGACCACTTCTAGTCCTGACCTCTTCTCCCAGTTCCCCACGCCGTAAGGTTGTCCTAGAATCAGTATCATTAGACAGTCGTTGCCGATTCTCACAATCCTCTGTCCCCTGTACCAAATCCCCATCAACATCAGAAGCAATGTCCAAAGCCCTACGTTCATCCCCACTATTACAACCCATACTCTGAGGTGGCACTATGTCGACCACCGGCGCATTTCCGCCAGCTCCACCCCCAACATTCTCCTCATATAGCAAATCACTAGCATTAAAATTTAAGTTGTCAGTCCTAGTAATCATTCTCCGATTCCGTCTAAAACAATTACCAAAATTGTCCCTAATCACGTACGAACGCTCATTAACCCTTTTCACCACCACACCATAGTGCCATTCCTTCCCATCCTTCTTAAATAGAACCAAATTTCCCTCACTTAATACTGGTAATGACTTCACGTTTCGATCATAATAATACTTTTGTCTCTTTTTCTTAATTTCAATCTTTTCCTGAACGAAATCCTCCGTCAAATTATTTCTGGTTAACAATGAGCCCGATACTGGTAGTTTAGTTTTAATTAATCTTCCAAAGAATAAAGCGGATGGAGACAATTGCATACCGGCTACAGGAGTTGTGTTGTATTCTAAAATTCTATATTGGTACAACGCTATTTCATTTGCCTCATAGCATCGCTTCAATATATTCTTCGCGATAGCCACACCCTTTTCAGCCAAACCATTACTTTGTGGATGTCGAGGACTTGAAAATTTAAACCTAATATTGAATTCAGAAGCGTAACTATCAAATTCTCTTGATCCAAAAGGACTATTATCACACTTAAGTATAGTAGGAAATCCAACTTTAAAAAATATCTGATTTATTTGTTCAATGATGTGTTTCGATGTCCTGTTATTCAATGGCATTGCCATCAAATAATTAGAATAGGCATCAAAAATGGCTACAAAATCTCTACCTGCATATTCAAATAAGTCCATCGCAACGATATGAAAAGGATATTTTGGGGATTCCTCCTGCATTAACGGCTCTTTCTGATTATTCCTTCGAAATTTCTCACAAACTATACAAGACTGAACCACTTCTTTAATCCTGCCACTCATTCCAGGCCAATAATATAATTCCCTAGCCCTAGCCAATGTCTTTTCAATGCCAAGGTGTGGGCCGTGCAACCATTTGACTATCCTGCCCTGCAGTTTCCCAGGTATGACGAGTTTCTGATTCAGCAATAACAATCCATTCTCAACATGAAGTTCAGATTTAAGTTTATAAAAATGTTGAGACATATCGTCCAACTGGTGAAAACGTGGCCAGCCGTTCTCAACATATCTACAAATGCGACTGTATCTCTCATCCCCATCCAGAATATTCCGATAATACTTAAAATTTTCCTCCGATAAACAAACTAATTCTGTTATCCTATGAATTACACCCGATAAACCTTCCAACTCTTCCTCCTCCGATAATTGAGCGCGAGATAAACAGTCAGCAACCAACATTTCCTTTCCAGGCCTATAAGTAATGGTCATTCCAGGATATTTCAGTAAAAACATGAACATGCGTTGCAGACGCATTGTTACATCGTCAATATCCTTCTTAATTAGAGTTTCCAAAGGCTTATGATCACTCTCAATTGTAAATTCGCGGCCGTATACAAAATAGTGAAAACGTTGACACGCAAACACAATGGCCAAAAGTTCCTTCTCAATTTGCGCCCACTTCTGTTCACTTTTCGTCAATGTCCGAGAAGCGAAAGCTATGGGATGCCCCTCCTGAACCAACACACACCCCAATCCATCCCTAGAGGCATCCGTCTGAATCTTAACAGGTAATCTAGGATTATAAATTGCGAGAACAGGTTCGGAAGCAACAATAGTCAATAAGTTCCTAAACTCTTCCTCATGCACCCTATTCCATTCAAATTTAACACCAAGTCTCGTCAGATTACGTAATTCCGCAGTTATCTTCGACAAATTCGGTATAAAGCGCGCTAAATATTTCACTAACCCAAGAAAACGCAAAACGTCTGACCTATCCTTCGGCCTTTCCATGCCCAGAATTGCATCACAATATTTCCTTCCAGCCTTAATCTCATTGTACGATATAATATTTCCCATGAAATTTACAAAATCCCTCCTGTATTGTATTTTCTCCGAATTAAATTTAACATTATTATCCCTTGCCCGTTGCATCACCAATCGTAAAATGTGATCATGTTCCACAAAATTCCTCGCACCTATCAAAATGTCATCAAAATAAATATAAACACCTGGAATATCACCAAAAATCCTTACCATAGTTCTCTGAAACATCTCAGGTGCACAACTAAGGCCAAAAGGCAACCTATTAAATCTATATCTGCCGAACGGTGTCATGAATGTCGTCAAATCTGACGTCGCACGATCCAACGACATATGCCAAAACCCACTAGTAAGATCAACAACCGTAAAGACCCTTGCATCAGCCAGCCCAGATGTCAGATCCTCTATGGTCGGTATAAGAAAGTGTTCCCGCTTAATACACTCATTGAGCGGTCTGGGATCCAAACAAATGCGCAACCGGCCATTTGGCTTCTCCACAATTTGCAAATTATTTATCCAATCGGTTGGATAGTCAACGACTGAAATTATCCCGTCCCGAACCATAGTATCCAATTCCGTCTTCAACCTATCCATTAATGCATGGGGTACCCTTTTTCTATAGTGAAGCACCGGTCGAGAATCTTCCTTCAAATAAATTTTGTATTCCCCCGGGAACTTACCAAAACCATTAAACACATCATTGTACTCCTTAATAAACAAATCTGCAGCATCTGGCAATACAATTTTGTCTACATCCATTCTCTTAACCAATCCTAATTCAATACAACTATCCAATCCGAGTATCGGCTCAAAATTATCATCCACAACCAGAAATAATATTTTCTTTCCCTGATTAGATTTCAAATCAATACAATCTAATTTCACGGTGCCAAAAATTTTAACTCTATTATTACTATAATCGAAAACAGGAAAGTCATTAAATTCATTATTAATTCTCATTTTCAATTTCCTTACAACACCCAAAGGGATACAATTCACTTCAGCTCCAGTATCAATCTTAAATCTTACTATCTCCCCTTCAACCCGATATTCCTTAGTCCATTTCGTCCGATCTGATTCTATTGAGTTCACTCTAAAATAATTTCCATTACTTAACTCATCTCCTACTTTCCTCACACAGTAAGACCTACCTTGAATGTCAGCCCAAGCAATACTACCAATTCCTCGTTTGTTGTAGCGACCACTATTATTATTGTTGTTGTTATCGTCATCCTTCTTTTGATGTGTTTGCTGCATTTTCCCTTTTTGACGGCACATTCTAGCATAATGTCCAATTTTCGAACATATGCGACAAGTAACGTCCTTTGCCTTGCACTCATTTATATGCTTTGGAGTCCAAGAATATCCGCAATTAAAACAAACACGTTTAATGGAGTCAACTTCAGCTATACGTTTGCTTTGTTCCGCTGCTACACTAGCTACTACTGCTGCTTTAGATTCTAGAATACTTTTGTTGACATTAGCCGCTTCATAAATTTTACATGTTTCCAGCACCTTTGCTAATGTTTCATCTCTACCATCTAATAGCTTCATTTGCAATTTCTTGTCATGAACGCCAATAATAATACGATCACGAAGCATTCTTTCTTCATAGAAGGCGCCACAATTGCATTTAAACTCACAGAAGGGCAATTGCTTTCGAAGTTCGGTCTCAAATTCATTAATGGTTTGTTTTTCTTTTTGAGAGATCATATTAAATTTAAAAGATTCCATTGCAACGTTCTTTTGTGGTAGACAATAATCGTCAAATTTTTTTGATAACTTCATCCAGTGATCTTTGAATCGTTACACCTTCTGCAGTACTCACTTCGCCAAGCATTGAGCTTTGTGAACCATCATTTGGAAATAACGTATTATATATAACAGCACCCTGTTCACCAATGAGCCATATGAAGGTTGCAATTTTATTTTTTTCCGGCTTTACCATATTTCCTGTTGCAATCATCCACACCATGAAATTTTGTTTCCACTTAGGCCATTCCGTAGCAATATTAGAACAGTCCAAAGAACGTGGCGTGCGATTTTGTCCTTCATCCGCCATCTTGAATGTGCAATTTTAATTACTTTAATTTTAACTTTTAATTTAAATTTTATAATTTATAGCAATTAAAAGCACTTCTGACACCATGTAATGTGACAACGTTTATTAAAATAAATACGCTTTTTAATATATTTTAAGTTTTTAATTTATTATACAAATTACAATGTTTCTTGCTTGACAAGTCAATTAACAGTGTCAAATTACATTTTCTTTTTAGTTACGTTACCTCGAAGAATTGGCATATGCTTGTGCTGTATGCTTGTACTATTTTATGATCCTTCCTGCTCATGACATTCGTCACTACTAATAAACACACACATGTTACAGCTAACGGGTGTGTTTATTTTACTTCTTCAGCCAATTGTAGAAGTGGCTAAGAATGGTGCGCAGTTAACTCCAAACGTTACGGTTAAGAGCTCATAATTCTCAATAGAATCTTTCGGTGTTTTATGAAACAATATTCGTTGATAAGGGGTCTGAGATGGGTCGATGAGTATTTGACGGTACATTTTGATAAAGTCTGCGTTGAATACGAATCGGAAAAATCTCCATTTTGTAATCAGAAGAACAAGATCTTGCTGAAGAACGGGTCCTGTGTATAAAATGTCGTTAAGAATATTCTCATTCGACGTCGGACTTGAGGCATTAAAAACTACCCTAAGTTTAGTAGTAAGCCGGTCTGGTTTTATTACCGCGTGATGCGGCAGGTAATAATTTGGAGCCTTATTTATATCCGAGGGGGAGATCTTTCTCATGTGTCCCACCTCTAGATATTCGAGTATTACTTGACTGTATAGGTTTTCCAATTCGGGTTTTTTGCTAAGCATCTTCTCCATTCTTAAATATTGAGCCATAGCTATGTTGCGGGAGGATCCTATTTCCTCCTCTTTTTTGAAGGGCAGGGTAACGATATACCTCCCTGTGTCGTTTCTATGCGTAGTAGATTTAAAGTAGTCTTCGCAAAACGTGTCCTCGTCTGACCTCAAAATCTGTTTTGGGGTCTCCTCCACCTCCCAAAGGCGTGTGAGGATTTGGTCAAGGGACGTAGTGTTGTGTAGTGACATCGTTGTTCGCGTCTGCGTTTCCTTCGCAATTGGTCCCCCCACAATCCAGCCAAAGTCCGTCTTTTGTGCCAAAAGGGATCCATATGAGCGCTTTGGTGTCTCCATACAATAAATGGAAGGACCCAAATCAAGACCTATTAGTAGATCGATGGGCCGGCTTTTATAGAAGTGAGGGTCTGCTAAGTCCAATTTAGCCGCCTCGTTGAAAATTTCTGAATGTAAAGTTTGTGCGGGTAAGTTCGATGGGAGAGTCTTGAGTACTGGTGGCCAGACTTCAAGTTTGTAACCAGGGTCCACGCGGGAGCACAGGTTGAACAAGCACGCTTCGGTTGCTGTTTCAGAACATGTCTGACTTAAACATGTCACGTGCACTAAGTTTCTTTTAGTGGTCAAATTCAATCGTTTCTGCAATTTGTCCGATATAAATGTTGATTGTGATCCAGGGTCGATGATAGCTCTCGCCTGGTATCGGATACCTTTAACTTCGATTTGGACTACAGCGGTAAATAGTAAAGTATCCTTGACTTGTAATTCTGTAGGGTCAGAATTTCTTTGAAGGGTCAAAAACGTATAGTTTGGAATGTGTGAACTGGGAGTGGACTGTATTCTAGAGGTAAAAGCTGTGGCACTCGTGGATGGTTCTTCCTCAGTATTCACCTGAGTAAAGTTAGCAGATTGAGTCACAGTTACCTTGTGTAGCAAAGTGTTATGTTTTTGCTTACATAACCTACAACTATATTTGCTAGGGCAATTTTTGACACTGTGGGCTTCTGATAAGCAGTTGTAGCAAGAATTTGTGGTCCTTACTAGGTGAATTCGATCATTGACGGTTTTTTTTTTTCTAAAAATAAGGGACAGGATCGTAGTGAGTGTGTGTCGTTGCAGCACTGACATTTCTCTCTCGTTGTGGATGAGTTTTTGTTTTTCCTGTTATCAACTGGTTTCGATAGATTCGTTTGTAATGAGCTGATATTTCTTCTAATAGTTGGTGATTTTATGACCTCAGGGATATTTTGGGTAAATTTATTTTTCGAAACGATGTTTTCTACGGACTCTAAAGTTTTGAACTTATGGGTCAGAAATTTATCGAATTCAGTCCAGGTGGGGTTTCCGCGCAGTCTTCCCGAGAATTCTCAAAGTCCTGCACCAAACTTCTCGGAAGTTTTTGAGAGCAAATATATATCAAGAACGACTCCCATGTTCCTGTGTCGACGCCTAACATTTTGTGTGCAGTGTTTTAGTGAAGTGTTTAATAAAACAACTAAAAAGTGAAAAATGTCTGGTCGTGGTAAAGGTGGCAAAGATAAGAGAAAGGCAAAGTCCCGTTCAAATCGTGCTGGTTTGCAATTCCCCGTCGGTCGTATCCATCGTTTGTTGCGTAAAGGCAATTACGCTGAACGTGTTGGTGCCGGTGCTTCCGTATATTTAGCTGCCGTTATGGAATATTTGGCTGCTGAAGTTCTAGAATTGGCTGGCAACGCTGCTCGTGATAACAAGAAAACCAGAATTATTCCCCGTCATTTGCAATTGGCTATCCGTAATGACGAAGAATTGAACAAATTGTTGTCTGGTGTAACTATTGCTCAAGGTGGTGTTTTACCAAACATTCAAGCTGTACTTTTGCCCAAGAAATCCTGTTCGAGGACCAAAAAATGTTTAAGGGTCTGCCTTAAAGATTAATAAAACAAGGTTCCTTTGATTTTTGTTCACCTTTTGTATATTTCACTTATAATTTTTATTTTAACAAATTTTAATTTTGATTATTATTCTTTTTTTTGTCGCTGTTGTTTATTCTAAGAGCACACACCAAATACTGAACATCTTTTTCATCTATTCTCCCATTGCAAGTGTTACCCATCAAGAAGCAGTAAAAAAAGGAAAAAAAATAAGTGAGCGAAGTTTACAAACAATGTTGCCAATTTGACGTGTTTCTAAACAAGCCGTCTTATTCGTATGTAACACAACATTGCTATTTGTTTTTTTTTCTACTTACAAACACAATGTAAACATTTCAACAGCATTTAGTAAAAGCCGTTCCATAGGTCTTATGATCATATAAAAAATACAGCAAGTAATTTTTAGACCCGGCAAAATTTAGAATATTGTTCGGTTTTATTCTTTTTAACCGAAAATGGACATGCACCGAAAATGAGTTAGTAAATAGTATTCGAATTGGTATTTATTCCATATCTACTCTCTTTTTATTAAGACAAGACGTATGAGTATTAGATCTTGTCCTAAAGAGTGACTCAATTTTTTTATACGGCTAAAATTCAGGTTCATTTGTGCTTGAATTTAAAACATATACACTACGTATTATAAGCATGGACGTATGAGATCTTGTTGTATTTAAAGATTGGAGTATAATTGTGTAGTACTGATTTTAGTATATATTTACAAAATAATGGTTATTGTATGTTCATTCGTTTGATGATCTTCAATTTATTTCTTAGTGTTTCACAACTATAGTCGCATTGCAACAAAATAAATTTAAATGAATTCAATTCAATTTAAAGTTGTGTCACATACTTTCAAATACGTTCTATAAACAACTTTACTGAAATTGAAAAATTTTGGAAAATTTTTAATTTTCTAAATTACCGGGAAACTATTTGTAAATTTAAACGATCAGATAAATACATACATAATTGGTCATTACAACACTTCAGCCAGGATTACGACCTAGTTTCTCACATCACTTATGTTATGTGTGTTAATTTTATACATGAGTACTGGGTCCTACAGTTTAAAGTCGACTCCGAACGACAGATTTTTGAGAAACCTTTCACAGCAATTTTTATTTACTCTCAAAGTTTTTGCCAAAAATCTGCTGAGAGGATGTCGGCGGAGAAATACTTTTGTATTTTGTTTTGATGTCTAGCCTGGGGCTCTAACCCTGGCTTTACGTCTAGTAAGCCAACACACTACTTACTAGACTACGGCGACTTCACGTCGAATAAAGTTGTTAGTAATTTTGCAAGAAATCAAGCTGAAATGAAAGATTTAAAGAAGAAGCAACAAAAATTTAAGAGATCGAGCAGAGAATTATTTGTCAACGTTCCGAAAAGTATTTCGCAGATTGCTCATGAGTGCAGCTTGATAGTCTCAAAATTTACAAAAAGTGTTAAGTTCGTGTAGAGACCTATAACAATACAAAAAAGTTGAAACCTTGTTAGTCTGAAGTTTTCAAAGAATAACTTTCCATCAAGGAGGATCTTCTTCAGCATTTATTAGTTTCTTTTCATTTTTTATTTTTTTATATTGTAAAAAATTCAACCTCGATGGCCCAGATGAAGGAATAACCATATTCCTCTAAAAGAAATTTCGAAGGACATAGATTAACTGAAAGCGATACCTATTTGGTGTAACTGTTAAATAGCATACTAATTTTAAATTGTATAATATTTTCTGTGGTCACAATAGCTCTTCTTAACTATACCACATATATATTTGTTTGTCACATGTTTGACAGCCGAACTAAATTATGATGTCGTTGTTATCACGACTTTTCCGTTACGGAAGAAAAATAAAAATGCATAAGAAATACTGAAACTTTAACTGTGTATTACAGGAGTTAATAAAAATAATGCCGTATTAAGCACTCAAAAATGTCTTTGAAATTCACTTTTTTAGGTTTCTTTGGCTAAAATTTTCACAATGTCTTTGTTATCGGCTTTCGACTTTCAAGTATCTCAATTTTGTCTTTCTTTTTTCGACTCATTTACTTACGTACTCGCCTATTATTTTTAGTATTTTACATGCACATTTACACAAATGAAACAAAAAATTGCAGAAATATTTTGCGTAATTTGATAAAAAAAAATACATTTTTTAATCCTTGTATTCTATTACTTTCAATTAAATCAAGCAACTTATTGCAATTAGACCAAGTTTTCCTCAAAGATTTAATTTCTATGAATATACAAAATCATTATTAATCGTAGATCGAGCCTTAAAAAACTCCATAATTCTAGCTTATGTAATACTTTTGATACGTACGTGTACTATTTATTTACTATTACATTTAATTATCACTTTTATAAAATTTGCGCCAAAATTTTTGACATGATGTACATTGCCACGGTTTTTTACTTAAAAATCAAGCACTTCATGTCAGCTTGGTTTTACTTCTTTCTAAATGGTAATAATTTGACGTTTGGCACCCTGCTTTGTGGCGATTTATAAGTTTCCAATTACTTAGATAGGACAGCTTATTCACTCGCATCACTCGCATCAGTAACACTCTCAATTGAGGGCTGATGGTTTCTTGTGATTCGTTAGAAATATTTGTTGTCAACGTCATGTGAGTTAAAAAAGTTTCCTGTTGCAATAGAACATCGATTATCAACATCAATAACAATTTTCTCTCTTTGATTCCTCTCTGGTTTCCCGGATACGCGTTTCCCCAAATACTGCTGTAAGTAGTTGCTAGGCACGTAGAATGTACTTGAATCTAAAACTGCCAATTCGACTTCGGTGGACCACGAAATTTATAACGACCATCAAATTCAATTAGTTACTAGTCTACAGCGACAAAATTAAATATGAGTTGAAAAGGTGATAAAACAAAACGAAAGTAAAGAAAACATAAATCAATACCAAGCATTACTCCGTAAATCTCTTAATGAAGCTTGATTTATATAAATATCCTTAAATTTCACTGTAAGTATTCCATCATTATGTATCAAATTTCAATTAAAATCACTGGAGATAATTTTCATTTTCCACAATAAAACCAAAAAGTTTTTGAATTCTGTTGCTAAAAAACTTTAATTTGAGATGAAAGTATACCAAAAAGGAACATAAAAACATAAGCATCATTATTTAAATATATTTTCTTTAATTTTCTTATATTTTAGGAGAAAAAAAAATTAAATTTTTAAAAATCTTAAAAAAGGATATATGGGCTGCTCTGAAAGTATGATAGCTAATCCCAAACTATTTATACAGAATTATTTCTTACATAAAAGTACAAGTTGTGTGATAAAAGTTTTATGAAAATGGTTAAAATTTTTTTTATTCGAATTTCAAAAAAGGCCTTAAGCATGATTATTAAAGGCTGCAAGCCTTTCAGCTCATTTTTCGAAAAGGCGTAATAGGTGTAAATAGATCATTATCAAAGCGAATGATTCTGTTATCATATACGTATGTACGTAGTTGACCGAAATATTAGCATCTGTAATAAACCATGGGACAAAACACATTCTTCTAATGTTTGTCTGTCACGTGAGATAAATATGGTAAGAGTAGTAAGAAACTACTAGATTTTTTCATCCCAATACTAAAGGCAGTTTGTTATGTTCCAAGCACATAGTACCATCTTTGGCGATAAACATCCTGTTGTCATGTTTGTTGCTGCCAATACATTCTTCAGTTCATAAGACGAGCTTCTATTTTCTTCCAATTCAAAGTCTTTAGTAGCTGGAATATTATATATATAATTAATATATAAATATAATCGGCTTTACAACCTTTCGTTATAGATTGGAAATGTTTGACCTGAGGTTTGAACCTTGGTCTGACGTCTAATAAGGTAACACGCTACATGCTAGACCACTACTACTTCAATCAATATCAAGAACATAACAAGAATAGAAAATTCAATCTTTTCACTTTTGTCCCACACTTACATAACTTTCAATTCCTTCTCAAATACCATAAATAATGTATTATTTACGATAAAACTTCACAAAATCTTTGAAATCTTAAAAAAATTACACACAGGACACCAAAAAATCTCTAGGAAAGTCGTATGTATCAAAAATGATACAAAGCCAGAATTATGGAAATTTTGAATTTTTTCCTGTTTCAAATTTTCTTTTTTTGGTTTAAAATAATGTCGATAACAATGCTAACGAATTAAAAAAGCATCAGGCATCTAACTTCTTCTGAATTAAAATTATATCGTCTCAAAAATTAAAATGTATCATTTTTGATACAAAGCTCGATTTACGGTTAAGACCCATCAAAATTTCATCTATGTATTTTACAAAAGACAACCGAAAGCATTTTTATATTATAAAAAAAAATTAAAACAATCAATTCAGTGCTCATACTATTGTTTCAAGAAATTCGAAGTTAAGACCTGGAACAGAATAAATTAGTTATAATAGTACACAAAACTTAAAGAATGCGACATGTGAATGATTTCGCGTTTAATGACGTACACTCGACTGGATTTTTCATCGGACCACTCGCCTACTATTGCCATGATCTCAAACCCGACACCTATTGCAGCTCTCACTGCAAATATAATCGTGTTAATTGGATGAAATTTAAATAAATACCTCAGCGCTCATTGTAGAAAAAATAGACGAATAAGCACTTCAGAGAATCTGGAGATCTCAATCTCCAATATCAATATTTTCATTCAAAAACAAGTGATTACCCAACATATAACACATTTATAATACAACAAAACCTAAAGGAGGATAAAAGGCGTTACCTACATGAGCAATAAAGATAAATGTAAATACTACATGACATCGGAGGAACTACATTTTTAGGCATTTAGAATTTTCCCTTTGTATACCAAAATAATAACACGGTGCGACAGTCTAAATCAGGGTTCGTCAAAAAATTTTTGGTTATGTGTTAGTGAGTAAGAGAGAGAAAATAAGTTGAGAGAATTTACTTATTTACAGCCATAGAAAAGTGTTAGTAATATACGCTATTTTTATTTTCATTTCATCAACATACATATGTAAAGCTATATAACTTTGGCTTAATAATTTTAGATAAATAAAAATAAAATAACAAATCCATTTTTTATTTAAAGAACATAAAGCTATCCATATTTGGCTTAAAAATTAGGCTATGTTTTTAGATAAATAAAAATAAAATGAATAAAAAACGCATTTTTTATTAAAAGAAAAAAAAGGGAGCATTCCAAAGCATTTAAAAAAAATTATACTATGCGACAAAATAAAAACGCCCAGCCCATAGCCCATTTTTAACATAAAATATTTTTTGAGTGTCATTCTGAAATAAAATGATAAAGCATCCGCCGCACATGTGTTCTTGTCGCAGTCTGATCGACAACTAAATGAAAAAACGCAAGAATGCGTGTGAGTTCTCTTTGCACAACTGTGCTATGAAATGGTAAACTATGGTCTAAATACACCCAACTAATAACATTGTGTAGTTTTGTTGAGTAGAACTAAAAAATATTTTTTTTATATTTCTCGAACTTGTTTTATTTGACAAAAACGTTATTTCTGATCTTTTCACACAAAATTATTGATAACCCAAATATTTATTAACCTATTTTCAAAGTCCACATTATTTTGTAAAGGGAAGAGATGAGTCTTTAAAACGGTATACATAAGCATATGGTTTAAACTTACATGTTATCAGTTTTGATCTGGTAAACTTGGAAAATATAATTTTTTTCTTAATTTTTCAAGTCTAATTAAAAATATAAAATAAGTTGAAAAATTCTGAAAGTGTATTATCTTGAGAAGAGATTAACACATCGTTTGATAAAATCAGACAAATATTACCCTAGTTATTATTTAAATAGTATAATAGTCGTGCTTTTATATATGACATCTAATCAAATGAACTTTCAATACAAAAATTTTAAGAATTTTTAAGAGATCTCGATTATTTATCGCAAAATGTGTCAATTTTACGTTTGGGCGATTACCAGAAGTCAGCTAATATTTGTGTTTTTTGCAAACATTGACCAACTTCTGGTGGCCGCTCAAATGTGAAATTGACACATTTCCCGATGAACAATCATTTCAAAAAATATATATGAAAAATATAACACGAATGTTATACTCTTTAAATAATGACTTGGGCAAAGTTTGTTCCATTTTACAAACAAAGTCTCAATCTCTTCACAAAAGTATGTACTTTAGGAATGTTACCACTTATTTTAAATTTTTTTTATTAAAGTTTGCAGCTTTGAATGAACAATTTTGAAAAATATGAAAAAATTTGCATTTGCCAATTTTACATCATCAAACCTTTTCAAATAATATATATATGTACACTCAGCCACAAAAGTATACATACGGTTAACAAATTTCAGAAATTTTTTAACCAATCCGTTTTCGCTGAAAATCTTTATAATTGTCTAACATTTTTCATCGATTTTAAGATGGTCTTTTGCATTGGTTATAAAATTTCTGAAATTTGTAAACTTTTGTGGGCCTGTGCAGGGCCACAAAAGTATACATACGATTAACAAATTTCACAATTTTCTGAACCAATGCAAAAGACCGTCTTAAAATCGGCCCAGAAAAGTTAATAAATTTCAGAAATTTTTTAACCAAGACCGTCTTAAAATCGAGGAAAGTTGTCAGACAACATGGTTGCCGTTGCTTACTTTGTAGATGCAATTTTTTGACAAATTCTAAGTAGATGTTGGTCGCGATGGTGGCCGCAAATACTTGGAATTTATGTGACTCTTTCTCATTTTCTTTTCTTTTCTATTGTTGCAGTTGCAGTAAGTATTCTGGCAAATAAAGGAAACGTTATACAGGTATTTATTTTAATTTTATATTCGATCAAAAATATTGCTATATTTCTTTTTAAAGTAAATTTATAAAAACAAAAATGTGGAGCTTTCGGCAAAGGGGTACAGGGTTTGTATATAGCATTGTATAATTGTTGCTGGCCAATAAGACCATCCATTTGAGCGACACCACCTATATAGCTATTGTACTCATAAGTTGTATTAAGGCAATCAATGTCAATAAATTTTTTTCAGAGCGAACAAAACGTTAGACCTGGTTTTTGGATTTGTTTTATTCTAAAACGGTTTCATACCAGGCTTATTAACTTTATAAAGCAATAAAGAAATTTCGACTATAGAAGCTAATCGACAGACCTCAGCGGAGTATCCATGCGATTGTTTCTGATATCGTTGACGGTTGGAACCTTACAATTCAGAATGAAATTTGAACGAATAGTCCCCAATGAATACATCCTGCGTTATTTGAAATAAACGAAGTGAAGTGTATTACTTTTCAAAATATTTTATGTGGGTTTTATAATTTTAAACATTCTGTGACAATCGAACAACCACATTCGCTGACGCTTGAAGGCCTTTCTTTTGGATTTCTTTACACAATCGGCAGTACAAAAATTTTTTTTCTTTTAATTGTAATCACTTTTAGGGCCATTATTACAACTTCCCGTTAAAGTTGGGTTTAGTTAGAGGTAACTTTAGCTAAAGTGAACTTTAAAGTCACCTTTAACTTATTTTCGTTATTACAACCTAATAATAAAATAAAATTAACTTTTTCAAAAGTATGGCAGTGCCGAAGCAATGTCGATAACACTGCTCAATTGAACAAGTTTTTTAAGCGCAGTGGCAACGACGGGCCTCGTTTTTTTGTTGTATGTATATGCTCACTTTGTTTATATTTAAACTTGCCATATTGAAAATAATATGTAATATGGCAAGTTCAGGCATAAACTTAACTTTAAAAGTTAAAGATAGGATGATCCTTCCTTTAGTTTAGCGCTCACTTCTACCATATTGTCCGCTTATAATAATGAAAAACAGTTTATCTGCCCGTTAAAATCCTTCCTTTAGTTAACGGCAAGTTATAACAATGGCCCTTAATATTTTTTTTTAATTTGCAAAATAATTATTTCGTTCGTATTTCCTGTTTCTAAAGGAAGTTTATATTGTGTAAAGTATACAAAAAATGGAGAAACGTTGAGTAGTGCTAGAGCTTAAAGGAGATTCTGTTGAAGTATATAACGATTTCTTTGTCTTTCATTCATTTAGTTAAAATTGTATTTCGTTCAAAACTACTTGACAAAATACAATCGTGTTGTTTGTAATTATAATCAGTTTTTTAGTTAATTTAAGAAAAGTATATTTTACGAATTTTGATATTTATTTGTAAGAGTGGCTTATACATATTTTTATAAAATTAAATTCTTATATATTTATTCCTTTTGTTTTGTTATTTTTGGCAATTAAGGTCACAACTCATACTTCTTTTCGACATATTGTTGGGGTTTTAATGCTGTTACAATAATTGTTTAATGAAATAATTTTTTGTCTGGGTGCCCTATTAGCCTAGTGAGTAATGTGCTCGTTGGTTCGATTCTCACCAGAGACTCTGGTCTATTAACATATCAATTCGCAATAATTAAATATAATTTGTAATTGTATTGTAATTAATAAAATAATAAATAAACACTTATTTTTTGGCGAAGAAAGAAGGAGAGAATCTTAAAAAAATTGTGTAAATTCTACTCAAGAGTCAGAAATTTTATTTTTTTTTAAATAAAAACATAAGTTTTTATTATCCCACGTTTTGTGCTTTAGCCTTTTGCACTAACGGCTTGTCAAGGTTGCTGTGCAACCTTTCGTTATAGATTGGAAATGTTTGACCTGAGGTTTGAACCTTGGTCTGACGTCTAATAAGGTAACACGCTACATGCTAGACCACTACTACTTCAATCAATATCAAGAACATAACAAGAATAGAAAATTCAATCTTTTCACTTTTGTCCCACACTTACATAACTTTCAATTCCTTCTCAAATACCATAAATAATGTATTATTTACGATAAAACTTCACAAAATCTTTGAAATCTTAAAAAAATTACACACAGGACACCAAAAAATCTCTAGGAAAGTCGTATGTATCAAAAATGATACAAAGCCAGAATTATGGAAATTTTGAATTTTTTCCTGTTTCAAATTTTCTTTTTTTGGTTTAAAATAATGTCGATAACAATGCTAACGAATTAAAAAAGCATCAGGCATCTAACTTCTTCTGAATTAAAATTATATCGTCTCAAAAATTAAAATGTATCATTTTTGATACAAAGCTCGATTTACGGTTAAGACCCATCAAAATTTCATCTATGTATTTTACAAAAGACAACCGAAAGCATTTTTATATTATAAAAAAAAATTAAAACAATCAATTCAGTGCTCATACTATTGTTTCAAGAAATTCGAAGTTAAGACCTGGAACAGAATAAATTAGTTATAATAGTACACAAAACTTAAAGAATGCGACATGTGAATGATTTCGCGTTTAATGACGTACACTCGACTGGATTTTTCATCGGACCACTCGCCTACTATTGCCATGATCTCAAACCCGACACCTATTGCAGCTCTCACTGCAAATATAATCGTGTTAATTGGATGAAATTTAAATAAATACCTCAGCGCTCATTGTAGAAAAAATAGACGAATAAGCACTTCAGAGAATCTGGAGATCTCAATCTCCAATATCAATATTTTCATTCAAAAACAAGTGATTACCCAACATATAACACATTTATAATACAACAAAACCTAAAGGAGGATAAAAGGCGTTACCTACATGAGCAATAAAGATAAATGTAAATACTACATGACATCGGAGGAACTACATTTTTAGGCATTTAGAATTTTCCCTTTGTATACCAAAATAATAACACGGTGCGACAGTCTAAATCAGGGTTCGTCAAAAAATTTTTGGTTATGTGTTAGTGAGTAAGAGAGAGAAAATAAGTTGAGAGAATTTACTTATTTACAGCCATAGAAAAGTGTTAGTAATATACGCTATTTTTATTTTCATTTCATCAACATACATATGTAAAGCTATATAACTTTGGCTTAATAATTTTAGATAAATAAAAATAAAATAACAAATCCATTTTTTATTTAAAGAACATAAAGCTATCCATATTTGGCTTAAAAATTAGGCTATGTTTTTAGATAAATAAAAATAAAATGAATAAAAAACGCATTTTTTATTAAAAGAAAAAAAGGGAGCATTCCAAAGCATTTAAAAAAAATTATACTATGCGACAAAATAAAAACGCCCAGCCCATAGCCCATTTTTAACATAAAATATTTTTTGAGTGTCATTCTGAAATAAAATGATAAAGCATCCGCCGCACATGTGTTCTTGTCGCAGTCTGATCGACAACTAAATGAAAAAACGCAAGAATGCGTGTGAGTTCTCTTTGCACAACTGTGCTATGAAATGGTAAACTATGGTCTAAATACACCCAACTAATAACATTGTGTAGTTTTGTTGAGTAGAACTAAAAAATATTTTTTTTATATTTCTCGAACTTGTTTTATTTGACAAAAACGTTATTTCTGATCTTTTCACACAAAATTATTGATAACCCAAATATTTATTAACCTATTTTCAAAGTCCACATTATTTTGTAAAGGGAAGAGATGAGTCTTTAAAACGGTATACATAAGCATATGGTTTAAACTTACATGTTATCAGTTTTGATCTGGTAAACTTGGAAAATATAATTTTTTTCTTAATTTTTCAAGTCTAATTAAAAATATAAAATAAGTTGAAAAATTCTGAAAGTGTATTATCTTGAGAAGAGATTAACACATCGTTTGATAAAATCAGACAAATATTACCCTAGTTATTATTTAAATAGTATAATAGTCGTGCTTTTATATATGACATCTAATCAAATGAACTTTCAATACAAAAATTTTAAGAATTTTTAAGAGATCTCGATTATTTATCGCAAAATGTGTCAATTTTACGTTTGGGCGATTACCAGAAGTCAGCTAATATTTGTGTTTTTTGCAAACATTGACCAACTTCTGGTGGCCGCTCAAATGTGAAATTGACACATTTCCCGATGAACAATCATTTCAAAAAATATATATGAAAAATATAACACGAATGTTATACTCTTTAAATAATGACTTGGGCAAAGTTTGTTCCATTTTACAAACAAAGTCTCAATCTCTTCACAAAAGTATGTACTTTAGGAATGTTACCACTTATTTTAAATTTTTTTATTAAAGTTTGCAGCTTTGAATGAACAATTTTGAAAAATATGAAAAAATTTGCATTTGCCAATTTTACATCATCAAACCTTTTCAAATAATATATATATGTACACTCAGCCACAAAAGTATACATACGGTTAACAAATTTCAGAAATTTTTTAACCAATCCGTTTTCGCTGAAAATCTTTATAATTGTCTAACATTTTTCATCGATTTTAAGATGGTCTTTTGCATTGGTTATAAAATTTCTGAAATTTGTAAACTTTTGTGGGCCTGTGCAGGGCCACAAAAGTATACATACGATTAACAAATTTCACAATTTTCTGAACCAATGCAAAAGACCGTCTTAAAATCGGCCCAGAAAAGTTAATAAATTTCAGAAATTTTTTAACCAAGACCGTCTTAAAATCGAGGAAAGTTGTCAGACAACATGGTTGCCGTTGCTTACTTTGTAGATGCAATTTTTTGACAAATTCTAAGTAGATGTTGGTCGCGATGGTGGCCGCAAATACTTGGAATTTATGTGACTCTTTCTCATTTTCTTTTCTTTTCTATTGTTGCAGTTGCAGTAAGTATTCTGGCAAATAAAGGAAACGTTATACAGGTATTTATTTTAATTTTATATTCGATCAAAAATATTGCTATATTTCTTTTTAAAGTAAATTTATAAAAACAAAAATGTGGAGCTTTCGGCAAAGGGGTACAGGGTTTGTATATAGCATTGTATAATTGTTGCTGGCCAATAAGACCATCCATTTGAGCGACACCACCTATATAGCTATTGTACTCATAAGTTGTATTAAGGCAATCAATGTCAATAAATTTTTTTCAGAGCGAACAAAACGTTAGACCTGGTTTTTGGATTTGTTTTATTCTAAAACGGTTTCATACCAGGCTTATTAACTTTATAAAGCAATAAAGAAATTTCGACTATAGAAGCTAATCGACAGACCTCAGCGGAGTATCCATGCGATTGTTTCTGATATCGTTGACGGTTGGAACCTTACAATTCAGAATGAAATTTGAACGAATAGTCCCCAATGAATACATCCTGCGTTATTTGAAATAAACGAAGTGAAGTGTATTACTTTTCAAAATATTTTATGTGGGTTTTATAATTTTAAACATTCTGTGACAATCGAACAACCACATTCGCTGACGCTTGAAGGCCTTTCTTTTGGATTTCTTTACACAATCGGCAGTACAAAAATTTTTTTTCTTTTAATTGTAATCACTTTTAGGGCCATTATTACAACTTCCCGTTAAAGTTGGGTTTAGTTAGAGGTAACTTTAGCTAAAGTGAACTTTAAAGTCACCTTTAACTTATTTTCGTTATTACAACCTAATAATAAAATAAAATTAACTTTTTCAAAAGTATGGCAGTGCCGAAGCAATGTCGATAACACTGCTCAATTGAACAAGTTTTTTAAGCGCAGTGGCAACGACGGGCCTCGTTTTTTTGTTGTATGTATATGCTCACTTTGTTTATATTTAAACTTGCCATATTGAAAATAATATGTAATATGGCAAGTTCAGGCATAAACTTAACTTTAAAAGTTAAAGATAGGATGATCCTTCCTTTAGTTTAGCGCTCACTTCTACCATATTGTCCGCTTATAATAATGAAAAACAGTTTATCTGCCCGTTAAAATCCTTCCTTTAGTTAACGGCAAGTTATAACAATGGCCCTTAATATTTTTTTTTAATTTGCAAAATAATTATTTCGTTCGTATTTCCTGTTTCTAAAGGAAGTTTATATTGTGTAAAGTATACAAAAAATGGAGAAACGTTGAGTAGTGCTAGAGCTTAAAGGAGATTCTGTTGAAGTATATAACGATTTCTTTGTCTTTCATTCATTTAGTTAAAATTGTATTTCGTTCAAAACTACTTGACAAAATACAATCGTGTTGTTTGTAATTATAATCAGTTTTTTAGTTAATTTAAGAAAAGTATATTTTACGAATTTTGATATTTATTTGTAAGAGTGGCTTATACATATTTTTATAAAATTAAATTCTTATATATTTATTCCTTTTGTTTTGTTATTTTTGGCAATTAAGGTCACAACTCATACTTCTTTTCGACATATTGTTGGGGTTTTAATGCTGTTACAATAATTGTTTAATGAAATAATTTTTTGTCTGGGTGCCCTATTAGCCTAGTGAGTAATGTGCTCGTTGGTTCGATTCTCACCAGAGACTCTGGTCTATTAACATATCAATTCGCAATAATTAAATATAATTTGTAATTGTATTGTAATTAATAAAATAATAAATAAACACTTATTTTTTGGCGAAGAAAGAAGGAGAGAATCTTAAAAAAATTGTGTAAATTCTACTCAAGAGTCAGAAATTTTATTTTTTTTTAAATAAAAACATAAGTTTTTATTATCCCACGTTTTGTGCTTTAGCCTTTTGCACTAACGGCTTGTCAGCAGTGAAATATTTTTACGAGAAATGGAGTTATTTATTGTAATCGTCCCTGGGTTTCCAGAAGTGAAAGCAATTCAAAGAATTAGACAAGAACTAAAATTACCTTCAGAGCTTGTTAGAATAACAAAGATAAGATATTCAAAATCCTTATTAACGCGCACTTTTTATTATAATTCTTGGTGACTAATCAGAGAGTCATTTCTCATCTCTGACAGAATGTTCTTGACTCACTGGCAGCATCGTCCTTCACTTTATTTACACTATTTTAACTTTTGGCTTACTACTTCACGGTCAATGTGTAAGTGTTGTTATATTTTCGTATTTCTTCTCGTTATGTATTTGTTTTAGTACCGTACGATATGTATGGTTTGATTTTTGCTTTGTAGATTAATTGCATTTAGTTTCTTTTTGGCCGCGTAACATTGGCTTGATATTCCTGCACAAAGTGTCGATATGACTCCAAGAGAGTATTTAGATCATTTTGTAGAACGGCAACATATTAGCTAAACCTAAAAAAAAGTCAACTGAAAAACTTGGTCATGAATGCTTGGCAGCAACTTTCAATAGAAAACGCTAAACAAAACAGGTACATTCAATACCATTAGGGTTAAATGGAGTGCTTGACGTTAAGGAATATGCTTCTAAATAGTGTATACAACATCTGAATATATTGGGCCTTTGAGTTTTAAATTTACTCTGAGTTTCTCTTGGGGGTACGTATACATTTGCGGTGCAAAAATATGAGGTCACCAGAAAGTTTCCATTATTTTTCTTTTGGTTTGCGAAAAACCTTAAACATTTTTTTGTTTTATAATAAAATAGAAATATATTAATAAAATAAATATAAACAACATCAATTATTTTTACATATTATTGCTTAAAATTCAAAAAATTGATTGCACATATTGCGATAATACAAATTTATGGAGTGTGCTTTTTGAATTTCAGTTCGCTGTTAAGTTAGCCTGAGGACAAACTTTGAAGCCTTTAAGGTTTCTTTGAAAATTTTAGAAAAATTTCGTTTTTGGGGTCCCTTGTCCGACAAATTCTAGAAAAGTAATTAAAATTGCACACAATTACTTTTATCCTAAAAAATTTACATAATCGTGGGAGAGAACTGTATGACTTTTGTCCCTGTGACCTTAATTACAAACTAAATTGTCTTTCAATAATCTTGATGGCTCTAATTGTTCATTTTAATGGCCTGGATGACGTTGAAAACATTTTGTATTTATTTCTACCACTTGAAAGTAATTAAATATTTAAGATTTTTATTATTATTTTAGACCTCAGTTTAGATCAAAAAAAAAAGGTTTAAGTCATAAAAATGTTAGGTTTTCATTTCATTCCCTTATTTTACTTCACAGTTTAAATCAGACTTATTTTAAGTATTTGAATGCATTGACAGTAACTTTATATGAGATATTGCTTCATTTCAAGTAAAAACCACAGACAAATATCTTAAAGACAATAGTATGCATTAAATTCTTATTGACATTTCTGAGGTGTAGAAAGTGGGGTTTGGAATAATCTTAAATTTTGTTAGAATAAGGATTGTAACCAAAATTTTACCGAGCACGGTATACCAATTATTTTATACTAGGATTTGATTCAAGCCCAATATACAGACCCCATGATCGAAGACACGGAGGTCGAACCGGTTGAACCTTTTCTAATTAAATTAATTCCCTTACGGCTATTATGGTTAAAAATATTCCAAAAGACTTTAAGTACCGTCATTAGAGCGCTACTATTATTTTATTACTTCATTGATTTTCAAGTGTCACTTTTAAATTTGGCGTCTAAGAATAAAATGTTCTGTAATTTATATGTATCTTATGTAAAAAATTAGAACGTTTATCTTTTAAATTTTAGATGACGATGCATACCTGATGTGAAAATACTAGTTGGTATAAATAATGGACTTTATTGCATAAACAAAGCTATTTGGTGTTCTATACAACAAGGTTACCCTTAGGCCTTATTACAATAAAGAAATATATTAACAATTTAAAAGTGCATATGTATATGCAATAATTACCTAAATTAGCAGCAATCAATAATTAATTAAGAATAAAAATATTAACAATTTAAAATAAAAATAATTATATCACAAAATCACAAAAAGAATAACAAACAATAAGTAGCTAATTAATCAAATTACTATGTGAATGCTTACAAACGTTTATGAATAATAAATCATGTTAAAAGTCGGCGGCAATGTTTATACTTTTTTTCTGAAATAAAAATATTAACTTCGTTGTGTTACTATTAATTTCTTAAATCACTAATATTTTGTGTTTTAATTGTTATTCTCAAATTATTTTAACAAAATAAGAATTAAACAAATTTAAGAAAATACATGAAAAAAAATCGAATTTTTGTATAAATGAAAATAAAACAGTTGTATTAAAAAAAAAATTATTGATGAAACACTTTGGTTTTGAATGGTGAGGTTTCAAAAAATTATTTAACGACATAATATTTACTCGAATAGAGTGAAAAAACCGTGATTTTAACTCTGTTCACGCGAGTGAACAAATTTACTGAACCCTAATCCTGCTTTCCAACTTCCAATATCCTTTCCACATAATGACAATAACATCACCAAACCACATCAATATTCACAAACACATCAATATTCACAGCACACATCAACATACACACATTCATAACATCTTCAACACAATATTTCACAGCTTTTATAGATCAGTTGATTATCGATCCTTAACTAAACAATCCAACAAACCCTACGCGAGTGCACTACAGTGAACAAAATTAATAAATATTTTGAAATTATATAAAATTTGAATTATTAATAAATTAGAATATATACATATATATCCAAATATTGTGAACTAATAATAAAATAGTATTGTGAATTAATATACAAATAATACAAATTGTGAACTTATATGCAAATACAAATAAAATACATTATAACGTGTATAGAAAATACACAAATATAAAACTCTAAATAATATTTCTTATTAACATATAGACACACATATATACATACATTCTAAAAGGTTTGTGCTTAAATTTATTTACTCTACCCCCTCTTACCCTCATACTAACCCTACCCTATAACTCGTTTATTCAGACTCTTTTAATATAAGATATCTCGAAGGGTGAAACAAATCTTAGGTCAGATTTGGATTCCACGATCAAGAAGTTTTAGAAAAGTATTGTCTGAATTCTGGGTTAAAAATTATGTAGACCAGTGTTACCAGATACAGATTGTCTTACATGTTAAAATAATATATTCCAAACACTAAAAATTTTATTCAAAACAGTCAACTTCATCATGAATATTCGCAAGGATAACAGTTTTGTCGATAATAATATCCTCTACTTTTAAATTCCGCCGGAAAAAATAAATAAATTTGATGCACTGAAAACTGAGTGTTAATAGTAAACTTAGAGTTATATGTTTAGTCTAGCTTTCTTAATATAAAGATCAGAATGAAAAAATAATCAGAGGATTGCAATCAAAAGAATACACGACGCGTCTAATCCAATGGGGCTATCGCAGTAGCGTAGTTAAATAGAAGGATAAGAAGAATCTGACATATATACTTAATTGGTCATTACAACACTTTAGACAGGATTACGATCTAGTTTCTCACACCACTAATGTTGCGTGTTTTATTTTTATACATGAGTGGTGGGACCTACAGTTTAAAGTCGACTCCGAACGATAGATTTTTGAGAAACTTTCATTTTCAATTTTATTTACTCTCAGATTTTTTGCAGAAATCTGCTGAGAGGAAGTCGCCGAAGAAATATTTTTTCATATTTTCGTCTTACCTGGGGTTTGAACCGCAGCCTTACGTCTAAGAAGCCAACACACTACCTATTAGAATACGGCGACATCCAAAATGCTTGAAAAATAATATATATTTCAATAATACATTAGCGAAATTAAAAAATCAATATTCTTCCTGTTATAAGGTAGAACACGCGTTACTAAAAAAATTAAATTAAAATATTGTCAGAGACGTAAAAAAACCATGTACAAAAATTGTATTTCGGTAGTGCGAAATTTGTAAATAAATTTAAATATAAACGTAATTTGGTTAATTCTTCTTAATGCCTCTGTTAGTGGTATAAATTCAAAGATTAAAAAGTCATCATGAACCTAACGAACAAAACAGAGACAAGCTTTTATACCTGTGTATACACAGGTCAGAGATAGATATTATAAAGCGTGCACACAGTGGTCAAAAGTAAAACAGAGCTCCATTATAATTTTTTTAAGCTTACACTATAGACAGCTTTTAAGCTTACTCAATAGATAGATATAAATAGATACTCAAATTGATAAACACTATACAGTGTGCGAAATTAAAATAGTCGCATTTAATATTTCGATGTATTATTCAAATCAAAAGAACTTTATATTTTTTTTTCGCCTAATTAATAACATATTTCAAACTTAAATTAATATATATGTTTAAATTATAAAAACCACGACAAATTAAAATATAATAGGAAAAAAAAGTAAAATGTATGCGAAATTTTAATTAGACGCAATTAAAACAATATAAGAATTAGAAATTCCATTAATAGTAAAAAATAAATTATTTATTTATTTATTTATTTATTACAATACAATTATAAATTATATCCTAATTATATACGAGCGGTGTAACTTGACTATTTGCTCGGTGTAGTGTCACAGACCAGAGTCTCTGGTGGGAATCGAACCCACGACCCTTACGCTAATAGTCTAGCACACTACCCACTAGACTACCAGGGCACCCAAAAAAAAAAAAAATAAAAAAAAAATTAATAACTGATTAATATTTAGTAATCCTCCTCTATTTTGTATAACACCTAATATACGACTGGACATTGATTCTATTAAATTTTTTAATATTCTAAGCTCAATATTTACCCAGGACTGGAGAATTGCCGTTTTCAGCTCACTCACTGTGTTGTATTACTTTCCGTTGCTATAAACATCTCTTGACATGATTCCCCAAAGGTTTCTTATCGGATTCAAGTCCGGACTTCTAGCAGGCCAGTCTAGAATTGGGATTGAAGCCGATGAAAAGAATGCTTTTGAGACTTTCGAGACGTGGAGGCTAGCGTTATCCTGCTGAAAAGTCATGTTTTTATCCAAATTATCTCCTAGATAATTTACTAAAACATCTTCCAACATTTCCACGTAGGTTTCGGAGTTCATGAAAGACAACTGAAGCTTCCCATAGTAACTGAAACCGCCCCATACCATTACAGTACCTCCGCCAAAGTTTCTGCTCATTCTGGGTGCGTTCGGTTTTGGCAAATCATGCCAATTATGACTGTGTCCATCCGGGCCATACAAATTGAATCTTTTTTCGTCGGAGAAAATAATGTTTCTCCATTCCTCTATCCATGACATGGTATATTTGGCAATTTCCAATCTCCGCGGTTTATGAGAGCATGATAACGGTGGGATTTTGGCTGATTTTTTCCATTTAATGTTACAGTCAGCTGATAAAATTTGTTGAACTCGACGTTTTCCTACAGGTAAGCCTAATTTCAGTACAATTTGGGAAAAAAATAAAGCTTATTTTTAGTGGCCTCTTGTTTAAGTTGACCAATTTGGCTTTTGCTTAGTTTTGTGTTTCTCTTATTTCTCTTTGCTGATTTATTATTTTTTGTAGTTTTTTGCAAACACGTACGAACTAGATGCTCTGATCGTCCAATTCTTCTACCTATTTCCCTTTTTGAATAGCTTTCTTCATTTAAAACTCTTATTAAAGATCGCTCCTCTTGTGTTACGTGTTTTCCTCTACCCATTGCGCCTAAGAATTCTCGATAGGGACTGATGCTAATACTTAATGTTGCAAACACGAAAAAGCACAAGTTTTTTTTACAAAAAATCTGCATTTTGTAACTGTAAAAATTAAATAATAGTACTTGCGCATATTTAAATTTCGCTCTTTATTTGGTATTTTTTTGAGTAAAAGTCCCATAATATCTATCTCGCGAGGAAATTCCAACAACAATGGCTTCATACTCTTGCACAAAGTCCCGTTATGACTCCAAGGAAGTACTTCGGAAATCATTTAGAAGAAGAAAAATTAACTGAAAAACTTGCTCAAGAGTGCATGGCGCCAAGTATTAAGATAAAACCCTAAACAAAACTAATACATTAAATGCCAAATAGGCTAAATGGAGTTCTTTGCCTTAAAGGATATTCTACTAAATATAAGGCATAACATTTAATATATTGGTCTTTGAATTTTAAAATTATTCTGGGTTACAAACAGTTTTGCGATTCAAAAATATGGAGTCGCCAGAATATTTAACTTATTTGTGAAAAACATGAACATTTTTTTGTTTTTTGATTAAATACGTATCTGTCACAAGGAACTCAACAATCAAATTTAGAAATGTCACATCTAAAATTATTAAAGTGCAATCTGGTGTACCTCAAGGCAGTCATTTGGGCCTAATTTTATTCACTTTGTTTATCAATGACCTTCCCTCAGCTGTTTAGTGTTTTAAGGTACTGATGTATGCTGACGACGTTAAAATATTTAACACTTTTAACGATGTTAATGGATTTAATTTACTTCGTGCTGACTTTTGCAGTTTTTATAAGTGGTGCAAATTGAATTTGTTGGAATTAAATATTAAAAAGTATAAACACATGACATTTTTTAGATACTCAAAGATTGATACCTTCTATTGCATTGAGAATGCTGTTTTGGATAAAGTTAAAACTATTTTAGACCTTGGTATACTATTGGATCACAGGCTGAACTTTCGGGATAACATGGTGAATAAATAATGAATAAAGCCTATGACATACTCGGATATGTGAAACGCTGGTCTAAGGAATTTGTTGATCGTTATTTAATAAAATTGTTATTTATATCTCTCGTCCGACCTATTCTGGGGTATGGTTCTATTATATGTATGGGACCCTTGTTTTGCAGTTCATATACATTTTTTGTTTACGAGGTCTTTGTTGGAACTCCTATGAATTACCGCCGTATCGGAGTAGACTAGCTGTGGTTAAACTGCCAACTCTTTAAAGTCGTCGTTTTGTGATGAGTACTCTTTTTATTCTGGGTTTAATACGGGGCGATGTTGATTCAGAGTTCCTGCTCAGTCGATTGAAATTCAATGTTCCTGTCCGATTTCTCGGACAGTAAAGATGTATTAAAAACCCTAACCATATTTTTAAATTGATAAGTAAAGTTTCATTTGTACAAAACTGTTATTGTATATATAGTTCGTCAGTAAGGATAAATTATCTATTGACATTAAATAAATAAATAAATAAGTAATAAATATAAAAATATGAATTATTTTTACATATTTTTGCTTAAAACTTATGAAATTCCTAAAATATGTGGGGGTACCAAGACTTTTGATGTCCATTGTATATATAATTTTTTTAATTTTTTCCATTCTTGTCGTTACTGAGGCAAATAAGTCTTAAAGATTTATGTAAGAAAAGTTCTAACAATTTACCTTACAGAATTGTTTATTTGCTGTTAACAAAAATATTGAAGTACAATATATGGTCTATGGCTACTGTAGTCGCCGTTGTCTAATAGGTAGTTTGCTGGCTTATTAAACATGAGGCCACAGTTCGAATCCCAACTCAGACATCTCCAACAAAACGAAATATGAAAAAATATTTCTTTGGCGACTTCCACTCAGCTGATTTCTTGCAAAAACTCTGAGAGTAAATAATTTTGCCATGGAAAGCTTCTCAAAAAATCTGTAGTTCGGAGTCGATTTTAAACTGTAGGTCCAGCCACTTACGTATAAAAATAACGCACACAACATAGGTGGTGTGAGAAGCTAGGTCGTAATCCTGACTGAAGGGTTGTAATGACAATTATGTTATGTTATGTTATGAGTACTCCCATCGGGATGATATAGAAAAAATTGGTTCAATAGACTGTTAGAAGTTTTATTTAGTCTGTAAATAAAGCCCCAATGATGTTATGACGAACAATAAAAAAGACTGCTATCCTTTGGTGTTAAGGAAATTAACAGAACCAGGTTTCATTATCTTGCAATGCATAATGCTGCATAGTTATTCCCAGATCAAACTAGAAAGTAAAACATCAATATTGTAGCAGAGGGGAGCCAAATTTATTCAAATTTAGCTCTTTCGAGGCTATAGCTCCATACATACATAATTGTGTGCGTTAATTTTACATAATAATAAAACATGAGTGGCGGGGGCTATAGTTTAAAATCGACTCCGAACGACAGATTTTTCATAGCAATTTTATTTACTCTCAGAGTTTTTGCCAGAAATCTGCTGAGAGTTGCCGAAGAAATATTTTCATTTTGCTGTCTGACCTGGGGTTTGAACGGAGGCTTTAAGTCTAAAAAGCCGACACACTACCCTCTAGACTACGGCGACTTCTTTCGAGGCTATATTGAAAGTAAAAAGACTGGTAATATGTACAATATATCTACTGTTCACTTCCTTAATTTTTATATAATTTTTCAGATCCACCAAAACTATTATAACCCTTTGCACTCGACATCGTTTCGGACGTTACCTGCCAGCAACTCGACGCCATTTTTTAACGAAAATGTACATCCTGGAAACGTGATATTATACAGTATAATTTTAGACCCAAGTAAGGAATTGTAATGAAATTTGTTTTATATGAATTTGTGGACATTTAAGAACACATATTTACAAAAAAATATGAAAAATGTTTTCTATTCGACGCTTCAGTACGAACTGAGATCTTGTATATTTCGTCTCTCGGTTGTCAGATTTCTTTATTATCGTATTAAGTTTAACAGTTTATCGAGCCACACACTTGTAGCTTTGGACGCCTAATCCACTATATCTACAATTTGCTCAACGGATCAGAGAAGTGTACAGTCCGTCGTGAACGCACTTCGCACGTTCTTTTTCGACGTGTAAAACTGTTGATTTATTTATCACGCATCTTGTTAATTTTATCACATTTCGATTAGTTTCTTTGTGGCAGAAAACTACAGGAGAACACTTATTTCTTAAAAAATTGCGGTGGAATAATTTCATTGTCCGTAATCGCTAACAAACAATCATATACCCACAGAGGGGACAACCGAGTGGCTTACGTTGTCCCCTCAGAGGAGACAGCCGAGTGCGAATTTAAAAATTCATTTAATAATACCTTGTGTTGTGTGGCCTCAAATGCCATTCTCGCCTTTGACCTGTTGTGGCCTTTGGAATTTCTTTAGTATTTTAATAATTTTTTTTTTCGTTTATAAGGTCCTTTTGCTTTTCAACCAACGATAAGCAAAAAAATGCATACCGTTTAAATATTTTAATTTCAGGTATGTGTAGTATATATACATACACACAGTTACTAAAGTATACATACGGTTAAAAAATGTCTGAAATACTAATTTCTGAATAGCTAATGCGTTTTCGTTGAAAATCTATATAGTTACCTTGATGTTAAGACGGTCTTTTGCATTGGTTAAAAAATTTCTAAAATTGAACTGAATTGTGGCCCTGCACAGGCCCACAAAGGTATGCATCCGATTTACAAATTTCACAAATTTCTGAACCAATGCAAAAGATCGTCTTAAAATCGAAGAAAGATGTCAGACAATTATAAATATTTTCAACGAAAACGGATTGGTTAGAAAATTTCAGAAATTTCTTAAAATCGAGGAAAGTTGTCAGACAATTACAAAGATTTTCAACGAAAACGGATTAGTTAAAACATTTCTGAAATGTGTTATCCGTATGTATACTTTTGTGGCTGAGTGTACATACATCCATGCCGATTTGCATTGAGTATAAAATACAACATTACTACATATATTATTTTGAACTATTCACATATACATACGTTCATGTGTATGCATCTTTATTATATTTGCATTTATTTGTTTGTATTTATTTTCATATTTGTGCACAAGTTTCAATATTAACTTGGTACACAACCAAACGTACGGAAACTTTGCAGAGCTTGCAAAGATTTTATTTTTTTAAAACACTTGGTAATAGGATTATGTATTCCAATATCGTATAGTTTTATTATTGTTTTCTAGGGGTGTTAAAAGCCTACAGTACATAAATACATAACATATAACCATAATATTACAAAAGTAAAAATATGGTACAAATATAAAGTAAAACATTTCATCTAGAAAATGCTACACTTTACTCTGACTGACAATGAGTTTAAAAGCTATTGTAACGGGAGCCTTTCAAACCATTTGAGAAAATTTTTAAAAGTGAATGAAATATCTATTTTGTCTACAATGGCAGCAACAATGCCGTCTTCAAGACCTGGAATTTTAGCTAGATTGTCTTTGTGCACTAGAGACTTTACGTATCTTTGCCAAAAAATAGCCTAGTGAGCTTAAAACTCATAATTTTTGCAACCAGCGGTCTGGATAGCGTGGGATTAGTTGCTCACCAAACTCGTTATTCAATAGTGGCATGGTATAACGAGTCATATAATATGTAGTCCTGTGAAATCCACATGTGAAATAAATAAAATTCTTCTATTTTGGTAAAACAAAAATCGATAATATAACATTACGATTTCCGTTGTACTCGAAGAATAACAGAACAATAATACGGCCGGCACCAAATATTGTGCCTCTCAGGACAGCTCTAAAAGTGACTTTGATTGCTCCTCATTTAAAATTTATAAATTACGTTAGTTTAGATGCCTTTTGAACCAAAAATGAGTCACTTGTCCTCTCGAAACGATTTTTAATCATAAAATTCAATGTTTTAGAGTCGGTGTTCGGTTGTTAGTCTATAGTACAATTTCAAATCTTAAATCTTACAATCGTATGTTTTCCAAATTTATGGTTCATACTCAATCGATAGCAATATTTTTTTTTCAATTAAATACATCCCTGGTGAACCGCTATTAAAAATTTAAAAATTTTAACAAAAAATTAGAGGTAACTTTTTCATGGTGTGGGGTGTATTTTATGCCAACAAGATATTGAAAATTCTGTCAGTCCAACGAAGGTTCTCCATAAAACTTATATTTCAACAGGACAATGCGTAAACTAACTATAGATCTTACGGAAAAAAATTATTAATATCCAGAATAATTGATTGATCGATATGTTCACCATATTTAAATTCAATGTGAGGGGACATTTTATTTAAACTTGTCTTCTTCGAAAACCCCCTGATTTGATGTTTTTCATTCACTAGGAACTGAAATTTTAAGAGTATGAGGGAAAGTTACCAAAATATTATTGAAAATTTAATCAGTAGTATGAAAAACAGAATATTTAGTTTGATTAACAAATTAAAAAAAAAATTGGATAAAACATATATTCTTGTTTCTTATAACGAAAATATTTTATTTATTAACTACAATACAATAACAAATTATATTTTAATTATATACGAGCTGAGCAACTGTGACCATATGCTCGGTGTAGTGTCACAGACTAGGTGGAAATCGAACCTACGCACTATGTGGCATTTACCCTGAAAAGCTGGCCAAAAAGGCAAAAATGAATTTGAAGAAATTTAAGAAACTGAATACGCAGTTCGATAGACAACAAAATTCTGCATTATATAGTGAATTTTCATGACTTTAAGTTGAGATTTGTAGATTTGAGACGATGTCAAAGTCAGCAAAGTGAAGAAAATTAAATGCGTTTTTGGTGTTTTTTTGAAATTTTAATAGGTTTATATGCTATTTTTTTTTTTGGCTAAACAAATAGAGGTTTTATATAGATTTTTTTTATTTGAAAGGTATGAGCAACTGGTACTTTCATTTTTTTTATATATATATCTCATATATTAATGTTAAAATTATTCGTTAAAACTTTAAAAATAATAAAAATTTCACATTTTTTTACGCTACCCAAAAAAAAGATAAGGATTTTAAAGGTGAAAGTAGTTTTTAGTAGTTTAATATTATATACCACAAGAAAGTATGAACTCTCTACATTCAGAAACAAAAAAAAGTTTGCGCAAATTTGCGCAATTTATTTTGGCGATTTTTTGAAAATTTTACTTTTTTTTTGAAAAATTAAAAAAAAATTAGGCGCAGTGTTATAAAGCCATAGGCAATAAAGCCATATGGCGTACTAATTATGCGAGGACATTCAGTAAAAGCGATACCAATCGAGATGTCCTGATTAGGTTACTTTTAAGTACTGACCCTTTTATAAGCTGCAGTACACAAAAATCGCGAAGGAATAGAAAAGCATTTTCATCAGATGCTATTTAATTACGCCTTCCTGACATTGATGATGAAAATGATAACGATTTTAACGATTGTAGTTGGTTTTACTTTTTAAGTATTTTTAAGTTAAGTATTAAATACTGTAAAATAAATATTATGAATAAATATTATTTATCATAGAAGTTTAAAAACTTAATTACATATGTATATCGACTATTATAACAATATGAGATGTATGTTTGATTTTCTTAATGGACCTAGGGGCACTTATGATCCGATCATAATAAAATGTGATCATAAATGATTCACATTCATATTAAATATGTTCATGTCGAATTTCATCGAGGTAATAAAATTTTTAAGCCCATTATAATTGCTAAACATATTTTCTTAAGGGGCCCTATTTTGGACCAAGGGGCAATTATGGACCGACCATAACAAAATTTGGTAATATGATTTAGATTAACAAAATACACGTTCGTACCAAATTTCATCACGATACCGATGTTTTTAAGCCATTTATAAGCGCAAACGTGAATTTCTAAAGGGGACTTTATATGGGGACTAAGGTCAAATGTGATCCGATTTTCACCAAACTTTGCACCATGATTTCGTATACAAAACTAATCTGTGCTAAATTTTATCATGATTGTTGCATAATTACCATAGTTATGTGTAAATAAGTGCAATTTCGAGGGGAATTTGTATGGGAGCTAGGTGAAATCACGGACCGATTTGAACCAAAATCAGTTGGATTCATCCTTGGGCCTAATTATCACTATCACTATGAAAAAATTCTAGCCATTAACTCATAAAACACTTCTATGAATTTTGGCCAGGTTTTCAGGCAAAATGCCACATAGTGCTACGCTAATAGTCTAGCACACTACCAACTAGCCTACCAGGACAACCATATCGAAAATATATAAAATACTCTTATATGTTCTACCTTACTAAGTAATGATTTATGTAAGAAAAATTACATATAAGTGATCCTGTAAATGTGAGAGATTATATATTTTACTCTTGCAAAATAGATTAGTTATTCTCAATTTTAGAAACAAAAATTGAGACTTTAATTATTAAATATTTTAACATAAAAATGACATACAAAGGGTATTCAAAAAATAGGACGAATTTTCAAAATTCGTCTCGAACATACGTATGTTCACAGTTTTAGATATACTATATAGTATTGTTACGTTTTTATCTTTTTGAAAATATTTAAAATATGGGTTCGTTGATTGCAAATAAAATAAAAATAAATTTGTGTTTAGTTTTAGATAAATTCTTTATTGTCCGCACTATTTTATGTGCCACTGTTCACCACTTGATGTTACAACAGCAATTTGCTTAGTTCGTTATTCTTCTTTACACTTCTTTTCGGTAGGTCTTTACAACGGCGATCTTCAAAACACGACTGTGTTCTTCACACGCAACCCGTCGTCACAGAAGACTGACTGAATTCTTTCTACACATTGCCTGCTTCGTCTTGCCTTTTTATATGCCCACGCAGTTTTGAAAAATTTAGTATTTTAGTACTTTTTTCAGTACTTTTCCATTTCAAAAATACTACAGTACCCACGCGACGCTAAAGCTAGAATTAGTCTTTAGCCCCAGTTATCCCAGCGTCGACATTTAACTAAACGGGGCTTTTACCTTGAGAATCAACTGTTTTGGTGCTGTATATGTCGTTGGTTTTTCTATTCCATTCCGTACGTGTATTAAGTTTAAATAATTTTTTTTTACCATTTGTACAAGTACCATTTGATGCAAAAAAGTTCTCTTTCAGTTATAGTCCCGCACCATTTAAAAATTTCTATTTTGCAACACTGTGCCGACGTAAACAGTCTGATGAAGGTTATTGAAGTCGAACGCTCATGGCGACTTCAATGTTGTTTGTGTACTTTGTTCACATTGCTTGTTGTTGCTTTCGCTTTCTTGTCTATTCCCTTGTCTTTCATACTGATGTTGTTGGTTTACTTGTAACAAGTTCGTTGTATTTGTTTGTGTAGCTTTTGTTTATCGTTTTAATCTTAAACGTTGATACACCGTTTCCAATTTCGTAACAGTATGTTTATGAGATGCATAAATAAGTCAAGTTTTACACATATTTGGCGATTTTCTGCTATCGAAAAAATGCATCAATTTTTGTGTAAAAATTAATGAAAGAAAAATTTAAAAAAATTGAAATGCTCATGTTGGAATACAGCGTTAGTCTTAAAGAAAAACATTGTAATTTGTTTCATATTTGAACTTTAAATCCAGTTAAAATATAATAAGTAATGTTACTTAACTACGTAAGCGAAAATATTAAATCTAGATTTAGAAGTAATACTGCTTTGCAAAGGACGCTCTTGACAGCAATAACATCAATAATAATGAACATTCTGCGATAACATACCACAACCACAAACGCGAATTACATTCCAACTGAGATATCTGACTAAGGATGAGAACAATAGAAAGTACATTCCATATCAGCATCAATAATAAACACTCATAACTGCCAGAAACATTGGGTTTAAATAAGGCGATTTATCTTCAATGTTCAAAGCAAATTATGTAAAAGAAAACTTTAACATAAATTGCTAAGAAATTATGTGAATTTGCGGTAATCTGGCAATCACTTATATTTGGTTGACAAGGTTACTGTTCAAAATTTAACTGTTAGCAATGACATTCGGATGGTATATCACATTTGATGGTATTTTATTTTGCAATCATTTTCAAATATTTTCTTCTTAGGTTTCTATACATAAGTTATGGTATTGCTTGCAGTAACCCATCAATGATAGATAAGGTTGAAAGCACAATTATACAAATGTAAACAAATGTTTACAAATTTTTCTCGTATCTCTATGCCATTCCTTTGAAATGGTTTGGAGCAAATACTGAAGTTAAAAACCAAATCTGTTTTTTTAAGTTTTTGACATTCTAAGCTTGACCATATCCATGCAAATAGTCTTACCCATTGTTGCAAATGTCCGATTGTGTTGCAAGTAAATCACTCAGTTCCATGTGTTCAATAGTGTTGAGGAAATGTTCCAATTACCAACAGCCACATTGGAAGAACAAAAATTTCTTATATTTTCAAACCACAGACCATCTCAATAAATTTTTCTGTAAGATTTTCTGTCGTAAATACCAATGCACTTACAAACATATTTCTTTTCTATTATGTGTTTAGCTGAGCACTTTTAGTTCCTCGTTTCAATACAAAATTTTTGCATTGACTTTTGCATGCATGTACGCATTGAAATGTGCAATTAACCGCCCTAGGAAAGAAAATATCTCGGGTTACTGTCGGTAAATGCATGACTATTTTTTGTCTTTTTTGTACGAAATACAAAAATTTCAACAGTTTAAGGAATCGGAATTTTGACGTTTACGGGGAATTATGAAAGGGACAGCAAATATTACCAAAAAGTATTTCTCTCCCTGTCTGATTTTCTCTCTGTTTGTTTATTAATGTTTTATAGTTTTCGGGGTGGGTTTTTTATATTGGCGAGAGTTAATAAAAAATGTAATTTTTGTCTAAGACTTTTTAACTTTTCTTTTCAAGACCTCTTTCACAAGAAACTGTATTCATTGTGACCAAAAATCACTTACATTTCGATTAATATTTAAATATCTTTAAACTTTTCATTGAAGAAATTAAAAAAATATGCAAGTTTTCCTTTTTTTAACACAAAATAAATGTTTTTCACATTTAATTTTTCTGCTTTATCTGCCAGTTTTCAATCTGTTGCTTCTAACACATTTGATTCACAAAACTTATAACATTTTTTTTCTCCCTCTAAATTCGCCAGTAATGGTGCTGCTATGAGCACTTGTCAAACGTCAAAATTATCCCCTCTGTATACTCCGTGATTTTCAACTTTAGCTTGTATAACATTCTTTCAATCTATAATAATAAAAATAGGGGAAGAATATTCTGCCCAAGCTCGCATCATATGTAAAAAACTAGTCGAATATTAATTTTTTATTTATAGTTTAATTTTGTGGTGATTTGCTTTAACGTTAAACACAAATAAAATGTTTACCAATTTTTAATTATGGAATGACATTGTAGTTACAACAAAGCTGAATAAGTCACATTTTAAGCCAAGATAGATTACACTATGCGTCAAAATAAAAATAAAATTAAATACACCCAGCTAATGACAGGTTGTGAGTTTTGTTGACTAGATCGAAAGAAAATCGTTTTATATATAAAAATGAATGTGTGTTCATTTGTTTGTGGGATTATTTGAACTCTATGGACGGCTGAACGACTGAACCGATTTTCTTGGAATTTTCCGTTATGTTTGGAAGGAGTTATAGGCTACTTTTTATGTTGAAATAGGCAAATAAAATAAAATAAAATAAATAAAAAAAGTATGAGTGTTATTGTCTAACAAAATATTACGTATACGTCACCTGTAAGCTCTACGTAACATTTTTTCACGACAGTAATTGAAATACAGACGTCTGTATATATAAAAATTAATGTGTGTTTATTTGTTTGTGGGTTTGTAAACGGCTGGACCGATTTTCTTGAAATTTTAACAGTATCGTTCTGCATGTCTGGAAAGAGTTCTAGGCTCCTTTTTATTTTAAAATTTCAAGTAGGCAAGGTGCCACGCCCACATATTCAATAAGTATTTAATGCCGCATATCTCATAAACTGCAACAGCTAGAGTCCTCAAATTTTGTATGGACGACTTTGACGTATATATGAACAAAATGGGCAGATTGGCTATAGTGGACGTGTCACCTCCCATATAAAAAATATTAAATTAGTATATCTAAGAATATATAACAGTTAGAGTCCTAAAATTTTGTCTAATCAACTTTAGTAACAATATGAATATTTTAGACAAAAATAGGCTGACTAGGAAAAGGGGACGTGGTACTTCCCATATGAATTAAACTCAAAACTTCTTATATCTGGGAAATCATCTTCTTATATATAGAAATGAATGTGTGTTTATTTATTTGTGGGTTTGTTTGAAGTCTATACACGGCTAAACGGCTGGACCGATTTCCTTGAAATTTTAACAGTACCTTCCTGTATGCCTGGAAGGAACTATATGCTAATTTTTATTTTAAAATTTCAAGTAAGCGAGGTGTCACGCCCACATAGAAAAATGAATGTTTGTTTGTATCCTTATACCTTATAGAATCTCATACCTTATAGAATCGTAAACTATGCATTTGATCATGTTATGATCTTTAGCAAAGTTGTTCCGCATGAGCCGTTTCTAAGTTGATATGACTAATTTCCGGCAGGTGGCGCCACTAAAAATTACTTAAAATCAATTAAATCGTAAACTGTGCATTTGATCGTTATGATCTTTAGCAAAGTTGTTGGGCATGAGTCGACGGAGGTTGGTACGATTAATTTCCGATGGATGGATCGATATAAGATAGAATTAATTATGTTTTCAAACAAATCTTCGTTTTGATTTTGACCTACTTCGATATCTTCAGCTTCGCTTTCGATTTGCATTTCTTGTGGTGTCAAAAGTTCAATTGCTTTTATTAAACTGCGACCGTTGTTGGTTGTTAGAGAATATCTTTTTTTTTGTTTATATTGTAATTCGTTAAGACCTTTTCAATTTCAAGTATTATATTTTCTGCGGTGTGTCTTCTTTAAGTTCTAACATCACAACGGAAAAAATGGTAATTTCGAGTTGCCAATTTTTAAATCAATTATTTTATTTTTTAATACGTTTTTAATTTTGGTGTTTATTTTATCTGCCTTCACTACCACCGATTCCATGATATTTCTTGAATTTATGATTGGAATTTTTAGGCCATGTAATAGAGGATTCACTAACACTTTAAATGAATTGGAGTTTAAAAAATTAAAGCCGAAGATATTCTTTGGTGACCATTTCTATGAAGACGTTTGTCACCTCATTTTTGTTCATTTCTAATGAAAACTTTGTTTTTCTTTCGACAGCGCTGTCTTGTCTACTTTTTCTACCATTTCTATGAAGACATTTGTCACCTTATTTTTGTTAATTTCTAATGCAAATTTTGTTTTTCTTTCGACAGCGCTATCTTCACTACCATTTCTAATTTTTTTTATAATATCTTCATATGATACTTTTCCATATGTCTATTCAAATTTGTGGAGAAGTTACTAACGAGTATATAATTATTACGTTTACGACCCATCTTAGAGTGAGCTACGAATGATACTATTTTTCATCCAAAAGTAAAAGAAAGCAACAAATTTAGATAGCGGAGTTTTTAAATGACTGTATTGAAGGCAAATAAAAAATAAGCGAATATTTCCAATAGCTTCAAAAATTGTAGAAGGAATACTTAAACAATTTAAGATCTAAAAAATAATTTTTTTAATATACTTTTTATACACTCAAAAAAATATTTGCAATTACTGTTTTCTTATTTTTAACCAATTTTATTTAAAAGTATATCCATAAATTGCTTATTTTTCTTCATGGTTATCAACTGACATAAAAAGTTAATTACATAAAATTTCGAATACTCACAAAAAATGTGATTTTATAGAGCAGAGTAATTGTGAAAAAAATAAATTTTAATGTTTTGGAAGTTTAAAAAATCAACAGAAAATATTATATATATTTGAGTATGCACAGCTTATGCATATTATTTCTATTTTTAGCTCTTATGTAAGAAATTAATATTTATATTAATATAATATATAATGTAATATAAATAAATAATATAAAAATATATATAAATAAATATTATTTATATTTGTTTAGCTATTTATTGTTTCTGATTGCAAGTAGTAAAAAATAAATATCAATACAATAAATTACATCATTTAAAATAAATTATTTTTAATTTAATAACAAATAAACAAAATTTAAAAGTCTAATGAGTTTTGAACCTAGACCTACACCATCTACTTACACCAAGAAATGTTTAGATTATTTAACGACTTAAAATCATTTTTTAAAGGTCACTGGTTTTTGGTATATTTTATATTTTGCAGCATTTCCATTCTTTTCACATTTTACAAATTATTTATCGTGAAGTTTTGTCTGCGTTTGATATTCTAAATGCATATTGGCAATACATCGGATATACACTTATGTTGCCTCTTCATGAAAAATGAGCTTGGGACTATTAGACACTAATTTTTGTGTCACATGGTTTGAAAAAGCAAAAATAACTTTTATTTCTGCTCAAAAAAATAAAAATCAAAAAATAAAAATCAGGGGATAATTCTGGCAGTCGTATACGAACGAATTTTTACTCAAACGCGCGAATTTTTTAGTTTTGGAATTCTCTTATTCGTTATCGAGTAAAGTGTAAGTGGGACTATTAGACACTAATTTTTGTGTCACAGGGTTTGAAAAAGCAAAAATAACTTTTATTCTGCTCAAAAAAATAAAAATCAAAAAATAAAATCAGGGGATAATTCTGGCAGTCGTATACGAACGAATTTTTCCTCAAACGCGCGAATATTTTAGTTTTGGGATTCTCTTATTCGTTATCGAGTAAAGTGTATCGAAATTTGAGGAAAAAGTTCTTTCCCAAATGGAGGAACAGATATTGTCTGCTGCTGGAATGAAGTTTCTGTTGAGTGTCTAAAAAATGTCCAAACTTTTGGGTCTTCAAAAACATCAGAATGCAGCCCAAAAGAGAATTGCGACAAAGAAAATGTTTCTCCAACAAAAATAGTATTCCCGACGTATCTCCCTGCTGTATATCGGATTATGAAGAACACAAAATGGAACCTACCATGTCTTCTTTTATAGAATTTGAAGATGATACTGCAGAAGAAGCTTCAGCCCCAGTAAAACCAATATATATTATCTATACGAAATATTACAATTTTAATAAAACTTTTCTTCCTTGGATTAATTAAATTTCTTTTATTTTTGTAAGAAAACATATGTATGTTTTTTGTTTACAATTTTTGCATTTTAGTCAGTCCTGTAAAACGGAATAATTAACTCGTTTCACAACACCTAAGCAACAAATCGATTCGTTTCGAATCGAGTAACATCATCAGAAAATTTCTCGCTATCGAAATTATTTTCTATTCGAACGCAATTTCGATCACGACTGCGAGAATAAGACTCCTGTTTTTACACTGGAACCTTGTTCTTTGGATGTCGTGTAATGCAGATTAGTGTGTTCCTATTTAAATAAATAAAGAATTTACGTCTCTTATTTTTATTTGTAAATTATACTGGGCATTAAAAATTTTGAGTCCATAAAGTGAAAATACTACTATTCCTCCTTTTGAGTGTTAACTACATGCTAATATTTTTTTCAAAATAAGGCCCAATAAAGGGAAAGTAATAATTTTTTTAATAGGATTCAATAACAATGAAAACAAAAAAGAAATAAAAATATAATTGTTACTATTTGTCTCCGAGGCATCAAATATTCTACTGTCAATAAATTCTTTAAATTGAATTTATGGTGATAAAAATTTGAACAATATCCTCTTTGATATAAAACTATGTAAAAGAAAGTTTTCAAATTAATGTCCCTTGAAATAAAATTTTATGGCAGTGTTGAGACTTGTAAAAATGCAATAAAAAACTTTTAACTCTATTATAAATTGGAGACAAAAAAAATTAATTTTAAAAGATGTTTTCGTCAACTGCAAAGAAGGAATTGTTTAATTAATTGACGAACACATTTGGGGTGATGAAAACTTTAACACCAATGGAAGTTGTAACGATAATTTTGGAGTATCTAAAAATGTTTCGATCCAAGTGCCATTATACCTTTTTGACTGAAATGACTATGAATGGTATGAATTCTAGTTAGATTTTGAACAAATTTTTGATGTGCTTTGGTTGCCACTTATGTCGATTTTCTACCGCATACATACATAATCGGTCATTCTAACCCTTCAGTCAGGATTACAACCTATGTTGTGTGTGTTCATTTTATACGTAAGTGGCGTGAACTGCAGTTAAAAAACGATTGTGAAAGCCAGATTTTTCCGAAACTTTTTTATGGCAATTGTATTTACTCTCAGAATTTGTCAGATTTGCTACTTTAGTTGAACCTTACTTATTCGGTAAGCCTATTGCCTAATTCGAAGTCATTTTAACGGTCTCGACATTCAGTAGTGAGACTGTTGTTTCAAGGTCAAGGAATCTGCATGAGGGAAACCATATATGACTTACAAATTTCTTTACAGAATCCCAGGAGTTTCGAACAGTAGTCAATGTGGTGAAAAATGGTTCTCTTATAGACGTTTTGTCACCAGTAAGTATGTGTTCGCTGTAATATCTAATTTTTGTTTTATCCTGAATTATTCTAAGTATAGTCTAAGAAATAGTATTAGGCTCCACTGATATGAAAGAATTCCAACTATGATCTTTTCTTGTATATACAATTTTGACAGAAATATGCTTTCACGGCGTCTTATTAATACAATAAGAGTACTTACATACATACACACATAATTTGTCATTACAACCCTTAAGTCAGTATAACAACCCAGCTTCACTCACCACTTATTTGTGTTAATTTTATGCATGAATAGCGGGGCCTACAGTTTAAGTCGACTTTGCATGGAAATTTTCTATTTACTCTCAAAGAATTTGATTCAAATCTGCTGAGAGGAAGTTGCCGAAAAAATATTTGTTCATATTTCGTTTTATTGGGGATGTCTGAATTGGGATTTGAACCGTGGTCTCATGTCTAATAAGTCAACACACTGCCTACTAGGCTACGGCGACAATCAGCTCTAACTCATTGGGGCTGTTATATAAAAATTTATTTATTTTTTTCGTTGGACCCAAAAGCATTTTACAGCGGAAATTGCATGAATTATTCAGGATACGAACCTATCTAAAACTTATAAATTTTTTAATACAGTCGTGACTCTTGTATGTCGAATGTCGTATGTATCGAATTGTAATAAATTTTTGAGGTAAAAGTGCAATAATATTCACTTTTGATGATATATAATTCACTAGTAAGTTGCTAATATGATTTTACTTTCCAAATTATCATTTAAAACCTTTTTCATTTACTGTACAACATAATAATAGTGGCGGCACTGCAACAACTTTATTTTGTAATCAAGACCAACTCAAACAGCTGTGTGGTAAGTATCTTCGAGGATAGAAACGCACTTGGTGTTAGACAAATTCAAAAGGTTTGGGTTAGCTAACTTCTTTATAGAATAAGGGCATTATGGGTAATTGCTATTGGGCGACAAGATTTTTATTTTACTATAATACAGACATATACAAACTATACTACAATATGCAAACATGTCCCTTACGAACGTCACCTTGTTATCTGTCCTCGTTAGTCGTAGATAAAAATCGATATACTGGGAATAAAGGGCTTCAGAAATGTCGCAGCCAATATGTGTGCAATATCCGATATTCTCCGAATGGTATATTAGATATCTCTATTTCTTTAACATCATGAGAATAAGTGCAGTATTGCCAGATTCTGCTGGATAATTCTGGATAGGAAGAGAATTCAGTCTCACAGACTATTGCCACATTGAAGGTATTGCAACAGACTCTACATTCCATAGTAAGACTGTTGTCCCAGGGTAGAGGAACCTATATGGCATGAGATTTCAGGACAGTTGTCAATGTGCTCTAATGATCAGCAGTGAATATTTATTCACTGTAATTTTTATTTTTCGTTTTAGCCTGCATTATTCTAGAATAATCGTCTAGTCTGAAAATAGTGTTGGATATGACTGATAGGAATGAATTCCAACTATGAACTTTTCTTGTATATACAATTTTGACAGAAACACACTTTTATCGCCTCTTATTAATGCATTAAGAGTACTGAATAAACAGTTATTGTTTTTTTTATTGGATATTTAAATAGGCAGACGGATTAATTTAAATGTAACTTACTTTAACAACACGATTAACGTTTTTCGGCCAGCCTTAACACATCCTTCCAGGCGCTTCTGATTCTTGCTCGCCTACGCCAGTTGGCCTCTCCAATCGATGACAGGGCTTCCTCGATTAGGTCTTTCTAACGCGAACAAGGACGTCCTCTTTGTCGACTTCCGCAGATCCCCGCATCAAATACCTGTTTCGCCGGAGCATCCTCCTCCATTCGAACGACATGGCCGAACCAGCACACCCGGTGTTAATACGCTGAACAACGTCTATGTCGTTCATAGCGTCTTGTAGAGTATTAGAGAGGTCTCTGCTACTCAATTGCCTATTGAGACCATAGTAGCAGCTGTTGGCAAGAGTGATCCTGCGTTTGAACTCCAGACTGACATCATTTTTGGTGGTAACGGCGGAGCAAATATAAATAAATTCCTTGACTTGATCTCTATCTCGAAAGCATAGTTCATTTTGCCCTAATTTACTGCCAGATCCATCTTAGTAGACTCCCGTTCAAAAGCACTAAAGGCAGCAATAACATCTCGAAAATTGACCTATGATGTCAATGATGTCAGCAAGCAACTGGACGCTTTTTGAAAAATAGTGCCATTGCGATGCACTCCCGATTTTCGCAGAACACTCTCCATGACGAAGTTGAAGAGGTCGCATGATAAGGGGTCGCCTTGTCTGAAACCTCGCACGGTACCAAAAGGTTTATGTGGCTATCGAAGGCTGCCTTATAGTCAACAAAAAGATGGTTTATGTCGGTTTGTTTTTCGTGAGTCTTTTCCAGGATTTGTCGTAGTGTGAAGATCTGGTCGATGGTGGGCTTGCCAGGCCTGAAGCGCCAATGATAAGGGCCAATCAGTGTTTTGAGGAGTGGCTTCAGTCTTTTACACAATACGCCCGTGAGTATCTTATATGAGATAGAGCGTATGTAGTTGACGCATATTCATTTTTCAGGATAGAACAGAGGACACTGAGGTTCAAATCGTTGGGTATAGTTTCCTCTAGCCATACATATTTTGTAAATAAGTGGGTGCATGAGCCCTACCTACTCATTACATCCGGTCATTTTATTATTGATACACGTATTTAAGTTACGGAGTGTCTCATTTATGTTGCCTTAACTGATTATTATTTTTTACTTATTTTAAAATATTGAACGACTATTATCAATCGAATAATATTGTTTTTATATTTTGCAATGATGTGTTAAATAAGAATAAAAAGTTCAAATTTAATCAGATAAAAAGGATGCATAAATAGTACAGAAATTTTCAATGACTATTGTCATGACTGTAACAACAATGTAAGAAATAAAACTACTGCTACTACCACTGTTACTGTCAAAAACCCCACATCCGCTTCCTTTTCCTGTTGTAACTTCTGTTGAATTGTAATTTGCACTCATTGTCCTTCTCCATTCGTCTATCAGCTGCTTGCTATTTAACACTTCATTTTTTTCTTTTCTAATTCACTTGGTTTATTTTGCTTCGTATTTTCTTTTATTTTTTGTATTTTGTTTTTGTTTATCTTTGTGGGTCTTGTTATGATTTTTTTGTAAGTAAAAGTTCTTTAAATATTTCCTTTAGGGTTTCCTTCAATTTGGTTTTTGCAGATGCTATTCTTGTCACATTTTGTTAATTTTAAACAATTGCCCATGAGAAAACCTTTTTTTATTTTTACACTTTATCATGTAAACACTGTTTCGATTGTTTACTCGCTAAATATTAAACAAAACAGTTTAGAAAAGAAGTTCAATATAGAAATAAAGTTCGTGATTCGTATTTGGAATGGGTTGAATGGACTTATGTATATTCGAAGCGGATGGTGACTATTGCTTAATAATGTTGTGTCGACGATTACCAAGCTTGTGCCATATGTATGGTTCAATAGCAAGATATCACCCAGTATACTAAAATTATAAATATCTCTTATAAAAGCATTTTTATTATTATTTTTGAAATGTCAAATGAAGGTAAGCACCTTACGTTATTAGGAAATCATACCGATTCATAAAACCAGTGAAATAAATGTAGAACACAGTATTATTAATTTAGAGCTCAATAAATTTCACTAAAATCAAGGAACTAAAATCAAACTACTAAGCAAAATCAAATCAAAGTCAACAGTTGCATGAAAAGTACATAATGATCAATTACAAAATTTATCTACAAAAAGAAGTCTCCGTAGTCTAGCAAGTAGTGTGTTGGCTTATTAGAAGCAAGGCCACGTTTCTAACTCCTGGTCAGACATCTCTAACAAAACGAAATATGAAAAATTATTTCTTTGGCTACTTCTTCTCAGCAGATTTCTGGCAAATTGTAGCGCGTTGATGATGTCAGCATTGCCGACGCATGTTTGAAACAATTCTTTTGTTATAAAAATACAAACTATCAATAACGTACATATGTACATAAACACACATTGTTGTTAGTCAATATTGTCAATGCTATCAACACTGTTAGTGTTGGACATCTTCATATTTTCATATTCTTAATAATTGGTTGAAATTCTTTGTAGACATAATGCGTTATCAGCATTATTTATGTAGAAATTCTGAGTAATTTTAGGGATAAGAATCAATTAATAAACTATAGCCAAACTGTGCGCTCCTGGCGCACTTGCCAATTGCTACACTGTGCGCTTCTTGAGCACTTGGCACTAAGCAACTTTAAAAATTGTTTTCCTATTTTACAAAATACTTTGAGAGTAAATAAAATTGTCATGAAAAGTTTCTCAAAAATCTGTCGCTCGGAGTTGACTTTAAACTGTAGGTCTCGCAGCTCCTCTCTAATATTCACACATACAACATGGGTGGTGTGAAAAGCTAGGTTGTAATCCTTACTGAAGGGTTGTAATGACCAGTTATGTAAATATGTATCTGCAAAAAAGTCTAATGTTTACGTAATTTTTTACACGTTTTTACTATACACTTGATGCTTTCTTCATTTTTAAAATGGCAACAGGGATTGTGATAAAATTTTGCCTTAATTAACTTTCAATGAAACTGATTTATTGATAAAATTGTTGGGTGGATATAATTCATGCCAAGCAAATTTTAATTATTGTATATCTAGACCAGGGGTTAACAAAAAATTTTTGGTTTTGTATTAGTGAGTAAGAGAGAAAATAAGTTGAGAGAATATATTTATTTGCAGACATAGAAAAGTGTTAGTAGTATACGCTATCTTGATTTTCATTTCATCAACATACAACATGTAAAGCTAATCTTTCTTTGCTAAAAACTAAGCTATCTATCTTTGGCTTACTAATTTTAGATAAATAAAATAAAAATATAAAAAATCCATTTTTTTATTAATAGAAAAAAAACTAACATTCCAAAGCATTTAAAAAAATTACTAAAAAATTAATACTCTGCGACAAAATAAATAAAAAATAAATGCGCCACAGCTAATGACAGTACATTTTTAATATAAAATATTTTTCGAGTGTTATTCTGAAATAAAATAGTAAAGCATCCGCCACACATGTGTTCTTGTCGCAGTCTGATCGACAACTAAATCAAAGAACACAAAAATGCGTGTGAGTTATCTCTGCACAATTGTGCTATAAAATGGTAATCCCTGATCCAGACAACCATTAAAGTGATAGTCTTCAAATTTTGTTCCAATCACAAGAACAAACATTAATTGCAGAATATCGTCATAATTTCTACAGCGAGAGCCCGAAATATGGTCTTTCAGGACCATAAGAAACACTGTCTCGGAATGAGACATTAAGATGGTTTGCTTGTGCTCTATCTAAACTGCATTAGTGTGACTGTAATACTATATGGTACGCAGCCGCCATAATGGCAAATACGATATTCCATGTTTTGTAGGGAATCATACATATTACAAGTAAGTGATGTGATGCAGATATAAGCCAATTAAAATCACAATTGTTTCAATCAATAAAATATTGTAGTTTAACAAAGCGTCTGTTTATTATTATAGATATGTATGTAAGTGCAACCCAATGATTATTGGACCTATCGGTTTTAATATTTGAAAGAATTGGCGGGAAAAAAACTAAACATAAACTATATAAACCTGCGAGAAATGTGCACCAACCTCAAAAAACTATTTGGATTACCCAAAGAAATAAAAAAAACATAAATTTGTTTACCATTTTCAACGAACTTAAGGAGTTTTATGAAAAATTAAGAAATTCAACAAAAAAAATAATAGCACCACTTCTTAAATATGCTCTCAAGATTATAAAAACAAGAAATAAATAATAACTTCATTATATAAAAATAGTTGTACATGAAATGTAAAATGGTTCTATAAATTTAGTATTTAGTTGCGTTGCCTTTATTAGCAATAACTGCTGCGCATCGCCTTGGCATCGATTCAACCAATTCCTGACATTTTAGAGGAATTTTTCTCCAGGACACTCCTGAATGACTTCACAAGTGATTGATTCGCAAGTGGTTGCCTTAGAAGCGGCAACAGCATTTTTGACATTAGTCCACTGATTTTCATTGGATTGAGGCCTATTGGCTGCGCTGGAAACGCCATAACTTTCACCGTATATTTTTAAAACCATTATTTTGCTTTCTTATTGGTGTGTTTGGGGACATTAACTTCTGCATACAGTATTGAAAATATCAACGCAAATGAGTTGGTCCATTACGGTTTTGATCCAATGTATTGGACCTACTCAATAGTAAGAAAAACATCCCCTACTTTTTCGCTTGACGTTTCATGTATAATGGTTTTCTTAACTGTATTCGGTGTTTTACAGACGCCTGATGTATGAACGAGAACCAAATGCACCAAACATAGCAACTTTACTCTCATCTGTCCATAAAATATTCTTAAATTTTGGGCCTGACCGATTTAAATGTTCCTTTACGAACTTCATGCGCTGGCAATATGTTTTGCGTTTAAAAGAGGTACCTTTCTTGGACAGCACGCTTTTAAATTGTGTTCTCCGAGATATGTTCTAACTGTTTATATGCTGCAATTAAATTTAGGTTCTTTTTTATATCAGTTGCAGCTTTGAAAGGATCATTTTTGATTTCGCGCATCAATCTTTTCTTCGATATCCTTCAGTTTTTACTTTAATTTTAATTAATTCCGTTGTGAATCGTTTTCTTAAAACAACCAATACATCCACCAACTATTCTATAAGTTTTTCCATCCGATATTATTTTTTTAATATTCTGTATTTTTCCGCACTGCATTGATTTCCGCGACCCATTTTATTTAAAATATTTGCTTTTCGCTAAACTTTGATGGAAATAATAAAAAAATCATTTAAACATGTGCTTTTCATTTAGAGCAGTTTTGCGAAAATGTGTAATTTTAAATAAATTTTATAATTCGCTTTTTTTTAGACATCTGCAAAAAAAAAATTACAATAATAATTCCAAGAGAAGTACTATATTGTTATGAAAATGGAAACGGTGCACATCGTTTAACATTAAAATGATCAAAAGCTACACAAACAAATACAACGAACTTGTTACAAGTAAACCAACATCAGCATGAAAGACAAGGAGATAGACATGTAAGCGAGAACGCAACAACAAGTAATGTGAACAAAATACACAAACATAAATGAAGTTGCGATAGAGTTCTCGAGAAGGCGAAATCCCCGAACGTTCGACTTCAAGAACCTTCATCAGACTGATTACGAGGGCATATTAGAAGGCAGGACAAAGCAGGCAACGAGTAGTAAGAATTCAGTCAGCCTTGTTTGAAGACGCGTTGGGTGTGAAGAAAACAGTCGTGGTTTAAAGATCGTCGTTGTGAAGATCTACCGAACATTTTTAGTGTGTACGCGGACAGAAGTGTAAAGAAGAATATTAAATAAGGCAAATTATTTTTGGATTCATCAAGTTGTAAACGGTGGCACACAGAAGTAGTGCGAGCAATAAAGAGTTTAATTGAAGCTAAACACATATTTGTTTTTATTTTGTTTGTAATCAACGAACTCATATTCTAAACGTTTTAAAAAAGGTAAAAAGGTAACCATGTTTTTAATATGGGGGATACACTAGCCAATGTATTAAACATCAGCATTTGAAAAATCAGCAACACAATTTTCTTTTTGGGTTTGAGAAAATAAAAAAGGGTTACAGTGGCGCTATTATTTTTTTACCAACTGTACCTTAATGTGTATCAAACTTGTGAAATATGTTATGCCAACTATAGAGTTTTTAGTACAATGACCATTAGTTCGCAGTCCCTTGACCTGTACCTGTAATAAAAATTCAAATAACAAAACTATATGGCTTTAACCCCTGTAGTTTGCAAAGGAAATGATAACCTCAATTTTCTAATATAAGTGGTGAAACACTACGTCAATTGTTCTTTAAGGATTATCGGGTTGTGCTTTAAACACTTTGCATGTTCAGTAAATTTTTCTATTTATGCTTATATAATACAAAATAGTGATTAAATGTTTGTTCCTGGAAGAAATCTAATTAAGTGAGTATTCGCTTATTGTAACTAGTAAAATTATAGTGGAAATTTATATTTGTTAAACTTCAAAAAAAATACACTTATAAAAACGTAAACATGACATTCTATTCCATGTTATGACTTTAATACTTTACAATCCAATAGACGTTAATATAAATTTTTGCTATTCATGTTATATTAAATTTTCATGAAATTATTTGCGAATGGCCAATATTATTTGAAGATAATTTTATTTAAACACGATATTTGTAACGCGAATTCACGAGCACATATTCATAATAATGATATTGGAAGCATATACAAGCATTTGAAATATTTTATTCAAAAGTATGCAAATTTAAGACCCTCAGTGGAACTTATCATGCTGTCATCCATTGCCCTTGGGAAATTTTTTTAATATCCACGTTGAAAAATAAAACAAAGGAAGACAACAGAATAATTATTAAGAAAACAAAAGTAAAATTTAATTAAAACACAGGAAAGAAAACTTAAACTAGGTATAAAACAGAAAAGCAATCGTGCATAGCTGAGTAACCAGCGTAAGTACTGAATTTTTCCAATAATTCTTATATGCCTATCAATAACGTTATAAAGCAATTAAATTAGGCAATATTATGAAGCCGCCGTAGTCTAGTAGATATTATGTTGCCTTATTAAACGTAAGGCCACTGTTCAAACCCCATGTAAAACATCAAACAAAAATATGAAAAAATATTTCCTTGGCAACTTCCTCTCAGCAGATTTCTGGCAAAACTCTAATGGTATTTTCTTTGCTACAAAGAAAATGTCATCCTCTTAAAAATTGCCGACCAACCCTGTTATAATGTAATTACAACATAACACAAATGTTAAAAAGGGTATGCCCTTTTACACGCTGCTGTTGGCTACGTTGAAATAAGTTCAGTAATAATTCTTCATCAGATGACGAAGATGAATCTAATAACTGATTTATTTCAATTTTCGCAAATAAAATAGATGCAGCAATATCCATATTTATATTTTTTAAGGTTTTAGATTTAAAAATACATATATTGCATTTTTTTTATTTGTTTTCAATAAAATATGTAAATATGAAAAAGGTGTTGCCAAATCGTTAATTTTTCGACTTCATTTTTTAGCGCTTTTTTATAACCAAGAAAATTTTTTTAATACTGTTCTAATGTTTCCTTAAGGTTACTCCACAAAACAATGAAAAAATTAACTTCAAAAATGGATAACGATACCAAGCTACCTTCTGGTAGCCCTATAAATAAACAAAAGTCATCGGCTTTACAGTGTATTATCAGCACTCTCGATTTATACAGGGCATAAAATACAATGCCCTCCACCATTGGCAAGTGCGAATTATTTAGAATAAAACATATCTTATAGATGGCGAAACAATTTTAAGAAACAAACACAAAATTGATTTTTTTAAATAAAATGCACATTTTTTGGTAGAGAAGAAAACACTATAAGAGTAAATAAAATTGCCATGCATGTTTTCTTAAAAATCTATCGTATTATTAAACCGATATCTTATACAAAATAAAATAAATACAAAATATCTAGATTTATAAAACTTAATAAAAAACTATTTTCTTTATTATCGTTTTTCTTTATTATCAGTTTTTAATTAACCTAGTAACTGAACCTTAATGACTACTTAGGTACTTTATTAACGTGAGCATTCTGTGAGTACTCATTTTCGTATATTCTTTTTTATAATTTTTTTGCTGTTACTAAGAGAAAAATCAGCAACTGAAAGACAAAGAAGAGTTTTCTATCTTAAAATATGAATTTAGCAGTGTGCTTGTAATTTTTATTCATTTAAAGAAAATTTTTATTCATTTAAAGGACCTATTGATGCCATTGTTTGTAGAATATAACACCGTTTAAATATCCGCTATAGCTTTTCTGGGCTTTCCTTGTATGGCTCTGGCGCATAAATCAGGCCGAATTTGATCGATGACGTGGGTTGTTTTGATTTTGAGGAACGCCATGGTTTGCGGCTTTTTGCCTACACGGCTTGAAAACACCCCATAAGAAAAAGTTTAACGGAGTCAAGTTGCATGATATCGATGGCCAGTGAGTTGACCATGTCCTCAAATTGCTCATGCAGAATATCTAATATGGCATGAGCTTTGCGGCACATAATGCCGTGTTGTTGAAATCAAATGTCGTTGATGTTCAGAGCATCCAGTTCACGTCAAAAGCAGTTGCTAATCATTGACGAATAGTGCTGGCCTGTCCAATATCTTTCTCGAAGATCCACAACAAATAATGACTTATTTGAAATGCATAGTATGCTCTTGGATCTCATATGGATTGGATTTTTTCTGTTCACCTATTCATCCAACAATAGGCGTTATCGCTGAAGATGATATTTCGATGGAAACTAATAGATGTAGCTTCAACAAGGTGGTCCTGATCATCTGTCCCTATTTATTAATATAGCAGCTGATTATTACGCGATGAATTCAGTGTAAATTTTGTCATTTTATGTTTATGCTGTTTTATAATTAAATTTGTATTTTAAATTATAACCTTTAAATACTCAGTACCTTCTACCACTGCAACCACTAAAAGCTCTGTGTCGGATTCAGTGAATTCCAACTAAATGAAATCAGTGATAATTTATGAAGTACATAGGTAGTCGTTAATACTGACATAGTGTAGTGTGAGTTAATAGTTGTACTTGCCTATGCAATTAATTTTACACTTGTAGTGACTACTTACTTGCTACTATAAATAACATACAACCACACATATACTATACAGTGAAATCTCCCATAGGCGGCCAACCAAACGACCGCTTTTAATTAATTCACCATTTGTTATTGAATCTTTCAATGTTTGAGATAACAACTACTGATAAACTTTTAATGTTTTCTTGAATTTACTTTTATAAAATACATTTTGATTATATACGTATGTACATAAGTAATATTATTATGCCGAATTTAGTACTTTCTCAACAGTTGAATGTACCGAGGGCTTCAAAAAATATGCGTACGCCGTTAAACATTGCAATGCCATCCTCGTTGTCAATGTTATCTAAAAAATATCTGAATCCCCTGACTATTTATATATGCTAATATTGATGATTTATAGTTTGCAAGTTTTGTACTTACACTGGTTCACATAATATACATATTTGGCTCATATTTTAATATTTTTAAAATTTTTTTCCGAGTACGGGAGTTATTTAAGATAAAATTATTAGTTGTTTTACAAAAATACAAAATACGCTGCGTGTGTAATTTTTTTACGTTTTAAAAAATTTTGTGAATTTTTGTAAGTAATACATTATTTATGATATTTGAGAATTAATTGAAAGTTGTGTTGCATGAAGGTGAAAAGGTTGTAATTTCTGTTCTTGATATATTCTTGAGATTGATTGAAGTAGTCGTAGTGTAGTATGTAGCGTGTTATCTTATCAGACGTTAGACCCAGGTTCAAATCTCAAATCAGACATTTGCAATTTACAACGAAAGCTTGTAATGACCGATAATCTTATATATAAAAATGAATGTGTGTTTATTTGTTTGTGGGTTTGTTTGTTTGAAGTCTATAGACGACTAAACGGCTGGACCGATTTTCTTGAAATTTTAACAGTACCTTCCTGTATGTCTGGAAGGAACTATTTTTTACTTATATTATACTACTTTTTATTTTAAAATTTCAAGTAGTTGAGGTGCCACGCCCACATACCCAATAAGTATTTAATGTCGCATATCTCATAAACTGCAACTGCTAGTCCTTAAATTTTGTATGGACGACTTTGACGTATATATGAACAAAATGGGCGTATTGACTATTGAATATATATATTGCGCCACTGAAAATTACTTAAAATCAATTAAATCGTAAACTGTGCATTTGATCATGATATGATCTTTAGCAAAGTTGTTGCGCATGAGCCGACGAACGTTTCTAAGTTGGCATGACCAATATCCGATAGATGGAGCGACTGAAAATTACTTAAAATTAATTATATCGTAAACTGTGCACTTGATCATGTTATTATCTTTAGCAAAGTCTAAACGAAGTCTAAGAGAACGAAGCAAAGTCTAAAGCCGACGAAGGTTTCTAAGTTGGTATGCTCAATTTCCGACAGGTGGTGCCACTGAAAATTACTCAAAATGAATTGAATCGTAAGCTGTGTATTATTTAACAAAGTTGTTGCGCATAGGTTGGTACGATTAATTTCCGATGGATGGCATCACTGAAAATTATTCAAAATAAATGACAAGCAATTGGTCGACCACCTCAAGCACGGAAGAAAATAGCATTACAAGCCTCAGAATCAGACGAGCATTAAGACTGAAAAATCTTCGAGTATATGCCGCTGAGACCCGTTCGCTTGAACCACTTGAACAACGAGAAGTGAGATTAGAAACTGATCGAATGCGTACTACTGAGGCCCGTCCATCTGAATCATCAGGACAACGGGAAACAAAATCAATAAAATGCTTCAAAATTAATTGGACATTTGTGTAATGTCTTTCCTTCTAATTTATTTTAGTTGGTTGCGCAGCAACACGCGCAGATTGTACTATTTGGGACAGAGAACCGCATCTCTTTAGTAGTTTGATTTTAATGCAAAAAACCATGCTGCTGCATATACATATATATATCATGTCAAAAATTTTGGCGTAATTTTCAGAAAAGTGATAATAAAATGTTAGAAAATAAAATAGTTGTATTAAAATTAATTGAAATAAAGAAAAATATTTAAATTTTTTAACAAAATCTATCAATAATCTTGACAATTCTGTGGACCACAAGTATGTATCAAAAGTGATACATAAGCTAGGATTATAAATTTTTTTTAAGGCTCGATCTACGGTTAATGGATTTAAATACTTTGGATGTTGTTTGGAAATCAATTTTAAGCCCCTAAAACTCTGTATCAAAAATAACTGTTCTCTATGTTAAATATTCTCACAATCTTTATGATATAAATTAAATAGAAAGTTTGTAGCATATTGCTTTAGTAATAAAGTGAGCAAATTTAATTTCCAACAACATGTGATACGTGGCACAAAATATCGTTCTTGCATTTATTTCATTCACTTTATCTATTGTTGGCAGGTATAATATAAACACCGATAAAGTTTTTCAACTGTATTTGTTACAAAATATACTTATAGAAGCACATATGCAAACTAAAGTAAATGGTGCATAGCAAAACAACTGTATCAAGATAATGAAATATGAATTCTTTGTATCATCAATTTTCCACTATCTTCCGTCTTTCCTGTGCATAAATAATTGTTGCGGTTTGATAACATCTACGGCTGAAAATGTTTGTTGCATTTGTGATGAAACACACCTTGTCTACTGCTTTTGAAAATTGTTTACGTAAACTTACAAACTTCCATACGCAGTGTTGTGTAGTTGAATGAATATTTATCAGTCCATTTTTCCTATGGGATCTTCCGTGTAATCATATATGTATATTTTGCTTGGCTGAACAATTGTTAGGGAAATAGTTTTTTAATTAAGACAAATTTTATTTTAAATTATTATTTATGTATGTGGAAATTTAATTACTTAAATTTAATTAAGAGAAAAAATTTTGGTATCTAAACCTACATTTTTTACTCGATGCAATAATTTTATGAAATTTGTTCTCACATGTACACAAATTTATTTTAACACAAATAGCACTCTTGAAGCATATATGTATGCACATTTGACAAACCGGTTTAAAATTGACATTTTTGAATTACTAAAAGCTTCTTTATTGAATTCACTAGAAAGTGACGGTAAGATACTGTCACAATAATGCTATCAAACAATTCTTAAGCAATTCAAGAACGTTTTATACATTGTGTAGTGTAACAATTGCCGGATTACAATTTTTGAGTTCTTTTAAGTTTAGTGACGTAAGGGGCATGGCGTCGGCTTGTTCGTGAGTGTAAATAGTCTTTAAAGGCCTTTGGACCAAATCGGTTCCGTCTCTGCTGCGTTCCGGGTCATAGCGGTATACTTGTCAATAATACTCTCGCTACACTAGGTTCACTTTCTGAGGGCGACGTGATAGATGGTCCTGATCGTCCAATCTGTTACTTCTACGGCCTCATCGCTGGATGGGTAAGGGAGGAAGAGCAGAAGCGTTGGGGGAATGGACCGAAATGTTTTGCATCTAGGAGTCTATGGCCAACCATTGATAGTGCAAAAACAGGTTTGCTGCTAGTCTTAGATAAGGCACTACAAGATTAAACCGCTAACAAGGATCTGGAACAAATCTCAGCCAGACTATTGCAGGGTATGTTGAGATTGTCGAACATTTCCTCCGCAACTGTCAAGCCTTTTGAAGATTGAGGACTGTGGGCAGGCACATTTTCGAATGTTTGGAGTCTCTGTCGAGGACCGAGATTAGCACTCTCCGTAGATATATAGATTAAGCTGGTTGAGAGGTGCTAGGGCACTAGAGTTTGTGGTCCATCTTTTTTCCTCTGTTACCTATATCCTCCCTTTCATACTTTTTCTCTTTTTCCCATTTTCCAATCTCCTTCACTATCCTCTCTCTCCTCGGAAGTACTTTAAATGTGCCACTTTGGCCTCGACGTGTTGTACTTATCACAATGGCACGTCCTCAAAATTAACCTTAAGTTTAGTTTATATTTATATGCGACACGTTTTCATAGGGAGGGTTATCTATCGGTTTAAATTTGAACTATCGGTTATTTCGTATATTATCTCCTCTGAACGTAATGAATCGATTTAAGCTTGAGCAACTTTGAGATTTATTGTGCCAAGGAGAAATTACACGATGATGTCAATTTTGCCAAAAAAAATAAATCATCTCTCCGGATAAAGCTCATTTTCATCGTGGTGGGTACGTTAATAAGCAAAATTTTTCGCACCCTGATAATAGATTTTTTTTGTACCCGCTCCTCATGGTATTGATGTGAACGATGTTTGGTTTCAACAGGATGGTGCAACTTGACACTCATCTCACGCCACAATCGATTTATTGCGTCAAACGTTGGAAGGCCGCTTAATGAGTCGAAATGGTAATGACAGTTGGACGCTATGAAGCAACGATTTGACACCATTTGGAATATTTTCTGTGGGGCGCCGTTAAAGAAAAATAATCTGCCGACAATCCAGAGACAATTGAGCATTTGAAGGCTAACATTCGTAATGCCATTGTCGAGAAACAATCCCCTACACTCGAAAAAGTTCACGGAAATTGGTCCGAGAGATTGAGGTACTGTGAGGCCAGTCGCGATAGCAGTATGGATGAAATATGGAACCGGAACAATTGTACTTCACAACAATAACATAAATTCAGCAAAATTTCATGCCGTTTTTGTACTATAGCATTTTTAAATTTAAATTTTGAATTTTTAAACAAAATGTTACGCTGTAAATATGGAAAAAGGCAATATTTTGGAAAATGTATGAGATATCGTAGATCTTCAAACATTATTATATATGTACCTGTAAAAATAAGGACGACATTTTCAACAGGTAGAGGCAAGACATCTCTAGGGAGGTTTTCTTCTAACTGAATTGCGTCAATGCCAAGCAGATGTGCTGCAGTTTTGAAAAAAGCAATTCCGTGATTTAGTTTTGTCTGATACTGCATATTTACATATACAGTTAAGAAGCGCACTGTATATATGTACATATATGGAAATTTATCAACAATTGAAATAGGAATTGGAATAACAGTATTCTTTAAGTGCTGCACATCTTATTCATTAGCAATAAAAGTTTCCTAAAAGGAAGAAGATAAAGAATCCAATTGATGTTAAATAAAAAACATCTTAAATACATGTGTAGTATATTGGGCATTGTAGGCTCACAAAAAATAAGTTCGAGCACCAAAAATAAAAGTAAGCATATACTGCAATTGAACTTAACTACAGGTGAAGATTGACGGTGAAGTACTAAAATTGATTTAATGGCGGTGGTTAAAAGCCAAACAATTTTGAGTTGAATATGGATTGTGTGAGCAAGTATTTCTCAATAATTCAAAAAAAAAATATATGTTTTTAATAGTTAAACAGAGAAAATGCCATTAAACAACTAGTTCCGTTTTTATCTCGTACCCAATGTCAGCAGAAAATTTCTGGTCGCCAATAAGTCTTTAAAAAAATATAGGTAAATAAATTCCTCTATACCACAAAGTCTACACATTGAAATGCGAATAAAATCTACCACAAATAATAAATTTAAAGTGCGAGTAGCTAGTCTTCATGTTAAAATTGACTTTAAATAATATTAAATTAAATTTTACAATGTTCTTATACCCTATATCAACACGACTAGTAGAAATTAATGGCGTTTATAATACATACATACATACATAATTGGTCATTACAACCCTTCAGTCAGGATTACGACCTCGTTTTTCACACCACTTATCTTGTGTGTGTTAATTTTATACATGAGTGGCTGGACATACCGTTTAAAGTCGACTCCGAACGACAGATTTTTAGAAACTTTTCATGGCAATTTTATTTACTCTCAGAGTTTTTGCCAGAAATCTGCTGAGAAAAAAAATACTTTCTGTATTTTATTTTGATGTCTGGCCTGCGGCTCGAACGAACCCTGGCTTTTCGTCTACTAAGCCAACACACTACCTACTACACCACGGAGACTACAAATGCTACGGTTATAATGCTTCACAAAATTATAGTGACCGAACTGAAGTAAATTTATTGGAGTGAAAGTAATATATCCCTGATTTTTTAATACTAGACGTATCATAATCGGCTATGTACCTTTTATTAGAAAATTTTCATAAAGTGTTATAGCTTTTTCTGATTTGATTCCATGATTTTATCTTTTGAATATAAACAATTTATTTTATATAATTTTCGTATATTTTTTTTATTTATTATATTACATACATACATACATAATTGGCCATTACAACCCTTCAGTCAGGATTACGGCCTAGCTTCTCACACCACTCATGTTGTGTGCGTTAATTTTATACGTGAGTGGCGGGACATACAGTTTAAAGTCGACTCCGAACGACATATTTTTGAGAAACTTTTCATGGCAATTTTTATTTACTCTCAGAGTTTTTGCCAGAAATCTGCTGAGAGGAAGTCGCCGAAGAAATATTTTTTTTTTTTTCATATTTCATTTTTGATGTCTGACCTGGGATACGAACCCGGGCTTTACGAATAGTAAGCCAACACACTACCTACTACACCACGGCGACTTTTATATATTATTATTTTATATTATTATATTATTATATTATTATATTATTATATTATTATTAAATTTATATTATTATATTATTATTTCTTAAATCTGATGCATACGTGTGACCCTGCTATTATTTACCAAAGTAAAGTAATTTCCTAAAAACCTGTCATTTGACCGGTTCGGTACAAATAAGTATATATTTATTTCCGGTATATTTAGTGTTAAATACAGAATTGAAACAAAATATTTTTATTGGAAATTCTTTTAAGACTCTGTACTGTGGTCATTTTAAGCAAATATAAATTTTCATTTTAAATTAGTGCTAGTTGTTCATACTTGATAATTTTCTATCACTAGTCTTAAAGTTTTCAAAATTGACCATTTTGCTAGTAAATTAAACAGGTCTCAATTTATTCTTCTGAAAATTAGAATGCATTTTTAAAATACTTTTGGTAATTATTCATTCTTGTGATTCTTGCAGTTTTCAACGATTTATTGACAGTTTGGATAAAGTACTAAAGACATATAAAACAAAACTTTAAATAGCCCCTAACCACTTATAAGGGGTCCCTATAGGATTACTATTGCATACATATTCTTTTATGGAATACATACATACATAATTGGTCATTACAACCCTTCAGTCAGGATTATTACCTTGCTTCTCACACCACTTACCTTGTGTGTGTAAATTTTATACAGTACCTAAAGTGTTCTTGAAAGAAATCTGCTGAAAGGAGGTCGCTGATAATATTTATTTCCATATTTCGTTACGTTGGATATGTCTGACCTGGGGTTTGAACCGTGACCTCACACCTAATAAGCCAACACACTACCTACAGGACTACTTCGACTTCTATAGAATAAATATTTTAAATCCTTGCCTTCGTAGTAACTATAGCATACTTAGTGGCTTCATCAATTAGAATTTGTGATTATAATTACTGCCTGTCGAAAAAATGAAATTTTTACAATAAAAGCAAAATGTCATCCTTTAAATTCTTACGTGCTTGAACATAAGAAGTATTGTTACCCCGAAGTTTATTCATCGATGAAGAGACAAATTCACAACAACTTATTTGGAGCAACGAAAGGCCTTTATTTCCTCATTTCTGCCGAATAAACAACAGGCACTTTCGAATTTTAACAGCTGATAACGGCTACTTTGTTGAAGCTACACGTAATCCGAGATAGTTAAATCAATCCGGAAAACAACACTGTTTGTTGTGAACTTTGGGCTGGCAGCGTTATCGGACCATATTTTTTTGAGAACGGCATTACCCAGTCCATCACTGTCAACTACGACATATACGTCGATGATTATCAACTTCTTTAGACCGGATTGAATGAACTGGATACCATGAGGATATGTGGACATACTGCACGAATGATGTATCCGAATGATGTATCCGAATGATATATCCTATAAATCCACGGGTCCGCCTAATTATTTTAATAATCTAGGGGATGCGCGATGATTTCGATGGGTTAAGATAAGTTCAGTAAATGAATCATTGCATCTTCATCTTTTGTTTTTGCCATCTGTTTTATTTCCTGAATTTTAATTTATATTTTCCGATTATTTATTTTTCCTTTATTTTCAGTTGTTTCTTGTTTGTTGATATATGTATGTACGGGTGTGACGTCTGTTGGCTTAAATTTGAACCATAAGTTATTTCGAATCTGGCAATACTTATGTCATTATGTTCTGTCCCAAAATTCAGCATTTTATCACCACTAAACGTAATGAATCGATTTACACCTGAGCAATGTTGAGATTTATTGGGCCCACGAGAAACTGCGCGATGATTTCAATTTTACCAAAAACAATCATCTTTTCCAGTGCAATTCATTTTCATCTTGGTGGGCATGTAAATTAGCAAAATTACCGTATTTGTGGCACAGAAAACCCACACGTGGTCTTACAGAGACCAATTCACTCATTACGAGTGACTGTTTGGTGCATCATTGGCCCATATTTCTTTGAAAATGAGAACAGCGCTGCGATTTGGCACCATTGGACTATTTACTGTGGGCGCCCTCCAAGAAAAGTGTCATGTCGACAAACCAGTGACAATTGAGTATTTGAAGGCCGACATTCCTTATGCTAATTCCGAGATTCGACTCTATATACTCCAAAAAGTTGTACTGAGAGGCCAGCCGCGACAGCCATATGAATGAAATAATATTCCATTTCTAAACGGAACAATTTTACTTCATAAGACGAGGATAATTTTGGAAAAATATCAAACAATTTTTGTTTTATTGCATTTTTAAGTTTAAACTTTTAAATCGTCCACCCATTATATTTACTCATATGTATTTAATATTTAAAATTCATTCATGACAAGTACATATGTGAGTGATATCTAATTCAAATAGTTTCATACGTCTCAAAATTAAACAGTTTTTATTGCATACTTTTTAGATTAATTATTCTAGTACACGTAATGTAATACGTATGAGTAATATATTTCAAATGCAATTAAATAGAAAGTGTACCATAATTTCTTGTGGATTTAAACATTTATTTTCTCGGAATTATCGTTGAATGTTGAATGTAATTTTCAAAGGTTTTTTGACTTTTTAAGCTGATTCTGAAATTTAGAAAATGCTTTACTATATATTCGAAAATTAATTTTTTAAACCCCTTACGCTCGAAAAAGCGCACAAAAATTGGTCAGAGTTACTGTGAGGCCAGCCACGACGGCCATATGCATGAAATAACATTCCATTTCTAACCAGAATAATTGTAATTCACAACACAAAAATAAATTTGCAAATATATCAAACCGTTTTTGTTTTATTGCATTTTTAAATTTAATCTTCTAAATGATACAGACATCAGAAACGAAATATAAAAAAGGATTTCTTCGGTGACTTCCTCAAAAAATCGAAAAGTCTGAGAGGAAATATGCCATGAAAAGTTTCTTAAAAATATGTCATTCGGATTCGACTTTAAATTGTAGGTCCTGCCATATATATAATTAACACACATAACATGAGTGATGTGAGAAGCTAGGCCGTAATCCTGACTGAAGGATTGTAATGGCCAATTATGTATGTATTGTGATCATATCATATCATTGTTAATTTAATAGTTTGTTTTTTAATTGAACGCATCATTAATATTTAGTCATCATTTTCTTATAATTATTTTTACAACAGTTAGCTTTAATTAATTAAAATTAAATTAATTTTTGAAGTCGCCGTAGTCTAGTAGGTGGTGTGTTGGCTTATTAGACGCAAAAGCCTGGGTTCGAGCCCCAGGCCAGGCATCAAAGACAAAATACAAAAATTATTTTTTTTCGACGACTTCATCTCAGTAGATTTCTGGCAAACACTCTGAGAGTAAATAAAAATTGCCATGAAAAGTTTCTCAATAAATAAAAATCTGCCGTTCGGAGTCGACTTTAAACTGTAGGTCCCACCACTCATGTATAAAATTAACACACACAACATAAGTGGTGTGAGAAAATAGGACGTTGTACAATGGGTCAATTCGACCTCCGGGTACTGTACTTGTCTTAATTGACAAGTACACGTCCTCTAACCTAACCTAACCTAACCTAGTTTTAATTACATTACAAATGTGTCTTATAAACCTTGTTTTTAAAATTAATACCTGTGCTATTAGACGTAAATTTGTTGTTCATCTCACTTACAGAGTAAATAATTTAGCAATTAAATACGCGTTAACACTTTGCTTTAATAGTCTTTGGAGCAGTTATAACAATCTGCTATAGAACGCAGAAAAAATTATTAATTACGTACACATAAAACAGGAACTTTTATTTCGCTTTTCGCTGTCAGAGAAATATTGCCTCCTTTACGTTTTCTTATTCTAAAAAAATAAGAAAAGTGTTATAATTTACTCATTATTTTATTATAAAATTATTTGAGAATTATAGCTTATTATTTACCAATTGCCCTAAATCCAATTCAATTTGATAAGATGACATATATAAAAATATAACACGACTCATATACTCTTTAAATAATAGCTACTGTAATTTTTGTCCAGTTTAATCAATATAATGCACTTTCAGAATGTCGCCCCTTTTTCTATATCTTTTAATTAAATTTTGCAATTAAGAATGACCAAACCTGAAAAAATAATATTTTCCAAGTTTACCCCCATCAAAACTCATAACATATAAGTTTGAACAAAAAATTTATGTATACCGTTTTAAATACTAATATCTCCCGTTTCTAAAAACTTTGGACTTTTAAAATAGGTACAATCATATTTGGGTAATCAATAATTTTGTGTGCAAAGATCGAAAGAGGAAACAGACCTGTCCTCCTGTGTTTTTAAATGGTATCGAAATTCCTAGTAAAAATGAAGTCAAATATCTTAGGCTTCACCTGGATAGACGGCTCAAATGGAGTAGTCACACTAAGGCCAAAAGAAAATAACTTGATGTTAAATTTAAACAAATGTACTGGCTACTAGGATGGAAATCTCAGCTTTCTCTGGAAAACTAAGTGCTGCTTCTGAAAACTATTTTAAAATCAATTTGGTCCTACGGAATAGAGTTATGGGGAATTGCAAATAATTCTAATATAGAAATTCTACAAAGATTCCAGTCAAAAGCCCTCAGATCAATTACAAACGCTCCGTACTATGTCACAAATAACACTTTACATAATGATCTTCAAATACCATTTGTGAAATCTGAAATCAAAAAATTTAGTAATAATTATTTAAATAGAATTAGTAATCATTCTAATGTTTTGGCAATCGCACTACTGGATGAGACAAATGAGACCCGTAGACTTAAAAGAAATCATATATTAGACCTAACATTTCTACAACATATGTTTAATTAAATCACCTTTTCTTTTGATATTAGTCAAACCTTTGTTCTTTAGATCTCTCATTTTCGTAGTATACATATTTATATAATTTTTTTAAATTCTCCTGTACTATTAAACTATTTATATTATTCATATATAAATATTTTATGTTGTTGTTTCTGATGGGATTCAACAGATTCTGTTAATATTTACTTATGATCAAAATTGCTTATTATTGTAAAATAGATTGCAAATAAAATTACAATCAAAAAAAAAATTCAGTATATCGAGCCATAACCGCAAAAATATCTCAAGCGACATGTTTTACATATTTCTTTTTTTGTAATAAATAAATTCATTGCCATCAATTGCATCATCTATAAAAATTTCAGGGTCACACTCTGTACAATTATGAAGTTATAACAAAAAAAAATTTAACTTTCTAACTTAATTTGCGGAAGAAAGAAATAATAAAAACCTTCCCCTGTAAAATGTCGTTTTTGTCGCTTGAGATATATTTGCGGTTATGGCTTGATATTATCTCCACTGATCATCACCGAATACACAGAAGGGAAACAAGACTTTTACGTTTACCGGCGAATTATGAAAGGGACAGCAAATATTACCAAAAAGTATTTCTGTCTGTTTTCTCTCTGTTTGTTTATTTATGTTTTTTTAGTTTTCGAGATGGGTTTTTATATTGGCGAGAGTTATAAAAAAATGTAATTTTTGTCTAAAACTATTAATAAATAATAAAAACAATTAATAACAATAGCAATTTTTAACTTTTCCTTTCAAAAAATTAAATAATATTGGCAACTTTCAGCAAGAAAAAATTTGTATGAGTCGTACGTCTTATTTCGATCCTGTAATATTTAACTTCTTAATTACCTCTTGCAGAAGAAAGTATATTTATTGGGACCGAAAATCACCCACATTTCGATTAATATTTAAATATTTAATAATCTTTAAACTTTTTATTGAAGAAATTAAAAAATATTCAAAATTTTCCCTTTTTTAACACAAAATAAATGTTAATTTACATTTAGTTTTTCTACTTTAACCGCCAGGTTTCACTTTGTATATCTGTTGCTTCTAACACATTTGCTCGTAAAACTTATAACATTTTTTTCTCCTTTTAAATTTGCCAGTAATGCTGCTACTGTGAGCGTTTGTCAAACGTCACAATTATCCCTTCTGTGTATTCGGTGCTGATCATAATGAATCAATTTACGCATGAGCAACGGTGGGATTTATTAGAAATCTATTTCCAAAACAAAGACAATTAGTCGGAAATTGCACGAAAATGTCGAATAAAATTTGCTACAAGACGTTAGCGTGCTCGTACAGTGTGTACACGCGAATATATCGAAGATGCGGCTGAGAGTCATCAATATCAACTCGTCATCGTTCTGAAGAATTGAATATTTCACACACCAGTTTAATTTGAAGATTGCGAAAAGATCTACGTATATCGCCTTACAAAGTTCAATGGTTCAAGGGTTGAAGCCGCATGACCATACGCTTCGCTAGATGGGCTAAGGAGAAACTGCACGATAACGATTTTGCAAAAAAAATTAATTTTGCATATGAAGCTCATTTTCATCTTGGTGGGTAATTTGGGGATCAGAAAACCCAGACGTGGTCTTACAGAACCCAATGCACCAATGCATATTTTGGGCGGCTTGAGGAGCGGAGGAATCATTGGCCCATATTTCATTGAAAATAAGGACTGCTCAACCACTACGGTCAATGGAGATACCATGATAACCGAATTTTTTTACCCGCTTTTCTACAGGATGGTTCAACTTGCCACACATCTCATGCTACAGTCGATTTATTACGTCAAGCGATTGAGGGTAGTTTAATTAGGCGAGATGGTGCTGTGAATCGGCCGCCAAGAAGCTGCGATTTGACACAGTTGGACTATTTTCTGGGGGGCGTCTTTAAAGAAAAGTGTTATGCATTCGTGATGCCATTACCGAGATACGACCCCATACACTCGAAAAAGTGCACGAAAATTGATCGGATCGAACGAGATACTGTGAGGCTAGTCACATGAATGAAATAAAGTTCCATTTCTAAGCGAAAGAATTATACTTCACCACAAAAAAATACATTTTTCAAAATTTCAAATCCGTGTTTGTTTTATTGCATTTATAAATTTAAACTTTTAAATGACCCATTCTTTTGCTTAATTGAGTTATAAATTTGCCGCATGCAAGCTAACCTGGCGCCAATATGGGACCGTCAACATTGCCAATAAAATATGTAAACAAAGCTAAAAAGTTTTTGCTAAAAGAAATTATATCAATGAATAGTTTTTTTATAATTTAAATTTATTAAATTAATTTAATCTGATTTAATTTAAATAAAATTTGTTTAATTAATTTAAATTTTAGTATTTTACCAATACCTACTGGATCAGACTTGTCTTCAATATAGAGCCAACTTGGTAGTTTTAGTGACGGCTTTCCGGACGTAAAACTTTGTAGGAATAGATAAAATAAGGAGAAAAGCAGACAGCTGTGTCACGAACGTTGCATTTGCAAAGCTTTCTGGTCTTGCATACTTAATTAAATGCTGCACATATTCGTTTGTGTATTTTTTGTTGTGGACTTGCGAATTTTTACACCAGATCTGTAACAGGTGTGGATTCCCCTATTAAGTGTAATATTCGAAACAAAGTTACTAAAAGCACACGTATGCCCTGATCTCCTTGAAAGCAGTTAGTGAATTTTGAAAATACAAAATTGTGAAAATTCCGGTTTTTGAAGAATTTGTAGAGGATTTATAAACTCTCTCCTGATATTGACTTGTTTCTCAATATGAATATTGTTTACTGTAATTTCGTTTTATACACTCGTGGACACACAATTAAGTCACTTATGCAACATGTTTTATTTTTGTAAAAATTAAAAAGATTTAAGAAAAATGGAAACAAAAACAACCAATATTTGTTCATTCCATATGCTTAATAATTAATTGACAACAAAAACTTAAATAGTTTTTCATTATTAAAAATGTTTTGGTACGGAGTTGATATCAGACTTAAAATTTAAGTGGGTATATAATTAAGTCATCTGAAAAAAAATATTGAAAATTTAATTTTATTGCTCTATTTTTCACCCAAACTATTTTGAACCTTTAATATTTTGTGGGATACCCTTTTTGGCTTATGATTTCAGTACATCTTTTTGGCATTTAGTTGATTAAATTGCGACACTGCTCAGGACTAAGGTTATTCCATTCTGCCTGGATAAGCTGCCAAAGTGCTTTTTTGCTGCTAGGTTTTTTGGCTGCAATTGCTCGTTTTACGATTCCCCAAAGATTTTAAATAGGGTTCAGATCAAAGTCCCGATCTGAGCTGGCCAATCAAGAAGCCTTATATTTTCCCCAGCAAACCAAGCTTTAACTACCCGAGATGTATGCTGAAATATCCACGCTAGTGGTAATTCGTAATCATAATCTTTAGTCAAATTGTTCTGTAGGATGTCTTTATACATTTCCCCAGTCATTTTCCCATCGATTCTTACCAGGGAACCAACGCCGGATGAGGTAAAACAACCCCAAACCATTACTGACGAACCTCCAGGCTTTACAATTTTTTTGAAGTACTTTGGGTCTAATTGTGTATTGACAGGACGTCTTACATAGGGTCTGCCGTCATTTCTAAAGATATTAAACTATTCTAGTTTTAGTTCTAACGATACTTCATATCCGTAAAAGTTTAAATCATTGAACAAATAACGTACAGTTATTTTTGCACTGAGAAAAAGATATTGCATGAATAACTTAATTATATGTCCACAAGTGTATATAAGCTGTATCGTACTTTTATTAGTCTGTAAGGATACTCATAAAATAAAAGCTTAAATATAATGCATAAATAAAGTATTTCAATATATATACATGATATTTATTAAGTTTTAAAGGCAATGACGTGACTTTTATTTTTCGCTGAATCATCTAGTGCAAACGTTCAAAACAAAAATTTAAGCTGCAATAAGAACACATCGTCATAGCAACGGCAATGACTACGCTTATAACAGATATTTCAATAAAGGTGGCTGTCAGGACAAAAATATACTTGTGACACATAAAGAAAAATGTGATGTATTATTCTTTAAAGAGAGTGTATAAACAATGTTTTTGAAATGTGTGTTCAAGAGAACCGGTGGTGCGACTATTCGCAAGCTGCAACTATGGCACTAAAGAACAAGAGCAAGACAAAGAACATTTTTCTTTGACCAATAAACAAGTTTAAAATTCAATTTTTTTTCCTTTTAAGAAAACAATTTTTTTTACTTTCGCTACTGTTGTGACTTTAATTTTTCATGTTTTACTAGAAGTGCTCTCCGTCGATTTTTAATTTAAATCAAATTAGTGTTAGCTGTTCACACTGACGCAATTAATAGCGTGTTTTAATTTTTCTTCGTACTTTAATGGCATGCAGTGAACAGCGAAACTAAAGACATATCAACATATTTTTAAATATTTGTCTGACGTAAACTTTAACTTAAGAAAATACAAGTAAATTACTAAAAAAATAATGAAAAAAACTATACTATTGCAAATTGAAAAAGGAAATGAGAAATTCAATACCATTTGCTGCAAAAAAAAAGCGAATACTACGCACACGTGTATAAAAAGTACTCTAGAAAGGACTATGACTAGAGCCATCCCTAACCCATAAGCAAGTAAAAAAGTGACGTATTTAACATTGCTAGGTTCTAGGAGAGAACCAGGTCCAACCAAATATTTCTTAGGTGTAATTTCTAGTCGCTGTAGTCTAGTAGGTAGTGTGTTGGCTTATAGTATAAGAGGCCAAGGTTCAAACAACAGCTCAGATATCTCCATCAAAAAGAAATGTGAAAAAATATTACTTCCGCGTCTTCCTATCAGCAGAAACTCTGAAAGAAAGTAAAATTTGCATGAAAAGTTCACAAAAATCTGTCATTCAGAGTCGATTTTAATTCTGGATGGTTACTGTTCGTGGAATCGACGAAGCTCATTTACTCTTTATCATATAACTTTTTTATGTTTGATGAAATTTCGCTCTTTTTTCATCAACGTTAGTTGATAACGAAAGCTTGCAGTGAGTGGACGTACTCTGGCCATTTTTATTCGCAGGTTTGTAGTCGTCGTAATGACGAAGAGTAACTTTATCGTAACTTTTTACGTTTATAGTGTAATAAATATTAGTACTAGAAGAGAATAGTAATAGACTTTTAAATATTACTTTTGTCAACAGTTACGTTATATATAGGCACAATATGTTCCTTAAAAGACAGAAGCCAAAACACCGACGGTAGTACCTGAAAGATCTGCATGAATCCCTAGTTTGCAGACTTCAATTAAAGAAAATTCAAAATATAATGCCAAATCCTCAAGAAGCTGTTGAAAATGTTAATATGTATAGGACCCAAAAAGCGTAAAATTTGTCACCTCTGTCCGTATAGCAAGCGCAAATTGACGAAAACTGCATGTAAGAAAAGGATCTGTGTTGAACTTTGTGTCTCATGCATAAAATAAAACTAATAATCGTATATTGTATTCTTTAGTAATACTTGACTGAACATTTTTAAAGACTGTATATGAAATAAGTAATTTTTGTGTTTATATTTTAAGTTTTTGTTATCTAGAAAATATAATTAATTTAAAAAAGAGTTCAAATTCGTATCGAATTTTAAGAAAGAAAAAAATTTTTATTTTATATTCTATTTTTTTTTTTATTTTTTTGAATAAAATGCTTAACTAAAAATATTTTTGTTTAATTTTAACTTTAAAAATTTTTCCGCTAGAATCATTTTTAAAAATTGTTCGTCGATTCAACGAAGAGTAACTTTAATGTACAAAAATGAAGAGTAACCATCCAGGGTTAAATTTTAGGTCCCGCCACTCATGCATAAAATTAACGAACACAACATAAATGGTGTTAGAAGCTAAGCTGTAATTCAGACTGTATGGTTATAATGACCAATTACACGCTGCAACAATGAAAATGCACCCGAGCAACTACATAGTCTAAGTTATTCATTAGGTTGAGTAGAACTCAAAAATACTTTTTTTATATTTCTCGAAACCTCCAAACTTGTTTTATTTGACAAAAACCGTTTTTCGGATCTTTTCAGACAAAATTATTGATTACCCAAATTTGTTTCAACTTATTTTATAAATCAAATTTGCCGAAGATAACAGATCTGGTCCAGGTAGAAGTAGTCCTTTAGATGTTGCATTATAAATTTCAAATTTATATGTATAAACTGTTGTATCACACAAAATATACAGCTTAATATACCATTTGTTTGCTTTCATTCATTCACTGAATGGTTGTTTTTATCAGACCATTAGTCTCTCACATTTGGAAGGTATTTTCTTAAGGAATCTATAGAGAAACGATATTTTTGGTCTAGTCCAGCATTTTTAGTGGTTTCTTCAACTATAGGCTCTTTTAAGGCTTCAGGGAATCTAAGTTGTTGGACATTAAATTGAATTTTCCATTATTTCCAAATATTTGAAAAAAATAGACTTTAATATGCAAAAAACACACGTATTGTGCACATGGTATTGCACATGTACATGTACATTAACTGTTAGATTACATGAAAAATTTGTTGTTGTATTCATTGAGACACCTCGTAGTGGTTCTTATGCCTCCTAAGAAAAGCATCACCAGACCTGTAAGTACGATCACAACTTCTTAGTGGGATGTCAAAAGTAACTATTAAATATAAAATTGGACCTAATATAACACCCTGTGGCGCAGTCGACTGAATCGGCTGAAAATAATTAAAAAATTCACATTCACAAACTACAGACTTTTAGTCCATAATATAATTTTACGTGTTTACCCTTTTAAAAACGTCTAAAATATGAGTTCGTAAATTGCAAATAAAAATAAATTTGTGTTTAGTTTTAAATAAATTTTTTATTGTTCGCACAATCCCGTGTGCTACTGTTCCCAGTAAACAACAACAATTTGCTTTATTTGTAATTCTTCTTTACACTTTTCCGCGTACACTCTAACAATTGTTCGTTAGATCTTTACAACGGAGATCTTCAACCACTATTATTCTCTTCACACGCGTCCTGCTTTGTCTTGCTTTTTATATCGCTGGGTAATGGTGCTGAATGCTTTTGAAGGAGAATAACTTTGTGAAAACTTACGCTTATCATACGTTTTTCTCGCCTTCCCTTTCTCTTCCATGATCCTTTCTTCTTATTTTGGACTTTAAGGATCATCGCAAGGAGTCAAATGAAATCCGGGTGTTCTCAAATCCACCTACAAACCTAACTGTGTACTCACATAAATAAATAAAAAAAACAGAACTAAATATTCTGTAGAAATACCATTTGCACTTTAACTTAAAAAAATAAAACTTAAAACATGTCAATGATGGCTACAAAGCTCGTTAACCAATATCTTGCAGCACTTACCTGTTGAAAATTTCATTTATTTTGGCAAGCTGAAAACATTACAAAAGTGCATTTCTCGTGTTAGTCCAGCCTAGTAACTGGACTATGGAGATAAAATATATGATAAAATATGTATCTGACCAGTCAATATTTTTTATATAAATATAGTTTGTACGTAAATCATTTTCTACACTTGACTGAGATAATAAATTAAAAAATGTCGAATTATGTACGTGTGCAAATACAGGAACACATTTATGTTTAACCTAATGATCTTCTTTTTAATATTTGTATAAAAAATCAATATTTTCATGATAAATTTGGTTTTTAGTCATGTTTGAATTTACTTTTAATATAAAATTTGATGTATACTTATAGCAATATTGACGTAACGAAAACAAATAGAGGAGTTCTTTGTGAGAGTTGTTTGTAAACTGTTTTCTTTACTCTTTCAATAGAATTTAAATTAAGTTTCTAATTAAATTTTTAATCCTATTATTTATCAATTTAACCAATAAAAACAGACTTTGATTTTGAAATGGCAAATAAATTAGAAAATTTAATACTCAAAATTTTGATTGCTAAACTTGTCAACCACAAATCAAAAATTTATATTAAATTATTTATTTTATTTGCAATCTATTTTACAAATTTAAAATAATGAGCCAATTTCATAACTTTATTAAACTTAAAAGAAAAAAATATGATATTGACTATATGACGATTTATACCCCTATTTTGACGATTTTTAGCAATGAAAGAATTTACATAATTTTCTTTACTTTAATACATTAAAATACTCCTTAAGTTTGTATTTGATTTGCAATTGTTACTTCTGCAAATTTAGGTTAGTAATATCAAGGAGTAAAGTATTATAATTTTAAATTATTTATGAATACCTGTGATGATACTACATTAAGTGCTAAATAACATAAATAAAACCGCCAATTAGCAAAGAAAATTAAAAAGAAATGATCAGATATTTAAAGAAAAATTGTATGTTCTGGAAATATTTGCAAATACCTTAAGATTAAACAGAAAATAAAAGCATACATACATACATAACTGGTCATTACAACCCTTCAGTCAGGATTACGACCTAGTTTCTCACACCACTTATGTTGTGTGTGTTAATTTTATACATGAGTTACGGGACCTACAGTTTAAAGTCGCCTCCGAACGACATATTATTTTGAGAATCTTTTTCATGGCAATTTTTTGTTTACCCTCAGAGTTTATTATTATTTGTTTATATTTTATTTATATATTTATTTTTACTTGTAACATTTTTGCATTCTATTAGATTACTTTTCTGCATGATAATAAATATTTAATTAATACTAAAAGCACAATGGTGTTCAATTGTTATTAATTCGTTATGAAGAGTACAAATACGATAGAACCACAAATATTTTTTATCTATTTCGAATAATTTTATAAAAGTGCGGTTGAGTTGTAAAACATAAAAATAATAAACAGTCCCAGCAACAGCTGCAAATGAACAGAACGTAATTACAGCTTAATTTATATATTGTTGGCCTCTGTTAATTTAATTTTTTTTTTCTATTTCTGTAGTCATTAAAAAGTTTAACAATCGTGTCATATTTTGTGTATATGTATATTTATCAAAAGTTCTTTAATTATAAATATTTTTAAAATTTTTGATGTGTCTTGGTTGTTTAATGAAAAATTCGTCATTTTCACATTTAAGCGATTACCAGGAGTGAGCTAATATTTACGTTTTGCGCAAACATCATCCGACTTCTGGTAGTCGAGTAAAAGTGATAAACAATCAAGATCCCCAAAAATTATGATAATTTTAAAACTGAAAGTTCATTTGATAACTAAACACACAGTGGTACTCTTATAATAGTAACTACGGTAATTATTGTCCAATTTTATCAAACGAATTGTGAATCTCTTTGCCTCTTTTCCGCATGGCAGCTATAATACCATATATACGCATGAAGCAAGCCTTTTGGATCCTTGTTCTATCCATCTTATTTCCTGGATGACGGTGATGTCAGTCCTACATTTCATGTGCGCACCTACCCTGCGAAGGTCCGGACGTTCCATGTGCCTATTGTTAAATCATGGTCCTTAAACAATTACCGCATTCATCAATTTTGAGGGCATTTTTGTAGAGGCTTATGTTGCCGTTTTCATTGTCAAAGAAATTAAAGTTGGTGGGTTCCAAGCTCTGCTCCCAATTCGAATTAAATGTCCAATGAATTATACTGTGTTGCACGAATTATTAAACAATTTAGCGGGTGCTAGTATATAGAGTGTTTATATTTTAAAAGCTATAATTATTATTCAGCTTCGGCACTAAAGCAGTAAGTCAGTTTGCTAAAATCGGGTTAAAAATATCTGGTAAGCAGTATATCAATATTCTTAACATTAACTTTTATGCTAACAAAGGAAACTAACAGAAGCCGTCAAAAGTGTTGTTTCGTAGCTTTTTGATTGAATTTAATGAATGCAATCATAGTGTATTGAATGGCTGTAGTTGTTACAAAAAAATTAAATACAATGTTTACTATTATTGGGGCTATTTACCCATTAAATTTGTATATTTGATTTAATTATTGTTTTCTTTCTCGTTTATTTTTGTTTTTTATGTTTGTTTTAATAATATATGATGAATAAATCAGAAATAAAAATAATTGTAAAACATAAATAAAATAACAACAAAGAATGCATTTTAAAAGCGTAAAATATTAATGAAGTCATAAATCAAATGTACAAATCAAATGCAGTATTTCCCATAAAACAGTAGGGAAGAAAATATTAAAAGATTTAACAATTGTTTGTCTGAATGGAATGAATGGTAGGTAAAGCTGGTAAACAATTCATCATTTCGTTAACGGAATAGAACGCGCCTCACAATAGGTTAAGATTTGCATACTAAACTTCATGCGACATTAATCCTTAGTGACTAACATTCAAAATGTTATTATAGAAGAAAATTACAGTGAGCTCCTATTATGTATCTGATAATTCCTTGTTGTATGTACGCACCTAGTAGGTTCTTTTCTTCGATTGATTATCCCTTATAAATGTAATAAAATTATGTGTATTCTTTTTATATTTTCATACTTCACTAGAAAAAAAAACTAATTTTGTTGTATTTGTTGGTTTATAATGGCCTTGTCTATTTTTTAATAACTTTTTTATTTATTTTTAATTTTTTTACACAGCTTTATTAAATTTGCTTCCCTCACAGTTAGAGTTGCCGTCTTTAGTATACATTAGTATAGCGTTCGTTGTGTGCAGCTTTCGCAGTTTAGCGTTATATGTACACTGAGCGCCAAAAGTGAGTAAACACCACTGAAATAATTCATTTTCTTCTTTCATTTTTAAGTCCTTTGGAAAATGAATTCTCCATCCAATTATCGGGTAATTTCTGAACTAATCTACGGTCAAAATTCTTGTTGGCATTACTTATCACCAACGTTTTGATATTGCTGCTTAGTGTTGCAAAATTGAAATGGTACTGAACTGCAACTGAAAGAGTACTTTTTTGAATGAATGGTACTTTTGTAAAAACATATATACATACAAAAAATACAGACCTACTGTTTAAAGTCGACGCCGAACAATGAATGTATGGTACTTTTTTGAATGAATGATACTTTTGTAAAAACATATATACATACATTGAAATGAAAAAGTACTGAAAATAGTACTAAAGTACTGAATTTTCAACACTGTTGCTGCTTGTTTGTAAAGATTACACAGTTTGGAGAGGATTTTCAAGGTACATTTTTGCAAATATCTTGTTAAATAAATTTTGAATATGAGTTTATGCAGATGTAATTACGTAAACTTTAAAATGCTACATTTTCTTTAGTTTGTATTGACTATTTCAAATGCTTTAAAAGCATATGTGTATGTATACATTAGAAACCATTCACACATGCATTTGTGTATTGTTTGCTAACGAGACTAATATACTTAAACATACAAGGACAAATTATCTATATACACTGAGTGCCGAAAGTTATTAAACACTACTGAAATAATTCATTTTTTAGAATAGCGAGAAAAGTAAATGAGAATAGTCAAATAAATTTCCAAAAATAAAACCATTTATTTATTAATTATAAAATATTAAAAGAAAAACAACAATTCATGATAAAGCAACTTTTTTACACTTAAGAACAAAACTGTTTTATACTTAAGAACAAAAGTGTTGACTCACTTATGGCGCTTACTGTATGTATGTATGTACACTATTTTGCTATAAATACATATGTACATACATACATATACATGTTTAATGTATAGAAACAACTTTGTATGTGTACTACCTATTAAATAAGTTTTAGTATGTACTTACATATGTTACTAAACGTATTAAGCTTTTTCTATAAACACTCTTACCAGAAATAGTATCCTAACAAAGCAAATATTTGGAATACTTTACATCGTTTTCTCAAACTTTAACATCTGTTTTCATACACACACTCAAAAACATATGTGTGTATGTATGCATGTACATTTTACCAAACTCTACGCGTGTGGAGACGTTAACATACATTTTATGACCTGCGGGGGCAGAGATAGATGGTCTGTGGTAAACCAAAAATTAATGCGAATCAAATGCTAACATGTTCGTACATACAATATGTAGTTGTCAGGTATACTCGCACACACATGTTCTTATAAATGGAATGTCATATTTAATAGAATTGAGTCTATGTGCGTTGACCTGTTCATGTTTGTTGGATAATGCTGGAATAATTGTAAGATAGCAAGATGATTAGACTCAACACCCAACGACCATTTTTAAAATAAACTAAAAAACTTTATTTTAACCCAACAATTATTCTTATAAATAACTGTTACCTAAAGAAGTCGCAAGCTATCAAAAATAGATAGCTTCAAAGACACAGAAAATTTCTGAAATTTTGTAAATAAATTGTTTACGTGACACTCACTTCAGCTGTAGTTTTAGAAATATTGCGTAGTATTTTTGTACTTTTGTTATAGCCAATGTTTATAAAAATGGTTTAATATACTAATTCTTGTTAAATGTTTCTATCAAATTCAAATATAATAATTCAATAGCAACATTAACTACAACGCTATAAAATAATTAATGACTATATATAACAACACTGTGCAACAAATGGAAAAAATTCTAACTTTAGATAACCTCAGAAAATTTTTTAAAGCGCTCTAGGGCTTTTTTATTATATACGATTTTTTTTTTATTATAAGACCAATACTTAGGAGATGACGTCTACCCATGTTGTACATTGTCTTGAAATATCAGAAAGTTAGTTATAGGAGAAAAGAAAGAGGGGTAGTTGGACAAATTTTGTTTTTGAAAAACGACCAGCATAAAACCTACGACACACTTTTCTCGAGAATTGCTTCGTAATTTGCACCTTTTTTTCTATCGCGGGCAACCACCAGGGTGTCAGGTGAGAATCAAACCCACTGCCTGACACTCTACCTACTAGGCCATCAGGGCACCTAAAATATACTTTGACTAAAAATATAAAGGTAATATCTATGTACACTAAGGAAATTTCTTTTACAAAAAACTATGACTTTGAAATAAAGTATTCAATTTTGTAGCGCTATATGTCAACATTGTCTAGTAGGTAGTGTGCTGGCTTGTTAAACATTAGGCCGTGGTACAAACCTTAGCCCAGACATTTCGAACAAAACGAAATACGCAAAAATATTTCTTTGGCGACTTTGTCTCAGTTGTCCATTAAAAATTACTTTAAAAATCGGTCGTTCAAAATCTGCTTTACATTGTAAATCGCGACACATAACATAGGTGATGTGAGAAACTAATAATTATGACTAAAGGGTTGTAATGGCCAATTAAGTAAGAATCTTGTCATAAAATAAATGCTAATTTTTTAACCAATATTTATTGAGCCATTGAGAAACAAATAATAAAAAAACTGTGTTTGGAAATATTATACAACTTTTTACTTCGAAGGACGCACAAAACATAGAAAACAGCGAATTCTAATGAGTTTCACCATTTAATCATAAAACCGCAAATAGTAGAAACAAAATGAATCATAATTCAAGGAAATCAATGTTTACGCTATTCACAATAAAGCGAAAGGCCATAGTTTTAACAATAACATTTAATTTTTTGCTGACATTGCTGGAAAGTCGAACAAAACTTTTTCTGAGTGACAAACAATAGCTACATTTTATGGTATCTGTGGGTCAATTCGACTTCCGGGTACTGTACTTGTCTAATTGACAAGTATCCTATAATTTTTATGAAAAAGGTTAACAAAGTGTGATCTAAACATGATTTCCACTTTTGTTTTGTTTTCCATCATTTCCGAGCTTGATTGTCTTATAATGAATAAAAATTTCTAAGCTTATTTTAATTTAATACTTCTAATATCGATGTCCCATGGTCTTAAGATGTTGCTAAAAGCATTTACTATACTTCTCGCTTACTTAGTTTCATTATTAAATGTATGAAGCAGCTTGTTCGATTAACCGCACACATATATTTTGGATACTAAAGCACATATCTTTGGTGCTTAGTGTAGTTATCCCTTTTAGACATTACAAACAGAATAATTAAACAAATAAAATATTTTTGAAGTAATGTATTACGAAAATTCTCATAACAATACTAAATAATAAATATGTATATATGTTTATATATATGTATGTACATACATACATTTGTAACAAAATTAATATTTTAAGCAATTGTTTAGACATTTTCGACTTCAGCAGCAATATCAAAGAAGTAGATATCAAAAATTATTTACATAACAAATCTCATTTGCTCATTAATATTTAAATATTTATAACTCTGTGCTAATATTTAATTATCTTTAATAAATCTTTTGTTAATTAAATTAAATTAAATATATTAAAAATTTATTTTCCTTTATATTGTTTCTTAATTTTCACTTTCAGTTTTAGATCACATACAACTTTCTTTAAAAATCTATGATAGCACAATGCATTATTATAAAGTTATGTTTAAACAAACTGAAGAATGTCTACATTTGTCAAAAATTTATTTATTTTCCTAGAATAGATTTTATTATAATTGCACATATTTTAAAGAAATCCTTTTGTAAATTTTTCTTTTTTATTAAATTTTTATTATTTTTTGTAACCGAAAATATGAATTCAAAATTCATTTTTATATATAGATCTCCTCAATGTCTAGGATTCTAAAATTGAGAATACAGATATTCCTATTTAAACTTGCAGAAAGGATAAAAAGATAATAGGATATCCTGGTGGGAGTTTTTATCCGCTGTTTACCGGATAATTGGTCGCAATACTGCCAATAGTGCTGAAGGCTTCGAAACATTTTCATTTGTAAGAAACAATATCTTATATATTTGAAAATTATTTAACATTTAAAAAAAAATTACTGTAAATAGGTAAATACACATTCAAACCGCAAGCCACCGTCATCAGAGTTACAGTTATTACCATCGGCGATGCAACAGTCATTCCTATCTCCGGTGTCACAGCCATTGGCATCACCAGTACTGATATCATTGCCTCCTTCACCACTTCCTCCACATGACGACGCATTCTCATCAGTCGAAAACGTGTCATCCTATAAAAAGACTTAAACATGATGAAAGAGCAATATATATGGCCAATTCGCCCGACTTTGTATCGTATATGTGGTATTGAACACGCTTTTTGTTTGTGAATGCTCAATACTATGCTATATTGTGTATTTCGTATTCCAAACGTCAAAAAACGATAAGAAGGAGAACCCCTGTATTCATATTTTGATTTTCAAGCAACAATATAAAAAATATTACGGAAAAAGCAAATTAATTAATTATTCGAATAATTATAATTTTAACGTGTTAATTGTTGACTCAAGTTGCATAGAAAATATTTTGTATTTTTATTCTTCTTGATTACTGGCATTTACATAAACTGATAGCACAAAACCAATACAATTTCCAAAAACATATGAACAAAATGTATAAAAGTGTATCGGATTTTTATATGAAAATTATCAACAACAAGCATACACTGTTGTATATTCGTCCAACAATACATTGAATACATCGATACAAGGACTTCTGTGAATTGGCCAGTAATGTTAAAAACTTTTTATAAGGCAGCCAATCGTTGTAAAATGAAATCGTTTATACCATTCGGGAGCAACACGAAACTTTTTGCGAATTTGAAGCCTATATTCACCATTGATTGTTATTCGTGATTGGGCAGATTTATTGAAAAAAGTAGTATGAAGTTGAACAGTGCAATACACTTCCTAATGGTTTCATTCTTTTCGAGGCAGAGGCTGCACTCTGACCCATCCACAAGACGTCACCAACTGAGGCAACGTAACTACAGATAATTGATTCCTGACAGAAAACCTGCAATTCATCAATGTTCGCCTCTCATAATTTGTAAAGCTCTTCCTTTACTACATGTCTCGAGCAGCGGGGGAGAGTGAACAACCTGATTCTCTGCCCAGTTAATGCTACAATACGACTCTTCACTATGTCTATAAAGTCTGCTGTGGATCCATATCCTTCAGCAATTTCTTCGCATTGAACCCAAGGTAACACGGGGGTCCAGAAAATAGGAACATTGTTAATTACACCGATGTGATGGCATTCCATCGAAGAAGTCAGTGCTGTCAAATAGATAAATAGAATTCTATCAGTTTGAGTTACATGTGGCTATGTACTCTCTGGTGTAGGATTTCGATTGAAGAATTCGCCGCCTATGAACACTATCTTATAAGCATTTTTGAGGGGACTTATACCGGGGAATACTATATTTTTATCCTTATTTATCTTTCTTATATTTTATATTATATTATATATATTTATTTATTTATATATATTTATATTATTATCCTCTATTTATTTAAATAATAACTGATTTTAAGTGATAATAGTACACTATTAATTTTATTCACAAACCTTTTTTATACAACTCTCAGTTACAGATGCACGCGTTAAGACTGACTATTTACTCATGACTGCATGGCATCATCGTTCTAATCTCTTTTTACACACTTTTTTTATTTGCTATATGTCTGGTAACTTTTCGATCTTTGTTTTATTCACATCTCTTAGGGCCGTTATTACAACTTGCCGTTAACTAAAGGAGGATTTTAACGGGCAGATAAATTGTTTTTCGTTATTATGAGTACCCAATAAGATAGAAGTGATCGTTAAGCTAAAGGGAGGATCATCCTACCTTTAACATTTAAAGGTCACTTTATGTTTGAACTTGTCATATTATATATTATTTTCATTATCGCAACTTCAAATTTAAACAAAAATTAAATTATTCCAAATACTGCTTAGTAAGATCTGAATACACCATCGCCAACCAAAGTGCTTATAACATCTACTTAATTAAGGTAAAAACAAATTCAAGAGTGATCCTAAATCATTCTACAAATTTGTTAATTCTAAACATCGAGCAGCGGATTATCCTTCTGTTATGAAGCTTGGTAGTCATGAATCCTCAGATAATAAGGTTATAAGTGACTTGTTTGCGGAATTTTTTGCTTCTACCTACTCATCATCCACATTTAACGCCAATAATCAAAATTATATTCCTGAAGCAAAGGCCTTTGATATATCTTTTATTGATCAACGTACTGTTTCCAAGTATATACAACAATTGAAATCTTCGCATGTAGTTGGTCCGGATGGGGTTCCTAGCAGTATTTTAAAACACCATTTTCAATTATTGAGTACTCCATTAACCTACTTATTCAATAAATCGCTTAAATTGGGCTATTTTCCCTCCTTTTGGAAACAATCATTTATCATTCCACTGTTTAAATCAGGATCTAAAGCTGATATTTCAAATTATAGAGGAATTGCTAAACTCAACATTATACCGAAATTGTTTGAAAAACTCCTATGTGATACACTGTCATTTCAAGCATCCTCTATTTTATCTGCTTCCCAGCATGGATTCTGTAAGTCTCGATCAACAATCACAAATCTTCTTGAATTTACAACTTTGGTAAATGATGGATTTATTGTAGGTTATCAAACTGACGTCATTTATATCGATTTCAGTAAGGCATTTGATAAAGTAAATCATAACTTACTCGTTCATAAGCTTAATCAACTTGGTTTTAGTTCATCTTTATTGAATTGGGTTAATTCGTATTTAGTAGACAGAAAACAGTGCGTTAAATTCAGGAATACGCAATCTAACTTTATTGATGTACTGTCAAGCGTACCACAGGGCAGTCATCTTGGGCCGCTCCTATTTACTCTTTTTATAAATGATCTCCCTTCTGTTATCAAAAATTCAAACACATTAATGTATGCAGACGATGTTAAAATATTTTTATCATTTAATAACATTGAAGACCAAGTACTTTTACAAGAGGATATTAACTACTTAACCTCTTGGTGTAGTATTAATTTAATGGAGCTGAATGTTAAAAAATGTAAATATATGTGCTTCACTCGATCATCACCAACCAATGGATTTTACACAATGAATGGTGCCGCTCTTGAACTAGTTAATACCTTTAACGATTTAGGGATAGTTTTCGATTGTAAATTGAACTTCAGAAATCATATTACATCAACTGTTAGCAAAACTACATGTACCCTGGGATTTATCAAACGATGGGCTAAAGAGTTTTCTGATCCTTATGTTACTAAGCAATTGTTTACCACACTGGTTCGCCCAATTCTTGAATATGGATCTGTAATATGGGACCCTCAATACGCTGTACACTCTGACAAAATTGAATCAGTTCAAAAATAGTTCTTATTATTTTCTCTTCGTGGTTTAGGGAATGGATGGGATCCTAATGAAAGGTTACCACCTTATGAAAAACGCCTAGCACTCATTAGATTACCAACTTTAAAAAGCCGTCGTAAAATGCTAAATGCTGTCTTTCTTCTGAAGCTGATTAATGGTGTTATCAACTCTCAATTTCTTCTAGAAAAACTTTCCATAAAAGTACCTGTTCGTCCGACAAGATACCATAATTTCTTAAATATAAAATATTATACAGTTAACTACGCGAACTTCGATCCATTTCGTAGAATCTGTAATGATTTTAATAGTCTGTATCTTCATATAGATTTTAATAAAAGTATGGAATCCATTAAAAAGGATATAATTCTACAATTAAACACATTTAATTAATAATTTCAATGTTGTCTCTTTTTTAACTTATTTTTTGAATTGAAGTCATAATAATAATAATTCTGAATTGATATATAAAATGAATTGAAATATAAAATGTAATAGTCTGTAAGGATTTTCCATAGACTTAAATAAATAAAATAAAAATTAAATAAAAATAAAAAATAAATAAAATGAGCATATACAACAAAAAAAGAAGCCCCCGGTTGCCACTGTGTTAAAAAAAAAACTTGTATAATTGAGCAGTTTTATCGACATTGCTCCGGCACTGCCATATTTTTGAAAAATTTTATCTGTAAATTGTAATAACGAAAATAAGTTAAAGGTATCATTATAGTTCCCTTTAGCTAAAGGTACCTTTAACTAAACCCAAGTTTAACGGCAAATTGTAATAATGGCCATTAATATGCCAAGTAGTTGTTTGTGTAATTGCATGTAATTTTTGTTGTTGTAATGTTAGTTTTTGTCCTCGCAACACTACAATAAAACTAAATATTCAGTTAAAGTAAAATTATAGTATTTGTACTTACTTCAGCTAAACCTATTGCATTTTCGACGTATCATTATCATCCATGCAGAGGAAACTTCGTCGTTTTCCACTTCCAAAAAATTGTGCAAAATACAGCATGTTTTTGTTTCAATGTTCATGTTGTTGGGTTCTACTATACCTCAAAATCGAGCTTTAAGCTGAAAGTATTTCCGATTACTCGACGACATCTGTTGAAAGTAGAATCGATAATTAATTTGCTAATATGTGCGTAAATTTGAGCATTTGCATGATACCATTTTAAGGAAGAGTAATGGTTTTATCCACTTTATTCACTGTTGACATACAAATGTGAATTTTGTTTTGCAAAACAATGAAAACACAAATCTCACAAATCTCTAATAAAACAACTTTATACCAGTTTTTAATAATTGAAATAGTCTATTGCAGTCTACCATAAGACATATTGATGAAACAAATGGCTGTGGATCTGGCAATGAGACAGCGAAGCCACGGGGGCGTAAAGTGTAGAAGCTATTTTCATGGTTTTGCAACGAAAATACCGGACAGATGTTTTTAGATAAAGCTGTACACCACCCCGAGAACGTCAGCCAAGTATTCACTGAAGGATCCAGTGATATAAGATTGTCCAAGAACGCCGGATATCTCTAGAGGAGATAGCGAGACATTGGTCAATTACCCTCATATGAGTTTCTGAACACATGGATATTATAGATAGAACAATGAGGAAAAACAGAAGACTACAGAAATTTCTCTATTGATATCGTAGTATTTAAAGTAATTTCTTCAAAACTGTGGTTTAAACCACAGCACTATCATCTTAAACGAAACGAATAATGAATAAATATTTTATCGGCGACTTCCTCAAAGCAGATTTCTCGCAAAAACTCTGAGAGCAAAATATAATTGCCATTGAAAGTTTTTTAGAAAAATCTGTAGTTCGGAGTCGACTTTCAACTGTAACTCCCGTTACTCATGGATAAAATTAACACAGAACGTAGCGTAGTTCGTGTGAGAAACTAAGTCGTAATACTAACTAAAGGGTTGTAATGGCCACTTAAGTAAGTAAGTAATATATTTCTGCCGAAAGTCTAAAAAAATTCCCAATATTTTATTCGTTTTTCAGTCTTCTTCCATCGGTTTGTTATATAGTTAAGCGATGTTTCTCAAAAAAATTTTTTTCCTTATAGAACCCAAGTAATTAAGCCCATTGAGGCGTCAGCCAATTTAACCTAACTCAACCTAATTAATAATATTAAGTACAAGCTATGAAATTACACCAACAAAAGAAAACTACTTTCAGGAGAAAAAACACAATAAAGAATTCAAAATTATAATATTTTAAATTAGCTGTACCTTACAGCCTGTTAAAGTTTTTTCTGCAACATTTATTTTACGCGCACAATTAATTACATTTTTTCTATGCGGACTATATTATTTTACTCTGTAAAAATATTTTCTGTATTTTTTAGGGACAAAGGGATGCAATTTAAATGTACTTTTAAAATCAACAGCCTAAAGTTATTTCATTAATTTAAACTGTTGTTGCAATTAAGACCTTCTGAAAATTAAGGATTTGTAACTTAAAAAAATGAACAAAAAATCACAAACAAACTCAAGACGAACAGACTAATCAATTTAATTCTCCTTACGCCCTGCCGTTTCTCTCTGCGGTGGTACCAACAGAAATTTGGAAAAAAGCATAAATTAATAGTTAATTAAATTGGTATTTACACAATTAAAGAGAATTTTTATAAAACACTTAACAAACCTTATTACGAAAGCATTTCTTCCATTAGAGAAACACAGAGTAACGTCGATTACGAGAGTAGGTCAATAAATGCATGACTTTTATTTTTTTAATTTAGAAATGTAATTACTAACGTTTGTAATTTGATTATTGTATTTAATTTTTTTGTGTGACAATATTATGCACGTACATAATTGGTCATCACAACCCTTCAGTCAGGATTACGACTTAGTTTCACACACCACTTATGTTGTATGCGTTAATTTTAGACATGAGTGGCAGGACCTGCAGTTTAAAGTCGACTCCGAACGACAGATTTTTGAGAAACTTTTCTTGGCAATTTAATTTATTCCCAGAGTTTTTGGCAAAATCTTCTGGATAGTATGATGAGTAACTAAAATTTCTTCTCACTGTAATTACGCAATAAAATTTTACCCGTTCTTTTTGTCAAGTTTTCCTTTCCAAAACTATCTTGCTGCTCCACAGAGATGTTTTCGCCTCATGTTTTGCTAACCTCCTCACAAGTTGATCTATCTGTTTATTGCCGTGAAATCGCACATGACCAGGTATCCAGCCCTGCCTAGCTGATTCAGAATTTCATTCAAAATTAAGTCAACCTCATAGACGCTGAGTATACGGATGGCAACCAGACTAAACTAAGTGTAAACTTTTGCACGGACTAGTCTAGTTACTAGGCCCGTTGATGAATTCCGAGTTACATTTTTCTCTCATTAACCTAAACAGAGCGTCTATGGTTCTGACACTCACAGTCAAGTGGAGTTTATTGCATTTCTTTAAATATTTGTATTAAGCTTTTAACTCCGATACATAGAATAAAAAGCATCGATGTTGAAAAATTTAAGAAAACATCAAATGCACCGATAAATTACATCGATTGTTTTTAAATCTTTAATGTATAGCGACCACTACTACTATCGCAAAAGTGTCCCTATGTGAATACTTATTTTTATACACACATTATTTGCATGCTATGAGTGTTCTTTTTTTCAAGAGAGATCTAAGTGTAAGGAAAAGTTTTTAATTTCTTGTTTTTAGATGTTGAAACTAAGATTTTTAATCGATGTCCTCATCTAGTAGGTCAGAATCTATAGGAATCATTACTAAATCCACAAAAGTTTAATCCTAATCATAAAATATAAATGCACTTAAAAAATACAGATTTAGAATCACGCCGAAGCGCAGACATTTTTTTTATAAGTTTTACTTTTATTATGAACACAAGCTTGTATTATATCCCTGTCGTACACTCAGTTAACTTTAAATTAACTTAAAACCAACTATTTCTCAAGCAGTGGTGGTTGACACTTGGATTACTTTTATATGAAAATGACTGACTATTTTAACATTGCGATGTCCTAGGAAGTAGTCAATTGTCCGACTCTGCATTACTTTTAAATTAATTTAAAGTTAGTTACTTAGCAGTTAACTTAAAGTAAACCTATTTGTAGCTAGCTATAAACTTACTACTTTTAATTAGCTTTAAGCTAGTTTTTTTAAACTGGCTATAAGTTAGCTAAATTTCAGTGAATGAAAAGTCAGTTCTTTATACGTTGGCTTTAAACTCGCAATAATAAGCTATCATATTAATTATTCGAAATGAAACAGTTTTTTAAAATTTACAGTTTAATTGAAAACAAAAGTTTATTCATTTAAAAAGAAAATAAATAAATTAATAAAATTAATAAATAAAAAAAATAAATTAATAAATAAAATAAATTCATTCCAATTCATCACAATAATACTTTGCACATTTGTTATTAAAAAAAAAAGATAAAAAGATTTTCTAAATTATAAATTTTCAAATATTTTAATTTTTTTGAGTTATGTTCTTATTTTGAATGCACTTAGCATGAATACAACGTTTTTTAATAATTTTTAAGGCGTTACGCAGCTCCGTTTCCACATCATGTAATCCGACTGATCGACAGGCATCTGTTTAAAAAATATGTATATACATTTTTACATGTTTTAAGACTTGGTTAAAACTTATATTTTCAAATTAGCACTTACCTGTTAAGGCGTCATAAAAAGCAGCAAAGTCTTTTAAACGCTTCTTGCCATGAACACCATCTAAGTTAATGTCCATGCACAAATTGGGTGATATAAGTTCCGTAAGCTTTTTTGGCAAACGGCCCTTTAATATTGTTTTCATTGTATTTATCTGAATAGAGAAAAAATGAATTTTGTAAATAGATATATAAACATATTTGGTTAGAAAACTTACGTAGTCTTTACGATTGGTTGAATTTATGTTTTTATTTATTTCAATTAAGTCATTAATAGACTCTAATGGGAATGTGGAGGACAAATTATTAAGAGTTATTTCTTTCTGCAAAATTCTTTCTATTAACACTTTGTGTTCAGACAGCGTTTTCATAATTATATCATTTTGGTTTACAATTGTTTCTAGAAGAATTATAGTCATATATATATTATTTAGTATTAGTATTATTTAGTATTAAAACGCAATTACCTTGAAGATTTTGTATTGTATCTGAAAGAAAATAAACATAAATATGTACATAAATATATTTGTTATTGAATGTAATTTTTTATTTAGACTTACTATTTATCTGCTTAAAATGATCTTTGGCACAATTTTGACATGGCTCCGTCTGATTTTGATCTGTAATATATTTTATTAATACAAGTTCTTAACAAACAAATGTTTGAGTACGTTTTACTTACAAATAGCTACGGGTTTTAAGCCAAGAGGTTTACGATTAATTTGTTGAGACATCTAAATATTTTATTGTTAATTTTGTGCAAAAGTGAAAAGTATTTTTAAAGGTTTTTTTTTTTAAATTTTTATATCTTTGAATGTGGTTGTTTGAAACTTTTATTCAGGGTACCAAATATTCACTGACTTATCACTCACGCTCATGAAAAAGAAAAAGAATTTTGTTTTCTTATCTTCCATTCGTGAACAAAAACAAACAAAAATAAAAGTTTGTTTTATTCATTCATGTATGGTATTGTTGGTAATGTTTTTTTTCTTTCGTTTAAAATTGTTTTATTATTTTGCAATGTTGAGAGTGTTCGGGTTTTTCCATGCAAGTATAAAACGAAAATATGTGCAGACGTTTATATTTATGTGCTCAAACCTGAATTTTTCTGACCCCTGCTTTTATTACATGCAACCATGCAAAAGTGGTACTAACAGATATTTGTTTTGAAATGGAAACCCTGAGAATTTCAACTCTATATTTTCAATGTTGAAAAGTTCTTCATCGCCCAAATCATCCTGAACAACTATACATGTACCCATAACATCAGCTGAATTAAATGGCTCCTGAAAAAAGCTCTCAATATTTCGAAACCGGCGACCCGTTACTGACACCGGGCAAGTTAATGAGAAACCAGTAATTTTAATTGGTATAAAAGGTTTCATAGCGCAAAAATTGTTAGGACAAACAGGAGAAAAAAAAATTCATGAGTTTGAACGCTAACAATTACCCCGTTTTTTTGATTGGTTTTTAGTTTTTTCTCTTCAGTAAGCAATTCTTCATTTTGCATGCGAATATGAATTTGTTGTAAAATACTTGAAGGCTTTTTTACGTATTTTTTCAATTTTTGGAGATAATTTTCAAATGGGTAACAGGAAAAATTTTGTATTGGTCCAAATACTTTCGCACATTCACTTATGTGCAAAATACTATGTACATTGTAGGATAAGCTGTCTTCTTTAAAAACCAAGCGGAAGTTCTCCACGAATAGTTCAAATAGGACTTGAGCATTTTCCAAATTTTTTTCATATGTTCTCGGGCAAGATAACATTCTGGTAGCACAATGAAGAAGAAGGAATTCATAATATAAGTCTTCATGAACTCTGTCCTTTAAGACCAGTATACCTGTATAATATAAAAATTGACGGAATTCAGTGGCTTTCCAGTTACATAGCTCTTCCAAACCTCTCGGATATCTTGAAAATTCTTTTGGAGTGTATTTTTTTAAGGCTTTTAAATGCTTAGATATATCCTCTTTAACTTGTTTACAAATTTTAAAGTTAGTTTTATCTATATATAATCGAACCAACATTTTTTTACAACCCCGAGATCTATCAAATGCATCGGGTCAAGGGGAACTTGAGTTAACATACCAAGCCCAAGCTCTTCAAACGGCGATTGATTTGAACGAAATTTTATTTGGTGATGGTTGGGGTATTTTCTTGATGTAAAATCACTATCAGACATAAGTTCAACTGAAACTGAAGAGTACGTGAGCACATTCATTGTCTTCTTGCCAATTTGAGAACATTTCGAGCAACCGTATGATGAAGTGTGACCAACTATTCCACAAGCGAAAGCTTTAGCTGGAGTATCACAAATCAGCCCCCTCATTTCGAATGTTATGATTTTATTATTAATATGCAACCCATTACCAATTAATTCTTTCACTTCCGTAACAAAATCACTCAAAAAACTAGTTATGTCATGGGGTTTATTCTTGCCGACGTATATGCCAACAGGAAAAACAGAAATGGCGGGAAAATCTACGTCTTTGGCCAAAATTGGCCATAATTGAGTTCTCGAACTTTTAAACAACGGTAGGCCATCAATATTTACATCTATAAGAATTTTTTGGAAATCCTTTATAATGTTCGAGACTCTTAATAATTGCTTTTTTACACCGAAATGGCAATAAAACCCCGGAGACACATTTCTTACACATAATTTTTCGCATTTCTTAACAAAAGCGTTCGCACTTAAGGGTACTTCTATATTTTCGTCAACTAAAATTTGTAACAAGTTTTGAAAGCAATCGCGGGACGGCCTGTATTTGAAATACCATTCAGCAAGCTTTTCCCTTAAAGTTTTTCTTTCTATACATTGCTTAGTGGAAATGTTATCAACAATATCAAACTGATTAATGGGTTGACTTGTACTTGGCAAGTCAACAGATGGACTTATAGATTCCGAATTAACAACAACATTGCACGGCCTTAGCTTTGCAGAATACAAAATTCTTTCTTTTTTATAAAGCCTCCTCAAATGTCTTTTACTTGTACCTTTCATATTTTTAAATAAGTATCAAAACAACCACACACAACAATATCGAATTAATTTCACTTCACTTTAAATAAAAATACTTCAAACCTTTCCAATTTATATATTTTTATAATTAAGCGTATTTTTTTTTAGCAAACAATACATTTTTAACCAAAAATATAGAGAACGAAAAGATGACGCGCGGTTTTGTTTATTAACCAAATGTCTGTATCCAACGACGTTAAGAATCACAGTATCGAAAGGCTTGATAGATGAAAAGCCTTCATAACATAAAAGCATAGGCCAATTTAGAGGGAGAAAAAAAATGTTATAATGTTTGGCGAATCAAATGTGTTAGAAGCAACAAATATACAGACTGAAAACTGACGGTTAAAGTAGAAAAACTAAATGTATGTATATGAACATTTATTTTGTGTTAAAAGTGGAAAATTTGGAATATTTTTTAATTTCTTCAATGAAAAGTTTAAAGATTCTTAAATATTTAATTATTAATCGAAATGTGTGTGATTTTCGGTCACAATGAATATAGTTTCTTCTGCAAGAGGTAATTAAGAAGCTAAATATTACAAGATCAAAATAAGACGTACTGCTCATAAAAAAATTTTCTTGCTTAAAGTTGTCAATATTTTTTAATTTCTTGAAAGAAAAAGTTAAAAATTGTTATTGCTAGTAGTTGTTTTTATTATTTATTAATAGTGTTACACAAAAATTACATTTTTATTAAATCTCGCCAATATAAAAAAACCCACACCGAAAACTAAAAAAAAAACAAATAAACAAAACAGTTACAATCAGAGAGGGACAGAAATATTTTTTGGTAATATTTGCTGTCACTTTCACGTTTGGCCTATACGCTGTCAAACGCGTTTCGTATGCCTGTGTTAAGAATTGGAGTGTGTATACACTTTGGTTAATGTAAATTTTGCATTGCGTTGTAGTTGGCTTTAAGTTAGTCTTTACAAGCAAACTTAAAGTTAGCTTTTTTTGTAGTTAGCTACTCATTTGACGGCAGGGATGTGAAAAGAGAAAATAAGATCGAGTTTGTTTGTGTATGTCTATCTTTTACCGTGTATTTAACGCATTATATCCTCATTTTTATATTGGAAATGCTTTTCATTTATCAGTGCTTGTGTATGAATGAGCGAGTCTATGTTTACTCTTTTAAACTATAGTCGGTAGCAGTTTATGTTAAGAAACAATTACTTGTTAATAATAATGGCCGTCATCAGCTCGAATTGCTTTTTTTATCCTTTATTTGTGTTACCGTTAATCAGAATATAAAAAAATCTGTCCTTTTTTGATTTACTTTAATGCTTTCATGTTTATCCACTTGTGTTTATACAGCAAAAGAAAGGTTATGTTATTACAGCCATAAAAAATTAATGTGGAATAAAAAAGTTGGTCACTTATCAATCTTGTTACAAAACAAGATACGGGTAAATTTAAATATTTCGGAATGACAATATTTTTTCTTAATCGGGTTTAATTATAATGATCGTTTAAACATTTCTGCTTTCCATATTTATGAGATGTTACAATGAAAAGGGTTTATATTTTTCAGTTATTAATTAAAAACTAAATTCACAGAAAAATTGAAAAATCAGAAACTGTCATTAACAATTAAAAAGTTAATCGTTGACTTAAAAACTTTTAGGAGAAGAAGAAAAACAATGGAGAAGAGACACATACCTCTTTAATTGCGTATAAGTTTTTGTCTTATTTTTTATGAACAGGATATAACGTATTGAAGCTTAAATCATTAATAAGGTGTTCTGCCAGCAAAATAGTACTAAGGATCAAGTATCAAATCATCGCTTTCCGCTTTGAATAGTGCAGACGGAAACTCATTCACGCTAGCAAGAATGTACATTTAACATATTTTTCATTTGGGTCTGCTGCTCGCTCTTTGGTTTAGTCACCAGATTTCCTTCTTCCTCTTCAACTCTGACTTTGGTTACATTTCAAACCTTGATAATGACTCCTGGGCATCCATCCATCCATTATCTGCTCACACGGCCGCCTTTCAATTTCGTTCGTTTTCTGACGGATGTTTCTTAGTGTAGGCTAAAATTTCCGATAGTCGCAAGGTAGGTATTTTTCCTGTTAATTTTTTAATTCAAATGTCCTTTAAAGTTCATTTTCAAAACATTGTGTCTCTAACACCTGCCATGAACACTCTTTTTTCATTTACATATTTTACGTACATCCACTATTATAATACATAACTATTGTTTTAAATTTAATTTAACTCAAAACAATAAAAAAAGACGACTTACTTCTAAAATACATATGTATCTGTATCAAATTCACAAAAAAACAGAACATAAAACTAACCAATTTAACATAAACATGTGTATGTACATATATATGCTTCAAATTTAAATCCTTAGCCTTCATACATTGTCAAATAAGGAATAGAATACATACATATGAATTGCTTTTGAATTCAACGCCATGACATTTGAAAAATCCAAATTTATTACGCCATCGCCTGACATAAAAAGCCAATTTCAAGCGTAGCTAAAGCGATTAATGACACACACTTGAAGATATCAAAATAAATGTTAAGTTTTTTTTGAAAACTTAAACACGCAGTGTATGGTGTGTACTGTGTACTCCTTGTGACATTCCACTTAAGAATTCTACGCAATTATTGAAGTGAATACATCCGCTACTCTATGACCTTACAAGCAAATGTACATTTATATATGTAGGAACACTTATGAGGTGTGTTTCATATTTAGAAGACAGTTACATATTTATGTATGTGAATATAATTTTTTTGCAAAATAGCAGGCGGTGGAAATATATTTTTTAAAAATTACTTTTTTTCCGTACGCTTATTTTGCATGACTTCCTGAAATGTGGCACCTTATGAGATGATACCCTTTCTCAATATTGGTGATCTATGCATGTGTACCGTGTATGTATGTATAAAGTGTTGTAGTGTAGTTGGAGTTTTTTTTAGAGACAAGATAGAAGTTGTTGGAATGAAATTTTTTTATGTAATCTGGTAGACAATATAATGGCATTTATTCCTTAAATGCGATTTCTAGTACATGCCGGTCGTGACTACGAGTTACATGGTCGATACGATCAGTCAAATTTTTGATTACATTTTCCGATAAATATAGCTGAATAGCGGTTGGAACATTGGCTCCCAATGCAACGAGTATTTCTGGTTTGTCGTCGTAAACCAATAACTTAGCTCTGCCCCTTAAAAAGTAATTTATAGGAACAAATTGTGAAAAGGCAGTGTACAGGACTGTCAAATAGTCAAATAGTTTTTATAATAAATCGATTTTTAAGTGCGTTGCACGGTAAGTTACGCCGTCTTGTTGGAACCAAGTGAAGTTAATGTTCAGCTCATTAAGTCATTCAGTCAACATGGTTCGATAGCGCTCGTTATTCACCGGCACATCAGCTTCATGCCCACTTTGAAAGAAATAAAGATCCGTAAGCTTGCAAATCCCAACAAATAGCCAATTTTATTGAATTTAATGGTGATCCGTTAAAAGCGACAATTTAGCTTAGACTTCATTCTAAAATTTATTACTAAACATAACTCTTTAATTAAAATGCCTATCTTCAGCCAGTTTCAAATAAACCCAACCAATGTTGAACTAAATTATAGAGATTTGATTATCTTCAGTAATAGTCAAATGTTAAATATTGAAAAAACATCCAGGGATACGGTATCAACGACTGCTCTGGAATATAAAAAGATGAATAACTATTACTCTAGAAAGAAGATATTCTAGACGATTATAATTAGAGGAAAATTATGGGTATGTTGGAACTGAGTATGATGACCTGAGTACACTGATCAACGTTTTTACAGAACACTCCGCCTTACATATACTCCTGAACTGAATAGACGCGATAGATAATAATTAATACCCAGAATGCCATGAAGACTTTAGAACAACACAGCGAAACACTTTTTATATCGTTGCTCAGCTTTCGTAAGCTAAATATCTCAAAGACCTCAACCCAAACATAACTCATCCCAGAGAATGACTAAAAAGAAGATAAGGAAGTTTCCGTAATGTTAATAACATTGATTTATATTTTCTTAATGTGAAATATGTACGTGTACATATGTATATTGCTCACTAAAAAAGCTTCCTTAAAAGTATGAAAAATACTCTTTGTTTTACGATTGTGTATGTGGAAGTGAGTGAAAACACATTTTCTTGCAATACAGCTGTTATATAGATTTTGTTTCTGGAAGTTTAGAAGTATTTCTGACTTTTTTTCCTTTCACATAGAGAGTAGAGCGTTTTCATTTTGAGCTCCTCTCTGCGCGCTTTCAGAATAATCGTATCCTCAAGAAGAAATCATACAAACTACAAGTGTGTGTTATGTTCAACATTATATGAACGGTTTACGACACATTTCTTACTTAATTTAAATCCTATTAAACTTTGGAACATGAAAAATAAATAATTATTTATTAATAAGTGCAGTAATTTGTTAACAAGTTCATCGCTTTGTTTTTGTAGCTTTTGTTTATAATTTTAATTTTAAACGATGTAAAAGCACAACACCAGTATCTAGATTTTTTCACTTTCGTAACAATATATTGTCAGTAAAGTTTAGTAGAGATAGAACAGTATGAAGAGTTGCCGCTGTTCAACATTTTTGTAGAATAACGTCTCCAAATATTTGATTTTTCTCGATCTCAACAATCTCAGAAAATTTTTATAAGTTGAAATTTATTGATTTATGAAGTCGCCGTAGTCTAGTACGTAGGGTGTTGGCTTATTAGACGTAAGGCCACGGTTCAAACCCCAGGTCAGACATAAAACCAAAATATGAAAAAAATATTTCTTCGGCGACTTTCTCTCAGCAGATTTCTGACAAAAACTCTGAGAGTAAATAAAAATTGCCATGAAAAGTTTCTCAAAAATATGTCGTTTGTCGTCGACTTTAAACTGTAGGTCTCGCCACTCATGTATAAAATTAAAGCACACAACATAAGTGGTGTGAGAAACTAGGTCGTAATCCTATCGTAGTAAGTAAGGATATTTATTGCTTTTACATCTAAAAGATTTCCACATTTGTAATTATTTAAATTACTACTTAAGTGAGTATTTGATAACAATTTTAAACAAAAGTTTCCAACAGGTATAGAAATATATACACCATAATACTACCTCCTTTTTGCTTCCCACTGTTTTTCGGTATTCTAGTCATTTTTCAAATTCGTAAGTTAACACTTTTGTTGACTGACATGCGTTTAGTGGTCATTTTACATTGTAAATACAAGTTGTGAGTTGCCAACGTCAAACCCAGTTGCCTCCTATTTATAACAATTGAAAACAAATTTGTTAACAGTTTCTTCCAGTCACTTTACCTTCGTGTTCTGGTGTTAAACGTTTTATTGCCACTTTTGTGTTTTTAGTCATGTGTGGTTCAATGGCGTAGAACCAATTCTGTTAATATTTTCTCTATTTGTTATAAATACTCATGTCATTGGAGAAACTCGTGCGATTCGTTTTGCTCTTCTGATTTCAAATTTTTTTAAATTTTTTAAAATTGAAGAAATAAGCTTTTGCTTTAGTTTTTAGCTGCTTCAACTTACCACGTTTTAAGTTTGTTAAAATTTAATGTTTTTATACAGCAATATGAATTCGAAATTTAAATTTTATACAATATGTTCCCAATGTGGAAGACTTATGAATAGAGCAGTGATTTTAATCTGCTCCTAAAAAAAGTAACAAACTTTTAGTCAACATATTTTGTATAAAGATATTCATCGAAATGTGTTTTATTATACTGTCACTGGAGTATTTATCGGGTTCGCCAACTATCGTTTTTAATTTGAATAATCGATTGTATCGAGTCTGGTAATACTTATGTCATTCTATTCTATCACAAAATGCAGTATATTAGAATGACCAACAATACCCGACATACTCAAGTTTATTACCAAAGTTCGTGAAACTGGCTTCATTGTTGATGCCTCAAAACGTGTGCGTGTTCCCACACTGCGTACACCCGAAAACATGAAAGCTGTGGCTAAGAGTTGAAGATTTCATTATGACGCTTTACAAAGTTCAATTGGTTCAAAAATTAAAGTCCCGGGACCATCCACTTCGTTTTTGCTTCGCTGATGGGTACATTAATAAGCAAAATTGCCGTATTTGGGGCTCAGAAAACACACACGTGGATTTACAGAAGACAACGCCTCCGTTATGAGTGACTCTTTGGTGCAGGTTGTGTAGCGGAGACTTCATTGGCCAATATTTCTTTGAATATGGGGTCGGCGCAACCATTACTGTCAATGGAGATACCTATTGCACCAAGATAACCTATTTTCTTGTGCAAACTATTCGTGGTATTGATACGATGTTTAGTTTCAACCGGATGCTGCAACTTGTCACACCTCTCATGCCATCAAACGATTGATGGCCGTTTAATTAGCCGATATAATGATATCAATTGGTCGCCAAGAAGTTGCGATTTGACACCATTAGAGTGGATTTTCTGTGGGGCGCCGTTAAAAAAAAGTGTTATGCCGACAAGCCAGAGGCAATTTAGCATTTGAACATTAATGATGCCATTGCTGAGATACGACCCCAAACACTCGAAAAAGTGCCCGAAAATTGTTCCGATCGAAAGAGATACTGTGGCGCCAGCCATGATAGTCATATAAATGAAAACATATTAACCATTTCTAACCGGCACAAATGTACTTGAAAACAAAAAAATAAATTTAAAAACATTTGAAACCGTTTCTGTTTTATAGGCTTTTAGAAATTTAAACTTTTAAGTTCAAATTCTGGAATACATTTTACTTTTACATATCATGCTCTGCTTTGTCTTTTGTCGATTCTGGGAACAATTTTATTCAGACATAATTTGGAAATATTCGCTGTGTAAAGATCCACGTCCCATAACGATGTGTTCCTTTCCTTAAACGATATTCACGTCCACTGTGTGGTAAAAGTTCTTCGCACAAATCTTAAAGATCCTAGCATAGTTACCTTTGCAGATGTGTAAAATGTCTCTTAAATTCTGACTCGGTTAAATACTATTTCTTTATATTTTTGATTTTTAATATTCTAGGTTTTCTGCGTCATCATCGACGTCTCTTATTTCGATTTGTACGGGCATTTTAAATAAAGTAGACTTAAAATTCACTTCTGGAATAATGTTATTAATATTAGAATTAACTGTTGTCTTTGCCGACACTATTTCTTCCTCATCCTATTTAAAAATTTTCATAGCTTTTATAATGCAGTCAAACGTTCCAGAGACCTTTGCCAATCGGCGAATAGTCTTCATAGTACCCGATATTTAAAGTTTTTTTTTTTTACCAGAAATAGCTTTAAATAATTACATCATCCAAGCTAAAATAATCAGCAATCACTTGTACCAGATAATCCTATTACGTATACCAAGGCTTACAAAAAATTCTGAAAATATCCGACACCTCCATCTTCAGTTGTACATTCAGGGATGTTATATGCAATTATCGAATTTTGATGTACTAGGCTGGAGCAATATTGCTTATAAGTAGTATTTTGTGAAAAATTATTTCTTTAACAATATTTCTCAATTTCCTGACAAAATTTATTTATGAAACAATCGTTGTCTCATTAAACGTGTAACTGTTCATCAGATTATTTTTCGAAGAATTTTTTATAGCCGTTAGTATTTCGGAATTCCGTACTACATAAGTTTAATCTTAAAGTCTCCAGCAGCATTTCCACCGAACAGAAGCGTAGGTGGTATAAATATTTTTCAAGGCACACTTTGCCAATAGTATCTAGATTAATAGACATTCAAATCTAGTAATAGACATTCAAATCTCATCAATTACACGGTGCGACAGTGAAAATACACCCGAGTAACAACCTAGTCTTAGTTGTTCAGTTAGTCGAGTAGAACTCAAAATACATTTTTTATTTTTCTTGAACCCTCCAAACTTGTTTTATTCACATTTGAACTTTTGAACTCTTTGCACGTTTGAACGACTACCAAAAGTAGTCGTGTATTTCCGTTTTTCGCAAATATTATTATTTTGCTTTGCGCAAACATTAGCCAACTTCCGGTGGTTGGTCCAACGGAAAAATGAGACATTTTTCAATAAACACTTAAGATCCATCAAATATTTTGAAAATTTTTGAAATGAAAGTTCATTTGATGAGACAACATATATAAAAAATATGACTAAGCTGTTATACTAATAACTACTGTAATTTTCGTCCAATTTTATCAAACGAAGCGTCAAACTCTTGACAAGAGAATGCGCTTTCAGAATGTGGCCACTTATTTCATTTGCAATTAAGAATGACCAAACTTGAAAAAATGAGATAAAAATAATATTTTCCAAGTTTAGCCCATCAAAACTCCTAACATATATATTTGAACAAAATGTTTATGTATACCGTTTTAAAGGCCAATCTCTCCCCTTTTTGAAAATAGGTTCAAACATATTTGGGTAATCAATAATTTAGAGTGAAAAGATCAAAAAAACCGTTTATGTTAAAGAAAACAAGTTTGGAGGGTTCCACTCAACTAAACTAACTGAACAACTTAGGCTAGGTGGTTACTCGGGTGTATTTAATTTTTTATATTTTGTAGCATAGTGTTATTGTTGGAAACAGATTATCTTGTTATGTGTTGAACTTACTTTCGAGTTACCTTTTACTGTCGCTTAAACAAAAATCGGTTAAATTTCTAAGTTGACACAGATCGGAAAACAACGTAAATCGAAGTGAGAGGAACGATGTAAATCGACAGATTACTGTATATGATAGGTCAAGCTTCCGAAGTTTAAAACCAGTCATTGTCATAGTGCGAATGGCCTGTTCGTGAAAACTAATTTGTTTTGGTTTCCTGCCTTATTTATGTGATTCTAAAAGGTTTTCTGAGCAATTTTATAGGGCAACTGATACAGAGCATGGAATTGTGTCGACCAAATCGTAATTAGTAAGTGTTATAACGTCAGGAAAATTATATAATTCACATTTTCATTCACTTTCGTTTTTCTCTACATCGAAGAAAATCTTTGAAATAAGATTTCGAATCGTAAGATTATTGCATTCAGATGCTTAAAGAATATTTCAGGAAACAAAAATTATACGGCAGACAAACGACAGCCGTAATTTGTGTTTATAGTCGTAATGCAAATTAACTCGCACATTGTCCTCATCTTAATGCACATTAATTTTGATGCTTCTGTCTATCTCGAAATAAATACCAACAAAAATGCCAATAATAAATGCAGCTACGGTAAAATCATAATAAGTGAGTTTTTAAAGCAAATCAACGCTGTCGTCTATTTACAGTATAAGGTCGCAAAGTAACGTAAAAACGTGTCTTATAAAGCTAGGGCGATGAATTCCAAAGTGTGAATTAGTCTGGATTCTGGGTTAAATAGATCTTGTCGGCTTGTGGTATCCACCGGAATTCACTAACAAGATAATCTGTCATAATATTATGCGGCATGGCGACACATCATATTTAACTGATCAAATTTAAGTATGTGTTGGTAATATTTATTTAGCATAGCAATACATCAAAATAAGGGTGCCCTGGTAGTGTAGTGGGTAGAGTGCTATTAGAGAGAGGGTTTTGATTTCGATTCTCACCAAGCAAATGGTCGAAAATAACACGGTGCGACAGTCAAAATACACCCAGCTAATGACATAGTATTGGTTGTGAGTTTTCTAGAGTAGAACTCAAAAATATTTTATTTATATTTCTCGAACCCTCCAAACTAGTTTTATTTGACCCAAACGGTATTTTTGACCTTTTCACACAAAATTATTGATTACCCAAATATTTTTTAACTTATTTTCAAAATCCAAAGTTTTTTGAAAAGGGGAGAGATCAGCCTTTAAAATCGTATTCGTACACATATGGTTCAAACTTACTTGTTATGAGTTTTGATCGGGTAAACTTGGAAAATATGAATTTTTCCTCATTTTTTCAAGTTTAACTATACTTAATTGCAAAATTTAATTAAAAATATAAAATATTTCATATTTATTTAAAGTTTGCTACCTTGAACGGACAAACTAGAATATATATGAAAAAATTTGCATTTGTCAAGTTTACACCTTCAAACCCTATAGAACATTAAGTTAATAATATACATATGTATACATATATATCGTTTAAAAGTTCTATCCCTCTTCTTTATAGTTTGGTAATCGGTTCAGAAATGTTTGTACAATTAATAAATTTGTGCGTAAAGTCCAAAAAAAAAACAGTTTTTGTCAAATATAACGAGTTTTGGTAGGTGTATATAATTTTTTTTTGTTTTGTTGCCACTTCCCCAAGAAAAAATTACTAAAAATTACTAAGACACCCTCTAGATATTTTTTAACCAAATTGGATTTCATATATTTTATTTTTATGCTGAAGGATATAGAATCAAAGGTCGAGATCTGCAATAAAATCACGTATTAGCATCTCTACCTCTGTATTTATTTCATCTGTAGCAATTTTCTTTCATGTTCACCGTAACTAAAATAATTTGTATGTCTTTGTTATTATTTTTTAAAGTCAAATCTTAGAACACCAAGTCCCGAAGTACAAGAGGAGAGACGACAATCAAATCTGTGTTGGGCATACTTCGCCATGTTAGACTAAAGATATGAACCATAATTACCTATTGTTGATTCATAACTTCTAGTGGGGACAATAATTCCATAAATAACTTTTTATTTGTGTTAGTATGTTTGTTTCTTCTGATTGCAACAAACTCATAATCGGTTGAATTGTGTACAGAGAAAGCTTGTGTCCTGCATTTTAAAATAAAGGATACCAGTAAAAAACTTTTTGTAACATTGATTTATTTATCGACATCGTTATTATTTTAGTGGCACCTTTTATTGTTGTTGTAGTTGTTCCTCTCTATCGCTTTGGCCAGTCCATTTTGCTTTTCCTTTATCATAAAATTTTGTTCGTTGTTATTATATTGCTTTTGTTTTAGCGCTGCATGATATTTGTCTTTGTTATATGTACATACTGTAAACCACCTTTGCATGCAAAAATTATAGCTTTTATGGTTGCTCTTGTAAATAAAGGAGTAGTTCTAGATCTCATACTGGTTTTACTGCTTGATACTCCTGGTGCCGTGACGCAAATTAGTTTTCTCATTTAAAGATTCAATAAAGTTGTCATAAAATAATTGGCAAGATAAGAAGTTAAAGGTCATTTGAAAACATATATTTCCAGTTGTTGTTTGTTTGAAAAGATTACATTCTGGCGAATTTGTTGAGATAAACAGGTACTTGTGTGTGAAATACGATTCAAAAAAGGAATCAGCAGTTAATGTGTAAGGAAGCGCTAGTGTGCCTTTGATCGGTTCCGAATGGATGTTCCGAAAACAATAATTTTTATATATAGTTTGACGTTTCTCTTTTTGAGAGAGAGGGAAAGAGAGTAAGCTTCGGAACATTTTCAGCTCGAATTGGTTTAATTTTTGTTCTGAAGCAATCGAACTGTGCTGCCAGCTACTTTAATTTTTTAAGTAAAGTTGAACTGAGCTGCCAAATCATATTATATGTACATTTGAATGTATCTATTTATGTATGTATAATATCCATTATTATCTATTTTTTCACTTCCACAATTTCAGATTTGTTTTAATTTACAATTTCTTTGTAACACAATAAAAAATATGATCACACTCAAGCCAAGAAAACAAACGAATTGTTATCATCTGGTACTGTGCTGCCTAATTGTAAAACTAACACCCATCGTTTACAAAAATATTTCATGTGGTAGCCTTGTTTTTACAGAACAATTGTTCGAAGTGGGTGAATCGTTACGTTACAAACTCTCAAAATCCTAAATTTGTTCCGGAACAAGCATTTTGTTCCGAAACAATGCTTAAGAATATCAAAATAAACTAAACGAAAATGAGAATTTTTAAAGAGGTTTTAATTTTTAATGTTCTATGAATTTATTTTAAGTTAAGAAGAGAATAAAAGAAATATTAAAATGTTTCAAATTAAGGTGGCAAAAACTAAAGGCAATCATTCCAAATTTGTTTTATTTTGTTACAGATTTAATGGAATATCGTATATTTTGAAAACCAATTTCAATTTACAATTTCGCTTTCTATTATGTTTCCCATGCTTTTTGTTCCGAGACAATTTTTTATATGTAGTTTGACGTTTCTGTTTTTGAGAGAGAGAGCGAAAGAGAGTAAGCTTGCTCAGGAACAATATCAGCTCAAATTGGTTTAATTTCAGTTCCGAAACAATCAAACTGTGCTGCCAGTTAAGGCGGGTTCACCCACAAGTTTCTGAAACATTTTTGGTTCGGAGAATTTTCTTGCTTACTGAGAGTTTTCCGCAACATGATTCACCCATTTCAGAAACTTTGTTCGTAAAAACAGTGCTGCCATATTTAATTAAAAATGACAAATACATATGTGCATAAACTTAAGAAAGTTAATTATATATGTGTCAAAATAAAGAAATAAAAAAATTAATATTTATAACAAAAAATAAACACTATTTGTGGTGAATTATTTGGTAAGAATAAAAACATCTTGTTCTGCGATGGATAAAATGGATATAAATCATTTGCTACTCTTGTTCACCATTGAAGTGACCAAAGTAAAATTACTTGCAAAATATATTTATGAAAAACGAAAATCAAAGATAAAAAAGAGGACGGCTGTAAGTCCACTTTTGAAACAAAGAGAAGCCAAAGGGTATTTTCACTCACTAGTTTCCGAAATGCGTTTAAATTACGTAGATTCATTTATAAATTTTCATCGCATGGACTCTGGGTGTTTCGATGAACTTCTGCAAATATTTGTGTATTGTATAAATTTCAAATGGTGTGGCAACCTTTTCTAAAATGGTTCGGACCAAATTTAAAATTAATTTAATTCACACTGAGAGTTGTTCGCACAAAATAATTTCGCTCGCTCTCTGAGAGAAACGTCAAACTCCATATAAAAAAAATTTTGGCCGAACCAAAAATGTTTCAGAAACCTATGGGTGAATCCGCCTTTACTTTAATTTTTGAAGTAAAGTTGAACTGAGCTGGCACATCATATTATATGTATATACATTTGTATGTATGTATGTATGTATAATAAAATACAGAGCGGTTGTTTAATACTGGTTGTTTATTTTGTTTGTTTGATTATAAAAAAAATAACTGTTGAATATTATGAAAAAAGAAACTAAATAATTATATAATTATTTCAGAAATGATAAAGCTGGACAGAGAATGTTTGTATGACACGAGTAACAAAAGTTACAAAAATAATCATATAAAGCAGTGTGTGTGGTCAACAATAGCAACTTCTATTGGAATGGGAAGTAAGTTAAATTTTGTTAATGAGTATCATTCAATAAGTTGTGTTTAATTAATTGCAGGAAGCAAATGCCAAGCAGAGTTTGCGTAGAAGATATAAAACTGCTAAAAGCAAAAACAGTGGAAGAAATGGAAGTGAGCGTTTGGATGCTTCTTAAAAGTATTGGTGACTGAAGTTGACTACTTTTAAAAGTTCTGGGAAGATGATGAGTAAGTTCATTGAAAACCATTTGCTTCATAGTATATTCTTAATCATTGATAGTATATTCTTAATATTCTTTAATCATTCATTTCTAGTGTACGGTCATAGCACAATTACGCAGATTGGATCAGACGTATTCTTGTGCTTTTTGATTTAGTTGTCGATCAGACTGCGACAAGAACACATGTGTGGCAGATGCTTTTGATAATATGCAATGCCTTATATTTTATTAAACATTTAAAGAATTTAGGGAATATTTTCTTAAAATACAGTTTGTATGTCATCATATTCACATTAATAATTTAAATGGTAAGGAAAGGGAAGACAATAATAGACAAAAAACAATTTTTTTAGACAAATTGAAAGGTTAGTTGCAAAGATAGCAAATTTCCGAGCCAAAATTAGTTCCTAAATTAAAAATTAATTTTATTTTAATTTGGCTTATTTTTTTATATGCTTTTTTTTCTTTTAATAAAAAAAAGGTTTTTTATTTTACTTTTATTTACCGAAAATTATTAAGCCAAAGATAGATGTCTATATGTATGTTGATAGAATGAAAATCGCTCAATTTATTTTCTCTTTTACTCACTAATACACAACCAAAACAATTTTTGGTAACCTCTAGTGTGACAAATTACGTTGACTCAAACACAAATAGTTTCCGAGATCTGTTTGATGACGATTCACTGACAGAATATATGGAATATCCGACGGACAGTAGTCAATCAATATGTGTTAAGCGTCTCCACGTCACATATGTAATGCGGTCCTATTTTTTTAACTGTTCGACTACATACATGTAACGCGTCACATACATATTTTATAACAGACCCATGTAGGCCGATATATCATATGTATAAATTTCAAATACAGAAGTTAAGAAACATGAATATCTGTTTACCCGCTAGCTCTACACTAGGTTATAGTTGGCTTATATATTGAACATTTTTTCTTAGGTTAAGTTTGTAACAAATGATAATGATTTTGATATAGTTTAAATAGAATTTACATTCTCTATAATAATTCAAGGTTTATACCAATTTTAGATTTATATAAGTTTTTGTATTCAAGATATTGCGATTATTCAGAAATCCATGTGCTTCTAGAAACTTCTTTGGACGGTAAAGCTGAGTCCAGTTATGTTTTGCTCATGGCTTGTGGAAGACTTAAATCGTAAATTTTTCCAATATAGATGATTGGATGAAAGATGATTTAATAATATTTCAGCACGATAATTAAATTATCCACAATTATTATTTCATTGTTTCACTATCTTACTTTTCCATTTTTTTAAGAATATTTATTATATTTAAACGTTTTCTTTTAGAAGTATTTCTAGACTTCTGCACTTTATGAGTTCTATTTCGCAATTCATTTTTCTGCCAGAAATCATAATCTAATGAACCCACTCCAATTCCAATGTAAAAAAATTCAATGGAATATGCAAAGCCTACTCCAATTCCGATGTAAAATATTATTTCAATGGAATATGCAAAGCCTACTCCAATTCTAATGTAAAATATTATTTCAATGGAAAATGCCTAGCCTACTCCAACTCCAATGCAAAATGTTATTTCAATGGAATATACAAAGCCTACTCCAATTTTTGTTACGATTTTACGCAAAAAATATTTCTAGTTGTTTTCTTTTTATTACACACCTTTTGTTACATACTGTAATCTTTACACTGTATCATTACATACTTTTTTATATCATGATAGACTTATGTCGAGTTCCGTTACTTATATAATTCCAGTATATATATAATATTACCAATAGATATATATTCATCCCTTTCTATCTTGAATATCTAAATACATATTTCATAGAAATGATATTTTACATTGGAATTGGAGTAGGCTTTACATACTCCACTGAATTTTTATATTATATTGGAATTGGAGTAGGCTTTGCATATTCCATTGAAATAACATTTTACCTTGCAATTGTAGTAGGCTTTGCATATTCTATTGAAATAATATTTTACATTAGAATTGGAGTAGGCTTTGCATATTCCATTGAATTTTTTACATTGGAATTGGAGTAGGTTTATAGATTATGATTTCTGGCAGAAAAATTAATTGCGAAATAGAACTCATAAAGTGCAGAAGTCTAGAAATACTTCTAAAAGAAAACTTTTAAATATATTAAATATATAAAAAAAAGAAAAAAACGGAAAAGTAAAATAGTGAACCAATGAAATAAAAATTGTGGATAAATTAATTATCGTGCTGAAATATTATTAAATCATCGAATCATCTATATTTGAAAAATTTATGGTTTAAGTCTTCCACAAGCCATGAGCAAAACATAACTGGACTCAGCTTTATAGTTCAAAGAAGTTTCTAGAAGCACATGGATTTCTGAATAATCGCAATATCTTGAATACAAAAATTTATATAAATCTAAAATTGGTATAAATCTTGAATTATTATAGATAATGTAAATTCTATTTAAACTCTATCAAAATCATTATCATTTGTTACAAACTTAACCTAAAACTAAAATGTTCAATATATAAGCCAACTATATATAACCTATTTAAAAATTACAACTTTAAAATGGTCGAATTAGAACTATTGCTATATAATTTTAATTTTGTTTAATTATTTGTATTTATAACCTAAAATATTAATTAAATATGTAATATCTAAATGTCTAAAATGAATTAAATTTAATTTTTGAATTCTTTAAGTTTGCTAAACTAATTTTATAATAAATAATTTTAATTTTATAATAAAATAATAATAAATAAATTGAATGTTATTAATTTTGTTTAATACTTTTCTTTAAGTGTATTTTTTTGTATCTTTAGATTTGCAAGATATATGAATAATCTTTACTAATCATTCCTGAAACAAAATTTAGATAACAGACACAACACACATTGACTGCTGGGCCCATCATCTCAATTGCTGTGGATAACCATGATCTGTAAGTGATGATTATAAAATTTCATTCATATTTCACTCTTTAACTTTTACTATTTCATTAAGTAATATAATATAGTCGGTCCGATTCAGTTTTGTTCCCCTGTCCGAATTTATTGTCTTCTTAGATTCTATATTCCTCAAGCATAATGCATTTAAAAATTAATAACTTTAGTTTGCTCCTTATACTTGCCGAGTAAAGATATTATATGATTTGTGTTAATTTAACCTTTTTTTTCTATTTTATTATAATAAATTTGTTTGTTTGTATTCTGTAAATATGAATCATTAAAATTTTAAATGGGGAAGGATAACCTTGACTGGGATGTGAGCATATAAGTAGCCTTTGTATTTTTTTTATGGGACAAATCTAAAACTAGGGGTATTATATCTGTCATTGGTGTTCTTATAATAAATGGATGGGAAAAGCGTACCCTACGTTGGCATCTTCATCTTGCAATCGTTTCATTTGTTTAAAATACTTTCTTTTATAATTTTTGTTTGCTTTATTTTTGCACACTCTGGTGACATGTAGAGTGTGTTATATATTAAAGCGTCAAATCGGGTTGATAACCAACGAAAATTAGTGTAGAGCTAGCGGGTAAACAGATATTCATGTCTCTTAACTTCTGTATTTGAAATTTATACATATGATATATCGGCCTACATGGGTCTGTTATAAAATATGTATATGACGCGTTACATGTAGGTAGTCGAACAGTTAAAAAAATAGGACCACATTACATATGTGACGTGGAGACGCTTAACATATATGGCGCCCAACGTGGGGCACAGCAGATAACACTAATCTGTTTGTAAAGTTTTAATACCAAAGTTGGGCTACATTACATATATATCGCCCAACGGAATGCTAAAGTAAAAGATAGTAGTTATGTTTTCTAACTGTCAAGTGTCATGAAACAGTAATTTTTAATAACTTTATATGGTTTAATTGCCCTGGATCAATACATTTTCAATTGTAGGTCATAGTTTTATCAGGAATAAATAATTCTTAAATCTATTTGCGGCAATACGAAATTATTGGTTCCAGTAAATCGTTTAAATATTTAATTTTTTTTGAAAAGCTATAAGAATTTGATTATATATCTTATGACATTCAATAAGATTATAAGACAACTTGATATAAGTGTTAATAAGTCTGTAAGGTTATCCAGATGAAGGTATTTTATTTTGCTATTAACAAAATTGTTGTCTTGTTAATGTTAATAAGTCAATAAAATCACCTCAATAGAGGTATCCTACAATATATTGTTATTAACAAGATACTTTAATTTCAATAAACAATTTTTTATTGTTAATAACGGTAGAATCACCTAAATGGTAGTATTCTTCATTGCCATTAACAACATGCTTACTTTGTTTGTTGATTAATACATTGGCTTTGCTTTACGCTCAACATCTTGTCGTAGTTTATTCTTCCCATATAAAAGAATATATTTTGTTTTTCTTATACTCTGAATTATACCTTTAGATTGCTTTACTTAAAACTTTAATTTTAATTTAAGATTTTTTATAACTATATTTTTTTTTCTCTGTCGATTACTATTTTTATTTGTTTTGAATATTTTGGTCAATAGATAGTTTATTTTCGCTATGAATACTAGACATAGTGATGTTCAAAATAGCGTAATCGCGCAATCGTAATAGAAGTTTACATTCATCACAGGATAACATAACAATTGAATTTCAAGACCCTCCCACAACTACGAATGCACGTGTTGCACATTCACCAGTAATTAGAAGAAATTTACATTCTTCACAGCAAGTACCTCATGCTAAAAATTTTTCCAATCTGGCAACTAATATGAATGCCTCGGACACTAAGTCAGTGAATAATAATCCGACTTCTTTACCACAAGCTGTTAATGCTTTACCAAGCGCTAATTGGAGTTGCAATTCAGTCAGTGCAAATGGTAATGAAAATAATTTTAATGCTCCGCTTGATGTGCTAATATTATTGATGGAAGAGACCATGAGAACTACAAGAGAAGAGTTTAGGAGAGAACTTTCTTCTATTAGGGACAGTATATCTCAAATGGGTAATGTGTCAGGTTCTCAAGACAGACCAGCAGCAGAATTAAGTACGGGTTATTCAAATACGCAAAATTTTAATCCTAATTTAGCTTTTGATACTAATAGGTCTTATTCGAATGGTGACACTAGCATTAAACTTGAAAAGTGGAAAATAGTATATGATGGCAATATTTAGCTTCTCGCACAAGATGTTCGGACGAACACCTTTTATCTAATTTTCATGTACTTCTTGAAGGAAAGTCCGAGCAGTGGTACTGGCTATTTATGAAACAAAATCGACAAGTATCCTATTCTATTTTGAAGTACGCCCTGACCAAAGAATTTGGCGTTCCGGAATCAGAACATGATGTTATTCTAAAGATATCTCTGCGTAAGCAGCATTATAAAGAGTCATATGATGATTTTCATAGCGCAGTTTTAGCAATGAACATGAGGCTTCAAAATCCGCTACCAGGTTACACTCTTCTTGATATAATGAAGAGAAATATATTACCAAATTTAAGATTTTTATTGTTCAGTCCCGATTGTAAATCCTTAAATGATTTCAGAGATCTCGCCCGCAAAGCTGAAAAGGTTCTGCGTGACAACAGATCGAATGCACCTGTTGGAGGTCAAATGAGAAACGTTAGTGAAATTAGTTTACCTGATGAGAAGACAAACGATTTTGAGTTTATAGATCCCCAGATCGAGGCTCTGAAATTATCGAAACATATCGATAAGGGAGATTATTCGAAAATCAAATGTTGGAATTGTTTATCATATGGTCATTCTTATATTTATTGTAGAAAGAACATTATTGAACCTTTTTGATTTAAATGTGGTCAGAAAGGATATTTGACACCTTCATGTCCTAACCAAAATAATTTTCAGGGAAACCGACAAACGGGCGAAATGGCTACCGGGGACACTCGTCCATCTCAACAGACCCCGAGTCTAATTTAGAAACTGATTTTAAATCAACTTCTCTTGCGTGTACTACACAGAAAGATTCTGAAACTACTTGGTGTGATGTCACGCAAAAACCCGAAAAAACTTGTCAGTACAAAACTTACAGTAGGCTTAGTTCCTTTCAGAAATACCCTTCTAAGAAAATTTTAAAATGTAGAGAACGCTTCAGAAAGCGGAAATATTTTCGGAAGCTTGTTGCATCAACAATTTTACCTGTCTCTGATGATCGTCCATTTGCAAAAGTCAGGGTTTTTGATGATTATTTGATAGGCTTATTGGATTCAGGTGAGAATATATCTGTACTAGGAAAAAATTGTTTAGAATTTTTAGAAAAAAATCGGACCGCATTACATATGTGACGTGGAGACGCTTAACATATGTTCACCTCCTTGTACTTCAAAGGAAACCCAAAAACGAAAACGTTGACGATTGGCTGACGCAGAAACTGAGTATTAGGAATCATTAAAAATATTGAATAAACTTGCATCGTCTGTAATCCAATCCGCAGCTGAAAAAATAGACCGAATTTTTAAAGCTACCAGAAAACCAAAAGAGTACATAAAAATTAATTGAGCACCAAAGTAGTTAATTAGGCTTCAGAGTTTATTTCATATATAAAATGAATATGAAACGAATTTTTTGTTATCTCTTTTTAAAATGAATTTAACAGTTTTATTTGTAAATATTAATTTATAAATATTAATTTAGTATGTGAGAAACCAAATAAAAAAACAATCCATCGTATTATTTTTACCATGTGTTATGTTTCTTATTTAATATAAAAAAGTATATGTATGTAAGTATGTAGAAATGAATAATAAAATTGATGAAATCCGTGTTAGTTGTTAAAATAATTCGCACCCTATCAACCGCAGACCATCATTACTTTCCCTGCGCCACGATGCAGAAATGACGGCACCATCTATGACATCTCTGTCAAAGAGTCCGGGTTGCATATAATGCGAAGATGCCCTCTCCCAAAGGAAGTTATGTAGGCAAACAATTGCTTTTTCAATATTTGTTACAGATTCCTTACTGGCAATTATAGCTTTTCTATAAATTCGAGAACGATTTGCCATTATACCAAATGAATTTTCCACTACACGCCTGGCCCTGGATAGATTTTTGTTGACATTTTGTTCCTGTGCTGGCATATTTCCGCTGCTACGTTCAGTGTAAGGGCGCATTATTTTTTTCTTAAGGGAAAAGCTTCATCAGCGAGAAACACATACGGGGCTGATATATTAGTTCCAGGTAAAGCCTTTGGATCAGGAAATTCCATATTCTCAGAATTCTCCAGAATAGCTTTTCCAAACTTGCAATTTTTAAAAATTCCACCATCACTGTTGTGGCCCAAGGCTCCAATGTCAACTAATATAAATTTATAATAGGCATCAGATACAGCCATCAAAACGATGCTGTGTGTGTGTTTATAGTTGAACGTTAGTGAATTATGATTTGGAAATGTCTGTATAACAATGTTCCCACGTGCTTTTCGATTGTTTTGGGAATACAATCCATATAAGTTCAGTTGTTTGCTTTATTATTTTTGATGTAGTGGATACACCAATTCGACAGCCATAGTATCCAATGAATTTCATTGAATCGCCACTAGCCAAGTATCTACGGAAACAAAGATCTTCAATATTTTCTGCTTCACTCACTGTTCGGTCAGAACAACATTTTTTTAAGTATATTGTCGCATTCGATGTTTTTTGGAGACTTTTTAAACAAACATACTTACATATGTAAATATTGTATGTAATGTATTTTGTAACGGGATTAAATTCCACACATTTGTTTCAAGTTACATTATTGTTCTGTGCGAAAGCACAAATCACTTGCTCCTTAATCATTGAACAATAAAGATCGTTTCAATTGTGCTCTCAAATATAAAAATAAAACTATTTGTGTAATTTTTATAATTTGAACTTTTTGATTTTAATTAAACACTCACCTTAAGGTTAAAGACAATCTTTCTGCTAACGTAATGTGCTCTTGCTGACGGACAGGCACAGATTGCGCATCAGGCCCTAATATTTTAAGAATTTCGCCGAATGTGTGGTAATACGATGGTAATTTATAAATGATCCGTATCTTTTAACCGCATCTCTGGGGCCAGAGCGTGGAAGTACCCCATTTTTCTCTTTGCTTTCAGCAGCTTCCTAACTGCAGCTCTCCTCATTTTTAGTTTTTTTCTTCATATATACCTTGCAATTAAACGAGCTTTCTTCAACTCAATGGCTATTAAAAAAAAGCACTTTACGTTTATCCAGTTTTTTCACTAAGATTTGTTTTAATTTACAATTCCTTTGTAACACAATAAAAAATATGATCACACTCAAGCCAAGAAAACAAACGAATTGCAATCACCTGTTACTCTGCTGCTGCCTAATTGTAAAACTAACATGCATCGTTTACAAAAATATTTCATATGGTCACCTTGTTTTTACAGAACAATTGTTCGAAGTAGGTGAATCCACCTTAAGTTGCCAGTTGCCTGCAAATAAAGTTCAGTCACAGAACACCCAATACTTCATATTTGATGGAAGGCTCAAATAAAATCGTAGCACCACCATGTACTTTGTCACCAATTTATTAATAGCATCTTATATGGAAAAAGTAAGGTAAGAAAGACAAATGTGTTCCTCGTTTTCGTAATTAAATATACCATTTGCATTCCATTGTGAAATATGTACATCTAATTGCATAGTTTGGGCATAAGCATTGACATCATGGTCATAAGCACTCCCAGGATATAATGTATCTACACAATATGCTAATATGATATGCAGGGAACTTTTTTAGCTTTTCAATAAAATCTCAGTAATGTTATGTATATACAATTTTATTATTATCTTGAATTCTTAAGATTCTTCTAAAGTATTGAAAATAATTAAATAATTTTTAATCAAAAACGTATGTATGTTATGTACAATTACAAAATTGAAAAAAAGCAAAACAGCCCCGAATTTCTTTGATTGCGTCACTAACGTTCTGGTGACACAATAATTTTTCGTTTTTCTCAAAATTTCAAAATTACAAGCCATTTAACTTTTATTAAAAACTAATATATAATTTGTATTATGGAAGACAAAACTAAACAAAAAAAAAAAAACAAAAAATTAAATTAATTTTTTTTTTAATTTAATTAAATTTATTACTTCTATAAAATAGTTCTTCCAGGCGGCTAGATATAGAATCCAGCAATCTAGCATTATCAAGCACATTCTAATTGAAATTTTGTCAAAAATCATTTCTTGTGTTCTTATACAAATAATGTTTTAATAGTCACACAAGACCTGTAACTATTTAACAATATAAATAATGACATTTACAGTGTGAAAAACATGTCGTGTAAGGGGTGCCTTAAGATGATGCCAGTAGTTTTTATTATATTAAAGAATTTATAAATATGAAATTATTGTATTGTATGATAGTATTTTAAGTTCTTTTTTAACATTATATTCTGCAAATTTTACAAACTATGTTTGTTGTTGATTATACCATAAGCGATTAAATATCATAATTTAATCTGTATGTGACCCCTAACTGTGAAACAAATGAATGCAATTGTGGCATCAAAAGATAAATTCATAATTATACAGTATTTTTTTTAATCACATTGTTTAATAATATAAAGTTAATTAATTATCTCACAATACGGCTAAAATATCAAAATAGTTTGTGGATAAGTTACTTAATTAGTGGCAGAAATGGAAGTTTTATTTTACCTGACTGGTTTTGATACTTTGGGATATACAGTGTGTCTAACATTTATAAGATCGTTTCTGTTTACCAAATATCTCTTAATATAATACTATAATAAATTAGGTTCCTTTGGAAGAAGTATTTATCTTTTCATGTAGTTTTAAGAAATACTATAATTCCATAATTTATGATAGTTAGTGTGTAAGTTTTGTCACATAAACAATTATGTATAAGGTCTAAAAACAATCATGTCTGTTCTGTAAACGGAATTCACATCATTTTTCTCGTTTTAAAACCAAGTAAACAAACCCTGTCGAAAGTAAAACGATTGTAATATTAGTCTAATAAATTGCATAAAAACTTGAAAAAAAAATTTGCATATAAAAATTGAAGTCTTTTTTTTTTATTAATTTTTATCAAATACACACACTTCCAAATATTTAAATTAAAAATAAAATAATTTAAAAAACATTCCAAAATTTCTTCATATCTTCGTTCCAAGTACGAAAAAAATGAGTTGTGTAATTAAAAACACAATTTTGAGCGAAGTTTAAACATAAATCTCTCTAAAACAACTGTAAACAATATATTTTTAGTTTATCGGACATTCTCCAAATAAATGAGTCATGAGTAGATCCTGGCCTACATGCAGCAACAGCACGAATCTTCATCTTAAAATCACAATTCTGAAATGAAAACACATGTATATTCGAAAGTGTTTGCATTTACTAATCTCAGCATACTTACAATCATTACATTAATGCTGAAATAACCTTTTTAATTATAAAATAACGATTCGTCCACTGTTCGTTTTAAAAGTCTTACATGACTCCCATCGACGCAACCTATAACGCCGCTATTATGTAAATAAATTTAATTTGGATTCTCTGATTTCATCTCTAGTGGTTTCAAAATTAATCCGTAATGGCCACAAATTGTTTTCCATAGCTTCAATTGTTTTCCACAACAATTTTGAAATCGTACTACGCCCAAGACTAAGATGTATCTCATTTCCAAGAGCTCCTTGAAATGAACCAACAGCTAAAAAAGTTGCTGTGAGCTGAATTTTCGCAGGAATCGATCCTTCTTGTATTAAGTGACCAATACTGTCAAATATCATTACAAAGGCTTCCTTATTAACGCGGTAAAGTTCAATGGATCTAAAAAAGAAAAATAACTTACATCTGCACAAATTGCGTTTCTTCTGTATGTACATACCTCTCATTTGTAACACTCATAGGATTAGATGCATTCCTCAATTGCTTTCTTTGTATATTTATTTGGCGTATTTTTTTGCTTTTAATACTATTTATATAACTTAACACAAACGCTCCAGGCATTTTAAATAATTTTTAATGTTTTTAGAGCCTTTTTAATTGAAAATATTTTTATTTTTCAATCAACAGCTGATTTTGAAGTGTAAACTAAAATTCGTAGTTAATTTCGAATTATACCGAAACGAGAGATTTATAGAACAGCAAATAGCAATTTATTCGGTTTAAAAAATATCTCGTTTTTTCAAAACTAGTCTATTTATAGAACAGACATGAATATTTTTTGAAACGAAAAGTTAGTTTATCATGTTGTGGTTCGACAAATGTGATTGTAATTATTCCCAGCCTTAAATAAAATGTACTTAGTATAAAATAGTTAGGCTTTTATCATCTAAAAAATTGTTATTAAGATTTGAGATTACGTTATTTTTAAGTCCGTATCAAATACTGTTCATTTAGAATGTTAAAGAACTTACCTCCAGAGATTTGTTTATAAATATTCTTAAATATTTTTTGAATAAGTTCATGGATTTTTTTCTGTATTGCACCAAAGTATAAAAAATTTCTATATTTTACATAGAAACCCCCAAAAAATATTAACAACTATAAATGAGTATATCATACGAAAAACTTTACTATGTTACTTTTTTTATTTCGTAATTTTTTTCTTATCAACTGCTCCAGTTTCATCCTAAAAAAAATTTATTTCTTTTGTCATGTCACTCATTTCTTGTAATTGTTTTCACAGAAAAATACTTTTCCATTGCTATTGTTGTGTAAGTTTTACATCATTTTGCCTGGAATCAACATAAAAAGTATTCACCAATTAGTTAATGTTTTACATGCAGCTCTCATAAATTTGGCGAAGTAGAAATCTGAGTTCGTCAGCCAGCAAGTTTTATTCTCGTAGTTATTTTTCGATGGTTAAACCAAAAGTATTTAGATTGGAAGGTTAAATTTAGACATTGAAACGGCATCTTCATTATAAAATCAAGGAAGTATTTGTTTTTGATAACTGTCATCACAAGGAAAGGACGCTTGAATATGAACCTATTGTAGGAAATATCTCAATTATAGAGACAATTATAATCCTGTCAAAATAATCACAACTATAACCAACCCTTAAGAAAATTGAATTAAAAGCTTATAAACGCTTAAACCGTATAAAATTTGATTTTCCGAATTTAAACTAAATTTCTTTAGCACATCAATTTTGATTGCTTTCTTTTGTAGTCCAGCAAAAGAACGAATTCTGTATGTAATGCAGTATGCGATCCACGCAGCATTACATACGTTATTCCAGACGAAAAATTTCATTTTTATCTTAGTGGCATTGGTATGTAAACAACAAATGAAATTGAGCTTATTTACATACACACATACATAATTGGTCATTGCAACCCTTTAGTCATAATTACGACCTTATTTATACATGAGTGGCGGGACCTATAGTTTAAAGTCGATTCCGAACGACAGTTTTTTTGAGAAACTTTTCATGGCAATTTTATTTACTCTCGGAGTTTTTGCCAGAAATCTGTTGAGAGGAAGTCGCCGATGAAATATTTTGTCATATGGGGTTTGAACCCCATATTTGAACCTCACGTCAAATAATAACCTCCAATAAATAATATTGTTGCAGTGCTGGAGTTATATTGTTAGGGTTTTACCTTTTAAAAACGTTTAAAATATGAGTTTTTAGTTTGCAAATAAAATAAAAATAAATTTGTGTTTAGTTTTAAATAAATTTTTTATTGTTCGCACAATTCTGTGTGCCACAGTTCGCAACTTGATTTAAACAACAATTTGCTTTATTTGTTACTCTTCTTTACACTCCTCCGCGTACACACTAACAATTGTTCATTAGATCTTCACAACGGAGATCTTTAAACTACGATTATTCTCTTCACATGCAACGCGTCTTCAAAAGACTGACTTTACTGACCCGTTGCGTGCTTTGTCTTATCTTTCATTTGCCAACGTAATCAGTCTGATGAGTGATCTTGAAGTCGATTGTTCGTGGCTTTGCCTTCTCGAGATCGCCATAAATGTAAATATCGTTGTTTCATTGTTGTTTGTTGTTGCATTTTTGTTCAATCGTTTATCCCATTTTATTATACTGATGTTGTTGGTACATTTTTGTTTACTTGTTTGTCATGTAAACAAGTTCATTGTCTTTGTAGCTTTTGCTTATCATTTTAATGTTAAACGATGTAACACCATTTCCATTTTTGTAACAATATGTTATATGAATAGACCATAGTCACCATATACATATACGAGTATATGAATATAATGTCGGAAAAAACTAGCTAAACAAAAACTTATATATTATACATGCTATTAACCAAAACATACCAGGCTTCTCTTATAATAATAGCATAAAAGTACTTCTTCAAGTTTTTCTTTAATTAATAACAAAATAAAACTTTTAAAAATGGTTTTTTCAAGCGATAAATCTAATTAAAAAATTTTGATGTTTAATAGCAATAAACTGACTTTCTTCTTTTTGACTTGCATCGTTAAGATTATTGATAACGTCCATTGATACTTCTGACAAAGAATCCTTGATGGCAGTCTCTCTGGGCTTCCCCCAAGACCACGTCTGGATAGACCTTTATGTACTGATTGACTACTTCAGACAGACTTTCATTAGGATTAAGTTTTGAGGTCTTCATATAAAGATCTCTAATTGCCTCATCCAAATTTTTAAAATTTTAGAGGTATGTTTTAGGACATAACGTTTAATGACCTGAGAACATTCCTTTTTTCCATAGTACTGTATAATGAATAGTTGAATTGGCCATTTGTGCTTCTGAATGCAAACTATTTATGTCTTGTTTAACTGTAATATTTTATACGCCGATGCCATTTTAGGAAATGATTCGTAAAGAGACTTAATGATAAAAATAAATAAATAAATCTAAAAAGTTGCATACTCTTTTAAAAGAGCAAGCGGAAGTCTATGCCATCAATAGATATGCTCTTATGAGGTTAAATCGGTAGGTAACCAAAATAATATTACTCGGGGCATGTGGGAATTTTCGACAATTAGCATGTAGCCAAGCTTGCAGAGTGGGGCGGAAGTTATGTAAACTCAATGAAAGGGAAGGCAACTGCTTCTCAAACTCGGATGCCAGATGGCCTAGTAGTACCCTAATTTCCAAATTCCGAGGCCTTGTTTTTCATTCCCACCAGAGAATGTAAGTGTTTGTGATGGGCTGATTGTTTGTCTGACATTATATGTGATTACTCATAATAGAAATAAGAAAGTGAGAATTATTACTAAAAAGCTGTTTTCGAAAAAGAGTGACGAATTGACTGGTCATTAATAAAATTGTGGCACAGTACCCCATCTTTTCATTCTGTTATAAACAATCTTTTCAGTATTCCAACATTATGCACTGCGTGAATGTTGATGTCTTCTCCGTAGTGTTGATCTAAAAAAAAAAGAGCTTGAGGCAATTAAAACTTTTATGGAAATATTACAATTATAGGATATCAAAGCATCAGCCTACCCAGGTTGATAACCGGTCTTTTAACAGGGCTAAACATATAGATTCTGTCACGATGAGAAAGAATCTTCAGATCACATTCTTGGAATTTGTGGGACTTTAATGCATCCGAGAAGAAAAAACCTGAAGGTGTTAGGCGTTTAACACCGGGAAGCAACCTGAGGTATACAATTAAAGGGGAGTACAATAAATCGTATTGCCTTAGTACAATAATCATAATAATATCGTTTCTATGCTGAGTTTTACTTTGACAATGTTTGTGCTAATTTGGTTTAAGTCACTTTTTATTTAATGCAAAATATATGACGGCAAATTTTCACGATTGTTCGATTTGTAGAATTTATAAGTTGTTTCTTTAAATATATAAATATATAAATGTACGTTAGAGTTTTTCAGTTAGTTCTGACCGACACTGTATGTGTAATATAATAAAATAAGAATAAGTGATAATGTCGTCTCCGACGAAAGATAAACTACTTCACTCACTACTTCCCTATAAACTTTAAATCTTACCTACAATTTCCTTAATTTTTAAATTACAGAATTTAAATATACCTTTAGCCATGAAGAATAGTATTCCCTTACGCTAACGTTAGCTTAAGCTACTTTAATTGCATACTCTAATCCTCACATACCTCTGTATAAGTATCATTAATCACGTCTAACGCTTTTAAAGGTAAAATAAGAGAAAAAATATTCAAACTCGAATGCAGACTTCTTGATGCCGGCTTATGCGAAACTTTTCCCAACAGTCCATTGTAGTACTTCTTATTAACTTCTTTCATTCTCTGTATTTTGCTTTGCTTTGTATAGGTTTAATGCTTGAAAGCAGGATTCTGCGATGGCTGAAGGTTGTAACGATGGCAATAAACGACGTACGAGTCTAGTTTTGATAAATGTTTTTTCTGTTGTTGTTATTATTATTGTGCATTCATTGTTTTAACTCACAGATTTATTTTAACGATTCTTATGTAATTTTATTGTTTGCTTACTTAACCTTTTTCATAAATCTTTTAAAGTACGTCTGCAATCACCGTCATATGCACGGCTAATATTTTAAACCCACTTAAGGTTTGAATGTAACATTTACTGCAAAAATTAATTTAAAAAGGTTATTTTCCTAAAATTTTAACTTGCATTTATAACCTATTCATTTGATTTCTTAAGTCAGTCGCGTTGAATTATTTAAAGAAACCCGTACATATAAACTGTTTAACACAAATTTATTGATTACCCAGACATTTTTGGACCGATTTGATTAATTCAAATATTTTTGTATTTAAAATGGTTAGGTTACGTTAGCAGACAACTTCAATCGGTGGCCTTGTCAGGATTTCAATTTGAAATAATTTGTTATGAATTTTGATAACGTAAACTTGGAAAGTAAAGTCGACGTAGTCTAGTAGACAGTGTGTTGGCTTATTAGACGTAGGCCTCGGTTCAAACCCAAGGTCAGGTATCTCCAACTAAACGAAATATGGCAAAATATTTCTTCGGCGACTTCCTCTCAGCAGATATATGGCAAAAACTCTGACGGTAAATAAAATTGCCATGAGAAGTTTCTCAAAATTGTCGTTCGGAGTCGACTTTAAACTGTATGTAGGTCATCACTCATGTTTAAAATGAACACACACAACATGAGTGGTGTCAGAAGCTAGGCCGTAATACTGACTAAAGGGTTGTAATGGCAAAAAGTGTATGTAAACTTGGAAAGTGTACGCTGTTGTTTGGGTTTTTCTTTTTCCATGGAAACATGAAAAGCGTTCTGGTCAGTACATTCTTTTTACTCCAATAACGAAATATTCTCCACGAACTAGATTTTAAGTACGTCACCACTGTACCATAGCCAAATGAAAATATCGGCCAAAACTTACTCAAAAAACATGTAGCAAGGGTGCCCATAACACAGTCTGTTCCACGAACATTGTCGGGAAAAACGTGATTTTATTGTCTGGACGTAATTGATAACACTATGCGACAAAAGTCGAAGTCACCGTAGTCTAGTAGGTAGTGTGTTGGCTTATTAGACGTAAAACCACGGTTCGAGCCCCAGGCCAGACATCAAAACAAAATACAAAAAGTATTTCTTCGGCGACTTCCTCTTAGCAGTTTTCTGGCAAAAGCTCTGAGAGTAAATAAAATTGCCATGAAAAGTTTCTCAAAAATCTATCGTTCGAAGTCGACTTTAAACTGTAGGTCCCACCACTCATGTATAAAATTAATACACACAACATAAGTGGTGAGAGAAACTAGGTCGTAACCCTGACTGAAGGGTTGTAATGACCAATTATGTATGTATGTATGCGACAAAAAACAAAAAATAGACTGCACACTAGTAACTACATATTCTAGGTTGTACATTGTACAAAACTCCTATTTTTATATTTCTTGAAAGTTTCAAACTTGTTTTATTTTACAAAAACTGTACTTTTGAACTTTTCACAAAAACCAAACCGGGAGAGATAACCCTTTAAAACGCTACACATTAATACATTATTCTAACTTGTATGTTGTGAGTTTTGATCGTGTAAACTTGGGATATATGATTTTTATTCTAATATAAAATAAAGTGCATTCTCTTCTAAAGAGAATGACACTTCGTTTGATAAAATCGGACGAAATTACCGTAGTTATTATTTAAAGAGTATAATAGTGATGACATATTTTTTATATCAAATGTTTTAAAACTGAACTTTCAGTTAAAAATGCTCAAAATTTTTGAGGGATCTTGATTGTTTATCGGAAAATTTCATCTTTGAGTAATTGCCAGAATTTGCAAAAAACGGAAATATTAGCCGACTTCAGGTAGTCGCTCATCAATTGAATTTTGTACAAAAAGTGGCAAAAAAAATACATGAATTCGACTGCGAATTTTTATAATTTTTGAACGAAATAGTCTGGGATAGTTACTAAATGACGCTGCTTGTTTTAAAAATTAATTGATCTTCAAATTTTTATAAAATTTATTCGTGTTTCACAAATAACACGGTGCGACAGTCAAAATAAACCCAGTTAATAACATAGTGGGGGTTGTGAGTTTTGTTGAGCAAAACTCAAAAATATTTTTTTATATTTCTTGAACCCTCCAAACTTGTTTTATTTGACAAAGACGATATTTTGGTCTTTAACTCGATTATCTTCACAAGATAATGCACTTTCAGAATGTCGCCACTTATTAATTTTTTAATTAAGGTTTGCTACTATGAATGGACAAACTTGAAAAAATATGAAAATATTCGCATTTGTCAAGTTTACCTCATCAAATTTCATAGTATATTAAATCAAATAGTATATAAAGGGTGTTTTTTATAGAGGTATAGAACTTTAAGTTGCAATAAAACAACGATGGTTTATTCGATTGACATGAGTTTTATTTATCCGAAAGATAATCTTGTGGCATTACATTTTAAATATGACTTTTGGCATATGACCGCCACGGCTGACGCGGATTTAGTCCAATCTGGAAGTCCAATTTTCGATGACTTTTTCCAACATTTGTGGCCGTATATCAGCAATAATACGGCGAATGTTGTCTTTCAAATGGTCAAGCGTTTGTGGCTTTACCGCATAGACCAATGACTTTACATAGCCCCACAGAAAGTAGTCCAGCGGTGTTAAATCACAAGATCTTGGAGGCCAATTCACAGGTCCAAATCGTGAAATTAGGCGGTCACCAAACGTGTCTTTCAATAAATGTATTGTGGCACGAGCTGTGTTACATGTTGCGCCGTCTTATTGAAACCACATCTCCTGGATATCATGGTTACTCAATTAAGGAATGAAAAAGTTAATAATCATGGCTCTATACCGATCACCATTGACTGTAACGTTCTGGCCACCATCGTTTTTGAAAAAGTACGGACCAATGATTCCACCAGCCCATAAAGCGCACCAAACAGTCAGTTTTTCTATATGTAACGGTGTTTCCACATACACTTGAGGATTACCTTCACTCCAAATGCGGCAGTTTTGTTTGTTGACGTAGCCATTCAATCAGAAATGCGCTTCATAGCTAAACAAAATTCGCTTATGAAAATCGGGAACAACGGGAATCTCGTTTTGGGCCCATTCGACGAATCTACGCCTTACTTGATGATAGTTTGGCTTCAATTCTTGCACGAGTTGGATTTTGTAAGCACGCAAACCAAGATCCTTCCGCAAAATCTTCCATAAAGTGGATGGACACGGATCCAATTCCTGTGCTCGATGGCGGATGGACTCATTCGGGTCTTCCTCAATGCTATCTACGCTCTACAGCAGCAATAGCTTCTTCTGTACGCACCGTACAGCGTCTCTGGGGATGCGAGTTATCAATAAGAGTAAACGTGGTGCGAAAACGTTCCATGGTTAATCGAATTAACTGCTCTGATGGACGATTTTGTCGACGATAAAATGGACGTAGTGCGCGATACGTTTTCCGCACAGTGTTGCAAGCGTTGTTCAGGCGTGAGTCTATTCATGATGAATTGCCAAACCAAACTGAGAATAAATCACTCGACAGCTGTTAAATCAGTCGCCACCTTGAAAAGTAATGCCAACTTAAAGTTCTATACCTCTATAGGAACACCCTTTATATGTACACCATTTTAAAGACCCATTCCTCTCTTTTCTAATAAGGTTTAAATTTTGGATATCGGTTCAGAAATGTTTGTGTAATCAATAAATATGTGCTTAAAGTCCAAGAAACAGTTTTGGTCAAATAAAACAAGTTTGGAGGGTTCAAGAAATATAAAAAGAATATTCAACTCAACAAAGGCATATGTCATTAGCAGGGTGTATTTAATTTTTTGTTTATTTAATCGCACAGTGTAATTAACAACAGAATTGGAGAAATGCTAAGATACAAGTTTAATTACCAATAAATTTATGTGCATTAGCTCAATGAAATTGGATAGTTTGTTGACAGTCTTGTTGTGTTTTGTCAGAAATTCTTAAATTTCAGAGGGTCTTAATTTTAACAGTTTAAATTAATTCAATAACTTTAGGCTGTTGAATTTAAGAGTAAATTTAAATTGTACTCTTTTGTCCCTTCAAAAATACAGCAAATATTTGTAATTTCTTATATAATGTATCAGAAGCATTTTAGCATTAAAAATGCCTTAAAAAGTAAAAAGTAAACTTCTATATTCCGCATAGAAAAAATGTATTTAATTCTGCGCGTAAAATAAATTGCTGCAACAAAAACTTTAACATGCTTTAAGGTAAGGCTAATTATAAATATTATAATTTTGAATTCTGTATTGTGTATTTACCCACTTTTTTTCTATTTCTTTCCTGAAACTAAATTTTTTCTTTGTTGGTGTAATTTTCTAACCGAGAGTTTTATTAAGATGTGAATTCTATAAAAATTTCTAAAGGCGATTTGTTAAAAAATTTTGAGTTCTCAAAATTCTTCTTTGTTTCCGGTGAAACGAACAAGAACAAAGAAGATTTTTGGTTATAGCCTTTTTTTCTCACTTTTGCCAATGCATCGGTTTTGGTAGTAACTTCGTTGTAGTTAAGCAGAGTTAACGACGAATGTCTTGCTATCTGCTTATTCGGTATAATCTTTGATCATCACTACCATGTGCAGCAGACATGAATTAAGAAGAGCTTCCAGAATTGCTGTAGGACAGGTTCTCATAGCCATTGCTATGGCAACACATGCTAATCTCTGCCTCTAGTCCAACACCTCTTACAAGATTTATTGAATACTTTCAAAATTATATATTAATTAGCTTCTTGTTATTTCTTGCTTTAAAAATGCATTATGAATGCAAGTACAGCTTTCAGCTTTCATTTGTGTGGTTAATTGAATTTTTCTCGATGCTTCAGTTAGCCCGCCAATAAATTTTCAATTACAGTTTGATAAATCGATTGGGCATATTAATGAATAATGGGTAAAGGCCTCTATATCACTTTCTTCAGTTTCAGATATTTCACTTTGTATTCGTCCCGTTATAATCAGATATTTTAACCAAGGGGTATGGCGTTATGCGAACTGTGCTGAGAAATAGTTAGGCAGAGGACCCCAAAAACTTAGTCGAAAACGGAGACTTCTAAAAAGCAGTCCGAATTCGAAAAAGTCTCTGCCACGGTTACCATATACCATACGAAGAAAAATATTATCAATTAAAATATAAACAAAATAAATCTGCAGACGAGGGGATACAGCAAACCGACAGTCACTCAAAACACAGTCCAATCATCGGCCACAACAGTTCATGAGATGTGTAAAGAAAATCTGGATGGATCATAGTTTCGCAACACAAGTCCCTAGCTCCACCACTTCGTGGCCAATTTGAAGCCATAGACGATCCACAGCGCCAAAGACACACTAGAGTACCTTGCCAATGGCACCTAAGGTACCTTGGAGAAGGGATTAACTCCGAACGAAGAAAAAATGAAGGCCAAAGAGTAGAAGTGGTATTCCACCTAAATAACAGCCGATCAAAAAATCAAAAGACAGAACATCACTATCTCAAATGGTCCGAAATCAAGAAAAGGAAATATTCTGATGCTTCAACGAAGACTCCAGTGAGATTAGTAGTCATGCAGTCAATTTGACAGTCTCAGAGCAAACTGAATCAGGAGACTCAATTATTTGGAAGGTCGCGAAGAGTTAAGTCCATGCGTTGAAATTTAAGGAGCAGACTATGGCTTTAATGTAGGAATACCATTTCATAGCACAATTGTGCAGAGAGAACACATGTTATCATATTCATATTAATAATTTAAATGATAAGGAAAGGGAAGAGTTTTTAACAGACAAAAAAAATTTTAGAAAAATTAAAAGGTTGGTTGGAAAGAGAGGAAATTACCGAACCAAAATTAGTTCCTAAATTAAAAATGGAAATTTCAAGCTTAATAAGTTTGGAAATTGTTAGAAAGGACAGACTATTTAGTGTTGGCGTTTTTATTAAACAATCATTTAAAAAAAATTTGGAAAGGCTTAATAACAATACAAAATTTATAGAGTCTCTTCCACTGTCTGACAAACCTGTAGCCCCTCGCACTCTTCAGTTGTGAACATCTATCGAATCTCAGATTGGGGAAAAATTAATTGCGACAATTTTTCACTTAACTTACACAGCTCTTACAATATTTTTGATACCATGTTTATTTCAGAAACATTTTATGGATATGTAACAGGTAGGTTGTTGTATAATGTTGTTAGAGAAAAATGGTTTTTTTATTTTTTTCTTTTAATTTTATATTTAGCTAAAAAACATGGTCCCATTTTTAAGCTAAAGATGGATAACTTTCTTGGATTTTTTATTTTATTTTTATTTATCTAAAATTATTACGCCAAAGATAGATAGATTTATGTATGCTGATGAAATGATAATCAAAATAGCGTAACGCTTTTCTATAGCTGTAAATATATATATTCTCTCAACTTATGTTCTCTCTCTTACTCACTAGTACACAACCAAAAAATTTTTAGGATTTTTTGAGTGCTCAAAATAAGAGCCTTATCCTGAACATCAAACATAAGATTAAAGGAAACGATTGGTAGAGAAACAAAGAAAGAACGTCCAAAAGTACGGATTCAAAGCAAATAAGAATATACGAAGTAGGAGTCCCGGTGGAATAAGATACATATATGCATATATGTACATGTACATGCCAGTCAAAGAGGGGGTAGGAAACTATAGTCCATAACAAAGTGCGGTTGATATACTAAAGTTATACTAAATATCATAAATTTGTATGAAGTTCAACCTTTTTCATTTTAAATTAAAAAGCAGTCATTTGGTAAATATATCGTTTTGTTTTTAACTGAAACAAGCTGAGCCACTGTATATTTCTAATTTCTCCAAATGCATAGAACCCAATTGCAAAGTTTTATTCATGCATCGCTGTTCTATGGTAGATGAAGATTATTTGCTTATGTTATGTTCATTCGTTACCGGTCTTTTTTTTCTATTTCTTGTGGCTTTTATTGAAGTACTTGTGGTACTTCTAAGATATATCCAATATGTTGATTGCCTATGAAGAAGCCTTTGAGAACTCCGTATCGATATTCCATTGAAAAGTTGCTAATTACATGTATGTGTATGAATCTATTAATAGAGAAGTTCGCCAGGTTTAATTTTTCGTCTCTTCTTTTGAAGACTTTTTCTGATATAATCCTACAATAAACACATTGGAACAACTGAAGTGAGCATTGAAGTTAATAATTTATTGACCCTAAATTGATATATATACAATAAAATGACGGATACTATGCTTGAGTTTATATTTTTTTTTTATTTCATTTAAGACAATATTTTTATTTCTATCTTGAAGATTTTTTATACATTTTTTTTATTTTCTGGATCTCAAATGTTAATTAAATTCTAATAAAATTAATCAACACAGTTTTATATTCGAGCAGAAAGCACAAATGTATCTTAATTCTCAAGTTTATATAAAATAATACATGCCCACATATAAAAAAATTACTATGATTTTACAAAGGAGACCAATTGTGTATGTTTTGTGGAGCTTGTGTTTTACAATTAATTTAAAAAAGTTTCGTATTAGCTTGACTTCAAGGCGTGTGTGTTGAATGCCATTCCATGCCACTGAAACCACTTTTCACAGTCCTTGACGATTTATTACCATTTTCGCACAACTGGTTTCTCAAGATTGTTCCTTCAATTGGATTGCAATGAGGGCTTTATGATTATATACTATCAACTTCTTGATTCTCTAAATGCTTTATCCAATAGAGTCGTATGTCATTATCTTAAAAATCTATTTTACATAGTAGTTTTCACGAGCGTGTTGAATCAATTGAATCTGCACGACATGTTTGATTAAATATTGATCCATCAAGGGATCTTTCTTTATGATCGTTTCTATATGGAAGCTTGTCAACCCCCCACTTCTTCTTTTCCTGCGTTATACAACTTCTTATGCTTCAAAGTGGAGCGTGTATTTAAAACTTACTTCGGTAAGTCACACATTGTTCCTTCAGTTTGGCATGCTGAAGGACTTGGCATTCCGAAGAATGACTTCTGCAGGAGCTGTGAGATTATGTGTTAGCGCCCTGTTCTTACCATTAATTGATGTAGGTTTTTATCCTTTTACCTTTTGAGCTCTCTGGCCGAGGTCTCCCTAGTTCAAATATTGCCCTTATTGCCAGATTTATATTGGACTCGAAATAGTTTCCTTTAAAGAATGTTTGATCCCCTGGTAGAATAGATTTTGAAATCGCAATGGGCGTAAATACTTGCCTAAGCGGGAATTCTTGCCTTAAGGAGGGTCCATAATCTTATTTAACCTAACCTAACCCAGAGTCGAATCGTATGAATTTATATTCATCATTCATTCCTTATATTTTAGCGAAAGAAAGACGAACCTCAAGACTATTTGTTGATACCATAAGTTTGTATTGCATTACACACCCAATTAATTAGATTCCTCCATAACGAATTTCTGCATATCTGATGACATTATGAGGGGGTTTTCCCACATATGAGTAATAATTAGACCATCTGCGGTACTTTGTCGAAGATTTCCTTTAATGATAATAAAATTCTTTATTATTCGCACAATTCTGTGTGACACTGTTCACAACTTCATGTAAAGAACAACAATTGCTTCGTTTGTTATTTCTCTTTGCACTCTTTTGCATGAATACTAGTCAATTCTTCATCAGATCTTTGTAACGGAGATCTTCAAACCACGATTACTCTTTTAAATCGCACCTCGTCTTCATGCAAGACTGACTGAAATTTTACTAACTCACTCGCCTGCTTTGACTTGCCTTTTATATGACGGGTTAAACTGTCTTTTGAATGCTCTTGAAATCTCCATAAATGTAAACATATTATTTCTAAATTAATTACGATAAATTAATAGTTCTTTCTTTTAATTATAATAAATTAATAATTAATTCCTCGTATACGAGTATAAATTACTCAAAAACTCATACTGAAATATGTACATGTAACGTATGAGTGATATTCAACAACGTATACAACATAATTCAAATCATATTTCATTGCATACTTTTCAGTACAATTATGGCCGTACGGGCAGTATGGCCGCGTAATGTATCCCATATTGAATTCCATACCAAGTTTACGTATGAGTGATATTAGATTCCATTAATTCGTTATATGACAAAATTAAACTCATATATTATTACATACTTTTCACACACACATACTTTTATTACAATACTGGTAATATGGGTATGGGTGCGTATGAGAAATATATTTTACATAGAATTAGGTATTAAGTATACACTCAATATGAACTTAGTCAATGCAATTGCAGTGGATATTTAAAAAAAAAGATATAAAAAAATAAAAATTAATTTTTTGTGTAATTTTTATTGTTTGCATTTATTCTTGTAGAATTTGTAGTCGTATTTTTATTTACTTGTTTAAATTTTTTATGCTGGTGTTTATTGTTATATTACGCAGTGTGATAATTTGTAAACAATTTCATTGTTTTGTTTTTGTAGGTTTTGTTTATAATTTTAATTTTAAACGATATAATAGCAAAACACCAGTATCTTAATTATTAACTTTCGTAACAATATTTAAAAAAAAATTAATTTTTGAAATAAATCATACTTTTTAAAAACAAAATGTTCGAAAAAATATTGTAAACAAGAAATCCATTACATTTCTATTGAGGTTCTATTGGTACGATTACTAATTTACAAACCTTTTGTAAGGATTACAGCCAGACTGCTGTGTGTGTTAAGTGTGTTAATTTTGTGTTGAAGTATTATGTACACTAACAAATTGCTCTCATAATTTTTACGTAAAGTTAAACTGCTTGGTAACAATTCAAGTTATACAAGCTGTGTTAAACAAAAGGTCGCTTTCTTAAAATCAGCTAGCAATTGACTGCCTTGGATACTCCTGGACACTCTCATGGACAACTTCGATGTTTTCGACAGATCGTATTGATCGTTCTTTGACAGCAAAGTTAGACTCGAATTTGTCTACCACATTGAGAATAATCCTCTTGGTAGGGCGATTATGAAGGCCGTAAAATAGATGAAGCACGCTGTACGTTGTTTGATAAAAAAAAAACGTTTTAATATTCGCACATATTTTTGAATGCTACATCCATCCACATTTATTTGGCAATGCATGCTAAATAAAGAAATTTGCGGACTTAACTTCAACAAATTGATGTAGCATAATAGGTTTATTTCTTTTATAGTAAATGAAAAAAAAAAATAAATAAAATAAACAAATAATACTTACTGCTTACACTTACTTCACTCCACTGGTTACAAGCAATGTCCAAATTTTTAAGCATTGAAAGATAAGTAGAATGCGGAAAATATTTGTAGACCCCGAAAATATAGCATTGAGACTTCTGCCAGAACAATTGACAAGAATTTTATTCGCAAATTCAAAATGAAAACAAATGCAGGACAACGAGTCATACAGTGATGTAAAAAATAATAATAACGCTTAGAAGCTCTCCTTTTGAAAAATGTCCATTGCCAGCTCACTTAAGTACTAGCAATTTGATAGTGAGGTTGGGGAGTGTCCACTGTCTTATTTAAAATCTGTAGTTGAGTGCATTATCATGTAAAACTTAACTGACAGTATTTTTGTTAAAAATATCAAGTTTAAAATAATATCAAGGTTAATGGCATTGAATGCTTTTTTAATGATTTTGAAGTAAAAGTTATGTAGAAGGGAGACTTGACTATTTCTTTGATAGATGTCACTTAGTTTTCGAGATCTAGTCCCATATAATTGGTTTGCATAACATCATATGGTTTTCGTTTTGAGGAGCGTAAGATTTTTGATTTTGGGAAATTGTTAAATGAATTGATGGTCGAGAGGTTTGATAGAAACGAATTTATCAATCACTGAACTGCCAGTCGAATGAAACAATAATTCTGCTTAGCTTATTCGATCCATCAGCATATATTTTACCATATTAACACATTCTCGTTATATTATTTTTTTTTCTTTTTTAAAACGCTTTTGTACAGGTAACGAAATTTCTCACTTTAAACAAAATTAATTATCGGGAAACTGGGCTTATAGTTCCGCCATTTGTTGACATTTTTTAATCTCATTTTTAGTTTAGCATCTTTTAGATCATTTTCTTTTAAATTTAAAAAAGGAGTCTCATGCCTATCGTCATACATCTAAGCAATCAAGTAACCTTGTTGAGCTCTCATCGCTAAATACTTTCTATATATAAGAATTTTGTATCTTGTACAATCTTTTTCAACATCTTCCATCTGATATGATATCAATCCAAAATATTAGGGTCGCAAGCTTAGGAATGCTGGGCAATGACATAAAAAGTAATCTGCCATTTTCTACACGTCAATACGGTTCAGGGGTGCATGTAAGGCGTAGTGTACTGTGAATACGTTCATTAGTGCTGCCATGGCACTATTATTCAGTTTTAAAATACTGTTGGTTTTCCACTTCCTATTCTGTCATTGTTCCAAAATAGTCGATGTGACGTTTGCGTTTGTTTTCCAGCATGGTCCTCACTGCAGTGAAATGCATTGGGCTATCCAAGCTTATTGTATGCAACACTCTGGCTTATTCAATTTCTCAATTCCGATCAGTTTTTAATGATTATTTCCCTATATGAAACGTAGCGCTCCATACTTTAAATAATGTGTTTATGTCTGACGGTCCAAACTTCCCATCCTTGGTGACATAAACAGGATTGTTTAAATGATGGCAAATTAGCAACAAAGGGCGCTGCAGTGTATAATTAAGCTTTTTTATATTTTAATATTATTGTTGTTTTTGGCTTAAAATCTTTGTTTGTTTTTTTTTATTTAAGTTATTCGTTTTTTGATCGCCTGGAGGTACTTACAACCCCAGAAATTTTGAATAATAATTTATTTTGAATTGAAATAGTGATAGTGAATTTAAAATTACATATTGTGTAAAGAGAAACATAAAAATAAAAGAAATACCGTGAACAACATAAAATTTTACATATAAAAAAAATCTGAGCCCAATTTTGGTTCCAAGGAGTCGCCACAACACCCACCCCAGTCCACAGATTTAACATTTGGTCCAGACGACCCGGATTTTGGAACCTTTTGATTGTTTTTATGCCCCAAATTTAAACAAGGTAAAGTTTGTTTTTTTTTTTCCTTTTTGCTAATTTTCTATTTGGTGGTGATTCATATACTTGTAAAGTTTTGTTGTCTTGTCTAACAGAACTTTACTTGTATATAATATAACAGTGTATGGTTTCATAAAGTATTGGTGTTATAACTTCCATAGCACAGACATACTTTAGGAATTTATCGAATATTAAAACCGAACTGGTTTTAATATACACTGTTAATCCCTTTTGTCTTGGATTAGCAGGAGGTAAATTTTAAGTAAAAGGATCAAATTGCGGTGAGGATAAATGATTGAAAATTGAGTTCAACAACCCAATTTGATTTTTGTCCCAAGTTTTGTAATATTGGTAATTGTAGTTTGGGTGGATGGCAAAGTCTATTACCATTAATGACGATCCTTGGAATCCACCTTTTACATGACGGAGCTACCCATTAATAAATGTTATTTATTTTTTATTATTGGTAGATTTGAATTTTTTAATGAATCTTTAAGTGAATGAAAATTTTAAATTGTTTGTTGAATTTTTTGAATTAAATAACCAAGTAAAATTTATTTATGGGTTTCGTTTCGTGTTCTTTAATATTTCGATCTATTTACCTTTAATTATTTGTAATTTTCAATTAGATTAAAATTTATTAAATTTATTAAACTAAATTTATTGAATAAGGAAAGTTTACATATATATAATTTTTTTGAAAACAAAGTGTGGATAAATAGGTATACGGAACTGAACGTAATAAGTAATTTGCGATTTATTGGATGTTTTTCATTCTTGTACCTTTTTGATATTTGATTATCAGAGCTTTTGGCATTGTAAACTCGTCCTTTTGCTAAATCTTGAATTGCGCGTAATATTGTGGATGTATATGTTCGTCTATTAGCTTACTTTTCGGTATCGAGCACGTGGTTAATTACATCTTGTTTATTTTTCGAAATATTTTCGTTTAATTGTAAGTCGTTGAATTGATAAAGATCGGGAAGCTAATATATTTCGATTTTATGCCGTCACAGTTTATTATTAATTTAATAATTTCGTGAGAGGATTTTTAGTTGGATAGTGTGAAACTTATTCAATCATTCTCTTATTTATCTTGCATTTTTTCTGATTAATTTATTTTGTAATTTAACTTGTTTAATATGCCAAAGTCAAGGAAATTGTTGACTTTTGAGACATTTGCCCAAATGTTTCTAGATTTCGAAAAGGAATTGAATGCGACTCAGGAAGGTAATACGGCCTTCTCTATAGAAATTCAGAGGGAAGAATTTAAATCGTTATGGACAAAGGTCAAGAACGCTTATGAAGCCTTTGCCACAGGAGATGAGGAGGACTTAGAAGGTGAACGAGAGGCAGCACGGGAACTTTTCGGCCATTGTCGTTTGGGCTACATTACTGCAGCTGCCCTAATGAGTGAGCTCTCTCAGAATTTTGTCAATCGACCTGCGATGTCCGCGACCCATTGCCCAAATGGTCAAGGTAACGGGAATCGAAATAGGAACCACCTACAGTTGCCACCTTGTACCATGGAGGTATTTCATGGCGACTACAAATCCTGGCCATCTTTCCGAGATATGTTTACAGCGGTGTATGTGAATGGTGCCAATATTTCACCTGTCGAGCAGTTATTTTATTTGCGGCAGTTTACGCGAGGTGAGGCATTGGAAATTGTAAAAAAATCATCTTTGACGACCCATGGGTTCCAGGAGGCCTGGAACAATCTTAGGGATAGGTTCGAGAACAGGAGAATACTGGTGAATTCGCAATTGAAAATTCTTTTTACACTGGAATCTATAAAATTAGAATCGGCTCTTGAGATCAAAGGAATCCAAATAGATATCAATAATTCTATATCAGCACTTCGAATGCATGATATTGATATCTCTAATTGGGATCCGATTTTCGTATATCTGTGCTCCACAAAATTGCCCGTACTAACTTTGTCACTATGGGAACAGACAATTCGGGACAAAATGCAGATTCCCAAATGGAAAGATTTGGATGAATTTTTAACTTCGCGGTTTCAGTCTTTGGAAACCATATCTGACCTTAAGAATTTCGAGTCAATGGATAATTGTACTGCTAGGTCTCTTTCTAATCCGAAAAGGCGAGTTCGATCCTTTTCCACTAAGTTAAATAGAAAAATTTGTAGATATTGTTCGGAAGACCATTTGATAAATATTTGTCCCAAATTTTTGAATTTATCTCCCGAGAGACGGTTTGTGGTTGTGAAGGGGTACAGTCTTTGTATCAACTGTCTCACAAGTGGTCACTCAATGAGTGCAAGAATACTTTTGGTTGTTCGGTGTGTAAGTTAAAGCACCACACTCTACTGCATCGAGAGGTGTCTGGATCCTCTTCGGAAATGGGCGTTTTGGATGCGCCAAATTCTAGCGGTGCAGTCGGGTCGATTGGTGAGGTCCAGAGTTGTTTTGCTGCTACGTCGAGGCAGATACTTTTGGGAACTGCGGTAGTTGGTATCTATCACCGAGGAGAAACGTTTAGAGCTAGGGCTCTAATAGATTCAGGGTCTCAAGCTACCTTCATTTCGGAAGGGTTACAGAAGAAACTAGGATTGCCAACAGTTCGGATGAGTGCCGAAGTTTCAGGTTTGAACGGAGCTTCTACGGGTAGAATTCAGAGGCAATGTTCGTTTGTCCTGACTCCGCCTTTGGACGACAGGATTAGGGTAAAGACAACGGGTTTAGTACTACCCAAATTGACGGGCATGTTGCCCAATTCGACGGTCGATATTTCTGGATCAGCAGCCTTTTCGGGGATTTCGTTGGCTGATCCGAAATTCGATAAAAGCGGTGAGATTGATATTCTTATTGGTGGTGACGTATACCCAGACATCTTGTTGGAAGGTGTCAAGAAGAATATAGAATATATAGGAGACCTAATGGCACAAGAAAGCGTGTTTGGCTGGATTGTAACCGGGCATCTACCAGCACTGCATTCGAAGGAGCGCTCAACTTATGCGTCAGGTTACGCGAGAATAGAGGTCAGCGGAAAATCTAGGAGAATTATGAAGCCGAATAATCGAGGGCATAAATTGTTCTCAAATGGTCCTAGGCCCCACTCCGGTGATATAGATAGGTCTTTTCGTAGAAAGACTTACTGCCAATATTTAGGGAAGGATGTTAAAGTTGGTGACACAGCAGCAATAAGAGAAGGTATAGGGCCTACCACTAAATGGAGTTTGGGTCGCATTCGAAATTTACGTTTGGGTAACAACGGTACTGTAAAAGCTGTGAATTTAGCAACTGACTGTGGAATAATTACAAGGCCGATTGGGAATCTTGTAATTCTTCCAACTAACTGAATATTTTAATACGCAACTCTAGCTTATAGTATCATGGTACAACGAGGAAATCCCGCAGTGGTGAAGATGTCGAAGGCGATGAATTGTAAGGTCGCTTGAGCCACGATCATACCTGGTGGACGTGTGCGCAGCTGAAGTTAACCCTTCCATTTACCCGGCAATAGACCTAGTCCGTCTGTCCCTAGGAAGGTTAGGTTAAAAACTGAAGCACCGAAGAGGACTACCGCCCACTAGCCAAGAAAAATATCGGACCTCGTTCGTCCTGATAATCCACCAGTGGACCTAGTTCGTTCAATGATCGTGAGAGCGGAAGACCTAGTTCGTCGGAAGCTCTAGTTCCGATTTAGCAGAGGAACAATAAGCCTTAAGAATTCAATACCTAATTTTAGACCATGATACTTATTTCTGAATATATTTTTCGATTGCAACGTTTTTCTTTCTGGAGTATCAGACTTGGAACTGCTGCAAGCTGTCTAGTTTTTGGTGTTTGGTTTTCTATTGTTTTGAAATAAGAAACTAACATGAGAGTTTTTCTTTTGATTTTTTCCTTTCTTTAGTTAGTCATTAGATGGAGGACATCTTTCTTGGTTGCAGTACTGCAAGGGCGCCGGCACGTTTATGTCTGACGGTCCAAACTTCCCATCCTTGGTGACATAAACAGGATTGTTTAAATGATGGCAAATTAGCAACAAAGGGCGCTGCAGTGTATAATTAAGCTTTTTTTATATTTTAATATTATTGTTGTTTTTGGCTTAAAATCTTTGTTTGTTTTTTTTTTATTTAAGTTATTCGTTTTTTGATCGCCTGGAGGTACTTACAACCCCAGAAATTTTGAATAATAATTTATTTTGAATTGAAATAGTGATAGTGAATTTAAAATTACATATTGTGTAAAGAGAAACATAAAAATAAAAGAAATACCGTGAACAACATAAAATTTTACATATAAAAAAAATCTGAGCCCAATTTTGGTTCCAAGGAGTCGCCACAACTACCCACCCCTTTACATACAGTCCACAGATTTAACATAATGTTTAATCGCTTTTTTATATTCCAGAACGGTGCTTGATCCAGTATCTTACTTACTTACTTAACTAATTCCTCATTACAACACTTTAGTCATTTAAAAATTACCCGCCATTGAAATTTTGTTTTATTTAATTGACATTGAAATTTAAAACTACAATTACGCGTAAAATACTACGTAAATTTAAACATTAATAACGTACTTTGTGTCTTTCAATAACCGGCTGATAAAAGATATCCTCTTGGCAATAAAACCAATCAAGAGTGAACTCTGTGTAGCAGTAAAATAAATTTCATTCCATAAGTTCAACCTGAAATTCGATTCATTCCAATTTCTCATTGTTCGATAGCATATACTGCAGCCAATATTGACATACCCACACGTAGATTGTGTTTGAGGAAACATATTCTCAAATGCTCTGCGTTCACAGGCAAACAAACGCTTTCATTGAATTTCCAGCAATTTATAACTTGACTTGAAACGGGAAAACAGATAATAACCTCTTAGAGAAGAAAAATTGGGAAAATTAATTTGTAGTGGACGAGAGAAAAGATAAGGCTGTCAATGTAAAAATTTCAGGAAAGTCAAAGATTTCTATTTAACTAGATTAGCCCAAGATTTTCTTTGATTTTTTTTCTGTTTTTTTTTTAATTATTTTATAGTCTATTTATTTTGTTAGTATTGTTATAAAAAGGAAATGGTGTTATCGTTTAACATTAAAATAATAAACAAAAGCTACAAAAACAAAAACAATGGACTTGTTTACATGATCAACGATAAACAAAAATATAGCAAGAACATCAGTAAAAAAAGGATAAACAAGTAAACAAACAGGCAACAACAACACTGCAAGGACAATCGTAAACAAAATACACAAACAACAATAACAATAACAACATGTTTACATTTATAAAGAAAAGTCATTCTCCTTCAAGAGCATTCATCAGACTGTTTATAAAACTGATACAAAAGGCAAGACAAAGCAGGCGACAGGATCAGCGTTGCCGGTTTTGGTTATTTGTAACTGTTTACGTCCGGAGATTGGAAAATCCCAACTCCGGCGATCATCTACGCGCTACAATATTAATTTAAGCTTTCATGTTTTTTTATAACAGTGTAATGGAATGTAATTAAAGTTTTGGGAATTTATAACATTATACTCTAATTTAAGTAAACCTTTGTTACTTTTTCACATTATACTGTAATCCTGTTTAATTTAGGCTTCTTTATTGTTTAAGCTGAGACTAAAAAATTATTCATTGTTGAAAAGGGCAAAATCAAAGCTTTCAGGAATGTAGAAGAATATTAAACAATGCCGGAAGGTAATACGATAATGCGATAAGGTAATGCAAAATATGACGATAATTGCTACGACTCAATTCTAAATGCTCCAAGTGGTTTTCCTGACCCTCAGAAATCCCTTTAGACCTCTAATTATCAACAAGATAATGCGATTATTCACAATACCCAGTGTATATAAAGCTATATCTAGAAAACTTTATGAGGATGGGGAAATTATTTCAGAGATCATTCAACCTTACCCAGTACATAATTTAATATGAATACATAGACAAATTGTACGATTCAATGTCAATCAGAATCTACAAAGTTATGACCTTTAAAGGATACCTATACAAAAGTATAGGTATCCGATGGTCTAGTTGGTACAGTGCAGAGCTTGAAATGCTCAGGCCGTAGGTACGATTCTTATCAGAAACTCTGGGTGTTTGTGAATATTTGATTGTTGTATTGCATTATATCTGATTAACTACAATAGAAAATAAAAGTAAGAATTATTTCAAAATTATTCTCGAGAAAAAAGTGACGAAGCCATTAAAAAAAACAAAAATATTGTCGCGCACTACCCCTCTTTCCTTTCTCCTATTACTATCTTCACTGTATTCCAACACAATGCACAGCATTAATAGGAGTCGTCTCCCAAGTGTTGGTCTCAACAAAAAAATATTCATGCTCGTCACTATTCTGATGGGGGAATCCAGTGGCGCATATGTTTTTATAATAATCGATAAGTAGCAAAACTGTGTGCCTTATCTTTAAAAAAACATTTTACTACAGAATCTTTATAAGATTCAGGAATTATGGACTTTGTTATACTATATATACCGGAAATACAACTAGAGGAGGTATTAATTATGAGAAAAATATCAAACATTATAAAGTAGAAATGCAAAATGCTGAAGAATTTCAAGCAACTACAATTCGATTAACAACAAATTTACAGAATCTCTTAATAAAGCCAGTACACAGCTTTCCCCGTAACTTGAGTCAGTTAAGTTAAGTTAAAAATCTTATAATTAAATATAATTTTAGGTTTAGCATGGGTGGAGGCCTTAATGCTGAAAATGGTTACAGAACCAAAAATGATTGACGAAATTGAGCAAATCTTATTTTGTGTGGGAACACACTCCAGACCCTCTTGATAAAAAAACACGTTTTTTTATAACCCGCTTATTTAAGAGACGTGATAAAATATAAAAGAAGATTGAGAAGGATATGGCAACAATCTAGATTTTCAGCAGACAAAACAAGTCTTATTAGAACAATAACTATTTACAATATTGAATAAGGAAAAAGCGTCAGCCTATACATTGTTTAAATCAACGAAAAACTTATAGAGCCCCAGAACCGTATCTCCCATGCATATGGCAAACTGAAATTAAGCCCGAACAAATAACCAAAAGGATTCATGGTTTTTTAACTTTCTTGTTGATGTGTTTTCTCTTCATATAGCTTACTGTCACTAACTAAATATCTATCAAGGTTAAGATGAAAATGAAATATATGCAGATTGACGTCATCCAATTTTCTGTATAGCTTTTTATTTTGATTCTAATTTTTATGATGAACAGTTTGCTTAGTGTTCTATTTATGAATTTTTCGTTTACATCCTAGGAACGGTGATTCAGGTAATTTTATTGTTGTTAATGCTGCATTTACTTTACATACGTAAATGCTGTGGTGCTTGTAAAATTCACTCAAATAAAAATGAATAAACCTATGTTGCATATAAGTTGGAAAATTACGAAATGCAATGAAGAGTAACAGTTATGATCCACCAAGCTGTCAACAAGCTGTATATCGAAATCTATTAACTATAATAATAAAAATAACAGTAAAAATATTATATTTTTCACTATAAACAAGCATGGATTTTTTATATCAAAGTTTTGCAATTTCGCAATGCATAAATAAATTTATTTACAAACTTATAGACTTACAGGCATACATACTTACACGTATACTTAGAGATATAAATATTCACGTACGTATATGTATGGTTTATAAAATGTATAAGCCAAACATGTTGCTGACATGAGAAACTAAAATCATTAAGACAATAGGAACAAAGACGAAAACAATGCAATGGCTAGAATATTTCTGCAAGTCGAATGATTTCCGAAGATCGATAATTAAAGAAAAGAAATAGTTTGAAATTGTTCGTCTAATAGAAATAGATGCTTGAAATATGTAGATAATTTTGTTACTTTGGCATAAAGAGGGACCAGAAGTAAAATGGAATTACTATCTTTACATAATTCTTAATAACTGTTTCTCATTATAGCCAATTATTTTTTAAAGTTTAGAATCGCATAACGAATACCGCCATTAAAAGTTATTTTCCTTTACGTAACGTTACATAGGTAACATCATAACGTAACGTTACATAGGTAACATCATAACCCTTCAGCCCTACATTACACCTATAATGTTGTATGTATGTTAATTTAATACTTGTGTTAATTTAATTTAAAATCGACTCCGAACGACAGATTTTTGAGGAACTTCTTCATGGCAATTTCATTTAATCTCAGAGTTTTTGCTAGAAATCAGCTAAGAGGAAATCACCGAAGAAATAGTTTTTCATATTTCGTCTTGTTAGGGATATCTGGCCTGGGGTTTGAACCACGACCTCGCGCCTAATAAGCCAACACACTATCTACTAGACTACGGCGACTTCATATATAAAAACTATATATGAGGTGTGATAAAAAATAACCGTTATTTTCAAATTTCGTGAGTTATGTATGTTCGATTTTCGCATTTTTTTCTGTTATGTTGGTACATATGTTTGTTATATATGTATGTCGATAATATCAGCCATTTGGGATTGTCAGTTTGTTTTTGACAGATAAAAAGGTTAGACGTGTTTTGGTGTGCTCTTCGATTTTTTACTATTCGAAAAAAATGGGATGATTGGGCTTTGGTTTCAATGTCATAGCCATACACCCCTGATTCGTCACCACTTATGACCTTTTTGAGCAAATCTGGATCGTCGTTGAACGTCGTCAACATTTAAAATTTGCTTGCATGAGCCCAAAGATATGTATGCCAACATCTTCAGCAAACTCTCTAATAGTGATTCGACGATTATCCAAAATCATTTTCTTCACTGCTTCAATGTTTTCATCGGTTGTTGACGTGCTCGGGCCACCAGGACGAGCATCGTCATTGACATTTTCTCGGCCTTACTTAAATCGGTTATACTACAATTGAACTTGTGTTCTGCTCATAGTAGACTCGCCAAGCGCCACAGTCAACATTTCAACTGTCCTTGCACATTTAATTTAATTTTTAACATTTCATTCCATTTTTCGAATAGTAAAAAATTTAAAAGCACATCAAAACACGACTAACCTTTTTATCTGTCAAAAACGAACTGACAATCTAAAATGGCTGATATTGTCAACATAGATAACAGACATGTGTACCAACATAACAGAAAAAAAATGCGAAAATCGAACATACGTCACTCACGAAATTTGAAAACAACTGTCATTTTTTGATCACACCTCGTGTTAAACCAATTTAATTATGAGGTCTCTACCATTTACATAAAAATATAGGGTCTGTCAACAGAGACTTCTGTACTTTAACTGTTTTATTTAGCCAAATCACCAGAGGCAGATATAGCATTCAGCATCCTAGGCAGATAATAAAATTGTTTAATCAAATTTAGCGCTTTTCTTCGAAAAATCATCTTCAGCTATGACACCAATTTTTAGATGAATGGTCAACATACGAAAATCGGACCTTATATCAATGAGGACGGTGTTGGACATTCCGTCACTCTTAACGGCGAGCACTATAGATAGACCAACTTCATTTAAAATGAATTGGATGATCTGGACACCCACACGTGCAGGTGATATGAACTGGCAACCGAAATTGCGAGATTTTATTTCAGTAAATTTTACTTAAGAGGATTTCTGAGGTGGCAAGTATGTGCGAAACATAAACCATAAACGCCCTCAAAATCAACATAACCCATGCTCTCCTTCAAATTCTGTCTGATTTATGCTCCAGATCCATAGAAAATTGATTATTTTTGATTCGCTCCACCCCGAGAAGTTGTGACAGATATGAAAGATATTATATTCCACAAATACTGAAGCATAAATAGGTCTTTCAAACGTGTAAATATAATATGAAAGAGAATTTTTATAAAATTAGAGGCAAATTGTTGACTTCTGAGAACAAATTTCAATTAAAATCTATTTCTCAAAAGAATAGAACAACTGTGTTGATTGTAAACTTTCAGTAAAGTTCTTTAACCATCAGAATAAATAATTAAACATGCAACACTTTCTCTCAAATACAATTTTGCGGTTTTCATTCCAGATATCAACGCCTGCATTGCCAAGTGTACAAATAAAATCTCATGGTTACTTTCATAGAACTGTGCAACAACGCGTAAAGTAGTTTACGTTGCAATTCAATATTCCTTCTAACTAAAAAGCTGCATGAAAATGTAGCCAAAAAGAACAGAATACCTTTTACCACAAACGCAACATCTTAACCCAGATTGGTTGAGTGAATGACAGGCTGTGAATAGTAAGGCAAAGACAGGTGGTAAAGGGTGAACAATGTAGTGTAGAAATTTTCAGCAGCAGGTGTTTCAAAACCACATCAAATACTTCCACATAGGGAAAACAGAAAACAACGGCGGATTCATACTGCAAACGATTTAAATTTCATTAAATTTTTAAAGTTGTTTTTGTTATGCAGCAGCAACTTTGGTTTGAATATCCGCATGCACAAGAATAGTACGTAACAAATATTGTTAGAAAACTTTGGTGATATAACGATATTAAAATTTGTTTACGTGCCAACACTTGGATATTGTTATACACTGCAAAATAAATGTAGGTAGCGAGTATAAAATAAATACAAAAACAGGGGCAATTTTGTATGTTCAGCACATTTTACATAGAAAATAATTTGTTGCATTTATGTACAAAGAAATCTATACGAAATTACTTTCACATACATGTTATTCCGCACTTCCGAAATCCGCGGAAAGATAACTATCATAACTGAACTTTTTAGAGTTATCGATTGACTATACGATTTCTGTGACAATTTGGTGAGGTAGGGCGTGACACTGCGTATGTATTGAAGTTCGGACTTAATTAAGGGTACCATAAATTCTACTCTGATTCCAATTCTAATTTTTATCATTTTTAATGATGTTTCTTAAATTGCCCTGCCACTGTTTGGTTACCCTAAATATTCGGTAAGCAGGAATTCATAATATTTTGAGTACCTATGTGCATGCACCTCTACATATATAGTCTGATAACAAAAAATGTTTCAGTGTATTATTGTTAGTAGTATTTGCGTATCAAAATTATTAAAAGAGTACTAAACTTTAATCTGTTCGTTTTCACAAATTATAACCGTTGCAAAATTTTAAGGAATCTCTGAGTGCAGGAGAGGACAAAAGTGTTCATTTAAAAAGCAAATATACATCATTGTAATGGTGCTTGTATTTCATATATAATATACTCTAAAGAAGTTTGACAATCTTTTCCCAACATGTTATTCTCCGTTTTTCGCATAGAATATATCCGTTTGTGGTTGATTGGTCAGTAGTCACCAAAAGGCATAACAAAAAAATTTTTCTCTTGAAACACCACAGACCTCATCTTTGTCTATTACAATTTAAATTAAGTTTAAGTGGAACTAATCTTTTAATCCAACTTCCAAAACTTTTTTCAATTTCGAGATGTCTGAGCCGGGAGCTCTATTCTAATAAGCTAACAGAATACCTACTACTACATTACGACCACTTCATTTTAAACATTATGGAGTATGTCAAGAGTAAAATAAAGGCTGTATCTTTAAAAGTGTATTAGAAACTATCAAAATTTTCACACATAACGTAAAAAAGGCATTTAAACGACATCACAATGAATTAACGAATGTTGAAAATAAGAAAACAAACGCACTGAATTGAGATAGAGGTCAACCAAAAGCAACTGGATCTAATTTATCTGAGAGGAAATTATTAAGACATACTGTTGCCGAAAATATATTTGGCAACAGAATTCTCATATTTTTATATACATATATATTTTTATACATATATATTAGTAAACATAATTCCTTTTGATATTACTAATTAGATAACTTCAGCTGTACATATTAAAATATTTTAGTACGTTATCTAAAGAATGTAGAAAAACCAGTTTTATTTTTTGTCTATTATCTTAATTCCTTTTTCCCGTATTAATTATTTATAATATCTCTCATTAGTACTACTTTAGTGAGAGATGATCCCGTTACTTTATTTAGTACAATTGCTTACAAGTAATATTACTTGAATTTAGTACATTACTTGTGCTTTGACTTTGTATAAGAACAGTTTACTTGTCTTACAATAAATCTATACTTAAAATACTTTACATAAAGTTATTAGCATAAAGTCATTTTCTCTACATACATTACTTGTGCTTTGACTTTGTATAAGAACAGTTTACTTGTCTTAAAATAAAATCTATACTTAAAAATAAATCTATACTTATAAATACTTTACATAAAGTTATTAGCACAAAGTCATTTTCTCTACATACATTACTTTCAACACATACATTAATATATTCCATTTATTTAAGGAATTATAAAAATTTGCTTAAAATATCGTATTACCGGGACAACACTGGACATTTATATTGATTTATTTGAAATTTATATCTTATCACAGGGTTTTGGTGTCTAAAACATTCTAAATCAGTTGGGCAATTCACACAAGCCCTTGTATCGTTGTATTCATTGTATTGTTGTACGAATATACAACAGTGTATGCTTGTTGTTAATAATTTTCATGTCAAAATCCGATACACTTATACACATTTTTTTCATATGTTTTAAAAAGTTGTACTGGTTTCGTGCTATCAGTTTTATGTAAATGCCAGTAATCAAGAAGAAGAATAAAAATACAAATAATTTTCTATATAACTTGAGTCAACAATTAACATTTCAAAATTATAATTGTTAGCAGAAATGATTATTAATTTACTTTTTTCCATAATATATTTCATTTTGTTGCTTCTTCTTATCGTTCTAGCATTGAGCGTTCACAAACAAAAAGTGTATTCAATACAGTATATATGATGAAAAGTCGTGTGAATTGCTCAAGTGTTAATAGAAAAGGTAAGATTTTTTGTGATTTCTTACACAATATTTCTGGCTTCTCCTACGATATTTTTGGACATTTGCTTATTAGGTTGCGTTCTCAAAATTTTGTTTTCAAAAATACCCCATAAATTTTTTGTTGTGTCCTGGTTTGGTTAGGTATTACTTCTTCACAATCTTGAATAAGTGGTTTGAACACTTATGGTGAATGAATCATTATGGCCTTGTGTAGCTAAATATATAGCGCTCATTTAAAAAAAAAAAAGAGAATTTGTATATCACCAACATTTAATCAAAATATCCTACCCAAAGGAGCATTTTTCATTGTTCCTTCCTGGGGAAAACATATTCTTGTGTTATCTTTCCGTCAGAAATTTAACTGATGCTCTTGGTCTAATATTTTTAGCAATTTTCTGTAAACTTTTACAATGAGTAAGCTTCAACTCTTTTTAATCAACTCTTTTACGTCAATAAGATTTTTTTCGTTATTTGCATTCACTTTGATTTTTAATTTTTATGTTTCATGAAACAGAATAACTATTACTAACATCGAATTCTTAGATTTTGGTAAATTAATACAAACTCCAATAAATCGTTATGTCACAGAGAGGTACGTGTACATGCATATACAGTATTAAGGAAAAAAATATATGAAAGGTGGGGTGAAATTAATCTAAAATACTGCGAAAATCTTGTGGAGAGTATGCCACGTCGCATCAACTAAGTTATTCGCAAAAAAGGAAGTATAATCGGTTATTAACATAGTTTTTTTGCATTTTTTGAAAAGAGTGTAAAAGTGAGTTTTATTTAGTTTTTTTTAATAAAGTATTTTTGCTGTAATTGTAATTGTAAAATGTAATTTTAATTTTTTGTGTTTAGTGGAATATAATAAATCTTTAGTTAATTTAGGGTAAACATTTTATTTTGCTTTCATTCGTAGTTTAAAAGCTACGCTTCCATAAGGGTAATCTAAGAAAAAAAAGGTTCACTTTTGCTCCATAGTGTAGATAGGCCTTCTACTACGTATGTTTTCGTTTCTCTAGCTAACTCTTGTACGAACGACAACTCCATCAATATTTCCTAAGAAAACGGAAGTGTTTTCAAACTAATTTACATACATAATTGTTCATTACAACTCTTCAGTCAGGATTACGATCCTCACACCACTTATGTTGCGTGTGTTAATTTTATACAGGAGTGGAAGTTTAAAGTCGATACCGAACGATTGGTTTTAAAGAAAATTTTCATGGCAGTTTTATTTACTCGAAGAGTTTTTGCCAGAAATCAGCTGAGAGGAAATCGCCGAAGAAATATTTATTTATATTTCGTTTTGATGTCACACCTGGGAATTTGCGTATCATTATTTCGAATGAGATAATATTAACAACTCGGTGTCAAAGAAAAGCACTTTTTGTTTTTGTGCGGGACAGAAAAATTAACAAATGATAGGCACAATGCAATACTATTTACTAATAAATTAAATTTGAATAAGTATAAAGAAACCAACATTCCAAAAGATCCAATTTGAGTGGAGTGCTCCAGCAATTGGGGCCACAATGTGTGTTTCAGCAGTATGTATGATGACCCTTAATATACTGCCATGTATACTAAGAAATGCTTGCTGAGTTCGATCGAAATCTTGATGAGGATGTTTAGTGGTTTTAGACCACAGCGTATCGAAATTGTTCAACTAAATTCAAATTCACATTAGTGCAAACTTAATAATTTTATTTTACTTCACAGGGTGAATTTTGATTTTATTTTAAATTTGATAAAAAATTTTAAATAAAAAAAATTTATAATAGTTCCTTGCAATTTGTTTTTGTGATATATAAACTGAGAATAAGTGTAGCTACCTCTCAACAATTTTTTCATATTACTTGCTATCTCTAGGCGTCAGATTGGTGTCCATATTATTTTACACACCACTGTATACACATGTGGAGATTAAAGCAAACGACAAGATGATTGTCAAAGTCATTGCCAGCTTTTTGTTCTTCCATAAAATTGTGGAGTCACCGCTAATACAAATTTAGGATGAAATGATAGTTACCGAAAAATTTTGGAATGAACAATGAAGAATGAATGAATGAATTATTAATGAACAATCGTACATTGCATTACGAGATGGTGCACAAATTACAGGGCTTTTTTGTACTCCGCTTGTGACACAGTAGTCTATGAAAAGAGTTTCTGCTCTGTACTTTACGTACAGTGACTGAAGTAATTATTTATTCTTCTTAGAATGTACTCATGTATGCCGAAACCTTATAGCGATGCCTGAACCTAACCACATAATAACTACATGCTTCCTGCGCTATTATCATCACCATTCAGATGGGGATGACCGTAGACCTGCTTCAATGGTACCCAAATTGTTTTTCGAAGAATAAATACAAGAACAGAGGCAATTTTGTATGTTCAGCACATTTTACATAGAAAATAATTTGTTGCATTTATGTACAAAGAAATCTATACGAAATTACTTTCACATACATGTTATTCCGCACTTCCGAAATCCGCGGAAAGATAACTATCATAACTGAACTTTTTAGAGTTATCGATTGACTATACGATTTCTGTGACAATTTGGTGAGGTAGGGCGTGACACTGCGTATGTATTGAAGTTCGGGCTTAATTAAGGGTACCATAAATTCTACTCTGATTCCAATTCTAATTTTTATCATTTTTAATGATGTTTCTTAAATTGCCCTGCCACTGTTTGGTTACCCTAAATATTCGGTAAGCAAGAATTCATAATATTTTGAGTACCTATGTGCATGCACCTCTACATATATAGTCTGATAATAAAAAATGTTTCAGTGTATTATTTTTAGTAGTATTTGCGTATCAAAATTATTAAAAGAGTACTAAACTTTAATCTGTTCGTTTTCACAAATTATAACCGTTGCAAAATTTTAAGGAATCTCTGAGTGCAAGAGAGGACAAAAGTGTTCATTTAAAAAGCAAATATACATCATTGTAATGGTGCTTGTATTTCATATATAATATACTCTAAAGAAGTTTGACAATCTTTTCCCAACATGTTATTCTCCGTTTTTCGCATAGAATATATCCGTTTGTGGTTGATTGGTCAGTAGTCACCAAAAGGCATAACAAAAAAATTTTTCTCTTGAAACACCACAGACCTCATCTTTGTCTATTACAATTTAAATTAAGTTTAAGTGGAACTAATCTTTTAATCCAACTTCCAAAACTTTTTTCAATTTCGAGATGTCTGAGCCGGGAGCTCTATTCTAATAAGCTAACAGAATACCTACTACTACATTACGACCACTTCATTTTAAACATTATGGAGTATGTCAAGAGTAAAATAAAGGCTGTATCTTTAAAAGTGTATTAGAAACTATCAAAATTTTCACACATAACGTAAAAAAGGCATTTAAACGACATCACAATGAATTAACGAATGTTGAAAATAAGAAAACAAACGCACTGAATTGAGATAGAGGTCAACCAAAAGCAACTGGATCTAATTTATCCGAGAGGAAATTATTAAGACATACATTAATATATTCGATTTATTTAAGGAATTATAAAAATTTGCTTAAAATATCGTATTACCGGGACAACACTGGACATTTATATTGATTTATTTGAAATTTATATCTTATCACAGGGTTTTGGTGTCTAAAACATTCTAAATCAGTTGGGCAATTCACACAAGCCCTTGTATCGTTGTATTCATTGTATTGTTGTACGAATATACAACAGTGTATGCTTGTTGTTAATAATTTTCATGTCAAAATCCGATACACTTATACACATTTTTTTCATATGTTTTAAAAAGTTGTACTGGTTTCGTGCTATCAGTTTTATGTAAATGCCAGTAATCAAGAAGAAGAATAAAAATACAAATAATTTTCTATATAACTTGAGTCAACAATTAACATTTCAAAATTATAATTGTTAGCAGAAATGATTATTAATTTACTTTTTTCCATAATATATTTCATTTTGTTGCTTCTTCTTATCGTTCTAGCATTGAGCGTTCACAAACAAAAAGTGTATTCAATACAGTATATATGATGAAAAGTCGTGTGAATTGCTCAAGTGTTAATAGAAAAGGTAAGATTTTGTGTGATTTCTTACACAATATTTCTGGCTTCTCCTACGATATTTTTGGACATTTGCTTATTAGGTTGCGTTCTCAAAATTTTGTTTTCAAAAATACCCCATAAATTTTTTGTTGTGACTTGTTTGGTTAGGTATTACTTCTTCACAATCTTGAATAAGTGGTTTGAACACTTATGGTGAATGAATCATTATGGCCTTGTGTAGCTAAATATATAGCGCTCATTTAAAAAAAAAAAGAGAATTTGTATATCACCAACATTAGATCTGAGGTACTTACAGTGGCCACTGCACCTGAAACCATTAGTAAACCATCTTTATATTCTTCCTTCTCGTAAATTCGAATAAGTTTTTTCTTTTTACACAGCATTGGTTGTTTTTAATCAAAATATCCTACCCAAAGGAGCATTTTTCATTGTTCCTTCCTGGGGAAAACATATTCTTGTGTTATCTTTCCGTCAGAAATTTAACTGATGCTCTTGGTCTAATATTTTTAGCAATTTTCTGTAAACTTTTGCAATGAGTAAGCTTCAACTCTTTTTAATCAACTCTTTTACGTCAATAAGATTTTTTTCGTTATTTGCATTCACTTTGATTTTTAATTTTTATGTTTCATGAAACAGAATAACTATTACTAACATCGAATTCTTAGATTTTGGTAAATTAATACAAACTCCAATAAATCGTTATGTCACAGAGAGGTACGTGTACATGCATATACAGTATTAAGGAAAAAAATATATGAAAGGTGGGGTGAAATTAATCTAAAATACTGCGAAAATCTTGTGGAGAGTATGCCACGTCGCATCAACTAAGTTATTCGCAAAAAAGGAAGTATAATCGGTTATTAACATAGTTTTTTTGCATTTTTTGAAAAGAGTGCAAAAGTGAGTTTTATTTATTTTTTTTTAATAAAGTATTTTTGCTGTAATTGTAATTGTAAAATGTAATTTTAATTTTTTATGTTTAGTGGAATATAATAAATTTTGAGTTAATTTAGGGTAAACATTTTATTTTGCTTTCATTCGTAGTTTAAAAGCTACGCTTCCATAAGGGTAATCTAAGAAAAAAAAAGATTCACTTTTGCTCCATAGTGTAGATAGGCCTTCTACTACGTATGTTTTCGTTTCTCTAGCTAACTCTTGTACGAACGACAACTCCATCAATATTTCCTAAGAAAACGGAAGTGTTTTCAAACTAATTTACATACATAATTGTTCATTACAACTCTTCAGTCAGGATTACGATCCTCACACCACTTATGTTGCGTGTGTTAATTTTATACAGGAGTGGAAGTTTAAAGTCGATACCGAACGATTGGTTTTAAAGAAAATTTTCATGGCAGTTTTATTTACTCGAAGAGTTTTTGCCAGAAATCAGCTGAGAGGAAATCGCCGAAGAAATATTTATTTATATTTCGTTTTGATGTCACACCTGGGAATTTGCGTATCATTATTTCGAATGAGATAATATTAACAACTCGGTGTCAAAGAAAAGCACTTTTTGTTTTTGTGCGGGACAGAAAAATTAACAAATGATAGGCACAATGCAATACTATTTACTAATAAATTAAATTTGAATAAGTATAAAGAAACCAACATTCCAAAAGATCCAATTTGAGTGGAGTGCTCCAGCAATTGGGGCCACAATGTGTGTTTCAGCAGTATGTATGATGACCCTTAATATACTGCCATGTATACTAAGAAATGCTTGCTGAGTTCGATCGAAATCTTGATGAGGATGTTTAGTGGTTTTAGACCACAGCGTATCGAAATTGTTCAACTAAATTCAAATTCACATTAGTGCAAACTTAATAATTTTATTTTACTTCACAGGGTGAATTTTGATTTTATTTTAAATTTGATAAAAAATTTTAAATAAAAAAAATTTATAATAGTTCCTTGCAATTTGTTTTTGTGATATATAAACTGAGAATAAGTGTAGCTACCTCTCAACAATTTTTTCATATTACTTGCTATCTCTAGGCGTCAGATTGGTGTCCATATTATTTTACACACCACTGTATACACATGTGGAGATTAAAGCAAACGACAAGATGATTGTCAAAGTCATTGCCAGCTTTTTGTTCTTCCATAAAATTGTGGAGTCACCGCTAATACAAATTTAGGATGAAATGATAGTTACCGAAAAATTTTGGAATGAACAATGAAGAATGAATGAATGAATTATTAATGAACAATCGTACATTGCATTACGAGATGGTGCACAAAGTACAGGGCTTTTTTGTACTCCGCTTGTGACACAGTAGTCTATGAAAAGAGTTTCTGCTCTGTACTTTACGTACAGTGACTGAAGTAATTATTTATTCTTCTTAGAATGTACTCATGTATGCCGAAACCTTATAGCGATGCCTGAACCTAACCACATAATAACTACATGCTTCCTGCGCTATTATCATCACCATTCAGATGGGGATGACCGTAGACCTGATTCAATGGTACCCAAATTGTTTTTAGAAGAAACTATTCGTACCTAAGAGGTATACTTAAAGGCGATTACATATTATTCGCTCAACTGTGTCAAGCATAAGCAATAGTCTGTATGATGAGGGCTGGCCTAGCTGCTTTATTGGGTTTATTCTATCGGTTTAATTTTGAACCATTGGTTATTTCGAATCTGGCAATACTTATGTCATTCTATTCTGTCCCAAAATTCAGCATATTATCTCCACTGAACGTAATTAATCGATTTACACCTTAGCAATGTTGAGATTTATTTGGCCCACGAGAAACTGCACGATAATTTCGATTTTACCAAAAAAAAATCATCTTTTCAGATGCAACTTAATTTCATCTTGGTGGGCATCTAAATAAGCAAAATTGCCGTATTTGGGGCACAGAAAACTCACACGTGGTCTTACAGAGGCCAATGCACTCATTGGGAGTGACTGTTTTGTGCGGCTTATGGAGTAGAGGCATCATTGGCCCATATTTCTTTGAAAATGAGGACAGCGCAACCATTACGGTCAATGGATCGATGTTTTTGTACCCGCTTTTCATGATCGATTTCAACGGAATGGTGCAACTTGCCACACATCTTATCAATCACAATCAATTTATTGCGTCAAACGTAAATTAGCCAAAATGGTGATGCCAATTGGCGGCCTAGAAGCTGCGATTTGATACCGTTGGACTATTTACTGCGGGAGCCTTCAAAGAAAAGTGTTATGTCGACAAACCAGGCACAATTGAGTATTTCAAGGCCGACATTCGTTATGCTAATGCCGAGATATGACTCTATATACTCGAAAAACATATGAATGAAATGATATTCAATTTCTAAACGGAATTGTATATCACAAGAAAAGGATAAATTTGGCAAAATATCAATCCATTTTTGTTTTATTGCATTTTTAAATTTAAACTTTTAAATTGTCTCATATGCATGTATTTAATATGTAAAATTCATTGATGATAAGTACATAACTCTGCTTAAACTCCAAAGAGGCGCGCTCAGTGTAGTTGTCGGTGTCATTACGGGGCATTGCATTATGGGTACGCATGCGAGGCGCATTGGACTTGGACACCTTGCTAACGACTTCTGTAGAAGCTGCAGAGATGAGGAAGAAGAAGAAGACTGTCCCTCATCTGCTGGGTACATGCCCGGCTCTATGCCAAAGGAGAAGGAAGTACTTGGGTACTTACTACATCGATGATCTGGAGGAACTATCAGGGATTGACATTGGCAGCCTAAATCGCTTCATCAGGAGCTCCGAATGGTTTCGAGACTAGGGGACAACGGATGACTGTGGTAGCACAATGGGCCCAATGCGGTCTAAGAGTGTCCATTCAAAAAAAATTTTTCTTCTACCTACCTGAGGACATATGTGACGTATAAGTGATATCTAATTCAATTAGTTTCATATGTCTCAAAATTAAACATTTTTTATTGCATACTTTTTAGGGTAATTATTCTAGTACACGTAATATAATGCGTATGAGCAATATATTTCAAATGCAAAATTAAGTGTACCATAATTTTAAAATATTTTTTTTTTCTTAAAATCAGGCATCTTACTATTGATTTACATTTTCTGTCTCGGCGATATCGTTGAATGTTGAATGTTTTCAAAAGCTTTTCGACTTTTTAAGCTGATTCTGAAATTTAGAAAATGCTTTAATTTAAATTAGAAAATTAATTTTTTAAACCCCTTACACTCGAAAAAGTGCATAAAAATTGGTCCGATCGAATATGAATGAAATAACATTCCATTTCTAACCGTAACAATTGTAATTCACAACACAAAAATAAATTTGCAAACATTCCAAATCGTATTTGTTTTATGGCATTTTTAAATTTAATCTTCTAAATGATCCACTCTTTACTGCGGTCTTCAAAGCAATGTTCGGCACCCTATCTGGTCCACCTGCGCTGTTGTCGTGTATGCGAATCAAGATGCGTAATGCCGATTATCTCCAGAACATTTTCGTTATACCAGTTACTTTTAAAGTGGAAAGACCCACAAAGCTATTTGCTGCAATAGCATAGGGCAAGTTGGTTGTATGGTTGGTTGGTTGGTCCTCTTACACTTTGCATGACAGTACTGTAAGTCATATCCCCAGCGATTCACAGCTAAATTTTAGGAAAAAGAACGCGACAGATTTTGAACGCAAATGATCTAAAAGGGAAACTAAAAGAATTCCTAATATTTAACAAGACTACCGCATTTAAACGCATGTCCATGACTGTACTGCATTAATAATTTTATAAATAGAAAGTTTATTAATTTTAAGATAGGCCTGCCACTGGAGGTATATTTATTCTGCCAGCATTGGTTATCTTTGGAGAGCAGGGAGGAGATTAATAACTCCCATGCCTCATCTCAGCACCTTAGAGCATCATTTTCTCATAAATATATTAGCTTCTGGAACCATTTACCTTATATCCTATAAACACTAAAAAAAAATTAAGAATAATTATTTTTCCTGTCCAATTAAGAATTTTAAACATTCCAGACATCAGAAACGAAATAGGTATGAAAAAGTATTTTTTCGGCGACTTCCTCTCAGCAGATTTCTGGCAAAAAGTCTGAGAGTAAATAAAATTGCCATGAAAAGTTTCTCAAAAATCTGTCGTTCGGAGTCGACTTTAAACTGTAGGTCCTGCCACTCATGTGTAAAATTAACACACATAACATAAGTGATGTGAGAAGCTAGACCGTAATCCTGACTGAAGGGTTGTAACGGCCAATTATGTAGGTATTGTGATCATATCATATCATTGTTAATTTAATAATTTATTTTTTATTGAACGCATAATTAATATTTAGTCGACATTTTCTTATAATTATATTTGCAACAGTTAGTTTTAATTACATTACAAATGTGTCTTAAAAATCTTGGTTTTAAAATTCATACTTGTGCTAATAACTGTTAGAAGTACATTTGTTGTTCATCTCACGTACAGAGTAAATAATTTAGCAATTAAATACGCGTTAACACTTTGCTTTAATAGTCTTTGGAGCAATTATAACAATCTGTTGTAGAACGCAGAAAAAATTATTAATTACGTACACATAAAACAGAGAAATATTGTCAGAGAAAAATTGCCTCCTTTACTCTTTCTTATTGTGAAAAAATAAGAAAATTTACTCATTATTTTTGTTTAAATTTGTTTTAGAACTATAGCTTATTATTTACCAATTGTCAGGAATCTAATTCGAATTGTAATTCCGAGTATATAACTATTAAACTAACCACGGTAGGCAACCATAAACAAGAGTTCTAGGTAGGATTAATTATTAAAATTTTTTTTCCAAATTCTTTAATTGTGTAAGAAAAACGTAGTGTGGGTAAAATGAATTTCTTACTTGCTTACTTTCTTAATTGACCATTTACAACCCTATTATTTGATTTCGGCCTGATTCAGCATATCTTTCCATTCGTCTCTGCTTCTTCCAGTTAGTTACACCATTCAATGACAGGGTTTCGTATTCGTATTATTTGCCAACTTCCAAAAATCCCCGCATTAAATATCCGTCCTGCCGGACTATCGTCATCCATTCGAACGATATCGCCCGAGCCAGCGCTGCTGGCTTAATCCACGTAACGTTTTAACGTACAAATTTCTATGAAGCTTTACTTACCAATCTTTAATTCAATCATGCTTTTCAGCATCTTATTCTGAAGTAAAGCGTCCGCCAAAATAATTTTTTTTTTTTAAAATGCTTTAAAAAAAACTCCTGAATATTTTCTCAAATATCTTTTTTTATTTGCAAGTACAATCCCTCCGGTTAATAATGGAAAATGATTTCATTCAAATGGCTGCATCGGCTGGCCATGCAGTAGCCTAAACCAGAAGATGCCGATTTTGGCAAAAAAAAAAATCGTCTTTTCAGATGAAGCTCATTTTGATCTTGGCGGGTATGTAGACAAGCATAATTGTCGCATTTGGGGCACATGCATTGAAAAGCCGACGCACCCAAAATGAGTAACAGTTTGGTGCGGATTTTGGACCAGAGGCATAATTGGGCCATTTTTCTTCGAAAATTTGCAAGGAGTGGCCGTTACAGTCAATGGCGATCGTTATCGGGCCATGTTGAACGAATTTTTGTTCACAAAAATTGAAGAGGAGGATATTGGCAACATTTGGTTTCAACAGGACGGCGCTACGTGCCACAGAGCCGAAGCTACACTCGATGTTTTGCGCCCTGTTTTTCAAGATCGCATTATCAGCCACAGAGCTGATGTCGTTTGGCCACCTCGGAGCTGCGGTTTGACACCGTTGGACTATTATTTGTGGGGTGCCGTCAAAGATAAGTGTTACGCCGACAAACCAGAGACAATTGACGCTTTAAAGGACAATATTCGTGAAGCCATTGGTGAAATACAGCTGCACACAATCGATAATGTGCTTAAAAATTGGACCGATCGTATAGGCTACTGCAAGGCCAGCCGACGCAGCAATTTGAGTTAAATTATTTTCCATTATTAATCGGAAGGATTGTACTTTCAAATAAAAAAGAAATTTGAGAAAATATTCAGTAGTTTTTTTTAAAGTATTTTCAAAAAAAAGTTATTTGGCGGACCCTTTGTAACGTCAAAAATGGATTTCGTCGCACATGGCCACTATTGTAGTAAATATCTCTACATTGGCTTAGTCATTTGGCAATATATTTATAATTTGTTTTATAATGTTTATACTAAATTCGCTCACTTTTATTTTCAAATGCACTTTCCATTAAGTTTAGTGTAGAAGGTTATACCCAAGTATTTTGCAATATTACTGTATGAAATTCTAGAGGAGTATATTTTCAATGACTTGTGACATGAGCTTTTATATAATTTTATTTCTGTCTAACGATGCTTAGACGAACTGCAACTACATGGTTTTAAGGTCTATTGTTATACGGACTATCTGGTCATTATGGTATCAGGTTACGATCGTACACTCTCTCTTCTTGATGTAATCAGGTTCTAAAGCCTACAACAGAATGGTGTTCTTCATGTGGTTTAAGTATCAATTGTCGCTAAAAAGAATTAATACTTTTTACCAGTCGATTCCCCCGCCTGGGCAACAATCTTGTCGCGATGTGGGGGCTTAAGTCTATCTATGTGGTGCATTACTAAAAGGTTACCCTAATATCGTGAGAGAACTATCTTCGAACTGATGTCTCTTGAGTGATCTTTTTGACCCGCCCGATCACGTATATTTTTCTACACTTCTAATCCGGAGCGTTAAGCGACCCGTGCTTATGGGATGGGTTACAGTCAGGGGTCTAATCCGACTGTATTATAACGGTGCCTCACTACTACCTGGGCGCCTCAGTGAGTATTAGGTTTTCTACCAAGTCCTAGTCATGCTAGCGGATGCTACGGCATGATTGACCTCCAGTCGCTTTCACTCGTGGGAAACAAACGTATAGACCAGAATTTGAGCATAAAGTACTGTGATGACGACCTGAAATTTGAAACCCGTTCCATCTCATTGTGCGAATTCAGGCGAGCATTATTGATAACAACAATGAGATCGTCATAAATTTCGCCCCAAGTGGTATGAGGATGACGACTGTGGGGGAGTCCTTTAGTGAGGCGACTGCTTCGGCGATCCCCACTTCGATGGAAGATTACTATTACAATGGGGTGGTGACCCCCCCTTCTAGAAACCCACTTGCTAGACAGTATGCTTCGAACCCAATAGTGCAATCAGCTACGGATTCGGACTGCGTGGAAAAAAGTATTGCGTCTGACAATGGAGGTAAAACTAGGCGAAAACATTCCGCTTTGCATAAAGAGAGGAATTCGTATCGAAGGGTTTGCATTGTCTTAAGGAGATTTGCAAGTTGTGATGTGGATTCACTCTCTGTTAAGGAGCAGAAGATGCTTGCTCGACATAGAGGCACTGTTTCGCGGTATGAAACCCGGGCAGTGTCTTCTCACGAGGCGCTGACAAAAGGACTGTAGACAAGATCTTGAACTAACCATCACATATTAGCTCTATCGGGCCGTGGTGGAGCCACCTTTGCTCTACGGGGTACATGTTTGGTAAACTGTACACAGACACCATTCCCACTGTCGATTACTACTGCTCTCTTTGTTACACTCCAACCAAGTCATTATTTGCTATACTTAATTCACTCCACTCCGACCTTCTATTGAGACAGAGGGCTAAGTTGGTGGCAGTAAAACTCAATGCAAATGTTGGCCTAATCAGGACTATGGACTATGTGGCAAGATATAGACACACTACGGTGGATTACATGATTCCATATAATTTTATAAAAGTACATTCGGTTTTATAATTCCGACTAGTAGATTTTGGCCTGAGCGACCAGAGGTTCCCAATAGGACTCTTGAAGTTTATACTGATGGCACAAGTATGGGTGAAAAGGAAGAGCTGTGGTATCTTTATTAAGAATCCTGATACTCAATTCTTGCCAGAAGAGGTCATAGCAATTTTGAAGGAGACGCAGTGCTTGTTGAGTGGCGAGATTTTTCCTGAAAATCTCCTGATATACTCGAAGAGATAGCAAGAAATTAAGTCCCTAACGAACGTAGTCCGTCCTTGTCCATGAATGCCGAGAATTTCTCAGAGAAATTTCATTGAAAAGTTTCGGAACACAGGGATATCGTCGGATATTGCATTGCTTTGAAGAGGAGGTTCAATTTAATTCAATTCACGTGAAATTTCACATTTTCCTATAAACAATCACGATCCATCAAAATTTTTAAAATTTTTTAATTAAAAGTTCATTTGAAAAAATATATACGAGTATATGAAAAATATAACAAGACTGCTATGGTCTTTAAAGAATAACTACGGTAATTTTTGTCCGATTTGCTCATGCGAAGTGTCAATTTTCAGAAAGTCATCACTTATTTCATATTTTTTAAATAAAGTTTGCTACTATGAACGGACAAACTTGAAAAAATATGAAAAAAATTCGCTTTTGTCAAGTTTACCTCATCAAACCTCAATATATAAATATCAAAATGATAAATATATATACGTTTTATCGTTATCCCTCTCCTTTCTAATGCGGTTTAAATTTTTGGGCATCACTTCAGAAATGTTTGTGTAATGAATAAATTTGTGCGTAAAGTCCAAAAAAAAAACAGTTTTTGTCAAATAAAACAAGTTTGGAGGGTTCAAGAAATATAAAAAAAAATATTTTTCAGTTCTACTCAACAAAACTTACAACTTACCATGTCATTAGCTGGGTGTAGTTCATTTTATTTTTATTTTGTGGAATAGTGTTATTTTTGCTTTAATTAAAAACGTTTTTTTTTATCTTTCTGTAACTAGATGCGATACTATTGCGTATTCAATCTCACATAGTACCACAACTAATGAGAAGTACAAATCGTATTTATTTTAATATAAAGAAAAAAAACGAAATATTTGGACCAAATTTTACTACTTCTAACCATGTGTAGCAATATGAATATGTTGTCATTGTCCAGATTATACGAAACTAGAATTTTATGAATGAAGAGGAACACTTATGCAATCATTATTTTATATATTTTATGCAACGTGTAGTAGACAGGAAATTTTTGATTGAAAAATGTCTGAATAGTTGAGTGATGTATTTCACAGAGTCAATCTACATTTGTTCTCTTTCCGTCACTCTTGGTTCGACTTCATTTTCAAATATTTCAGAGTCTAACTTTAAAGGAAACGGATAATAAAGAATTAAACAAAACTTATGAAATCAAAAATATTCAGAAGAGACGAAAGAACTGCACTAAAATCAAACAAAAATAGAAGGAAGAGTGTTTCATTCCATTCAAAGTGAATGAATACAATTAAACAGTAAATTGCATTGAAAAATTCATTTAAAATCAAGACAAGCGGAAAAATAAAATAGAAGTAAAATTTCTTTTCATGTCTTCTTGTTCAAGTGGGAGTAATAATGAATATCGAAGCCTTTTGATTGCGAATGTATAGAGAAGGAGATAATAATAGTTTAAAATTAAATATTCCGCAATGTTAAATAAACACACATATAAAATTATGCAAAAAGCAATAAGCCTGTTTTTGGTCCTTTTTAGGTACTTAAATTTTCAGAAAATCTTACGTTTGGGTTTAATTTTATTTATTAAACTTTTTTAATTAAAATTGCTGTAATATGTAGAAATATTGTTTCAATGTTGAGAAATATTTCACCTGAAAATTTACATTACACAACTAAAATTGGATATTAATAGAAGTTATTCGAGAATTTGAAGTCAATATTTCCAACCATGTCAATGAAATAAAAATACGCTTACCAAGGGTCCGAAAAAGTGAATAATAGTTACGGTCGTGATGCAGCTTTGATTTCGTCTATATGTATATGAGTGTATATCGAAGTGATTATTTTAAAGGCAGCGCGGCAACAAGCAATGCTTCTGGTTCTTTGCTTTTAACCTAATTTATATTTTTATTCGCAGCAATGAGAAAATTTGAGATTTTGTGTTGGCGATGCGACAATTAATGCTGTCAATACAATAACATGAATGAAATAGAGATATTAAAAATGCGATGTATGCATAACGAGAAAAAACGGTTTTCGTTTTTTATTTGTTTTGCTTATGCTTATGCTGTTATACTTGTTGCATTGCGTATATTGGCTTTATTGCATTTCTTTATAAACTCTTATTGCTTATAAGACAAGATTTCATCTATACTATGTCAAACTAGATATTAATAGATTAAACGAAAATGTTTAAGCCATTAGCACTTTTCAATAAACTAATTTTATTATTTTTGTAACAATCTTCCGCTATTCTCTCTCACCAATTGTATTTTTGGTTTTGGCTATGTTTTCATTGTTTGATTGCAGTGACATAAAGTGAGTATTCGTAAAGGCAGAGGTATTTTTTTTGTTAACCTAGAGGCCGTGTTTTTACTGTGTTTATCAGTATCAAATGGGGAAAAATAATCAACAGAATTTGTGAAAAATCTACTTTGTAGGGCTCATAAAATTTTTCGATTCAAGCATTTTGTTTCAAATTAAAAATAAAATAAAAAATTAATTCAATTTATATACTGTCCGGAAATCATACAGTATAAACGGATCATTATATATGAAATTGCAATTGCACGACATTAACGTAAAAATTTTAAAATTAATTAAATTAATTAAAATTAATTTTGATACACGTATTTCAATATTTCAGAATATATTGGATCTGACAAATATTATTCGTATTTATATTATTATTATTATTTAGTAGTATTTGAAGTAATTTAAAATTTACAATTATGATTTTTTTACTAAAATCTCAATTTAAAATATTTCTTTTAATGAAATATACAATTTTTCTTTTAAATACATTAATATTTGTTTCATATTTAATTTTATTTGGTAACATATTGAAAAGATGTAATCCTTTATACAGTAGGGACATTTGCAAATTTGTTGTGGTTGTTCTTGGTGGTCTAAAATTGTTTTAATTTATCAGGTGATATGGTTGCGTTTCTTCAACATATCTTAGTTGTTCATTTTTAACCATTCCTTAACATTATTAATATGATGATCGGTTTCTCCTTCCGTAAACATTAGTGTATCATCTGCGTACAAAATTATTTCACATTTTTCTAACACTTTAGGAATGTCATTTATTATATAATAAATATAAGTATATTCCGATTTTATATTGTTCACTTTTGGCATTTGCTTCCTATCGGTTAGGTATGTTAGGAATATAAAAACAGTTTATTATTTAAGGTGTAAAATTGTTCTTTAAAAACTGAATGCCGTTGTTTAAAACTTCTATTTACATACATTTTTATGACGGAATAATACATTTACATACAAAAACTTCCATTATTAAATATATTATAAAATTATTCTTTTATAACATGAATGCCAGCTTAGTAGTGAATTGCTTAGTATTTATTTTCTTTCTTTAGTCAATTCAATTATTCAAATAGAAACAAATAGTTTTTCATTTTATTATTATTGTATAACTATTATAAAAAAATTTATTAGATTTAAAATTATAAAATAAATTATTAGATTCTGTCAAATGCAAAGAAACTACAAAAATAATATGTAGTGCAAATAGAGGGTAGGTAGAGCATGTACAACATAGTACCAAATGTTTTTCTATGACTTTATTGTTCTATAATTCAAACAAATATGATAATAAAATTATAAATATAATTTTACTTCTAGGATTTACAAAAAGCGCTACTGTTATACGATGTTCAGATATACACCTTTATTGCGCAAATCACAATAAACGCTGTTATTGAGCATCATATCGCATATAAAGTTTCAATTAAATACAGTAATCCCTCGATTTACGTCGCAGTTGGTTCCAAAAAAATTCTACGTAAATCGAATTTCATATTGCTCATACTACAAAGTAGTATGTTTTTAACGAGGAACTTAAAAAAGTTACAGTAATCCCTCGATTTGCGTCGCATTTGATGACGTAAATCGAAACAACGTTAATCGAGGCGACGTAAATCGAAGGATTACTGTATTGCGCAATAAATACGCAAATTGTTACAATATTGAGCATATTACAATTAACCGAACGCTTTCTGTTGATATTTGACAATTCAAACGTCAACAACGACAAACAAAAAAAAAAAACACAACAAAACAAAATAAAAACAATGTTGTTGAAACAACCAGCTCTTTTGTTTACCAGCTGTCAAATGAATATTGAATAAGCAGCTGAACTGCTTATATTATTAAGCCAAAACACTTAAAATTATTGAGTACAATAAACCGAATATTGATTCAATAAAAGTGGATATCTGAACATAGTATTAGGTATTTATGGAGTAGTTAAATTTATACAGTGTACAACACAGTGTACAACAAAAATCTAGGTACCCCAATGTATGTAAGCATTTTTATTAACAAGATAATAAGAAAATTTTCTGGTTACCCCATATTTTTGTACCGCAAGGGTGCAGATACCCCCAAGAAGAACTCAGAATAAATTTAAAATTCGAAAGCCCAATATATTAACATGTTATAAAAAATATTTAGTAGAATATCCCTTAATAGGTTAAGGTCTAGCATTTAACCCATCTGGCATTGAACGTATCAGTTTCGTTTAGCATTTTTTGTTGATATTTGCCTTCAAGTTTTTTATTTGCCCAAGTTTTGCAGTTGAATTTTGATTGAGGTTTATTGACTACGGCACCGTTCTTCCAAATGACCCCCTAAATGACAGACGCTTCCACAGAGCTTCTCGACTTATGTCACCAAAATCCTATTTCCTCTAATGGACTTCGCAGTAGTATGAGACTTCCCTAGGGAAGTGGTCAAAGAGAATGCTCTTCAGGCTTGCCTTCGGATCATACGCCTACAATTATAACATTAGTGAACAATCTCATCCCCGGTTAGTTACTTGCATAAATGAACATGTATAGTGGATTAGAAAATACAAGAAGTATATCACTGCCCACTGCTAAGATATTTTACATTCAATGACCACTAATAACTTAAATCGGACCATTCATAAATTTGAAAACAACCTCAAGCAAATATACTGCTATTAGCACCCCAAAGGATATTTTCAAAATTTCCTTCATCATCTAAGAGAATTTCTTTCCCAACCAAACTCTACACGAATTCGAGGTAATTTCTTCAACTACGTAAATACCCCTAAATATAATTCTAACGTTAAACCTTTATTTAAGGTACATGTTAGAAATATTTAAATTTGTTCAAAACATGAATAAGCAGATCCCGAAATCTTAATAACTCGTAATACTGTAATTTAACCAATTATTGTTGAAAGATGGTTGCATCGAGTCTGCTATAGAATATGTCACTACTGCGATCTGACGATACTTTGCCTTACTTTCTTTCGGCGAATATAATGGCGGTAAAAATTAATAATATGGATTACGGGCGCTGTGGAACGGTAGTAAACTGAAAATTCAAAGTATTTGTACCTAATTGTTTACGCGTCCAATATACATTATTTGCTATTTGCCTTCATGGCCTTTATCAATAAAACGGAGTTAACAATAGTTACCGTTAATTTGAGTGTATGTAGTAGTTACCGCAACCTTGTTGAAAAGTCTTGCTTTGGCATTAAACAATATGAAATGTGTGTGGATGCCATCAATTATACTGTTGTCCTAACTAACAACAAAGACAGGCAAAATGAGTGAAATAATATTTGCAATAATGCATTAACAAAATTCAAGCGAAACTTCAGTAGAAGACACTGCGTTGGGACTACATATTCGTGACTCCGAACGACAGATATAAGAGTCCATTCATTTTGTTTACTCTCACAGAACTTTTATAAGCAGATTCTGGAAATGAGTAAATAAATTTGTTGGGTTTATAGCATAAAAATGAATACGATAGAATTTCTATAGACTTGTAAATACGATATCGAACAAGAACGTAATCTCCATACAACAATATACTGTGCTCCCTGTATTACAAATTTATATAAAATTATTAATCACATAATAAGAAGTAAAAAAATACACAAATCATGCTGTAGGTAACTACGCTATTTTGTTTTTTCATTTTCAAATTCAATTGATAAGTGCAATGCTTCGTGTTTAAGACAGCTTTAAAATTTTGAATATTGTTGGTTTTTTTTAATTTTAGTAAGCCTCTCGTATAGTATTAATAAATCATTAAAAAAAATATATTCATCACAGTTTTAAAATTTTATTGAACTACATTCTAGAAAACACGACCTCGTGCTTTAGTTTCGTCGAATACTGTATTTATAGACATAATTTTTGCCATAAAGGTGCAACAGCAAAACAAAAATATGTGAAAATGTAATCATGTATTTACCATTATTGCAACTTACCGGAAATTTGATAACAATTTCATAATATATATAAAATAAGCCACAATGAGAATATTTGTGTTCACATTTGTGTAGTATTTGCTACTACATTTTCACTTGTACATATATTGTATTTTCAATTTTTTTTTTGAGTTTTTATTTTATAATTGAAATTAAACATAATTTATAAACGAACAAATAACACAATGCGACAGAATAAAAAAATGAAATACACCTAGCTAATGACACAGTGTAAGTTGTGAGTTTTGTTAAGTAGAACTCAAATATATTTTTTTATATTTCTTGAACCCTCCAAAGTTGTTTTATTTGACAAAAATTGTTTTTTTTTTTTACTTTACGCACAAATTTATTGATTACACAAACATTTCTGAACCAATGTCCAAAATTTAAACCTTATTAGAAAGGAAAGGTATGGGTCTTTAAAACGATATACATGTATATATTATTTGACTTAATATTCTATAAGGTTTGATGTGGTAAACTTGACAAATGCGAATTTTTTTAGTTTGTCAGCTCATAGTAGCAAACTTTAATTAAAGAATATGAAATAATTGATGACTGAAAGTGTATTGTCTTGTGCAGAGATAGACACTTCGTTTGATCAAATCGGACAAAATTTATAATAGTTACTATTTAAAGAGTCTAACAGTCGATATAATTTTATATTATATTGTTACATAAATCGAAACGACCTAATATCGTTTAACAATAAAAACGATAAACAATAGCTACCAGCTACACCAACACAATACATACGACACAAATACACACTAATGAATACATCGAACACGTTACAAGTAAACCAACAACAACAATCATGAGGGATGGACAAGTGTGCAAAATACACAAGCAACAATGCGGTCGCTATAGAACTCTCGAGAAGGCGAGAACAAGAACATTCTGCATCAAGAACGTTCATCATACTGATTACGTGCGTATATAAAAGGGCAAGACAAAGTCAGCAGTCAGTCAGTGTTAATTCAGTCAGCCTTGTGTGAAGACGCGTTGCGGTTTGAACGTACAAGTGGTATAAGTGGTACAAGTGGAGGTTGTAAGCAGAGAAGACTAACGAGCAGTTGTTAGCACTAACGCGGACAGAAGTGTGAAATAGAATAGTGTACAAGCAAACTGTTGTTGTATCGTTAAAGTAAAGTTTAAGAAAAACTAAACACATATTTGTTTTTACTTGGTTTGCAATTAACGAACTCATATTTAAACGTTTTTAAAAAGGTAAAAACGTAACGATTGGTGTCTGAAGTGGGATTGAAAAATCCAAAAGTAAAAATAAATAAATAATTAAGAAGGAGAAAATCAAAATCAAAATGAAACTCTCCGAGTTAAAAGTGGAACGGCTTAAACGAGAGTTGGATAAACTCAAGCTGTCAACAATGGGCACGAAGAATTAATTGCAAAAGCGGTTAAGGGAACACCTGCAGCTTCAAGGCATTGACATCGATTCCTACGAGTTCGAGGATGAAGAGGAACGAGAGGTAAAGGCCATTGCAACCCCTAGCGGTGTTGACATAAATTTGTTGCTAGCTGCTATGATGGAGAAAATGGAAGTAGCAAGCCAGAAGCTATTCGAAGCGAAAATCAAAAACTTCCAGCTGAAGTGTAAGAAACTTCTAGAACTCAAAATCAAAAACTTCTGGCTGAAGTACAAGAAGCTTCCAGAGCCGAAAATCGCAAAATGGAAGAGGCGAACGAAAGGCTGTTTGCTGATGTACGAGAAGCTTCTAGAGCCGAAAATCAAAAACTACTGGCTGATGTTCAAGAAGCTTCTAGAGCTGAGAACCAGAAGCTATTCGAAGCTTCTAGAGCCGAAAATCAGAAACTTCTGGCTGAGTCGCGACAAGATAGTGAACAAAGAATGGAAAGAATGCAAGCAGCGGTTTTGTTAAAAATTGAAAAGGAGCACGAAATGACATCAGGGAAGCTACAGGAAATACATGTGTCGGTCGCTGGCATCGAGGAAAGGGTGACACATTTAGAAAAGACCGTTGACGCGAAAGTGAACGATTTGGAAAAGTCCGTCGACGGAAAACTAGTCATAATGGAGAATAAGATCAACAATCTCCAAAGCCAGCGACCGGAACCAGTGTGAGTGGTATCAGAAGGTACCGGCAGGACAAAACCACCTTGCTTTGATGGTAGGTCACCCCTGTCCGTATTCAATTTAATTTGAGGCAGTAGCCAGCAGAAACGGATGGGATGATGGAGAGAAGGCTCTAGAAATAATTCTGGCGTTAAAAGGTGTCGCAGCCGAGATTCTAGAAACCATGTCAGCCAGCAGCAGAAACAACTACAACGGCTTAATGGAGGCGTTGCAAGGTAAATTTGGCGATGAGCACAAACAAGAACTATACCGCATGGAGTTGAAATGCCGGGCGCAAAAGGCAAATGAGTCATTACAAGCCTTTGCAATGGATATTGAGACATTAGTGCAGCTCACATACCCAGGAGAAAACCATCTGTTGATAGACAACTTTAAGACCGAGGCGTTTGTTAATGGCATACGGGACCCTGACATTACACTAGCGGTATGTTCTACATTGAAGAGAAACTTTGCAGAGACCGTGGCCTTCGCACTAGCCCAGGAGACTGCTCGCACGATTTCTAGACCACAAGTCAGCAAAGCGCGAAGAATGGAAGTCGTGGAGGAGGAGGAATGCCTTTTGGACAAATATAAAGGGATGTTGAAGCAAGTTTTGGGAGAAAACGGACAAAAGGCTAAGCTTAAATGTTTCAACTGTGGAAAGGGTGGCCATTTCCAAAGAAACTGTAAAGAGCCACGGAAAAGATCAAGACTGGTCTCACCAACAAGACAACGGCTGCAGAAAAGACTGAAGTTATAAAAGTTAGGAGAGGATTCAAAATCAGAGCTGATTCCGAATTATCGCCATTAACAAAACAAAGACTCTTAAAGCATGGCAAAACTGATGCTCTCTCAAGCCGATCTCGTAATTTGGAGCGTAATCATTATGTAAAGGCTGAGAAGAAGGAATCCACCGTTGATGACGGGCGAATGCAGATCGAAGCCGATGAAGACTGGTGCGAAGCACAAAAGAGTGACCCAATACTGGCGAAGATAATAGCTGCTAAGGAAGAGGACAAACGACCTACCAGCAATGAGATATCCGCAGAAGGTCCTCTTACAAAAGCATATTGGGCCCTATGGGACAGTTTAGGGTTGATAAATGGATGCTTATATCGACGTTAGGAAAGCGCTGATGGCAAGACCTTATCCAACCTATTAGTAGCGCCTTCCTCCAAGACCAAAGAAATGTTAAAGGAGTCCCATAATGGAGCTAGCGGAGGACATCTGGGAGTGACAAAGACGCTGGAAAGGCTAAAACGACGTTTTTATTGAGCTGGATGTCAGCAAGCAGTCGCGGACCTTTGGAGATTAAAGCGATGGTCAGTAATGGAATGAAAGCCAGGTATGATCGTGCAGCAAACATGGAGGGTTTCCATGAAGGACAACTGGTACTATTCTACAACCCAACGCGGAAGAAAGGATTATTCCCCAAGTCGCAAAGTAGCTGGGATGGACCGTATAAAATAATTAAACGGTTAAACGATGTCCTGTACAGGATACAGAGAGCTGGCAGCCCCCGGACAAAAATGAAGGTCGTACATAAAGAGCGACTGGCAAAATATGGAAGTAGAGATAATGAGCCTATTAGGGACGAACAGGCTTCAGTGGGCGGCAGTGTTACATAAATCGAAACGACCTAATATCGTTTAACAATAAACACGATAAACAATAGCTATAACATCGCTATAATAATATATAACAATATTATATTTTTCATATACATATTGTTATGTTTTTACCTTTTTAAAAACGTTTAAATATGATTTCGTTAATTGCAAACCAAGTAAAAACAAATATGTGTTTATTTTCTCTTAAACTCTCTTTATTCTTTACACTACTTTTGTGTTCCACCGTATACAACTTAACGATACAACAATAATTTGCTTGTACACTATTCTATTTCACTCTTCTGTCCGCGTTAACACTAACAACTGTTCGTTAGATCTTCTCTGCTTACAACCTTTTTGCAAGCAATATCACTTGTATGTTCAACCCGCAAAGCATCTTCACACAAGGCTGACTGAATTATAACTGACTGCTGCCTGCTTAGCTATAGTACGACACAACCAGTCTAACGAACATTCTTGAAGTGGAAGGTTCGTGTTCTCGCCTTCTCGAAAGCTCTATTGCTAGTACATTATTGTTTGTGTGCTTTGCTTAGGTTGTCTATCCCTTTTTCTGACATATTTGTCGTAGCTGGTTTTCATTTCATGTTGTTGTTGGTACCAGGTACAACCATGTTCGTTGTATATATGTGTGTGTACAGCTTTAGATAATCAACACGTTCATTGTATTCTTAGTGTTAGTATGTATTTGTATCGTGTGTATTGTGTTGGTGTAGCTGGTAGCTTTTGTTTATCGTTTTTATTGTTAAACGATATTAGGTCGTTTCGATTTATGTAACAATATATATTTTATCAAATGAAATGTTTGTTTTAAAATTTTCAGAATTTTTGATCTTGATTGTTTATCGGAAAATATGTCAATTTGATGTTTGGCGCGAAGAGAAATAAATATATTTGCCAAAAACACAAATATTAGCTGAATTCTGGTAGTCGTGCAAACATGAAATTGACAATTTTGCGGTAAACAATCAAGATCCATCAAAACTTTTGAAAATTTTTGAACTGAAAGTTCATTTGATAAGATGAAATATATAAAAAATAATAGTATAATGACTGTTATACTATTAAATAATAACTACGGTAATTTCTGATCAAACGAGATGTCAATGTCTTCACAAGATAATGCGCTTTTAGAATGTTCTCACTTATTTTATAATTTTTAATTAAATTTTGCAATTAAGAATAGCTAAACTTGAAAAAGTTAGAAAAATATCATATTTTCCAAGTTTACCCTATCAAAACTGATAACATGCAAACAAACAAAATGTTTATGTATACCGTTTTAATGGCTAATCTCTCCCCTTTCTAAAAACTTTGAATTTCTAAAATAGGTACAAACATATTTGGGTTATGATTAATTGTGTGTGAAAAGATCAAAAATACCGTTTTTGTCAAATAAAACAAGTTTGGAGGGTGCGAGAAATATAAGAAATATATTTTTGAGTTCTACTCAACAATACTCACAACCCACACTATTATTTATTCCTTCGAACCTACCAGACTACGGCGACTACAATAAATATTTTATTTAATTATTTGTTAACAAATGCAGATATTCAGAGCAAAGCTTAAAAACAAGCAAATGCTTTCAAAATGTATGCAAATAGTATAGATTTATTATTATAAAAAGGGTATGGTCGCCGTTAATGTTGCTTTGTTACAGCTTCTAAAGTTATAATTTATTTATTTTGGTAATTAAAAAATAATTGTAAAAACCCTATTTATTTAATGTGAGAAAAAACCAAATAATACCAATTTTTTTTAATTCCGTTATTATGAAAATATTAGCGGTTGCAAGGCGGGCATTTTGTTTAAATATTGCACTAACATGAAAATGCAAATAATGTTGACCCATATTCAATATAGATGGCACAAGTTGGTGTAAAATTTATTGCAAAAAACACCATAAGCCACAGTGCTGTACTGTATTTTAAAGAAAGACTTTAAAGGACACTACTATCAATTTATCCCATTAAAATTAGTAATGTAGTCACATTAGAAACTCTTAAAACATTACATATTATATGTTGCTCACGGAAATCATTCTATGAACCAAAGTCTTAAATGGTTTTTTACATCTCATGCGAAAATGGGAACTATTGGGTATATGGAATGCTAATCCATACGATAAGTTAGCTCGGCAATAAGAAGTAGGAATATTATATAATTAAAAACAATAAAAATAATATGTAGATATGGTTTGAGAATATTTATTTAATTACTTTATTTTAAATTTTCTTCATGAGGTATGACGGAACTATATTTTGCAAGTAGTTTAAAAATATTTATTCAGATTACACAAAAAAATATTTATTTTTTTGTAATAAAGATTGTTATAAGAATAAAAATGAAGTTCAGAAATAAAAACGCAAAATGACACAATTAAAAACTTTTACAGGTTTTCCTCGGCATAAATTGTGAATGATAAAAATGAAAGTCTGTTATCACCGAACAATCTATTGAATACGGGTCATCAGTCCATTAGTCAATATTGCCGATATTAAAAACCTTCGACAAGTTAATTTGAAGCGCTCTAAGTAAAAAACTAAACACCCAAATATCAAAGACATCGATTAAACAGCTCACAGATCTAGAAATATTGCCTTATGACATATGAAGCCCAGTAGAAGAACTGCACTTAAACACTAATAAGACATCTCAAGAATTATTCACAATAGACAATAACCAAGCAGACGATTTGGTACATCGGAGGCGTTATTTCCTAAAATGAAATTATGACCGACTTTTAGTGTCCTAAGAGTCATTTGAAGAATGTCAACATTGTGGAAATGGAAATGGAGTTTTACTTCTAAATCGTTTAACATTAAAATTATAAGCAAAAGCTACAAAAATAAAACGATGAACTTGTTTACATGATCAACAAGTAAACAAAAATATACCAACAAAACACCAGTATAAAAAAGTGATAAACATGTAAACAACATGTTTACATCTAATAAGATTTCGGGAATGCATTCAAGAGCATTCATCAGACTGTTTACCCTGCGATATAAAAGGCAAGAAAAAGCAGGCAACGGAGTCAGTAAAAATTCAGTCAGTCTTGGGTGAAGACGTGTGGTTTGAAGATCTCCGTTATAAATATCTGTCTAACAAGTGACTAGTAATTTTTAGTGTTTCTGCAAGAGTGCAAAGGGGAATAATAAACAAAGCAATTGTTGTTATTTACATCAAGAACAGTGGCACACAGAATTGTGCCAACAATAAAGAAATTAAGTAAAACTGAACACAAATTTATTTTTATTTGCAATGTACGAGGTCATATTTCAAATGTTTTTAAAAGGTAAAGACGTAAGAATATAAACCCCTTTTATACTTCCGAGACATTGAAAGCTGCCTCTCGTAACAGATGTGTAGAATACATCAATAAAACTATAATAATTCACATTCAAGGGTTTCAGCAAGGTTTTCCTTACAAAACAAAATCTAATTATTCACCGGATTTGGCCGAAGTGTTGTAGATTTAGTTGTACAACCTTATTTTTTTATTAAAAATATACTTGTTTTTAATAACAATACAACTTCATACAAAGAAAAAGGACATTTGGTGCAAAAGAAACGCTCTAGGTTTTGAGCCAGATTTTAAATCTTATTTATGAAATTTTGTTTAGATAATGTATCGTTTAACTGCGACGGTATAATAAATGTGGGTGGATGGTTCACACAAGATAAAAACATAGTTATTGTTTTATTCGTCCCAGCTTTTCGGCTTCACAAACGTATTAAGAATCATCGAAGATAATCAAAATTGTATTCTACCTGTAAATATCACATTCCATTGAAGAACAATATTGTTGAAAATATCTTTCTTATTTTGTTTTGAATGGAGCAAACAAAATTTCCATATTTACGCATATTAAAAATTACATATTAAAATGACAGAAACCACTACATTCCTTTTGTGTTGCGGTTTAGTGAGTATTTACTATGGTAAGCCTTACTAAAGTGTTCATCTCTACAATTTCCAAGGAAATTATTTATAATATGACTTATAATCGTTAAAAAAAACTTTTTTCCTTATTACGAAGCCTTTTGCCCTTGTTTTAAATGTTACCACTCAAATAATTGGACAAAAAATTAAGTCTCAGCCAGGAGTAAATAAAGTACACGGTGAGAGGTGTCATGGATGAAACAAATTGGCACGATCTGGGCAAATAAACATTGTACAATCCAATCGAAATTCTGGATAAAAAGGCGTTATTGTGGGGAAGGGATCATAATTTCAAGCGTGTTGGTTTCTTCATTAATATCAGAATGTGTTCGTCAATTTATTTGGAACTTCTAGAAACTATATTTATCACTAAACTTGACAAAAATTTTAAAGATCACTATATTTTTTTAAGATAACATGACTATGCATGTTACGAACATGAAAAATAGTTTGCTCATGAAGTGTTGGTCTGCTTTCATGACCAGATTGCGATCATAAATAATAAAAAAAACCAAAGAATTCTTGTTGGGTATAGAAAATCCCTTCAATATCTCGTAAACTCCATGACAAATATAATATTTTTCGTTGTTAGTAAGAAGTGAGGCTCCATAGTATATGAGTTATCAAGATTTTTAAAATTAGGCTAATCAATATGTAAATTATTTGGTCAATAATTTCTGTTTTAATTTTAAATTAAAATAAATTTATATTTAAGCGATTTTTCTGCCATAAAACGAACACTTCCGACTACGGAATTAGAGAATACCTAGAACAGAATCAGCTACCAAAATATTGTGAGTTTGTGCTCTTTTTTTGTCACATCCCACATGATTTTTTTCTTGTTTTACTTTTACTACTACAACAACAAGTGCCAATTGTTTAAAACAACAAAAACAAATATAACAAACAATTTGCAGTCCGTTGATAACCTTGTAAAACTTTAACACATTTGCAGTTTTTGTAATTCAACAAAAACAGTTACAGAAATAAAATACAACAAGAAAAGAAAAAACAAAACTAAAAACATTGCAAAATTACTTCTTAACTTTTGTGTATGAAAAAAACTTTCCAAGGCGAAAAGAAATTGAAAGGCAAAAAAGGTTCTGAGAAATTTTGTTATTAAAAAACTTTAGCAAACAGGTGAAGCTAAACTGTTACCTTGTGAAACTGTATGAGGAAATATTTCTTATTGCACATGTATATTAGGGTAGTCCTTATTTATGAATAATTTTTTTAACCCGAATTTAGTAGGGTTGTTAGAAGCTCGATTGTAATCCCGACGAAAGTGTTTCGATGACCAATTAAGTAAGTACCATAAATTTAGAAAATGGAATACAGATCATTGCTTTGAAGAACAAGCTCAGAGAGTCTATTACTCAGGCGAGATACTCGCGAGGACATCTAGGGGACTAAAACCATAATTGCATTAGAACTAAATAAAGACGACTTTTGTGCACTCGGCGGACTGTTCCGTAATTCCACATTACATATGCAAATAAACTCAATGGAACATTTTTATTTCACTGCCTAGGTCTAGCGAGTATGATTTATTAATACTCTAGGAAAGATTGGTTTCTTCTTAACTCATCTTAGAAGACTGGACTAGAAAAAGCTGAGATAGTTTGTACAAGATAAGACTTTCCATAAAAAGTAAGGTTGGTAACCTGCAATGGTGAGTCTGATGAAAATGATGTCAGTAATCGGTCATGTTCTAACTTTTCAAAATGCAGAAAAATTATATTTCAAATGAAGCTTTCGACAGGAAGAAATCCTGGACTATACACATGTGAGAAAATAGAATTATCCCAATTTATTGCATGTAAGAATGTTCTGCTACATTAATTAGTCATAGTAATAGTTGTTGAATTATTTTATAAATAAAATAAAAGAAGTATCGAATTCAAGCATTGTTGATACACATTTAATCAATCAACCTAAGGTTTATGTTTTAAAAGTAATCTGATTTATAATCGAAACGCATGATTTTGTTCCCGTGATGGCTAAAGCGCAATTTATTAGCAGAATTTCAAATAAATTCATCATTACTCGCGGTTGAAATATGAGGAAGTTTTAATCTTCCGCTTTTCAATTACTTCCTTATAGAGGAAATCAGAAATCAATTCAATATTCAATGATTGGTACTAACATTTTGAAATATCATAAAAAAAACAAAAATAATAAAATGTGTTTTATTTTCTTAAATGTTTAAAGAAGTTGTACAGGCAATCAAAACTGTCCACTTGTGAACGATTTCTTCTCCAACAAATTCAAAAATAATTGTAGACGATTTCCGGTTCAATTAAGTAGACATACTTTTCATTACCATTCGGTTATTTCAGTTGTTCCAATCGGTGTCTGTACAATCTCATCAAATATTAAAAAACTAGTATGGATGAAACGACATGCTTTACCGACCGGAAGTGGACTGTGGTTTGTACAGGATGTTTCTCGATCTCATTAAAGCCGATTGGCGGTAATAGGGTTGTTTGGAGGTTATTTTCCTACTGTGAGGCCAGGTCACAATATCGTGTACAAGGCATTTAGAAAGTAACGGAAATATGCCACTTCGTATCGTGTTGCAGCAGGTTAATGACCCTAAATATACAGCAAAGTGTGTTAAGAAATGCTTCGGTTATAACAACTTCAATGTATTTGTTCCGCACTATCATGAGACCTAAATCCGAAACTAAAAATAAGTGCAGTTGCTTGTCAGCAATCGGTTTGAGAAGAGGGTATAAATCACTTTGTCTACTCTTTCGTTGAACAAATCTTTCTAGACATCTCCTCCCTCTCCACAGAAAATTCACCCATCGACCCGTACGCTCAAATAGCGGCCTGACTTCCAGATACTATTGCTATGTTCTGTCTTTTGCGCTTTCGATCCAAATTAAATTGAACACATTTTTCGATGGCATAAACAAGCAAGCTATACTATTCCTATTATTTCTAATGCGGTAGCGCTACCTTTACAATAACGGGGTCACCGGCTTCCTAGAAAAGTTATTTTTTTTTTATTAATGTCGAAGTCTCTTATGGGTTACACTTTTTTGAATGGCATAAACTTACGCTTGAAAGATAGCAGCAAGCTTCTCATTGTGGGAGCAAAAACACCCGATTCTGTGACGCATGCATTCATTTTCGTTACTAAATCTTGTTGCGAAGAATAGGGGACAGCTAAGAATGAAGTTATCCGCCAATCGATTCCTTAGGTCCCTTAATCCTAATTCAATTCATATTAGATTAGTCTCTCATCAAGCTAACCATAGCCTCTCATAAGTCTCCACCATCATGTGCAGCGGATTAAAATCTATTCGCTCGCTAGTCTCTGTATTTTGTTCAAACCCAATTAGGCTGGTTTCAGGCTCGCTCTGTATGCCTAGACAATTGTCCCAAAGGCAAATTGATCAAATTGATCAGATATTCCTGGGTTGTATACACAGAATTTTTTCAGGTCCACCGTCAAGTAACAACAACTTACAATCTCATGCCATCTTTGAATGATGTTTCAGAGAGTCTCTTTAAATTTGCTTCCAGAGCTAACCAGCCAGCACTTCAGTATAAGCCCTCACACCACGACAAAGGGAATATCTCTTAATGCGTATCCAAAATATAGAGAATAATCCTTAAATAATTTTAATTTTTACCGTATTTCAGGTAAGTAATTAAAAAGTTCTTGATTATAATCAAACAAGATAATTTATCTTCTATTGTATTGCGAGAATAACAAAACTATAATGAAACTTTTTTTGTGTAAATGGTGTGTGATTTATTTATTTTAGTGACTGTTCATAGAATTCAATATTCATTTTTGAATGACTGTATGCACCAAATTATTATGGTCACTTCACAATTTATCTGAATAGAAGTGGAGTTATTTGCACCAACCAATCCATTGTAGCTGAAATAATTTAAACTCGTGCTGTGTCGAAACTAAAAGAAAATTACATCTGAACGAATAACAGCAATGACATGCGAAGTAAATTGAATCACTGCCCAACTACTTGTGTTCTTGTGACCACAACTACAACTGCTGCGCCGATGTTACTGGTGCTCATGCCGCAATTGCCACCAGTACCGATATTTCAATTTAAATTCACAACCGAAATGACCGCAATATGGCAGCATGGCAACATGAGTACTAAAGCGATTGCGAAAAGCGATTAGCAACTGCAGTTCGGAATGCCATTTAAATTAGCAGTTATTAGTTAGTTATTTATTATATTTATTAATTAGTTAGTTATTTTTATAACATAGCAACTGGAAGTAAAAGTTAAATTTCAGAGATGTGGATTATTGTTACAAAATTATGGAAAATAGAAACATCGCTAATAATTCGTAAAAAAATTGGCACGAAAAATTTCTCAAATGTTCGTCGGTCGGAGCAGACTTTCAACTGTGGGTTCACATAGGTGGCGTGAGAAGTCGGTCGCAATCCTGACTTAAGGGTTGTAACGACGAATTATGTACTTATGTTATGTAGATAATGCGAATGATATAATGAATGCAGAACTGCCTTTACTGTAGATGATGTACTTCCCTGAATCAGGGTGTCCAGCCCTAAGCAAAAAGGTATGAAGTATGAAGAAGAAACTTTTCATCAGTCATCTAGAATCATACATTTTTTATGAACGTTGTAGTTGTATTTGTAAACGAACAGCGCAGGCATTGATGATTACTATTACTTTGAGCAAGTTAGAGCTGAAAATAAAAAAGATTTAAAAAACGGTAACTAATTTTAAATTATTTTCCTTGTTTATTAAGTGCATACTTAAGAAACATTTGGTGCTTGTATATAAAATGCTCTCATAAAAAAATTTTAAACCTGAAAAATTATAAATCTTTAAGCAGAAGTTTCCACAATTCGGCGTTTAGTTTAAAAGGATTAAAGATTGAAATTATGGTGGTTCGACTGTATTTCATAGACAGTATTACTGTCGACTGTATCATATAAATATCTTTAAATCAAAGGATTGTATTACTGTAAAATTCCAATGAAACCTCTTCATACTCTTATACAATACATTGACATTGTTACGAAAATAGAAATGGTGTTACATCGTTTAACATTAAAATGATAAACAAAGGCTACAAAAAAAAATTATGGACTTGTTTACATGATCAACAAATAAATCAAAATATAGCAACAACATCAGTATAAAAAAGGCATAAACAACTAAACAAACAGGTAACAACAACACTGCAAGGACAAACGTAAACAAAATACACAAACAACAATAACGTAAACAAAATGTTTACATTTATAGAGATTTCGAGAAAGCAAATTTATTCTCCTTCAAGAGCATTCATCAGACTGTTTACCCTGCGATATAAAAGGCAAGACAAAGCAGGCAATGGAGTCAGTAAAATTTAAGTCAGTCTTGTGTGAAGAGGCGTTGCGTGTGAAGAGAATAATTGAGGTTTAAAGATCTCCATTGTTAAGATCTAACGAACAATATTTAGTGTTTACGCAGAAGATTATAAAGAAGAATAACAAACAAAGCAAATTGTTGTTGTTTACATCAAGCTATGTACAGTAGCACACGGAGTTGTTCGACCAATAAAGAGTTCAATTGAAACTAAACACAAATTTATTTTTATTTTATTTACAATCTACGAACTCATATTCTAAACGTTAAACGTAACAATATTTAGGGCCATTAATACAACTTGCCGCTAACTAAAGGGAGGATTTTAACGGGCAGATAAATTGTTTTTCGTTATTATGAGTACCCAATAAAACAGAAGTGATCGTTAAGCTAAAGGGAGGATCATCCTACCTGTAACATTTAAAGTTCATTTTATGTTTGAACTTGCCATATTATGTATTACTTTCATTACGGCAACTTCAAATTTAAACAAACTGAGCATATACAACAAAAAAACGAAACTCGCGGTTGCCACTGCGTTAAAAAGAAACTTGTATAATTGAGCAGTTTTATCGACATTGCTCCGGCATTGCCATATTTTTGAAAAATTTTGTCTGTAATTTGTGATAACGAAAATAAGTTAGAGGTAACTTTACAGTTCCCTTTAGCTAAAGGTACCTTTAACTAAACCCAAGTTTAACGGCAAGTTGTAATAATGGCCCTTTATGTGACTTATATAAAACATACAAGAAAGGAACAGATCGTGTTTCAATATGTATGTGATATAAAAAGTTAGATAGTTCACCTCATGGGTGAACTAAAAAATCGGTCAAAAGTCACGTGAAAAATTTCTACATGCAAATAAGTCATATTAATAAGCTGTGGGAAAAGATATTTCTTTTCCAATCGGTACAGTGTTTTATTCCTCATTTATTATAGATTATTTAGTTGTAATAAAAACAATTCCTGTTTGTTATTTGACATTTTATTTTAATTTAAGTTATTTCAATGCTATGTTGTAGAAAAATTTTAACCAAACAAAAAAAGAAAATATGAGAATTTTTAATTGGTGGCTTTAATACGTGGAAAACGTAAACAAAATTTTGAATGAATTTCATCTTTATAAAAACAAACTATTTTTCTTATTTTGTAATAATTTCATTCACGAAGGTACGAATATAATTTACGTAATTCATAATTGCTCATTATAGCGCACGAAAAAAGCTTTATTTCTCCTTTATTTTATTCTTTTTGTTGGTTATTTTTCTATAACTATAAATTCGTTCTGTAAGTAAGAAGAATATATTTTATTTATTTAATTTATTTCTTTTTTTTGATCAGTAATAAGCTCTCCAAACATATATAACGTAACCGAGACCCTATTTAATTATCAGGTTCTTAAATATCTAATATCTAACTATCTTAAGATAGTACAACATTTTTAAGTTTAAATACAACATATAGTGGCCGTTTAATCGCCGACTAAATTGGCCATATAAATTACTTAATTGATGTTTATTGGTTTTCTAATAGTTTCATACTCTCTTAAATCGTTAAATTAAAGCATTAATAAATAATTTTTATAGAGTTTTTTATAGACAATTTAAACAGTACGAAAATATTTTCTTTAATATTTATTTAAATGAACAATTTAACAAACTTTTAAAATTTATTACTGGCTTCAATACTATATTGGGGAACCCTTTTTGTTTACAACTGTCAATCTTCGCAGCATAGATGATATCAAAGTGCAAAGATTTTTTTTATTAAAATTAAGTTCCATCCCTTTTGAATTTCTTCCCATAGCAGGTCCAGATTTTAAGCATTTGCTCGATTTATATTATTATCAACGTCGTGCAACAGGTTTTCGGTGAAATTCAAATTCGGCAATTGATAAGTTATCAATTTTTTTCTTCGAAAAATCTCTGACAGACGTGGCTGCATGTTTTGGATCATTATCCTGGTCAAGTTTACATTTTTGAAACATTTCTTCTTCTGCAAAAGGGTAATAAAATAACTTTGTAAGTATTTTAATTCATTCGTATAATTGGCCACATCACCAATATTCTCACAAAACCATAACATCCATTTTTAATCGTTTTAATTGTATGTTTTGGATGGAATTCCTGGTTATGGTTTCTGTGAACAAGAATCTACTATCGGAATCAAAGTAATTAAACTCAGATTCATCTGTAAAAAGTACAAAATTCTAAATATCATGGGTTTTTTAAATGGTGTCTGGCAATATTAAGACGAGTCTTTCTATTTTTTCAGAAACGCGAGGTTTATTCCTTCCAAACGCCCAAACTGATTATTTTCACGGTATTCATGAATAATGTTAATCCAAGTGTTTCTTCAAACTTCGAACAATCGCCTTATCAGTGCTATTTAAATTGTCCGCTTACAGACTGAAACTGTTTTAAATTTTCTCAAACCTGCGTTGCAATTTTGGACTTGTAGTTTTATAAAATAAAATCAAATCAATTAAATAATAGAAATAATAATAGAAAAATATTAAATAGAATTTGAATTTAAAGGAAGGTTAATTGTTAGTTTTTTTGGTTAAAAATCCTGAGACCAAATTTTAGTATTTGAAATCACTGCAGTCGTTCACTAGTCAGATGTATCGAAATTTGAGATTTTGTCATTCGATAAGGAGTACCCGTTCGAGTGATATCTCTCGAAATCTCATTCGCAATCGAAATTTCACACGCTTCGTTTTTTTTTTAATACGAAATAAACGGAAATTTTTTTTATGTAAGTAGCAAATATTTTACAAAAGTAACTAAACTAAAAGTAAAAGTAAATATAATTTCACCTTTCAGAACAAATATTAACAAAATAAACGGTAAGCAAAATGACGTTATGGTACAATATACGTTTGATCATCCCAATTTAGCTCAAAACTTCCTGCCCAATTGTGGACAGGGAAAGAAACAACTAAACGATTGTGGGAAGAATTGTCCAACCATTTAAATGCATGTGGTCCACCTATTAAAGATGTGACAACATGGCGAAAGGTGAACTAGTGTATTTTTTTCTTATAATAACTTTCTTTTTACACATTTTTAAGATTTTTGCTTACAAAAAACATAACGCAAAAAAAGCTTTCATTTAACAAGGAATCAAAGAAAAAACCGGTGGTGGTTTCTGTGAGGAAATATCATTGTCTCATGCAGAAGAACAAGTAATTGAAGGAGCCGGTATCGAAGCCAGCGTTGAAGGTATGCGAACAGTAATAACTTTTGGAAAGAGAAAAGATCCAAACGAATCTCTTTCTTCTAAAGTGAAAAACAATTTACAAAGTATTTTATGTGAAAACAGCGAATATGATAATTCTGAACCTGAAAGTATAGGAAAACAAATTCCTAATCCTAAAAAACAAAGAACCATTTCAAAAACTGAACGCAAATTAGATCTCTTAACTCTTAACATAAATAAAAGTAAAGAATATCTCACAATTTTAAATTTTAAGCTAGATCGCCTTTTAGAATTGAAGGAAAAATCTTTTAATATAAATTGTGTGCCATCTACGCAACCACTAACTACAATCAAATATAAAGCATTTTACAATTTTAATAACAAATAACGAATATAATATTGTGTATACTGACCTCCAGGAAACTTATATTTTTTCATTAACGCATCTATTAAAATAATATTATAATTAATATCTTTAAATATTTTTCTTTAATTTTACTAACTTGTGTTTTATTTCAAAATTTATTTTTTAGTGTGTTGGCTTATTAGATGTAAAGCCAAGGTTCGAGCCCCAAGCCAGACATCAAAACAAAATACAAAAAGTATTTCTTTAGCGTCGTCCTCTCAGCAGATTTCTGGCAAAGTACAGTACATACTTAAATGTTTAAAATAATATTAAATTTAGTAATTTTCAATTGAACTATTTATACTCTTTGTTAATGTCAAATGTGTTTATATTCCATGAAGAAAATTGTTATTTTGTTATTAGACTATACTCATTATTATTATTTCTTTATCGCACTAAAATCCTGAAAATGTTTAGTTTAGAAATCAACGGTGGGATTTTCTTTTCACACTTTGTGATGTGAAAAACTTGCTATTAAACAATAATTACAGTAACCTGCTATCAGTTTTTTGTATCGTTTTTATATATTTGATTTATATATCGGTTTTATAATAATAATGATTTATTTTTAAAAGTTTTTTGTAATTTTTTTATATTAAAAACAAATTTTTTCCTCTTTTTGAGATTCGCTGGTGTAGAAATGTTTGCAAAATAGAAAAAAAAGCAAATTGAATTAAAATGGTATACAATATCCACTTGAACAATTTTATTTAACTATTTGTAAACAACTACAGCAACTGTATGGTAGCATGGTAATTTTATATTTAATTTTAATTATGATAATAATTTTGTTCGTGGTTATAAGCCATAATTTAATAGCTTGACAGTTTAAAAATTATAAAAAACTACTTAAAATAAAAATAAGAAAAAAATTGCAAATTATTTATTTATACTATAAATACGTACATATGTAAACGGAAATATACGAATTAGTTGGTGTCAGAAAAAGTGTTTAATACATTTACAATATACATTATTTTTTATTTCTCTTATCAATTTTTTTTCTTTTTGTACATATCAGATCAAATAAGTGGAGGAATTTGATCCTACAACTGATACTGAAGCTAAATATTTCGTTTTTGGTTCCATAAGATTATGTGTGATGTTATCCGTTTATACACTCCCGCAATAATAATGCCGTCAAGTAAATAATAATTGAAATAAATTGCCGTCAATCAGAACAATGTAAATGGTTTCAAAGTTCACTGGAGTTAACAATTACAATTTTCATTACTTGATGTGAAAAATTTTTCTTAAATATACGAATACTCTTTGCTTGGCTGGATATAAATTTTGTTAAACTTGGCTTTAGTTAAAGGTACCTTTAGCTAAAGTGAACTTTAAATTCACCTTTAACTTCATTTCGTTAATTACAACCTAATGACGGAGCAATGTTATCGACATTAATAAATCAGTTTTTTTAAACCCAATGGCAACGAAGGGCTTCTTTTTTGTTGTATTTGCTAATTTTGCTTATATTTGAAGTTGCCATATTGAAAATAATATGTAATATGGCAAGTTCAAACATAAAGTGAACTTTAAAAGTTAAAGATACGATGATCCTCCATTTAGCTTAATGCTCGCTTCTGCCTTATTGTCCACTTATAATAATGAAAAACATTTTATGTGCCCGTTAAAATCCTCCCTTTAGGAGGGCCCTTAGGGCCATTATTACAACTTGCCGTTAAAGTTGTGTTCAGTAAAAGGTAATTTTAACTAAAGTTAACCACAAAATCGTTATTACACTTACTGATAAAAAGTTCATTTTTTTTAAATATGGCAGTGCCGGAGCAATATCGACAACATTTGCCAAATTAAACAGATTTTTTTAAAACGCAGTGGCGACAACGAGCTCCATTTTTTGTTGTGTTTGCTAATTTTGTTTTTATCGAAATTGCCATATTGAAAATAATATATTCAGACATAAACTTAACTTCAAGAGTTACAGGTAGGACGATTATTCTTCACTTTAAATAATGAAAGACTAATTATCTGCCCGTTAAAATCCTGCCTTTAGTTAAAGCCAAGTTTTAGTAAAGACCCTAAGAGTGGCTATTGGCAAAAATTAAACTTAATTAAATAAACTTCATAGATCCAAAACTCTATGAAGGATTCTTTGTGAAGCAGACTTCGGAAATAAGGTAAATATCTATTTTTTATTTATTCAAAACCAATACGCGCTCTATGCCTGATGCTTCACGATATTCTTTTCAACATTTTGATATTAATTCTTTATAGAAAACATCAATTTTTACACAAATCGTTTGTATCCATTATTAGAATAAATTGAAATTTTAAAGCAATTTTACTATATTCTCATCTGGTAATTAGTTTTTGAAATATTATGAAAACAGTCTTGGTGTTCTGACACTTATTTGGGACTGTTTATACTTTCAGCAAACTATGAGTATTAATTACACTAAGCCAGTTACAAACAAAGTAAAGTAAATACAATTTATAAAGCAATATTTCTTTTCCTCAAAACCTTTGCTTTGATTTCTACTGTATTTCTTCTGAAAACAAATTTATTGTTTGAAATGTTAACAGTCTCAATTATTATCAGCTGTCTTTCGAAGAGTTTTCCCATAATAGGAAGCATGATAGTAGGTGGGGTATATCATTAGTAACAAGAGACGAATTACAAATAGTTGGATTACATTAAAGGCTCAAAATACCGATAGATAAAGAAGTGTTCCTATTTGGCCACATGGTAGTAAAGATCAGTATAAACATGTTGAACAATTTAAATTGTAACTATACTGTTGCTCTAGTAGTCACTAGTGGTAAGTTACGTAAATCACTCGATCGGCCTAATCATATTTTTCTAGTGTTGAACGAATAAATTATATATTCTATAATGTAATATTCTGTATATGAATTATCTTCCACTGTCGAAAAAACTTATACCACGAAGATTATTATTAAGGGTTTTAACATAATGACCTCAAAGACGGTCTACGGCTAGCGCGAGCTGTGGGCATATGCCCATCGCTATGTCATAAGGAAGTGTTAGTGAAAAGGAAATTATGGTACTACGTTGGGCCTCACTTGGCCTAAGTTATTTCTACCTACCTACAAATGTTTGAAAATTTAACCAAAACAGAGTTAAAACTATTCACAGTTCACTATCTCTAGCTTTTGCTTCCTGATAATGCCGAACATCTTAGAACTTGAGGGCAAACTAAACTGTAGTATGAATAAATTGTAATAATAAACTGATTTCATATGGTATGTACTCGTATTTTATAATATTTTTAAATAAAATAACACTTCGTTGTCAAATTAAATTTGTATAGTTCGTTGGGGCCTGTAGATATTAAATCAAATAAAATTTTTGAGTTGCCTTGTGTGCAAAAATGAATCAAAGTTCTCAGTGTATTATTTTTGATTTCACGAATTATGAAACGTTGGTGTTCAGTTTGTTTTTGGATAAAAATGGATTTGTAGTTTTAAAAGTTCAGTGAGATATAGAGCGTAACAACAAGTGTAAGAACCAAGGCGAATTCATAACAGGTGAGATTATTTTACCAGCTGATGCAAGTAACAATGTCAAAAAAAATGTTTGTTTTTTGTGTATTTTGTTTCGATATTCAATTTCGTATTCATATTAGTCATAAACCCTCATATGTACCGCATTTATCCTTAACGATACGCACTCTGGAAATTCTTAGGATTACTATTTTAAAGCCAATTATATATTAGAATTAAGTCGCCGTGGTCTAGTAGGTAGTGTGTTGGCTGATTAGACGAAAAGCCAGGGTTCGAGCCCCAGTCCAGACATCAAAATGAAATACAAAAAGTATTTCTTCGGCGACTTCCTCTCAGCAGATTTCTGGCAAAAACTCTGAGAGTAAATAAAATTGCCATGAAAAGTTTCTCAAAAATCTGTCGTTCGGAGTCGACTTTAAACTGTAGGTCCCGCCACTCATATATAAAATTAACACACACAACATAAGTGGTGTGAGAAAGTAGGTCGTAATCCTGACTGAATGGTTATAATGGCCAATTATATATGTATATATTAGAATTTTTGCAAGATGATTAACAATATTTAAGCCTTTAACACTAAATACATATATTTATAGTTATTTAGGTGAGAGTGATGAATTACCAAAAAAAAAAAAAGAATTTCATGTCTCCAACTAGGTGCCTAAATTATGACTGAAATAACTTGTGTGTTATTTTTAAAACAAATTCTCTTTCTGAAGATTGGGATATAGGGATTAAAACAAATTGGACCAATCTTCTGTTGAAAATTTGTTATTATAAGAAATAACGTTTACAGCTGATCATTTTTTTTAATTTACAGGTGCTGCAGTATTATGTAATGTAATAATAAAAATCATTGGAATTTTCAATATATAAAATTTATTTAGTTTTTTTAATTGCTTTAATTAATTTCCTATGCAGGTTTGAGTCTTAATTTTTTTGACAAGATGACTAAATTTTTACAAAAACAAAATGCCTGTTGTTTTTGCATTGTTGTATTTCTTGTAGAGAAAAGGCTACCTTCTATGAATTTGCCTTGGTAAGAACAATACAAACTCCAGATATTACAATTTCATTTATTGCTTTGATTTCATTTTGTTGCTTGAAAATCAAATTATGAATATTCCTATCATTCTTCTTATTGCTTTTTGAAGTTTGGAATACGAAATACACAATACACAATAGTACTGACCGATCACAAACAAAAAGTGTGTTCAACACAACATACGCGATACAAAGTTGTGTGAATTGACCAAATATTTATATGTATAATTTGGTAGATTTTCTAATACCGTTTGTTGTGTGTATTTAAATTTTATATATGAGTTTATGTACACAGCTCTAATGGCTCCGTGTTTACCTTCTATAACATATCTAAGGTTGCTGCCACGATGTTATTCCACATTTAGTGTGGTACCCCTAATGCCATTGTCATAGAATTTTATAAGCTTAAATTTAAACAAAAGATTAAAACTATGGTATGTGCAAAGTAATAATGCTTAATCATTGCCATTGCTTATGTTAACACTGCTACCATTATGTTGTCGTAGTATAAAAAGCATTTACAATAGCTATGCTACACCAACAGAAAATCGCTATTATTGTTTATAACATGAGTGCCTATAAACAATACTTCAATACTCTCTAAAATTATTATGTTTTTCTTAAGAATTTTTTTTATTTCCTTTAGAAAATATGTATTTTAAACAAAAACAACAACCATAAAACGCGCTGCAGTAGGAACTACTGTGTGGTAGACTGTTATCAAAATGGAGTTAAATTCCTATGCATAACAACAACGTAATAATATCGGGATGGTGAAGAAAGGGTAGAATCATGCAGCATAAGGGCAACCAATACTGAAAATATATTGAATAAGCGGAACAAATCGCCAATTGAGATAGAAAGAATTAAAATACAGGCATAAAGTTATGCTGTGACATGAGCGACATTATCCTTATCTATCTGCCATCGCCACAGATAGCGTTAAACCACATGGTATACCACGGCATCGATATAAACAATTTATCATAAATTCCTAAACAGACGATATGGCTGAAAAGATAGTTAAGGCGTGTAAAGACTGACTTTAGGCTTTATTCTAATTAAAGAATGTATTTTTAAATATTTATGCACAAAAGGTAGGTTCTAACAAGTTTGTTTTTTACATTCGACCAATTGTTTATTTGTCTACATCATTTTTTACTGAGGTTTTTCTGTCTTCCATACGTTTTTTTAGTTGATTTTGTTGTTTTGCTTGAGTACATAAAGAACATTATTCGCACGATATCAATGAGTTATTTTTTCTTATGGCGCCTAGCGACAAGTTTTGGCCAAAAGAAATATAAGCTGTTATTTTTGCAGGCATTCATCGACGTTAATATCAATTTAAAACAGCAATTTGTTACGAAAGAAATCATTCTTTCATCACATCTGTACTCTTCTTGACTTAGCTAATGCAGTTAGAAGTTTTTTGATTTTGTACAACATTTTCTTGAATTATTGAATATATTATCCTTGACCAGTAAATTCCGAGAGATTAGTAAACACAAATGCATGCCTGAGCACCTATTAAAGCGAGAGCAATATTGTTATTTGGTGGCAATTTTCATACTGTGGTTGACCTAACACCATGTTGTTTTATGTTATTGTGTACAAGGTATTTTTTAAAAGAAATTTATTTAGTTCCTAAACCCATTTATATATATTAGCCTAACATTAAAACTTTCCTTTAAAGTTGAATTTAGTTAAAGGTAACTTTAGATAAGGTGAAATTTAATGTCACTTTTAACTTTTTCCGCTATTAAAACTTACTTGTAAAATAAAATTAACTTTTTTAAAAACATGGCAGTGCCGGAGCAATATCGGCAACGACCGTTTTTCTTATGGTTCTTCTATTTTATTATAAAACAAAAAAATGTTTTTCACAAACCGAAGGAAAAATAAGGAAAAGTTTTTAGTGACTTCATATTTTTGCACCGCAAAACTGTGGATATCCCCAAAAAGACGGCAGAGTAAATTTAAAATTTAAAAGTGCAATGTATTAAAATGTTATGGCCAATATTGATAAGGATATCCCTTCGATCCCATTTGATCATGAATGTACCTGTTTTTTTCTGTGTTTTCTGTTGATATTTTCCGACACACATTCATGAGCAAGTTTTTTAGTTGACTTTTGTTTAAGGGTTAGCGACTACGTAATCGTTATTTCAAATAAACTCCTAAATACTTTCTTGAAGTCATATCGGGACATTCTGAATGAGTAGTATCCCTGTGGGGACATTGGTGAGTAAATAACATCTTCACCTTAGCATCAGTATGATTGGGGTCATTGACTTGTTGAAAGTAATAACCATTACGATTTCTTAATTCTTCGGACCTTAGATGAATTTGTTCTTTATAATGTTTAAAAACTTTCTCTTATTCTTTATTTGTTCAATAAATATCAATCTACCCATACCTAGTGCCCACACACATATCTACGATATTGGACTACCGAGGCTATGCTTAACTCTTTCACGCAATTTCTTTTGATTGAGCTCTTTATTTTTTATCCTTTTTATCCTTATATTTTATATAAATGAAGACAGTACACAGTATTCAATATAGCTTTCTTAAGCAGCAACTTCATCTTCTATACGATTTACTCTCCACAGCTTTTGGTCTACAGCATTCCACGTTGCCTGCATAAGGGTCAACAATTCTTCAAATTTTTCAGGATTAGGGACAACACCACTTTTGAGGACTTTCCAGAGATGTTCTATGGATTAGAGATCGGATGATTGGGGACGACAATCAAGACTTTTCCAGCGGTTGTGATAGTGCCATTTTTTCGTAAGTACGGTATGCTCAGGGTCTGTAATAGAAATTTTTCGCCTGTAATAGAAATTTTTCTGCTGCGGGTATGTTAATGCTTAATATAGTTATTTTCAAGAAACTGGTCAGTCATCGTACGAACTATGTAGTCTGTAGACTATTCCAAATCTCTTAGTCGCCATGTAACCCCAATCTAAATGACGGATTGATACGGATACGCGGTATAAAATAGTGGCAAGTTATAGTTGCAAAAGAAAGACTATTCGGTGTCCTCAGGTGGTATTTAGCATAGCACAATGTTTTTATGTTATTTACATGGCTGGAACGAAAACAGCTTAGTTCAAGGTAGGCATTTTATAGAAAATTTAGGTTTGCAAGTTATTGCGGCTTATATAAATCAAAGAAAAACGCTACTGAGAGCTTTATTTTCAAATAATATTGCGCAAAAACTATCATTCTGCCAAGTAAGTTCATACAATGAATTTGATGGCGTGGTGTAACCAATAAAACTGTGTTGTTTCCAACACAATACACTACTTAAACAAAGTTAATACCATTAAAAAAAAAAACATTAACATGTCGTCAAAACATGAATTACTCTTTCTGCAAATTGTGGCCCGTGTCACCGTTTTTGGAACCACACACCATTTAGTTCATAATATCAGTTTTAAACCAAAAAATATCGGTTAACATACGGTAATAAAGCTCTGAATTGACTGCAACGATTCTTCCAGACTTTGGACTTTGATGATGCAAATATGTTCCATAGTTACACGTATAGCAGGCTCATTACTGAGAACGCCGTAGAATTGACAATTCAAATTCTACGTCACACTTTCACTAAAAGATGCACAGGGTTGACCACATGACCAACGTGTGGGAATCGAAACCATGACTCTTAAAATAACAGGCTAGCAAAGAACCCACTATACTATCAGAGTAACTAGTTTTATTTGTTTAATTTAGGTGTTTAAAATTCAACTGAACTCAAGGTTTTTTTTGGACGTTTTGTTTCCCTTTAGAAAAGTTTTTATGGCTTGGCATAAAAATGCTGAATAAATTTCTAACATTTATTAAAGAACAGAAAGCCAATGTCCTTAAAAAGGGTTTTTTCTGTTGGTTTTTTTTTGCTTTTAATTCTGCATGTCATACAACAATACAAGAAAACAAAGAATTTACCCTCCTACCATACATCAAAAATATGTGATGGACCTTCTTTCTCTAAAGAGATGTAAACAAAAAGCTCATAAATTAAACATTTCGAAATAAATTATACGAAGAGAAAAAGAAAATAAAACGAATATTTTTTTTTTCCAAAGCCAAACATTTTTTCGATTCATTTTCATGTATTAAATAATAAATTTACAATGCTCTATACCAGCAAAGAACACATAGTTCATATACAGTATAATCTCGATATTCCGGATACCTGCAAATCCGGAAAACGCGGTAATGCGAACACCTATTTTATTACAACAGTAGACTCTGTAATCCGGACACCATTAATTTTCCTACCTCAATAATTCGGACAGTACTTATTCCTATTGCTTTTGCACAAAAACAAAAGCAAGTAAAAAGATATCTCAAAGAAAATAATTTATCAAATAGAGCGCTTTTACTAGTAAATAACGCAACATGTCATTCAAAGTCATTAGTAATTTAAATAACGAAATATGTGTTATGTTTTTTCCATCTGACTGTACAGCACTCATGCAGCCAATGGACCAAAATACCGTTCGAATTTTAAAACAAAACTATCGTAAAAGTTTTTGGTCGCTATTTTATCAAGATCAGAAAATCTAATGGATGCTCTTAAAACTTTTTCATTGAAAAACGTCGCCTTTTTAATTGTCAATGCTTGAGATGGAATTGATGCAAATATCCTTAAAAAATGTTTTAATAAAATTTTGTATGATGAAGAATGGAACTCAGATGATAAAATACCTCTGTCAAAGCTAAGACGCAGCGATTGCACAGAACTAGTTGATTTACTTGTCAACTTAGCACCTGATATTTATAATTCTAATGAAGTTACCGACAAATTATTTTCTAAATTTTTTCTTTTGTTTCGGAAATTCGGACATTTCGATATTTCGGACACCACATGGTTTTCAATTGTCGGGATTATCGAGATTATACTGTATATACATATATTTATTAAATATTAATTTTTGAAAGGCAAATTACCCACATTGAACGAGACGACGTTCAACTTATTTTAATTTTCAATTACACAAAAATGGCACAAAAATATAAAAATGTATTTCATATATTTTTTATGGATTTTTTCCTTATATTCTTGAAAAAAAACTATAAAAATTTATTAATCTTGACTCCTTAACATTTCTTGTTTTGATGAGATTTTAATTCCACCAAATTTAGGTGGGCGAATTTTGTTCGTTTATATAATACAGTTATTTTTTAACCCTATTGTTACTCACATTGAAATGTAACAAATCTTACTAGCATGAGATATTAAGGCTCATATATAAAAACTACGAGTTTCTTCTTACGAAAAGCATTTTCAAACAAACATTTTCACTCCGTACATAAATAAAAAGGGATTCCCAACCTTAAAGTAAGCAAAACAAAGAAATCAGCTCTTGGATGTGAAAGGTTATTTTATATATGAAAGATACATAAATATTTTTATAAATGTCTTTTAAAGATATGAAGGCGGATTTGTTCAGTCTAAAACTTTAAAAAAATATGAACTACGTTGTATGTGTTTCTAAAGGCTCGTATCAGTAGTTAAAGTTACATTTTTATATTTCGGTCTCTAACAGATGGAAATGTTTAATAATTCTCGATTTTTTTGCACTGCACATTCCAAAACATATGTAAAATAAGTCATGAAATTTGGTGGCGGTATGTTAGATATTTCTTTTATTACATACATACATACATAATTGGCCTTCAGTCAGGATTACGACCTAGCTTCTCACACCACTCATGTTGTGTGTGCTAATTTCATACATGAGTGGAGAGACCTACAGTTTAAAAACGACTCCGAACGACAGATTTTGAGAAACTTTTAATGCCAATTTTATTTACTCTCAGAGTTTTTTCCAGAAATCTGCTAAGAGGAAGTCTTTCTTATTTCGTTTTGATGTCTGACCTGGGGTTTGAACCGTGGCCTTACGTCTAATAAGCCAACACACTACCTACGGCGACCTTCTTTTGTTACGTTGATTTAATCATTAAAATTAGCCTCACAGGCCAATGTTAGTAAGATAAGGTTAAGGTCAACTGCCAGTTGTATTTAATCGTTCGTTTAAGGATACTTCTAATGTTTTACTCAACGACAACGACAATTGCACAGCAGCCTATTCAACGCAACTTATTTGCTGTTTGTTTTCGGTTTCGTCTTCGTAAATTCATATTTTGGGCGGATAGTGCCAAAATGTTCTGGAAAATATGGGTACTCACGCGAAATTCTATACTTTTTCTTTGGAGAAAAGACCTCAATGAAGTACTGAAAATTTTTGAAATGAATTTCACTATAACCAATATCCAACTTACCAACATACATAGGAAGTCGTATCAATTAAATGAACCGGTTATTTTGAGACTTTGCGTTTTGAAGTAACTCACTTGCAGATTATATTGAATATATTAGTAGATCGTGCATATTACGCTTGTTGGCACTACAAGAAGCTGTAAATGTGTAAAATGGAATCATAAAAACTATTTTTCTTCAAGGTTTGTTTGCAATTTTAAGAGAGTTAATTAGGTTGCTAAAGAAACTTCTACAAAATCCTTTATATATATATTATAATTTATATCAATCCATCATTACAACAAATCTTCTCACAGCACTTATGTTGTGTGCGTTAATTTTATACATACATAAGTGGCAGGACCTACAATTTAAAGTCGACTTCAAACGAAAGATTTTAGAGAAACTTTTTCTTAATAATTTTATTTACTTTCAGAGTTTTTGCCAGAAATTAGCAGCGAGGAAGTCGCCGAAGAAGTATTTTCTTCATAATTCGTTTAGTTGAAGATGTCTGACCTGGGTTTTGAGCCATGGTCTCACCTTTAGTAACATCTTGTTTTAAATAAACACATTTTAATGGCTTTTTTTTAATTATCAATTCAATAACTTATGGCTTCAGAAACGCCACCTAAAATATCAACATTACTAAACACACACTGTGATTTTATATAAGTGTATTAACCTATAATTTGTGCGCGCTCGATTGTCTACACTGTCGGTCAAAAAATTAGCTTGCATGACTTTTATATTTTCTTATAAAATAAGAAAATAATTAATTAAGAATGGTAAAAACATGTGTTAATTTATTCTTGCTTTTAAAACCACAAGTCGGCTAAAATTTGTGTTTTTTGCAAATATTACTATTTCGCTTTGCGCAAACGTTGGCCAAATTCTGATGGTCGCTCAAACGTGAAATTGACACATTTTCCAATAGTTAATCAAGATCCATCAAAAATTTTGAAATTATTTTAACGAAAAGTTCATTTGTTTGTATATATGTTTATGAAAAATATACACGACTGTTATACTCTTTAAAAAATAACTTCGATTTTATCAAACGAAGTGCCAATCTCTTTACAAAACCGTCACCACTTATTTTATATTTTTTAATTTAAGTTTGCTACTATGAATGCACAAACTTGAAAAAATATGAAAAAAATTCGCATTTGTCAAGTTTACCTCATCAAAACTCAAAGAATATTAAGTCAAATAATATATATGAATATGTATAGCCTTTTAAAGGCCCACCCCTGCCTTTACTAAGAACTTTTATGTTTGTGATATTGGTTCAGAAATGTGTTTGTAATCAATAAATTTGTACGTAAAGTCCAAAAAACAATTTTTGTCAAATAAAACAAGTTTGGAGGGTTCAAGGAATATAAAAAAATATTTTTGAGTTCTACTAATCAAAACTCGCAACCTACACTATGTCATTAGCTGGGTGTACTTCATTTTTTTATTTTGTCGCATAGTGTAATTTATATCCATATTCTATTAGGACTCCAACTGCATCGATTTTCTTCAATTTGAAGCAGTCAATCATTCAATCATCTAATCTTTTAATGCTGAATTTGAGCGCTGGCATAGTTTATGTTGGCTTGGAGGACCACTATGGCCTGTGACATATTCCCATACGCCTGGTATTTTAAATTTTCTAATTAATTGCTGATGGTTCGCATTAGGGAATCGTATTCAATTCAGAAAAATATTAATGTTTTAATCTAAAATCGTCAAATCTTCATTTTGAAATTTTTAGAGGTAAATATATTCAAAACACTGAAAAATCCACAATTTAGACTGCAGTGCCCTTAGATAATACCTGTCTTTTGCGAGTCAAAGTTTACTAATATATTCAACAGTCATTATAGCTCTCCTATATGGGCCCTTTGTCTTAAAAGAAAAGGATGATTATTGCTATTATTTTATTAGAAAGTGCAACCGACGTGCAGATGCCCATTATTTTTTTTCTGGTAGTTTGTATGGTTAAACATGCAATGAATTCATAAGGTTGAGTTTATTTAAAAATAATTAAATATAATATTAATTATAGCTTCCATTTATTGGAATCAGTTTTTTTTAATTTCGTTTGCTTTTTGCTGGTGTTCAAAACATTTGTTATATAAATAAAATACATAAAGCCACGTTAAATGAAAATTTAAATGCATAAAAAATGTATTTAAAACACAAAAAAAAACTTTTACAATATTTGCGAAGCCACAAATCAAGTTTATAAATCAAGTGTAAATATTTAATATTTGCCACAAAAAAAACGAGGTTGTATAAAAAGTTAGTTTCAGTAGATAGAGAAATTTTGAACAGAATTCACTGTATAAATATAAATAAACTAACGAAAAAATATGACATTTAGCTACCGGTCTTTGTAGAACAGAATAGTAAAATATTATATAACTATCAAAAAAGTACCAAACATACGTTTGTCTGTTATTATTTAACTATACATATATCGTATAATACTATGTTCAGATATGCGCTTCTATTGAGTCAATATTCGATTAACTGAGTGCAATATTTTAAGTGTTCAGGCATAATAATATACGCAGTTCAGCTGCCTATTCAATATTTATTTGACAGCTGGTAAACAAGACAGCTGGTTGTTTCAACAACATTGTTTTTATTTTTTTTTTGTGTTGTCAAATATCAACAGAAAGTGTTCGGTTAATTGTAATATGCTCACTAAACACACTTATGGCTGTGCTGCATTTTAAGTTTTACTCAATATTATAACAATTTACGTATTTATTGCGCAATTATTAATTGAAACTTTACATGAAACATTGAGCTCAATTACTAAATTACTTTAAGTAATTTTGAGTTTCTGGAAAGAGTGTTTTTAAAATTAATAAAAAATAATATTTAAAAAAATGTTTCGCTTTTAGAATCTGGGCTGAGTAAATGTTGTTATTTCAATAAATAAATCAATGAATAACGACGAAAAACAAATAATTTCGAATCTACGGGAAAACAACGTTTTATAAATTCTAAAAAAATAACACTATAATAATAAATATGCACTTATTTAAATTCTAACGCTGTTATACAGTGGTTAATATTTTGTAGACTCCGGTGTTAATTAAAACTGCTAGACATCGTCTAAGCATATGGTGAAGAAGATTTTAGTATGTTATTTTATAAGATTGATGAACAGAAAATCGAGGTTATTTAAAAAGTTTGTTAGATCAGGTACTGATATTGATTATGCTCTTTACTCTTGGTCGCGTGCGGATTATCGTAGAATGAATCATTACTGTTATGAGGAATATATGATTAGAGTCAGGTCGAACTTCGTTAGCGATCCTAAGTCGTTTTACGACTTCGTTCGAGCTAAACGTAAATCACCTTTGTTTCCCACTGAGATGTTTTATGGGGCGTATCATCCTCTAGTTACCTTGATAATTCGAATATGTTTGTTGACTTTTTCAGTCTACTTATAGGCAGTTGGACTCGGGCCCTGATCTGAGTTGCGGCTTTGCGTATCCTTATTCAGTGGGAAGTCTGTCTATTTATAATATATATTCATTTGATGAGGAGTCTGCTCTTGAGTCTTTGTCTGGACTAAAACTTACATACTTGCCGGGCCCTGACGGGGTACCGGCCTGTATTTTAAGAAAGTCGTTGTTGTCTTGAGTGATCCTTTGACCTTTATATTCAAAGGGCTTCTGAGGGCTGGTCCTTTTCCATTTATTTGGAAGAGTTCGTTTATATTTCCTTTGCATAACTCGGGTAATAAATCCAATATTTCCAATTACAGGGGTATTGCAAATTCAGTGCTATTCCCAAGTTGATGGAGAAACTGGTGACGGATTATCTCTTTTTTAATACGAGATCGTTAATATCCCCTTTCCAGCATGGGTTTTTAAAAGGTAGGTCGACTGTCACTAATCTTCTTGAATTTACTACACATGTTTTCAAGGGTTTTCTTGTCAGAGCTCGGACTGATGAAATTTATGCTGATTTCAGTAAAGCTTTTGATAGGGTTGATCACAGAATTTTGCTTCTTAAACTTTCATTAATCGGTATTCCCGATATTATTCATCGTTGGTTAGACTCCTACCTATCCCTTAGGACCCAGAGGGTATTGTTTAGGAATGTATTGTCTAAGACTGTATATGTTACTTCTGGTGTTCCGCAGGGTAGCCATTTGGGTCCTTTACTGTTTTTATTGTTTCCTAATGATCTTCCTTGTGCTATTTCTGATTGTAATATTCTGATATATGCTGACGACGTTAAATTATTTTATACTTTTGATGATGATCATGGTCAGGCTGTTCTTCAGCGAAATATTGGTTTGTTTGTAACTTGGTGCAGAATTAATTTAATGGATCTTAACTTGAAAAAATGTAAATGCATGGTTTTCTCTCGCGGGGGCGTAATTTCGTCCACTTGGAAACTGTGACTACATTTCTTGATTTGGGAGTATTATTAGATATGAAATTGTTTTTTATTGATCATATTAGTATGATGATTGCCAAGGCTCGGGCTGTTCTTGGTTTTGTGAAAAGATCCCCAGCCCATCTTTTCATTGATCCTTATATAACAAGACTGCTATACATTTTACTTGTTAGACCTATTTTGGAGTATGCATCTACTACTTGGAATCCATACTATCGTTGTCATAGTGATTCAATAGAGTCTGCGCAGAAGCAGTTTTTATTATTCTGTTTACGTGGCTTAGGATGGGGTTGTGCCAATGGGTTTCCGTCATATGAGGCTAGATTACATTTGATAAAACTTAGAACTTTAGAACGTAGAAGGACTGTTTTAGGGGTTTGTTTTGATTTTAATCTGGTTAAAGGTGATATCGATACTGAGCTTTTGCTTGTAACCTGAATTTCAGTATACCAGCAAGATTTTCACGGCACTATCGTCCTCTTTCTTTAGATTTTTATAGAACGAACTATGGATGTAATTTTCCTTTTCGTTGATTATGTAATGATTTTAACTTATATTATGATTTTATTGATTTTAATAGTAGTGTTTGTAATATAAAACGTAGCTTATATGCTGGTATTAATTTGTAAATTATTATATAAAAATGTATTTTCGTTCTTGTCATGGGTAGCTCCTGTTTATTGTTACTTTATTCAGCTTGTGATTAAGTTCTGTAGCTGATTTATGTTCGCGTTGCCATTACTTTTCCCTTACCCGCTACAGTCCGGACTGTAGTGTGTACGTGTCCCTATGTAATGGGGACGAGCTCGCCGTGGTCGGATGAGGGTGGGTTGGAGTGAGGCCGGAGACGTACAAAAATATAAAAAAAAATATGCCGAATCCGGTACATCTTAACACGCAGTCTGAATTTTGCATTTCTATTCAACATTAAGTAGCATGAAATGTCTACGGATCACTACAAATTCATTACCTTCTAAATGCACAATACTACTGCCGTAAAATTTTGTGGTCTGAAGAGTGAATATAAAACAAAAACGTGTTTGATGTTATCATAGGTATGGAAATACGTTAAAAAATAAAATAAGCGTAATGATTGGAAAATGATCAATCGGCAATAATCTGTAACTTTTTACAGTGGTTTCATTACAATTCCAATATATTTTTGCGTATTCACGTATAAAAAAAGAACTAAAGGAGGTTTCTACAAATATTCAACAGTAAGGAAAAATCATGCTAGGTTGACTGCTATTTTAGCAGGAAATATAGGGTGTCAGTAATTGGGATTTGCTCATACAATCTCAAATAGTTGACATATTAGTCACATACATGTATGTAAATTTATTGTTACTGTGAAATCTGTTAATCTTATTATGTTATTTTATTTACAGCAGGAAATGGAATTTATAATCATTATGATTCGTAATATAAATCTGGACTTGCGGTAAAAAAAAATTTATAAATTTTGCAATTGAAACAATTATGAATCAGAAATTCAAAGGCGAAGATATTTCATTACCACGCTATTCGATGATTAATACTGCTATGACATTGAAATGTAAACGCTTACACTTTCCCGTTTGTCTGGCTTTTGCAATGGCGGTTAATAAAACACAAAGTCAGACGTAACAAGTTCATACACTCATACGCCATCGTTGTTCATTTTTGTAAAAACTCCGTTTGTCATAATGTGGTACAATAAATGTGTTCTTCTTTCATGTTCACACAAACAATTGATATTTACTCCCCTTTTTTTATGTAAATGCCAATTATTTCTAGGCTATTACGGGTAGGTAAGTCATGTATTATTTTATTGTTCATGTCAAGAACTATTAAAAATTATTTTTTAACTTTAGGAATTTTTAATTTTAAATCTTTATTTGAGTTTGGTAATTTTCGTACTATTTACTTCATAATCAATATACAATTATTCCTGGAAGCTTATGCAATCTTGATTTTTGCTTTAAAATGTACTGAAACTATTTCTACATGCACCTTGCTTTTAAGCATTCCCCACGAAAAATCGTACTTCAAATTTATTTAAATTCAAATTAAAAAGTTCGTTTATATACACCCGATTTGTGACAACTTTCTTCCGAAATTGGTCCTGTTCACCAGCTCCCTCATTCTTGCAACTAAACGCACGAATTTCTTTTTATAGGGATATGTTAAGCAATGGAGTTATGCTGATAAAAGAGCAACTGAGCAATTGGACACCGATATTCACCATTAATGTGATACGGCAGATTTTTGGAAAAAATAGTAAGAAGTTGAACAGCGCCATGTAATTCCATAGAATGTTCCTTATTGTTTCATTCTTTTCGATGCAGAGTCTGCATTCTGTCCCATCCAGAACACGTAACCAGCTGAGGTAACATAACCTCAGATAATTGATTTCTGATAAAAAAAAACCTACAATCCACCAATGTTTGAATTTCATAATATGTACAGCTTTTCTTCAACTAATCTGGCATGTCTTGGAAGATTCAACGATCTAATTCTCTGTCTTTTTAATGTTTCAATAGGACGCTTGAGTTTGTCTGTAGACAAATAGGATTCTAATAGCTTGAATGATATGTGGGTATTTTCTGTCAGGTGTAGGATTTCGATACCAGAATTCCCCGCTTATAAGAACTGTACTGCAAGCATTTTAGAAAGTGCTTATATTCGGGAAATACTGTATTTATTAGAGCAAAAATAAAAAAATTTACATTTTTAAGTACAGAAATTAATTGTATAGTTAAATAATTTTAATAGACTAAATAAACTTAAATTTTTAATAAAGATGTAAACTGAATCTTATATTTACTGATTTCATCTTGATATTAGGGAAATGTCAAAACAATTACTTGTTATTTATGTAGGAATTTGAATTTCTGAAATACATTAAATGTATAGTGCACCCATTCATTATCTTCATATTTAATAATTTTTTTTATATTACAAAAATGGGTTTTACAATTAGAAATTATAGTATTTCAATGGAGTTTATGCTGTCATATACTATTATGTTTCAACTTGAAATACTTAACAAACATAGGGAATTTTGTTAAAAACTTTTATACAAATATTACCAGAATAAACCTCACAAACGTGGTTTGATAATTTCGACAACTATAGCTAAAGTTGTTGTCACATGAACATTTTATTTTGGCATTTATAAGAAAGTTAATTTCAAAATTCACTGTATTCTTGAGTTTTTTATAGAATCCTGCTTTCAGTGTAGTATTTAAGATTCCCGCGTTTTTACATAGAATTTTAGAATATTAAGAGCATCATCTCAAATTATTAGTCAAGTTTTCATAAAATAGGTTTTTTGATTATGTGGATTATTATAAAAAATTTAACCTAATTTGTTATACACAATAGGCATAGAAGTAAGCTGTTAACCACTATATACCTTTATTTTGAAATTGTTATAGGAATCATAGTACAATTTCAAATAAAAAACTAAAATTTTACTAATTTGATTTCAATTCAGCTACATCTAGTCAATTTAATCTCCTTCTCCAACTGACGTCTTCAATGTAGGACAGTTATATCCCCTGACAGACTCAGTCCTCTTATGTGTCCTGATTTTGGTTTTCAAAATATTTGGTAAAAAGTTATCATTATTCTGCAAATTTAGATACGGCATTCAATGTTACACTTCCATTTAGCCATTGAATATTCAGATCATTGTTCTGGTCGAAATTTAGGAGGAATCCGAAGCCGTATACCATATACTTCGCCTTTTTAACGCTTCTCTTGATGTCACGGAATGAAACAACTGCTTTAAAAAAAAATAAAGTAATTGGTCAGGTGTGGTTTGCACTTTTGCACTTTGCATCTTAGTACTCGTTAACCCATTCGCTGCCAAGGACGAGTATACTCGTCTTTGACAGGGTATCCCGCACAGCCAAGACGAGTATACTCGTCTTGGCAGCGAATGGGTTAACGAGTACTAAGATGCAAAGTGCAAAAGTGCAAACCACACCTGGCCAATTACTTTATTTTTTTTAAAGCCTACATGTTATAATATATTTAAAGTAGGACGCGTATACTCGTCTTTTACAGGGCATCCCGCACAGCCAAGACGAGTATACTCGTCCTACTTCAAATATATTATAACATGTAGGCTTTTGAACTAATATTTTTTTTGCCACAAACATAATATTAATATGTAAAAAACTTGAAAAATACTACAAATAAAAGTTTTTACAAAAATAATACTTTATTTCTTATAGAGAATGATCTTTAACGCAAAAATCAACTTCATCGTGTACTTATAACAAAATTTTATAGCAACTAAATCACATATGGTACCTTATCTTCACAATACGGTTTTGGTAAAATATAACACTCAATATATAAATGGCAATGGAATGACTTGGGTTAATTCAATCATTTTATCAGCTTTGAGCTTGTCCACTATAATTTCATATATACGAGGTGTGATCAAAAAATAACCCTCATTTTCAAATTTCGTGAGTTAAGTATGTTCGATTTTCTCATTTTTCTTCTGTTATGTTGGTACACATGTCTGTTATACAGTGAGCGTCAAAAGTGAGTAAACACCACTGAAATAATTCATTTTCTTAGGATAGCGAGAAAAGTAAATAAGTAAATAAAAGTAAATAGTCGAATAAATTTCCAAAAATAAAAACTTTTAAAATGTTAAAACAAAAAACAAATCATGATAAGGGAACTTTTTTTGTACTTAAGAACATAAAAGAAAATTTAAAATTATAGTGGGTGTTCACTCACTTATGGCGCTCACTGTACATATATGTTGACAATATCAGCCATTTTGGATTGTCAGTTTGTTTTTGACAGGTAAAAAGGTTAGTCGTGTTTTCGTGTGCTCTTCGATTTTTTACTATTCGAAAAACTGACGCTTCCATTGGGATGATTGGGCTTTGGTTTCAATGTCATAGCCATACACCCATGATTCGTCACCAGTTATGAAGTTTTTTTCAGCAAATCTGGATCGTCCTTGAACGTCGTCAAAATCTCCTGAGCGATGACCATGCGACGTTGTTTTTGCTCAAAATTCAGCAATTTTGAAACAATCTTCGCTGTCGCACGATTCATGCCTAAAACATCCGCAAAAATTGCTTGGTATGAGCCGAACGATACGCCAACATCATCAGCAACCTATCTAATAGTGATTCGACGATTATCCGAAATCAGTTTCTTCACTGCTTCAATGTTTTCATCGGTTGTTGATGTGCTCGAGCGACCAGGACGAGCATCGTCATTGACATCTTCTCGGCCTTCCTTAAACCTGTTATACCACAATTGAACTTTTGTTCTGCTCATAGTAGTAAGGCATTGGCAGACGATCCACACATATCTTGCACTATGCGGTGTAACATGGTGGTCCCTTAAACCCTGCTTTCACGGCTTCTTAACTCAATTGAGATCGGCCGCAGATGCCAGAAATGTTTGGTTTCAATGAATAATCAATGAAAATTATTGTGACCAATTAGTATGGCATTAGTTGGGTAGATGCTGCAGAAATATCTTGCCCTAGCACAGAAGTGTTGGCTTTCAAAGAAATATATTCAATAAAAATAATATTGGTATTAATATACTATTTTTAACATTTTTCCAAAATTATATCACTTTTTCGAACAATAAGACTGGAAACTCTATTAAGAAGACCAATATTGTTAACAAATTAATTTTATTTTTGTACGAATGTTTATTTGTACGAAGATAACTCACAAAGTTTAACTTTATACAAATAAACGTTTGTTTTACAGAAACAGGAGAAAATAATAAAAACTTCAATTTTTTAGAAGGTGTTCAAAGTTTTGTTAAAAGACACTAAGTTTATATAGAAAATGTTGGGTGGGTATTAATGACAACCTATTTGCTGCTTTGGAATCATTCCAACATTATCAAACAAATATACATACATATGTCAGCACCCATATATTTATTTCAATTTCATATACATATGTATGTATCTGTACTTATGAAAGGACATTCATATGAGAGAGTATACCCGAAGACTTACACACAGTCTGTCAAGAAAATATTTTGACTTAATAATAATCATTTTGATCTTAATTTTGCAGCAATTTCTTTTATTATTTTCATTTTATTTACCTTCTAAAAAACAAATGTACAAAAATATAAAGAAAATAAAAATTAGAATTAAAAACTTTATAAAAATCTGAAATTTATTGTCAAAAAAGTGTTTTGACAGTTCTATCCGTAATATAATTTGCTGACTATATAAGTCTACTATTTCTCGGGAGTTATGCTTTCAAAGGTTTCCTTCGAATTTTGAAAGCTCCATGATTAGAGTCTATAACATTTTTTTTGTCTGATACCGAAATATGCATTATCGCATAAGACAATCGCTCCTCTTTTTGTTGGCCTTTATCGCACAATCGTTTCTTTTCAGCACTTGCTGTATTGTATCACAAGAAACTGTTGCATTTAGTTTTTTTTTTTTTTTTTTTTGGAGCTCACTAGTACGATTTTTTGGGAAACACACATGTTTCCATCCACTTTTCTTCGTAAAACTTGTTAAATTTTCTTGGATATCTTACTAGGCCACCCAGTTTAGAGTTTGAACGTTTGGAATTTAAAAATTGTTCTACTATTTTACTTGTTATTAAAAACAGTTCTGAATAATTACACGGCGCGACAGGTCAAATACACTCAGCTAATAACATAGTGTAGATTGCGAGTTTTGTTGAGTAGAACTCAAAAATATTTTTATACTTCGCCAAACTTGTTTTACTTGATAAAAACGGTGTTTTTCTCATTTTTTTAAGTTTAACTATTGTAATTGCAAAATTTAATTAAAAAAGATAAAATAATAATAATGAGAAGTCGCCGTAGTGTAGTAGGTAGTGTGTTGGCTTACTATTCGTAAAGCCCGGGTTCGTATCCCAGGTCAGACATCAAAAATGAAATATGAAAAAAAAATATTTCTTCGGCGACTTCCTCTCAGCAGATTTCTGGCAAAAACTCTGAGAGTAAAATAAACCTGCCATGATAAAGTTTCTCAAAAAAAAAAAAATTGTCGTTCGGAGTCGACGTTAAACTGTAGGTCCCGCCACTCACGTATAAAATTAACGCACACAACATGAGTGGTGTGAGAAGCTAGGCCGTAATCCTGACTAAAGGGTTGTAATGGCCAATTATGTATGTATGTATGTAAAATAATAATAATAACATTCTGGAAGTACATTATCTTGTGAAGAGATTGACACTTCGTTTGATCACATCGGAAAAAAATTACCGTAGTTATTATTTAAATATTATAACAGTCGTGTTATATTTTTATATATGTCATCTTATCAAATGAACTTTCAGTTCAAAAATATTCAAAAGCTTTGCTAGATCTTGATTGTTTATTGCAAAATGTGTTAATTTCGCGATTGAGAGAACACCAGAAGTTGGGCAATGTTTGAAAAATCATTTGAAAAAATATATAGTGTATGAAAAATATAACTCGACTGTTAGACTCTTTAAGTAATAACTACGGTAATTTCTGTCCGACTTGATCAAACGAAGTATAAATCTCTTCACAAGATAATGCACTTTCAGAACGGCATCATTTATTTCATAATTTTTAATTAAAGTTTGCTACTACAAATGGACAAAAATAAGAAAAAAACTCGCATTTGTCAAGTTTACCTAATCAAACCTTATAGCATATTGAGTCAAATAATACATACATATGTATATGTATATCGTTTTAAAGGCCCATCTCCTTTCTAATAAAGTTTAAATTTTGAGCATCGGTTCAGAAATTTTTGTGTAATCAATAAATTTGTGCGTAAAGTCCAAAAAACAGTTTTTTTTTTTCAAATAAAACCAGTTTGGAGGGTTCAAGAAATGTAAAATAATATTTCTGAGTTCTACTCAACAAAACTCACAACTTACACTATGTCATTAGCTGGGTGTATTTCAATTTTTTTATTTTGTTGCATAGTGTTATTAAATGCTCACAGATAGAGTAATTCCATAACAGAGGAAAATAATTTATGAGCAGGACATAAAACCTTTAACATTTTTCTTAGGTTTGTTTCGCTTTTGTTTGGAGACACTGCTGTGTATATAACCATTTGTTAAGCCTCTTCAATGATCTAATTTTACTTTAACAAAGCCTTTTATCTTTTCTTTAAACATTTTTTAGTTTTTGCATACCCAAAATATAGTTCGACAATATGTTAATATTTTGTAGTTGGATACGCATTTATATATAGAAAACGAAGAACTAGGAATAAAGCAACCCCACTAGTGTTACATCAATCATTTTCTTTACAACTAAGATCTGGATTTTTATTTTTGCGTTTACGTAGTTTGTTATTCTCACTCTAATTGTATTTATGCTTTAATAAATTTGTTTCATAAAATGCATATGAAATGAAAATCGAAAAAAAATAAGCAAAGATAAAAGGTAAAGATATTTTCTTGACATACTGTATTAACTTAGCAATTGTTTGTATTAATGTTTGGTCTACCAGAGACCAATCACCTCTGCCCACGCAGGCAATAAAATGTATTCAAATGTATTTCCTGCACTTAGGCTTTGCAGCTAAATACATAATATGCATACATAATACATACTTATTTGTGAGTAAATATGTATATATTCACTATAAGAGAACAATTTAAAGAATATTTCAACTGCTTAATAATGTATGGGGTAAAACTTATTAGAGATATACCTATATATTTATATGTATGTATGTATGTATGTGTTTATGACAAAATACACAATTTTGTACGAGTATATTTTACCAGCAAACATACGTACATACACTGTCGGACAAAATAAAGTGCGGTTTGAAATATTTTTTGTTTTTTTGATTAAAGCATATGTTTATTGCTTTCAAATGTTTGTAAATTATAATTTCATTATTAATTCGGTTAATATTTTATCTAATAGGGAACTTAACATTGAATTCCTTCTTTATATTTTCTATTTATAATAGAAACTATATGGCACATAAGGAATTTCAAGTGACAAAATAAAGTAACACTAGAAAATATTATAAAAATTAAATAACTTCAAAATTTTGTACGAAGTTGCTCCTCCTTTGTAATTTGTGACTTCTCTTAATCTTTTCGGCATACTTAGCGCAAGGTTCTTCAAAGAACTTGTACTCTTAATTTTTTTCCAAAATGTTTGAATATTTGTTCTGGACTCCATCGGGATTTGAGATAGCCCAAAGATGCTCTATGAGGTTTAAATCTGGGCTTTGAGCAAGCCATTCAAATTTTTCAACATTAGTTTCTTCAAAATATTTTTTAGTGACCTTACTCGTGTGCTTGGGGTCGTTGCTTTGTTGAAAGATAAACTCCCCCAAACACATTTCCTCCGCACTGCGGGAAAAAAATCTATATCACTCGACTTCGATAATAGCATCTCAGATGAGGAGAACCCTACTTCCATTGCTAAAAAAAAGAATTTTGATGCCATCGAAGAATGCAAAAGCCCTATAAAATCAATTAATAGGGTTACTGATTTAGATAGTCAACTGCCCAAACAAATAGATTTGTTTACATCAGTAGGTGGCAGAGGTGAATATTCACAAGCTGCATACAGCTATGTTGGAAATATTTTACCAACAAGAGTTGATTGCGAGAGGAGTTTTTAGACGGCAGCGTATGTTGATAACAAAATTCGTTCAAGGCTATAAACGTTTTCCAATTTTTGTGTACGCACAGCTTGTGTGAACACAAACTAAATTTTGAAAACCCAGGACGCAAATAAAAAATTTTAGTGGCGCTATATTTGGCGTTGACAGAGCCATATTAATGCCTTTAACAGAGCACTATTAACTGTTTAACAGAACCTATCTAAAAAAGCCCACTTATGTATGTATGTAGTGGCTTATTTTATGAAATGGAATAGGCCTAGGAGGATCGTAACAAACTCATAATAAGGTTCCAAGGTCTATTAATATAACATTAGAATATATGAAAGTGTGAACACTGTAAGGAGCTGTAAAATGTAAATTATAGACAAGTGGTATATGAACGCGTGGACTGAAACACTGAACTTTGTTTCGTTAGGTACGAATATAAATAAATAGAAAACAAAAAAAAACACAAATGGTGTACTGGATGTACTCTCACGAATAAAGAGAACAAATTGTTTGTGTAAATACGTAATACTTTCACAATATTAGCGCTCGCGATGTGTTTCATACATCTTATCTGGTCTGGTTATCTTGTAAAGAAAATATTTATATATGGAAATCTAGTTTCGTATGTGTTTGAAGGTATATTTTATAATCTTTACACTTTACGCAAAACAATTTAGTTAACAGAGCCCTGTTTAACAGAAATCTGTTAAACAATTAATTCAAGGCTTGGAAAGAAAAACAGAAAAAATTATTAAAATTCCTGGGTAAAATTAGGTAAAAAAGAACAAGTTGGTAAAATAAGTCCTATAGTTAATCAATGTTACAAAATATTGTGTAATGACAACTACAATATCCGATAAATAAATCAATATACGGATAAATCGGAACAACATGGGCGGACAAAGTGAATTGTTTTTAATTCATATTACGTCCCTTTAACTAAATTAATTGCCAGAACCCTGAACTGAGCGAGTTTTGATAGTAGATTTTGAAATTTGAATTTTTACCTAGAATACGCTCTCCATAGAAATTCAACGATCTTCGCTTAAAATGCTGCGAAACGCTTCTGCAAGATGTATGTTACTTTCGATAACAATCGTGACAAGCACAACTGTGTAAAACTACTTTTGCAACGATTCGTAGCTGTACAAGAAATGCAAATATACCACAACATACCAGAAAGCAGAACATCTGTAAAAACTGTGCGTTTCTTAAAAGAAATCTACGTCAAAGAAGTTCAAAGTGAACAGATTAAAATAATCAATGGCAATCAATTAAAATGCTTATTTATTCATTCCGTTTAATGCGGACTAAAAAAGAAATAAATAAAGTTGGATTCAACTATTGAAAAGGCCCAGATACATTTTATTTAATATAAAGGAAACTACGTTGAAATATTAAATAATTTATTATCGAAAGATCTTTACCAAAAAAATTACGACTTCAGTGACTGACTGTTCTCGTAATAAAATTTTTTTATACATTTTGTATTAAAATACAATGCTTGTTTTACAATATCATTTAGATAAAACAAAAAAAAATTATTCAAATCAGCTCCAAAAATACAAAAATTGTTTTCATATCACTTCAGTTTAATAAATCTCCCGTTCCGTTAACCCTTTCATGCCCGATGTTGCCTATAGGCAACATTGTACATTTTTGTTCATAAATACCTATAGGCAACATTGGTCCATAATATATAAAATTTACATTACACTTTTTTGGCATTAGGAATGCGTCCAAAAGGCTTGTCTCAAAAAGAAATTCAAAAATTTGTGGAATTTGACTGGAATGAGTCTGAGGATGATGATGTTGGTGACAGCGGGGAAGAAGAGGAGGAAAATATTATTGAAAATAATCTTGAAAGTGTAAAAAGAATGGAACTAATTGAGAGTGAAGCGATTAGTAAACGGTTGATAGAGAAATTGAAATCGAAGAAGAAGAAACAACAGAAGCATCAGAGATAGTTTTTGAAAAAGTTAATGTAGAAAAATTGAAGTGGAGGAATAGAAAAATTAATAATTTTGATACTACTTGGAAGGGTGATATCAGTTATGGTAGGACGAAGAAACCAATTGAATACTTCTCTCAATTTTTTGACGATGAAGTAATTCAAAAAATATGTGATGAGACAAACAAATATGCAATTCAAAAAAATGGCACAGAATTAAAATGCAAGGCCTCAGAAATAAAAAAATTTATAGACATTCTGCTTTATCTTATTACCTTTCCAAATTTGCGAATGGCTTGGTCACAAAATTTTAAACTATCTGCAGTGTCAGATGCATTATCCAGAAATCGTTTTGAGAAAATAAAGGAAAATTTTCACATAAATGATAACGCTAAGCAGGCCCAGAAAGGACATCCTTCTTATGACAAATTGTATAAAATACGCCCATTATTGAAAAAAATAATAAAAAAAATTTAATGAAATATCTCAGGAGGAATATCAGAGTGTAGACGAACAAATGATAGCTTATAAAGGCCGACATGTTTTAAAGCAGTATGTTCCAAAGAAACCTCACAAGTGGGGTTTTAAAATGTTCACCAGAGCTGGAATTTCTGGTATAATATATGACTTTTGCCTTTATGTTGCAGATGGAACATGCAAATCCTTTGGTCTAGGCTTGTCGTTAGATATTGTTTTGTATTTATCTACTAATATTCCACCCAATCAAAACTACAAGCTTTTTTTTGATAATTGGTTCACATCCCTTAGTTTATTGATTTCCTTGAAAGAAACAGGAACTTTAGCAATTGGTACAATTCGTTCCAATAGATTAAAAAAATCTACTCTAAGCGATGAAAATGTTCTTCGTGCAAAAGGAAGAGGATCAAGTGATTTCAAATATGAAACGACTTATAATTTAATAACATGCAAATGGTACGACAATAAAAGTGTGCAACTCGTATCTAACTATATGGGTCAAGAGCCGATGAGTGAGTGCAAAAGATGGTGTCGCAATAAAAAAAAAATATGTTAGCATACCACGTCCAGCTATTGTTGAATGCTTTAATAAGCATATGGGTGGCGTTGACCTTGCTGATATGCTCTTGGAATTATACAAAATTAATCACCAATTTAAAAAATGGTTTACTGGTGCATAAATTCTGCCTTAGTAAATAGTTGGTTAATGTATCTCCGTGAATTAGAAAACTTCTATGGAATTAAGCACATGACACTTTCAAACTTTCAGTCAGATATTGCTAACGAATTACTAAATACTAATGAAGTAACTTCAACACGGAAGAGAGGCCGCCCTTCAACACTGCAGACAAAAACTGAAGAATACTCACAACGATCAGATTTATTACCATCAACGTCTACCAAAAGAAAGTACGTAGCTGATCCACCAAAATCCGTACGTTTTGATGACGAAAGTCATTGGATAGAATGGAGGCAAAAGGCCGATGTAGACTGTGCAAAATCGGAATTCCGAGATCAAAATGTACTAAGTGCAATGTACATTTGTGCTCAAGTCCACGAAAGAATTGTTTTCTTTTATTTCATAAGAAATTGGAATAAAAATAAATTAAAAATTAGAAATATATATAAATAAATCTTTCATTAAAATTTTTCTACTACTGCCCAATGTTGCCTATATAACTGTAAAACCAGAATACGTAGGACTCTGAATTTAATATCACTTCATATTTAGGCCATGACTAACAAACATATTTGGGCATGAAAGTGTTAATGTAGTTTCTTTTTTATGTGTGGTTTCAAATAATATATTGATCTGCAGAATACTTAAATCGTTACGATGGAAGATCTTATGTTCCAACTTTTCAATATTTCAAATACTGCAAACGTAGAGTATACATGTATAAACGGAAACTGACAAAACGTTAAATTTTTAAAAGAAATTTTCAGCTTAAAATGTCATCATAACAAAAAAATCTTTAACTTTCAGAAGATAATATGAATATAATACAGACTTCAAATAAACATTTCTTATTTTCGGACAAAAAGAATTTATTTGATGACGGTAAGATAGTCTTCGTAATTGTTAATAATATTTATTTATAGTCATTTGTATTCAAATGAATATTGATGATGCCGCCATAACAGATGGAAGAAACATTAGCATCAACTTAATTGATTCAATAGTTTTTGGTAACAGCACTCTGGCTGATTCGGTACAATTTCATGAGAATGTTTCGCTATAATTCACCAGAGATTCTACAGGATCTATGTACCCTCAGAGCGACGAATATAGAGTTCCCAGGAACCACATTAAGGAGAGTAGAAATACAAACATTGTTTTTATGCCCTCAGCTCTTCAAAATTCTGAGAGAATAAATGCGAAACGAAGTTTAGTTTTCACACTGAGTGAATGTTTATTTTTAAAAAAACATTTTCTTAAGGACAATAAATTAGGATCTATGGTATCCTTTATAGAGGGCATGATAAGGGAAAAATTTGAAAGTTTTGATAATGTTTATCCTATAACTTTTAAAACCTATGTATGAAATATACACAAAACCACCTTATTTTTGTATGCAAGGTAAATTTATTTCCAAAACGGTTGTGAACGGTAATAGGTTTGTAATTAATTTTCTTAAAGAATGCTTAGAAGGTGAGAATTGAGATAAACGGAAAGAAAATTTGTCACCCAAAATATATAAAAAACAAAACAATTCCAAAAAGCTGCAAATGGCAGGAATAAAAAACTTTATAAAGTTTACAAAGTATTGGGTAACGACCAGGAAGTACCATTTGCTGACGTTTCAAGTAAAATAAAGTCGGAAAAATTTCGATCTGCTCAAAGAGATCCAAATTTACTTATTGATATTTATAAAATGCAGTGCGAGGAAAATTGGAGTTTATTTATACAAAAAATATCAAACTTTCTCGAAATTTATTTATTCTCTCTGCCTCAACTCAGGTTTAAGCGCGAAAAAAATATTTTTTGAAGCCACTGGCAATATTGAGTGGAAATTGGGCACAGATTCAAAAAGAGTATTTTATATTCATTAGGGAAGATAATGAGCCAGGGTCCTTAATACCAATTTCCGAAGGAATACTGAGTAGTCACTACGCGATTAAGAGCGCTTAAGTTATTTTGTATAAACACTCTATTCTATGGCCCATTTGTTAAAGAGTATGTTTAGATTGGAGTTTAGCATCGATCAATGCGGTATCAAGGGTTTTCAATAAGGCAAACAGCGATCATAACCTTGAACAGTACTTATATAATCTTATGCAATATGCAAGTCCAATACTTAATTGTAATACAAGTGTGTTGTGCACATTTTCTTAAAATGGTTTACAACAACATTTAAAGTAATTTTCAGTCGTCGACCATTATTACATTCATGAAAGGGAAATTTTTTATGCAAGCGAACTGGATTTCAAGTTCGAGTGGGTAAAAGATTGATTTACTAGTTTACTAAATCAATATACTACTCCAAATGTCGAAAGTACAACTTTAAAAAACTGATGTTATAGCTACATCCATGAGGAAAATATTAACTAATATCATCTTTCAAATTCAAAAATTCCATCATATAAAAAGTCCAATTTGATTAGAGGGACTAAGGCTATATGAATATGTTATAAAATATTTATTGCAACGAAGATTATTTCGCAAACATATTTTTAAAAATATTCAACGTATATACCTTTGTGGACGAATATAATAGGAAACTTTGTGGACGCAAGTAAACGCCGTGTGCAAATAGTCCTGTAGAGCCTTATCTTAACACTACAAAAAATATAACTCTAGAAGGAAAAAGTAAAGTGATACAAGTTCCGAATATATTAGAAAATCATATGGTTATATTAAAGCGAAATTAACGGAGGCAAATATCACATATAAGACCAACGATGGACATGTAATTGAAAAACACAACCGAGAGCAACGAAAATGGAGGAAAAGTTTGGAGAACAACTCCGAAAAAGGAAAGCAAAAAAATAAATGGTTAGATTTTAATTGAGAACTAAAGAAAACAATATAAACATTGGCTACGAAGTTTAAAGATGAAAGATATATACTTTTTTACTTTCCATACTAGATATGACAGTAAACCAGTCTTTTATGCTCCAATAAGAGGCTTGAGTATAAGAGCCTGAAGCCAACTAAATTCCTATTTACTAATAATGTTGATATATACAGAGGTATATTATATTATTTTATTTAGATATTATGATATACATACATATATTATATTACTGATTTATATTGTATTATTTTAAGAGATATAGGTTCATTGTATGTACTTTCTTGTGAAGAAGGAAAAATATTTTTTATATTTATTCCTATAATTTATCAACATCATTACATAGCTGTCTATCTCAAGACATACTAAAAAAAATTTTTGTACTTAGACACCGTTAGAGGAAACATCAAAAAAGGAAAACATTTTTTGAAAATTAAAAAAATTAAAATTAAGATCGTGCAAATTATGGATTTAGAGCATAAATAGCAAGAAGACAATTTTAACAGTGTTGTTTTTGTATGCCAATTTATTGAACCACTTGAGAAACATCCGCCTCTCACAATTCTAAGAGATCAAAAATAATGCAGAGAAATATGAAATATTATATACATATGAAATTCATTGCGGTAATTAAGCTTCAAATCCTGCATTCTACTGCATAGCATCTTGCATGGGATGTTCAAACCACCTTTACAAGCCGCAACCAAGTAAACCATTTCAATCATGTATATTTTGTGCTAAATAGTTATTCTATATGTGGAATTAAATAATAATATTACTCACATAATAATGAACGAATTTCAAGATGTTATTTAAATTTTTTTTTAAAAAATTATATTTGTAAGAAATGTGATATAATTATGATTATTTAAATAAAATTTGTTTTTTTGTAACTTAAACCTGGGGCCTGTTTCACTAAACTATAATTCTACAAGTTTACAAGTTACAATCACAATTCTAATTCTTACAAGTGCTAATGAATTGTGTTTCATGAAAATTTTCACAATACTTGTAGCTTTTTGTACTTGTAAACTACAATTCCTACAATTACAATCATAATAAAATAAAATATTTTTACAAAGATATTTTGATAAATGAAATATATGTGTGAATATTAGAGTACTAATGAAATATATGAAAATTTTAAAAATTATTTTAAATACTTTTGCAATTATGGGTACTCTAATGTATTTCGATAATTTGTTTTGATTGTTATCACACCACTAATCAATCAAAACATATAGGGCCATAATCATAGTCATAAAAAAGTATACTTTAAGTATCATTTATTAAAATGTCTACTTTTCAGCTACTATAGACGATGAAAAACTTACTTTTTCAGCTAAAGTCAGTTTTATACTTAAAACAAGCTGAAGTTGTTTTTAACAAAGTTAACATCATTTTAAATCTATCAGCTGTTTGTCATTTATCAAAAGTTACAAAATCAAAACAAACCAAAAACAAAAGTTGTATGAATTGTGTTAAATTTTTTATAAATATTTTATTATATATTACATTATTATTATATTATATATTTTATTTTATTATTTTTTTATAAATTATGTTCGCTGGTGCTCCAGTTTGCCTCTCGCTTCCTTTTCTTTGGGTCCTGTTGACAATTTATAAATCAATCATACATAAGTATGTAAATCTCCATAAATGTAAGAACATTAGATCTATGTACATACTTTTTCTAAATTTTCCATTGAGATAATAGTTTATTTTCCCCGGATTAATTTTATGCAATTGTTTTTTCTTTTTTTTTTTCAAAATAACAATATATGTTTTGTTTATTTTTTGGCGCTTTTATTGCATCAGCTGTGCAGAGATGCCACTTATACAATATTTATACCAGTTTGTATGCAAAATTTCAAACAATATACTAATCACCCACTTAAAGCTGATTCAACTTAAAACTATTATTAATTTTCACTATAGTTAAGAAACAGTTAGTAACAGGTTTAAATATTAAAGTTGTTTTTAAAAAGAACCGACTTTAGTGTTTGACTATGATTATGGGTCATAGAGTTTGTGTACAAAAAATTGAAAATTATTGGTTTGTAATGGCAAATCAAACAATAAATCAAAAAAATAAAAAAAGACGTTCTTTTTGGTAAGTTTAGCGATAAACTTACCAAAGAGATAAAAATGGAAGACTGGGAAAACATAAGCTTCTTCATGCTCTTTGGGTGCATCTAATTTTATTAAAGTGCCTCCAAACAGCCGCAATCTAACGGCATGCTTTTCATGGCGAAGAATTTACACACCACTTGATCCATGTTTTCTGGCCAGCTTACATAAGTACGTTGCAAACAAAGCGGAATTAATTGCAGTTACTACGCTTTTTACAACTCTGCACACAGTGGCTTTGTTTACACCATGCAAGTCACCTATTGCATGCAATGTGGTTCCTGTTCCTACCCAGCGTAACGTTATCTGCAGCTGCTGTTGCACCGGGAGAGAATGGCTTCTGTTTGTCTCTCTCTCCAGTATTAGAGACAATAAATTTATCAGCAAAATAAATTTGTCCCGTTTTAGCCTGAAACGCTCATTGTACTCCAACGTGGATTCCAGGAATTCGTATTCCAGACGTGGTCTAAGTGTTCTTCTTCTTTTTAATGCGATTTCATTATCGCTTTCATCGCTTGAATCGTATAAAAGGTTCATTTTGCACTCAAAAAAAAATATGAACAATTTTATATGTTTGGCTTGCACGTGTGTTTATTTGTTTATAACATATGATTAGTGGGGTTGCCGCTTTCGATAATTTGTGATATAGTTTGTGATATAGTTTGTTTTATTATATTCACTTATTTAAAGAAGTAAATAAATAAAAACAAACAAAATAAATAAATAAATGCTAATTAATATTTAAATTGTTTGATTTTGTGTTTATTTGAAGTAATTTTTATTAAAAAATAGTCAAAAATCAAATGTTAATTCAATTTATCATTCACTTGTAACTTGTAAAATTTTTTGGAGTCTTCGTCGACCCTAAGCTGTTTTCTACAATTCTACAAGTGTACAAGTGAAAATTTACTTTAGTCAAACATAACAACTTGTAGACTTGTAAATTGTAAAAATCACTTGTAGCCACAAACTTGTAATTGTATTTTTATGAAACACAATTATTTACAAGTTCACAATTTTACAGGCAAAAACACTTGTAATTGTGAACTTGTAGCTTAGTGAAATAGGGCCCTGTATTATTTATTCTTCTGGCTATGAACTTAGGGAAATAATATGCATTTAATATGCGTTTTTATGCAAAAGGGAGTCTTAAAATCTGAAATGTTGGATTATTTCAAAATCTGCTATCAAAACCCGCTCTTTTAAGGGTCCTGGCGATTAATTCAGTTAATGGAACGTAATATGCATTAAAACAATTCACTTCTTCTCCCCATGTTGTCCAACTTTGTTCCTATATTGATTTATTTAACGGATTAGCTTTCGAAATGTGCGATCATCTGTTTATTATAGTTCTTATTACACATCATTTTGTAATAGTGATTAACCGGATTTATTTTGTGCTTTTTTACCTAATTTTACCTAGGAATTTTTCTCCGTTTTCGTGTTTATCTTTCCAAGCTTTAAATTAATTGTTTACATGGCTCTGTTGTTAGCATAACATTAGCTATGTTAACTGAATTGTTTTGCATCCAAAGTTATCGATTTTAAAATCTATCTTCATACACAGTTTTTGTATCTATAAATATAACAATATATAATGAAATAATTCTAAATAGTTTCACAAAATGTTAAGGGCATAATAATTCTTGGTTCGACTTAAGGAGCAAAAATAATATTTTGAATACATATTTCACAATAATCTCTTTATTTTGATTAATTTATAAAATTCAGGCAATGACACAAGAATTAAATACACTTTTACCTCTTGCTCAAACTCGAATCTACTTCCGAAAACATCTAACATCCTTTCTTCAAGGAATGCAGAGGCAACGAATCCTGAGTTGTCCATTATTGTGTGGATGATGTGATGGTGTGGTGAACGTTGAAAGCGATATCTTCTCTTGATCTTGTTGTTAGTTTATACAGAAAAATATTTTTTAGTGTGTGTATATGTATATTTTAACCAAAATTTTAATATTTCTTCACTACATTGCACTTTGTATTGTATTTGTATTTAATTTAATTTATTCCTTCTTTTGTATGTTGTATATTGCTTTAAGTATTGTGTGCTATACGTGTTTAATGTAATTTATTTATTTATTTATTAATTACAATACAATTACAAATTATATGCTAATTATATACCTGCTGAGTAACTTTGACCATATGCTCGGTGTAGTTTAACAGATCAGAGACTCTGGTGGCAATCTGCTCAGTACCCTCACGCTAATAGTCTGACACACTAGCCACTAGAGTACCAGGGCACCCTTGTATATTTTTAATTTTGTGCTTTAGTAGATTTGTCTATTTTTTTATAAGTGATTAATATTTCCAACACTATATTATATTATTTGTATTTTTAGTTTATAAGATTTATCAGTTTGTATTTATTATAGCGAATCTTATTTATCAACTATCTAACTTATTCATTTATTTAATTTCTGCCGTTAAGGATCTTCAGCAATTGCCCTTAAATATTTAACCTTGATTTTTTATTTTTTTCATTTAACTTAAAATTTACTTAATATTAAGGTAGTACTAATACATTTTATTGCATTATATTAGATTCAGAAATTCATTATTAGTAATACAATTATATTCATTTATTTTAAAATTTTTTCGGATATAAGCACTTTCAAAAAATGCATACAGAACAGAAAATATAAGCGGGAAATTATTGTATCGAAATCTCCTACCTGAGGGCAAACAGACAGATGTCATTCTAGCTGATAGAATTCTATTTGTCGAAGAGTGCTTTGATCATCTTCAACCACTCGGTGTAGTGAACAAGTGGGAATTTGTTTGGTTTCTGTGTCTCTGTGGTATCACAGCGAAGATATTGTTGGAGGAGACGGATCCGCAGCAGACTTTATAGGTATTGATAAATTTTATTTATTTTTTTATTTATTTACAAGACAATTCACTTCTTACATTGAAAGCTATGCAGATAATAAACTAATTCTCAATCGACACTTATAAAGAAACATATCAATAACATGATGCATGTTGTATCAGGGTTACCATATACTTCATCATGTATAGTCAAGAGTATTATTGCTGCATTAACTAGATATGGAGTCAGGTCTTTGACTCGCCCGAGAATAGTAGAAGAAGAGCTTTACGTAAGGCAAACATTGGTGGATTGTAGGTTTTATATCTGGAAGTAGTTATTTGAGATTGCATTGCGGCAGTTAGTTACGTCTTCGGGATGGGAGAGAATGCAGTATCTGCCTTGAGGACAATGAAACCATAATTCTATGGAATTGTATAGCGCTGTGCAATTTTTTACTATTTTTTTTTCAAATAAAACTGCTGCATGTTGGTGATGGTGAATATTGGTTTGCTGTGGCTAAAGAGTTGCTATTTTATCAGCATAACCCTTACTTAACATGTCCCTGTAAAAAGGAATCCAGAAACGTTTAATCGCACGAACGATAGAGTTAGTGAACAGGGTCAATGTTGGAAAGAAACTTGTCACAAAGCGGGTGCATATAAACGAATTTTTTAAAGTGAATTTATAGTATGAAGTACATTTTTTGGCTTTTATAAGCTGGTAGTGCCTAAAACCGGAATGCACATATCGAAATAGTTTCAGTTCATTTTACAGCAAAAATCAAAACAGCTTAAGTTTCACAGGGGCTTAGGCCGGTCTCCAATTGAGTCATGTAATTCGATGTATTTTTGGTCAACTTCACATTTTCTTAACAAAATATATGAAGGTTTTTTCCATATTTTTTGCCTCATATTTTCTAAAACCCCATATTACATACATACATACCTAATTGGTCATTACAACCCTTCAGTCAGGATTACTACCTAGTTTCTCATATCACTTATCGAAGAACACTAAAAACGTTCCAAGTACACTTAGAACTTTATAGAATGGAGGCGTCGCACTATGTGGCATTTATGGCTAAAATTAATAGAAGTGTTTTATGATTTAATGGATTAAATTTGTTGATAGTGTTAGTGATAATGAGGGCCAAGGATTAACCCAACTGATTTTAGTTCAAAACGGTCCGTGATTTCGCCTAGCCCCATACAAATTCCACTCGAAATTGCACTTATTTACACATAATTATGGTAATTATGCAACAATCATGATAAAATTTAGCATGGATCAGTTCTGTATACTAAGAAATCGTGGTGTAAAGTGTGATGAAAATCGATTCACATTTGACCCTGGTCCCCGTATAAAGTCCCCTTTAGAAATTCACGTTTGCGCTTATAAATGTATTAAAAACATCGGTATCGTGATGAAATTCGGTATGAACGCGTATTTTGTAAATCTACATCATATTACCAAATTTAGTTATTTAAAATAGGACCCCTTAAGAAAATATGTTTAGCAATTACAATTGGCTTAAAAATTGTATTACCTCGATGAAATTCGACATGAACATGTTTAATATGAATGTGAATCATTTTACCTGACTTTATTATGATCGGAACATAAGTGCCCCTAGATACCACATACGGTCCATAAAAAAATCAAACATACATCTCATATTGTTATAATAGGTAAGGTTAGGTTAGAGGACGTGTACTTGTTAATTAAGACAAGTACAGTACCCGGAGGTCGAATTGACCCATTGTACAACGTCCTAGTTTCTCATACCACTTATGTTGTGTGTGTTAATTTTATACAAGAGTGTCGACCCCGAACGACAAATTTTGAGAAGCTTTTTCATGGCAATTTTATTTACTATCAGAGTTTTTGCCAGAAATCTTATGAGAGGAAGTCGCCGAAGAAAATACTTTTAGTATTTTGTCTTGATGTCTGGCCTGGGGCTCGAACCCTGGCTTTACGTCTAATAAGCCAACACACTACCTACCAGACTACGCCGACTTAAAAAAATTGCTGTAATAATCGATACACATATATGTAATTAAGTTTTTAAAGTTTTATGATAATTAATATTTATTTATAATATTTATTTTACATTATTTAATACTTAACTTAAAAATACTTAAAAAGTGAAACTAACTACAATCGTTAAAATCGTTAACATAGACGTTTAACATAGCTTTAATGCTAATATACTGCTAATATCCCCTTGACATTTTGAAATATCGCACAATTTTCTGACTAAAAGTTGCAATTTCTCGTCAATGGTTCTGACATTCGATTCCTTCACAATTTGGAATAACTGTAATCTTGTATAAACATTTTCCAACTTTTATCTCGAAGTTACGAAACAGTTATGATAAAAAAATGTTGTAATCACCCACAAATATATGTATATGTTTCAATAACGTTGCACATGAGTGGCCAATCGCCAAAAATAATTTGCGCAAACTTTTTTTTTTGTTCCTGAATGTAGAGAGTTCGTATTTTCTTGTGGTATATAACATTAAACTACTAGAAACTAATTTCACCTTTAAAATCCTTATTTTTTTTAGGGAGGGTACAAAAAATGTGAAATTTTTATTATTTTTAAATTTTGAACGAATTATTTTAACATTAATATATGAGATATATAATAAAAAAACTGAAAGTAGCATCTGATACGTTCTTATCTTGTGAACAGATCACAACGAGTTTATCTTAACGGCAAGATCTCGAATTCGCTAAGCGTTGGAAGAGGTATTCCTCAGGGATCAATATTAGGGCCTCTCTTGTTCTGTATATACATTAACGACCTGTCTGATGTTTTGGATAATTGTAGCGTACATATGTACGCTGATGACGTTCAGCTCTATAGAAGCACGCGTATAGAGGATATCCAACTATGTATAGACACCATCAACTGTGATTTACGAAAAATTGACAACTGGGCTAGGTCCAATGGACTTTGTATAAACCCCTCTAAATCTAAATGTTTATTGCTCTCCAGAACTAAGAGAGCATTTGTTGTGCCGGATATTATTATCAGGGGGAATAAAATTGACTTTGTTGAATCAGCCTCCAATCTGGGTGTTATCTTTAATAGTCGGCTAACGTGGTCTAACCACATTAACGTCATCGTTGGTAAAGTTTATGGTATGCTTAGGAACTTGTGGGCTGTTATAGATTCGACTCCCTTTGCCATACGTATGCAACTGGCTAAAACGTATTTGATTCCTGTCCTTTTATACGGATGTGAAATTTTCGCAAACTGTGATACTGACGATAGGCGGAAACTCAACCTGGCTTATAATAATATAGCCAGATATGTTTTTATTAGGGGACGTCGAGACCATATATCACAATTTTCATACCGGATATTCGGAGTTAATTTTGATAATCTATTAAATATAAAATGCCTTATTCTCCTCCATAAGATTATTACTCTAAAACAGCCAATATACTTATTTAGTAGGATTACATTTGCTAGATCTAACCGCGGTATGAAAATTATCCAACACAGACATAGGACGCTTTTGTCACAACGCCAGTTTTTTATACACACCATCAGTCTTTGGAATACACTACCTAATTATATTCAGAACATAGGCAATGCAACCAAGTTCAAAAAGGAGCTATACATTCTGTTTAAGTAGTTTTTAGCATATCTTGATTTTTTTGTGAATTTTTTCTCTCTATTTCTATTAATGATTATTTTTAATTTTTAATTTTTAATTTTTTTAATTAATATATCTTTAAATTTCATTGTATCTTAGTATGTGTATATATTTTTACTTTGTTTGTATATTTCTTTATATTTGTATATATTGTTCTTTGTAGTTTTCCTAATTTATTTTTTACATATATTCATTTTTTTATCCTTTTTTTGTATCGATTGCTATTTCCCGTGATTTTAACACGTTCTTATTCATTTTTATTTATACATTATTTCAAGCATTTCATTACATATATATTCAATGATTTGTTATTATTTTGTTTCTTTGATGTACTCCCATAGCACTTTCATTTATAAGATTATTATCTTGTTGTGCTATGACTAATAATAAATAAATAAATAAATAAATAAATAAATAAAATAGTTCGTAAAAAATAAATAGAAATTAAAATTCATTCCAATTTTTTATATCTTCACACAATTCGAATATCATCATCACCATATTTCCATTTCAAAATTTTAGATATTCTTGTACCGCCATGAAGACTTATAATTATTCCATACATTATTACCAAATAATCCTCCTATAAAACTGAAATATAAAAATAATAAACAAATTTTACTTCCAATGATATACTATCTATGCATGTAAATGATTACAATAATATCATAAAATATTTCCCTTCTTTTTTATTCGATTATATGAAAAAAAATCTCTTGTTCACACTTCAATTGTATTGTTATTATTTAACAATTATCGGCTATTCTTTACAACTTAGAAGAATAATTTACATTGTTTCAAAACTTGTACTGTTTGCTTCACTCATGTTGAAAAGAGAGGAACGACAGCAGACATCAACAACAGCAGCAATAGAAGTTTACAGAAAAAAACTTTAGACATTTTTGCGCAAAACTTCTTAACATGAAAGTAGCGACTCATGTGAAAACAAAAAGAAAAAAATTGAGGAAAATTGATGATTATTCAGGTTATTGTTGTTAGAGAACTTTACGGAACAGGTGTGTGTAAATGGAGCTAAACTGTTGCTTTGTGTGTCTTCAGGAGGAAAATATATCCCACAACGTATTTCCATTTCAATTGTTTCGTTGTTGTTTGTTTCGTTGTAAGCATAAGTTACTGTAGTTTTTTTTATGACGTTGCGGTGCGTGCTGTACACAAAAGAAATCCACAGCAATTAGTAGAGATTAATACTGACAAGGTGGAATATATTACTCCAACAGCTTTATTAAAACAATTTGGGTGCTTTTTTAATACCATGGTTTTTGCTATATTGAAAGATTTATAGATTTATAGCAATGTGTGAAGGGATGATGTTTGTTTCACTCTCGCTGCGCTCAGAATGATATAACGGATAAGTTTCTCCCAAAATACCAATATATTGTAAAATGTCTGCTAATTTTGGGTCTATGCAGCATTTCCAAGTCAGAAGTATATAATTTTTGAAATATTGGTTTAGTATTGGCTGCCCGATCATACTTGTCTTTCACTTTGTCACTAACCCTCGTAATTAAGGAGCGACACAAAGTTGTGTAATGAGCTTTTAAGTTTTTCCTGCTTTACAGATTAATTCATCCATTTTCACAGTCTTAAAAGCTGTTCTTAATGTTGAAACGAGCATAGCTGACCGGTATGCCACTAGGAATACCGGGCATCCACTTCTCAAATCTTTTTGTTTTAAAGTAAAACACTTATAGCCACAGTTCCGAAATTAGAAAGTCGATAAATATACGATAAGTTGCATGCAATGGTCATTCTTGCTAATTTTATCTTTTTCGTATATAACTTTTTCGTATATATCAAGTGCTTCGCAACGTCCGCAACAGTTCTTGTAACGGCTTTGAAATGCTTTCAACCAACACATTTCCTACGTCTCGAATTCCCTATTTACCGTCTCTATAACTGAGACTGAGAGCTTTTTTAGTAAAAACTGTGTTGTGATTAAACGAATAAATTTTTTTAATAATTTTTGTATAAAAAAGTTGCCGTAGTCTGGTAGGTAGTGTGTTGACCTATTAGACGTAAGGCGCCGATTCAAACCTCAAACCCCGATTCAAACCTCAGGTCAGACATCTCGAACAAAGCCAATTATGGAAAAATATTTCTTCGGTGACTTCCTCTCAGCAGATTAACGGCAAAAACTGTGAGAGTAAATAAAATTACCGTGTAGCCCTTGCGCTAACCAACTTCTTCGTCCCTCGTTTGAAGGAACAGGGACTGCGTTCACCTGTGGCGTCACAACGGGCTGCTATGCATGCTCAAGTGAACTTTTGGTATGAAAGCTCCGACCTAATCTAACCTAAATAAAATTAACATGAAAACTTTCTCAAATATCAGTTTGGGGGTCGATTTTAAACTGTAGGTCCCGCCATTTATGTATAAAATTAACAGAAGCTAGGTCGTAATCCTGACTGAAGGGTTGTAATTAAAAAAATCCTTTGTCAGGAATTGTTGAACTAAGTAGCGGGAACAGTTAGTCTATTATTTATGACAATTATTCTATTCATTTAATTTATTTCGCTATATTTTTTAAATATAATTTTCATTTAGGCTGATGATGGCTGTCGAAGCGCTTCTAAGGATATTTCCTCGAAAAAGCTGAGGTTAGATGTTCTATCTTCACCAACTTCGATGGTCCTGATGTTCTCTCATCTGGCAGATTAGATCTTCTAATCTTACTTACCTGGATCTTGAGAGTACCATTAGTAAGGCGTTCCACGGCAATTCTATCTACATTCATAACTCGTAACAAATCAAAACCCAGATCCAAGCACTTGGCCATGCTCAGTATTTGATTTGAATATAACAAGCAATGTAATCTCGGTCAGATGCTCAGATTGTAATAATTGGTGCCATCTCCGTCACTGCTCAGGACTTAGCAGCCATCATAATTGGTCAAACCACTTCTTGGGTAATTGCTGTAGACCACAATTCCAGATCCCTACATGCTCTTCATCTTGCAATAATAATGTTGATCCTCCTCAAAACCATGACGGAACTCGCAAACACTTCTGCACTATTTGCCACAACATTATGAGATAAAATACTTCATCAGTAAAATGTAATGGTTGCTGCAGATTGCGTTATCTGCGAATGTGTATGTATGACATTGAGCTCATATCGAGACTGGAGCACCGATTTCATAGCCGACTTCTTCTAATGACTACCCACGAAATATATCATTACCCCCTACTAACTCACCCATACAAGCTGTATATCTCCCACAGCCGGATAATGATTCTCATCTCCAACATATGTAGTTCCCAAATAGATGAGGGATCATTTTGTGTTTTGCATTTGAATTATCATTGCAAAATCAGGAAAAAAAATTCTGTTATCACACTGTTGATAACAATATTGAACTAGTTAATGTTTATATTCACCAATCAACCACATGGGTTCCAATCACCACCGGTACATATTCCACCTATTGCAAAGACGAAATAAAATAATCCTTGGTGACTTTATTGCATGTCATGGAAGCCTGAAGACGCTCATGGGTCTCAGTAATGAGTTAGACTTTGCGGCCATCAATGTGAACCAACCAAATAGAGTTTTATTTACACAATTCCACGACTCGCTTAGGTCAGGAATGTGAACGCCTACGAGCAGAAAATCTTTCAGACGACAGGAAATCGTTGCTCCTAGCCGAGGTAAGCTATCTCGTCAAGGATTACCGCCGCTGTAAATGGCTTGAACAGTTCGACCACTGATCCACTAATTCTAAAAATTTTAGTCATATCACAGGTCTAACGGGTATCTTATTTGATAACGTTCAGCATACTCAGTTAAGAAAATGTTCCACAACGTTCTGTCGGCTATTCATCGCTCATCCAAAAGCATACAACCAAACGTAAAAGGGCAACCCAACGCAAAACTAAAAGTCTCAGTAGTGATATTAACACCATCGCCTTCGATACCAACGCCGTAAATCGCGTAATATCACAAGCCTGCCTAAGGCCCTTCTTGTTCAACTATTTTTACTTTTCTCGTCGTAGTCTATTAGGTAGTGTGTTGGCTTATCAAGACCACGGTTCAAACCCAGGTCAGACATCAAAACGAAATATGAAAAAATATTTCTTCAGCTACTTCCTCTCATCAGAATTCGGGGAAAAACTCTGAGAGTAACTAAAATTGTCATAAAAAGTTTCTCAAAAATCTGTCGTTCGGAGTCGACGTTAAACTGTAGGTCCCGCCACTCATGTATCAAATTAACACACACAACATGAGTGGTGTGAGAAGCTAGGCCGTAATCCCGACGGAAGGGTTGTAAAGACCAATTATGTATGTATGTATTTACTGTTTTTATTTCAAAAGTTAAAGATTTACTTGACAGTTAAATAAGAAAAATTTAAATATTTAAAAAAAAGTTAAAGTTACATTTCAGAAACTTCTATTCGGGTAAACTATTGACTGAATAGATTTTCACAAATGTTGCTGATAATAATAAATACCAACCATTTGAGCCTATTTAACTAACGAAATTTTCTTGTAATTTCCATTATTTCTATAAATCAGTTTCGAACACGTTTTTCATTAAACCAAATTATTCTTTTAAATTTTATATTTAACTCAGTTTAAATCATAAGATACAGCAGAAAAAAAGTATTTCGTTTTATTCAACACACATGCCGCAAATTCTCAATGAAACTGAAAAAATAAAACAAACAAATCAAACAACAACAAGTGTTGTGAAACCACAATATTTGCCCTCGTCATCATTATTATTATCATTACCATCATCTACATACATACAGTGACGGACAAAAAAATAGGGTCAGTATAATTACATATAAAATTTTCGAAATTTTAAACAAATTTAAAAAAATGGAGAAACGTGTTATAGTCGGACGAAAGTAAGATTAATTTAATTGGTAGTGATGGAAAAACGTGGGTAAGACGTCCCAAAAATAAAGAACTTTGTTTCCCGTTATACAACAACAGCTTTTAAGCATGGAGGGGGTAGTATTATGGTTTGGGGATGTTTCTCCTGGCATGGCGTGGGACCACTGTACTGGATTAAAGAAAACATGGACAAAAACTTATACTGTCACATATTAAACGAAGTGATGATACCATATTCCGAATGGGAAATGCCAGTCAAACGGATATTCCAGCAGGACAATGATCCGAAACACACTGCGTATCTTGTGAAAAATGGTTTCTGGATAACGGTGTGAACGTAATGTAATGGCCAGAACAATCTCCGGACTTAAATCCGATAGAAAATTTATGGAAAATCGTAAAACAAAAAAATTGGACCACGAAAATAAAAAAATAAGGAGAAGTTGTGGGAGAAAATTAAATACGTTTGGTATTCTATTCCAAATAAGACTTTTTTTTTCATAAGTAAATTATTTTGAGTTTTTAATATAAATGGTAAAGATATATAAACATAGCAATAATATGAAATAAATAAACACACAATTACATTTTAATTTTTTGTTTGTTTCCGATTTATTCTTAATAATTTTGAGTGACCCTATTTATTTGTCCGTAACTGTATGTACATATATTGTCACAGACGAAAAAAAAAAGTGAATATAAAAACCATTACGGCTTAGCAGCTGCGGTTACCATTTGAAAAACCTTATTTTAGTACACCAACGCGTGACATAAAAATCAAATTTAAGATGCAGATAAAGCGATAAATGGCCCTGACAAAAAAGATCCATGTATACAATATTCTCGGAAAATTTTTGTTAAAAAGTATACGCGTGCATACCGCGTATGGAATAGACTTCGGTTGAAAATTTTATAATACCACTCAACAAACAAAGTCAATACAGATTTTGTAGGCCCTGTCTACCATTTTCATATTTGGTACACAGGTTAAGTAACACAATACATAAATTCTAGACATACAAATACACATTGAGTAGCACATGGGCTTGAGTACTAAGCTGCAGAATGTTAAAGCATTATTTTGAACACTAACGAATATGCACACACATACATATTTATGTCCTTATTTTAGAATTGTGTCCCTGCGTGTCAGTAGAAACAAAGGTTTTCGTTGTACTATCGTTTTGGAGATTGTGTTATTGGGTGTTCAAAAGCATTTTTGAATTTTTGTTTTTGTTGCTGATATTGTTATCGTTTTTGAAACGCATTTCTCTTTTGACCTATACAGCCTGTTTAATACTGCTTCCGGTATGTGAAATGTTGTCAGTTGAGCCACATAACACACAGTTTGAGGCTGAGTGAATAGTTTCGTTTGTGCCTTTTGTGTAAATAAGTGTCAGTGTAAGACCTAAAACATGAAAGTAAAAGCTTATGGTCTACAAATAGCGCTGGCTTCGCTTACTGTGGGTACGGGGCCGTTTTGTTGTAAACTGTTACAATCGCGCATAAGTTTAGAAAAATTGCCATAGGTTTTTATGTAATTAATATTTCTTTATTAAATTTTAAAGAAGGGAGTTTGTTAATATACAAAAATGAGGGTTTGATATTATACTTCTAAATATTTTTGTTATTTTTCATTATTATATGCATATTTTTCAATAATTTTCAAATTTAATTTCATTGTAATTCAATATCTTTTTTTTGTATGACATGCTTGAAAACAGTTTTCAATACGTAGGGGAACTTTAGAGTATCTCGACGTATTTTGTGCGAATAACATACACTAGATCTTTTTTTCAGTCTTACCGTTGCTCAAAATTTTCACTAATTCGTGATGTTTTATATTTCCTGATAACCTTTTTATGGATTCTAAACGGGACATTCGTATAGAATTTGGGGGCTCATTTGTTGCTTCTTCGGTATCAGATTGTGATATATCTGGGCTTTCTCTTATCTAACTTTCCGCTAAACTCTGCATGAAATCGTGAAATCTAATTTTTGATTTCGAATTCGGTATTTGATAAATACAGAATGAGTTAAATATCGCGCAATGAAGAAGGTAGAAAAAGACCTTTTTAGTCCATTTGAGAGTTTTTCTGAAGATGGGGTTATAGGCAAGATATTGATCGCCAAGATCGGCTCACCTTTCTAGATCAAAATCCAACCAATCCGTATCAGTTTTGTGGGGGTGAGCAGGGAGAGAATAAAATAAAATATTTTGCGAGAACACGGGGTAAATAAAAATACAAAATGTGTTAGATTCAAAATAATTAATATTTATTTATATGTACACAAACGTACCTTTCGGGTTGGGGGTTGATTGGGTATTGATCTATTTTCTTTAATCGTTTATAATTCACAATATATTCATATTAACATAGAGATGGTTTATACATTTAGACTATACTTATGTATATCTAAACTTAAAAGTAGGGTGGCCAGCGTGAACAACTTTCTTCAACTTCTGGTTCTTCATCTTCACTTGATGACGATCAAAGCAGACGTAATGCACTCGCTCCGTTATGTATAGTTTGAATATCAGAATCTTCACTGTCACTCTCATTTTCAGCAATATTTGATAATGAATTTTCATATGTCTCTGAAAGAAATTCTCCTCCAGTTTGAGGGATTTTTAGAAAAAAAGGACACTTACCTTTTATTATTCACAAATAGGAAATAATTGAATACATTTCTATAAATTGTCCTTTTTAAACTGGATTTGTTCTTATATCGTTGGAAGTTTCGAAGACAATGTTTCACTTTCAGTAGCAAAGCAGATACTGAATAATATTCCATTCCAAAAATTACTGTAAACACAGAGCGCGTGCTATTCTAGTGCTTGATAATTTTCTCTTTCCGTTTGCCAATATACCCAGTAGAAACTAACTGTAATTTAGTTTTGTTTCGATATTTTTCGAAGAAATTTTATTTCCATCTCTTTTGTTTTCTAGGAAATCGGCGACTTACAATTCTTGTCTAGTAGATATCCTTTGCCTCATAGTCTAGGGATATATCTGTCGGTATCCAAAACTTTGAGCGCTCCCCCTTCCTCCCTTTTATTTTTGCTGTTTGTTTTATTTTCTATTTTTAATAGTAATATACTATACTGTAATAGTTTATATTGTGTATTTTTTTTAACCGTAGATTTTGCTGTTACTACATTAAAGATTACTTATTTGTTTTTGTTAACTAAATTGTTAAGCATTGTAAAAGAAGCCACAATAAAGTGATTTGAATTTGAATTTAAAAAATGACATTTTTAAAGCATAGATAAACGATAACTTAAATGACTACATAAATCGTCATCCGCACTCAAGGGAAAATCTTAAATGACGACTTTAGGCGTCATCTGTCGTGAATGTGTTAAAAATAAATAATCAAGCAGCATTGAAAACAAAAGGAATAGAGTGGTTTATTTTATGTTCGTTCAAAATAATCCACTTGAGCAATCTTAGAAGCACGTCCCATATGTAACTCTTGTTACAGACCGATATTTCTTCGGATATACACTGTTTATTTGTTGATAAACTCTAAATATGTGTGGTTTTACAGGTCGTTCCTGTACGTGGAGAACTCTATAGGGAACGAAAACTTTCAATTTAGAATATGGAAAAACCAGCATTGTAGAACCCAATAATCGTTCAGGACTCCTCTAATGTTTTAATTGACTACTGGATAGCTTATTGTTAACTTTCCACAGTACGCGTTACTTTAGAGGATTAGCACTTCTCCAATGCAAAATAAAAATATCAACTCAGTTCATTGTCCTCTAATGCCGCCTACGCAAATTTTTATTGATGACAACAAACATTCCAGCCAAATTCCAATCGTAATATGTATCGTATACCAATGCTATGAAAAATAATACTGTTCCAGCGCAAAACTCGATTTCAACAAAGAAACCATCAACTGAAGACTCCAGTTAAAATATTACTCACCTTAATGCAACAATTGAAAAAATTATAGAATCAATGAACAGCAAATGCGATTGGCTTAATGCAGAAAATGTTGGGAATACAATCAACATTGCTACAATTTACAATCGGCAACCGATGAACTTTCTGGAGAATTACTTCTGAAATGCAAACGGCATCCACACATATAAAAATGTACTAGAATTTTTTACTGCGAAAACAAATTGACATCATTCTACTATCGGAGACTCTTATCACAACAAGAAGAGTTTTTAAAATATCCGGTTACAACTTATATGATTGTAGAGCATACGTAGGCTTAGATATTATAATTAAATCAAGACTTGAACATCAACTATTGAGCGATTTATGTAAAAATTACCTTCGAGCAACTAACACCTGCCTTAAAGACTTTAATAAAAAATTTGTTAGATTCTTAGTGTACACACCTCCTAGATTTTTGATAACAGAGGAGAAATATTATAACTTTTATAGGTCTCTAGAACCACGCTTTCTGACAGCTGGGGACTATAATGATAAATATAACTCCTGGAAGTCCTTGCTTATTAACTCTAGAGGTCGATGGTGATGTTTATTGTTATCTCAAGAATGGGCTTAGATATCGTTTTCAATGGACAACTAAGTTATTGGACGACAGAAGAATCCGGACCAGTCTTGTTGACCATCAAACCCTTCTTCTACCATTTCCACGATCCCAAACTCTGGTGTTTATGTAGCACACGCCACAAGTGTGATTATGAGAACGTGCATTAATTGGCTCATTGTTCAGAAAATATTCGGTTGAAAACTCCAGAAGATCTAAATGTTTCTATCTCGAATTTTGGAAAGCTTGATTTTCGCTAAAAGAAGGGCTCTCAGATCTACTAGGACCCTAAAGATCTATCGTATCTTAAATATACCTACGACGCGCCACCGGTGGTTAGGAGGGAATAATTCTGAGTCTTTACTCCAAATTCATGTTACGACGTGATCAATTTGATTCTTCCTGTTTCTGTACATCTTTATGCAATTCGTTTTGAGTTCAAGGATATCAATTAAACTATTGCAGGACTTAATCCTAAGAAAACTGCTGGTATTGATAAGGACATTAATTAGATGCGTTTTGAACTGTTACGCATTGCAATTAGAATTATTGTTTTAGTCTTTAATACTATTGTACGATTTGAATATTACCGTCAAGAGTGGTGTAAATGTTCTGTCAAACAAATATGACTTACTAGACTGTTCGATCAGAGGTATTTTCTAAAATACATGTATATTCATACTTAAAAATTGGTGTTTAGTTTCAATTAAATTCTTTATTGTTCGCACTACTTTTGTGTGCCATGGTTTACAACTTGACGTATACAACAATAATTGCTTGTTCGCTATTCTTCTTTGCCTACAGCGCAGATCTTAACAGCGGAGATCTTCAAACCACGACTGTTTTCTTCACACGCAATGCGTCTTCACACAAGACTGACTGACTTATTACTCGTTGCCTGCTTTGTCTTGCTTTTTTATATGCCCACGTAATCAGTCTGATGAAGGTTCTTAAAGTCCTACGTTCAGGGTTTCGCCTTCTCGAGAACTCCTCGCGACCTATTATTTATTGTTTGTGTATTTTGGTCGCATTGGTTGTTGTTGCGTTCTCGCTTACTTGTCTATCCCATTTTCTTTCATACTGATGTTGTTAGTTTAATTGTAACAAGTTCGTTGTATTTGTTTGTGTAGCATTGCTCATTTTAATGTTAAAAGATGTACACCGTTTCCATTTTCGTAAGAATATTTTCATGAATCTTTTCTATTATTATAAAAGGCAAGTGCATCAAACAATTAAAATTTTTCTCTTTTTAACATTCGAAAACGTTTTATTGTTTTTTATTTCTCTTTTTATCTTTAATTTGTATTTCTATTGCAACTTTTCTATGGTTCGTAACAAATCTCAACACTGCTCTTAAATTTTATTCGAAAACATTAATTTGAAAAGTTTCTCTTGTTTAGTTTTGTAACTATATAGGAAGCTATTACTTGCTTGACATTATTAATTTCAATTTCGAAACTTTACTGCCAGCAAAATATTTTATGCACAGGAAATATCTAAATAGTTACTATTCTATGTGTAGCGTTATTGTTTATTTCTGTTTAGTAAGATTGATTACTAATTTAATAGTATTGTTTAAAAAGGTAAGAAAGTTTATCAACTTGAAATTTCAAAGTTTTTGCAAATTTATTCTTCAAATTTTTCAAATGCAAACTAATATTATTGAAACTTAAAGTTGATGTCGTTTTTTTGTTATAATAAGTTTCTTTCCAAATTAAAATTCTTAACACATACGTAACAATTTACAATAACTTAAATTGTTTTTAAACAAATTCTCTTTTAGAAGATTGCAGTCTGAGGGCTAATGATTAAATGATAGCTTGCATATGAATGTATGCGACCAAACGATTTAGTATTAGAGTATACGATGGTATAACCTTCTTCTTATTGCATAAAATTATGATAAAATGAAAAGCTTATAAAATCAATAGTAAGGTAATAAAAATCCTAAATATCATAAACCTGCCTTTATTTATATCCTTATTGTCTGTTATAGTTTTCAAACGCTTAAAACTATATTCTATCCTTAAAAAATTTTCTTTTATTTTTTTTACTTTTTCATTTTTTAATGAGTTTTTGGATCGATTAAATGTGTCGCAGCACAAAATCTTTGTTCCCAAAATGAGTGTTAATTCCTAATGGATTTTGCTTCCTAATATGGTTTTCATTGATGTTCTCACCAAGCAAGCATTGTTTGTGGTACGCAAAGTGTAGTTATTATCAATAAATTTGCATGTGATCTTATAATTGCTTTATTTCCATGGGTTTAAAATTACATTCGCAAATGTTGTTTGTACATTTACAAAATGGACGTTCTTTACAAACAAAGTAGCATAAGTGTGACAAAGCCGTTTTGATTGTTCAAATAAATCGTACATGTGGGAACTGATGTTAAAAGTTTAAATCGCCTTTCTAAGCAGGTAATTATTAAGGGCGTTTTAACTTGGTCATTTGTTATGGTCATGAGATGGGATACATGCAAACAAGGTAACCTTTCGGTCTCTAGAACGATCCTTGTCTTGCTGTTATCAAATTGACACACAGCCTTCCCTTGGATTCCATACTAGCACATGGTAGATTATTTACTTTACTTGTGCGTAGGATTTGGAACCCATTAGCTGTAAGCTTTCTCCCAATGAAAACCGCACGCCACTATAAAGGTCCCCTCAAGAATTCATCACCGCGACAAACGTTTAAAGGAGTATGAAGCAGCTACAGAGGAAAATTCCACATTCAAGAAAAAGATGCAGTCCGCCATTGCCGAGTAGTACGGAGAATAGAGAACATATGAGAAACGTATTTTTAGACGCATATAAGAGGGAGCAGGATAGGCGAGAGCGTAATGACGTCATTTTGTGTCGGTTAAACCGACTTACATTCATCGCCATTTTTTATAGTTGATTGTAAAATATCCGGTACTAATATATCAGATAGAAAATAGTTTTATTTGTTATTGTTCGCAGAATAGAATAGTTATGGATTTCTTTTATTAAACACTCCATACTAGGAGAAAAAATTTTCTATATCTCTGAACAGTAAAGGTGAAAAGATTGGGGTGGTTCAATTAATCAGAATTAAATCTGAGCTTAAAATAATTTGCCAGCTGTAACTTTTTCCACAGTCTGTCAATCGCTTTAGCAAACTTCGGTACTGATAGTCTTTTCATTTACGAAAAATAAGCTTTCAAATAGCATATACAAATTTAAGCTTTTTAGTGATAGTATCTTAAGGGACACATTGAGCATTTACGGGTAATAATTCAAATATAAACAGTAAAGTTAATTATCAATATAAAATCTAGAAAAAAATATTGTAACTAAAATAGAAATGATGTTACATCATTTAACATTAAAATGAAAAACAAAAAATATGAACTTGTTTACATGATCAACGAAAAAACAAAAATATAGCAACAACATCAATATAAAAAGGGATAAACAAGTAAACAAACAGGCAACAATAACACTGCAAGTTAACGGTGGTGTTGGCTCAGCCAGTGGAATAAATTCTGCACAGTAAGCTGTTCTTTGTTTTTCACCGTGCACCTGTGTCCGATCAAGTTACACGGTGGGAAACAAAAGTATAGTTAGCGGTATGCACCTGTGTCGGATCAGGTTGCAGTATGTGAAAATATTATTTCTGCTGGGTCAACATCTACAGCAAACATGTGGTGGTGGTGCAACGCGATCGTGAGATGGGATGAGCATGCTTGGTTGAGGACAAACAGATCAGTCTGGGTTGTGCGGGCTGATTTAACGGTCAATCAAAGTTATTAAGTTGTGTTAAATAATTTATATTGAATAAGTAATTGCAAAAAATAATTATTCGTGTCCGAATGTCTTTAACTAATTGTTAATAAGTTTAAAAATAATTTTTTGTGCTAATAAATTAATTTCATCTAAAATAATTGTGTTTTTCTTTATGTTGTCGGTTCAGTTGGTCGAACCGACCTAATTTATTTTTTAATCAAAAGGTTCAAGGTCCTTTAACTTGCATGGACGAACGTAAACAAAATACACAAACAACAATAACGTAAACAACATGCTTACATTTGTAGAGATTTCAGAAAGAATTCCGTCAGTCTTGTGTGAGGATGCGTTACGTGTGAAGAGAATTATCGTGATTTGAAGTTATCCATTATAAAGATCTATTGAAAAATTGTTATCAGTGTTGTCAGATTTTTTTTCACCTCTATCGCCAAAAGCTATACGCAAAATCTCTAAAATAAAATATTATTCATTTTTTTTTTTCCAAATTAAAAAGCTCCAAAAGTTTAAAAAATCATTGATATTTATTTATTTCATGTTATATGAAGTCAATATAAATCTAATAAAAGTCTATAATAAAAAAATTTTATAATTTTACATTACATTTGTACTTTTAGTGTATTAGTTATTAGTTGTCTATTCTTTAATTCTTACAAAAATTAATTGCATAAATCTATAATATCATATACCTCATTCTCTGCAGATTCATTTTCACTGCTTGGTATATCATACATTGTATTAGAATTAAACTTTTTTAACATTTTATCTGTAGGCTGAACTGAATTGCAACAATATTTATTAACCCTTTCATGCCCGATGTTACCTTTAGGCAACATTGTACATTTTTGTTCATAAATTCCGTAATTTTTAATTTTTTTAAATGATTTTTTTTTTGCAAACAAGCTTGGTTAAAAACGTGTAAAACCAGAATACGTAGGACTCTGAATTTAATATCACTTCATATTTAGGCCACGACTAACAAACACATGTCCTTAAAAAAATTTTAGCTCTGGCCCAAAAAATTCGGGCATGAAAGGGTTAACATTTATATAATTTATTATTCTTATCAATGAATCTAAAAGTTCATATTGAATTTTATTACGCAAGCGAGTTTTAGTGTAATTCATAATAGAAAATACCCTTTCTAGTCAAGCGTTGCTGGTTGGTAAAATTAACATATTTAGAACGGCCAATGCTAAGTCTTTAAAGTGAAATGTTCCAACCGCATCGCAATAATTGTATACTCGTGGCCAAAAGTCTAATAAATTTGTTGGGATTTCACCTTTAAAGATCTCAGTCCAATTGATATATGCTAATTATGACCATTGCAATTCATATTCCCCTGCAGATATTTTTGGGTTTAAAAATAGTTAATGAATTTTGAACTACCGCAAATATTACTTGTGTTAAAGGGTTTCCACATTTTAATATTGAAAATTCATTATATGTTTTAAAAATATTTATATTTTCAGGTAACTGTTTTAGCATTTCTTTTAATAGCTTTTTTAAGTACAAAAAACAATTTTCTTTTAACATTTCTGCATCATATTCATTCATTTTTATATTTTTTAATTTCATTTCAAATTCTGTGCCAAAACCTATAGATTCCAATGGCAGAAAAGAATCCGGCGAATCAATACATACATATCTACATAGATAATTGGTCATTACAACCCTTCAGTTAGGATTATGACCTAGATTCTCACACTAATATGGTGTGTGTTTATTTTATACAATAGTGGTGGGACCTACAGTTTAAAGTCGACTCCGAACGACAGATTTTTGAGAAACTTTTCAGAAATCTGCTGAAAGTCGCCGAAGAAATACTTTTTGTATTTTGTTTTGATGTCTGGCCTCGGGCTCGAACCCTGGCTTTACGTGTAATAAGCCAACACACTACCTACTAGACTAGTAGCCAAGTCAAGTAGCCAAGAAAATTACGTGAGGAACTATTGATGAATGTTGATAAAGATTTTTAAAGGTATTTGTGTAAAGACCGATGATTTTAAATTTGTATTTATTTAAGAGAACACAGATTCTACTATCAACAATTTCTCTTGCTCTTTTAAAGATTAATAACACGTGCGATAAGCATTTAGTTTTACACGAGGTGTACCGATACAGTGTTGTATCGAATTCTTTTACTTTTATTAAAAATTAATTTATTTTCATCATCCTAATCGGAAAAATTAATCCGGAGTAACCATCAATTTCGGCTGCAAAATCTGGTTGATTCTGCAGGATGAAAATGCTGTACGGCTGATGGGATAAGAAAGGTGTGGTGTACCACAAGCTCCTAAAATCGTTAATACGGATCATTACCGACAAATGATCAATTAGAACCTGGCATTGATAGGAAAACGGACGTTAAGGCCTACAAGATGCGGTAAGGAAATTTTGCAACAAATCATCTGTACATACATTTACACTGGTTTTGGATACAATCAAAGCATTAGGCTGGTAGCTCCTGCCTAACCCGTCATAATCATAAGATGTAGCTCTTTCCAACCACTATTTCTTTACATCAAATGGACGCGCATTGGCTGAGCCGCACTTTCATTCCAAGTTTTCAAAAGAAGAACGGTTTTATTAGCGTGGAATTTACAAATTGTACATACTGCCACACCTGGTATTTCGGGAATATCATTCATTAAGAGAATAACAAGAGTTAAGTATAATATAATACTAATGGATCTAATAATAATACGATAGTAATATAATAATTAAAGCATTTTTGCAGAAGTTCCTGCTATCTAGTGTACCACAGATATTAATGATGGAACTGAAATTAAGCATCTAATGATTAATATTTAAATTAAATAAAAGTTTTATCTCCTTTCTTAAATATTTGCTGGCTCTGAAAAGAACCTATTGCTTGTTAAAATATGTATTTATTTATGCTCTTGTTGACTCAAATATCATTCTATTTCCAATGCGCATTGACATTTAAAAGTTTTTTTAAGAAATTCGTGAACAATAACATATGCAAGTATTTGTAAAAATTGTACTTATCGCATTGGAGCCTAAAGACGGGAAGTTATCAAAAATAGAATACATGTGTAAATGTGTTATTACAGACGGTATGAGCACAGCAGCATCATCGTCATGACAGGTTACGTGTCTCCGACTGCACTACAGAATTTATTAAGCGGTCAGCTGTTTAATTATTTTAAAAACTGGAGCAACAAACTAAACCCATGATCTGTAATTATGTCATTCAGAAAATAATACAGTTATTTCCGTATCAGTTATTGACCGCAGTAGTTTTTATTTTTAGATTTATTTGTGTTTTGGTGCATAGTTTCAAACTGAAGCAAGATGAATCTCTCGAAATGATTTCGTATAACGAAATATGTTGCTTCAATCGCGTTTGTTCCTTGAAACATGAATAACAGAGTGTAAGGCGAATTGTTCTGCCCACGTCAGCGTGCTGTTCCACTACATGAAAAATTACACAATGCGACAAAAAACAAAAAATTAAATACACCTGAGTAACTTCCTAGTCTAAGTTGTTCAGTTGAGTAGAACTCAAAAACACTTTTTTATTTTTTATTATTTTTTATTATATATTTTTATTTTTTATAGACAAAAACGATTTTTTGATCTTTTCACGCAAAATTATTGATTTCCCAAATATGTTTGAACCTATTTTAAAAATCCAATGTTTTTTAGAAATGGGAGAGATTAGCCTTTAAAACGGTATACATAAACATTTTCTTCAAACTTATATGTTATGAGATTTGATGGCGTAAGCTTGGAAAATATTACTTTTTTTTATTTTTCCAAGTTTGGCCATTCTTAATTGCAAAATTTAATTAAAAACTATAAAACAAGTGGTGATATTTTTGAAATGCTTCTTTTTATGAAGAGATTGACACTTCGCTTGATAGAATTGGACCAAAATTACCGTAGTTATAATTTAAATAGTATAACAGTTTAGTCATATTTTTTATATATGCTGTCTCATCAAATGAACTTTAAGTTAAAAATTTTTGATGGATCGTAAGTGTTTAATGAAAAAATGTGCCTTTTTCCATTGAACCAACTACCGGAAGTTGGCTAATGTTTGCGCAAAACGATATAATAATATTTGCGAAAAACGGAAATATTAGACTTTTTGGAGTCGTTCAAACGTGCAAAGAGCAAATTCTCAGGTAAACAATCAAGATCCATCAAAAATTTTGAAAATTTTTGAAATGAAAGTTCAGTTGATATGATGACATATATGTATGTATAAAAAATATAACATGACTGTTATATTCTTTAAATAATAATTACGTTAATTTTTGTTCAATTTTATCAAAGGAAGTGTCATACTCTTCACAATATAATACACTTTCAGAACGTCGCCACTTATTTTATATTATTAAATATTTAAAATGGGCAAACTTGTAAAAATAAGAAAAAAAATAATTTCCAAGTTTACCCCATCAAAACTCATAACATATAAGTTTGAACAAAATGTTCATGTATACCGTTTTAAAGGCCAATCTCTCCCCTTTCTAAACAAATTTGGATTTTTAAAATAGGCTCAAACATATTTGGGAATTCAATAAATTTGTGGGAAAATATCAAAAAAAAAACCTTTTTTGTCAAATAAAACAATTTTGGAGGGTTCGAGAAAAATAAAGAAAGTATTTTTGAGTTCTACTCAATATAGTAAACAGCTTAGACTATGTAGTTACTCTGGTGTATTTTCACTATCGGCTACGTAATAACAAAAATGACAACTACAATTTAATATTGTGCATATTTTTAAATAAAATTTTGTTAATGTAAATATTACAGTATCTTTTTTTTATCAATTTTATGCGCATTTTTTTACCCAAAAATGTTTTTAAATACGTAAACATTATTTCATGATGTAAAATTTGTTTTAAAAATTTTGTTATTTATTTTTTTATTCTAATTCTCTTCCTACTTTTTTATCACAAATAAATTATCATTATTAGGTCCTTTCAATTTATTTTTTTACATGTTTTAGCTTTTAGTATTTATGTTGATTATGTTCACATGTGTTAGGATTTGTTTTGCTCAAAATATTGCCATTTTTTTAAATTCTGTTTTTTCTTTCCTGATCAGAATTCTATTTAAAATTATATTTTGTTTCATTTATGTACCATATACTCTAAATGTATATTTTTTCTAGAATCCTATGACAGTAATCAATTTTCCTTAATTTTAAGAAGTTAAAATTTTATTAAAAATTTTTCGTTTTTCCTCTCGTTTAGCAAAACTGAAAAAAATAAGTGAAGGGGAAAAATCAAGCGTAAATAAATGAAAACAGATAAGAAATTTTGAACGCAGAAATGGAAAGTTTCGCATCCAACAGAATTTGAATATGAAGATCTAATTCGAAAGTGATCGATAAATCCTCAAATTCGAAAATTGCTAACAATAAGGATCGTCATAACTAGCGGATACCCACAGGGTGTAGTCCGTTCACCACTAATAATTGTGGATGAATTTCTAACGAAACTATCTTTACTATAGTGGACAAACATATGGGGCAATTGTCTTGATAAACCTGTAAACTGCTCAAATGGAGTCTGACTGGACTCTGAAACTGGTGTGTGTTGGCGTAGGTTAGGTTAGAGGATGTGTACTTGTCAATTAAGACATGTGCAGTACCCGGAGTTCGAATTGACCCATTGTACAACGTCCTAGCTTCTCACACCACTTATGTTGTGCGTGTTAATTTTTGGGACCTACAGTTTAAAGTCGCTCCGAACGACAGATTTTTGAGAAATTTTTCATGCCTATTTTATTTACTCTCAGAGTTTTTGCCAGAAATCTGCTGAGAGGAAGTCGCCGAAAAATGCTTTTTGTATTTTGCCTCGATGTCTGGCCAGGGGCTCGAACCCTGGCTTTTACGACTAATAAGCCAACGCGCTACCTATTAGATACAGCGACAGGGTCAAAAATAACATGCCCTACAGCGGCGCTGGAAGTTTTAAGATTAAAGCCTGTTGCACGCGATAGTGAAGACCAGAGCTTTGGGGACTATGGTTTAGATTGATGGTAGACAAGTCTAACATGAAATTCTTTAGGAGACCTAAGTGATTGATTAGCTGCCACCTCCCTATTTACTGGCTCCTGTACGATTAGTCGCTATGATTTTAGAAGTCTTAGTAACAAAAAAAAGGGGAATTATTTTGTGGTATACAAATGGGTTAAGAACGAATCTTGGAAGAGTATATGTTGACAGAATTAAATACTCCGAACGCATTGGAAAACTTGAGGGTTCCAATAAAAAGATGTGGTCAATTCAACTTGAATAGGATATACAAGAGACAACACATAGCAGTACTATCTGACTGTCAAGCCACCATACGCCCACTCAGGTCTTATAAGATTAAATCCAATATAGTTTTGGAACCTCTGAATCCACAGGACACGAAAATAACAGTATAGATCCCAAGTGATGTGGAAATTTTCGGAAATAAGCAAGCAGACTAGAAGGTGAGCTTCCACCCCGGTGATGGGACCAGAACCATTCTGTGGAAGGACGACAGATTTTTGGCAAGGTATGCTAAAGAAAGATTAGGAGTATTCTCAAACCAAATGGGTTTGATGAAATCAAAACTTTTGTTGGGAAACAATAAAAAGAGATCTAAGTCACGCATTAGACTCTACAGAAATAACCTGAGGTTAGCAACGGATCTTCTGACAGAGTATTAACTCAGGGTACACTTATTCAGAATGAGATTGTCTCGAGACCAACATGTAGGTTATATCACGATGATAATGTATCATCCGAATGCATTCTTGAAACCTGTGTAGCCTGTGCAGCATCCTGAAATTTGTCAGAGCTTGGAGGAAACAGCATGGGAATATGCCCTTAAAACAACAATTAAATTTTAAATTCCATTTTTGAAGTAAACTGAAAAGGAGGCATTTTTACAACGTAAAGCACAAAAAAATATGTGAAAAAGAAATAATGTAAATATGCTTTGGTGTTGATCTTTTTTCCAATAAAAACATATTTAAATAAAACAAATAAGCAACCGTACATTTTTGTTCATGGAGACTACTTCGAAAAATAAACCACAATCGATCGTCTTGATTGAAGAACATCGACAACGTTAGAAGTAACAGAACGTTTTAATCTTTAATTCATCATCATGACTGTCAACATTGTGAGAATTTGCATTCGATTGATATTATTTAAAAAGAATACATTAGAAAATAATAGGCTTAATTGTTTTCATAATCAATCAACTAAATATACACAGTCTTTCCATGTGTAAACTGCTCTAATTGGAACTACTGGTTACGTTACAGACTCACAAGGAAACTGTTCCATGCATCCGTTCCTTATTTTGAAAGGTTTTTTAAACCAAAAATGGTGGAACTTATCATTGCGATATATGCAGATTAAAATACATATCAGAGAGTTTTTTTTTTAAGTTTTATATGATGAACTTTAAACTTTTTAACAACTAGTCTTCTTACTTACTACAGATTTGCGATTTATTAGAAAGTGACTCATAAATCTAAACAACTCTAAGCTTCACATGTTGATTTGAAGAACATATGAATTTAATGGACGGCCTTATGAAATAAACATATGAGCATTATAACAATATAACGTGAAAACAGTTTAAGTTACTGTAGTCTAGCAGGTAGTGTGTTGGCTTATTAGACGTAAAGCCGGAGTTCGAGCCCCAGGCCAGTCATCAAAGCAAAATACAAAAATAATTTCGTCGGTGACTTCCTCTCAACAGATTTCTGGCAAAAACTGCGAATAAATAAAATTGCCATGAATAGTTTCTCAAAAATCTGTCGTTCCGAGTCGACTTTAAACTGTAAGTCTCGCCACTCATGTATAAAAATTAACACATACAACATAAGCGGTATGAGAAGCTAGTTTATAATCCTGATTAAAGGATTGCAATGACCGATTATGTGTGTATGTACGAGTATGTGTGGGAACAGTTGAATTGCTCGATAGAAAGAAAATCGAAACTTGCTATTGGCACTAAATTGATGGTATACTATCAAATAGTTAAACCTATAATGACTTAAGGTATGCAATTATAGAAACAAAAGCGAGCGAGAATATTATACAACGTTTAAAAATAAGCAAGAAGGTATTATCTTATGTGGTCTCTAAACGCTGCAATTTGTTGTACAACTTGATCAAATTGTACGACATATTGTAACTTTGGAGGGCTGGTTAGCTAGCGGTTGGTTTTATTTTTTTGATTTACATTCGACCGACGATCAAATTGAACAATTAAATTGGTACGTGTGATGTAGATTTTTTATTCCGTTCGACATTTTCATTTTGACGCCGCAGGTAGACAACATTGCAAACAAAAATGAAAAAAAAAATAGGACATTGTACAATGAGTCAATTCGACCTCCGGTTACTGTACTTGTCTTAATTGACGAGTACACGTCCTCTAACCCAACCTAACCTAACCTTAGAATACGAGGTACTATTCGCGTTTATAAGCGGGAAAAGCTTAAGACCGGGATGCCTACATCAAAATAATTCCAGTGCCTAAGTTACCGCGCTACTAAGCAGGCAATTATTATATCATTGGTGCTTATATCCGGGGAATACTGTTTTGCAATTTAAAAGTATAATTTGTTTCTGATCATGGCATTGGGAATGTACAGCTAAAAGAAAGAGGTCCTTCTATCTTATTTGAAATTTTGATATCGCTTGATATAAATGTGTATATATATCCGAATTTATTAAATTCAATTAATCCAAAACAATTAAATATTTATTACTTTACATTAAAATAACAATAAGCTGAAGTAATCAATAAATATAAATTACAGCACTGGAAAAAATATGTTTTTTTTAATGACTTGATTAATGCTCACTTAATCTCAATATCTTTTTAAGTATCTGGATTTATTTCCAAATAATAAATGTAATCTTTAACAATTCATTCACTTTTTATTTTGTTTTCTATATGATTATTCAATCATTAGTTTTTGTTGGCAGAATCCTTGAATTCAATATCTTTCTTTTAAGTATTTAGAAAATATATCTGTTAGAAAAATACTTGTTCAATCCAAATGTAAACAAAGTAGTTTTTCTGTAAAAGAAAATTTTTGACTTTAAAATCGTTTTTCCAAAATGTATTTTTTTCATTCCAATTTTAACTTTCATTCAATAAAGAATAAATTTTAATAATTTAATAAATTGAATTATAATTACGAATATCACTCATCTTTATTTAATCTTTGAGCTTTCACCACTGCACGCTGCACGTTGGAATTTATCCAACAATATCGAATATTTTCGCTATGAAATGTATCCAAAGAACTCAGAAACCATATACGTATTAATTAATAAAATCTTATTCAAGGAGAATTTTAAAATTTATCACAATTTGTATAATAAGCGGCGTAACACCGTTTCTTTCGTTTTGTGGCACAATTTTATTTCGATTGGATTTCATTTTGAAAAACTCAAATAATAAAAGTTGTATTCTCCCATTTAGTTATCGACAATACGAATTCACAACTAAAACCGAACTGAAAACATTTTTTTGTATCTACACAGTGAAAACTGCACCACAATAGTTAAAATGTCCTGCAAAATTATTCATCGTGTAATGATACCCCAATGAGCTTCAGAACAGAAGCAAACAAAATATTGAGAGTCGTGGAATATTTTACCACAAAGAAAGAGCTTAAAATTGACAAACTTTGTTTTATAGCCGTAGTGAAGTACTGCACATGCGTCATATACAAGTTATTACAAGAGAGAGAGAGAGAGTTGTATTACCACGTAAAGGGAATAAAAATTGCGTTTATATTATAATATTACTTCGGTTGCATTCTATATTTTTGACAAACAAAAAAGCCATTAAAAAACATAATATGTTTTCACACACACACACACACACTCATTAACGAAACGCGTTAAAACAGAGGTAGAAAAGTGATAAATATTCTGTTTGTTTATTAAGGAAAACTTGTAATTCGAATCTTGGATTTCTTCTTCTTTTACCATTCAGCATAAGAATAGGGTTTCTTAATTTTGGAACAAATCTTAAAATATAAAATATGAATATATGTTGTGTGTACCTAAATATGTATGTATTCTGCGGAATTAATTTTCATAAAAAGATTAGCTAAAAATATAAATAAATATATTATTATATTATTACGTTCTTTGTCATATTTAGTAGAATATATCTTAAGGTCAAGCACTCCATTTAACCCATTCGACATTTCGTGTGTTATTTGCCGCCATTCACTTATCAGCAAGCTTTTTAAGTTGACTTTTGTTTGAGGTTTAGCTACTACTTAACTGTTCTTCCAAAAGATTTCCTTAGAGCTCTTTTACTAATATGGAGGCACCTGAAAATTGTCCTTATTTTTCATTTAGTTTATGAAAACAAAAACAAATTTTGTGTTTAATAATAAAATAGAAATAAATTAATAAAATGAATATTAAAAACCATAATTATTTGTACATACAATACTGAGCAAAAAAAAAATAAATGCAGCGCTAAGCCGATTAATCTTTATGTACGCCTCTTTCAAAAAAACAGTACGGAAATTAAATACTTCTTTTTATTTTCATGTTCCACAAACTTAGTTAACAAATGCAGGTTACAATATCAAAATTTTTCTATCCACTTATTTTTATTTTAACATTTGGTAAAATAAGTATTTACAACTTTTCTGCGAAAAAAAATTCAACGCCATGTTATTCAGTAACTTTATTTAAATTAAATGCAAAAACAAAATGTTGTTTACAAATATACTTAAAACTAATACTTGATTGCGTAGCCTTTATTTTCTATTACCCCTTGCAGTCTGGAGGGCATAGAATCCACAAGGGACACGATGTGAAGGAGTATTTTTTCTAATTCCGACTTTAAAATTTTTTCTAATTCTAACTTTAAAATTTTTTCTAATTCCATCAAATTTGAAGGATTTTTCTTTTTAACTTCTCGATCTAAACCTCATAGAAAACCTATAGTAAATTTTAGATCGGGAGATTGTGACAGCCAAATCAAAATTTGAACATGCTGGTCGCTTAGGTAGTTACGAACCAAGCGACTAGAGTGCTTCGGGTCATTGTATTGTTGGAATATGCTGTTTGGGGGCATTTTTTCCTGAAGATGTGGGAGCATATTTTCTTCTAGGATCTCACAGTATTTAGTGGCATTCATCGATTTTCTCCAGCGGACCATCAATCTGCGGCGAACAGCATGCTCATTAGCAAATTAAGTAACGTCTTAGATCAGCTTTAACCAGTCTAATCATTTGGTGATCTTCGCGATGGGTAGATTTTCTTGAGCAACTGCTGCCAGACTTTCTTTGCACGCTATTTGTTGTTCGAAATTTAGACGAAATTCGGCACACCGTTGATTTGTTTACGCCGAATATTTACCCAATTTCTCTCTCCCTCTACTTTATCTACTTATGGTGCTTTCTTTTCTGGCACAAATTTTGCCTTTATTCTGCCTTTTGCCATTTTTTTTTGTTCTTTTCTGGAAAAAAATGCAATTTTATAAATTAGTAACATGTCATTTTATAAAAATTTTGCCATAGAACCCAAAAAATAAACTTTTAAGACAGCTTTTCTTATTATTGTTTTGAAAAAAAAAAAATAACAAAAAATATTTGTTTTAAAAGTGTTGAAATGGAAGCAAAAAATATAAATTTGGAAGATTTGTTGGAATCCTCTTCATCGTCAGATGAGGAGGACATGTATCCCATTATTATTAGAACGAAACTACTTGCCGCGAGTTAAAAATTTTGTTGAAAATGTTATTTATCATTACATTTTTTATTATTTCTTAATATTTTATTCCAATTGGGCCAGGTTCTAGTAACAAATTTATAAACAAAGAACACCTGACTATAGGTGTTGATAATTTTATTTTTGTAAAAGCAGAATGAGCTTTAAAATCGCAAAAAAAAATTTTTTTTCAATTTACTAGTCGAGGACTACAAAGAAACATACGCATACATATGTATTATAATCCTAACAAAAAAGGTTTGAGATGAGTGAACTTAAAAATTAACATTTTTTTAAATCGTAATAAGAAGATTGTTTATAAATACTTTTAAATGGAATTTGGTTATTATCTTTTGTAATAAAAATATTTCCCCAAAAAACCGGAGCCCTCGGTAAAAATATTATTATTGTTTTATTTAAAACATTTTTTGTAAAGTTAGCTTTCCGATAATAAAAAAAATAATTTTATTGGAAATTATTTGGATTATTAAAAAAATATTACAATTTTCTATACAATGATTAGTTTTAAAGTCGTTAATTAAGTAAAAGAAAAACGCTAAATTGGTATAAAACTAAAAAAATAATTGCATAAAGGGCAATGATTTTTGTTCTTTTATAATCGTTTAAAATGTAACACATTATGAGGGTTTGTGCTACAAAATATGTAGGCAACATTTTTTACCAGAAAAGAAATCGCCATTAGTTTCACTAATAATTTACTGCGTTGAATTTTTTCTCGCTGAAATTTGTCACTTTTTTCTTAAATGTTAAATATTTACCTATTTGTTAAATAAACAAAACCAGAAATTACTCTGTTTAAATTTCCAGAGTTCAGCGAATAAACAGACAAAAAGGGAAACGAATTGTTTACCGTTATTTTGATACACATGTAAGCAAAGATCATATGGTTCAGCGTACTGTACATACATAATTGGTCATTATAACCCTCCAGTAAAGAATACGACGCACTATGTGGCATTTAACCTGAAAAGCTGGCCAAAAAGGCAAAAATGAATTTAAAGAAATTTAACAAACTGAGTATGCAGATAGACAACAAAATTCTGCATTATATAGTGAATTTTCACTACTTTAAGTTGAGATTTGTAGATTTGAGACGATGTCAAACTCAGGAAAGTGAAGAAAATTAAATGCGTTTTTGGTGTTTTTTTGAAATTTTAATAGGTTTATATGATATTATTTTGTGACTAAACGAATAGAGGTTTTATATTGATTTTTTTTTATTTGAAAGGTATGAGCAACTGCTACTTTCAGTTTTTTTGATATACATATCTCATATATTAATGTTAAAATCATTCGTTCAAAATTTAAAAATAATAAAAATTTCACATTTTTTTACCCAACCCAAAAAAAAGATAAGGATTTTAAAGGTGAAAGTAATTTTTAGTAGTTTAATGTTATATACCACAAGAAAATATGAACCCTCTACATTCAGGAACAAAAAAAAAGTTTGCGCAAATTTTCGCAATTATTTTTGGCGATTTTTTGAAAATTTTAATTTTTTTTTTGAAAAATTAAAAAATTAGACTCAGTGTAATAAAGCCATAAGCAATAAAGCCATATGGCCTTATTTCTCAATAGAATGAGAAATAAAACTATATGGATTCAGTAGAAGCGATACCAATCGAGATGTCCTGAATAGGTTACTTTTAATCAGTGACGCTTTTATAAGCTGCAGTCCACAAAAATCGCGAAGGAATAGAAAAGCATTTTCATCAGATACTATTAAATTATTCCTTCCTGACATTGATGATGAAAATGATAACGATTAGTAGTAGTTTCACTTTTTAATTTTAGTTAGTTTCACTTTTTAAGTATTTTTAAGTTAAGTATATATAATAATGTAAAATAAATATTATGAATAAATATTAATTATCATAGAAGTTTAAAAACTTAATTACATATGTATGTATATCGACTATTATAACAATATGAGATGTATGTTAGATTTTCTTAATGGACCGTATGTGGTACCTAGGGGCACTTATGATCCGATCATTATAAAATGTGATCATAAATGATTCACAATGATATTAAACATGTTCATGTCGAATTTCATCGAGGTAATAAAATTTTTAAGCCAATTATAATTGCTAAACATATTTTCCTAAGGGGCCCTATTTTGGACCAAGGGGCAATTATGGACCGACCATATCAAAATTTGGTAATATGATTTAGATTTACAAAATACACGTTCGTACCGAATTTCATTACGATACCGATGTTTTTAAGCCATTTATAAGCGCAAACGTGAATTTCTAAAGGGGACTTTATATGGGGACTAAGGTCAACTGTGATCCGATTTTCACCAAACTTTACACCATGATTTTTTAGTATACAGAACTGATCCATTCTAAATTTTATCATGAGTGTTGCATAATTACTATAATTATGTGTAAATAAGTGCAATTTCGAGGGGAATTTGTATGGGGGCTAGGCGAAATCACGGACCGATTTGAACCAAAATCAGTTGGGTTCATCCTTGGACCTAATTATCACTAACACTATCAAAAAATTCCAGCCATTAACTCATAAAACACTTCTATTAATTTTGGCCATGTTTTCAGGCAAAATGCCACATAGTGCGACGTAGCTTCTCACTTCACCTACATAGTGCTTGTTAATTTTATCAATAAATGGCGGGACCTGAAGTTTAAAGTCGGCAATTTCATTTACTCTCAGAGTTTTTGCCAGAAAATATGTTTTGAAGAAGTTTTTGAGTACATATTGAAAAATCTCATTACATTCTATTCATCCATTCGTTGATGGAGTTCCCCAAAGAGAAATTAATATAGCAGGCCTTTTAAATTAATAGTTTTCTTTCCAAAATCGCGTTCGTACGATTAAACTTTTCTGGATTTCGTTTTATGGAGATATGTTGAGTCATTGGGTTGTGGAAATAAAATAGCAACTCTTGCGCTATTGGAAGCCAACATTCACCATTAACACCATACGCAGATTTATTTGGAAAAAATTGGACAGCGCAATACTTTTCCGTAGATTGTTCCTCATAGTTTCATTCTCCTCGAGAGAGAAGAGAAAATTTTCCTATAATTGATTTCTAATAGAAAACCTATCAATGGGTACCTTTCATAATTTGTCTCGGAGAAATCAACGACCTGACTCTCTGCATGTCTATGGCTATAAAGTCTGTTGCGCAATTTCTTCACAATGAACGCGAAGCGAGATGCGGGCCCAGAAAATTATAATAGCCGGTAATCCATCGAATACGAACCCAGTCAATGAAAGAAAGAATTTTATCAGCTTGAATGACGGGTGACTATTTACTCTCAAGTGCGGGATATAGGTACAAGAATTCCTCACTTATAAGAACTGTCATGAAAAATTTTTTCAAGTGCTTATATCCGGGGAATACTGTATTTAAAAGTGATGCGATTTTTCAAAATTTCAAAAAAAATCGTTGATACGTCTTGTGAATTGCTTGAGTCGTATTTTATTTTGACAGTATCTGTGCTTAAGCTCCTTGTTATTCTGAGATCAAATTTTTAACGAGAGTAGAACAAATTCTATTACGTTTATGATTTAAGAAATCTCCGTACAATGAGCGTATATGGATTACATATTAACCAATTAATACATTTATTCATTTCTAACGTAACAATAGTAGGCGTCTAGTACGAAGATAAATACAGTGAAACTTTAACTCGTACCAGAGATCAGCAATGAATATTCAAAAAGATGAGTCGAATCGATTTATACTCATAATTCCTGATACTTGTACTTATACTTATACTTATTTTAAAATCATGAAACCACTATCCATATTCAAAGTTTGAAGTACTCACCATATTCATACTTAACAACACGTATGATGTTGTTGATTTCGACTCTCCATAACTCAACATTTAAAACAATCGCAACATCGCAATAAATTACTCACTAAAAGATTGTGTGTTTTTCTTTTTTGTAAATGCAAAAATAACTAAGAAATTTTGATGAATGATTCGAGCCTGTTGAATCTTTTATAAGTATTGTTAAGTTTTTAACTTTTTAAAAATGTTTAAAATATGAGTTCGTTCATTTCAAGCAAAATAAAAATAAATTTGTGTTTAGTTTCAATTAAACTCTTTATTGTTCGCACTACTTTTGTGTGCCACAATTACAACTTGATGAATCCAACAATAATTTGCTGTATTCGTTATTCTTCTTTACACACTTACAAATGTTCGACAGAACTTTACGACGACGATCTTCAAACCACGACTGTTTTCTTCACACGCAGCGCGTCCCCACGTAAGACTGACTGATTTCTTACTACTCGTTGCCTGCTTTGTCATGCCTTTTTATATGCTCACGTAAACAGTCTGATGAAAGTTCTTGAAGTTGAACGTTCGCTTTCGCTTTCTCGAGAACTCTATTGCGACTTCATTGCTGTTTGTGTATTTTGTTCACATTGCTTGTTGCTGCGTTCTCGCTTACTTGCCGATCCCATTTTCTTTCATATTGATGTTTTGGTTTACTTGTAACAAGTACATTGTATTCGTTAGCTATGTAGCTTTTGCTCATTTTAATATTTAAAGTTGAGTAGGCTTATGAATCAAACATTTTTCGAATGGTATAAGTTTGATGTCAACTTTGTATGCATACTCATTGCAACCTGTACTTATAAATCAAAGTTGTAGTGAGTACGAATGAATCAGAGTAGATAAATTTCAAAATTGTTGGCTCACTTATATTCAAAATTTCATGAGTGCTTCTGAGTAGCGAAAAAACGATTCATTGCTGATCTCTGACTCGTACCGAATGTCTGAAAATATTGTCCGCTAGTTCAGAATCATTTACGTTAATTATATTCAACTACATATTATAGAATCTTCTGTCTATCAGCGGACCAGTATGTTGGTTGACAACTGAATATCCCAGTATACTGGATATTGCTTTACCAAGTTATATAGCTGGAAGACGGGTCTCATTTGATGACACCAAGTTTTTGCGTTGGAGCAGTGTAATGTTTTACAGCATCAGCTTATGTTATGCGGCTTGCAGTTGGTTGTAATGTTTATTAGTGTCTGTTACCAATTTGGGTAGATGTAAACTGTATTAGTATTAACATTTACTATGGAGGCAGTACATGCCTGATAGTCCAAGGAGCCTTTGACAAATAAGTACACTGCTGGACTTATTCTGGGGAAATTGTTCCCCTTCCCATAAATTATGCATTTAACATAAAATTTATTCATTTTACCTTCAGTTGGGGATTATTTTTTTTGCTTTTTTTGTTTGTTTAATCTTTAATTATTTTACTGTTTAATTTTATCAATTTCCTTAAGGCATGCTACACAACGACAATTTTGTTTATATAACACTTATTTCTAAAGAAGTGTTGAAGCAAAATGTTAAAAGTCTTTAAAGAAATTTAAAGTAAAATTAAAAGAGGGCATTTGTTAACTTTTCAAAAAAATTAAACGACAATACTTTAAAATTGACAGACACGAAGCAAAAATTGATTTAAATTCGCTTGAAAAGAGAATGTAACTAATTTTTATTGGATACTACCATCAGAATTTCATTATAATTCATATATATGGTTAAAAATATTGGAATTTAACGAATACCATGTAAAATATATACTTTTTATCATATCTAATTATTACAGTTTAATAGCGTAATAATGCCTACATTTCTTAGGGCCATTATTACAACTTGCCGTTAACTAAAGGGGAGTACTTTAACGGGCAGATAAATTGTTTTTCGTTATTATGAGTAACCAATAAGATAGAAGTGATCGTTCAGATAAAGCTAAAAAGACGAAGCCAGCGGTTGCCACTGCGTTAAAAAAAACTTGTATAATTGAGCAGTTTTATCGACATTGCTCCGTCACTGCCATATTTTTGAAAAATATTATCTGTAAGTTGTAATAACGAAAATAAGTTAAAGGTAACTTTCCAGTTCCCATTTTTACTGACCCGGTAACCTGCTTTGTTTTGCCTTTTATATACCAGCGTAAACAGTGTGATGAATGATCTTAAAGTCGAATGTTCGTGGCTTCGCCTTCTCGAGATCTCCCTAAATATAAACATCGTTGTTTCATTGTTGTTCGTGTTTTTTGTTTACATTGTTTGTTGTTGGTATATTTTGTTTACTTGTTTATCAAGTTCATTGTTTTTGTAGCTTTTGTTTATCATTTTAAAGTTAAACGATGTAACACCATTTCCATTTTCGTAACAATATTTTAAAAAAATATCCGGTTTAGCTTTTATTATTAATGTATTTATTAATGTCTGAATTAATATTCGCAGGTAAAATTTCAATAAAATTAGAAAAATTTTATGTAAAAAATATTTGATTTTATAATATTTTTGAGATCGAAGTGATAACAAATGATAACAAGTTTGACTAATTTTTAAAGCAGTACAAACAAATTGATAAAACTTAATTAAAAATGGAGCAAAAATAGTAAATTAAACCAATCGGAGACGTGAACAAATAAGTAAGGTGTGAACGATTTAGAAACGAGAAATTTAAAAATTTGATTCTCAATTAAACAGAAATAAAACTTTTTTATTTTCAATTTCTTTCATGTTGCCATATTTCGATTTTGAGTTAATTATCACAGAAAAATTTCAGCTAAATCTAAGAATCAAGTTTTGATCCGAATTACAAGTCATTAATCAAAACATTTTCATCGTTATGTTTGTGTACTCTCAATAAATCCTAGTAAATAAAATTAATTTGTTAAATAAAATGTTTGATGTTATAAGAGCAGACTGAAGCAGTACGAAGTTCTTTTATTGGTAATTATTTAAATTATTTATTTTTTTCGTATTTCATATAGACAGAGTTTTTCAATTTGTAATGATTTGATGAAAGAATGTTTTCGTTTGTTATAATATGCTAAGTTTGTTACAATATGCTAACGTGGTCCTTATATAAAGTCTTTTTATGCGCTTCCTATCATAAAATTTAAACAATACAAAAATCGAATAGGTTTTGTTGGATTTGAGCACCAATGTATTTCTTTGGCTCATTCGCATACATTTGTATGACGGAGCAAGTTGCACGATCTCGGTGGCCAGTTCACAACACCTCCACATGAGGCATATGACCATGCCTTCAAATTTTTGTGCAAAACATTTAATGTGACGTATTCTGCACTTACGTAGCACCGCCAACTACGACCACACGTCGTTGGTGTACGGATCATCGAAATTAGGCTTGCCATTTATAGTGATCGCCTGGCCAAAGTCGTTCTAAAAAAAGATATGGTTCTATAAAGCCGACAGACTCTGACACTGGATTTGTACCATCCTTAATTCTACAAATTTGTTTGTTCACGTACCCATAAGTAGGCTGAAGACGTGTCAGTTGACAACTCCTCCCTTAGTTTAGTTTTTAGTTTCAGGAAAGTGCCCGTTATCGACCATCAAAGTTCTAAAGTAATGTTGGTAGATTCTATATAAATTGATTGAATGAATTCATAATTCATAGCTCATAAAGTATTTGTGGAGTGTTTGTGTTGAATAGTATTAAATATTTTTTAACGAAAACTAGGTCTGAGGGCAGGCATGACGTGATGGTGTCACCTACCACACTGCCGCTAGAATCGTTTTATAGCCGGAAAGATTACCAGAACAAATTATTTCATAAAATTCTAATGTCAACAGGCCTAAAATGTGCACACATCGGTGTGCTGACATCAATCTCTTAGGGATGACAGGAAATATTTGTTCAGAAAAATGATCAGAGCTGTGATAGATATTTTATTCCTATTTTATTGTTACATACATATTTGGAAAAATTTTATCTTTTAAAAATTACTTGTTTTTATATTAAAATGAAAAAATTAATTACACTATGCAGCAAATTAAAAAAATGAAATACACCCAGCAAATGATGTTGTGTAAGTTGGGAGTTTTGTAGAGTAGAACTCAAAAATATTTTTTTTATAGTTCTTGAACCCACCGAACTTTTTTTATTTGAAAAAAACTGTTTTTTGGACTTTATACAAATTTATTGATTACACCAACATTTCTGAACCAATATCACAAACTTAAAAATTCTTCGAAAAGGCAGGGGTGGGCTTTTAAAAGGCTATGCATATGCATATATATTATTTGACTTAATATGCTATGAGGTTTCATGAGGTAAACTCGACACATGCGAATTTTTTTTCATACTTTTTCAAGTTTCTCCGTTCATAGTGGCAAACTTTAATTAAAAAATATGCAATAAGCGATGACATTCTGAAAATTCGTTATCTTGGGAAGAAATTGACAGTTCGCATGAGCAAATCGGACAAAAATTACCGTAGTTATTATTTAAAGAGTCTAGCAGTCGAGTTATATTTTTTCAAATGAACTTTTAGATCGAAATTTTCAGAATTTTTGATGTTTATGCGACCACCCGAAGTTGGCCAATGTTTGCGCAAAGAGATAATAATAATGTATGCAAAAAACACAAATATTAGCCGACTTCTGGTAGGCGTGTAAACGTGAAATTTACACATTTTGCGATAAACAGTCAAGGTCCATCAAATCTTTTGAAAATTCTTGAACATATATAAAACTGTTATACTATTTAAATACCAACTACTGTAATTTTTGACCGATTTGAACAGACGATGTGTCAATCTCTTCACAAGATATTGCACTTTCAGAATGTCGTCAATTATTTTATCGTTTTTAATTAAATTTTGCATTTAAAGTTGAAAAAAAGAGAAAAAAACCTTGTTTTCCAAGTTTACCCGATGAAATCTCATAACATGTAAGTCTGAACCATATGTTTATGTACACCATTTTAAAGGCTTATCTATCTCCTTTTCAAAAACTTTGAATTTTGAAAAAAAAAATATTTGGGCAATCAATAATTTTGTGTGAAAAGATAAAAAACACAGTTTTTGTCAAATAAAAGAAGTTTGGAATGTTCGAGAAATATAAAAAAAACATTTTTCAGTTCTACTCAATAAAACTCACAACCTACACTATGTCATTAGCTGGGTTTTTTGCATTCGCACCGTGTTATTATTGATACACCGTTTCTCAACATAAACAGCACTCACAATATAAACAGGGACAAACCCACATTTTACAGATTTGAAATTTGTCTACCATAAAAACTTGCTAGTTTCGTATTAAACTAAAGTAGAGACGTTGATATTTACATGTATATATAGACTTATTATAATGTATTATACCACAATTAGGTGGTGAAATGAAAATGAATTTTGTACCTTTACTGATAGAGTAGTCTCTCATTAAATTCAATCACATTTGCAATTATTAGCTGAAGTTTGTGCTCAAGTGAGGTAAGCCTTAAATATCTGAAGCTTTTGTACCTGTCGAAAGGCTTTAAACGGCATGTCCAGGTTGTAGTTCAAATTTACTTGTTTTGGGATTTGTTTACTCTCGTGTACTTATACAGAAATATACCGACTTTCATTCAGTCATACACGCATATACAGACATAGGAAACTACTATTAATGTTCGCAATTATTCCATAGATTCTTTGTTTGGCCTAAAGTGCATACATTTGCATTTGATTAACTTAATGGCACCACAGCCATAGATGACAATTATAGACGAACAGTGAAGGGCAACAGTCGAAGTTCTTTAAGCATACAGCTAATGTTGTCATTAATATTAGGGTTATCGCAAATCAAACATATTTCTGCTATAGAGGTATTGTGTTCCGTATAAGCAGTAGTTCCGTATAAAAGCCTAAAGACTATACGGCTTTTAAGAATATGTAAATTTAAAATCGTTCCAGTCTAGTAGGTAGTATGTTGGCTAATTAGACGTGAGGCCAAGGTTCAACAAGGGTTCAGACATCTTCAACAAAACGAAATTAAAACAAACAAAATTTCTTCGGCAGACTTCTGGCAAAAACTAAATAAAACTGCCAAACTCAAAAAATCTGTCGTTCGAAGTCCACTTTAAACTGTATGTTCTGCCACTTATGTATGAAATTAACATACACAACATAAGTAGTGTGAGAAGCTATGTTGTAATCCTGAGTAAAGGGGTGTAACGAGAAATTATGGATGAATGTATATTCTTGAAAGTTAAAAAACAGAAAATTTAATTGGAGCGATAAATGAAAGCCATTTACTTGACTCGAATTGTCGCTAACTTATCCCCGTATACGGCAGACTTCATGTACTCTATTTCTGTAATAAACAGTCTATCGGAATTAAATCGAATAATTTTGGCCAATGAATTGTGGATCCAAAATTGTCTGCTCATCAAACTCACCTCTTAATAAATTATTGGTATCGCCTTTCGTGTGGCATGCAGCATTATCCGGTTGAAACATTATATCAAATAAACCCAATTCTTAAAAATTAGTCACGATACTTTGCCCCATTAGATGTATTGTTGCGATTGTCATCCGTACCTCTTAATGAAATTTTGATCTTTACACCAAATCCGGCAATGCCTTTTGTTGACATAACTATTAAGTTTAAAATGAGATTCATCACTAAAGACAATTTTTCGATAGAGAAAGATTACTTACATAGAACGACAACTAAATTCAAGGATTCGCAGGAGTTATTTGTTTGTTGTCCTAACAATTTTTTAAAGTCAAAAGCAGAGTTATTACACATAAAAAAATCAAGATTCTTTTTAAGTAAAAGCTTGTAAGTCTTTTTATTCGGACGATATTATTGACCCATAGTTTGATAACTTATTGGATTAAAATTTTTTGGAAGAATTTACGTTATGAACAAAAGTTAAGTCAATTCTTGGTGTATATTGTATAGTGATTGCTTACCATTGGAACAATATTTTTAATGGCAACAAATGTGTCCAGTTTTCAACAATTTGCAGAATTGAGTACAAGGCATGCGTTGATTAACTTAAAAATCGGTTCACTATGAATTATATTTAATGACATGTGCGCAACCTAGCTTGTAATCCAAATACACAAATTCAAAAGGATACCCTAATATCGTGTGTTTACATTTTCATATAGTGTGTGTGCGAAGTATATAGTAACTTATAATTGTACGTGAATAATAGAATTGGGGGATGAAGGTAACAGTATTGCAATTTCAAAATCTCATTTTCTTGAAATACATGCCAATAATTGTCTTTCTGTTATTATTGTCGTAGCAGACGTTGTCTTTGTTATTTTATACCGAAATGATTAAAAAGTCTTTTGTTGGCTTAAAATTGAATTTGGCTAGCATTGTTCTTATCACACAGGCTTTCCGAATTTTGATACAAAGACCAAAGACCAGACATACATACGCATGTCCTCGTTACATTCTTTGCTATATTCAAGGATGTTGAAACACATTCAAATGGATTTTAGAATTTTTCTTCATTATTTCCATGACGATAATTTAAAAAGACTTGTTAAAATGATATTATTGTTCGCTTTAATTTCTATAATTGAGTTCAGTGTCCATATTTGTGGTTTAGAAAAATAAATTGCTTTTCTTATTTGTTTATTTATTTGGCTTTTTTATACACAATATTGGCAACCTGTGAACGGCAAGTACCCGCTAACCTAATACTATGTTCAGATATGCACTTTTATTGAGTCAATATTCGGTTAATTGAGTACAATATTTTAAGTGTTCAGTCATAATAATATACCCAGTTCAGATGTTTATTCAATATTCATTTGACAGCTGGTGAACAAAACACCTGGTTGTTTGTCGTTGTTGACATTTGAGTTGTCAAATATCAACAAAAAGTGTTCGGTTAATTGTAATATGCTCACTAAACACACTTATGCTGCAGTGCTGCATTTTAAGTTTTACTCAATATTACAAAAATTTGTTTATTGCGCAATTATTAATTGAAACTTTATATGAAATATTGAGTTCACATATTGAGTTTATTGCGATTTACGCAATAAAGGTTCATATCTGAACACCGTATAATACTAATATGGTACAATTATAGAGCACTGCTCCTCTACTTCTCACATAGAAAAAATCAAAGACACCAAATGAAAATATATACTGCGTATTATTACAGCTGCATCATAATATATTTAAAAATGGAAACGTTACAAAGTAATGTTTTAAAGTTCATTTATTTATTTAATAAGATTTAAAGAATTGGAATAGTGTTAGAGAATTGGAATAATGAAACGTTTTAGTAAATAATTTGGAGTAAGTAGACGACTTAAAAATGACGTAACAATTTAACGACCGATCTCATCTTAACATTCTTTTGACGTTTCCAACTTCTATATATCTTTACTTTATAGCTTTACACGCGGTCATTCTGTTCATGTTTTATAGGGCGATCAAAATCTTCTATTTTTTCAACATCATACCGATTGTTCTTTTTCACTTTAATAACTTTGTATGCTCAGAAATATTTACTGGAAAAATTTTTCCCAGCCACAAATTGTGACAAAATCTTATATTGTTGTTAGGCTACCCTAATTTGCTGTTTAGCGTATTCTCTTAACATATTTCTTTCTTCTCGAAAATCAGTTGTTAACACTTCTTCTAACATTTTGAGAATATTATGACTAAATTTTTACACCAAATATAATCTCAAAAGTACACAATTTTGTTGTATTCTGAACACACGAATTTATAGTTTTATGCACTTCACCAACATACTAGCCCCACATCGATATGTCATTTAACGATATCTTTCCAATTATAGAAATTATGAAACGGTTTCCCCATATCCATCTGACTTTTACCACGCGCAACACCAGGTGCAATTAAAACATGTTGCATGTCATTATCTTTACAAAATTCAGGCTGACCCTTATCGATTAATATGCTTGTTGGATAACCGAAAAAGTCTGATCAAACTTTTAGATTTCTTACTACCTCCTCAGCACCAGTCGACTTGGTGAAAAAAGCCACAAGAATTTTAAAAACCATCTTCTGCTGCGAAAACACATTCGTAAAATCTCGTTGGGCCAAAGTTATCGACGCAAATTGTTTGTAGCGGTACTTCTTCCATATTAATGCAATTAAGGTACTTCTTATGCTTTCCAAGTATTATACATTTAATAAAGTGATATATGAGCTTTTGGACTTTCTGCTCTAATTGAGATATAAAATACTGCAATTGAATACATTACGCAGTTTTTTGCACTGAGGAATGACCTTGTTCATATGCGTTTTAAATAATTTCTAATACCATCGACTTCGGAACCATAAGTAAATCATTTCCACCTACACCTTTATAAATCAAATTCCAGATTTTAGAATTATGGAAATTGCTTTTACTCCATCATCTTCTTGTTGGAGCTTACCAATTTTAGCTGAGATAGCTGGTACCATTACGTTTACAGAGTAAGGACTAAGGTTATAAACCTATTTCCTGTACTATGTTCAATTGTGTATGTAAAATCTTGAATATAAATTATCTATTGCGCTACATCCCTCCCTTTCTTTGATGTTGTTTGTTTAGAACCTTCACAGTCAGTAACTAATCTAAATTATGTGGTAAGAAAATAATAACGTCGAGAGTTATAAAAGGAATTGATTGTTGAATATAATTTTAATTTAAAGAAATTAGGAATTTATTCAATAGATAAATTCGAATATTAGTGCCGTGTGCAAATTGTCTTTTACATTGCAATGAGTAGTGTGTTTATGGGGTTTTCAGACCACTTACTCCATACAAAATTTGGTGCATGCATAGCTGTAAAAGAGTAAGAACATTGCAGCATTGTGAAATGAATTGTGTGCGATCGGTCTTTAGGTTTGTAACATGTATTATGAAAAGGTAATGCTTTTTAATGTGTATATGTGTGTGTTAAAATTTGGGAGAATGCATATCTGGAAAAGAATTAAATCATTATAATTTTCAATTTTTCCCTACAAATTTGGGATCATACCTGCTTTTTGTTGGTCCTTTCATTTGTATTGCTTTGCAAACGAATGGTTGGACGGACAGAATGAGTGCATGCACGTTTCCTCATTTACATCCCAGAGTATAAGTAGACTGTGAAAATGTATATACGTATGTATGAATGTTTGGACGGACAGAATGAGTGTGTGCGTAACATGTAATGTGTATGATCGTTTTTTAATAGTAAATTCTTGACACGTATTATCATACTCAATGCTGAAAAAATAGAAAAGGGATCTGCACCAATATAGTTGTTGTGTGTTTTTTATTTTTTTTTTTTTTTGTATATTTAATTAGAAGGATCTTTAATTTTAAATGTGATAAGAAAGAGTAGGTTGGTTGTGCGGTTATTTTTTATTTTTTGTGTGATTTAATTTGAAGGATCTGTAATTTTAAGATGATAACAAATTCTTGGCACGTATTATCATTCCCAATACTTTTTTATTCATCAAGGGGAAATTATATGAATTTTCTCTTGAATAAGCAGATGTATCGAATTGTGTTGGAATATCATTTCTAATATCATCATACATATCATTTGTTTTCACATCATATATAAATGAATCGGTATCCATATAACAGAGATTAATATTATCAAGATATTTTGTCTTCATATAATCGTAATGAAAGTTATACATTTTCCATTTTGATAATTTTTTCATATTAATTTTGATCTGCTTTGTATCTGTTCCCGATCTGCTTTATATCTGGACACGATCTGCTATGTATCTGATCACGATCTGCTTCGTATCTGCTCACGATCTACTTAGTATCTGGTCACGATCTGCTTCGTATCTGCTCACGATCTGCTTTATGTCTGGTCACGATCTGCTTTGTATCTGCTCACGATCTGATTTATACCTGATCACTATCTGCTTGATGTCTTATGTCTATATCTTTTGAATTTGGGTACGCTATATCGTGCTTTCTACAAGCTGCATCCAATAAATTTATTCCTTTGCCTCCTCTTGCTAATCGTTTTTGAAGTTTTGTATCAGGTCCACAAAACTGATAACCAGGTGGATGTAATTCAACATATAATTTGTTTATTAAGTTGTCTACAAATCTTCTTCCAATCTTACACTGATTAGGTGTTTTTCTTTTGACTGTAGTTTATAACCATTTTTTTCATTACTTTCATACCTCTTCGCATGAAACACTACACCAGCTATACCTGCTATACCAGCTATACCTGCTATACCTGCTATACCAGCTATATCAGCTATACCAGCTATACCTGCTATACCTGCTATATCAGCTATACCAGCTATACCAGCTATACCTGCTATACCAGCTATACCAGCTATACCTGCTATACCAGCTATATCAGCTATATACCAGGTATACCTGCTATACCTGCTATACCTGCTATACCAGCTATATCAGCTATACCAGCTATACCAGCTATATCAACTATACCTGCTATACCTGCTATATACCAGGTATATACCAGGTATAGCAGGTATAGCAGGTATAGCTGATATAGCTGGTATAGCTGGTATAGCTGGTATAGCAGGTATAGCAGCTATATCCTGCTATACCTGGTATACCTGGTATATAGCAGGTATAGCAGGTATAGTTGATATAGCTGGTATAGCAGGTATAGCAGCTATATCCTGCTATACCTGGTATACCTGGTATATAGCAGGTATAGCAGGTATAGTTGATATAGCTGGTATAGCTGATATAGCTGGTATAGCAGGTATAGCAGGTATAGCAGGTATACCTGGTATATAGCTGATATAGCTGGTATAGCAGGTATAGCTGGTATAGCTGGTATAGCTGGTATAGCAGGTATAGCTGGTATAGCTGGTATAGCTGATATAGCAGGTATAGCAGGTATAGCTGGTATAGCTGGTATAGCTGATATAGCTGGTATAGCAGGTATAGCAGGTATAGCTGGTATAGCAGGTATAGCTGGTGTAGTGTTTCATGCGAAGAGGTATGAAAGTAATGAAAAAAATGGTTATAAACTACAGTCAAAAGAAAAACACCTAATCAGTGTAAGATTGGAAGAAGATTTGTAGACAACTTAATAAACAAATTATATGTTGAATTACATCCACCTGGTTATCAGTTTTGTGGACCTGATACAAAACTTCAAAAACGATTAGCAAGAGGAGGCAAAGGAATAAATTTATTGGATGCAGCTTGTAGAAAGCACGATATAGCGTACCCAAATTCAAAAGATATAGACATAAGACATCAAGCAGATAGTGATCAGGTATAAATCAGATCGTGAGCAGATACAAAGCAGATCGTGACCAGACATAAAGCAGATCGTGAGCAGATACGAAGCAGATCGTGACCAGATACCAAGTAGATCGTGAGCAGATACGAAGCAGATCGTGATCAGATACATAGCAGATCGTGTCCAGATATAAAGCAGATCGGGAACAGATACAAAGCAGATCAAAATTAATATGAAAAAATTATCAAAATGGAAAATGTATAACTTTCATTACGATTATATGAAGACAAAATATCTTGATAATATTAATCTCTGTTATATGGATACCGATTCATTTATATATGATGTGAAAACAAATGATATGTATGATGATATTAGAAATGATATTCCAACACAATTCGATACATCTGCTTATTCAAGAGAAAATTCATATAATTTCCCCTTGATGAATAAAAAAGTATTGGGAATGATAATACGTGCCAAGAATTTGTTATCATCTTAAAATTACAGATCCTTCAAATTAAATCACACAAAAAATAAAAAATAACCGCACAACCAACCTACTCTTTCTTATCACATTTAAAATTAAAGATCCTTCTAATTAAATATACAAAAAAAAAAAAAATAAAAAACACACAACAACTATATTGGTGCAGATCCCTTTTCTATTTTTTCAGCATTGAGTATGATAATACGTGTCAAGAATTTACTATTAAAAAACGATCATACACATTACATGTTACGCACACACTCATTCTGTCCGTCCAAACATTCATACATACGTATATACATTTTCACAGTCTACTTATACTCTGGGATGTAAATGAGGAAACGTGCATGCACTCATTCTGTCCGTCCAACCATTCGTTTGCAAAGCAATACAAATGAAAGGACCAACAAAAAGCAGGTATGATCCCAAATTTGTAGGGAAAAATTGAAAATTATAATGATTTAATTCTTTTCCAGATATGCATTCTCCCAAATTTTAACACACACATATACACATTAAAAAGCATTACCTTTTCATAATACATGTTACAAACCTAAAGACCGATCGCACACAATTCATTTCACAATGCTGCAATGTTCTTACTCTTTTACAGCTATGCATGCACCAAATTTTGTATGGAGTAAGTGGTCTGAAAACCCCATAAACACACTACTGCAATGTGTTAGTGTTGATTAATAAAGATTTAATTGAAACACATGCCAATAAAAATAACATTCAAGTTTTCAATGTGATACTACAAAAAGTTAATAATTCAAAATAACTCCAGGAACATTAGTTCAAAATAAATAATTCAAAATTTTAGCATAAAAAGAAATATAAAACTATGTGTAAATTTTTATTTCTACAATGTATCTTATGAAATATTTGGGACGGTTACCATAATCACAGCACGCTTTTTTGAATTCGATTATACTTTTCTTTATTGCAAGCGCTTTAGAATGTTTAATACTCTCCTCTATGAGTACACAGAGAAATTCATTTCCAAGGTCCATAAAAGTAAAAAATTCCAAATTCTGGACCTCATATTATACCGCATTAATCAATGATGCAGAGAAACAACATACAAGCAAGTATCAATATGCAAGCTCCATATTTCTTATTAACCGCTACGACTATCCTGAAAGGGATGGTTTTCTGATAACATCTTTCGCCAATGGCGGAATGATGTCATCGCTGCTACAAGCAAAATCTTCATTACAACCGAACACTGATCTATAACTGTCGATGGACAATTAGATACTAATTCAATCGCCTAATCTCTGTAGTTTGGTGGTGTTATATGTATTATAAACTAAAAAAACACGTTATTGTGTTGTGTATTATTCATATTCGCTATCGCTAAAAACAAATTTAAAATTTCTTAGGAAGTCATGACAGAGAATAGCGTTATAATTTAATGCATTGTCAGGTACTAAGAGAAAATCGTGATTTGATAAGTCGACACAAACCAAACCGTTTATCAAAGCAAGCGGTTTCGATGGAAAATTTCCAAGAACGAATAGCATCGTTGAATTTTGTTTCAAGTTAAAGCGTCTAAAATATTATTTATAAACACTTCCTTTCATCAGACCCAATGTCAATTTGTATTTTGCCCGATTTATGAAGTGTATATTTAGGTAGCGGTGGCTACCCATCCAAGAGAATTGGATGGACACACTTAGGCCGCATAGGGCCCATTGTGATACCACAGTTTTCCTTTATTCCCTAGTCTCGAATTATTTCTATAATTATTAATTATATTATTATTTCTCATAAGGCGACAGTTTTTTTCATATTTCCTCATTTTGTTGTAAAAATAAAAGATTAGCGTTCGTATTTCTTCTAATTTTTCTTTTTCCTATTTCTGTGATTTTTAAACGATTTTAATTTTATATTTTTCTAAACTTATCAATCATATTAACTTAAAATAAATACATAATTGGTCATTACAATCCTTCTGCCATGATTACGACCTAGCTTGTCACTCCGCTTATTTTGTTTGTGTTGCTTTGATACATCAGTGGCGAGACCTTCAGTTTAAAGCCGACTCTGAACGACAGATTTTTGAAAAAACTTTCATAGTACTTAACTTACTTTCAGAGTTTTTGCCAGAAATCTGCTGAGAGGAAGTCGCCGAAGAAATATTTTTCCATATTCTATTTTATTGGTGACGTCTGACCTGGGGTTTGACGGTGATCTCACGTCTAATAAGCCAACACACACTACCTACTAGACTACGGTGATATTCCAAATTATATTTATAAATCGGTTTACTGACTTACTTACTTACTTAATTGGCCATAACAACCCGTTTAACGGATTTCGGCCTGCCGCAACACATCCTTCCAAGCGCCTCTGCTTCTTGCGCGCCCACGCCAGTTGGTTCCACCAATCGATGGCAGGGCTTCCTCGATTTTGTCCTTCCAATGGATACAAGGTCGTCCTCTTCGCCGACTTCCGCAGATTCCCGCATCAAATACCCGTCTCGCCGAAGCATCCTCCTCCATTCGAACGACATGGCCGAGCCAGCTCAGCCGCTGGATATTAATACGCTGTACAACGTCAATGTCGTTGAGGAACTCATACAGGTCACTGTTAGATCGGATACGGAAATCATCACCAACTCGTATAGGACCGAAGATCTTACGTATGACTCTTCTCTCGAACACTGTCAAGGCCGCTGCATCTGTTTTTAATAGGGTCCATGCCTCTGCGCCATAAAGAAGCACGGGTAGGATGACTGTCTTGTAGAGTGTTAGTTTTGTCGTACGAAAGAGGTCTCTGCTACTCAATTGCCTATTGAGACCATAGTAGCACCTATTGGCAAGAGTGATCCTGCGCTTGATCTCCAGACTGACATCATGGCATACTTTCCTCTAGCCATATTTTGTAAATAAGCTGGTGCATGCGCCCTACCAACTCATTACATCCGGCCTTAAACAATTCAGCGGGGGGGCCATCAGGACCCGCCGCTTTATTGTTTTTAAGACGCATTATTGTGACTTTGACCTCTTCATGGCTAGGCGGCGGAATCTCCACGCCGTCATCATTGATCGGGTTCGGAACATCATCTCTAAAGGCGGAATTGATGTCGTCATCGCCTTGTAGCAGAGTAGAGCAGCGCTTCCTCCATAACCTCAGCACCCCTTGCGGATCTGTTACCAAATTTCCGTTCTCATTTTTGCAGGAAGTCGCTCCGGGCTTATAACCCTCGGTTAGACGCATAACCTTTTCATAGAATTTTCGAGCGTCATTCCTGCATCTGTACAACTCGATTTCCTCACGCCTTTCCTGCTACCTCTTATTGCGTGTGAAAAGGCGTCTCTCATCCCTTCTCCTCTCTCTATAGTTCTCGACAATGGCTCGCGTAGCGGAAAACTGCAGAGTTTTCTGTATGCGGCGTTTTTCGCTGCAGTTGCCTCGCGACACTCCTCATCGTACCATTGATTTCGTTGGGGTGGGCGCTCGAAGCCAAGGACTGTTTCCGCAGTAGTACGCAAGGAGTGGGAGATGTTGGCCCACAGTCCATCAGTGTCGCTGAGATTAGAGCTGTCCTTTGTGTCCTTTGTGATCGCAGCTTCTTGACATCCAGCTTTCGCAATGCACTCGAGGCGTTAATGCCCAATCGAAACTTGGCTGCGACAAGGTAGTGGTCCGAGTCGATGTTTGGACCTCTGAACGTGCGTACATCTGGTACACTGGATACGTGCCTTCCGTCAATCACAATATGATCAATCTGGTTGGCCGTTGATCGATCGGGGGACATCCAAGTGGCCTTGTGAATATCGAGATGTTGAAACTTGGTGCTACATACTTAGTGTTACGTGCCCCGGCGAAATCGATCAGCCTCATACCATTGGGGGTAGTGTTCGTGTGGTGGCTGAACTGTCCGACAGTGGGGTCAAAGATACCTTCTCGCCCGACCTTCGCATTAAAATCTCCGAGGACGATTTTGGCGTCATGGGCCGGGCACTTATCGTATACTTCCTCGAGTTTCGCATAGAAGGCCTCTTTAGCCACATCGTCCTTTTCTTCCGTCGTAAATCGGTTTAAGTGACATTAAATTATTATTTACTAAAAAAAAATATTCTGAAATTTTTATTTTTGTTCTAATCGGGAAGTCGGAACGGGATAATAAAGTATTTAAAAAATGCTTTTGTGAATTTATAGTATTTTATAACATGAAATGAAACATCCAAATGATTTTCCCATTCCCCTAACAGTATTATTGGAAATTGTTGGTGTTTAAAAACAAATAAAATGCAGTAGAATATCAAATTCCACTATTTACATAAAATATTTTCTTTAGCAAGTACTTGCACTACGTTTTAGGGCCATTATTACAACTTGCCGTTAAAGGTGGTTTTAGTTAAAGGTAACTTTAGCTAAAGTGAACTTTAAACTTCCTTTCGTTATTACAACCCACAGATAAAATAAATTTAACTTTTTCAAAAATATGGCATCGATAAAACTGCTCACTTAAACAAGTTTTTTTTAAACTCAGTGGCAACGACTGGCTGCTTTTTTTTGTTATATTTGCTCATTTTTCTATAAATATTTAAAGTTGCCATATTGAAAATAATACATATATAATATGGCAAGTTCAGACATGAACTTAACTTTAAATGTTACCAGTAGGATGACCTTCCCTTTAGCTTAACGCTTTCTTCTACCTATTGTCCACTTATAATAATGAAAAACATTTTATCTGCCAGTTAAAATTCTTCCTTTAGTTAACGGTAAGTTGTAATAATGGCCCTTAATTTAATTTTCACATGACCGTTTCAGTGGGTAAATATCGCTGACAATGATGCAAATTTTGAGATGTATGGGTAATACCAAACCACGTACGGCAAACCCCAACTGGCAAATTCCTTATGCACTTGGCTATTAGCCATTTCTGGAAGCAAAAACAAAGCTAAATGCATTATAAATATGCATAACATAACAGTAACAGTTGCATTTTATATATTTAATGCATGCCAAAATATTAAACAATTTTTAATCTTACAGGCTATTAACCCGTACACTAAAGGGCTCTGTCGTATATTTAGACCAGCCAATTCAAAATATTTTCTAAAATTCTAAACAAAACATAAATAAAAATATATTGCTCTTAAAGCTTTTATATACCTGTCACATTCAAACGATAATTGTGAATTTTAAGTTAAAAAAATAACTGAAATTCGTTCATTTAAAGAATGACCCGAGAGCACAAAGCGTATTTATTAGGTACGTATCATAAACGCATTCAAGGTTACAGGGCATTGACTGTAACCTGTCAAAAAACAATACATATATCCAACTGAAAATAATTATTTAAACTCGAACACAACATACCCATAGCTGTAGCCAACTTATATTTACAGTGTTGTGACAAATCAAAAGGACATCCATGTTATAGTTAAATATTTAATAAGAAACAATGTAAAATTAAAAATTAGTCTTTAATTGACAGCACTAGGTAACACAAAAACATATCTAATTGAGGTTTTAAAAAATAGTTTTTTTTATTTTAAATTGTTAAATTTAAATAGAAACTGACCCTGGGAAAAAAGATAAGGACACCACATTTTCTATTCAAAATAGTTATAAAAAATAATATAATAATATATTTGCACTAATTTAAGTTCTAATGTTGTTCTCGAATGTTTAATAGTTTATAGGGACTCCGATGTTATTTAAAACTCGTAGACATCGTCGAAGTATATAATCAACAAAATTTTGGCATACCGATTATATGAAACCACATAACCTAAACTAATTTCCAAAGTTTATCACAATTTGTTGTTCTAATAGGATTTTGGATTTGATGAAAGGTACGGCCAGTCTAATATATTGATAATATTGTCTTCCAACCATTTCCTAGTGCACTTTATAGTATATTTAGGTTCAGTATCCTACTAGAAAACGCATCATAGTGGCAAATTTTTATTCGACATAATGTAGAATGAAATTTTTAATAATTTCAACACATTTGTTATTTTCTAAATGCCCTGTATTTGATACAGTCACCTAGCAAAATAGTAAGCAAATTACTTCCAAACAACAATATTACTACCACAATGCTTTACCAATTTAGACGACCACACAATTAATACGATATGTCAACTCACAACGGAAATCTTTATTTGAATCGATAGTACGGTCCATATAATTTAATGTTTGAAGATTATTTCATCCAAATGTTGACCGCGACTGCGCCTCAAATGGTCCATCCGCTTTGTCCAATTTTGGCATACTCTTTCCAACATTTCGGACGGTATCTCACGAATAAATGCTTCAGTTTTGTCTGCCAATGCGTCAATTGAAGCGGGCTTGTCTGTATAGACATGAGCTTTAACATAGCCCCACAAAAAATAGTCTAAAGGCGTTAAATCGCACGATCTAGGCGGCCAATTGACCGGTTCCGAACGTGAAATAAAATGTTCACCGAACTCGCCTCTCACTAAGTTCATTGTTGCGCGTGCTGTGTGGCATGTGGCACCGTCTTGTTGAAACCACATGTCATGCAAGTCAAGCTCTTGCATTTTGGGCAAAAAAATGTTGGATATCATTTCACGGTAGCGCTCAAAATTCACAATTACGTTACGATTCGCAGCATCTTTGAAGAAGTACGGTCCAACGATGCCACTGCCCATAAACCGCACCAAACTGTGACTTTTTCTGGATGCATTGGTAGCTTTTGCAATGCTTCTGGCTGATCTTCAATCCAAAATCAACAATTCTGCTTATTTACGTATCCATTGAGCCAAAAATGAGCTTCGTCGCTCAACACAATTTTTCGATAAAGAAGTGGATCTTCGGCCAACTTTCCAAGAGCCCATTCACCAAAAATTCTGCGTTGCGGTAGGTCGTTCGGCTTCAATTCTTGCACCAGCTGTATTTTGAAAGGCTTCACACCTAAATCATTCTGCAAAAATTTGTTGAGTAACAGAGGCCCAATTGCTGCGAACGGCGACGAATCGATAATTGGTCATCATTAACACTGGCCGATACGGCTGCGATATTTTCTTCAGTTCGCACTCTACGTAAGCGTGTTGGTGGTTTAATGTCCAACAATGTAAATTTGGTGCGAAATTTTGTCACAATAGCCTGAATAGCCGCTTCAGTGGGTCGATTAAACTGACCATAAAATGGAAGAAGCGCGCGATGAACTTTCTTAACAGAGCACGCATTTTGATAATAAAATTGAATGATTTGCAAGCGTTGTTCGTTTGTAAGACGATTCATGGTTAAATTATAGACGAAACTCTTCAGTTTGGTCAAACATCTTCATGTTTGACAGTGAAACAAAACACGTGAGCTGGTAAAACCAGTGTTGCCAAAAAGATAATAGCTAAAAAGTCACCCGTTATAATCAGTTGGTAGGATTTTAAATATGGGTTAACATCACATTTGTGAAGCAACGAATTTAATTTTGCTGTAGAGAAATATGTATATATTGGCATACGCATTTATACTAGGGTGGGCCATCTATCGGTTTAAATATAAACCATCATTTATTTTGAATCCAGCAATACTTATGTCATTCTAGTCTGCAACAAAATTCAGTATGTTATCTCCCCTGAACGCAATGAATCGATTTACCCTGAAAGCAATGTTTTATGATGTCGATTTTGACAAAAGAAAATCATCTCATTTTCATCATAATAAGCGCAATTGCCGCATTTAGAGCTCAGAAAACCCACACTTGGTCTTACAGAAGCCAATGCACCCATTACGTGTGACTGTTCGCAGCGGCTTGTGGAGCAGAGGCAGCATTGGCCCATATTTCTTTGCAACTGAGGACGGCGCAACCATGATGGTCAATGGAGACACCTATCGCACCATGATAACAGATTTTTTTGTACCCGCTCTTCATAGTATTGATGTGAACGATGTTTGGTTTCAACATGATGGTGAATCAATTTATTGCATCAAACGTTTGAAGAAATAGCGATTTGACACCGTTGGACTACTTTTATGGGGCGGTGTTAAAGATAACGGAGCATTTGATTCGCATTCTCTAAGTTCTTGTAAAGGGTATCGGGCAACTATATAAGAAAGCTTTGAAATTCAATATTCGCAAGAAATTCAGCATTACTTCTTAATTAATAATCAATTTTGAATAAAATTTTATGACTCAATTGTAATTACCTTATTGTTCACTTATGGTTAAACAGAAGGACAAAACCAATAAAAAATTACTGTAGTCAGTCGGTTTGTTAAAGACTTTAAAAAATATTCCATCTAGTTGCTCAACTTCAAATGTAATTATTTATGTGTTTGTTATTGTAATTTTTCTCAACCTCTCTGTAAAGTTCAAGGCTGGAGTGTCTGAAAAATATTTGTAGCCTTGAGCTTATTTATATAGGCTGTCTGTCAAATAAATTAGAAACGCAAGTCTTTAAATATTGCCTCGTTTTAATTTTAACAACAAGAAAATTAAATATTTGTGCGTGGGTAGTTTTAAAAAACGGCCTGTTGAATATGAAGTATTTACAAGTCGTATAATAAAATTCTAAAGTATAATTTAGAAAATAAAATTTAAAACTTATACCACAGCCAACACATACTTTGCGGTCAATCATCAAGTCCTTGTTCAAGTATTCACCGAATGTAAGAACTTAAAAAATGCTTGCATGACAGTGCTTATAAGCGAGAAATTCTTATATTGAAATCCCGAACCTGAGAGCCACGTGTCATTCAAGTTGATAGAGATAGAGATAGTTGATAGACAGCACTAGATTCGTATTCAATGGAATGCCAGCTGGTCGAAGAGGCATTTGATCGTTTTCTGCAACTCGGTGTGAAGAATAAAGTTGTAATTTGCAAAGAAATTGCTGCAGGAAATACATCAGGATTAGACTTTAAAGGCATAGTAAAGCGTTCTATTGTAGAATTAACTAGATAGTCAGGTTGTTGACTTCCCCAAGAGCTGCACCAGGATAGATTTGTAGAAGAAGAATTTTACAAATTGCGAAAGGCGAACATATGTGGATTGCACGTTTTCTATCAGGAATCAATTATCTGAGACTCCGATGCCTCAGTTCGTTACGCCTCCAGAATGGGACAGAGTGCAGCCTCTGCTTCGAGGAGAATGAAACCATAAAGAACATTCAATGGAATTTTATTGCTCTAACCAATTTTTTACTACTTTTTCCAATAAATAAGGGTGAATATTGACTTCCAATAGCTCAAGAGTTTCTGTTCACGACTTACCTCCATAAAAAGAAATCCTGAAACGTTCAATCGCATGAAACCGGAGCTAGTGAACAGAACCAATTTTGAAAGACAGTTGTCACAAAGCGGATGCATATAAAAAAGTATGAAGTACAATTTTTCGCGTTTATAAGTGGGGAATGCTTAAAACTGTATGCGTATATCGAATTAGTTTCAGTACATTTTGAAGCAATAATCAAGATTATTTTCTACGCTACTTTTGTAAGTTTCAAAAAAAAAATTAAAATTTTATTTTTAGTTGAAATTTTTCAATTCAGGTTTATCGAAAATAATACAAAAATAACATTAAAAGTAATATAAAAATACCGTAAGAATAACATGTAAACAACTTAAAGAACTAACAAATATAAAAAGGATAACGAAAACAATTATTACAAGAATTCTGCATACATTATTCATTTTTATTTTTAAGTAAATTTACACAAGTATTTAATTATTAATTTGCTTGTAAATGAGATCTTATAATATAAAAAATGGAATTAATTATTTCAGGCTTTATATGTTTCTCTTTTTGTACGTACGTCAGTAAAAACAAAAAAAATCCTTTCAGTGTCAGCATTGGCATAAAACTTGATAAACTAAGTAAAAATTTTTATTTTTGTAAAATTTATAAAAATCCAACTGAGATTAAAAATTTTTGATTTACAGATTTCAGACAAAAATACTTAAAAATCTAATTTCGATAATATTTGCTGTTCATATTATGAAAAATTATATTTCAAAGTTTGTCATTCTTGTGTTAGTAAATTTATATTTATCGCATATTACTATGTTCAGGCATGAATTTTAATTGAGTCAATATTCGTTTAATTGACAAAATTATTTTAAGTGTTCAGGCATACGCAAATCAGCTTATTCAATAATCATTTAACAGCTGGAAAAAAACAAAATTTTTTTTATTTTTTTTTTTATAACAATTCATAAATTTAACACTAAACCTACGTGACGGGAAAAATTACTCATTTCACATTTTTTTTATCACAATTTCTTGAATATTACATTATAACACCGCTAGTTGCCTTTACGACGTCTATTAAAAAATACATCGAATATATTTTTGAAAATTTCCTCCTATATTGTATTTTTTTTTTTACTGAGGAATGCATGTAATCTGCCCTAAATACTGCGAGAAGTTATTTGCCTCGAGCATAGGTACTGTATCTTAATTTGCATATTTTGTGATATAAAACCACTGTCATGGATATTTTTGGCATTCCCTGGTATGATTTCGTATATTGGGCTATATTGTTTGTTTTCTGGCAGATGGATATTCACACACTGCGAGTATAACAGTAAAAATTTCTTGTGCTATTTTGTTAATAAAAATTCTCATTTCATTATTTTGTTATAGTCCTTATCCCCAAAATTTGAAATATTAGAAAGAGAGTGGAATAGGAATTGAAACACAAGAGGTATCGGTAGATTTAGTGTTAATATAAATAAACTTACATTCCACCTCACTCACCATTTTTGACGCTGTTGATATTTGTATTTTCAAATATCAAATATTTGTATTTTCAAATATCAAATATTTGTATTTTCAAATATCAACAAATTTGGATAAGTTGTAACGTTCGCACTGAAAATACTTATGACAGTGCTGCATTTTAAGTTTTACTTAATATTATAACAATTTGCGTATTTATTGCGCAATTATTAATTTAAACTTTATATAAAATATTGAGCTCAATAATGGCGTTTATTGCGATTTGCGCAATAAAGGTGCAGATCTGAACACCGTATAACAATTTATATTGATAAACGCTTTAGTTGCTATTTTCAATGGCCACTTCTGGGTTAAAAAATTCCATTTGTTTGAAAACTGACTTATTATATAGCAGCAGTGTTATAATAATAATTCCCCGCTTAGTAGCGCTAAAACTTGGAGAATCTTGATTTTTGCTTGAAAATTTACTGAAACTATTTCGTTATATTCATTTCGTTTTTAAGCATTACCCGCTTAAAAACGAGAAATACCTCTTATTTTAAATCTACTTTAAAAAAATTCGTTTATATCCACGAGATTTGTGACAACATTATTTTCAAAATTGATCCTGTTCTCTAACTCCCTCGTTCGTGCGATGAAACTTTTCTGGATTTCTTGAGCCATTAGAAGCCAGTATTCATCACTAACGCCATACGGCAGATTTATTGGTAGAAGTAGTAAAATAAATATCCGTCGTAATGCATAGTTTCACTCTCCTTGAAATAGAGGCTGCTCTCCGTGCCATCCAGAAGACAGCACCAATTGGGACAATGCAATCTTAAATATTTATTACTGATAGAAATCCAAAACCGTTTGCCTTTCGAAATTTTAAAGCTCTTCTTCTACTAATCTAATCTAGTAAATGCTCAAAAGAACTCTTGACTACGTCTATAACCTCTACTGCGGATCCATCTCCTCCAGCAATTTATATGCAGTGACCGGGAAATGACACGGGGACCTGCAAATTACCACATCGAGATGTAGGAGATGATCGAAAACTTCTCCGACTAGCTGGCATTCAATCGAATACGAAGCTATTGACAGCAATGAAACAAATAGAATTCTATCATCTTGAATGATACGCGGCTATTTGCTCTCAGGACTATTTGCGAGTCTTCGATACAAGAATTCCCCGCTTATAAGCACTGTTCTACAAGCATTTGTGAAAATACATTTACCTTGCATTTAATTGATATTAAAATATTTCATTTTGTGAACACATTCGTAGAGCTTAGAGCATCTGCTAATCCAGTATCGTTCAACTCTGCGAATACACGCAATCCCATTTTCAAAACATGACATGCTAAGCGAATTTTTCTTTAAGTACATAACGATATTTCTCGTAATTTACTTAAAACCAATCAGCTCTTTATGTGTGTACAACGATAATAAACAGCAACTTGTAATGGAGTATAATGGCCTACTCAACAATAATGGTAAACAACACGAGTTACAATGGACATGAAACATTTTTGGATTTACTTTTATATTGATTTTACAGCACAATAACAAAAAATGTTGGATTAATAAAAAGAAGTTTACTTACATAATTGGTATTACAACACTTCAGTCAGGATTACGACCTAGTTTCTCACATCACTTATGTTGTGTGTGTTAATTTTATACATCAGTGGTGGGACCTACAGATTTTTGAGAAACTTTTCATGTCAATTTTTGTTTACTCTCAGAGTTTTTGCAAGAAATCTGCTCAAAACCCCTTTTGTTAAATTGTGACATCTTGCATTAGCATATTGTAGTTAGCCTTCTCGTGTTTATATTTATAATTAACGAATCAATACAATATTTTTCAATGGTGTTATTAAATGATTAATAATTGTTTTTATCCGGAATTTGTTTGTCAAAAAATGTATTCAATGTTTGAGTTTTTTTGTCCTTTTTTGTGCATTTGGATATTAGCATGGTTACTCAGACCAGATTTACCGAAATTTAATATTTTTACACAAGCCTGCACTTAAAATGATTACACTATGCGACAAAATACAAAAAATTAAATACACCCGAGCAACTACCTTGTCTAAGTTGTTCAGTTAGTTGAGTAGAACTCAAAAATACTTTTTTATTTTTCTCGAAAATTTTGTGTGAAAAGATCATAAAAACCGCTTTTGCCAAATAAAACAAGTTTTGAGGATTCGAGAGATATAAAAAATGTATTTTTGATTTCTACTCAACCTAGTGAATAACTTAGACTATGTAGTTACTCGGGTGTATTTTCACTGTCGGATCGTGTTATCTTTAACCGGTCTAGCCGTCCCATTAGCCCACATCTCTCAACCAACTCGGGTAAAATAGTTGTTTACTGTATTTCTTTGAATTGTTTTCAGCATCATCGAAGACGGATTGGACACTTTTCTAAAGCGGCTATTATATGAGGGGTGTGGAAACAAAGGCAGCAATCTCCACTTTTGTAGTTTTCGAAATTAAAAAGAAAAACTTGTATTTTTAAAGACAATTGTATTTTATAATGAATTGTTTTGCTAATTAGTATAGAAGAAAAAGATAAATATGCCGACCAAGTTTTATCCATATCCTCACTGAAGTTTTTGGGAAAATGCGAACTGAAATTTGGAGATTGCTGAGTTTGTTGCAACAAAGTGGACATTGCTGCCTTTTAAATAACAATTTTTAAAGATAGCTAACTTTGTTATGAAATAATTAATACAATGTTGATCTTTGTTGAAATTTAATATATTTGATGATAACATGAAGAAAATATTTCCAAAAACATTCATACTTCTAGTGTTTATGTCTGTGGGTTTTTTAAAGAAAACCTCTTTTGAAAACGTTTGTTTTTTTTAAAGAAAACTTTTTTTATTTAAAATATTTTAGTTTTTACACATTTAATGATGTTAGAAATTACAAAAATTTATATTGTTTGTCTTTTGTGTCAGTGTGTCGACTAACTCCTTTTTTATATTGTTCAATGTTTTTTTTATAAGTCGTTGTCATTTTGCTGAGCTACTATGATTAGTATTATTGATAGGCTACTACAATTATTATTATTGGTAGAGTACTACAAGTATTATTATTGGTAAGGTTTCCCACTTCTCGTCCGTCCTGTCCCCGGTCCCACATGTCAATTACTGTAAAAAAACAGATACTTCTATTAAGTAAACAAATTGTATTTTAATTATAAACAAAAAAGTTTTTAAATTATTTCAAAATAGTTAAAACTGAAATGATGTATTAAATTTTCATTAATGGTGCTTCTTCTATCGGCTGAGAGCAATATTCTGTATGGTGCATGTCTTCATTCTCAACGTTTCGCTGTTGGCTGTTATTTACAAAATCTGTATAAAATTTTAGATTTTCATAATTCTTCCACTGCTCTCCAAAGAGTGTTTTAGAATAAACGCATCTTGGTAAGCCTTAGATTTCCTCGCACAAAAAATATTATGAAACCTTTCTATGTCTTTTTCGTCAAATGATTTGCAATTATAGGTTATACATTTGTGATCATAAACAATTTTCGGTGATTGTTTTGGTGAATATCTGAAAACGGATTTATCCAATATTGTATATATACGCACTACAGAATTCAAAAACAAAAACAAAACGTATTAAATTTTTCGAAAATATGTTAACCCTTCTACGAATATGAGTATCATATAAAGTTAGCGTAACAAAGACAGCTATCTCCATTGGAGATTGCTGCCTTTTTTCAGATTTTGACCATATATTTTGATTAGATGAAAACGAATTTGGCACTGCCATATTGACTGATAGCAAGCATTAAACAGATGTTAGTAGATGGCATCATTAATTAATTTCATGAAAAAAGTGGAGATTGCTGCCTTTGTTTCCACACCTCTCATATTAGCGATCTTCTCCTGCAGGCACAACCTGATGAGGGAGAGTGTTTTCCCATTAAAGTATTCAGTAAAGTTTGTCAGCCCTTTTGTTTGTATTAGCCGCTTAACGTAATAGCCGCTTAAGGTTTTAATTTGTTATGTTTCAATTTTATTTGATATTTAGAAACATTGTTATTAAAATCAAGGAAACAAAGATGGCTTACGTATGTATATAAAAATTGCAAAAAGGAATAAAAGTATTTACTTGTCATTGTTATTAAACATGTCAAATTAGTTATACAGCGATGTATTTTATTGATACTTTCTGGTGACTTCATATTTAAACATGTTGGTGGCAGTACAATGATATGAGGTTGTGTGTCGGTATATGGTTTGGGCAGTTTGCAATTTGTTGAGAAAATAATGCTTAAGAGAGAGTATTTAAACATTTTAAAAAACAAATTGACCAAAAGTTATGAAGAATTAAGAATTCGTAAAGATTATTACTACCAACCAAATAAATAAACCCATTATACTGCTGCTAATGTGAAGATGTGATTTGCCTACCAAAGTCTACAAAGGCTTAATACTTTTACACTAAGTCCCGATATGGCTCCAAGAGAGTATACACAGAGAAAACTGAACCTAATAAATGCATAGTAAATTAGAACAAAGTTTATAAGAATTCTCTATGGTTTTTTTCAAGAAGAGATTCTTATTATTTTTATAAGGAAAACCTTTTTGAAAAAATCAAGAAGAAAACTTAGAGATTTTACTAGATAGCCTTCTTGATTTTTTTTTAAAAAGGTTTTCTCATTAATTTTATTAAGCTTTCTTTTTGTTTTTTCAAAAAGATTTTCTTCTTGATTTTATTAGGCCCTCGTTTTGTTTTTTTTTTCAAAAAGATTTTCTTCTTAATTTTATAAGACTATCCCTTTATTTTTATAAATAATACTTCTTGGTTTTTCTTGATATTATTATAGATTTTTATTGATATATTTACTTAGAAACTAATTTAATATTTGATTTATTAATAATGATTTTGCACGAACAATATTTCTTCTCCATTCCCTTAGTCCTGCTTTGAATTTAATCAACCTTCCCAGTACATTTTGGTCCACCTTCTTGAATAAATTTTCAACGTCTTCGATTATCATTTTTTAATATGTTTGTTGATGTAATTCCAAAACTTAAAAGAATGTTGCACGTTTCATCACAGATCTCCCAGGATTTAAAAATTGAGTCATTACTCAAAATTTTAGTTATTTTTATAACACTTTTTTTGATATTAAAACAATTAAATTTTTTTATTTAAGTTTACTTTGCTTTTTTAAGAAGAAATATTTTTAATACTTTTTTTCCACTTCTTTACTTGCCATTTGTTCACTTTTTTAACAAGCCAGCTAATATAATCAAGAAGATGTTCTTATTAAAACATTAATAAGATAATTTACACATTATCAAATAGAAACCTAATGAAATCAATAAGGTATACTTTTAAAAAAAAATTATTAAGTAGCCTAATGAAATCTATAAGAAAAACCCTTTTGACAAAATTGATTAGGTAGCCCAATGAAATTAATAAGAAATTCTTGTTTTATACAATTTAGAAGAAAACACAATGGAATCAATAAGTTTTTCTCTATGGATTGAATTTTTTGTGGCAAAAATGACGGAATTTGAGTAAAAAAATGGTAAATAACAAGTTTTCTTCTTAATTGTATGTGTTTTACGTCTTGAAAAAATTAAAAAGATTTATCACATAAAAATAATAAGAAATCTCTACGAAAAAATCTTCGTTCCTTTCTGCTGTAATACCCTTACTCCAAAAACGTTTCGTAGAGAAAATCTTCTTGATTTTATTAAGCAGTTTTCCCATTGTGTACATGGGAAAATCATTTAACCATTACGTAGCCGATAAAATTTAAACTGTCAACTGAAAAACTTGCTTATGAGAGCATGGCGGCAAATATCAAAAACGTTAAGCAAAACTGTTACATTCAATGCCAAATGTGTTAAATTGAGTGCTTGACCTTAAAGCATATCCTACTAAATATTGGGTATAATATTCTAATATATAGTTTGCATTTGAAATTTACTTTGAGTTACTCTTGGATGTACTTTCACTTTTGCGGTGCAAAATTTCCCTTATTTGGTTGATGAAAAACTTTCAGCATTTTTTGTTTTTATTATAAAAAAAATTTATTTATTTTATTAATAATAATTATAATTTATTTTATTAATAGAAAAAAAAATATATTAAAAAAATAAATATAATAAACATCAATTATATTTACAGTTTATTACTCAAAATTCATGAAATTGGCAAAATATATTTTGGTACCTATACTTTTGCTGTCCACTGTATATGATAAGTATATGCATACACGGTTAAAACATAAAATATAAAATGGTTTCATCATGTTTTATCATATATGTATATGTATGTAAATAAAAATTATTTGTAAAAATAAATAAATCTGCTTGTCTTCATTTTAAGTACTTCAATCGATTAAGCCAACATGCTACCATAAACGGAAAGGAGTAACTTTAGAATTTTATTTTTGCTTAGTAAGTGTGTATTGTATTTATATTTTATAAAACTTTGTGTTATTGTTGCTATTGCTGACTTTTTATCAGCAGTTGCTAAAGTGATGATTGTACATATTTTTTTTTTTCACATTTTAAAAGGAGTTTACGAAAACGATAAACAAAATAAAAATGATTCATGGTATCAGCGAAAAAAGTTATCTAAAAAAACGTTGTTTAATGGAGTTCGTTTAAAATTTATTCAATGGGAAAAGAATTTACTTTTGTTATCGAAATTGTCGGCACCAACCATATTTTTTTTTAAATTTTTCAAAAATATATTTTCTAAATATTCGTTAGATGGTTCGCTTGATGGATTTTACTTGTATCAAAAGCCTTCTTCTGTTACAATGCTATCACAAAATTTAATATCATTAACTTGCACAAATTTCCATGCGAATTGCATTTTTTATTTAGTATGTAGAATATATGGATAATCAGCATCCTGGAATTCAGAAAAATCACCACGCCAGATATGCAGAATCATTCCGAAATCATCAATGTTACGTAGCAATGCTTAATTATAATTCGTGTGTATTTTTGGTTATATTCCATAATTTTTCTTTTTCCGGCAAATCGGAAATGGTTTGAAATTTCGCTGGTTTCCAGAATTTTCCTCCTTATAGCAAGAAAACTTAAAATTTTATTCAAACTTACAAATTCTAAAAACAAAAAAATGCAACGAAAACGAATTTTTAAAAACATAAACGTGCGGAAACAAATTCCTTCGTTTTAACTGAACAGGCAGATCATTGTGATAGTTTTAGTAAAAAACTTTGTATTCTCATTAAAAATGACAGGATAATTTAAATATTTTATTTTATTGTTTATAGTTGGATATGTATCTGTTATGTCTTCTATTCAATTTGTAGGATGTTCAAACATATTTTCTCAATAGAATTTTTTTCATATAATTTGATGACACAAAACACCAACTAACATATCTTTAAATATCACTACGAAACTGAGCTTTTACATTTTTGATAATCTTTAAACATTTAAAAAATCATGAACATTAGGTTGAGAACGTAGGTCACTCTTTATTAAATATTTTATCTTTTCTTTATTAAATTTGTTAATGTTATTAATTTCTCAATCATTGGAACTGTTGAGTTCCACCTGCAGTATCAAACGGTTTCTTTTTTAAAATAGTAGTGAGATTTTATTGTTCTATTACAAAATATTTATATAAAATCGAATAATGTATTAGACAAACTGGTACATGTAACCATCTGAATAGACGAATGTCGGGCGATTGAGTATGGAAATTTCTTAAGTGCTTAATAATAATTTAATGCAAATTGAAAAACGGAGGAGACTAGATTTCCATCAGTTTCATTCCAAACATAAGCATTTGAATAATGCATGACAATACTATATATTTTAAAGTTATGCATTTGCATTTTCATCTTAAAATATGCAGCACTTGAGACACTAATTTAACTGCTTACACATTACTGCTAAAAACTGCTCATAGTTTAGATTCAGCATTTTCGATGTTATTCTCTTTTTCCTCATGCATTTTTCTTCTGTATATTATCCATAATCTTCGTCTGACCAATCGTACTACCGTGGCCAATACAGTGATTAGTAGTGATTAGTATACTCTTAGAAAAGTTTTTTGTTTTAGTATAAACCAAAAAAAAAAATAGATTCAACTTTAAATGAGTTATGTTTCTTTCAGAAAATATTTGAAATGAGTAAAGAGTTGTTTAAATTACTGCAAATAGGAGCTCGTATTACCAGAACACGTAAAAAACCCCATTTTAAAAAAGGGAAATACCACCTTTCCGCATTAAGCCAAAGTTATGTTTCGACTTTTCAGCTACATACACATATTAAATTTTAATTTCCTATGTAACATTATTTAATGAAAATTTAAAAAAATTATCTTTTTAAAATTCAATAAACATTATTTTCGGTATACCTTAATTAATCAATTCTTTTCTTTTTAAAGGATATTGATGCCAGGAATGGGAATATGTCGCTAGTAATTAATAATTATTAAATTATTAAATACTTATGTATTTGCGTTCCTATAATGTTTTATAATTTTTATAAAAGTAATTTTTTACATTAACCATATTATTGTTAGTAATCATGTAACGCCATATTTGAGTTTTTACGTGTGCAAGTTTTCTAATGCTTTATTTTAATATCAACCAGCAATAACATAAGGTATAGAAAAGAATTCTGAAATGTTTACAGAAAGGAGAACAAATAAAAATTAAATTACTCTAACAAAAACAACAAAAAAAATTACACGAATAAACAAAAATCAAATTACAATTAAAAATTTCATAGAAATATCAAGAAATTCGAAATTACTAGACTGGAAATAATTAAGTATAAAGGTGTGGCGTCTAAACACTGTTGTGTTGTAAACATAGCTGCCAGATAAATGAGGCACCAAATCGTCAAATATTTTAGAAAAAATCGTCAAAATCGTCGAAGACGTTTATTAAAATCGTCAAAAAATCGTCAGAAAAAATAATTAAATAAATTAAAAGATTTTAAAAACCAAAATTATTTCTATTGTAGGAAAACATATAAAGTCAATGTATGTACATATCTGAATTCAAAAATAAAACTTTTAAAAAATTTGTTTGTTTTTCTTCTTCATTTATTAATTGATTCCCAAAAATGGAGAAATTTTATATAATTTTCAGGAAAAAATTGTTTAAGGATTAAACAATCTATCCCAGTATTGTTTATTGCATCCTCTTAATCTATGGGTGGTGTAAATATTAAGGAGTCAGAAGCTCTTGATATTCTGAGCATGAAAATTCAGTCTAATGTTGGCTTCAACCGACACATTTTTCAGTTCCTTCAGTTCTCTCTTAAGATCTTATGATCTTATTATTTACACCATTTGTAACCGACCGAGACTGGAATACAACTCTCATGTATGGGTCGGTGCCTCAATGTCTATTTTGAGGTTTCTCGATCGTGTACAGGAGAGGCCGTAGTAGCTTGTTAGTGACCGTAGTGTATCCAACTCCATTGAATCATTGGAGCAACGTTGCAATGTGGTTTGTGTTCCACTGTTCTATCGCTTTGACAAAAGGATTTTGCTCGAACGAAGTAAGGGGACTTTTCCCAAAAATCATATATTCTTACGTAACGCTCGTTGTCGGCCACCACTTCCGTATGCGGTCGATTGGCCAGTGGATCGCACACTGCATTGCAGAAAAATACGTTTTTTAGTCGGCCTATTCGAATGTGGAACTCAATTCCTGCAGTGGTCTCTCCTGTTACTTATGGTATAAAAATATACAAGCCTAGTCTCCGTAAACACTGTTCTCTCTTTCCTTCTTCACATAACATATTTTCATAGTTTCAAACACAATGCTATCGATCCCCAAAGTGTTGGTCGTACGAAACAAAATAACGGCGCTTGCCTTTGTTCTTCCGATGGTAATATTAGAAGCTATACTCGAATTTTTAAAATTGTCTGCTTCGACAAGTGATAAATTATTCTCAACTACGAGGTTATTTAGGAGTTGTAATTTTTTGGCTTTTAAGGGGTTAAAAAGGAATAAAATACAGAAAAATCATCACATGTATTCGAAAGTAACTTAGAAATATAAACTTGACTCCTTGTTATTACTAACACAAATTTCCAACAGAAACAATTGCAAATTAAATACAAACCTTAAAGTGACTTTTAATGTACTAAAGTAAAGAATATGATGTAAATTTTTCATTTCCAAAAATCGTCAAAATAAGGGCATAAATCGTCATATCGTCAATATGATATTTTTGGAGGTCAAAATCGTCAAATCTGGCAGCTATGGTTGTAAAGTATCCTGTAATAAGACTATGTAGTAGCACAGTCTTGTCAATTAAAGTATGCTATTACAATTTTTTTTTTAAAAAAATAAATAACAATGAATAGGCAAACAACTTATTTTATTAAAAATTACAATCATTGAGTCCACAAGAAATAATCGTTTTAACAACTTAACAATTGAAGCCAGAAGTGGCTCAGCAAAAAAAAGTAGAGCTAACTAAACTGTACTATAACAAAGGGGGAACTAAAAAAAGAAGATGTACTTAATGCTCATATCTACAAAATATCGTAAATTTTCCCTATGACTATGACTTTGCAGACTATTTTTGAAGAATTACCGAAGGAGAAGAGAATTGATCAAAAAACCGCAGAAAAAGGGCAAGGTAGCGAAGCTCAAAGAATATGAAAAGTTAAACATAGAGGCAAAAATAGTGACTGATGAAAATTTAAACCGAGGTAATCCGAGTAAAGTAAATACCGAGTAATCCTTAAGAGGGAGAGAAAACTATAGAAGGTAAATTTGACGATATATAGAAATCAAAAGCCTTCAATGCCTTCAGAACAACATAAGAACCGCCATCAGAAAAGCTAACTAGTACAAGCTAGCACTAAGGGATAAAAACATCACAATTTCTATTATGCAGGTGAGCAACTTTAATCTGATAGTGTAAAATAAATTAATGGTAGAAACACGTTTTTAGCGTCGGCACCGCATTATCGCGATCGATCATTAGATCCGGCGAAATCAAGCAATATAAAAGTGGTGGCCGAATTGATAGAGTAAAACAAATATTTAACGTTGACGGTATTGTTGAAGAGGCTACTTTTGGAGCAAAATTTTTCTTTATACATGGGGCCACAAATGAAGCCTTGGTTTAATGTTCAAATACCACTGGACACTGAGGACGATAGTCAAATACATATTATTGTAAGCTCGACAAAAATTAATACCACGGGGCTAAAGACGCCTAGTCTTTAGAGTTCTAGCAAAAAGAAATATGGTAGGACAAGGACCTGTGGTTAAAGTTATTGGCCTAAATCGAATTTAAAGTTGATTGCTGCGTGGTTATATTGCAGTTAAAAATAGCATACAGCCAAAAGTCAAAAAACACTAACGAAGATTTTAACGACTTTCATAGTGGCACTAGTGAAGGTCACGTTGGAATAACTAAGCAAAGGTAAAGACAGTTGATGCATACTTATATACTAAAATTACCAAACAAAAAAATTTCAAATCAATTCGAAACGTATATTAGGCGTGATTTTATACAGGCCGAGAAGATTTTTGAATTCAGACACTTTTCTAAAGATTTTTGGGATACCATAACCTAAAAAACACAATTTTTTATTATATTCTAATGGATATTACGCTAGAACAAATTATTTTCTAAAATCTCGACGCAGCAATGCTGGCGTTGAATTCTGATTGTCGGGTTATTAATTTTTTAAAATTTTGTCAGCCTTTGTTTTTTCGTAAAGTAGTCTGTTGTAAATCTACTATTAATACTATGAACGTAAAAATATAAATTGGTTGGCCATATTTTATGGTTGCTGCTGTGTGAAGTATATAGTCAAAACGGGATATTAATTCAAGTAAATTAAATGCTGAATCATTGTGCATAAACTATTTTTCTTTCTAGTAGATTGGTTGTAAATTGCAGCTTTGTCACAAATTTTTTTGTCGTGGCAGCGCAGAGGTTAAAATTTTTCATATTATTTTTATTTAAATTGGTTTTCAGAATTTTGTGCACTATAATTTTTATATTAGAAATTAAAGCAACTTATAAGAAAAAATCAAACGGCAATAAATTTCATGTTGTTTTTCTTTAAGCATGTTTTCCTTTGCGTAAGTTCTTTTCTCTTTCATCTTATTAAAGTCTAGCTGTTCAAATAGTCACGATTTATAACTCAGGCGTACATACAATTGCCATATGTTGCTATTGCTATCTTTATCAGTTAATAACTGCTTCCATAAATGTTCTTAAACCACTGCCCATCAGTTTACAACACCATTGCATTTACGCTATTTGGAGTTTTTTTCTTTTTTAATGTAATAAGAACCATTCATTTGTATTATATTTAATAGGCTTAACATAAAAGGACGTATTTTAAATACTCATATTATTCATTATATGTATTTAAAATAAAAGGTATGTTAAAAATGTAATGTATCTCGACTAGGGTTTTTATTTCCCATACTTTCTCCATTCCGGGGTAAGCTCGAAAATAATTCCTCTTGCCGGAAGTCCCGGGTATTTTCGCATTATAGTATATCTAGTTAATATGCTAATCTGCTATGCAGATATTATTTTAAAAATTTTTTTAATAAAATATTAATACTTATTCACTAAAGTTGTATACATACATATATAATGAAAAACAAAACAACTTTAGAATGAATAAAAATAATTCTATATTTTTCTTTTTTCTTAAATAATTAAGGCTTTTATGGTTTTCTCAGGCAATAGCTTTCTAATTTTGGTTACGACAGAAGAAGCCCGAATTGCTAAGAGGGCTACGTATAATTTTTTTGCAGTTTTTGTAATTTATTTATTTATTTTTTATTTATTTGTTGATTAACTCCAGTATAACAAGCATTTAATCCTATTTAATAGTACTGTTTATACAATGTTATAATGATTAAGTTAATAATTATATATACTATGTAAGTTTTATAAAACAACAAGAATTATATTAATTAGATTTAAGTTAGCATTAATAAAAAAGTGCTTTTCAGACACCTATTTCCGGTACCTTATGGCGTTTATCCTGTTTACTCTGTTAGATCTAGAAAATTGAAGCTTGCTAAATAAATAATTTGGTTGCTTTAAGTAAATAATCTTGTGTAGGAAAATTAGCATATCTCTAAAGGTTATCCAATATCGTATTGTAGATTCTGTAGGAAAAATGCGAGATACTACCGTATCTACTGCGTCTAAAAATATATCTTGTTATGTTATTTGCTAACAGAGTCCAAACCCGTAAAGAACTCACATCCATACAAGAGGGTTGGACTCAGGTATGTTTTCGCCAAGAGCATGTATATATTAAAAGACGTAAAGGACTGAGTCCTGTAGAAATTCCTCAGCATAGCATACATATTCCCACAAATTAACATGGTTAGTCTAGGAGAGTTTAAGTAATATATAAGTTTTTGGCACATTTTATCAATGCTATGGGCGGATCCCCAACAACTAATGGTGGCAAGAGGTTTGGCAAAAGGCCGACTTTCCCAATTATGATAGCTTTTGATTTATTCGCATTTAAGCAAAGACTATTTGCAGTTGCCCATTTAAATATATTGTCGAGGTTCCGGTTCAGTTTTAATATACAATTGTCGATGTTAGTTTTAGAACAGCTAACGTAGAGTTGGACGTCATCGGCATACATTTGAATTCCGCAGTGACTAATACGAGAAGGTAAGTCAATTGAGTACATTATGTATAGCAAAGGGCAGAGAATTGAACTCTGTGGTACACCTCTAGGCTGCTAAATGATTTTAAATCGCCATAGTGCACTGTCTGTCTTCACTTATACAGGTATGTACGTAATAGTTTTACTGCTGATGTTGAAAATTTAATTACATTCCTATTTTAATCGATTTTTGAGATTGTCTTACAAATTAAATGTCTTTCTTTAAAGCATCATCAAACGTGTTATATGTTTTTGTTATATATTTTATGTTAGATTTTTGTTGGCTATATCATCAATTTCATTTTCCACATATTGTTAAAAAGACGTTCGTAGAAATTGTTTGCATATGTTATAAAAGCGTATTTTGACCTTGGAAATTATTAATTTCTACCTCTACCTTCCAGAGAACAGATGAAATATGTTCTCTAAAATAATGTGTTAAACATTTTCTGTCCCAAAAAGGAGCATTAAATTTAATTTCATGACACAAAACAATCTCAATAGCATAATGAAATAATTGGTTTGTGCTTCTCTTACTCAGGGTCTCCACCTCCAATTCCTTTGGTTTTAAAACTTGTAGCATGCTTTCTGAAAAAGGCATTTGTACCTCTATCCAAATATTACCCATTGTTAAGTCAATAGGGGCCTTTTACTGATATATTTCAAAAAAGAAACTTTTCAATCATAGCATTGATTTTAATCAGCATTTCAATCATTGATTGAATTGCATTTAGTTGTAACATCTAAATCAAAAAAAAATTTTATGTAGAAACTACTTTTTAGTAAATACTTCTACTACGGGTAAGTGTATGACATGATTTAGACGGAATTCAATTTTTTAACATTGAGACCATCCGTAATTGTAGCGAATACGTTCGAACAGAAAATTATACTCTTTTAAATGAGTTTCCATTAGTAATCTTAATTCAGCAGCTCCACTTTTATCGCGTATACTTTTTTAATGTATGAAAAAATCCCCAGGTAAAAACCCCAGTCTAGATGATTTCGTAAGATATTGCTTCGAAATAACAACCGAGCAAAACTACTTTTATTTTAAGACTTTGAAATATTGTGAAATATCTTTCTGGCTTGAGTGTCTTTTTCAAATTCCAATTTTTTTTGCTTATTTCTGATAAAATGCACACAGTTCAGTGCAGTGAATTTAATTTTATTCAAGAACCATAAACCAAAAAAGAACCGCTACCAAAAATTTTTTTATTGTAATTGCAATATTCGAATCTAAGAAAATAAACGATTTGAAAATGTAACAATATAAGTAATTCCTTCAATAACTACTATAAGCTATTTATCCGTCTATAAGAATCAGCCTTGATATGATTTATATTTATATGGTTCCGGTATAATCGTTATAAGTAAGAAGTTATTAATAATCGGCTTTCTCTTTTGAACCATATACTAAATCATATTCAAACGATAAGCAATCCAAAGAGGTTGAAAGGAAAACTTTTGAAATATTTCGGTAGACCAATATAACTATATATATAAATTACAGAATTAAGTTTAGATGGAGATGGAGAGTAGAAGAAAGGTGCCCTGATAGTCTAAATCCTTGCTACACTACAATGATCGAGCAGTCATTTACACAAAATTATTACCAAATACGTTAACAAAACTCTATGATTTAATGTACAGGCAAAAATGGACTACTTAGATGTGTTATTACGCTCGATAACGATCTAAAAAACAAATCACGTTTCGCTAAACTGGCTGGGAAAAAAATAATATTGAAATTTTACAATTGTTAGTTCCATTATATAGAAAATATATAGAACGATGTGGAGCAAGGCATTATCGCTGTTAAATCCAAAATCTTGAATTATATGTGAATGGAAGACAATCATGGTATAGTATGGTGAGCAATATGGCGAAGAGGTGTGCAGCTATAATTAAGAATAGTGTTCTAAGTTAAACAAATTGGTGTTTAATTGTTTTCTAAATGAAAAATATTTTAACTTGTGAAATAAAGCAACGTTGTTTTAAAAAATAAAATTTTAATTAAAAATATTACCGCATATTTCTTTAAAATCGCGTGGCTTATCATGATACTGAAATGTTTAACAACATTTTATATTAATTAAATATATTATGTTATTTTCTTAAATCTGTGTATATTTCTATATTAAATCTATATTAAAGTTTTAAATCTGAAAATTTTGGGTCGTTACATCACCACCTTATTCTATAACGAATGGTTTCAAGTGTCAGTTCTACTTTGGCATTTGTGACGTATGTACATATGTATGTATGTACACGCCAACAAGGAACCAAGTAAAAAATATTTTTTTTTATTAAAATAGTTACTCTCAAAGGACATACGTACATACATACATAATTGGTCAGGATTAAGACCCAGTTTCTCACACTACTCATTTTGTGTGCTAATTTTGTACATGAGCGGCGGAACCTACAGTTAAAAGACGACTCCAAAACAATGACACGACAAATTTTTGAGAAACCTTTTCGTGGTAATTTTATTTGATTTGAACCGTGACCTCCAACAAGCTACCTACTAGACTACGACGAATACAACTCACATTCTTCAATGAACATCGGGCGATAATTTCTGCCTCATGTTTCATTCATTCATTCATATATTACATTAAATAAATTAAAAATACAAAATATTTTCAAATTTTAATGAACTAAACAAAATAAATTCGAGTAAATTTTCATCTCTTTTTTTAGCCGCAAACAAGAAAAAGTGTTATCAAATAATGGAAACTTTTAGCGTTTACTGAATAAAAACTATTAAAATTCTTCCATAATTGAAATTGTTATCAAACAAAAGGGAATTCATTTCATTTATCTGAAACTTTAATTAAAAACCTACCAACAAACGTTTGTAGAAACAAAAGCATTTGCAAACATACATACAGTATTTTCATATGAGCATTGCAATTTATTTATTTTTTATAACAGTTTTTAAATAAAACAAATATATTGCAAGGTATTTCTCAACAAAATTCCTTAACCTCGTAGTAGTATGAGATATTGCAGACAAAATTAATTTCTATTTGGAAAGTGGTAGCAATAAGTATGAATACGAGTTTATAAATTTTATGAATTAAACATACATACATAAATATGGTAGTATGGAGGACAATTTTAATTTCAGTAATTACGTAAATATTTGAATCCTCATAAATACCTCATAAATACCCAGCGTCAATCGTTTTCATTGTCAGCCTATTCTATATTTATATACAGTCATAGACAATCATTTAACCTCACTTAATTTAATTCAATTTTTGTTTTTTATAGCATAATAATATACGCTTTATAAAGAAATACATACATACACTGCGTTTCACTTGAATAGCACACCGTACAAATTGTAATTCTCCCCCCTATATCTTTGTAAAAAATAAAGATAGCGGATTGATTTTGGATTGCAATTGTAGTGTTATTTATAGCTTTTATCATAAAATAAAAAAATATTTCGATATATTAAATTGTTTTCAAAATACAACATAAAACAGAAAAATACTCAAAAAATAACAATCAAATTCCGTTTCACTAGAATAGCACATATTTTAATAAATGTAGAAAAATTACTTTTTATTAAGGTTTTTAATATTTTTATTATTTTTTATTTATTTTTATATAAAAACTAAGATTCCACTACGGATTTCTAGTAGTGTGTTGGGCCTCCCTTGTTCAGAATAACACGCATATCCTATTAGGCATTGACTCATACAAATTTTTCAAATAGTCCAGAGAAATTGAAGTCCGTGCCCGTCGAATGGTTTCAATCAGTTCTGCTTTGGTTGAAAATTGTTTTTTAGACCCGTAAACTTTTCTAGCCAGCCATCCCCAAACAGATAAGAGGGCGTTTTTAAGAGAAGCTTCAAATTCGCACGATTCTGTTGACAAAATTAAGGCTAAAGTAGGTGTCCACTCTAGCAAGACCACTGTGTGGCGTATTATTTCAGGAGCAAATCAACTCAAACGACTGAAATTAAAGAAAAAACTACCACTTAACTCTGCACGAAAAGAAATGCGGTTGAAATTTTGTCGAGATAATATGGTATAGAGCAACGAGTAGAAGCGCGTTGTTTTTTCTGCCGAGAAGAAGTTTAATTTGGAGGGCCCTGATGGCTACAATTATTATTTTCACGATTTGAGGAAGGAGACTCACCAGTTGGATCGATTACACAGTCGAGTTGGAGAAGTTATGGTGTGGGGTGCGATTTCCTATTATGGCACCTGAGAGCTCCAGCTTCTAAGTTCAAATATGAACGCTAAAACATACCAGGGTGTTTTAGAAAAGGCCTTTACACAGTTTAAAAATTCTTTTTGGTCCATTGCCGTCGACTTTTCAGCAAGACTACGCCCTAATACATAATTCGCGTGTGGTCAAATCGCGCACAGAGTCCAAAAATGTCAACTTTTTGAATTGGCCACCATACTCGCCGGACCTAAACATAATAGAGAATGTTTGGGGATGGCTGGCCAGAAAAGTTTACGGGTCTAAAAAACAATTTTCAACCAAAGCAGAACTGATTGAAGCCATTCAACGGGCACGGACTTCAATTTCTCTGGACTATTTGAAAAATTTGTACGAGTCAATGCCTAATAGGATATGTGAGGTTATTCTGAACAAGGGAGGCCCAACACACTACTAGATATCCGTAGTGGAATCTTAGTTTTTATATAAAAATAAATAAAAAATAATAAAAATATTAAAAACCTTAATAAAAAGTAATTTTTCTACATTTATTAAAATATGTGCTATTCTAGTGAAACGGAATTTGATTGTTATTTTTTGAGTATTTTTCTTTTTTATGTTGTATTTTGAAAACAATTTAATATATCGAAATATTTTTTTATTTTATGATAAAAGCTATAAATAACACTACAATTGCAATCCAAAATCAATCCGCTAACTTTATTTTTTACAAAGATATAGGGGGGAGAATTTCAATTTGTACGGTGTGCTATTCAAGTGAAACGCAGTGTACATACAGATTTTTGAGAAACTTTTCATGACAATTTCATTTACTCTCAGAGTTTTTGCGAGAAATCTGCTGAGAGGAAGTCGCCGAAGAAACATTTTCATTTACTAGACTAAAGAACGCAATAAAAGCCCAGCTGCATATTTATTTGTGAACTCCAGAATAAGAAATTGACAGAAAAAGGCAAATTCAAAAAGAGGCTCTAATGTTCAGGAGTAAAGAAAAAAGTTAATCTGACAACTACTATAGGACCTGTCACCCATATTTTAAGTGATACCGAGACGATTAAATACAAGAGAATGACATCTAAAGAACGATTAACAAAAACATTCAGTTAGAGGTGGGTTATATTTTCCACTGAATGAAAATAGTTCTTCGAAAAAAAATTAAATTTGGATGGCTTAGACGCTGCAGTAGTCATAAGCTTTGTATAATACAAGGAAAATTCTGGCAAAATAAACTTTATCATTATCTTTTAATTTCAAGCTTTATTAAAACCAGAATGAATTCATTGGAATATTTGAAACTCTCTTTTCCACACAACTTGATGAACATTCTGAAGATCACTATATTTTGTCAACAACTTAACGGGGCTCTATATGTTATACTTTAAAGAGAGGGACTATTTTCTCCAAAAACAACTGGTTGATCTTCTACCACGAACGGAGTGCTTTTTTGTTTGCAATTTTATCGAAAACTAACCTTGCGGCACTTTTAGCTTACGCTGGGGGCAGGTAGTCTTCAACTGCAAATGAGTTAAAAGTGAAATTAAGAAGCGTTAGTTGGACATTTAAATTCAGACGCTTCGAAGATACATAAGCAAAATGCCTTAGCTACAAAAAAAAAATATTTTTAAAAATTGTTCACTATGGTAAAATATTGGAATGAGTTTCTTTTTTACTATGAAGTCTTTTGACTTAAAGAAATTTTTTATGTTTGTAATATAATCTATAAATTACGCAATAGTTTTACTTTGCTATAATTTAAAACTAGCTGTCGCCTCAAGGGGAACAACTTACTTGGGTTCTATAATTATCAATTCTGTCATATAATAATAGCTCCTGGTTGGCATCACTTACCCAAACCGGGAGTCATTTGAAGTTGTGGATTTTTCTAAAATTGCTTTTTTCTTGACATATTTTGTCACCAACTTCTTCTCAGCTTACCGCCGGACAATAGTGGAGAAATGTATCCTCTTCGTTTTCGTCGTTTCAGCTCCTGCATAAGTCGTTGTAACGTATTCCCAGTCTCCTGGCGTGAACACCCTGAGATCCATATATCACTGATATGAGGTCTCTTAAATAGAGTCTTGAAATGTTGAATACCAATTCTGTTTTACAGTTGTTACGTAAATGAAAATGGTGTTACATCGTTCAACATTAAAATGATAAACAAGAACTATAAAATCAAAAACAATTAACTTGTTTACATGACAAACAAGTAAACAAAAATATACCAACAACACCAGTAGAAAAAAGGGTATAAACAAGTAAACAAAAATGCAACAACAAACAATGTAAACGAAATACACAAGCAACAATGAAACAACGATGTTTACATTTATGGCGATCTCGCGAAGGCGAAGCCACGAATATTTGACTTCAATATCATTCATCAGACTGTTTACGTCGCCATATAAAAGGCAAAGGCAAAGCAAAGCCATATAAAAGCAATCAGTAAAAGTTCAGACAGTCTTATTTGAGGTCGCGCTGCGAACAATAAAGAATTTTAATTAAAACTAAACACAAATTTATTTTTATCTTATTTGCAATTTACGAATTCATATTTTAAAATTTTTTTAAAAAGAAACGTAGCAATATTTTCATATATCCATGTTGGACAAAATCTATTTGGTGTCTCTACTCTCTCACGATCCTATCTTACCTTTGCTAATGGATAGAGGTTTTGTTGTCATTTGTTTGCTTTTCGGCAGAAATTCATTTAAAATTTCCGTGGTGCTTTCGCAAGTGTGTCGGCCTGTTTATTGCCTTCGATGATACCGCGTTCAGACACCAAAGGGTAACCGTCAAATGTCAGGTTTTCTCTTGCAGACATACCCGGCATTCTTGGACGATCTGTATGGATCTAATTGCCGCTTTACTGTCGGTAAATATTCGTATATAACCATACGATATACTGTGCTACCGAATTCGGAGGGCGGCAAATTTATAGCCATTATTTCAGCCTAAAATGTACTACAATATCCTGACAGTGTAAGGCAGGATCTAATGTTCAGTTTTTCTGAACAGATTCAATAACCGACCCTGCTTAATATCAATGTACAATATTAGAATATTTTCCAGAGGGAGTATATACCTTGCTCTTGAAGCTGATTATATTTTTTTGTGGTAAGCTATTTGAGTTATTTTGTTAAAAGCATCTTAATAATTAGAAGAATATTATAATTATAATGAAATAATTAGAGTTATTATTAAACATTTTTAACAAAAAACTTAGAATTTCATTTAGAAGTTGTGTTTACGTAGACCAATTTTAACCCAACCCTTCAAATCTTTCCATCTGGATTATCCAACCTCTCAAAAGTCCCTTACAAATTCCTATTACTTCTCAAATTATTTTCACACTAACATAATATTGAATGTCCTAACAGAGAGTAACTGAAAGAGATTATAATGTATGTCCGTGTGTACAATATCCATGAACAGTTTCGAATTTTAAATGTATGTATGCAATATACGAAAGCGTTATACAATACGCATGTATGTGTGCATATATTAAATTTTGCATAAACGTGATTGTATAGAATTTTCACCTCTTTCCCTGTTACCAATTTCAGTCATTGAGTTTAAATATTTTTCCACATTTCTCTTGTACTAGGTCTTCAAACGTAGAAGGTGCGACGATGATTAAATTCCTCAGTACATTGGTGCTAAGAATAAGCAGGTGGGAAGGATATTAAATAAATGTATGAGAATATTTGGAAACAAAATTAATATGAGTTGAAATTCGAGTAGATGTTGATGGAGTTCATGTGCTGAAAGCTATTTTGTCAGATACTGTCAATAAGAATGTACAGCGAAGAACGTTGTATAGTTATATACTATGAAGCATACTATAGAAGGTTAGTTTATCTTTGTTAACAGTTTCCATAATATGTTCAATGTTTTATGTTGAGCTTACATATATTTTTGTTTATTTTGTCTAATTTTTTTTAACACAAATTTTAACTTTGTCAGTAAAAAATATTCTAAAATTAATAAAAGCAACATTAGTTTTGAAAAAAACACAAATTTTTAAAAACTCCTGCAAATTTTTCTATCAAAATGCAAAAATTTTCTTTGAAATTTAAGACTTTTTAACTGGGACGAAGACAATCTAAAAAAGTATAGAAAAAGCCTTTTAGTCTAAAAATTACTAAATTTTTAAGTTAGAGAATGTCAAAAAGTTGGTGACGGCACGTAGATTTTTTATTGATTTTTTTTAATCGTAGATCGAGCCTTAAAAACTTCATAATTCTATCTTATATATCACTTTTGGTACATACTTGTAGTAAAATAGAATTTTCGCAATTATTGATAAATTTTGTCAAAAATTTTAAATATTTTTATTTATTTTAATTCATTTTAATAAAATTATTTTATGTTATTACATTTTATTATCACTTTTATGGAATTTACGTCAAAATTTTTGACATTATGTACATTGCAGTATGGCTTCTTACGTAAAAATTAAACACTTCATGTCAACTTGGTTTTATAATTTTCTAAATGGTAATATTTTGATATCTAGCAACCTTGCTTTGTGGCAGCCTATAAGTTTCCAATTGTTTAGATGGGGCAGCTTATTGTCACTCGCATCAGTAACGCTCTCAATTGAGTAATGGCTGAAGGCTGATTATACAAGCCATTGTTATATTTCGTTAGAAAAATTTGTTGCCATCATCATGTTAGATAAAATAAATTTCCCATTTCAATAGAACATCGATTATGCCAATAACAATGCTCTCCCTTTGATTCTTCTCTGGTTTCCTACGGTTTCCGGCTACGGGTTTCCCCAAATACGGCTGTAAGTAGTTGATACAAACGTAGCATGCACTTGAATCCAAAACTGCCAATTCGATTTCGGTGGACCACGAAATTTATAACGACAATAAAATTCAATCAGTTAGTAATCTACAGCGACAAAATTATTGGGATTATTAAAAGCTGAAAGAGTTTCAGCTCAATTTTAGAAAAGGCGTAAGAGGTTTAAATTTATCATCATTTCCGAGTAACACATTACCAAGGCGAATTATTCTGTTATCTCATACTTACTTAGTTGACCGAAATATTAACATCTATTATATCTATGGAATAAAACGTAGGACGAGACACTTTTTAATGATTGTCTGTAACGTAAAATAAATGTGAGAAGAGCAGGATGAAAGACTCTACAGCATTTCAAGAAACAGCTGCTAGCAATCTTTGTGAAAATTGGTAATATTTTCTCTTCCCAAACTACTAAAGGTTCTCTGTTAAATATTTTTTTATTTTATGATAAAAGCTATAAATAACACTACAATTGCAATCCAAAATCAATCCGCTATCTTTATTTTTTACAAAGATATAGGGGGGAGAATTTCAATTTGTACGGTGTGCTATTCAAGTGAAACGCAGTGTACATACAGATTTTTGAGAAACTTTTCATGACAATTTCATTTACTCTCAGAGTTTTTGCGAGAAATCTGCTGAGAGGAAGTCGCCGAAGAAACATTTTCATTTACTAGACTAAAGAACGCAATAAAAGCCCAGCTGCATATTTATTTGTGAACTCCAGAATAAGAAATTGACAGAAAAAGGCAAATTCAAAAAGAGGCTCTATTGTTCAGGAGTAAAGAAAAAAGTTAATCTGACAACTACTATAGGACCTGTCACCCATATTTTAAGTGATACCGAGACGATTAAATATAAGAGAATGACATCTAAAGAACGATTAACAAAAACATTCAGTTAGAGGTGGGTTATATTTTCCACTGAATGAAAATAGTTCTTCGAAAAAAAATTAAATTTGGATGGCTTAGACGCTGCAGTAGTCATAAGCTTTGTATAATACAAGGAAAATTCTGGCAAAATAAACTTTATCATTATCTTTTAATTTCAAGCTTTATTAAAACCAGAATGAATTCATTGGAATATTTGAAACTCTCTTTTCCACACAACTTGATGAACATTCTGAAGATCACTATATTTTGTCAACAACTTAACGGGGCTCTATATGTTATACTTTAAAGAGAGGGACTATTTTCTCCAAAAACAACTGGTTGATCTTCTACCACGAACGGAGTGCTTTTTTGTTTGCAATTTTATCGAAAACTAACCTTGCGGCACTTTTAGCTTACGCTGGGGGCAGGTAGTCTTCAACTGCAAATGAGTTAAAAGTGAAATTAAGAAGCGTTAGTTGGACATTTAAATTCAGACGCTTCGAAGATACATAAGCAAAATGCCTTAGCTACAAAAAAAAAAAATATTTTTAAAAATTGTTCACTATGGTAAAATATTGGAATGAGTTTCTTTTTTACTATGAAGTCTTTTGACTTAAAGAAATTTTTTATGTTTGTAATATAATCTATAAATTACGCAATAGTTTTACTTTGCTATAATTTAAAACTAGCTGTCGCCTCAAGGGGAACAACTTACTTGGGTTCTATAATTATCAATTCTGTCATATAATAATAGCTCCTGGTTGGCATCACTTACCCAAACCGGGAGTCATTTGAAGTTGTGGATTTTTCTAAAATTGCTTTTTTCTTGACATATTTTGTCACCAACTTCTTCTCAGCTTACCGCCGGACAATAGTGGAGAAATGTATCCTCCTCGTTTTCGTCGTTTCAGCTCCTGCATAAGTCGTTCCCAGTCTCCTGGCGTGAACATCCTGAGATCCATATATCACTGATATGAGGTCTCTTAAATAGAGTCTTGAAATGTTGAATACCAATTCTGTTTTACAGTTGTTACAATGACTGAATTAGAAAAGGCGTAATAGGTTTAAATTTATCATCATTTCCGAGTAACACATTACCAAGGCGAATTATTCTGTTATCTCATACTTACTTAGTTGACCGAAATATTAACATCTATTATATCTATGGAATAAAACGTAGGACGAAACACTTTTTAATGATTGTCTGTAACGTAAAATAAATGTGAGAAGAGCAGGATGAAAGACTCTACAGCATTTCAAGAAACAGCTGCTAACAATCTTTGTGAAAATTGGTAATAAATTCTCTTCCCAAACTACTAAAGGCATACGGTTCCCTGTTCCAATAATAAACATCCTATTGTTATGTTTGTTGCTGCAAACACAGTTCATAGGACGAGCTTCTATTTTCTTCTTTTTCAGAGTCTTCAGCAGCAGGAAAATTATATACATACATATAAAATCGAACATTACAACTTTCGTTGTAATTTGGAAATGCCTGAGCTGAGGTTTGAACCTTGGCCTGACGTCTAATAATCTAACACGCTTCATACTAAACTACAACTACTTCAATCAATCTCAAGAATATATCCAGAACAGAAAATTGAACGTTTTCACTTTCATCCAACACTTAACTATCAATTTCTTCTCAAATACCATAAATAATGTATTATTTACGATAAAACTTCACAAAATCTTTGATAACTTAAAAAGATTACATACACAACACCAAAGAATCCCTAGGAAAGTCCTATATATGAAAAATGATACATAAGCCAGAATTATGAAATTTTTTAATTATTGAAGCCCTGTTTAAAATTTTCTCATAAGTTCGCTTATATTTATTTAATGTAAGAAAACGTTGGTTATTTTTTAAATCAAAAACTTTAACATAAGATTGCGTAAATGGTTTACATAATTATTTAAGCCGAATTCATACAAATGTTGAGAGATTTTTCTACTTAACAATCGACTTATTCATCTACGGATAAACTTGCTTACTTAATTGCTCCTTACAAACCTTTAGTCACGATTTCGACCTAGTTTCGGACACCATACATGTTGTATGTATTAATTCCTTCCATGGTGGTGGGACCTACAGTTTAAAGACGACTACGAACGACTGGTTTTTGAGAAACTTTTCATGGAAATTTTTTTTTACTCTCAGAGTTTTTTCATGACTGCCTCTCCGCTGTAGCCGAAATAAATTTTGAACAATGGCCTCATGTCTAATAATACAAAATACTACTTATTAGACTACGGCGACTTCATATACAGAACATTCAAATATCAGACACTGTATTAATTTAATTACGATTGCAAAACCTTATGATGAAATACAGAAAAATTATCTACAGTGCTTTAGTAGGTAATTTTACCCATTCTTGTGGCAAAAAATTATTTTTCCCACTTTCAGGAATGCCTGTTTTTCTTTCGGTATTTGATAAAGAACATATCAAAGCTAATAATGTCATATTTTGTTTTTCTAAAAAATTATCAACGACGGTTTGGAGGGGATTCAAAATCATTGTTTGTGAACAAAGTTTAAAGGCAGTGCATACAGTGGGAGTTGGTAGATTAAGTTGTCTAAATAGGTGAAAAACAAATATAAATTTAAATAAAATATGGAAAACAAAAGTGATAGGGAGAGCTTAATAGTTTAAGAAAAAGATTTTGTTAAATAAGTTTTGTTTCGACGAAAAAACTTACACTTCTGACACCTTTTTTTCTGAAGATTGAGTTTTGATAAGCTTTTAGAAAAATGGGCGAAAACAATTAAAGTCGTGTTAAATGTAAAGTTTTGAGTTAATTTTTATGAATTTCATGTTGCAATTTTTGTGATTTTTTGAGAATATCTTTTTTTGTAGCAGACTCTGCCAGCAAAAAATTTTTTTAACATAATTTTATTAAAAAATGAAAAAATAAATAGTATAAAATAAATAGTATAAAATTTTATAATTGAATATTACATCCGCCATTTTGATATTTGAAAAATGTTACCTTAGATTCGAACGTAGCAACAAAAAAACCGAAGGACACTGATTTTCACGTAAATCTCAAGAAATAGGTAGCCATTCTGAATTTGAAAAATTTTACCTCGTGTCGAAATTTGCAACCTCAAAAGCCCCCGTACACTGATTTTCATGTACATCTCTAGAAATTTTAAAATTTAGGCCGCCATATTGAACTTGAATAATGTTAACTGAGATTCGAAATCTGCATCTTCAAAAACCGCCGGACACTGATTTCCACGTAAATCTGAAGAAATATTGAAATTGAGGTAGCCATGTTGGATCCGCCATTTTGAATTTGTAAAATTGTACCTCAGATTCGAAATCAGCATCTTCAAAAAGCCCCGTGCACTGATTTTCATTTTAATCTGTAGAAATTCAGTTCGCCATATTCTATCCGAGAAACGTTCTCATTAAAGAATCTAATGGAAGATGGCACAGAAATAATAAAAGTAAGGCTAATGCATTTTCTACACATCTAGAGCAAACCTTTCAAACAAGTCCTGTTATGAACTCTTTAGAAGACAACAATATTATGAATTTTCTAGACTGTGCTTGCCCTATGGACCTTCCAATAATATGATAAAATAGTATGATAAAATTCGACCGATAGCTGCTAAGTCGCATTCAAAGCAATGTATTATATTTTTAAAGCTTTTATATAATGCAGTAATTAGATATCGCAATTCAGTGGAAGTGCGCAGAAATTATAATGATTACCAAACCTAATAAACCAGAAAATGAAATATAATCATACAGGCCAATAAGTTTATTACCTATGTTTTCAAAATATTTTAACGTTGTTTAAAAGCAGATTGCTTCAAATTCTGGAAAAAGAAAACATAATACCTGATCACCAATTTGTTTTTAGATGTAAAACAAGCATTTGACAGAGTGTGGCATGAAGGACTCTTATTTAAATTATAAACAATACTACCGACTCCTTATTATTTATTCCTAAAATCCTATTTAAATGAGCAAACGTTTTATGTTAAAATTGCTGATGAAAATTGTGACATATGTGATATAAAAACTGGTGTACCGCAAGGAAGTGTCCTGGGTCCTATTTTATACACTGGTTTTAAATTTGAGATACCTGTTAATAATAACATCACCTTAGCTACTTATGCGTATGACACTGCAATATTATATTCTGATCAATCATCATATGATGCGTCTGTAGTTGTTCAGAGAGAGCTGGATATATTACAAAATTGGTTGGAAAAATGGAAAATTGAAATTAACACGCAAATATGTAACCATGTCACATTTACATTATATGTCACATGTCATATATACATTATATTTTAACGGATCTGCGCTACCAAAAACTGAAACTGTTAAATATCTTGGATTGCATCTTGACAAAAAATTGACATGGAAAAATCATATTAAGGCAAAAAGAGAAGATCTTGACATAAAAACAAAAAGATTGTATTGGTTGCTAGGTGCTAACTCAGAACTTAGTTTAGATTATAAAATAAAGATTTATAAGGTTATATTAAAACCTGTATGGACGTATGGCATTCAGCTATGGGGTACCTCAATCCATTCAAATATAGAAATTTTACAAAGGTACCAATTAAAAACCCTCAGTGAAATAAATAGATTTAGTCAGCGGTGCTTAGCTCGTCTTAGTAACCACTGCAATATTCTTGCAATAGCTCTATTAGATGAAATGGAGGAAATTAGAAGACTGTAAAGGGCTCATACATTAGATCTTCCTTTCAGGAAATAATAACTTTAGGAGCCAATCTCAATAATAATATTTGCATACAATATTAAATTTTGTTTATTAAGCTTGCTCAAGTTTAATAACATAAGTTAAATTATCTAGTTCGTTATCATATTTACTTATTATAGTTAAAATAGATTGTAAATAAAAAAAAATAATATTGGATCCGTCATTTTGAATTTGAAAAATTTTACCTAAGATTCGATATCAGCATCTCCATACATCGCTTTTCATCTTTATTCAGTGATTTCTTATAACTATAATGTAGACATTTTACCTGTAGTGAGAATGATTACACGTGTTAATTGCCTTAAATTTAAAAAATAAATCAGAGCTTATTGCACGAAATGTGCACGGTTATGGAAATATCATAACATATAGATCGAATTAAGGCTGGTTTAATAAATTTTACTGTATAGATGTGAAAAGGTTGATTTTCTCTAAAAGAAGTACCCATAAAAGTGGAAATCAAAAAATCAAATTAAAAGATGTCCATTAAACTTCCAGAATTTCGATTGACAACATTAAATAAATATTTGGAAGAATCTGCAAAGTAGTTACACAGTTAAAATAACCTTTCAGTGAACTCTATGAAGAGTTATCTTTGATTTTGCGAGCACCAATTGAACCCTGTATTTCTGTAATGATATGAGCGGTTTGTCTCCCTCTCTTTCTGCACCTCCACATTGTTTTGAGCTTCGAAGATGAAAATATGATGATGAAAGAAAGTGTCTGGAAAAGGTACAGTCAGTAAAGTAATTTAACTGACTACCATAACAATTAGAATTATTCTTCTAGTTTCTAATGCGATTTCACGAATTTATAATTACCCACAAGAAATGATATTAAAATCGGAATCTAATCATACAGGCATAAATGTATAAAAAAGAGAAAAGAAATATCGGCACGTAGGTCTACTACATAAAGGAATGATAAGCTTACGTATTAAAATTTGAGAGTTATTGGAAACTGCAATATATGGAGATTTGTTAATGCAGCGGTTTCCGTCGGTATGCCACAAAAATGTTTAAAAGTGGAGGAACAAAAATCCGTTCATATAGCATTTACTTTACGGAGAGAAGTATATGTACATACCAGAACATAAAAATGAATACAGCAGCAAAATTAAAAGAGGGACACTGCAGCTCTAATTTCAACTCAAAGCATACTTGCTCCTGAACATAAGGAATACAATTTTATTTTTAATTTTGTTCGGATTTGATTTTTAACTTTTATGGTAACTTTTAATTAGTCATTCAACAAATATTTGAAGAGAAAACATCTTGGTGAACATTCGTTTATAATTTCATTATTGTTAACGAAAGACTACGTATATAAGAAACGTTCTTTCTCGAATCATTGATATTTAATATTCCATTCTATTCTATTGTATTCCTAAAGAGATCGTTCATGTTAAAAGTAAAAATAAAATGGCCTCTATTGAAACTGCCTGTAAACTGAAGTGAAATTTTTTTTATTAGGTTCGAGACAACTAGTCTTTGGAAAATTTGTGAGGCTTTTATATTTCAATAAAGCCAGCCAAGTCTATAAGATATTCGATTGTATTCGGAGGTCTGATAATTATGACTTCAATCAATCATTTTCCAAGAATTTTATTTTTTGGATCAAGTTCCCAATCAACTTGCCCCATTTATCTTTACAATTTAATTTGCCTGCACAGGATGATATTATTTCTGACATTCACTATTTCCCAGCTTTTAGCTAATTATAATGATAGTTCTTTATCAAATTATAATAGTAATGGATGATTTATATTGCTTTGTGCTGCATAAGTGCTGATGTCGGGGTGCTGAGGTTAGGTTCGCTGATTACAGATCTTTATTCAGATTTAAAAAGTTCAAAATGGCGGATCTAATATGGCAGTCAAGCAAATCTGATTAATTTTTATAAACCTCGACCGCCATATTGGATCCGCCATTTTGAATTTTTTAAATTTGAATGAAGATCTGTAATCTGCGACCCCAAAAACCCCTGAGTAACAATTTTCAAGTAAATCTGATTAATTTTTAAGGACCTCCGTAATGTGTTTCTTTTTCTCTTGCACGCCTTGACATAAATTTGGCTTTGTACTTATTTTAAAGAGCAAAGATCAATTGTCTAGCACGTCAGTCTTTAGCTCTACAATATTTCAAAAATGGCCCAAAAAGCTATTTTTAGGGGTTTCAACCCCCCTTTTCTCGAAGACCTGACGTGATGGAAAGTTTTTGAATTCGATTCGTGTTCAGCGCGCAAAATGCCTTTGGAAACACCTGGAGCCATCTTATTTGCAAAACCCATGTAGGGCTGTGTTATTATCATATTTTCCTCTCCAGAATTCTGCATTAGGAATTAATTCCTCGCTCTTTCAGCATGCAAATCTTAGGTTAATATATTGCAAGGATTATACTCTACCGGTTATTCTTGATATTGAAAGTGATTTCAGCAGCATTTGCCCTAACTTGAACGTTTATTTATTTATTTATTTATTTATTTATTTATTATTAGTCATACCACAACAAGATAATAATCTTATAAATGAAAGTGCTATGGGAGTACATCAAAGAAACAAAATAATAACAAATCATTGAATATATATGTAATGAAATGTTTGAAATAATGTATAAATAAAAATGAATAAGAACGTATTAAAATCACGGGAAATAGCAATCGATACAAAAAAAGGATAAAAAAATGAATATATGTAAAAAATAAATTAGGAAAACTACAAAGAACAATATATACAAATATAAAGAAATATACAAACAAAGTAAAAATATATACATATACTAAGATACAATGAAATTTAAAGATATATTAATTAAAAAAATTAAAAATTAAAAATAATCATGAATAGAAAAAGAGAGAAAAAAATTCACAAAAAAAATCAAGATATGCTAAAAACTACTTAAACAGAATGTATAGCTCCTTTTTGAACTTGGTTGCATTGCCTATGTTCTGAATATAATTAGGTAGTGTATTCCAAAGACTGATGGTGTGTATAAAAAACTGGCGTTGTGACAAAAGCGTCCTAAGTCTGTGTTGGATAATCTTCATACCGCGGTTAGATCTAGCAAATGTAATCCTACTAAATAAGTATATTGGCTGTTTTAGAGTAATAATCTTATGGAGGAGAATAAGGCATTTTATAATTAATAGATTATCAAAATTAACTCCGAATATCCGGTATGAAAATTGTGATATATGGTCTCGACGTCCCCTAATAAAAATATATCTGGCTATATTATTATAAACCAGGTTGAGTTTCCGCCTATCGTCAGTATCACAGTTTGCGAAAATTTCACATCCGTATAAAAGGACAGGAATCAAATACGTTTTAGCCAGTTGCATACGTATGGCAAAGGGAGTCGAATCTATAACAGCCCACAAGTTCCTAAGCATACCATAAACTTTACCAACGATGACGTTAATGTGGTTAGACCACGTTAGCCGACTATTAAAGATAACACCCAGATTGGATGCTGATTCAACAAAGTCAATTTTATTCCCCCTGATAATAATATCCGGCACAACAAATGCTCTCTTAGTTCTGGAGAGCAATAAACATTTAGATTTAGAGGGATTTATACAAAGTCCATTGGACCTAGCCCAGTTGTCAAGTTTTCGTAAATCACAGTTGATGGTGTCTATACATAGTTGGATATCCTCTATACGCGTGCTTCTATAGATCTGAACGTCATCAGCGTACATATGTACGCTACAATTATCCAAAACATCAGGCAGGTCGTTAATGTATATACAGAACAAGAGAGGCCCTAATATTGATCCCTGAGGAATACCTCTTCCAACGCTTAGCGAATTCGAGATCTTGCCGTTAAGATAAACTCGTTGTGATCTGATCACAAGATAAGAACGTATCAGATTACAAGCTGAGTTAGAAAAATTAAAGAGGGTCTGTAGCTTCCTCAATAATATTTTGTGGTCAACCGTATCAAAAGCCTTGGTGTGATCCAGAAGAACTAAAAACGCTATGTAATTTTCATCTAGTTCCAACCTAAGGTCATCAACTACATTGACTAAAGCAGTAGTGCAGCTCCTAGCTTTCATAAATCCCGACTGCTTGTCAGATATGAAGTTATTACTCACGAGATAACTATTTATTTGTTTAGCCATGAGATTTTCCATTACTTTAGACAGGAATGGAAGAATGGCAATTGGCCTGAATTCGTTGTTGGATTTAGGAATGGGAATGGTTTTCGACTGTTTCCATTCATCAGGAAAAGACGACATAGTTAAGACTGTATTGAATAAATGAGTCAAATACGGCAAAAGTCTAGGTGACAAAGCTTTCAAAAACAGAGGATCTAAATCATCAGAACCAACCGCATTCGATTTTACCGAAGATAAGCATTCCAAAACCTCGAGCTGATTAACACAACGAAAACTAAATGGATTTTCAAGCGGAACAAAACAAAGGTCATTATATATGTCACTATCTGGGGTCGGAACACTGATATTAACAAATTTATCATTGAGACCGTTTACATCGACATCAGCAGAGGTATTATGACACTTTTTTCCAACACCAACATCACGGACTACCTTCCATTTAGCCTTATTATCCAATGCGGAAGCGAACTTCCCGACGTAAAACAATGTTTTTGCAATCTTAATGCGTTTGGTAACCTCACTACGAGCTGACCTATGGATGGCTTTCAGATCGTCCGTTCTGAACCTCTTCCATCGCCTGTAGGCAATGTCGCGTTCATAAATTAAAGCTTTAATTTCAGCATTAAACCACGGTTGGTGTTTGGCTCTAACAAGTTTAGTTCTGACAGGAACACAACTGTCGTATAGCAGACGAACATTTTCCTGAATTAGTGCCACCTGGTCATTTACATTATCCAGTGAGTAGATTTGGTTCCAACAGATATTATCAACACTACTATTCAAAACTGCAAAATCGATACTTTTGAAGTCACGGTATGTGATATGCCTGTCCACAGGACTCATAGGCAGATTATAAGTTAAGAAAAGAAGATCATGGTTGGAAAAGCAAGAGGCTGAGATTTGATCATATAAAAGTACCTTAGTCATATCATTAACAAATACAAGATCTATTAGACTACTGGAAGTAGAATGGAAGTGAGTTGGTAAGGACACATTCACAGGATTAAGATGTAGAGACAACATTGAAGCAGTTAACGTATTATCTAGTAAAAGATTATTATTAAAGTCACCAATAATAATGATGTCGTCATATAGAATGGAAATTTCCTCAAGAATAGAAATAAAAGGATCAAAATTTATGTTGGAATTCGGTCTATAAACACAGCCTAATAAAACTTTCTTCTTATGTGTAGGTGAAATATCAAGAAATAAATATTCAATTTGACTACCAATTTCAGTCATTAATCTTACTTTACACGGAATACCGTTTCGAACATAAATTGCAACTCCGCCACCCTTTGCCCTCGTTGCCGTATTGTTAACTAAGATTTTCCTGTCTGACCGGAAAAGCTTAAAGCCCTGTAGACTGTAAACTGAATCCTGAACATCCAGAGGAAACCAAGTTTCGGAGACGCAAATAATGTCGATTTCAGCTGCTACGAATAAATGCCTAAATTCATCAATTTTATTGTTCAGACTCTGTGCATTTATATGAGCAATGTTGAGACCAGTTCTTTGTTTGGCTAAAACTCTAATCATGTTGTACACACAGTCTCTGGAATAAGAACTGTTAGAGTTCATCAGATTGTACGTAAGTTGTGGCAATGCAATCAAAAGCTAAGTAAATTGCTGTAATTATGATAAATAAGCGCAAAATAAAAAAGGAGTTATACATACAAATACAAATAAGGAAGGAAATAAAAATTGAATTAAATTTGAACATTAAATTAAAGTTGTACATCATGTTCATCATGATCAGGAAACTAGTTGAATAGTTAACTATCAAGGCCAGGAAATAACTGGTTCAGGCTACCAATGTCCTCCACCAGAATTGGTTCTTCGTTAACTTGTTTTCTAATATATACGCAACCCCGCATAGTGAATGCTGAAGACAAAAGTTTTTTCTTTTTTAAACGAATTGCAGCACGCAGGATTATAAAGTTGTTCTGAGTGAGGTTCTCGTTTACATAAAATTTTACATCGGAGTTGTAGCCGATGTTCCTGAGCCGGAAAGTAAAGCCCTTATGTTGTTTCCTGTAGTTAGCCAACGATTTTAAAAAGAAATTTTTATCGTATGCGGACCAAAGTTTTACAATTATTACGTCATCTTTCGAGGTCACGTTATGCTTGTTATTGTGGTTACTCAAGCGGTATATCGATTTTAAGTCAGGTATGGGTGTGCCTATGGTGTTACAAATTTTTTGGAAAATATCCGGCAGATTTTCCTCTTGAGTAAACGGAATTCCATTTATCCTGAGTTCGGTTGAAACAGGATAGTTCTCTTGTTGCCGCAGTTTTGTTTTTAGATCCCGTATTTCCACGCGCATACTTTCAATTTCACCCGATCTATTTTCCAGAATAGTTATCCTCTCACTTATTTCCTGCAGTTTATTATCGAGGACATTGTATTTTTCACGCAGGTCTTTTACGAGGTCTTCTTTAAATTCTCTGAATTTTTGATCAATAGTTTTCAGAATCTGTTCGGTGAATTTGTCAAACCTTTTATCCATACAATTAAGTAATTTAAAAGGTGAGTCGAGTATTGATGGTCGTGAAGAACTCTGTTGTTGTATGTCCGCAATACGTTTGGTGACAGGTGTGTTTGGCAATCCACCTGAGGTTGATGCGATAACTTCCGAATTTTCGACATTAGGCATGATTGTAGTGTTTTTGTAGGTTATTGTCTTTGATTTAGGTTTGCGTGTATTACTTTTATTTATTTTCTTATCCTTCCTTAGGTTATACATTGAATATAATTGAAATTAAAATTAAGATTTTTAAATTTAACTGCCGATACTTGTGGTAAAACTTGCGATAACTTGGCAGCACTTATGAAATTAGTGATTAATTGGTTATTCGTGATTTGTTTACTTTTGTATATGTTTATGTTTTGTTTTCGTTTTATTATATATTGTATAATGTTACTGTGTAGTCGTGAGAAAAACACCGACACTGTAAATTAAAGATACTGTGTTGTTTGTTGTGAAAGGATATATTGCAAAAAATGCATCAAAGATAATTTTATTACTAAGTTGTCTATTTGTTGTTGTTCGTTTGCTGTTATTTTCAATTGTGTGGATATGAGTCACCCAAAAGTTAAGAATATGATTGTCTGTTGAATAAGATATTTGTTATTGTAAATTTTAATGATTTCACTTAGATTTGTGTACTGTTGCTATGCGTTTTTTTTAAATTTGATAACTACAGAATTGTTATTGTTCACTGTAGGATTATTTTATTTTATGTTTTTAGTTGTTGTAGAAAGTTTAAAGTTAGAATTAGAATAGAATTAATTTTATGATTGTCTGTATTAGAAGATTAGATTAAATTCAAAAGCACATAGTTAATGGCACTTCACAAAAGCTATTTACATTCTTTTATTTTATTTTGTTGGTAACGAAAAAAATTAAAGAAAAATAAGGCATCAAGCACACTTTTGCTGGAGCTCAAACATAAACACGTCTGTTCACTTCAAGATCAGATTACATTATTACATTACACCCTTAAAGTTTATTAAGGTCTTATAAAGTTGGTTACTTTATCCGATAAACTTACACAGTGCGGGGAATTACAGGTTTGGGTACTCTGCTCTCCACTTTTTTTGAAAATTGCAATTAATTCGCTTCTTTCTGAGCATGATCTCTCTGGTATGTGTCCACAGGCGCGGTTTGGCTAACTCCATTTCGCATTAAACATTGTATCCGATGCAATTTTATTTACATGAAGTTAAAGAGTACATACACAATTGAATGGTTGAAAAACCAAAACAACATAACCAACAGACACTTCCGAACTTCGACACTTGATAACGACCATCTTTTTGAAGCTACATCTGTTAAACTATTTGCCACTTATTTTTATTTATTTATATTTATTTTTATTTATTTATTTTATTTATTATTAATCATAGCACAACAAGATAATAATCTTATAAATGAAAGTGCTATGGGAGTACATCAAAGAGGAAAAAGTAATAACAAATCGCTAATTATATGAGTAATGAATTGTTTGAAGTACAGTATAAATAAAAATGAATAAGAATAAGAACATGATTTAACCTCAGGAAATAGTAATGGATACAAAAAAATTAGGATAAGAAAATGAGTATATGTAAAAAACTAAATTAGGAAAGATATAAATATAAAGAAAAATACAAACAAGGAAATATATTCATATAATGAGATACAATGAAACTTAAATAATAAATTAGAAAAATGAAAATAATTAATCACTAATAAAAATGAAGAGTAAAAATGTATAAAACAATCAAAATATATTACAAACTACTTAAACAGATTGTATAACTCCTTTTTGAACTTAGTTGCATTGCCTATGTTCTGAATATAATTAGGTAGTTCATTCCAAAGACTGATGGTGTGTATAAAGAACTGTCGTTTCGACAAAAGAGTCCTATGCCTTAATTGGATAATTTTCCTACCGCGGTTGGATCTAGCAAATCTAATCCTGCTAAATAAGTATACTGGCTGTTCCAAAGTAATAATCTTATGGAGGAGAATTAGGCACTTAATATTCAATAGATTATCAAAATGAATACCACATATCTGGTAAGAAAATTGTGATATATGGTCCCGACGTCCCTTAATAAATATATATCTGGCTATGTTATTATAAGTCAAGTTGAGTTTCCGCCTATCATCCGCATCACAGTTTGCGTAAATTTCCGATCCGTATAAAAGAACAGGAATCAAAAACGTTTTTGCCAGTTGCAGGCGTATAGCAAAAGGAGTCGAATCTATAACAGCCCATAAGTTCCTAAGCATACCGTAAACTTTACCAACGCTGACGTTAATATGGTTAGACCACGTTAGCCGACCATTAAAGATAACACCCAGATTAGATACCGATTCAACAAAATCAATTTTATTCCCCCTGATAATAATTTCCGGCACATCAAGCGCTCTCTTAGACCTGGAGAGCTATAAACATTTCGATTTAGAGGGATTAATACAAAGTCCATTAGCACTAGCCCAGTTGTCAATTTTCCGTAAATCATCGTTAATCGTATCTACACATAGTCGGATATTATCAATACAAGCGCTCCTATAGAGCTGAACGTCATCAGCGTACATATGTACGCTACAATTATCCAAAACATCAGGTAGGTCGTTAATGTATATACAGAACAAAAGGGGCCTTAAAATTGATCCAACGTGTACCGAATTCGAGATGTTGCCGTTTAGGTAAACTCGTTGAGATCTGTTAATGAGATAGGAGCGTATAAGGCTGCAAGCTGAATTAGAAAAATGAAAGAGGGTCTGTAGCTTTCTCAATAATATTCTGTGATCAACTGTATCAAAAGCCTTAGTGTGATCCAAAAGAACCAAAAACGCTATGTAATTTTCATCCAGCTTCAAACTAAGGTCATCAACTACTTTGACTAAAGCAGTAGTGCAGCTCCTAGCTTTCATAAATACCGACCGTTTATCAATAAAAAAATTATTACTCGTGAGATAACCGTTCATTTGTCTAGCTATGAGGTTTTCCATAACTTTGGACAGGAACGGAAGAATGGCAATTGGCCTGAATTCATTGTTAGATTTAGGAATTGGGATGATTTTCGACCGTTTCTATTCAACAGGGAAAGAGGACATAGTTAAGACTGAATTGAATACATGAGTAAAATACGGTAAAAGTCTAGGTGACAAAGCTTTTAAAAACAGAGGATCTAAGTCATCAGAACCAATCGCATTCGATTTCATAGAAGATAAGCATTCCAAAACCTCGAGCTGACTAACACAACGAAAACTAAAGGGGTTTTCTAGCGGAATAAAACAAAGGTCATCATATATGTTACTGTCAGGTGTAGGAACATTAATATTAACAAATTTTTCATTCAGACCGTTTACATCGACATCAGGAGAAGTATTATGGCATTTTTGTCCAATACCAATATCGCGGATTACCTTCCATTTAGCTCTATTATCTAATGCGGAAACGAACTTCCTGCCGTAAAACAATGTTTTTGCAATTTTAATGTGTTTGGTAACCTCACTACGAGCGGCTTTATGAACGGCTTTCAGATCATCCGTTCTGAACCTCCTCCATCGCCGATAGGCAATGTCGCGCTTATCAATTAATGCTTTAATTTCAGCATTAAACCACGGTTGGTGTTTGGCTTTAACAAGTTTTGTTTTGACAGGAACACAACTGTCATATAACAGACGCACATTTTCCTGAATTAGTGCCACCTGGTCGTTTACATTCTGTCTATTTTTCCAAAACTTCGTGGAAGGCAACAGATAACGATGAGTGTTCGCTAAAATGGCTCTAAAGCAGTTGCTAACTTACCCTAATTTGGATCGAAAAAACATCATCATACGTAAAGAAACAAAGTCGTTGGATTTGGGACGAGACCAATCCGTAAGAGATCTCAGAGAGTCTATTGCATTGCGGAAAAGTTAATGTAAGTCGATGATTACCAACTTCTTTTGGCCTGAATTGGACGATCTGAACACCAACGACATGTCGTTTTAACAGCCCAAACAGCTCACGCCGCCTTAAATATTCTACGTTGTCGATATGAGAGCATGTAATGTGAGCTGGTCATCGAGATTGTGAGATTTTCTTGTGGGGTTTTATCTCGAGTCGCGAATAAGTCACAAACCACAGCGGTCCTCAAAATTAAATGAGTTTTGCTGAAGGTTGCCCATGGGTAATTCAGTTTTAAAACATGAGTTTAAAATTCTATTTTCATAAATTCTAATTTCATAAACGTATTTTCATAAATAAACATATTTAATTTCCAAAGTTATGCACATATTTGTTTTAATATTTTAATTCTAACATATTAAATTTAAAATATTTTATGTGGTAAAAATAAATATAAAGCATTGGTTTTATAAAAAAAGAAATAATATAAACACAAAATAAATATGATTAAAAATATATGATTTACATTAGTGGTCAAAACATTCGCAACCTTATGCACATTAGGCTTTGTTTGTTTGTTAAATCTGTAACAATGAACTGGACGGTACCACGATGCTGAATATGCCTTGTATTCTTAGTTTCAAAAACATTTTCATAATCCGAAACGTTTACATAATATAGGTCAACAGCATCGACTTCTGACCCATCAGCAGTCACAGTGTGCGCCGAAAATATACATAAACATTGCGTGCAATTCAAACCATCATGTCTAATAACAATTCAAAATTATCTAATTATGTGCTTGAATATTAAAAAAATAAAATTTATAAATTTGTTTTTTTATTATGGACCTGAACGACATTTCTCAAACATTCGACAGAGTTCGACAGGTTTGATATTTAAGTTAAAACTAAGTTTTCTAGGAATGTTGATATGATATTTATGATGATGACCTCACAGTTCAATATCAACTATGGATTGAATTATTTTACAAGCTTTATATCTAACATATTTTTACGAAAATGTAAACGGTGTACATCGTTTAACATTAAAATGAGCAAAAGTTACACAAACAAATACAATGAACTTGTTACAAGTAAACCAACGACATCAGTATGAAAAAAGAGGATAGACAAGTAAGCGAGAACGCGACAACAAGCAATGTGAACAAAATACACAAACAACAATGAAGTAGCGATAGAGTCCTCGACTTCAAGAACCTTCATCAGACTGCTTACGTGGGCATATAAGCAGGCAACGAGCAGTAAAAATTCACTCAGTCTTGTGTGAAGACGCGATGCGTGCGAAGAAAACAGTCGTGGTTTGAAGATCGCCGTTGTAAGGATCTACCGAACATTTGTTAGTGTGTACGTGAGCAGAAATGTAAAGAAGAATAACGAATAAAGCGAATTATTATTGTTGGATTCATCACATTGTAAACAGTGGCTCACAAAATTAGTGCAAACAATAAAAGACTTTAATTTAAACACATATTGGTTTTTATTTAGTTTGCAATCAACGAACTCACATTTTAAACATTTTTGAAAAGGTAAAAACGTAACAATATACTTACCGTAGTCTAGTAGGTAGTAGTAGTTCAAGCCCCAGGTCAGACATCAAAACGAAAATATGAAGAAAATATTTCTTCGGCGAATTACTCTCAGCAGATTTCTGGCAAAAACTCTGAGAGCAAATAGAATTACACATGAAAAGTTTCTCATAAAATCTGTCGTTCGGAGTCGACTTTAAAAACTGTAAGTCCCGCCATTCATGTATAAAATTAACGCACACAACATAAGTGGTGTGAGAAGCAAGGTCGTAATCCTGACTCAAGGGTTGTAATGACCATTTATGTATGTATATATATTTTTATTTCCAATCAAAACTAGACATTATTAATTCTATGACTTGTTTTCAAACAAAGCTGTACTTTTCCAATTAAAATTTGCCAAAATATTGTTTCTGCTTTTCATCCAATGGCACGAAATTTGGCACGTCAATCGGATTTTCAATTATAACCAGACATTATCAGACCTTCCAAACAAATCCAGACATGTCCATTTAAACAAATTAAAGAAATAACAAGCTAATCTTAAGAAAAAGAAAACTAGTCGTATTTTCAAGGTTTGATAAAGTTATCCTATATTAAATTTGAAGCATTTTGAAATTTGTTTTTAAACGATAAAAAATGCAGGTGATAACATAACACCTGCTAGTTTGCATATTCTTGTATGCAATGTATGTACATACTTACAATGTACAAAAGCTAAATAATAATTCTACAATTTCTTTTAGAAAGTAATTCCATTTACTTACTTTTTTAAAGAACGTACAAAATATTCCGGCTTATTAAGTTTGCCTTATAGTTTAAACTCATATGCCATAAGTAAAATGTTTGAAACATATGTATGTACATGTGCACATTTTACAAAGTTCAGCATATTGAAGTAGAAAATGGTTGCAGTAAAAAGCAGTTTTCTCAACAGATTTTTTCTTTAAATATGTATGAAGTAAAAACGCAGACACATACTTGAAAGCGAAATTCATAGTTTGTTGCACAATATTTAAATTTTATTAAAGTTGAAAAAGAAGATTTTTTACATTTCAGATCTGCAAAAAAAACCCAAAAATTCTCTGTGTACATGTTCTGTTGTCCATAAATATTACATACTCAAGCATGGTATGTTGAGTATCTTCTCCAACCCTCTGCAGCAGTGTGAGAGGTTTCCTGTGATTTCATATGAACATTTTATTTCTAAAATATTGTGATGTGCTGAAAATTTATTAAATTTTTTTAATACTTTTGTGGAAATCGGATGAAAAGATTGTAAAACTATTTCATTGAATCCTTTTAGAATTATATTTTTTTACATTATTCGGCGAGGCACTTCAAATCCACGCGCAAATATTCCCCACTTAAACTTAAATCTTTAACAATTTCTCTCAATTTTATATCTCAACATACATTGATTTTATCTATAAATGTTAACTTAATGTCTAAGAGGATTCAGAATTTAAGAATTTTAAAAATATTCATGTGTTTCTTAAAAAAGAGCGACTCAGCGTTAGAAGAGCAAGGACAAACACTATGAAATGATGGGCACAATGGGTATTGCAGCCAAAGAGGATTGAAGTTATCTCAATTAACCTTCATCACTCCAAAACTACTTGGGTTGCACTTATTTTCTCTCTCTATAATAAGGGAAAGGAAAATATCATTCCGCTCCAAGAACCGTGGGTCTACAATGAAAGCGTATACGGATTTAATTTCTAAAGGTACAAGCAGATCGTTTCGTCAGGAGCGTTTAAGGAAAGAGCTATTATCGGCAATGGTATTATAAATGGTAATATGGACATGATTGCAGTTGCAGTTTCTCTCTTAGGCACTCAATGGTAGAAGCCAGATGAAGCTCATATTATCACATAAGATCGAAGTAACTCAGCTCTTAAATAATAAAATATTATTTATATTTTAAGTTTTTGGGTAATTAAGTCGGTGAATTCACAGTGGTCTTGCAGGTAGTGTATTGGCTTATTAGACGTAAAGCCCGGGTTCAAATTCCAGGTCAGACATCAAAACGAAATATGAAAAATATTTCTTCGGCGACTTAATCTCAGCAGATTTCTGGCAAAAACTCCGATAGTAAATAAAATTGCCTTGAAAAGTTTCTCAAAAATCTGTCGTTCGGAATCGACTTTAAATTGTAGGACCCCCCAATCATGTATAAAATTAACGCAGACAATATAAGTGGTGTGAGAAGCCATAATCCTGACTGAAGGGTTGTAACAACCAATTATGTATGTATGTATGTAGATACGATATGCAACAGTGGACTACTAAATAGCTAAGAAAAAACTCTCTTGAAAATTTATTTAAATTTTTACTGATGTAAAACTACGGCAACTTCAATCGTATCTACCCACTTTAAACATTATCAAAGTGACGCAACACAATTTCACGTGTGAATAAAGGATAACGTTTTTATTTGATTGTTTTACATTTTATTATTGGTGAGATAGTGCTTATATTATTGCGAATGGCAAATATTAAGAAATACATATTTGCCATTTGCAAATATTAAGGAATACATATTTGCCATTTATTATTCCCCAATTAATTGGAAATAGCTGAAACGTTTTAATATGTATTGAATTTTAAAAAAACAAATGATATTGCCGTTATTGTGTAAATGTCCTTTATAATATTATTGTTAGAAATTGGATGTAGTCTTTCTATTCAATTTCAATGTTAGATGAACTGAATACTAATAATGTCTTACTTCCGCTTCGTGCTTGTTAATATGTGTGTCATGATCATTTTATGTAAAACATTCCTTTGGACTTATATAAATAATTTTTTGAATGCAGAATTTGTATTTCATTTATTTTATTTCCACATGTGAAAGATTCCATTTTTTACATTTGTAGCATCATTAATTTTTATTGACATGTCCCGTTCTGTGAAGTTTACCGTCCATACGACATTTACATATTTATTCCCATATATGTACATATGGAAACATATGAAACATTTGTATTAATTTTAGTATCATCTTATGTCACTCTGTTTATCATAGTGCCTTTTAATGCAAAGGTGTAAATAAGGTGTGCGTTAGTTTAGGTACTCATGTAAATATATTGACTTTCACTTAAATTTGTAACTAGAAACTTTCATATGTTTTAGGTCTGTCTTTAATTTAACACTTCCATTACCGACATATGTCAAAATAAAGATACATATTTTGTATTTAACATACAGTGTGGTTATGTACGTGTTTGTTTTTTTTTTTGTTATATTTATTTTTGTCATTCATTTTCATAAACTTTATTTAATTTTGATATTTATTAACTAAAATAATATCTAGTTTTCTTTGTTCAGTTTAGTTTTAATTATATATAGTTTTTAGTTTTATTTCTTACTTGACTTAATTGGTCAATACAATCTTCAGTTACAAACTTCTCACACCACGTCTGTTGTGTGTGTTAACGTAATGCATAAGTCGACTCTCAGATTTTTTTGCCAGAAGTCTATTGAGAAGAAGTCATATTTCTTCTAGTTTGTGTAGTTTGAACCGCCTAACATACTTACTAGACTACAGCGATTTAGTTTTATTTCCATCACTTATTTACCAGCTGTTCATCAATAATCATTTTATTTAATTTGGTGCCCTGGTAGCGTATTAGCCTATGTTACTCAGCTCACAATTGTTATAATTTGTAATTAATTCTGATTTGAATTCGTGTTTCTTACTATGGGGATTGTTTTATTAAAGGATTATCATCAAATTATTCGATTATTATTTGATTCCTAACAAGCCAAAGTTTTCCATCTACTACTAGTAGCGAACAAGCTCAAAGGGTTAATATAAGCAATAGCAGTAGTAACAACGCTAATAATAATAACAATCTAACTTGTTCTTCCTTTAAGAAATATAGAATTTAATTTTGGGATTAATTGTAACAATAAGTCTGATCAGTTCGTGGTCATCACAATACTTGCAAACAGATTTAACTGTAGATCGAGCCTTAAGAAAACTTCCTAATTCCAGCTTATGTATTACTTTTGATAAATACTTGTAGTATATAGAATTGTAACGATTATTGATAGATTTTGTTACAAAAATAAAATATTTTTATTTTAATTCATTTTAATGAAAGTATTTTATATTATTACATTTTATTATCATTTTTATGAAATTTATGCGAAAATTTTTGACATGATGTACATTTTAGCATGGTTTTTTACATAAAAATCAAACACTTCATGTCAGCTTGGTTTTATTTTTTTTCTAAATGGTAATAATTTGACATCTAGCACCCATGCTTTGTGACATTTATAAGTATCCAATTGTTTAGGTGGGTCAGCTTGCTACATTTAAATCTACAGCAGCCAATTTGATTTCGGTGGACCACGAAATTTATAACGACCATAACATTCAATTAGTTACTCATCTGCAACGACAAAATTATTGGGTTTATTAAAAGCTGAAAGTCTTTCAGCTCATTTTTCGAAAAGGCTTAATAGGTGTAAATTTATCATCATTTCCGAGTAGCACATTATCAAAGCGAATGAATTTGTTTTCTCATACGTATATATTTGACCGAAATATTATCATCTGTAATATTTATGAGATAAAATATAGGACGAAGTACTTTTTTCTACTGTTTGCCTGTAATGTGAGATAAATATGAGAGGAGCAGTAAGGAAGACTTTACAACATTTCAAGAAACAGCTGCTAGCAATCTGCGTGGAAATTGATAGTAGTTTCTCTTAACAAGCTACTAAAGGCATACGGTTCCCTGTTCCAAGTAGTACCATCTTTGGCAATAAACATCCTATTGTCATGTTTGTTGCTGCCAACACTTTTGTCAGTGCATAACACCTGCTTCTGTTTTCTTCTTCTTCAGTGTTTTCAGCAGCATGAATATTACATACATACATACATAATCGTACATTACAACCTTTCGGTTTAAATTGGAAATGTCTGACGTGAGGTTTGAACCTTAGTCTTACTTCTAATAAGCTAACATTCTTCATAATTGACTACGATTACTTCCATCAATATTATTAACATATCAGGAACAGAATATTCAATCTTTACATTTTCATCCAACTTTCAATTCCTTCTCAAATATCATAAATAATGTATTATTTACGATAAAACTTCACAAGATCTTTGAAAACTTAAAAAATTACATACACAAGACCAAAGAATCCCTCAAGAAAGTCGTATTTATGAAAAATTATACATAATTATGAAGTTTTTGAATTTTTAGGTCCTGTTTAAAATTTTTTTTCTTTTTTGGTTTAAAATAATGGTGATAACAATACTAACGAATTAAAAGTTATAGTGTCTCAGAAATTTAAATGTATCATATTTGATAGAAAGCTCGATTTGCGGTTCATACAATAACTCGGTAAACAAGATATAATAAATAAATATTTTGCAATATTTTAATTCCTAATAAACGTAGCATTCACATTTGCATAGTAACCGAAATTAGTCTGCATTCAAATTTATCTACCAGAAGCAATAAAATTAAAATTTATATCGGGTCTTGCAACAGTAAATTTGGATGATGATTTGATTGATGCTAAATTACTTGATATTAATTCAGTCTGTTTAATCAAATCATTATGGGTGCAGGCATATAGCATTCGGCAAAAAGTCCAAAAATTTAACTGTTCTATTAAAATGGGTGTTCTGTTCGAATTCTAATTTTTATCAAAAAATTATTTTCAATAAGCCGCATTTACGAATGATTGCCTACGTGAGCAAACAAAATTGTCAAATTTGGGACGATACCAACCCACGTTGAATCGAATCCACACGCTGGCGGAGTCATCGGTCCATATTTCTTTGAGTAAGACGTTGACTTAGCCATCATTTTAACGACGAGCACTATAGACGTATTGGATGATCTGAAACCAAGGACATGTGGTTTCGACAGAACGGCGCTATGGTCATCTCGTTGGGAGGTGTAATGAACTGACCACCACGATCATCCGATTGGACCCCGTTACACTGTTTCTTGGGGGCCTTTCCTAAATCGCAACTGTATGAGAATAAGTCTCAAAACACAGCGGTGCTTAAAGCCTACACAACCGGTGAAAAAAACCGGGAAAATTGAACAGTTCACATGCGCTCCAATCATAGAAGCCGTTGCGAACATTTGAACTTTTGAAGGATTAAGAATGTCAGCACTTATTTAATATTTACGAATTAAATTTTGAAATTAAGAATGATCAAACCTGAAAAAAAAATTATAAATTTCAAGTTTACCCGATCAAAACTGTTTTTGTCGCATTGTATTATTAGAATTAAGTTAAAAATTTATGTTAAAGTATTGTCCATCATCTACATATGTTCCGTAATTATAATTATATTATTATCATTGTTTCCTTTTTTATACGCACTCATAGAGTATTTTAAATTAAAGTTACAAAAAAGTTTTGCCAGTACCAATAAACTTTAGTTCACCAGATTGTATAAAATTATTTGTTGTGCCACGTTCGGTGTCTTCTAACTTTTTTGGTGGTCTGCCACCTTTTTTTCCTATCAAAATTGTTATCCCTGAACGTTTCCTTATCTCGAAACCACCTTCTGCATGTTTCTTGTGATATATGATGATCACTACATGACTTGACAAGCAGTCAATGAGGCCCTCCTTCACTTTTCTTCAAGTGAAAATAAAAAATTATTGCTTTCCGCTATATAAACACGATGAAAATGTTTGTTCATTGATTTGTTGTTGACGACGCTCACTTCGTACCGGTATACGCGGTATTGTTGTCTTTTAATTTTTTTATTTTAATTTTTACAACACCGAAGACTATTCTCATATTTTACAACGAAATTTAACAAATTAAGGATTTATTATTATATCATGTGTTTGTCTGTAAATGCAAAATCATTTACTTAGCAAAATACTAAGCGTTTTGCTTTCTTTAAAAAATCCTGGAACAAAAATGTCTCGTATTGGTATTTTTTTACATATACGAACTGAATACCCTAACGTATGATCTACATATTTACAATCTGATATTACACATACGCTTGGATTAAGAAATATCATTAAAGTGTAGCATATTTTTAAGCTGAACAAAGTAGTTCCATATTGATATTGTATTACTTATTCGAGCTATGTACCGTAACGTATGATAAATATTTATTATTTCATTCTGATATTACTCATGTGCTTGAATTAAAGAAAATCAAAAATTCTAAATTGAATTTTTTTTTTTACAATGAAGATTGAATTTAACTATTTAACTGAAATTATTGTACTTGAAGGAACAGTTAATAGTTAGACTCCCAATAAACTCTCTTACACACTTAAAAGTCATATCACTCCGATAATGGATCTATTGGAACGTTGGACAGCTTTCACATACTTGGTATTTAATTCGAAGAGCGATTAAATTTTTGATAACTTGAGAATACACTAAAAAATTAAAGAGAGCGGACTGTAACCTTATTACTATTACTCACGGAAACACTGTTGCCAATTTAGCTATTTTCTCGTTAAATCTAGCGATTTTTAAATCCAATTTGCGGGAGAAAATATGATTTAGCAATTAGCTTTAAATCTATCGATTTTTATGTTGCAACAATTATAAGGTCCCGAAATCAGTGTTACACAAAATTGGAACAAATTCCACGTATAAAAGTACAGATGCTGAAGAGTGGCTTACAATATTCAATTAATTTAGTTTTTAATTTAAACTGTTAATTAATTTTATATTTTTAATTGTTATTAATATGTACATACATATATGTTTCCAGAATTTTTTAAATATATGTACATAATTCAAAAAAATTTAATTTAAATTTATTGCGAGTATATTTTCAGAATTAAGCGATAAATCGTTGTCATTTTTACATAATATTAAAATTCCCAAAAAATTAGATATGTTTTAAGTAAATTTTCTTAAAAACTTTTTAAAATTTATTGTTTTGGCGATTTATCGCTAAATTTTAAAATTTTTTTAAATTTTAGCTATTTTCTAGCTATTGTTTAGTCGACTTTAGCGATATTTTTTGGAAAAAAGTTGGCAACAGTGCACGGAAAACTTTTTCACTATTCTCTTCTCTTTGAGGAATTTACTATAATAATAAATATAATTAAATGATGAAGTCGCCGTAGTCCAGTAGGTAGTGTGTTGGCTTATTAGACCTGAGGCTGCGGGCCAAACCCCACGTCAGACATCTCGATTAAAACAAAATATGAAATATTTATTCGGTTACTTCCTCTCAGCAGATTTCTGACCAAAACTCTGAGAGTAACTAAAATCGCTATGAAAAGTTTTTCAACTCTCAATTATGTTATGTATGTTATATACGAGCTGAGTAACTTCTCATGGAAATCACCCCCACGACACTCACGCTAATAGCCTCGCAAACGACCCACTAGACTACTAGGGCACCCAGCATAGCCAATAATTTAACAAGAGGAGCAATGTCGCTATAATCTTAAAAAGACAGAAAACTTTAATTAAACTGTAAATCAATAGAATTAGTTGAATTGTTATCTTAGAACTGAAGGTATAAATAAGATTCAATTGTTTTTTAAGTAACAATTATATGTATAGGTATATATAAATATATCTGTCTGTCAATGCTACAAACAAATGTGTATCAAAAACAATATGTACGAATTGTATGTATGTATGTATATGTTAAAAAGTATTCCATTGTCTAAAAAGTCTTAAAACAAGAAATCAATGACTACAAAAACTTTATTGGGAAACTATGATAATCATCTCTGATTTTTATATACTTCACTTCGAAAAACACTAGCGAACAATGGGGAAAAGTACTCGAAGAAAAATATTTTCGCTTAGTTTGCTTATTGGATATTATTTTTCGTATGTCGTGGCTTAACCTAGCATTAGATGCTTAAAAAAGTTTTTCAATATAAAATTTTAAAGAATAAAAAGGAAATTAAACAAATTCTACTTTAAACCAATTTTGTCTACATTGCAAATCGGTAACAATGTGGAAAATGTGCATCGTCTTACTACAGACACGTTTGAAATTACTTTTTTTGTATAAAAGTGCATGAGTTTCGTTTCTTCATCGTTCAGCAATTTTGGACTAGTTACACAAGTAGTATTTAAATTTGTCACCATAATAACATATGATAGTTGGCAATTTTTTAATGTTTAGTTATAAAGACTAAACCCTTAATGCCACTGATTAAGTTCTGGTGATGCTGTCCACAGGAGTTTTTAAAGCAATTTCCACTCGAAAAACTCTTAAAAGGAAAAGTTTCGATAATAATTATTTGCTTTCTAACTGTTTTTTATGCATTGTTATTAAATTTTTACGTTTTAATATAAATTTAAGCTTCCCAGAAATGATTACCGTATAAATAGGAAAATGTATAGATGTTTACTAATGGGTGCACCGCAGTCAATCTCCTGAAAAGACTACGATTTAAAAATAGGAACATGTAACGATTAGACCTTCCAGGTCCGCTTCGCAGTGGGCGTTTCCGCCTAACTGACAACTGGATAGGACAAGATTGTAAAATTTTTGCATCATATGATGTTTATTATAGCTGTTATGCAGAAAAGTACGAATTTGGACTGTGGTTTGCGTATTTGTGGTTAGCAAGAGACTTCGCACCTCGTCTCTAGGGTCACTCCTGTGAAAGAAAGAATATCCAAAGCAAAATTCATTAACATCAGCTTAATTTCTGAGTTACCCCAAAGAAAGAAAAGACGATGCGGTTAAAAACGCTTTCTACGCTAGTCTGGATGACATATACGATAAGTGTCTGGCCCATAATGTTAAAATTGTCGAGAACGTAGCGTTCATCCTACTACCGACCTCCATACGACCACTATTTACATTGGTATGAGGCTGATTGATTTCGCAGCAGCGCAAAACGTGTTAGTAGCTAGCACCAAGTTTCAACACCACGATACTGACAAAGATACTTTAACAGCCAACCAGACGGATCACATTGTAAATGAAGTAAGTAATTTTTCCAATATACTAGATGTGCACTCGTTGAGAGATTCAAATTTCGACTCCGACCACGACCAAGTTTCGATTTTGCATTAGCGTTTAGAGGTCAGTGCGATCTGCTACATTGTGAAAGCTGGACATGAAGAAGCTGCAATTACAAAGGATAGCTGAGGTACGTTTCTATGCTAGAGCATCAGATCAGATTTGCTAGGGGTCCAGAGGTTATGGGGCAACACCTCTATACTCTATTATGACACCAATTCCGTCTCCAGAGGTGATAATGTACCGAACCGAAGCGATGATGACGGCGTGGAGCTTCCGCCACACAGACATGAAGACGTCAAAGTCTCTATTGTATATGTATATGAGCTGGTACTTTGCACGCACCAGTGTATTTTTAGAATATGACTAGAGGAAGGTATATCCAACTTCAGTGTTCTCCGCCCTGTCCCAAAAAAGGCATACCCCCGATATGAGCCAATTATATCGCATGCTAGCATCTTACGAGCGCATTGTGTAAACGACTGAAGCCACTTGTCAAACCACTGGTTGGGCCTTATCAGTGCGTCTTCAGACTTGGCAAGTCCATCATTGATCCAATCTTCACACAACGTCAAATCCTGGAGATGACCAATGCTGCAATGAATGAGCTCGATATTACTGCGAAGTTGCTAATGTTAAGCAACTTCAGCAGCTCCGTTAAGGTAGAAACGAAGCTCTTCGAACCTATTGCTACCCTGCGAAGTTTCATGCGACCAAAACTGACCATCTCATGGCTTTTAACCGAGAATTTTTTAAGACGAAGATCATTACTAAATTTTGTTTAGTCAAATTTGTGAAGAAGGTAATCCCAATATTATAGCTATTTTAGGAGCTGTCAGGCTTAGGGTAACTTTCATTTCCTACTTTTCTTGATAAGTCAAGTCTTAAATGTGATTGTTAATTAAGGAGTAAATAAATAGATTGCAAAGACTTCGAATATAGTCGCTAATTGTAGGCGACTTAACAAGAAACGGCGAACAATTAACCGATTCACATCATCATCAATATCGAAAAATTATTGTCTGTTATGCCATTGTAGAAAGCTGAAAGACACTAAAGTTTTTTTAGTATTAAAAATTGTATATCGCTGTAGTTGGTAATCGCATTAATATAAAAGATACAGAGCATTATTTTGGAAAGTAGGTAGGTAGAAGTGGCTGTCCCTTCGATGGAGTGATGAGCGGACACACTTACGCCGCACACAGGGCCCATTGTGATGCCACAGTTCCACATTCTACCCTATTTCAAGAACCACTCGGAGCTTCCGATGAAGCGACTCAGACTGCCAATATCCATGCATAATATTTCACCTAGATCCTCCATGTAGTAGGCACCCAGGTGCCTCTTTCTCCTCCGACCAAGTGCTGGGCATGTGTACAGTAGGTGAAGAACAGTCTCATCCTCCTCCTCATCTCCACAGCTTCTACAGAAATCATTCGCAAGGTGTCCAAGGCCAATACGCCCCGCATGCGTTCATATAATGCAATGCCCCGTAATAACCCCGATAACAGTGCTGAGCCTACTTCTTTGGAGTTTAAGCAGAGTCGCCGTGCGCCTCCTATTAAGCCTTGGACAGATTTTTTGCGCCGTTCTGCCTTTGCCCATCTACTGTGGACAAGATCTACGATTGAATTGTCAATTATAAGCTTGCAGGTATCCAAAGGAATCCCCAACGTAGAGAATTCATCAGAGAGCTCGATGGTCGTGCCCCCTCTGGCCACTTCATCCGCTCTGCAGTTGCCGGGAATATCCTTATGTCCCGGTACCCATGTGATACAAACATCATAACGGTTCGCCACCTCATTGAGATATCTGCAACAGTCGTACACCATCTTGGAGTTTATTACACTAGAATCCAGTGCCTTTATAGCCATCTGGCTATCGGAAAATATAGTGATTTTCCACCTGTGAACATTTTTGTCCACAATCATTTTCACCGCTGCCTGAATTGCTGACACTTTCGCCTGAAAGACGCTGCAGTGATTCGGTAGCCTTTTAGACCTGTACATTCCCATTGATTCCGAATAAATACCAATTCCAACGGATCCTTCCAGTTTGGAGCCATCGATGTAAATTTGCGCGGAGTCACTTGCGAGGTGCTCCATACCATTCCTCCAGTCCTCCCTTTCCGGAATAAATGTCCTAAAATTCATTGAGAAGTTACATCGCGATGTCATGTAGTAACTGCTTCCGACAATATCAATTTCTCCAAGTATCATTGTATGGCCAATGCCAGATGAATGCCATTGTCTAGTGGAACAGAGACGCCTACTAACCGTAGCCGCTACCGCCAAGCGATAGAAGGTATTATGTTATCTCCAGAGCGATCATAGGAGTAGTGTGCTAACAATTATGCAAGCAGATCGTTGTAACCTGTGTATCAGGTTCAAGTTCTTTGTCCTATTCAGGGATTCCCACCACTCCAGGCATCCGTAAGTCAGGATAGGTATTATCGTGTTAATTTTTAAAATTTTTTCGTCATCTTATTTTATATAATACTCCCAACAACTACGTTGTTCGCAAAGTGCGAGCCTATGCGCTAAAAAATAAATAAGAGAATGCATGCGTACGTTAACAGAAATGTAATTAACTTTAGGTAAAAAGGCGTGAATATTGACCACCGAAAAATTTTCAATTTTCCGTTATGCTTTCAAATTCATAATTTTGCAAATTAAATTTAAGTGTTCTTCCCAGCTGGAATTAAAAAATAAAGAGAATTCAGAAGTCTTCGTATTTTTCCGCTGGTAAGACTTTTGTGTCTAGAATCGTACATGTTGCAGTGTGATGTTTAATTATACGTTTACGTTGATACGTTTACAATGCATGGTGGATTCAATCATATTCGTGCAAAAATGTTATTCCTATTAGGAAATACAATTTATTTCAGAACTAATAACTGGAAATATATAAATACGTGTCACGACCATGTAAGTACGATTATATCTAGTCTTGTAAATATTTTACTATACAATACAATTTTCTATCGTTTAAATATTTTTTGGATTCCATAGTTGGTTGATAATGTTTTGATAGAAATAACACGTCTTGTTACCTAAAAACGGTACATAAAATATTCCACATTATTTCTTATATTTTCGTGCTCTAAGGCTTAATGATAAATATGCCCGAAAGAACTAGGCACCCCAATTATAGTTACAGATAAGTACACATATGTACATGCATATTGTATAAAAAAGGGATATAATATTACTTTATCACTGTTATGTTACCAATACGAATTTTGCAGTTATACCGTATGCCACAGTTGTGAATCAAAAATGATCAGTCTAATTGATTTTTGATATTGTCCGATAGTGTGAGTATGTTTGTATACATTTTGACAAACTCGTAAATATTTTAATACAATTAAGTTGTATAAAACATGTACTACATACAAATCTATATGGGTAAAATGGATAGTTGTTTGTTATTAAAGAAACGTGATGTAGAGTAAATAGCTCTTAATAGACAGCATATGCAGTTGGTGTCCGCTAATAAGAAATTATTGCAAATTAGTATTGTTTGATATTTATTACAAATTTTTATCATACGTTTCTGCATCCATTTAAAAGTAATTCGCAGGTTTTTAAACCATTGACGGATTACTAACTTTCAGGGCCATAATTACAACTTGCCGTTAAACTGCGAAGTTAACTTTACCTTATTTTCGTTATAACAACTTACAGATAAAACAAGGTTAACTTTTTCAAACATGTAGCAGTGCTGGAGCTCTCGATAACACTGTTAAATTAAACAAGTTTTATTTTTAAACTCAGCAACCGGGGCCTTTTTTTTTTGTTCTATTGGCTTATTTTATTTATATTTGAAGTTGCCACATTGCCACATTTAAGTTTAAATATTATTATGAGCTTAACGCTCACTTCTATCTTACTGGGTACTCATAATAATGAAAAACAATTTATCTGCCCGTTAAAACCCTGCCTTTAGTTAACGGCAAGTTGTAATAATGGCCCTTAAACTTCTACTCTATCACTTCAAACAATGGTTGCTGGTAAATTTTTTAGAAAAACATTAGATACGAGTTCGTGGAATAAGAGTTTTATGAGATAAATACTGAATTTATTTTATTTATTAATAACATTTTTTGTTGTTCTAATAAGTTACAGTCTACTGTATCTGCATACTTTCGCAACAAAAATTCGATGATAAAGTCACATATACCAGTTACGACCACTTTTACGAATAAATGTTATTTACCCACATTTACTTGTTGAGACCATGTAATAAAATTTCTATTAAAAAATTATAAGAAACTAACAATATACATACATACGTATGCATGTGTATATGTACATATGTTCTTAACAGCAGCAAATGAATTTTATGAAATTGTTTTTTATTCAATTTACTTTATACCACAACCAATAATAATATATTATGTTCTTTAAATAAATGCTAATTTCCAAACAAAACGTTTTAATTAGACGACTAATTGTCCACGAACAAACGAGCAATATAAGGCATGATCATACAACTTGAAACAATTTCTCAAGCTTTCAAGCTAATTTAGCTAAATTACATACATACTTATTTAATTTGCCATTAACAACCCGATTAACGGATTTCGGCCTGCCGCAAAGCATACTTCCTGGCGCCTTTGCTTCTTGCGCGCCTATGCCAGTTGGTCACACCAATCGAAAACAGGGCTTCCTCGATTTGGTCCTTCCAACGCACACAAGGTAGTCCTCTTTGCCGACTTTCGCAGATCTTCGCATCAAACACCCGTCTCGCATCCTCCTCCATTCGAACGACATGGCCCAGCCAGTGCAGCCACTGTATATTAATAGGCTGCACAACGCCTAAGTCGTTGAGGAGCTCATACAGCTCAATGTTGGATCGGATGCGGAAATCATCACCAACTCAGACTGGACCGAAAATCTTACGTAGGAGTTTTCTCTCGAATACTCTCAATCCTGCTGCATCAGTGCTTAATAGGGTTCATACCTCTGCGTCATAAAGAAGTACGGGTAGGATGAGCGACTTATAGAGTGTTAGTTTTGTCGCACTCAATTGCCTATTGAGATCACAGTAGCACCTGTTGGCAAGAGTGATATTGCGCTTGATCTCCAGACTCTCATCATTTTTGGTGGTAACGGCGGAGCCAAGATAAATAAATTCCTTGGCTGTATGAAAAGTATAGCCGTCATCTGAGAGCTAAATACCAAACAAAAATCTGCTTACGGTAACATAACGAAAATGTTAAGTTTAGTTTTTAGTTCTGTTAAGTACACTCAACCGAAAATACTTTCTTTATTGACGATCAACAGTAGACTTTTTCCTTTCCTGCAATGTTTTACTTCTTGGAAAGTTATGTTAAGTTATGCGTGATCCTGGGATTTCCCGCTTGAACCAAAATGAAATATATAAAGATGAAATGTTAAATACAAAACAGTATACAACAAATTTTGCTGTATCAATGCAAGCAATTGCTGATATGTCGTAGAATGATCCTTGGGTCAAAAATATCCCATTTGAAATTTGTTTAACTCGTAGTTTTTTAGTCAATGATGATTGAATTTAACCGTTTATCTACATCATTAGTGATTAGATTTCTGCATTTTATATAACAATTTACTGCATGTACTTATGGTAAAAAAATATCCCAGGATAACGATATGTGATTTATTTATATTCTAAAGTCATTATATTGTTGTAAATTAACTGTACGATATGTTTGCAACCATATCAGCTAGGTTCTCAATTTTACCTGTTACGAAAACAAGATGGTTTAGATTCAATTCCTGTGTTGTAGATGTTTTTCGTAAGATATAAAGAAATTCTATTTTTTATTGAGTTTTATTTGACTGGATATGAAACACAAAGTATCTTAGACGGAAGTGATAATGAGGATTCATTAGGGAACGATTTCGAACCAGATGGAAAGGCATTGTCTTCATTTCAAACTGACAGTAAAAATGAAAGCGTTTCCAGTGGACGGTCTGAGAACACAGTCTACCTGTCAAAAGATAACATTTCTTAGAGTTCTATGCATTCTCCTGTAGACGTTTAGGCGTAATTCACATGCGCCCAAATAAGAAATTCTTTACCTAAAATTGTCGTTTATATTTGCATACTTATCAGAGGTCAGCAATGAGTATTCAAAACGATGAGTAGATTCGAATCATACTTAATTTCTGATACTATATACTTATTCATACTTATTTTAATGTCATATTCATACTACTTATATTCAAAGTTTGAAATAGTCATGGTACTCATACTAAACAATACGCATGATGTTATTGATTTCGACTCTCCATGACTCATCGTATACACGAATCACAAAATAAGTATGATTCGCATACGAACACTACATACTCACAAGAAGGTTGTGTGTTTGCTCTGATTGCTGTCTTTGTCTTTTTTGTTTAAGTGTCTTTCTTCTTTCTTTGTAATAGGCAACAGCAACTAAGACTGTAAATTTTGACGAATGATTCGAATCGCTCGTATCATTTATAAGTATTATAAGTATTTTTCGAAGTTTATGAATCTGAATGAGTAGGCGTATGTATCAAACATAGTTCGAATGCTATGAGTTTGATGTAAACGTTGTACTCATATTCATTGCAACTTGTACTTATAAATCAATGTTGTACTGAGGACGAATGAATCAGAGTAGTTGGATTTCAATTCTGTTGACTCAGTCATACTCAAAACTTCATGAGTACTTATGAGTAGCGAAAAAGCGATTCATTGCTAGTCTCTGATACATATATGTATACATAGGTGTAACTAGATTTTTTTCTACAGCTTAGCTGTTACAGTGGAAAGCAAAAAACCATCAATTGCAAGAATAATGACAAACAGCTAACGAGTAAAACTTATTCTAACTGAAAGTCATACTATTTAATTTCGCGTTTTTTATTGTTTTTTATCCAAATTTGTACAGCATTTTCCTGTGAACAATTCAATGTGTATATTATGTTATATTATAAAAACGATGTCCTTACATCTTAGCCTTACAATTTAGATATGGGACAAAAATGTCTCAAAGGATGGAATTCCCAATCTTTTTCAGGTTCAGTGTACGGTTAAGTACTGAAGAAAGAGTTTAATATAATTTGAAAATATTTAAGTATTATTTGGCAATTAAATATTTTACATGGTGTATATCTCTTCAATTTGCAATTCGATTTGTAAGAGATTCAAAAAATGTTTTTCAAGACAAGTCTTTATTGATATAATTTTTTTGGAAAAAGTACTACATAACTATTAAAAGTATTAATATTAAGCCTTTTTTCGATTCCTTTCAATCCGAAGAGAAATAAAAATAAAACACAATACAATTAAAAACAAGTAAAACTTGTGTATTTACATTTTCTTAAAGAAAGATTTCTGGAAATATGAATCTGATTTAGTTTCCTTTTGTTCCGTTGTTGGCTAATTACACAATGCGACAAAATAAAAAAATTGAATACACCCAGCTAATGACATAGTATAAGTTGTGAAGAGTAGAAGTAGTTGTAAGAGTAGAACTCAAAAATATTTTTTTATATTTCTCGAACCCTCCAAACTTGTTTGCCAACTTTAAGAATATATATATGTAGGATTGGGACAGTTAAGGACAAGACGGACAACAACGATTAATAGACAGAAACGGAGAGACGGACGAACACTCATTTATCTGTGGGAGAGAATGAGCTGGAGTATATTGTGAACAACAGACAGACAGGGAAAAGCATTGAATTTTAGTTTCGTAGAATAGAGTGATAGTGACGTTCGAAGAGTGAAGTCGACAATATTTTTAGTTTTTGACACACATTAGTTTCATGTACATATATTTTTAGTTTTTTTTACCACCTTTTAATAAAATGAATTTAATTTAACTTAATTTAATATACAGTGTTTTATTTAATAATAATAATAATAAAAGAAATCGACAAATTCCTACAAAATTGGGGGCTCAACCGGGATGGCCCAGGCGGAGAAGTGAATATGTGAACTTGATTGAAAGGTGATGAAATTATGGAAAAAACTGTGTGAAAAACTAATAACTGACAAAAAGAAAAACAAAAGAAAAGACGTAGTCATACTATTTTTTTTATTGAAGTGATGTGCTGTATGTATATGAGAATACGAAACAACAACAACATGAATAAGTACCGTATGTGAGGAAAAATTCTGTCGCATGAAAAAACGAAGCTTCTAGAAACCAAGAGCCGTTATAATTGAAGTGAGTGCGTGTGAAAGAGAAAAGAAAATTGTGAACTATACCACGTATCTATATTCGAAAAAAAAACTGTGAAGTTGGCAACAAGAATGGTCATGCAAATGTTATGTTAAGAAAGAAAGACGTTACAAAGAGATTAAATGAAAAAAAAAACTCTACGAAAAACTCATGAAGATAGTAACAAAGAAAAACATACATTGATGTTGTTGTGTAAATGTGTGTACACAAGTGTATTAGGCAAAATAGAACAAAGTAATGAAACTCAACGTTTTTACAAAAACAACATAGTGTGCATATGAAAACAACCCTTATTTTGAAATCAACGAGTGCTTATGAGTGAAAGATGATCGGAGAGTAAAGAAGCTGTTTTTTGCATGGTGAGAGAGTTAAAGCGTAGTAGATGACGAAACTGGTTGCTGTAATTGCTTGAGCAGTAAATGATCGTTGAGCAGTCGGAGCCGTGAAGATTTTTGTTATTGCTGTTGATGTCAACCAAGGCGTGTATTAGTAATAATGAAGATAAGTGTGTATGTATGCATTTAGATAATTTGAGTAGGACTATTGTGACTATAAGGAGAGGTTAATATTGTGAGGCTGAGTAGATTATATGTTAATGGACGTTGAAGTTTTGAATTTTGAGCGCTTTGGACGTTTGCACTCTTTAGGCGTATAGACGATTTTTCTTTTTTTAGTGTCAGACGACAATAGATGATTTTAGATGTTTGAGTGCTTGAGATGAATGCATTAAATTGTGATGTGTAGATGGTAGTATTGTATACAAATTTTGCGACGTAAGAAGAAGATAAAAGCCTCTCATATTTAATTTGGAAATTGCATACATAGTGTAAATATAATTGGTGTTATTTTATTGTAATTTGAGTATTTTGATTAATTGAATTAGATGTGAATTTTAATTGAATGTTTAAATTCTTTAAGGAAAATTAATATGATTTGGAATATTTTGATTAATTTTAATTAATTTGAATACAGAGTTTATTGTTGATTGCTGAATATCAATTTTTTGAGAATATTTTATAATTTGTGTAGAGTTTGATAATTAATTTTAATGCTTAAATTATTCAACGATAATTGATAAGATTTATAACATTTTAATTAATTTTAACGTGATTGTGAAATTGTTCCATCAAATTTTATACTTGAACAATATTTTGAATAGCACTGTATTAATATTAATATTTTATTTGTAATAATTATTCAATTTTTATAATAATATTTAATTTAAATTTATAAGCCGCTGACGAACAAAATGAACCGAGACGAAATTTTGGGTTTAAGTTTAGAGGGCTTGAGAGCCAAATTGGACGAATTAGGAATTTCTAAGACGGGTAATAAAAGTGTTTTGCAGGATAGACTTTTGAATCATTTTAATATCGAAGTTGTGGATGATAATTCTGATCATGGTGAAGCTTCTTCTATGGTTGCCGGCAATGTTGCGACATTACCCCATAGTATTTTTACTTTAAGGGACGTTCAGGATTCGGTTTCAGCTTTTTCAGGCGATGGTTTGCCCCAAATTGAACAATGGTTAGAAGAATTCGAAGACTGTTCATATGCTGTAAAATGGAACGACCTTCAAAAGTACATATACGCGAAACAATTGTTGACGGGTGCTGCGAAGACTTTTGCTAGAAGCGAATCTGGTATTAAGGATTGGAGTTCCCTGAAGCAAGCTTTGAAGAGAGAATTCGGAAGAAAGCTGTCATCGTTAGAAATTCATCGAACATTGAGTAATCGGAAGAAGAAGTCAGGTGAAACATTACGCGAATATCTTTATAGTCTGCGAGAGATTGGAAATCCTATTAGATTAGACGAACAAAGCCTGATTGAATATTTCATAGATGGGATAAGCGACTATAGGTCAAACAAGGCTATTTTGTATCGGTCAAGGAACTTAGACGAACTTAAGGAGAATATCGAAATATATGAGAAGATACGAGTGTCGGAATCAAGCTCAAAGGGCGCGCGACCGAAAAGTTTTGTGAAGAAGATGCCTGAAACCAAGGATGATAGACGCTGTTATAAGTGCGGCGACAAGGGACATCTATCGAACGCGTGCACAAATCCGCAGGTGAAATGTTTCAAGTGTCATGGCTTTGGACATAAGTCTTTTGAGTGCGGACAAGAGGTCAAGAAGGAGAAGAACGGTGATAAGAAAGGAAGTGGAGGCGGAGGAAATGGCAAGAGCACCAGTAATGTTCATACGATGTCTGATGATGTTATCATCCCATCAAGGAGAATATTCAAGGACATCTCGATTCTAGATAAGACGATCTCTGCTTTCATTGATACTGGTAGCGACATTTGTGCTATTTGTTGCGGTACTTTATTTCTTTTAGGTGATATGGATCTCGGGCCCTATAGAAAAACTTTGGTTGGAATAGGTGGAAAAAAGATTACAACGATGGGTAATTTTACGATTAAGATCCGTGTGGACGAGGTTGAAATGGATGTCACATTCCACGTTTGTAGGGAAGGTGATCTGTTGTATCCTGTTGTTTTGGGTAATGATGTTTTTACTAATGTTGATTTGGTCATTGACTCGGATGGAGCGAAATTCCGATACAGGGACAATTCTAGTGAAGCGGATGGTATGAAGGATGCTGGTTTGATATCTGAATTACAGGGCGAGTATGCAGGCATCATTCATTCCGTATCGTCGGATTTTACGTGTGACGATTCCTTAGACGTGCAACACCTAAAGGGAAATTTTCGGACGGAATTGCAAAATATGATCAAGATGTATAAACCAACCAAACCTGAAGCTTATACTGTAAAGATGAAAATAATTTTAAGTGACGAGATTCCTGTTACGCTAAGACCGAGAAGAATGCCCTATACCGATCAATTAATGGTGGACCAACAGGTAAACGAGTGGCTAAAGGAGGGTATAATCAAACCGAGTTGCTCGGAATATGCTGCACCTGTGGTATTAGCTGCGAAAAAAGACGGAACCAAACGACTTTGTTGCGACTACCGTCAATTAAACGAGACGATGTTATTCAACAGAGTGCAAAGGTGTTCACTACGCTCGATCTTAGAAACGGATTTTTCCATGTGCCGATGGAAGAAGATTCACGGAAATATACTGCGTTTGTGACGCACAACGGCGTTTATGAATTTTTATTCGTCCCTTTTGGCATATCGAATTCTCCGGCTGTGTTTTGTAGATACATTTCCTCAGTTTTTAGGGAACTTATTAATGATGGCACGATGGTGATTTATATGGACGATCTGGTAATACCCTCGAACAGTGAAGAAGAGGGAATCGAGAAGTTAAGGAGAGTATTAAAAGTCGCGGAAACAAACGGACTGGATATAAAATGGAAGAAGTGTCAGTTCTTAAGAAAGAGGATCAATTTCTTAGGTTATATTATAGAAAACTCGACAATAAAACCTTCCGATGAGAAGACAAAGGCCGTGACAAATTTTCCCCTGCCGAAGAATCAGAAAGCTATTCAGAGATTCCTGGGACTTACATCGTATTTTAGGCGTTTTATTCCCAACTACGCAATAATGGCGAAGCCGTTGTCGGATCTTTTACGAAAAGGTGCGAAGTTTAAGATGGAGGAAAATCAGATAATAGCATTCGAGCAGCTACGAAATTCGTTGGTGACCGCTCCTGTCCTTAGGTTGTTTGACCCGAAAGCCGTTACGGAAATACACACCGACGCGAGTATGCATGGGTATGGGGGTGTTCTACTGCAAATGGATAAAGATGATCAACAACTCCATCCAGTTGAATATATGAGAAGTAAGACGACTGCGGCTGAGCAGAAGTATCACTCCTACGAGTTAGAGGTTTTGGCCGTAATAGAGGCATTGAAAAAGTGGAGGATATACGTGTTAGGGTTAAAAATTAAGGTGGTAACGGACTGTAATGCATTTGCGTTAACTATGAGGAAGCAGGATGTTCCCCCAAGAGTTTCACGATGGGCTCTATTTTTACAGGAGTTTGACTATCAAATTGAACATAGGACCGGTTCCAAAATGAAGCATGTGGATGCTTTAAGTCGTGTGTCATGCCTTATGATGGAAGATTCTTTGAGGCATCATATAAGAGAAGCACAACTCAAAGACGATTGGATAAGGGCAGTACGCACAATTTTAGAGTATGGTACGTACGAGGATTATTATTTGAAGTCTGATATAATGTACAAGGATCCTGACAAGGAGTTGATCGTAGTACCGGAACTTATGGAGCAGGAGATAATACAAATTGCGCATCGTCAGGGCCATTTTGCATCTCGTAAACCGCAGGATTTAGTCGAGAGATCATTTTACATACCTAATTTGAACGTGAAGGTGGATAGAGCAGTGAAAAGTTGTATGGAGTGTATTGTTTCAGAGGCGAAAAGGGGCCATAAAGAAGGATTTCTGAATCCAATAGATAAAGCTGATAGGCCTTTGGTAACGTATCATTTGGATCACGTAGGTCCAATGGAGGCCACGCAGAAACAATATAATCACATTTTGGTCGTTGTAGATGCTTTTTCGAAGTTCGTTTGGCTGTACCCAGCCAAAAGCACTGGAACTAATGAGGTTGTGGATCGTTTAAGGAAGCAGTCAGCAGTGTTCGGTAACCCAGCAAGGATAATAACGGACAGAGGCACAGCATTTACCTCGAACCAGTTTAAGGAGTACTGTGAATCGCAAAGTATACAACATCTGCTGATCACTACAGGAGTGCCACAAGGTAACGGTCAAGTCGAAAGGATTCACCGTGTGATAATACCGATGCTGACGAAGCTCTGTGTAGAAAAGCCTGGTAATTGGTACAAACATGTTGACCAAGTGCAACGGATAATAAATAGTACACCGCCAAGAAGTACCGGAGTTGCCCCGTTCAAATTATTAACTGGTTTGGATATGAGAATTAGTGAACTCCCCGATTTAAGAAACTTATTGGATGAGCTGTCCATACGAGAATATGATGAAGAACGTGATCAGTTAAGAGAGCAAGCTAGAACGAATATATCGCGCATCCAACAGGAAAATAAGAGGACTTTTGACAGAAATAGGGTTCCTGAAACAGCGTATGAGGTCAACGAATTAGTCGCCATTAAGCGAACACAATTTGGTTCGGGAATGAAGTTGAGACCGAAGTTTCTTGGTCCTTATAGGGTGGTGAAGAAGCTTAGTCATGGTCGGTATGAGGTTGAGAAGGTGGGAGATTCAGAGGGAAGTAGAAAGTGTACGACGGTGTCGGAGTACATGAAAAGATGGGGACAACATTCGGGACGAATGTGAGGTCAGGAGTGGCCGGATGTAGGATTGGGACAGTTAAGGACAAGACGGACAACAACGATTAATAGACAGAAACGGAGAGACGGACGAACACTCATTTATCTGTGGGAGAGAATGAGCTGGAGTATATTGTGAACAACAGACAGACAGGGAAAAGCATTGAATTTTAGTTTCGTAGAATAGAGTGATAGTGACGTTCGAAGAGTGAAGTCGACAATATTTTTAGTTTTTGACACACATTAGTTTCATGTACATATATTTTTAGTTTTTTTTACCGCCTTTAAATAAAATGAATTTAATTTAACTTAATTTAATATACAGTGTTTTATTTAATAATAATAATAATAAAAGGAATCGACAAATTCCTACATATTTATAGATTTGGTTGTTTAGGTTTTCGAGGAATGGTAGTGAAATGGGTGTAATATAACACGTCTCACGTTTATTAGGTCGCATCTATTTTCCAAATATATCTTAAAACAGAACTACATCGATTAGATTCCTTTTGATGATTTATTTGTCATCTCATATACATAATATGTACATAATTGGCGATTACAACCCTTCAGTCAGGATTACGGCTGAGCGGTGTAGCTTCTCACACCACTCATGTTGTATGTATATTTTATGCATGAGTAGCGGGGCCTACAGTTTAAAGTCTGAGAAACTTTTCGGGGCAATTTATTTACTCTCAGAGGTTTTTCCCGAAATCTGCTGAGAGGAAGTCGCCGAAGTAATACTTTTTCAATTTTTTTTTTAATGTCTGGCCTGGGGCTCGAACCCTAATAAGCCAACACACTACGGAGACAACTTTTCAACACTATTAAGTCAATTCAGGTGAATATCGGGCAATCAACAGAGTCCAGGTTATAACACTGTTAAACAAACACGCAGATTTTTGCAAATAATAAATAACAACTCGAGCCAAAAAATATGTTTTTCGTTACATGATTTGGGTTCAGTCGGAAGTGTCAGCAATTCAGGCTGTGGTGAAAATTATTGTGGACAAAAATGTTCACAGTAAATATCTCAATGAGGTGGCGAACCGATATGATGATTGTATCACATGGGTACCGGGACATAAGGATATTCCCGGCAAATGAAGAGCGGATAATTTGGCCAGAAAGGGCACGAACATCGAACTGTCTGATGAATTCCCTACATTGGGGATACCTTTGGATACCTGCAAGCTTATAATTGACAATGCAATCGTAGGTCTTGTGAACAGCTTCGGACAAGGGCAGACTGGAACAAAAAATCTGACCTAGGCTGGATAGGAGGCGCTCGGCACTGTTATCGGGGTTATTATGGGGCATTGCATTATAGGAACGCATGCGAGGCGTTTTGGTCTTGGACACCTTGCGAATGATTTCTGCAGAAGCGGTGGAGATGAGGAGGAGGATGAGACTGTTCTTCATCTACTGTGCACATGCCCGGCACTTGGTCAGAGGAGAAAGAGGCACCTCGGTGCCTACTACATGGAGGATCTAGATGAACTGTCATGCATACTCATGCAGTCTGAGTCACTGCATCCGAAGCTCCGAGTGGTTTCTGGAATAAGGGAAAATGTGGAACTGTGGTATCACATTGGGCCCTATGTGCGGCCTAAGTGTGTCCGCTCATGACTCCATCGAGGGGACAGCCACTTCTACCTACCTACCTACCTACATGATTTGGTAAAATTTCTAAAATCAAATTCTTATGCTAATAAAGACCAAAATGTTATTTTCCAATCGTTTTATTATTTAATGTTTTATTTTTACTTTTGGGTACTTATTGGAAGGAAATTTTGATTTTATTAATAAGAGTTTGCAATGAAGAAGGCTTTTGGCATATATTTTTGGACCATCATCAGCCATTATGGAAATTAATTCATAAAAAAATGTTGTTAATATTGTATGAAATATTGTAATAACAATAATGATAATTCTTGTAATACTGGTGTATATGATGATGATGATAATATTCTGCGGTTAAAGTCTAATTTACTGGCAATTCTCCTAAAGAATGTCTAAACGAACGTATTCGGGTAGGTTTTGTTTTGTTGTCTTGCCAAAAACTATTTCAAAAGTTTAACCTGCCAGTCTCTCTTTAGGAAACTATTTCAATGTGTGTAATTTGTTGAATCTCTTTTATAAGATTATGGCTTTTTGGTCTCGAATGGTTTGGTTCAGCTTTAAGTTCTTTTACAAAACAATATGGTTAATATTTAATCGATAAAGTCTATTTGTCTGTGTGTGGGTGGGTGTGTATGTGTATGCTTGGACAAGTTGTGTGAATATGGCATATAGTTGTTGGATTTGAAATAAGACAACAACTGTTTTTCTTTCTTTTTACTTATTTTATCAAAGTTTAGCTAAGAACATTAAACTAACCACTGTTACCAAAGCCTTAAAAGTTTTTCAGGACTTTCACATTTACAACAACATACTAAAGTATGTAAAATGTGTTGGTTATTCAGTTGATACTTCATAAACATAGACAATTTAGGTGCATATCTGAAGTTTTCACAAAGTTATGTTGTATGCTTAAGTCTATCGCTTACCTTCTCTACCCTTGGCTACGAAGTTATACAAAAATACGAATCATGTAGAAACTTTGTGAGAGACATGACAAAACTTTTCTAATGCCAGAGGCTCTTTAAGTTTTTTCTCATCGGCTTTTTATTTCCTCTTTTTACTTTTACTTTTGCCTCTGCCAATGTTTTTGTTTTATCTCCTCACATTGGCCGAAATGCCGTTAAAGTTTTAAATGGGGACAAACAAAAATAAGGTAACAGTTTATAAGTCATATTCCTACCACTTGGCATCGTTTAAGTTATAAATAAATCGGGTTTTACTTTTCACCAAAGTCATACATATGTTTTTTTTAACAATTTTAATTGAATATAATGTTAGTTGATGTGTGCAGACAACAATTTTGCAAAAATTAAATTGTTATTCATAGAAAAAAATTGAATGTTAAAATGGGTAACAATAAACTTGCCATTACTTAAAAACAGGTTTCTAACTCAATACCCATTGTATCCAATAACTAATCAAATATAAATGATCCATAAAATTCGCTCTTTCAAGCAGTGTTCCCAGAACCGGTGATTGATTCCCAAATAGAGGATTCTTGCTTCCAAACGGTGAAAAATTTTTGTTCTAATCCCCAGATTATATTTATGGTTATTTACGGTTTATATACGATAAAACGACAAACAATTAAGTTGTACAGTTTGTTGGGTAGAACTATAAAATATTTTTTTTTCACGAACCCTTCAAACCTGTTATATTTGACAAAATATGTTTTTGTGACCTATTCAAAAAAATTATTGATTACTTCAATTTTTTTTAACCGATTTTCAAAAATTAAAGTTTTTGATGAACAGGTTGCGGAATTTCATTATTAAATGGCTTCAATTGAAAATTGCTTCCACGAAAAAAGAAAAACACAAATATTAATCGAGTACAGCTAGTCGCTCAAACATGAAATTTGGGAATTTACTTTATGTTATAAACACAATACACGCAACGCGACAAGAATAACAATTTGTCAATTGCAGCCTAAGATAAGCTGCATACTGTGAACATCAACGGAAACTGAAGACTTCCATGTTGACAGGTTAATATTACTAATATATTTTTTTAAATAAATTAAATATATTCCTACGTTCTTACCTTCTTAAAAACGTTTAAAATATGAGTTCGTAGATTGCAAATAAAAATAAATTTGTGTTTAGTTTTAAGTAAATTCTTTATTGTTCGCACAATTCTGTCTGGCACTGTTCACAACTTGATGTAAACAACAATTGCTTTATGGGTCTTCTTCTTTTCACTCTTTTATGTAAACAATAACAGTTATTCAATAGATCTTTATAACGAAGATCTTCAAACAACAATTATTCTATTCACAAGCAATATGTCTTCACACAAGACTGACTAAATTTTTACAGACACCGTTGCCTACTTTGTCTTGCATTTTATATCTCAAAGTAGTACAAAACACACAGAATTGAAACCGTTGACGTTTAAAAACGCTCAAAGCAGCACCTTAACCTTCCTCGTAGAGGGAGAAAAAAAAATATTATAATGTTTCGCGAACCAAATGTGTTAGAAGCAACAGATATACAGAGTGAAAACTGACGGTTAAAGTAGAAAAACTAAATGTTAATATACATTGATTTTGTGTTAAAAAAGGGATAATTTGGAATATTTAAATACTGATCGAAATGTGTGGGATTTTCTGTCACAATGAATATAGTTCCTTGGGCAAGAGGTAATTAAGAAGCTAAATATTACAAGATCAAAAAAAGACGTACTGCTCTTAAAAAAAATTTTTTCTTGCTGAAAGTTGCCAATATTTTTTAATTTCTTGAAAGAAAAAGTTAAAAATTGTTACTGTTATTAGTTGTTTTTATTATTTATTAATAGTTTTAGACAAAAATTACATTTTTTATTAACTCTCGCCAATATAAAAAACCCACTCTGAAAACTAAAAAAAACATAAATAAACAAAACAGCGTTACAATCAGAGACTGACAGAAATACTTTTTGGTAACATTTGCTGTCCGTTCCTCAATGGAAGGTTAACTATCAAGCTCTAGTTTCCATTCTGTGTATTTTGTGGTAAACAGTATGATGAATGCTCTTGAAGGAGAATGATTCGCATTCGCGAAATCTCTATAAATGTAAACACGTTGTTTACGTTATTGTTGTTTGTGTATTGTGTTTATGTTCGTCCTTGCAGTGTTGTCGTTGCCTGTTTGTTTATCCCTTTTTTATACTGATGTTGTTCTTATATTTTTATTTATTTGTTGATCATGTAAACAAGTCCATTGTTTTTATTTTTGTAGCTTTTGTTTATCATTTTAACGATTTTAACGATGTAACACCATTTCCATTTTCGTAAAAATATTTTGTTTTTTATATATCATATTTTCTATGTTTTCATTTTATTAAAAAACAATAACAAAATTCTTGCAACAAAAAAATATACCTCAAAAACAAGCGATTTTTCATATTTCAAGCGTCAAAAGAAATTGTACAACATGTAAGGATTAAAAGATAACAAAATGATTCATAAGATTCTAGTATTTTGTTTGCTTGCCCTTTGACTGTAATACCGCTTGAAGTCTTCTGGGCATCAAATAAACTAATTTTCGGGTTACTTCCGGGGAGATTTTTTTGTCATTCCTCAATTATCATTGTTTTGAGGGAGTCTTTGCTGGTAATTGTAATTTTTCTCATCTACCGGTCCAGATACTCCTACAAATGTTCATTCCAGTTTAGGTCAGGTGATTTCGGGGGATGATCTAACTGTTTGGGAGTATGTTTAAGCCATTCCTTTAGTATTTTGGCAGTATGGGATTATTGTCTTACTGAAATACCCAAGTTTGATCCAAGCTTAACCTTTCGACGCTGTGTACCATATTATCTTTTAAAATGGTGAGGTAATCTATTTTATTTATAGCATGCTTTTCTACACCACTGGCTGCCATACATCCCCATAAAATGACCGAATCTCCTCCATACTTTACTGTGGTTTGAACATTTTTTCAACAAATTCAGAATTTTTTACAAGTGTTTTTTACCAAAAATTTCAATCTTGCACTCGTCGCTAAAAAGCACATTATTCCAGAAACGCAATACGTTGAAATTGGTTTATTACGGATATATACGGTTTTCTTCTAGGAACTCGTTCATACAGTCCATTAGCGTGTAGTACTCTATGTATTGTGCTTGCACTGATATTTGTACCCGAGCATTCTGAAATGTTTTCAGATATTTTAACAGCACTTTACGCTGGATTTTTTTTACTTTTCGCTCAATGAACCCTATCTGAATCTCATTTAGTTGGGCTGGCCTTCCGCATTTTGGACGATTTTCTACATTCGAGAACTTTTTATATTTATCAATTATGTATTTACATTGGCAACCTGAATCGCTTCATCAGGAGCTCCGAATGGTTTCGAGACTAGGGGATAACGAATGACTGTGGTAGCACAATGGGCCCAATGAGGCCTAAGTGAGTGTTGTGACTCTTCTCAATTATAGAACCAATCTCACGACATTAATTGGATTCTTCGTATTATTTTACCATAAGTTTTCGAATATCCAGCCAGAATATTTAGCCATTTTCAAATTAATTTTGTTTTGTAAAAATTTTACTTTATAAAAAGTCAGTTTGATTAACAGAAAGAAGGCACAAAGCAAATCAACAAAAATAACTACAAGTTTCAATGTAAAATTCTATTTTATATATGATGCTTAAGACCTGTACAATTTCTTGTGACGCTTAAAATATGACGAATAGCTTGTTTTTGTTGCATATTTCTTGTTGTTGTTAGAATTTTATTATTGTCTATTAATAAAATTAAACCAGAGGAAATATGTTATAAAAAAACCAGATTATATTTAATTTATTTAAAACCTATTGAAATGTTGAATTTACAGTCTGTATTGAAGTAATGCTAGGCTCCGTATCATAGAGCGTTTACTGAATGTTTAGACTATAATTCGCGGTATGCTTACCGCCACAGTTACTGCAGTATCACAGGTTTGTTAGGTGGAACTATCTCTCTCTCTCTCTCTTGATTTATTATATTGAAGATATGTTTAGCTTGAAAACTCTGGCTTATTAAACCCGCATACCTCCTCTAGTTCTACAATGGAGTCACCACAATTTAGCTACGACTTCTAGACCCTTAGGTATAGAGAGTCTTTTTATTTTTATTTTGTATTACTTCATTACTTACCTGGATTTTTGTCTCATCAATATGGCTGTTTTAATTTTATCAAAATCAGCTCTACCTCGACAACTTCTATCGACAAATTCAGGCTGTTCAAACTTTATCCGCTTAGATCCTGAAATGCCGTTGATTGATCATCTCTTCTTGCTATACAGCACAGCTTCTGTTTTGGAAAATGTATTATCAATTTTTGAGCGCACATCGTTAAAATCTTTGTAAATTTGCCTTAAATTTGAGTATTGGGGATGAGTGCCTTCAAGTATAAACCAAATGTCAAGCTTTAGCCCAGATCTAGACCTTGCCAAACAAGCTTTAAAAATGTAATTTTTTGAACATCTTTGAAATTTTTAGATTTGTTGCGGAATATGAGAGAATAAGGCAGACCTAGGTTACAAATATTGTTTTGCAGTGTATGTATTGTCACTCAAGCAACTGTTTCAGTGTTTAGCTATTGTTGACAAAAATAAGTACCATAACAAAACCATAGTCTAAGTCGTTCTGATATTTAGGGACATTATTACAACTAAAGGTTGGATTTTAACGGGCAAATAAATTGTTTTTAATTATTATAAATGGACGATAAGGTAAAAGTAAGTGTTAAGCTAAAAGGAAAATCATCCCACTGGTTACTTTTAAAGCTAAGTTTATGTTTGAACTTACTATATTATTATTATTTTCAATATGATAACTTAAAATATTAACAAAATGAGTAAATACAATAAAAAAAAGAAGCCCGTCATTGCCACTGCGTTAAAAAACTGCTTTAATTGAGCAGTGTCATCGACATTGCTCCGGCACTGCCATATTTTTGAAAAAAGTTAACTTTATTTATCTGTAGATTGTAATTACGAAAAGAAGTTAAAGGTGGCTTTAAAGTTCACTTTAGCTAAAGTTACCTTTAAATAAACTCAATTTTAACTGGAAGTTGTTATAATGGCCCTTAGCCTATTTATTTATTGCGCTTTTATTTACAACTACAATTCAAGTTGTTAGCTATTGTAATGTTTTTTGGGTTACATTATTCTGCAATGATATAGGTTAAATTATGGCGCTTAAAATGTTTTCTTAATCAATGTTTTCACAATAACATTTTCATACGAACTATTCCGTTGACAATTCCAACTATCTTAACTTTCATGAAACCTCATATCATTACGGATCCTAAGACAAATTTTAAACATGTTTTAGCATTTCCCTAACACCATTTCTATACCACCAATCCATCTGACCAAATAACCTCATAGCAGTCCCCAAACGTCCACAAAGCATATTTCTATTTATCTCAAAAATTCTAATACAACACACTTTGGTTAGTGACTGTTTTCTAAAGAGGGTTCTCACTCTAACGGGAAAAAAAATCAATTTTTGATTTCTTAAAAGCGTTGATACTTAAAAAAGCATTGGACTTAAGAAATCAAACAATTCCTATGTGCTATATTCAAAATAAAAATTGTAGTGAAAAAGCTGTAATAAACATTTAACGGTAATTGTCAAAGATTAAATAAATGAAAAATGTGTTAGTTCTAGGGATGGAAAGTTAGAAGATTATGTCTAAGAAAATAATTCCGCTGGTAAAATGATTCATTAATAAGTTGATTTGAAATACCATTATATTCTTAAGTATTGAATTTCAAACTGTTGTAATAATATAATTAAAAAGTTTAAACAATTTTTTTTTTGAATTATCACACTTTTTTAGTCGTTTTAGTAAGCCATATCCACAAATAATCTCAGTTACGAGTTATTATTTTATTGCTGTGCTGTGCTTATTTTAACTTTTTTTCCATCTGTTATTGATGTTTATTATGTTAATGTTTTATGATTTTAAATTAGTTATTGTATGATATTACATGTTCTAGTAGTTTGATCTAAAGTACTTAAGAATCCACACAAACTAAAGTATATGATTTAAAATTTTTAAAAAGGAAAAACATCACATACTGGACATGGTAGCCATTACGTACATGACATACAGGACAGGCTGAAGTAAGTAACGTGTGAGAAAAACTAGTTAAATGTACGAAATCGTAATCACATTTACTCTTGAATGACTGTTGAGCTCACTAGTACGAAACTAGCCCTCCATGCTGAAGCGAACTGTTACGTGTTTGTCATTTGTAGTGCAAATGTGCACTCGTACATACTAACGTACAAAATGCAGTGTTTTTTGGATTTTGTTTTCGTTTTCTTGTTTTCTGTTGACTCAGTAACACAATTATGTTGCTGTCGTTCTTTCACAACAGTTAATTACTACTTCCGCATGTTGGATTGAATCAGAGTCCCTTGCCATCGCCTTTATTGTATTCGAACTTTATTTCTATTTAATTGTTGCAAACACTCACACATTTCGGCATGGGGTAAACAATGTTGCCACTTTAATTTCACATTAAATATATTCGATATTTAAAGATTTATTTCCAAATCTTGTAACTAATTGTGGATTTTAATAAAAATAAATTTTTAAAATCAGTAACAATTTACTGTGATGAAATTGGTGAAAATCTGTTTAATCTTATAAAAAAAAAATAATTACAATTTTTTTTGGATTTTAAGAGTCTCTTAATGTCGAATATTATTAAGTAATATTTACTAGAAATGCTTAAGCTAACATAAAGTAAATGGGGTTTTCCAGAAATCGGTTAAGAATAAACGAAAGAAAAATATTGTTACGAAAATAGAAACGGTGTAACATCGTTTAACATTAAAATAAAAAACAAAAGCTACAAAAACAAATGCAACGAACTTGTTACAAGTAAACCAACAACATCAGTATGAAAGAAAAGACAAGTAAGCAGGAGCAACAACAAGCAATGTGAACAAAATACACAAACAATAATGAAGTCGCGTTACAGTTCTCGAGAAGGCGAAACTTCATCAGACTGTTTACGTTGGCGTATAAAAAGGCAAGATAAAGCACGAGTAGAAGAAGTCAGTCAGTCTTGTGTGAAGACGTGTTGCGTGTGAAGAAAAGAGTCGTGGTTTAAAGATCGCCGTTGTAAAGATCTACAGAACAGTTGTTAATGCTTACGCGAACAAAAGTGTAAAAATTGTTGTTGCATACGTGAAGTTGTAAACCGTGGCACACAAAAGTAGGCACAAAATAGAGAATTTAATTCAAACTAAACACCAATTTATTTTTATTTTGTAAAAACGTAACAATATGATTTAACAAAAGAACAGTATGAATGATAAATTTTTGAAATACTGATTAGTAAACCAATATTTTCGATCCCTTTAGACGAATATGTTTATAAAAATGTCACTTTATAAAAGTTAATATAAATTAAGTAACGTTAACTTTTCAAATTTATTATAATTTGTTTGTGCAAATGTCAACTCTGAAATTTGGCAGCTGTCATATATAACTGTGGAAACTTATTATAAATATTGAAAGTTATATTCAAAACTAATCTCTTAATATATCAACAATTAGAAGAGTGAACAAAAAATTTGAAGAAACTAGGTCTCTGCAAACCATTACGGGTGTAAGCGTAAGTGCTGCCTAAATACCGAAAACACCAATTCGGCATCACTCTTAGCAGCTTCAATTTTCAAAAGCACTTTGTTACGAATCTTGATAAGATAACTTAATTTTCAGCTTACTCTGGAACTGAAACCATTAGACCGTATAAAGACTCGGCAATTTGTACATCATTTGTAGAATAAAGTAAAGTCTGTCAATTTTTCATCAGACGCGATCGACTCGAAATTGTACTGACCTCAACTGGACCACGTGTGGTTTCAGCAAGACAGCGCCATCTGACATACCGCGAATTCACAAATTAACTATTTGTAGTACAGATTTCCAGAAAAAAATTTGTCTTCAGAGCCTTTGTGACCTTTTGACGGATTTTTTATTCCACACTTAATCGGAGCATGTATTATTTACAATCCGATAAACATAAATTTTACATTTTAAAGCAAACAAAGAGCATTCTTTCGGCGACACCCTTTATGTAGATCAGATGGTAACACTGTACATTTGCAAGCTGAGTTGTTCTACTTTCGTGTTTTCATTTTACGTTTTATTTTCCTTTTCTTAATTGTTGCTTTGTAATTGCACTGCCCATTATTGTTTTTGTTCGCGTTGTTGTTTTCATAATTTCCTTTTATTTTGCAAAATGTTGATTAACGTACGTTTGTCCAAAAGCATTGCAATCAGTTTCAGCGACAACAAAATTAAAGGCAATAAAAAAGGTCGGACATTTTTTTGCTATAAGCGGCAAAGGATCACTGAGTTTAAGTGTGGCGTTTGTTAAGTCTAAGTGTGACAAGTGAAAGACAATTCTTAAAAATAATCGATTGATGTACAGCTACCGAAGCAAAAGTAGCAGCAACAATTAAAGGGAATGAAAACCAAATTAAACGAAAATTCATATAGTAATACTAATGCGTCGTTGACATAGTATTGTAATGCTTCAATCCCTGGCAATACGGATGATGTTTATAATTCCCTGATCTAAAATAACAGTTACAAACGGCACATAGCACATTGGAACATTTATTCGATGTATGGTGATCGAACATTAATAGTCTTAAGGCCATTATTACCAATTGCCGTTAAACTTGGGTTTAGTTAAAGGTACCTTTAGCTAAAGGGAAGTGAAAAGTTACCTTTAACTTATTTTCGTTATTACAACTTACAGATAAAATTTTTCAAAAATATGGCAGTGCCGGAGCAATGTCAACGACAGGCTTCATTTTTTTTTTTGTTGTTGTATATGCTCATTTTGTTTAAATTTTAAGTTGCCATATTGAAAATAATATATAATGTGGCAAATTCAAACACAAACTTAACTTTGAAAGTTACCGGCAGGATGATCCTCCCTTTAGCTTAACGATCACATCTATTTTATTGGGTACTCATAATAAAGAAAAACAATTTAACTGCCCGTTAAAATTCGCCTTTTAGTTAACGGCAAGTTGTAATAATGGCCCTTAATCTTTATATTCCCGGTAAAAGGAAGACGTTTTAGACAGTCTTACGCAATCCAATCTAATAATTGCATGACGCATTAAGTAATGTTGGCGTGATTATTACGATCGTTACCGATCATCGTCGAGAGGACTATTCACATTGATCTCCATCCGTACAAAATTCAGTTAAAGGTAAATAATCAACGACTAGTGTTCGCTGAATGTATTTTGGAACAACTGGAAGCTGAACTTAATTTTTATCGAAAAATCATGTGCACCGATAAGGCAGATTTCTGAATGAATACGTACGTAAACAACCAAAATGGTTGAATTTGGCACGTTACCAAGCCACAATATATTCAAGAGCGTCCAATGAGCATTATGAAAAGGTTACCGGTTGGTGTGGAATTTAGGCTTTATTTAATAAATACATCGGCTAAGACATCACAGTCAACGGCGACATTATAAGTCGATGATTATAAATTGATATTTATTTTGATCTGGATGGGGTGGTCTGAACACTAACGGCATATGGCTTTAAGAACTTAGAGCTACATGCCTAGTAGGTAAAGTATTGGAATATTAGACGTGAGAGCACTGGTCAATCTCCCGGTCAGACATCTTCAAAGAAATATAAAAAAATGTTTCTTTGGCGACTTCCGCTCAGCAAATTTCTAGCAAAAAGTTCGGAGTCGGCTTTAAACTGTCGTTTATAATATTAACCACATAATAGGTCATAATCCTGACTCAAGGGTTTTAATGACCAATATACTATTATGTATGGAATATGAGTTAGCTAGCAGGCCTGCATTGCAAGAAATTCTTGCTAAATCTTGAGGGTATGATCGTAATTTGAAGAACTTTCAATGAACACCTTAAAAAGTGCTCAATTTACAGCTTAGGTTTGCGCTTGGATTAATGGCGACTAACGCCATCCTGCGTTTAGAGAAGCTAAGCCGTAATCCTGACTGAAGGGTTGTAATGGCTAATTATGTATGTAATTATATAACGCCATCCTGCGGAACGCAATGTTATTTTTTCATTAAAATGTAATCCTGATGGTCTATTATACTCAATTTACTCTGTTTTGGATTTTATATATGTTTCAATTCTTAAAAATAAAAAATAATTCCAATTGAACGAAATAGAATTAAAACAGAATTTTACAGAAAACAAACTTATTGAAATTAATTGATAATTGAGTGTGTTAATGATAAGAAGAGAAACGATTACATTTACAAATTGAAAAAAGGTCACTATAATTACTAAATAATTGCAATCAAGAACTGTAATTAATGCAAAATTTTAACATTCAAATAAGCAACAACTAAAGTACTGTCCCTATCCAATCAGCATAGATAGCATACTGCGAATCAGCTAATGTCCTTAATTAAGAGCACATACATCTATATACATAGTATATCATATTACAACAGATTACAGAAATTGAATCAGATTCTGTAAGCATTTTAATGAAGTGCTGCCGTTTGCAGATGAGCATGGAAAGTAAATCCATTAATTTGAAAACCGCACAGATTTTCCCTGGCCTTAATTTCTTTCTATTTCCGACAGTCTTCACTACCTCTTCTCCCTCAAAAAACAAACTATTTCCATGAGTCTAGCATTTAATGACGATGGTTGTGAACCAACTGTATACACAGGAGGTTAAGCAAATCCGTTTTTAAAAAGAGCAGATTACAGCTGACGGCAACAAATACGATTGAAATTGAAAACGCAATGAAGACAAAAAGAAAAGATATGGATGGAAAAGTATAATTATTTTCTTTGGCTCAATGGACAAGTTAAATGAAATTGTAGTTTTTCTCCAGCAACACCCTTTAGAATACTTCTGTGAAACAATCTCAATTGTAAAGGAATAGAATACAGTGTAGCAGGTAAATACTGGCAGAATAATTTATGTATTATCAAATAAATATCCTTGCAAAGCTAAGAAAAATCAAACACAGAAACAAAATTTTTTGTCTACATTGCGATTTTAGTTGTATCTCTTGTGTGCAAGGAATAAGTCTTAAACCCTGCTGCATGGAAATACAAAGTAGATAAGAATGGAATAGAAAGGTCAACTTTGGTTTCTAGTCTTCTTAGTTTAATTACAATTAAATTAAAAATATTAAGAATAAAAATAATTTCATAGAAGATTTCATAAAGAAACTATAAAAGAAAAGATTTCATAAAGAAAACTAATTTACAATTCAATTAAAAGTTAAACCCGCATTAATGAATTCGTGCAATATCAATTTGTAGCCTTTTGGTGATGAATTTAAAATACTAAAAACTACAAATCAGATCAATAACTGTTCAAAACTACTCCAAACACCAGCACAGGCCCCTGATCTCAACATTATTGAGCTTGTTAGAGAAAAAATTGCCCGTAAGCTCTATAAATCTTGTATCAGTACAGTGGAGCAGTTGAAACAAGTAATTAGGTGAGAATGGAACAACATAACCCCGGAATTTTGTGCAAATCTCTTGCAGTCGATGACTCGACGTTTGGAAGCAGTAAAAAAACCAAATTGGTTCCACGTGGTAATATTTGTCCGATTTGATCAAACGAAGTGTCAACCTCTTCACAAGATAATGCACTTTTAGAATGTCATCACTTATTTCATATTTTTTAATTAAAATTTGCTACTATGAACGGACAAACTTTGAAAAAATATGAAAAAATTCGCATTGTCAAGTTTACCTCATCAATTCTCATAGCATATTAATATATATGTAGGTGTATATCGTTTTAAAGGCCCATCCCTCTCCTTTCTAATAATATTTGAATTTTGGACATCGGTTCAGAAATGTTTGTGTAATCAATAAATTTGTTTGTAAAGTCCAAAAAAAAACAGTTTTTGGCAAATAAAACAAGTTTGGAGGGACCGACAAATATAAAAAAATAGTTTTGAGTTCTGCTCAACAAAACACACAAAAATTTTTTCAAAAATCTGTCGTTCGGAGTAGAGTTTATAGATAAAATGAACACACACAACAAAGATGGAGCGAGAAGCTTAGTCGTAATCCTTATAGGTTTGCAATGACCGATTAAGTAACTGAGATATTGTAAAATGAGTGTTTAATTTTTGTAATTTAAGGACCTTCTAAAGATCCTGCTAGTATAGTGCTATACATAAAACAAATACGATAAAAGAAAAAATCACGTAATTAAAAACTTTATAATACAATGTTTACTAGTATGAAAAGAGCGTTTTTTCTATGAAATTAAAACACTAATTTGTAATGGAAATAAACAACTTTCATTGCTAGATACACTTTTTTCCACCTTTCAAGCATTTTGGGGATTTCACGCCAATAAAACTGTTTGTCTTTTGAAGCAAACCAATTAGTTATTTGATTTTTTACAACCTCGTAGGTCTCGATGTATTACTCTGTCCATGCGTGTCCCATAGATGAGAACAAATAGTAGTTGAAAAGAAAGAAGTCTGGTGAATACGGCGAGAGGGGTTATAGCTACAGCCTTTTAATTTTAATTTACGTACAAGTGCGTTGGGATGTTGCCATGTCTTGCGACCCATTCTGATGTTTTTCATTCAATGCATGATACAAATCGATAATTTTTATCGGTAGCGATCTGTATTAACCGTTTCACCATGTTTTAGGATTTCGTGGTATATTTCAGCATTCTGGTTATACCAGATACTCAGCAGTGTCTTCCTGTCCAATAGATGTGACTTTACAGCCGAAGTTGATGGTTGTTCCGGATTAACCCATGATATTCTGCGCTTACATACATAATTGCTCATTACAACCGTTCAGTCAGGATTACGACCTAGTTTCTCACACCATTTATGTTGTGTGTGTTAAATTATATACGTGAGTGGCGGGACCTACAGTTTGAAGTCGGCTCCGCACGACATATTGTTGTGAAACTTTTTCATGGCAATTTTATTTACTCTCAGAGGTTTTGTCAGAAATCTGCTGAGAGGAAGTCGCCGAAGAAATACTTTTTGTATTTTGTTTTGATGTTTGGCCTGGGGCTCGAACCCTGGCTTTACGTCTAATAAGCCAACTCAATTCTGCGCTTAGGCTTTTGAAAATAAATTAATTTTTTATTGCCAAGACTGTTTTTCTATCGAGCTATAATGGCACACATTTTTCAGACTGAAATTTTCCCATAGCTTTTAAACGGTCAAAACTGTTTGTTTAACATTTACAATATTTGTTTCTGACTCAAAGTGTCAATATTGTTTGCAAATCGGTGTTTTCAAATTTTTCTTGTGTCTTCCACGTTCCACTCTTCTCACCATCGAAACCATCTTCTGAATGTTGCTAATTTGATGTATACAGAATATGTTTGTCAGATGTCATTGTCTACATAAAAAGAAATTAAATCTTGTTCACAATAAATGTTCCCCATGGAGGCAATTGTATCTTGATGTTTTTCTTTCTTCAAAAAAAAGACAACGAAGTGATTTAAATTTACCCAAGAACTCTTTGGCATTTTTAAGAGAAAATTAAAAAAAAAATAATGTATGGAATAAAATACAAACAACATCAGAGGAAAAGTGTGTTTTTACAACAATATTGGTTTTATTTTAGTTTCTGTGTGGGTATGTCATATGTTGAGTTATTTTTTAACATTTAAATTCTTGTATAGCACCAAGGAATTTATTAAAAACCAGTCCTTTCATCTGCTTTCAAGTGAAAATCTGCATTTTTAAGCCGGGCATTCATTGCGGTTTATAGAAAAGTGTATTGATGTAGATCGGGATAGTTTTACTCATAGTTATTATAGATGTTAAAATGTATGTGTAGCACTTTTTTTTGTTTGTATGTATTTTACTGGGAAATTCTGTGGTTTGTTCTTCATCCATTCATTGCTCAACATGTTGTTGTTGGTAGATTACCATTTTTTACTTTTATCATCAGGTTGCCATAAATACTTTTTTTTGCTAATGCGAATGAATTTAATCTCCCTTTGCCAATAGGTTTTTTCAATCAGACACAATACAAATACGTTGTATTTATATTTTTCTACGGAATTGTTATCTTTTTGAAAACAAAATGATGTTGATGAATAAAATCTTTTCGATAAAATAATGTTTATAGATGACATCATATACGAAAATTATGTTTTTGGCATATTTTCCGTTACAGCTGTTGTAAAGGAAAGTCACAGTCAGCAACTTAAGTGAATGGTACTAAAAGATTTTGTTTTTCTATTTATTTTTGTTTTTATGGTGCTATTGAAGCATTATTACTTTGCACATTCTTTTGGTCTCTTGATTGAATTCGAGCTGATAAAAATATACAACAAAATGTTATTACAACATTAAACCTACAGTCGTAAGATGTAAATGTTGTTAGAAAGTAAATCAACAAAATAAACGAAAAACTAAAAAAACTCACAACGTAATAAAATAGAAAAACGTAAAGGTAGAGTAAATAAAAACATTTATTTAAAATTTATTTTGCACTTTTAAAAATTCAAAAATTTATTTTTACCAACATTACAGTGAGTAAGGAAAGAATAAATATTCTTGTAAACTTTCGTCCAAATTTACTGTATTTAAATATTTTTTTATTGTTTACTTATGGGGAAAATCATAAAATCGTTCACGTTATTTTCCACTCTAATCATAGAACGTTAAAGTATTTTTATTCAAAAATAAATTGAATGCTACTGCTGTATTATTATAATTCAATAAATCCCAAAAGTCTGATTGGAAATTGTTTTTAAAACTCAAATTCAAAAAACGGCAAAACCGAGATATGGTTGTTTGTAAAACAAAAGATTTCTTATTTCGGACATAAAAAATTTTAATTTCAATACATGAATTTAAGTCTGCAAACTTATGGCGAAGAAGCGAAATAAAAACAATTGCACACAAAATAAGTTTTTTTTCAAATACTAAATACAAGTGTACAGTGTTATTAAAATGATTTGAAAAAATTGTTAAAATTTTAAATTGGGAGAAACTAAAAAAGAAAGATGAAGCCAAACAATTACAGAGGTCGGCGCGTCACAGTTTTCCCCAAAATTACGTATGTTTTGGCAACTAGTAGAGTGCAGCTTGAAGACATTAGCACGTTCCATAATGCTTCTAAATTTTCGAAGATTTTACTTTAAACTGATTTTTTTTGGTAATTTAACTGAGTTCAATACCAAATTGAGCCGAATTCTGAGCTTCAAACATGTCTGCTGTTTTTAAATGTCTACCACAATTACATTATCGTTACAAAATCGTTGTAACGTATAACGACCGGCTACGCAAACCACAGTATTTCTATTAGTTTTTATTTCTTAATAAAAATGATGGTATATTCCGGGCAAACTAGTGGTAAAAGAGGTACGAATCAACAATCAGCACTATTCCCAACCAATATACCAAATACTCGGTAGACAACGATAGACAGCAACCCCACTATCCTAGGACTTGCTACAGCATATCAATAACCTGCTTAGCTAGAAAAACAAAAATAGATTAAAGAAACGCAAACAAGGCAGAAATACTGTGTGGATATGGCCCAAGAGGAGTACCAGAAAAAATTCAGGTCAAACTTAGTAATAAGATTTCAGGTCTTTTGTTCCATTTTTGACAAAATAACGATCCTAAGTCTTCTTCCAAGTATCAACTAATCGTTTTCGTTATAATAATGTTCGTGTTATGGGATCCCCGGATGATTGGAGCTTAACTCAGATGTAAATCCTAATAAGACTTAAAAAGTAGACTCAAAATAAATTTTAATTAATGAACCATATTTTATGCATACATAGATACCTAAGAAGATGGGCAAGCCAATTTTTTTTTTCGAACTTCCCCGGCCTCACACTAACCCACCCTCACCCGATTGCGGAGGGCTCGTCCCCATTACGTAGGGACACGTACACACTACAGTCCGGACTGTACCGGGTAAGGGAAAAGTAATGGCAACAAGAACATAAATCATAGTGTTTTCACACCAAAATTTAAAACCTGATTTTAGCATTAAAACCATAAACAGCTGATTTTGCGTTCACACTGCAAGTTTTATTAAAATTGGTTTTAAATTCATGACATTTATGACTGCGAGAAAAAAAATTATGAGCAATATGCCTTATTTCATCTTGATATATTTAGCTTCTGACTTACTTTTCGCACAAGAAACTATATTCGTTGTGACCAGAAACAACACACATTTCGATTAATAATTAAATATTTACAAATTTTTAAAATTTTCATTGAAGAAATTAAAAATATTCCAAATTTTTCCTTTTTTAATACAAAATAAATGATTATTTACAATTTATTTATTTATTTACATTTGTTTTTGTTTTTATCAGCTGTTTTCAGGTTTTCAGAGCTGGTAGCTCTGATTTAGTACATTTAGTACATCAAAACAAGGTTGTATTTCATAAAACCAACTTAAAACCAATTCAAAAATGGTTTTATTTTGGTTTTAACACAATAATTTTTTATGGTAAAATCTGGTTTTATTTTTGGTTTTAACGTTAAAACCAACTTTTGCGTTAAAACCACTCGGTGTTAAAACACTATCAGCTACAGAACTAAATCACAAGCTGAATAAAGTTACAATAAACAGGAACCACCTATGACAAGAAAGAGAATACATTTTTATATAATAATTTACAAATTAATGCCAGCATATAAGCTACGTTTTATATTACAAATACTACTATTAAAATCAATAAAATCATAATATAAGTTAAAATCGTTACATAATCTACGAAAACGAAAATTACATCCATAGTTCGTTCTATAAAAATCTAAAGAAAGAGGACGATAGTGCAGTGAAAATCTTGCTGGAATACTGAAATTCAGGTTACAAAGCAAAAACTCAGAATCGATATCACCTTTAACCAGATTAAAAACAAAACAAACCCCTAAAACAGCCCTTCTACGATCTAAAGTTGGAAGTTTTATCAAACCTAATCTAGCCTCATATGACGGAAACCCTTTGGCACAATCCCATCCTAAGCCACGTAAACAGAATAATAAAAACTGCTTCTGCACAGACTCTATTGATTCACTATGACAACGATAGTATGGATTCCAAATAATAGACGCATACTCCAAAATAGGTCTAACAAGTGAAATGTATAGCAGTCTTGTTATATAAAGATCAATGAATTCCCTAGCTCATCTTTTCACAAAACCAAGAACAGCCCGAGCTTTGCCAATCACCATACTAATATGATCAATAAAAGACAATTTCATATCTAATAATACTCCCAAATCAAGAAATCTAGTCACAGTTTCCAAAGGGCAAGAATTAATCACATAAGTGGACGAAATTAAACCCCCCCACCCCCGCGAGAGAAAAGCATGCATTTACATGTTTTCAAGTTAAGATCCATTAAATTAATTCTGCACCAAGTTACAAACAAATCAATATATCGCTGGAGAACAGCCTGACCATGATCATCATCAAAAGTATACAATAATTGAACATCGTCAGCATACATCAGAATATTACAATCAGAAATAGCACAAGGAAGATCATTAAGAAACAATAAGAACAGTAAAGGACCCAAATGGCTACCTTGCGGAACACCAGAAGTAACATATACAGTCCTAGACAATACATTCCTAAACAATACCCTCTGAGTCCTAAGGGAGAGGTAGGAGTCTAGCCAACGATGAATACCGATTAATGAAAGTTTAAGAAACAAAATTCTATGCTCAACCCTATCAAAAGCTTTACTGAAATCAGTATAAATTACATCAGTCCGAGCTCTGACAAGAAAACCCCTGAAAACATGTGTAGTAAATTCAAGAAAATTAGTGATAGTAAGTAAAATTATTGTTGATAGTAGAGATGAGCGATAATTTCAAAACTGTGATTTAATCACGGCGATTGATAATTCACTGGTAACTACAGTGATTGAAATTGCCAAATAACAGTTACTAATAATGCGTTCTTTCAAAATTGTTACATACTCAAATTTATTGCATTTTATTTTGAGCGAGGCAGAATTACTATTAGATGATGCTGATGATTTACTTTTGTCTTTTATACATGAACTTTCTGTGAAACTTAATTTTAAATCTTCATATAAAAAAATTACATTAAAAATAATAACATTGATGACACCACTTTGATTTTGTTTAGTAGTCTTTTCGTAGTATGTATCTAGTTGTCTCTTGCTTACGACTTAATAAAATACGTTATTGTCATTATTGTTTTCTTTTGGAATACTGTGACCACAATCACTGTTTTAAAGAACAGTGATTAACAAATCACGTTCACTGAGAACAACGTTCTTCAAAAATCACTGGATCGCTCATCTCTAGTTGAAAGCTCTTATTATTGTTCACCTTATCCTTAATTTAGTATCGAATAAAATCTTAATTTATCTTAATTAAAGTAGTATCTATTTTAGTGGCTAATACATAATGAGGGGCTACCAACAGGGATCCCGATAATATCTCACACCTACATTGGTTTACTAAATTTTAAAGGTAGCAAGCGCTTAATAAAAGACCTAATATTTAAAACATTTTCGAATCATTTCTGTTTCAAACATATGTGAACCGATGGCGCCACCAGCCTAAAAATAAACAGTATTTCCATTGGGAATCATTAGAGACTCTTGGATCTTATGTGGATTGGTACCGTGCCAAACTCGACAATTTTGTTTATTCATGTACCAATTAACCAAAATCGAGAGCTCTATCGCGACTTCATTGTTGTTTGTGTATTTTGTTGCTGTGGGTTAGTTGTCTATCCTCTTTTCTTTCATATTGCTGTTTTTGGTTTACTTGCAACAAGTTCGTGGTATTTGTTTGTGTAGCTTTTGCTCATTTTATTGTTAAACCATGTATACAATAGTTGTGTTAGAATTTCAGTCTCTTGGTTAATATATTTTTGAAGATTTATTTTGTGTTTTATTAGGTGTTCTCCTTGGAGCTTAAACAGTTTCGAGGAGCTTCTTGATTTTCGCAAATCTTGTTAGCGTCTCCAAAGATATACTGATTATTATCCCCGTCAAATGTACATCTTGTTCTTCCAGGGAGCTAATGCGTTGTAAGCTGCTGTAGTCAACTCTAGAGCTCTGTTTTTTTCTCATATTCCAAGAAAGCTTTCGCTTTATGTAGCATATCTAGACTATAAAAAGATTCTAAATTCAAATACCATGTCATAAAGAAATCATACATACATATGTTCTTTCAGGCATTTGTTTTTGTTGGAGGTCTTAAAGCAATGTTGGTTTGAAATCTCTTCCCAGAATACACTGACTTCTTTCTACTATCACTGGCGATATATACACGTACTGCTGGATTTGTTTGCCATCAATTTGGCTGTATTACTTCTGTGTAGTTCTTTTTATTTGCGACAAATAAATAAATTACACAATAAAGAAAATTATTCGAATCACTTGTGAACTTGTGTAAAGTTAATCAAAACTTTTTGCACAAATTATCAGTTATGGGCTTTACTCTTTCTGCTGTAAAATGGTTAAATTCATATCTGACACAAAGAACTCAACGGGTTAAATTTAGAAATGTCACCTCTTAAATTATTAAAGTGCAATCTGGTGTTCATCAGGGCAGTCATTTGGGGCCAATCTTATTCACTTTGTGTATCAATGACCTTCCCTCAGTTGTTTTGCGTTTTAAGGTACTGATGTATGCTGACGACGTTAAAATATTTAACACTTTTAACGATGTTAATGGATTCGCGTGGACTTTTACAGTTTTCATAAGTGGTACAAATTGAATTTGTTGGAATTAAATATTAAAAAGTGTAAACACATGATATTTTTCGACACTCAAAGATTGATACCTTCTTTGCATTGAGAATGCGGTTTTGGATAAAGTTAAAACTATTTTGGACCTTGGTATACTATTGGATCACAGGCTCAACTTTCGGGATAACATATCTATGATCGTGAATAATGCTTATGGCATACATACTTGGATATATGAAACGCTAGTCTAAGGAATTTGTTGATCCTTATTTAACAAATTTCTCGTGCGTCCTATCCTGGAGTATATTTCTATCATAAGAGACCCTTGTTATGCAGTTCATATAAATAGCATTGAGTCAGTGCAAAAACAATTTTTAATTTTCTGTTTACGATGTCTTGGATGGAACTCCTATAAATTACCTCCATATCGGAGTAGACTAGCTCTGATTAAACTTCCAACTCTTAAAAGTCGTCGTTCCATGATGAGTACTCTTTTTATTCTGGGATTAATACGAGGCGATGTTGATTAAGAGTTCCTACTCAGTTGATTAAAATTCAATGTTCCTATGCGACCTACACGTAATTTTTAACTGCTATCACTAAAATACTACAGATCAGACTATGAAAATAATGATTCCTTTAGACGAGCCTGTAAAACCTTTAATGAATGCTACCAAGTAATTGATATCTTGGAGGGTAAAGATGTCTTTAAAAAACCCTAACCATATTTTTAAATTGTTAATTAAATTTCTTGCTGAGGTGTTACAAAACTGTTATTGTATATATTACATATAGTCAGTAAGGATAAAATTATCTATTGACATTAAATAAATAAATAAAAAAAAACAATTTTATTGTTTCTTGCACTAATATTTCATAAATTTAATACTCTTTACTCTGAAAAAGAAACGCCGTTAATAAATAAAAAACATTACTACGTTCGTAATGTAGAATAAATTCAATTGAAAGCAATTGAGCGGAACCCCAACGCAGAATATGGTTGAATGTAATTGACCGACAAGTATGACATACAAAATACATTGAAAATTATGGTACATGACTTCTGACATAAAATCGATACAAAAAGAACATGGGATAAAATTTGTCAGCATTAATGCAGTTATTGAATGTTTACATTAATTTAAGATAGGAGGAGAACTTTTAGTGTGTAAAATGGCGACAATTCACAACAAACTGAATAATAATTTTCATTATGTTCATATTTTCATAACAGTATAAAATTTTTCATTATATTAAAAGTTTAATATTTTCTGCTTTACAGCAAAAAGAAATGCCTTAAATTATACATACATATGTATGTATATATGTATGTATTTAAACGAACTGCAAGCAAGAGAACTATGAAATAAGAAATGAAGTGTTCTGGTACCAATACCCTTCATTTCATATTTATTAAATTTCCTTTCAATTACATTAATGAAGAAATGAACGAGTGCAAGACAAAAATTCATCAATAAATTAAAATTCACTGATTTAAATATTAATATCGTTAACATAGAAAATGGTACAACTCTCAACCTGCTGCGGGAAATTAAAACTGAATGAATTTGTAAATTTAAGAAATGTACGTAAAATGTGGTATACAAAATGCATTCTCCTAAATTTTATTCTGAAATCATCATTGTTATGAATTGCTTTTTTTGAAGTATTTATTAATGATTTCTAATCAGATAATAACGTAGCATCATTTCATATATTTTTACAACCGGCAGAATTTCGGTTATAGTGTTTTCACTCCTAAAGTTAAAACTTGATTTTAGCATTAAAACCATAATTAGCTGATTTTGCCTTCACACTGTAAGTTTTCTTAAATCTGATTTTAAATTCATGACATTATGAAATGAAGAATATATTAAAAATTATTCTAAATATTTTAAAAGAATACTTTCAAATAGTGGACCTATTTATAAAAAGTGAAGAAGTGCTTGGAAAACAAGTAGTCTTATATAAATAAGAACAACCGGCTTTCTGTATTTTTACATTTGTATTGCTTTTATTTTGCTTTTTTCAGCTGTTTCAACATTTCAATGTTGGTAGCTCTGATTTAGTACATCGAAAACAAGGTTGTATTTTATAAAACCTACTTAAAATAAAGTCAAAAAAGGTTTTAGAATGGTTTTAACACAATAATTTTGTATGGTGAAACCAGGTTTTACTTATTGTTTTAACGTTAAAAGCAACTTTTGCTTTAAACCCACTCAGTGTGAAAACATTATTATATACAGTGGCACATAGATAATTTCGAGTGACAGTACACTAATCCATATAAAAAATTCTAATAATGTAGAAATGTTGAATTATTTTATTCATTGGACATACATATATACATACACGCATACGTACATACATAAATAATTGGCCATTACAACCTTTCAGTCAGGATTACTGCCTAGCCGACTCCTTAACAAACAGTTTGAAAACCAAATAGTCTTAGAATAAGAAATTCATTTTAGACCAACTTTCACAGTTGTCAACTTTTAACTACACTGATGAAGTCGCCGTAGTCTAGTAGGTAGTTTGTTGGCTTATAAGACGTAAGGCCACGGTTCAAATCCCAGGTCAGACATCAAACGAAAATATGAAAAATATTTGTTCGGCTGCTTCCTCTCAGCAGATTTCTGACAAAAAAAATCTGACAGTAAAAAAAATAAAAATTGCCATGAAAAGTTTCTCAAAAATCTGTCGTTCGGAATCGACTTTAAACTGTAGGTCCCGCCACTTATGTATAAAATTAACGCACACAACATAAGTGGTGTGCGGAGCTAGGTTGTAATCCTGGCTGAAGTGTTGTAATGACCAATACGCATAATTAGTGGACCATCTTGGTATATCAAAAACTTGTTACGACGATTAAAAATAAACTACACGAAAATAAGTAAACAAGGCAAACAGGCGCAGAATCTCGGTAACCAGTTCACACCACATCATCATGCCCTCAAATCGATCGTGCAAAATATAAAATTTACGCCACGGAGTGGGTCGCACAGTTAAAAATGTATTTGAAAAGATTATATATAATAGGTGTATCACTATTGATAACGATTTTATTCAATGTCTGCAAAACTTAATTGGTTATAAAAACTGGATAACCGGTAAGTCTCATTAAAGGCCGGTCACGTACAATCCGTCTTACGTTATATTTTGATAAGTAAGAACGTGTCAGGTTGACGCAATGATTACTTCAACCGGTATTGAATTTGTTTGCACACAACAACAAATCAAAATAGCTGATAGCTAAGTACTTAATGCAAGTCAAATTTTGGCCAACTTTATCGTTGCGTTAAACTCAGAAATACCGAATTAAACCAAGCGAACAAGACAACATGTTTTTAAACTTTTCTGTCAGTTGAAGAAATCGAAGTGTACCGTAGGACGGATTATATGCGACTCAGCCTTAAATCGTTTAGGCAACCTTTTATTTTTTTAAAAATTAGAAGCCGCTTCCAAAAATATTTGAAATAATTGCGATTTTACAATAATTCGAAAAGATTAAGAAATTCTTTTTTCGAATCACACAAAGAAGTTTTTTTTATTTTCAACTGAAAACAAAAAAATAAGTTTTTAAGAAATTATTTTGTTTGTACTGGAGTGAAGAACGAATGAACAAGTGAGAAGAAGAATCGTTTCTTTATAGCCTTCGCTGATAAAAAAAAGAACTTTAATAAATTGAATTCTTTTCAAGTCATGAATAAAAAATTATTTCTTGTGAGAATGTTCTGTATTGTGTAATGTAATACAGCTACAGATCAATATGAACAATACAAGGAAATTCAAAGGATGTTTATCTGTTTGCGAAAAAAGTTTTCAATCAATTTTAGCCAACAAAAGTGATATCTCTTTCATGTATTGAGAACATAGTACTTTCCTTTTCCTTTTTGTAAAAGAAGCAATTTATTGTCAGGCATTACTATCAGCGGAAAGGTTTTTCATTTTAAGTAGAGGAAAAACATTACAGTTGAAATTTAATTATTTTAGTGTTTCTACGATATCAATACCTTAATAAAAACAAATGTATTTTTAAATTAATCTTAATTAAATGTAGCATTACATTTACTTTACCCTTGTAGCATTACATTTACATTTCCAAAATTTTCTTGCACCTCTCTGAATATAAATGGTCATCATTTCAGCTTCCTATCTAGTACAAATCTTCATATTGTTACGTTTTAACTTTTTATATTCGGTTGAAATAAAACGTCGTAGATTGCAACTAAAAATAAATTTATTTTCGGTTGTAATTAATTTCTTTATTATTCGCATAATTCTGTGTGCCACTGTTCACAACTTGATGTAAACGACAACAATTTGCTTTGTTTGCTATTATTCTTTACACTCTTCTGCGTAAACACTAACAATTGTTCGACAGATAACGGAGATCTTCAAACCACGCTTATTCTCTTCACACGGAAAGTGTCCTCACACATGACTGACTGAATTATTACTGACTCCGTTGCCTGCTTCGTTTTGCCTTTACATGGCGACGTAAACAGTCTGATAAATGATCTTGAAGTCGAATGTTCGTAGCTTCGCTTTCTCGATGTCTTCATAAATGTAAACATCGTTGTTGTTTGTGTATTTTATTTACATTTATTCTGGTAATATTTGGTGTTGCTTTTTGTTTACTTGTTTACAATTTTTTGTTGGTATATTTTTGTTTACTTGTTTATCATTTTTATGCTGGTGTTTGTTCTCATATTACGCAGTGCTATAATTTGTAAACAAGTTCATTGTTTTTGTTTTTGTAGCTTTTGTTTATAGTTTTAATATTAAGCGATGTAAAAGCAAACGCCAGTATCTTGATTTTTCCATTTTCGTAACAATATGTTGCATCCTTAGATTGATCACCTGATCCAGAAGTCGAATATTGATTAATTAATTTAACATACGCCAACGAAGTATAATCTCAAGTTTTATTTGGATGATAACGCACCTTTATCTTCAAATCACTTGCTATTAGAACTTCTATACTCCATATCTCAAGTCATCAAAGAAAACAAATGTTCTTATAAAGTTTCTCAATTCATATTTTGAATTCATAGGACGTCATATTTTATTTAAGGGCTAACCAACGTCATGGAAATATACTTCTAGAAATCCGCAATTATTTTTATTTTTATTATTTTACTACGTCTGACTGTTAGTCGCTAACATACATATACTTAGAGTTTGCTTTTACGAATCGAAAACATTTTGACTCACTGTTTTTATTTCGAGTTTTTAAACCGTTCAGTGAAGTCAAGGTATTTTATTTGTTGTCCTTACTAATTAACATTTACTATGCCAGTCTTTAGCTGACAAAACTCGGTAGTTAAACTAGCGGTTAATGGTATCCTGATGCGCTAATATGACAAAAAATTCGCTTTTCACAATTTTGTGTTGCTAAACACAATTTCATTTTTTAATTCAAATTGTTTACTTTTTTTTATGATTTGGTTCTTGAACAACGAATTTTAGCTGGAATCTTTTCTATATGCAACTATATTATGTTTAAATTATCACCCATTTAAGCTTGGTTTAACATAAGACGTATTTTACTTTTGCTTATAATACTATAGATTTAAAATATATTCTTAAAGTAACGAGCTGTTGGGTGTTACTATTAATTCGAGTCAATATAATTCCTTTTTTATTGTTTGAGTATTCCTAAGTCTACGTTCTATGATCAAACATCAACTTTTATGACAGGTAAACCACACTATAATACTGTATACGTTTTTGCAAAGGCCCTTAAAGATACCTAATATGTTTATGAGTCATTAAAATACTTTCTAGTCATTCCTTGCTTCAAAATTAAATATTTTCTCAGCAACAGTCAGTTAAGTTTTGTGGCATAAATTCATTCAGGTTTGTTGTGTTTTTGGTTTCTGCTTCCAAATTGTCTATTTTTATGTGGGATTAAATGATCTGTGCTTTTAATGTTAAGGTGTGGTTGTACAAAATTACAAACAAAATACTCTCAAATATTGTCTTCATTTTTCTTCTTATGACATAGATGATAAGATTGTTGTTTCCACTTATTATACGGTAGATAAAAGTTGTAATGTAAAGTAGAAAAATTTAAATACATACCCATATAGAGTATGTTTGCACATCTAAATGAAAGGAACTAAGAAAATATTTGCAAGTTTTCCATTATTGTTAAATTCTTACTGCCAGACATTTTATTTTATTGGGTTGTTTCTTTTTTCCCTACAGAGGATTTAATTGTACTTTTTTTTTGCACCCAACTTCACACCTAAGCCGCATAATTTGTATATGCTTTAAGAGGTCATATAGCAAGGCTTGTGTGTGAAATATTCCAATTAATTCTACGCAGTAGTTTTTGGTTGGTGCCCTTTTAAACATGGAGAGCGATAAGCAGCATTTTCGACATATCTTACTGTTTTAATACAGAAAATGCTGTGCAAGCCAGAAAGATATTGACCGATGTGTATGGAGACGGTGTGTTGAACTGGTTCGCTAAATTTCGATCCGGCAATTTTGATGTCGAAGATGCAACACGTTCGGGAAGGCTGGTTGTAGCTGATAAAGACGCAAACAAATCATTAGTTGATACGAACCGGCGAATAACAACACTAGAGATCGGATTGAGGTTAAATTTGTCAAATTCAACAGTTTATGACCACTTGATTGATATTATACGCAAACAGTCTTTCATTTCCACAAAAAAAACGAAATTACTTTCCAAACAATCCAATAGTTCATAGCTTATTATAGTTACGAAACCTATTGAGAAAAATGTGGAATTCCTTTTCTTTTTTGCTCTACATGGTGATGTTTTTACAGAGAAAAAAATATTGCTTAGAAATTTTTTGGTAATCAGAAATATTTGGTCGCAAATTAAACATAAAAAAATTTTGTAAACGATGTGTAAAATCAAGCGGAATGCATCTTTTATTTTTTTTCGCAATGTGCTAACACATGTTAGACCTTTCGAAAACGACCGTTCTACTAATTCAAACGAAGTAAAAAAATTGTCGAATGTGATGTTTCGATTTGTTTTTTCACCGACATTTTTACTTTTTTCATTACCTTCTTGTCCTAGATGAGGAATTCCATGAAGAGGATACCGAGCTTCTGCATCACAAATCCAAAAATTTTGGGACCATATTTGTCCGTCTTTGATGGTATGTACTGACGAAACGACACTCTCGTCCTCTAAATGACACCAATTGCGCGTCAATTGTCACAAACAATAGAAGTAATAGTTAGCGTTGCCATATGTGCCTCATAGACACATTTTGACATGAATAAGAACATTTTTGATTGAAACAAAATAAAAAATAAAATGAAACCTATATTTAAGGAAGTTACAACATGACAAAGTGAAATATTTGCCTCTGCGACACATTTTGACTGGATTTGTAAACATTTTTCCTGACTTCATTACGATTAAAAGCAATTTAAATTATCCTCTAGGACAGATCACTAATATAGTTAAAAGAAAAAGATTGAAAAAAGCAGAACACACCTTCGCATCGGGAAACTAAATTTCTCGTTTTTAAAAATTGGTTAACGGGAAACAGGGTGACGCGTGTGTTCAATTTTAAATTCATTCTTATGCTATAAGTACAATAATCGCAACGCAGCTATTTCTCAAAAGAAGTATACACGAGTGTATATGGAAGTGATCATTTTAAAGGGAGAGCGACAACAAGCTAAGATTCTGATGCTAATTTCTATTTTTATTCGCACAAATGAGAGAATTAGTGCCCACAGAAGAAAGATTAATGCTGTTAATACAATACATGCATGGAATAGAGGTTTTAAAAACGCGATGTAACATTTTAGTGGTGCCATTGATAAAGAATTAAAGGACTGTTTAATTTTAATTTGTTTTGCTTATGCTTTGCTACTGCTATCTTTATTGTATTTAATACGTATGCAACGTCAAATTTGTACCTTCAAACGAAATTGTATAGTTGTTGTGAAGATGAATAAAACATATGGTTGATGCAACGCAAGTAGTAAAAATCACAAATATTTTGATATTCTTCGAACCCACCTCGGCCAACACGTGTGAGTATTTTTTAACCAACACAATAACAGAAAAGGCAAATTTGATCCATTATTTGATATGTGGCCGGGCAACTTTAAGCAGCAATTGAAAATTGTTGTATTTGTTGTGTTGCGTTTATTGTGCTTATAACATTTAAAAAATGATTTCAATAGATTATTAAAAATTAAATTGAGAATAACGGGAATAAGAAAGAAATACTGATGTACTTTATCTATGTACGGTTAAGGTTTGATAACTTATTGTTATTTCGTTTTCAATTTAACCATTCAATAAATAACTTAAGCTATACAGCCTTCGTATCAAAAATGTTCAGTGTTCAACAATGAATTCACTACAGTTTCATACTGTTTGGTTTAAAAGAACATTAAAATTTCATTTCGTCCGTTTTACTATGCCTTCTAGAATGATATCGTATTTTTGCGTTTTTTTTTTTGCTAAAAAAAATTAAGATTCGAAAGATGTCTGTGCTATTGTACGCGAAATGATTTTCCCGAATGGAAAAAAATGAGACTTCATGCAGTTTTCTTTGCTCTGGATTTTGCACTTGATTTCGTATTGAGTGCAATTTTTCAATGCGATTGAATGCTTAATTGTATTCAATCTTAGTGATTGCTTTAAATTAAACGGCGGAAAAAACTGTTTAATTTGTGTTCATTTTCTTGAAAGACTTTTATTGCATTTTGTTAATTTATTTTTCAGATTTTCCTTTTTGCCATTCCGATATACTTACTTATTGAGATTCATTTAATTTGATTTGATTGTAGTTTGAATCTTTTACATCTTTCTTCCTTATAGTTATAACGAAATAAGAATAAAAGGCACTACACGTGATTTAAATCTTTACTTTCCCACTCTTAAATATTATTACTAAAATTAATTATTTTTACAAATCTTTGCTGATTTTTGAAATGGAATTTATTGAGCATTCTAATTGCTCGTCCTTATTTGTGCGTTTTTCTTAAAGTTATTCGATTTGAAAGAGGTTGTTTAGCAAAGTCAGATTTTTTTTTTGGTAATTCATGGCGAATGCAACAAAATCTGTTCTTAGTTTAAACCAAAATATTAGATTTTCTAATTTCAAGGCATTAACATGATCAAAATTTTTGTGTAAGTCAGATTTACCGTGCTTCTGTATATACAGTGGAGACCTGGGTACCTCAGTATATTTTAGCAATTTCATGAATTTTAAGCAATAATATGTAAAAGGAATTGATATTTTTCTATTTAAATTACTAATTTACTTCTTTTTTATAATAAAAGAAAAAAGAAATAATTTTTCACAAACCATAAGAAAAATAAGGTAAAGTGCAGGTACCCCCAAGAAGAACTCAAAATAAACTTAAACTTCCAAAGTTCCAATATATTAAAATGTTATCCCTTATATATATATAGTAGCATATCCCTTAAGGTTAAGAATTCCATTTAACATATATGACAGTTTTTGCTTATGTTTTCTGTTGATATTTGCCGCCACTCAATTCTGAGCAAGATTTGCAGTTGACTTTTGTTTTAAGCTTGGCGACTACGTAACCGTTCTTCCAAATATTCTCCAAACTACTCTCTTGGCATCATATCGGGATTATAAATGGAATATACATATGTATAGAACACCAAACTATTATGTTATGCTTATGGTTGCGAATTATGTTGAAACTTTCTAGTAAAGGGTAATATTCGGTTTTACAAAGAAAATCCCATTATTCCAGCAGTTGTCGGACTCTGAAATATGTGGTGTAGCAAAAGATAACCCATTTTTTATTAAATAATTTTAATTATTAAAAACTGTCGGGCATGTTCCTCATTCTACTTTGAAGAGAACGTAATTTGAATTCACTTCAATTTGAGGCTTTGGCATTTTACTTTCATTTCCCTGTTTTTGCAGTATCAATTTGTAGTGAATTGATCTACACACTACCAAAAAATCTTTATTTATTTATTTATATATTTATTACAATACAATTACACCGGGTATTTCAAATAACGTCTAGATAATATATGCTCATCGTCACTCAGTGCAAATTTAATCCACCTACGAAAAATATGCTTTTCCAAAATAATACTCGCTTTATTTAAAAGTTTGCACGTGTTGCTTCGAGCTACATCGTTGTATTTTCCTCACCCACATTGATAAAAATTTCAATGTGGCAGCAAAATCCTTCAAAATAGTTAATGGATAAAGATAATGAACATCGAAGAAAGGTACAAATTTGGCACAATTTTTCTCATACAGTTGAAATACTTTTTTTGTTGGAAATTTAACGTTGTTCTCTTGTTTTCATTTCATTCATGTTACACCTTTCTTATCAAAAAATTACAAATGTTGTTAATAAAGATTTAACCCTTTCAGACATTAAATGGAAATATTTGAGATAAAATTTTGAAAACTTCACTTTGAGTTATTTGAGGTTTCTGATTCAGAATCCTATTTGTAAAACATCTCGCCTGGGTGTCAGGTGATGTCTAATATATTGGATGAATGTATTCAGTGGTCATATTTTTCGTTGACATAAGTAATTTAATATTGAAAATATGTAATTATGAGTGTCAATTTGTGTAATTAATTTCACGGTTTACACAGCGATAAACTTTTGCATTTTTTACTCATAATAAAAAGAAATTGTCTTGCTCAAAATTCTTCTTTTTTCCTAAAATGGCTTAATTTAGGAAACAACGATGATTAGTTAGAGATTTAAACGATACATTTACAATGTATTATAGTTAACGCTCTTTTAATAACAGTATTAAGTGCAAAAATCCATTTACTAGCGTCCGCTGTGCATTATTTCGAAAAAAAAAATTTAAACGTATATGGGACAAAATGTCTGAAAAGGTTAAAGTGATATACATCCACCCATATATTTACTTATACATACATATGTTTATGAGTTTATTTTAGTATGTTTTTCTAAAGGTTATTTACTATATTACTTGTCATCGCAAGCATGTTCTTTGAATTATATTACGGTGGAAAATGCTCAAAATTTTATAACAGATGAACACCGTTTAAAATTATGCTGGTAGAGCAAAACTAATACAATGCGCTTTTTCTCAGTGAAACCGACTAGTTAATATCTAATCCTATAGCCTGATAAGTTCACCAAAACAAACATATTTTAATTTTTTTTCAATATTTTAAATTAAATGTTTGAACTACTCTCGACCTCTCGGAAGCAAAGCTGCCAGATATATAAAGCATCAAATGGTCAAATATTAGAAAAAAATTGTCTAAAACGTTCATTGAAATCGTAAAAAAATCATCAGAAAAAATAAATACATAAATTAAAAGTTAAACAAATTTGTTTTGAAACATATAAAGTTAAGTCAATATACATATTTTAGTCAATATTTATATTTTATCTCTGGTTTCTGGCAAAAACTCTGAGAGTAAATAAAATTGCCATGAAAAGTTTCTCAAAAAATCTGTCGTTCGGAGTCGACTTTAAACTGTAGGTCCCACTACTTATGTATAAAATTACCACACACAACATAAGTGGCGTGAGGAACTAGAACGTTGTACAATGGGACAATTCGACCTCCAGGTACTGTACTTGTCTTAATTAACACGTACACGTCCTCTAAACTAACCTAACCTACGTATTTATGTTTAAAAATAATTAAAAAAATTTAACAATAAACTTTAAATACGAGTGTTTTATATAAAATATTTGTATATTTAAAACAATATATATAAATATAATATATATATCTATATTATATAAGATATTATTAAATGTATATATAAGTTTTAAATAATCTTTTTATACCATATTGCTTCTAAGGAATTTAGTTTAATTTAAATTAACTTGACTTAATTGGCTATTTCTACATTAGCTGAATAATGTGATAGTACTAATATTTTTTAATAAATTTATTCAAGGCTGGAAATTAAAAGCTACCATTCCTCATTTTCATTTCTGAAATTTTTTTTTTAAATAGAGAAGTTTTATATCATTTTCAAAAAAATTGTTTAAAGTTCAAACAATCTATCACAGTGTTATTTATTCCTTGTATTCCCACGTACCACCCGTCTTTTTCGGAGAGCACCTCCGTTTGTAGTCGAATGGCCAGAGGATCGCACACTGCATTGCAGACATAATTCGTTCTTTAGTCAGACTATTTGTATGCGGAACTCCATTTCTACAGAGGTGTTTCCTGTTACTTATGGTAGGGTTTCAAATCTAGTGTCCACAAACACTACTCCCTCTTTCCTCCTTCCTAAACATATTTTCCTATTTCCCATTAGTCCTGATCATACGAAAAAATAATATTGGCACTTACGTTTGGTCTTCCTAAGCTATATTCGAATCTTTAAAGATGGTCTTCAACGTGTCAAAGTGCCAATCTTATTTCAAAATTCTTGGTGTTGCCATTAATTGCTAGGTTATGTTTGGGTATTTGCAGATATTTGAAGAACTTACCATTTTTCTTTAAAGATCTGATCATTTCTTTTGAAGTTTCTTTTATTAATTGGCGATTTTATTTACTTCGGTTAGTTAGCATATTATGTGGTATCATTACAGGTGTTCGTAAATAATTTAAAAATATAATACTTTACTCCTTGTTATTATTAACCTAAACTGCAAAGCAAATAAAACGCTTAAAGGGGCTTTTAATGTACTAAAGTAAAGAATATGATGTAAATTTGTAACTTCTAAAAATCGTCAAAATAAGGCTTTAAATCGTCACTTCTGGCAGCTATGCTCGGAAGTAAGCCAACATCATTCCAGAATTTTCTTTGAAACTATCTATCTATCATCTTAAGGAAGAGTATACTTTTTTCCTGATAAATCCAAATTTAATCGAAAATATTTTAATGAAATAAAAATAGAGACAACGACTGGGAATGCTTTTTTGCGCGTGGTTTTAGTCCACTACACAGACTAAATGCCCAATGGACTTTTTATATTTAATTTGTGGAGACATTTTTGACCCTTCGTGCGTCCATACACAGAAAAATGTTTATTAAATAGCTATAACGTAACCACGAAACACTCAGCTAAATCTGTTATTGAAAATAAAATCGATTGTAAATCTAAAGTAGAAGAATAAGAAGTAAATCTAAAGAAGAGACGTATTAAGGGGTAAAAATACTGACAAACATTTTCGACAGGTAGAAATTGCATCAAGTGGTATTCGTGCAAAGTATTCTCGAATTTAATTGAATTCAAATGAGTGGTAGGACATATAGTTTAAAGTCAACTCTGAATGACAGATTTTTGAGAAACTTTTCATGGCAATTTTTTTACTCTAAGAGTTTTTGCCAGAAATCTGCTGAGAGAAAATCTCCGAAAGAACATATTTAATAATTCGTTTTATTGGAGATGTCTGACCTGTGGGTTGAACAGTGATCTTAGGCCTAGTGAACCAACAAACTACCTACTACTCTACGGCGATTTCAAGTACGCACAAGTTTTACTAAATAATGATTACGGAACTAACCTTTAAGCACTTATTTCATTGAATATGAAATGAATGAAATCAAATCTTTGTTTTCAATGAAGTAATGTAAGGACTTGTGTTACTTTATTTTAGTTAAAGCTTTCAAAGTCATTAATTTTTTAATATGAAACACAACAATTTCGTGTTTCTATTTCGCCTGACACTGTACATTACATATAATATACACTTATCAGATACATACTGACATTTATTCAAGGTGGTGTTCTTAGTGATATCGCGAAAACAGCGAAGGAATAATATGAAAAAAGAACACAAGATGTGAGAGTATAAAAAAACGGTATTCTGTCACTCTGGCAATTTGTTTATTTTATTTTTTTTTTATCGTTGTTGATCTTTTTTTATATTCAAAGGTTGTTGTCTTATACAGGTGTATGGAATATAATAGTAGCGGTGCTACACGAGCTTTACTTCTTGTTATTGCACTTACACTTATATCCCAAAATTTCAATCATAACGTTACGTTATATAATTCTCTCTTGCTTCACATTCTTAAAATTTCTTTTCTATTTTTGTAAATCTTATGAGCTTCCTCTACATATTCAACTTAATATCGGCATACGTGTATACATTTTTAAATAAATGAATATTCATATAGCCAAAATTAATTGAAGTCAAACAACTGGTCATGACTTCTGGAAGACTATTAAGAGGGTGGGAAGGACCATTAAAGTTTTTCATACACCAAAGAAAAAAAAATAACGTTTGCAAAGTTAACTAAAAAATTAACTGATAATTAGTTCCAAAACGGTTTCCTGGGTAATAGTTTCTAACATCTACGATTATTTTGTTATTATTATCTGGTTTCTTTTACTATTTTTTTTTCAATAAATAATTTTTTTAATATATTTTATATTTAATATATATATATATATATATATTAATAATTTTCAAAACGTTAATTAGCGTCGTCCACGCTTGGATATAGTGGAGGTAGACTGTGTTTCGTGTTTTCTTAAGCCAAACAACGTGCTGTTTTTCAAAAACTTTCAAGCTACAACTTTTATGCCATTTCGTATTCATATCTGAAAAAAAAATTCGTAACTGCTTCTTTATATATTATTTAAGGTTTTCGGAATAATCCTTTTAAACTACATATGAAAATATTGGGTTCTTTTGTCACTTTCGTTGTGTTTCTCTCGCCATTAATTGATTAACTCTGAATTTTACATGTAGTAGTCACCTGGAAAAATGTGATTTTAAAACAATTTGCAGATAATCGTAGTCAAAATTTATTAAATTCGGAATTGCACAATATAGCTGATATGATTGTTTGGCTATTTTTTAGAGTAGTTTATTGGAAAAATCTCACCTCCAGCCACGATTAATATGAAGAACTTGTACCAGAGGGCAAATCGTACAAATATATTCAAAATATTGTGGTTTGTTGTCGTATAGTTATTGAAAATTGGAAATAATTTCACCAACCTATTCGCCATATACAATTAAGCACAATTCATTCGGTTGAACTTCAAGAAAATCGTTAATGCTGAATACAGGATGTATAAGCTGAATGAATTAAATTTGCTAGATTTTAGTCAGATTAGTTGAATTTTAAATAGCGAAATATTCCATGATAAATTGAAAGTTGTTATTCTTTATAGCCCTGGCACAAAAGAATGTGTGAGAATACTAAAGAACAAGGAAGACGATCCCGTATTTCATGAAGATCTTGAATCAGAAATTAACTTTTGGGGTTGTTTTTATACTATTATATTTCACACAACTGTCCCTAAATTTCGATGTGACAACATGTACGCACACATAAGCTTTTTTTCGGACGAGTTTTTTTTAAGGAACTTAATTTAACACTAGCAAAAAGGAAAAAAATGGCTTTTGTTGACATAATTGCTTTATTTAAATACAATTTCCAATGTTTTATGAATATTTCTTGAATATAGTGGAGCAAATAGATTGAGATTTTTCGAAGTGTTTATATTAATCTAGCTGTATATTGCGCGTGTTGCTGCGCCACCAACTAAAATAAATTTGAAGGAAAGATATTACACAAATGTCCAATTAATTTTGAATCATTTTATTGATTTTGTTTCCCGTTGTCCTGGTGATTCAGATGAACTGGCTTGAGTAGTACGCATTCGATCAGTTTCTAATCTCACTTCTCTTTGTTCAAGTTGTTCAAACGAACGGGTCTCAGTGGCATATACTCGAAGATTTTCCAGTCTCATTGCTCGTCTGATTCTGAGGCTCGTAATGCTCCTTTCGTCTGTGCTTGAGGTGTAGGTCGACCAATTGCTTGTCATTCATTTTGAATAATTTTCAATGACGCCATCCATCGGAAATTAATCGCACCAACCTCCGTCGACTCATGCGCAACAACTTTGTTAAAGAATGCACAGTTTACGATTTAATTCATTTTGAGTAATTTTCGGTGGCACCTTCTGTGGGAAATTGGTCATACCAACTCAGAAACTTTCCCCGGCTCATGCGCAACAACTTTGCTAAAGATCATAACATGATCAAATGCATAGTTTACGATTCTATGAGGTATATACAAACAAACATTCATTTTTATATATATAGACTATGGGAGGTGACACGCCCACTGTAGCCAATCCGCACAAAATTTGAGGACTCTAGCTGTTGCAGTTTAGGAGATATGCGACATTAAATACTTATTTGGTATGTGGGCGTGGCACCTCGCCTTCTTGAAATTTTAAAATAAAAAGTACCCTATAACTCCTTCCAGACATACAGGAAGATATTGTGAAAATTTCAAGAATATCGGTCCAGCCGTTTAGCCGGCTATAGACTTCAAACAAACAAACTAACCAACAGACAAATAAACACACATTCATTTTTGTTCACGCTGGCCACCACAATGTAATGTTTTAGTTTTAAGTAATGTACAACTGTGTGTACTAAATGAATTTAATTGTGAATTATTAAATATAAAAACGAAAAGAGATTATTATCAAATCCACCCTCGAAATCAAAGGTACGTTTCTTGAGCGTAAAATATATTTATATAGAAAGAGAAAATTGATACTCATTTCTTTTTTTCTCGTTTTACCATATATTTTATTTTATTTGTTTCCCCTCTCACCCCCACAATTTTTATATATAAGACGATTTAAATTTTTAATACATTTTAGACATTATTTTTATAAATAGTTTCCTAAATACATTTAATTTCTTAAAACATATTTTATGAAAATTTGTAATTTTTTGTAGTGTGTGAGAATTTGCTTTTCTCGCGAATTTTTTGGAAACGTCTATATCTCGAAAAAAGAGAATTAGGTATATGCACCTTTGTTGAAATTATTTTGATGTAGATACATCAGCATGGCAGTATGAGCTACGTATAAAATTTTGTGTCATTTAAATTGTCTTTTCAGAATTTCAACAATATCCAGCAAAATGAAATATAAATTGAATGAGAAAAAATAACATTCTTAAATACCCTTGCTTGCACCTTAAAACTCCTTTGTTGTTCAATATTGAAGCTGCTCGTAAATGCACCATTGCGCTAAAAAATATTCATATCACGTTCACAAATTCAAACAGTAGTAGCAGTAATATTTAAAAATGAAACACTGCAGTTTATAAGATATACACAAAGGCATAAAATTATCAGAAGAAATTGATAAGTAAGTGCATTTTTATGTTTAGGTTTATTATACTAATTATTTTTAATGCTTAGATGGATTTAGAAGAAGATAATAAAACATCTTGTCTGTATATGTTGTCAACAAATGCACAAATTAAATGTACACTAGAGCCCCGACTTGCGACGATCCGATTCGATTTGCGTCGCTATTTTAAAACTGACAAAACTCAGCTTGGGTTGTTACAATTTCAACTTGCGTCGATTAAATTTGTTTCGTTTCAGCCCGATTTGCGTCGATTCGATTTGCGTCGTTTGAATCCCAACTTCCGTCGTTTAATTTTGGTTTGCGACGCTACATACGTTTAATTTATTTCTTGCAGCGTTGAGTATTACCATTGTGGTCATAGCTGCCAGATTTGACGATCTGTCGTCATTTTGACGATTTTAAGCACCAAAAATATCATATTGACGATTTGACGATTTATAAATACATAAATATTTTGAATTAAAAATTTACGTCATATTCTTTACTTTAGTACATTAAAAGCCGCTTTAAGCTTTGCAATTGTTACTAATCAAATTTCCCATCAACACATTCAGCAGGTATTTGAATCCTTCTTTGTTTACCCTGTTATATTCCTGGAATCTGTAAAGGACACATGATTTAAGGTCAAACATAAATATTTTAGTATGTATAATTCTTACTTTATCTCAGGGAGTGATAGTGGATTCGATTCATGTCGAATAGATCTTCGCTGCAACCTTTCCATGAATAGTTCCTCCTCTTCTAGCACCAAAAAACGAAGATTACGCTACTCGTTGTTTAATATTTGTATTTTTCTTCGAAAAATTGTTGAGAGGTAATTCACAATAAAAATTTTTTGTTTATACAGCAACTAATTCACAATAAAAACTTTTACTCCCATTATGTTCGTAATACCGATTTTTTTGTTATGGGAAAAAAGTTCTGGAACATAGAAAATAGTTCACATATTCATTGAAAAATGCATTTATGAACGTAAATATATCCAATAAATTTCGAAAAACTTACGGTTTGGTTTGTATTTTGGGGTGGCGGCAACATCCGTCCATATTTCTATGAGAAAGCGGTGAGCACTATGTATAAGCCAATGATTACAAAATTCTTTTGGCCTGAATTAGATGATCCGGCCACCAGCGGCAAATGGTTTCAACAGAACGACGATACGTGTCACACAGCTCATGCCACGTTGGATATCATGTACAAGCGATTTGAAGGCATGTTAACCTCAAGTGGAGGTGACCTTAGCTAGCTTGAGGAGTTTTCTTGAGTTGCAGTTGTATGCGAATAAGCCGCAAACTACAGCTGTTCTCAAACCTAACATAACCCATACCATCAATAAAACTTGGCCTGATATTATATTCCACACATAATTGCTATTTCAAATGAATAAAAAATATCAGTGATATCCAACACAAATAAAGGAAAGTATTTAAACTAAATAGGAAGCGTTTGGAAATGAGACTTTATAGCTTTGTGAATGAATATTCATTAGATTGGAAGATGGATAGTCACCGGCAGCATATTCACTTCTGACATGAGACCATTAGACCCTCTGAGCTATATAAAAGTTTATATTTAAAAATGCAATAAAACAAAAACGGTTTTTGCCAAATATATTTTTTGGTTGTGAAGATGTTCAAAATACAGACTATAAAGATACAGGTCATGATGCCTAGAATTGCATAGAATCAAAAAATCATGAAGCTTAATTTCAAATTTATAGGGTATACTTTCTTATTAATTGTATTTGAATTATATTACTCATACGCATCATATTACATGTACTGGAATAGTTACCCTGAAAAGTATGCAATAAAAAACTTCGTCACGTATGAAACTAATGGAATTAAATATAACTCATACGTCACATATGTTCTCTGCATTATGAATTTTACATAATTACATATTAAGTATGAGCATAATGTGAGTATATATAATAGGTTGGCGATCAAAAGTTTAAATCTAAGAATCTAATAAAACAAAATTAGTTTGAAATATTGATAAATTTATTGTTTTGCTGTGAACTAGAACTGCTCCGGTTGGAAATGGATTTTTATTGCATTTATATGGCTGCCGCGGTTGGATTTATGCCCTTATTTTGACGATTTTTAAAAATTTTAAATTTACATCATATTCTTTACTATAGTACATTAAGGGCACTTTAAGCTTTGTATTTACTTTACAATTGTTACTATTGGAAATTTATGTTAGTAAAAACAAAGAGTAAAGTATTATATTTTTAAGTTACTTTCGAATACCTGTGTTGATTTACAAAAAATTACAACTCCCAAAATAACCTCGTAGTTGAGAATAATATATCACTTGTTGTTACAGACTATTTTATAAATTCTAGTATAGCTTCTAATATTGCCATCGGAAGAATAAAGGCAAGCGCCGTTATTATTTTTTTTTTCGTACGACCAACACTCAGGGATGGAAGGCATTGAGTTTGGAACTATGAATATATGTTATGGGAAGAAGGAAAGAGAGAACAGCGTTTAGGGACACTAGGCTTGTATATTTGTATATCATAAGCAGCAGGATAGACCTCTGCAGGAATTGAGTTCCACAACCGACACAGTCCGAATAAAAACCGTATTTTTACTGTAATGCAGTGTGCGATCCACTGGCCAATCGACCACGTAAGGATGTACTGGCAGAAAAAGACGAGCGTTATGTGGGAATATATGATTTTCGGGAAAAATTCCCCTTATTTCGTTCAAGTGAAACCATTTTATAGTAGCGACAGATCAGTGAAACACAAACCGCATTGCAACGATGCATATGTGTCAATAAACAACGTTTATTGTTTAAACCTTAAACAATTTTTTCCTGAAAATGATCCCAATTTCTCCATTTTTGGAAAAAATATTAAATGAAGATGAGGGACGCTAGCTTTTAATTTCCAATAAATTCTTTTTTAAATGTTTATCTAAAAAGTATCTTAACATTGAATTCTTTCTTTATATTTTCTATTTATAATAGAAACTAGAAGAAATAGAAATTTCAAGTGACAAAATAAAGTAACACTTCGATAGAAAATATTATAAATAATTAAATAACTTCAAAATTTAGTACGACGTTGCTCCTCCTATGTTATTTATGACTTCTCTTAATCTTTTCGGCATACTTAGCGCAAGTTTCTTCAAAGTACTTGTAGGAATTGCCCTCCATTCACTTTGAGGTTTTTTCCAAAATGTTTGAATATTTGTTCTGGACTCCATCGGGATTTTGTCGTATGAGGTAGCCCAAAGATGCTGTATGGGGTTTAAATTTGGGCTTTAAACAGGCCATTCAATTTTTTCAACATTATTTACTTCAAAATATGTTTTAGCGACCTTACGCGTGTACTTGGATTCGTTGTCTTGTTGAAAGATAAGCTCCCCCAAGCCCATTTCCTTCTCACTGCTGTAAAGATTTTCTTCCAAAATATTTACATAGTGCTCTCCAGTCATTTTGGAATCAATTTTAACGAGTCTACTTACTCCTGAAGAGGAAAAACATCCCCACACCATGAGGCTGCCTCCACCATAAATCTTTACATAAATAAATATTTACATAAATATGTCTGAATCATTTTGGAACAAAATTATTTGAACAGACGAGTCAAAATATGAACTAAAAAATTGCAAAACTCGGAAAAGAGTGTGCTGTGAACCAACACAAAGGCTTAAATCGACAAACCTTATCCATACTGCAAACATGGTGTGATAATTGATTGAAAGGTTTCAATGACCAATTATGTATGTATGTTTTATGTAAATTCAGAACTTCGTCTAAGACGGTCTTTGCCAATCTATATGTCATGCTTTAAATGGAGTGCTAATGATATGGCTTGAAAATATTTGACGAACTCCAAATAGATTTTATTCTTATGTAACTAATTAGTTTTTCAACAAATGAAATGGCTGTGACATTAATATCAAGTTGTCTCACGGCGTTAATAACCATCTATGGTTTAACATTATTGTAAGCTCACTCTGTAGTAAGAAAAAAATCGGAGTATATATCTTGTAGAACAATTATTTCTTGTAGTTTCATTGAGGCCCAAGTTTTGTACAGGCGTGTTGTTCCACTGGTTAGATCTGTGATCAAAAATAAATTTGATCATGTGTCTTAAGTAGATATAAGAGCAGGTTGATGATCCCTTCTGTGGATAGAGACATTGCTGTGAACTGTTAAGTCTAATGAGACAAACATAATTGCGCTCACTCTTAACTAAAGCTACGCTATTATGATTCCCTCTTTCGGCTCCCCCAAATTATGTTTTTTTTTATTATTTGAATTGAGAACTGCAAAGACAAACATATTTGATTTGAAAGTTGTTATCGAACCTAACAATATCTTTTTTGTACTCCATTTCAAAGTACTACAATAAAATCTTTTTAACTAATTGGAGAAATGTAAAAGCTTAAATACTATTGCCGACGTAATTATTAAGAATAATATCGGCCAAAGGTAAGTGCATTGTGTATAAGAAATTAAAGTTGGAAAACGGAAAAGATATTTTATTCAATTCACTGAAATATATAATTATAAAAGAGTACTTTTGCAAATTAAATAAAAACAAAATTTAATTTTATTTATGGAAGTAGTTCTTTTGTAAAAATGCATAAACAAATATATTAGTTTTTCTTCTTGCTACTGTTTTATTTCATTTATTGTTAATAATAATTCTGAAGTTATTTCCCTTACTGCCTGTTTTTATTTTTACTAGAACTTGTTCAAACTGAATTAGAAGTTAAATAAAAACCAAGAAAACATTAGACATTATTTTTAATTTAATGCTGAAAATTCTTATTTCTTACAGCTAATTAAGTTTTCTCTTATTGCTTTCTTTTACGTCACCCTTGCACTTATCTTCGCCGTAAAATTTCATTGAAGACTTTGAATGAAACTCTTTTTGGTACACAAAATGAGAGTGAACTGTTGCAAGCTTTTGGAATGAATTAAATTCAGTTATACTTGAGAATACCCGCATTATTAAATTTTAATTTTCTTTTTTTAACTTTTTCCTCAATGAAACAATGGGGGCTACAAAAAATTTTAGTAGCAAAATATGTTTGAAATACAAAAATTAATCACAAAGAAGTATACACTTAACGGACGACGAACTTTTTTCATCTGGTTTTAAGATTTTTAATATCTTCTACCCCTTATTTATGAATAATTCCAAAGGCCGATTCTCAAAGAATCCGTCATACGTACTACTTTTACATTTTAAAGTGACAGCAAAGTTGCGAAAATCGCAATAAAAAAATAAAATTTCATATAGTTTCAATTAATAATTGCGAAATAAATACGCAAATTGTTATAATATTGAGTAAAACTTAAGCATGCTCAGTGAGAACGTTGCAACTTATGCGAACAAAATTGTATTTTCAAATAACAACAACGTGAGGTGAAACGTAAGTTTATTTTTGTTTACACTAAATCTATCGATACTTCATGGATTTCTATTCCTATTCCATTCTCTGGAATAGGAATAAACTGAAGGAAACAAAATAAAACAATCCAACTGATAGCTGTTAAGGTAAATACTACACGCACATAAATAGTTCCCCAACTTCATGCGTTGAAATAAAACACACTGTTTATGTCTGACAGTCTGAACATCCCATCCTGGCCGACATAAACAGGAATGTTTAAACGAAGGCAAATCACCAACAGAGGGCGTTGCAATATTAATTTAAGCTTTTATCTTAATGTAATTTTATCTAAACTTTGGTGCTTTTTAACATTGAGCTGTAATTGTATGTAATTTAGACCTCTTGTTTTGTATAAGCTGAACTTAAAATTCATTCGTTTTTGTTAACCGGCATAAGCTAATAGTGATCATTATTAATATTGCTTAGTAAAAAAAATTACTTACTTGCTTTAATTTATTCTACAATTTACTTTAAATTCACTGTGTTGTGATAAATAATAATACTTTATGTAAACCAAAATTAGTGTTGAACAATTTATTATAAATTTTTTTTATGTGAAATAAAAATAAACGAAAAAAAAGGAACATATATACAACAAAGATCGTTTGCTTTAGTGCTTATGACCAGTTGATACCTGCAGTAAGTGGATATAAAAAATGGGAAATTGTTCGTGTGACATTTGAAATTAAACCAGGAAAGTGTTGTTTTTTCCTATATTTTGAAAGAATATTTTTCATCTTTAAAATTTTTTATTGCCAGCAAATGGAGCAAAAGTTTGGTCACCAAGAGTCCCCTCCAACCACCAAACCCAACAACATCCAACTCATCAGGTGAACTATTTGATACCTTTTTTGTCTCTGGTCTACCCCCCCTCATACAGTCCACGGAGTTATCATTTGGTCCAATCGAACCGGATTTTGGAACTGCGTTTATTTTGCCTTTTTCGGTTGTGTGACCTTCATCCAAACAAACTTCAACCTAATCACAAAATTACAAGGTAACGTTGTTTTTTGTTTTTACTTTTCTATTTTGTGATTTTTTAGTGGTAATTTTATATACAAGTAAAGTTCTGTTAGGCTAGACAACAAAACTTTGCAAGTATATAAAATTTATAACTTTGCAAATATATTCGCAAAGTGGTGTGTTATAATTTCGATAGCACTGGCACACTTTGCGAATTTATTGAATATAAGAACCAAAGGGTTCTTTGTATGCTCTGTTATACCAATTTGTCTTGGCTTATAGCAAAGTCAAAAGTGATTGGGAAATCAAATTGTGGTGTGAATATCACAGTTGGTGAATCGAGTTCAACCACCCAATTTGATATCGGTTATAAATCAATGGTGGTGTTATGGTGATGGTGTGTTGGCTAAGTAGCAACGCACATTACCTTTTGTAACAATTTTTCAAATCCACCGGATACATTGCACCCATATATAAATGTTATTCATTTTTATTAGTTATAAATCTGGAGTTTTTAACAGATTAAATTTGCATAAAAGTGAAGTGGAATAACATAATGACATTTGTGTATATATGGGTTTCCGTTTGATGTTTTATTCTTTTATTTATTCATTTTTGTAAGCAGTTGAATTAATTTTAGTCAACTTTTTTTGTGACTGAAATTTTTGAACACGTTGGATTTGGTATTTTTATTTGATTTAAATTTGATTTGTTTTATTTCGAGTTTTTTTTATTTAATTTTAAATTTATTTATTTAATTTTGAATTTAATTTATTAAATTTATTGCATTGACAAAAATTTATATACATATTTGCATATATACGTGTATGATTTGGAATACAAAGTGAAAATGAGTAGGTGTTCGGTACTACCTTTTCACGTTTGTATTTTTTTTCTTGTTCCCTTTTTTATTTTGAGACACGGTAATAAGTATCGGGTTATTGGCCATTAGGAATTCGTCCTGTTGGCCTAGTTTAGCGAAGTACGTAATATTTTTTGGAATATATGTATGTCCGTTTTATTGGACATTTATTACTTTTTGTTAAGTTTGCGGTAAAGCACTAAGTTGATCGCGGTAGTACGTTGTGCATAACATTGTGATCGCGATGACCTTTTGATTAAATTCGGAATAATTTCGTTTTTAGTTGCTTATCGCAAAATTAGTTATGATCGAGGCGAGAACATTTTCGAGTTTCGTTGTGGTGCCATTTACTTAATTTTTTCATATTTTTGTTTGATTTTAATTTCGTTGAGGGAATTAGTGAGGAACAGAATCTCAACCATTCTGTTGATTCTTTTTGGTTCCTACTTTTGTTGCTGTTAGTTAGCTGAAAATCTTCCTGTATTAATCTGTCGGTGCGTAGGTATAATTTTCGTTTATACAAGCTCGGCTTATTATTCAGGTTGGCTCGGCTTATTATTATACCACAATTTGGGTAGTTATTTAGAGCTGATTTGGAGCTGCAAGTTTGAGCGTTCGTTTTGGAGAGCGTTTGAATCTGTCACAGAATCTTTTCATTGGGCAAAGTTTTTTGGTAGTAAAACAGAACAACCTGTGTACTGACTGTTTCGATGTTGGTCATAGGTTGAATGAATGCAGGCGGAATTTGGATTGTTCGATCTGCGATTTGCAACATCACCCTTTGCTGCACCGGGAGGTGTTTGGATCTTCTCGGGAACTTGGAGTTTTCGATGCGACAAGTTCTGGTCATGTAGCAAAGCTTGATAGTGATGTGCAAAACTGTTATGCTGCCACATATAGGCAGATTCTTTTAGGGACAGCCATAGTTGGTGTTTGTCATCGAGGGCAAATATTTATAGCTAGGGCTCTGATAGACTCCGGCTCCCAAGCAACTTTTGCTTCGAAAAAGTTGCAGGAAAAAATTAGTATTGCCAACAGCAGCAATAAGAGAAGGTATAGCCTATTACTGAATGGCGCTTAGGTCGCATTCGTAATTTACGTTTAAATAATAATGGTTACGTAGGAACCGTGGATTTAGCAACTGAAAGTTGAACAATTATAAAGCCAATTGAAAAGCTTGTAATTTTTCCAACGAATAAATATTTTAATACGCAACTCTAGCTTATAGTATCATGGTACAACGAGGAAATCCCGCAGTGGTGAAGATGTCGAAGGCGATGAATTGTAAGGTCGCTTGAGCCACGATCATACCTGGTGGACGTGTGCGCAGCTGAAGTTAAACCTTCCATTTACCGGGCAATAGACCTAGTCCGTCTGTCCCTAGGAAGGTTAGGTTAGAAAACTGAAGCACCGAAGAGGACTATCCGCCCACTAGCCAAGAAAAATATCGGACCTCGTTCGTCCTGATAATCCACCAGTGGACCTAGTTCGTTCAATGATCGTGAGAGCGGAAGACCTAGTTCGTCGGAAGCTCTAGTTCCGATTTAGCAGAGGAACAATAAGCCTTAAGAATTCAATACCTGATCTTAGACCAAGACACTTATTCCTGAATGATTCTTATTCAATTAAAACTTTTTCCTGGCTAGCGGATCAGAATTGGAATGGCTGCAAGCTGGCAAAATTTTGGTGAAATTCGACATGTTAATTTAATACAAAAGTTTTGTTTTTCTTTTATCTTCCTAGCAATAGGTTTGGAGGAGAATGTTTTTTGATTGCAGTACTGCAAGGGCGCCGGCATGTTTATGTCTGACAGTCTGAACATCCCATCCTGGCCGACATAAACAGGAATGTTTAAACGAAGGCAAATCACCAACAGAGGGCGTTGCAATATTAATTTAAGCTTTTATCTTAATGTAATTTTATCTAAACTTTGGTGCTTTTTAACATTGAGCTGTAATTGTATGTAATTTAGACCTCTTGTTTTGTATAAGCTGAACTTAAAATTCATTCGTTTTTGTTAACCGGCACAAGCTAATAGTGATCATTATTAATATTGCTTAGTAAAAAAAATTGCTTACTTGCTTTAATTTATTCTACAATTTACTTTAAATTCACTGTGTTGTGATAAATAATAATACTTTATGTAAACCAAAATTAGTGTTGAACAATTTATTATAAATTTTTTTTATGTGAAATAAAAATAAACGAAAAAAAGGAACATATATACAACAAAGATCGTTTGCTTTAGTGCTTATGACCAGTTGATACCTGAAGTAAGTGGATATAAAAAATGGGAAATTGTTCGTGTGACATTTGAAATTAAACCAGGAAAGTGTTGTTTTTTCCTATATTTTGAAAGAATATTTTTCATCTTTAAAATTTTTTATTGCCAGCAAATGGAGCAAAAGTTTGGTCACCAAGAGTCCCCTCCAACCACCAAACCCAACAACATCCAACTCATCAGGTGAACTATTTGATACCTTTTTTGTCTCTGGTCTACCCCCCCCTCATACAGTCCACGGAGTTATCACACACAAAAAAAAAATATATTGCAACTCTACAATATCAGATATGTCGATACATTGACTTTATATGTATTACTACAATAGAAATAATTTTAATTTATTTATTTATATTTTCTGACGATTTTAATAAACGTCTTTGACGATTTGGACGATTTGGACGATTTTTTCTCAAATATTAGACAATTTGATGCCTCATTTATCTGGCAGCTATGATTGTGGTACATATTGTGATACATGTCTAGGATTTTTTTTTGCATTTTAAAATTTTTGCTACTTCTGTTCGAGGTGGATTCATTTCTCAAGACCAGCACCTATTTTCTGAGACCAGCACTTTGCAATAATTCTCACTTTCCTTTTACTATTGTAATTAATTATATATATGTAATGTCATACAAAAAAAAAAGGCAATCACAATCACCCGGAGTCTCTGGTGCTATTTTGTTTTTTACGGCCGGTTTCTATAAGACGAATGTTTTCTGACGAAAGTCTGTTTGTGTGAAGCATTCGTCCTACAGAAACACGATGTTAAGGTGCAATTTTGAATATTCTAATTGTCTTTTGTTGTGAAGAGTAGGTTTCTGGATTATTTCCTAACTACTTTCTAAGGATATATTTTAATTAAATAATTTATAATTGAAATATCCCCTGTATATATTTCATTTATTTCATAGATTAAATTTAGTGAAGATCTTAACGTAATTCTAAAAAATTTTCGTTTACTTATTTCAAATATTCAGTTTTTTGTACATATAGACTGGCTTATACATAGAAACAAATACATTTCTTCAGCAGAACTATTAACTTGTCACATACCAATACTATAATTTTGATTCTTCACACCATTGGGATCAAATATTCAGATCCTCTAAAGGACTGAAGTTCTTCGGTAACAGCAAAAATAGCAAGGAAGTCAGTTTCTGAATAAGGTGATTATAAACATTGTTTCAAGTTCTTTTCGCCGCCACTCTAACTGTGCCGTCTTTGGCTTTGATTGCGGTTACAACTCTTCAGGTTACCTCTATTGTTCAACTTTCAGATTGAGCACATCCTCGTTTCGTTTGTATTAAGTTTGAAGGCCTAACATTTAGTCTCGAGGTCAAGGCAATGCTTCCATAACTTGTTATCTTTCTTCGTCACAGGTCCCTTGATAATTTCTACTTGTGGGAGCGCCTAGCTTTCCATGGCTCGCAGAAGAAATTTTATCGCTTTCTTGACTATGTAAAATGTTCAAGGTTTGTTCTGTTGGATACAAATTCAATGCACGTATAAGTACTCCTTGTTAGTCCAGGCTAAAACATCTCAAGTCCGATTCCTCAAGTCTCGAGTTTTTAGAGTGGGAAGTGGTACAAGCTTGACTTTACCGCCAAGTGTTTTTTTTTCTCATAGATTCTTATTCATAATATTCAAATCAAAGTTTCAATTTGACAATTGTGTTTGAACATAAAAATAAGTTCCAAAACAAATGAGAAAAACGAAAAACTACTGTAAATAATATTATAATGAAAATGACAGCTATTGTTCAACAAAATATTATCAGCCTGTGGTTTTTAAGAGGGAAGAAGTTCAATATTTGCGCACTTACTGAAGATAATATTATAATAGGAATTGAAACCATTTAAAGAGCAAAAGGAAAAAATCTACTTTTTTTTAGAAAATGCTATTATTAGGTGACAGGACGAGAGAATGGAATATAACAATGAATCTGATAACAAAAAAACTCGTTATTTACTGCAAACATAGGTGAACGAATTTTAGGATTCTTAGACATCAATCACCATTAACTTAGGTTTCAGATTTTTCATGAGATTTTTGACTGTTATGGATGTCGATTCTTTTCTGTCAGAATGGTGCCAGAAATATCTCTTTACATCAGACTGTTTTATTCTTTAGAGCACCAACAGCGCGACCGAAAAATTAATCCAATTCTTGTGTATGGAGCATGCCTACTTTTTTGATATTACAACTACAAGTAAGTGACTTCGTTTCCGACAATATCGTTGTTTTTCTATGGATAATTTTTATTTAAATAACTTGCCATAGATCACTGTTTTAATCATCGAAATAATTATTTTATGTTGTCTTAATATTTCATTTTTATTGCCACCCTCTGTTTATATTAGTATAAGAGAATAGAGTGGTCATCATCACATCGAGAACTATATGGCAGCAAATAATGCCCAGGGCGACAAGAATTACTAAAAACAAAAAGACATAAACAAAATCTGAAACTAATCTTTCAAATATAAACTCTTAAGTAGAAAATATAAATAATGAATAATTATTAATTACATCGTATGTACACTCCGACAATATAGAATAGGCTCACATACGTATTGAAAAACGTTGTGCAAATTTTAAGCATCGCGCGGCTACTTTCAAAAAATATGAAAATGTTACAGGCAATTCTGTTCTATAATTATCAATTGACGAAAATAACTAATTAATTATTTAAAGTTAATGCACGTTCCTTATGTGTTTGCGCAAACGTTATCAAGATTATTTTTAAATGTTAACTTTTATTGGCCTCATTTAAGTTAAAAGAAATGAAACACAAATTAGTCGTTTTGTTTACACTACTTTCATTAATATTTCAATGTTTTAATTGTTTTATTGCTTAATATTTTGTATAACCTTCTTTATTTGAAATAACGTCAAAATAATGCAAATTAAATAAATTTCAGACTAGACCGATTTCATAGCATCCGTTAGCTCCTCCTTCGTAGAGAACTGCCTTCCTGATTCATAAACTCAGCCAAATGTCTTCAATAATGCTGAAGTAAGGAGAATATTGTAGCCAAGATAGTATTTCAGCTCTCTGGTCCTGAAGCCAGCTATCTACAACAGCAGCAGTATGGATGTCAGCTTAAAAAACAAAAGGAATGAGGCTACAAATGTCCGTAAATTTCACAAATGCAGATTCGAGTATGTTTTTGTAACTAGTTTCCGTTATTCGCTCTTTCTTTATATCGTGGAAAACTTAATGATATTGTTACGTTTTTACCTTTTTAAAAACGTTTAAAATATAAGTTCGTTGATTGCAAACAAAGTAATAACAAATTTGTTTTCAGTTTCATTTAAACTCTTTATTGTCCGCACTATCTTATGTGCCACTATTTCAACTCCATCAATAATAACTACCTGTTCGTTATTCTTCTCTGCTCACGACCTTTATGTAAGCAACAACACTTGTTCGCTAAATCTGTATAACGGAGGTCTTCAAACCACGACTTCTTCATACAAGACTGACTGAATTACTACTGACTCGTCGTATGCTTTGTCTTGCAATTTTATAGTCCAACACAACCAGTCTAACGAACGCTCTTGAAGTAGAAGGTTTGTGTTCTCGCCTTCTCGAGAACTCTATCGCGACCATGTTGTTGTTTGTGCATTCTGCACACTTGTCTATCCCTTTTTCTCACATGCTTGTTGTTGTTGGTTTACTTGGAACGTGTTCGATGTATTTGTCGTGTATTTGTGTCGTGTATATTGTGTACACATTGCCTCTTGTTGCGTTCGCTTTCGTTGAGTTTTCGTTATCTATCCCTTTCATACTCATGGTCATTGTTTTTGTAGCTTTTGCTTATTGTTTTCATGGGAAATGATATTAGGTCGTTTCCATTTGCGTAACAATATCTTCCTCGGAAAATATAACTCTTTTCCAAACCACTCCATGTTCTCTTTTTCATATTTCAACCTTTCATGCTTATGTATTGCGTTCGATGGTGGCTTCTTTTGAAGTTTCCGAAGCTTCAGGTATTCCGACCATTTTATAACATTACAAATCGTTACTTTATTCACTGTGACTCCAGCAGCAGCTTCAAATTTTCTTAAACCTTGATTTTTAAGGTATTTAGAGCATTTGTGCGTCTATGTAGGGGTGAAACCTTTTGATATGACGGACTTTTAAAATAAAGGTTTATTACTTTTAGACTTCGACTAAGTTTTTTTGCCCATAGCGAGGAGAGAAAGCCCTTAATCGCGTTAATATTTTGCGATTTCTATGGAATTAAGAGGGATGTCGCCGTAGTGTAGCAGGTAGTGCGTTGGCTTATTAGACGTAAGGCCACTGTTCAGACCAGGCCAGGGCAGACATAAAACGAAATATGAAAAAATGTTTCTTCGGCGACTTCCTCTCAGCAGATTTCTGGCAAAAACTCTGAGAGTAAATAAAATTGCCATGAACAGTTTCTCAAAAATCTGTCGTTCGGAGTCGACTTTAAAATGTAGGTCCCGCCACTCATGTATAAAATTAACACACACAACATGAGTGGTATGAGAAACTAGGTCCATAATCCTGACTGAAGGGTTGTAATGACCATTTATGTTGTGTTTCATGGAGTTAAGTGACAGTTGTTTCCCATATTTTTTATAGCAAAACCACGTACCTCTATCGTAATTAAAAGTAATTTGTGGGAACAATCAAAGAATAATTGAAAATTCTGTGCTGAGGCTAATATAAATTAAAACTAAAATACTAAGATTTTTCCTATCGCTTAAAAAAACTATTATGAAGGACCCGTTAACTTTTACTGGCCTATTTGGAATTGTTGTCAATAAAACTAAACAATACCCTCTTGTCATTGAGTTTAATACATTTTTATACTTATCAAGGAAACGACAAAATTGTTATTTTTCCTTAAAACTTTAAGTGACTCTATCCAATTTTAACGGAGTGTATGTACTTGTGTTCAGCCCAAAGCATTTAAGAAAAACGTAGGTGATTAAACGAACAACTAATTACTCTTCAATCATTAACATATATTTTTTATTTTAAATTACCTAAAGGTTGGAAAACGAATATTAAATTTGTTTAACAATAAGTATGAAGTAAAATCTACTAATTGTATTAATTTAAGATTTTAGTTGGTGAAACATCAATTTCATATCGGAAAAAGAATTTTTCGTTAGTCTAGCTATAAGAGGATATTTAATTGTAATTTATTGTGATAAATTATGCAAATTTTATTTAAACGTTAAAATTTTATCAACCAAACAGGCAGAAGAGATATTGTTAATTAATCTAGTCAAAGGGTTGGTACAGGCTTGATCTCCTTCATTTAATTTTTAATATTATTATATTACGAGGAAGAAAATTGTTTACTCTCTGTGAATATCTGACGGAGTAAGAAAAAGTAGAGTTGTACTTATTTATACACATATAAGGAAAATGGAAAATTGAAAATTCGTAATACTCATGTAATTTCACCTCTATGGGCTTTTTTATAAAAATTTTTCGATTCAAAATGCAAAATATCAAGTTATCCGTCTGTGGCAATGACGATTCTGGCTGGTAGAATGCAAATATTCAAGGTGTTGATAATGAGCCAGAATATCCATGTGCTGCATTGTAAGACTCAGTAAGAAAAATAATTTCTAGTACATTTGTTATAATAAATAAATAATAAAATGTTTGCACTAAATATCCGAGCGCCAATGATATTTAAAATAACATTGCCTGCGCGTCCAAATAATCTCGACAATGGAAAGAAACGTCTGGATGTTTTAATCAAAAATAAAGGAGAAAGAACAAAGAACAAAGAGCCCCTGCGATTTGAACAATATATGTATATATTAGTGATGGACGGAATACATCGATGTTTTAAAAACACTCGATGTAATTTATTGACGCACCGAACACATCTTGGAGAATGTAGTTAGAATAATCGTTAGGATAGTTAGAGTATCGTGAGATTTCTCTGTACTAAGTAATACAACTGAATGGAGCATTTGTTTGCTACATATCTGTCAGACTGATCGCAGGTCTAGTTGAAATTCACTGCAATGCACAGCTAGTTGAGCTCGGAAGGTGGTGAGCCTTAACGACGCTGATGATTGGAGGCTCTCACTGTAGAACACAAAAAGGAGTTTGAAAATATCTACTCTGCTAAAGATAAGATAGGAAGAAGACTCTCCTCAAGCCAGAGTAGCTTGAGACAATCCTAATTTTTTCTTGGTACTTATAGCGGGAAGATATTTGTTTCTTGCATTAAATAGAGTCTAAAAGTATTATCGAGAATTGGAGACTCATAGAACATCGTAAAAATATAGAGAAATCAGTTCGATACCAATATTTAAATTAAGTGAAAGTGATTAAGGAAAACATAGTTGAAACCAATGCTGCGATAATGTTTTTCAAAGGGAAACATCTGGCTGCATGGTGAGTACTAGGCAGGCTGTTATTCTTGACACTGAACAACATCGTGAATCCCAATACGAGGACAGCGCAATAAATTGCTAAGTCGTAGTACCAGCTCCATTTTGTTAACGAAATCAATCGATGCATGAAAAGCATCGTTATTTTTTGAAGAAAATCGATATAACATCGAAGCAATTTTGCGTTGCATTGCTTGGAAAAAACATCGATGTTTTTTAAATGTCCATTACTAGACTAGTATACCTAGACATTGCTTTTTTGATCACCTTCTACCATGGCGTATACAATTTTGAGACATTTTAATACGCATTCAAACAATGATATTTAGTCTCTTGATAGGAATTTAAATTTTAAGAAGGAACGTATTCTATTCTACCTATCCTTTGTTGCTCTAAATGGAATTCTGTCATACTTAACTTAATTAAAGTTAACATTGAGTCGGTTGCTTTTCAAAATTTAATTTATAGCATTGAATCGTCAACTAGGTATTATACACTAACCCCAGAATTTCAATTTTAATTAAGTTGAAGTTCGTGTACCCTTCTTCTATGACATGTAATCAGTTAAACGATAAATTAAAATGGTTTGTTTCTCAACCTTTTTCGGCCAAAAACTTCTCCTAGATACGGTAGATTTAAATTCTATCTTGTTCAGTAATGTTCGAAGATTCTAAATTTCCAAAAATTTAAGTGTACATGTATACATGCTTTACAATCCCGGATAATTGTGGTAATCACAATTAACCGATTGAATTAAAAAAGTTTCCTCGCTATCGATCCAGAATAGCTGACAACGTCGACTAATTATATATGTAATAAATGTTCCAAAGTACAGCTGAAACATAAAAAATACTCCATCATATACACCACATACTTCTAGGAGATAATAGTACAAAATCATTTGGTCGCAACTATCAAGTCTATATCTAGCCAGGTATACTATATGGCTCAATAGATATTACTTCCTGCTTATCTATTCAATGAGGTGAGATCGCACGATATTTCCTCAATACACTTAACTCTCAACCGTCTTGTTAAAACCCCATGTCAACCAAATCAATTCTTCTTTATAGTTACGTTAGGATAGTTTGCATGGTTTAAAAGGAGCAGCATATGTGTGCAGAGTATGGGGTCTAAAATTGTTAATAATTTTTATAAATGTGGAAGGCACGTAATATTAGTTTTTCAATTACAATAGCGTTATCCCATACATGCATACATTGGTCATTTCAACCTTTTAGTCAGAGTTATGACCTAACTTCTCAGACTACTTATGTTGTGTGTGTTATTTTTGTACGTGAGTGACGGGACCTACAGTTTAAAGTCGATTCCGAACGACAAATTTTTGCGAAAATTTTCATGGTAATTTTTATTTACTCTCAGAGTTTCTGCCAGAAATCTGCTGGGAGGAAGTCGCCGAAGAAATACTTTTTGTATTTTGTTTTGATGTCTCGCATGAGGCTTGAACCCTGGCTTTACGTCTAATAAGCCAACACACTACCTACTAAACCGACTTCAAAGCGTTATTCTATATATTGTATATAAATTGTGTTATTCAAACAATACAGACTGGGTTTTACAAATGATAGGTATGATGACTTTGTTTCCGGAGTCCTTGCGTGCAAATATCTTCTCGAATACGTATGTAGGCTTGAAATACTTTGTCGTTACGATATTCTAGTACCCTATCTGCAGATTTTCACTTTTAAAGAATCTAAAAAAAATTACTTTTGTAAAAAACAATTTAATTTTAACTATGATGCCGAAGCACTAGAACCAAATATTATTGAAAAGTTATGTGCAAAACATTGTTCAAGAATACATACAATATGTAGATATTCTCGATCAAGTTGGTTGGTCGTCGGTTGAATGAAATCAAAAAATTCGTTCGAACGACGATCAAATGAAAGAACCAAATTTATATGTGTGTGGAAGATTTTTTATTTCGCTCACCATTTTTATTTTGATGCCGCATGTGAAGCGTGGCCAGTAGACACACTGTCAAAAAAAAAAAAAAATTAGCATGACAGCAAGCGCAACAATTTTGCAACTGCAGCCTAAGGTAAGCTGCATGCGCATTAATTATAATAAAGCCAGCCGCTTTGCTTTGCTGACAGAACAAATGAAGAATAAAAACTTCATTAATTCTTTACCAATGGTGCCGCTAAAACGTTCTTTTGCGTTATATTTCATACACTGCAGTTTTAAAACCTCTATTCCATGTAATTCTCTCATTGCTGCGAATAAAAATAGAAACCAGGCTAAATTCATAGCAGCAGAATCGCTTGTTGTCGCACTGCCATTAAAATAATCACTTCCATATCCACCCATGTACTCTAGCTTTGAGAGATTAATGTGTAGTAGCGTTTATTGTGTTTATACCATAAGAGAAAAAATAAGTGCGTGTTTAGTGTAATGATTAAAGCTATATTAATAAATAACAATATAAAATATGCAAACACTTCCGAATTCATTTTGAAAGTTAATGTCATAAGAAAAATTTTTAAATAAAGTTGATTAAACAACTGATTGAAAATCGCACCGTGTGAAGAGCCCGACCACCTCGTTTATTCAATTGTATTGTACAACAAATCGCAACGTGTTGTGCCGCATTAGAGTACTTAAAATATACATCGACAGGTTTTAGATTACAATGCTGCGAAGACGCGTTTATAGGCCTGTTTCTGTAAGACGAATACCTCTAGACCAACGTCTTACAGAAGCAGCTTAATTAAAAATAAATATAACAAAACAAAATTGATAATAACAATAAAGACATTGCGACAGAGAGTAATTACAATAAGAAAACAGCAAAGAGTATAACGCTGAACAAAGATCAAATTGCAATAGCAAAATATATAGAAAAAGTGATGCTGTAACGCAGTAAACACAGCATTTTTGAACCAAAGATTTGCTTGCTGTCGCGTGGTCTTTAAAATAAACACTTCAACCCACATATTCTATTTTTGAGAGATTGATGTGTTTGCTGCATTGCTTTTATTCTGTTTATAGCATAAGTTTTACGAAGATACCAAATCGAAAATAAAGAAGTATATTTAGAGCGAAATGCCAGGGAGTAATTGTATTCTACATTGAGGGATTTGATAATTTTTGTAAATTTGTGAAATTGAAACTCCTAATCCGCCAGATATAGTTCTTAAAAAATTAAAAATATAACAACATTTTAATACTAAAGAAAAGATTGCCAAATTTGTTTTTCGGCACAAACTTTCAATAAAAAATGTTTTAAAACTTTTGATTACTAAATAAAAAAAAAAATTTTTTTTATCGTTGAACTATTGTACGCTAAAAATAATTCGAACGGAAATGACAAAGACAATATAGGCAATAGTCTGTGTTCCCCTAAATTTTTGATTCGTAAATTTCTTGATGTTAAATTTATTTTATTATCATGTTTAAACAATTTCTTAATTTCAAAATTAATTATTCCCCCGTTTACATTGCTTTTGGTTCTTATTCAACAATAACTTCACTTCTCGTGAAGTATAGGTGAAGAATACATTTGCACGCTCGAGATAAATCATCCAAACACGTAATCAATTATTTTTTTTATTATTCTTTATTTATCTAAAATAAGGACTCTCACTTATTCTCACGTGTATATCATACGCGTAAATGAAACTATCTTTATTTATTATTTTATAAGGGTCTAAGATTTCCTCTTTTGTAATCAAGAAAAAGAAAATTCTGTAACAATAATGCTGTCTTTGTTGAGTCATATTTTCATTATTTTCAGGAATGCTGTTAATACACAATCGGAGCTAAAACCGAACTGATGACACTTTTCGAAGACGTGCTCTATAATATCACTCATCGTACTATAATATGTGACAATCTCAGAATAACAAGAGTAAAAGTATGCGCGTGTGAGAGGAAAAACATAATAGTGAGAAATGTTATTTAGCAAAATGAGAGTTACATGAACAACAATAAAATTTTCTCTTTCTACATTATGGAAAACAGTATCTGCATTATGAAAGAAACAGGAAAAACAACAAAAACAGAAAATTTATTTCTCATTTTCCAATGCGACAACAATAGAAGTTTTAGTTTCGAATTTCGAATGTGGAAACTGGAAGTTGGAAATAATATTTTTGTTTACCTTATTTATTTATGTTTTATTATTCTTGTGTATCATCAGTTTGCAACAAGTCTGAAAATATAAAATTAAAATTGAGAAAATACTTGTACAATGCGCCTGCCTTAAAAAAGCTGGAAATTTTTAATTTGTTTGGTGTTGTGTAGCTTCTTTTATCGTGAAAATAAGAAATACAGCATTGAATTGAAAAAGGAAAATGTACACACAAATGACAATTATGTTGGAACGGAAAGTCTATTAATTTGTGCTTAACAAAAATTGTGTAACAATGGATTTAGATAGAAAAAAATTAAATTGGATTTTATTATTATTATTTATTTTTTATTATTTATAAATACCATCATACTTTTCAGTAATTAAAATAAAAAATAATAGCGCAACATTAGAGACAGAGACCGTTTTCTGATACCCTGCTTTTTTGAAAATCACATTCAGTTGGGAATTACTTTTGCAATATAAATGGACATTTGCAACCGTATCAACATCCGGAATAATTAATGAAATCTCCTTAATAAAACTTAAGAAATTTTATTTACTATACTTGTAAAATAAAATCTGCTTTAATAACATATCGAACTTACGTAATTATCACAAAATGAAAGTAATGAAACAAACAACAGGTGCTCAGTGTTTGGTTGTATATCTATTGTTTTTGATTACTTATAAACATTATTTGTTTGTATTGAGGCTACTGGTTTAGCACTAAAATCCATTGTGATTGCATTCCACTGCTTTTCCAAGTTAAGATTTTACGGAAAATAATTTTTTTTAAAACCAAAAAAATTGCGGAATTTTATTTACTGCTATGACTTACAATTGAATTTAATTTTACAATTCAGGCCGTTGCTATGCTGAAGTCGCCGTGGTCTAGTAGGTAGTGTATTGGCTTATTAAACGAAAAGCCAGGATTCGAGAACTAGCCCGGACATCAAAATAAAATACAAAATACATGAAAAGTTTCTCAAAAATCTGTCGTTCGGAGTCGACTTTAAACTCTAGGTCCTGCCACTCATGTACGAAATTAACACAACATAAATGGTGTGAGAAACTAATCCTGACTGAAGGGATGTAATGACCAATTATATATATATGTGTATGCTATGCTGATACTTTGAGGAAGGAGACCTTCCTCGTTCACGAAAACATTTCCGCATACTGTATAAGTCATTGTATTTTTAATCAGATAGTTTAGATCAAAGATTAGCAATGAATCGTTTTTCGTTATTCATAAGCACTCATGAAATTTTGAATATAAGTGAGTCAACAATATTGAAATTTAACTACTCTGATTCATTCGTACTCAGCACACCGTTGATTTATAAGTATAATGAGTATGAGTACAACGTTGACATCGAGCTCATACCATTCGAAAAATATTTGATTCTTCTCATGCAGATTCATAACTTTAGAAAAATACTTGTAATACTTATAAATGATTCGAGTCACTCATCAAAGTTTACAGTCTTAGTTGTTATTGCATTTACATAAAGAGAAAAAAGACAAAGACAGCAAGCAAAGCAAACACACAACCTTCTAGTCAGCATTACCGTTGAGCGACTAAAGTCGCAATTTGACACTTTTTCAGCGACCCCGCCACTTTTTGTGCCCCTTACTAAAATGAACTAAATCTGACACTTTTCAAGATTTTTTACCCTTTTTTCCCCTTTTTTAAAAGAACTAAACCTGATATATTTATACAAGAATTAAAAATATTAGAAACCAAAATTAATCAAATGAAAATATCTTTAAAATTACAAATCCAGAAGAATTTGGGCATAAAATTGGTAATTTAAAAAATAGGCTTAATAATTATTTGTATCCTAATTTATATGAATTTGTTACTTACGTATTTACTCTGCCACATAGTAGTGCGTCGGCAGAAAGAATTTTTTCGAAACTAACATTAATGAAAAATAAGTTATCGAATAGGTTAAGAGTGGACACATGAACCTGGAAAATTGGGTGCCTGACGATGAGCTTATAAAATAGTGCAGAAGTAATTTATCACAAAAATAATTTAATCGAATGTAAATATACTAATATAACTATGAAATATATATTAAAACTCATTTTGTAAAATATATAAACCAAAACAAGCATGGAAAATTAAGTAATATAGTCCTTTTTGACATTGAGAAATATCGCTGCATCCTAATTTCTAAGTATTTCATAGAACTGCGAATAAATTACACAGACTAGTTTATAGACTTGTCAATAGATTAGTCAATATAGAGTAGATTTATATGTTATTTAATACACCAGTTCAAAGACTAGTAGACTAGTTCATAGACTATTTAAAAAACTAGTTCAATAGGCCACATATATAATAGTCTATAGAGTAGTAAATATATTATACTAGTATATGATATAATATATTGACTCCTGTGGTCTTTAAATAGCATTTGTACTAGTTTTTTAAATAGACCATGAATTAATCAACTGTATAAGTCAATGGTTTATTCGATCGACTATTTTATAGACTACTACTAGTCTATGGACTGGTATATTAAATAACTTATAAACTATTCTATTGATTAGTTTATTAAATAATCTATAAACTAGTTTGTATAATTTGATTATTTTTGTTGTTTTGTTTTGAAAAAAATCTTAATTTCAGAATTTTTATTTTCCACGCCTAAACAATAAACTTATAGAAAATGTGCCTGCCATTATGATATATTTTTCATAAAATTGTGATATATTATGACATATAAATAAATAACATAATATAAAATGTTCAACTATATATCATATTTAACTTATTACAAAATGTTTCTATTTACTTCTAAAATGAACCGTTATAACAAAATTAGTATTTATGTTTAACTTTTTGATCTCAGTTTGTGTAATACAAAAATTTTCCAAATGCTATGTACTCTAAGTCTTATCATATTAATTATTTGAAATGTAATTAGTAATTTTGTATAATTTTGAATTGTTTTTTTTTTATTTTAAAATATATATTATATTTTTTGTTATTTTTTTTTTAAATTGTTACAAAATACGCAATTTTGTATAATTTTTTATTTATCTTTAATGAATTGTTTTTTAGTTATAATAACAGTTTTGTTTTGTGTTTTGTATTATGTTAGGATCTGTGTTCCAAGAGATATAGCGTGAAATTCAGAATCTATGATCTTCCGGTAAAAGTGAAAAACTCGAAGTCGTTTTTCTAATATATAAGTTTTTATTAATTCAACAACTTATGTATGTATACTACGAAAAATTATGAAGTAATAGAACAGAGGGTTCTTTGTGTAATAAAATTAAAAACGGAATATACAATGTCTACTATATTTTAACAAACGAAATAAAGTATTTCAATAACTTTGAATACTGTGTTGTACGCATTTGAATTGTATTAGGGCAGTACAAATCTTCAACAATCTCCGCCTCACATCAAATGCGTTCTTTTAAGAATTACATTTTAATTTTTAATAAATTACAACAATGTACATGCCTTTGTTTAGTTAAACATTTTGTAAGTATATCCGCAGCGTTGTCTTCAGAAGTAACATACTGTATTTCAATAGCGCTCTCCTCAAACTTTTCTCGAATATAGTGATAACGTATATCAATGTGTTTGCTCCTCTTTTGGACAGTTTGATTTTTTACCATAAAGACTGCACCCTGGTTATCACATAATATAGATGTAGGACTGACAACATATTCGTTGAAACCCAACTCAGTAAGCAGACTACGATGGAATACAACTTCCCTTGGCATAAAGCAATATATTCTGCCTCCATTGTACTTAAAGCCACAACAGATTGTTTGCGAGATTCCCATGCAATAGGGCCACCAGCCATAAACACAACATGCCCAGAATAAGACCTGCGGTCATTAGAATCACCTCCCCAATCTGAGTCTGTGAAACATTCAAAATTTTCCAAATTGTTAGAATAATTAATTTTACCCATACTATTATTTTTTAAATATCTGAGAACATGTTTAGCGGCTTGAAAATTCTCTTCATGTGGATGCGAATTAAATTGAGATAACCTCGACACCACGTGCATCAGATCAGGTCTAGATATCACCACAAGATACATCAGTGCACCAATTAGACTTTGATAATTTTTCACATCTAAATTTTCACACTGTGCATTACATTTTTTCAAAACTGTTCCACTTGACCACGGAGTAGTAGCTGGTTTACAATTTGCCATACCCCACTTACTTAACTTACTTAATTGGCCATAACAACCCGATTAACGGATTTCGGCCTGCCGCAACACATCCTTCCAGGCGCCTCTGCTTCTTGCGCGCCTACGCCAGTTGGTCACACCAATCGATGACAGGGCTCCCTCGATTTGGTCCTTCCAACGGATACAAGGTCGTCCTCTTCGCCGACTTCCGCAGATCCCCGCATCAAATACCCGTCTCGCTGGAGCATCCTCCTCCATTCGAACGACATGGCCGAGCCAGCGCAGCCGCTGGATATTAATACGCTGTACAACGTCCATGTCGTTGAGGAGCTCATACAGCTCACTATTGTATCGAATGCGGAAATCATCGCCAACACGTACTGGACCGAAGATCTTACGCAGTACTTTTCTCTCGAACACTCTCAAGGCTGCTGCATCAGTACTTAATAGGGTCCATGCCTCTGCGCCATAAAGAAGCACGGGTAGGATGAGCGTCTTGTATAGTGTTAGCTTCGTCGTACGAGAGAGGTCTCTACTACTCAATTGCCTATTGAGACCATAGTAGCACCTGTTGGCAAGAGTGATCCTGCGCTTGATCTCCAGACTGACATCATTTGTGGTGGTAACGGCGGAGCCAAGATAAATAAATTCCTTGACTGTTTCAAAAGTATAGTTATCGGCCGTAATCTGAGAATCAATACGCCGCACGTCTCTACTTGTCGATAACATATACTTTGTTTTGCCCTCATTTACTGCCAAACCCATCTTAGTAGACTCGCGTTCAATAGCACTAAAAGCAGCAGTAACATCTCGCTTCGTACGCCCTATTATGTCAATATCGTCAGCGTACGCAAGCAACTGGACACTTTTTTGAAATATAGTGCCACTACGATGCACTCCTGCCTTTCGCAGAACTCTCTCCATGACGAAGTTGAAGAGGTCGCATGATAAGGGGTCGCCTTGTCTGAAACCTCGCACGGTATCAAAAGGCTCGGAGAGGTCCATTCCTACCTTGACGGAGCTACAGGAATTGCTCAACGTCATTCTGCATAGCCTTATCAGCTTCGCAGGTATACCGAGCTCAGACATTACGGCAAAAACACGATCCCTTATAGGGCTATCAAAGGCAGCCTTATAGTCGACAAAAAGATGGTGTGTGTCGACTTGTTTCTCGTGGGTCTTTTCCAGGATTTGGCGTAGTGTGAAGATCTGGTCGATGGTGGACTTACCAGGTCTGAAGCCGCACTGATAAGGTCCAATCAGTGTTTTGACGAGTGGCTTCAGTCGTTCACACAATACGCCTGTAAGAACCTTATATGCGATAGGGAGAAGGCTTATACCCCTATAGTTGGCGCATATAGTAGGGTCTCCCTTTTTCAGGACAGGACAGAGGACACTGAGGTTCCAATCGTTGGGCATACTTTCCTCTAGCCATATTTTGTAAATAAGCTGGTGCATGCGCCCTACCAACTCATTACATCCGGTCTTAAACAATTCAGCGGGGAGGCCATCAGGACCTGCCGCTTTATTGTTTTTAAGTCGCGTAATCACGACTTTGACCTCTTCATAGCTAGGCGGCGGAATCTCCACGCCGTCATCATCGATCGGGTTCGGAACATCATCTCTAAAGGCGGTATTGGTGTCGTCATCGCCTTGTAGCAGAGTAGAGAAGTGTTTCCTCCATAACCTCAGTACTCCCTGCGGATCTGTTACTAAGTTTCCATTTTCGTCCTTGCAGGAAGACGCTCCGGGTTTATAACCCTCGGTTAGACGCTTAACCTTTTGATAGAATTTTCGAGCGTCATTCCTACATCTATACATCTCGACTTCCTCACGCTCACGCCTTTCCTGCTCCCTCTTCTTGCGTCTGAAAAGGCGTCTCTCATCCCTTCTCTTCTCTCTATAGTTCTCGACAATGGCTCGCGTAGCGGCAGACTGCAACGTTTTCTTGTATGCGGCGTTTTTCGCTGCAGTTGCCTCGCGACACTCCTCATCGTACCATTGATTTCGTTGGGGTGGGCGTTCGAAACCAAGGACTGTTTCCGCAGTAGTGCGCAGGGAGTGGGAGATGTTGGCCCACAGTCCGCCAATGTCGTTGAGATTAGATGGGGAACGACGGAGCTTATCCGAGAGTTGAGCGGAGAACGCCTCAGATGTCCTTTGTGATCGCAGCTTCTTAACGTCCAGCTTTCGCAATGCACTAGAGTGCGCAGACCTCGAAGCGCTAATGCGCAATCGAAACTTGGCTGCGACAAGGTAGTGGTCCGAGTCGATGTTTGGACCTCTGAATGTGCGCACATCTAGTACATTGGATACGTGCCTTCCGTCTATCACAATATGATCGATCTGGTTGGATGTTGATCGATCAGGGGACATCCATGTGGCCTTGTGAATGTCGAGATGTTGAAACTTAGTGCTACATACTACCATGTTACGCGCCGCGGCGAAATCGATCAGCCTCATACCATTGGAGGTAGTGTTCGAGTGGAGGCTGAACTGTCCGACAGTGGGGCCAAAGATACCTTCCCGCCCGACCTTCGCATTGAAATCTCCGAGGACGATTTTGGCGTCATGGGTCGGGCACTTATCATATACGTCCTCGAGTTTAGCGTAGAAGGCATCCTTAACCACATCGTCCTTTTCTTCCGTCGGGGCGTGAGCACAAATTAGGCTGATGTTGTAGTATTTTGCCCTGATGCGGATTGTGGCTATTCTTTCGTTCACAGGCGTGAACCCAGAGACAAGGTGTCGAAGTCTCTTATTAACCACAAAACCGCATCCGAATTCGTGCTTATCAACATGGCAGCTGTAATACACATCGAAAGATGCCAGCCTTTTGCATCCTTGCCCTATCCATCGCATTTCCTGTATGGCAGTGATGTCCGTCTTACATTTCTTGAGGGCATCCGCCAGCAGCAGCAGGTAGGCAGCGCCTACCCTATAAAGGGTGCGGACGTTCCATGTGGCTATTCTTAAATCGTTGTCCTTTGAACGTTTGCCGTGGTCGTCAACTTTAGAGGGGATCTTTTTTAGGTTTGTTGTTCCGGTTTTCATTGGATCACATTTTTACGTGGTGGGTTCCAAGCCCTACGCACAACCCAAATTTAACGTCCAGGGGATTGGACATTCGCTGCACGCATTAGTTAACATCTAGCGGGTGCTAGAATGCCATCCAGGAGGGGCCGCGAGGAGGCTGCGTGTCAACTTGAATACAGCAAGACAAGGATCGTCCTGGTGGTCGCCAAGTTGACCACAATCAGAAACTTTACCTTGTTTGCATGCATTCCATCCATCCCTTGTCATACCCCAACGATCCAGAATTTCTTTAGTGTATTTTTCTTGATGTAAAGTAATATCGCCTCGCAACCCATCACGAAAAATTTCCATGCCCAAATAGAAAGATATTGGACCACGATCAGTAGCTTCAACATGTTTATTTAAATTTAAAATAACATTTTTCATTTCTTCTTCACTGGTACAAGCTACTAGCATATCGTCGACATATAATGCTATAAGGCAAATATTCTTTCCATTTCTCTGCATATAAACACAAGTATCTGATTTGCACCTAGTGAAACCCATTTGTAATAAGAAATCGTTTGCCTTCTTGTTCCATTCACGACCGGTTTGTTTTAAGCCATATAATGCTTTGTTTAATTTACAGACTTTGTTTGGGGAATTACTGTCCTCAAACATTTTAGGTTGAACCATGTACACATCGTCTTCTAAGTCACCATTTAGGTAGGCTGCTACAATATCGATATGATTTACTAATAACTTATGTTTAGCAGAAAGAGCTAAAAGCAATCTAATAGTAGAATGCCGTACAACCGGTGCAAAAGTTTCCTGATAATCGATATTATACTTCTGCGAACAGCCATGAGCCACTAGCCTCGTCTTATATTTTTCAATAGAGCCATCAGGTTTACGTTTTAAAGTGAAAACCCATTTACACCCGATCACATTTACTTTACTTGGCTTATCCATGAGATTCCAGGTTTTATTTTTGATCAATGAATTATATTCTGCCTGCATAGCCTCTTTCCACTTTATGGAATTTTCGGAATTCAATGCCTCAGCTACCGTTTTTGGATTTTCTATAACCGAGTTTAACATTTCGGTATCATTTTCCATGCAATATATTTTCCTAGGTCTCCCTTTACCACCACCTTTAACAAATTTAGGTCTACCACGTTTTCGCTTTTTATTACCAACAGGTGTTTCCTCTCTTTCAGCTTCACTAGTTTCAACACTCATATATTCAGGTTCGCTAATGTCACCAACTTCCTTATTACCAGCGTCTTCTACTTCCTCAGCATCATTGTTATTTATTTTAAAAAGATCTGTATAAAAAAGTTCATTTTCATCGCAAATACTAGTGATATTTTCGAATGATTGCTCAAAAAATATTACATCACGAGCAATAATAATTTGTCTGGTACCAGGATTGTACAAGCGATATCCTTTTGTATGTAGTTGATAACCAACAAATTTTAATTTTTCGTCTTTAGGTAAAAATTTGCCACCCTTAGGCTTTGGACCCTTTTTCAAAACCACTGCATCGCAACCAAACGTTTTTAAATATGACACCGAAGGTTTTCTACCATACCATATTTCACAAGGCGTAACATCGTCGAGAACTTTTGTCGGAGCTCGGTTCTTCAGATAAGTCGCTATATTAATGGCTTCGCCCCACAAACTTTGTGGTAATCCAGACGACTCCAACAAGCATCTCGCCATTTCAACAAGCGTTCTATTCGGCCTTTCCGAAACACCATTCTGTGTAGGAGAATAACCAACTGTTGTTTGATGCACAATACCTTTTTTAGCAAAATGCTGCTTGAATTTAGAATTAATAAACTCTTTCCCATTATCGCTGCGTAGCGTTTTTATTTGGCGACCTGTCTGTTTCTCCGCGAACACGGAAAAATTAAGGAATGCATCAAAAGCTTCACTTTTATTCTTCAAAAAATACGTAGTTATATAACGAGAATAGTCATCGATGAAAGTTATAAAATAAGATGACCCACCAATAGATTTAACACCAATTGGCCCACATAAATCTGTGTGTACCAGTTCTAAAACACTTTTGGTCTGAATATCTGCATAAGTTTTATATGGTGTAGCAGAAATTTTGTTCACAGCACATGTAAAGCATTCAATACTCTTTGGCATTTTAACATTCATACCTCTAACCATGTTCTTTGAATTTAACTTGTTTAGGTCGTTTACATTTATGTGACCAAATCGCTGATGCCATCTTCTCACAATATTTTCATCAATAGCCCCATTCAATTTTTCACAATTTTCAAATTTTTCAAAGTTGACAATAAACATATCGTTTACTAGATTGGCTGTAAAGATAATTTCATTTCTTCTGCTTCTCATCACAGCTTTATTCTTGACGAATTGAACAATATGACCAGATTTAACTATTTTATTTATTGACAAGAAATTAGAATGCAATTCAGGTACATACCATACATTTCTTAATGTCAGCCTGCAGAACTTTGTTTTAATTTTAACATCACCAATTCCTTGAGCATAAATGCTCTCACCAGATGCTAAAATAATTTTTTGCTTTGATTCCGTTATCTTCCCAAAACACTCTTTGATTCTGCACATAAGCGATGTCGCTCCGCTGTCCAATATCCACAACTCTCTTAAGTCGATATTGTTATCTATTACTGAACAAGCTAAGCCATCTTTTCGGTCATGACTTTTACACTGAGATCGTATATGTCCCTTTTTACCACATCGGTAACATTTAATGTTGCTGTTATTATATACATTACAGCTTAGATTTTTGTTTTGATTTACTTTAAATTGCGTATGATTATTATTATTTGCATTTCTGTTAATGCTATTTTTAGGAATATTTTTCTTATTCCTTTTAATTTCTTTTAATTTTTCATTTCGCGAATTCGCCGCAAAAACAGTTTCATTTGTTAAATTATTTTTGTTACCTTGGCGCATTTCTTCTTCTAATATTTTGGAAATTAAATTTTCATACTTTGGCAAGCTATCTCTGGTTTCTATAGCAACTACAAAAGATTCCAATTCAGCGGGAAGACCACATAATAATAAAATTGACAGCAGATCATCATTTAACGTGATCCCAATTTACTTCAAATCATCGACCGTACAACAAAATTCATTGATTTGTGGAGAAAATTTTTCGCTTGCATTTAATTTAAAATGTACCAATTTTTTAAATAAATTTACCTTTCTAGATGCGGTGTTCGCTTGGTAAAGTGAACTCAAAAGATCCCAGGCAGCTTTTGAAGAAGTACAATTCTTTATATGAATTAATTCAGTTGTTTTTACACTTAGCGTTATTGCAGCTAAAGCTTTGCTGTCATCTACAAGCCATTTGGCCTCGTTTTCACCTTCTGGTCGTTGTCCTAAGACTGTGTGATACAAGTCCAACGTTATTAGCAAGCTCTTCATTTGTATGCACCATGTTGCGTAGTTTTCCCCATTAAGTTTATCAATATTTGCAACGTGACCTGCCATTACACCTTTTCCCGACTTCTTAATGTAGTAAAAACCAAAAACGATTCCAACGAGATGTAACCACACTTTTCCGATCAATTACTTGCAGAATGAAACTTTAAGTAGATATCTGAATTTCTGTTCCCATAACCTTTGTTAGGATCTGTGTTCCAAGAGATATAGCGTGAAATTCAGAATCTATGATCTTCCGGTAAAAGTGAAAAACTCGAAGTCATTTTTCTAATATATAAGTTTTTATTAATTCAACAACTTATGTATGTATACTACGAAAAATTATGAAGTAATAGAACAGAGGGTTCTTTGTGTAATAAAATTAAAAACGGAATATACAATGTCTACTATATTTTAACAAACGAAATAAAGTATTTCAATAACTTTGAATACTGTGTTGTACGCATTTGAATTGTATTAGGGCAGTACAAATCTTCAACATATTATTATATAGTTGGTTAGCAAAAAAAAAATTTATTTAATGGAATTTTTATAAATTTAAAAATGCATTTTTTATTTTTGGAGTTTAAATGTCCTAACGTTCATAAATTTGAATGAAATTCAATCCAGAAACAGAACAAATAATTTTTAAAAAATTAGAATTTTTGTTTAGGCTTATTAATTTTTGGCTAAAAATGTGTTTCTATTATAAAAATTGGAGAAATTATTAAAAAATAAACTTATTATATGTTTGCTGATGTACATTACAAAATCCAATAAACATTTATTTTTTTATCTATATTAGTTCATTTTCCCCCCTTACTGCCCCTTTTTACTGCCAAAATACCCTTTATGTGCGACTTTTTTTTCAAAAATACCCTTTTTGTGCGACTTCTTCAAAATTTCCAACGGTAACGCTGCTTCCATTGAGTAGTGTAGAGTTCGTACGCGAATCATACTTATTTTGTGATTCTTGTAAATGTTGAGTCATGTAGAGTCGAAATCAAGAACATCATACGTATAGTTAAGTATGAGTACGAATAGTACTTCAAACTTTGTATATGAGTTTTATGAGTATAATATGAAAATAAGTATGAATGCGTATAAGTACCAGAAATTATGAGTACGATTCGATTCTACTCATCTTTTTGAATACTCATTGCTGATCTCTGGTCTGGATCAATACCTTGTCCCTAAAAACAGACTCAAAATAGCATCTTCTAACCTTAGAGTATTGTTGGGGCAGTCATGTATCATGTTTCATATGAGTAAACTCAATAGTTAAAAAGGAATATAATTTTCCAATGTACAAAATGGTTTCTTATACTCTTGTAACTTCTGGTACCACATTCCAGCGCTATACTTTGTATGATTAAAAACGAATCTAAGGTATCTATTTAACATAAACTTCTCTGTCATCCGTTACCTTATGTCATTATCAAATATTCGATAAATTGTTGATTTTGTAATAAAATACTTTAGTTTTGCGAATGTTTAAGTCGGAATTCTATTTATTTTCCATTTTACGAAATATGGAATGACCTTGCAATGAATTTAATAAAACATTATTTCATTTCAAGCTGACTAACTAATATACAATTGTTTTTAATAAATTAGAAATGCCAGAAGCTCTAATTAAGAAAAAGTGATCATTATTACATGGATTTGATACTGAAATGGTTTGGGGTTCAATATGCCTTTATGAGAGAAAAATTAATAAAGCGGATTGTTTAATTATTTTATAATTTAATGTGGTTCCATTTAACAAAAATGGGTTTAGAAATTTAGGATTTTTGTATGTATAGATACTGAAAAATAAAGCCTGAAGAGAGGAGCAACAGCAACGATTCGGTCAACATAAATCACACAAAAATAAAAGCAACTTCTGGAATTTCTAAAAATGACGTCTGTTACGAAATATTTGTAAAACCTAAATGCCACTTCATAGTCGAGCTCTTCATTAAGGATGGCAGCTAGGAATCTTAAATGACTTGTTGCCTTTAAACCAACTTTGCTAAGCTCCAGAGGTGAATGGACAAGAAATGTTGTTGTGAAAGGAAATCAATAGTTTGTTTACTTAAAAATAGAATTGATATCAGATCTGAGTGATGAAACGATTGTCTTTGATTGATGTACCCAAAGTACTGCTTAATCCAAAGAAAGATCCATTTAATTCATACTTCAGACATACCATTGAGTAGTCATATGCTCACACTTATATTTGCTTATGTCACATCTTTGCTTTGCACATATGAGAACTGCCACGAAGCCTCTCACTAGCTTCTAACTCGAGGTATTTTTAAACATATGGCGACTAAATTGATTCTCGTTTTTTAATTAAGATGAACAATTTTTATTTTGAGCTTGGCCAGTCATTTCGGACTATCAAAATACTTGACTAATTAAATGTTTATCGTATAAATTTTCAATCGTCTGAGATCGCTGATCATACAGAAGCTTTAACAGAAGCTTGAACATTAGCATCTAGGATATATATTTCTTTAAATAATTTTACACCAAAACAGATTATTGAGAACAACGTTTCAAAACTTCATTCCAGATTTAAAAAAGAACCATGGTTCTCTGTAAAAATTTTCAGGTAGCTAAACTCATCTACACCTTTGCAAATTGAAGTTTTCATTTAACATAATAAAAGGTTTAGTCCTATTAAATGTTGCAAAAAGCGTTTGCTGAAATAACGGTTACTGTATTATGCTGCGCGCCAAGTTTATATTCCTCCTTATCGCCAGATATTTAGAAGATATTTAAAATATATCAAAGAGAAATGAAGAGAATTAACGACGATAAAAAGGAGCATTCATACGAATTATAGAACTTCGTTTTCCAATAAAATTGATAAGAAAATCACTAAAACTAAATAGAAAATTCTAAACAAATAAATTTAGAAGTAAACCATAATCAAATTCAGAATGTAATAACACGTTGCGACAGTCAAAATACACCCAACTAATAACAAAGTGAAGGCTATGAGTTGAGTTGAGTAGGACTCAAAAATATTTTTTTATGTTGCTCGAAACCTACAAACTTCTTTTATTTGACACATAATTGTTGTTCTTTTCACACATAATTGTTGATTACCCAAATATTTTTTAATCTATTTTCAAAATTCGAGGTTTTTATGGTTCAAACTTACACGTTATGAGTTTTGATCGAGTAAAGTTGGTAAAAATGATTTATTTTTATTTTTTCAAGTTCACCCATTCTTAATTGCAAAATTTAATTAAAAATATAAAATATGTGATGATATTCTGAAAATGCATTATCTTGTGCAGAGATTAACACCTCGTTTGATCAAATCGCACTAAAATTACTGTAGTTTTTATTTAAATAGTATAACGGTATTGTGGTCGCCGTGGTCTAGTAGGTAGCGTGTTGGCTTATTAGACGAAAAACCAGGGTTCGAGCCCTAGGCCAGACATTAAAATAAAATACAAAAAGTATTTCTTCGGCGACTTCTCTCAGCAGATTTCTGGCAAAAACTCTGAGAGTAAATAAAATTGCCATGAAAAGTTTCTAAAAAATCTGTCGTTCGGAGTCGACTTTAAACTGTAGGTCCCGCCACTCATGTATAAAATTAACACACACAACATAAGTGGTGTGAGAAACTAGGTCGTAATCCTGACTGAAGGGTTGTAATGACCAATTATTTATGTATGTAGTATAATGGTTATATTTTTATACATGCATGTCATCTTATCAAATCAAATTCAAAAATTTTCAAAAGTTTTGATGGATCTTGATTGCTTACCGCAAAACATGCCAATCTTATGTTTGCTCGACTACCAGAAACTGGCTAATATTTGTATTTCTGCAAATATTATTACTTCGCTTTGTGCAAACATTGGCCAACCTCTGGTGGTCGATCAAACGTGAAATTGAAACATTTTCCGATAAACAATCAAGAGCCATAAAAAATTCCGAAAAAATTTTAACTGAAAGTTCATTTGAAAAAAAATATATATATGAAAAATATAACATGACTGTTATACTCTGTAAATAACAACTACGGTAATTTTTATTCGATTTTATCAAACGATGTGTAAATATCTTCAAGAGAGAATACACTTTAAGAATGTCACCACTTATTTTACATTTTTTAATTAAAGTTAGCAGCAAACTTAAAAAAAAAATATAAAAAAAATTCGCATTTGCCAAGTTTATCTCATCAAACCTCACAGAATATTAAGTCGAGTAATAATATATGTATGTAATATGTACATATGTATGTAATATGTATTATTGCTATTCTTGCTGATATTTTTCAATTGCTTTAACACAACAACAAAAGTAATAAGAACAGAAAATTGTTATTGTAATTTGATATAATTGGTCGTTTTGTAAATAAAACTAAACTAACTTTTGTCAAAACTAAACGACTAATGTTCGTGTTGTTTACTTTGAAATTGTATATTGTTTTTTTTTAAATTTAAATTGAAAACTATCATATGGCCAATAGCTGTGTAGTCCAGAATGGCCCAGTATTTTTTAGTGTTAACAGTTTTAATCACTTTGTGTGTTTATCGATATGTTAGCAAGTACACATAATCGAATAATGACATTACCTTTAATTTGTGTAGATGTTTAAGTGAGTTTCATATCTGTGACTATGTACTTATCTATGTATGTATTTCATAATCAATTCCCAAGTGTCATAAATACTATGGCAAATACACAACTAATTATATTGTATGAAAATTTAACTGTAGCTCTTATATATATTATTGGCATGAGCAAGTGATGAAACAGAATACGTCCGCAAATTAAATAAAAAACGCTATCAAAAAAGATAAACGATAAACTTCAAATACTGGCAATTACATTTAATTAAAATGGTAATTGCCACTTTTGTTTTTTATGTTTGTTTCAAATTTTGTTTTTAGTTTTTGCGCCAAAACAAAAACATATGTTTTTTGTTAACAAAATGCATAAAATTCAAAGAAAATACAGAAACCCCACATACAGATGTTGAGCGATTTGTTATGTCATTTTGTACAGAAGAAATAGTAAAGTTACAATTCTGTTCCGTCTATAAGCCTGTAACCATATGTTTAATACTAAATTTACGATGTGGTTGGAGTTTATTTACGGAGTATCTTATCCAAACAAATACTAGAAACGAACAAATAATTCCAGGAACACACCCAGGAGAGGTATCAAACAATTTATTTTATTTTTAATGGAATTGAATTTAATTGTTTATTTAATGGTGTTGTGCTCGTAATATTTAGCTACCGACTACATATCATATTGTATTATATCATATAATTGAAATGTAATTCTATACGCTTATTTTATGTGTATTTCAAATTGTCATTAAAAAATGAACGACGAACTCTTGCAATAATGCTGGGATATCGGATTTTTTGCTTTAACATTTATTCGAGATCTTTGTTAGGTAGGTAGGTAGAAGTGGCTGTACCTCGATGGAGTCACACTTATGCCGCACGCAGGGCCCATTGTGATACCACAGTTTCTCATTTCCCCCTATTCCAGGAAGCATTCGGAGCTTCCGATGAAGCGACTCAGACTGCCAATATCCATATATGACAGTTCATCAATATCCTCCATGTAGTAGGCACCCAGGTACCCCTCTCTCCTCCAACCAAGTGCCGGACATGTGTACAATAGCTGAAGAATAGTCTCATCTTCCTCTTCATCTCCACAGCTTCTGCAGAAATCATTTGCAAAGTGGCCAAGACCAGTACGCGTCGTATGCGTTCCTATAATGCAATGTCCCGTAATAACCCCGATAATAGTGCTGAGCCTACTTCTTTGGAGTTTACGAGATCTACGGTTACATTGTCAATTATAAGTTTGCAGGTCCCCAAAGGCATCCCCAACGTAGAGAATTCATCAGAGAGTTTGATGGTCGTGCCCCTTCTGCCCAGTTCATCCGCTCTGCAAGTTCGTTGTCCAGGGATTCGTTGTTCAAGGATTCCCTCCACACTAGGCATCCGTAGCTAAGGATAGGTCTGACCACCGCTGTGTAGATCCAGTGAGTCATCCTAGGTTTCAGGTCCCGTATAGGGCGATAGAGGCTTTCCTCAGTCTTTCCGTGATATTTGGTCTCCACGATAGCTTCCTATCCAGGTGAGGCCCAGGAAGCGCGCTTCCACCTTGAGTTCAAGTTCCGCCCCATACATATTTCAGTGGACGAAAAGGTGGAGGCTTGTACATTCTCGTGAAAAGTACGTTTCATCCTGTCTCTTATAGTGTCGACAAATCCGCCCGAAATAGTGAGAACAACGTCATCCGCGTAGGCAATCGCCCCACATCCCACGTGTTCCAACATCACTAGTAGCTCATTCATCACAAATTTCCATAGGAGAGGGGAGCGCACTCCACCCTGTGGTGTTCCCCTTCCTACTTCCCTGGTGATGAGCGAACACCCCAGCATCGCGCAGATTGTTCTTCCACACAGTAGTCTGGATATCCAGTTTACTAGAGTGTCCTGCACATTCAGTCTTGTCAGTACACCGGAGATTGGACCCAATTCCACGTTGTTGAAGGCTCCTTCTATGTCAAGAAAAACAGCCAAGGTATACTCCTTTCGTGCCAGCGATTTCTCTATCGTACTCGTTAGGTTATGTATGGCAGTGTCAACAGACCTCCCTTTATTGAATGCATGCTGTTGCCTAGATAGAAGATTTGCATCTAAGGTCTGGCGCAGTTCAATATCAATGAGTCTCTCCATGGTTTTCATCAGGAAAGAAGAGAGACTTATAGGTCTAAAATCCTTAGGTGTTATGTGAGAGTTTCTTCCTGCCTTCGGTATGAGATCTATGTTACAATGATAAAAAATTTTATAAGATTAAGTAATATATTAAAAAATATTATGTAATATTACCGCTATATTTTAAAAGCATGTGGCCACTTTATTCTAGGATGTTACGTATTTGACGTGTGACACATTGAGATCCGATGCATTATCGACTTACAATTGAGCTTCAGTAATTATAAATAAGATTTTGATTGGTTTTCTTTGAATATTTTCACAGACTTTTACCCGTAATTGTGAGTTTTTGTTTCAATTTAATTTGAACAAATTTTCTATATGAAATATTCAGTCGATCAATGTGAATGCCATGATATTTATTGAGCGAGTACTGAAAAACTACCTGATTATTTATCCGAACGGCAGGGATTTTCCTGTCGTAACGTGAATGTATCGAATACGCTTTTTTGTTTATTCGGATTTATTGGCCATATGTCGAGCTGAAAAATTTGTTTTTGAAGATACTTAGATGATTACTGAAGTAGTCGACAGACACAGGCGACAAAGTTTTTCAGATATTTGTTTATTCCTCAATATTTTAACTAGGATCGCTCGGGTTGCAACAAAATGCTTTGTGAAATGTTCGCAAAACAACGGTTTTGGTAAACATTTTTCAAATTATAGTTAAGAGTACGTGGGATATTTTTTTATTTTAAAAATATTAAAGAGAGCTAAATCTAGTTGTTGCTACTCTGAGAAGTGTTGATAAAAAGCCACACATATTTTTTCATGTTTATTATATAATAAAAATATATTTTTGTACAGCATTTTGAAATAAAATATTTCAAATTTATGTGGGATATTAAACAACTATTTTTTTATTTTGCTAATTTCATAATTGTTGAAACAATGAGAGAAAGCAGATATATAAAGCGCATCACTTCTGTCAGTGTAGTTCTCTCATTTTAACTGCGTTTCTCTTTATGAAGACCACTGGTCAGAGTTGCCGTTTTTAGTTATTACTAATCAATGTGTCGACATATTATTTTTTTAGTTGTGGTTACTTCTTTTTTTGTTGTAAAAAAATGTAATTGTGAACATTTATTTTTTTATAATTGGTGTTCACGCTGGCCACCCTACTTTTAAGTCTTAAATATAAGTTTAGTTTAAGTGTATAAACCATCCCTGGATTAATATGAATTAATTGCGAATAAACGAAAAGAGATCATTACCCGATCCAACCCCCCAACCCGAAGGTACGTTTTGTGTACATTGAAATAAATAATAATTTGATTATTTAAACTAATACTTTTGTATTTTATTTTCCCCGTATTTTCGCAAAATATTTTATTTTTTTCTCTCCCTGCTCACCCCCACAATTGGATTAAATATTGAGTTTAGACATCAACTATTTGTTAAATAGTTTTGCCTGTGGTGGTTATACACTTAGAAGCCTGTAAGACTACGCTTTTGTTTTAACCATCATATCTAGGGCAACCTTCCACGCTTGAATATAAGTTCTAATATTACGCTGAAGAACATCTCGAAAAAAGAAGACCAAATAGCAAACATATGTATGTTGAGATACTGGACGACAAACCCCGTTTGTTACTCCCATTTATTAGTCTTAAAATTAAAATTAGAAAATTTAGTTGGGAAACTATTGGAAACTATGCAAGGCAAGGCTAGGGGCAAGTAATATAATATTGAAATTTTACACAATCGCACGGTTTACAGGAAACGAGACCAAATAAAATAGATAACAGAATTTCGACTAATTTCGTTAAAACTATTTTTTTCTTTGTTTAATGAATGAAGAATAATTTTTCTTTTTTTGGGTATGAAACAGAACTGATTTCAATAAAAAATTAAATGAAAGGGCTACTTAAGGTGTTTTGTGGTTTCTGATGCAAATGTTTTGACCAACACTGTATGTATATTGATGTGTGTATGCATGTATGTATTGATGAATATATTGATGTATGTATGTACATATGTATGTATGCATTGATGAATATTTTGATGTATGTGTGTCTGTTTGTATTGATGAATATATTGATGTATGTATGTATGTATGCATGGCTAGCCTCGTAATGTCTTTTTATAAAAAAAAAAAAGAATTACGACATAAAGTGCGATAACACACAATACATTGTGCACTACCATCTATATTTTCTATAAAAAAGAAATCATGTTCCCAATTTTCATCAAATATTTTGCTGCGTGTATTTGCAAAAAACAAAAAATCATTCAAAAAAGTTGCGTAGCGAAGTCTTGCTTCATCAAGTGCTAAACATCAACTGAATTGATTTTGTTCTCTGAGTTCAACCAAAGAATATGGATATAAACTTTATATTATAAACTTTAAAATGGCTATCATTTGCTTAATGCTGTCAAAATCTTTAAATCTTTTTTCAGAATTTGTTTTCAAATCGCCAAAATGACTTAAATAAATAAAAAAATTAAAATTTTCAATTTTGTACTCATCATTTAAGATAGTTTTTAAGCACGGAAAATGGAACATTTTATCCATATTTAAATCATATATAAGCACATCTATCTTTTTAAGAAAGCCTTCGATTAGGTCAACCAAATCAAAAATAGATTTGTTTTTGCCTTGAAGGGAAATATTAAGGTTATTTAGGTGAGTTCTTAAGTCCGTTAAAAATGCTAAGTCTATGTTACACGCTTGAGATTTAATTTCGCCTAAAAACTCAAAATTTGTCAGTTCTAATTCTAAAAACTCAACAACTTCCTTTCGCACCTCAAAAAAACGTTCAAGACATTTTCCTCTACTTAGCCATCTCACCTCAGTAAACATAAGTAGATCTTCATACTGATTTTCACATTCTTCAAGGAATTTCTTAAACTTACGATGAGTTAACGAATTGTGTCCACCTCTAATTTTGTTGACTATTTTTACCACAACATTCATTGTGTGGACACAATTCGTCCATTTAGCACACAATGACTCTAAGTGAATTATACAGTGGAACGAAGGAACCTCAATACCATTTTTAATCAACTGCCCAATAAAGCCGTCCTTTTTACTAAGCATTGCGGGAGCACCATCTGTACATATGGCTGTTAATCTCGCTGATTCCGTTTTTATTCCCAACTTTCCGTTTACCGCGTCAAAAATGTCAATACCTCTCGTATTTCGATGGAGCGGAATCAGTACAAAAATTTCCTCATCTACATTAAAATTATTGTCAACCATTCTGATGTCTAGTATGAGTTGACTTATGTCAGAAATATCGCATGATTCATCCAACGCAAGAGAGTAGTATGTACATAACTGGAATTTATGTTTTAACATACTTGTTAATTTCTTCGATTCTTCGGGTAACTGTGTTTCGTGACAAAGGAACTTTTTCAATTGAATCCAATAAATTTCCCCTTTCTCCAAAACAAGATAGCATTTCCATACAAACTTTTTTAATATAAATGCCATCAGAAAATGGTTTAAAGTTCTGCGCAATTCTTAAGCTTGCAACATACGATGCTTTTATAGGTCCATAATAAGTATCATTTGACTGAAAATTGAGACGCTGCATGTTTATTTCCTCACCATAACTTTCAATGTACTCCAAGATTTGGAGCGCATCATGAACCAAAAAAGACTTTTTAAAGTCCGCAACTAATTATTCTCTTGATCCTAATACTATATTATTGGCAACGTAATCTGCATGAAATGCCTTTCAAAACTATACTTAGTCCTACTTTGAATTATTTGGAAGCATATTAAGCATTGTGCTTCACCCTTAAAATTATAAGTAAAAAAAATCATTTTCCCATTTATTTTCTAAATCCATTTTGTAAAGACAGTAAAATGCGAGTGATCATACAAAAATTTTTCTGTAAATAATATATATACGTTTAAATTTTAAAACTAACACCTTTTTCTTCCAAGTGTTTTTCAAAACACACTTTTTTAAGTGATGTACGAAAAACAAAAACAAAATTTACATTGATGCTCGCTGTTGTCAATGTTTACCAGCAAAGCATACAATAGAGATGAGCGATATTTTCAAAACTGTGAAATAATCACGGTGATTGATAATTCACTTATACCTACAGTGATTGAAATTGCCAAATAACAGTTACTGATAATGTCGTTCTTTCAAAATTGTTACGTACTCAAATTTATTTCATATTATTTTGAGCGAGGCAGAATTACTATTAGATGATGCTGATTATTTACTTTTGTGTTTTATGCATGAACCTTCTGTGAAACTTAATTGTCAAACTTCATATAAAAAAATTACATTTAGAATATGTAATAACATTGATGACACCACTTTGATTTTGTTTAGTAGTCTTTTCGTAGTATGTATCAAGTTGTCTCTTTCTTACGACTTAATAAAATACGTTATTGTCTTTTTTTTTTCTTTTGGAATACTGTGATCACAATCACTCTTTTAAAGAACAGTGATTAACAAATCACGTTCACTGAGAACAACGTTCTTCAAAAATCACTGGATCGCTCATCTCTAGTATACAATGAAGAAAGACGAAAAAACCAACAAAGCAAAGTTGTTTGTGTATTTTGCATTACTGGTGCTGAGTGTGCTCTATGCGTCCTACTGCTAAGCGCTTTTACAAAAACAAATGTGCATGAAGTGTATAGGGCTTGGGCACTACTGATATAAAGAATGCGCATCATGTAGAAGTAAAATTTCTTATGGCGGATCGCAACATCACGACCCGCTCTCACCAAATTTTTTTTTTAATCATTTCTGGGTGAGGGGAGAGGAAGACAGAAGGAAAATGAACACAAACAAAGAACGTAATAATGTGTTGCTCTCATCGTACGTATGTACATGTGTATGTATTCTTGTGTTTTTAATTTAGTTGTCGATCAGACTGCGACAAGAATACATGTGCTGCGGATGCTTCATCATTTTATTTCAAAATAACACTCGAAGAATATTTTTTGTTAAAAATGTTCTATATCATTAGCTGGGCGTATTTTATTTTGTCCCATAGTATATTTTTTTTAAATGCTTTGTAATGCTCGTTTTTTTCTTTTAATAAAAAATGTTTTTTTATTCTTTTCATTTATCTAAAAAACATGGCCTAATTTTTAAGCCAAATATGGATAGCTTCATGTTCTTTTAAAAATAAAATCGATTTTTTATTTTGTTTTTATTTATCTAAAATTATTAAGCCAAAAATAGACAGCTTTACATATGTATGTTGATGAAATGAAAGCAAAAAAGGAGTATATTACTAACACTTTTATATGGCTGTAAATAAATAAATTCTCTGAACTGATTTTCTCTCTCTCACTCACTAATCCATAACCATAGGCATGTGTTAACCTAGAGGAAAATTTTTAGTAATAACTTCAAGTCTACTTATTAACCCAATGATATGTATATGTGATCGGAAAATATAGAAAAATTGTACTGCACTAAATCCCTAAAGACACCGTATTTAACTTGGCAAGTATTCTTCCAAAAATCGAAATCATTTCTCATTAATATTAGTGAATACTACTGTGATATTTCTTTGGGTGTATAATTGAAATCAGAAAAAAGCGACATGAACCAGGGATGGAAAAGTTGGTACAATTGTACTTTTTTAGCACTATTTGGAAGTCAAAAACACCATAGCACCTCAATGACTTATTTAGCACTATTTAAAAATTTTCCCTACTTTATTACATTACTCAATTATTCTTTCTCATCACTTCTCCAAATTTCAAGAATATTTTGGAACGTCATTTTGGCTGTCACGTGAAGAAGTAATTAACAGAATTTTGGAACATTGGCAGCCACTTCAATATTATTTTACACTCAACGATTTTGAAGCTAATTTGGAAAACGGTAGAATTAATTCAATTTTATCCGGACTTTCAAATCCACTTTATAAAATGATATTTTTATTTTTACAATATGTCCTTAAAATTATTAACAATATTAATTTAGAAATGCAATCCGAGGATGCCAGAATGCATATTTTTTAGACCGCTTAAAAGTTTTGTTCAGTCAAATAGCTCGCAATTTTATACAAAAGGATACATTAGATGAAAATGATATATTAAAAATCAATATCAATGAAAACCATATTCCTATTGGCGAAATATATTGTGGAACAGAAATTGAGATTGAAATAACACAGTATTATTTTGGAGCTTAAAGAAATAGCAAAAAAAAATTATTTAAAGTTTTAAAAGCAAAATTGATTTAAATAATGAAATGTTACTATAGTTCAAAAAATTTACACAAGAAAACGTTGTTTCAGGCAAACCTTTAAGTGTTGTACCGTTTATATTAAAAATGTTTCCCAATGAAATTAAGAAATTAATTAATATTGAATCAATTAATAACCAATTTCAGGCGCTTTCGGACTTAGAAACTATTAAAGCTTTAAAAAATGAGAACATATGTACCTTTTGGTCCAAGGTACCAGAAATAGAAAATGAACTAAATGAACCAATTTTCAATGACATTTCAAGAGTTATAAAAGGAATATTATCCATTCCACATTCATCTACAAATGTAGAAAGGATATTTTCGTACCAAAATTTAATAAAAGGGAGAAATAGACTGTTTGCTTCGACTGTCTCCGATTTAATCCAAATAAGGGATTTATTGAAGTCATTTAATTCGTGTTGCTACAATTTTGAAATAACAAATAGTTTGGTAGCAAAAAATGTATCATAGATAGTGATTTAAAATTTAGATCTCATAAACTTTTGTTTTCCTTTATAGTTAAGTATTAAAGAAAGTTGTTAAGTTTACCTATTATATATACAAGTACCTTTTTGTTAATTTTTATGTTTTTTTACACACATACATACATATGTACATAAATATATGTATGTAAAATGAATTGTCATTTATATTTTTATTTAATTTTTAATAAAAAAGTTTAAAAAACAAAAAAAGTGAATTCAGTACAATCGGGCTGAAAAAAGTACAATTTTCTGTGAAAGTTGGTACAATCTGCTAAGATCAATTTCCCATCCCTGACATCAACCTTATTCTTTAAAAGTAGTATGTTTATGTACCTTCGGGGTCACTTATTCCATACAAAATTTGGAGCATGCATAGCTGTAAAAGAGTAAGAACATTGTAGAATTGTTAAATGAATTGTGTGCGATCGGTCTTTAGGTTTGTAACATGTATTTTATATTATTTAATGTGTATATGTGTGTTTGTGTATGTTAAAATTTGGGAGAATGCATATCTGGAAAAGAATTAAATCATTATAATTTTCAATTTTTCCCTACAAATTTGGGATCATACCTGCTTTTTGTTGGTCCTTTATTTTGCATTGCTTTTTAAACGAATGATTGGACGGACAGAATGAATGTGTGCACGTATTATCATACTCAATGCTGAAAAAATAGAAAAGGGACCTACACCTATATAGTTGTTGTGTGTTTTTTATTTTATTTTTTTTGTATATTTAATTAGAAGGATCTTTAATTTTAAATGTGATAAGAAAGAGTAGGTTGGTTGTGCGGTTGTTTTTATTTTTTGTGTGATTTAATTAGAAGGATCTGTAATTTTAAGATGATAACAAATTCTTGACACGCACTGCTCATGATCACAGGTAGAAGAAATAGAAATATAAACTATTAAGAAAGGGTAGGTTGGTTGTGCGGTTGTTTTTAATTTGATGAGAAAGAAATGTATAGTTGTGCCTGTGGGTTTTTTTTTTTTTTCACGTATAAGTATAAGTAATATCTGTTTTCACATAATTGAATTTACTGATTGATCTACAACACCCCAGAGTATAAATAGACTTGTTTTTAAGGATTTAGAATTTTTTAGTTTTACTGTTTTAAATAAATGAAATTATAGAATAAAGGGATTAATTAAAACAAATTAGTTTTTTATTTTTTGAAAATTTTATTACATATTTCTTTTTTTTTCAGATTTTTACAGATTCGAATTTAAAAATACGTTTATACAGATTAAATAACTTAAGTGTTAACAAATATTGTGTATAGAATGTTTGACATCGACAAATGTTGAAAGATTGTGAATAAGTATTTTCACAGTTAGATCTATGTATAATATTATTAATACATACAAATGGATTACTTATTTTACTAATGTTACATATTCTTAGTTCATTTATAAGTTTCATAAATAAATCTATATGTCTTATTAATAGTTCTTCCAATACAGCTGATGTTACCATTTTTGTTCCCCTTCTTTAAAAATTTAATAGTAGGTTGTGTTAGTGCGGGACGATGTACTCTGAATTATTTCATTTTAATTTATATTTATTGAATAAAAATTTTAAACACAAGTGCCCACAATTAAATGTATTAAATTTTTGTTTTCGTTCATAATTATATTCAATAGGAAATTTTAAGTAGTTGACAATCTCAAGTGGTGGTTGTAAGTTTCCAAAGCTATCAAAGTATTCCTTATAGTTGTGGTTTTTATAATATGCTACCCAATGTGTTCCCATACCATTTGAATCATCTAAATTAACAATGCCGCATTCTTGTTTGAATGGTTTTTCAGGTAAAGAATCACGCATGAAAACACCCCTAAAATGTTTGAGATGTCTTCCATATTTATTCAAATCCAAATCTGTTAATGGGCGATTGGGAAGGTTATCTAATAGTTTTTTGGAGCTGGACTATAGTAGAGACCATATCCAGTTTTATATGGTTTGAGGTACAACCCTTTACCCATTGCAATTGATTCCATATATCTATTATGACGGTTAGCTTCAGCCAATTGTTCTTTTCCATTTTTGATAGCATTTACTGCTTTGACAATAGCGGATCCTCCACTTGCCAAACCACCAAGCGCTGACAATGCTGTTAGTACGGGAATAAGTGGAAGAAATCCTCCAATTTTCGGTACAGGTATAACTCTCGGTATTATAATGTCTGCTCGCTTTTTCCCTTTAAAATTTGAATGAATAGCCTTTTGAGCTATTTTAACAGCATCATTTATATCAAGGGGTTTCTGTTCTTTCAATTGTTTTAAAGTTTTTCTCACAGTAGCTGTGAATAATTTCTTATTACACTTATTCATTTTTCCTTTTCTTTTCTTATGTCTCTGCTCCTTCAAACCTAATCCAAATTTCACTTTAGCTTTCATAGCGTTTGTCACAAACCACGCGTTAGCACGTTCTTTAATATCACTATCTTTAGATTTAACTCGTTGCCAGGCTTTTTTCAGCTAATATTTGATCTGCTTGATGTCTTGTGTCTATATCTTTTGATTGTGAATATGCAATATCGTGCTCTCTACAAGCTGCGTCTAATAAATTTATACCCTTATCTCCTCTTGCTAAACGTTTTTCAAGTTTTGTATCAGGTCCACAAAACTGATAACCAGGCAGATGTAATTCAACAGGTACTTTATTTATTAAGTTGTTTACAAATCCTCTTCTCATCTTACACTGGCTGAGGTTTTGTTTTGACTGTAGATTATAACAAATTTTTTTTTTCGTTACTTTTATACCTCTTCGCAAAAATAACTGAAATCAAGACGATCTCCTATATATACAACAATTTATATGATTTCAGTATGTTAATTTTTTGATATTGATTTTGATCTGCTTTGTATCTGATCACGATCTACTTTACATCTGATCACGATCTGCTTTGTATCTGCTCACGATCTATTTTATATCTGATAACGATCTACTTTTTTGGTTTTGTCTATTTTATTTTAATTTTTTTTATTTTTTTTTTTTTGACATTACCATGTTTTAGGTATACATGTTCTACCTCAATGTTTAAATTGTTTATTTGATCAGCTAGATCATCATGTATTTGTGTTATATGTTTTTCGATTACGATATTTTTGTTTTTATGGTTATATTTATTAAAACCTTCTCCAAATTTATTAATATAAGACATTTCTTTCACTCTTCTAATAAATTATGTTAGCTTCTTTAAGTTCTTCGATAATAGAGATTATTTCGTTTTGATGATTGTTGTGACCAGAACCTTCCGATGAAAGAAGTAAACGTAGTCTGTCAACTAGTTCATTAGGATCATCCCAATGTATGTAATTTGATCTCAGATTATTTTGTAATTTTAGCATTAAACCACTGCCTTTTGTTAAAATGTTTGTTGTTGTTTCGAATAAACGTTTAATTATTCGTATATATTTGAAGGCTTGTGTTCCTTTCACTTGTTCATTAGGTTCATAGCGACGTTTATGTGCATTGGTATTAATTAAAATCTCTTTATATTTTTTCAAATCATTTTTAGAATAATGGAGAGGTTTTTTATGAAATACTAGTTCAAATAATCCAGGCGTCATTTTCAATTTCATATTCCCTATCTGCATAGTATTATCTCTATTAAATATTAATTTTTCCTTGCCATATCTCCAACTACCGTCTACATCTTGATTAAAACCATAAATTTTATCCAATTGCTTATTATTAATAAGTGTTTGTATATTTTCAAATAATGGAGAGCTTTTCGTCAGCTTTAAACATTGTTTTCTTTCCAAGTTCTTGATACATGTACTTGATACAGGTCTATTATGGTCATAGTTTTTTTCACCATCATTATCATCAGTTGAAATATTTTCATACTGAAAATCGTTATTATCACCGTTTACATCATCATAATCATCGTCATCATCAATAGTGTTGTCTATATCTTTATGCTTATCTTCAAGTTTTCCGATGATTTCATTATCACCATTTACGTCATAATAAGCATCATCATCATCAATAGTGTTGTCTGTATCCGTATGCTTATCTTCGAGTTTTCCAATGATTTCATTATCACCATTTACGTCATAATAATCTTCCTCATCATCTATAGTGTTGTCTACATCCTTATGCTTATATTCAAGTTTTGGGATGTTTTCATTATCATCATTTACATCATCATGATCATCGTCATCATTAATAGTGTTGTCTATATCCTTATATTTATCTTTAAGTTTTCCAATGATTTTTTTAAGTGGTTTTGTTATTGGTTGAAAGGTATCTTCTAATAAATTAACTCTATCTATTTGATTCAGTTTAATATTTTTTAACTTTTTCTTTAGAACAGCCCTTGTCTTTACAAGATCTTCCAACACTTTATTATGATAATTTTTAGACATTATAATAATTTTTTTTTTTTTTATTGAATTTGATCTGGTTATGATCTGCTCGCTATCTGATTATGATCTGCTTTGTATCTGATTACGATCTGCTTTATATCTGATCACGAACTGCTTGCTATCTGGTCACGATCTGATTTATACCTGATCACGATCTGCTTGATGGCTTGTGTCTATATCCATTGATTTTGAGTACGCTATATCGTGCTTTCTACAATCTACATCCAATAAATTATTCCTTTATTTCCTTTATTCTTGCTATTCGTTTTGAAGTTTTGTATCAGGTCCACAAAACTGATAAACAGGTGGATGTAATTCAACATATAATTTGTTTATTAAGTTGTCTACAAATCTTCTTCCAATCTTACACTGATTAGGTGTTTTTCTTTTGACTGTAGTTTATAACCATTTTTTTTTTCATTACTTTCATACCTCTTCGCATGAAACACTACACCAGCTATACCTGCTATACCAGCTATACCAGCTATATCAGCTATACCAGCTATACTAGCAAGCTGTACAACCTATACTAGCTATACTAGCAAGCTGTACAATCTGTACTAGCTATACTAGCAAGCTGTACTAGCTATACTAGCAAGCTATACAATCTGTACTAGCTATACTAGCAAGCTATACAATCTGTACTAGCTATACTAGCAAGCTGTACAATCTGTACTAGCTATACTAGCAAGCTATACAATCTGTACTAGCTATACTAGCAAGCTGTACTAGCTATACTAGCAAACTATACAATCTGTACTAGCTATACTAGCAAGCTGTACTAGCTATACTAGCAAGCTGTACAATCTGTACTAGCCATACTAGCAAGCTGTACTAGCTATACTAGCAAGCTATACAATCTGTACTAGCAAACTATACAATCTGTACTAGCTATACTAGCAAGCTGTACTAGCTATACTAGCAAGCTGTACAATCTGTACTAGCCATACTAGCAAGCTGTACTAGCTATACTAGCAAGCTATACAATCTGTACTAGCTATACTAGCAAGCTTTACTAGCTATACTAGCAAGCTATACAATCTGTACTAGCTATACTAGCAAGCTGTAGTAGCTATATCAGCTATACCTGCTATACCTGCTATACCAGCTATACCTGCTATACCAGCTATACCAGCTATACCAGCTATACCAGCTATACCTGCTATACCTGCTATACCAGCTATACCTGCTATACCTGCTATATCAGCTATACCAGCTATACCTGCTATATCAGCTATACCAGCTATACCTGCTATACCTGCTATACCTGCTATACCTGCTATACCTGCTATACCTGCTATACCTGCTATACCTGCTATACCTGCTATACCTGCTATACCTGCTATACCAGCTATACCTGCTATACCTGCTATACCTGCTATATCAGCTATATCAGCTATACCTGCTATACCTGCTATATCAGCTATATCAGCTATACCTGCTATACCTGCTATACCAGCTATACCTGCTATACCTGCTATACCAGCTATACCAGCTATACCAGCTATACCTGCTATACCTGCTATACCAGCTATACCTGCTATACCTGCTATATCAGCTATACCAGCTATACCTGCTATATCAGCTATACCAGCTATACCAGCTATACCAGCTATACCAGCTATACCTGCTATACCAGCTATACCTGCTATACCTGCTATATCAGCTATACCAGCTATACCTGCTATATCAGCTATACCAGCTATACCTGCTATACTAGCTATACCAGCTATACTAGCTATACCAGCTATACCAGCTATACCAGCTATACCAGCTATACCAGCTATACCAGCTATACCAGCTATACCTGCTATACCAGCTATATCAGCTATACCTGCTATACCAGCTATACCAGCTATATCAGCTATATCAGCTATACCTGCTGGTATAGCTGGTATAGCTGGTATAGCTGGTATAGCTGGTATAGCTGGTATAGCTAGTATAGCAGGTATAGCTGGTATAGCTGATATAGCAGGTATAGCTGGTATAGCTGATATAGCAGGTATAGCTGGTATAGCTGGTATAGCTGGTATAGCTGGTATAGCTGATATAGCAGGTATAGCTGGTATAGCTGATATAGCAGGTATAGCAGGTATAGCTGGTATAGCAGGTATAGCAGGTATAGCTGGTATAGCTGGTATAGCTGGTATAGCAGGTATAGCAGGTATAGCTGGTATAGCAGGTATAGCAGGTATAGCTGGTATAGCTGGTATAGCTGGTATAGCAGGTATAGCTGGTATAGCAGGTATAGCAGGTATAGCTGATATAGCTACTACAGCTTGCTAGTATAGCTAGTACAGATTGTATAGCTTGCTAGTATAGCTAGTAAAGCTTGCTAGTATAGCTAGTACAGATTGTATAGCTTGCTAGTATAGCTAGTACAGCTTGCTAGTATGGCTAGTACAGATTGTACAGCTTGCTAGTATAGCTAGTACAGCTTGCTAGTATAGCTAGTACAGATTGTATAGTTTGCTAGTACAGATTGTATAGCTTGCTAGTATAGCTAGTACAGCTTGCTAGTATGGCTAGTACAGATTGTACAGCTTGCTAGTATAGCTAGTACAGCTTGCTAGTATAGCTAGTACAGATTGTATAGTTTGCTAGTATAGCTAGTACAGCTTGCTAGTATAGCTAGTACAGATTGTATCGCTTGCTAGTATAGCTAGTACAGATTGTACAGCTTGCTAGTATAGCTAGTACAGATTGTATAGCTTGCTAGTATAGCTAGTACAGCTTGCTAGTATAGCTAGTACAGCTTGCTAGTATAGCTAGTACAGATTGTATAGCTTGCTAGTATAGCTAGTACAGCTTGCTAGTATAGCTAGTACAGATTGTACAGCTTGCTAGTATAGCTAGTATAGGTTGTACAGCTTGCTAGTATAGCTGGTATAGCTGATATAGCTGGTATAGCTGGTATAGCAGGTATAGCTGGTGTAGTGTTTCATGCGAAGAGGTATGAAAGTAATGAAAAAAAAAATGGTTATAAACTACAGTCAAAAGAAAAACACCTAATCAGTGTAAGATTGGAAGAAGATTTGTAGACAACTTAATAAACAAATTATATGTTGAATTACATCCACCTGTTTATCAGTTTTGTGGACCTGATACAAAACTTCAAAACGAATAGCAAGAATAAAGGAAATAAAGGAATAATTTATTGGATGTAGATTGTAGAAAGCACGATATAGCGTACTCAAAATCAATGGATATAGACACAAGCCATCAAGCAGATCGTGATCAGGTATAAATCAGATCGTGACCAGATAGCAAGCAGTTCGTGATCAGATATAAAGCAGATCGTAATCAGATACAAAGCAGATCATAATCAGATAGCGAGCAGATCATAACCAGATCAAATTCAATAAAAAAAAAAAATTATTATAATGTCTAAAAATTATCATAATAAAGTGTTGGAAGATCTTGTAAAGACAAGGGCTGTTCTAAAGAAAAAGTTAAAAAATATTAAACTGAATCAAATAGATAGAGTTAATTTATTAGAAGATACCTTTCAACCAATAACAAAACCACTTAAAAAAATCATTGGAAAACTTAAAGATAAATATAAGGATATAGACAACACTATTAATGATGACGATGATCATGATGATGTAAATGATGATAATGAAAACATCCCAAAACTTGAATATAAGCATAAGGATGTAGACAACACTATAGATGATGAGGAAGATTATTATGACGTAAATGGTGATAATGAAATCATTGGAAAACTCGAAGATAAGCATACGGATACAGACAACACTATTGATGATGATGATGCTTATTATGACGTAAATGGTGATAATGAAATCATCGGAAAACTTGAAGCTAAGCATAAAGATATAGACAACACTATTGATGATGACGATGATTATGATGATGTAAACGGTGATAATAACGATTTTCAGTATGAAAATATTTCAACTGATGATAATGATGGTGAAAAAAACTATGACCATAATAGACCTGTATCAAGTACATGTATCAAGAACTTGGAAAGAAAACAATGTTTAAAGCTGACGAAAAGCTCTCCATTATTTGAAAATATACAAACACTTATTAATAATAAGCAATTGGATAAAATTTATGGTTTTAATCAAGATGTAGACGGTAGTTGGAGATATGGCAAGGAAAAATTAATATTTAATAGAGATAATACTATGCAGATAGGGAATATGAAATTGAAAATGACGCATGGATTATTTGAACTAGTATTTCATAAAAAACCTCTCCATTATTCTAAAAATGATTTGAAAAAATATAAAGAGATTTTAATTAATACCAATGCACATAAACGTCGCTATGAACCTAATGAACAAGTGAAAGGAACACGAGCCTTCAAATATATACGAATAATTAAACGTTTATTCGAAACAACAACAAACATTTTAATAAAAGGCAGTGGTTTAATGCTAAAATTACAAAATAATCTGAGATCAAATTACATACATTGGGATGATCCTAATGAACTAGTTGACAGACTACGTTTACTTCTTTCATCGGAAGGTTCTGGTCACAACAATCATCAAAACGAAATAATCTCTATTATCGAAGAACTTAAAGAAGCTAACATAATTTATTAGAAGAGTGAAAGAAATGTCTTATATTAATAAATTTGGAGAAGGTTTTAATAAATATAACCATAAAAACAAAAATATCGTAATCGAAAAACATATAACACAAATACATGATGATCTAGCTGATCAAATAAACAATTTAAACATTGAGGTAGAACATGTATACCTAAAACATGGTAATGTCAAAAAAAAAAAAAAAATAAAAAAAATTTAAATAAAATAGACAAAACCAAAAAAGTAGATCGTTATCAGATATAAAATAGATCGTGAGCAGATACAAAGTAGATCGTGATCAGATGTAAAGTAGATCGTGATCAGATACAAAGCAGATCAAAATCAATATCAAAAAATTAACATACTGAAATCATATAAATTGTTGTATATATAGGAGATCGTCTTGATTTCAGTTATTTTTGCGAAGAGGTATAAAAGTAACGAAAAAAAAAATTTGTTATAATCTACAGTCAAAACAAAACCTCAGCCAGTGTAAGATGAGAAGAGGATTTGTAAACAACTTAATAAATAAAGTACCTGTTGAATTACATCTGCCTGGTTATCAGTTTTGTGGACCTGATACAAAACTTGAAAAACGTTTAGCAAGAGGAGATAAGGGTATAAATTTATTAGACGCAGCTTGCAGAGAGCACGATATTGCATATTCACAATCAAAAGATATAGACACAAGACATCAAGCAGATCAAATATTAGCTGAAAAAAGCCTGGCAACGAGTTAAATCTAAAGATAGTGATATTAAAGAACGTGCTAACGCGTGGTTTGTGACAAACGCTATGAAAGCTAAAGTGAAATTTGGATTAGGTTTGAAGGAGCAGAGACATAAGAAAAGAAAAGGAAAAATGAATAAGTGTAATAAGAAATTATTCACAGCTACTGTGAGAAAAACTTTAAAACAATTGAAAGAACAGAAACCCCTTGATATAAATGATGCTGTTAAAATAGCTCAAAAGGCTATTCATTCAAATTTTAAAGGGAAAAAGCGAGCAGACATTATAATACCGAGAGTTATACCTGTACCGAAAATTGGAGGATTTCTTCCACTTATTCCCGTACTAACAGCATTGTCAGCGCTTGGTGGTTTGACAAGTGGAGGATCCGCTATTGTCAAAGCAGTAAATGCTATCAAAAATGGAAAAGAACAATTGGCTGAAGCTAACCGTCATAATAGATATATGGAATCAATTGCAATGGGTAAAGGGTTGTACCTCAAACCATATAAAACTGGATATGGTCTCTACTATAGTCCAGCTCCAAAAAACTATTAGATAACCTTCCCAATCGCCCATTAACAGATTTGGATTTGAATAAATATGGAAGACATCTCAAACATTTTAGGGGTGTTTTCATGCGTGATTCTTTACCTGAAAAACCATTCAAACAAGAATGCGGCATTGTTAATTTAGATGATTCAAATGGTATGGGAACACATTGGGTAGCATATTATAAAAACCACAACTATAAGGAATACTTTGATAGCTTTGGAAACTTACAACCACCACTTGAGATTGTCAACTACTTAAAATTTCCTATTGAATATAATTATGAACGAAAACAAAAATTTAATACATTTAATTGTGGGCACTTGTGTTTAAAATTTTTATTCAATAAATATAAATTAAAATGAAATAATTCAGAGTACATCGTCCCGCACTAACACAACATACTATTAAATTTTTAAAGAAGGGGAACAAAAATGGTAACATCAGCTGTATTGGAAGAACTATTAATAAGACATATAGATTTATTTATGAAACTTATAAATGAACTAAGAATATGTAACATTAGTAAAATAAGTAATCCATTTGTATGTATTAATAATATTATACATAGATCTAACTGTGAAAATACTTATTCACAATCTTTCAACATTTGTCGATGTCAAACATTCTATACACAATATTTGTTAACACTTAAGTTATTTAATCTGTATAAACGTATTTTTAAATTCGAATCTGTAAAAATCTGAAAAAAAAAGAAATATGTAATAAAATTTTCAAAAAATAAAAAACTAATTTGTTTTAATTAATCCCTTTATTCTATAATTTCATTTATTTAAAACAGTAAAACTAAAAAATTCTAAATCCTTAAAAACAAGTCTATTTATACTCTGGGGTGTTGTAGATCAATCAGTAAATTCAATTATGTGAAAACAGATATTACTTATACTTATACGTGAAAAAAAAAAACCCACAGGCACAACTATACATTTCTTTCTCATCAAATTAAAAACAACCGCACAACCAACCTACCCTTTCTTAATAGTTTATATTTCTATTTCTTCTACCTGTGATCATGAACAATACGTGCCAAGAATTTGTTATCATCTTAAAATTACAGATCCTTCAAATTAAATCACACAAAAAATAAAAACAACCGCACAACCAACCTACTCTTTCTTATCACATTTAAAATTAAAGATCCTTCTAATTAAATATACAAAAAAAAAAATAAAAAACACACAACAACTATATAGGTGTAGATCCACATTACATGTTACGCACACACTCATTCTGTCCGTCCAAACATTCGTTTGAAAAGCAATACAAATAAAATGAACAAGAAAAAGCAGGTATGATTCCAAATTTGTATGGAAAAATTAAAAATTGAAATGATTTAATTCTTTTCCAGATATGCATTCTCACAAATTTTAACACACACACACACATACACATTAAAAAGCAATACCTTTTCATAATACATGTTACAAACCTAAAGACCGATCGCACACAATTCATTTCACAATTCTGTAATGTTCTTACTCTTTTACAGATATGCATGAGCCAAATTTTGTATGAAATAAGTGACCCCGAACATACAAAAACATACTACTTTTAAAAGCTGAGAAGATTTTTGCGATCTTTTTAACGAACATTCTTTATGTTCGTGTTCTATGTGTGTAAAAAGCCGAAGATGTTCTTACCCTGAGGGACATTGGTGCGACGCCTGTTTTTAACACCAGAAAAATAAATAAAAAAAAGTGATCAAACAACAAAAACGCACGATGAGAACAACGCATGATGAGAACAACGCATTGTTACGCTCTTGGTTTCTGTAACCTTCCCTTCTATCTTTCCCCCCGCGTCATGAAATATTTTTGAAAAATATTCCAAAATATGTTGAAATGCACATTCTATATACTTTATTTTCTTTGGTTCAACACAAAACAACAAACAAAGCAACAAACACACGATCATTATAAGAAACCACACAAGTAAGCTTATAGTGTAGGTGTGTCAACGCAGCGTCGGCAAAATTTTCTTTGCCTATCACATGTGATAGGAAATTTGGATTTTGAGCATCACTGGTTTAAAGTAATAGCCTGGTTAATGTCATCCTCAAAGAAATATAAACCGATGACCGAATTCTATGGTTTGACAGCTGCTCCAGAGCCTATTCAGCGAACACATGTAGTTGTATTGCGATTTTGAAAAACAGGATGAAAATATGACAATTAATTTTACAGATGTAGCTTCACCAAGCCATCCATTGTTAACTGTCAAAGATCGAAATTAATTGTTAGAAGATCCTATATACATACGCAAGTAAATCAAAACTTACAATTGTCGTAGAATTGCCTAGCCCGTAAAAATGTACGGTTGTGTACTCAATTAAACTGGACAATGGTTAAACATGACTTTATGCTAGTAGAGTATTTAATAGGAGCTAAATTTATAAACACTCAACCTAATAAAAAATGTTACTTATTTTTTATAAACATACAATTTTTTTTAAAATATTTTGGTATTATTATGGATTGGAAAGTAATAAAGTTAACATGTTAAAGCGTGTTCTATACCCTTTTATAAATAGGAAATCTAGTCTTAGCAGAAGTAATAAAAAACGTATTTCATTTTCCATGCTGTAATGTTATACCAAGACTCCGTTTGGTCTTTCAGCAAATCTTGCCACATCAAAAAACTTGCACTCTTGGCAGTAATTAAAACCTGTAGATAGTCTACCTTAGTTTTTTTCTACCTCACACCTTCATAATATTGTAGTCTTGCAATTAGTTCTGGATAAGTTTAATAGTCGCCGTAGTCTACTAGGTAGTGTGTTGGCTTATTAGACATAAGGCCACGGTTCAAATCCCAGATCAGACATCATAATGAAAAAATATTTCATCGGTGACTACCTCTCAGCAGATTTCTGGCAAAAACTCTGAGAGTAAATAATATTGTCATGAAAAGAGTCTCAAAAATCTGTCGTTCGGAGTCGACTTTAAACTGTAGGTCCCGCTACTTATGTAGCAAATTAACAAACACAACATACATAAGTGGTGTGAGAAGCTAGGTCGAAATCCTGACCAATTATGTATGTAAGTTTAATAGGTTTACACAAACAAAAAATTTCGGTGTTCAAAACGTTTGCTGAGAAAATACTTTCTAACTATCCAGTAGAAATTATCATTATTGACACCATGTAGCATTCTTAAATTTGTCAGGACAATAGGCTTGGAGTAGACATTATAGAGATATCCTATAAAGTTAGATAGGAGCAAAATATATCCTGTGCTCATAGACTAAAGCAGCACTTTACGACAATAATAAGTTAAGGACTCTGCAGGCCCACAAAAGTCAACAAATTTCAGAAATTTTTTAACCAATCGGATTCGTTGAACATATTTATAATTGTCTGACATATTTCTTCGATTTTAAAACGGTCTTTTGCATTGGTTCAGAAATTTGTGAAATTTGTAAATCGGATGCATACCTTTGTGGGCCTTTGCAGGACCACAATTCAGTTCAATTTCAGAAATTTTTTAACCAATGAAAAAGACCGTCTTAACATCAAGGAAACTATAAAGATTTTCAACGAAAACGGATTAGTTAAAAAATTTCGGCAATTTTTTAACCGTACGTATAAGTTAGTAACTGCGTGTACATATTAAACTTTATTTAACACAAAAATGCGAAGCATCCTTAATGGTGATACGATATCAAGACAAATCTGATGGTAAATAACTTAAGTTTGCGTATACGTATGTTAGAATTATTACACAAGTATTAAAAGAGAAAAAATATTATATTTAGGACTCTTTTAATTAGAAGTTAAAAATTTGGTAAAAACAAAAATGTTTTTTACAATAAATATTATGCGTAGTGTTTTCGCTATATTGCGTGGAGGAACAAGACAATAAATAATGAGAATATCAAGGATTGATGTATGTATGTAAGTATCACAAATATTTAAGTTTATGGCAATTTCTGTGCATAATTTATGAAAATTCCCTCGGTTTTGTTAGAGATTTCTTTAAGGCACAAATGTTTTTGCAGCTGTGTGGCAACAAGAATTAAAATGTAAATAAATATAATCTTAAAAAAGAAAGAAATTACAATAAGGCTTAATGGAACAAGAAGAGTTTGAAATAATAATAATAACTTTTTGACAAATTAAAAGTGCGCTGAAAACTTTTTTGCTACTGAAATAATAGACAAAGATAATTTTGAGGTCGAGTCTGACATTTATGCAAAAATTAATATCACAAATAAACTGTTACAACAATAGCTAAGGGAAGAAACCCACAAATGAATAGAAATACACAAGGATAAAAAAGATTTAAAAGCCAAAATGAAATATAAATAATCACTTGCTCAACACAGTTGCTGTCACTTATTCGGCTGCTGTTTGTAGACCAGCAATAAAGAATTGTTGTAATGAGTTGGAATGTTTTTTTTTCTTTTTTTTTAATTCTTTTTTTAAGGAAGTAGTTATTGCAATGAGGCAATTGGACACTAAATAAACCTTTAATTAATATGAAAAAACTTAAAGCTACAGATGTTGTTTTAACTTTAGAACGGATATTTTCTTTGAGTTTGTTCATACAATAACCCTAGTTTTGTTTTTGAATTCGCGATGTTAAATCATGAGAATTAAAATTTCATTAGTTGTCCAATGGTTTCTTGGTCGATTTTTAGATGTTGGAGTGAAGTAAAGTTTCTGATTGTGGTAAACATGACGACCTACAGAACGGTCCTTGTCTTACTGTATTCAAGTTGACAAGCGGACTTAACGTAGCCCCTTCTGGATGTCATGCTCAGTACAATCCCCTGAACTTTAAATTTGGGTTGTGTGTAGGGCTAGGAACTCACCACGTTAAACTCTTTTATTCAATGAAAACTAAAATACAAACGTCTCTAAAGATTCGATCAAAACTTGACGACCACGGCAAACGTTTAAAAACTACGATTCAAGACATGTAGGACTCACATCACTGCCATACAGGAAATGAAAGGAAGAAGAATGCAAAAGGCTTGCATCGTGCGGTATATACTATAGATGCCATGCGGAAAAGCATTAATTGTATCGAGTTTGTGGTTAGTAAGAGACTACGCCATTTTATTCTGGGTTCACACTTGTGAACGAAAGAGTAACCACATCGGAGAAAAATTTTGTAACATTGGCTTAATTTGTGCTCACGACCCGACGGGAAAAAATGACGATTCTGTCAAAGATGGAGAACATATACGATAAGTGCCCATGATATCAAAATCGTCCTCGAAATATTAATGCACAGGTCGGGCGGGAAGGTATCTTTGGCCCCACTGTCGGTCAGTTCAGCCTTCTTACGACCACTACCGCTAATGATATGAGGCTGATCGCCTTCGTCGCGGCTTATAAAATGGTAGTATGTAGCACCAAGTTTCAACACCTCGACAAAGCCACTTGCATGTCCCTGACCGATCCATCCGACCAGATTAATCACACTGTAGCTGACAGAAGGCAAGTTTCCGATGTGTTAGGTGTGCGCACATTCTGAGGTCCAAATATCGACTCGATGCACTTCTTCGTTTTCACAGCCAAGTTTCGATTGCTCATTAGTACTTGGAAGTCTATGCTATCTAGTACATTACGAAAGATGGAAATCAAGAAGTTGCGATTACAAGGGACAGCTGAGGAATTCTCCATACAACTCTCGGGTATCCTCAGTCGATCTCCATCTAATCTCAACTACATTGCTAGACTTTGAACTAAAATCTCCCACTTCTTGCGCACTACTGTGGAAACAGTCCGTGAGTTTGAGCGACCAGCTTAACGAAACCAATGATAGGATGAGAAGTGTCAGGAGTTATGCAGATGTAGGAATGATACTCAAAAATTCTATCAAAAGATTAAGCATCTAGCGAGATGTTACTGCTGAATTTAGCGCTGGCAGTGAGTGACGATAAAACGAAGTATATAATTGTCCACTAGTAGAGACGTGCGGCGTATTGAATTCCATATTACAGACGATAGCTAAACTCTGAAAGTTCTCAATGTATTCCGCCATGATTGGCAAAAACTATTAAGCATTGATGTAGCAGCCTTGTGAGGAATCGAGGAAAAGAGTCCTACATAAGATCATTGGTGAAGTGCAAGTTAGCGATGACTTCAATGAAATGGCTGCACAACCTGCTCTGGCTCTGCCATGTCGTTCGAATAGAAGTCTATGCTCCAGCGAGACTAGTATTTGATACGAAGATTTACGGAAGTCTGTGTTGGAAGCTCTGTCATTGATTGGTGTCACCAATTTGCGAAGGGTCGCAAGAAACGCGGCAACTGTAGGGATGAGTTACGGCAGGCAGAAATCGGGTTGTTAATGGACAATTAAGTATGTAAGTAATAATATTTTTTCTGTTAAATTTGATGTAATTTTACAGGATTTTCAAATATATTCGAAGTCTCAACTCGCTCCAAATTTAATATAGTTTGAGAACGAAACTTGCAAGAAAATGATAGTTGACCAAAAAAACATTTGCCACTGGATATGTTAATTCTATACTCGTTTATTAAAATAAAATCTATTCAACTTCGTAAAATTCATAATCAAATATAAATAGCAAATTATGGCCAAAAACGAAACTTTCATGTGGATATTAAAATAGGTACGAGATATTATTTATACAAGACATTACGTTTACAAGTTCCCTGGTCACTCTCCTTCTATAATTTTCATCAATTAAAAAAATAAATATAATGGGATTGATTCGTCTAAAAAACATTTTATTAAAAAAAAAACGAATAGTTTTGGAGTTATAGACCAATACTTACAAGGGACACTGCGCCGTACGTACACTAGGCGTATGACAACTTTTAAAAAATTCTTAGGAATGAGGCTTTCATAATTTTTGCAAATAAAATTTGTTTTATTTCTGCAATATCTACATCATTTTTCAATTTTAGAATATTCAGTAAGGTTGTTTCTACCATCTTATCGTGAATATGTCATCAATTTGTTTATGCGCAAACCCCTTTTTGATAGGGTACCATACTTTCAAGGTAAGAATTAGCAAGATTTCGACGAAAAATGTGAAGGGACGCCCATGTCAGATCATTGGGTTGTAACTTTTTTAGTAGCAGCCGTACATTAGGATTAGAGGCGTCAAAGAGATATGAATATATTGGCCACTACCATTTCTGATGTCTGATTCGCCAGCGGTAGACTACAACTAATAGATCCATCTTATCATCATCTCTTCCTTCGACGTATCGTTGGCACCATTTCTTTGACAATTTCATTTTTTGCACTCGTGACAACATTATTATCCTTCCATCGTATGAGCAATATATTTCCAATATTTCTAAAATAATGATCTACAGATGCCGTTTCCTCTTATTTTATAACTGGGATTGAGCAAACAAGCCATTTTTCTGTTCGCCCTTCACGTATTGTTCCTGAACATATTCCGATCGGTGATAGGTGTCGCAATAATTTAGCGGATATAAAACAAGTTTCTATGAATACTTGGAATACATATAACGAGTTCTATAAATTGTTGAATCCTTTATTAGATGGAACAAGCACTTCATCATCAACTACACGAAATGCATAGCGGGCTATGCAGTTTTTCCACATATATATGAAACTGGATCATAAAACCGCCAGTAAAATTCAATGCCCCGTCAATGTCGTCACATTTATCACCATCCTGTACTACTTCACATACTGTAGGTAATAATTTTAAGCCGAAATGATTAATATGCTGCTTCTGTAAGACAAGCGGCTTCAGACGAATGGTTGTTGTTTGTTTTTTCCATAAGAATAGACATTCGTTTGAAACAGCTAGTCTTACAGAAACGGCACATACGATTTTCTTCATGCTCATCATCACTTTTATCACTATCCTGATCAGTATTGGATCCATCTAGTGGGGGAATGGCATAAATTGGAACGCCATTGTGCTCAATGTCGTTAAGATCTTCCAGTTTATAATATAGAGGAAATTGGTAGTCTACATATGAAAAAAAATTTACCCAATTATCGGTTTACATCCGCAGTGTCCCTTTTAACGGACGTTACATTGAAAGACACTTTACGTGCGTGATATTACATTTTATCATGATTTTTTTACATCAATTGAGTCATTATACTTATTCACAAATAATAAAATACAAAAACTGTTAATAATTCACATCGTATTTAAAATATTCTAGTTTTTCTTACTCAGTTCGGAATTTTCGTTTTTTCACAAATTGATATTCCGCATTTTACATAAAACACAATACTCAGATCGCATTTTTTTAAAACATACATACATACATAATTGGTCATTACAACTTTTCAGTCAGGATTACGACCTAGTTCCTGACACCACTTATGTTGTGTGTGTTAATTTTACACATGAGTGGTGGGACCTACAGTTTAAAGTCGACTCCGAACGACAGATTTTTAAGAAACTTTTCATGGCAATTTTATTTACTCTCAGAGTTTTTGCCAGAATTCTGCTGAGAGAAAGTCACCGAAGAAATGCTTTTTGAATTTTGTTTTGATGTCTGGCCTGGGGCTCGAACCCTGGCTTTACGTCTAATAAGCCAACACACTACCTACTAGACTAAGGCAAATTCTTCTTTGTTTTTTAACACAATGTAATAAATCTTGCTTTGCTGGAATGTCAGTAACAACATTAGAAATTAAAATTTTTGGATGTGGTATAATATAAAATTCTAGAGTTCCATTATAAGGGACTCTGCGCACTAATGAGTTAAATTCGAATAAAATAATGCCACTTCGATGGGTGTTCTATTAGAATAATGACCCTAAGTATATTACAAAGTGCACTATCTAATGGTTGGAAGATAACAATATCAGAGTGTTAATTTTTTCCGCATTGTCTTCAGATCAAAATCCGATCGAGAACTTATGCAATATAGTAAAAACGTCAATCAGGGAAAATTCACAAATTGTGTTAAGCTGCGCGGTATTAAATATAGGATTCGGTATGGAAAAACCTCGCTCACAATTGCTTTGACGGTCTGCTGGAATCAGCGCTTGATATGTCACTCCAGAATTCTGAATGTCGTCTTTCCTGATGGGAGGTATGGAATTTCGAAAAGGTCACCGAATATATTGTGCCTGAGGCTATGTTCCTGCCTGCTTTAAGAACACTTATACCGGATAAGGCACTATGGAATGGTGGGGTACTCCAGGGGCAGAGAAGTATACCCATCTTCACAGATGGGTCTAAGTTAGGTGGAGGTACAGGTGTTGGGGTTTTCTGTAGGGAACTCGGTTTTAAACTTCACTTCAGGTTAATGGATGACTGTAGCGTGTTGCAGGCGGAGATTTTCGAAATTTTGAACGCTATTGATGCCATAGCTGGTGGGCCGCTTCGTATTCGGAGTCTTACATGATCTTCGCTGACAGTCAGGCTGCCCTAAGGGCCATAGCTTCGGTCTGGTTCAAATCACGGCTCGTTCGCGAGTGTAAGAAGTCATTAAGGACAAGGCCGAATCTGTCTATGCTGGGTTCCGGGTCATAGCGAAAGACTCGGTAAAGAGACGGTAGATGCTCTCGCTAGGTTAGGTTCGCTTGCTGAGGGTGATTTAATATTTGGTCCTGATTCCCCAATCTGCCACCTCTATGGCCTCATCAATGGCCTGCTATAGACAGCGTAAGAACAAGTTGGCTTCTGTGCTTGGATAAGGCCAGTTTAAGGTTAGTTATAGGGTTTATTACGGGGCACTGCGAGATTAGGTCGCTGACAGCCGGACTAATGCAGGGTATGTTGCGATGAGGAGTTGGAGACTTTCGAACACCTCCTCTGTAACTGTCCAGCCCTTAGTAGGTTAAGGTTGAAGACCCTAGGCAGGGGCTTCTTTGAGGGTTTGAATTCTGTGTCGAGTGCCGACATCAAGGCTCTCCATAGATTCATTATTAGCTTGAGTTAGTTTTGAAGTGCTAGGCCTGTATTAGTATAGTAGCGCTCTCTCTTGTGTGTTTGTTGGTCTATGTAATTCCTCCGCTTCCTATTCTCCCTTTCCTACTTCCTCTCCTATTCCCTCTATTACCCTCTCATCTTAAGGACGTTTTGTACAATAGATCAACTTGATCTCCGGGTACTGTACTTGTCTCATTTGACAAGTACACATCCTCTAACCTAAACCTAAATTGCTTTGACGATATCTATCAGATTTAGATCTGTACAGATCCACTACAAAATACTAAAAACAAAAGTCTAGGAAACCCAAGAAGAAAATGGAGTAAATTTATAATTCAAAGGCAAAATGTATTAATACGTTATGCATAATATTTAGTAGGAGATCCCTCCATTTAATCTTTTTGGCATTTTTTGTTTGTTTGAAAAATAAAGAGCTCAAGTCAAAGAACTTGTATGATTCATTCAACGAGGCACAGCTCGTGCCAATTTGGGTATTTAACACGAGCAGTTTGAGACCGTAGCTATCTAATATGAAGTCTATGGAAAATGTCCGCAAATATCATGCAATTAATGGCCCAATTAATCTTCTTCTTGTGGGGTTTTTTAAGTAGGAGGTAAATATGTATAAGACATAAATCACGATGGTCCTGAAAGCCGACATAACACATCTCGTCGATCAAATTCAGCCTGATTTATGCGCCTCAGTCTTGGAAAATTGGACATTTCGGAAGCCGCAGCGAATATTTGAACCTATCATTAGGTTTTCCAAAATAATAAAAGATTTCAACCTTTTTCATTTGTTTTTTAGGTCGAGTAATTTTTTAACAACAAAGACATGCCGAAGCGATGCTCATTATAACAAGTCTAAGAATATCTAAAATTAATGTAAATGTAAACAACCAAAGAGTTAAGAAAATCTATTGGATTTGTAAGAGAGAGTTACATTCACTCTCTATGTTTATTAATGTATCAAAATAACACAGTCATTTCGGTACCTCTGTCATTAATTTAAGAGTTAATGTGAAGCATTACCACAAAAATGTTCTATGGGTAGATCCATTGCTTTGCACTGCAAAAATCAATTTCAAATGGAGAAACCAATGGAATTATAACTTTCCTACAATTAGGACAGAACTTTAAAATAAAAAACTTTCTCATAACTGTATTAAAATGTGATTAATTTTTTTATTTCAATCTTAAAATTTTAAAAATGTTTCAAAATAAAAAATTTTTATTTTCAAAGCCATTTCAAAATTTTTATACATGTTTGCCCTCCATTGTATTTTAATAAACGTTAGGTTTATTCACCCATTTGTCAACTTCAAAGTATGATTGTGAATATACAAACTTTTGTTATTAATTTTATATTGTATTTAAGAAATGATTCCTTTATAAGAGTGGTAATTCTGGATAAAATCTAAAACTAAAATTTTATTGTCATTGTTCGTATTATTTTGCTCTTTTCTGCGCGAGTATACAAGGATGATTGCCCTCTTCGTTGTGTTGTTGGTGATGCAAATTTCTTCGTTTTAGTTTCAGCTCTTTATCAGCTACTGTAATAGGTGGCACCAGTATGTTTGAATGTAATTTGTTTTTAAAGGGTTAAATATATGTATATATTGTACATATAATTTCTTTTTCTTTTTCATTCCATATAAATGGCTGTTTAAGTCAATTTAACCGCTAGGGTTGCATTATATAAACGTACCCACACAATCATCCTTTTACAAATTTTATATATACATATATACACTTCCGTCAGTAAACTGAAAAAGTTAATTTCGTTTGTTACGACTCATAGATTCGCAAAACCATTTGGAAATCAAAATTGTTTGAACATAAAATTTTTTGTTTAATTATAGGGTTTCTCCCTAGAGTCACATTATTTTCTTAATATTCTAGCATTAAATATTTTAACAATTTACAAAAGTGACACGTCAAATTTTGTATAGAAGAATTCAGTAATACGACAGAGAGGCAAAAAACGGATGGAAGTTTGAAAATCGCACAGCTCTGTTAGCTTTTTTTTTAAATCTTTTAAAAACCATTAGATCAGTATTACTAATCGCGTAAAATCGCAAAAAATCCGTCGTAAGATCTTGACTCTCGTTTTTAAAATAAGTTTAAAATTTTGCAATATTCTCTTTCTGACATTATGTACGTAAGCATAGTGTAAATAGGCCTTTTCACACCCCCCATGTTAAGTGTGGTAATTTTTTGTACAAGAGTGGTGTGATTTAAACTTTTTTTTATAAATTTTAGTTAATCTCTGAGTTTTTGCCAGAAATCTGCTTAGATTTTGTTTTATTAGAGATGTATGACCTGGGGTTTGAACCGTGGCCTCACGTCTAATCAGCCACTACATAGTAGACGGCGGCGATCGATCTATGCTCAAAACTCAAATAATTTAAACTTCCCGATATAGAATGATGCTTTCGATATTATATTACATAAGACATGTGGTGGTAACGTGGTAGGGCCATTTCTTCTATTAAAATGATAGAAAAAACAACAAATAGCAGCACGATATAGACAACACTATATAGAAAATTTATCAAGTGTTAACTAAGGGAGTAAGAGCGCAGGATAATGTTGTCTGTCAGTCGGGAGTCTTCAGTAAAGACTGAGAGTTGTATAAAGAGTTAAGCACATTGAAGTCGCCGTAGTGTAGTAGGTAGTGTGTTGGCTTATTAGACGTAAAGCCAGGGTTCGAGCCCCTGGCCAGACATCAAGACAAAATACAAAAAGTATTTCTTCGCCGACTTCCTCTCAGCAGATTTCTGGCAAAAACTCTGAGAGTAAATAAAATTACTATGAAAAAGTTTCTCAAAAATCTGTCGTTCGTAGTCGACTTTAAACTGTAGGTCCCACCACTCATGTATAAAATTAACACACACAACATAAGTGGTGTGAGAAACTAGGACGTTATGCAATGGGCCAATTCGACCTCCGGGTACTGTACTTGTCTTAACTGACGAGTACACGTCCTCTAACCCAACCTAACCTAAGCACATTGATTTTGTAAGCTGAAAGTATATAGTGCGTTTCCATTATGAACAAAACAACTTGTTTTGCGCTAAACAAGTTTATGTGCTTCCATTATTATTCAATGGTTCTTGTTTTTGAATTTTCGAAATTCGAACAAAGAAATAGGAGAAAAGAATTATGTTGAACAAAAAATATTTGAATAATATTTTTAAAATTTAAAATTCAATTAAATTAATTTTAAAATATACATATATTGTATATGATAATAATACGTTAATACAAGTATTCAATAATATTTAAAATGCAACAATTTTGTGCCAACATCCACTGCTTACAGAAGGTTTAATTAAATAATCTCAAAGATTTTAGAAATTGGTTAATTTTAGAAATGGCAAAAAATAATTTTACATACAGTGAACTCGTGATAACGTGAACTAATTTATACCATTATATACATTTTGGAGTTTGATCACGTTATCGAGTACCTAAGTTTAAAACAAAAAATGACCCTATTTAATAAGAAATGCTAAACACTATTTTAAATTAATTTTTAATAACAAAAATGTAAATGCAATATATACTCGTATAACTCACTTTGCATTCGATACCAAAAAAATAATAATAATATAAAATGAAGGATACGAAAAATTCGCGTTAATTAACAAAAACAACAGAAAACTGAAACTAATTGAAACATTTCTTTGGTTGGATAACTAAAAGTTGGATAGTTTAAAGGAAAAAATTAGTCAGTTTTTTGAGAAGTTTTTTGTTTAGTTATCTTTAACAGAGCTTTTGCTTTAAGGTTTCTCAGCACTCTAATGTCACTTTGGCCTACTGTCTTGTTTTCAGCCCATATTAAAGCCTTATCAAAAGCTTCTACAGCTTCCTTGGGTTTATTTGTATTTTCTGGCTGGAATATAAAGGAATCATCATCATCGTCGGTATCATCCTGAATTTCAATACTTTCTACTTTTGTCTTATTTTCTTTGTCCGAACCCAAAGTTAAGATACTACTCCAATTGTTTAAAAGTTGTTACGAAATTCTACTCTATGCTGAGCCCAAAAGATTAATTGCATCTTTTATAGTTAACATCTTAATAGAATCTAACAACTCTGTTCGTTTTTCAGCCACTAAAGCCAAGAGACAGTTTTGTTATTTTAAAACCATCTGGTCTGGCTGAATTAACAATGTGACGTTAGATGGCCAAAACATTGCACAAATAAATCCGTCACCAGAAATCAATTGGGATTCAGCCGTATGTGATGGGGCATTGTCTATTAACAGAAGGGCTTTTACTGGTAGCCCCTTTTTAGTCAAGAATTTAGTAACCAAAAATTATAACAAAGTTTTCAGTTTTAAATTTGTCAGTTGAAAGCTATCTGTATAACAAAATATTGATGAAACCAGTCATAAAAAATTTAACATGTCATCCATGTTGACTTGGAGAATTTGTAATTCACTGGACAAGTAAAGTTTTTGAATCTTCGTGGTTTTTAGATATTCCAATTACCAGTAAATAAAGTTTGTGAGTGCCAGACGCATTTGAACAGTGAATAATCTGTTTTCACATTTAGCTCTTTCAGATTTTGTTCACGTTTTAGAATACTCTGTGGAAAAATAAATTTGTTCACGTTTCTGAGACGTTCACACTTCCGAGTGTTCACGTTTTCGCGAGTTCACTGTATTTTGGGGAATTGAAAATGGGAACGAGTTTTTAAAAAACAATTTTCGAATTTTTCAGGAAAATTTTTAGATTGTTGACAGCCTCTAGAAGATCTAAGAACACCACCTTTAGATGTGCTCTACCATTTCAAAATAAATACCAATACACCTATCCTACAGCAAGATCTTCTGTAGCGTTTGTAATTTGTTTGGTGTTTCTACGTCAATTGTCTACAAAATTTTAATTGAATTTATAAAGGAAGTATATGGCCAATTAAAACCGACGTATTTTAATGCATTCCGTTTGTCTAGAGATAATATACACAAAAATAAATTAATAGTAAAAACATACATCTTTTATAATATAATATAATTATTTATTTCATTTTTATTTAAATTTTATTCTTAGCAAGTAACAATGAATATTTAAGTGTTTCGAATTTGTTACGCACTATTATTGGATTCTTCAGAGTCGTATTTTAAATTATATAAGTAATTCAGTGTTACACAGACAGTTTCCGACATGTTTTGGAGCAAAACTAGTAACAAAACAACTTTTTTTAAACAAAACTACTTTTGCAACCCTATGCATGTAAATGGAAACGCACTATTAATCTTTGGGAATAAAGTTGATATATCAGTATTGCCAACAAAAGTGTGTTCGTTTTTTACTGTATATTGGTGTTATTGACATTTTTAATTTAATTAATAACACTATGCCACAAAATACAAAAAATTAAACACACCCGAGTAACTACCTAGTCTAAGTTGATCAGTTAGTTGAGTAGAACTCAAAAATACTTTTTTTATTTTTCTCGAACCCTCCAAACTTGTTTTATTTGACAAAAACTGTTTTTTTGAACTTAACGCACAAATTTATTGATTACCCAAATATTCAGAACCCACGTCCAATATTTAAACCTAATTAGAAAGGAGGGAGATGATCATTAATGTGACCAACATCTACATAGGATTTTTCAACAATTCACATTTATATAAGCAACGGCACGCAGTGCTGTTACGAATCTTATATTGCATTTGCAACCTCCCTGTTTCTGTTGAATACTCTGCTTTTATATCCTTTTCAATACAAAAAAAAAACTATTTTCGAAAAACTGGCATTGCCTTCACTTTGCACCATTACCCCTTGAACGAATTGGCGACGGTTTCCTTGAAGTTGTAAATAAACTGAATTTTGTACGCATGAAGACAGTCTTTTGTAAAAATATGCGAAAATTTTAAAATGTTGAGAAAGATGTCGAATTGATGTTTTCGGTGAGACCGATCGGTAGGTTAACGCACAGGTACTTTGCTGTCTGCTTTCTCAAAATCTTTTGATCACTCTTCCAATGGATGAAATATTAAGTGTGCTTTCTCGACTAAAAATTCTTTGAAATTTACGAGTGGTCTTTGCATATCTCTCCTAATTTTCAACTGTGAACATAAAATACAAAATTTTAACATTGTATTACAAATAATGGACAACAAACCTGAAATGTAAGTAGAAATTTTGAATTTAAGCAACAACTTGATATATTTTAATGTCCAACAGAAAATAAAGAAATAAAATGAAGAATTTTATCTAAAATTTTTGTTTACTTATTTACCAAACGATACCTTCAAAAAATCGATTATTTCCAAATGATTCCATTCAACATAAGAAATACAAAAAAAAAATATTGTGAAATAAATGATTTAAAGTGAAACTGTTCCAACATACTATTTTAATAGAAATAAATACAGCAGAAACGCACAGCTGAAATGGAAATGAAAGAGAGTCATACCAAGAACAGCAATACAAAAAGCAAACGGAGTAAATGGCTGACCAAATCACTTGTGTGTTATTTACCAGAAATGGATTAAATACGTCAATGCCAACGTTCCAACTGCCACTAATGCCATCACCACCGAAGTTTTCATTTACAATCACAGTCAAAATAACCACAACATGGCGGTTTAAAAAGTACAATACCAGCACAATGGGTACGGATACTATGACAGTATTTATTGTTGTATAAATTGCGACTGCATTCGTGACATCCTCTATTGAGCGTAAATTTAAATATTTCACAGATGCTCTTGTCTGTTGCAAAGTGCCAGATAAAACCATAAATTTAAGCAAATATAAATTGAGATGCAACATCTGAAAGTATCTCCATGTTTTAGTAGGCCATAAGGGTGTTTCACATACCGGAATATTCAGTTTTTTTTTTACTTGACGTTATCGTAACTTGTTCAGTTTTCATTACCAGTTCCTATTTTATTTCGATTTTTTTGTGATACAGCGATCTGCATGTAAAATTACGGTTAATCCCATTTTTATTTAAACCAAATATCAACCCAAATAGTGGTTTATAACGGTATTACAACGCATTTTTTATTGTTCTTTTACCGAAATTTTCGACAAAAAAATTCCAATGTGAACTTTCGAGGAGTAACAGCCTTCTTAAATACATTTGCAACCATCTCATTTGTGTATAAGTATTGCAAAACGACTTCTTTCGTATCAATTTTCGGGTGAATAAGTTTAGTCTTAATATCCACACATTCTGCTCTTGACAACTAATTACACTATGCAACAAAATAAAAAAATTAAATACACCCAGCTAATGACATAGTGTAGGTTGTGAGTTTTGCTGAGTAGAACTCAATAATATTTTTTTATATTTCTTGAACTCTCCAAACTTGTTTTATTTGACTAAAACTGTTTTTTTTTGGACTTTACGCACAAATTTATTGATTACACAAACATTTCTGAACCAATGTCAGAAGGTTAAACGTTCTTAGAAAAGGGAGGGATGGGCCTTTAACACGGTATACATACACACAGTTACTAATTTATACGTACGGTTAATAAATTGCCGAAATTTTTTAACTAATCCGTTTCCTTTATAGTTTCCTTGATGTTAAGACGGTCTTTTGCATTGGTTAAAAAATTTCTGAAATTGAACTGAATTGTGGCCTTGCACAGGGCCACAAAGGTATGCATCCGATTTACAAATTTCACAAATTTCTGAACCAAAGCAAAAGACCGTCTTAAAATCAGACAATTATAAATATTTTCAAAAAAAACGGATTGGTTAAAAAATTTCTGAAATTTGTTATCCGTATGTATACTTCTGTGGCTATGTGTATATACATACATACATATATTATTCGACTTAATATTTTGTGAGGTTTGAGGAGGTGAACTTGGAAAATGCGAATTTTTTTTACATTCTCTTATGAAGAGATTGACACTTCGTTTGATAAAATAGAACAAAAATACCGCAGTTATTGTTTAAAGAGTATAACAATCCTGTTATATTTTTTATACAAAATTTTTTTTCAAAGCAACTTTCAGTTCAATATTTTCAGAATTTTTGATGAAATTTGATTGTTTATTGGAAAATGTGTCAATTTCACGTTTTAGCGACCACCAGAAGTTGGCCAATGTTTGCGCAAAGAGAAATAATAATGTTTGAAAAAAGTAGTCGCCAACGTGAAATTGACACATTTTGCGTTAAATAATCAAGATCCATCAAAAATTTTGAAAATTTTTGAACTGAAAGTTGATTTGATAAGGTGACATACTTATATAAAAAATTTACATACATACATAATTGGCCATTACAACCCTTCAGTCAGGATTACGGCCTAGCTACGATGATGTGAATTCAATGACCGACAGACATGTGATTAAATTAACACCTAAAATTCTACGTTCTACAGCGTGTGTTAAAGAGCTTAAGAAAACGCCCAAAATCTGTCTTTCGGAATCGACTTTAAACTGTAGGTCCCACCATTCATGTATAAAATTAACACAGCCAGCATCGGTGGTGTGAGAAGCATGGTCTTAATCCCAACTAAAGGGTTGTAATGACCAATTATGTTATGTTATGTAAAGAGAAAATTCTTTACCATATCAACTGATTTTTTTTTTGGAATTCCCGACGTGTAGTGACGAATAAGTTCGTCATCTGTTGAGGCCTATATTTTAATCTTCAGACCAGTAATTACTTCTGCGCTCATATAATTTTGTATAGACTAATATTTAATGTTTACCAACTTCTTCAGTAATTCAACTTTTCACGTATGGTCCCGTAGCATTAACCAGCGCATCCCAAATAACTTTTGCTGTGTCTGGTGCAACAATATATCCATAACCACACAGATCGACCATCAAAGTAATTTTTGCCAAAGCACGCTCGTTCTACATTGCATCACCGCTAGTTATTAAGCCGGTTTTCGAAATTTCCTTTTCCTTTGATGACCATACAAGATTTTGCTTGCCTCTTCTAAATATTATCTTCTTCTTGCGTCCCCTTAAACGCTCCAATGTAAATCCTACAGCAACTCTTGGCATCGTAAAACGAAACGGAAAACATTTTTTTCTTCGTAAGAAAAAACAAAAAACTTTGCGCTCTCTTCTTCCCATGATATTTTTCCAACTGACATGTAGCTCATAATCTATTGAGTCAAATCCTATATATTTTTATTTGAAATAAACTTCTAAAACATTCTTATAATGAAAATTATGTATATAACAGAGTGCCATGATTAATTAAAATGTAAATTAGATGTGCAATAATCATGAAAATTAATCGGGACGAAATTAATAATAGGTGAAAAAGTAGTAATAGGAATAGTAGAAAAATAAGTAATAGGTGAAGAAACAATTAACAGGTGAACTTTTTATGTTTTAAGTGAATAATAAATAATTTAAAAAACAAGTTTTTGATGGCGTCATTGGTTGGTATTTCTTGAAGAACGATGTTGGAACGCCAATTACTGTGAACCTATAGAACACATGCCAAACAGTTCATACCTCATTGGATTTTCTGTCCAAATGTGGTAGTGTGAACTGGCCACCGAGATCGTGCGAATCGATTCCGTTAGACCACCGGTCAACTTCAGTCTGATTTTTGAGCCACTGTTATGGAAAACCAGATATTTTGGATGTGATTTCCGCAGAGAAGTCGTGATCGACTTCTGTAGGTCTCTCTTTTTATTATTTAAATTACAAACAAACAAATTTTAAAACAGAAAGAGCTTTAAAAGACCCTGTAATTTTTTTTAGTTAGAAAATAGAAAAATTTCCAAAACTTAAGTCAACTACTAAAAATTCAACACACATACGTGTCATTTAGATCAGCAATTAAACATTGATCGCTTATAGGAATTAATAAAAGAATCTGGAAAATGTACGAAATTAAATGCAGTAATAAAAAGTAATTTCTTAATATTAACAACAATAACAAATCGAACAATATAGAACGAATCGAAGAATTCGAATAGAATATTTAATATTCGATACCTACGAAAGAAAAACAATAAAAAGAATGGCTAAAATGATGGCGACACAGGCCATAAAATTATGCAAAAATATAAGAGACCTAAACCTTAACAGCATATTTTGTGCAAATTTATAAAAGTTTGCGTATGTGGATGTGTGTGTGTGATGGAATTTACAGAAGAGTTTGTGTGTTAATATTATTGCAAAAAATAAAAATGAAAGATATTCGAGATGGTATCGTAAAATTTTTAAGAATATATTTTTGTTTTTATATTGTAAGCGTCGTGCCTAAGGATGTTTTTGTTTTTTAATGATGAAGAGAAAATGAAAGAGGAAAATTAAAAGGACTCACATACATACATAATTGGCCATTACAACCCTTCAGTCAGGATTACGGCCTAGCTTCTCACACCACTCATGTTGTGTGCGTTACTTTTATACATGAAAGGCGGGACCTACAGTTTAACGTCGACTCCGAACGACAGATGTTTGAGAAACTTTTCATGGCAAATGTTATTTACTCTCAGAGTTTTTGCCAGAAATCTGCTGAGAGGAAGACGCCGAAGAAATACTTTTTTTGTATTTTATTTTGATGTCTGGCCTGGGGCTCGAACCCTGGCTTTTCGTCTAATAAGCCAACACACTACCTACTAGACCACGGCGACTTCATTTAAAAGGACTCAAGAAAAAGAAATAACCTTAAAATGCGGAGAGGCTTCTGATGGTGGAAACAAAAATAAACGTATCAAGCAGCTGCTAAGAGATATTTGTTTTACTTTTCAGATCTCTTATCACCACACGTATTTAAAAGCGATTTTAATGAAAAACTTGCATGTATGTAGAATCTACATTGTAGATACATACATATGTGTATGCAGCATACAGTGGCGAGAATTTATATAGCTCGTTTATAGAAAACACTAATAATTTGGCAAGAAAAAAATTTTGTTTTCCATTAAATTAAAATTCTCTTAACAGTTATTTTATTGCTTTGTCGTTTATTTATTTTTATAGTGCAACAGGTCAAAAAATAAACTTCAACGAGTCAATAAACGACTTCATTTAAAAGGACTCAAGAAAAAGAAATAACCTTAAAATGCGGAGAGGCTTCTGATGGTGGAAACAAAAATAAACGTATCAAGCAGCTGCTAAGAGATATTTGTTTTACTTTTCAGATCTCTTATCACCACACGTGTTTAAAAGCGATTTTAATGAAAAACTTGCATGTATGTAGAATCTACATTGTAGATACATACATATGTGTATGCAGCATACAGTGGCGAGAATTTATATAGCTCGTTTATAGAAAACACTAATAATTTGGCAAGAAAAAAATTTTGTTTTCCATTAAATTAAAATTCTCTTAACAGTTATTTTATTGCTTTGTCGTTTATTTATTTTTATAGTGCAACAGGTCAAAAAATAAAGCGTAAAGTTGCGAAATATACAAAATTTCGAACAGTTGTAAATTAAGTATACATTTTAAGTAGCACTGATAAAACGATTCTTCGAATGCCTCGAAAGGAGTGCATCTAAGATTTGAACCAAATTGAAGCATCGAAAGGAACATATTATCTACAAATACCGGTAAAAATATTGTTACGCAAATCGAAACGACCTAATATCTACAAATACCGTTAAAATATTGTTACGCAAATAGAAACGACCTAATATCGTTTAACAACAAAAACGATGAACAAAAGCCACACGATAGAAATACACACTAAGGATACAATGAACATGTTTATATAAAGCTGCACACACGAACCTGATTGCGCCTGGTACCAACAACAACATGTATGTAACACAAAAGGATAGACAACATAAGCAAAGTACACAAACAACAATGTATTAGCAATAAAGCTCTCGAGAAGGCGAGATCACGAACCTTCCAGTTAAAGAATGTTCGTAAGACTGGTTGTGTCGGACTATAAAAGGGCTGGACAAAGCAGGCAGCAGTCAGTTATAATTCAGTCAGCCTTAGTGTTAACGCGGACAGAAGTGTGAAATAGAATAGTGTGCAAGCATATTATTGTTGTATCGTTAAGTTGTATACGGTGGCACACAAAAGTAGTGTAAAGAATAAAGAGAGTTTATGAGAAAATAAACACATATTTGTTTTTACTTGGTTTTCAATTAAAGAACTCATATTTGATTTAATGTTTTTAAAAAGGTAAAAACATAACAATATATTAAGTGAAAAATACTTTTTATAAATCGATCTGCTTTGGCTTCGATCTCTCTTGTTCACAAAAATCATAACCAAAAATTCGACCAAAGACATACAATTAAAACTGTTGAATATCTAGGTGCTTGTGTAATGGTTTGGTGAGGATTCTCTTCATGCGGAGTAGAATCTATTGTACGAAAAGAGGCTACAATGTATCAAGAAGATTACAAAGAAATTTAATTAAGCAAAATGCTAGCTTTCTTAGAATAAATGCAAATTTGGCCACGACAAAGGTCCAAAACATACAGATATATAAATAAATTTTAAAAAAATTATTAAGTTACACGGTGCGACAGTCAATATACACCCAGCTAATGAGTTTGTTGAGTAGAACTCAAACATATTTTTTTATATTTCTCGAAGCCTCCAAACTTGTTTTTGATCTTTTCACACAAAATTATTGACTACCCAAACATTTTTTAACCCACTTTCAAAATCCAAAGTTTTTGAAAAGGGAACAGATGAGCCTTTAAAATGGTATACATAAACATATGGTTCAAGTTTACATATTATGAATTTTGATCGGTTAAACTTGGAAAACTTGTTCATTGTAAAATTTAATTAAAATATATAAAATAAGTGATGATATTCTGAATTTGACCGATTTGATCAAACGAAGTGTCAATCTCTTCACAAGATAATGCACTTTCAGAATATCATCAATTATTTCATATTTTGTAATTAAGGTTTGCTATTATCAATGGACAAGCTTGAAAAAATATGAAAAAAATTTGCATTTGTCAAGTTTACCTCAACAAACCCCATAGCATATTAAAATTATATATATATATGTATATAGGTATATCGTTTTAAAAGCCCAACCCTCTATTTTCTAATAAGATTTTGGACGTCGGTTCAGAAAAGTTTGTGTAATCAATATATTTGTGCGTAAAGTCCAAAAAACAAGTTTTTGTCAAATAAAATAAGTTTGGAGGGTTCCAGAAATATACAAAATTTTTTGAGTTCTACTCAACAAAACTCACAACTTACACTGTGTCACTATCTGGGCGTATTTCATTTTTCTTTATTTTGTCGCATAGTGTCGTTGTCTATAAAAAAACTCGGATAAAATAATTATAAATAACCAATAAAATTATTTTTAAATGTTTTAATTTTGTTTATGTCCTAACTAAGTACCAATTATTTAAGAGAGTATGAAACTGTTAGAAAACCTGTTCCAAAAAACTTCGGTTAAGTAATTTATTAGAACAATTTAAGCTATTTCAATTGTCGTTACAGCACGTTAATAGTTATGAGAAATAATTTCGTCGATTTATCAAGGAGGTTTGAAATCTAATTGTATCTTACGTAAATTACTGAGAATATCCAACATTATAGCAATAACAATCTGTAAACAAAACATTCTCAAAAAATTTGTAGTAAAGCCCGCTTATTGATTCCATTAAAAGTTAATAAAACATTGACATGATAAGGAAGATCCAGATTACAATTGAAAACACGGGACTGATACCGAGAAGTTTGCCTCATAGTCCAAACTAAATCGATATGCCAGAACACCTGTGATAGATGATGTGATCTGTGGATATTTATGGAGATGTTATTTAATAAATAAATAAAATAAATTAAATACACATGAAACTATAATATTGTTACGTTTTTACCTTTTTGAAAACGTTTAAAATATGAGTTCGCTGATTGCAAATAAAATAAAAATAAATTTGTGTTTAGTTTCTATCAACTTCTTTATTGTTCGCGCTATTTTTTGTACCTTTACACTTCTCTTTGGTATATCTTTACAACGGTGATCTTCAAACCACTACTGTTATCTTCATACGCAACGCGTCTTCACATAAGACTGACTGAATTCTTACTACTCGTTGTCTCTGTTATCTTAACTTTTTATATGCCCACGTAATTAGTCTGATAAAATTTCTTGAAGTCGAACATTCGGTGTTTCGCCTTCTCGAGGAATCTATCGCGACTTTATTGTTGGTTGCGTATTTTGTTCACATTGGTTGTTGTTGCGTTCTCGCTTACTTGTCTATCCCATTTTCTTTCATTGTTGGTTTATTTATAACAAATTGGTTGTGTTTGTTTGTGTAGCTTTTGCTCATTTTAATGTTAAACGATGTACACCGTTTCCATTTTCGTAACAATATCTGTGAAACTTAAATTTCACTAAAAATATTGGGTGAAAGACAATGACATTTGAATAACCGCCAACAAACCCCTTTGAAGTAGGTTGACCACCATTTTGGACGTTTCAACGTTAACTTGACGAATGTTGATTTTCAAATGCTCTAACCTTGGGATGTTTTTTGCGTGGACATTATCTTTGACACTGTCTTTGTTGCACTGCGAAATAATGGCATCAAATTGCATGATTTTGGTGATCAATTCTTATCGCTAAAACGTGAAATTATTCTAACTGCTACAAAACAAAAATTGGTCGTGTTGTGTGACTCATGAGATCGTCGTAAGGAAACATATATTGTCAAGTTCATTATCTTCAACTAACAAGTTCTCTAGACGAAAATGAGTACTAGCCAGTCGCTTTTCCTCAAGGTTGTCGTTTCACTCGGTTCTCTGAATCCTATATGTGATATTTTTGCCTGTGGAAGTTCCCACCTAGTATATAACTGAGCTTAAGCGCTGAAGAAAACTTTATCGCCACCCAATTAGCATAGCTAAATGATGAGTGAGCTAAACTGTACATGAATGGAGGTGCAAATTGAAATACAAATTTTTCTCAACTCCTTGCACAATCATCATAATCGATTCATTTTAATCACACTTTTATAGTAATTTTCAATTCAATTTCACGCGCTCTTTGCTTAACCTTTCACTAAATACCATAAATGACACTTTTGTCATGGCATTCTTGTCATACCGGCTTTTTTGAAATTACCAAAGCAATGCGAGAGCGCTGGCATATACTGTGATACCTACATATCATACATACATATATTTTGTATCTATTTTTCAGTTACTCGATTGAATGTATTGAAATTGAGATTTACAATCGTTGTGAACCTACTTATGAATTCGCATAAGTTTATATCATAACACATAAACGGCTGGCAGTAACGCTTACTCTGTTTCAGGGTATGCTCAAACCTGCATTGATTTAAAAAAAGTGTTTTTATGTTTGCAAATATTTTTATATTTATTGAATATTTCACAGAAGCTAATAAATATTGAAATATGCCATAAAACACAAAATAAGTCTTAAAATTTTTATCACACAAATATTGCTTCTGGATACGATTTTATTTTACTATGCAAAAAACACTGGGAAACACTGAAAGAATTCTAACTCATAGGAGCTATGTAAATATATTTTAAAAATTTTGGTATATTAAAATTGAAAATTATGTTTTCTATTGCTGCTATACATATATTATATACTGATACCATATAAATGTATGTCAAATTATATAAAAATTATAATACTTTCCGCTTCTACGGAAATTTGTTTTCAAAGGCTTTTCGAAATCCTCGATATTGTAGTGCAATTCGAGAGAAGAATGACTTTATGAATACCAAAAACCAATGACAACGCACCATTATTTATAAATTTTTTAAAACTATATCCGTATATAGGATGGGAAATTTAAAAGCTTAAATTTAAAAATACAATAAAACAAAAACGTTTTGTACAATTCTTCCGATTAGAAATAAAATATTATTTCATTCATATGGCTGCCGCGGCTGGCCGCACAATTCGATGGGACCAATTTTCATGCACTTTTTCGAGCGTCTGGGGTCGTATGTCGATAATGGCATCATGAATGTTGGCCTCAAAATTCTCAATTGTCTCTGGTTTGTCGGCATAACATTTATCTTTAACGTCGCCCCACAGAATATAGTCCAACGGTATCAAATCGCAAATTCTTGACGGCCAGCTGACATCACCATTTCATCTAATTCAACAGCCATCAAACATTTGACGCAATAAATCGATTGCGGCATGAGATGTGTGGTAAGTTGTACCATTCTCTTGAAACCAAATATCTTTCATATCAATATCATGAAGAGCGGGTACAAAAAAATCGGTTATCATTATGCAATAGGTGTCTACATTGACTATAACGGTTGCGCCGTCCCCATTTTTAAAGAAATATGTCTCCGCTCCACAAGCCGTGCATTGGCTTCTGTAAGACTAGACTGAGATCCAAATATGCAAATTTTGCTAGTTAATGTACATACCAAGATGAAAATCAGATCCATTAAAAAAAATGTTTTTTTTTTTTTTGGCAAATTCGACATCATCGTGCAGTTTCTCGTTGGCCCAATAAATGCCAACGTTGGTCAAGCGTAAATCGATTCATTACGTTCAGTGGAGATGACATACAGCATTTTGTGATAGAATAGAATGACATGAGTATTGCCAGACGTTACGAATTGTTTAATTGACTCAGGCTTATCATTTGTAAATAGCATGACCCAGGTGACTGCCCTGCGGTACTCCAGAGGTAACAATGATTTTCTTTGAAACTGATGATTTAAATTTGACTGTTTGAGTTCGATAAGAAAAAAACGATTTTATCCAGTTCAAACAATTATCATCAAAACGCCTTTTATAAGGTTTGTTATTAAAAGCTTGTTATTCACTTTGTCGAAGGCTTTGCTAAAATCAGTCGGTATATTGAAACCTTTATTGACAAATTTTGTAAACTAAAATATATTGGTTATAGATGATGGACCTTTGCGTAATTCATGTTGAAGAAGTATGGCAATTAAAGGTTTCAAAAAGTTTAGGAATGTCATTTAATTTAGCGATATGCCTGTAAGCAATAAAAATAATAGAAAATGGTTCAGCCAATATAGATGAAGAGTTAATTAGAATGCAACTCAATACGTCTTCGGATCCGGTACATTTCGGTGGTTTAAATGTTTTTATACAGTTTATTATATGAGCTGTACTGATAGAAGAAGTAGATATTGTTGGATTTAAAAAAATCTTGTAAGTCTATGGAGTCATCAAAATGGCCATTAGAGTATGTGAAGGCAAAAAAATCAGTAAACGTGTTTCGATAAAAATGGAATGTTATTAGAGGCTATCTTTTAGAATTAACAAATGTTTAAAATGATTTTCGCCGAGGACTAGTAGATTATTGGCTTATTAGATGTGAGGCTTCGGTTCAAACCCCAGGTCAAGCACCTCCAACTGAACGAAATATGAAAAAATATTTCTTCGGTGATTTCCTCTCAGCAGATTTCCGGCAAAAACACTGAGAGTAAATAAAATTGCCACGAAAACTTGATCAAAAATCTGTCGTTCGGAGTCGACTTTAAACTGTAATTCCCGCCGCTCATGTATAAAAATCAACGCACAGTACATAAGTGGTGTGCGAAACTAGGTCGTAATCTTGACTAAAGGGTTGTAATGACCAATTATGTATGTTAAAATGATTTTGGAGTACGTTTAAAATTTTATTTTATATTATATTTATATTCAGCACGATTATATTTAGCATGAAGAATAGAATATTTTCCTAATAAAAAAACAAAAAATTTTATACTTCTTGAAATAATTGCACCCGTATTTATAAAAATCGTAAAGATCTCTTTAAAGCTTTTTTAAAAAATTCCTGAAACTACCATTCAAAATACATTATTTCCATACATAAATAATATTGAAAACTAAGAAATTTAAAGCATGTGCAAACCTTCCTTAAATCTACTTTAAATTGAAATGTAATTTATTTATTTATTTTCAAAATTTTTTATTGAGCTTTAGCACGGCAAATAAAGTTTGGGGTACAGCTTTTCTTATATTTGTATAAAACTTTGTAAAACGATTTATGATTTCATCAATTTTACTCATATTTTTGGTGGGGATATCTAAAAATTGAAGTCAAATAGTTTTAACTAAGAGATTATACAGATCGGTAAAGAATTCGAAAAGAATTTGTCATGTATAACTAATTCAGAAGTAACCGTAGTCTAGTAGGTAGCGTGTTGGGCTATTAGAAATGAAGCCACGGTTCAAACCCCAGGTCAGACATGTCAAGCAAAATGAAATACGAAAAAGTATTTCTTCAGCGACTTCAGCAGATTTCTGACAAAAACTCTGAGAGTTAATGAAATTGCCGTGAAAAGTTTCTCAGAAATCTATATTTCGGAGTCGACTTTAAACTGTAGGTTCCGCTACTCATGTGTAAAATTATGATACACAACATGGGTGGTTTTAACAGCTAGGTTGAAATTTGACTGAAGGGTTGTAAGAACCAATTATGTATTTATGTGTGTGTAACTTATTTCTAATGTAGCATAATATTTGTGATCAGGTAAAGCAATTTGCAAAAGTGTTTTGGACCGTATTAATTCGATACATACAGAGATCAGATAAGGCTTTACTTAAATAATCGCCATAGCTGTCAAATATTGATGGTAAATAACAACCATATACTGATGAAAAATTCCGAGCAATTTGAGGCAAATTATAATCTCCAAAAACGAATACAATATTAGACGAACTTTATTTTAGGATTATATTGTTAACTGTTTCAATATGCGAATATTGAATCAAGAAGATCATACGTGTTGTTAAGTATGAGTATGAAGAGTATTTCAAACTTTGAATATGAAAAGTATGAGTATAATATTAAATTAAGTATGAATGCGAATAAGTATCAGAAATTATGAGTATAATTGAATTCTACTCATCTGTTTCAATACTCATACTTACTGATCTCTAGACGAAACTTAATACTCTGAGCTGAGGGAGTGTTATATTCAAATCGATTTATTTGGAAGTAAAAATTGGAGCTTTTGTATGGTTAAACCAGGAGTAAAATTCTATGTTCTGGTCTAGTAACGATTTGGGTAGCAGGAACGGCGTAATCGTTATTACTTTCGACATTAGGAGAATTATAGATATGCGCATTTACAGTTTTGTTTTGTGAACTAATTACGGATGGTGACACAACCGAAATTGGAAATAAAGATGGGCGCTGTCCTAATAATTTAGTATTGGTGGTCTGAAATATTTTATCTTGAATATTTATGACATCTTCTGTTAAATAAGTTGTATTCATACAACTTGTAAATCTCAAAGGAAACTGAGCTCGATATAAAATTTTGAGATTATTGTAAGTTTTTCATTGAATTTAATTCATCACATTTAAATTATTAGATACTGCTTTAAGGATACTCCCCTTTTAATTTTTTTTAAATATCAGCCTTTTTTCTGTTTTATTTGCCTATACTTACATACATACATGTGTATATTGCGTACGCACGAAAGAAAGAAATAAAATTTGCTATAAAGAAATATCATAACACTTATGATATTGATGATAACAATTGGTAATCAAAAATGTTAAACACGCATACAATTAGCGACTCCAATCAGTTAGCAAATGTATGAATGAATGTGCGATATTATGTGTGCATGGTGGTAAACTCGTAGCTTGACTGCTCTTATCTATTTACGCTCATAAGCTAAATATGAATTTCTCACATCAAGCGAATAGAATAGAATATTTATGTAAAAGGAACATGCTTTGTATTCTAAAAACTCCTTTAAAAAAGCCAAATTACCATCTCAAATGCAAACTCATATTAATGAACGTACGTGTGGACGACGAAGACGACGTTATCAATACGTTGAATGTTTAAATGAAATCTAAGAATGTCGACAATAAAAATTAATGAGCTAACAAGCATTGATATCAAACGAATTAGTACTTCGATTTACAGACGTAAGCTTGTGAAACTATGTAATAACAAATGCTACAACAATAACAATCAGGTTTTGCAAAACAGTTTAAATATTAAAATTCTGAAGTATCTTTTAGGGGAATGCATATGTGTTTGTAGAACATTTCACAAGAGATGAAGAAGAAGGGAAAAAGAATTATCATCACAAGTTAGATATTTACTAACGTTTGATATTTTCCCAAAATTGCTTGAAATACATACATACATACATAAAAAGAAGATAATCATATGGAGAGATTTTGTGTGCGAATTCCTATAATACTGGTTTACATAAGCCAAATAAAAACATGGCAACAAAAATCATTTCTATCCTTTTGGCAATTATCCATTTTGCAAGACAACAACAATCATCAGTATTGAGACACAGCAGTTGTGCTTTTAAAAATTCAAAGCATGCCAAAACGCTTAAGCTTTTTCCAATTAATTGGTCAATAACAAATAGACAATATAGAGGAATTCAACAGCAAAAATATCAGTTTACTACGCCAACAATAATAAAGACAACAACAATAAAACAATAGCATAAGCATACAAAACTCAAAACCGCAGGTTGTATGATCTGCATTGATGCCCAAATATTTGCGATTAGTGAGTAATATTTGAACTACAAAACATACGCTACTCGAGAGCTATTGCTCCATTTTGATAGGAAGGTGGTCCTATGTAGCACGAAAAGTACATAACTTTAGACCTTTTCCAAGTCTTAATGGTTATTATATTATGCCTTATAATAAACAATGTTTTCAACATTTTGGTATTGTAAATCCACATGTTTTCAAAGTTTCATATTGAAAATATTTCTGAACTTGATTATGGTTTTGAAAAGAATGATATAAAATATGTTTTAACTCTTCCGCAATTTATTTAAAAGTTAAAAAAATTTTCCGTGACCCTTTTCTTCTTCCTTTTATGGGAAAAGTATTTTTTCCATGTACTCGTCTTGAATTGTGGTCTAACGACGGAGGAGTTAAAAGTTTTGTGTAGGTGGGAGCTTTTTCATTCCTTTTATCTTTTTCATTATAACGTTCACGAGAACATGTCGATGTGTTACTGTTTTCCCCTTTATTCATGTCTGTTGCTAAACCACAGAAGAAGTAATTTTCTAAACCCTCTACCAACTCTATCATTCCACTTAAGTCATACATACAGTGCTTGCTACTTGTCACGGTTTGCCCCACCTTCTGTCCCTTCTGGACTTTAAAATTAGCGGCTGCTTTTGACCGGACATAACATTCTTATCCTAACCACACCTATTACAAGTAATATAGTTAGATAAGTAACACTATATGGTTATAGAAAGCTTAAAATAAAACGACCTTCTTTCATTCAGGAACATTTTTTTGAATACCTTTACTGAACCACATATATACTATTTATTTCTATGGAGGAAGATATCGTTTTTAACTTTATTTATTTGATTAAATTTAAAAAAATATTTGAAATATACAAGACGTAGAATTTCTTTGAAAAGGAAACCCCTTATTCGTGGCAGCTCTATTACCATATTGTTACTTATTTTGCTCGTTCCGAGAGCTTTCTTTGGGTTGAGGCAATAGTAGTCTGGATCTCTCGAAATTCAAAATTTAAGCGTACTGGATCCGCAGCGGTTACGTTAGCGATTAGTTTTGTCAATGCACAAATTCAGGGTTAAAATAATTCTTTAAAGATTTTAAGTAACGTGCCACAGTGAGTAATTTAACCCTGGCGTTGAATCCAGTCGTTCTTTGAGATTTCAAAATTGCTTTGACCGGTTTAGTATATTACTAAACCCTTACTTCAAAAACAAAACGCACCCAATACAAAAAATTATAATATTTATTCAGATTTTTTATTTTTTTACATTCATTACATACAATATTGGTCTCAGAATGCTTTTTGCAAATAAATTTTTGACATTCAGAACATTTATTTGCATATTTGCAAATCGTTTAGAACGATTTGGACAAAAGTTGCAGCGTCGCCTTTTTAAATTTTTTGATTGCGGAACTTCAGCAGAATCCTTTTCAATCCTTTTGAAGAGTTTTTACGACTGTGGAATATTCGGTCTACGAGATATTTCTCTGAAGAAAAGATTTTATACCATCAGCTCTTGAAATAGCATAACGCGTTGGGCCAAGAGTTAAATTTATTATGTCCTGTTTAGATACATTAAAACTTCATCCGTAGTTTGAGAATTTCGGAAATGTCCATGCTAGCGTCTGACGAGGAGTTGGGGTCATAGTCAGATACAGGTTCAGAAACGAGGTAGTTTTCATCTTCACTTGACGTGTCCTGGGGCTTTCATCGCCTGAGTCTGATAGCATAAGAAAAGTTCTTATCTCTTCTGGTTTCATTGTCCCAAAATATGTGAAGATTTTTTCACTTGTATTCAATTCAAAAACACAAGCGAATGAAATATTTGCACTACTTATTCCCTTTTTTTGGTTTTGTTGCAGTTTGTAATACAGTTATAAAAACAAAAAAAAAAAACAAAAAACACTTGTGCGTTATTATCGCATATTTTGTTGTTGCTAGTTATGAAGTTGTTAAGGCCCACGAAATTGTTACGAAGCTCGTATCATATGCGTAAATTGATTTTTTTACATTGGGTAATTTTGATCCAAAAGTACCAATTGCGTAAGTTTTTTTACATACGCTTTGTGAAACGATCTACAAAAATTATATTTTAAATTTTAATAGTATTCACTAAAAAAATAATTGTACAGAAGTTTCAAAAAAATCTGATGAGTATTTAAAGAATAAATGAGCAATAAAAACCGTTTGGGCAATTTTGACCCATTAATACAGGATGAGGGTTAAGCATGATTCTACATTAACCTTAATCTTAGAGGAATAAAAGTGTAACATATTAGTAAGGTCATACATAAAAAACTATAGGTTTCTGCTTACAATAAACGTTCTGAGCATATTTGTTGTAATAAACGTGTTCACTCCGTACAAAATCTAATCTGATTGATGTCGTTAACTATTGTTTTAAAATATACGAAGGTCTCAATTTTTAATTTAAATAATAAGGGATTTCCCAATGTTAAATTAAGCAAAATAGGAAAATCAGCGTTTGCGTATGAAAGATAACATTGTATATGAAAGACAAACATTCTTGTGAATATGTCTTATAAATATATGAAGAATTATTTGTTTAATAAAAAACTATGAACTACTTTATTTATTTTATTTATTTATTTTATTTATTTATGAATATTAATTATAGCACAACAAGATATTAATCTTATAAATGAAAGTACACCCCTACTTTACGTGAGCCTCTGAGACTCGCGACAGTAGTTATGGTTGCTGTATGTTAGATATTTCTTGTTACATTAATTTGGTCAACATAATGAGCCTCACAGACTCGTGTTAATGTTAAGGGGATTTGTACTGTTTCCAGTCTTTTCAAGCTCATTATTTTTCTATAACTATCCTTCCAAAGTCTACAGCGAATACTTAATTATATTCATTCATACGGATATTCCAAGCAACTGTTTAGCGATGAACTAGTCGGAGCAGAAAACCAGGCTAATTCTATATTGTTTTTTGTGGACACCAATCCTAGATCAATGAGGAATCTTGCTCCACTGCCAGATTCACTCGGTCTGCGGTTGATAGGAGGCTTACCAACCGACTACTCGACCACAGTGGCCGCACATAGCGCTTGGGAACATATGAAGAAAGGCTGCAGCACCCATCAAACGATTTTTGCTGACGGTGCAGGTCGGTTGCAGAGGCGGAAACTGTTATCCACTTTCTTTATCAATGCTAGCTACAAATTTAAGTTATTTGGCTCTCCATTCCATGTCAGCTTAACGGAGTTATCATCCATTACCAAGGATTTTTATTCGTTTATTAAAATTTCAAGCTGATCCATAGGGGAGTCCTGCTTTAATGCGGTGATCAACTTCATCGATAAGTTTGGTGGAATTCGACTGAGCTTACATATGGCGACAAAACGGTCCGCAAGTGTAGCTTTGGTATCAACCACTCCACTTCAAACTAAACAAAGTTGAAATCCAATATTTAGCACTAATTTATGAAATCATAGTCAGATCTTCAACGACAATACTAAGATTTACTGTATATGAAAGTTATCAAAGCTATTCCTGCAAATGGTTCTGCGAACCGTCAGCCCCGCATCACAAACAAAAATAGTAACATTCAGAATGACTTTTGTTAAACGCTTAAGCGTTCAGAAAAGTAGCGCCATGCTTATTCAGTCTGAGAATTTAATTCAGTCGAGTCTCCTGCAATGGTCCATATAGTATACGCTGATGCTTTGCAAGAAAAAAAAAAAAACGCTCTCCCCTTAAAAAAACAGTTTCAATAAAAACACTTCTAAGTAGAGCTATTGACTTTAATTTCAGCTAGAATTGATAAATTGATGCAGTCAAACACAGCTTTATGCCTAATACGACCGATTTAAAGACAAGATTGAAAATGTAAGCCTAATTTGCTTAATACGGTGTTCAGATATGCACCTTTATTGCGTAAATCGGAATAAACGATATTATTGAGCTCAATACTTCATATAAAGTTTTAATTAATTATTGCGCAATAAATACACAAATTGTTATAGTATTGAGTAAAACTTAAAATGCAGCACTGTCATAAGTGTGTTTAGTTAGCATATTACAATTAACCGAACACTTTTTGTTGATATTTGACAAGTCAAATGTCAACAACGACAAACAAACAAAAAAAAAACATAACAAAATAAAAACAAAGTTGCTGAAACAACCAGCTGCCAAATGAATATTGAATAAGCAGCTGAACGGCGTATATTATTATTCCTGAACACTAAATAACCAAATATTGACTCAATAAAAGTGAATATCTGAACATAGTATAATATTCGGATAATAGAGGATAATAAAAAAATACTTTAAATCTCCTGGACCTAGTTCCAATGCATCGGGTGATTACAGCGCCAAACAGATACCGATTTCAAATTTTCTTGAATGAAATTGTAGTATACTTTTTATTGAATGGAAAACCAACAATATTTTGGCATTTCAATCTGAAATCACAATGTTTTTTAACGAAAACAATTAGCAAAATTTCTTTTCAGAATGTTAACCTGGAAACATTCAAATTCCGTGTGTTATAAAGTTTCCGGAAGAGTTATAATTTTCTCGAAGGAATAAAATTTATTTAACATTTATTGATATTTTAATCATTTATTTTAATAGCTTGCATAACATATTGATGTTTATTTTCTTCCTTTATTTTTTTTTCTATTTCGATTAAATTGTTAACACTATAGAAAAGAAACATACAATATATGCACACATATGTATACGGTGGTATGTGTTATTTAGAGGTATGCAGAATACTAAGTGAAGATAAAGTTCATGTTCTAAATAGAAGACCTTTTTTATTGTTTTTAATTTTTCCGATTGTCTGATTTTATTGTTTGGTTTTGTGTACTATTCCATTCTGTTTTTTTTTTGTCGTTGTTTCTGCCAGAGTAACAAACATATGTATGTATGCAATATTGTATTTGTATTGTATGATATTCTTTGGAAGATGCCATTACACGAGGCGCACATTTAGTATTTGGGTTGTCTTTTGCCTGCATGTGTGTGTGCATGTATGATTTTAATCTTTTTTATAGAAGCTCATTCGTATGTGGTCAGTGGTTGTTTACATTGTATGCAGTGTTCTCTGCTCAGCTTCACTCTGCACATTTCTGTTTTTTTTATTTTTAATGTGGCATCCTTGCGCCTGTGGTATGTTTGTAGCTGGGCAAGTTTTTAAGTTGTTGTTGTTTATACATGTTACAAAAGGATTTGCATGGCTCGTTTCATTTTTTAACAGAACTGACATTTCCGGACTCGAACTTACTTAGTCGTATGCATCTTGGCCACATTCACTTTTCACTGATGGTTTTTATATATTTTCTGTTTCAGGTTTACATCTGCTTATGTGAACATTGTGCTGGGTAACATACAATGTGCTGAATCGCTATGTTGCCTTATATTGAATTTTTTTTGTGATGGCATTTAAAGAGAAAATATGCCAACAACATGTTGTGTAAAACAGATATTTTTATAGTTTGAGTGATGCGAATTGGCAAAATAAATTTATAAAAACAAAAAAAAAACTTACTAATACTTGTTACTTTCTATAAAAAAAATATGTATTTTTTCTTAGGCGTTTGAAATAATGGCTGAAGCTAGCAGATTTTAATTTAAACTATAATTTTTTTATTTTCTTCAATTTAATTTCAATAAATTTACATTACATAGTTTAATTTTTTAGAACTCAAAAATAATTGCCTGTTTCTATTCAATGTAAATACAATACGTTTTACTGCCTATGTACATAAGACTGGTCTATCTTTTACAAATCAAGTTTTTAATGGGGCACCTCTTAAATACATACATACATACATAATTGGTCATTACATTACGACCTAGTTTCTCACACCACTTATGTTGTGGGCGTTAATTTTTATACATGAGTGGCGGGACCTACAGTTTAAAGTCGACTACTAACGAAAGATTTTTTGCCAGAAATTTGCTGAGAGGAAGTCGCCGAAGAAATATTGTTTCATATTTCGTTCAGTTGGAAATGCCTGACCTGGGCTTTGAACCGAGGCCTCACGTCTAATAAACCAACAAACTACCTACTAGACCACGGCGAATACACGAAGAGCGAGTACAAAAAAATCGGTTATCATGGTACGATAGGTGTCTCCATTTATTGTAATGGTTTCGCCATCCTAATTTTCAAATGCCTTCTCTCCACAAAACGCACTCGTAACAGGTGCGGTGGCTTCTGTAAGACAAGGTGTGGGTTTGCTGAGCCTCAGATACGGCAATTTAGCTTATTAACGTACCCAGCAAAGCGAAATTGCTGTTTATCCTAAAAGATGAAGTTTTTAGAAAAATCGATATAATCGTTCAGTTTCTAGTTGTCCCAATAAGTCCCAACGTTGCCAAGCGTAAATCGATTCATTACGTTCAACGTTCAATTTACTTAAGTTTGGCAGATTCGAAATAACCGTTGATTCAAGTTTTGACCGATAAATGGCCCACCCGATATGTATATACTTTGGATACGAAAATGAGCCCGAGGTGGTCAAACCCCCACACGCATTGAGAAAGTTTTTTACTTGGTATTGTCGAAATAATAGAGCTCGGCATATCAATTTAAAAGAAAATTATTTTTACTTTTCAGATTTTCTGTAGGCCTAAAAATTCTTATTGAATTCTAATTTACGAAATTTTAGTCACATTCTTAACGAATTTTATTGCAACCCAATTGTTTACCACACTATTATGAACCATTGTAATCAAGATGATAAAAAAGGGTTTTTGGTTAAAATAGCTCTTTTATTCCTCTTTAGTTAATATACGTTTTTCAATCAGTATCTGAATGTTTTTGCTTTCTATGTGATATGTCACCCTATTGTTCGAGATAATAATGATTTTGTTGTTGTTGTACTTTCTTTCTCTAAAAACTTTTTCTTCTTTGTCACGACAATCATTAACTGCACTAAATTTGCCCATCACTTGTTATCAATTCGAAATAAAATCTCTGCCACAAATATTTTACTCAATGATTTTCAAGTTTGTTGTTGTGAATTCTGTTTTGTGTTCTTTTGTATCTGAGACCAACATATAAAGAGTTTCAGATACCAGCAGATGAGGATTTATGTGTAACATTTTTAAATTCTGAAAAGCACAAATTTGGGTCAGTCGTCAGTTCAGTCAATTCTTATTTGCATAACAGCATAATTGTTTTTTTTTTTTTTATGTTAAAACCACACAATAGATGGATAGTTAGATTCTGGCTTCACATCATCACCACAACGATTTCTTCTCAAATTGAAGAAAATCATTTAGAAAATTAAAGTGAATTTAGTTGTATTCTGTATGTAGTATTATACTATTCTATTTTATTATATTGAAAAAACCTTGTCTTCTAAAGTTTGATTAGAATTTTTATGATTTCAGTGGGCCTAGGTTCAATAACGCACTGCAACTACCATTCAATGAATTGTTAACTTCAGTGAAATTATTGAGAAATTTAAATTATTGATTTACATTATATTTGGAGCCTAATTTTTATACTGTATAACAATTTTGGTGATAAGGAGAAGAAAGTGACATATGTACATACATGATTGTTCATTACAATACTTTAGTCAGGATTATGACCTAGATTCTAACACCACTTATGTCGTATGTGTTATTTTTATACATGTGTTGCGGGACCTACAGTTTAATGTCGTCCTTGAAAGACAGGCTTATTGAGAAAAGTTTAATGACAATTTTTTATTTACTCCCAGAGTTTCTGCCAGAAATCTGCTGAGAGGAAGTCTCCGATTAAAGATTAGAGATGGGGTTTTATCCGTGACCTTACGTCTAATAAGCCAACATACTACCACGAGTCTACTGCGACTTACTAGGAGAAAATGACACGATCATTAATATTATTACTGAATATGAAAGGCTAGCGGCCAAAAAATTAAAGTGCATGGGTATACATTTCCTTTATCTTCTGTCCTAGATTAGGTGTAATCCTACTTTACTCATTTTTATTTGGCTTAGGATGTGGAATAAACGTAACGCGTGTTTCTTTTTCTAATGACATTTATTTATTCAATCATAAATTTTAATTGAACCGAATTTACTACCATATAATGAAATCTCAAGGTATTTGGATGGAAAACGATCGACTTTAAGTATTCATCTGCAAATATTCTGAGCTTTTGATTGTTAAGCTTTATATATCACACATAAGTACATACATATGTAGTACATACATATTAACATTAATATTACGTTAACATTAAACATTACATTATCATCATATATTTTGATAATTCGTTTTTATAAAGTTCATTTACAAAATAACTACAAAAAAATTTGGATCTTGAGTTTCCGATGTACAACAAAGCATTTTTTGTTCTGGATCGATAGTGACCATCTTTAAAAAACCTTGTGAGCCAACAAGAGCGTTCATGATTCAGAATTCGCCATATCTAACAGGTATTAGACGTTGTCTTATTAGACGTGAGGCTACGGTTAAAACCCAATTGTGCATTCAAGTCTGTTGAATTCGTCTTATGATGTAGAAGGCTGGTGCAATATTGATTATCAGCAGTTTCTTTTGTGACTATTTCAAAAGCTATTCTTGAAATAATCGTTAAATAAGTTTGTAGTAGTTCAAGTCTTTTTGATAAACGTCTAAATGTTCGGCAGTTTGTCTTTCGAAGCGTTTTCCGAAGCCGTTTATGTTTCGGGCTTAATGTTAAAGTCTCCAGCAACATTTTCACCGAGCAGAAGTGTAAGTTTCCATAGTCTAGTAGGCAGTGTCTTGACTTATTGGATGTGTGGCCACGGTTCAAACCCAAGGTCAGATATCTCCAACAATACGAAATTTAAAAAAATATTTCTTCGGCAACTTCCTCTCTCAGCGGCTTTCTAACAAAAACTCTGAGTGTAAATAAAATTGTCATGAAAACGTTTCTCAAAAAATTTATCTTTTGGAGTTGACTTTAAACTGTACCTCCTGTCACTTATATATAAAATTAGCGCACAATGGAAGAGTTCTATTGATCAGTTATGTATGTAGAAGCGTAAGTCTAGATATTGAAATCTTTGGGTCTCTCTTTTTCTGATATAAATATCGAAAAGGGCAATCGATTTCAAGAAGATCCAATCTAGTCGACAGTAAAACCTTGTCTGCACTTGCAGATTCTCCCACAACTGTTGTTATGAAGCTGTGTGTTTTTATTTATCCTACACTTGCGTTAAACAATAATCCGCTAAATATCTCAGACGACGTAATTTCAAGAAAAAGTTTGGGAACTTAATCGAAACGATGTAATTCGAGTCGACATATATCGAGGGATTACTGTAATCCAAAATTGTTTAAGTGAAATTTATTATATTGAATTGAATTTTTGAGTAATATTTACACAACAAATTTATGCATTTCCAATATTAAATCGTCAGATGGATGTTTGTTGTTTGGCTTTCTAAAATACTGATTAAAACGTGCAAAAATTTAGACAAAGACATGCAAACTACTAAGGCGTTGTAGTAAGTCAATGATATGAAATTATGTTGCCGTAATTTGTATCATTGTTTTCATTTGTATTAACAGTTGTAAGTATTCATGGCACGCATAAATGTACTCTTATGTATGTATGTATTGATTGGATGTTATTGTGTGTGTATGTGTGTGTAAGTGCAGAGTAAGTGAGAATGAAGAGTTTCTGTACATTTTAGAATACAAATCATTAGTAAAATTTTATTATAAACTACGAATGTTTGAGTATGTGTAAAAATGTGTTTATTATTGTTTTTACACTTAATAATACATACATTACAACTATGATAGCTAAATGTTACGTGTTACGTGTATGATCGTACATGGGTATGTGAACGTGTAAACGTGAAAGTGTTAAGTGAGAGCGCGTGTATGCTAGACAATGATTTACAATTTGCATTAATTAACGTCCCCTCCTCTAGCCTAATTACACACGTGTTATTGTTTTGGAATGTGAAATCCTACATGTTGTAATTAGTTCTGCAATTGTGTTCGATTGATTCTAGGTCATCCAGAAGATGAATTTTGTATTTTTTTTTTTCAGAAATTAAACATTCTAGAATACAATACAAAACTGCTGTATATTCCTATCCATATTGTACTACTTGATTAATTTACTTTATTTTTTACAACAATTCACAGTTATAGTCATTTGAAATACAAAATAAAATGAAAAATACAACATGGAAAATGAAAATAAAATTATTCAGCGCTACGTGAATCGCTGTTTGTAGGGGATAAGAGTATACCATTTGGTTCTCGATACGGTACCGGTCGAGTAAAAAGTATCGATACGTACTTGTATCGGTTTAGGTTTTCTAGCGTATTGCTGGCTTGCTTATTATTAAGGCGAGCACGACGCTTAGTTGTGGCTAATAAGCCGCAGTTTAAATGAGAATAAAAAAGATTCTTTATCAGCTAAAGAGCCGTTATGATCATCAATTTTATTCTAAATTATATCAATCAACTTACAGCTATTTATACAAATTTCTTAAGTCTAATTTCTTACATATTAATATTTATAACATAATTTAGTTTTTTACTTAAGTCTAATTTCTTTACATAATACTTATGACCTAATTTAAGTTTAACTTAACATAGAGTGTGCATGGTCAGCATTTTGCTACTTTACAATTATTACGTACTGAAAATTTTTATAATGCAATTTGATACCTCGTGCCATTGGTCATTGACAATTTTGTTTATATTATTGAGGAATGTATCAAAATGCATTTTTAGGTAGCACAAACGTAACCAACACACAACAGTGGATAAGTGTGACCAACACACTACAATTATTATTTGTTATTTCTTACTTAAAAAATACAGTAGGACCTTGATTATCTGTGATTCGATTATCCGGCAACATCAATTATCCGGGATGGAAAAAGAAAATTTTTTGCATCGGAAAAAAATTTTATTTTGGATCGATTTAAATTTTTCTGCATCGTTTAACCGTGATTACCTCTACTATCCGTGATTATAAGCAAAAAAATTTTCTATTATTTCGGACAAACAAGCGAAAAAGGGGAATTCCCTCTTTAGTATACGATGAGTCAGAAGCAGACAAAAACTTTTGAAAGTTTTGACACCTAGACTTTTGCCATATTATACCCACTTATTTAATACAGTGCTGACTAAGTCTACTTTTCCTAATGACTGGAAACTTGCTAAGATCCTTCCCATTCCCAAGTCAAACAATGAGTTTAGGCCAACTGCCATTCTTCCTTTTTTGTCGAAGGTAATGGAAAACAGTATAGCCAGACAGATCAATGGTTATCTGGAAGGTCATAATTATTTAACAATCAGTCAGTCAGGTTTCATGAAAGGTAGGAATTGTACTACCGCTCTATTAAATGTAGTTGAGGATCTCAGGTTAGAGCTGGATGTAAATAATGTAGCGTTTTTAGTTCTTCTCGATCACACAAAGGCTTTCGATACAGTCAATCATAAAATTTTATTGAATAAGCTCCGGAAGCTGTTTAATTTTTCTAATTCTGAGGGTTCACTTAAATGGAAAGATTTCTGATTCGCTTAATATTTGTAGAGGTGTTCCCCAGGTATCAATACTGGGGCCACTGTTGTTCTGTATGTATATTAATGATCTACCGGATGTTTTGGTTGACTGCCGTGTTCATATGTATGCTGATGATGTGCAGATTTATGCCAGTACTCGTAAGGAGAATATTGATTCTTGTTTACATTCTGTTAACCGTGATTTGGATAGGATTGACCGTTGGGCTTCGGCGAATGGACTGTGTATTAATCCCTCAAAGTCCAAATGTTTAATGCTTTCGAAGACCAATGTTTCGTTTGCCATACCTGGATTGAGTATCAGGGCAAATAAAATTGACTATGTCAAGTCTGCTACTAATCTGGGTATTGTATTTAATGACAGATTATCGTGGTCTGGCCACATAAGTGTCGTTGTTGGCAGAATATACAGCATGCTACGGAATTTATGGGCGGTCATTGATTCAACTCCTTTTGCAATTCGTATGCAACTTGCTAAAACTTATTTGATTCCTGTGCTATTGTATGGGTGCGAAATTTTTTCAAACTGCGATAGTAATGACAACCGGAAATTAAACTTGGCATACAACAATATAGCAAGATACGTATTTCTTAAAGGTCGCCGGGATCATATTGCTCATTTAGCGTATCAGATATTTAGTGTGAAATTTGATAATCTTCTGAAAATTAAATGCCTCATTCTATTCCATAAAATTATTAATACGGGACAGCCGGAATATTTAGTAGGCCGAATTAAGTTTGCTAGGTCATGCCGGGGTATGAAGATTATTCAACAACGTTACAGGACTCTTCTGTCACAGCGATAGTTCTTTATACACACCACTAGTCTCTGGAATTCCCTACCAAATTACATCCAAAAGTTAGGCAATGCAAACGCGTTCAAAAAGGAGTTATTTCAACTGTTCTCTTAATGACAAGTTTGTTACGTTCTTAGCATGTTTATTATATCGGTTAAATATTTATCCTTACTTTTCTATACCAATTTTTGTAAATATTTCTTTTTTATATCTTTAGAATTCTTTATCTTTTTTAACTTTTTTATTTTCTTTTTATTTCTGTAGTATTGTTAGTTTTCCTAAAATAATTAAATAAATTAAATTATATTTCTACTTAATTTTAATATTTAAATATTTTAATTAATTTGTTTTTTGTATTAATTTGTTAGTTTTACTTAATTTCTTGTATTTCATAATTTTTATTATTTTTTTATGTTTTATATCTTATTGATCCTAAGCATAGCACTATAACTTATAAGATTAAAATCTTGTTGTGTTATGTTAATTATAATAAATAAATAAATAAATAAATAAATAAACCTGTTTAGTTTAATTTAGAAATTTGATAAGTGCGGTTTTTTTATATTTTTGAAACATGTATGTATATAAAATCCTTGAATTATTTAGTTTTTATATAAATATGTACATATTCATTTATTAACTAATAAAAATATCTATTAAAAAACTAGCCAAAATTGGTACTCAATTAACCGGGAAAATCCGGAATGCTTCCGGTCCCGACCATCACGGATAATCACGGTCCTACTGTATGTAAAACCGATTGAAGTAATTGAAATCAGATAACGTTTAATTTGTTTAACTCAACTCGTTAATCAACACAACTGAATTTATAACTAAAAAGACAGAAGAGAAATGGTTTGCTCATTTTCAATCTGAAAATTTTGATGTTTAATACTGGTCTGGTAGACAATAAACTAAATATTCAATTGCGAGGAAGATACCAAATTGTTATCAGCATTTTGACACATACATACATACATAATTGGTCATTACAACCGTTTAGTCAAAGTTACGACCTAGTTTCTCACATCACTTATGTTTGTGTGTTAATTTTATACACGTGTGGCGCGGCCTACAATTTCAAGTCGACTCCGAATGACAGTTTTTTGAGAAACTTTTGGCAATTTTATTTACTCTCAGAGTTTTTGCTGCTGATAGGAAGACGTTTCGTTGGAGATATCTGACCTGGGGTTTGAACTGAGAACTCATATATAATAAGCCAACATATTACCTACTAGACTACGGCGACAACATTTGTTTATTTGACACACCACATTGAATAGGATAAGTAAATGGATAACATGATTATGTACGCTATCAAATTGAGGAATGCTTAAATATCAGCATTTTAAATTCAACCTTTTTAAACTGTAAAATACATAACCACTTTAATTATCAAACATATATGTGGTAAGAAGGCAATAAGACACCAAATGCAAGAAAAACTAACCAAGTAAGCGCATGAAGATCTTTTACCTTCTTTCTGCTGAGCATTTTTCTATATTTCAAATGTGGAGTCCTTCTTTCTATAATTATTTGAATTTAAAAAAAGCCATAGCTTTTGTAATAAGTTTTTCTTTAAAAGATATTTAAACGTTATGGGTTAGATTTGTTAAAAATTATGAAAAGTAGAAAAGTCAACAGAGATTAAATACAATAAGATTTCTGGCAACAAATCTAAACATGATTATAATAGCCAAAACTGCAATGCGTTGTTGAAGACAAACAAGCATTCAGTTTCATACACACGTTAATAATTGTACCGAAACTGACAGCAAATAAGCTGAAAAATAAATACATACACACTTGCCAAGTTAAATGTAGCGGAATCCTAGCCAAAGTTAACAAAAGCAAAGCTAATGACTTTGAAAAATATAGAAATAAGAAAGCAAGAAATGAGAAAAACAAACTTGACGTAAACATGCATAAAGTTCTCTTACATGTACTGAGATTCGCATACTTACCCACACACACATACACGTACTTTTTAGTAATTGCACAATGCCCCAAGTCTATGAAAGTACACTACTAAAGCTTAACTAGAACAATTATAAAATTTATTTCATTTACACTAAAATGCTGCAAGCAAACAAATGTGTTATGCACACACACACACTCCTACTTGGATATACATACATGCATACTTATGGATACAACATATGCACACTCATTTTTCTCTTGCTTATTCTCACTAGCTCCGTCATCGCTCATTCATTTGCTTATTCCGTCTTGAGATGTTTTTTTTTCTTCTTTTGCACTAAAAAAGCTGTAATATCAAGAGGGCACAACATAAAGTTGAGCTCTACAAGGCAAATGCTGTTATGAAATTCTTTCTTTTGTTTTAAATGTTGTTGTTATTGTTTGTAGGAATATTGGAAGCTATTTTGTTGTTATTGTAGAATACTTCTCATATACACTCGTATACCCTTTCATGCATACAATTACCAAGTCACACACTTCTATGGTATACACTGAGAGCGTCAAAATAATGTATGTATACTACACTATTATTTTCTATACGTAAGTATTTATTTTATGCAGCCTGTATTTCTTTAAAATAACGACATAATATTACTACAACAACAAAAAAGTGTTGAATGATACCGATATACATATATTGTTGTTTCCAGGAATTTTTCTTTAAGAATGTAATTAATTTTTATTTTTCATTCATTTCAGTTCTAACTGACCAATGTAAAGCGACCTGCTTTTTTAAATGTGAATAAATTTCTATAGGTAGGTAGCTAGCGGAGACCGTCGGAAGGTTAAACTTGGCCGCAAGGAGCCCATTGTGATACCACAGTTTTTCTATTATCCCCTAGTCCTGGAACCACTCAGAGATCTTGATAAAGCAACTTGGATTTTCTAGGTCAATGCTTCGCAGTTAATAAAAATCAACCGTGCTTCTTTCGAGTTTCAGCAGCCCTACTGTGTATCCTTCACCCGGCTTTGGCCAAATTTTCTGCACCATTCTGCTCATGTCCGAAGCTCGCCATTTGCATTTGACGGAATATTCCCGCATTGTCAACGAAAAAATTAAAGATTCCCAGAGGGATTCCCAAAATCAAGAATTCGTCAGAGTGTCCATTGGTTGTACCAATCCCGATAAATCCTGGTTGGACCAATCCTGCAGTTACCCGGAATATCATTATGTATCGGTACCCATGGACATCATCATATCGTTCTGATACCGTGCTCAAATATCTGCAACAACTGTATATTGTCTTGGAGTCATCACGTCGGAACTCAGTGCATTAGTTTGAATATTCCGCGTAAATTCCGCTACCAACGGTTCCGTTAAGTTTGGACCCACTAGTGAAAATTTGAACGGAGTCTTTTATGAGGTGCGCAGGTTCTAGACCTCTATATATTATATGGTTGTCCTGAATTTCATTGAAAAGTCATATCGTGGTATCAGTCAATGTCCCCGATAGTCTTAAATTTCTACAGGATGCTTGAGTAACCAATAATAAAGTTCAAGCGGATTAAAACATAAAATTATCTCTAGTGCAAACGTAAGTGTAGTGGGAAGGCCCCACTTATAATTATGCAAGCAGATCTTTGCAGCCGCCATGCCAGATTTAAGTTGGTTGTCCTGTCGAGGAATTCCCACCATACAAGGCATCCATAGGTTAAGATAGGCCCGGCTACTGATGTGTAGATCCAGTGACTCAGAGCCATTTTTTTTCCTTTATTGCAAGTGTAGACAATTTTGCATCCAGAACGAGCCCTAGAAAATAAGCCACATTTTAGAGTTAGGGAAGGGTATATTATCTCTGTCTAAGCTGAACCGAATATCGTTTGAGCTTATTTCTTTGTTTTTTTTTTGTTTTGTTTGGTTGCTATCTTGGTTGTGCTTTACAATATGGCAACCAAATTGTGAATAGAATCGTCAAGTCAAAATGGCCTACTGCTACGCAGTCCATTAAAGGCGTTAAAAAATTTGTTCTTGAATTCTTCATCTACAAATTTCATAGATTTGTTTTAATATCCTTCCTCAGGAATATGCCTGAGTATATTGTCTGTAGTTTTCTACATGCAATTAGATACAATCATTAAATGAAAACCACAAGTCCTTAAATTTTACACAGGTTTAATTTCCACAACAGCAAAAAGGAAATAAAGTAATTTCACGGGGTTAATTCTTAAACAGCAATTATAGATTTTGTTCCTTTTTAAATGTTTTCGTAACTTTTCTCCATATTTTCATTCCCTCGTAAAGGTTGTGTACTTTGAACAAAAACCGAAATTTATACGCAGTATCTTTTATTTTATATGTGGCGCTTAGTATTCTTGAAAACATTAAGTCTAGATATAAAATCAAGAAGAAGAGAGGAAGAATATCCTTTTAGCATTCACGTAAATATTTATTGTACAATTCTTGGGTTGTACGAATGGGGAGAAAAGTTTGTTGGCGTGGGAGGCCCTCCTGCATCCAAAACATCACTAAAACCACAGGGTATAGCAGACAGGTTCGAGAAAATTACTACTGTGGTCTACTCCTTTCAAGTTACATTGTTACGTCTGTTTTTGTGTTTTTTTTTCCAACGAATAATTCTATTACCTTTACGAATATTATATCAGTATTGTTCCTCTTCTACATGGGTTAATAAGGGTTTCGTTTTTACACAAAAACAATTTCGCATAGTTTTCAAAGTAGGTATTGCGCTCAGCGACTGCCTATTCTTCTATTGCGCACTGTCAGAATACATTCCGCTAAAATATTGATAATTTTCATTTTTTAGTCGTTTATCTGTCGAAAACCTCTACTTTGACTTCATTATCATCGCTGTTGTTTACAATATTATCTTGCGAAAAAATTTTTTTTTTCGTCTCTAAAGAAAAAAATACAAATGCTCAGTCCAAAATATGTTTTCTTTTTAGTTGACCTTATTCTACTGTATTGAAACAGTAAAATAACGTTAACATTTCACACAATGTAGGTTAACCGCAAAGAGGGAAAATTTTACGACACAATATAACTTATATATTTAATAGTATTTTATTCTCAATCTTTGTGTTTTACTTTTTGCATAACAAGAATAGAGGTAGGTTGAAATCATTTTAAAAAAATAGTTTGTGGCAATACTATTCGAAAAATACTAAAGAAACGGTTACTATGGCTGATTAGCACGTTTGGCACTTTAAAAGGCAAAAGAAAATAATGTTTGCCAAGGGCATACACTGAAGTCGCTATAGTCTAGTGATTAGAGTGTCGGCTTATTAGACTTGAGGCTACAAATCTAACCCCAGGTCAGATATCTCCAATAATACAATATGAAATATGAAAAAATATTTCTTCTGCGACTTTTTCTCTGCAGATTTCTGGCAATAAATCTGAGAATAAATTTTGTCATGAAAAAGTTTCTACAGAATCGTTCGTTCGGAGACGACTTTAAATTATAGGTCCCGCCACTCATGTAGAAAATTAACACTCGCAACATAAGTGGTATAAGAAGCTAGGTCGGAATCCTGATTGAAGGGTTGTAAAAAAAATTATGTATCTATGTTTGTATTAATGCCAGAAGCCTGGCAAAAGATAAATTTTTTCGGGTGATAGTAAATACTTTTTTCGGCACCCAAGGGATTCCCCTCTTTATAAAGAGCATTTGTATGGTAGTGTGTTGTAGCATACAATGTGGATCTGTTTCCATTTATTGAAACAATGTTTGATGAAAGAAAAAAATTTTATGTTTAAAAATCCAATTTACCACATAGTTGGGTCCGCTGACATAGTGAAGCATATAATGTCCCTATACATTTGAAGACGCCTGCTCAATCTTTCGATCTCAATTTCATTGAGTATCTGTAAGATTTATTAGAAAAGAAAATTAGGATCTCTATTATAAATTAGTTCATAGTATGCCAAAAAGATTGGCAGCAGATCTGAAACGTGAAAAGTAAAATATTTCAATTATTTTTAGATTTAAATTTACGTTAAAAATTGTTCCTGCAACTTTTATTGAATTTGTTTGTCTTTATTTTGTTGTTATTACCAGGACCTTATTTTAATTCTCGTTTTATATTATTGCAAGAAACTGATAGATGTACAATAAATGAAAATTATTTATAACAAATACAAGTTCTTGGGATTTTAAATTTTAGAGTTACTAGTCTCCGTGTATGCAGACTTTTTACGCCCAGTGTAGGTACTTCGATGTTTCCTTTCTTAAATTTAGAAAAAGAAACTCTATATTTTTTTCTCACAATAATAGAGCACTTACTGACTTCTAAGGTATAATAAATAATGAAACCATAATCTTTTATGAAACCATAATCTTCTACTAGTATAGGTTTTCACGTAATAGCTAGGGTTAGAATAGGCATGAATAGGTTATCCATCAGCAACTAATATTTGCATTAGTATTATCATTAAATTGAACACGTATACGTCTAATTTTAAATCGGTGAATGCTTCCAAAAAATATACTTAAACAAATTATTTTCAATTAAAAATCAATTATAAACTAAATAGTTGCAAATCTGATGACAAAGTTCAAAGGTTATAAAAATTGTTCAAATAATTTTATTCTATTAAAAATAAAGAACGTCATTTGCATCTGAAGCACTCTCAATGCACGTCACTTACGCCAACAATATGTGATGTGATTAACTCTAATTTTGCATTCACTTTAGTTGTAATTGGCCAATGTAAAGCAACTTGTTTTTCCAAATGCGAAAATGTAGTAGTGGTGGCCGTTCATCCGAAGGAATCGAATGGACACACTTGGGCTACATGGGGCTCATTGTGACACCACAGTTTTTTCATTATCTCCTAGTCCTGGAACCGCTCGGAGCTCCTGATGAAGCGACTTAGACTGCCAATGTCAATGCTTGATTGTTCTTGTTTGGTGTTTAAGCAGCCTTACCGTGCGTCCTTCATCCAGCCTTGGCCAAATTTTCTGCGCCATTCTGCTCGTGTCCGAAGCCGACCGTCTGACGGAATTAGCGTCCGCGTTGTTAACGATAAGCTTAAATGTTCCCAGAGAGATTCCCAAAATCAAGAGTCGGAGGGCCTTTTGGTAGTACCAATTCTGGACAGTTTTCCCATTCTGCAATTACTAGGAATATGGTATGGACATCATCATATCGTTCTGATACCGTGTTCAAATATCTGCAACAACTGTATATTGTCCTGGCGTTAATCACGTCGGAATTCAGTACCCTGAAAGCCGTCTGAATATTGTGAATAAATTCCACTACTAACGGTTCCGTTCAGTTTGGATCCATCAGTGATAATTTGAACGCAGCCCGTTACTAAGTGCGCTAGTTCCAGAATGGTTGTCCTAAATTTTATTGAGAAGTGATATCGTGGTATCAGTCAATGTTCCCGATAGCCCCAAAGTTCTTCAGGATGCTTGAGTAACCAGTATCTGAACTATATCATTGTCTAGACGCCCAGAGACGCCTTTTAAACCTAGCCACTAAAATAGAGATCAAGCGGTGGAAAACATAAAATTATCTCTAGTGTAGTGAGAAGGAACCACATTCCATTTAACGGTTATAAATATTGTTCAAATAATTTTATTCTATTAAAAATAAAGAACGTCATTTGCATCTGAAACACACTCAATGCTCGTCACTTATGCCAACGTTAGTTAATTATCTAATAATAATAATATACATAATAATAATATAATCTCTGCACTGTCGATACATTTTCTGAAAATGTTTTAACTTCGCCGTAAAGTGAAGGTTACAGTCCTAAGATACTACGGTATATTGTATGTATGTATACTTACTGACATAAGTATGGAACACTGAAAATAACAAGTGTAGCATTCCTATAACGTATTTGCCAAAAAGCAAAATTGTTGAAAGATGAATTTAATGTAAGATAATGTCACATACATCCACAAAACAACAAACAAAATATGAAGAAAATATTTCTTCGGCGCCTTCTAGCAATAACGCTGACAGTAAATGAACTCGACATGAAAGCCGACTTTGTATGTTCCCCCACTCGTAAATATAAATTAAGTAAATAAGTGATATCCACCTTAAGTAATAAACAAAATCAGGTATTGTTTGATTTAAAGTCTAATTAAAGATTGACCTGTTCTAATCATCTCATGATATCACCATTCAATTGTTGTGTGCAGATGCTAAAGTATTGCATTATTCTATTGCCTTCAAATTGTATTGCTTACGACAAAATTTTCCTTGCACTTGACGAATGCCAGAATTCTATACGGCACCAGTAAGGATAAGTCTCAGCCTTGCTCTTAATAGAAACTTTCCTTCCGAAAAAAATTCTTCACATATCTTTATATAGAGCTTGAAGTGATTCCTATACTATACAAATATTTTATGATTCTACAATATCCGGTTAGAAAGTCGATTACTACTCTCAGTCTATTTTTATATGAATAGTCTTTTAATCTTTCAGGAGAAGTTTAGATTGTCGCAAGCTAGTCTTGCTTGAGACCTCTACCTACCATTTCGCTGAGTAAACATACATACATAATTGGTGATACCAACCATTCAGTCAGAATTACGACCTAGCTTCTCACACCACTTATGTTGTGTGTGTTAATTATATACATGAGTGGCGGAGCCTACAGTTTAAAGTCGATTGCGAACGACAGATTTTATGAGAAACTTTTCATGGCAATTTTATTTGCTCTCAGAATTTTTGCCAGAAATCTGCTTAGAGGAAGTCGTCGAAGAAATATTTTTTATATTTTCGTTTTGATGTCTGATCTGGGGTTTGAACCGTGGTCGTACGTCTAATAAGCCAACACAATACCTACTAGACTTCGCCGAGCATACCTTTTCAAAATTGTTTGTCGCTTGTTGAAAGTTGATGGCTCTAGCGATGTAGCAGCACATTTACATACTTATTCCCTTGAATTCCCATATGACCTAAGATGCAGCACGGGACTTAGCTTATTGAACTTGACTAGTAAGTTTTGTAATAACCCTAAGTCAACCTCATAAGAGCTCAGAGCTCCTATGGCAGCCTGACTGTCAGATAGTATTTCTATGTCTCGCCCTCTATACTTCTTGTTGTTGAATTGAAAACATCTTCGTAAAGTTTATCTTGGAATATATCGAAGAGTTCCCCACGGGTTCGAAATATTTCACTGCGGGACCAAACGATCATGCTTCCACTCCACTAACTTCCTTTGACTCATAATTAAATTGCACCATTGTGAAGATGTTCAGTTTTAGTGGTAGAAATATTGCAATTTCACCAGACCGCATCCGTCTTTTTAAAAAATGAAAGTGGTTGCCTGACGATATGCCTTATAATCCAAAATTTCTTTAAAACTTTTCAAATCAATCTTCTCACGATACAATATTTCTACAAATCAAAACTTAAATTAGTTTGAAGTTTATACGATAATTTGTTATTTTATTTAATTTAATCTTTTTTTTTTCTTTTTTGAAAAATATGCGTTTTTAAATGATCTTTCAGGTCATAACGAAACCTTTTCGAAATAGCAAAATGACAACAAAATTTGCATACTGAATGCGTGTACTACTGATATTTCTTAACATACAACATACATAAATAAGTTGTTCTACAACATCAAGTTCGATTTCCAATAAAATTTTAAAGAAGATGTTTTAATATAAAAAAATGAATACATATTAAAACATTAATGGGACTTTTATTTTATTGGTTTCTTCCTATATGGTATACATATAATATTTTTATAAAACATTTAAATTTCACTCTGTTTTATTTATTCCTGCACAATTTTATACATTTCCAAAAGAAAATAATCTTTTCTTTAAATTATAACAACGACAGGATAACTGTCATCGGTAGAAAAACGGCGGGCGCTGTAAAATACTCATGAGCCGTACAAAACGACGACAACGGCAACATTTGCCTCGTTAATGAATTGCCAAGTTTTTTTTTTTTGTTTTTGTTTGGTATTCTTCTGTGTGAAGGGAGTATATAATTTATATTCTTAAGCAGGTTGCATTAAGTTCTTTGCATTTCTTCAGAATTTTTATTGTTCTTTTTGGATTTATTGAAAATAGTAAAAAAATAAAAAAAAATAGAAGAAATGTGGTTGGAAGCTGTGTCACGCTCTGCTACGAATATTGAAATTTAACGACCAGGGATCAGGAATAGGAGCAGAATCACAGCGTGTGCTGTATGGTTGTAGTAGTTGTTGGACAAAAATAAATAATAAAAGAAAAGTTGGCAAAGACCAAACATTTTAAAGGTGATACAGTCCATTACGTTTTAAAGAGAAAATTAATCTCAAGTGGTAATTAAAATCGAAGAGAAATTTATAAACGTAGATAAAACATTTTTCTTTATGAGCAGTCAGGTTACTGAATTTGCATAAAGCCATTGAGATTTAATCACACGACAATATTTGAATGCCAAATGTGTTTGCTTATCTATCTATTAGAAAATAGAATTCCATTGTTATAAATGCATTCACATCCAAATGATATGTAATTGCCAGTGCTTCTTTAAAATCGTCGAATGTTAAGAGTGTTAAGACAGCTAATAGAGAATATACATGTACATATATGTAAATATCCGATATAAAAAAACCCCAAGAACAACTATATAATCAATAATTTGTGATATGAATAGGAACCCATATAATGCGTACGGTTCCATGCCTGGAGTAATGGTTAATCGCCTTCAGGATGGTATTTGATGTTATTGCTTATTGCCTTAATTGTCATTTCACTATCCGTAAAGGTATTTAAATCTCAATACGTTGAGCTTACTAATTTAATAGGTCATTATAACCCTTTAGTCAGGCTTGGGGTTTGAGCCGAGATCTCACGGTAATAACCCAACACACTACCTACTAGACTACTTGGATTCACGTTGAGCTTACCAAACGATTACTAGCCCTGTTCATACATTCTCTTATCGCACATACTTCCTCTAAAAACCGGTCAGGTAGCCGGAGGCAAAGTTTGGTTTCTGATGCTTCTGTATAGAAGTCCAGTCCCGTCCTAACTCTATATTTAGAGCCATCAGTCCCCAACTAGTCCCCAAGGGCATTTATTGCATAGATCCGTTTGATCAAGAAAGTCGATCCGGTACTAGATATAGATACGTTGGGTATATTGTCAGATAACTTCTCGTCAAGCGAGGGAGGGGTCGCCACATACCGAACACGTATCTCTATTGGTTGGATGAACATGTAAAGATAAATAAATATTCAAAAGGAAGATTTATTAAAGTTATATTTTAAGAGGTATTTGGAAAATAGAAGTGACCTTATGAATGTGGCATGCAGTATTACTCGATTGATTTTTATTTGTAATTGTAAGTCGACTTATTCCCCTATAGTTTGCACATCCGGTTGTGTCACTTAGTACGCCAAGTCAGTTATTAGGCATGTAATTTCCCGGCAAAATTGTACTCTGTCCTTAAAAGTTGTGTCGGCGAACTATGACCGCATCTTAAAAAGACTTATTGAAACGAATCTATATTTGGCTATGAATTGATTTAATTTAATGTTCAAAAAATTTAAATTTTTCACTCTGTTCTAAAATTTTATTTCCATAATGTTGTTTAAAAAATCATTGTATTCAACGCAGTTTTAAATAATTGTCCTCATGGAGTATTAAACCTTTGCGGATACAGAGGATAATTTGGTTATAAGACTTGGATAATGAGTTTTTATTGTGCACGTCCATTCGCGGTAAAATTTTTGTAGAAAAGTTAGCTAAAATGCAAATTGAACTGAAAGTACCTTTAAAACATGAAAACAGAAGATGCAAAAGAAGTATGAAAAAGTGTGCATAATTCTTAATTTTAATTTTCTTTTGAAATCTTACTACCAATTATTTCAGAGATTATACGAACACAAACTCTAGTGAAGTATTGTCTACGATACTCTAATCTGCGAATGCATCTCTATGGAAACGGGTGCATATCTAAATGAAGTACAACAAGATAAAATGAGTTGTCTGTGGTAGCAAATGGAGAAAAATGAATCGATATAAAACCACAGAAGAACATTTGGAGAGAAATGAAATAAATATTTTTTATTTGTTTTTTGCAAACTATTTTTGGAATTCCGGTGCGTGCTTAACATTTTAAATTTTCGATTAACTCAACTTACAACCAGAATAAGAATTCACTTGCATGCATATATACAATGTTAGCCTACGAAACTTTAAAAATTAGAAATGTAGCCAACGTAATAGATAAGGTCATTCACAATTTTCAGTTTTACTTTAAACGGAAGTGGCAGGTTTCTTAAGTATTCGCATTAATCTTTTTTTTAACAGAAGTGCCACTAACACCATCAACAAATGGCCACCAAACAGCGATACACACTTCTTGTAACGATAAGAATTTTATTTTGAATACATTTTTATTTTTAATTTCATTTTTTTCTTGTACACTTGAAACACTTTTGCTTCCTTTTAGAAGATTGTTTGCTTTTATGAAGCGAAATTTGTTTTTGTTTTCGATTCAGAGGTAATAATTAAGAAAACAAAATAAAAATAATCTGTTCTAAATATTTCATTAAAAATAAAAATAAAAATAAAAATAGACTTCAGGCAGATTCAAATGTCAACAAAAACAATTTTATAATCGTAAAATAGTTTATATATGTATCTGAAGTAGAAATACTTCAGCACAACTGTATACCATAACACCGTCTGACTCAGGAAGTTAATTATACGCTAGACTTGAGTGTAGTCGCAGTCTATCTTTTCTACCAACAAGGCAATACACTTGCTGCTATGTGTTCGTAAGCGATTATTAAGCCACAATTTATTTATTTGAAGTCTCCCTAGTCTAGTATGTAATGTGTTGGCTTATCAGACGCGGCGCCCCGGTTCATACCCCAGGACAGACATCTCCAACAAAATAAAATATGAAAAATATTCCTTCGTAGATCTCCTTTCAGCAGATTTCTGGCAAAAATACTGATAGTAAATAAAATTGCCATGAAAAGTTTCTCAAAAATCTGTCGTTCTAAGTCGACGTTAAATTTATGTCCCATCACACATGTATGAAATTAAAACACACTACATAAGTGGTGTGAAAAGCCAGGTCGTAATACTGACTGAATGGTTGCAATGACAAATTTTGTATGTTTGTATGTATTCAACCTGGTGAGAATTGTCTAATTGTATCATAAATGTTACGTAAACACATCTTGATGCATTCACATTTATCAGCCCTTAATCATTCTTCTACCTGGAAGATGTGACCATTCTTGAAGAAAGGTCCTTAGTGGTAGTCATTTGCATACTAAGGAAAAAACTTTGTCATATCGGGCACTACACGCGCTGCACAATATACGTTGAAAAGTTGTTCATTAGGCCTTCTTAGAATATTTGAGAAACGTCAATATGTAATCAAGAATAATATTTTTTGCCTCGAATGATATTTCGATTCTTTACGCAATCTGAGGATTTATTAAATTGTGATGCGTTTCCTTCTGAAGTCCAACTGGTTCACCGGGATATGCCTACTAGAATTGTTGGCAATAACCTTATGCGCCTGTCATTCTTGAATGTCATGTTTAGGTATCAACTCAATTCTGAAAGGTAGTATTCAAATCGGAAAATGTTTATAAAAATTTAAAACCAAAAAACTTGCATTAAACTCTTGTCGTGAAATGTACGCTTATCTACGCTGTGAACCAGAGGGTTAGGATTCTTTACTTAAGGTTACCAAGTTACCACAATATCGTGAGATATTGTTAATTGTGTTACTCAATCTGAATAAGAAAACAGAATAAAATGATGGAATTTTGATAACGACGCAACGAATGGCTCTTTATGTCCATCTTATTGCTTATATTCATACAAGAACGTTGATGACATAAACGAGATCGTCATTAATTGCAAAAACTACTGTTATTGTTACATTTAATAAGATGAGTAAGAAGACGGTGTTGGAACAACCACGAATCTGCACAATCAAACCGCCTTTCCGTTGGAGGCAATGATGAGGAAAGTTTCCTAATTATGTTTCTTTTAGGCAGGGTGTCCTCAACCCTGAAGTTCTATCTATCTGTGACTCGGACTGTATGGATGAAGTTATATCCTCTGATAAGAGGATATTTGCTTTGCTCTGCCTAACAAAGAAATTCATATCGCTACGTGTGCATGATCTTGATTCGAAAAAGGACAAAAAATTAACATAAGGATACTGTTTCAAGGTATAAAACTATTGATGATTCTACACAAGCTGATGTTATGTCATCAACTCGTCGAGTTAATGATGCAAAAGAGTTGTGATACACACATTTTCTCCATAAGATGATCTAAAGGACCAAGGCTGCAGACTACGAAAATATGGGGACTAATACAATGAAATGCCTTAGGGAACTCCGTGCTGAAGTTTCTGTACCAGCGTAATTTGAAATGGTTCGAGGATCGGAATAATAGGATTGTGTTTGTAGATGTTTATGTAAATTAGACGCCCATACCGAACGCATTAATATATTTGTCGGGTTGTGTCTACGAGATTTGAGAGTTTTATTTCATCACTTATATCTATTTAATATTTTTTTTCTGTTAGAATTAAAATTGGGCATTTCACACAAGCCCTTGTATCGTTGTACGACGTGTATTGTTGGACGAAAATGCAATAGTTTATGCTGTTGTTGATAATTTTCATATAAAAATCTGATACACTTATACACAATTTTTTCATATGTTTTTAAAAGTTGTATTGGTTTCGTGTCATAAGTTTATGTAAATGCCAATAATCAAGAAGAAGAATAAAAACACAAAATATTATCTATGCAACTTGAGTCAACAATTAACATTTCAAAAATATATTTTTCGCACGGATAATTATTTAATTTACTTTTTTCTGAAATATTTTTCATTTTTCTGCTTGCTCTTTTTCAAGCAGCAATTTATTAATATTATTCTTCTTCTTATCACTTTTTGACGTTTGGAATACGAAATACACAATACAACATAACATTGAGCGTTCACGTATGATTCAATACATCATACACGACACAAGGTCGTGCGAATTGCCCAAATAATTATAAAAGTATCTTTTATTTTTCAAAATGTGGCATACTCTATATAGTTAGGGTGTTAAAGGCTTGGAAACGATACGGGTAGACTTGGGCAATAAAATTTGTTTACCGCTTACTACATATCAGAGGAGGAAAACTGATTAATACATATTCGGTCATTTGAAGTAAAAATGAATTGTATTTCAATTCAATTCCATCTTTGGGTAGAGTAAAAAGAAAGCCTCTTACAGGCTCAATAGAGAAAATAAAAGCAAAATTCGCAAATTAAAATTTAAACAGAATAATGTATGGAGTAAACAAAACGTTTAACAATTAAGTGCTTATCAATTCAATAGAAACAAACAACGGTATGGTGATATTACCAGCCTTGATCGTTGTTAGTATAGCTGGCGAGCTGAGGTAGTATAGCTAGGTACCTGACGAGCTGGGTAGCTGACTAGGTGTGGAGCTGAGGAGATGGTAGCTGACTAGATGGCCAGCAGAGTAGTTTGGTAGCACATATTTTACATCTATTTAAAATTAAATTTTTATGTCATTGAATTTCCAATGTCTGTTAATTTTATAAGTTTCAAAAAGAATATTGACTTAAGATTTGTTATTACCTTTGATGAATTTAATACACTAGTTACGCCTCCAAAGCAATAAAATCCAGGGTACATATATGTTGTTAGTCTTTTAAAAAACTAACCTGCGTATAGAAATATTCAGAGAAGTTTGAAGAACAATATACACCACATGCGTTGACTTGCTATATATACAATGAAATTGATCTACCTGCCATTAGGAAATTAAAATACTTAAAAAAATCTAAGAAAGCTGTATTCAGTTTAAAAATTTTTTTTCTGGCAGTTAGTCTAATTTATTTAAACGATAAGTTAACAAAAAAATATATGTTCAATTAATCATAAATAAAGCACCATAAACGACAGTTTTTACAATTTAATTGGATAGGATTCATCAAGAATAAAATTTTAAAGATGCTTTGTTACAGATCCAGCTTTTGTGAATTGAGCTATTCATTCCGCTCCTCTAAAAGGAACTTTTTCAGATCTGTTTGGTTCCAAAAAGTTAGTTTTCTTACTCTAATTTTCAGTTTTTGTCTCAAGTTTATGACGTTTATGAAATCTTGTGATTGGTGCTGGGTTTCAATAATTGAGAACAATTATTCAACAGTCATACTGCAGCGGGATGCTTATGATCATACTCCTGGTACAATTTATGCTTTACGACAAGCATTTATGCACTTCGCCAAGCATTTATGAAGTCGCCTTAGTCTAGTAGGCAGTGTGTTGGCTTATTAGACGTAAGGCCACGGTTCAAACCCCAGGTCAGACATCAAAACGAAATATAGAAGAATATTTCTTCGGCGGCTTTCTCTCAGTAGATTCCTGTCAAAAACTCTGAAAGTAAATAAAATTGCTATGCAAAGTTTCTCAAAAATCTTTCGTTCGGAGTCGACTTTAAACTCTAGGTCCCGCCACTCATGATAAAATTAACACACACAAATTTAGTGGTGTGAGAAGCTAGGCCGTAATCCTGACTGAAGGGTTGTAATGGACAATTATGTATGTTATGTATGTATTTATGCACTTCGTATTAGGTTTTCTTTTAAAAATTTTAAATACTATATTTTGATGAAGGAAATGTGGACAATTTGTCATTAAGTGCCCTGCACCATGTTGACAGAAGCACGGATTGATGTTGTTGGATTGATCTTAATCTGACTGGCTATCCTCCTTTCTTCACGTTCAGAAAAAGGCTTATCGAGCGGACTTTGAAATTGTTGTTCATGCTTTAATAACGATTTTTCCAATTTCCTTTTGATTTTTGACTGTTACTGTTCTTATTTTTTACTGTTAAACTGACGGTAAATTTTTTATTTTTCTATTTACGGTTTAAACAAAATAATCTATCCGATTAAAGAATTTTTGAGTTTTTCTGAGTTTTTTTTACATTAAGAGGAGAACTTGCAAGTGTGCCTATTTAACTGTGTTCCACCGTATGCATATGACTTAAATTAATACGAACAACTCAAACGTGAAATAATGCCACACACTTTGAGAATTCAATAACAGAAAGACAAAAAGTATTTCCAAAACACTAATGTCGCCTTTAAAAGGACCCCATGGAGTTATTAAATTAATTTGATCCCATAAGTTTAAACAGCATTTCAATTTGGCGATTAATACTAACATATGCGATTGTATCTGTGTGTAAGTTTACGTCTGTAAAGTATCAGAATCTATTCATGTCATATCATTTCTTACACAAGCCCATTTAAAAAATCTTTAATTGCACTCAAGAGAATCTATATTACAATACCTTCATAAGACTTTTTTAAAGAAGCCAGAGGTAAGAAAGAATATGAAAAAGATGTTTAGTAAACTTGAAAACACAACAGAAGAGAAAGAAAAAGGGTTCGGATAAGATAACAAAAAAGAGGAATGTCATTAAATAACTCATAGTATTTAATAAAAAAAGTAAACAATTTTAATAGAATGTAGTCGAAAAAAACTCTTTGTTTTTGTCTCATGTAAATCTAGGCCTATGAGCATAGCTGCCAAATAAATGAAGCACCAAATCGTCAAATATTTGAGAAAAAATCGTCAAAATTGTCAAAGAAGTTTACTAAAATCGTCAAAAAATCGTCAGAAAAACTTAATAAATAAATTAAAAGTTTTTAAAAACCAAAATTATTTCTATTGTAGTAAAACATATAGAGTCAATATTTGCATTTACATATCTGAGTTCAAAAATAAAACATTTAACAAAGAATTTATTGGAAATTAAAAGCTAGCGTCCCTCATCTTCATTTAATATTTTTTTTTTCTAAAAAATGGAGAAATTTTGTATTATTTTCAGGGAAAAATTTTTTAAGGTTTAAACAATCTATCTCAGCGTTGTTTATTGACACATACGCGCAGCAATAATATTACATCATCCATATCTATGGGCGGTGTAGGTATTAGGGAGTCAGAAGCTTTTGATGTTCTGATCATGAAAAATCAGTGTAATGCTGACACATTTTTCAGTTCCTTTTTAAGTTCTTATCATCCGATCTTACTATTTACACCGTTTATATCTGACAGAGAATGGAATACAACTCTCATGTTGATGCCTCAACGTATATTTTTCGGTTTCCCGTGTACAGGGGAGGCCATAGTATTAATGACGGTAGTGTATCCAACTCCATTGAATCATTGCAGCATCGTTGCATAAGGAGACTTTTTCCCGAAAATCATATATTCCTACATAATGCTCGTCTTTTTCGGCCAGCACATCCGTATGTGGTTGATTGGCCAGTGGATCGCACACTGCATTACAGTAAAAACACGGTTTTTAGTCGGACTGTGTCGGTATGTGGAACTCAATACCTGCAGAGGTCTATCCTGCTGCTTATGATATGATACGCTGTTCTCTCTTTCCTTCTTCCCATAACATATATTCATAGTTCCAAACTCAATGCCATCCATCCCCTGAATGTTGGTCGTACGAAAAAAAAAAAATAACGGCTCTTGCCTTTATTCTTCCGATGGCAATATTAGAAGCTATACTAGAATTTTTAAAATAGTCTGTAACGACAAGTGATATATTATTCTCAACTACGAGGTTATTTTGGGAGTTGTAATTTTTTGTAAAATACAGATACAAACATCACAGGTATTCGCAAGTAGCTTAAAAATATAATACTTTACTCTTTGTTTTTACTAATATAAATTTCCAGTAGTAACAATTGCAAAGTAAATACAAAGCTTAAAGTGCCCTTAATGTACTAAAGTAAAGAATATGATGTAAATTTTTAATTTTTAAAAATCGTCAAAATAAGGGTATAAATTCAACCGCGGCAGCCATATAAATCCAATAAAAATCCATTTCCAACCGGAGCAGTTGGAACAATAAATTTATCAAAATTTCAAACTAATTTTGTTTTATTAGATTCTTAAATATAAACTTTTTGATCGCCAACCTATTATATTTACTCACATTATGCTCATATTTAATATGTATGTAAAATTCATAATGCAGAGAACATATGTGACGTATGAGTTATATTTAATTCCATTAGTTTCATACATGACAAAATCGAAGTCTCTTTATTGCATACTTTTCAGGGTAACTATTCCAGTTCATGTAATATTATGCGTATGAGTAATATAGTTCAAATACAATTAAAAAGAAAGTACACTCCATAAATTTGGAACTAAGCTGCATGATTTTTCGATTCTATGCAATTCTAGGCTATATTCTAGTAGGTAATACATCATGACCTGTATCTTCATAGTCTGTATCTTGAACATCTTCACAACAAAAAAAATTTATTTGGCAAAATTTCAAACGGTTTTTGTTTTATTGCATTTTTAAATATAAACTTTTAAATGGCCCAGCGGGTCTAATGGTCTCATGTCAGAAGTGAATATGCTGCCGGCGACTATCCATCTTCCAATCTAATGAATATTCATTCACAAAGCTATAAAGTCTCATTTTTTAATGCTTTCTCTTTAGTTTAAATAAAGGAAAGTCTGTGTTGGATATTACTGATATTTTTTGTTCTTTTAAAATAGCAATTATGTGTGGAAAATAAAATCGTTTAAAAGACCATGACAGACTTTTGTCTGGGTGGATCGCATTCAAAACGTCTAATTTTCGATGATATCAGGCCAAGTTTTATTGATGGCATGGGTTATGTTAGGTTTGAGAAAAGCTGTAGTTTCAGACTTCTTCGAATACAACTGCAACTCAAGAAAACTCCTCAAACTAACTAAGATTACCCGCACGTGAGATTAACATGCCTTCATGTGCTTGTGCATGATATCTAACGTGGCATGAGGCCAATAGAATTTTGTAATCATTGGCTTATAGTGTTCACGCCTTTCTCATAGAAATATGGACCGATGTTGCCGCCAGCCCAAAATACAAACCAAACTGTAAGTTTTTCGAAATTTATTGGATATATTTACGGTCATAGACGCATTTTCAATGAATACATGAATTATTTTTGAATGTTCCAGAATTGCACACATATGGCAATAGTTTGGTAAGAATGTTTTTGCAAAGTATTTGCTTTCCATTACAATATATTTTGTTGCTAGTTTTAAAATAAAACGATTTGATGTTTGTTTTCATACGTGTGAAATATATGTGCTGCCAGAACAATTTTATATGTGACAGTATTACAGTCACTAGGAAATGAACAAATTTAAATACGTGTTATAGTTACTCAATAATTATCCCTGTTAAGTCACAATTTTAACCGTTTGACTGCTAAGCGATTCTAGTGAGAACGAAAACTTCTCGAAAACTTCTCGAAAACTTCAATGAATTATTATATAAAATAATAATAATAAAATTAAATTAATAAAAAATCTACAAAATTCTAATAACCTGTGTATAAAGAAAAGACCCTATATCTCGTCTTTTAATATTATTTTTGCTTTTTGATTAAATTTTTACACTGAAATTCGCAGCGCAAATGCGATTTTCGTAACAAATGAACGCAGCGCTTTTGCGCCGCGTAGCAGTCAAACGGTTAAATCAGTGAAATTATTATATTAAATCGTTGATAATATCATAATATTTAGTTCAACTTAATCATCCCTATCGCGAATATTATGGGAATAACTTATTTGGGAGTAAACTTTTTTTTCCCACAACAAAAAAATCGGTATTACGAATATATTGGAAGTAAAAGTTTTTATTGTGAATTAGTTATAAATGCTGTATAAACAAACATTTCTTATTGTGAATTACCTCTCAACAATTTTTAAAAGAAAAATACAAATATTAAAAAATTAGTAGCGTATATCATCGCTTTTTGGTGCTAGAAGAGGAGAAACTAAGCAGCGAAGATATATTCGACATGAATCGAATCCACTATCACTCCCTGAGAAAAAGTAAGAATTATACATACTAAAATATTTATGTTTGACGTTAAATCATGTGTCCTTTACAGATTCCAGGAATATTACAGGGTGAACAAAGAAGGATTCAAATAACTGCTGAATGTGTTGATGGAAAATTTAATTAGTAACAATTGCAAAGTAAATGCAAAGCTTAAAGTGGCTTTTAATGTACTAAAGTAAAAACATGATGTAAATTTTTAATTTTTAAAAATCGTCAAAATAAGGGCATAAATCGTCAAATCGTCAATATGATATTTTTGGTGCTCACAATCGTCAAAATGACGATAAATCGTCAAATCTGGCAGCTATGGCTATGAGTGAGCTTAGAAATTTAGCATAATATGGCATAATGGTATGGCAACATTGAAAAACTGAAACCTTCGATATGCGGAAAATATTTGATTTTTTGAATATTTTAAAGTTCATTAAAAATAACTGAGAACGTCAAATCCAATTACATACATATGTATGTTTTTTTCTAAATATTAGGTTATGGTTCCCACTTATTGAAAGAAAAAGGCGCTAATACACAGCATTAAGAAGAGTCGTCTGGCCGAAACTACTTAGACTCTCTCGTATGTATACTGGGCTGTATAGTAGCTATATACGATGGACCGTGCCTTCTCCTCTTAGTAACAACTTCTCAACTTCTGTCGAAATTTGAATGGTTACTCCGAGTTACACACACTCTGATTCCAAGAATCCTCCAAACTTTCTAACTACGCCCACTATTTTTATGGTTTCAAATCCTTTTGATATTGCATATAATAAAATCACATAATAAAAATGGCAAAAATTAAACAAGTATATTTCAGCACATATTGCAAGTGGAGTATACGATGAAGTACCTCAAATATTATCCACGTTTTTATATGCAACTTAAATGAAAATATAAAACAGGCCACTTTAGTCCATTTTCCGACTATATTTAATATACTATTTATGGCAGACATCTTAAAAGAACTGATATATTTAAGCCTCCTTTGTATGTGATGAGCACTTGCGAACCGTAATTATTCCGATTTTTGGTAAAGAAATGACGGAATAGGCAACCGTTGCTGTATCGCACAATTTCTAAAGTTTCTAGAGATCCAGAAAACCGATGCCGTCCTCAATGCGAAGTAATCAGTAACACGAGTTGTAATCAGTAACAAAATGTTGACTGAATTGCCTTCAATTATAATCTTTCTTCTCATATTTAACACCAGTTTATGATTTGCATATTCTTCTCATCAAAGGTTACAGTTAAAATGATACAAGAGCACACGAAAGGAAGGCCAGTACAGATACGTACGCTTATCACCAACAAAATCAAAACTCTTTGAAAAACTGCTAATGTCCAAATGAATGCCAATTATAAATGCGAGCAAGTGGTTCCCGAATTTGCGATTTTAAAACACTCACAGAGTAGTGCAGACAGTAAGAAATGCTTTCGAAGAAAATAAATACAGTTCTGATCTACTTACCGATGCTTCTCAAACCTTTGGCACGAATAACTAATACTTAAATTATGGCTAAACGTTCAACCTTTATGATTACACTGCTTTCCTTAGCGTACTCAAGAACGTCAACGGAGTCTTTCATCTCATGCTGGACTAATTGTGTATTCGAACTTGAAAAGTAGTTGAACCCATAGAGAAGAAAGTTGAATAAACGTAATGGTGTTTACGGATAAGAACGTGTCCTTAGCTCAAATAAACAATAAAGTAATTGCTCATAGAAAATATACTGATATTCACCTTGATAGAGCTTAGATTTGGAATTTCCCCATTGAAGCAAATTTATCACAAATGATGTTGAAACAAGTTGAATATATTTGTAGAAATTCAAGCCTAATTCGAATGTATGGTGTTATGGTATCCTGTATATATTCGTATAAAATACATTCTAAGACAAAGAAATAAGATCTTACGAATTAATACAGCAGTGCCATAGTAGATCAAAAACATGAATAAACATACAGTGTTGGAAAAAATAATAGAAACGATTACTAGTTCATCATTAAAATATTGTATACTTTTTCGTAATAAACTTTTATTGTTGGAAATCACTGTCAAATACTTGCTAATGTAACGGGATATTATTATTTGTTTACTTTATTGCTTTCTTCTCTTTTAATTTATTAGCTTTCAAGAAAAAGTAAGAAAATACGTAATTTAGCTGGAAAAATTAATAGAAACGCTTTTCTAAAACCGTGTTTAAATTTAAAATAAATAAACTTTTTACATGAAATATTTAGAAGCGGTAAAAATTGAGTTAAAATACTTTTTTTTGACCATTTGTAAGATTATCGGGTTGAGAATGTGTTTTAAATCTTTCAAAAAATGGGTCGAGGTGTTCATACCACTGATGCTAAAAGAAATGTTATCCTTAAGTTAAAATCTGATGGCTTATCACTTGGAAAAATAGCCAAAATAATGAAGTGTTCTTAACATAAAGTATTTAACGTGATTCACTATACAAAAAATATCGAAACTAGAGGATGAAAGAGGAAAACGTCCACGCGTTTTGATCAAATTTTAGTACGTCATTCCAAAAAAACCCTTTTGAGTCATCTAATAGGCTTAAAAATATACTAGGTGCTCAAGTAACTAGCCGTACTACAAGAAACAGGCTCCAAGAGGCTGGACTGGCTAGAAGTCCAAAGTCAGCACCTCTTTTAAATAAAAAAAATATACAAAAAAGGTTAAAATTGTTCAGACAACACCAAAGTCACAAAAATTGGAACAACGTGCTCCATCAGACGAAAAATGTTTTGTACGTCGTCCTGCCAATAAAGAGTTTGATCAAAAATACACAAAAAAGACAAACATGGTAGTGGGTCCCTAATGATATGGGGATGTTTTGCAGCGTTTTTCGATGCGTTTCTATTATTTTTTCCAACACTGTATGTATATTATCTATCTTCAGCTCGCAATTCTGCACTTCCATTCGGTGATCTACACGTTCAACTAAATACCGTAGCCTAGTAGAATTATTAGACTCATATTCAAACCCCAGGTTAGAAATCTCCAACAAAATGAAAATTTCTGGCAAAATCTCTGAGAGTAAACAAAATTGCCGTGAAAGGCTTCTCAAAAATTTTTCGTTCGGAGTCGACATAAACTATAGATCCCGCCGACCACGTACAAAATTAACACACACCAACACCAACATGTGAGAAAATATGTCGTAACCCTGACTGAAGGGTTGCAATGACCAATTACACTATGCGACAAAAACCAAAAAATTAAACACACCCGAGTAACTATCCAGTCCAAGTTGTTCAGTTAGTTGAGTAGAACTCAATAATACTTCTTTTATTTTTCTCGAACCCTGCAAACTTGTTTTATTTGACAAAAATTATTTTTTTTTTTCTTTGCGCACATATTTATTGATTACACAAACATTTCTGAACTGATGTCCAAAATTTAAACCTTATTAGAAAGGAGAGAGATGGGCCTTTAAAATGATAAAAATGATATACATATATATATATATATATATATATATATATATATATATATATATCATTTGACTTAATATGATGAGGTTTGATGAGGTAAACTTGACAAATGCGAATTTTTTTCATATTATTTCAAGTAGTCAGTAGTAGAAAACTTTAATTAAAAAATATGAAATTTATGAATTATTATTTATGAATTACCGTATTATTATTTAAAGAGTCTAACAGTCGAGTTATATATTTTATATGAGTATATATTTTTTCAAATGAACTTTTCTTGATTTTTTATCGCAAAATGTGTCAATATCACGTTTGAGCGACCACCAGAAGTTGAACAATGAGAATTAATAATATTTGCAAAAAACGCAAATTTTAGCCGACCACTGGTAGTCGTGCAAAAGTGAAATTGACACATTCTGCTGTAAACAATCGAGATCCATCAAAACTTATGAAAATTGTTTAACTAAAAGTTCATTTGATAAGGAGACATATATACAAAATATCACACTACTGTTATACTATTTAAATAATAACTGCGGTAATTTTTGTTCGATTTGATCAAACGAATTGTCAATCTCTTCACAAGATAATGCATTTTCAGAATGTCATCACTTATTTTACATTTTTTAATTAAATTTTGCAATTAAGAATAGCTAGACTTATCTTATTTTCCAACTTTACGCGTTCAAAACTCATAACATGTAAGCTTGAACCATATGTTTATGTATACCATTTTAAAGACTCATCTGTCCCCTTTTCAAAAACTTTGGATTTTGAAAATAGGTTAAAAAGTGTTTGGGTAATCAATAATTTTGTGTGAAGAGATCAAAAAAACCGTTTTTGTCAAATAAAACAAGTTTGGAGGGTTCGAGAAAAATAAAAAAAAGTATTTTTGAGTTCTACTCAACTAACTGAACAACTTAGGCTATGTAGTTACTCGGGGGTATTTTCACTGTCGCACCGTGTTATGTATGAATGTATGTTATATATTCCGTGGGTTGCTTACAGTAAAAAAAACCATTACGTCCATCGTTATACATTACAATCGGTTAAAACTTATTGGCATTTAACCCAATGCAACCACTGCCGCAGTTTTTCAAGGTTTTTAAATGAGGATCGCTATTTATAACCACTAGGGAGCTCGATTAAAACTTATATTGCCGTCTGCGCTTTCCCAACTGTGATAATAGAATCCATCAATTAGCTTTAAGCTGTTAAGCTTTTCTTGCTGGTCACAGTTTTTGTACGGTTGTCATAATAATGGTATGGGAACATATCTGCGCTCTGGACCAGCCTTCTATTAATTGTACTCTGCGATCAGATTCGCTGCGAAGGGGCATCCGCATCATTCTGTTTTACACCACTTTTGTGTTCTATGCTGAAGTTGTAACTTTCTAAACTTGAAATTCCACGTGCTTTTCGGAATTTTTAATTTACAGTAGCTATATGAGCATCAAATGGCTAGTTTTCAGCAGAAAATGTTGGCCATACAAATATGTACTTGTTACAGTGGTTTAGAAACTTTAACAGTGCCGCAACAATATTTACATATATACAACCGAAAGTTTTCAGTTGTTTATTTTGTTTTCGTTGTCTTTAAACTAATTACTGCAGCCGACTGCTTTATGTAGTCATGTAGCTGAGTCACTTGTTGTTACCAATGGTATGTGTTTTGAGCGTAATAAATTGAATTGTTTTAGTATTGGCTGTATTATTAGATTATTATTATTATCATATCTCGTTATGAATTATAGGTGGTTTAGTTTAACTTTGAGATTGTATACAATTTTTTTTTTTCAACAAAATTTTAATATCTTGTATATTTTCTTTTTTTATGGAATTGGAAGAGGAATATTTTAAGAATTGCCGTAGTCTAGTATGTATTGTGTTGGTTTATTAGACCGCAAGGCCTCGGTTCAAACCCCAAGCCAGACATCTCTAACAAAATGGAAAATTAAAAAAACATTTCTTCGGCGACTTCCTCTTAGCAGATTTCTGGCAAAAACTCTGACAGTAAATAAATTGGCCACGAAAAGTTTCCCAAAAAATGGTAGTTGGATCCGACTTTAAACTGTAGGTCACGCCAATCATGTATAAAATTAACACACAACATAAATGGTATGAGAAGCTAGATTGTAATCCTGACTGAATGGTTGTAATAACGATTTATATATTTATCTATTGTTGTAAAGCAGTATTAGCATTATTAAATACTAGTAAAAAAATTAGGGCCATTATTACAACTTGCCGTTAACTAAAGGGACAAAAAGGTAGAAGTGAGCATTAAGCTAAAAGGAAGATCCTCCAACTTGTAAGTTTTAAAGTTAAGTTTATGTTTTAACTTGCCATTTTATATATTATTTTCAATATAGCAACTTCAAACACAAACAAAGTGAGCAAATACAACAAAAAAAAGAAGCCCGTCGTTGCCACTGCGTTTAAATAAAACTTGTTTAATTTGAGCAGTGTTATAGACAGTGACGGAGCAACTGCCATATTTTCGAAAATTTAACTTTATTTTATCTGTAAGTTGTAATAACGAAAATAAGTTAAAGGTAACTTTAGATTTCCCTTTAGGTATCTTCAACTAAACCCAAGTTTAACGGCAAGTTGTAATAATGGCCCTTAGAAAGAGTGAATATATTAGGGAATCAAACATCAAATGTGGAAATGGTTTGTTAATTATTTATTACCTTTGAATTTAAAAACTATTTAATTTTTAATTTTAAGTGAAGTAATAAACAGATTTTGTATTATTTATAACAGTTACTCTGTGTTGGAGCATTCGTTTGCCGTTTAAAATGCTGAGAATTTCGCCCATATATGTTCATGCATACATATGTATGTATGTACATATGTATGTGTCGGATTGCAAAACGAAGAGTTGTGTATATAGTGTGGTGCTGCACTGAATTCTGTTGACTATACAGAAGAAATTACTGTTTGTTTATTTGTTCTTTGGTCTTTATATATCCATGTGTGTGTACTCAAATACTTTCGATCTTCTGCTTTCCAACTTCCGGGAAAATTGTTTTGTAGTTTTACCCTTAAAATGTCATTCGTTGTGTTTGTTTTGTTCTTTTTACTGTAAATTGTTTGCCATTTACCAACTGTTTGTTTGCTCCCTTCAGCTTTTTTTATTTCATTTTCAATACCTTATTGATACTCTATCGATTCGATTATTGCGGCCTTTTGTCACTTAATGGTCCTGATGTTTTTCCCAGCGTGTGTTGTCTGACTCGTTCTTTCAACTGTTTCCTTCCATACTTACTCTTTTTTATGAAATGTGTGCCTTCTATATATATCTGAGAGGGTATAAGTTTAAATAGAATACCATTTCCTTTTTTTATTGTGTGTGTGTGTGTATCGTTTTATCAACTTTTTAATAGTGAGTTTAGCTAAGCTTTTCAATTCTTTTTGTATTTCTGAGGTTCGCTTAGTCGTGTTGGCATTAGTGACATTTACACATATATTTTCTTGTCAAATAATGCGACTAGTTATTGCAAAACAAGGTACACACGTATAAATGTATTTTGTCAAACATTTTTTGGAACTAGTGCGAGTCGGGTATTACTGATATTTTGGTACGTAATTCTGAATAAGGCACAGTGGTCCGTTGGAAAAATTATAATATTTGAACTAATAATGATTTTATATAGAAAAATGTAATATGTTCTTTTACCCAGGCTTTAGATGTGACTTCATTCAGATGAACATACAAAACTCACATTTCAATACGAGAAGGATTGGTTGACGAATCATTTATCGGTGACGGTGATATTACGATCATTTTTTTTTTTTTTTTTTTTTTTTTTTTTTTTTCTTCGTATATTATTGAATCTTTCCTTTCAGAATTTACAATAAGTATTCAAATCTTAACCTAAAATACAATAATAAAAGTTGTTATTGCCACTGCAACGTACAACTAAAAGTGCACATCAAAAGTAAATTTATCTGATCAGATCATTTGTTTGAACCCTTTTGAGACGTCTGTGACCCTCGAATACAAGTAAGTCTCTTACAAGACGGTTGGGATGTTCTGTAATCCTAAAGATGTAATTGACACTTGCCTTTTTTATTTCCTCTCGAACTAAGGGCACCTTCAGATCTTTGTGGATGTTACTGTTTCTCATATACCAAGGAGCACCTGTTATTATTCTAAGAAGCCTAGATTGCCGCCTTTGAAGCTTCTCTACATTGGATGGTGAGGCTGTTCCCCACAGTTGGATACCATAAAGCCAAATAGGTTTCAATACTGACTTATACAAAAGCAGTTTTAGTTCTAAATCAAGGGTTGATTTAGGTTTTATGTCCAATAAGCCAGTAAAGCTGTGCTGTTCTGAGTTTGATCTGGGTAATTTTGGCAGCTATATGGTGAGCCCAGGTAAGGCGACGGTCGAGATGGATGCCCAGATATTTTACACTACTATGTTCTGGTACTGTCACACCATTAATCTTGATGGGCGGACAATTTCCCTTTCTCAGTGTAAACGTGATGTGCATGCATTTAGAGACATTGACTTTAATCTTCCATTTCAGCATCCAACTTTCCAAATCACTAACATGAGATTGAAGTCTTTGTGACGCAACTGTAGAATCTCTATGAATACTTAAAAACGCCGTATCATCCGCAAAAGTAGACGTGTGAGTCACTAAACTTGTAGGCATATCTGCAGTGAACAATAAGTAAAGGAACGGCCCTAGAATACTTCCTTGTGGTACGCCAGCAGATATCTTTCTGCGGGAAGAGGTGACATCTTTTGATTTTATTTGGAAATATCTATCCCATAAGTAACTTTTTAGCAATTTATGCACATTCTTTGGTAAAAACTGTGTGATCTTAAAAAGAAGTCCTTCGTGCCAGACCTTATCGAAGGCTTGAGATATATCAATAAATAGCGCAGAGCAATACTGCTTGTTCTCAAAAGCACGTCTAATTAAATTGGTAATTCTGTGCACTTGCTGAATCGTGCTATGTTTTCGCCTAAAACCAAACTGATGGTCGGGAACTATGGCGTTGGCATCAATATGCGGTATTAAACTATTAAGGAGCATTTTTTCGAACATCTTAGAAAGTATTGGGAGTAAACTTATTGGACGATATGATGATACTTGCGTTATGTCCTTGCCTGGTTTAGGTATCATCACTAAATCAGATAATTTCCAAGATGCAGGAAAGTAGCCTATTCGCAACATAGAGTTAAAGATGAACAATATAAAACGCACGGCCGATGTAGGCAAATTTTTAATCATTGTCGCAGTTATTTTGTCACAACCAGGTGATTTGTTCGGCTTTAGGCTCTGGATGACGGCAATCACTGCAGACAGCCGGAACTTGATCGGCCTACTAACCACATCGTCGATTGTAACTGGGGCAATACTAGAAACAGAATTGTTTGGTGTAAAAACATTCTCTAAGTAGTTGGCAAAAGCGTCCACTTTCTGTTCTGCGCTTTTTGCCCAATCACCGTGCTGTAGTCGTAAAGGGGATTCATGCAAAGTAGGTCTCCTCATTTTCCTTACTGCCTTCCATAAACTGTACTCTGAGTCTTTCGTTGCGTCCAAATTTTGCAAGTATTTTTGCAGGTTCGACTCTTTGTGCTTCTGCAAAGCGTCACGCAGAAGTCTTTGGCACTGATTAAGTTGAGACTTTAGACCTGGAGAACGATATTCTTGCCATTGGCGTCTTAAATTCCTTTTTTGGCGTAACAGTGCTTCTATGTTATTAGAGCAGGGAAATTTTCGTTATCTTATCAAAGGGGTAGAGGATGTAGATACCCTAGCAGCTTCAGTTAAGATGTTAGCAAACTGGCGGACGCCGGATTCAATTTCCTGTTCACACTTCAAAGAGATATTTGATGGCAGGTGCGAGCTTACGAACATTTTGTATTTCCGCCAATTTGTCCTCGTCTGAAGATAATTTTGCTCCAGTAGGTTTGTATCAGGCACAAATGTTAGGATGGTTGGTGAGTGATCAGAAGACAGATCCAATGACGGGTGCATACGAAGATTTTCACGTCTAATATTTCTTACTACGGCAAAATCTATTACATCTGGAATTTTGTTTAGATCAGTTGGCCAATAAGTAGGATGACCAGCAGACAAGGCATCCATTCTGTTCGAAGATACTGCGTCCAATAGCTGTCTTCCTCTCGGAGTAATGAGACGTGATCCCCAGAATGTGTGTTTTGCATTACAATCACCTGCTGCAATAAATTTCGGACCCAGCGTGTTGAAGTAATCGAGGAATTGATCTTTGCAAATGTTGTGTCTTGGAGGACAATAAAGTGCTAATATTGTAACACCAATGTAGGGTAAAATGATTGATGTTGCTTGAATGTAATCTTGGGTGAATTCTGGCAATGGAAAGTGCCTAATGTCCTTGTGAACAAGAATAGCTGCCCCTCCGCATGCCCTACCACTAGGGTGTTTTGCGTCATATGTGTAGTAGTCATTAATTCTAAAGCAGTTTTTGTCCGAGAAGTGTGTTTCCGATATTAGCATGACATCAATTTGGTAAGTATATAAGAAGTTTTGTACTTCGTTTTTATGATGGCTTAAGCCGTTCGCGTTCCAAAAGCACATTTTGAGGGTGTTCATGTCCTATTTACTAAAATCTGCATAAGCATATTTTGGTTTTGCAGCAGCTGTTGCAACATGTTCTGCATGTTAGCCATAAAATTACTCATTGTTTGGATTAGAGTTTCAATTGAATTTTGGGAATTCGAATGTGCAGTTGGAATGCCTTCTTTTAGAGCGTCAGCATATGAAAAAGCATCTGGAAATTTACTTGTGGTTTGGGCAACATTTTTGGAGTTTGCCTGTTGTGGAATGGTGGGCTGAGGTAAACTTGGGAAGTTTGATTCACGGTACTGATTATATATAGGTCTTTTGACCACCGCTTTATTTTTGAGTTCCAAGTATACTTTGCATCCTCGATAATTAGCCGTGTGGTTCTCACCGCAATTACTGCATTTTTTACAGCTAACTTCAGTTTTCGGGTGGGGACATTCACTGCTTCTGTGTACGTCTCCGCACCTGACGCATACTGCCGGTAATTTGCAGAAAGATTTTGTGTGCCCAAATTCTTGGCAATTTTGACACTGAGGGGGGCCTTTACGTTTAATGGGTTCCTCTACATATATTCGACGGTTTAGAAGATACCGTAATCCATATATAGGATGATTGTCACCTTTTTTCCTTATATTGTTCGAGTTAAATTCTATTTCGACTCTAAAAAGCGGTTGTGGAATTTTATTTTTATTTAAAATATTATGGATTGATTTGACTTCATACCCTTCAGATTGAAGGGCATTCTTAATATCGCTAATAGGTACAGTACTGTCAATGCCTTTAATGATTACGTTTAAACCTTTTGCACTTTTGAGTTGATAAGTATAGTAGTTTTTCTTTTCAGTATCGAACTTGTTCACAATTGCTCTAAAAATCTTTTCATCTTTGGCTTGGATTTTGGTTTCCTGAATATTACCCTTTCGTATAGAAACAACGTAGAAATTGTCTTTGCCAACAATATGTGTCAACTTAGTTACCAAGGCATTGGTAGTGGGCTCTCGTAGGTACAGTGGTGGGGGTTTGAAATTCTTTTTTGCAGCTGTATTGTCTTCCTTTATTACGATCATTAACGATGGCTTTAAAAAGGGAATTCAGAACTGGATCAGAGGTCCATTCCGATAAACTGGAACTGGAGGGGTCATACAGATTATTTAACCAGGACTGCGTATTTTTGGCGGAGATTTTTGCTATTAAACAAGCTGCACGTATGGTTGAAACCGGGGACTCACCTCCTTGGTAGTTGAACACATGTGTGGACAGTCAAACAGCAACCAAAGCGCTGTGATCGCATCTAGTTAAATCAAAAGGCGTTAGGAGTGGAATGGGCTCTTAACGCCGTATATGTCTACGCAACATCCGCCTCTACTTGGTTCCGGGCCATTGTGGTATAGAGGGAAACAAAAAGGCACGGATGCAAAACTGCTGCGTCCAGCGGTGGCAGGTTCGCTGACAAGCTCTGTCTTTCAAACCAGGATTACTGCAGAAGTTGCTATGAAGTGGAGAAAACGGTATTGCACCTTTTATGCGAGTGCCTTGCGCTTCAAAATAGCGTCATCAGATTTTTGTAACAGAACGTTTGAAGATCTTGAAATGGTGGCGAACGTTCCTCTAAGGCAATTGGCTGGTTTCTTCCGTAGCTCGGGGTTGTTCAAATCTACTACTAATGCATCATGACAAGGGGCTTATCTCACACTGCGTAACACAATGGGATGTATTGCTACCGAGTGCACTTGCTTGTGAAATAAAATAGAATAAAAAATAAATAAAACTCTGTCACATAGACAAACAGTTATTTAGATGTGATACTATTGCTGTCACAGTTAAAATTAAATCTGTATTACAGATTTTAAAATTGAATTTATATTTACAAGTATGTTCATGAACTAATTTGTTACCTATTGTTTTATATATGTATACATATCTTTTCTTTTGATTTAAATTGACTAACAGACAGTCTGGTTTCACACCCAAACACAGCTGCGTTACGGCTTTAGTGGATGTTGTAGAGGAGTTGATGTCAAAAATGGATCAGAATGAACTGACCATGTTAATACGATTTGTGGGAAGACGTATGCTATGCATAGGAATCTTTGCACGACTCAGCCCTTTACGCCTGTTAATATACGTATGCGTATATTAATAATATAATATATAATAATAACGTTTATTGCGATTTATGCAATAAAGGTGCATATCTGAGCACCCCTCTTAACGCTGTTTCAGTATTATTTTCCAAAGTCGCAATCACAGTACTGGTTTGTTTAACACTGTTTCCTTTAGTGCTGGAACTTATCCCCCGCGTTATGTGGAGTCGTAAATGAACACTTTATTTTTTATTTGTTTTGCACATGCTTTGATGATGCCGCTGTCTTTAATATAATTAATACGTATGCAGTCTAGCTTAAGCGGCAATTGTAAAATTGCTGCATTTGCTGCTTTACGTTTATTGTGTTTATAGATTTACACAAACTTACCTCCTTCTCGTTGTTAATTATTATTTCAGTAATATTTGCGCTCCAATAAATGCTTTAAATATTACTTGCAATTGCAATAAATTATATTTAATGTAGCACTTCGTGTACCTAATTGTAAAACAAGTTTTGTTTTTTGGAATAGCGGCCCAACAAACAACGCTATCCAAAGTGTCAATAATAAATAGCAAGTTTTTATATTAATTTGTTGGGTGCCCTGGTAGTCTAGTGGGTAGTGTGCTAGGCTATTAGCGTAAGGGTCGTGGGTTCGATTCTTATTAGAGACTCTGGTCTGTGACACTACACCGAGCACATGGTCGAAGTTACTCAGCTCGTACATAATTATAAAATTTGTAATTGTATTGTAAATAATAAATAATAAAATAAATATTAATTTGACAGCATCAATCAATTACATTTGTCCAATACTATATAAAAAGCGATTTGAGATATTCAAAATAATTTACAGGCAAACCATATTCCGAATCTTAAAAAGTTTTTTAAGATTAATTTTTCTTTTTGCCAAAAACTTAATTGGACACCCATTGTTTACGTAAAGAACTTTATATTGTAGCCAAGTTTTTCAGTCCAGAATATTTCTGATTTGTAAGCAATACAGGCAGCACAAAAATACAGGCACCTGCAATAACGTAAGCACGTGTCTCTTTCCATCAATACGAATTTTATTTTACTTAGCATTGTGTTGTATTAATTTAAAATGTCCAGAATTGATGTTCTTATAATACACTTCGAATGTTTCCAAATGTTGATAACGTGAGCATGTAGTTGTTAAAATGTGTTCTTCATAACGGTGCCTAAGTTAAGATTCTTGTGAATTGTTTCATTTCATTTAAGGGGAGAAGATTGTGTTAATGCGAATAGAGTAGTAGAAAGAGCAAACTGCTGTTACAAACACACTTCCTAGGAATGGGTGGGGATAATAGCGGGCAGAAAAATAGTAGGCCAGCTAATTCTGGGAACATAAGCTGCAGTGCATGAATGTAGCGCAGACAGAATGATATGGGCTTTGAAAAGACTATTTTATATTGCAATACAGAACGCATTTTGGAACTAAAGCAGAAAATGTTGGTCGCAGAATTAAATATTTCACGCCCACATGGAACGCGCAGGTGTCTTCCAAGCCGAACCCTATGCGATCAAAAGATGTGTTCTATTCAACTCGTACAGGAGGTACAAAAGATAGGATATAACAATACTATCTGAAAGTCATACCGCTATTCGAGCACTCGGCTCTTATAAGGTTAAATCGAAAATAGTATGAAAATGTCTAGGGAAACTGAAACAGCTTGGTAGGAAAAATTAGACTAAACGTGACTTAAGTGTATTTCCTAGAATTAAATAGAATCCTCTAATTTTGGAACTAACAGATAAGATCCTGTAACAGAATCGAAATGGATTCTGGCAATAGCAATATCAATCGAAAAATTTGGTGTGTGTTTTAAAGCAGTAATTAACATAACGGCAATGTAGACAATATATACAGTTATATTGTAAGGGGTTTACAATTTAATTAGATTTTGAACAATCGTTTAGATAAGTAACTCGCGAACAATTTATGATTATAGTCGGATAACAGTTTGAATATTTTATAAAATTTTATAAAATTGTTATTCCTTTTATAAATAAAAAAACAGTTGATACTAATTGGTGGTCTAATGAAATAAGAAAGTGTACGTCAGATAAACCAAGATAATGTAATGCTTTTACAAAAAAATGGAGCTGACGCAAAAATTTCACTGAGGAAGGAAGTCGCCGCAGTCTAGTAGGTAGTGTGATGGCTTATTAGACGTAAAGATAGGGTTCTAGACATCAAAACAAAATACAAAAAGTATTTCTTCGGCGACTTCCTCTCAGCAGATTTATGGCAAAACTCTGAGAGTAAATAAAAATTGCCGTGAAAAGTTTCTCAAAATTCTGTCGTTCCGAGTCGACTTTGAACTGTAGGTCCCGCCACTCATGTATAAAAATTAACACACACAACATAAGTAGTGTAAGAAACTAGGTCGTATTCTTGACTTGATAGTGACCAATTATGTATGTAGGAAGGTCAGAATTGCAATGGCGAATATTTTCTTACTTTCTTTACCACTTGTCATTAGACTGCCAGAAAGCCAGTTAAATCTGGGAATGAAATACATAGTTTTTAGTTCTTATCTGTATAGGGAAGAAGCACCATATAAAATCTAAAAAGTGATGTAGGCATTTGGTGGTCAAGACAGCTATCAGGGAAGTCTTTGAGATTAATTCAGAAACAGTACGACAGTTTTTGCAAAAATATTAATCGGATGGGCAGTGAGAATTGGGTAACTCTTCAATTAGGTGTGCTTCAACAGTTAGAACCTATCTCTAACTCTGGAAATTAAAAAAATTATATTTCAGCAGGACAACGCGGCAAATCACAACAGCTCTAATAAAAAAATTCGTTTATATCAAAATATATAGTACTGAAGTAATGGATTGAATAACATATTCCTCGGATATCAATAATTTGGGGATATTTTTAGACTTGTTTACACCGTAAACCATCATTAAAAACCGAGACATTAGAAGGATGGTTGTGAAGTCAGGTCAGACATCTTCAACACACAGAACATAACTGAAGGGTTGTAGTGACCAATCATGTACGTCCTACATCGTTAGTCGTATGCAAAATAGACTATTTAATTTGATTTTTATAAAAAGTAAGGAATTTTCCTAAAATGTAAAAAAATATTTAATATGTTTATTATGAAACACTAATGCTGTAGTTACCCACAAGTAACGTAACGTACCGTAGCTAACGTTCTTTTTTTAGCATATGGAGAACAATGTAAACGATTACCGAAACGTTCTCTCTCGTTAGCAAAACGGAACGATCTGTACAACACAGAATTCTCCCACGTTTTTACGTGACATTTGAACGTGAGAGATGATGAGCAGTGTTGCCACGAAAAAAAATATTGTAACCAACATTTTATATTACATATTCGCAGTTTTTTTATTTTATTTTTTTTCAAATTTAAATTATAATTGAAAAAAAGAAACAAAAAAAAACAAAATAAAATTATAGTCTTACTAATTAGTTAATTTTAACAAACAAAACAAAAGCTATTTTTATAAGAAAAATAATAACCAAATCCGGAAAAATCTGCGCATTGAACAAAAAACGGCAACACTGATGATGAATCTGTATACCAATTTCTTTGCATTGTGTTGTGTTTGTTTGTGTGTTGCTTTGTGTTCTGTTTCGTTTTTATTTACATTATTGGTTGACAGATGACCCGTTTTGAACGTTACTATAAATACTCAAACGTTTTTAAAGCAACGTACGTTACGAGTTTACGTCTCTTACGCTTGGGTAACCAGGGAATAAGTTATGAGTTACGTAATAAACATTAAGCAACAACAATAATAAATTATACAAATATAATATACACAAAAAGATAAATAACTGTTAAAAAGGAAATTTCTAGATTAGTGTAATATCTTAAGTTTAAATTTATAAAATAGAGAATGTCCTTAGAATTATGAGACATGCTATATAATTTACATGTGAGACTATGAATATGAGACTATCTATGCTGGATTATAACATAATCCACTAACACTGCTATTTTGCAATGGCATCTTCACACATATTCGTGATTGCTAAATGTGATATGTTCAGTACTTTTTTTAAGGAAATAACACAGAATTTAATTAAGATTTATAAGAAATTTTAGTGTTGTCCTATGGAATCGCAAGCTTCTCAAAACAAAAGGCATATACATACATACGTATAAAATCTTTCGTGCTTTTAATTGAAAAGTGTTACTTTTGTAAAACAGTGTGTATGTGCCGTTCTGATAAGAAAAGTGGACTTTTTTTTGGCTTTTATCTGGTAAGACTCATAAACTTAGAATTGTAAAACCCATGTTTGTTAGAGATAATTACATTTAAATACATACATATTACAATGCTTACTAAAGTTGATTGCATACAAATGTTCAGCTAAACACTCAGTTATGTACAAACACTCAATTATAGGCACAATGTTATTCTTCCTTAATCGTTGACATAAAAACATATTGAAATCTACAGAAGTAATGGCTCTCAGATTTTCTGAGAGTCAATGTATAGTAGATAGTAAAGAAGTAAAAAGTCATTAGAACATCATGCGTTTATTTTTATGATTTAAATTTTTAACCTTAAAACTGGTTAAATACGAATTTACTTCCAATATCCGTTTCCAAAAATATGCCTTTGAAAGTGATTGTCAGTTCCCTTTTTATATACACACATTTAGTTGTTGAGGTTTAGTTTAAAAGTTATGTTTAAGGATAATTTGTGTCTTTATTTTTCGTTCAAGTGTATGCAAAGTTTTGCTTACTTTAGTGTACATATATATGTACATATAATAGAATGTAATTTGAATTGAAACATTTTTGTCTCTTGATTTGCCTTTTGAATGTTTACAGTGTTATGTGGATAACATACATATGTGAATGTGGGAAAAGGTGCATAACTTGTAGAACATTATACAATATTTACACTTTTATTTCAGTTTTGTATCCGTTGTAAGTTTCCTGTTTTGCTTTTAATAATAAATACTTAATTTAGTATTGAGAAAGAGAGTGCCAACATGTTTGGTTATTAACAAAAATTTATTGGTAATCTGCTGTACAGCATTTCCAAAGGAAATTATTATAAGTTCCAATAACACATTATTTGTTCCTTTACAATTAATTGTTACATTTACGTCAGTACTATTTATCGAAAATAAATGGAAATAAATATTCTATGTATTTTGTAAATATTGTTTTTTATTTCAATGAAAGGTTGTATTCTGATTCCGTACATAGGAACTATTATTTGTTCGACCAATTGTCATTTGTATTAACGTACATACGTATTTAAACTGTGTAGGTACAACATATAAAATCTAGTGGAGAAATGCATCTAATGCGTCAACCATTCAAAGTGTGATTAAAACATTTGACAAAACTGGACAGTAGTAGTTGCTTGCGTACCCATTGGTCTCTTAATCCAGAGTATTGTCGAAAACTTGAATATATCGATTCGCCAACGTTATCAACAACTTTAAATTTCACTAAACATTACAAAGCAAACTTAGGTTTAGTAGATCCGCATCTGCACAATATTCTGTTTAATCAGGAGCTCCAATCACTATACCGCAATAAGAGCAATGCGCTTCATTATAAGCAAAGTAGAGTCAATGTATTGTTTTCGAAAAAGTCATACACAAAATTGTCGAATTTTGGTTTCAGATAAACCGGGTTGCATGCCGTGCATTGCGGTGAGAAATAAATGCATTTACCAAACGCTATTATCTGATGCGGATTTTTAAGATGAGACGGAAATTGCAGTGTTTGTGAACGGCACTCGTTACAAGAACATTATGACGGACGGCATAACATGGATAACATGTGATTTCAGCAAGACGACTCCACCTACCACACCGTGCAAGTCACAATCCATTTCAGGATTTCAGCAGCAAATTATCGCAGGAAATTCTGATGAAATGCGATTTAACGAGATTTTTTTCCTGTATGGTTTTGCAAAATCTCGCGCTTATGCGAGCATACCAAAAGCTATTCATGAGCTCAAATTAGAGATCCAACGAGACATCTCTGTTAAAAAATCGTGAAAGTTTTAATGAAAAGAGTAATGGCCTATGGTCAGAGCCGTGACGGTCATTTTACGGATGATCGGTATTTAATCAGAAAATGTCTTCTTTACAATTGAATATCTGAAAAAAGTCGTGTTTTTGTATTAAAACGAAAAAGAACAGTTTTACTGAACACACCTTTTTGTAAATGTGAGTGGAATCATATCGCATTACAGAGGAACTAACATAAACAACAATGTCTATCAGTTTAATTCACCAATAATTAAAGTTTGCACATAATTGAACCGCATTTCAAGTTAATTTACTCACCTAAAAATTGATTAACCTTAACATGAAACATGAAAAGGATCCACTCAGGACATGTTTTGTGTTATACTATGTTCAGATATGCACTCAAGTCAATACTCGGTTTATTGAGTACACTATTTTAAGTGTTCAGACATAATAATATACGCAGTTCAGCTGCTTATTTAATATTCATTTGACAGCTGGTAAACAAAACAGCTAGTTGTTTCAACAACATTGTTTTTTTTTTGTTGTTGTTGACTTTTGAGTTGTCAAATATCAACAAAAGGTGTTCGGTTAATTGTATTATGCTAACTAAACACACTTATTCTGCAGTGCTGCATTTTAAGTTTTACTCAATATTATAACAATTTGCGTATATATTGCGCTATAATTAATTGAAACTTTATATGAAATATTGAGCTCAATAATGGCGTTTATTGCTATTTACGCAATAAAGGTACATATCAAACAAACAAACAAAGCAACAGTGCTTTGTAAACTTTGTGAACTCTTGAGCGTGGTTTTTTGTTAAAGCTTTAGAATAATTGATTGATTGTAATACATTTGATATTGTCTAGGGAAATTGTTGAAATACTTGTTGAGTTTATGAAAATTTACAATTTTCTACGCTGATATAGGGAGAGTTATTTAAAAGTTTAAATTTTAAAATGCAATAAATTCGAAATTTTGCCAATTCAGCTAGCTAGTGAGCAACGAAAAACTTTACGTAGAAATGTGTGCACAACTAAATATTCAAATTGTGTCAAGTTGAATACGTAACAGGTAAAATTGACAGCCTAGTTGATATGGTTGCAAACACATTCCACAGTGATTTTCCAATGATATAGTGCTTTTAGAATATAAATAAATCAAATAACGTTAAAATAGTAATTCGGCCTATATATGGGATATTTTTGTACCATAGGATGGAATTATAACTTTAAAAATTTCATCAAAATTTTGCAGTAAATTTTTAAACCAAAATGCAGAAATCTAATCAGTAATGATGCCCGTACATAGTAGTTAGACGGTGAAATTCAATCTTCATTGATTCAAAACTACGAGTAAAACAAATTTCAAATGGGAAAAGAAAAGAAGGTTCAAAACAGAAAAAAATAATGCAAGTTGCGAAAAAGTTTATCATATGTTTTCCACCTAGACATTCTGTTTTATGCCAGGACTTTGAAAATCTGCCTATTAATGTATAAAAGTTCTACTAGTCACATATTTAGATGCATTGCATTAGTAACATTTGGTGTATCCAGTCAAATAGAATGCAGATTGCATTGTAATCTCTAACAACAACATCTCTATACGTAGCAGCGAAATTCTAAAGAACATTTAGAAATTGTCCAAGACAAAAGCAATTATTTGCCCTGTTAATACAACCCAATAATATTTTCTGTTATCACTACTAGTCACTATCAGTATCATAATCCGAATATGTAGATTTGCTTACCACTGCGATCTTAGCATTTTCTTAGTTGGAACAGATTTAAGTTTCAAATTTTCACAAATATTAGAACTGGAATAGCCATTTTGGATACAAAACTTTATAATTTTGGTGAAAGTTTAAAAACTTAAATATATGAAAAGGAACAATTTCTTTAAATTTAAAAAACGTTTATTTATAGAAGTTCTTACTCTTCCATTCCTATTGCAATAGCATCGTCGTTAGTATTTAAATGTTAACAAAATTTAACTTATGTAAAAACAAGTAAAGTTTAAATTTTGAGACAAAATAGCTAAAAAAAATATGTTTTTACTATCACTTGTAGTAGATAGTCGTTAGCAATCGTTCATATGTAGCAATTTCTCTAATTACAATTCATTAAATATTTAACATGTCAACATAGAGACCTGTGGAGAAATATTTTACAAACATATTCACATTCATAGGATTTGCATTAAAAATTCTTAAAGGCATACATACATACATACATACATACAAACTTTTAAATAAAGGAAATAGAATATGTGCTTGAATGAAGCTCCACTTCCAGTACAAACATGTAATGCTGTAGCCCCTGGTATAATAACTGTCCTTTACAGCACTGGAATCTTGTCCTACATAACACACTCCTACAAATAAATTCATTCAGTCTACTTATAAAAATTACTTACACATTAATAAGTGTGTGTTGTTACAAATTGTAAATAAATTTCTCAGTCTTTATAAAGAAATTTTAAAACAACAGACTGATAATCACAGAAACATGAAATTGTAGAAGTTTCCGTTTCCTTATCTGTAGAGTTTAATTGTGACCACATGTGCAATTTATAATTTATATTGCAGTACTTGTGCCCTGTAGAGTTTCCAGTACAAAATAAAAAGTTTATGTGTTTGTTATGTCGAACGAAATGTTATGTTAATAAATACATACATTGAGGTTGTTGAGAAGGTAACTTTAGAACTATAAACATTAAATAGTATTAGGGTCTTAAATTAACACAAAAAAAAATCAAGTATTTAACGAACCTTAATTTGGGATCCTCAACAAAATCTGTTTTTAAAAAATATTGAAATCGGTTCAAAAACAGTTGAAACTTTGAATGGAATTATAATATTGTTGCGTAAATCGAAACGACCTAATATCGTTTAACAACAAAAACGATAAACAAAATCCACACGATACAAATACACACTAACACTAAGAATACAATGAACGTGTTGATTATCTAAAGCTGCATACACACATATGTACGACGAACCTGGTTGTACCAACAACAATATGTATGTGACAAAAAGGGATAGACAACATAAGCAAAGTACACAAACAACTATGTATTAGCAATAGAGCTCTCGAGAAGGCGAGATCACGAACATTCCACTTCAAGAATGTTCGTTAGACTGGTTGTGTCGGACTATAAAAGGGCTGGACAAAGCAGGCAGCAGTCAGCAGTGTTGCCAGAAGATTCTGATGAAATATCATCATTTTAAGGAAAAAAATCATATTTTGGGGATAAAATCATCGCTTTTTAACTTTTATTTGTAAAACATTAAAAAATAAAAGTGTATTACATTGATTGGTTATCGGGTTTTGTTATCATATACTAACTTTATTCTTTAGGATATGATATAACCCGATAATCAAACAATTTTAAATTAATTACATGTTTTACCAAAATTATTATATACAAACAAAACAAAAAATAAATATTTATTATACGTAAAAGACAATTCAATTTAATTAAAATTAATTTAAAAAAATCCATACATACATATTGTCGTCTGGCCTTCAAATTGGCCTATGTAATTTTCAATAACTTTTCAGAAGCCCTAAAAAACAACATAATTTTTATATGAAAGTCATACAAAACTAGTTAAATATTTTTGCAATAATTTTGGAACCAGCGGAGACGTTGGACAAATTTTTGCTATAGAGATGGACCACTAATAAGACTTAAAAATGGGCGAATAAAAGAAATTTCCCAACAGGCACATAAGCCATTTTGCAGGCCAGCTGACGATATGTAAGTAGTAATTTTATAAGGCACAAAAATGAGATCTAAATAGAAAAGTAGAGTTATGTAAAACTTTTAGAAGTTTCCTATAATAATTTAATTATAATACTGGGAAGGTTTCATATGTTTTACAATTTCTTCATCAATTTTAAGATTATAACAGGAACACCTTTTAACTAGTAAATAATCCTGCCTGTTCCTGTACTTAGTTTTATTTAAATTAACTTTAGAAAAAATTCGTTCAACGTTTGCAGATGAACTGGGAAGACAAAGTATACTGGACACAAAATCTTCAATGTTGGAAAAACTAAATCGTTATCAATACGAGTTATTTTACAAACTCTGGCCCAAAAATCTTCAAAATTAATATTTTCTAAGGTTTGAAAATATTGTTTGAAATCTATGTGTCGAAGCTCTCTAAATTCATCGTCTCGGTTTTGAGAATCATTTTCATTAATTAAATTTAGAAATCTTTCTATTAGTGGAGACAATGGAGAAACTTCCTTATTAATAATATTATGTGGATCAATAGATGACATTTCTTTTAAGGAAGTATCTTTAAAATTAAAACGTTTGGTTAGTTGTTCACAAAACTCAATGTAAAATGAAATGCAGTAATTAGTGAATTCAGTTAATTCACTATTGGAAAATTTTGTTTCAGAAATCTTTTTTTTTCAAATACTCCTAAATACACATCTTTGGCGTTTAAAAAATCTTTATTTTCAATGTTTTCCTCAATATTGAAATCAGTGTTTACATACATTGGCTTTACAAAATTATCTAATATTTTTAAGTATAAACGTTCCATTTCAGAATACATTTTTTGAACTTGGAAGTTTGTACTTTGAAACATTTTGTTTACACTGTTCATAACATGAAGTATATATTTCAAGAAACATAAGTACATCTCATTCATATCATTTAATTTGTTTTTAATTATGTTAGCACTACTATATGGTCTAAATTGGAAGCAAAAACAAAAAAATTTTGAGGGGCTCGTAAAGTTCAAGAACTCGTACTATAACTGCCTCTAAAGCCAACCATCTAGTTTGTGCCGGATGTAAAGCCGAAAGTCCATACCATGCGTTTTGCATAACATGCGTATACCGAAAAAGTAGAATCAGTGTATTTGATTGTGACAAGTTACAGAAGAAAAAGCATAATATGCATAGACGCATACAAAGTAGGATTACTTTCTACTTTTCTATGCGAATAATGCAGTGTTGGAAAATGTCAGCAGTTTTTTAAACTTGGCATGCCAAATTATATACTATTGTGAATGGTTTCTACAAATATGTTTAAATAGTGCATTACTATTTTAGCATTTTTCTTTTTGCATTACTAAAATATTAATAAAAACATATTTCATAATAAAGTTTATTACTAAGTTAAGAGGAAAATACATTAAATTACATTTTTTAACAAATTTCTTTCATGAACAAAATATGTATATGACGATTGTTTATACATATGTATGTATATGATTGTTTTTATGTACTGAGTGTCATCTATTTTGAATTTATTAATTTATAAACAAGAAAAATGGAGGATAAATTTACTGAAAACACTCGTCTTGTGTTCTTTTGAGGATTTTCGTAGGCCTTAAAGCACAATACAATGTAATTTTTGTGTAAAACTATTAATAATAAAAACAACTAATAACAATTTTTAATTTTTCCTTCCAAGAATTTAAAAAATTTTGGCAACTTTCAGCAGGAAAAATTTTTTATGAGCAGTACGTCTTATTTTGATCTTATTATATTTAGCTTCTTAATTAATTCTTGCTCAAGAAACTATACTCATTGTGACCGAAATTCACCAACATTTCGATTAATATTTAAATATTTAAGAATCTTTAAACTTTTCATTGACGAAATTAAAAAATATTCCAAATTTTCCCCTTTTTAACACAAAATAAATGTTTGTTTACATTTAATTTTTTTACTTTATCTGCCAGTTTTCACTCTGTATATCTGTTGCTTCTAACACATTTGCCTCGCAAAACTTATAACATTTTTTTTTCTCCCTCTAAATTGACCTGTCCTTTTATGTTATGAGCGTTTTTCAAATGTAAACTCATAAATTTAAATAAACTCATAAATTTGAAATTAATGTCATAAATTCTTTTAAAATTACAATTTGATTTTCTATTTTTTCCAAAAATGTTCTTGTTCGCTTGTTTGTTGTTTACCACAACAGCTGATCAAAACAAAAAACCAGTCGCATAAACGCATTGTGTGTAACTTGCAATAAAATCGGCATGGAAAGCAAGATTCGCAAGGCGCATGAAAAGGATGGTATGGACTTTCGGCTTAACATCTTTTTTGGTTTATATTCTAAAAGTTCCGATACCTTTTCAAATTGCGAACTTCGCTTTGGATTCTTTTATTTGTAAAACCTAAATAAAACTACTTAAAAATGCAACTATTTCAAGTTACGTTATATTTGTGTATGTGTGTGTGTATATATATTTTGGTAGTTTTACTACTAGAGCTTTTACACACTGCAAGTTAGTTGCTACTGATTTGCGTTGTGTAAAAGCCGTTTAAGCCTACTTTACACGGTCTCACAAGTAATATGATCTGTCAAAATTTTGTGTAGAAGAGTACGGATGTGATCGTCTAAACGTACTATGTAATGAAGCCATCACACAGTGAGAGAAAATACGTATGAAAAGTTTGACAGTCGTATGTATGGCTCTCTTCATTTTTTGAAATGATTCAAAAAACAAGCAAGTCGCATTAGATCAGGGATGTATTTTTATGTAAACACAGAAAAAAAGTGTAACAGCTGTTTTCATTTTACTTTGTTATTGTCTTATACCGATCATGTAAACGCAAAAAATATAAATCATACGACTTTTATTCTCTTTTTTGTCATACGGATGGAATTTCATTTTACTTTTTCATTAGACTTTACGTACGTAAAGTATTACCGTGTGAAGTGGGCTCTAACATTTGAAAAAAATCAGTGCTGCATTTTTGTGCATTTGTACCTTACCACACAATGGCATAAAACGTAACCGCAACAGTAATTAATTACTTAAGGAGATAAATAAACAATAACTTGTCTACAACAACTACTCATCTCTTCTATGTTAAAGGTGCTACTAAAATTTTTTTTTTTGCGTTTTTAATAGTTACATCGTAGATGGCATATAAAAAATAAAAATATTTTTGTAAATTCTTTGTTGTTCGCACAATTCCTTGTGCCACTGTTCACAACTTGATGTAAACAACAACAATTTGCTTTGTTTTTAATTCTTCTTTAAACTCTTCTACGGAGATCTTCAAACCACGATTATTCTCTTCACATGGAACGCATATTCACACAAGACTGCCTGAATTTTTACTGACCCCTTTGCCTTGCCTTTTGTATGGCGACGTAAACATTATTTATGAATGATCTTGAAGTCGAATGTTCGTGGCTTCGCCTTCTCGAGATCTCCATAAATGTTCATTGTTGTTTGTGTATTTTGTTTACATTTATTTTGATAATGTTAGTTGTTGCCTGTTTGTTAACTTGTTTATCCCTTTTTTCTATACAGATGTTGTTGCTATATTTTTGTTTATTTGTTGATCATGTAAACAAACCCATTGTTTTTGTTTTTTAAGCTTTTGTTTATCATTTTAATGTTAAACAATGTAACACCATTTCCATTTTCGTAACAATATTTATGTACAGTGTATGAAAAATAATAAAGATACCACTGTGAAATGAAAATATTGCTTATAAGAAACTGTATTTACTCACATATAATATATAACACCGCATAAAAACAAATTTTATTGTGGTTGTCTTAAATACCTGTTTTTATCTTCAAATTCTTAATACATCGTTAGTATAATTCACAAAGACGCTAAGTCCACTTTTTTCCAAAATTGAGATTTTAATGCAAAACGATAACACTATACCAAATACATATTTTTCGACAAAAAAATGTCAGTATGTAGTTTAAAGTTGTTGTAATTTTGTGGTTTGCAAAAACGCTAAGTCCACAAAACTACGAAAAATATTAACAGCACGTGCTAACTCCACGAATATCATTTAAAGATAGCAATTTTGTAAAAATAATTGCGTTTAAAAAGTTTACAAATTTTAAGAACTGAAGAAGCCGCAATGTTTTCTGTGTCTCCTGTAAAATTTGAAAAAAGGGACTTAACACATTTGCGAATGAGACTATCGACATACATAACATATAATTGGTAATTACAACCCTTCAGTCAGGATTACGACCTAGCTTCGAACACCACTTATGTTGTGTGTGTTAATTTTTATACATAATGACATCAATTTGGTCTTTCAAACCAATAAAAATTTGAATGATATCGCAAACATATTCTGTTCGCCTATATACGTATATACCATATATTTATTTTAACATTAAACTGGTTTTGTTTAAAGGGCGTCCGTATAGAAAATGATTATTTATTTAAGATTTGAAATCTTTTAAGTATTTGGTGACTTACTATATACTTAGAATAAAAAAGATCTCTTTCGTGCAAACTGCTAACTTTACAATTTTATTGTACACATTTTAAAAGTCATATTTTCATTGCCTTTTTTAATAAAATAAGATATACTTGAACATACACCTTCGTATAAAACAAAATATTTATATATTGATAAGTTGTTAAAGTAAATTTTAATAAAAATTATTTTCCAAAAAAAAATTCCAAAAAAATCATCAAAAGATGTAGAATAGAGTTTAGATCAAGTTTTAGACAAGTAAATCCAATATTTTGATGTTACTTTGATCACAAAAATTTTTCGTCACATTGATACATAAAATCGCCCATGCCAATTCCCTCAGTACTACTGTTAAGATTTTCTAGTAAAATGCTAAAATATGTATGTATTTGGAATTTATTTTCACTAGGCGTCCAGCTTTCGCTGTTAAGAATATTTACCAAATCATTGAATGTTCCAAGATTTAAGTTGTTATTTATTGTGTGTTTTTTAAATTTGAATTTGGAAGCTACAGACCAAAACTTGCTACTACAACCACGCAAAATATTTTTGTATATGCCGGAGGGACTTCTCTATCCACTTTAAATTAAGTCTCATTATACGGTGCATGTTGAAATATTTAATTTTAGTTCTTCTCTAATCTTTCTTGTAGAAGTCTTCGAATTTTTCAGCTAGCATTGCCGCGCTATTTTCTTGTATTGTTCAAATCTAACTTTTACGATCACATAGCGTTGTTAAACTTTAACTTAACTTCAGGTATTGAAATATTATATTTTTGGACAAATTCTTATATTTCATACCATTTGACGATATTTTACCAATCCACACAATGGTTTCTTAAAAATTTTTTTTGGTAAAAATGTCTTCTATATTTCAATCTGCAATAGAAACTTTCGAAATTAGACATTTGATAACAACCATCCTGTTGAAGTTACAGCTGCCAAATTCAGTCTGCGAAATATATGCGAAACATAATTAGTCATTACAACCCTTCCGTCAGGATTATGACCTAGCTCCTCACACAGCTTATGTTGTGTTAATTTAATACATGGGTAGTCGACTGCGAACGACAGATTTTTGAGAAACTTTTCGCTTATTTACACGCACAGTTTTTGTTAGAAACCTGCTGAAAGGCAGTCATGTTTCATATTTGGTTTTGTTGAAGATGTCTGATCTGCGATTTAAACCGTGACCTCGCGTCTAATAAGCCAACTCACTATCTACTAGACTACGGCGGCTACTATAATAAAATTAATTTATCAAATGGGTGGAGTTGCTAATCACTCTAAGTTCGATAACTTCGACTGCATTGGCTCAGTAAACGAATGATCGATTGATGGAAAATATCGCCGCTGTCTGCAAGAGAGTGCATGTAGTTTAGGCTCTCTCAAGAAATCGACCTTTCGCAGACTATAACTTGACAAATTTTGCTTTGTAAGTGGTTCCTTCACCCGTATAAAATTAAACAGTTTCAGGAACTGAAGGTGAACGCTAATTTTTTAATATATTTTTTTTCTTTAAGCTAGTTATACATTACAGCTTAGAAAATACGTCCAAAACATTTTCAAACATATAAATGTTACAAAAATTAAAAACAGCCATATTCAGATAAACAAGGTTATTACAGTTTTCAGCGAAATCAAACAAGTTGCAAAATATATTCTTCTTCAAAAAAATGTTTCTTTATAGAAAACTATGTGTGTTAAATGAATTGGTTCTGAAATAATGGACAAAAATTATTTTCACTGATCATGCCCATTTCTGTATGAATGAATACGTGCACAAACAAAGTTGACGAAATTGAGACGATAACAATCCACATAAGCTCCAATGCATCCCGAAAAAGTCAGTATTTTGTTTGGATTATGGGCAGAAGGCGTCATCAATCCACATTTCCTTGAGAACGACGTTGGCCAGACCATCACTTTCAACGACGATGTTTACCAACTTCTTTTGGCCTAAAGTGGATGCTCTATAACGCCATGTGGTTTTAATAGGAAGGCACTACGTGCCACACAATTCCTCCCACATTAGATTTCCTGTACGAGCAAATTGAGGGCATAGCCAACTCACGTAGAGGTAAAGTGAACTGACCATCGAAATCATGCGATTTGACCACGTTAAACTTTTTCTTTGGATTTGTCGTAAAAAATTATAAATTTTCTGCTTCATTTGTTGAGTTTGTGAATGACAAGATTAGGGAACAACTTCAAAACTCTCTCTGTTGTAAAACTTTTGTCTTTTACTGTAATTCTTGCATACTATTCACGAGACTCGCATATTTTGTTGGAAATTTAACTAATGCTGATAATTTTTAGGTAACAGTTGTTGGCAGTTTTTGAAAGTCATTTAACTGTTAAGATTGATAATATTTTTATAATTTTACACTGAATCATTCCCATTTCTATTGTGGGCGTCACTGAGAAAATGATCTTCCAGGAAAAGTTTTCGTCATAAACATAAACCAGATAATGTCGTGAAGAAATTTTTCTTTTTATTTATACATTTGCGTCATTGTGAGAGTGTCATTATTTTCTGAAGGATAAAAGATAGAAAAAGGGGTTACTTTAAGTTTTAATTTATGCTTAGTAAGTAACTCTGTAAAGATTTTATTTCTTCACATTAATTGTTGCTGTTGGAATTGCTGCTGCTGAAGTTATCATTATTTTGTCAACAGTTGCAAAAGATTTTGAAATTATTGCTACAGCAATATGCCATAGTGATGATTTGGCAATATTCTCCTGAAATCGACTATACGGTGTATACAAAGATAAGAAAAAAGACCAAATTCTTTTTCATCTAAAACGTTATTAATAAAATTCCAAAATAAACAACATACATACATAAAATGGTACTGAGTCTGAGAAGTGGATTTGTATTTAAAACTATTTCAGCAAATTTATAATTTTCGCAAATAAATTCAATTTAATTTCACTTAAATTTTTGTTTGTGGTATTGTATGACTTTAAAAGAAATTTACGGCAAGATTCGTAAACCTATTGCTATCTTTAGTAAGACATATGTAAGTTTGACTGCTGTGGTCACAATATACATAAATTATTGCCATTCAAAGGTCAAACTTTAAACTGAAAATTTTTTTAAAAAATAACAAATTTGTGAAAATTAAAAATTATTAATTTTTGCTTGGGATTTGGGTTAAGAAATCGATTAACTTTCTTACTTAATACGTCATTACAACCATTCAGTCATGATTACGGCCTAGTTAGTCACATCAAGTTGAAAAGAATTCACCGAAAGAAATATTTTTTATGATATTTCGTCGTATACGAAATGTCGTCTAATAAGCCAACGTAAAATATACTAGACTACGGCGACTTACAGTGGCTCCATCGCATAATCGGACAAGCATTAGTCTGATGTGATCTTATGCATGTGCTTAAAACTTGAAAAGAAAATATTAAATATATGTTTTTTTTTTGCTTTTATTTACACTCTACATTACAGCCTTTTAGATTAATAAAAAAATTAACAACACTTTTCATGATAACGGTAATTTTATAAAGAAAAAGAAAATTAACTCAATTTTTTGCGCTCAACGCATAATCGGACAAAGAAGAGCACCAATGCTAAAAATGACGAAAGAGAACAATTAATAGTTTGTGGCATATCCTTTGTTCTCAAGAACGGTCTATAAACGTTTTGGAATTGATTTTACCAAATTGTAGCATGCCTCAGGTTCTATGGAGTTCCACGCTTCCAGTAAAGCCGCCTTAAGCTGATTCAAAGTTTTAAATTGTTGTTGGTATACTCTTCTAGCTAATTCTTCCCAAAGATGTTCAATTACGTTGAGATCTGGGGTCTGTGCAGGGGTTTCGATAAGTTTGGGGCAATTATGGATCAACCAAAACTTTTCAACACCCGAAGTTTGCTTGGGATCATTGTCCTGGTAAAAAGCAGAATAGCTTAAGCTTTTTGAGTTCGTTCAAGTACGTTTATGCTATCGACGTTAACTGTTTTAGGAAAGCAGTTAAATGACACTGAAAATTAGTTGATAATCTTAGTTGATAATCAAAACCAGAAGGAATATTCAGATAAAAAAAATGCTGAAATAACGATATATTTTAAAGAATTTTAAAAAAATTGCCTAATAATGGACAAAGACTATGAATTTTAACACCAACTTTTAGAAATTCGAACAGATAAAATCGACAAAAATGATGTCGAGAAATGAAAAAAAATTAATCTTTCAATTACAGTGATATCTTCTGTACTTTTTTTAAATGCTATTCCATCGAATAAACGGAAAAAATTGAAGTTTAAGTCATTATCAACTGAGATGCAAAGTGAGAGACGTCTTGAATTTTTCTACGCAAGTCGAAAAAGTTTTTTTTCGACGAAAAAAGTATCATTTAGATGGTCTTGACTATTCTAGTTGATATTGCCATGATCTGCACTAATCAAGAATTGTACGATATAAGCTGAATTTTGGTGGAAGACGTGAGAAGTCTTATCTTATGACTCAGAGCTTACTGTGTGCTTTATTTCCAGCAGAATGAATGCATTCTTTAACATATTTGTAACTTTTAGAAAGTACACCTATTCGAAAACTTGACGAAAATGTTTAAGATCACTTTATGAAAAAGATAACTAACTGTGCTTCCAAAAATGGTGGCATTCAGTCCCTATTGCAATCCCATCGAAAACATATGGAAATCATCGTATGGGCAAAATTAAAGAATTTTGTTTATGTTTTGAAATTCAAACCATAAAAAACCTTTAAAAATAACTCTATGATGAATCTAATATTTTAAGGATGCTCTTGCTATAAAAGCTTTAAAAATTCTTTAATATTTTTTCTTTCCTTTTAAATTTAAATAGGACTGCATTCATGCAAATGTCCTTTAATTTATCCACTTTTTGTAAATTGTCAATGTAAAATATGTTTAAGTTTTATTAATTTGTTTAACCTAATGAATTAGCAAATTATTTGGGTAATAAAAAGTATAAATTTAAATTAAAACAAATGAAAATTTTAAAGGAAATTCGACGTAATTAAATGAATCTCCAGAAATATGTTAAAAGAGAATATGTGTCCTAAAATAAGAAAAAGGAATTTTCTTTCACTAAAAGGGAACGAAACCAATCTCGCGAACAGCATTTATTTTTTTTTTTTAATTTCGAGTAGATACGGGTTTAAGCTATGTAATCTTGTTGTTAATTCGAACGTAAATTAATAAAAAAAATTTTAACTGTTGACCAAATTAGCGCATGAACTCTTTATCAGTGACTTTTCATACAATAGGTCGAATTGGCTTACTACTATTATTTACTAAACCACCGCTTAAAATTATTTTTCGGAGGTGTACAATCAGATGATCTAAGTATTCCTCTAAAGATTATGAAATTTAAGATTTTTTGGAACGATAGCCATTAAAGCCACCAGTTTGATCATGCCTTCCTAGCGGATGCGTCGTGCTGTGATTAATCTTATCGTCTTGGCAATCATCCCATAATCCAGCCGTTCTTCTATGAAACTGTAAAATTGCAAAACTATACTTTACGCCTCTAATGATTTCGAGAAAGATAACATTTGTTAGCGACATCTTTTTCAGAGCAACTCACTATACATGGGTGGTGGGACCTACAGTCTTAAGTCGACTCCAAAACTTTTCATGGCAATTTTGTTTACTCGCACAATTTTTGTCAGAAATCTGTTGAGAGAAAGTTGCAGTCATCGTTTTGTTCGAGTTTTCTAACCTAGAGTTTAAACCAAGGTCGTACATGAAATAACACACAACAGACTAGACTACGACATAACATCAATACAATCATAACATCAATAGAATATTTTTAGATAGTCTAAAATTATTCGGATTAGTATAGTAGGACTTTAATTCATTATGGGAGTACTACTACTTACTCCATGATCTAACGATATATGATAATTGCAAACATGCTTTTAAGCTAAGCTGAAGCCAAAACGATATTAAATTCTGTTTGTACAGCAGAGCATTAGGATATCATTTAATCTGAAAGATTAGTGATTGCTATCACTAGATAGCACTTTTTAAGCAAGATGCATTTGAACGAGGTCTCCAATTAACTAAAGACAATCTGTCGGGGAAATGAGTATCAATGAGAGTACTTAATGCACTTTCATTGGCCATTTGTACCTAGAATTAATACAGGTGCACGGCAGATCTTGGCGGAATGTCTGGTTAATGTCTTTTCTACATTGCTGCAGAAATTCCTCGCATTCCGAATAAAATTTTGGAAATCATTACTGTTTTACACAATTTGAAATGGAATACCTCTTGTATTTACAAATTTTGCGCCATGTATGCTTTATAAATGCGGCATCTTCTTCAATTTTCAAATAATTCAAATAATTATCGTAATACCGTTCAGAGAACCGCATAAAGTATGTCCGCTAATTTTATTTACATCCTTCTGAATATCCAGAAACATCCATTGTCAGAGTTCTTTGTTTTCATATTCGGCTGAAAATTAGTTAAAGAGAATTCGATTTGAATTGAAAATAGTGTGTCGCATTATATTATTAACAATTTCAAACATTTTTATTCATTTTATCATCAATGAAAATTATATGTTTTTAGTTTTCATTTGACAATAAAATATAAAAAAGCAGCAGGTGACATATAGTGTAGGTTGACGATATCAAAAGTGTGTTTATTGTAAATTAATGCATCATCAATTCTTTACAAGGCCAAATATAATTCAATTGTTACCGTTATTATTCCACACCCGTAAATATAACCAAATCAACAGCAGCACAAAGAAAAGTGAGTAAACATTTCGAAGAAAAGCAAAACACGCTCATAATGATAATTTATTATATGTGAGTTGTTATATTCACACATTGAAGTGTGTTATTTATGTGTTACCAATTTAGCATGCAACATAAATTTTCTTTATATTTTATACCAATATACATATACACACACATCTATTCATCTAAAATTTCTCATAAAATTCTATCTGTTACAGTTACTCTGCGTAGGTATGAATTCAAATATATACACATTATCATGATATGGTGGTTATGGTTGTGCGATTGTTTAATGTAGTCAACGTTACAGGTGTTAACGACAACATGTTTTTTTTGCCAATGGTGTACATACAGTCAGTCAATAAAGTTGGTATGCAAACTACAAAACAAAATTCAAATTTAAATTTTTCTCATATCTTTTATCACTGCGTCTAATTTATTTTTCGTTTTTTTTTTTTTTTGATTAATATACTTGCTTCCAATAACTAGTCAGAATTTTCTTTTTTCTGTTTAAATTCTCATTAATTATTTATTATTATAACTGACATACATACAAACATAATTGGCCATTACAACCCTTCAGTCAGGATTTCGACCTAGCTTCTCACACTACTTATATTGTGTGTGTTAATTTTATACATGAGTGGCGGGAACTACTGTTTAAAGTCGACTCCGAACGATAGATTTTTTTGAGAACTACGACGAATTCGAAACTAAGTTAAATTAACGTTAAATTTAATACTTTAATATTTAATTATGATGTTATTTCGTTGTCAAGTTAGAAGAGAGTTTCTAATTAGGTTTTGCGTTCCTAACCAACAGCATCAGCCAGGTATATGCTACCGATTTTACGTGACCTCTAAGTTGAGTATTGTGTTTCGTTGTAATGTTTTCAGCCTCTTGTCCAACAGTATTTACGTCAAAATCACGATGTAAATTACTCGTGCGTACCACGGTGCGTTTACGATGCATCTGAGAAATTTATTTTTAAAACGTTGTATAATATTTATATCCTTCTCACTTATCTACATATATAGGTTTCAATATTTGATTACATACCAACAATTTATTTTCAATTGAAAGTTTGGATTTTATTCCGACTAATGAGTTTAACTTCTTCCATATTTGTTGTAATTCTACAATTTTACTTTTAGCATGCTAGTTCCAACGCAACTTAGCATAACAATTGGTCAATTCACACAAACCGTTGTATTGTTGGAAGAACATACAACAGTATATGATTGTTGTTGATATTTTTCATATAAAAATCCTATACACTTATACACATTTTTTCCACATGGTTTCAAAAGTTGTATTGGTTTCGTGCTGTCAAATTGTGTGAATGAAAAAAATTTGTATATGTTTTCATATGTTTTTAAAAAGTTGTGTTGGTTTCGGGCTACCAAATTGTTTGAATGGCGCGAGATACACAATACATCATAGCATTGAGCGTTCATAAACAAACAAATGTATTCAATACAACATATACGATACAATGTCGTGTGAATTGCCCAAATATATTTTCATAACAATATATTTTGCTGTATTTGCATACGGTATCCGTGTGCCGTCAAAATGTATGCATGCTACCTAAAACTGTTTAATTTTATGCACCAATTTCTAGCCCATTCTAACCTAGACATCTATCATCTGTCATCTATTTTACGCCAATTTTTCGCAATTGGCAACTGACAAAATGTAGCCATTGTCGTTCCAATAAATTCTGACATATAACTAGTGTATAAAACATACAAAAGTGTTCCTAGAATGCTCCCTTGTAGTAGTATTGATTGTATTTCCCTCAATTGAGAATATTCATCCTCATATTTAAAGCGAGCAACTTAATCTTCAGATACGATTCAAATAAAGTGCAATATACCCTTAGAAGTTGTATATGGGTTTTGTGAGTTCGACTGGCTATGTTGAATGCTTGCGAAACGTCAAAGAATATGACAGAAAAATATTTCTTTCTTCTAAAGCCTTCATCGATGCAATGAGTCTGGTCAATAGTTGAATGAGCAATTTCAATTATCTGTTTAATGCTAACTTGTGAGAATGTGCTATTCTCTTATAGTTTCGAGAATATGGGTAAAAGAGAAATAGGTCCAAGGGCCCTTATTACAACTTACCTTTAAGTTAAGGCAGGATTTTAACGGCTAGATAATTCGTATTTTATTATTAAATTACACAATAAGGTAGAAGCGGGCATTAAGCTAAAGAAAAGATCATCCTACTTGTAACTTTTAAAGCAATTATTTTCAATATGGCAACTTCAAATATAAAGAAAATGCACAAACATAACAAAAACAGCAGAATGTCGTTGCCACTGCGTTCTTAAAAACTTGTTCAATTTTGCAAAAGTTATTGATATTGCTCCGGCACTGCCATATTTTTAAAAAAAATTGCGTTATCATTAAGTTGTAATAACGAAAAAAGTTACAGGTGGCTTTAAAGTTGACTTTAGCCAAAGTTACTCTTACTAAGCCCAACTTTAACGGCAAGTTGTAATAATGGCCGTAAATGATTTAATTATAGTTGGAGGTTTTCTGGGTTTTGGTATCGTTATTACTATGGCGTCTTTCCAAAACGATGGTCGTGAGCAGCTTAACCAAGGTTGTGTTATTTTTAGGATTGTGCTGTTTAAGTCGTTATTAAGTCGAATCTAGAAAAAAAAAATTTTAATTTTAGATTAAGATGGATTTGTTTAAAAACTTAAATTTGCATTTCACTTGACGCAATTGAATTCAAATTAGACGGACAAAACAAGGTATTCGTAAATCCACTTCCGAAAACATATTTTGTAAAATCAAACACAGCGGAGGATGATTAGTATTCGTTTGGGCGAATAAATTGGTTTTCATAGATAGTCTAAGGAAACATTTTAAAAAATAGTTTTGCATGAATGTGTTACAAAAACTTGGTATTGGGAAGCCAATTGTATAACAGAAGAACAACGATACCAAACATGCAGACTCCTCCATAAACTAGAAAACCGATGTAAGATACCAACTTTATCACTCGACTCTCGACCGATAGGGGCAACTAAATTCGAGCGTTACCACGAAACTGTTGTCATCGACGTAAATCGCCTTAAAGCACCCATGAAAAACAAAGTCTTTAATTATTTAATCTACAAAGAAATTAATGTATTTTTATTGACTTATGCTCGGATATTAACTTTATTGACTTATTTTTAAGAACATTTTCATTTGAAAGAATTCAGTTGTTAACTTTTTAAAGATCAGTGTTATCAGGTTCAAACCCCAGGTCAGACATCAAAACGAAATATGAATAAATATTTCTTCGGCGATTTCCTCTCAGCAGATTTCTGGCAAAAACTCTGAGAGTGAATAAAATTGCCATTAAAAGTTTCTCAAAAATCTGTCATTCGGAGTCGACTTTAAACTGTAGGTCCCGCCACTCATGTTTAAGATTAACACACACAACAAGAATAATGTGGGAAGCTAGGTGGTAATCCTAACTTAACGGTTGTAATGGCCAATTATGTATATGTGTTATAATTGAGCAATGGATACCTATTTCTTAATGCCATAATGGCGAGCAACTTGCTTGTCCACAAACTTATTTGACTGGCTGTAGGTGTACTATACATATTATCGATTCTCTTTCTGTTCATTTTTTAATGATAACATCCGTGGAAACGCTGTTGTTTCCGTATCAGATTAAAAATATTTTTTTTAATAAGATATTATCTGCTGAATATTATATTCTTTGTAGTAAACTTATAGAAATTTAATAGACTAAAACTTATAAAAAAACAACAACAACTCCATAACATTTATCGCTTTACTTTTGTTGTCATTTCTTTAAAGAAATACAGAACAATTGAAGGGCTGAAATCGAAATAGAAAAAAACGGTATGACAGCAAATTATCAACAAAGTGTGCTAGAAAGTTGGATATAAAAAAGCTGTAACCACCAAGTTGCCCATAATAATTGAAACCATTTTAGAGAGATTTAACAGTAGCAATATCATTAGTGCTATTGTAATTATCTTTAGAATATTTTAAATTTTGTAAAGTCTGTTATCTTCAGTCTTATTTTTGAAATGAAAACTGTTTAGTTTTAGCTAATGTTACTGTCTCACCTTAGGACCTTATGGGAAATCGAAATTAGATCGTGAACATCCTTGAAAACCTACACACAATAGACTCTTCATATGCAAAATATTATCAAAGCAATTGAGCGTTATAAGGCCTTTACCCAGAATCAATAATTCCTCAAGATTGAAAGTCTACTTGTCTGCTTTAGTAGCACAAATCCTAAAGCAAGGTTATTTGAACGTACTACCATAATATTCCATTTGATATTTGTATGGAAAACACAAAAAAAAAAACGCTCAACGCTCGACACTCATCTGAAATCGTTAGTCATATAAAACAATTCCTTTTGCTTAACAAAGTGCAAGGACGCTTTGAGCCGAGCTGGCTATAGTGATTCAATCACTACAACATTGCCACGGATGCCTAGAGCCCTCTGCCACAAAACAAAGAACTACTGGATACCTAGTTGGGGCAGATAATAAACACCGTCACGGTGAGCGGCTGGTGGTCTGCTTCTGTCTCTTAAAGATTGACTGTTTTAAAAGCCTAACAGTTGCCATTACGCCATAATGGCAAACTAAATTAACGACCTGGTTATCAAAAAAACGACTCCGGAGACCCTACTACTACCGTGTCGGTAGTTGGTAGTCGCAGTGGTCAGCCGAATACTACTGCAGAAGCGGTTAGTGAAGTGGAGGCGCCAGGCACTCTAATCTTCATGCTACTAGTGCCCCAAAACGGTTAAACCATTAGACGAAGTTAAACACAGCCTAGTATATGGTCTTCGAAACCATGTACCTCAAAGGTTGAACACATAAATTCGATGCACTGGCAGAAGCAATTTGGGAAGATATGGAGTGTCCAGACAAATCTGGTCTGACATGGATATATGTATGTATGTAGAACAGAATTTGCATTGAATCTATAAAAATCTGCGGAATTTTATGGCAGTATAGCAGGACATTGGCTTCTACGTCTTCACGCCAAGAGAGCGGGAATATCTTATAACGACTTCTAACAAGCTGCAATTGTGAGGAAAAAGGGGAGAAAACAGAATACCTTTTCCATCATTGTCCGGCACTTGGGAACCTAAGAAGTAGAATTCTTGGACAGTCTGGATTTAGTGACAAATAATGGCTAGCGAAAGGTCTTTTGAGAAAAATTTACACTTCTTAAGACTCTCCGGATGGTTAATTGACGCCAACCAGGAGCTATAAACATATGACAGAATAAGTAATACTGGTGTTACAGAAGAATCCTTTAGGACCTAGGTAAGCTGTGCCCATTAAGGAGACTGTCAGTTGAACCTAACTTATATAACACATAGTTTAAATATCGTCGTAAAATATTACATTTTTTGTAAACAAAATTTATTCAATTAAATTATGATTTTTAGGCGACATTGAAAGCTGTTGGCTAGTAAATACACTTGACAGACTGTTTGTAATAAGGACAAACAATTTATGTAAAATATGTTGTTATTGAAAGTAATTCAAATTTAATCTATAAATTTATGACCTGATTTTAACATTTTATTATTCATGGTGCGTGTCAAATAATTGAAACTACAAGTTATGTTAATTGCCCTGTTAATTTTCATCACAACTGTGTCTCATAAAGTTTTGTTTGAATATTGAGTAAAATTCTTAATTGGCAAAAGAGCTATTATCATATTAACATTGTATTTTGCAAACACTTAAAACTCAAATTGTTTGTAAATCGCATTCACATGCATTTTTAACTTGAAAATATCGAAAGGAAATCAATTTCAATGTTGCACGTATTTTACTTTAATTGCTCTTTAATTTGCACTGTTGAGCGTATATGATTTAACTATAAGGACTTGGTATTGTTTGTGATTTAACAAACTGTTTGAAGATCTTAATGATACGAGTATAGTACTTTTAAAGTGATATTTTTTGTATGACACACTATGTGGCATTTACCCTGAAAAGCTGGCCAAAAAGGCAAAAATGAATTTAAAGAAATTTAAGAAACTGAGAATGCAGTTCGATAGACAACAAAATTCTGCATTATATAGTGAATTTTCACGACATTAGGTTGAGATTTGTAGATTTGACACGATGTCAAAGTTAGGAAAGTGAAGAAAATTAAATGCGTTTTTGGTGTTCTTTTGAAATTTTAATAGGTTTATATGATATTTTTTTTGGGGCTAAATGAATAGAGGTTTTATTTTGATTTTTTTTATATGAAAGATATGAGCAACTGCTACTTTCAGTTTTTTTTATATATATATCTCATATATTAATGTTAAAATTATTCGTTCAAAATTTAAAAATAATAAAACTTTCACATTTTTTTACCCTACCCAAAAAAAAAAGATAAGGATTTTAAAGTTGAAAGAAAAACTTATTCGTTCAAAATTAAAAAATAATAAAACTTTCACATTTTTTTACCCTACCCAAAAAAAAAAGATAAGGATTTTAAAGTTGAAAGTAGTTTTTAGTAGTTTAATGTTATATACCACAAGAAAATATGAACTCTCTACATTCAGGAACAAAAAAAAAAAGTTTGCGCAAATTTGCGCAATTATATTTGGCGATTTTTTGAAAATTTTACTTTTTTTTGAAATATTAAAAAAATTGGACACAGTGTAATAAAGCCATAGGCAATAAAGCCATATGATGTACGAATTATGCGAGGAAATTCAGTAGAAGCGATACCAATCGAGAAGTCCTGAGGTTACCCTTTTATAAGCTGCAGTACACAAAAATCGCGAAGGAATAGAAAAGCATTCTCATCAGATATTACTAAATTACTCCTTCCTGACATTGATGATGAAAATGATAACAATTTTAACGATTGTAGTTAGTTTCACTTTTTAAGCGTTTTTAGTTAAGTATTAAATAATGTAAAATAAGTATTATAAATAAATATTAATTAGCATAGAAGTTTAAAAAACTTAATTACATATGTATGTATATCGACTATTATAACAATATGAGATGTATGTTAGATTTTCTTAATTGACCGTATGTGCTACCTAAGGCACTTATGATCCGATCATTATAAAATGTGATCATAAATGATTCACATTCATATTAAACATGTTCATGTCGAATTTCATCGAGGTAATAAAATTTTTAAGCCAATTATAATTGCTAAACATATTTTCTTAAGGGGCCCTATTAGGGACCAAGGGGCAATTATGGACCGACCATAACAAAATTTGGTAATATGATTTAGATTTACAAAATACACGTTCATACCGAATTTCATCACGATATCGATGTTTTTAAGCCATTTATAAGCGCAAACGTGAACTTCTAAAGAGAACTTTATATGGTGACCAGGGTCAAATGTGATCCGATTTTCATCAAACTTTACATTGTGATTTCTTAGTACACAGAACTGATCCATGCTAAATTTCATTATGATTGTTGCATAATTACCATAATTATGTGTAAATAAGTGCAATTTCGAGGGGAATTTGTATAGGGGCTAGGCGAAATCACGGACCGATTGGTACCAAAATCAGTTGGGTTCATCCTTGGGCCTAATTATCACTAACACTATAAAAAAAATTCCAGCCATTAACTCATAAAACACTTCTTTTAATTTTGGCCAGGTTTTTAGGCAAAATGCCACATAGTGTGACATACGCACGTGTTTTATGTACATATGGTGTATAAATATTTCAATACGTTAAAGTTTTTTAAAACTTTTTGAAATCATGAATACTTTCGGACAATCGATCGACATTTTTCGAAAGAATGCTATGTATAATTAAATATTCTGGGAGTAATATTAGTAAATTCTTGAGAAAAATAATTACTTTACTATTTACTCTTTTTTTTAATTTAATTTATACATATACATTGAATTCATATTTTATATTAAATTTTTACAATTTACATTATTACGCGGGTAAATACACACACAACACAAACAGGCAACAACAAAACACACACACTGTATGGTACACAGGATTACACACATGGGGCTTAGCTTCGGGCTACCATGGGGGTCAGTAGGTGGCGGATAACTGAACGGCCTATCCCAGGTAGGTTAGCTGCGAATAACCAATAAGCAGTCCCCGACCAAGAGCGGCAGATACGGAGGCGTACTACAAAAAGGTACAAGTGACCGAAGACGTTATCTGCGACATGGCGAATCGATGCCGCCATTAACTAGGCATCATCCCACAGGGGGTTCCCTCAAGAGATGGGAAAATAGGAGAGTAACGACTCCGTGGTCCCCTCAGTTTCACCGAAGCGGCGAACTACGACGCCCTTGATTGGGGCATTAGAACCGAGCCCGGTAAGGTTCTAATTATGGTATACCGGAAATTGGATTTGAATTGGTGATATAGGCTGACGATGGCAGTATTCCGGCACTTTAGTAGGCGGTGTGATAGCTGGCTGAAATGGCTGTCGGGCTAATGCTGTCATTGCCCCCACCCCGTTAAAATGATGGCAAGTCTGTCGGTACGTTCCTGATTTATCACCGTTAAGTTGGTGTTGTAGGACCAGATGCGAATCCCTGGTTTACGTCGACCTGGCTCTGAACACGTATTCCCATGAGGTTATGTGTCAACCCTCGCGTGGCCTCCCTGCTTATGCATAGATAACCACGGGGTCTTTTGTGACGACTACAACGATGGATTAGGACAGCGGCCGAGAGTTGGGGCCCAAATAAAATGATGAACAAGAATAAAACTACGAATAAATTTACGAGTTCATGTGAGATGAACGCTTTGGAGCTGAATGCTTTTGGGCAGAGCTCGAAAATACAGAGGTCTCCGGTGCGAAATCGGGAAATAAGCCCGTTTGGACAGAGCACGCGAACTCCGAGATCCCCAGTTAACGGGAAGGATTCGGAATTAGTGGTCCTGAGATCGGAACCGTCGCGAGGCGACACGAAGTCAGCGGCCAGTGGTGTTTTTGGTCAACTCGGCGACCAAATCAGGAATCTGATTGAAATGTTAGAGGATGGGAAAAGGAAGTCAATCCATCAGCCGATGAGGGATGCGATTGACTCTATCAAAACCCTATACGACCTGTACGCAAGCGACCTGCAGGGGCAAACTACCAAGGCGACTGACCGCAGTAGTTCTGCTACACAAACATCGCCTTTGTTGAGGAACCAGGAGGCGAAGAGGAAACATGAGGAGACTTCTGAAATTCCTGCGCCAAAAAGGAGAACTCCGAATCCTGCACCAAGGGCTTCAACGAGGGAGACTACAGATGTGACCTTGAGCCGGCAGGAGGATACTAAGGATACTGAAGAACCAGGGTGGCAGAAAGTCACGAAAAGAAAAAGGAGGAACAAGAAACCACAGGAGAAGAAAACGAAGCCGGATGCGATCGTGATAGCGACAAAAGATAACACTTCGTATGTCGACATTCTGAGGCGAGTTAAAACGGACCCTAAGCTTTGTGAATTAGGAGAAAATGTGACCAAAATTCGGAGAACCGTCAAGGGTGGCTTACTACTCCAACTAAGCAGGAGCGGGGAGCACACGGAGAACTTTAGGGAAGCCATTGGAGAGCTCTTAGGAGATAGCGCGTCCGTCCGCACTCTGAAGGATATGAGGACAATTGAGATCAAGGACATCGACGAGATCACGGAAAAGGAGGATGTATATGAGGCTTTACGGAAGATTCCAGCCCTCGAGACTTTCGGTAAGCCCGACGTAGTTGCCCTTAGGAGGGCATATGGTGGGACGCAAACTGCCACAGTGAGCCTTGACGCGGACGCTGCAGCTATTCTCCTGAAGGAAGGAAGAATTAGGATCGGCTGGGTCATATGCAGGATTCGCGAGAGAAACATACCGACGAAATGCTTCCGGTGCTTGCAGTTTGGGCACATGGCTCGTCAGTGTAGGAGTAAGGTTGACCGCTCTGGAACTTGCCGTAAGTGCGGACAGGAGGGGCGTATTGCCAGAAATTGCGAAAGGGAACCTCTTTGCATGTTCTGCAAAGTGGACGACCCGAAATCCGCCAACCATATCGCGGGGAGCGGAAAGTGTCCGCAATTTCTTAGCGCTCTTAAATCACGTTCTAGGAGATGAGGTTAATACAGATTAATCTGAACCATTGCGAAGCAGCCCAGGACCTATTGGTACAGAGGGTAAAGGAGGAGAATATCGATGTCGCAATCATAAGCGAACCTTATAGGGTACCGAGGAATAGTACTTGGATCACGGACGGATCTAGTACTGCGGCTATATGGATTTGTGGTTCATTACCCTTCCAGCAAACCTATGCGCGGGACATTGGTTTCGTTATGGCCAGGATAAAGGGAGTTTTCGTCTACAACTGTTACGCTCCCCCGAGGTGGTCAATGGATGACTTCCAACATATGCTGGAGAGGCTGGCGTCACACGTGCGCTTGAACACCCCCGTTATTATAGGAGGAGATTTCAACGCTTGGGCGACCGAATGGGGTAGTAGATATACTAACGCCAGGGGTCGCTGCCTCTTGGAAACGTTCGCTTCCCTTCCTGTGGCGCTGATGAATGACGGAAGAGAAAGCACATTTAGGAGAGCTGGATCGAGCTCAATAATAGATTTGTCGTTTGTGAGCGATGGCCTTGTTTCGCGGACCGCGTGGAGGCTAACTGAGGACTTCACGAATAGTGACCATCAGGCAATCGTGATGACGGTTACTGGGCGCAACCCGAGAGGAAACGGATTGCCGAAGTTTACGGGACCGAAATGGAAGGACTCCCGCTTTGACGAGGAGACGTATAGATTGATGTTGTCGTCTTTTCATACGACTGGCAGCACGGTCGAAGAATTAGTGAGTGGCGTATACCAAATGCTCAACACTGCATGTGATGCTGCTATGCCTAGGAGAACTGTGTGTAGGGGACGTTCCCCCTGCTACTGGTGGAATGACGAAATTCGAAGACTGCGGTCGGCATGCTTTGGGGCGAGAAGACGGGCCCAGCGTACGAGAGGAAGACCGACATGGGAAGCCGAACGGGCTTCCTATGAGGATCTAAGGCATCAACTTAGAAGAGCCATTAAAAGGAGCAAGAAACTATCCTTTCAGCGGATATGCCAGGCAGCTGACATCAATCCTTTTGGGACGGCGTGCAGAGTCGTCTGCAAGAGAATCGGTGCTCGAGAACAGCCTAAACTAGGTTGTCCAGTTTTGCTACGGGAGATCATTGGTACATTATTCCCACGGGGCCAGACCTACACTTTTATAAGTAGGGAGCCGGCAGCCATTCATACCATACCCGAGGTAACAGGAGAGGAGGTACTCGCAGCATGCACTGGAATAGGAGATAGGAAGACACCGGGGCCAGACGGAATCCCAAATAGGGCACTTAAGGTTATCCGGCTCAGACCGGATATGTTCGCCAAGGTGTTCCACAAGTGCTTCGTCGAGGGTGTTTTTCCACGTAGATGGAAGAAGCAGAAATTGGTTCTCATTCCAAAACCTGGCAAACCACCAGGGGAACCTTCGTCATATCGGCCCATCTGTCTACTTGACACGATGGGAAAAATACTGGAGAGGATTATATACAATCGACTACTGACGTGTGCCGAGGCAGGAGGAGCTCTCTCGGACCTGCAATACGGATTTAGGAAAGGACGATCCACTATTGACGCGATAAGAAGAGTGGTCGACATTGCAAGAGATGCAATAGAGGGCGAAAGGTGGAGATTTGGCACCAAGGAATACTGCGCGGTTGTCACACTTGACGTTAGAAACGCGTTCAACTCAGCGAATTGGGGGCGGATTATGAGAGCCCTCTTTAACATGGCTACGCCGCCATACTTAATGGAGATACTGAACAATTACTTTCAGGACAGGAAGGTAATATACCTAACGGATGAAGGAGAGCAGGAATACGTAGTGACGGCGGGTGTCCCGCAGGGCTCTGTACTTGGGCCACTACTATGGAACATTATGTACGATGGAGTACTTCGATTGCGATTGCCGAACGGGACTACAATTGTGGGCTTTGCAGATGACATAGCCATAGTCTCGGTAGCTAAGACGGTAAGGGAAATAGAGGAGAAAACGAACACAGCGATTCGAAAGTTGGAGCATGGCTGGATGAAGCAGGTTTGAAACTTGCTGCGCATAAAACAGAGGCCGTCTTGATAAGCGGCCGGAAGATAGTGGATAAGATGGAAGTGACCGTTGGAGGCACAAGGATCGAATCGAAGAGGGCGATAAAATACCTGGGAGTGATTATCGACGACAGGTTGAACTTTAAGGAGCACGTGAAATACATCGGCGAAAAAGCATCTGTAACACAGGGAGCACTGGCGAGGATGATGCCAAATATTGGAGCACCAGGTCCATTCAAAAGAAGGATAATTTCGGCGGTAATAACGTCGATAATGCTGTATGCTTGCCCAATATGGTCGGAGGCACTCTCCGTGGGGACGACAAGGAGGATACTGTCCTCGGTGTATCGTCTAAGCGCGATTAGACGGATAAGTGGCTTCAGGACAGTGTCTGATGAAGCGGTATTGGTGTTGGCAAAGACAATACCAATAGACATATTGGCGGATGAGATGAGGAGGATATACCTTCGCCGTCTCGAGCACCCGGAACGAATAGCAGCTATAAAAGCGGAGGAACGAAGGACTTCCATGCACAAGTGGCAGTCACGATGGGAAAGCAGTTTAAAGGGAAGATGGACATTTCGCCTTATCCCTGATGTAACCCTTTGGATGAATAACAAACATTGCGAGCTGAACTACTACGTGACTCAGTTCCTAACTGGTCATGGGTGCTTCAGGAAGTACCTGCACAGATTTGGTCATGACACTTCCCCTATATGCCCAAACTGTGTAGATGAGGAGAAAGATGCGGAGCATATTCTAATATGCTGTCCCAGATTTAGATGGCCCGGGGAAACGAGTTTAGGACAAAACCGGCTAATGGAAGAGCTGTTGAATCGTAGGATTCTATGGAGTCAATCCAGAATGGCTGAAGTTTTGATAGTACTCCGAAGACTGGAGGAACGGAGGCGAAATTTGAATTAACGTGATAAAGCTTTCAAGCTAAACAGCTCTCCGCGAAGTAATACCTTACGGCAGTCCCGCGGAGGGAGAGTGGTTGAAGTGTGTAGGGGGTGGGTTTAGTACGTAGGCACCAGTGATGGTGAATCGTGCACTCTTTTGTTGGAACAAAAGTGTCTTTCAAAGATTCCCACCTCCAGTTCAAGACAAAAAAAAAACACAGGATTACACAAATAAATACGTAAAAATTTTCGAGAAAAGTAAAAAAGTAAAAATTTGAAATAAAAACAACAATTCCGTACATTCTTTTAAACATAAATAAAAATAAAACTTTAATAAGAACTTACTGGGTAACTAAATATCCAATAATATAGGGTACAATAGTTCCGGTTGGAAATTAAATATTATTTAATTCATGCGGATACCGTGGCTGTCCCCACAGTACCTCAATCGTCTGGAGCATATTTCGTGCAATTTTTGGAGTGTATGGGGTCGTATCTCGAGAATGGCATTACGAATGTTGGCCTTCAAATGCTCAATTGTCTCTGGTTCGTCGGCATAACGCTTTTTTTAACGGCGCCCCACAGAATGTAATCCAACGGTGTCAAATCGCAGCTTCTTGGCGACCAATTGACATCACAATTTTAGGCTAATTAAACGGCCATTAAACGTTTGACACAATGAAGCGATTTTGTCATGAGATGTGTGGCAAGTACCACCATCCTGTTGAAGCCAAACATCGTCCACATCAATGCCATGAAGAGCGGGTATAAAAAAATTGGTTATCAAAAATAGGTGTCTACATTGACTGCAACGGTAGCGCCGTCCTCATTTTCAAACAGTCACCCGTAGTGGGTGCATTGGCTTCTTTAAGACCACGTGAGGGTTTTCTGAGCCCCAAATACAGCAATTTTGCTTATTAAAGTACCCACCAAGATGAAAACGAGCTAAAAAGATGATTTTTTTTGGCAAAAGTCGACATCTTCGTGCGGTGTCTCGTTGGCCCAATAAATCCCGACTTTTCTCAAGCGTAGATCGTTTCAATTCATTCGGTGGAGAGAATATACTGAATTTTGTGAAGAATAGAATGACATAATCATTGCCAGATTGTAAAAAAAGCCGATTGTTTAAAAACAAACCGACAGATGGCCCACCCTATATATATCATACTTATACTTGAACAACCCTAATATTTTCACAATCTACATACAATTTACTTCAAATATTTGTAATTATAAAGGGGTTTTTTTATAGAGGTATAGAACTTTAAGTTGCAATAAAACAACGATGGATTATTCGATTGACATGAATTTTATTTATCCGAAAGATAATTTTGTGGCGTTATATTTTAAATATGATTTCTGGCATATGACCGCCACGGCTGGCGCGGATGTAGTCCAATCTGGACGTCCAATTTTCGATGACTTTTTCCAACATTTGTGGCCGTATATCGGCAATAATACGGCGAATGTTGTCTTCCAAATGGTCAAGCGTTTGTGGCTTTACCGCATAGACCAATGACTTTACATAGCCCCACAGAAAGTAGTCTAGCGGTGTTAAATCACAAGATCTTGGAGGCCAATTCACAGGTCCAAAACGTGAAATTAGGCGGTCACCAAACGTGTCTTTCAATAAATCTATTGTGGCACGAGCTGTGTGACATGTTGCGCCGTCTTGTTGAAACCACATCTCCTGGACATCATGGTTATTCAATTCAGGAATGAAAAAGTTAGTAATCATGGCTCTATACCGATCACCATTGACTGTAACGTTCTGGCCACCATCGTTTTTGAAAAAGTACGGACCAATGATTCCACCAGCCCATAAAGCGCACCAAACAGTCAGTTTTTCTGGATGTAACGGTGTTTCCACATACACTTGAGGATTACCTTCACTCCAAATGCGGCAGTTTTGTTTGTTGACGTAGCCATTCAACCAGAAGTGCGCTTCATCGCTAAACAAAATTCGCTTATGAAAATCGGGAACAACGGTAATCTTGTTTTGGGCCCATTCGACGAATCTACGCCATATTTTATGATCGCTTGGCTTCATATCTTGCACGAGTTGGATTTTGTAAGCATGCAAACCAAGATCCTTCCACAAAATCTTCCATAAATTGGATGGACACAGATCCAATTCCTGTGCTCGATGGCGGATGGACTCATTCGGGTCTTCCTCAATGCTACACTCTACAGCAGCATAGCTTCTTCTGTACGCACCGTACAGCGTCTCTGGGGATGCGAGTTATCAATAAGAGTAAACGTGGTGCGAAAACGTTCCATGGTTAATCGAATTAACTGCTCTGATGGACGATTTTGTCGACGATAAAATGGACGTAGTGCACGATACGTTTTCCGCACGGAACCATTATTTTCGAAATAAAATTGCACTATTTACAAACGTTGTTCAGGCGTGAGTCTATTCATGATAAATTGCCAAACCAAACTGAGAATAATTCACTTGACAGCTGTTAAATCGGCCGCCATCTTGAAAAGTATTGCCAACTTAAAGTTCTATACCTCTATAAAAAACACCCTTTACATCGTTTTCTAGTAGCGTTTAAGTTCCAAAGTGGAGTTTAGAAGGTTATTCATACTTACATAGAACAGCAAATATATCTACGTGCACAAATGTTGTGTAAGTGCAATGTTCACACATTTTCAGCAGCAAAAAAAGAATCATTACAATCAAAATCTTCTGCAAATTGATGAATTGGTAAAGTTAGGAGCATAACTATTCAAACTATTTTTCTCTTAATTAACTTTTACAAAATATATTTCTATATGTATACAGTATTCTCCAGATATAAGTACTTTCAAAAATGCATACAGTACAGTACTTATAAGCGGAGAATACTTGAATCGAAATCTCGCACATAAGAGCAAATAATCTTGAAGAAATTGCTAACATAGACATAGTCAAGAGTCCTATTAACACTAGGCAGATAGTCAGGTCTTAGACTCGCCTGAGAACTGTAACAAGCTAGAAATGCTTCATTAATTATAAGCGGGTATCACTTATATTCGCTGTGTTGCCACTCTCTACGAGCGTACATTTAAGTGGAAATCAATCTTTCCACATCTGTAATGAAAACTCGATTAGACCCTGCATTAGAATGGCGGAAAATTGTCAAGCAATATTGATAAAGAATTCAAGATTGTTCATACTATAGAAAGCACAAATAAATCCATAATTTTACAACCCGAAAAAGCATAACAAACAGCCTCTGATTTGCTTCTAAATAAGTACTTCTGTACGTGAATCATCTGAATAAGTGACAGAAGTGTATCAATTCTTCGCCTATCAAATTGATGTTTGTGTGAATCAATTATTTTCTATAAATCTAAGGGGTAAGCATACAATAATTGGTAAAACAAAATTTTTTAAATTATTGTTGATGCATAACATTAATTTTATTTCGTACTGTACCAAAACCATGTTACTAAACAATTTAAGGTTAGCTTAGTGCAATGAATACCAATACATTATATACCGAAGCGAGTAAGTAGGCTTGAAAAAATTCTGTTTTTAAAATATATTTTTAGTTAAAGAAAATATTTTAAAAAAACTTTAATTTCCGGTTCAATAAATAAATTATAAATCTTCAAAAATTTCAGAATAGTAGATTTTATCTTTTTATTTATTTCATGGCCTTATGAATGAATATACACACACAATATAGAGACGTATGTGCATGTGCACAAACATTCATACACACATGTTTGTGTTAAAGTCGCGTTATTCCTTTTTTACACGTGAATATTTCTTACGCAATCTTAAGTACTTATTGATGCATTAAAAATTTGTTCTTAAACTTTTTTTGTACTTTTTGTTTTCGAACGAAAGGAGTTGGGGTAATATTGTACAACAGCTACGCAATAGCTACTTAAGTGAAATGTAAAGGGAGGACTTGTCTGTGTGTGTGTGTTTGCGAATCAGTTATGCATTAAAAAATGAAAAACTTGTAAAAGCCAATTGTTTTGACACGTGCTACATGAAGACTGTACGCGGAAGAATTTTTAGAAAATATTAGAAGGCTTTTCCAATTCATTCAGTAGCAGCAGTGGTGATTAAATTTATAAACAAACTAAAAATGTCACTTTTGGTTTCTGCTTTTTTACATAATTTTCAATTGAATAATTGAACATTTTAATGCACTGAAGGAAAACAAAATATACAAACTTGTATTGGGCCCTGAGCTATGATAATAGAACGTCCATGTGAATGTACAGATGTTAAAACTTTATTAAACTTAACAAAATAAATACAACTAAGATTTGGTTAATTTACTCAAAATCGTTTAAAATTTAAACTTTACGCTTTGGTGTTGAATATAAAAGAATGGTTTTAATAATATGCGACGAAATTCGTTATCACTGTTAGGGCCATTATTACAACTTGGGGTTAACTAAAGGGAAGATATATTGTTTTTCATTATTGTAAGTGGACAATAAGGTAGAATTGAGCGTTAAGCTAAAGGGAGGATCATCCTACCTTTAACTTTTAAAGTTAAGTTTATGATTGAACTTGTCGTATTATATATTATTTTCAATATGGTAACTTCAAATATAAATAAAATGAGCAAATATAACAAAAAAAAAAGAGAAAGCCGTCGTTGTCACTGCGTTAAAAACGACTCTTTTAAATGAGAAGTGTTATCGACATTGCTCCGGCACTGCCATATACATATTTTTGAAAAAATTAACTTTATTTTATCTGTAAGTTGTAATAACGAAAAGAAATTTAAGGTGACTTTTTAAGTTACCTTTAAAAAAACCCAACTTTAACGGCAATATTGAGGAACAAAGAACTTAATTAAATAAATTTTTAAATATTCGAACAATTGTTCAAACAAACATTCAATGCAGACAAAAACTGACCCAAAAATTCATGTTTAAAAGATCTTAATGGGATGACATGTGGCAAAAACCGTACAGGTATTATTATGTTTAACTTTCTTTAGCTTCCACGTTCGCGAGATTAAACGTTTCTGCATCTCTTAAAAGTCAATATTTACTATTAACGCCATATGGCAGTTTATTGGAAAAAGCAGTAAACAATTTGGACAGCGCAATACAATATCCATAGAATTTCCTTATGGTTTCATTCCACTTGAGACAGAAGCTGCACTCTGTCCCATCCAGAACACGTAATCAACTGAGGCAACGTAATCTCAGATAATTGATTCCTAATAAAAAACCTGCAATCCAATGTTAGCCTTTCTTAATTTGTAAAGCTGTTATTATGCATTAAAAAAATAAAAAATATTATTGATGCATTAAAAATTTGTTCTTAAACTTTTTTTGTACTTTTTGTTTTCGAACGAAAGGAGTTGGGGTAATATTGTACAACAGCTACGCAATAGCTACTTAAGTGAAATGTAAAGGGAGGACTTGTCTGTGTGTGTGTGTTTGCGAATCAGTTATGCATTAAAAAATGAAAAACTTGTAAAAGCCAATTGTTTTGACACGTGCTACATGAAGACTGTACGCGGAAGAATTTTTAGAAAATATTAGAAGGCTTTTCCAATTCATTCAGTAGCAGCAGTGGTGATTAAATTTATAAACAAACTAAAAATGTCACTTTTGGTTTCTGCTTTTTTACATAATTTTCAATTGAATAATTGAACATTTTAATGCACTGAAGGAAAACAAAATATACAAACTTGTATTGGGCCCTGAGCTATGATAATAGAACGTCCATGTGAATGTACAGATGTTAAAACTTTATTAAACTTAACAAAATAAATACAACTAAGATTTGGTTAATTTACTCAAAATCGTTTAAAATTTAAACTTTACGCTTTGGTGTTGAATATAAAAGAATGGTTTTAATAATATGCGACGAAATTCGTTATCACTGTTAGGGCCATTATTACAACTTGGGGTTAACTAAAGGGAAGATATATTGTTTTTCATTATTGTAAGTGGACAATAAGGTAGAATTGAGCGTTAAGCTAAAGGGAGGATCATCCTACCTTTAACTTTTAAAGTTAAGTTTATGATTGAACTTGTCGTATTATATATTATTTTCAATATGGTAACTTCAAATATAAATAAAATGAGCAAATATAACAAAAAAAAAAGAGAAAGCCGTCGTTGTCACTGCGTTAAAAACGACTCTTTTAAATGAGAAGTGTTATCGACATTGCTCCGGCACTGCCATATACATATTTTTGAAAAAATTAACTTTATTTTATCTGTAAGTTGTAATAACGAAAAGAAATTTAAGGTGACTTTTTAAGTTACCTTTAAAAAAACCCAACTTTAACGGCAATATTGAGGAACAAAGAACTTAATTAAATAAATTTTTAAATATTCGAACAATTGTTCAAACAAACATTCAATGCAGACAAAAACTGACCCAAAAATTCATGTTTAAAAGATCTTAATGGGATGACATGTGGCAAAAACCGTACAGGTATTATTATGTTTAACTTTCTTTAGCTTCCACGTTCGCGAGATTAAACGTTTCTGCATCTCTTAAAAGTCAATATTTACTATTAACGCCATATGGCAGTTTATTGGAAAAAGCAGTAAACAAGTTGGACAGCGCAATACAATATCCATAGAATTTCCTTATGGTTTCATTCCACTTGAGACAGAAGCTGCACTCTGTCCCATCCAGAACACGTAATCAACTGAGGCAACGTAATCTCAGATAATTGATTCCTAATAAAAAACCTGCAATCCAATGTTAGCCTTTCTTAATTTGTAAAGCTGTTCTTCTACTAATCTGACCTGGTGCAGAACTCGGGCGATTCAACGGCCTGATTCTCTGCTTAGTTAATGCTACAATTGGACTATTGACCAAGTCTATAAAGTCTGCTGAGGATCCATCTACTTCAGCAATTTTTTCGCATTGAAGTGAAGTGTTTGTTTGTTCACCATATCTAGCTGTAACAGTTGATCAAAACCCTCTCCGACCAGCCGGCATTGCATCGAATACAAAGCCATTAACAGCAATGCGACTTACAGAATTCTATCAGCTTGAATGACACTTGGCATTTGCCATATAATGTTGCGCTTATAAGCATTGTACTGCAAGCATTTTTGAAAGTGCTTATATCTGGGGAGTACTATATATCTTAAATAAATATTGTGAACAAACCATTAGCACCAACAGATGTCGTACGGTACTCGAACTAAACAAACAACAACATGAAAATATACGAGAACGATAGTAAAATAAAAGTAAGTAATACAAAAACAATACTCGTGAAGATCGTGAAGTTGCCAGACATAAAAATAAAGCTGTATAAATAGAGCGAAAGTCAGTCTTAAGTCAATCTTTGGGCAACTAACCGAGAGTTGTGCTAAGAAGAGCGTCGTTAAGAGCAGTGAGTAAAATTTATAGAACAGAAATTATTTAAATAAAGAAACAAATAACGGTCGCAAGTAAACACATTTTTTATTTTCATTACATACATACATAATTGGTCGTCAGGGTTATGATCATAATTGGTGGTCAGGATTACGATCTAGCTTCTCACACCACTTATGTTGTTGTATTACTTTTACACATAAGTGGCGGAACCGATAGAGTCGACTCCGAATGATAGACTTTTGAGAAACTTTTGCATGATAATTTTATTTACTCTCAGAGTTTTTGCCAAAAGTCTGCAGAGAGAAAGACGCCGAAGAAATATTTTTTTATTTTTTCATATTTCGTTTTATTTGAGATGTCTGACCTGGGGTTTGAATCATGGTCTCATGTTTAATAAGCCAACACACTACCTACGAGACTATGGCTAATAATTTCCATTATTATCTTTAAATCTACGGATAATAATATTTCATAAATCCATAAATATGTTGTTAATAATGCAGCAATCGTATCAAATAGTTTGGAAAGTAAAAACAAAACGAAGTGCAGTCGCATCTACCTTGCATTTCAATAAGGCCTCAGTATAGAAATATGTATGTACATATGTAAGTACTTACATATATATTAAGAATTAATAGTCACACATCCACGAAGTATTTAAGAGTTTATTTATTGCTGCAAGTTCTCGATGCCAAAGATTTTTTAGGTAATGAAATGAACGCAACTCTTTTGGAAAAAAAACAGCAACAATTTCCAACACAAAACTTTAATGTCAAAAACTTTTTCTCCGAATTGGTTAACGATACAGGGACCATTTCAACAGAAAAGGATAATGAGAGGAGTGAAAAGGGTGAACAAGCACAAGAGTTGGGCAGGAGGTGGAAATAAACGGTGTATGAATTAAATGCTTCACTGTTCATACAACTACTTTTTTTAATGTTTAATTTTCAGTGTATTTTTTAATGTTTCGGGCATGACATTCGCCGTTCAACCGGCAACATGGGGATGTTGGTGGAGGAAACAATGGTGTATTATCCGTATATATGTATATGTATGTATGTACGTACATACATATACTTAGATATATATATACTTATATATGTATATACTTATACAATACATACATATTTAATGTTTTATTTCTATATTTCTGATATGAGAACAACAACAAAGGCTACAACATCTACAACAATTGTAGTAGCACGTTTTATACAACGTGACTGCTTGCTCGTTTGCTTCGCAAAAAGTTTCAAGCCTCAACAAGCTCTTACTTATGCAGAAGCGCGACCATTTTACCATTTTCTTTTTCATTTTTCACTTTTTCTCTTTGATTTTATTATTTTTTGTTTTGTTGCTGCTGCTGTTTTCTTACAAAACCCCTTGGGGAAATTATTTTAAAAGTAGAAGACGAGGTGTTTTTTTTAACAGGCAGTAAGTCGAAGTGGTTAGAAAAGTCTAAGTGTAAATCTGTATACGTGAGTGAGTGAGTATGTATATGTATTTGTGTAATTCAGCTAGTAAATGTTGGGAGTGAAGAAGAATGGTGGAATGTTTTACAAAATTGTTTAAATTATTTTCATGTACTTTAATTCATTTCTGTTTTTTTATTCTTTTTTGTTTTTTTGTTTGGTTTTGTTTGTTTGTTTTCAAAACAAAATTTCAACAACAAAAACAATAGCGACAACGACAACAGCAATCTTTGTGGATGTCAAGTATTCACAAGGCTTGTAGAATGAAGGACAATGGGATTCACTTTATTCGCGCGTTATTAGTGTTTGTTGTAATTACGACTATGTAGATCTGAAGTGAGTTGACAGTGAACTAAATGCTGCTCAATATTCTAAATACCCTACACTTGGTTATATTACAGTCTAAAATATTTGTAAAATGTTTGTATTTTCTTCAAATGCATTGAGAAATTTACATTTGCGATAAAAACTGATTTACTCGAATAGGTTTAAGCTGTAAGGATGGCATACCACTTGGAAACCAGTTTAGTAGGTTACCAATTGTGACAAATACTTGCAATAGTAGTTGCAATCTTTATGAAGATGTGTGTAAAAAAGTAGTTTTCAGGATATAATATAAATTGGGTGCTTCTTTCAATATAGAACTGTCTCTGAGATCACGTTAAATGGGCTGTTATGAAAATTTTGAGATACCGAAACGTTATAATCTCTTCTTCTTAAATTGTACCCGTATAAACTCATTAGCATTTGTCACTCCTATACCTTTGAGAATACACTAAACTATCAGAAGATTGTCTATACTGTGGATTTTAATACGCGAAGCTTTCAATGTTACTTAGAGACAAAAGATGGGCTGAAAGGCTCGTAGGTTATCATAGAAACACAAATTTTCTGATGTGAAATGAGGTTTCGGGTTTTAGATCGTGGTAAAGCCTCAAACACTGTTTAATTTTGTACAACTCGTCTTTGTTTTTGGTCGATTATAAGCTCTCTCAGCACCCACGAACATACTGTACTTTTGCATACCCAAATATTAATGCACAATATGTGCTACACGTTCATTTGATGTCAACTTCATTTGGCGGTCATCTAAAATTATTCGAAGACATCAATCAAGGGTAACAACGTTGGCTTCTTTCACCAAAAATAAATTCTTTATTAACACACAAAATTCCTTTATATCCATATTCTCCAAACTAACAAAAATTTCTCAAATTGCTCAAATCACACAAACTAACACCACGACGGCTGTAAAATTTTCACGCGTGTCTTTTGAAGGCTAGTATTAATGATGTTTCATTAGTGGCTCCATTTTTGTTTTAGAATACGAACGTTACAGACCAACAGTTATGTCATCTGCGACTTTGGATGGAGTAAATATTAGGTATCCGGAAGCTCTTGATCTTCTGGGCCGGGCTGTTTTTCACTGTTCTTTAGAGGGCATTGTGTTGGAAAAATTATTCTTATATATCATTCGTATAGAGAAAATTCATTTTTTGGCCTCACAGATTTTTTTTTGTTACCCATAAATAATTATAATAAAATCTAGCGTCCTTTAAAATTAATTCTCCACCAAACTGTTAAAATTGCTTTCAAATCACGGCATATGTAAGATGTATAAAGCTTGGTTGTATAGAAAAAGTTAACTAAAAAGTTAGTTAACCAGAGCAGCTTTATCATTAACCGCATAAAAATTATTTCTAAAAAGATCCACGACAACGACTTGTTGACAATGGAGAGATACATTCTTTTAAGGGCTTTGTACCTTACACTATGTATATATTGTCGGCGAATACATATACATACGTGATCATTACAACCCTTCAGTCAGGATTACTACCTAGTTTCTCACACCACTTATGTTGTGTGTGTTAATTTTATACATGAGTGGCGGGACCTACAGTTTAAAGTCGACTCCGAACGACAGATTTTTGAGAAACTTTTCATGGCAATTTTATTTACTCTCAGAGTTCTTGCCAGAAATCTGCTGAGAGGAAGACGCCGAAGAAATACTCGTCTAATAAGCCAACACACTACCTACTAGACCACGGCGACTTCTGCGAATAATATGTTAATTTTCTTAAGAATTTTATGTATCTAAATCCTATCATCTGTCTCTAGATATATTGCGTTTTTTTTGGTATGTATTTACTTAAAAAATCGTGAGTTTGAAAGATGAAATCGATTATTTTGTAAACCCCTTGCAATTTAGTTGTTCTAATAGTCGGGCAATATTTTCTTCTCACAATTTTTCGCTTGTTATTGAGTACAAATTCGCTTGTATAAATTGTTTGAGCATTTGAATTGCTTGTTACAAACCAATTAGTGTTCAAGTCTTGAAAACATTTGCATATTTTTCTCTTTACACAGGGTTTTTTTCATTCAGAATTTAGGGGGATGGTACAAATATGTTACGGTATGTTAAGTGCGTTAAATTTGAATTTCAACGTGTTGGTTTCAGAGTTTATTTCGTTTGTTGTATATTTTTTTCTTTGTATTTGTTTCTGTTTCGGTTTTTTTATTCTTTGTAAAATTTTTCGCTGTCACTGTTGTTATTGTCAAAAGAAATTTGCTTTGCGCGCATTAATTTGTTTCTTGATATTTTATTTTCTTTTTCATTTTCATTTGAATATTTTAATACATGAGCCTTCTAGCAGAAATTTAAAAAATGTAATTTTAAGTCATCGGTAAGAACATAAATCTTCTACGCTTTGTTTCCTCGATTTTTTCCCATTATTTTTTTAATTTTGAAAAATATATTGCATTGATGTCCTGTAATACCTGTAGTTCCTATTTATGTTATCATTCCCTTATTAGTTTTGTTATTGTAGTAACAGCCATTAGTAAAGTTTAAAATATTTATTTTATTAACTTTAATAAAATATCTTTAAAAAAAAATAACACGGTGCGACCGTCAAAATACATCCAGCTAATGACATAGTGTAGGTTGTGTTTTATTGAGTACAAATTAAAAAATATTTTTTTTTATATTTCTCGAACCCTCCCAAATTGCTTTATTTGGCAAAAACGATATTTGTGATCTTTTCACACAAAATTATTGCCTAAAATCCAAAGTTTTTTGAAAAGGGGACAGATAAACCTTTAAAATGATGTTAAGAAACATATGGTTAAAACTTACATGGTATGAGTTTTGATCGGGTAAACTTGAAAAATATGATTTTTTCTAATTGTTTCAAGTTTAGCTATTTTTAATTGCCAAATTTAATTAAAAAATATAAAATAAATGATGACGTTCTGAAAGTGCATTATCTTGTGCAGAGATTGACACTTCATTTGATCAAATTGGATAAAAATTACCGTAGTTATTATTTAAATAGTATAACAGTCATGTTATATTTTTTATATATGTCATCTTATCAAATGAACTTCAGTTCAAAAATTTTCAAAGGTTTTGTTGGATCTTAATTGTTTATCGCAAAATGTGTCAATTTTACGTTTGCTCGACTACCAGCAGTCGGCAAATTTTTGTGTTTTAGCAAATATTATTATTTCGCTTTGCGCAAACATTGGCTAACTTTGAATTAAAAGTTAATTTCAAAAAATATATGTACATATGAAAAATATAACTCGACTGTTAGACTCTTTAAATAATAACTACCATAATTTTTGTCCGATTTGATTAAACGAAGTGTCAATCACTTCACAAGATAATGCACTTTCAGAATGTCATCAATTATTTCATATTTTATAATTTAAGTTTGCTACTATGAACGGACAAACTTGAAAAAATATGAAAAAATTCGCATTTGTCAAGTTTACCTCATCAAAGCTCACAGAATATTAAGACAAATAATATAAATTAAATAATTTTAAATTATTTTTCTTAAAAAAATTATTTTTTTGTGTTGTGTGTTTTTTAGAGCACACAACACGTCTTTATTTATTAAAAGTCAAAACAAACTTGTATGAATAACCCGCCCACTTTCAGTGACAATGGTTGTACCGCGGTTCTCTTTTACTATTTCTTCTTTAAACCTGCTACTTAATTTTGTACCCAATCTCTTGTTGGTCGTCACATAAACTAATTGTCCCGGTACGTATTCCTTAGCCGACTTTTTGTTTTTATTGTGATAAACGAGGTCCTTTTCTTGTTTGCGCTTAAGTCGTTCAACATTTGAGAGCCTTGTTGTCTCATAATCCTGTGGCGAAAAGTCAATCGTTCGTCCAAAGAATAGGTCTACAGGTTTCCTATTTGTGGTAGTATGAATAGAGTGATTATATTAATTTACGGATCTTTCCAATAATTCGTCAAAGTCTCTGGAAGTTCCCTCTTCTTTGAGGCATCTCATTATTTCCGCCAAAGTAGAATGGAAACGTTCTATTTGTCCATTTGCCTCACTTCTATAGGAAGGGGTAGTAAAAACATTTATTTTCAAGTCATCTTTCATCATAAACAGAATAGAGGGTGAATTCAAAGAAGGTTCATTATCCATGATTACATTCTTTGGAACCCCATAGAAAAACAAAAGTTCCCTAAGTGGTTTTCTAACGGCCTCAATCGATCTACCGCTAAGTTGTTTTACCTGTACGTATTTTGAGAACTTATCAATTGAAGTCATAATTAGTTTTTTATCGGTTGCAAATATGTCTATGTGAATTGTATGTCCAGGATATGTTGGTATAGGCGTTTCGCCAAGTTCCGGTGTATTTGGATGTCTTTCATATTTATTCCCTTTGCAAATTGAGCACAATTTTATTATTCTCTTTATTTTTCGTGCCATACACAGAAAATAGTATTTTTCCATAATTTGTGTTCTATTTTCTTTTTCGTTCCGATGAGCCCTTGAATGTTCGTCTACAATTATATTTTCCTGATCATTTTCAGCTACTATGTCTTCAACAACCATTTGCGTAAATCTACATTTATAATTCGAGAAATGATCTGGGTAAATGCTCTGAATTTTTCCCATTATCGGTTCTGGAGTTTTAATGCCGTTTATTACGGACGGTATAATAAGGTATCTCTTAAGCTGGAGGTCCACACCACGCGTTTTCGCGTCAAAGCGTTGCGTGCATTTCATACCTTATTCGCATTCTACGCTTCAAGTTACATGCAACGCTTTTTACGCGCCAATGTTTGTTTTGATTTAAACAAATTAAAACAAAACAACCTGTCAAAATCAGTTGTTTCGTACGCGCGCCGCTTGTGATGCTTACAAAAGTAGAAAGTAGATTTACTTTTCGCGTTTTATGCGTCATGGCATCATACGCTTTAGTGCGTGTAACTTGCACCAAATATATACATTAATTCTACTTTTTTGACAGCCGCGTAGAATGCGAAAACGCGTAGAATACGTCGTGTGGACCTCCAGCTTTAAGGATAGTTATCAGTTTCTGTTCGTCATAATTTGTTTCAATTATAAGGTGTCGATGATACCCTGGGAATATTATTTTAAACTGATATGAAGGTACTTCTCCTATACCAATAAACAATTGGTTTTTAAACACATTGACTGGCGTTTCAATACTTGGTATAAGATTTTCGCTTGAACTTTCAGCACTATGTTGAGTCATAGTAGAAGGACTAGGTTGGTCTTCGAGAGCGTTCAACCCTGAGTGATTTCTGGATAACGCATCGGCCACTACGTTAGTTCTACTTGGTTTATATCGTAATTCATAATTATATTCCTCTAACATACATTTCCACCTTTTCATTTTCGAATTACTATTGTTATTACTTAGAGCGTAAGTCAGTGGTTGATGGTCGGTATAAATTATAACCTTTTTCGAGCCATAGAGATAGTTCCTCAGCGAAGTCAAAGACCATATAATTGCAAGCATTTCTTTTTCGTTAGCTGCGTAGCTCTCTTCGGTTTTGCTAAGTGTCCTAGAAATAAAACTTATGGGTATATCATCCTGACTAAGAACTGCTTCAATAGCGTAGTTTGAAGCGTCCGTTGTTAATTGAAAATCTTTATTAAAATCTGGATACATTAGTATTACTTCCCGTGAAATTAGGGCGTTCTTTAGATCGTCGAAGGCCCTTTTTGCTGCATTATTCAGATCAATTGTAGTTTGGGAAGACGTTGTTTTCGATACCCTTCCTTCTTCTCCTCGTAGAAGGACCGTGAGTGGTTTTGCAATATCGGCGTATCCTTTGATAAAACGTCTATAATATCCAGATAGATCCAAGAATGAACGAAGTTCTTTTAAAGTCTTAGGGTAGTCGAATTTCAATATTGTTTCAACTTTCTTCGGGTTTGTTTTCATCCCTTCCCTCGACACGACAAATCCAAGGAATTCTACTTCTTGCTTAAAGAACTCGCATTTATCCAGTTGTATCTTCATGTGAGCTTGTTTTAATGTTTCAAACACCTGGTTCACATGTTCTATATGTGAATGTTCGTCCTTACTGAAGATGATAATATCATCCACATAAACATAGCATATTTTCCTATGAACTGTCGTAAAATATCATCGAGTGCCCTTTGAAATATAGATGGGGCATTCTTCAACCCGAAAGGCAGCCTGGTAAATTCAAATTTACCATTATTGATGGAGAAAGCTGTCTTTTCTCTATCTTCTTCCCTAAGATTAATTTGGTGAAACCCGCTTTTGAGGTCCAACACCGTAAAGTACTGATTTCCTCCCAAATTTGCCAGAACGTCATTAATATCTGGGATTGGATATTTGTCCGCAATTGTCATCGCATTTAGTCTCCTAAAGTCCACGACCAGTCTAAACTTCCTTTTTCCCGAATGGTCATCCTTTTTGGGTACAACCCAGATAGGAGAATTATATGGCGATCGTGACGGTCTTATAATCCCATCTCGTAATAGCCGATTAATTTCTTCTTCCACAACGTCCCTTAATGCCATTGAGTAGGGATAATTTTTTGCATATATTGGTGTTGTATTTTCCGTCTTTATATCCGCCACCACTAAAGTAGAATAGGTCAGCTTCTCCTCTGGTTCCACAAATAGCTGACTATGACGTTCAACGATCCTTCTGAGAGCATGTTTTTGATTCTCACTTAAGTTTTGAGTCCGTAACTCCATGTTGTTTACACTTTATGCAATGCGCTGTTTTATATTAATTCTTTGTCCATTTCCTATAGTGAAATAATTTTTAGCTATATGAATAACGGCTGACAGCTCCTTTAAGCTGTCATTTCCTAATATTGCATCAAATGAATCAAATCCTGGTAATAAGTACAATTTTAGCGGAGTTTCATCAATTCCCGAAAATGTTAAAAGTGTATTTTGTGTTATCTTAATTGTACCATTGGCTGATTTTGCATAAAAAATTTTGTTATTATCTTTTGGGTTTTTTACTATATCTGGTCTAATGTAATTTTTATTGCTGCCTGTGTCTAGTAGAAATGATAGTACTTCTCCGTTCCTCATTTTTGCCTCGAAATAAGGTAATGAGGAACAGTTTAGTCCAAGAAATTTACTGCAAGTTCCACCTCGTCTGGTTGTTCCTCCCGAATTGTTTCCAAAGTAGCATCTTCTTGAGGAACATGCTGGAAATATTCTTGAACGTCGTCTACTCCATTATCTAGCCATTGTATATCGACCTCGTTACTTTCAGGTGGATAACCTGTCCATTCGCACCAGTCGTTTTCTGGTACACAATCGGCGTTTATATGGAAATTTCTCTGCATTTTGTTAACAGGCCCTTGAAAAGAAGTACCTGCGTATCTTTTTGGATTTTGATTCACTGGTGGTTGGTTCGTATAATTGATCTGTCTTGTTTGAATAGAACGATCAACATCCATCGGTTCTACTCCAGAGGGGTTTCGTTGATTATTGTATTCGTTTCGGTGTGATTGCCCTATGAACCCCCTTGGATTAAACTGGGGTCTAGGAGGATTCCAATTTGGACGCATGAAATTTTGCCTTTGACTATTATAGTTTATTGCAGGCAGATAACGTGGTGGTAACGGTGGTCTTGAATATCCTGTATGAGTCAGTTCAAGATAAAATGTACGCCCACCGACTAAAGCTGGCATCTCAATTTTACTCCTTTGTCCACTCATTTTCGAGCCTTGCACCTGGGCATAGTTTCTCCTATAAGACATGTTGTCCAATTTAAGACAGATATGTAAAGCCTGGGGTAAGGATGTCGGTTCCCTAATACTTAATAGCCGCGAAAGGTCATCATTAAGTCCTCTTATAAAGGTATCCAATGCCTTTTCCCTATAAGTGTTCGTCATAGCACGTAATGTTTTCTCATCAAAATCGAGGCAATACACTTTATCCAGTATCAAGGAAAGGTGTTGATACACCTTTTGGTAGAAATCGTTTATAGTTCTATTCCCCTGACATAGAGCAGTCATTTGATACTCCAATGTCCCAATATCTCGCTTGTCTGAATAGTGCATCATCAGACATTTCCTGATCCTAGGCCAATCCAGTGGCGTCCTGTATGATTCCAATGCTATATCAGCATCGCCTGTTATCTTAGTCCGGATAACGTGCAAGATTGCATAATAACGACCTGTACCACGGAGGGTCTCAAAAAGCGCCAATATCCTATCTACTGATTTTCTCCAGAAATTAAATTCACCTGGTTTACCAGAGAACTCCCGTAACGAATTGACAACGTCCGGGACCTTATTCAATTCTTCCAGATTAGCACTAACCCTCCCTACTGGTTGATCTATCCCTTCGTCCGTTAGGTTGTCATTTCCTTCCTGCATCATGCCGTGAATCATTTCTTTTATCTGTCTCTTTTGCGTCTCGTGCAGTCCTAAAAGTCCCGTTGAGCTGGCAGATGTGGTTGCTTGTGTCATTGTTAAAGCCCTATTTAGTCTTTCCGTTATGTTGTCTATTGAGTCGTCCGGCATGGAATTAGTATAGTTCTTTTATTCAAATTTAAAGTCTTCTTTAGTGATTAATTTCCTTATTCAATTCAATATATTCTCTGTTTCTCAGACAAAAATATTTAAAAATCTAAAATTTCCTTTAATTTTTTAATAATTAGCTTTCTTATTTAATACTTTCTTTGTTTATTTTTAAAAATATTTCAAAATTTCAATTTCTTTAGTTAATTCTCTTATTAATACTTTCTTCATTTATTACAAAAAAATTTCTTAAAAAATTTTAAAATTTAGTTTAATTCTTTAACAATTATATAGAAAAATACTTTAAAAAACTAGATAGGATAATCTTACATTAATAGACGCATGTTGTCCTTGTTGATACGTTGATTCGTTGATGTTGTCTTTGTTGATACGACGATTCGTTGATGTTGTCTTTGTTGATATGATGTTTTCCTGTCTCTGATGCAATTTAATTTTCTCTAGTTTTTTTATTTAATTTTCTTTTCAGTTTGAACACTTTTTTGTCCTTAAATCAATTTTTTATTTATTACTTAAATTTTTTGTTTATTAAAATCTAGTTTTTTTTTTGTTCTTTTGTTTTAAACAATTTAAACACTTTAGACAATTTTTTATTTTAAATTTTTTGGTTGGCTAAAATTTAGCTCCTTTTCTTTATTTTAATTTAACTTCAGTTTAAACACTTTGAGATAATTTTTTTGTTTATTATTTAACTTTCTCTTAATCTAGTTTTTACTCAGTTAACACTTTTTGTTCTTGAGGTAAATTTTTTTGTTTATTACTTAGCTTTCACTTAATTTCTCAGTTTATCTAATTTTTAATTTATTTAGATATAATTTATTTTTTTTATATCCTTTTTGATTTGTAAAATTTTAATTTATTTTTTTATTTCACTTCTTTTTATTTTTTAAGCACATTATTTTATTTTATACACTAAGTTTTCGCGTTCCGCGAGCGCGAGCTTGACAGGCAATGGCTTTACGCACAAATCCGTTTTGAAGACTCTACTAAGGAGCCTGCCAAGGCTTGACTGAGTTCGACCGGTTTCCGAGGACCTTCCTTAAAAAAGGGGTCCCTGCTCGGGCGCCAATTAAATAATTTTAAATTATTTTTCTTAAAAAAATTATTTTTTTGTGTTGTGTGTTTTTTAGAGCACACAACACGTCTTTATTTATTAAAAGTCAAAACAACAGTAAAATTTTTCTTAACTTCTACCCTAGCATTCTACCTGTAGATTTGTATGATCACGCCACTTCTGCTAGACATGGTGTCAGCATTTTCCTACTGTTGAAATAGCCAGACATGGTGTCAGCATTTTTGGTGGGAAAAGAATTTGTGAATTTGCGTTTGATGTTTAAACATATTTAGCGTTAACTTATATATATGTACTTCGTTTCAAAGGCCCATCTCTCCCCTTCCTAAGAAAGTTTAAATTTATGACATTGGTTCAGAAATGTTTGTGTATTCAATAAATTTGTGCGAAGAGTCCAAAAAAAAAAAACAGTTATTGTCAAATAAAACTAGTTTGGAAGGTTAAAGAAATATAAAAAAATATTTTTGAGTTCTACTCAACAACACTCACAACTTGTCATTAGCTGATATTAGCTGGGTGTATTTCATTTTATTTATTTTGTCGCATAGTGTAATTGTTTAAAGATTCCAACAATAACATTAGAAAGCTGAAAAAGAATTTCGGTAATAATATTAGGCAACTCATTAAAGTTTTCTGGAAAATAGTTTGGAAAGTACTATGAAATTTCATCGTAACAACTATTCTTAAGAAAATGGAATTCATATTCAAATTAATAAAACCTTATGAAACAAAATTTTGATTATTTTTAATCTAATTGCTGTGGAATAGCGCAATGCCTCTCTAATTATAATATGTCACAAAAAAATATAATTTAACGGATTATGTTTATGAAAAGCGTATCTTCTAAGAGGATTGAGTTCAGTAAACTTAAAAATTATCTATTTAAATCTATTATATCTTCTCTATTACAAAAACGTAACTCAAAAAGTTGTCATGGCATCACTGGACTGAATAAATGATGTAGTGGGAGTTGCTGCGCAAACACAAGACCAAATGGATAACATTGTATTTATATTGCTGTATTTATTATTAGTACATAATAGTAATAAAATTTACAGTGATATGAAAAACAAACTTTGAGATTCGATGAGAATACAATGAAAAATTTATTGAAACGTAAGTATATACCTGTATTCTTAACTAGAATTTCATAAAAATAAATTTCATTCTTATTTTCAAATTTGTATTATTGTAGTTGCCGTAGTCTAGTGGGTAGTGTGCTGGCTTATTAGACGTGAGGCCACGGTTCAAACACCAGGTCAGACATCTCCAACAAAAAATGAAATATAAAAAATATTTCTTCGGCGTCTTCTTCTTAGCAGATTACTGGCAAAAACTCTGAGAGTATGCCATGCAAAGTTTCTCAAAAATCTGTCGTTTGGTGTCGATTTTAAACTGTAGGTCATATAAGTGGAGTGAGAAGCCAATTTGTAATCCTAACTGAAGGGTTGTTTGTAATGAACCATTCTGTATGTATGTATTAAATTGTAATTAAAATAAAAATTCAAAGAAATGAGGACACCCCACTAACTTTTCCAAATAGTTATAATTCTATAATATTTCATTTGCACAAATTTAAGTTCTAATGTAGTTCTAGAATGGTTAATATTTTATAAAGACTCTGGTGTTGTTTATCACTGGAAACTTTGCATTATTTCCTACTATATTTGGAATATATTTAGGGTTATTACCGTGCTGGAATACTGATCGAGATGGCATATTTTTGTTCGACATAATGTAGCATAAGTTTTATAGCAAAATCCGTTATTATTCAGAAAGTAGCAGAAAGTACGTAAGCCGTACAAATAATGTTTGTATAGAGCAAAATCAACTTTCTTCTGCTAGGTCAGGTTAGGTTAGAGGACGTGTACTTGTCAATTAAGGCAAGTACAGTACTCGGAGGTCGAATTTACCCATTGTACAACGCCCTAGTTTCTCACACCACTAATTTTGTGTGTGTTAATTTTATACATGAGTGGTGGGACTTACAGTTTAAAGTCGGCTCCGAACGACAGATTTTTGAGAAACTTTTTCATGGCAATTTTATTTACTCTCAGAGTTTTGTCAGAAATCTGTTGAGAGGAAGTCGACGAAGAAAATACTTTTTGTATTTTGTCTTGACGTCTGGCCTGAGGGTCGAACCCTGGCTTTACGTCTAACAACACACTACCTACTACACTACTTCGATACATTAAGCCCGGCATACACACTTGACACTTGATACAAAGGCACAAAATCTCCTAATCTCACCATAAGGCGTTGTTAACATTATTTGTCTTGTAAGCATGTTATTTATGATTATTCTTAGATGTTTGATAGCATTTACAATATTAATTCTCGATCAATTAGTTAGTCTCAAATGTTCTTCTCCTACTAATTAGGTACTCAGGCTTAAGAGGTTTTTAACAAAGTCTATTTTCCGTAGCCCAGCAATGAATTTCATCCAAAACATCATTAAGTCTCACAATATTTATAGAAAAATGTTTTACTATATATGTACATATATGCACTCTGCAATGCGAGAATTGTTTTGGAAAACCGTTGCCATTGATTAAAAAATAAGTGGTCCAATTCGTGTGTTCTGAAATGCTTTCACGCAGAATATGAAAAGTTTCAATTACGAATTAAAATTTATGATTGATCGAAAACCAAGATATAGGATATTGATATAACTTATTGATTTCAACTTAATTGGAACTGTATCATAATATAGGCATTGTATCGACTACTATATCTATATGAATAGTGTATATAGGCATGTTGTTAGGGATAAGGATTATAGTTGCTGTCGATTTATTTAAAAAAATCTTAAGATTCTCAAATAAATGTCAGAGTACATATCCTATTAATTCTATTAAAAAGTCTGTTGTCGCAGTGCTTAAATTTGTATAGGTATTCTTAATTTTTTCTTTACATTTATCTACGTTCCACAAAGTTGGAGATTGTAGATGGTTTAGAAAAAGTTAAAATGTTTACAACCACTTACACTGAACTCGTAGAAACGTCAACTCATTTTTGCAATGGGTGTTCATGTTATCGATTTTGTTAACGTTTCCGATTGGTTTTTGGTAAACTAAGACGAAACGTGGGGTGATGAACTTACTAAAGAAGTTCCTAAAATTTATAAATTTAATCATTCATATCAAAAGTGTCATGATAGAAGTGAATATAAATAAAAAATTGCCTTGCAAATTTAAATTCACGTTTTAGAGCTTTCAACTTTTATTCACGATTTAGAATAATCAATGTGATAAAAAAGTTGTCATATTTCTGGACGTGTTCACGTGTTCTCTATCGTCTGCTTCTGTCGTGAAAAAGTTAAGCGAATCTTAAATGAGAGAGTATTAGATCAATATTTTTCATAAAATATATCTTATAAGATTTTAATTATAATTGATAGTTATGTAATTATAAAAATATATTTAGCTAGAACTTTAGGTTTCTGTTGTGGAAAAAGCTTGAGGCTGTTGCTACCAAACACACATTTATGATGGTGCGAGGGAAATTGAGAAAACTTAGCTGGAAAATTTAAAGGCTTCCACAGTATAGCGCGGATCTTACAACTTGACTTTAAACAGTTGTTGTTGTTTTCATAAAATCAAACCAAATTACCGATTAAAAGCAGATTTAATTTGCTATCTTTCATGATTGTCTAACTCACTAAATAGTGTCCGATTTTTCGGAATTTTTTATTCAGAACGATCAATATATTTTTAACAAGTTTTAAGCTTTAAGCGGGCCAATCCAATTTTTCGATAGTGGCTATAATATTGTTATTTGGAAAGCATTATCTGACTTAGGTCATTATATCGTATACAATACATTTCGAAATAAAGAATTATGTTGTAATCCTTCAATATTTCATGCTACGTTCTGTCGAATAAAAATTTGTCTCTCATGTATATGTTTAAGCAGTAAAATAACTCCAAATATACTGCACTATGCACTAAGTAAAGGTTCAAAGATAGCATATAAATGTCACTTTCTTCAAATACAAATCCTATAGAGATTTTGTGAAATATACCAAAAATATCAATCGGAGGAAAGTGCCACAAATTATGAAACACATTATGATGCAGAACTTAAATTAGTACTTATAACTACTTTTTTATAACTCGTTTGAAAAGAAAATGGAGTTCCCTTATTTTTTCACATAAGGAATTTGAATTATAATTTTAATTTAATAAAAAATTAAAAAAAATAATATAATAAAATCGCAATGGAATTAGTTTTTGTGATATACAGCGCTTGTTAAATCAATGAAAACTTTTTCAAAAATCCAAAATCTTCCAAAATCTTCTTTCCAAATCTTTTTAAGAAATTGGCAAAAAATTTGTGCAGTTTATTAATATGCACTGTTTTTTACATATTTGTATTTTAAAAATATAAAAAACTATATAATTCAAAAATTAAAACAAATTAAAAGGATTCACTCTTTCGGTGTAGACAAAACAATGGAAGGTTTTACGATTCTGCACGAAAAGAAACTAAAAAACTACTTTGATTTTTTCCATTACCCCTCTTGGTGGCATATTGCTCCCATAAAGCCTTTCAATCTTATCCGATTTTTGCCTTTTCCACTCAAGTGTCATTTTTGTATACTATCAATATTCTTTCTGAGAGTATGGCCGATTCATCTCTGTTTCCTAAATTTTTTTGGCGTTTTTCTGGTTTCCTCGTTGGTGTGGTACCAGAGATCGATGCTGTTATTGTACCAGAATATTTTGCATTTGAGCTTGAGGTACTTGTTGACGAATACCTGTAGGCTTTGCGTGATGAGGTTTGATACTAATTAGGTTTCACTTCCGTACAACTTCTGTATACAGGCGTTGATTATCCTGAGCTTGGTTTGTCTGGATATTTGTGAGCTTCTACATATTGACCTTAGACGTCCGAATGCCGCTCTCGCTTTATTGAACCACTCATGTATAAAAATTAACGCACACAACATAAGTGGTGTGAGAAACTAGGTCGTAATCCTGACTAAAGGTCTGTTCTCGCACCACCATTTGTTGTCAAAAAAAAAAAAAACGAAACAAAAATTAACAAAAACAAAACTTAAATTGACAAAAATAAAAATAACTCATCTGTTTCTTTATACATACACTAGATGTACCCTGCGCGTATTGGTGCGGGACCAACTAAAATAAATTTGAAGGAAAGATATTACACAAATGTCCAATTAATTTTAAATCATTTTATTGATTTTGTTTCCCGTTGTCCTCATGATTCAGATGAACGGGCCTGAGTAATACGCATTCGATCAGTTTCTAATCTCACTTCTCGTTGTTCAAGTGGTTCAAGCGTACGGGTCTCAGCGGCATATACTCGAAGATTTTCCAGTCTCACTGTTCGTCTGATTCTGAGACTCGTAATGCTCTTTTCTTCCGTGCTTGAGGTGTAGGTCGACAAATTGCTTGTTATTCATTTTGAATAATTTTCAGTGACGCCATCCATCTTTGTTAAAGAACGCACAGTTTACGATTTAATTCATTTTGAGTAATTTTCAGTGGCACCACCTGCCGGAAATTAGTCATACCAACTTAGAAACCTTCGTCGGCTCATGCGCAACAACTTTGCTAAAGATCATAACATGATCAAATGCATAGTTTACGATTCTATAAGGTACATACAAACAAACATTCATTTTTATATGAGTAGGTGGGCGTGGCACCTTACATACATACATAATTGGCCATTACAACCCTTCAGTCAGGATTACGGCCTAGTTTCTCACACCACTCATGTTGTGTGCGTTAATTTTATACGTGAGTGGCGGGACCTACAATTTAACGTCGACTCCGAACGACAGAATTTTGAGAAACTTTTCATGGCAGGTTTATTTTACTCTCAGAGTTTTTGCCAGAAATCTGCTGAGAGGAAGTCGCCGAAGAAATATTTTTTTTCATATTTCATTTTTGATGTCTGACCTGGGATACGAACCCGGGCTTTGCGAATAGTAAGCCAACACACTACCTACTACACCACGGCGACTACACGTGGCACCTTACCTACTTGAAATTTTAAAATAAGAAGTAGTAGTTCCTTCCAGACATACAGGAAGGTACTGTTAAAATTTCAAGAAAATCGGTCCAGCCGTTTAGCCGTCTATAGACTTCAAACAAACCCACAAACAAATAAACACACATTCATTTTTATATATAAGATAAATACATTAGCGAAACAATTAATTTGTACCCTTTGGAGAAGGGTGAGCCTTAAATGGATTTTGGCTGATACTGCAAAACATCTTTCACGATTTACACTTGTGGATAAAATGGTTTCAAAATAGCTATATGCAGCATGTAAATATTCACTTCTCATCACTTCGTGACACAAACAAATCTATTTATTTAAAAAGTTGGATATCTAAATCATCAGCTCTATTAACAGTTTTTATTGGAATTTTAATTTCTCCGATGGCGGCGATTAACTTTTTTAAAGTGAAAGTTGGGCTCTCGCTCAATTCGATATCCAGTTATATAGAATATTCACTTAATTGTTTCAAGATACACTTGAAAAACTACATGGGTGTTATACCATATAATACTAAATATAAAAACAATGCCGTAAACTAATTTTTTTTTCTTACTTTTTAAAGTACATATGAATTCACTATCCCGGGAAGAAATCCTGGGATTTGGGATAAGTTCAAACTTATTTATAATTTTTCATGGTTTTTTTCAACTCTTAGACTTCACACAATTTTGAATATAGATTACATGAACTAACTACAATCTTGTATTATAAATGCTCTGAGTTTGTGTCCCTTTATATCTATTAAAGAATTTACACTAGCATATGTACATATGTAGCGTACGTACAGTGGTCGGCATATTTATTTTGACAAGGTATAGTGAAGAATTGTTTTATTGTTTTTTAATATTGAAATTCCTATAACGGCACAGTTAACATAATATTTTCTTTACACTAATTCTTAAGTATACGTATGCATATATTTTGTTAAAATCTTTATCCATTCTCATTCTGAAGAGAAGAAAGAGAAAGAAATGCAATTTGATATAAGAATTTGCAACGGCATAATTATTTTGACATTCTATAACTCCATCTCATTTTGTTTTTTGTGTTAAGCTTTAATACAAAGCGGACGTTGTTGAGTATTAAATATTTACATTTGATGAAAGATAAATAAAAAATTCTATTAACTAACACCGTCAGGAGTGAAATAATAACCAAGTATAATCTTGGAATATATGTAACAAATATTGCCAATGAGTACAATATACCTAGACAAACCGTTTATTATTAAATAAATAAATGTAAAAAAACGGAATCTGTCATTAATTTGCGTCGAACAGGAAGAAAGCGTAAAACAACGGCAGCGAAAAATCGAAAAATTATCAGAAAATTTAAATCTAATCCATGTTTGACACCCAAAGCTGCTGCGTTGAAATGGATTTCGCACTCAGAGTCATTTAAGCGAAAGAACAGTTCGACGACGTTTAAAAGAAACCAACATTAATACATATGTAGCAAGTTCAATTCCATGTATAGCCCCAAGGAACCAAATTAAAAGGTTAGAATTCGCAAACAAATACGTGGCAAAGCATCTTATGGACCGACGAAGGTACTTTCGAGTATCACTCGTCAAAGAAAGAAGTTATTGTTAGATTGAGTCGAGAAAGTTAGTCATGGAGGTGGCACAGTCATGTTCTGGGGCTATATAAAGGCTTGGGAGACTTGGTTCCCATCGACGTTTCGATGAACCATAATCAGTATTTGACAATTTTAAATGAACACGAATTTCCTTCTGGCGATTGTTTGATTATTTATTTTCCAACAGGACAATGCGCCTTGCCACAAGAGTAAAATGATTAAGACATTTTTGACAGAAAATTGCATTGAAACTTTGGATTGGCCACCTCAAAGTCCGGATTTGAATGCGATTGAAAATGTTTGGTCATATATAAAGCGCCAAAGAACCGCAGATCTGACAAGAACCAGGGAAGGAAAAATTTCAGAGTTTAAATCTTTGTGGGAGGACATGCCAACAAAATACATTCAAAACTTGATCGATTCAGTTCCTAAAAGACTCCGGAAAGTCATTGCCGTTAAAGGAGAATACACGTTTTATTAATATTAAAAATATCTAAAAGTATTACAAAAGTTGGAATAACATATTTTCGTTTAAAGAGTTAAAATACTATATGAATATATATATCAAAATACTTATTACACCCCCTGAATTTTTAAATTAGTTGCATAGAATGCAAATTTAATTTAAGAAGTTATGATTTTATGTTTTTTAGTTATTAAATAAATGCTACTTTAATTTAAAAAAAATTTAAATTTTTAATTTTTTGGAAATCTGAAAAAATTCAAAATCGTAAAATTTCTCAGGTGCCAAAATAAATGAACAGTAGGTTCTTATTAGTTAAGTTATTTTTTAAATTTTTAAATTTTTCGTTGGAGTCAAGAAACTATGAATTACAATTACAATTTAAATTTTATCCAACATACTTTGACCGATTCAATATAAGCTTACAAAGGCTTAGTTTAGCTGTCAAGACATAATGTTAACGTCTTGAAGTACCTCGAAACATATCCGTGAGACATATTTTTGATGAATTTTACTGCGAAAATATAGTTCGTGTATTCTTGATTGTCTCACCATTCAAATTTGCACTTTGTGTTGACGACATGTTTTAAATAAAATAACCTTAATTGAAATTACTCAAAACGCTAACTTGCCTTTTAACCTTTTTTTGCTATTATTAAGTTTAAAATGAATATAGTAAATATCATTTTTATAAGCATATATAAAAACCTTTTATATAGTGTTAAAAACTGTTTGCGTGGAAATAAAATAAAATATATTGTCGGCTTCACTACAATTCCTTAGGTCGAATTCGAATGCATAATTAAATATAGGTTATGGCTACACACAATATAATTTGGTCTTCAGTGACAATCAAATAATTTGAAGACAAAATCATTGGCTTGAAGCTGCCTTCATTTAAGAGTTAGATTTATTTTTCATGACAATTTTAATTTAGTCTCAGTCGAAAGTTTTACTCGTATTTCGTTTTGTTCGAGATGTCTGAACTATGGATTGAAACACGGATTCTGGTCTAATAAACCAACACACTAGCCACTAGACTACGAGGACTTTAACTGCAAAGTTACTGACTTTAATCTATAATTAAAAACAAGTCTTTGGGATCAGTTTGAATATCTGAGATACATATGAAGGGACTGTAAATGTAATGGCTAAATATCTCTTTCAAATTTACATGTTGAATTCTATTAGACAGATACGAACTCAGCCAATTTAAAATATGAAATTCCATAATCGATAATTTGTAAATTAAAATATTGAAAGTTATAAAGAATATCCAGTGTACCCCATCGTAAACTTTGTTTGGTACTGTACTCCAAGGGCACCTACCCCTATAATTGCTAGATATACAACAAATTATCCTCAAATACTCGTGCTAACCGCAAACTAGGTATCATGTATCGACGCAGATGTTGTAATACAAAAATTAGATAAACGGTTACAGTTTTTGTTGATTCAGGCAATGGCCGATGTTACCAATTTAAAGCAGGCTATATGAGAATTAGGCTTCTATTAGCGACGACATAAAATTGACAACGACATAAAGTCAACATAAAACTAAAAAACTTTATTAATTTTATTATTAAATGTACATTTCAGGTCGAGGAAAACTTTAAAATGTCTGATACTTATATACGATTTGTGTAATACTAGAGACACTTCATAAAGAGGTTCAGCTATTCTAACAAAGAAAATAAATAAATATAAAAGTTGTTTCCAGAGCTTGGCCGCAAGTTAAGGCTTCACAATGTTTTCTTACACCATCAACTAACTATACTTACGATCTTAAACTTTTTTGTATTATATTATATTTTTTTCTATTATGCGAGTAGAATATTACCTCTTGTAAAAATCATTTTGAAGCCAAATAGAAGTCAAACGAAAGAGGGCTCATAAAGGCGTACAAGTTTATTTACAACAAAATCAGAACTCTTTCAGACACTGCTGATATCTAAAATAATGTAAATTTTATATAATTTAATATAAGATTCAATCATCATTATCAGTCAACTAAATTTTATCAATTAGGTTTCACGAGGAAGCTCACCCATATTAAACAAACTCTGCAAATTAGAACAAGAGCAAAACAAACCTTTTAAGATAAAAGTATTGAATGCCTTAATTGTACTCAGTGCTAATTAAACGATCCACTATGTGGCATTTACCCTGAAAAGCTGGCCAAAAAGGCAAAAATGTATTTAAAGAAATTTAAGAAACTGAGTATGCAGTTCGATAGACAACAAAATTCTGCATTATATAGTGACTTTAAGTTGCGATTTGCAGATTTGAGACGATGTCAAAATCAGGAAAAGTGAAGAAAAATAAATTCGTTTTTGGTGTTTTTTTGAAATTTTAATAGGTTTATATGATATTTTTTGTGGCTAAACGAATAGAGGTTTTATATTGATTTTTTTTTATTTGAAAGGTATGAGAAACTGCTACTTTCAGTTTTTTTTTTTATAAATATCTCATATATTAATGTTAAAATTATTCGCTAAAAATTTCACATTTTTTTACCCTACCCAAAAAAAAGATAAGGATTTTAAAGGTGAAAGTCGTTTTTAGTAGTTTAATGTTATATACAACAAGAAAATATGAAATCTCTACATTCAGGAACAAAAAAAAAGTTTGCGCAAATTTGCGCAATTTTTTTTGGCGATTTTTTGAAAATTTTACTTTTTTTTTTTAAATTAAAAAAATTAGACGCAGTGTAATAAAGCCATAGGCAATTAAGCCATATGGCGTACGAATTATGCGAGGAAATTCAGTAGAAGCGATACCAATCGAGATGTCCTGAATAGGTTACTTTTAACTTGTGCCCCTTTTATAAGCTGTAGTACACAAAAAAAGCGAAGGAATAGAAAAACATTTTCATCAGATACTATTAAATTACTCCTTCTTGACATTGATGATGAAAATGATAACGATTTTAACGATAGTAGTTAGTTTCACTTTTTAAGTATTTTTAAGTTAAATATTAAATAATGTAAAATAAATATTATGAATAAATATTAAATATCATAGAAGTTTAAAAACTTAATTACATGTGTATATCGACTATTATAACAATATGAGATGTATGTTTGATTTTCTTAATGGACCGTATATGGTACCTAGGGGCATTTATGATCCGACCATAATAAAATGTGATCATAAATGAGTTACATTCATATTAAACATGTTCATGTCGAATTTAATCGAGGTAATAAAATTTTTAGGCCAATTATAATTGCTAAACATATTTTTTAAGGGGCTCTATTTTGGACCCAGGGGCAATTGTGGGCCGACTATAACAAAATTTGGCAATATGATTTCGATTTACAAAATACACGTTCATACCGAATGTCATCACGATACCGATGTTTTTAATACATTTATAAGCGCAAACGTGAATTTCTAAAGGGGACTTTATACGGGGACCAGGATCAAATGTGAATCGATTTTCACCACATTTTACACCACGATTTCTTAGTATACAGAACTGATCCATGCTAAATTTTATCATGATTTTTGCATAATTACCATAATTATGTGTAAATAAGTGCAATTTCGAGGGGAATTTGTATGGGGGCTAGGTGAAATCATGGACCGATTTGAACCAAAATTAGTTGGGTTCATCCTTGGGCCTAATTAACATTAACGCTATCAAAATTCCAGTCATTAACTCATAAAACACTTCTATTAATTTTTGCCAGGTTTTCAGGCAAAATGCCACATAGTGCGATCGCTGGCTCAATACCGCAGAGCACTATTCGCTTCTCTGATAACTTTTCTACCCTTAGCACACACGAGAACTCCTATGAGGCAGCTTAATGCCGGTATTAAAAAGAAGCCACAAAAAATTCTTATGTATGGTTCTAGTTAAAACTGAGATTGGAGGATCACTTACATTAAAATCCTTTTGCTTGCTACATTTAGGCTTTTAGTGCTGTTTTTTTTGCAACCAAATTTCAGGCACATAAGTTGTAGACATTATAAAAAGTTTTAAAATTAGAAGAAAAACAAAATAATTATAATTGTTAGAAAACGAAGTCATTGGCCGTTGTCCATATGGCCGACGTAAATGTTAGATTAAACGTTAATTAGAGAACATTTAGTGAAGACAATTCGGAGAGGACGTTAGAAGAACTTCAGCAAATAATCGATTTCACAATTCAAATGAATATGTACAAAATTATATTCCTTGTAAAATAGGTTATTATTTGGGTACTTCATACCCAATAATAATTATAAAATTAGTCGATTCGATTGGGAGTAAATAACAAATAATATAACAGAGTTTACTGCCGCAGTATATTTAGAACCACACGATAACCGACGTTGTTGAAGGTAGGACTAATCAAAGATATGCGAAGAAGAGTAAAAGAACAGTTGATACGTACCTTGAATTATTTTTAAGCCGCGTTACAAAAGAAAAAAACTTTTGTTCTATTAATGATTAAAAACAATTTTAAAACTATTTATTGGAAGATATAAAGGTTTATTTTTATACACATAATCATTATAAGTCAATACACAAAATAATTATTGAAATATTTGTAACTATTTTCAATATATTTTTCAGCTTATTTTTAAGACAACAAAATATTGTTAAAGAAAATATATAAAAACGATTTTATACAAACTTATAATAACTATGTTTTCGAAGATCATAATTTAACAAATAACTCAATTCTTCTTCATTAACATTATTATCATATTCATAATCATAATCAGTATCATAATTATTAACATTGTCATTTTCATTTTCATTACCATGATTATGAACATTCGCGCATATTAAATTTTATTCTGTTTTAAAATTTTTTATTTATAATTTATGAATAAGAATCTAATTCCCCAATTTAAGACTCACCCACTTCAATGGAAGCTGATTAAAATTTATTTATAGAAATAATTAGGAAGACTTTTAAAAATATTTTAAATTTGAATTTGTATTCTTAGAAACACTAAAAAGTTATTAAATCTTATAAATTTTTAAAGTTATGTATTTAAAGAATGAGAAAATTTCTTTTGGTGGGTTAATGCATTACTGTTAATAATTCATTTTTATTTTACTGTATATCTAATTTGGCTTTGCCTTATTTAATTCATTTATTTATTGATGGTTTATATCCTTCACTGACAATTTGGCAATCGGCTATTAGGCCACAAAATTTATTCGCCACTAGGAACAATGACAAATAATAACATTGTTATTAAAAAAAAAGAAAATATTAAAAATGAATAGAGTATTCTCAGGCATGACTTCCTGTCTGATTAAGGTGAATACGGAGCAAATTGAAGTGAGGTTACTCCCCTGTAGTCAACCCATAGCACTTACTCTCTGTCGAGGTATTTGGCATGCTTGAATAATAATTCAAAATATATTTTTAATTACACAATAATCGCATTACTTACACGAACGATTAAGAATAATTCGATTAAACATTGCGAATATAAGAATTTAGCATTTCCTTATCATATGACAACTGCCAACATGATCATGGTGAAGGATATATGTACATATGTATGTATTAACTCGGCATAGCCGACAACATGACTCTTAATAATTAATTTTTAAATTAATTTTTGGTTTCAAATTTTTCTAAAAAACTAAAAAAAATTGTTTTTTAATTATTTTATTATTACATGTAAATTACAAAGGACAACAAAAAAATAAAAAAATCGAAATAAAATTTTTCGTTGTTAAACTATTTTATTATAATAATTTGTTGTTGTTGTTTTTGTAAATGAGTTAGTTTTTTTGTTTTTTTTTATAATGCTCGATTCTTGTATAATACATATCTAACTAATAATAAAACATAAGATAGTAATCATTTATAAACACTTCTTTGAATAATTTTCATATTGTAATTAATATTAGCTGCCATAATTAATTAAAAATTCAAATCAAAAACTAAGAAAATATTTTTGGTTAAATAGAAAAATAATAGATTGTATGTACTATGTATGTATGTAAATATGAAACTCAATTTAATTACTTCGGTTTAAGTTGGATTTAATAAGGTATTAAGTTGAATTGTATGTAGTATTCTTACTTTTGTTTTAAATACACACTTGTTGTGGACACACAAATAAAAGATTTGCTTAAAAAAATTACACAAAAATTAATTCTAAAAAATTTCTTATTAAATTTGACTATAAATCAGTACTTGGTTTTGTTTTTTGTTTTGTTTGTTTATATATATATGTTTTGTATATATATAAATATTTATTTATATTTGATACATTATTATTATTATTATTATTTTTATTTTTATTAAATAAATTTTCCTTCTTTTTTTCTAGTATTTAATTTGGCAAAAATTATTTGCATTTATTGATGCTGCAGCAGTTTGACACCAGCTGCATATAGCTGCTATAAAGTTTCTTATTATTTTTGAAAGTCACACAAATGCAAACCAATCGTTGTGTATGTGTAACGTCTTGTTATAGCAATTATGAGAGCGAGAGTACAAGGACATTGTATTTGTGTTTCTGTTGGTGGTTCTCAGATATTCTTGCACTATTAAATTCTTAATTTCTCTAAGAGTATTTTTGTTTGTTTGCTTGTGTTAGTTTCTAATTTGTTAATTTGTAGTTAATGTAATTTTTACTCGGCTGGTTGTTGTTGTTGTTTTATATACTAAATTAATATTATATTTTGTTGTTGTTGTTGTTGTTGTTTTTTTATTTAAATATAATGAGTATTTTATTTTGAAAACATTCATACTTGTGGTTTTTTTTGTTTTTGTTTGTATTATTTTTTTTATTGGATGCCTCATTTAATAGCGGGGTAATGTGTTCGTCTTGGTTGTTGCATCGGATACAAGCGTTAACAGAGCCCCATGTGAGGCATCCTACAGCTATACAAGATGGCCATCGGCATCAGTATATGCCACTGTGGCACCAGAAGCATTAAATGTTGTCAGACTATGGGGATTTGTGGGATCATAGGCAGCACTTGCCGTCATAAGTAGATTATTACTGATACCAGCTGAATTGGGAATATTTAATACCTGTAAACTGCCCGGAGGCCCTGACACAGCGAGCAAACCACTGTTAATTAATGTCGGTGGCTGTTGCTGCTGCTGCTTATTACGATTAGGATCTTTTAAAATGCTCTGGGGTTGTTTTGGCGTCGATGTTGGCACTGACATAAGACTTCCATTGCCCACACTGGAGGTGGTGGTTAAGGTTGACGAGGTAGATGATAAATTTAGGGATTGCAGGTCATGCAATAATTGAACTCCTCCCAAATTTGTAGTCGTATGATGTGTAACATCAGGTGGTGGCACTTGTGACACACCTTTTAGTATGCCGCGCCTTAAAGTTCCCGTACCGCCATTACCAATAGGCTGGGCCGACGATATAGTGCCGCTGATCATAGAAGCCTGTGAAACAGGCTGCAGATGAACCATCGACAAGGGTTGAGTAAAATCGAGTTGTGTGGGATAATCCTATAAAGAAGAAATATAAAAGAAAATATTTAAACAAGAAGTCGCCATAATTCAAAGCAGTTTAAGGTATATGCAATCTATGAAAATATATCGTTTTTAGTATTACAATGTCCATACAATTCTGTTTCGATTTGCTTTTAAGACCAAATTTTTAATGAATTTATAATTTTGTTTATTCAATTTGATAAAATAGTAATTAAAAATGGAATACAAATTAAATTTAAAAATAATATTTTACATGTTTATTGTCATATCAAGTGAGGGTGTAGAATATTAGACGTGACCCCTCAGCCCAGATATCTTAAACAAAACGAAATATGAAAAAATATTTCTTTCCGCGAGTGCTGAGGTTCTTCTGGCAAAAACACTGACAGTAAATAAAATTATCATGAAAAGCTTACAAAATTTGTCGGCAACCAAATGTGATGATAATCAAAAGTTGTAAGCGTTCCTAAGTTCTCGAATTGAAACAAAGTCGGATTTTTTTAGCTCAAAAAATTTCAATGAGTTTCTCTCATTTTAAGATTTGATTCATAATTCAACTATGCAAGTGAAATAACTTATAATTTGTTATTTATCAAGTACATTTTTAAAATCCAATTATGAAGCTCCGTGCTCTTTTTACTCAAATACTTATTAGAAAACATTTTTTTTAATATTTATTATTTCGACATTTCGTTATTTTATTGCGTAATATCATCAGATCATTACTTTATTGCGCAATATCATTTGTGGAGTAATTACAATACCAGCAATTGCAAGATGATTATTTATTTACTGCGTTTGATTCCACAGTGTGTGATAAAATTTGTTGTTAAATAAACTAATTTCATATGAAATAAGTCAGCGTTCTTACTTATTACAGGAATCCAGCATATGTAAACAGAACTCTTAAAACATTTATACAAACAAGAAAGATTGCATTCGGTTCAGAAAGCGATTTTCACCAGACGTCAAATCGATTCTAGCCTTTGTCTAGTGAAGCATGCAAAATTCTTGTGGTCTATTTAACTTTACATTTTTAAATTATATTTGACATTCAAGTCATTTACTCTCATTAGATTGCAATGAGTTTTCATTATTCACTCACTTGGTACTAAATTTATTTCTTATGAAGCTACTGTTTGAAAGTGCACGAAATACAATTACAGTATAATCTCGATAATACGGACAATTAAAAACCATGTGGTGTCCGAAATGTCGAAATGTCCGAATTTCCGAAACAAAAGAAAAAATTTTGAAAATACATGCTAACTTATATTTATTTACAAGATATTCAATTTAAATTGGAATGTTTATATTAAAATTAATATACCAGTAGATTAAAATCATTTTTATAAAATATTTTCATTATTTGCTGCACATATAGTCAGACATTTTCATCTGACGAAGTTTAATTTCATTTTGCTGTTTGTATGCAATATCTCTGAGGCTTAAAAGTTTTAAAATATCCCCAGCAGGAAGTTCCTGTCCTTCGCAATATTTTATATAAATATTAAGGGCAGATATGGCTTGAGAATGCTGTATTTTTGGAACATTTTGCAACATTCTTCATTAATTCTTCATCAGTCTTATCGTCAGTGGTTTCAAATTCATCATTCATCCATTCGGTAACCTAATTAGAATTGTAAATATCAGTTGCTAAGCTGACAAATAAATCAACTATTTCGGTGAAATCGCTGCGTCTTAGCCGTGACAGAGGTATTTCATCATCTGAGTCCCATTCTTCATCAGACAAAATTTTATTAAAACATTTTTCAAGGATATTTGCATCAATTCCATCTCAAGCATTGGCAATTAAAAAGGCGACGTTTTTCAATGAAAAACTTTTAAGAGCATCCATTAGATTTTCTGAACTTGATAAAATAGCGACCAAAAACTTTTACAATAGTTTAGTTTTAAAATTCGAATGGCATTTTGATCCATTGGCTGCATGAGTGCTGTACAGTTAGGTGGAAAAACATAACGCATATTTCGTTATTTAAATCTATTAATGACTTTGGATGACATGTTGCGTTATCTACTAGTAAAAGCGCTCTATTTGATAAATTATATTTTTGAGATATCTTTTTACTTGCTTTTGTTTTTGTGCAAAAGCAATAGGAATAAGTACTGTCCGAATTATTGAGATAGAAAAAATTGATGGTGTCCGGATTACAGAGTCTACTGTTGTAATAAAATAAGTGTCCGCATTACCGCGTTATCCGGATTTGCAGGTGTCCGGAATATCGAAATTATACTGTAATTAGATTGTAAAAGTCAGAGATGTCGAAGCAACATTTATAATGTTTCTAAACGAAATGTTCTTGAAATACTCTTTAAGTTGTTTTTTTTGCTCATCGCATTTATAGTAGAATTTTGTGTTTTCCTGGATATATCGGATGTTTTTTACGCATTCAGCTGAGAATGCCAAACTGGGTTGTAATTTCTGTTCATTAAGTTACGAATCATTTAACGCCAGAGCAACGCTTCCAAGTTGTGGATATTTGAAAAAAATAAATTTGTTCGCCTAATTCATTGCTCAACGTAATCGGGCTAGCAATTTGTACAATTATGGATCGTTTTCACACTGATTTTATTTCTTTCGATTCAAAAACATCAACAAATCAGACGAGCCAAACGAGCACTGCTTGCATTCCATTTTAATAATTGTGTTTATTTAAAATTGGCCAAACATTTACATTTTTAACAAAGTTTAGTCATAAGGTTCATTACGAACTATGTGGCTATGTCAGACAGTCTTAAGCCATTAAAGAATCATCTTTACATCGGATAAAATTGACTCTTTATTTCGTCGTTACGTTAATTAGGTAGAACTATTGTGCTATGCTGCATGAATTTTGAAAGACACCCTCGTTCGTGCCCTTGTATTACTTTTCATGTTAAGTCCAAACAACCAGACTTTATTCAAGCCACTATTTCACGACATTGAATAACATGTGACGCGTTTGAATCTCATGAGTACGTTATTTTTGTAAAAATAAAAATCAATTAGTGTTACCAATAAATACAAGGTCATTAGTTCTGTTCTCTTAGTTAAATTGATAGCCCTTCTTCACCGTCCAATGAATGTGACGTTTTTTGTGAAAATCCCTATTTCTAGAAACTTTCTGTCAATAAACTCAAGATGTTTAAAAATGGCTGCCTTCCAAAATGTATCAATACAAAGTTTGTATGCAGTTCTACTACTGTATATAAACTATGTAGATATGCAAAGTAACCAAACAATGCATCAACTATAAATCCGATTCCTGATTGCTTTTTCACTGCGTTAAAATACACATTGACGACGTTTTGAAATAGAATACATTGTATATATTTTGTACAGCGGCATTATGAAACACGATACTTTTTTCAAACACAAAGCAACTAACATTTTGGAAGGCAGCCTATCTTTTGTTTCATGTTCATGCTGGTCAGTCAGACAGTAGGTGTTATTGTCTTTTGTAAAAGTTTTGAAGACGCCGTAGTCTAGTTGGTAGTGTGTTGGCTTATTAGATGTAAGGCTGCGGTTCAAACCCCAAGTCAGACATCAAAACGAAAGTATTAAAAAAAAAATATTTCTTCGGTTACTTCTGTTGAGAAATTTCTGGCAAAAGCACTGAGAACAAATAAAATTGCCATGAAAAGTTTCTGAAAAATCGAAATCTACTTTAAACTGTAGGTCGCACCACTCATGTATAAATTTAGCACATACAACATGTAAGTGGTGTGAGAAAGGTGCATAATCGACTGTCTCTGCAACACTTGATATTCTTAGACAAACAAACTTTCTACTCGATATACTTTGATATTGAATCCGCTTAAACAATACTACAAAAATCTCTAGTCGCAGGTACAATAACCGATAGTCAAATGGACAATTAAAGATTCAACAGTTTTGCTTTCGAATTTAATTCGTGCTCTTGATCAGTGAGCAAAAGCTTATTCTTAAAAAAAAATTAATTAATGTTACTTTGTCATCTCTAAAAAATAGTATATTTGTCTCTGAATTCAATACCTATGCACATATAAATATGTATGTACAATACAATATATATGTATGTACTATTTGTTGCCTTAGAAAATAATTGTTAGACGGTACCGGATACAATGGAGAATAAATAAAAATAAAATCTTTCTTAGAATACTTTTGAGTGTACGTATTTATTTTCAAAAACCTGACATTTTGAAATAAACGAAGAAATTTCACATCGTCAGTCATTATATCAATCCTATTCCAGACGTACACATACACATCGTGCTTACATCAAATGAGTACAATCGCTTAACTATTGACATTTTGCTGCTATTTTTTTCACTTGGAAAGACTTTTACTGAATTTTCCCGTTTATTCAGAAGTTTTGCTTAAGGTTGCATAGCTTTTTCAAATTGTTCTGAGAATCATTAGAGCTAACGAGAACTTTATTATTTTATAGATTTTCGATTAAAACTTAAATTAAATGTTTTCTTCTAGTCTTGGTTTTTGTCGACAGAAGCTGATTAAGTACAGAGGAATTAAATTTACTGAAGCTAGTATAAGGGTTTTTAATTAATGATTTTATGATTAAAATATTTTATTACATCTTGTTAATGAGATTATTCGGTACTGGTATATCGAATTTTAAAACATTTTTAAAATTTATTTTTTTAACTTAAATTCTTCTATTAATGATTGCGTAATATTTTAACATAGTAATCAGTGAAATTCTTTGTTATTTTCTTCATTAATTAGTAAACATTCAAACAACTAATATTTTACTTCTATTATTTAATTCCGGTCTTGATAGACGCGCTTGGGAAAGGGTGGAGGGCAAATGTATAGTCGTATCTGTTAAACGACGAAGGAAAAGCTATAAAACTGTAATCAAAATATACACATATATTTATACTAGCTATAGAAACTTCTCAATAATGGAGAAAGTGGTGACATCCTGCTTCTTCAGGCAACCAACTAAAAGCTTGTTACACTAGAAAATACATGTCTCGTCTTGGTAGTCAATCTATTATGCTGTTCGGGTAGTCTTTAAGCCGTGGCAATTTGAGGTAACCGGCAAACTTTTGTAGGATCCTTGACTTTATTCAGTGTAGAAATACAGACATAACAATAAATTTGTAGAATATAGCAAAGGAACAATTAATTTACGACTTTATATAGGGTTTTCCGTGACGGCTAGTTTTCCATTACAGACTTAATAGGTAAAAACTACGAATTACTGAACCAGGAAGTAATTGTACAGTTACCACTGAGTGGTCCTCTTCTTATGGAATCACAGTTCGCATTAGTTTCGGACACTTGAATGCATTATGATCGGCTTTGAAATTCAAACGGTACAAGGCCCTTCATATGTTTGTTCAATGTAGGATTAAAAAGCAAAGAACAGTTGCAAGCACTTCTTAGACATGGATTACATCAGAGCCGGTAGCAGAAAGGTAATGGAAGCTACAAAACAGACCAACAACATGTTTTATGTTGCAATATGCAGGCACTAAAGCTCATTATATGTTTTATCATCATTAAATTGTATTTACATACGAAGTGAAAACTTAGACCATATAATCGGTGTATAACAGGCCATAGTCAATGGTGGGAATCAAACCGACGACACCTACACAATTTAGTGTTGATATTATTATAAAATTCACATAATATTCTTGAATTATGCTGTAAGTTTTTCAATAGGTTATTTGGCAACCATTTAAGAGAGCTTCACTATTATGTTTTCTTGCTACACTACTCATTATGTCGTGTGCTTTAGCTTCCACTACAGCTACTTTATTCTGATCCAGGCCTGGTCATTACAATCCTTCAATCAGGATTACGATGAAGCTCCTTACACCACTTACGATGTGTGTCTTAATTTTCATGGGTAGCGGGACCTACAGTTTGAAGTCGAACGGCAGATTTTTGAGAAACAGTTTATGGTACTTTTATTTTACTCCCAGAGTTTTTGCCAGAAATATGCTAAGAGGAAGTCAGCGAAGAAATATTTTTTCACATTTTGTTGTATTTGGGATGTCTGACTATGGGTTTGAATCGTACCCTGCCATCTAATAAGTCAACACACTACTTACTAGACTACGTCGACTTCAAAGCCTTATAATAAATTAAATAATGTCGTTTGCGTTATTCGTTTTTAATAAATAAAAAATGAAAATAGCAAAACTAAGTTATTTGTTTGCTGAGGAATAAACTATAATAGAATAAAACTTTTAAATACATGACAAAAATAATTTAATTAATTTTGGAAATATATTAGCTGACAAGTTTTCAGTAGCGCTACCTCAAACTAGAAGCAATGGAATAAATGAAAAATTATATTTGGCTCAAAATTGGTAAGATGAAGACACAAATACGTACAAAAAAGACTCGGCAGTTCAAATAATTTTCTAAATTTTGCTATAATAAAACGAGATTTTCTACAAGCCATCAACTACAGTCGTAAATGACAATAACAACTTTCTAGTCTTAAGATGGATAGACTACATGTGAATTACTCTTAACTAGAAAAGGATTATATTAATCAATAGTTTAATCGCATCGCCATCGTTACCGATGCAGTAGACCAAAAACACTACATATAATTATACCGATCGATTCAAAATCAGCCTATTAACTTCAATAACACAATTGAATTTGCTAAATTAATTTAAATTTTCGGTGGTTGTATGTAAATCTTTATGAAAAATTCAATTTTTCGCGTTTGTTTAAATTGCATTTGTTTATATATTGTTATGAAAATGGGAATGATGTTATCGTTTAACATTAAAATAATAAACAAAAGCTACAAAAACAAAAACAATAGATCAACAAATAAACAAAAATATAACAATAATATAACAAATAAACAAAAAAAGGGATAAACAAGTAAACAAACAGGCAACAACAACACTTAAAGGACAAACGTAAACAAAATACACAAACAACAATAACATGTTTACATTTATAGAGATTTTTCGAAGGCAAAGTCATTCTCCTTCAAGAGCATTCATCAGACTGTTTACCCAGCTATATAAAAGGCGAGACAAAGTAGGCAATGGGATTAGTAAAAATTCAGGCAGTCTTTTGTGAAGACCCGTTCCGTGTGAAGAGAATAATCGTGCTTTGAAGATTTCCGTTGTAAAGATCTAACGAACAATTGTTAGTGTTTACGCAGAAGAGTGTAGGGAAGAATAACAAATAAAGCAAATTGTTGTTGTTTAAATCAAGTTCCGAACAGTGGCACACGGAAGTGTGCGAACAATAAAGAACTTATTTAAAAATAAACACAAATTTATTTTTATTTTTGTATGCAATCTACGAACTCATATTTAAAACGTTTTTAGAAAGGTAAAAACGTAACAATATGTTTATATAGAAGCCTTATTATAGAATGTATACGAATCACTACTTCCTTGACAACGACAGCAAAAAACTGCAAGCAAATATGTCACTCAAGATAGTCAAGATCTAGGCGCATTTGTAACAACTGTTCAAATATATAAAATTATGAAAAGACCTAGAGAGACGCTGTGCAAGGAAATCTATGTGCTGTGAATAACAGTACTTACAAATGGTTCCTGCACCCTTTCGCGGTGTCTTCCAAAGCCAAGGAAATAGTAAAAATTCCTGTATAAAAGTGTAGCATAATTATTCACGTTTTTCCTTTTCTGCAGTATCAGTTTATCCAACAACAAATTGTAAAGCATATGGTCTTGTTTCAACAAGAGTTTTTGTACTCTGAAAAGTTGGTGTTTCCTTTTTTTATACAATTGAAGCACTTACTATACCTTTCTGTTAAAAGGCGACTGGTGCTGTTTTTTCAGATTTTCGATACTATTTAATCTAGTGGGTGACAGATAATAAACTAAGTGTGTATGTTACTTGTGTACACGCCTATAAATATACAAGATGAGGCGGATATATTTTCGCCATCTCGAGTACACAGGACAAACAGCAGCTATAAAAGAGGAGGAACGAAACATCTTCATGCATAAATGGCAGTCACGATGGGCGAACAGTTTAAAGGGAGGATGGACATTTCGCCTTGTCCCTAATACAACCCTTTGGATGGCGAACGAGCATTGCGAGCTGAACTTCTACGTGACCCAGTTCTTAACTGGTCATAGATGCTTCAGGAAATACTTTGGACTCGATTTGGCATGAAACCTCCCCTATATGCCGGAACTGTGAAGAAGAGAAGGAAGATATGGAGCATATTCTAGTATGCTGCTCCAGATTTAGAAGGCCCAGGGAAACATGTTCTGGTTTATGGAAGAGGTGTTGAATTCTGGAACTCTATGGAGCCAGTACAACCAGATAATAGCTGAGGTTATGCTTGAACTCTAAAGGTTGGAGGTACGAAGGCGAAATTTAATTTAAAGGGAGAAAGCTTTAAAGCTAATCAGCCCTCCGTGAAGTAATACCTTATGGCAGTACCAATTAATACGTATGTACCAGCAATGGTGAATCATGCACACTTTTTGTGCAACAAAAGCTTCTTTCGAAGACTGCCACGTCCTGCTCAAGAGAAAAAAAATAATAATACATACATATATAAACGGTCACTACAAACCTTCAGACAGGATTACGGCACAGCTTCTTACACCACTTATGTTGTGTGTGTTACTTTATGTTACATGAGAGACGGGACCTAGAGTGTAAAGTCGATTGTGAATGACAGATTTTTGAGAAACTTTTTTTATGGCAGTTTTATTTCTCTCAGAGTTTTTGAAAGAAAGCTGCTGAAGAAATATTTTTACATTTTGCTTTGTTGAAGGTGTCTGACATGGGGTTTGAACTGAGGCCTAACGTCTAATAAGCTAACACACTACCTACTAGACTACGGTGATTACATAACACACAATATAATATTTAAATGCCAGTGCTATATTATGTTTGGATGTAGTATTTAAAATATCGCATCTTAAATCATTCTTTTAACCCTTTGGCGACCATAGTAAAAGTATGATATCATTCTCCAATTTCTACAAGAAAAAAACACCCTCCCTGCAGGAGTAAAACGAGCAAATATACTCGAATGTAAAAAGTATATTTACGCGAACAATGGGAGTTTATAATAGTTTAACGAAAAGAGCTTTAGACCCCTGGAAAAATGATTTGCTGATAAATTTTTATCAATATTACTACTTGACCTCCATGCCAGATATGCTATAAAACTATAATTTTCGATATACATATGTACTCAAATAAATTCAAATAATATCAAATGTTTATTTGCTTCTGTATGTACATACATATGGATATGTATGTATGTATGAGTGTAATTTATTTTTCTTTTATTTAAATATGCCCTTTTACTAATATTTAATAAAACAAAAATTTTAATTTATAATTTGTTTTATATTCTTGCTAAAAATAAAAAAGGGAGAAAAATAAATATAAAAAATATTATTACAAATATAAGAGTAATAAACAAAAAAAAATAATAACAAAAGAACTCATCATTTCAAATCTTTTGTTGTAAGACCTTCAAGAGCAAGCAAGGAAACCAACAAAAAAAAGGTAAAAAGGAAAAATTAGAAATTAAATTGCAAAATGAAAAAAAGATGAATGAATAAAAAATTCAATTTTGTTTCATTTTTTTTTAGGTTATGCTGTTTTGGTCAAATCCATTGTGGTTTAAAATGATTCAGAACCTTTTTTTTACTTTGTTCAAATTATGTATGTTGCTACATATGTATGTATGTATGTTTTATGAACAAAAAAATACATCAACAAAAACATATTTATACAAGTATTATTGAGCAAAATAAAAAGGCTCTACTATCTATGCTATGCTAGCATAGGATGGAACTAGAAAGTCCTTTTTGGGTGATGATGATGGCGTTTTGTTGACTACAATAGATTTACAAAAAAAATAAAAATCATAGAAAAAAGGATGATATAAATCCATACAACATTGGGTTGAAATTGAATTATTTGATAAACATCATTTGGTGAAAATTACGACAGCCTGCCTTTTTCTCCCAACTGATTTTACTTGGTTTTTCATTGGGTGTGTTGGGATTCAGCCTCGAGCAATTTCATTGAAAGTGTCATTTATCTAAACATAAACACGTCTGATATACGAACGAGTCGTTCTCTGAATACGTGTGTGTTCGCTGTACAATAATGTAGCATAGCGATGTGTTAAGTAAAGGAGTAAAAGGATGAATGTTAAAGAATATCTTTTTCATTTTTATTATAATTTAATTTTTATTATTATCCATAATTTCCCCATCTGTTTTCTACTTTACAATTCATACACACTCTGCATTCGATTGTCGGAAAGCCCTATTTTCAAAACATTTATTTATGCCATTTTTTGGAACGAATAACGGAAGTCTAAGATAGAAGAGTTTAGCTTCTGGAAAGAGGAAAGTACGTTAATTTAATGTTTCTTAAATTATCATAAATTTTTTTATTTTTTTAAGATATACAGGTCGGCAGCGTCCCTAAGAGTGATTAACTCAATCTTCTAATTGGCAATAAGTCCCCGTAGCCTAGTAGGCAGTATGTTATCTTATTTGCCGTGTAGCCACCCACGTCTATCCTATCTAACAATACAAAATAATAAAAAAAATCTCCCAGTAGATTTCTGGCAAAAACTCTGAAAGTAAATAAAATTGCCATGAAAAGTTTCTCAATGTTATGACCAATTACGTTTGTAAATCAATAATTCGACTTACATGTACGTACGAACATATAATATGTAAACCAAGCCAAATATCTTGGATTGGCCACTAGACTCTAAACTTAAACGGAATTATAACAATTATAAAACGTAATCTGAAGTTCAAAAATTTACATCAATCATTGGTAAAAAAAAATATACAGCGACAATAAAAAATTAATTTTTAGTTTACAAACACATATTAAAACCACTGTAGACGTAAACTAAAGACTAAAATCAAATTGAAAAATCCAACACGTTCAAAACAAAATACCGAAGAACATCGTAAATGTGACGTATTATATTAGAATCAATGATCTATAGACAGATCTTGGGGTCACGAAGATCAAGGACGTTATGCAAATGTTAGCTACTAAACTGAACGACAGACTACAATATCAGATAAATTCGGAAACTGTCATGTTATGGAATCCATTCAAGCATATTGAAACGGACTAGCCCTCAAGATTTGGTAATTGCTGTGTTAATATAATAATTGTATTATTTAGAAGCGAAAAATAACACTTGTTAGCTAGCCTAGCTAGACTGGGTGTAATAAAATGAAACGTATATATTTGTATATAAAATTTCATTAGAAAAAAACAAACATTAGAGTTAAGGCCATTATTACAACTTCCCGTTAAAGCTGAGTTTAGTTAAAGTTCACTTTAGCTAAAGTGAACTTTAAAGTCACCTTTTACTTCTTTACGTTATTACAACCTAATGACAAAATAAAGTTAACTTTTTCAAAAATATAGCAGTGTTGGAGCAATGTCGATAACACTGCTCAATTAAACAAGTTTTTTAACCGCAGTGGCAATGACGGGCTTCGTTTTTTTTTTTTGTATTTAAAGTTGCCATATTGAAAATAATGTATAATATGCAAGTTCAAACAAGCTTTAAAAGTTACCGGTAGGATGATCCTCCATTTAGCTTAACCCTCACTTCTACCATACTGTCCTTTTACAATAATTTAATAATTTATCAGCCCGTTAAACTACTCACTTTAGTGAACGGCAAGTGGTAATAATGGCCCATAGTATTGTATTACTCAAAATGGCCTCATCTGGCATTACTGAATAGTGTTTATAACGTGGTCGACAGCGCGAGACCGTGTGATCTTCCCCGGACAATCAATGCAAAAGCTACGGAAATGGCAACTATCTAAGCAATAATTTAAAAACTTTAGCTTATTGGGATCTGTGCCGCTCAACTCGTGCTTTCAAAAAATTTAATCGCTTTAATCACGCAAATATACGCCCAGTAAAACTGTTGCTTTTGACAGCAGATTACATCCCATACGATTCGTTGATCGCAGACGATTAATTTTTTCCATACAGCACACGGCTTGCGTAATATATACTATCTAATACAGCCAAGTGCGGAATAGAGGTATTCAGTGAAATGATTTCTTAATTTTTATCCCTAATCTTACCGACATGAGCCTGTGAGGCTTATTTTGATGATCATATCAATGTAACAAGAGAAATATGTAATATACCAAAACCAAATATCTTGAATTTAATTATTGCTATTGCGATGTGGGAATATGCACTGAGCGCCAAAAGTGAGTAACTGAAATATTTCATTTTCTTAGGATAGCGAGAAAAGTAAATGAGAATAGTAGAATAAATTTCCAAAAATAAAAACGTTTATTTATTACTTATAAAATGTTAAAACAAAAACAACAATTCATGATAAAGGAACTTTTTAATACTTAAGAACAAAACTGTTTTATACTTAAGAACAAAAGTGTTAACTCACTTATTGCACTCACTGTACATCGTTACGAGACATAAAGAATACTCATGAATTAAAATTTATATTACATATTAATCCTTTGTACTCGGCACCCTTTCGACTGTTACCGCCACTTTTTAACGAAAACGCACATCTTAGAAACGTGATATTATACTGTATAATTTTAGAACCAAGTAAGGAATTGTAATGAAATTTGTTTTATATATATCGAAGAACATATATTTACAGTCACTCTCCGAGTGTTAACGCAGACGGTTCTCAAATTAAAGATAAAATATCAACACATACATGCTTAAAATAAAAACCCTTTGTTCATTATTCATTTTTTGAATCTTATTAAGAATGTCTTCTAAACGCAAAAGATTCTGGGGTAATAATCCCAGATACAAAAAATCGAAACCAGGTGAAAATAGGTTTCAGTTATTTTCTGACCTAGAAGATGATAATATATCCAGTGTGGAAAGCGAACCTGTCAGAGATGAGGTTATAAAAATCCCTCCAATCATAGTAGATGTTTGTCATAATTTTACTAAGATCATAAAATTATTAGGAAACTGCTGTAAATATAAAAGAATATCAATAGGAACAAAAGGTATCCCTAACTCGCAGATCGACTATGAGAGTATCTGTAATAAGTTAAAAGATAATCAATGCAAGTTTTTTACTCACCCTATTAAAGATAGCAAGAAATTCAAGCTAATGCTATTTGGTTTACCACAAATCAGCACTGGTACACTCTTAAGTGAATTTAAAAATTCGTTTAATATTGAACCTACAAACATAAAGGAGATTGTCACTTCAAGGTCCAATCCAGATGATGCCCTTTACATATTAGAATTTAATCGGGAACAAATAACGAAGCGAGAGGTTATGAAAATAAGATACGTAATGGGAATTGTTGTGCATTGGAGAAATCCTACTCGCCACAACAGAGGTCCCACACAATGCACTAAATGTACCATGTATGGCCATGGTTCCTCAAACTGCTTTAGAACGGTAGCGGACCACCTACAAGTGGTCCCGTCATATACAAATGTTTTAACTGCATCAAAAAGAACCTTAAAAATGTTAACCACCGAGCCGACGACCCACAATGTCCATCTAGAAGGGAGTACATGGATATTCGCTTCAGAGTTACTAATAAGATGCGCCCAGTCAGATTTAAAAACCATAACAACATGGTTAGTTACGGAACAGATGATGACAATTTTTTGAATGGTAGCAACAACATGCCTTCATTCTCGCAGAAAAGACAAGGTAAATCTGATAACAATATTTCTTATGCCGACGTTACAAAGTCTGGTAATAGAGTGAGTGATAATAACGATAACTTGTCAAATCAAGATATATTAGATATTTATTTTCAAGCTATAGATGCGTTGGAAAAATGTAGAACAAAGTACGACAAGCTAAGAGTACTGGGAAATATGCTCAGGCATGTTATCTAACAGGACAATTTGTAGACTTAATGTTATGCATTGGAATGCTCAGGGCATAACATCACCTGCAGCTATATTACAACTGGAACAAGTTTTGAATCAGAAACAAATAGACTTAGTACTTATAAATGAAACTTTTCTGAAACCAAAACACAAATTTAGCCTAGTTAATTATAAAGTTTATCGAGAAGATAGACCGACACACGGTGGAGGAGTTTTGATAGCGATTAAAAATTCAATTCCTCATGAACGTATTCCTAAATTTGCAACAGTCAACATGGAAAATATCTCCATTGAAATAAATATCAACAATAGAAATGTAAGATTTTCATCTGTTTATTTTGATATTGTTACTGATGGTACTGTGGACTATTTTATTTTTGGTGACTTTAATGCACACCACACCAGCTGGGGCTGCCAAATGAATAATGCTGCCGGTACCAGTCTCTATAACCACCAACTAAATTATAATTATTACATTTACTCCCCGAGCAGTTTTACACGGTTTGGTCAATCTTCATCCCACACGCAACCGTCAGTTGTTGATATACTCCTCACTAACTCCAATTTACATATTTCTCAAATTGTAACACATCCCGAGCTATTAAATTCCGACCATGTTCCGATAACTTGTAAAGTATTTGGTTCCATAATAGAGAAAAAATCACAGATGGTTTTATATAATATGGCAAACTGGAAAGAAATTGCAAAATTTGTAGATAATGAGGTCAAAAATGAGAGTTTACCAAATACCCTGATTACATACACGAATATCGAACGAATTCTTTCCAGAGTCACGCAGATTCTTCAGGACGCATCTAAAAAGATTCCAGTAGCTGACAAACAGCAATGACAAAGAAAATTATCGCAGAATAGTTTATTTTTAATTGGCCAAAGAAATAGATACAGAAGAAAACTTCAGAGAACTACAAATTCAAAAGAGAGAAACTTAATAATATGTATATTAAAACAGCTGACTAACCTAATAAAACAAAACATTCTCAAATATTTAAATAGCAAATATTTAATAGCAAAGTAAAAGCTAACGTTATTGCAGAAGTTTTTGAGGACTACCAAAAAACCACATATAATTTAATCTCACCAATTGATAATAAGGTGAAAAAATATATAACATAGCTTAATCGACAAGAAATACCTAATACTATAAGATCGTTGAAAAATTCAAAAGCTCCTGGATTAGATGGCATTCATTCCATTATATTGAAAAATATGTCTAATAACTTCTTTAGTCTCATTATGAAAATTTTTAATTGGTGTATAAAAAATTGTTATTTTCCGAAGCTTTTTAAAACAGCCAAAGTTATACCGATATTAAAATCAGGAAAAGACAGTAAATCACCAAACAGTTATCGCCCAATTAGCATGTTAAATTGCCTTGACAAGGTCTTCGAGAAAATCATATTGAAAAGACTAAATGAATTTACTGAATGCAACAACGTCGTACAAAAAGAACAATTTGGCTTTCGCAAGGATCACTCTACAGTGCACCAAGTACGAAGGATTGTCAATTTGATAACAAAAAATAAACAAGAACGGAAAACTACGCAAAAGATTATTCAGAGTTTTTTAAGTGAAAGGCATTTTGTGGTATTTATTAATAATGAACAATCAAATGTACGCAATATATTAGCAGGCGTACCTCAAGGCTCAGTTCTGTCACCCGCATTATATTCTATATACATTTCAAATTTAAGAGCTCAAAAAGATCAGACAACAACACTGTATGCAGACGATACTGCAATTATAGCTACAGGAAAAGTTTCAAATGCTGTTGTCAAACGAATGAAAAATGCTCTCTTAAACGCCAAAAAATACTTCATCAAATGGAAAATTAAAATCAACCAAACAAAAACTCAGGCCATAATTTTCCCTTTCAATAAATCGCCTAAAAGAACTCCTAGCATTTCGCTTATAATAGATGGGGAAGAAATCCCTATTCTGGAAACAATTAAGTATCTAGGCATTATCATTGACAAGAAGTTAACATTTAAACGTCAAATTCTTCAATCGTGCGATAAAGCTATTAAATGTGGTCGAGCATTATTTCCCTTACTAAATCGTAGATCGATTTTGAATTATAAAAACAAAATATTGCTGTACAAAATGTGTATTCGTCCAATAATGACTTATGGGTGCCAGGTTTGGTCCAAAGTATGTGCTAAAACCTATGTTAAGAAAATGCAAGTTATTCAAAATAAGAACCTGAAAATAATATTCAACTTGCCTAGGCGGTTTTCAACTAACAGACTTCACAGAAGCTTCAACAAGGATATGTTCATGACGGTTGTGAATAATTTGACCCAGAAATTTGAAGATCGAAATAGATCTTCAAATTATGAAACAATAAGAAATCTCTAACATTAACATCTTTTTAACTTCAGAAATGAAGTTTAACTAAGGGTTATTGTTGGATGTTTCTGGAAGGTCAAAGGTTTTTTCCTATCTTTTTCCCCTTACACTGTAAATTAATAAATTGTATATTTATGTTTACTAAAATAGGCTAATATTTGTTGCAATACCCTTTAAGTAAAAACTCAAAACTTGTATATAGTATATATTTTATGATATATTTTAATTGTAAAGATGATAGTAAAATAAAAATCAAAAAAAAAAAAAACATATATTTACAAAAAATATCAAAATTTATTTTTTAAAACTCATCTTCACTACTGCTTGCTTCACGGGATTCACTGGTGGTATAATAAACAAAAGGGTAAAAAAATACTTTGGAAATAATTAACGGTAAATTACGAAAACACAACACTGTCTTATTATCTCTTCTATTCGACGCTTCAGTACGAACTGAGATCTTGTGCATTTCTTCTGTCAGTTATCGGATTTCTTTATTATCGTAACAAAAAACTATAGGCGAACTCGTGATTCTTAAAAAATTATTTGGAAAAATTTCTTTTTCCGTAATCGCTAACAAACTATCAAACAACGTAAGTCTAGCATATCAGTCGATCAGCCGAGTGCTAAAGGTTAAAACCGGTACAAAAAATACGAAAGATGGATCTAAGAATGGTACCACAGAGAATAAGAATAATAGCTTTGTAATAAATGTTGATGAAGATCTAGCAAAATACGTTTTGTCACTAGAGAAGTTAATAATTTATATGCACAAGCAAAATATAAAGAATCTGGCTTTATCATGTGAAGATTTTTATGACAAAAAACATAAATATAAGTAATTTTTAAGTTGGAGATTTAGTATTAATAAAATTAGAATCTAGGGAAAAGAATCAAAGCCTATATAAGGGACCATATAAAATAGTTAAAAGATTAGGAGTAAATTCTTTACTAGACATAAATTATGTGGAATAACTTTTTCACAATAATATACTTAAGTTATATAAGAAAAAACATGTCTAAACATTAAGTTAATAATAATATTTAGTTTAAGACTCAATTTACTTTGACATTAATACAATTTAATATTTACTATTTAGATCCAATTTACTTATTTTCAAACATAAATTTAATCTTGAGGACGATGGTGTAGTGTACTTATAATAATGAAGTACACTATATGCATTAATATAATAATAAATTTAAATAATTTACAATGTAATTTAAAACCCCAAGCAATCACGAAAATAGCAACAAGAAATATACCACACAAATGTAACAAAACACTTGACACAATAATTTATTTAGAACACTTAACAGTAAACATGTATGAACTAATAAAAGAAATTTGTAAATAATTTGTTGTTTGTAATACATGCTAAGTTATAAGAAAAGAAATATTAATTTTTGTTATACTAAGCAGCTATATTGTACAAAATCAAAGACCATGAATAAGGAACAGAAGATGATAGATAACGAAACGCAACGTAAGCGAACGCAAAAACAAGCAATGTGAACAAAATACACAATACAACAATGAAGTCGCGATAGAACTCTCGAGAAGGCGAACACAGAACCACCGAGTATAACAAGAACATTCTACTTCCAGCACCAAAGCAGGCAACAAGTAGTAAGAATTCAGTTATGTCTTGGTTACCCAAGCGTAAGAAACGTAAAATCGTAACGTACGTAGCCTTAAAAACGTTTGTGTAGTTATAGAAACATTCAAAACGGGACATATGTCAACGAAGAATGTAAATAAAAACGAAACAGAACATAAAACAACACAGAAACGAACACAACACAATGCAAAGAAATTGGTATACAGACTCATCATCAGTGTTGACGTTTTTTGTTCAATGTGTAAATTATGCCGGATTTGATTATTATTTTTCTTATAAAAATAACTTTTGTTTTGTTTGTTAAAATTAATTAATTAGTAAGACTATAATTTTATTTTGTTATTTTTTGTTTCTTTTTTACTCAATTATAATTAAATTTGAAAAAAAATAAAATAAAAAACTGCGAATTTAATTTTGGTCATGTTTTCCCTTATTTGGTGATTTTTTCACAAATGTTGGTACAATACTTTTTTTGTGGCAACACTGCTCATTCTCTCTCATGTTCAAATGTCACGTAAAAACGTGGGAGAATTCTGTTTTATACAGATCGTTCCGTTTTGCTAACGAGAGAGAACGTTTCGGTAATCGTTTACATTGTTCTCCATATGCTAAAAAGAGAACGTTTTCTACGGTACGTTACGTTACGTGCGGGTAACTACAGCATCAGTCTTGTGTCAAAATGCGTTGCGTGTGAAGAAAACAGTCGTGGTTTGAAAATCTCCGTTGAAAAGATCTGCGTTGTAAGCAAAGAAGAATAGCGAATAAACAAATTGTTGTTGTGTCGTCAAGTTGTATACGGTGTCACACAAAAGTAGTGCGAACAGTAAAGAGTTTAATTGAAGCTAAACACATATTTGTTTTTATTTTTGTTTGCAATCAACGAACTCATATTCCAAACGTTTCTAAATATGTAAAAACGTAACAATTGGTGTCAGAACGGGATTGTAAAATATAATATAATATATCGTTAGTCTCATTCGCAAATGTGTTAAGTCCCTTTTTCATATTTTACAGGAGACACAAAAAACATTGCGGCTTTTTCAGTTTTTAAAATTTGTAAACTTTTTAAACGCAATTATTTTTACAAAATAGCTCTCTTTAAATGACCTAGATCAAAAATTAAGAATAATTAATAATTAATATTCGTGGAGTTAGCACGTGCTGTTAATATTTTTCATAGTTTTGTGGACTTAGCGTTTTTCCAAACCACAAAATTACAACGACTTTAAACTACATACTGACATTTTTTTTGTCGTAAAATATGTATTTGATATAGTGTTATCGTTTTGTATTAAAATCTCAATTTTGGAAAAAAAAGTGGACTTAGCGTCTTTGCGAATTATACTAACGATATATATATAATATAAAATATAATAGAATAATATAAAAATAATAAATATAATAAAAAAAAATAAATTTCCGAACTAAGAGTGGAACGGCTAAAACGATAGTTGGGTAAACTAGAGCAGCCAACAAAGGACACGAAGAATAATGAACTGCAAAGGCGGTTAAGTGAACAACTGCAGCTTCAAGGCATTGACATTGATTCGTACGAGTTCGAGGATGAAAAGGAACTAGAGTTACAGGCCTCTGCAATCCCTAGCGGTATCGACATAAATTCGCTGCTAGCCGCTATGATGGAAAAAATGCAAGTAGCAAACCAAAAGCTATTTGATGATGTACAAGAAGCTTCTAGAACCGAAAATCGAAAAATGCTAGAAGCTTCTAGAGCCGAAAATCAAAAACTTCCGGCTGAGTGTCGTAAAGATAGAAAATATGGAAGTAGCAAACCAGAAACTATTTAAAGCTTCTAGAGCCGAAAACTAAAAATTACAAGCAGCAATTTTATCAAAAATTGAAAAGGAGCTCGAAGCGACTTCAGGGTAGCTACAGCAAATACATGAGTCGGTCAGCAAAAGAATCATTGGTGTCGATGAAAAAATGTCACATTTGGAAAAGACGGTAGACGGAAAACTCATTATGATGGAGGAAAAGATTAACAACCTCCAGAGCCAGCGACCGGAACCAGTGCGAGACGTATTGGAAGGCACCGTCAGAATAAATAGTACCTTGCTTTGATGGAAACTCGCCCCAATCCAAATTCCAATTCGAGACAGTAGCCAGCAGAAACGGATGGGACGATGGGGAAATGGCCTTGGAACTATGCCAACCAGCTTCAGAAACAACTACAACGACTTAATGGTAGTATTACAGTGTAAATTCGGCGATGAGCATAAGCGAGAACTATACCGCATGGCACACAAAATTAGTGCGAACAGTAAAGATTTTAATTGAAACTAAATACATATTTGTTTTTATTTTGTTTGCAATCAACGAAAAAGATAAAAACGTAACAATATGTGTAAGCATACTTATTGAATTGTAACCAAAAGAAATTTTTATAAATAACTCGGGGAATTTTTGAATAAATTAGAATTAATTCTGAATTTTAAAACAAAACATTATTCTTTATCAATATTCAGACTGAGCACTTTAACCAGTGCGTAGTTGAGTTTAAACTGCTGCAGTGAAATGCAGCCTTATAATCTAATTGGCAACCTTTTTTATCATAATACTTTTGCATATGTTTTGGTAAATTCAGTAAAAAAAATTTGAGAATTATTAAATATTTCCATCTGTTAGAGACCGAAATATAAAATAGTAACGTTGACTGACACGAGCCTCCGAGGCTTATATAAAGTACCTCATATTATTTTTTTTTTTGGTTTTTGACTGAAACTATTGTTCATAACACCTTTGTAAGGCATCTTCTTGATATAAATATGTTTATCTTTTATATACAAATTACCCTTTCATATACAGAAGTTAATTTCTTTGTTCTGCTTGCTTTAAAATCCCTTTGTAATTAGATTAAAAATTAAGTAATTCGCATATTTGAAAACAATTATTAACAACATTAATTGCTATTAGATTTTGTAAGGAGTGGAAATATTTGTTATAAAAGACCCGTAGTTATTATATGTATATGAGCCTTAGAGACTCATATCAGTAAGATTTGTTACATTTCTATATCAGTAAGATTAGGGTTAAAGATAGTTCATTTGATAAGATGACATATATAAAAAACATAACAGGACTGTTGTACTAATTCAATAATAACTACGTACTTTTTGTCCGATTTGATCAAACGAAGTGTCAATCTCTTCACAAGATAATCCACTTTCAGAATGTTGTCGCTTATTTTATATTATTTAATTAAATTTTGTAATTAAAAATATCTAAACTTGTAGAAATTAGAAAAAAATCATATTTTCCAAGTTTACCCGATCAAAACACAATAGTTTAAAATAAGACTTGTTCTTGTTGTATTGAATTTACCATAAATAAATAAATAAAATAATATGTAAGTTTTAACCATATGTTTATTTATATCATTTTAAAGGCTCATCTGTCCCCTTTTCAAAAAACCTTGGATTTTGAAAACAGCTCGAAAAATATTTGAGTAAGCAATAATTTTGTGTGAAGAGGTCAAAAATACCGTTTTTGTCAAATAAATCAAGTTTGGAGGGTTCGAGAAATATAAAAAAAAAATATTTTTGAGTTCTACTCAACAAAATTCATAACATACACTAGGTCATTAGCTGGGTGCATTTTGGCAGTCGTACCGTGTAATTAGTATATAATTTAAATTATTTTCTCTAAACGAATTTAAAATTTTTATTACTTGTTAAAAAAGTATTTAAGTTTTGAGCTACACTGTGTACAAATATACAAAATTTAATAATTCGATTTTTATTAAAAATAATTTTTTTTTTTAATTTTGTAGATGTTAAAAAATCTTATAAATTCAGAGATTTAATTCAAAACTTAATTGATTATAATAGCGTGCCAGGGCACTGAATGCATTTGCTAATCACTTAGTAATTACAACACACTTACCATGGGAGGATATGATAAATATCTGTCGCTGTTCATATTGTAGTACGAGCCATCTGGTGGTGGCGCCGGCGATGGGGACGGAATATAAACTGCTTTATTAATTAACATTTGATCATCTCGTGCTCTATGGTCCATTATATTTGCAGTGTTATTATGGCGTGGATGTGGCAATGTACGCGCATTAACTTGAAAAACATGGATGAGAAATAAAAACAAAAAAATTATATACATGACTTACAGATAAAAAGATGTGTATGTATATATATGTATGTATGTATAAATAAATCTTAATAATAGGCTACTAATATAGAATATTGGACCGCCTGTAAGGACGGTGTGTTCGTGTAGAAAACAAACACAAATAAACTCATCGGTATTATTGTTGTTTGTGATTGTCAATCAAAGGTATGGGTATTAATCAAAAACCGCATATATTACCCTTGACTCAGATTATCATTAAAATTTATTTTTATCTCCCATTCTCAGATGTGTTTCTGTGATTTGCTCTTATTTGCACACTTTTGAATGTCCATTACTTTCCGGCAGCAGCAAAACGCAAATAAAATAGAAACTTAAACAAGAACACAAGTGGAATGATCTGAAGAATATTTTAACTAACATGAGCCTGTGAGGCTCATTTTGATGTTCATATCAACATACCAAAGGAGGCACATACATATAAAGTAGTTGGTATATTTTGTAAGTTTTTGATTAAATAAAACATACTTTTCAAAACTGTATTACATTTTCTATTTATAAAAATGTCTATCTTTCATCTACAAAATAAGAATTTATATGCAAAAGTCGATCTCTCTGTTCTGATATCTTCTTATTTAAGATTTAACTAACCCGTACGTTTAAAAACAACGCTAGAAGCTGTTGGGATAAGATTTTACATGGCGTGAAAGTAATTGTTATAAAAGAAAGCCATGACTAAATGTCTTATAGAAGATTAAATCCATAATTTTTATATACATATATATGAGCATTAGAGACTCAAGCCAGTAGGACTACTACATTACCGATCTTCGCCTGCAGGCACGACTTGATGAGAGATAGTTTTTTTGCTATTACACTATTCAGTTATGTTTGCCAAATATCATGAAATTTACACCGTGTTCGTGGCTGTGTTCTGTGTGTTTCGCAGAATTGCTATAACACGAGTTGTATAATCTTATGAAAAGGACAAAATATCAAAATTTTTGATATGCATCAGGTCGGGTTTGCAAACACGAATTTTGCACTATTACGTAAGCTAGTTGGTTTGCCAACAGGTCGTGCCAGCTGGCTAAGATCGATAATGTAATAGTCGCTTAAGGTATATTACAATTTTTTTACAATAAGATTGTGGTTAAAAACAATTCTACATCTTCATTAGCACCTATTAGAACGTTATATAAATAGAATGGTTCATTAACATTCAGACAAGACGAATGACTTTTTAAATCTATTGCTAACAAAAATGATCGCCACTGTTCGTAAAAGCCGAATGCCAAACAAGAGAAAATTAATTAAAGCCTGCATATATAACTCGAGATCTATCCAACATGTACGGTACACAGGATTACACAAACCCATACGTAGAAATTTGTGAGGATAGAAACATAACAGAAATAAATTGAAAACAACAATTCCATAGAAAGATAGAGAAGTTGCCAGACATGAAATAAAGGAGTATAAATAAAACGAAGGACGATGATAGCAGTGGGGGAGACGTGAATAAAAATATGTGTCAGTAAAAACCGAAAATTGTATTAAGAAGTGCCCATTACGCAGAGTGGTATTGCACATCGAAAGTTTGATCTTTGTTAATACGAATCGTGAATAAAATTGATGGAGCAGTGTTATCATCAGAAGTAAATAATTTACTTTATTTCGACTGCCATCTTCGAAACCATGATAAACCAACGTTATGTAAAATTTCTAAAAGTAAAAAGGATTTCACAATTTGGTCATGCTCTTGCTCTAGAACGAATACTTAGAGAATATTTGAAAAAAATTTGGATAAATTTAAGTTTGAAGGTAATGTAAACAGTTACTGAATAAAGCTATCAAATTATAAAATTAAGAGTCTTTAATCGAACTTAATGATAATGTCAATAACGGTCGTCATAGAAAGTTTTTCATCCCTTCAGCAAATACACCTTCAATGAGGACATTACAGATGACAAAATAGAAAATAAAAAAATTAATAGTTCACTGTCGAAGTGCAAAGCGTAGAAAAAATAACATGTGGGATTTTTTTTTTAAATCATTGGATCTGTTAATTGCTGCGTAATGTAGCTTGTTTGCTGTGCCCAAAAATCTATTCAACTGAAGGACACTTGGCCAAAGCTGTGATGAAATATGAGGTCAACAAAATTTCTTACAAAATGGCGGAAAATCATGTCCATTTGCTAAATTCAGTTTGAACTCTACTGGCTATGGGGATGAGTGCTTAGATGAACATTTTGCAAAGTGACATCGCTGAGTAGTATCACACTGAAAATCGCTGAGTAGTATCACATAAAAACTTTAGATTTAACTGCTGACATTAGACCTGTTCTTCGCCCTGCCAAACTATTTATTTAAAATGCAATATTTATTTATGAACTTCAAATAAAAATATTCCTTTGAATATTACCAAAATATTTGGTTCTTATTAAAAGGTTTTAAACCTGAAGCACACATATGTTCATCATTCTTTTCTGTTACATGCAATAAAAAGTAAAGTAACACATAATTGTTTCATTTATAGCTCATAAAATATGAAAAATGTACAAAACAAATTGATTCGTCTTCTGTTCTTGGGAGGTTAAGGCACAAACGGTTAAGATTTTTTGAAGGGATTTCGTTTGATTTGAAAATATTGGTAATCTCTGGAAAATTAATTAAGTGTGAAATATTACAGTTATCTATGGAAGTTAAAAAACTGTAAATTCATTTGATTTTATTTCGTTTTTTAATTACGAGCACTATGTTGTTTTTTTTCGTAAAAAAGCACTTCGACCACAAACTATTTTTTGTCTAAAACCACTGAAGCTTTCTGAAATGATGCACATGATTTTTTATTTTTTATGTGGTTTCTCTTTCCACATCAAATAAAATGTATGTAGCTGGGGCAAAGATATAAGAATGTTCACTTTTTATCCTTCATAGTAAGTCGTAAACGTATATATAAATATATATTCATATGTATGTATACATATATATAAATCTTCTTAAAAAAATTTTAACAAATTTATTAGTTAAATTCATTATTTACTGAAGAAGTCAAGTATAAACTGTCATAAGCTAATTTCTTAACATGAATAGGTAGATATGTTTCACATATCGAAATATCGTTAGTAAAGTGTGTAGAAAGGCAACTTTTTACATCATCCGAGTGAACTGGCAATTTTATCTATGTAGCTAAGTCAGACTATTGATAGAATACCAATCACCAACAATACCATGTGTACCAGTTTAAAATTATCAATCCGTGGTTTTTTTCCGTTTAGGATTCTGAAAATAAATCCATTTTTCATCGTCAGGAACAATTCGATGAAACACTGATTTTCTATTTTACAAGTGGTTTTTTGATTTTCCAGCCTGTTCTACACTTGGCATCCATTTTGCAGACTTTTGAATCTTTCCCACAGCTTTTAAACTGCCAGAAATTATTTGTTGTGCTACATTTAACGTTTCTGTCATTTGTATTTGACTCAAAGTGTCATCTTCATTCATTATTGTTTGCAATTGGGCATCTCTAAACTTATTTGATCGTCTTCCACGTTCCTCAAAATCATTATCTCTGAACCATCGAAACGTATTCTACATCTTGATTCTGACACATGATCGCCATATGCCTTGATAAGCATTCGCTGCGACTCTTCAGTACTTTTCTTCAAAGGAAAACAAAAAATTAATGTTTTGCGCAAATCATTATTTTCTGGTACAAAATTCGTCATATTGAACATTATGAAAAATTGTGATACAGTTTGTCATTGATTTGATGTATACAAAATATGCGTGACAGATGTCATAACCAACACAAAAAGTAAAAATTAAGACTCGTTCACAATAAATGTTCCTCTATTCCGGTGCACTTGATATTTGCATACATCCACAAATCACACTAACATTGTCAGATTATTGGTGACTTTTATTATCAAATATTCAATAACAATATCGTTATCAAATATTTTTCATCGTATACGTCTTCTACTATGTTCAGATATGCACATTTATTACGTAAATCGCAATAAACGTCATTATTGAGCTCAATATTTCATATAGTTTCAATTAATAATTACACAATAAATACGCAAATTGTTATAATATTGATTAAAACTTAAAATGCAGCACTGTCATAAGTGTGTTTAGTGAGCATATTACAATTATCCGAACACTTTTTGTTGATATTTGACAACTCAAATGTCAACAACGACAAACAAAAAACCAACAAAACAAAAAAACCATGATGTAGAAACAACCAGCTGTTTTGTTTACCAGCTGTCTAATGAATATGGAATAACCAGCTGAACTGCATATATTATTATGCCTGAACACTTAAAATATTGAACTCAATTAACCGAATATTGACTCAATAAAAGTGCATATCTATAACATCATTGGTGACTTTTATTATCAAATATTCAACAACAATATCGTTGTCAAATATTTCTAATCCCATACGTCTTAAATACAATGTGAGCAAAACATATAAAATGTGAATATTCAAATAGAGTACCGACCAATAGAGTACATCCAAATCAGGATAAGAACCTTTCTGTGATCGGTAATCTATTCTAAGTAGTTGACCTATATTTTTGAAACTATTATTCAATATTCACAAAACAAATGATTGATAATAACGTCCAAAGATTCTGGGTTAAAAGTCTTATCGGCTAGTATTTTTTGTAGGAGGGAAATTACATTGAAGTCTCCGTAATCGAATAGGTAGTGTGTAGGCTTATTAGACGTGAGGCCAAGGTTCAAACCTCAGGTCAGACATCTCCAACGAAAAACAAAATTTGAAAAATATTTCTTCGCAAAAAATTGCCTCGAAAAGTTTCTCAAAACTCTAACGTTCGGATAAAACTTCAAACTGTAGGTCCCGCCGCTCATGTATAAAATTAACATACACTACATACATAAGTGCTGTGAGAAACTAGGTCTTAATCCTGACTGAAGGGTTGTAGTGAGCAATTTTGTATGTATGAGAAATTACATTAATATCTCGTATTATAATTCCGTTTGTGTGATGTTTTTGTTAATTAATTTAATGTTGTATGGCAACTCTGTGTATATTAAAAAATTTCAAAATTTTAAAGTCTATGGAGTCATCTCTGCTCAAAAAATAATCCAGATTTATAAATAAAAATATTTTGACAGAAGAATTTTACTGTTTAATAGATCTTTTGATGTCTACATCAAGTAATGGATTCAAAGATCTTATCTATATTCTATACAACTCTATTTCCTAACGCAGCAATATTTGTCTCATCACAAACCTAGATTGCATGAAAGCAAAGCCACGTATACATTTCTTTTATAACCGCTTTTAAAACTCTATTAGCCCTTTTGTATATACTCTCCTACCAATCATATACTAATTTTTTATGACTACGTACTAAAATATAAGAAAAATAATGTACAAATACAAGCACAAAAAAAATAATAGAAGAAACAATTACAAGAAATAAGAAAAGAACAACAATAATAACAAAAATGTTAAGAGTACATTACAATAAAATCCCATTTTCTAAGAGTAGTTAAGGAGAAACATTACAGGATTTCGTGCAACATTTATACATGAAATATTTTTGCAACAACAATAACAACAACAACGTCTACCAAGAGCAATGCACATGAATATTAACGTTGAGAACGATGCTCCTCCTTCCACTATAATGCTATTTTCCCATCGAGAACATACTACAAATTTTACATGCTAGCATAGCTTAGAAAAAAAAGGAGAAGAAGAAGAAGAAATTACAAGTTTCAAAACGATTTAACCAATATCGTCGTAAAATTATTTAGATTTGAAAATATTTTCATATTTCATAGTTTTACTGACACTTTTTTCTCGAGTTTAATTTTCATTTCTACATGGCTGCTGAACATTAATGTTCTTACCAGGAAAATGTTCCTTTTTGGAATGGAAAAGAAAGATGGAACGTAACCGTAGAGAAAATATGACACGTTTACAAAATGAGAAAATATGAAATGTACGAGAGTAACATTGTTCAACGATATTAAATTCATACTCTTTCTTCACCATTGCAGCACACTGGCGATGTGTTATGGCATTCGAAGGACCAAAAACTACAAGGAGACCTGTAGTAAAAAGCAATGAAGCTTCAAACTCTTTGCATGTTTTTTTCATTTGCAGTTTCTTATTTTTTTCCTGAAACGATGTAAGAATTCTAAAAAGTGCTTGAAATATTTGATATTTTGACTAGGTTGTTAAAAAAGAAGAAACTTTTTTTTTTTTTTTTTGCTTTTGGCGGAATTGTTTCGTCCTTCATTCCTTGTTATGCTGTTTTCTGTTAACGAGCACCTTAGGTTCTTACTACTGAATTGTATACAGCTTCTATTTTCTTATTTCAATGATGTCATGTATGAGAGCATAAATGAAAGTATTTGATTTTTTCCAAGGATTTCCAAACGGTGTAATAAGAGTTATGTGGAAGTCTACCGAATAGTAAAATTATTCCAATGGATACCTACGCTAAAAAAAATACCCTCGATATTCATTTGGTTTCATTAATATAAACAATAAGGTGTCAGACAGCGATATTATCATAATCATCTTTTAGAATTAAACATTTATGTGTTTATGCTCAAAGGTGAAAGAATAACCCAAATCATGAAAAATTTCGGAAATTTTTTAGCGATTCAAACAATTGTGAATATTAACAAATATTGTATTTAAAAAAAAAATGTAATCTAAAGTACTGAAAACCCTCGAAGGCTGGGATATTTCTTGTTAAGAAAAACTGTTGCTGTTTGTATTGTATTACTTGGAGAAAAATTTTGTCTCTTTTTAGTAATTTTTAGTAACAATATTTGTTGCGGATCTTAGTATTTCTTTCAATGTTCATTGTAAATTTAAACCTTATAAACCCACAAAATTTTAAGTTTTTTCAGACACTTAATCCGGAATATATGACTGTCGGAATAATTTGTTAGTCCTTCGATAATCAGAAAACTTTTCAAGTGCTCTAGGTACGTACTAAAATAATCATAACCTGTTTTCAGAGCATAGTACCAAGAACAATGTTATACTGAATTAATTTATGGGCAGTATATTGGCTTATTGAACATGATCAGATTAAGATTAAAACCCCAGGTCAGACGTCTCATACAAAACGAAGTATAAAAAACAATTTTTCTTGGGCGACTTCCTCTCAGCAGATTTCTGGCAAAAACTCTGAGAGTAAATAAGATTGCCAAGAAAAGCTTCTCAAAAATCTTTCGTTCGGAGTCGACTTTAAACTATAGGTCCGGCCACTCATGTATAAAATTAACATACACAACATAGTAGTGTGGAAGCGATATCGCAATGCTGACTGAAGTGTTGTAATGACCAATTAAGGACCATTATTACAACTTGCTGTTAAAGTGGGGTTTAGTTAAAGGTAACTTTAGCTAAAGTGATCTTTAAAGTCACCTTTAACGTCTTTTCGTTATTACAATCTAATGATGAAATAAAGTTAACTTTTCAAAACCATGGCAGTGCCGGAGAAATGTCGATAACACTGCTCAATTAAACAAGTTTCTTTTTAAACGCTGTGGCAACGACGGGCTTCTTTTTTTTTTTTATTTACTCATTTTGTTTATATTTGAAGTTGCCATATTGAAAATAATATATAATACGCAAGTTCAAACGTAAACTTATCTTTAAGAGTTAAAGGTAGGATGACCTTCCCTTTAGCTCAACGCTCACTTCTACCTTTTTGTCCACTTATAATAATGAAAAACAGTTTGTCAGCCTTTTAAAATCCTCCCTTTAGGTAACGGAAAGTTATAATAAGGGCCTTAAGTAAGTTAAGTAAGTAACTTTTACACAAATTATTTTATTGGCAAAGACCTTGTCTTCGACTATATATACTGAAAAATTATATTGTATACATGTAATATATGTTACACATGACCACATATTTGTTATTACTAAAGTGCGATTATTTGTATCCTTTCATAATGTTTCTAAATTATATCACACATTTATTAATTTATTTATTATTTATGACAAAGATCGCTAAGTGTCATCACCTAAGTTTGCTGGGTTACGAACTAAGCATAGCAGCTGCCTTTGTTATTTTACTATCAGAAATGTGTTTAAAGATGTTCCCGTATCTTGTCATCACTTTTACGACAGTTGTTCTTCTTTTCGTATTACATTTGTGTTGTGTATGATTTTCGTTGTCTTTATACATTGATGTTAAAAAAGAAATAATTTAGGGTAATAGAAGACAAATTGACAACACCGTTGAGTATTCAAAGGAAATGTATAAACTCACATGAATGCATTATTTGTTCTCTTAAGATATAATCTGACTAGGCAAATGTCTACTTAAATAAACGTACCCAAAACTAGATTATAATGTTTGGCGAAGTTATTTACTTAACTTGTGATCACAATCCTTTATTCAGGATTACGACTTAGCTTCTCACCAACCATGCTGTATGTGTTAATTTTAACTATGATTAGTGGTACCTACAGTGTTAAGTCGACATAAATATTTTCGAGACAAAAAACTAAATATGTTGGGCCAACATTTACTTAAATTTACAAGAATTATGTAGCAGCAAACGGCGTTAGATAATTATGGTACTTGTTGTACCGTAAGGAATGAATTTTTTGATCATTATTTAACAAAATTATTATTTATATCAGTTGTTCGACCTATCCTGGACTATGATTCTATTATACAAGATCCTCGTTCTTCTATTTTAATAATGTTATCGAATCAGTGCAAAATCTATTTTTTATTTTCTGTCTTCGTGGCCTATATGTTGGAACCTATGACTGACCGTTGTATCATATTAGACTTGCTTATATTAACCCATTAGAAGTCAAATGAAACCCGGCTTTAAGTTTTTGATTTCAGATTTATTTATTAATAAAAAGAGGCATAAAAACACAAAATGAAAGTAAAATTATAAATTTTTTTGGAAACGAGTTTTAGGGGTGTACTCAAATGAGTACACCGACTTTTTAAGTATGAAATTTTTCGAAACATTCTTTTTCGACACAAAGTGTTTTACAGCATTTCTTGCACTGTGAACATACTCGGGCATGTGAAATTACGCACCGTAACTGTTTTTCTATTTTTGCGGGATAGTGCCCAACTCCATCTTGAGGTATACCTTCAACTATTGACCCAGATTGCCCTGATTTCTTTTGTCTACCTTGGCGTAAATAATAACGCGCAATGTTTCAGCGAAACAAAAGTTGATCCTTGGTATTCTCACTGCTCATTACATGTAGCCTCCAAGCGTTAGAAATTGTCATATCAAGCATGTACGTAAATAATATAAAGAGATGGATTGATCGAGCTCATCAACCCCACCATCAACCATACATTTATTGTAGTTTTGGAACAAATTGGGTATAACCATGTCAGTCTTCTCACGCTTTTTTGATTATTTAGTTCCTCATGAATTTAATGCGCTCTGTCATAAACTTCAGAGTTTTGCTGAGGAGCTGGGCTTTGCCCTGGATAACATTTGTGCCAGATAGGTTTTCTTTGGGTTGCAAAAGTTAGCCGAATACGCTTTGACTCTAATGGTTCATCATCGGTATCGTCACTGACATCGTTGTCGACATTTTTGACGAAGTCATATCATCATCAACACCTTCCTCTTCGGCAGTTAGTTCACTAGTTAGTAATTTGCAATTAACCGAACTAATATATGTATCTGAATAATTTTCTTCTTGCTGTTTGTAACAATAATTTGTGGTTTTAAAGTGTACTTAGTCAGTAAGGATATTATAATCTATTGGCGGAAGAGGTCCGTCTTTTGCATGAAGTAAATGATAATAAAATGTCGTGGTCATGTTTTCTTCGAAATATATTTGCATACCATCATGTTTTATACTTTTGTATTCGTATAACATGTTACGTGTTTTTATGAAATCAACAAAATTATTTCTAATGGCATTCATATTATTATCTATTGGAAGCATAGCTTAGCACACTTCACACAAAGTTAGTTAGTTTTATCCATGGGGGTCGGCAATTAGGTCATCTTCTAGTAGCGAGGGTGCCGAAAGTCATATTTTCAAATTCCTGAAATGCGTAGATATGGAAAATTTTGTCTTACACTTTATATAGCACGTTCTTGAATTTGTTTCTTTTGCTATGCATTTATTCAACATCAGTCACTGCTGATATTGCTATGTTCAGATTTGTTGCTATAGATTTTTACATACTTTTTTTTTGATAATGCAGTAACAAATAAAGCAACGAATGATCTCGTGTTAAAAAACAATCGGTACGTTCGTTCTGTAAAAATTGACAACAAATTACTTTATTATTGTGAACGTATTCAAAGCTTGTAATAAGGCGTTAAATCCGATCTCTGATTTAGTTTTTAATGATTTATTTAATAGAAAATATAATAATAAACAAACTAGACTGCCTTATCGGTTGGCGCTTCCACCGTTGTTCGCACTAGAATACCTCATCGGGCGGCGTGCACCACCGTTGGTACACAATTGGGCATGCACCGTTGATTGTTGCAGAATAGCTGCCGTTTGTTAGAGCGAAAAACATTCAGCGCAGTCGCCAGTAAGCGACAAGCATGAATTAAAGCGCCGGCGTGAACTTGTTAAACTTCTTGTCTTTTTATAACTGTATTGGTGTTTCTTAATATTTTACTAAGTTTCAGTGCTATTTTCTCAAAATCATACAGAGCTATATTTGTGTTTACATAAGCAAACATTTTTCTCTTTATAACAGATCAAAAATTAGTTGTGGTCATTTAATCGCTCCCATTGTATTTTCTTTGCGTGTTTTTGGTCGTTTTTTAATATAAATATATCAATTTAGCTCGGTTGTAAGCTGTTCTAAACTTGGAAGAGATGAGCCTTCGAAAATGGCAATACAGTTATGGCCACGAATTTAAGACACTACATGTAACGAGCGTATTTATGACAATTTTTACCACCCTGCAATATCAAATCAGATCTTTTTTATTTTTCAGTATCGCTGTAAAATTATTTGTTGTATTCTCTTAAAAACGGACATTTAAAATTGGCCACAAAATTAAAATTCTTGAATTTTTTTAAGTGGTTGCTTTACGTTTTTTGAGGTTAAAATATCGAATCTGTTATTCCATTTTATGTTTTAATCAACATTTTTAGTAAAAATGCCTAGAAATGCTTAGAGTTAGGGTGCTGAGAAATGAATGCTGAAAATTTCAAAGCTATTTAAACATTCAAGAACTACAATGTATTGAGGCACAAAATCCGACATAGTTCCAGCAAAAATATAAATTAATTTATACAGGAGCTATTAAATATAATTTCTAGAGCTCAAGAAAAAACTTATTACAAGTAAACCAACAACAATTTCTCGAGAAGGCGAAATACCGAATGTTCGACTTCAAGAACCTTCATCAGGCTGATTACGTGGGCATATAAAAAGGCAAGACAAAGCAGGCAACGAGCAGTAAGAATTCAGTCAGTCTTGTGTGAAGCCGCATTGCGTGTGAAGAAAACAGACGTGGTTTGAAGATCATCGTTGTAAAGATCTACCGAACTTTTGTTAGTGTGTACGCGAACAGAAGTGTGAAGAAGAATAATGAATAAAGAAAGTTATTGTTGGTTTCATCAAGTTGTAAATGGTGTAACTCAAAAGTAGACCGAACAATAAAGAGTTTAATTGAAACTAAACACATATTCGTTTTTATTTTGTTTGCAATCAACGAACTCATATTTTAAACATTTTTAAAAAGGTAAAAACGTAGCATTAATTTTATCATATTATGGCATTAATAAATCATAGAACTCACTTAGGTGTATTGCCAACGTAAGACGTAAATCTTATCTACCGAGAATATAGCAAAAAACGATCCAAATCTGAAGCATCACACAAAGTAGACCTTTGAAATTGTTAAGCATGGCAGTGGCAATGACATGGTGTGGACAGCAATTAACAGTATGGTGTAGATTCCATTCGCAAGATTATCAATAAAATTATATAATAAATTTATAAAAAGCACACTAGTAAGTAACATGACAAATTCGTTGAAGACAACATGCCTCTTGCTTGCAGGAATACAATATCAAAACTCTGCAGTGGGGAGCTATTCTAGATTTTAAATAGTAAGTCCCTTTCAATACTTCCTCCAACATGCTAGTATTAAAAGAAATATGATTTTACATGCAGCATTTCAGTGAGTATTAGAAAATGTTTAATAAAAGTAATGTAATTATAAAATATTATTGATGTGCAATGGTTTGTTCGCCTGTATACAGATATAATTCAGATAGTTAACCATTTTTTATTTATGAAATGTTCCTAATCATGTTCAAAGATGATACAAAACGAAATCAATTCTGACTCCATTTCCTACAGGAAATAAAAAGAAATTATGCGAATTCAAAAAAACTATTGTCGAATGGAATTAGAATAGAATGCTTTAAATGATAGAAAATTGAAGTTGTTTTCTATGCTCTCAGTATTACTGCAAATATTTTCTTTAGTTTTTCACTGCACCTTTACATAGCGGGTTGGCGATTAGAAGAAGCTTTATTTATTTCTAAAATTATGTTTATAATTATTTATTTGCGAGTTCAAAGTTGATGTTATTTCTGGCGTTTACGAATGAATACGAAATGAATTGACTGTAGTTTTTGGTAGTATTGCTCAGACCTACAAATCTCTCTGAGTTTAAAATCATTTTGTATGACAGCCAATTCGACAGCTGATATTTACTTTACATACCACAGACCATTGAAATAAAACTTTTTAGAAGTTGTTTGATGTTCAAAAGTTCAGTAAAAATTTTTATCGTTTAAAAACAGTTTATTTCGAAAACTGTTTAGCAGGAACGAATCATAAGTTCAGTTTTTGTTTTCTAAAAGAAATTATTTTTTTGATTAAGTTTCCTTTTTGTTAACAACTGCACTTAATTTGAAAGGGAAGTCTTTAAACTTTTGTTAACTCAAATGCCAAAAACAAAAAGAAAAAAATAAAGAGTATCATTTTTAATGAATAGCCCAGTTCATTATTGTTTGTATTGGTTTGGTTTGTTTTTGTGATGCTAAGATTAATGTTTATTGAACATATTTATTTTGGGAAGAAACCAACAAAACTTATCGGCAAGATAGCTTGACCAGTTTATTTATTAAAAAAGAAGCAAAAATAAAAGTTGAGAAGGAATTGAAAGCAACAAAAAACAAATAAGAATATAAATAAATTGTAAATTTTCAATAGATACTTGCTTGCATTCTTAGGTGCCGTAGTATTGAGAACAGAAAATAGAAATAAAAGAAAAAATTAAAAAGAATATTTCAAACAATAGATGCAAGCTAGTTTCGATATGGGCCATTCTATCAGTATGCCTTTGTGTCAGACAGGAACGACTATTGTTGTTGAATTCAGTACATTCAGGACAAAAAACTATGGCCATAATTCTTTTCTCTTCGGTTTTAGACCCCAAAATTGGCCTAAAAATTACACCACAGACATGTATTTGTAGACAGTGAGCAAGTGTGTGTTAATTTGCAATGCATTTGCTTCCATAATAATCTGGAAAAGAAGAAAAAAAAACTTTTTCAAAGACACTCTGTTACAATAGATGGCTCAATTGTTGGCAAAAATATATAGTCAACCAACAAACTGAGACGTACTCTTACCAGTAATGCCAATCGTTGCTGTTCGAAACACGCGAAGTACATGAAAAGAGGTTTAAAACAGAAATCAAGAACAAATTAGTCGCAGTGTTATGCGACTTACTAAATAACTCAAAATCCGCCAAGTTGACATCACCAATTAAACGTTTTGAGCAGAGAAATGTTTAGGAGATGGAATATTTGCTTTCAAATAATTTGGTAGACTATTGAAAATGTTCTCTTCGTTATAAGAAAAGACACAACAAACAAGGTAATGAGTTATTATGTATTTGGAATTTTTAATGTTACAACAAGCCATACCTACATACATACATACATACATGTTCATATGAGATTGCAAACAAATAACTATACTTACCCATATTATTTGGATATAGAGCTGGCATTGTGCCATCTTGTTGATAACGGGGAGGAGGTAAATCTGTATTGTCTACCAGATATGTGGAAGCAGCCTTTTTACGAGCTTCATCCTGTACCGAAAAAATAAAAAAAATTTAAATTGAAAGAGGACAAGAACCACAGACAAAAATGTTATTTTAAAATATTAGCATTTTTTAAATAAAAACGGCACCAATATTAACCAAGTTTGAAATTATTTCAAAGCTTGTTATATTACTTTCCTAGTAATCTCATGGACATTAAAGGAAATAGTAATTTTGCCCACGAGAAAGTGTACGAATATATGAATATTTTTAATATTAGAGGATGTATATTAAGTGTATAACTAAAATTAGACACAGTGTAATTTTTAATACATATTAAAAATAAATACTATACCAATTAAAAGATACGTATACTATTGCTTAAGAAATAAGTTCTATTGTTAATCGTCTGAGAATTTTGAGAATAATAAATTTATTACAAACTTTTTTTAATAAAATTTAAATTTGCGGGTAAAATCAAATTAAAAGAAAGTAAGCAAACAAGATAAACAGACAACAACAAAAACACACACATCTTACGGTACTACGTATTACACAAACAGGAGAATTTACGAGAAATATCAAAAATGTAAAAGCGGCATTTAATAGAAAGACCGTGAAGTTGCCAAACATAAAAAAGTCAGTATAAGTAGAGCGAAGAGCGATGATGTCAATCAGTCTTTGCGTAATAACCAAGAGCTCAACATTGTAAATAAAATTGTCAGTTGTTATTTAAACAAATTAAGGAATTATTTAATAAATAAATAATCAGTTCAAATAAAGAAGAAAATAACCTTAAGAAGTAAATAATTAATTTTATTTGAATTGTAATCACGAAACGAAAAATAATCTTTATGCGAAATTTATAAACGTAACGGTATATCAAAAAATATATGAGCTATTTGGAGATAAACCTCCTTTAGTATGCCTCAGCACTGCAATACCTGATGAAAACTGGAAAGAAGTGATGAAGAAATGAGGAGTACATATCCTTTGTCTGTTGAACCACTACATAGAGGATGGTCCTTATTAAAGAGTTCGTTGAGTTGAAATTAAGGCGTTATGTTGAACCAGAAATAAAATTGAACGAAGTTGGAAATTACTGTTCGATATATTTTTTAAACAATACCACCAATTTACATGTTTGTGTAAAATACTGTAGTCTCCGGTGGAAATCAAATCTACAAACTTGACATCCCAGATTAGCGCCATGCCAGGGGGTAACCTAGGCAATACACCTGTTCACTCTACATTGTTGTGAATGTATTCCATACCTCAGCCAACGCATTAGGTAGATTTGGTCACCGTGATGTAGACGACAAAGCTAGCTTTACATAGGCATACAACAAAAAGGCCATGTAAAATGTGAAAGAGAGAGAGATATTATTGTGTAAACTCAATATGTAAATGGCGCTCTTTGTTTTCGAAAACTATTACATTTCAATTGATCGTAAATATGAAAATAATTTTTCACTTTACTTTCTTTTGTTATTTAATTAATTTATAAACTCAAACAAATCTGTCGTATGAATATAACTCTCATTTATAAAATACGGGTTCTATAATATTTTCTCTCTGGCATACGATCAATGTCAAAACTTTCTGAAACAATTCAAAAACGTTAATAACTTTATGAAAGATGGCAATAAAATTGGTGAAACATTAAATATAAACATATCATCGGTGTAAACAACTATTAAAGTTGCCAGGTTGTGGTTGTTCTCAAATTTTGCGCAATCCAAAGTAAAGGATAGTCTTTCGACTGTTCAAAGAAAACAATAAGCAAAGTGCAGTCGATATAAATTGTAGATGAAAAACTGTTCTGGAGGTAAATGTTTCTCACTAATCCGAACGCAGTTCTATCAAAAAATATGCCCGTAATGAGAAAACTGAACATTCAAAAGCGTAAGGACTACAAACAAAAGTATCAACACGTTGATAAAAATGCTTCAACATTTTGGGCAAAATGAGTATTCACAGATGGAATCCAAAATTTTGGTGAAAACATAATACTGCCTAATATTGACAAAATAGTGAAACTTCAAAGTAGATCTGTAAAATAAACTGAGATTTATTGACGGTATTATAAACAAAACTATACACCCAGACATTTAGAAGGACAGATACCTCTCTAGTGCTAATATTTTTCAATGTAATGATCTTAAACAAGTTATTGATTGTCGTACTTAGTGAGAGAATGGTTACAATGTGAAACGCAAACTTAAATATTCCAATAATCTCCCGAACTTATTTATTTATTTATATATTTATTACAATAAAATTACAAATTATATTCTAATTATATACGAGCGGAGTAACTTGACAATATGCTCGGTGTAGTGTCACAGACCAGAGCCCCTGGTGGGAATCGAACCCACGAATCTCACGCTAATAGTCTAGCATACTACCCTCTAGACTACCATGGCAATCTCTCCCGAACTTAATATTATTGTATCATTAGCAATTACAGGCCATTTTTAGAAGAATTCTGAAAAAAAATTATGTTAGAGGAGTGACATAATATTACCACCGAAATTACCATAAAAAAGGAGGCATTATCTATCCTGTTCCGTTTGGGGGTATGTAAACTTTTTATATTAACAGACTTATAAAAGTTTACATACCCCCAAACGAGACGGGGTAGATAATATCCCCTTTTCGATGTATATATTACTCCTATATACATATATTACTCCTTATTGATAGAGTCAGAATATACATACACGTCTTTTTCACATCAAATAAATAAACATCTTAATTAGAGTGTTAGTCGAACAGAATAATCTGCTGAAAAAACAATCTGCATAATTAATTATAAGCATTTGTTGAAGTGCTTTTTTTGGTGGTACATATTTTGTTATTCCTTTCACTTTTTTTCATTAAAATTCTTTGTGGCGCTTTGCTTTCTGTATTTTCATTGAATTTTTTCTTTTTTTTCTTGTCTTGTTTGACCGCTTTTTTAAATCCCTTGAATTTGAATGTACCCTTTCAGTATTTTCATTTCAGCAGTAAATATTTCATTTCGTGTTAATGTTTTGAATTTTTTAGAATGTGCCCCATTTTTTATGATTTTTTCAGACTGGTTGTCTTAGTCTATTTCATCATTTTTTTTTGTGCAGGCAACAACAATATTTCATTCATTTCATCGAGTATAGTTTTTTGTTTCCTTTAAATATTCGAACACGACGAATACACTTGTCAAACTTAAAACGGTTTAATGAGACACTGTTTATGTCATTTCTATTCAATGAAATAACTTGTTATAGGAATATACGAGAATATAAGCCTACTTTAAATAAATATTAGGTGGCAGCTTTATTTAATCAATTATTCGAAACATATTTAATTTTTTGAAAATCCATTTTTTGAAGAAGAAAAGTAACTATAGTATAACATCATCCAAATTTCAGTACTTCACGGATTTTAATTAAAACGTAGTACACTTCCGCTAAATGTTATTTTCTTTTGAGCCAATTACACTATGCGCCAAAATAAAAAAAAATTGAAATACACCCAGCTATTGACATAGTGTGGCTTGTGAGTTTTGTTAAGTAAGACACAAAAATATTTTTTTATATTTCTTGAACCCTCCAAACTTGTTTTATTTGACAAAAGCGGTATTTTTGGACTTTACTCACCAATTTATTTACACAAGCATTTCTAAACCGATGTCTAAAATTTAAAACTTATTAGAAAGGCCTTTAAAACGATATACATATATATACATATATATATTATCTGACTTAAATGCTATGAGTTTTGATGAGGTAAACTTGGCAAATGCGAATTTTTTTCGTATTTTTTCAAGTTTGTCCGTTCATAGTAGCAAACTTTAATTAAAAAGTATGAAATAAGTGATAACGTTCTGAAAGTGCATGATCTTGTGAAGAAATTAACACTTCGTTTGATCAAATCCGACAAAAATTACTGCAGTTATTATTTAAAGAGTAGAACAGTAGTGTTATATTATAAATATAGAAATGTTAGCCTGCTTCTGGTAGTTGCCCAAACGAGAAATTGACACATTTTGCGGTAAACAATTGGTAATCATCGATCAATGAGAATAAGAGTAAAAGTGATATTTTTAATTTATGCAAATGGATCAAGGACAAATAGTGAAACAGAAGTGAGGGTGTTCTGTCACAGAGTGAAATATTTTCAGAGCCCGTTGGAAAACTTAGAAAAGTAGACGTTATCGAAAGATACTCAATTCAACTTTCATACTAAGTTTAGATAAAGGGACATAGCAATACATCTGATAACCAGGCCGCCGTCGTATTACTCAACTGAGTAAGATAGGTAGAACTGAAATTATGTGGAATAACGGCATTGAACATACAGATCAGCTTGCTAAGATGTCCAGATACCAAATATGTTTGGAAATATTTACTATGCGCAAAGAATCTTAATTTATTCATTGCAGAAAGAATCAGCTGAGCGTTTACCAAATAATATACAGGGACTTACACTGATTGACGTCGAACAGCATTCTAAAGTTAATTAGGTTAATAGGATTGCTAGTACATTATCCTTTATTGCTTAAGAGTTGTTCTTGAATATCGAAGGTTTTTAATATTCGCTAGTACTGACGAGCCCCAATATCGGAATAAATTTTCCATTGTGATAAATGACAATTTTGTCTTGATTTCCATAACAACCTCGATTAAAGGTTATATTTATACACGAAAATATAAAACTGAAAACGGTTATTGAATAATTTCTACAGATATTAAAGGGAGTGTAATATAATGATATAAAGGGTAATAGTGTTAGGTTAGGTTAGGTCAATGTGGTAGCTTTGATACCAAAAGCTCACTTGAGCACGCATAGCGGCCCGTTGTGATGCCACAGTTGAACGCAATCCCTGCACTGACCAAGTTCTTCCAAACCAGGAAGAAGCTGGCTTGCACAAGGGCTGCGAATTACTAAATAACTACAAGTGTTAATGTCAAAAACATGTTACAAAAATTTGGAAAATAGTGCTGAAAAACTTTGCAGTTTTGAAAACTTTGTTGCTGACAACGAGAGTGGCAGAAATCCCGAAAACACTTCACGAAGCAGAGCATTTTGTCAAGAGGCCTTCGTGTGTAAAAAAATTAAGCTAACTCAGAAACTCGAAGTAGTAGATCATAAATATTTGTTGGCAATTCGTTCAGTAGATAATGTAGCAATGTAAAGACAATGGCAATTTTTCGTCTTTCTTTTGTGATTGCGATTACATTTTAGTCTAATGATTCAGAAACATGACAAAGGGCGTGTTGCCTGAATGGATGGCATGGACCTGGATGACATAACAATTATCACACAAATATGTGTTTTTATTTTAATGTAAAAAATTGCATTCTAAATGGGACATTCTTTATTAAGCGTCTATTACACTGGAGAACTTCGCTTGCAATCACGAACTGTTTTGGTATTACAAACATGAATTTTGGAAGAGAGGGTTTGTTTGCCATCTGCTCGTGTTTGCAGGCGATGTTAGCTATTGTTGTAGCCACTTAACCCTGGACAGTTACTGTTCGACAAATTGACGAAGATCATTTACTCTTTATCATATAACTCTTTTATTTTTGACCAAATTTCGATGTCTTTTTCAACAATGTTAGCTTTAAGCTTTAAGTGAGCAGACGTAAAAAATTTTTTTTTTAAATTGTTCGTCGATTCAACTAAGAGTACGCTTGCTGTACAAAAATGACCAACCAGAGTTAAAAAATGGTTGGCCAGCGTACGTTTCCTCACTTCAGGCTTTCGTTATCAACTAAAGTTGTTGAAAAAAGAGCGAAATTTGGCCAAACATAAAAGAATTATATGATAAAGAGTAAATGAGCTTCGTCGATTCGACGAACAGTAACTGTCCAGGGTTAAATTGTTCGTCGATTCAACGAAGAGTAACCTTAATGTACAAAAAGGAAGAGTAACCATCCAAGGTTAAATGAGTTGCGAAACAGTCTATAGTTGGTCATCACCACTTCAAAATATCTGACGTCTTACACATTGCTAACAAAATATAAAAAAGACAAAAAGGTAATACAACGAAACAGTATGCCTTTTTTTATATCAATTTTATATTTATTATTCAGCAGTTGTATATTAGCTCTACAAAAATTTCAGATTTGAACAAATTTGGAAAAAAAAAACAATCGAAAAGAACACAATAATAAATGAAACAACAAAGGCATTAAAACCAATGCAATCTTACGCAAAAATTTGTAAAGTAGAATGGGAAAGTGAAAGAAAGATACGAGAGAAAGAAACGAAACAAATGAACATTTCTACGTCACTGGTAATTAATCACACGTCAGCGTTTATCCAGAGTGATTTAGAACAAACAAATCGTTTCAAATTATTATAATTTATTATTTTAATCTAGAATTTCATGTAGTATATGTATGTGTGGGTTACACATAAACTTTACTATTGTCTTTAATGCAGAAAGTATACGGCAGACAACTTGAAATCGTGAATATTTATCAGACTCAATGACAATGAATGGGGAAAAAACTCATGAATATTGAGTAAATAATATATTTTATTCTGATTCCTTTTTTCCAACTTATAGACTTACTTGCTGTTTATCATATTGTATGTATTATATTCGTAAATTGCTTCAATTTTTATCGAAGTTAAATGTAATTTGGCTATAAATGCTGAAAATGCCTCTAATAAATCTTATAAAGTAAATTTACATGAAAGACACATAATTATAAATTATAAATAATAAATTATAAATTATTTAAATAAAACTATTGTTTAATCTAAGTGGGCTACAGAATAGTTGCCACAAGCTGTCAAAACTTTAAAACAGCAATTCAAATTATTGAAGTTTAAAATTTTTGATATTTGTCGCGCGACAACTATATATTGTAAAAAGAGTTTCCATGGTTTTCAATAAATGTATTCAATATCAAATATGTGAAATATTTAATGTAACTGGACCGAAATATATAGTTGAAAATGTGTTTATTATACAATTTGACATGCATTTTGTTAGGAAATTCACTTAATATTCTTGCATTATGTTATAAATTTTTCAAAAATTTGTTTGGCAACTATATAAAAAAATCCTTACTATTCTGTTTTCAATTTTACGTGCTACACTACTCATTACGTTGTAAGCTTCAATTTCTTCTGCAACTACTTTATTCTGTTCAAAGCCTTATTATTTTTAACTTACGAAACAAAATATTTTAATTGGCGGTCAACAATATTTTTCGATGGTAAGAATTTTAAATACATATTATAAAAATCAAATGTTTGTTTACTCATGTGCTTGTAAAAGGTGACCCTCGCATTCGATTCAATAAATATTTTTAGAGAAACGCAGAATGGACCCTCTAAACGATGATTGGTTTTTGTTTTGTCGCGTTTAAATGCTTCGAGCTTCGAGGGGCGGTGAAACTCTCTAAAGAGAAAATATTTTTATCGTTTTAGCAGAAAACTACTAAAGAAAGAGATTTTAAAAATTATTTTACCAAAACAAAAAAAAAAACATAAGATCAGAATACTGTTTGTCCAACTACCAGATCCTTGTTTGTCTATCACTCGTCTGTATCTTAGAAATTACAAAATCTATATTTTTCCTTAATAGGATCTAGTAATTTCCAACGAAAATTATTGCACCAGGAGATACGAAGAAACATTTCACTAAAAATTATGACAATATGTTCACAAGAATGGTAATGTGGAAAAATTAGCATTAGAATCTTATTGATTCCATAGTTTCATGGTTCTTGTGTTTCAATTGCGGAACAGTTTATTAAGGAATATTTCCTTTGATAACACTATGCGACAAAATAAAAAAATGAAGTACACCCAGCTAATGAAATAGTGCAAGTTGTGAGTTTTGTTTAGTAGAACTCAAAAATATGTTTTTATATTTTTTAACCCTCCAAACTGGTTTTATTTGACAAAAGCGGTATTTTTGGACTTTACGCACCAATTTATTGATTACACAAATACTTCTGAACCCATGTCCAAAATTCAAACCTTATTAGAAAGAAGAGGGATGAGCCTTTAAAAGGATTTACTTACGTATATATTATTTGACTTAATATGCTGTGAGGTTAACTTGACAAATGCAAATTTTTTTCATATATTTTCAAGTTTGTCCGTTCATAGTAACAAACTTTAATTAAAAAATATGAAATAATTGAAGACTTTCTGAAAGTGCATTATCTTGTCAAGAGATTGACACTTTTTGATCAAATCGGACAAAAATTATTGTAATTATTATTTAAAGAGTCTAACAATCTAGTTACATTTTTCATATTCATATTTTTTCAAATGAACTTTAAGTTTAAAAATTTTCAAAAGTTTTGTCTTTTGAAAATTTTTGAACTGAAAGTTGATTTTGTAAGATGACATATGTATATAAAAAAATATATCTCGACTGTTATACTATTTAAATAATAATTTTTGTCGGATTTGATCAAACGAAATGTCAATCTCTTCACAAGATAATGCACTTTTTGAATGTTTTCATTTATTTTATATTTTTTAATTAAATTTTTCAATGAAGAATAGCTAAACTCGAAAAAATGAGAAAAATTATATTGTCCAAGCTTACGCGATCAAAACTAATAACATATAAGTTTGAACCATATGTTTATGTATACCGTTTTAAAGGCTCATCTGACCTCTTTTCTAAAATTTTTGGATTTTGAAAATAGATTAAAAAACCTTTGGGTAATCAATAATTTTGTGTGAAAAGATCAAAAATACCGTTTTTGTCAAATAAAACAAGTTTGGAGGGTTCGAGAAATAAACAAAAATATTTTTGAGTTCTACTGTCGCATTGTGTCGCACCGTGTAAATTATTCAATGCTAATAACACGAAATATTTACATTTCTAAATAAAATATTGTGTATTTTATTAGTCCGCGCCAAAAGTTGCAGAGAAACACTAACAGAAGGCATCGGGCTGCGGTGTTTCCTTTAAAAATTTTGGTACTTTTGTCGAAAACAAGTTTGTTTTGGAAGGAATAAAGAATTTAGAAAAAGAATTACTGGCAACGCCAACCCTGCCCAATATTCTCTGCTATATACACTATACGTGCTAATCATTTAAAATTCAAAAAAGCAAATTTAAATCCAAAGACTTGGTTGTAGGCAATGTAGGCATATGGGACCATATATTGTAGAAACATTTGATCGACAACATTTTAACATATTAGATCTGTAAGTCAGCAGTATAATTGGTGTATGTACAGGCAGTCTCAGCAATACATTTTTGCACTCTAATCAGCAATTTTAGAAATTTTCAACCAGTTTCTGAACAAAAATATTTAAATGCTTACGGTTTTAATTCCAATTGTCTGCTTTATTAAACGCACGAAAACGATATAATATTTTAATGTTACTTAAGACAATCTTTATCTAAATAACTGTGCATATAAATTCACTCATATCGTAAATAAAATATGAGTTATTTGTTTCCACGAAATTTTGTTCCCTTTAAAAATTACTATCGTGAATCTCATTTCTCTTTTATTTTAAAAAATATAAACGAAATCAAAAATTTTTGATTTTTAATTGAAAAACAAAACATTTGAGCGCATTCTTTATTTAAGAAAGACAGATATAAACAAATATTATTAAAATTCAGTTAAAAAAAAATAATTCTTTTAAAATAAACGGAACTTATGATATGATTACGTTGCACATTCATTGCCGTCTTGACACTACATGCAGTTGGAGGCCAGAAAATCCAATGCAGACCAAAAGAACTTAAAAAATGATCAATTCATAGTGCTCGTTCTTAAAGAAATATGGACCGTTGACGTCAAATATCGTTAATCTACACCAAACAATGGCATTTTCGGAATGCATTGAAAGTTTTTGGAAATCATGTGGATTCAGTTACCAACTGTTCCTGTGTCCATTCAGTGAATACACACACCATGGTAATTTGGCAAAATAGACCGAAAAGATATATATCCAATTAGACACATGTAGGTTCAAAAAAGTCTCTTGGTTACAATTTTGGGAAATACGATATTATTCTTATATATATATATTATATGATATATTTCTGGGGAAACAATTAATCACAATGGAATAATTTTTCGTTATCGCGTAAACATGTTTTGCCAATAGTGCCCTCAATACAAAATCTTCATTATTATTTTTCATAGAACTTGGTGTGTAGATTCCACCAATTATACATATTTTCACTTTTTAGTGTCTACTTGTCAATCATTTGCATACAAAATCAAACTGATCATTTCTTTTCAGTTGCATTGTAAACAATACAAACATAATTGGTCATTACAAACCTTCAGTCAGGATTACGATCTAGCTTCTAACACCACTTATGTTGTTTGTGTTCCATGAGTGGAGTGATGTACATTTTAAAGGAAGATTTTTGAGAAACTTTTCATGACAATTTTATTTACTTTCAGAGTTTTTGCCAGAAATCTGCTGAGAGGCACTCGCCGAAATAGTAGTTTTTCATATGTATTTAGTTTTTGTTGGAGATGTCTTCAAACCCTAGCTAAAACCATGGCCTCATGTCTAACAAGCCAACACATTACCTACTAAACTACGGCGACTACTAAACAATACCAATTGCTAATATATATTTATATTTTTAAAGATGATTATTTCTTATGCCTTCAAGGAAAGCAAATATAGGACATTGTCTCTCAACCTATCAGTATTTAATAGAATTCTAGTACATAATACAATAGTGCGGAGAATGAGCACTCTTTCTAAAATGTCTGGTAACAGTAAATTTTTCTCTAACTAAATTTTAAAACTAACTGTTGATTTGTTATTGTCTTTATCCTTTTATATTTCGTGGACTTTCTATGCAGTTTTGTTATTGTAATTCCATTGTATAACCTCAAATTTTTTTATTGTTTGTTTTAGTTATTCTTCCTTCGAAATTTTTTTAGCAGAGCCTATCGAATTGGAAGAAACTAATCAATTTTGATGTAATTCCGCATCTTAAGATGACGATGAAGATAGTGGATATATTTATATATTTACACAAATCCTCACGGAATTATGTATCTTAAGGACATAAAGACATAATCTATTGCAAGGGTAAGACGACTAGTTTACCTAAATACTACTTAAATAGTGTAATATGGGCCAAGTATGTTAAGTGATGCAATTCAATTAGTAACATATCGATCGTTTTCCTAGCTGATAACATAAATTGAGTTGGTTGCTTTCAGAGGTAAATACAGTGATGTCTGTTTATATACTTTACATTTAATGTTTCTTCTATGTTTACAAATTGAAGATTGTTCAACAAAAATCGTATTTTCCCCAAAACATTATGATCGGTTTAAATTTGTTAGGAATATTTTAAATATTTAAAATATTTGTTTTATATTTTTGTGCCTTAAATATCTCTTTTTTATTTTGTGTATTGATTTTGAAAACTCTTAAAAAAATAATATATAAATAGTAATACGTATAATACGTATAATAGTATACATATATGTAAGTATGTATATCCTCAGTTTTTTTTTTTAAGTTAATAAATAATAAAATTTTGTTTTAAAATGTTGGTTTGCCCAATAATTCCTTGTACTTACGATATAATCTCCTTGGCTGCCGTCATTTGAATACGATTCACTTTTTTCGGAAACACTTGACAGGGTCTCACCGGTTACAGTGTCGTTGTATGAGCTTGGCGCATACATTTCAATCGTTGCAGTTTTACCAGGTTGATTTGCTGTTTCGGCTACTTTTTTTCCCATACATTTTCGCATAAAAACGAAAGGGTTGTTGAAGAGGGACAGACAGTCATGAAGAAACAAACAACCACGAAATTACACGTCAAAACACGTACACAAGTAAACATTTACGTGCATGTTCATGGTTATCATTGAATGCGTATGTATGAGTACATAAACCAAATGGTAGAAATGGCACGAAGTTCAAATATTGAAAAGGTTGTAATTGTAAATGACGGCACAAGTAACGAGTATTGATTTGAAATTTTTTATTTTTGTTGTTGCATTTGTTAGAGAAAATAAAACAAACAAAAAACAGAACGTTAATACAATAAATATATACGTCGCAAAAGTTTAAAAAAAAATTGTATTTCAATGTATTGTTTAAAATTTAAAACAAATTCATACAAATAGAAAAATACAGTGTAAATTTGATGGTTGGTGGTAAATATGTATTTTTTTTTTATTGGGGATGTGGCGTTCCAATAAACGCATTAGCAACATGCAGAAAAAAAATAAAAATAATAATAAGTGTATCAACACATATGCATATACACATAGATATACATATACATATACACATAAACAAACACATGAATAATTATTTTAATTGTTGTCGTTTTTGGCCATTGGCAAAATTAAATAGGGCAGGTAGAAAGATATTGCGAAAAAAAATAGAACGCGAATAATATATATATGTGGGTAGGGCGGCATGTGTAGTTATTACACATACAGGTATGCAGTATGAAACATTAAATAAAAAAATGGCAGCAACACCAGCACAAAAGGTCATAAATAAAAATGCAATGGAGCAACCATATATGTATGTATTTGGTGTATGTGTGATTGTGAAATCAGCAATGGTTATGCATAAAACCGATAAGTATTTGTCAGTGTTTGTGAAGGCAAATGCGTATGTACGTATGTGTTAAAATTTATGCAATTTCAAGTATTTCCCATGGCGAATATTCAGTTGGTAGTTTCAAGTAATTTGTCAAATTTCATTTGATGTTAATGTTATTGCCATTGCCATTGCATATTGATGGGTATGTTGCATTCATTCAATTGTATTGCATTGCATTGTATTGAGTGTATAAGTATGAATACAAATTGTATATAAAAAGAGCAAAAGAAGATCATAAAATTGAGAACCAAAAATAAGACCAATTAATCATGCCAATTCGTAATAATTTTTGTAAATGAGAAAGAATGTGTCAGTATGAGTAGTAGTATTTTTTGTATGCAATTTTTGTTTTCGTTTTTATTATTAATATAGAAGGATTAACACGTTGTTGATAGTGTTGATGATAATGATAACGACAATGATGGCACAGTAAATGTGCAATGTATGCAATTTTTAACGCATTAAGAAAAATTAAAAAAGAAATTAAAAAATATTCGTTAAATGCAATACGCACACATGGCACACAAGATAAAGCCACAAATCGTTTTCCATGTGTTGTTTTATTATAATCATAACGAGCAACGAGATGATATTACAGAATCAGCAGCAGCAGCCAACCAGACATTATAAATGCAACGATGATTTTTCCAAAAGCAATGATGACATGGTTGACGGTAACGATAAATTTGTTGATAATACATATCGTTGTCCAACACGTTGAAAGTTGTAGTGATTATTAACAGTTGTCATCGATATAATATAGTATTCCATTCAGCAATATTTTAGCACGTTAAGAGGTTGAACAGCAAAAAAAAAAGAGAAAAAAATTGTAAATGAGTAAAATGTTATCACAAATATTTCATATGTAGATATGTATATTTATTTAAAATTAAATAAAAGTTACACTTTTATCTTGGAAAAGAAGAACTTTTTAAAGAATATAATAAAGATGACTTAAATAAATACATACATACATATACATATGTATATAATACTTTGTCATTATAATTCATACCTTAATTTTCTTAAATATTACATTATATATGTATACCTATTTTGTGTTGTTCTCAAAAAGTAAGAAAACTGTTTTAAATTAACTATACTATAACTATACACTATGACATATACTAGCCCTGAGAATTTCATTCTCAACATTATTATACGTCTACACAACACCCGCCTACACTTGGTTCCGGTACTTCTATGACACTGTGGCCACTGTGGCATACAAGGAAACGAAAAGGCGAACGAAGGAATCGGTGATGTCTAAGGGGAGACGTTAGAGGGGATATATGAGCATTCACAAGACTACTTTTCCAAATTGGAATTCAACAAACCATGGTTGGTTCGACATACAAACAAACCAACATATCTGTTTGTCGAATTTCAAAACTGCTGTGTCCTGCAATGGATAGCGAGAGAACCAGGGAACTACTTGTGTTTAACATGGAAACGGTTCGCAATCTAACAGGAATTGTAACGAGACATTGCGCTATTGCCAGTCTCACTGATAAGCTTGGTCTGCCTCCCACCAGTATTATTGCAGAAGTTGCCATGATGTGGAGGAAACGGAACCGGTGCAACACATTTTATGCGAGTGCCCTGCACTTCAGTTGTCATCGGTTTTTGGATGATAGAACGTCTGAAAATCTGGGCACTGCCACTAAGCGAACTAGCCGGCTTCACCTGGAGCTCGGGGTGGATCAAACCCACTACTAACGGACCATGACAAGCAGGCTGACCTCATACTGAGTAACGCAATGGAGCATATGTCCATCTATACATATAAAAGGTGTTAAATATTTAAAGTACTCAACGATGGATTTTATATGTAAAATAGAATAAATGCTGCAAATAGTTTTTAAGGAAATAAATCCTTTAGGTTAGGTGGGAGTGGTAGCTCCAATATCACAAAGCTCACTTGAGCACGAATAGCTTCCCCTTGTGATGCCACGGGTGAACGCAGTCCCTGTGCTGACCAAGATCCACCAAAATCAGGGAAGAGGAAGAAGTCTGTCAGCGCAAGGGCTGCACATCAAAAGCACGACTACCCTACACTGGAAAACCAGCCAGAAAGTTTGGTGAACGAAGCTATATCCTTGATATCAATAGATGATAGATCCGTCAAGCTGACAAGGAATGGGGTGCCAGTTTCCCGTTTTCTACAGTTTCCAGTTTTCCCAGTTTTCCTTTGCAATAGGACATATTAATCCAAGTGGGCTAATAACATTCAAAAACACGATCAGAGTGCATCAGTAAATCATTTTATAAATATAGATGGAGAATTATCGAATTAGTATTAGAAGAGCAGCTAATGAAGTCGGCATTTATGTTGTCGTTTGAGTCAAAAATAATAAATTGCTTGGAATCTGTAATCAGAAAAAAAATTTCCATCAAAGTATGAGTTGGCAAGAGGAGAATTATTTGAATGGGATAAAACAGATATTGGTTAATAAATAAATATTTTCGAACTAATCTCATACACCATAAGATATTTATTATTTATTCTTTTTTAATAATTCGATTTTAAAAAATACACACTTGTTCAAAATTTTTCACTTAATATTTTGCTCTTGTTTTCGTAGATCGTATATTAATAACTGTAGTAAAAAAATTAGAATTGAAGACATTCCTGCTAAGTGTAAAGAAAAAATAGGTAAGTCAACAAAAGCTGCTCCGTGAGCACTATTAGATGATAAAGGAAGACAGACAGTTCATCCTGTTCCAGCTCCATTTTCTACTATACTACTACAAGTCTATAGTATTTTTTTTTAATTCCGTTTACTATTTTTATATCATTAAAGAAACAAAAATATTTTTGTTTATAAGTGCTATTTTAGTATAATGGGTAGTGTGGGGGTCGTGGGTTCGAGTACCACCAGAGACTCTGGTCTATTACACAACACAGAGCATATGGACAGTGTTGCCATTTGCCAAGCTTTCCCTTTTTTCCAAGTTTTTTGAGATGCGAAATCATAAAAGTTGTTTTCTAACAAAACAAGTTTTTTCGAAAAATTCAAAATTTCAATAAATTCTACAATATCACGAAATATTTAAATTTTTTAGCAAAATATTCTGTATTTCATTAGTCCCGGGCAAAAGTAGCAAGATAACACCATTAGAGGGCACCCGTCTCAGGTGTTTCCTTTAAAAATGTTGATACATCAGTAGAAAACAAGTTTTTTGTAAAAAAAGTTTTTTTCCCAGAAATAAAAAGTTTTTTAAAAAAATTTTGGCAACGTTGCATATGATCGAAGTTACTCAGCTCGTATATAATAAAATATAATTTGTAGTTGGAATGTAATTAATAAATTAGTAAAAATTGCTTTGTTTATTTATTCAGTGTAACTCTTAAATAGAAACGGATGATTATTCTTATTATTATTATTAATTGATGGAAAATGAAAAATTCTTAAAATATTATCGCCCACAAATATAATATAACAATTTAATTAAAATAATTTTTTTGATAATAAAATGTTGTACATGTCGATTTAATGTTAAATTTAGTATACATATTCACATACATATGTATATGCAGCTGGTTTTTTTCTTTTTGTAAAAACTACTTGAATACATAGGAAATGTACATATATAGGAAATGTAATAATTTTCTATTTGCTACAATTCATTTCAATCAAATTTATTAAAATGGAATTCTAGAATCTAAAAATTCTCAGAACTTTGAGCATTCATTAAATCTATACTTGATAAACTTTTCTATTTGTATGTATTTTGATGTATATACATACATATGTATGTATGCTGTACATTTATTAAAAACAAAAACAGTAACAGTAACAATGCTTTTCCAAAAACATTTATCACATTGTATTAAGAAAAATCCTGAAGAGTGCGCTTTTAGACCAAATAACATTTAAAACAAATAAAGAAGAAAGAAAAAAAAAACAAAAAAAAAAGAAATAAAATGAAGGAATACATGAAAGAAACATCAATCAATTTATATCTTGCTTGTTTCGGAAGCCCAGGTTAAAGTTTCAAGTTTAGATAAATTAGTTAAATAGAATTGATTATCCACCGACATTTAAATTTTCAAAACATTAATTTCATTTATCTTGGTATCTACCATCCACTAGACACAAACTTTTACCGAATGCCTGTCTAAGGATATTTTTCCACAAAGTTTGAAAAATGCTTTTCAAGAAGAGAAGGCAATAGCTATGAAAAAACCTTAAAAGTAAAGTGTATTTATAAAAAGATTTTGAATCAACATTAATATAATATAGGCGCAAAGTCTTAGCTTAAAGAAAAATATTTCACAAGCGATTGGATATGAATTTTTAATATGCACATAATTTATGTTTTATACGTTTGTTTATTCTAAGACAAACTGTGGGTTGTTTACGAATTATACCGACACAGCTACATATCTAGCTATATCTATTCATTTGGCTAAACGGTAACAAACATGTCCAAAGAAAATATTTGATTACAATTTCAAAAACGAATGAAGAAAGAAATAAATCAGTTTGAATAAGAATTTAATTTAAAATTTAAGTTGTATTATTGAATGACTCTCTTGCGTCAGTCGTGTGAATAGAATCGCTTTTAAAGCGATCCAATAAAATCTTATCTGCAATTTATTATGTATTGTGAATTTTGAATTTAGACTGTGGTTCAAATCTTAGCTCGGACAAAATGAAATATAAAAAATATTTCTTCGGTAACATCCACTTAGCAGCCTTCTGGCAAAATTTCTAAGGACCATTATTACAATTTGCCGTTAACTAAAGAGAGGATTTCAACGGAAAAATAAATTGATTTGCATTATTATAAGTGGACGATAAGGTAAAAGTGAGCGTTAAGCTAAATGGAGGATCATTCTACTGGTAACTTTAAAGTTAAGTTTATTTTTGAACCATAATATATATTATTTTCAATACGGCAACTTTAAATATGAACAAAGTGAGCATATACAAAAAAGAACGAAGTCCGTCGTTGCCACTGCGTTTAAAAAACTTGTTTAGGTTAGGTTAGGTTAGGTTATAGGACGTGTACTTGTCAATTAAGACAAGTACAGTACACGGAGGTCGAATTGACCCATTGTACAACGTCCTAGTTTCTCACACCACTTATGTTGTGTGTGTTAATTTTATACATGAGTGGTGGGACCTACAGTTTAAAGTCGACTCCGAACGACAGTTTTTTATTTTTTTGAGAAACTTTTCATGGCAATTTTTATTTACTCTCAGAGTTTTTGCCAGAAATCTACTGAGAGGAAGTCGCCGAAAAGATACTTTTTGTATTTTGTCTTTGATGCCTGGCCTGGGGCTCGAACCCAGGCTTTTGCGTCTAATAAGCCAACACACTACCTACTAGACCACGGCAGCAGTTTTTATCGACGTATTTTATCATTAGGTTGTAATAACGAAAAGAAGTTAAAGGTGACTTTAAAGTTCATTTTAGCTAAAGTAACCTTGACTAAACTCAAGTTTAACGGGAAGTTGTAATAATGGCCCTAAGAGTAAATAAAATTCCCAGGAAAAGTTTCTCAAAAAATGTTTTTCGAAGTTGATTTTAAACTTTAAGTCGCGCCACTTATTGATAGAATAAACACACTCGCACATGGGTAATGTGAAAAGTTATATTGGAACCCTGAATAAACGCTTATAATGACTAATTAAGTAAACAAATAAGAACAATTTTGGGTAGTCAGAAGCTTGAATGTTCTGGGTATGAAATGCACTATAAAATGAAATGTTCGATAAAATAAGAAAATATTCACAAGAGACATAGTTCCTTAAGACGCATCTTAGAGTAGAAAATAGTAAGAAGGTATATTGGATGCTGATTCAAAGAGTATTTTAGAGTACGTACAGGAGAGAGAAGGTAGTCCTTTATAACAGTAGGTTAACATAGCATCGTTGCTATGTGCATTGTAAATTTGTTCTTGAAAATAATAAATATTTATAAAGTACATAATCGTCTGCCCCGTAGAACATTCATTTCGTCGTTTAACAGAAAATGGCAGAAGCAACATTTTCTATAGAGACTTACAAGGTAAATTAAACTTAATGGGGAAATAGTCCAACATAATTTGGGAGGTATAGTCAGAAACGGTTTCTGACGTGTTCCTCATTAGATTTTTTAATTTGGTTTCAGCCAGGAATAGCGTGCTATCAGTTTTGAAAAGTTGTTTAAGGGTGACTAATTGCTGGATTTCAAAAGGAATTATCCTAATAGATAGGGTAGCCATATGCCATATTAAGTACGTCCTCGACTAAATCCAATGCAATGAAGCTATTCACTTAACTGGATCACTAAACTTAACGAATAATAAGATTGCTTCAAGGTGATTGCGTACCTCAAGATGGAACATCATATAGCAAATACACGTAGTGTGATCTTAGCAATGGTATTAGTTTTATTTATTGAGAACCTCACATACACAATTACTCCTCATCGCAAAAAAAAATAAAATTCGTATTTGTCCTACGTTAGTGAGAGAAGTAGCACCGTATGGCACATACAGGAAACCATTTTCAAACGTTTAAAAACCGTACCGTTTTTATTAAGCTTTTTTACAAACTGCTTCAAGTAGTTCTTTTGTCGTCTACTCCAAGGAAATTATTGTCGTGGAATTATATTCGTAATGACCACTCACTACGATAATAACGATCGTCGATATGACAGTCCCACTTCGTCAAACTACAAAGATCTTGTGAAATTTGTATATACAGTGGTGGTCATATAATTAAAACATTATTTTGATCTCTCATTTGTTCTATTTTTTATCATCTCTTAATTTTTTATCGGTACTTTTCCTTTGGAATGATAAGTTTGATCTCTTTTACAATTGATCACTTCTTTATTTTCCTTTTAATTTCCAAAATAAAACGAATAATTTACTATGATTACCAATGATTTAATTATATGACCACCACTGTAAGAGTTCGTTTAATAAATAAACGGGATGCGTAGTGTTTTAGACCAATAGTGTGAGGGTTGTGTGTTCGATTTCCATCAAAGACTAGTCTGTTGTACTACACCGAACATAAGACCTATGTTACTCAGCTTGTAGTAATTACAATATAATTTGTAATTCTATTCTATATTATATGGTGCCCTGGTGTGCTAGACTATTAGCGTGAGGGTCGTGGGTTCGTTTCCCACCAGAGAATCTGGTCTGTGACACTACACCGAGCATATGGTCAAAGTTACTCAGCTCGTATATAATTAGAATATAATTTGTAATTGTATTGTAATAAATAAATAAATAAATAAATATTTTATATTATAAATGAATGAAGACATCTAAATATATGATATTCTTTTTAAATAAGAGGCTATAACAGTTGTTGTTCGATTAAATATTAAATCTCTTCAATAGCGAATGCACTTGAAGACTATGAAAATTTATTTGATATGTTTTATTTAAGTTATGCGGTTACCAATGGTCAGGCTTGAATAAATAAGGAAAAGAGCTTGATTTCAAAGTTTGCTCGATCAAAATGCATTACAATATGTATACTAACATCGTTTTGATGGCCTATACCACCCACTCCTTTCCAAAAAAAAAATTGAATTATAAAAATCGATCGAAAAGTATCTGAATAAATTTTTTCCAAATAAAACAAGTTTGGAAGGTTGAAGACATATAAAAAAAAATATTTTTTAATTTTATTCAACCAAATGTACAACTTGCACCATGTAGTTACTCCGGTGTATATTACGGACCCTCCAAACCAAATATAAAAAAACTTTAATCGCTTTTGTGTTAAAAATATAAAAAAACCTATGTAAACCAACCAAATGTACAACTTGCACCATGTAGTTACTCCGGTGTATATTACGGACCCTCCAAACCAAATATAAAAAAACTTTAATCGCTTTTGTGTTAAAAATATAAAAAAACCTAGAAGTGGGAATAGCAATAAAATCACTTAAAACGTTGCTTCATTGCTGCTGGTGAACATTATTTAACACGTTCATCGCCTTGTCAGTCATATGTGTCTGACGCTAAGAAGTTCTGACGTACGCGATTTGGTAAATCACAAATGTCCGACGCAAACGGCGCTGTGTTCAAAACTACAGGTTAATACTTGTTGTATCTTGTTTGTATGCGTTAAACATATAAGACCGACACGGCTTGTCGAAAAAAAGTTTAAATATATAGGACATGTCAGTCATATATGTCTGACATAATTTCCGGCAATTTTGGCAAAAAAAAATTCTGTGATACATTAAGTTTCCTTGATAAATTTTTAACTAAATTATCTAATAAAGTTACCGTTGCCCATGTGAAAATTTTTCTGATATTATAGTGGCGATGAACGTGTTAAAAAAAATTTAATTACAATTTTGTGTTGGAAGTATTTGTAAAATGCATGGATAAGATTAGTTATCATAAAAGGTCTCTGCGAGTAATTCTTAGAAAAATTTTAATATTTCCCAACATATTTTCAAAAATATATTTCTTCGAAGCTTATTCGAATTTAACAAAAATATGATTTTTTAATAAAATTATTAAATAGAAATAGAAGGCAACTGTATTTAAAATATAAAACACAATTTATATACAATGTATTTTGCTTTTCTTACATTAATATCCATTTTTTACACAAAAATACCACAAAAATATCAAGGAGAATACCAAAATAATTCGCCAAAACGAAAAAAAGCAAAGAACCTTAAAAAGTAAAATGAATCCTCTTCTAATAAAAATAATTTGTTATGGCAATTTTTTTTCTTATTATTGCCGTTACCTAAAACATTTGTACCCAACAAAAAAAAAGCGAAAAATACGAAAAATATGGTTTAACTAAATATATATATGTAGTATGTATATACCATATACCATAAACATCATACGCATATCACACCCATATTAGTTTGTAATGATAAAGAAAACCAGACATAAGAATATGGAATAAATAATGACTACAAAGATAATGATGAAAATTCTCAAATATATTTTCTATCCCTTTTGCCATGATTTTTATTGTCCTTATTGTTGTTTATTTCATTTCTTTTTTACCTATATTGGTGAATGTTATGCATACATTGTATATTTTTTTGCTGGTTTGTATACATACATATTTATATGGGATGGTAGTTGTAGTATTTTTAATATAATTTTACAGCATTTTTCTTTAAAATTGTACCTTTTGCGTAAAAGCGTAAGTGTTGTAAATATTACCAGCATACGCTTAAATCTTTCCTTATGTCTATTTCGACATGTATGTTTATATGTTTATATTCCATATAGTAAAATAAATCGTCGACCCTTTTTTGGACTAAATATATTATTAAGACGGCTCTTTTCGGGCATTTTGGTTTGCATATGACCGATTCACATGGAAATACACAAATCATTTAAACCGACAGTAAAAGCACTGAATACAATGACAGGCAATGTTTCAAATAAAACAAAAGGAAAGTCGGAAACCAAAAAAATAATTTAATAGATAAATGTGTATATACCGACATAGTATAGTAAATAATATTGGCTTTTATGTTTGCAGTTCAAAGAAGGTTTAATATTGCTTAAGATAATCGCTACACAGGACCTGGCTTTTCCTTTACATATACTGGCTTACAGAAGTCCCCGTACACCAATCCTGATGAGGCAATTTACATTAATATTTCCAAAACTGCTTGACAGATTTAAATAAAGTAAAATTGTTTTAAAGTCGCCGTGGTCTAGTAGGTAGTGTGTTGGGTTATTAGACGTGAGGCCGCTGTTTAAATCCCAGGCATCTCCAACTAAACGAAATATGAAGGAAAATATTTTTTTTGACTTCCTCTCAGTAGAGTTCTCTGAAAACTCTGAGAGTAAATAAAATTGCCATGAAAAGTTTCTCAAAAATCTGTCTGGGGCTCAAACCCTGGCTTTACGTCTAATAAGCCAACACAGTACCTACTAGACTACGTCGAATTCTTCTTTCTTTATAACCAAAAAATTCAATGAGATTTGTACATTTTATAAAACGTTTTCAAAAAATATAATAGTTTTTATTTATTTTTTCACATGGAAGCATCTTTTATTTCTGCTCAAAATTAATTAATTAAAAGCGAATGCGCATTTTTGTGCTAAGTTTCTGTTTCACATTGGTCTAATATTTTCCGCAATTTCCCGAAAACTTTTGTCATCATTTCCCATTTTAACAATCTCTCTCTCGCAAATACGAATTTTTTGTAATATTTGTTATTTACGCTTAATATACTGTATTTGTATGTTCCATGGAACCCAATAACTATTAATAACGTAGAATTCTTAAATTTTACGTAAACAAAAAAATTTCAAAGTAATCCTTGTGTTAAAGAGGGATGCGTTTGTCTCTATCTTAGCTGTGTGACTACTTTTTTGAATTAGCATTTTAGATTGTGTTTTTATTTAAATTTTTTCATATAAAAAATAAATAAACCATTTTAAAAAAATTTAAGCTTTTAAAACAATTTTATTTTCTCAAATCTGACAAGTAGTTTTTGAAATGTTGTGAAGTTTGTTTTTGTTCGGGGACTTATTTTAACTAGTGTATATAAGTTTATCTTGTTGCATTTCTTCAAGAAACGTAAAGGGTGAAAGCGATTTTTGAGCATGCAGTCGTGTACTACGTCACGCTACTTCTGAGAAAATAATGTAGGCGAAAACAACAAATTCTTCTACTACTAAGCAAATACTTCGAATGCATTTTAAAAATACATTTTGAAAATATAAAATGTTGCAAAAAATGCATTGTAATAAATATTATCAGATGAATCTTTCGGATAAAATATTATTTTTAATCAATAAATAAAAGGGAAAATATTATTTCTTTAAGTACGACACGTAGTTACGTTAGTTAGTTCTACAAAAAAAATAAGAAAAGATGGCATCGGTAACTATACTAAATTGTTGTATTGATATATGTACATACATACATACATAACTCGTCATTACAACTCTTCCGTCAGATTACAAACCCACTTATGTTGTATGTGTGTTAGTTAGGCCCCGATATGGTTTACAACAGTTGTTATTTTAATGTTGTATTTTTTAAAATGCGATCATGATTTACAACTTTTATCAGCACTGTTGTATTCTGAGTTGTCTATGTTTATTGACATCGATAATCGTTTACAACATGTGTATTTATGTGTTGTCAGAACTGTCAAAATCTTACAACAGCTCAATAGCTGTTGTTTTATTTACGTTACAAGTTGAATAAACGAAAATTGAGAAAAAGTAAGTATGAATATAAAATTTGTTTTGCAAAATATAACTAAAAAAATAATTAATTACAAGTACTTCTTTACCAAACTACAAATAAAAAACAAATGGCAAAGCTGGTTGATCTCACGAAAATTAATGCAGATATTGGCCGAACAAGCTACCATTTTGATTTAACAAAATGCAGCTTAAAGAAAAAGGAATCAATTAAATGGCTGGGACCTCCCATTAAAACTACTAAAGAATGGCAAAGAGTAAGTAGAAATTTTACTATAAAATATATATTATATCGCTTAAGAATTATATTTATTTTACCGTATGTATGGACTCACTATAAAGCCAACTTAGAGAGAAAATTGGCTGCAAACAAAAGAAAATTTCAAGCTACTGGTGGTGGTCCGTCATCAGAAATCAGCTTGAGCCCATTAGAAACTGTGGAACTTGTCTCAATACAAACGCAAGTAAACCCAAATGGTTCTACAATGGGTTTGGAAAATCGAGAAGACTCAAATGGGGCGGAATTAACATTTACTCCTGAGGAGCCTTCACCAACTATTGATTTTACAGTAAAATAATTGTCAAAAAATTGTAGATCATCAAAAAATAAACTGGAGGATGAACGTTTGCAAGAATTAACAAATCAAGCAAAAAATTAGTAGGATATCTTAAAAACGTTAGAACGATTAGAAAATAATTCATACAAGAATTATCAAATCAATAAAAAAAATTCATGAATTAAAAAAAGAAGGCTGATTTGCAAATAAAATTGATAAAAGCCAAACTTGAATTAACAAATAATAGATATGTTTGTGTTTTTGTTGCTGTCATTATCATTATAATCAAAAAATATATCGACGTTAATATCCATGATTCTTGTTGCTTTATTTTTTCTAACAATATATGTATACGTCTTTTCAATTATTCTTTTAAACTTGGAAGTTTTTGGCACGTAATATGTATTTTTGCGGAAGAGTTTACTACATATGAAATGCAATTTTGTGCCGTACACAATATCTAGATGTTGTAAATCGTAATCAAAATATTATGAATGTTGTATAGTTGCCGGTACAACACAACATCTATGTGTTGTAAAGGATAATAGGGGCCATAATTTTATACAAGAGTGGCGGGACCTACGAACGGCAGATTTTTTTTTTTTTGAGAAACTTTTCATGGCAATATGATTTGCTCTCAAAGTTTTTGTTGGAAATCTGCTGAGAGGAAGTCGCTGTTTTCATATTTCGTTTTTTGAGACTAGTCATGACCTGGGGTTTGAACCGTGGCCTCACATCTAATACGCCAAAACACTACCTACTAGACTACGGCGACTTAAAACAATTTTACTTTATTTCAATCTGTCAAGCAGTTTCGGAAATATTGATATAAATTGTCTCATCAGGCTTGATGTACTTCATCATCATCTAGATTTGAATCACGCTTTGCCTCTGTAGGCAAATTATGGGGGGTTTTCTTCTAATATTCTCATATTTGATATGATAGGATCCGAAGTAATTAATAATCTTTTAAAAATATCTTCATTAGATTTTTCTCGTGAGCTTCTCCGAGCATAATCCTCCCTAACATTTTTTAAGTCTGTTTCGGGCTTTTTGCGCTTCCTCAGTTAACTGTCCTATTGGTATTAAAGTTTATTACTTCTGGTCCGTCGATTAGAATTTTGTGTGTCGTTGGGGACTTATAATACCAAGGATATAATTCTACAAAATATTTTGCGGTATCTAGAGTAAAATCTTGAAACGCTTCAGTTTTAATTTGTAGGCCACTAGATACGGTAATCATAATTGTATGCAATTTTTTATGAAGTTACATTAATCAAGGTCTCTTTTACGTTTACCGTGTAAACCGAATGTTGCATTAACCGAGGAGGCAGTGTATTTTATAAGTATTTTGAAGTGGAACCCATTTCTTACTGGAATAAAAATTTAAATATATATTTGTATTCTATGATCCAATAAAATAAAATACACTGCTTTGTATTGCTGTTCATTAAAAAATAGGTAATTAATAGATAAAAATTATATAGGTTCACAAATATATTTTCATTTTTATAAACTAAGTGTAAGAAAGTGCAAAAATTTTTTTTCTTTTATTTCACAAGTTGTCTTAGGTTTAAGAAAAAAAATTTTGTTTGCTTTACTTTGCTTAACTCACAATTTGCAAATTTATAGACCCTCACAAAAAAATTTTTTTTTAAATGACAAAACTATATAAGCTTAAAAAACAACGAAGCAAATATAATCTCAATCACCTGTTGTTGAAGGCTCCATATTTTATTTTTAATATTTTTACTTAAAAACTTTTCGAAAACTAATTTTGAAAACACTGAAAATTTAGTTTTTTTATGAAAGATTAAAAAACAACGAAAAACTAAAACTTCAAAAAGACGTAGTAATGTAGCGGTACTTGCTAGAGACACATTTTTTAAGATTGTGATGCAGAATTTTGTGTACTTTTAGCTTATAAAAAATATTTGGTACTCAAGAATTTAATTTTCCAATTAATTCCCGTTTTAGGCACCAAAAACCCCAATGTGCAAATTATAATTTATCTAAGGTACACGAAATCAACTTGTTTTTATAAGGCAGCAGTTTTAAATGTTTATTGAGCTTCTGAATGCACGTCTCCCAATTTGGAATTTAATTTTTTTTAAGTTGAAAAGAGTCTCTTACACCTGACACTTTTTTATATGTCTGCTTTTGTCCTTTTCTTATAAGATAATATTTTTCTGTCAATTAATAACAATTAAGTACAAACAGCTACACAAAGCGAATTGGTCAAAACATGTTATTGACATTTTTTTATGTTTAAGACGAATTTCTTGTTCAAGTTCGTTTTCAATAAAACATATACTCGTATAATTTTGAATTTTTAGGTAAATACTCCATCACAACTAGTAAGTATATGTATGTATCCACACTTGGATGTAGATAAATAGATAAAAGGTCCAAATATCAAAAAAAATTCACGAATAACTAAAACGGAACAACGATGGGAAAAACAAGAAATAAAAAAAAGCAATTTTTTAGGAAATAAAATATTGGAGACAAAAATGTGTTCAGTAAACAGCGACAAGAAATAGAAATAATAAAAAAATTTTTGAAAATAACAAAAAAAATATTGTATATATATATATATAAGTATATATATTATTAGTATTTATATATTAGTATATATTATATATATAAGTAAAAAGACACAACAACAATAAACGCAGTGTAAGAATGAACAATGAATGAATAGCACAAGGAAAATAAAAGCAAAAGCGATGTCTTAACGAACAAAGAATAGACGTACAAAGTGAACGAGTGCAAGATAGACAAACAGACCGAAGGAATAAGTCAGAAACAGAAATTTTAAAGAAATCAAATAACGACAGGAAAGGGATGTACTGCCATGGATGTGGTGTACATTTTGCTAGAAATGTCGCTACTGACAACCAACACAAAACAACATCAGTGTCGGCATTAGTGGTTTTACTAGTAATGGCACAACCGGTGGTGGCAAAATGGAACTTTTTAACAAGTATCATCATTATAATTCAAATGATGTAGCATGAATAAAATATAATTATTTTCATTTTTTATTGATTTCATATTTTTTGGTTTTGTTAAATTTTCTCGTAGACTTTTCTATGAAAGACGAAATATTGATTTTTGGCCAATACGATGAACTTTCTTCAAATATTCTAAAATGTAGGGGTGCCCTGGTAGTCTAGTGGGTAGTTGTTAGACTATTAGCGTGAGGGTCGTGGGTTCGATTCCCACCATAGACTCTAGTCTGTGACACTACACCGAGCATATGGTCTAGTTCCTCCGCTCGTACATAATTAGAATATAATTTGTAATTGTATTGTAATTAATAAATAAATAAATAAATAAATAAATATTTTAAAATTTAAATGTATTCAATAAAGCAAATAAAATACACTGTGAATCAGGAAATAAATAAAATTTAATGTTTTACTATAAAACTAAAATACAAAGTATTAAATATATTCGATAACTTAAACTGAGTTGAAAACAAATAATCAGTTTAGTTTTGTTTGTCACCATATTGAATCACTAATCGTTACTAACAATTACTTAAGGAAATACATACCATTACTACATAACTACTACTACTACTACTACTATATTACTACATACTATTATTGGGCATTACAACCTTATAGTCAGCATGATGGCTTAACTTCACACGTCACCAATGTTGCTGAGAGAGAGTTGTCTAAAAATTTTTTTTGCTTCAGACCTGAGGTTAAAACTTGAAGCTTACCTCTAGTGAACAAACAAATTCACTATACTACACAAATCATTTCTTTTACTGCAAGACATTTCAGACTCAAACATTTTCGGAGCTATTTTCATACAAATTTTTGTTCTTTTGTATCACAAGCAGGAGGTTACTAACGCAATTTATATTTGTAGGTATTTATTTATTTGCATTATTATGATCAGCTTTGATATCTTGAAAAATATAAACACAACAAACTATTTTATTCAGAGACCTCTTCTCAGCAGTAGTGTTCTGTCGAAAACTTTAAAAGTAAATAAAACTGCCATCGAAAGTTTCATAAATATGTTGTTCGGAATTAACGGCAGAACTCTTGATGCGATTAGTTAAAACGTACTCCTGACTAAATGCTTGTAAGAGCCAGTACAAAATAGTAGGGTACAATAGTAAAATAACTATTTATTTTTCGTTAGAAATTGACGAATTCGAACCACGCCTAAGATTTGTTTAAAATATCTTAACAGAATATAATTCGTATTTTGGGGTTTAGCGTAGTAAAACCAATATCCAATTGACTAACTAATATATGTTCTAACATACATACATATATGTATGTATATGTGTATTCGATATGCAGAATAAAATTAACTTTTCTATATTCTATGAAAGTTTTGCATAATATACAATGCATAATATACTTTGTTTGATAAAATCGGAAATTATCGCAGTTATTATTTAAATAGTAGAACAGTTGTGTTATATTTTTTATATATGTATGTCAACTTACCAAACGAACTTTCAGTTCAAAAATTTTCAAAATGTGTCAATTTCACCTTTGGGCGACTACCAGAAGTCGACTAATACTTGTGTTCTTTTTCAAATATTATTACTTCACCTTGCGTGAACATTGTGGCCACTAAAACGTAAAATTGACACAATTTGAAATAAACAATCAAGACCCATCAAAAATTCTGAAAATTTGTTAACTGAAAGTTCATTTGAAAAAAATATACATGAAAAATATAACACGACTGTTATACTCTTCACATAATAACTACGGTAATTTTTGTTCGATTTTATCAAGCGAAGTGTCAATCTCTTCGTGAGAGAATTGACTTTCGGAGTATCATTACTTATTTTATATTTTTTTATTTACGTTTGCTACTATGAATGGCCAAACGTGAAAAAATATGAAGAAAATTCGCATTTACCAAGTTTATCTCATCAAACCTCATATAATATTAAGTAGAAAAATATATACAGTGGACAGCAAAGGTCTTAGCACGGCACAATATTTTTACAATTTCAGGGGTTTTAGCCAAAAGCTTGTATAAATAATTAAAGTTTTTATACTTATTATATTAATTTATTGAAATTTATTGAGGGAGTAATGAATTAGAGAGACTATTTAAACATTCTAAAGAGCAAGTTTATCAAAAGTTCGGACGAACTAAGAATTTCTAATGGTCATTATTTCCAACAAGCCAATGGACCCAACCATACGGCTGCTAATGTGAAGATATGATTTGCCTACTATAGTCCTCACACGCTTAATACTCTTGCACAAATTTCCGATATGACTCCAAGAGACTGTTTAGGAATCAGTTGGAAGAAAGGTTAACCGAAATAGTTGATCATTAGTGCATGGCGGCAAATATCACCAGAAAACACTAAACATCATATTTTTATTCTTTAGCATAGTGTAATTAAATAAAATTAAATATTTTTTACTTTTAATCTAAACTGGACAAATCTTGTAGCATTAGTAGTCCTACGACTTTGTTTCAAACAAAACTATACTTGTTCAATAAAATTTTCCAAGTTATTGTTTCTGCCGGGTAGTACAGGAGGACATGACAAAGATCGTAAAAATTACGAGCAGAGTCCTGCATTAACTCGCATAAGGTACGGGATTAAAGTCTCGAACTTTTACAACGTCGAATACCAACAAAATGCACAACTTTGCTAAGGACATCAAAATACCAATCTAATCTTCTCCATAGGCTTGCATGTATTCATGAAATTAAACAATAGAAAAAGAAAGACACAATTTTGGAAAAGCAACAGTTTAAGAGTAACTGGATTGAAAATAGTAAATTACAATGATTTAAAAAAGGAATATTTTTAATATGTCAGAACCTAATAATAAAACCAAAATGGTAGTGGCGATGAAATTAACGAGGTTATTTATGAATTATGTGACTACTGCATACATAACACACAGGAATTTGTATAGGACTACATTATAAGATTAATTTTAAATTTTTGCACGTTACAAATGAATAATAATTTTTACCGCAATGTAATTTTTTTCATGTCCAACGTATTTTTATTCATAACCCGACATTTCCAATCTTTTCAAACAAATCAAGACATATCCATTTAAAAAACTAAATTAAAATACTAACTACGTGCATGGGTGCAGATCTGCCGAAGAAGAGGAGACTTTTTATCCACTTTCTTTGTCAATGTCCATCTCTTGTCAGCTTGACGGAGCCATCATCCATTGATGTCAAGGAGATAGCTTCGTTCATCAGACTTTAGAGCTTTCCAGCGTAGAGTAGTCGTGTTTGGTGGCACTCGGTCAGTATATGGTTTGAGTTTACCTGTGGCGTCACAACGGGCCGCAATGCGTGCTCAAGTGAGCCAATATTTAAAAAAAAAGGAAACCAGTCCTATGTTCAATGTTTGATAACATTTTTCAGTGAAAAATTAGAAAAAAATCCTTTCTATTCTGTTCAGTTATTTGCTTTTCGTGCAAAATCAGTTAACGGGACTTGTATATTTTTGTTCGCCAGATCTTCACTTACATTTTTATTTTCCAAGCATGATTGGCCAACTGGCTCATTTTTATTATCGAGAACGCGAAAGTTATCTTAAAATCCCGCAATCTTAAGTTTCTATAAGAAAACGTTACAAATTCATGTCATTCGAATCAAACCAAAAAATTGCCAAATCATATCATTTGAACATAATACTTGGGACTTTTCAATACATTCTGCAGAGTAGTTTTGTCCTAAAACTGTTCCACTCTTCCTACATATTTTGTAATATAACATCAGAATCTAATATACCATTCCACATACCACAAAGGGTTCATAGTAGCTAAAACGCCAGGCTCAATGTTTACATGTGATAATTTGCTGTCCAAAACTGTAACATTTTCATAGGTCATAGATTAAAAGCAAAAGACGCACAGTTTCGTTAACTTACGAGTAAATATTATCAGTTGAGCATACTGTATTGAAAAAAGTTATCGGTAAAATCAGTTCTAAATTTCAATTTATCTTAAGAGTTTCTCTTTTCAGTTAAAGGGAGACTGAATTTTAATTTAAAATTCATTTCAACTTTATGTGAAGGAAAATGATGAAACGGAAAATACACTTTTCAAGAGAAGAAAGTCAACATGAATCTTAAGTGAATGCAAATGGCTGTGTAGGTTTACAGTCCTTTGTGTAGTATTTCCTGTTGAATACAAAAGCATACTCACAAATGCATACATCCATGCATCCTGCCACATGCAATGAAATAGGAAAACGGGGAGAGTTTCATCTGTAGCCATCACTATTTCATTAGTTTCTGTGACTGTAGGTATATATTTATGTATACGTACAAAAGACGGAAACCCGGAAAATATTTCACATTTTTTTTGTGTTGTAACTTTATCTACGTAGCAAGTGGCAACAAAAACATCAGTTTTATATAATTCTCTGAATATTTTCTTACTTGAATAATATATAATTCTTTGTACGAATGAAAATCACTGTATACATATCTACTATATATGCGTCTATTAGATACAGATTGTTATAAAATGATATCTTCGCCAGGCTGTGGTTGATTTCAAACAAAAATGTTTGAATTATTTAATTTTAGTTTATCTCTGTCATGGTTTACTTTTCATATTTTATCTATTCTTCTAAACTTGAAAGACATTGCTATAAACGACGACAGCAACATAAATCTCTTATTCTCTAATATAAAGACAAAATTACATTCCATGATAATCGACTTTAATAGGCGATCGATAAAAGTATTGCGAGTATGACCGATCATTTATGTTAGTTAGTGCCACTTGTTTATGCAATGATGTACTTATACGTCAATTCTAGGGCAGTCAAAATAAGTCAACATTGTTTGGTTTGGTTGTTCATATCCATATTTTTTTCCACGATAGAAAATCTTATAAACTGCCGAAAAACAGCATTTGCGGGAAGATTTTTTGAGCGACTTTTTTGCGTACAAAACTGCAAGTGTGAGTCATCGTTTGTTTTGTGGTCTTATATGGTGAGCTTGCTCTATCGAAAACAAAATGTATGGAACGGTTTGTACATTTCGAAAATGATATTTTTAACATTAAAAGCAAAGATTGTTCAGGACAGGTAAAAAAGTATCATAATTATCAAGATTCTTGTCGGACGAAAAAAGCTTTCACATTTATTGGACGTGACCCATGCAGTTGACTCATACAGTTTAAAAGCTGCATGAATACTTTAAATGCAAGCAAAATTGGTTGCCAGCCATATGAACTGAAGCCGGAACAATGTCTTACACTAGTGTCACAAACTGAAGCAATTGAGTTAATATTTTAACATTTCTATAGCAATCTGGCAAAACGCAAATCTGAAAATTTTAAAAAATATTTATTTTAAATCTTTAAGGTCCTATTAATTTATAAAAAAATAAATAAATGACAAATTAAAATGATTTGAATTTAAATGACAAAAACGAAAGAAATTCATTTAATTTGCCTTTTATTTTCTTACAGCAGCTCATTTAAGAAGCATTAGGCATTTTTTCCAATTCTTCTTTTCTTTGAAGGAAAACTTTCGTTAGCCTGGCTTATGATTATATTTTAGTTTCTATCCACCAGTTCCCACAGGTTCTCTGTACGATAACCATTGCGCCAAGGTAATTCTCTGCAGTTGATGGGATCAGACGGGAATGTTACTTTATGAGATGCTAAAAGTGGGTAAGACTATCTCGGAAGACCTATATTCGTTTATTGCGATTGAGAAGAACACTCTCACTGGAATACACTTCACTTCAGACCAGGGTTTACAAAATTGGCTCGCTTCATTCTTGGCCTTAAAACATTAGCAGACTTTTCTGGGTATGGAATCCATAAATTGCCGAAAATAGTTTGAAGAACATATTAAAAAGAAAAAACTTAATAAAGCACTTATTTCCTATAAAAACGATCCGTTTTTAAGTTGTACTTCTAATAAAAGTCGATATTTTTTATTCAAAACTTCAGTACATCTTCTTCCTATAGTAACCCATTCGGTGCCAAGCCTAAATTATATGAAGTCATTCCCATTGCCATTTATGCTAATGTAGAGTTTGTAAAACGAAAAGCATTCGAAAGGAGACTCGATATTACTGTCCGAGCTGTCCTGATAAACCTCCATTAAGTATTGGACTTTGTTATAAATTCACGATGAAGTTGATTTTTGCGTGAAAGACCATTCTCTATAAGAAATAAAGTATTATTTTTGTAAATAATTTTATTTGTAGTATTTTTCAAGTTTTTTACATACTTATATTATTTTTTTCTAATTCAAAAGCCTGCGTGTTATCATATATTTAAAGTAGGACGAGTATACTCGTCTCGGCAGTGCGGGATACCCTGTCAAAGACGAGTATACTCGTCCTTGGCAGCGAATGGGGTAACAAGTGAAATGTTGGGTAAACATTGTTTACAGCGACAAGTACACTAAGGTAATTATTTACAGCGTAGACTGTATTTGCCTCTTTTTACTACAGAAACTGAAATTTGACACGTAAATTAATTTCTCAATATCGTTTAAATATCATCTTCAGATTGGTCGATTTTAACTCAAATAAGGCGATAAGCATAAAAACTAAATTGAAGGCGTTGAAAAGAATGCTGAGAACGTTTTGGAGAGAGTTGAAGCGACGTTTTCTGGCTTAGAGAAAACTGATGGCGATAATTTTGGTGATACGGACTGCTTTCAAAAGCAGGAAGAAGGACCCTTTGCTTCGGCGCAGTAGCTAAAAGAGACTGCACATTTATTTATTTATTTATAAGTATCACTTTATTTTTTAATTGATCTTCTTGAGCAATCTAGCTAATCAATAAAAAAAGAATTTAATTTAATATTTCTTACTATGTTATCGAAAATATGTATGCTTGAATAAATACACTTAAATTTTCGGGATGTTTAAATAAATTTAAGAAAATCTTTCTTATCTTTCCAAAATTTTATACCAAAAATTTTCGATGTTTTTACGTTTGAATGCTTAATGTCTGACATTCGGAAGAAAAACGTAACAAAAACAGTTGAAATAAAGATACAAACTCAGAAAATATTTTTAAAATAAAAAGGAAACTTAAGCGCCGAGAGGTTGGCGATAAAGTGACAAAGTCAACACCTCTCCAATTTGGGTGATGTTACGCACACACAGCCAGAGACTTTTAGTTTCACTAACACATACATGCGTATGCGATATTTAGACCAACATTCGATTTTTTCCATTTATTCTTCTTCAACTATGCCTTTCACTTCATTGAACTTTCCAATCAAATACATTTTCGAGTGGGTTTTCATCACTTTTTAGTGTTTTTTTTGTTTTTTTTAGGTTTGTGAGGAATTCTATTCGCTTTTATCCATTAAATTTCTTCTTTTATTTTCAATTTGTTTTATTTTATAGTTTTGTTAAAACAAATCCGAAGAAAAATGAGAAATAAAAATTTTATTTTCAATTTATTTTTTTATTTTTTTTTTAAGAATAGAACTCAAGCAACAAACTTTGAAACTCTTTTACGTTGTCTATGTTAACCAAATGATGGAAGACGAAATAAAATCGTGCATTTAATTATAATGATATGTATACTTTGCTCATAGCTGAAGCAAAATGATTATTACAACAATATTTCGTGAAAATTTTATATTTTGTTTTTGCTTTTATTCCAGATATTATGCCCCATTTTACTTTCAGTAATAAAACTTTATAACATTTCTTTTTATCGATTTAATGTTCAAATATTCACGGTATAAAATTATAACCAAACATTATTTGGTGTCTTTATTACTGGAAATAAAGAATGTATTTGAATGAATAGAAACCATTAAAAATATGACACCTTCTGAACAGCGTAGTATGTGGAAATATGATTTTGTACCCTGTCCTTTTTGTAATAAAATAATTAAAGACAAGTTCGATAATTAATAGCTTACACTGGAGAGCAAAGGTAAATGAACGTTTAGAATATTTTTGCAAAAATATAAAAATAATAAAACAAATTTATGACACCTTAAATAATTACAGTAGTTAGGTAGTGTGTTGTCTTATTAGATGTGAGGTCGAGGCTCACACTCCAGCTCAGATATCTCCACCAAAACAAAATATGAAAAATATTTCTTTGGCCACTTCTTTTTAGCAAATTTCAGTCAACAACTCTGAGAGTAAATGAGAGTTGCCATGAAAAAGTTTCTCAAAAATCTGTCGTTCGGAGTCGACTGTATGTCCCCATACTTATGTATGAAGTTAACACACAACATAAGTGTTGTGAGAATCTTGGTCGTATTTCTGACTGAAGGGTTGTAATAATCAATTGTGTGTGTATATATGTAATATTGTTACTTTTTCCATTAATAAATCGTTTTTTTTTCGGTGAATTGTAGTGAACTATTTATTTAAAGCAAAAGCGCGCAATAGTATACATTTAATTATGCAATCATTTTGAATACAATCATAGCACAGCGTTTCTTTGTCGTGCTTTTTACAACTCACTAACTACCGACTGGCAACGTTACCTCTCGCTCTGTTGTTATTCTCTTCATTGATATTTTGATTTGAATTTCATCTTCGTCTATCTCTCAATATTCTGACAAAAAAAAAGCGTTTTAAAATTTCAAACCTGACGGAACTAGCTCGATGGTTTGCGACTGCTTTACTTGGTAACATTTGGGACATATTGTACGAATTCAGGCATAAATATGTAGACGACGGACTACAGAAAGCTGATAAGTTTGGAATACACTCGTTTATGAAGCCGATTATATTGACGGCAGAACAAAAAAAGTCAAGGCAACAACCTAAGCTGTTTCTCCCCAACTTAGGCAGCTAAAAGCTGATTAGTGATGCCAATACAATAATAATTAAATAATAGCTTAAAATAATACATACATAACATAATTGGTCATTACAACCCTTCAGTCAGGATTACGACCTAGTTTCTCACACCACTTATGTTGTGTGTGTTAATTTTATAAATGAGTGGCGGGACCTACAGTGTAAAGTCGACTCCGAATGACAGATTTTTGAGAAACTTTTCATGGCAATTTTATTTACTCTCAGAGTTTTTGCCAGAAATCTACTGAGAGGAAGTCGCCGAAGAAATACTTTTTGTATTTTGTTTTGATGTCTGGCCTGTGGTTTGAATCGTGGCCTTACGTCTAATAAGCCAACACACTACCTACTATACTACGGCGACTTTCATAAATAATATACTACATTTATTAAAAAAAGACAATCGAAATTAAAGTTTTATTAATCATACAAAAGGTGATTTCTTTCCCGTTAATAAAAATATTTTTTTTATGAATACAATAACAAATTTGTAAAAGGAATAATTTCTCGAGATGTGGAGTTACATTTATAAATAAATTAATTGGATTACATATTTTAAAAAATAATTATTTATTAAATTTAAATCGTATATTGTTTTGATTTTGTATCATCTATTTGTTCTGACAGAATTTAAGCAGCCAACATTATGGCAGAAAAAAAACACTTGGCAGTATTTTCTTCTATGTGCTTATACCTTTAATTGAAGAAACAAACCGACCTTATATTAACATTATATTAACACGAGGATGTTCGTGCAAAATTTTTAACGCCTGTATTCTACGGAACATAAGGCATTGAAACTGGATGTATATACATAGAGTGAAAGTATAGTATAATCCAAATGAATTTAATATGAAACTGTTTAAAATATACTCAATAGTATGAAAAAGGCTTCTAAAAGTGAATAAAATTAAAAATGGATCATTGATAGCGCATAAACGGATATATTCGAATTTGTTTTGTATGGATTTGTTCCACAGAAGCATGCAAAAGTAAGTGAATTTGTGTGTCTTATATATTTAGTTTGATTATTAAATTTAAGAAATAATTTATAAACAATTTTAACAATTGTTTTTTGTTCATCATTGTATACTATATATCAACTTAGACCATAGAGTAGTGTGCTAGCCTGCCATTGTTTGAGTTGTGGGTTAGATTCTCGCTCTACAGTCGGATATATTCCACTGCACCGAAAACAAAGTCGTACTCACCATGCTCATAATGATTATAATATAATTTGTAGTTGTATTGTAAAGTATACGTTGGTACGGGCAAATATGATATGCTTTAAATGTCGCTATTCCTCCAATAAACTATCATATAATGAAAGTTGTGAAACTATTAGTTTTTCTAAGATAAACAATTTCAAGGAAGTACATTTTACTTCGATTAGAATAACTTGAATGTTATCTTCTGTTCCAACAGATGTTTTCCTCAAATATAACAAAAATTATTCTGTATAAATCAAATTAACAAAAGCAACATTTTCTCTTTTCAATGGAATTCATTGAAATTTAAAAAAAAATTATTATTTTTTGTTACTAAAACGAGGAAGAAGTCAAATTGTAAGCAATTAATAGTAAAAAGTACACAACAATTTTCAACCGTGAAGGCATATTTTTTCCAAAGAATGCAGATTCGTAAATATCGTACTCAGTTTAGCAGTAAGTACAGCAACAGGCTTCAACTGCAATGGTTTTTTCCATTCAAATGGATATTTAAGAAGCGTTTTTGAATTATCAACTAACGGTAAATAAGAACTTACTACTTTGAAGTATTTTGAATTTGCCTCCACTAAACAAGAAATCTAAAGAAAAAAAAGTAGAACAAACCAGTTGATAGCTGTTAAAGTACTCAACGCAAGTCAAAAGTTGCCCCACTTTAAGTGTTGCTTTAACGAAGAAGTACCGAATGAAACAAAACACATTAGAAAACATGTGGAACATAAAAAACATTGAAAAAAATAATAAAAAAGAGCCAATTGAGAATGTAAATTGTGGTATCAACATGTGATTGAAGTATAAGAAACTTATTTTTTTTTTGACAATCTAAAGAATAATTCTCAATTTTTTCTTAAGTTTTATGCTGAATTATTTAACTTTTTTCAAGCCTTTCTTTTCATACTCCCCTAGGAATACCTGAGCTTAAATGACAAACTGAATAATTCTATAAAATTGAAGTCATATTTCATTATGAATGTTGTCCAAATGAAATGTAAAGAAATTTGTAAAAACCACCCACTATTCGAGTGGCAAACGAAAAGGGGGTGCAAAGAGCACGATGATGTTTTTACGAAAACCAACATAACAAAAAAAATTTCATTCTATTTTGTAAATGTTTGTTTAGAAATGTCCACATATACATACCTACGTATTTTCACATTCATTTAACTTTTTCATTCTGCCATTCTCTTATGCTTTAATGTATGAATTAGGAAAAGAGACATGAGGCATTTAAGAAAATACACATACAAACGATTTCGTATACATTTATTACACATGTTCAGTTACTTGTTTCTCTTTAAAAATCACATGTAAATAATGTAATGAGGGCTGAGTTACAAACTTTGAGAGAAAATAATAATTTTTTCTAACAATAACTTCGTTTTTCTCCAGAAAAGTGTGGCCAGGTGCTAGAAATTTCGAAAAAGAATGTGTAATCATATGTATTTTGAAAATACTTTACAATAGAAATTTAAAATGCTTGTAAAGTTTGTCACTCCTTCGATGTTCACATATAAAAAATTTGTCAAGGAAATGTTTTCACATAGAAAAATTTTTGGAATTTGACTTTTGTAGCGATTATTTGATATTGTCATTGTATTAATAAAGTCCTTTCTTTTATTGATTTTTAATTTACCCTTTGCCATTGTAACAAACAATTGAATAAAAACGTTAGTAACATTAGGAGTGATATTGAGAAAGTTAGGTAAAATTAAAAAATCTGCAGAACTGGTTCTCACGCAATTGGTTATTAAACGTGAAGCCACGGTTCAAACCCCAGCAGAACAAACGATGACAAATATTTTTTCGGTGAAGCGGATTTTTGGATTTGAGCATAAATAAAATTGCCATGGAAAATTTCTCAAAATTCTGTCGTTCGAAATCGACTTTAAACTGTAGGTCCCGCCACTCATGTAATAAATTAACACACACAACATACGTAGTGTGAGAAACTAGGTCGTAACCGCCTGGCTGAAGGGTTGTTATGACCAATTATGTATGTATACAAATCGCCGGAAAATCGACAATAGCTAAAAGTAGGGATATGTGAGGAATGGGATACAATTCCTGTGAGCATATGAGAAAGATAATATATTCCCTGAAAATACGACCACAAACTTTTATTAACTCCAAGGATTGTTACATAAAATATTAATACCTGTTCATCTGTTCCATACCATGCTTTACTACATGGTATAGAAATGTCAAAGAATATTTCGTATATTTCTCCACAATTTGTTTTTTTAAATGTAAATAAAATTAAATCCAAACAAGATAAAAAATAATTATTTAAAAAGTCAAAACCAACTATTTTATTAAGTTAAAACATTTACTTGACAAACTGTAATAACATGTAAACTTATTTATAAACCTACATTTTTACGAATATATTTTCTCTTCCTACAAACATATTTGAGAGTTGTTTTGTATACGCTTGTTTTTTTAAATGTATTTATACCATCGATAATAATAATAAGTACATATACGAGCATGTACGTATAAATAAGTGCATTTTTATCTGCACATGCAAACAACAACTACTTCATATAAAATTATATACATACGATACATACCTTATACCACATAGATATAAATATATAAATATGTAGTACATATTTAAACACTTTTTTATTTTGTTTGTTAACAAAGTTCATTTCTTATCCAAGAGTTTAAATATATTCTTTCAAAATATAAGTTTTTATGCACTAAAAAATGTTTTTTTCCTTCAACTATTTTAAGAGCTTGGACATGTTGTAAATATCAAGTTTATTAAATGCCAAATTGTTTGAAATTTTTGCTCTCTTTAAATAAAAGAAGTGAGCAAACAGCAAAGGAGCAAAGCGTTCAATTGCAAAAAACTGCCCGAAAAAAGTTTGTAAAATGTCATGTTAGCTGGATGGTGGCAGCCTCAAAACAAAAAAAGGCAAAATTCAATGTGTGAAATTTTCAATACAAATGTTTTAGAATGTAAGCCAAAGATAACAGCCAAAAATATATGTATGTTTGTATTCTCTTTCTGCCAACTAAGAAGACTTTTCTTATAAGTAAGTATTTGAGTTTATATTACATATAAACGTTGTGATGCAACTATACATATAGACTTGATGTTAATTTTATAAAAAAGAGAAAAATATGGTAGACAGGAGCGACACTAAACTTTAAGGTTTTCAAACGAAGCGGAAGTCTACAATTTAAAAAATGAAATAAAAAAAACAATATATTGCAATAAGCAATTGTGACGTAATCGGCTAGAAATAGTATGTGTAGTACAAAAAGGAAAAAAACATGAAACCTATTATTATGGTGCACGCTTGTAGCTTGCGAAAGAAAAAAACTTGTGTTCATAAATTATACCCCTAAATAGTATAATCGTAAAAAAACCTTAAATAATGATTGGAATAATGTCATGAGCGATTTAATTGTGATCTTGTATTTATATTTATCAATTCCCCTATTGGATTATTTTCAGAAGTTATTATTGAAGTCGTGTAGTTTACATGTTTAGTCTGTAAAATTTGTGTTTTGGCTGACAAAATTCCGTTTGTGCTGGCCGGTAATGGTCGCCCGGTCACTATCAGAAAACAACTATCTATGGAACGTGACGCCTATGGTGCGAAAAATAAAGAAATTCGAATTGCACCAGTATAGTGTTACGTTTTTACCTTTTAAAAACGTTTTAAATTTGAGCTCGTAGATTGCAAATAAACATAAATTTATGTTCAGTTTTAATTATACTCTTTATTGTTTGAACAATTCAGTGTGCCTCTGTTCACAACTTGATATAAGCAACAACAATTTGCTTTGTTTGCTATTTTTCTTCACACTCTTCTGCGAAAACACTAACAATTGTTCGACAGATCTTTATAACGGAGATCTCAAGCCACTATTATTCTCTTCACAGGCAACGATTCTTCACACAAGAGTGAGAGAGACTGAAGTTTTACTGACCCCATTACCTGCTTTGCCTTGCCTTTTATATGGCGACGTAAACAGTCTCATGAGTGATCTTGAGGTCGAAAAGTCCTGGTTTCGCCTTCTCGAGATCTCCATAAATATAAACATCATTGTTTCATTGGTGTTTGTGTATTTTATTTACATTTATTCTGATAATGTTTGTTGTTGCTTTTTGTTTACTTGTTTATCCCCCTGTTGTATCTATATTTTTGTTTATTTGCTTATCATGTAAACAAGTTCACTGTTTTTTGTTTTTGTAGCTTTTGTTTATCATTTTAATGTAAAACGATGTAACACCATTTCCATTTTCGTAACAATATAGTTAAGGAATGGAAATGGCTGTGGTTGATCATTAGGATCCAGAACTGGAGACTTCTTCTAGAGTCTGTTGCAAATATCTTCTTTAAAATGATTGAGTAGAATCCGGGACTAGTTACAGTCTACAAAACGTGTGGCTTGTGCCAAAAACACGATGATTGGTGACGTGTACCGTTAAAACAGCCCTGGTTTTAAATCAGAGAGGAGAGTAATCTGGACGGGCGCCAAGTTAAGAATAACGTTCAAAGCTTATATCCCTAGCAGCCTATGTACACGGTCTTGGATACCACTAAATTCAAAGCAGCCGGAGAAGGTACTTTGGATGATAAAAATATGCAGTTCAAAGTTGCTAACCCTAATTGAATGGGCGTCTTGGTTTTCGTCGTGCGACCGTTATAATTAAAATCATTGGAGCTCCCGGTGAATTTCAATGGGGTTGTTTTTGTTCGTCCTCCTAAGGAAAATCATCACTGGACGATCACATGAGCGAAACAGGCGAAGCAATGAAGGATGATGATGACTTTCTAACAATCTCGATACAGATCCATACCCAAAGCAGAGCCAGTTTTTTCTTCCATCTTCTTTTACTGGAAAGGGATATTTCTTGTATTTTAAGCTACTGATTTCCAGTTTAGTGAAAATCCCTCGTTAGGACAACTAACTTGAAGTTGTCCGTATAGCTATTAATGGTGCCCTTCACTCTGCGTTTATGTTGGCAGTGAAGGAAATTTTAAGCCGCTTTCCACTTGATCGTTATGTGTGTTGTTCATTGGCGATCAAGTACTGGCAACACAAGGATCATCATATATACTGTACTATATATGTCGCGTATTAACATTAGTAATGCTAGTCGTTTCATCTCAAGCTCCGAGTGGTTCCAAAAATAAGATAATGCGCTCTATGTGGTCAAAGTGTGTCCATCCAACATCTTTGAACGGACAGTCAAATTCACTACTTAATGAATTAATTGTAGAACGAGCCTTAAAAGACTGTATTTGTAGTACATGGAATTGTCACAATTATCATAGATTTTGTTAAAAAAATTTAAAATTATGAATTATTTTAATTCATTTTAATAAAACTATTTTATATTACTACATTTTATTATCATTTTAGTAAAATTTAAACCAACATTTTTGAATTGCAGCATGGTTTTTTACATAAAAATCTAACACTTCATGTCAGCTTAGTTTAATTTTTTTTTCAAAATGGTTATAATTTGACATCTAGCACCCGTACTTTGTGGTGATTTATTAGTTTCCAATTGTTTAGATGAGGTAGCTTGCATCAGTAACAATCTCAGTTGAGGGCTAGCTGAAACCTGATGGTACAAACCACTGTTATATTTCGTTAGAAATATTTGTTGTCAACGTCATGGGAGGTAAAAAAGTTTCCCGTTGCAATAAAATATCGATTATGTCAATAACAATGCTAGCTCTTTGATTCCTCTCTGGTTTCCCGGATACAGGTTTCCCCAAACACGGCTGTAAGTATGTAGTTGTTATGCACGTAACATGTACTTGAATCTAAAACTGCCAAATCGATTTCGGTGGACCACGAAAATTATAACGACCATAAAATAAAGTTACTTACTCATCTACAACGACAAAATTATTGGGATTATTAAAAGCTGAAAGAAAAGGTGTTATAGGTGTAAATTTAACATCATTTCCGAGTACCACACTATCAAAGCGAATGATTCTGTTATCTCATACGTACTTAGTTAACCGAAATATTAACGTGTGCAATATATATGAAATAAAACATGGGACAAAGCACTTTTTTCTAAGAAAGACTCAAGACTAACATTTCAAGAAACACATGCTAGCAATCTGCAAAATTGGCAATAATCTCTCATCACATACTACTAAAGACATACGATTCTCTATTCCAAGTATTACCATCTTTGGCGATAAACATCCCATTGGCATGATTGTTGTTGCCGATACTTTCGTCAGTTCATAAGACGAGCTTTTGTTTTCTTCTTCTTCAGACTGTTATATATTATTAAATATATACATACATATATATTCAATCATTACAACCTTTCGTTATGAATTGGAAATGTCTAACTTGAGGTTTAAACCTTGGTCTGATGTCTACTAAGCTAACACGCTACATACTAGACTACGACTACCTCAATCAATATCAAGAACATATCCTGAACAGAAAATTCAATCTTTTCACTTTCATCCAACACTTAACTTTCAATTCCTTCTCAAATACCATAAATAATGTATTATTTACGATAAAACTTCACAAAATCTTTGAAAACTTAAAAAATTACATACCCAACACCAAAGAATGCATAGGAAAGTCGTATGTATCAAAACTGAGAATTATGAAGTTTTTAAATTTTTTAACCACGTTTTAAATATTCTTTTTATTTTGATTTAAAATAATGGCAATAACAATAGTAACAAGTTAAAAAAGTATAAGGCATTTAACTTTTTCTGAATTAAAGTTATATTGTCTTAAGAATTTAAATATATCATTTTTGATACACAGTTCAATCTACGGTTAATATAAAAAATATTTGTTTTTAGCAGAGTTCAAATAGTTAACACTTCATTAATTTATTATTTCAAGCAAATATAATAGAGCAAGCAAAAAAAGAAAAACAATGAATTGATTTTATTGAGGTTTTGTGACCTTTTAAGCCCTTTATTATTCTGAAATAGAGAAAACAGAGTGAAGGTTTGTAGCAATTTAATCCTCTAATATTGATTTTGTTCTCTTAAGCCATTGTTTTGTTGTAATTTATTTTACAAGGCTTTCCAATACCAACACTTTACCGCTAATATCCAAATTAACAAATTAAATGAAAAAAAAACAAAAAATTATTTGGAAAACAGTTCATAATTCAATCCAAGAAAAGTTAAAGCAAATTATGAAAACTTTAACTGTTGTTTTGTTGTTCGTTATATATTTGTTATATTGTACTATTGTATGAGTATAAGTATGTATACAACGAAAGCTTAACACTTTATTTGTATATTTGTTTGTAGTTATTTTCTACAATTATTTTTATTATTTTCATTTTATTTCCTTTACTTCCCTCTCGGCTTTCTGGATTAAGTTATAGTTGTTGCTGTTGTTATATATTTTTTTTTATATCTCGACATAAACTTTACTTCATTTGATTTTTATTATTAAAAATATTTTTTTTTTGAGTTTATTGCATTTGATAGAGTGTAGGCTACATAGCATACACATTGCTACATCATTTTGTATTGAGGCATACTGGCCTTCCTATAACCCATCATTATTGATGTGTTAGGACTGCTGGCAGTTTTATTATTTGAATATTGTACATAACCAAAGGAAACATAAAACTATTCTTTATTTATTTCCCTTCTTTTACGGCTCTCTCTTCTGTTCTGGTAATTTTTTATTCATTCGTACACAGTTTACCAACATTCTGGTTAAAACTGTTTTTTACGTTGTTTTTTTATTTTTTGTGTCTTTTTTCAATTAAAGAATTCCAAACAAAAACAAACCTCTCTGAATTTAAATTTTTTTATCCTACATTTTTGTTTGTTTCCTCTTCCTGGCAGAAAAAAAGTTTCAGTATTTGTGACGATATGCGAATAAAGAATCTCTAATAAAATATTGTTAAGGAAGTTTAAAAACTCCTATTAAAAGCGGATAAAAAAAGCTTATAAATAGCGTATCTCTATGACTCAGTTGGATGATGGGTGAGTGTATTTATGTGTGTGAAAAAAAACAAACGCATTCTTTCTTTTTCCGTTTAATATGGCTACCACCAGTATCAGCACATACATACATAGATACGTTCGTATTTGTACGCGTAAATGTGTGTAAAATGTAACATACGGCTGTTGTAAGATATTACACGACATTGCAATATTGTATTGGCTTTTATACGAAGTTATAAGTGCGGGAGAAAAAAGAGCAATAAACTCTGTGTTTGCAAGTTTGAGTATAATACGGCAATAGGAAATTCTTAATCAATTTTCAATTGGTTTAATTTGTTGTCATTGCATGTCTGGTTTCTTGCGAGTCTGAGGGTTGTGTTTGCATGAACACTACTAGAGTGTATCTATTATTTGTGTTCGAACAATTATAAAATTTATTTGCATTTATCGTGCTTATGACTCGATAATCAAATATTGTCTGACTGGCAGCTCGAAGTTTTAGTTACAATTGATTTGACTTCCGTCACATCCTTTATGTCTCTTTTATTTTCCGTTTGTAAGTGTGGGGGTGAATAAAAACTTATAAAACATTTATGCTTATGATTAATATTTTATTGGAGCAGCATTTTATTTTTTGTTTACTTATCTATATTCTTCCATTCATTTGCAATTGTCACCAATCACAAATTTCGATATTTTCTGTCAAACTTTTGCTTTGTTTAGATTTTTTATTATTTAAGCTATTGACGACGGCTTGTTCTTGTTTCTTATGTTTGCTTTGTTAATGTCAAACTAATCACTTTTAATAATTCTACATTAGTAACGTTCCTTTAAAAGAAAATATAGATTTGGTGTATAAAAGAGGAGAGTTTCTTATTGTCCATATTCAACAATGAGAGTGTGTCCGATAGTCGCCGTAGTCTAGTAGGTAGGGTGTTGGTTTATTAAACATGAGGCCTCGGTTTAAACTCCGAGTCTGAAATCTCCAGCAAAACAAAATATGAAAAAATATTTCTTTGGTGAATTCCTCCCAGAAGATTTCTGGCAAAAACTCTAAAAGTAGAATAAAATTGTCAGAAATCTGTTGAGAGGCACTCGCCGGTGAAATATTTTCTTCAAATGTCGTTTTTGTTAGAGATGTCTGACCAGGTGTTTGAATCGTGGTCTCGCGTGTAATAAGCCATCTACACAACTTAAGATAGTAAATACCAAATCGATTCTTCGAGCTACGCTACAGTAATATGGACCGAGTATGACACAATTTGTATTCAAATTTTAAAATGTGATTGACAATGATTTATAAGATTGTTAAGATATTTCTACTTAGTAATGTTTGTTAATAAAATTAAAATCTTTAATCGAAAAAGCAAATTTTAAAGAGAATATAAAAAATAAAAAAAAAATACATGTACTGTGCGATTTGCTACATTTTCTGCTCATCACTCTCAGATTTCACAATATTTAACCAGAAAGCTTAGCTGACTTCAGCCCGTATAGAGTGTGTAGAAGAGACTATGTATGGATGTTCTTGTTATTTGCATGCATGTGTGAGTAAACAATTGTTTAATAACTTATTTTGTTATACCAGCACATAGACAAAGTGTATCTAAGTCTGTTTGTTCTTTTTGTTTCTTTCTTTTTTTTTCTTGAGATTTATATGTTTAGTTTTCGTTCGTATTATGAAGGATATTTAATTTCCGGATCACAGCGTTTGAAGCAAAATATGATAATAAAAAAAACTCTACTTTGCACGCATAATATTCATTCTTATTCCGATGTAGTTTATAGTTGAATAGTTTTTTCTTTTTTATAAATTATTAAACTTGTATAAGATTTGTTGTGTATTTAATTTTCTGCATTTTTTTTTTTGAGTTAGCAAACGATTTAAATTTTTAAAAACCCAACCCACATACTCTAAATTTTGAAACTTTTTAATACAAAATATAACCTTTACAATGTAAATTTCGTATATATTTTGAAATGTCAAGAAAAACTTTATAACAGAAAATATTATTAATTTTAACTTCGATTTTGAGGAAGTTTTTCAATCAAAACCATTGTCAACACAATATTTTATTTTATATTTTAAAAGCCTTAAGAAGACATACATAAACAGCTTTGCATAAAATATATTTTCTGTACCAGTTTAATGTTTGCAATTTGCCTTTAGTTTTGTTTTTTTTTTCTATGCTAACTACTGATCTCAATTTTAATAACAAAAATAATAAAAAAAAAGGAAAACACTTAATTATAAATAATTATAAGTGCAATAAATAAATCATTAACAATAGAACAGCAAAATGATAAATACTTGGTATATAAAATATAAAATGAAATAAAATAAATAATAAAAAAAATGAATAAGAATAGAAACACAAACCTTTCTTTCGCCTTTGATGAACAAAAAACCAGGCCACTAAAGCGGCATTAACCACAAGGAAACCAAAAGCTGCCAGTGTAATGCCAATTATAACTAGATTTGGAGTTTTTGAACTCTCAGTCAATTCAGCTGGGAGCAATGCAAGACCTTCTGCAGAATTATGTTGGCACAGTTACCGATAAGTGAATAATATTATCGTCATCCACGTTTGCCAAACAGATGAAGGCAAGTTTATCGCAAATTATTATAGAATTAAAACATAAAAAAGAAAAACAAAAAACAAATAAAAATAAAAAATTTAAAATTAATAAAAATTAGAAAAAATAAAATAACGGTTTTTAATAAGTGTTTAAAAATCTTGGTCAGTTGTTCCAAATACCGAAGCGACACTTTGTCATTAATTTTCTCGAATAAAGTGAAATAATCGTCTTAATTAATTAACTGTTGTAGTGTCATATTTTTTATTATCATTATTTATCAAATAAACCTTCAATTTAAAAATGTTTAATGGATTGGTTGGTTTCCTATCGAAAAATTTGCCATATTCGCGTTTAAGCGACTGTCAGAAGTCGGCGTTTTTCGCAAATATGGTTATTTCGTTTTGCGCAAACATCAGCCAACTTTTGGCAATACACACACACAAATAGTTGTACCATAGATGCCGCAAATAGAGTTATGAAAAACGTTCGGTATTCCGATCAAAAATAATAAAAATTACATTCATATTTCAACTTACAAACGACAACAATAAAAATTACATATTCCATCTAGAAAAATCTACGAAGGGCAATAGTAAACGAAATATTTACACTATGGTGTAAAACTGGTCCCCCAGTACGAAATTGATTTATTGGTAGAAACCCAAGTTGAGGACTGGACTGTTAACTTTAGCTATATAAATAATTCATTGCTGGAACCTATTTGGAATTATGGTATACAGTTAATGGGTACTGCTTCAGCTAAATATAATAAAACTTTAATTAAAAACTGGAACTGGAAGCATACTTGAACAAATTTAAAATATATTCAAATCCTCTACCTTAAAAAATTTCACACTTCGCATCACAATCGTTAAAAAAAGATGGATGCCATAACCCAAGTGTCAATATAAACCTATTTTCATAAATATAATCAAAGACGTAAAGTTAATTTCTTCGAGGTGTTAATCGAGCAAAATTTTTTTTATTGTTTTTAGTTTTTAAAAATTGAATTATTATTGTTATTTCAACTTAAAATTAAAAACCAATAAATAAACGATTTGAGAAAAAATATTTCTTTGTAGGATTCTCTTTTTTTTTTTTATTATAAGTAACCGTATTCGAAGTGCGGTTTAATTATGGTGTTATAAATAGTTACTGCTGTAGATTTTGAAATTCTCTTTTTAATTCTCTTCAGGAAGCCAATTTTCTTGCCAATTTTCTTACATGTATAATCGATGTGTTCTTTTAAGTTTAGTTTTCTGTCAATTATAAAACCTTGGTATTTTATATGCTCAACCTTTTCTATTACAGAATCATTTATTTTAAATACTTCGTCAGAGTTCTTGTTCATTTCCATTATTTTTGTCTTATTCTCATTTAATTTCAATTTATTCATTTTAAGCCATTCATTTATTTTCTGAACACCGTATTTCATGTTATCCTGGCATTCCCTATCGCTATTTGTCACCGTATATATAAGAGTGTCATCAGCGTACAATACAATTTTGCATCTTTCCAACACTTTTGGCATATCATTTATATATAATATAAACAATAAAGCACCTAATATTGAACCTTGCGGTACTCCGAAATTATTAATCGCTTCCTCAGACACAGTATTATTCAATTTTGTTGTTTGTGTTCTGTTTTCAAGGTATGACTTGAACCATTCTAATTCAATTTCTCTTATTCCATACATATAAAGTTTCTTTAGCATGATATCCCTATCAATAGTCTCGAACACTCTTTTAAAATCAAGAAATATTGCAATCATTCTATTTTCCTTTTCTACGGCCTTCCATTCGCTTATAACATAATTCACTGTAGTTTCGCATGAATGTTTTTTCCGGAAACATGATTGTTGTTCTGATAATATACCATGATCCTCAATAAACTGCTCAAGTTGTATCTTGACTACTTTTTCCATTATTTTTTCACATACCCTAAGTGTATTTATGGGTCGAAATTCCTCACATTTTCTTGTCTTGGGCACCTTTTCAATCGGTGTTTTCACTGATCACGGATTCTTAGCAAAACATTTCCTATTATATTCCAATTATCAATTATAATTTTATTTGAGACACTTTCATGGTCAGGCTTATTCTTCATCTGTTTCACAAGTTCTGCAATGCCTATCCTACGAAATTTAAATAAATTGTTCGGTTCACACGTTATCTGACTAACATATTGAACTTTATCAATCGACTGTCTTATGGTACTTATACTATTAATAAAAAATGTGTTAAACTTATTTACTATATCACAGTTATCACTATATTCCACCTGATCAAATATCACAGACTTAGTTAAATTTTCTTTCCTATTAAGTACCAGGGTTTTAATATGTTTCCACATTTGCCTCTGTGTACATGCATTGTCAATTTTCGTATTTATGTAACTATTCTTACTATTTTCAATCTGTACCTTGTATCGATTCCTAATTATTTTATATTCAGCCCAAGCCTGACTAGAATTCTCAATTTAGCTTTGAAATATTTTATTATTTTCTCTCTCTTCATTGCCTGCAATTCTGTGTTGACCATTTATTAACTTTATTATTCAAATGTATCTGTTTTCTAATTGTTAATCTTTGTATTGCACTCTTCAGGCCGCTATCGAATAAATTAACATTTTGATTCAAATACTTGCAATCGTCATATTTCATGGTGTCCCTGAGCATTGCACTAAACGTATACCTATCGTATCTAAATACATTTATGGTCTTTGCCTCGTTGTTCATTTTGCCCATTCCCGCTAATGATATGTTAATAATCTCATGGTCAGAAATTTTGTTCTTCTTACAGTTTTCTGATGTTATGTCATAATTATTAGTTATCACGTAATCTATTATAGTGCTTGAATCTCTCGTCACACGAGTGTATTCATTAACTAATTGTCTAAGGCCATTGCCATTAATTATACTTCAATTCTATTTCTATATAAAGAGTTTTTCTTCCAGTCTATATTAAAATCTCCGGCAATCAAAATATCACAGTTATTATCACAGATTTCCTCAATTGTTTGCTCAAATATATCACAGAATACGGACTCGCTATAGCTGGGCGATCTATATATTGCACCAATTAAAATATCGTACTTGTCATAAGTTGCATTGCAGAATAACATTCAATATTTTAATTCGTCATTTTTTTCAATAGCCTTTGTAACATTCCAGTGCCTTTTAAAATATAAAATAACTCCTCCTGTTCTGGATGACGTAGATAACGAACATTTGTTATCATAACCATGTAATGAAATTTCCTTTTCTTCTATGTTTTTGGTCAAGTGTGTTTCAGACAATATTAGAAAATCAAGATATTCTGTTAACGCAATCATTTCAACTTGATTATAATTATTAATAAGACCCTGTACATTTGTATATATTGCACGTATTTCTTCTAATTGTTATATCGTTAAGCCTATATTTCTCATTTTGATCTTTAACTTATGTTGATATACGGGACACATTTTATCATTTGTAAAATGTTTCTCATCCAAACCCATGTTTAGCCTACTATTTACGTTGGAGCAATTAATGCACTTCATTATTTTTTCCTGACTTCCGCAGTTTACTGTTCTATGTTGTCCATGACATTTTAGACATATTTCATGGTTTTTACAATCTCTCGCTCTTAGATCAAACTATATTTTCATCTCCGCACAATTTGCTAAAAAGTAATAATTTTACCATTTTCAACATGGATTAAATTAAGACAACGTGAAATATAAAAAATTTGTATTCACTTAAAATAAATTCTAACTGAGGGAAGAAAGTCTTTAATTACTTAATATTTTGATTTCATTAATAGCAGAAAATATTTCTTGATGCAAAAGCACCCAAGTTTTTGCTGTAAGCTGTTTTATTTTAAATGAATTTTGTGTAGTTTGCCTTCGGTACATTGTCTGAAGTCTTATACCCGTTTTAGGCAATGAACAATGTTCATAATTTTGTGATTTTATTATTTTTTTAAGTACAGAATTTGTATTAATAGTGGGCAAAATATTTTAGCGTGACTAATTAATCCTTTGTAAATTGCTTTTTGTTAGACTAATTATTTTTCAACATTGGCTGCAAGTACCTCTGTTTTTATTTATTTATTTATTATTATTATTTATTTTATTTATTTATTACAATACAGCTAAAAATTATATTTAATTATTACGAGTTGAGTAACAGCGACCATATGCTCGGTGTAGTGTAACAGACCAGAGTATCTGGTGTGAATCGAACCCACGACCCCCACGCTAATAGTCGAGCACACTACCCACTAGATTACCAGGCACCCAGTTTATATTGTCTTTGGAAGAGTTTTATATTGTTACGAAAATGTTTTGTGTTTTGCTTTTACATCGTTTAATATTAAAATTAAAAACAAAAGCTACAAAAACAAAACAGTGCAGTAAACAAACCTGTTTACAAATTATTGTACTGCTTAATATAACAACAACACCAGCAAAAAAATGTTAAAGAAGTAAACAATAATATGCCAACAACACTACAATAATAAACGTAAACAACGATGTTTATAGTAAGAGAGATTTCGAGAAGGCGAAGTCATGAACGTTCGTCTTCAAGAACATTCATCAGACTGTTTACTTTGCCATATAAAAGACAAGGCAAAGCAAGCAACTGAGTTAGTGAATTTCAGTCAGCCTTGTGTGAAGACGCGGTGTTTTTGAAGAGAGTAATCGTAATTTGAAGATCTCCGTTACAAAGATATGTCGAATAATTGTCTAGTAATTGTTATTGTTTATGCAAAGGGTATATACAAAGGAATAACAAATAAAAGCAATTGTTGTTTTTTACATCAAGTTGTGAACGGTGGGACACAGAATTGTGCGAATAATAAACAATTTTAATTAAAACTAAACACAAATTTATTTTTATATTATTTACGAGCTCATATTTTAAACGTTTTTAAAAGGTAAAAACGTAACAATATGATTCATGCGCATTTACATCTTCAAATTTCTTTTTTAAAAATTACTGTTCCACCGCACTTTGCTTTAAGGAAAATAGGTCTGTCACAAAGCATCTCACGTCTAATAAGCCAACACACTATCTACTACACTACGGCGATAATATGGTAAAAACGTAAAACCAAATTACGTTATCATAAATATTTTTATTTACGAAATACGAAATGCATGGAAGGCATATCGTTTAAAATGTAAATCAGGGAGTTTCTCTATATCGAACCTCCCACAGATCTATGTTAGTCATTGGAAATATTTTTAGATATTCTTGCAGAATAATATGTAAAGCCTAGAACAGAATAAAGTAGTTGTAGTAGAAGCTGAAGCTTATGGCGTAGAATAGTGAAGCCCTCTTATAATGTTGCAAAACAAAGTTTTCTAAAACTTACAGAACAAAGCAAGAATAAAATATTAAATTGTATAATAAATGCATTTCCAACTCTCCAGCAACATTAAATTATATGTTTCACATATTTTATGTCTTATACATTAAAAGCACAATTTACAATTTATATTTGTCTCGTGACAAATTTTTTAAAACTTCGAATTTTGAGTTTCAGCTTCTACTACAGCGACTACTACAAGTACATACGTATTCTGTTGACACCAATTGCTGAATTGCTGTTTTTAACTTTTGATAGCTTGCGGAGATACTCGTTGCATTTTACTACAGCGACTATTCTATTACCAGCTTAAAAGTAAATTAATTGTATAAAAATATAAAAGAAAACCTTTTGGCTTTGCTGCTTCTTAAAAATACAAAGATTGCAGAAGAGTTTTCTCATTATAATTTCTACAGAATGTGTCTGCCTAAAATCATGAGTATTTATTTTAAAAAATTAAATAAATGTTAAAATTATTAACACTTAACGGTAAATAAAATGCCTTAAAAGTAAAATTTAAAGCCTTATTTATAAGACCATAATATACGTATATGTGTATGTCTGAGTTGAATATCATATCGTACCATAAAAGTAATAATAGTTTATGTAAACAAATAAAAAAACAGAAACTGTAATAATAGTAGTGAACAAATAATAATATTTTGCATACAGTACCTCGTTTAAGACGCTTTTGATTACGTTTATGCAGACAACATCCAATGACGAGAATATTTAAACCCACTATTGTTATGCCAGATGCTACACCAACCAACAGTAGAAGACCAGAAGTGCCATCTAATGGCGTAGCACTCGTTGTGAGTGGTCCACCTAAAGAAGATGCTGGTTGTGATGGTGGTGGTGCTTCTGTCGCACATTATTAATAAAGATAAATTAAAAATCCACATTCGAGAGTAGCGAAACGAATGCAGCGAAACAAACAATTTTGAAATCAGAGAAACAAAACACACAAAAAAACCAAGAAAAAAGAGGAGATAGAGAACAAAAGAGAAAAGAAAACATACACATTCAATAAAATGCATTTTTATGAACGTTAAAAACATTTTTATATCGAAACATACATACATATATGTATGTGTAGTTATATATGTAAGTATTTGTATAGCTGAATATTTATGAATAAGCTGGCATATACAAACATACATAGATACATATATGTATGCACATTTGTTTGTATGTAAACATACTACAAAGTATATATACATACAAAAAAATTTTATTAAATGAAGTCAAATGGTTGCCCCATTTCTAGTTTTTCTTATTTTTCCATAAACCACTACGATTGTGTCGTTCAGCATAAAATACCCCTGTGACAAAATGACAATGTACGTTATTGTGCTACCAGTACTGCTGCATCGCTTGGGCTTCGGTATTTGTGGGTACGTACTGTAATATCGTTGAATTAGAGTGGGCGTTCGTTCATACCTTAGAATGGGTCGGTCAGCTCATAAAATGCAGATGACGCGACCAATAAATCAATGTCTTTTATAGGTGTTTTTTTTTTCTATATTTTGTTTTTGTTTTTGTTCATATTCTCATCGCTTTGATATTGGTTCTCATGGCTAATTTGTGCACTTTGCCTTTATGCATTACACACTCACACTTGCACTCACAAATATGAGTCTATCGAGATTGCTACTCTGCCATAGACAAATGTGTGTGTGTGTGTGTGAGTGTGTAGAGACGAGTATTTATGTATTAGCTAATTGAGTTTCATATTGAATTTTTTTTTTCATTTTTCTTTTGGTCTGTTCTTATGTTTGTCGTTTGGTGAGTTTATCCTTTTTTTTTTGTTGGTAATGGTGGTTATATGAACTTACCTTTGGTATGTGCTTTTTGTAGGTCAGGCAAGTATTTGCTCTCTCCTAAATCATTGAATGCCATTACCGAAAATAAATACATTGTATTCATTTTTAAGCCAGTTATGGTCAGTTTATGACTGTTTGGTAGACCATCGATATATTTGTACTGATCACGGTTTGCCTCCCTGCGGATATGCGGAAATATGACAAAAAAAATTCAAACCCATTAGTGAATTTGTTAGTATTTGTTCGAGGCAGTGAAATTTATTAGAAAATATGGTTTTAAATTTAGAGAATTAAAACGTACCTAAAACGAACTCTGTATGAAGCCTTAAGGCCACCATCGAAGCCTGGCGTCCAGGCCACCGTCACCGAATCGTGGGTGACATTTAGGATATTCAAACTTAGAGGTGTATCTGGTTGGGAGGTTATGTCGAGGCGTACAGTTTCTATGGCTTGGCCCAGTTCATTTTTAGCCACACATTCATAGGCTCCATAGTCTGCAGGTGCCACTTTTTCCACTATCAATATAGACTCGTACGTCAAAGAGTCAATTTTCTTTTCCTCAACTTCGTATTTGTAGGAACGATTGACTGGCAAGTCTTTACCCTCTTGGCGCCAAATAAACTTTGGCTTGGGCGAAGCCTGAGCACGACAAGGCAAACGACCACGTTCACCTGTGCCACTGGCGGCTCTCAACAAAGTGGGCGATTTATCAATTTCCGGTGCGACTAAAATAGCAAAACATAGAAAAACAAAAGTTTGAAATACAAAATAAATGAATTTTTGTCTTTCACTTACATTTGACAATAAGTAAAACGTCGCGACTAGTGGGATTGGCAACACGATTATCAGCAATACAGCGGAAATTGCCAACATCATCACGCTGGGCATCTTTAATGTGAAGATACGAGGTGCCGTTTGCAAAGGTTGAAGAGGTTTTTATGGTCATATCATACCCCACTCTTTCCCATTTTACATGATCCTCTGTTAAGGGTTTACCTTCGACCGTGCACGACAACATGGCATCTTCCCCAGGATTGACAATCACATTCTCTGAAACCGACTTTATGTTTGTGCCATCTAAATGCAAAAGTGACGCAGGCATATTTAGTTTTTATGTTCATATCTTAATAGGCTTCATCTTATACTTACATTCCACTACAACGCTGACATTTATTCGAGCACTACCTTGAGAATTCCTTGCCTCACACACATAAACACCGGCATCGTTACGAAATAGTTTTGTGAAATTCAATTTAGAACCCTCAGCAAAGATACGAGGCTCTACTCCATTAATGGCACTGGGTAAACTCTGACCATCCTTTGACCATGTGTAAGTAATTGACATTGGATTGGCATTGGCTTGCAAAGCTACCAGCAGTGATTCGCCCTCCACACCAACCGCCGTTGAAGAAGGTGGCGGCACAAATTTCGGTCGATCTACACATAACATTTTCATCAACAATACGAAAAGAGAAGCATTAAATAAAATTCAATGAGTTTTTTTTTTAAATTCTTTCTCAACCAACTATATGCGCAATATTTTGGAAAAAGAAATGCGATGAATAGAAAAGATACTTACACAGCACATCTAAGCTTATGGCTTCATGAACACTGCGCTGAAGTGCCTCGTTGGCACTTTGACATGTGTAAACTATGCCATTCATTTCCTGTGTAATATTTACTTTGAATTCCAACGTTGAAACGGTGCCACCCCAAAGACCAGGCTTAGAAGTGTTATTTATACCTAAAGGAAATGCAAGACAAAATAAAATATAAAGAAACACACGAGCACAAAGTGAGATGTAAAAGCATGTTAATAGCGAAGGCCAAATGAAAATTATGCGGACTGTGTGTCTGTGTAATGGAGAGAAAGTTAAGAGTTGAGTTACTAAGCCGGAAGTTTGTGTATTTTTTGAGGAATTTTTTTTTATTTTTGAAAAATGCAGCAGAAACAAACATCCGCCTTTAAAATATTTTCTGTTGAAAACACATACACTACATTAAAAAGGATACACAGAGAACGAAAGCACAGACAGTCGAACAGCGTCACAAAGATAGACAAACAGACCGGCTTTTTGGCCTTATAATTGAGTATAAGTGAAGTCGGTAGGAAGGCTGCATCTCTAAAAAACAATGCTTTAGGTTACCGCCTTTACCAACCAGCCAACCAACCAACCATGCGACCGACAGACCAAACAGCCCAGCATTAAGTCGACCAAACATAACCGTACCTACAAGTTTGACCGGCGCCACTTCAAGCTACAAACCAACATTACAAGGTAAGACATTTAAGCAAACATTTGCAAAGTACGCAGACATGCATTTATGTGGCATGTGGCCACACCACTTGTATCCACTACTTTCTACTACTACTTGTGTTGGTACATTTTTGCCTCATAGTTGCGTTGTTCTCTTTACATTCGACAACAATGACAATCTTTTGAACAACCCAATAATTTGGGCACTTTTCCAGCTTGAAAACAAACAAAACAAAGGCTCATGGTTTTTTGTTGTTGGCGTTTTTGTTTTTTGGCGTCCATAAGCAGCAGAAGTATCTACACATTATCCATCATACACACTCTCTGCTAGATAAACCTTGAATTGTGAAGAAAAGTGGCTTCAGTTGAAACTTACCCTCAATTGGTATGCCATCCCTCCACCAGGATAATTTTGCAGGTGGATTGCTGGAACTAGAATCGCATACAATAGTCGCCTCTATGCCTGGTTTCAATTCTTCCGGTTGAATGCGTATCTTGACGGTTTCGGGGGCAACTACAATTATATTTACATTATATTGTTGTTTTTATTTATTATTGTTAACAATCTTGTTCTTATTGTATTGCAACGTCATTGTCGTTGTATATGTATGTATTTTCATTTAGTTCTGTACAGTACAATTCGGTTCAGTTCAGTTCAGTTCGTTTTTAATTCTTAACAACATACATATTTTAAATTGAAATGCAAATTGATTTTTTTTTTTTACTGAAAGTTTGTGCGTTGCACCACATTCATTTGTCGCCGTATACTTACAATGCACACTCAACGTCGTTGACTCGAATAGTGGTATTTCAGTTGCACTATTCGATGCTTCGCATCGATATTGCGCCTGATTATCGGTCACATTTGCCAAAATAGTTATTTCCGCTGACACAGACTTATCGGCAGTACGTATTACTGAATTTATCTACGAATTAGAAAAAAATAAAAACATTTAATATTAAACACTGAATTTAAAAAACGTTCATTATTTTCATTAGTTGCCAAGAATTAAAAAACATTTAACGGCAGGTGATAAACATATGTTAAGTCAAAAAAATTTACTTTTTAAATTCGATAAAAAAAAATGTTTTTCGGCCATTTATCTTTGATTATTCTGTTTTGGAATTTATGAAATTAATGACGTTTCCGTTTTTTGTTTTTTTTATTTCTTTGCTATAGACTAACAGAATATAGCAACTGATAGTTGGCACAGTTCGATGAATTTATTTCAAGGAAAGTGATTATTTTCGAAAGATAAACTTCCTTAATTCAAGATTTAATAAATTTTATTTTCGACTCCTTTACCCAAATGTTACTAATCAATATAGCAAAATGATGTACAACATTTTGGACCATAAGTGTGCCTATAAAATGAAATCGATTAATTGTAATATAGTTTCTAATAAACGAAAAATATGTCAGATAGGGTATTGTAGTGGCAATTAAATCACAAAAAATGTTCAAATGTGGAGCTCTCCCATTAAAAAAAAATTAAATTAAAATCTCCATGCATCTGCAAAAAAGCGGAGCACAATAAAGTATTTAAAAAAGTTTTTGATCTTTGTAATCATAGAAAAATAAAGTTTAGGGCCATTATAACAACTTGCCGTTAACTAAAGCGAGGGTTTTAAAGGGCAGATAAATTTTTTCATTATTATAAGTGCACAATAAGGTAGAAGTGAGTGTTAAACAAAAAGGAGGATCATCCTAACTTTAACTCTTAAAGTTAAGTTTATGTTTAAACTTGCCGTATTATATATTATTTTTAATATGACAACTTCAAATTTAAACAAAATGAGCATATACAACAAAAAAAAACCAAGCCCGCGGTTGCCACTGCGTTAAAAAAACTTGTATAATTGAGCAGTTTTATCGACATTGCACCGGCACTGCCATATTTTTGAAAAAGTTAACTTTATTTTATCATTAGGTTGTAATAACGAAAAGACGTTAGAGCTGACTTTAAAGTTCACTTTAGCGGAAGTTACTTTTAACTAAACCCCACTTTAACAGTAAGTTGTAATATTGGCCCTTAGTTTAATTAGTACATTAAAGTTAGTTTTTTTAATAAATGCAAATAGATGCATATATATTATCTCTTGGTATGATTAGTGTTAATATTCACTTTCCTTCTATCCTTTTTTATCCTTTCATCAAAAGACATAAAGTTACTTACAGCGGAAAAATATGCACTACATTAAGGATTTTTGAGAGCTAAACTGTTTACAAAGTCACAGTAGTCTTGTAGGTAGCGAGTGGCTTATTTCTTGCAAAAACAAAAGCTTCTCAAAAATCTGTCGTGTAAAATTAACACACACAACACAAGTAGTGTGAGAAGTTAGATCGGAATACTGGCTGAAGAGTTGTAAAGACACGTTATGTATGGGATTTTAAGATTAATGTTGTATTATGTAAGGACACTCTAACGGACATACATATACGTTAACTCAGTTTTTTATAATTTTTTTTCCAGTGTTTATTAATCACCAATAGCCAATCGCCTCGAGTTGTCTTACAAAGGTAATTACACAATTTGGTTCATTTCTTAGCTCAGATTCAATAAATTTCTAAAATAAAACCCTGCGAATCAAGAGAAATACATTTCATATTTTCTTTTACTTCAATATACTTGATAATGTAAATAAAATATTTTGAAATATTGTACTGTTTTATTGTAATAGATGGAAAAAAGTGTTCAATTCATAACATTTGCTCATTACAACCCTTCAGTCAGGATTACGACCTAGCTACTCACACCACTTATGTTGTGTGGGTTAATTTTTATACATGAGTGGTGAGACCTACGGTTTAAAGTCGACTCCGAACGACAGATTTCTTAGAAACTTTTCATGGCCTGACCTTTGGTTTGAACCGAGGCCTCACGTCGTTGTTGGAGTTTGCCTGTTGGAGATGCCTGACCTACATTATACCTGTGAAATGACAAAGTCAGTGAGAAAACTTCAATTGTTCGGTATATAGTAGTAGTAGATGATACAATTTTCCGAGAATTTCTGCTTTCACACACACAGCAGTTCTTATATGGATTAGTTTGGCTATTCTGATGGTAAAATTCTGCAGGAATTTAAAATTGAAAAGGAGATTAAAAAGTGTTGTTTCTCTGTTCTTGAATTCGTGCACTCTAGGCCATTATAATTTTTTTTTTGTTTTATTTAAACTATAAAGTGCCATTGAGGTACACCAACTAACACACAATAGTGAAAAGTGTATATAGAACTTTTATGAGCGACGACAAAATATTAACTACACACGGTTTTTTTCCCTAAAAAACTATATGTACTTAAAGAGGGCAAAAAAAAAAAACAAAAAGGAATTATGAAAAAGAGTACAAACTTAAAACTGATTACCATCACTTAAAGTATGCACATGAAAGAAAACATAACTACATTCGCGTGTTTTTTAAGATAATGGTTTGAAGTAACCAGGAAGGGTTTCGATTGAATTCATAATGTAAAAATAATCATAAACTCTGAGAGTGATTAAAATTGCCATGAAAAGGTTTCTAAAATCTGTCGTTCGGAGTCGCCTTTAAACTGAAGGTCCCGCCGCTTATGTATAAAATTAATACACACAACATGAGTCGTGTGAGAAGCTAGGCCGTCCTGTCTGAGAGGTTGTAATGACCAATTAAGTATTATGTATGTCAAGGAAAGGAATTCTTATATTTAAATGCTTCATTTTATAAGAACTTTGGTTTCCTTTCGGTGCCATGTTGCTTCTAACACGAAAACTTTACCTAGGTTAAGAAATTCTGCAATTGCAACTTCTTGCGATTCTATAACTGTTCGTTTATTTTTCTAGTAGATAGTGTGTTGACTTAATAGGCGTGAAATATTGACAAATATTTCTTCGGTGACTTCCTCTCAGTGATTTCTGTCAAAAACTCTGAGAGTAAATAAAATTGCCATGAAAAGTTTCTCTAAAATCTGTCGTTCGGAGCCGATTTCAAGCTCTATGTCCTGCCGCTAATGTATAAAGTTAACACACACAACATAAATGGTGTAAGCAGCTAGGTCGTAATCCTGACTGAAGGGAATGAATGACCAATTATGTTATGTATCTCCGATTATTTGTGGTATCAGGCGGAATGATATCTGTTTTTTTATTTTACAGTTTCTTATATTTTATTTTATAAAAGTTATTACTTCATTTTGGGTGCCCATGAATTAATAACAGTGAGTGTGAGGGTTGTGGGTTCGATTCCCACCAGAGAGACTGGTATATTTCACCACACCGAGAATAAGGTCGAAGTTACTCAGCTCGTAAATAATTAAGTATAATTTGTAATTATATTGTTATAAAATATTAAAAAAAATACTTCATTTTTTTCAAAATGACCAGGACGAAGTTAACTGTCAGATTATTGTGCTTGCCTCCATTGTATAGTCAAATAAAACATTCGAAACTCTTTTAATCTTAATTTATTTTTACACTCACCCTTTTATCGTTTTTGTACCATGTTAATGTGGCCAATGGATTTCCACCAGATGAAACGCATAGAAGTTTTTGTACTGAACCGGCTGGTATAATTTGACCTTCCATATATCCCGAAATTATAGGTGGTGATGGCGGATCTAAAAAATAGAATTTTATTATATATATATAATAAACAATAAAGTCTAAAAAATAAAGAAAAATTTAGTACTACCATGTAATTAGTTTTAATAATAATTGCATATTTTCGGTAGAAAAATTTCGGCGTATTTCAGGTTTTTTTTATTGTACTACGCTATATGTATTATCGTCCCAAAGGATTTTTATTAATAAACTGAAAAACGAAATTTCTAAATATTTGCGATAAATGAAAACAGAAATCTTCTATACATACATGTCCTAAATGTTATGTTTGTATGTTTGAAAAAAGTAAAGCGAAAAATGCCACCATAAAACCACAAACATGTGGTAGATGTATACAAAAAGTAAAGCCAGATATTAAATATTCTTTAAGCGATTTAGAAGGATTTGGCTTCAACATCTATTATTTGGTGTACGCTTTCACATACAATTAAACCGGATTATTTGGGTATACACATACTACAGTAGGCGGGCATTTGCATTAAATGAAATAAAATAGAAAAATATATTCGTACATACTCAACGAAATCTCTTACCATCCCACATACATATACATACATATGTATGTAAGGTATATGAGGTAATAAAAAGGATCTCCAGATAAGAAACTCACAATATAAAGTTGACAAAATTATAATTTGAATTATGGACCTTCGCCTGCAAATGATAAGTAAAATCTTTGACAAGATTACATAGCAATGCTAAGCAACTGACTAATCGAGTGAGAAAAATTCGAGGGGAATTAATTCTTCTAATTACACCTTATTCCAATTAGAAGTCTCTGTTATTGTTAGAAGCAGTTATATGAACAGCTATTAACTAGTACAACCTTAAATACAATGGGTTTTTGTAAATAGTTTATATTTTAGATTGATCCAACTCTTACTAAAATTTTAATTTAAATAACATTTTTTAACAATTCGTGTGTTTCATATTTTTCCATTAACATGAGATGAGGCTCACTCCAAAATAAGATGACATTATTTAAAGCACTATTAGATTGTGATTTTGACTGTGTTTTGACTGTGTTTTGATTAATAAGTCTAATACTATGATCAGGTATGCACTTTTACTGAGGCAATATTCGGTTAATTGAGTACAATATTTTAAGTGTTCGGGCATAAAAATATACGTAATTCAGCTGCTTATTCAATATTCATTTGACAGCTGGTAAACAACATTCAACAATATTGATTTTATTTTCTTTTTTTTTTTTTTGTTTGTCGTTGTGGACATTTGAGTTGTCAAATATCAACAAAAAGTTTCGGTTAATTATAATATGCTCACTGCACGTACTTATGACAGTGCTGCATTTTAAGTTTTACTCAATATTATAATAATTTGCGTATTTATTGCGCAATAATTAATTGAAACTTTATATGAAATTTTGAGCTCAATAATGGCGTTTATTGCAATTTATGCAATAAAGGTGCATATCTGAACACCGTATAACATTTCAAGTTGAAATCATGCTATAAATACAATAAGCGCACAGCAGCAATTTGTTTGTTATCGTATTGCTTTAAAATAACCATTTCCATTTATTCTGTTTTTGAAAGATTGTTGTTTTTGCTGCGTAGCATTTATAGTGTTTATAGCACCATTGTATTTTTTTTTTGTTTGTTTTCATAATTTTCTCACAAATGGTGTAACATGATAATTTTGTTTTGTCAGGTCCTTACACCGCAAATCTATATTTTGAACTTTTATGTCATATGTTTTAATGTATTCATGTAGGACAACTGGCAAGGGAAAGTATATTTTGCAGCCTTAGGGGTACTTAGTGTATACCTTGACAACTGAAAAATACGTTGATTTAAAAGAAAATACATTTTGTGATGCCTCATGGCGAATTACCGTAAACCTATTGATAGATGTGTTTAATGAGTATTTAATATTAAGTTTTGGAATATTAGCCACCATTGTCATTTGATTTTGAAAACAAATCCTGAAATTGTTGTTTACTTTGTTTTTTTTTTTTTTTTTTGATAAATAAAGTATATAATTCTGTTCAATTAAATACATTAGACCAAATGAAATTGATGAAATTTAATACGTAATATAACTGCCTATCAACAGATTTCTGTAAAAACTCGGAGAGTAAATAAAATTGCCATGAGAACTTTACAAAAAATCTGTCGTACGGAATCGACTTTAAACCGGGATCTATGCCACTCTTGCATATAATTAACACGCACAACATAAAGTGTGAGAAGCTATATGGTAATTTTAACTGAAGAGCGGTAATGACCAATTATAAACGCAATATATACACGCAATATATAAACGCAATTAGTTGATGTTACTATAAAAAACTGTTAGTCTATAGTAAATAAAAAAATAAATAATTGGTAATCTACGCCTCACCGAAAATGTTCAGAAAATAAATAATGCTATTAGTCTTTCCAATAATAATTTCTTATTTTTATATGATTAAATCATCTGTTTATTTCTAATTAATTTTCACCCTTTACTAGTAAATTCGTATACTTAATAACTTATTTTGAACGCCTTGATTTATGCTATCACATTATACTACATACATATATATGTTTTACTCAGTATGTTACATTATTAATGTAACGTTTAAAAACCAAGAATAGATGAATAAGTTACATAATACTGGTAGTAGGGTTTCCAGTGTTACTTTTTTGACTCATTGTACTTCATTTATTTATAAGAACTAAAAAAGTCGTTTCTTACATCAAGAAAATATTTAAGAAATACACTGTAGCCCAATAAAAAATTCCACATGCAGATGAACACGATAACAACAATTTCCACTGCATTAATACAATGTTTTTGAGTGAAAATATTATGAGGGGGAGTTAAAAGTAAATTAAAGGGTAGCAATTCGGTTTAAGCGGTATATTTTTAATGTATCCATCCATCCGTTTATGTTACCAGGCTTTTAGCATTTCTGTTTGCTATCCTGAATATGTGTCCATTAAATTGTTTACATTTTGTACGCTTGTAGTTTTTGGCAGTAGCATAAGAGTCTGACTCAATATTTTTTAATATGTTCGTTGAAAAATTTTCACCTTCTTTCTCCTTACCATTACTTTCAATAAATATTTACATCCGTTCTTACTGTTCAAATGACATTTCGAAAATATAAAGAAATAGCCTAGCAATTACACACCATTTCACCCTTTGTTTGTTCCAATTTTAAAGCTTCCAATTTACGTTGCCACTGTGCTCTTTATGTGTACTGTAACGGTCACTAACTCTTTAATTAATTGTAAAGAACTGTCGTGAAATTTTCTTTTAAAGAATTATTAGACGTTTATTTCCAGGAAAATACTCAATTAAAAACACTTTTACTATGACTTAATCATATTTTAATCTAATAATTCGCTGACAATGGTAAGTCACTATGAACAAGACTGTACCACACGGCAAGTGTTTCCATGAACTTATTCAGAATTGAAATTGCAAAATTACGAAGCAAGTAAATATTTCTTACAGATATAAAAAGTTACAATTTCAATTTTCAAAATTCAAACGGTTAAGAAAAACCCGTTGAAATTAATTTGACATTAAAAGAAAAATTAATATTGATTTTAATTTTATAAAATTAAAAACTGCGGCGATGGTTGAAACGTCCTCGAAGTTATTGATATTGTTGGTTTCAAATAAAATTGCCACAAAATCCAAAATGAATGACCCCACAATGGATGGAATATATTTTTCTTTTCCATTTTCGTTTATTTTTTGATATCAATTTTATTAAATTTTTGATAAATGTTTGTGACAGTCTTTGAGTGACTGTCGTGACGGCTAATATTCTTTCATGTTCTTTCGTACGCTTAAATTAAAATATTTTCATATTAAGTGTCTACATGAAAAGACAATCTCTCTTCTTTGAAAATTTAATGAGGTTTTCCTCTTCTACTCGTTTTTGTCTATACTTTTTGGTTTAATAATGTCTAAAAGCAAATCGTTAACACATCAAATCCTATAAAAAGGAAGAAAGAAAATTAATCCTTGCAAAAAAGGAAAAAAAACAACCAAAGCAACAACAAATATTGTGTAACTTTGTGTGTTTATATTGGAAAAAATAAGATAATAAGAGTAGAAAATAGAAAAAGAAGCTCAAACCCTGTCAAAACAAACAGAAATTGTCTTGCATTTTCCATTTGCCTTGATTTCAATTGAATTTATTTTAAGGAGGAAAATATTTTTGGAGATTAAACTTAAAATTGTATTCCATGCGTTTGGAACATTTTCTTTGTTTGTTGTCGTTGTTTCTGTTGTCAGTTTATTGCTCGCTATTATTCATCTTATCACAGTCTTTTGCACTAAAGGCTTTTAAAAAACAAGAGCAGAGAAACAACACAAAACAAAATCTGAAATGCAAGCAACAGATTTTCCCACTGCTGCCAAATCATAACAGCATTGAAGCATTAACGACAACAAAAATAAAAACAAAAACAAAAACTACAAGAAATTGAAACATCTGTATATATTATCCATTATGTTTTCTGATTAGAGTTCTTTTTTTGTCATTTTATTATTGCTGTTGATAACAAAATACTTTAAAAAATAATTCCAAAGCAAAAGGATTTTTCAGCATTATCTACTTGTAGCACAACATACATTGCGGTGTTTTATTCCATTGCGTTTTCTTTAATCTCTTTCATTTTCTTGTCTGTATATATATATCTTTTATACAGTTTTTTGTTTTTTCTAATACAATTTATTTGTATATTTTAAACAGGATTAAATACTGAAAAGAAACTCCTACAAATAAGAAGAGAAACAAGTTTTCATTGCAAGCAACATTGAAACAACAATAGAAATCAAAAAAACGCCACTTGTGGCTAAACCGCCCTATTTGATCGTCTGATGTACAATCGCTAGGAAATAATTATTGTGTATTGACTTTAAGGGGAAAATATGTATGCTCCCACTGTATTCCTTAAATTATTTATGCATTTTTGAATATAAATTATTTTCTAACACGTTCTTATTTAGATGTATGGTATCAACTATAAATACCACTTATGCCACATTTTCTTGTATGTAGTCTGACAACCTTCTTCTTGAGAGAGAGAAAATATTTTTACCAACAACCCTCAGCCCCAAGGCGAATTTATTCTATCAGGTGACCGTATCTCTACAATAAATACAAGATTGCAAAAACAAAAGGCATTTGGTTTTTGTTAACGAGTAATAATCTTGTCAAAAAATTAGCCCTCAAACCTCCACAGGAAATTAATAAAATCAATTAAAAAAAACTAAATAAACTTTATTTATTAGTCGCCGTAGTCTAGTAAGTAGTGTATTGGCTTATTAGACGTAAGTCTACGGTGCAATCCATAGGTCAGACATCAAAACGAAATATGGAAATATATTTCTTCGGCGACAAACTCTGAGAGTAAATAAAATTGCCATGAAAGTTTCTCAAAAATCTGTCGTTCGGAGTCGACTTTAAACTGTAGGTCCCGCCACTCTTATATAAAATTAAAAAACTCACAACATGAGTGATGTGAGAAACTAGGCCGTAATCCTGACTTGAAGGCCAATTGAAATGTATGTATGTATGTACAAATGTAAATAAATTTTATATATTGAAAATTCTTATTGTTTTTTGTCATGCTTAATACATTGTGTTATTATAAACCTATAAATTAAAAACAAAATTATTTCATGCAGTCAATAACAGCAGCTGCAAACGTTATTTCTTATTTAGTTCACAGTTTAGTCACCTAGTTGTAGAGACCGAATTCTTTCTTTTTGATAATTCATCACTCTCGTCTAAAAAAATATATTTATTTATTTATTAATTACAACACAATTACAAATTATATTTTAATTAAAAACGAGCTGAATAACTTTGACCATATGCTCGGTGTAGTGTCACAGAACAGAGTCCCTGGTGGGAATTGAATCCACGACCCTCACGATAATAGTCTAGCACACTAACCACTAGACTACCAGGGCACCAGGGCAAATAAATATAAATAAAGTAAATCTAGCTTAAAATATATATGTGTGCAGTGGTGTTGTCGAGCCGGAATTCTTCGGAACGTCGTTCCGGTACTTCCTTTTTGGACAGGAACGCGTTCCGGAACAAAAGATGATTTCAGATAACGAGATTTGGATGACGTTTTGAAAAAAAAATTTTAAAGAATTGCTGATTTGTTTTCTAAATTTTGACGAATTTTTATATGTATTTTCATAAACAAGGGTTTGAACCGAACCCGAACCGGAACAAAAACTGGAACGAACCGGCTTGTTTTTCCGAATCGTGAACCGAAGACCGGGCCGCATTCCGGTAAAAAAAAATTAGCACAACACCACTGTATGTATGTATTCAGTGTTAAAGGCTTAAATATTCTTAATCATCTATAACACTGAAGAATTTCTATAGTGCGTATCGTTAAGGATACATGCGGTACATATGAGGGTTTATGACTAATATAAATACGAAATTGATTATCGTAACAAAATAAACAAAAACCAAAGAATTTTTTAAACATCGACGATACTCAACAGCTTGTAACTTAAAGCCACCTTATCTATGAATTCGCCTTGATCAGCCCAATTTGGTTTAATTTTATATTTTGTATAGACAAACAGAGCTGCCAATAGGTAATATTTTTCATATAAAGTTGAATTGTATTGCCCACATAAATCACATAAATTTAAATTTGCTTTAAAAGTCTTGATTGGCAGGCTTGATTTCGAAATGGGTAAATTGTGCTGCAGAAAACTGCAAGTGAAAAATAATTTGGCCAGCGAATTTTTTTTTTACTATTTAACCAAATTGAGCCGACATCATTACTGATTATTTTATTTTTGTTTCGTAAAAAAATATTTTAAAGTTTTGTTGTAATTTAACACCCACTTGATGACTTGTTCATTGTAAAAGGTGAAAAATGTAATGAAAATGTATTAGATATGACATCCAATCATGGCGATGAAACTTTAAAAACTTATTATCTGTGTTGTCAATATCATTGGCTATGTATTTGCATTGTCTCAGGTTGAATATATACATATATTGAAATATTAAAAAGGATGAAAAGTATAGGGACATAGGTCAGAACGTCTTCTGATATACTATGTCACGTATTTCTGTAGCAGTAGAAAATTATGTACAATCCAAGGGAAATGTAAATTTGGGCAGATTAAATTTTAATTCCATTTTACAATTCCACTAAATGTGGAATAGGTACGGCTGATAAAATGCTCTGCGGTTACATTTGCAATATTTAGGGCCATTATTACAACTTGCCGTTAAACTTGGGTTTAGTTAAACGTACCTTTATCTAAAGGGAACTTTAAAGTTACCTTTAACTTATTTTCATTATTACAACTTACGGTAAAATAAAGTTAACTTTTTCAAAATTATGGCTGTGCAGGAGCAATGTGGATAACACTGCTCAAATGAAATAAGTTTGATTTAAGCGCAGTGAAAACGACGGGCTTCTTTTTTGTTGTTGTTGTGTTTGCTCATTTTATTTATAATTGAAGTTACCGTATTGAAAATAATATATAATACGGCAAGTTCAAACATAAACTTAACTTTAAAAGTTACAAGTTGGAGGATCTTCACTTTATCGTAACTCATACTAATGAAAATAAATTTATCTTTCCGTGGAAATCCTCCCTTTAGTTAACGGTAAGTTATAATAAAGTCCCTTAAACTAATAGGTGGATTATGGTGTTTCTATCACATATGTCTGCTTAGAATTCAATGGAGTTTGTTCAGACTGAAAGCCGAAGTAAAAACCGTTCTAACGAAAGTATTTTGAGTATGAATTTGCCATAACATTTGCTTATGCTTGATATGAACGGGCGAATGTTTGAGTTATTACTCCATTATATAAAGGAAATTGATTAAAACGTTTTTCTTTTGTACATAAAAACTACATAAAGAAATAATTTTGCCTTCAGATTTACATTTAAAATAAAAAATGAAATTTAATTTTTTTTAATATTGATCTACAGTTAATATAAAATTGTAATTAGTTGTTCTAAACATAATTTGTAAACATTTGTTAAATATATTGCAGTAGTAATTAGAATAAAACCTCTTGTGTACTAAAACATATACGTATGTACATATGTATAGAAAATCCACAAAATCGAGATCCAATTGTAAATATAATATAAGAAGTGGAATTAAGATATTTAAACTTAGAGTTGAGTAGATTTGGAATTTATTCAAGTATAATGAAAAAATTGCGCAGGATGTAATTGTTTTGCTTTACCCATGTGTCCAACTGGTACATAAAAGATAAATAAATCAATAAAAGCAATCTCATTGTTTAAAATAATATTTACACCCATACCCGAAAAACTTTAAAGTGGGCCGCCCTATATCAACCTGCCTTATATAAATACTATTTCTTTTGTTTCAACGTAAGCTGAGAGGATAATGAACGTGAATTTATATATCTGACTTGATAACTCCACCCTAGAGACAGCCAAAGCTTCAGCTGACTTCTGTTTTCATATGTTTTTAGATTTAAAATACATTTTTCCAAATCTACTTCCTCAAATTGTTTCAAAGGCACAATTTTCGTTTCGATGAAGGTAAAAAATTAGATTAAAAATTGCTAAATAATTATCAAAATACTTTTTACAAAAGAAGAAATTCCTAGATTTCAATTATTTTCCTCAACTCTGGAAAATTCAGCCATTCTCAGGAAAAGAAAAAAAAAATATGCCTGAAAAAACCAATATATGCGTGTAGTTCTCGACTTGACAGTTGGTCATAATTTAACATTTGGACAAAAATTCTTCGAAAAGCAAATAACTCTGGTAGGAGCTAAAAGACACTGCCTCCTTTCACATACCCCTAAAAATAATTCTGCGATTTTTCTAAGTATTTAGTACTTAGAACACCAGAAATAAGTAATCGCGAGTTCAAAAATCCCACATAATACAATATTATAACGAATTGATACACTGGATAAAGTAGAGCCATGTTATAGTTGCAAAAGAAAGACTTATCGATAGCCTCAAGTAATATTTAGCAATGTTATTGACATGTCAGTCTATAATGTTTCCATATTATTTACATCTGCGAGCCATGGCTGGAACGAAAGCACTTTAGCTAAACGTCGACATTTTGTAGAGAATTTAAGTTTACAACTTACTACGTCTACAAAGGAAAGAAAAACGCTACCAAAAGCACCATTTTTAAGAATTAAAAACTACGTGAAGGGCCTGAAATGGATCAACAGCTTCCAACTTCAGCTAAATATGTATAAAGAAATAATATCCGAACCAAAAAGTTTGGGACAAAACTGACCCGAAGATCGTCAACGTACATTTTTTTAAAGACCTTATTATGGAGGTTAATTAAACGTTAAAAATTCAAAAATTTAAAATTAGTTTAAATAGTAAAGAAAACATAAAAGAGTTATAATGCGTTGAAATTACAGACCATTTCTCCTTTGGGGGTTTGAAATACGTGTACAAAGTTGCATATACCCATACGGATAGTATGTAACGATAGGGTTAAAAAGGAATACTAGACGGAAATTATTTAAAATTGTTATTTCTTCAATTTTTTCAGTTAACACTTTAATTTTTATTTTTCATTTTCTTTTTTGGTTTTCCTTCACAAACATAACGAAAACAACAAAAAAAATAACATTAATAAAATCGTTCTTATATATGTATTACGAAATGGAAAAACAAACAAAATCCATAATGAATGTGGCAGAAAATAAGGTAGAGGATGACTGAAGGATTTAAGAGAAATCTATTTGTTTTCAGCCCTCAGTTATTCATTCGTTGACTCAATTTATGTAAAAAAAAGAAATTTTCCATTTTATTTTAATTTATCTCGTTTTCCTTTATTTCAAGCGTTTTATTTAAAAGACTTTCACATTGTTATGGAGCACTGAATGAATTTCACAGTGTAGATATCCTTGAGGTCAAGTATCTTATTATTTTTAAAAAATCATTTTTCATAAAATATTATAGAAAATACACAGTATTTGTGTTTGTGTTTTATATATGTGTGTGTGTGTGAGTTCGAATGTAAGTTAAACTGTTTCTGTTCTTCACCTAATGCAATTGCTAGAGTAAACAGTTAAAAGTTCACTGGTAATGAAGCAATAAATATACGTACATTATTTAAGTGGGTTCTTAAGTTAAATAGATTGTATATTGGTATGTAAGTACATATATACCATATATGCGTACATTTATTTATTCATTAATTTAAACGTATAATTATTACAAAAAAGTATTGCCTCATCGACCGTATGACATTATCGTGGCCAATCGGCAAGAAATTCGTAATAAAGTTAGAAACGTTTCAAAAATATTTTTAATTTCTAAATTCTTAAATTTTTGCGTTAATTCATTCTTAAACATTTTAGGTCCTTGGATATTTTCCGGTAACCTTGTTTAGTCTTTTTTAAACGGTAATGAAATATTCTTAGGTAGCTCGAACTTATTGTATTAAATAGAATGGTATGATGATCAATATTAGGTATGGATTTACACACAACAACACACAATAGAAGTTGCAATAGAAGTTCTACCATAAATGGAAAGAATTTTTACTTTAATATCTTTACATAAATGTAAGTCAAATCACATGCAGTTTCTAATGCTTTGTTCTGGTAATGGTCTTATTTAACACATGCACCGAATTACCAAATATTTTAAGGACCTAAGAATTGAGGTTTAGTAAATTATTTGTTTTGTCTTAATGTTAAATTTGTTGTTTAAGCAAAGATTTTAAAGGTTTTCTATTGATTTTCAGACTCTCTAAAGACATTGTTGTTGCTCACATACATAATTGCTCATTACAACCCTTCAGTCAGGATTACGACCTAGCCTCACACCACTTATGTTGTGTGTATTAATTTTATACATGAGTGGCGGGACCTACAGTTTAAAGTCGACACCGAACGACAGATTTTTGAGAAACTTTTCATGGCAATTTTATTTACTCTCAGAGTTTTTGCCAGAAATCTGCTGAGAGGCAGTCACCGAAGAAATATATCTTCAAATTTTCGTTTTGATGTCTGACCTGGCCTTAGGTCTAATAAGCCGACACACTACCTACTAGATTTTTATTGCTTCAATATGCTATTTTATATTCAAAGTTTTTTTAACTTCATAATTCCAGCTTATGTATCACTTTTGATACATACTTATAGTATTCATTTTAATAAAACTATTTTATTTTCTAACATTTTATTATTAGTTTTATAAAATGTACGCCAAAATTTTTGAAATGATGTACATTACAGTATGGCTCTTTACGTAGAAATCAAACACTTCATGCCAACTTGGTTTTATATTTTTTTTAAAATGGTTTGACATCTAGGAACTTTGCTTTTTGGCGATTTATAAGTTTGCTATTGTTTAGATGGGTCAGCTTATTGCCACTCGCACCAGTAACGCTTCCAATTGAGGGCTGGCTGATACCTGATGGTACAAACCATAGTTATATTTCGCTAGAAAAATTTGTTGTCAACTTTATGTGAGGTACAAAAGTTTCCCGTTGCAATAGAACATTATGTCAATAACAAGGTTCTCCCTGTGATTCCTCTCTGGTATCTTGGATACAGGTTTCCCCAAATACGACTTTAAGTAGTTCCAACGCACGTAGCATTACTACATTAGTACTTAAATCTAAAACTGCCAAGTCGATTTCGGTGGACCACAAAATTTATAACGACCATAAAATTCAATTAGTTCTTATCTACAGCGACAAAATTATTGGGACTATTAAAGCTGAAAAACTTTCAGCTCAGTTTTCGAAAAGGCGTAATCTAAGTAGCACATTATCAAAGCGAATGATTCTGTTATCTCATGCGTACGTAGCTGAGCGAAATATTACCATCTGTAATATTTATGAGATAAAATATAGGACGAAACACTTTTTTCAATCGTTTGTCTATACGTGAGATAAATATGAGAAGAGCAGTAAGAAAGACTCTACAACATTTCAAGGAACTGCTGCTACCAATGCTACAAATCGTAATATTTTCTCTTCCCCAACTCCTAAAAGCATACGGTTCTCTGTTCCAAGTAGTACCATCTTTGATGACAAACAACCTATTGTCATGTTTGCTGCTGCCAATAATTTCGTAAGTTAAGACGAGCTTCTGTTTTCTTATTCTTCAGAGTCTTCAGCAGCTGGAATATTAAGTACATACATACATAATCGGTCATTACAAACTTTCATTGTAATTCGGAAATCTCTGACCTGAGATTTGAACCTTGCTCTGACGTCTAATAAGCTAAGACGCTGCCTACTAGACTACGACTACTTCAATCAATATCAAGAACAGATAATTCAACCTCTTCACTTTCATCCAACACTTTACTTTCAATTCCTTCTCAAATACCATAAATTATGTATTACATACATAATACATAATTGGTCATTACAACCCTTCAGTCAGGATTACGACCTAGTTTCTCACACCATTTATGTTGTGTGTGTTAATTTTATACATGAGTGGCGGGACCTACAGCTTAAAGTCGACTCCGAACGACAGATTTTTGAGAAACTTTTAATGGCAATTTTATTTACTCTCAGATTTTTTGCCAGAAATCTGCTGAGAGGAAGTCGCCGAAGAAATACTTTTTGTATTTTGTTTTGATGTCTGGCCTGGGGTTTGAACCCTGGCTTTTCGTCTAATAAGCCAACACACTACCTACTAGACTACGGCGGCTGTATTATTTAAAATAAAACTTCACAAAATCTTTGAAAGCTTAAATGGGAATGTCGTATGTATCAAAAATGATACATAAGCCAGAATCATGAAGTTTTTGAATTTTTTAAACCCTGTATGAAATTTTCTTATTTTATTTGGTTTAAAATAATAGCGATAACAATACTAGCGATTAAAAAATATCAGGTATCCAACTTTTTCTGAATTAAAGTTATATTGTCTTAAAAATTTAAATGTATCATTTCTCATACAAAGCTCGATCTACGTTTAAGTAAACCGACATTCCATCGTATCCAAACAAACAACCACCATATACAGCCAACATTATATACAAAAACATAAAAAATTTAAGTAAATTTTGAAGATATCCAGGGCACTGCGATTGCAATGACTCTGGGTTGTTTTGGATATTTAGAAATTGTTAGCATAAATTTGTTAACCCTTAAATTCTCAGTGTATCTTTAAAGATACAACCAAAGAAAAAATTTTCACTGTTCTATTTAGAAAATAAATAAATGAAAAACAATAAAAACTCATTCAGAAAGCATCAGTCTTATATTTAAAATTTATTTCAAAGGAAAAAATGTTGAATTCTCTGATTGCTTAAACATCAAAGTTGAAAATTATATTTTTTCCAAATTTGGTAATTAGGTACTTTGCTACATTGAAAAATCGGACAGGATTACAAATTGATATAAAGAAAAAATATTATCTTGTTTAAAAATATGTCACTGACACTGACTCTGATTGTTTACACGGACATTGGAAAATGGAAAAAAGAGAGCAAAGACACACAGGGAACGTCTAAAATGCAACTAATTCTTCAAAAAGATCTCGACTCTGAATCTGACGAAGAAATTGAACTTGAAGGATCTGTACATGACTCTTTTGTCAAAATAATGAATGATGATCAGGATATGGACACGAATATACATTACGAACAATCAGAAACCTGTATTGGAGAGTAAAAATCCAGATAAGGAACCTGTAACAATTAAAAGATTTGATAAAAAAGAAAAAACAATGAAAAATATTCCGTGCTCATAAATTATAAAAGAGTATAACTGTCATATGGGAGGAGTCGATTTAATGGACAGCTCAATGAGCCGCCACAAAATCATAATGAAAAGCAGAAAGTGGACCAATCGAATATTTTATCATCTTCTTGATATGACTTGTGTAAATGCTTGGATACTACACAGACGGATAAATAAATACGATAAAGTAAGGAATATGAGACTTATTGATTTTAAATTGGAAGTAGCTGACGCTTTGCAACATTCATTGCAACACAAAATCTTCTTCCCAGCGTGGACGACTTCTCTTGAAAGTCAACTTGAGGAAAAGCGCCGAAGACCAAATGCTCAAAAAAGACCTCCTAAGGACATCAGACTCGATATGATGGACAAATGGAGTACGATGGATAAAAAGGGAGATGCAAACTACCAAACTGCTCAGAACAAACAAGAATGTTTTGAACCAAATGCAAGGTAAATTTATGCTTAACATCAGAAAAAAATTGTTTTTATAAGTACCATCACAATTAGATGTTATATTGTATGAATTGTAAAGTTGTTTTTATTATTATCCACTATTTTTATTGTATGTATGAATTATTAAAATGTTATATTATTTTTTTTAACTTTGCCTAAATAAAAATACTAGACACAATTAAATTTGTTTCATTTATATATTGTTTTTAATATGTACTTTTCTTTGGACACTATAATAGGGAGAGTGCTCAGCATATCTTCTAAGATACAACCAGTTTTTTTAAAAAATACCACTTAAATTTTTTTTTTAAAATGAGGACGCAGTTTATTTTTTATCACAAAACTACATATCAAATATATTTTGAAACAAAATCCGCGTCCATGAGCCATTAAGGGTTAAAGTTTTTACTTGAAGACATGCTTTGCATGATTCGGGTATATTATTAAACAAGAATATATTTATAGAACTATAATAATTTTTATAGGATGTAAAATTTACAAAATATTTATTGTTCATATGCCATATATTTTCAAAAGAAAGAAATATTAAAACTATAATTATTATAAAATAAATATAAAAAAATTCTAAGAAAATATATAGAAGAAAAATGATTACTGAAAATAAACATCATTCATTCTTACAATTGCATTGGTAGGCCACTACCGAATCACCAACAACGATCTTCTTATCATTTGTCTTGATATATACTTTTCCATTATAAACGTTTGCCATATTTAAAGGCTTTAAGGGTCTCTGTGCTTGAATAATCATTAATAAATATAACCTTCGTATTATAAGTTCATTTCTTTTGATATATTTTCGTTGCATTCTTATTTTCAACAATATGGCATAAACATTCTCAACATTATCTTCTTTGAGGTCGGCTCCATGGACTTTTGAAATCTTTAATAATACAACACTTCTAGTTGTACAATATATTTCCAAAAAGTAAGTACCCTGCCCTAAAGACATCGGTCTTCAAATTATTCACTCTGATTCAACAAAATATGGTATACATTTCGTTTTCCTCGTTTCATTTGGCCAATTCACAAGAACCCTTGTATCATTATATTGAGTGTTTTGCTGGACGAAAATACAATAATTTTTGCTTGTTAATGATAATTTTCTTATAGATATCCAATACACATATGTTTTACATATGTTTTGAAAAAGTTGTATGTGTTACCAGATTATGTAAATGCCAGTAATTAGGAAGAGGAATAAAAATACAAAATATTTTCTATGTCGATTCAGTCAAACGTTAACATCTTAGAATTGTATTGTTCGCACAGATACTTAATTAATTTGCTTTTTTCAGTAATATTTTTCACTTTGTTGCTTGAAAACCAATATATGGATACTGATATTATTCTTCTTATTGGTTTTTGACGTTTAAAATACGAAATACGTAATACAGTATAACACTGGGCGTTCACAAACAAAAAGTGTATTCAATACAACATACACGATACAAAGTCATGTGAGTTGACCAAATAAGTTTTACTTTTTTTAAATTCTCCAATGACTGTTTCCTTAAAGAATTTTATATGTATTCATGGCATATCATTAGTAAAAGTTAAAAAAAAACTGACTAAAGAAATATGAACTTATTTGAAATTTGTAAGTTTTAGTTACGCTCTGCAAGCCACGATTAATTCAAGTATAATAGATGTCAGCGGATTTCAGAACCCTGCATTGTGTGTTTTCTTTATAGGTTTTGGTTGATTTATAAGCAGATTTACTCAAAAACAAAATTTAAAAAGCAACAGCAGTGATAAAAACTATTTACTTAAATACCTTTAAGGTACTTTAAAACAAATATCACACACCATGGTATTTGTATCGTAAATAATACAGATTGACTTTGTTTTTGTTCGTATCGATATTTCTTCTTAGAGTAATCAAATTTTCGTTGAAATGTATACATTTCATATGTTCTATACTTCTCCCTCTGGCTTTTGCTTTATTTTCTTAACAAATTATTAAAATATAAGTAGATAAAAATAATTATTATAAGATCTCTATTGCAAACTCTTAAAAATACACATTTATAATAAGAAACCGCGGTTATAATTAAAAATATAAATATTAAACAAAATCTATGTGTTGGTAACTAACTACATATGCTTTTCTAACGTAACAAAATTTCAGTAGAAACATAAAATGCATCCTCGTATGTAATCACAAAGATTTATTTGCTAAACAACATCACCATCTTCAATAACATCAACATAATATCAATAATAACTGACTGCAAAAATAACACAAAAGTAATGACAATAAAACCAATTCTAGCATTGACAAATAGACGGTGTGACATAATTATAATATACACATATGCAAACATTTGCAATTGCACAGGAATACAAAACAGTAATCCCTCTTTTTACGTCGTTTCAATGTATGTTGTCAAATTTTTTGTTCCTTCATACTTCGATTTACGTAACTTTATTGCGTAAATCGCAATAAACGCCATTATTAAGCTTAAGTTATAATATTGAGTAAAACTTAAAATGCAGCACTGTCATAACTGTGTTTAGTGAGCATATTACAATTAACCGAAAACTTTTTGGTGATATTTGACAACATAAATGTCAACAACTACAACAAAAAAAAAAAAAAAAAAAAAAAAAAAAATTAAAACAATGTTGTTGAAACAATAGCTGTTTTGTTTACCAGATGTCAAATGAGTATTGAATAAGCAGTTGAACTGCGTATATTATTATACCTGAACACTTAAAATATTGTACTCAATTAACCGAATATTGACTCAATAAATCTGAACATACTACTACGTGTTTGGCGATTTTTGTTTAAACGTCAGTAAAGGATTGTTAGAAAGGAATAACACAACTTTACAATATAATCTGCAAATGCAAATAGTGAAGGAGACAAAAGTTTTCTCAGAAAATTAAAACACGTAATAGGGAGGATATTCAATTCAGCAAGTTGGTAATATCGACTAGTTTGTACAACATTGAAAACAAGTGCCTTTAATTTATATCAGAAGGGGAGAGACAAATGTATTTCAAAATAAAGATTTATGCTTCTTTTCGGTGGAAATTTTGCTGGAGATTTTAAGACTACGCCTCTGTAGAGTAGGAAAACGCTTTGGAGAACAAACTGCCTAACATATAAAGGTTTAAGAAAAAGCTTGAACAAAGCACTAACTATTTAACGTTTCACGTTTAACTTTTACTTTTGCCACGACATTAATAAATGTAAAACAAATAATTTTTGCAAAAACCTCTCATAATCGATATTGCCCCAACCTATTCAGAAATTTTAACAATATAAACAAAGGAAATTTAAACTGGTCCCACTTGGTAGGACACTTCTAGTTCAGAAGATTGCTGATTATTTTAACTTGAATGATGAATCACTTACTTACAAAAAACTTCAAATACCAGAAGTCATAGAGGCAATTCATACATTTCATTGGCAAGGCTTTGACTGTGAAAAAAAATCGATTCAAAGTTTTGACGAAATTGAATAAGATGAAATGGTTGAGTCGGAAAGGACAACGGTATATTCTAGGCATAAATAATAGACATATGAACAATAATGACAAAAAATGTATCCTTATTTAAGAAGAGAATTCATATCTCTTTATTAAAAATGTTTGTAAAAATCAAAATAAGAAACATCGATAATGACACAGAAAACCTTTCTTATATATGTTTTTTAATTCCGAGTGGTACATAAATAAATAAATGTCCTTTCTTTCTAAATTTTTTATTAATAAATGCGAATTTTAGTTTAGAAGAATGAATTTATAATTTTTTAAGTTCTTTCCAGAGATCATCAATGAATCGTTTTTTCCCTACTCATAAGCACTCATGAAATTCTGAATGGAAATGAGTCAATAATATTGAACTTTAACTACTCTGATTCATTCGTACTCACTACAACGTTGATTTATAAGTACAGGTTGCAATGAATACGAGTACAAAGTTGACATCAAACTCATAAAAATCGAAATATGTTTGATTCATACTCCTACTCATTCAGATTTATAACTTTAGAAAAATACTTATAATACTCATAAATGATACGAGTGATTCGAATCATTCATCAAAATTTACAGTCTTAGTTGTTGTTGCATTTACGAAAAAAGACAAAAGAAAAAGACAAAGACAGCAAGCAAAGCAAACACACAACCTTCTAGTAAATATTGTAGTATTCGTACGGGAATCATATTTATTTTGTGATTCTTGTAAATGTTGAGTAAAGGAGAGTCGAAATCAACAACACCAAGCGCATTGTTAAGTATGAGTACGATGAGTACTTCAAACTTTGAATATGAGTATGATATTAAAATAAGTACGAATGCGTAATTATCAGAAATTATGAGTATGATTCGAATCTACTCATCTTTTTTAATACTCATTGCTGATCTTTAGTTCTTTCCAAGGGCGTATGAGTAATAAAAAATTTTTTATTTACAACGTTCCGATTTACGTTGCTTTATTTTTAAAACCAATTACTATGTAAGTCGAGGGATTACTGTACGAACAACAACCGTTTTTAATACGTTTTTAAAAAATAATAGAAATAGAAATATGTACATGAAACGTAGATAGTGTCATCAATTATATGGCAACTATGCTCAACTAGAAAAATCATGCTGTGATAATTTGCTGTTGTTACTAAATTTTCTATTCTTCTTAATTTTGACAAATTAAAATGCCTGTTGTTTACTAATTCACACACGCGTAGTATGTTGTATGATGTTCCCTGAAGTGTTTTACACATACCATACAAATTGAATATAAAAAAAAACTTTATTCATGTCTAACTATACATTTTATTTAAATATATTGTATATTTGCATATACATACATATATAAAATGGTGTGTATATGTATTACTAAGTAAACACAAATAATAAATACAAACAACTGTTTGGAATCACTTAAAAAAGAGAGAAATAAAATGGGTACAAATTACCAACGAATATTCGTAGTAACAAAATGGAACAATAATACCAAAGAAAAAGAAAAAACACACACAATGTAAAACGAAGGAAATTCAACCCTTTATGTCAAAAGCTTTTATTGTGAAGAAGATTTTTAACCTTCTATTAAAGCTAAAAATCTGAAGTTGTTGCATAACTGGTAGTGGCTGGCTGGCACTGGCAGTTCTAGTATAAGTGTCAAGTACTCACTACACACTCACACGTCAATCTTATTATAAGCGATGTCGGTTGAGTATGTTTGACAACACTTTTTACGCCTAATCAACGTTGGAATTTTATTACAGACTGAAATGAAAACCTCACCCAAAGCATGGGGTGGTGTAGGTGTTTAAATGTAAAAAAAATTATAATGGAGGCATTTAAAAATGAGAGCGTATTTGGTAGATGGGGAAGAAGGGTGAGTTTTAAACCGTAATTAGAAAAAAGGGAAAAAATATTTTTTAAGATTTTATTCGACTAGAATAATAACAGAATTACTAATGGAACCCAAGTTAGTAGTTGGGAATATGGAACGAATTCACTATTAAATTCCAGGAAAGAAAAAGGAAAGAAGATTGACACATTTACAGACAGACATGATGATATTCATACCACAAATTACCTTTAGTTTGACACAAAAGCGACATCGAAAAAATAATATCTGAGTTCTAAACAGAAATTTAAAGTGCCACAATTATTAGGAAAAAGAATTAAGCAAAAGACAGTCACATTAACTACATCGTCTTCCGTGGAAAAGGAACGGACTGTTACCAAGCTAATGGCATTGTCATTTTCCTTTTTTTTACATAATTGAGGCTTTTGGTTTAAGCATAACAATCAAGAGATTTATGATGTAAAATGATTCAATTCTTAAGAGAACAATTATGTTAAATTACTTTCACATATGTATGTACATTGTAATGTAAAAAGTTAAAATGAATATTCAAGTTAAGTGTGTTATTTTTATCCATCAAATGGAAGATAATTTGCACAATTTTTTTATGGCAATTTAAAATTAAACTAGTTATCGATCATGGTTCGAGTACCTTACAGAAAAGGTTAAGTTCCAAAGTAATACCCAAATGATTACTGAACAAACCATCTTTTATGAATCGATAACCACAAACAATCGAGCTTAAAATCCAAATTATTCTTATATTTCCGGTTTTGATGCCAATGTTTAAAAATATATTTTTAATTACACTGTGCGACAGTCAAAATACACCCACATAATGATATAGTGTAGGTTGTGAGTTTTGTTGAGTAGAGCTCAAAAATATTTTTGTATATTTCTCGAACCCTCCAAACTTGTTGTATTTGACTAAAACGGTGTTTTTGATCATTTCACACAAAATTATTGATTACCCAAATATTTTTTAACCTATTTTCAAAACCCAAAGTTTTTTGACATTATGAGCCTTTTAAATTGTATACATAAACATATGGTTTAAACTTACATGTTATGAGTTTTGATCGGGTAAACTTGGAAAATATTATTTTTTTTATTTTTTATATTTCCAAGTTTAGCCATTCTTAATTGAAAATTTAAATACAAAATATAAGACAAGTGATGGCGTTCTTAAAGTATATTCTCTTGTGAAGAGATCGACACTTAGTTTGATCAAATCGGCCAAAACTAACCGTAGTTATGATTTAAATAGTAAAACAGTCTTGTTATATTTTTTATACATGTCATCTTATCAAATGAACTTTCAGTTCAAAAATTTTCAAAAGTTTTGATGGATCTTGAGTTTATCGCAAAATGTGTCAATTTCACGTTTGCACGACTAAGGTTTAATAAGGTTTAATTTTCAGAAATGTTTGTGTAATCAATAAATTTGTGCGTGAAGTCGAAAAACATTGTTTGTCAAATAAAACAAGTTTGGTGAGTTCAAGAAATATAAAAGAAATATTTTTGAAGAAAACTCACAACCTACACTATATCATTAGCTGGGTGTATTTAATTTTATTTATTTTGTCGCATAGTGTTATTTATTACTTCATTTATTATTATGTCATAATCAGTTGCATTTTGTGTACAATGCTGCAAAAAACTTAAAATGTTCCAGTCATTCTTATTTTAGTAAAGCTACCCGCCAGCTTCAGTCTTTGCATAACCAAAAATTTCAAAGTAACACCCAAATAAACGAAGATGGATTCCAACAGTCAAAATTATCTCTCTCTCCCGTTATTTCTATTATTTTCCCAAGAGCGCACGTTGTTTGGATTAAAGGATTACGATATAAATTAATTATGCACTTGCACATAAAATGTATTTCAGTGCAGCACAACTCTAAGCACTTCTAGGAACTCCTTCGATGCACAGCGAATTTCATTTAAATTTTATAGAAAATTTACTGTGTTTTATTCAGAATGTCATATGGTTTTAGTTGATTTTATTTAAGTTTTATTTAAGTTAAGATGCCAGAAGTATACATCCCTTTACAATCAAACACTTTTTTAAAATAAATTAAATATTTATGATAATCATATATATGTATACGTATATATTTATGATAATATTGTTTTGTCTACTTACATAAGACATTAACTGTATGAGTGGAGACGACATTTTCCGTTAACTGCATGTTGAGACCATGACAGATGACAACCAATGAGCGTTTGTTGGGCTCAATGACAGCCGTTATATTTGAAATCGTAATCCAACCACCTAAAAAAAAGTGGAAAAAAATAAAAACAACACAAAAAATGTAAAACATTTTTAGAAACGGGAATGGATGCCACATATCGCGGCGTGAAATCAAAATGATGAAAATATGAAGGATGTTAACGGAAAGACAAACGAAGGAAGCATGTGTTTTAGTTGTATAATTATAATAACAATTATTTAAAAAACAAAATAAATAAATAAATAAATTATATATGTATGTTTGTGTGTGTGTATACATATATATATATATATATATATATATATACATATATATATATGATTTAAATACGCACGCATATTAGTTAAAATACAAATGCTTGGAAAGTTAAAGCAAGTGTGTCTGTTTGCACTCACCTTCGGAACTGACGGTAGTACGTGATGTCGCATTTCGTATTTGACGACCACCAACCATCCATTTAATTTCAGCTGGCGGATTAGAGGCTGCCGTTGTACAGGTAAGTGGCACTACATCTCCCACTCGTGCCTCCGTTGATCCCGTTATGGAAACGTGTGTTGGGGCAACTGTAAACAATTTAAAGAACGACAGATAGATAAAATAATATGAAGAAGAAGACAACAAAATGTAAATAAGAAAGGAAATTAAAATATATTTTAAAAACTCTGTGCACTCTGTGTTTAAGTCTCAAAAATTTATAGCTTAACGTAAAAGAACATGACAAAAATATTGTATTTTATCCATTTCATTCATTAATAACCTTGGCTAGCTGTCTGTTTTGCCGAACTTCGCCCTTTGAAATTACCATAAACAGTTTAAATCCCTCTCTCTCCGTCCTCTTCCTTGAAGCTTTTCGTATTATTTATTTAAAATGAAATTAAGCAGAATGTTTGGTTGTTGGGTGTATTGAAAATTAAAATGGAAACATATTTATTCAGTCAGTAGTAATAATAAAAGTTATACTTGGATCGCAAATATTTAACATTCCCTTTCAAATGCCATTTTGTATTATCACTTAATTACGTTTTAATTGAATTCGTAAGAGGGACAGACAATAGAAATCATAATCGAAGATGTTGTTTATGCGGTCCCCTAAGATTGGAATCTTAGAAATTCTTAAATTATCAAAAACAAAGTCTCAGTGTTAACAATTTTCCCAATAATTTTTAGAAATTAATATTGTTGTATCATATTTAAAAGTAAAAAAATGCACAAAAAGTTTCATACGATTAACAAATGTCGGAAATTTCGGAAGCAAATCAAAGGACTATGATTCCATTAAAGAATGACGACGATACTCTAAGGGCCATTATTACAACATGCTATTAAAGTTGGGTTTAGTAAAATTTAACTTTAGCTAAGGTGAACTTCAAAGTCACCTGGTAACGGTTTTTCGTTATTACAACTTAATGATAAAATAAAGTCGATAACACTACTCAATTAAACAATTTTTTTGCTTTCAAAGTCATTGGCAACGACAGACTTTTTTTTTTGGTTGTGTTTGCTCGTTTTATTTATATTTGAAGTTGCCATATTGAACATAAAGTATATGTATGACAAGATCAAACTTAAACTTAACTTTAAAAGTTACAAGTTACAGTTACTTCTTGTCCACTTTTAATAATGAAAAACAAAATGTGTGCCCGTTAAAATCCTTCCTTTAGTTAACGGCAAGTTGTAATAATGGTTCTAAATGAAATAGGAAAAATATTAAATTTGACACAAGCCTACGGTGCAAACAATTATAAACATTTTCAACGAAGATAACATGTTCTGATTGTTTAGGCGATCAAACAATTGCTTGAGAAATACACTCAAAAGTTGGTAAATTGGTATTTACAGATGGGTGCAAAAATTTATGGTTTTTGGAAGAAATGGTCAGGCAAAAGTTCTGAAATTATCTAAAATTAACTTATTTTGCCTGACAAAATATAAATCTAACATTAAAACTTGGGAACCCATCCTTAGCACTCATCGAAAGAAGTGAAAGAATGGTTACTATGTAATCAGAAATACAAACTTGAACATCCCACACAATCTGCCGGTCTTAATGTTATTGAGCAATTTATTTATTTTTAATTGCATTACAAATTACATTATATTTATTAGGAGCTGAGTATCTCAGACCTTAAACTCGGTATAGTGTAACAGACCAAAGTCTCTAGTGGGAATCGAACCCACGACCCTCACGCTATTAGTCTAGCACAATATCCATTAGTCTGTCAGGGCCCCTAATATTGAGAAATTATAAGAGAATTTAAAAATAAATCGGAAAAAATTGCATATATTTTAACTTCCCTCAAAATTATCACACAAAAACCATACAAATTATATCGCACGCAATCTTTAGTAAATCTACATCATTTTAAGTAATTAAAAAAATCGTAAATATTATTCTTTGTTAAACATTAATTAAAAATTAATTCGGAAATCATCTCGGTCATAGTGGCCATGCTTACAGGACATTGCGTTATGGAAAGACACGCGAAAATATTGGAGCTCCCATCGAACGACTACTCCCGAGGTTGTGGATGTGCTGAAGAGGAGGAAACAGTTATCCTCTTTCTTTGCTGATGTCCATCTCTAGCGAGGAGCAGATTTAGGTTATTTGGCTCTCCATTCCTTGTCAGCTTAACGGAGTTATCATCCATTGATGTCTAAGACATAGCTTCATTCATAAATTTTCAGGCTTGCTTGCAGCTTAGGGGAGTCGTAGATTTTGTGTGCAGCCCCTGCACTGTCCAACTTCTTCTATGAGTTTAGTGGAATTTGATCAATACGGGGACTGCACTTACCCATGGCAACGGGGAGCTAAGTGTACTCAAGTGAGCTTTGGTATCAAAGCTACCACTCCAGCCTAACCTAAACTAACCTGGGGTGTGTAAACTTTTGATCAACTGTCTTTGTATAATATATTCAGATGACACATTCGCACAGAAATAAGTGAAAATTGAAACAAACTTTAAGATATCTAATACTACAAGGATTTAATTTTTATTGTGAGAATTGTTGTATTAACCAATTCAATTATTTAGAGCAGCTGTTTTGTGTCTATTGCTCCACGCGACTAATAATCTTCACAACAACTCTGTTAACGATATACCATTTGTTAAATATACACTACAATTATCTACTCTTCCACAGTACACACATACATACATAATTGGTCATTACAACCCTTCAGTCAGGATTACGACTTAGTTTCTCACACTCATGCATAAAATTAACACACTCTTCCACAGTATTCAAGATTAATTAGCTTTGTGAGGATCAATCTCGCGGCGGTAGATGTCAAGACCGCTCTTCCACAGTATACGTAAAAATTTTTACTGTAAGCCAATTGTTTTGAAAAATAGTGAATAGCAACGCACGCAATACTGTCTAAACCTTATTCTTGTATTTGGATTCAGATTCTGGGCACCAAAAAACCTTTAGAAAAATGTGATTTGACTTCTGGGTCATTGTTTTTATAAAATTCTGTAAGCCAGTGTTATTATAAAGATTTCAACTATTAAATCTTTATAGCTCTCGAAAGAGTAAATCGGTTATTTGTAGTTTAATTTGGGCTATGTGAGCTCAAGTATAAATTTATTTTAATAAAGTTTTCACTATCTCATCAATTTAAATGAATTAAGCTTCCGTATTCTAGTAGGTAGTGTGTTGTTTTATTAGACGAGAACCCGTGGGTCATTTGTCATTGTCATTCGGAGTCGACTTTAAAGTGTAGGTCCCGCCACTCGTGGATAAAATTAACACACACAACACAAGTGGTGTGCGAAGCTATGTAGGTTGTAATCCTTAGGCTTGTAATGAGCAATTTTTAAGTATTCTAATACACATCTCTAATAATTTATTATTGATTAAATCAATAGGACAACAATTATTAAAGAATCAAACTTTTGCAGAATACAGACGCTAATTCAAATGTTTCTGTCAAGTTCAACGATTAAAGCGTATTTTCAATTAAAAATGTTTTCATAATTTTCTTTGTTTTTAGTAAATATAATGAAACAATCCGTGATATGTATTAGGATTTATGATTTCAATATGAATTTATGAAATTAATACACACATATTCTCAAAAAACATATGAAGAGAAACAAGCGTTTTGATGGATAAGTACAGACATAGTATATGGCATATATTTACTACACACACATATGTACATTCTTATGTATGGGTTATTCGAATTAGAAGGTTTTTTATTTTATGCCTTTCGAACGTTGTTTGTGTCATTCGTTTGGTTGTATTTAAAACTGCCTTAACGCTTGCATTATTTTTGTATATAAAAGAAAATAAGATCTTGAATTTATAATGGCTTCTATAAAGAATATAAATTATATACATACATACGTACAGTGTACACACGAATTTATATACAGTGAATACGAAATACACCTAATTCTGTTTTTACACGGTCTTTTTTTACACGGTTTTGATATAACACGGTTTGAAAATAATATATTCTTAATTTTTTTATACGATTTTATTCCATTTAGCACGATTTAAAATTTTTTGTGCTTAAATTTTTTTTTGTCAAATTTAATTTTTGCAAAGTATGTTCATATCACAAATTTAAGGGAATTCCCTTTTTGCGCATACAAGCAAATTTACTGGTCAAAGCAAATGTAAATGGCACAAATTTAGGGGAATTTCCTTTTTGTGCATACAAGCACAAAGGTCAGAGCAATTGAAATGGGTTAATATTTTGTGTTCGTAAAGAAATTTTTTATTGGCGAATTTGTTTTTCTATCACTACATTAAATTTAACGCATTAAAATAAAATATTTTATAAATATTTTATGAATCCCTAAAAGAAAATGTCAAATCAAAAGCTTCTTCTCAAAAAATCCTTGTTTTTCACTAGTATTAATAGGTTTTAGAGATTAGGAACCAATCACCTATTTTTGCATACGATCAGTGTCTTTTTTACACGGTTTTCTTTTACACGGTTTTTTCTGGAACCAATGTACCGTGTAAAAACAGAATTAGGTGTATACAAAAACATTTCTAAATCAAAATTATTCACTTCAGTGATATAAAAAATAATAAGTATACTAATATGAAAGATATTAATTGAGAGTTCATGTAAAATTAGTTTTCTTTTTAAAATAGTACCAAAACAATTGTTATAAAATAATGCATTTGCACTAAATTAAGTACTCATGTTGTTTTTGAGTGCTTAGTATTTTGTAGAGACTCCGGTGTTGTTTAAAACTGGTAGATATCGTCAAAGCATATGGTCAAAAAGATTTTGACATACCGAATTGTTGTATCACACCACGCAGCTTGAAATAACTCTCAAAGCTTACTATAATTTGTGGTATACTTTCCATTCCTTTTCACTATATCCCGCAATTTCTCGATCATATATAGATCTGAAGAGAGTACAGGCCAATATAAAACATCGATATTTTTATCTTTAAGCCATTACCTCCCAACTACAATATAACAGTTGTCATATTTTGCTATGTTAAATTTATAAATGTATATATCCGTGATCTCAAGCAATAACAGCCTAAGGTTTTCGAGAAAAAAATGTCTTTTTATATACAGAAGAAATTGAAAATTACTGCAAATTAAAAAATAATTACAAGGACAAGTATAGGATAGATAATGAAAACTAATTTGTGATATTTATAACGACTTAGGTCAACATATTTTTATATTAATAACTTTTTAAAAAACATTGTTGGAGAAATGGCAATTTCACGTAAATATAAAGTTTTGTAGTAGAATATTATGCATTGGTACTACAGATATAAGTACTTGCTTACAGGTCATCCATACGTTTAATCACAGAAAATGTTTTCAAAATATTCACATTAAAATTATTGAGAAAATTTTAAGGAAGAATAATATATGGAGGATTATCTATCGGTTTAAATTTGAACCATAGGTTATTTCGAATCTAGCAATACTTATGCCATTCTATTCTGTCACAAAATTCGGTATATTATACCCACTGAACGTAATGAATCGGTTTAGGCTTGAGCAATGTTGGAATTTAATGGGCCAATGTGTCCATTTTGTCAAAAAAAATCATCTTTCCAGATGAAGCTCACTTTCATCTTTCTGGGTATGTTAATAAGCAAAATTGTCGTATTTGGGGTTCAGAAAAAACACACGTGGTTTTACAGAAGCCTATGCACTCATTACTAGTGACTGCTTGGTGCGGCTTGTGAGCGGAGGCATCATTGGCCTATATTTCTTTCAAAATGAGGACCATTACGGTCAATGGAGACACCCATCGCACCATGAGAATCGATTCTGTTGTAACCGCTCTTCATGGTATTGATGTGCATGTTTTCTGGAGAAACAAAAATTGTTTCTTTTATGAACATTTTAAGGAAATATTAAAAGAATTTTTGATTTTACAAAGAAATGAAAGCAGTTATCAGTATTTTGCCGCAATGCATAAAACATTTGGAAAATCAAGTCTCAAGCTCACTTGCAATTCTTATATTCCTATAACTTACATTTTCATATCTTTACAGATTAAGCGATGTTGTCAGCCACTGTAAGAAAATGGAAAAGATTTTGGCAAATTTGATGCATATCTCGTATTACGCACCTGCGTGTTGGTTGCTTAAGAAATATTTGTTTACTTTTCATTTTCCTTTAATATTTTTCATGAATTGTATGTACACTGTTCATGTTTATGTTGTTATTTTTGCAAGTATGTACATACATACTTGCGTGCATGTATATGTACTTGCTTTAGCTAATGTTCAAACGTCTGTTTTTTGTTTTATTTTTTATTGAAATATAAAAACGAAAGTATAAGAAATAAAGTTTATTTACAGTGGAAAAAAATCAGTCTTTTTACACGTTCTTCTATTTTTTTCGAGGGTAAAACGAAAATGTTATAAAATTTGTATTTGGTATTTCTGTTGTTTTTTTTTTAATTGAATTAGAAGTTGATTTCACATGTTAAATATTGAATTTGCTTTACCCTCCAAACGTAGATGCTTAAAGATCTTGTACTTTAGTTACCTAATTGAAAATATTATTTTGCTTTGAAAAAATCTCTTATTAAATTTGTTAACTAATTTAATTTTAACTCGAGTAAAATGAATCGATAACAAGTTTCCATATAATTCGAGTAAAAATAAAGTCTTGCGATGGTAAAATTTCTAACAGGCAATTTAATATGATAATTAATTAAATTAATTATTTCTCATTGAATTTATAGGTATTTTCAATACAGCTTTTTAGATGTATGCTTAGGGTATGAAAAATGTAGTTCATTATGTTAGTATTTTGAACAACCAATTTGAGATAATTTGTTAACAATGAAAGATTTTGACATGTTGTTCTTTTCCGATGTAAAGCATATTTTTCAAATTCCAGTTCCAATTCATGCATTTATTTGTGGTTGTAAACAACTCGTAGAGAATTCTCATGAAACTAATCATCTGAAATTATTTCATATTAAGGATATGTATTAAATATTATAATACAATTATGTTAGAAAATATCTGGGAAGAAAATAAGTTTTATAAAGGGAAATACATAAGTTTAGTTAATATCTCTTTCATTGTAATCTAATAGTTAGGGTGTTGGATTATTAGCTATTAGGCCACGGTTCAGAACCCAGATCAGACATCTCGAGGCTGGTTAATTTGGAATACGTGCGCTCAAGTAAAAATTCATTTAAATAACGTTTTCACTATCTCTTCAATTTAAATTATCTTGTACATAGTGTGTTGTTTTATTAGACATGAGTCCGTGGTTTTAATCCCAGGTCGGACAACTTCAACGAAACGAAATATGAAAACAAAATATTTCTGGCAAAAACTCTGATTATAAATAATATTGCCCTGAGTATCTCAGAAAAAAAAATTTGACATTCGAAGTCGACTTTGAACTATTGGGCCCTTCTCTCATGTATGATATTAACACAACAGGTGTGAGACGTCGTAAACCTGACTGAGTAAAATTTCTTTCGGTGAACAAAAGAATTTTACATCTCTAATGTTATATTGAATTCCTCTTGATGCGCTTTACAAGTAGAATTTAAATTATGAGCACATTCAACTGTGTTAATGTTTCAACATCCTATCTGGGTAAAGCTGTTTTCTAGAATAATTTGCTTCAAATTTTGTTCAAATAAACAAAATTATACAATAATTAAAGCACCATGTATTACCGTATATTAGTCTATGAGATTTAAAAATTCTAAAAAGTTCTTCATATGTGGCAAATTAAAATATAATTGATTCGAAAGTTAATGGAAACTAAGTAGTAAATACAAATTTGTCCAAAGTTCTTTCATTTTAACAACACGGAGAAATATATGTAGGTGATCAGGTGATAGCTCCAAATTCTGAGAAATTAAGATTCTGAAAAATTTTAAAGGCTGTTAAAGGTATTGAAATTTGCTTAGATCCAGCATATGAGAAAGTTGGCCTCATTAACAATGACTTCGAAGTTTTAAACACAAGAACCAGATAAAGGATTTCACAACTTCTGGTTGAAGTGGCTGTTGACTTGAAGACAATTTTACGAAACTACGCCGGTGATTGTGCGTTATATGAAATCAACGTGACTGTTTTCTCCTTTTAGCCTGCAAAGTTAAACGTTAATAACGTTAAACATTGTCATTGAATTTTGTAAACAAAATTTTTTGAAAAACTTCTGATGTCTAAGTTAACGCCAAAAATAAATGCACACAGGTGCATTCTGGGCCACCGATTAGGTATATCAGAAAAAAACAACTATTGTACATAGCCACATATTTGTGCTAGCCGTAAGAACGGTATTAGAAGACAAAAAATGATTTGTCTTGCTACAAATTTTGGCAAGAATTTTTAATTAATATTGTGAAACTGAAAAAACATGCTTGAATTTCTCTCCGCGAAAAGGTAATTCTGTTTGGTCTCTCTTGTGGAATGGTGGGGTGAAGGAGATGGTTGTATACCTATACGCTTACAATTCAGTTTGTTTCCTGTTGAGTGAAAATGAACATTTATTTATCAACTGAACTGAATTGAATACCTTTCCCATCAGAAAATTCCACAAAACAAGAAACAGATACACATAACAGTTCTTAAAGCAAAATGTAACATACGCACCAATCAATGGGGAATTTTATTTAGGTTTTCTTTGCAACTCTGGGAAAAATTATAGAAAATTTATGAAAATGCTATTAAGAACTTAGTATTATAATAAATTACATATTAAGTTTGATTTCCAATAAGGGAAAGCAGCTTATAAAAATTGAAAAAGTATTTATTTTTGATCTTACAATTGTGATACACTGAATAACTTCTAATGTAACAAAAACTAGACTACAACAATAATTAAGTTTGTGAATAAAATACTTTCTGTATATTAATAAATTACTCTTTTCTTAGCTATAGCTAAACGATTTTTTTTCTGTGCACTTAAATTATAAAACTTGACAATGGTACCGCGTATGACCTTATTTTTGTTTTTTAACGTTTATGTACTCGTAGTATGTGCTCAAAGCATCTTCCCGTGAAAAAAATGTGCCAGGCTAATATTATATGCGTATTTTTGTATGTTTGTGTTATTGTTTTTTATGAGAACATGTTTGTTTGTTTGTGTTTCCCCCTTTTTTTGTTTGTATGCGATTATTGAGGCAACTAACACATTTACGCTTCATCAAAAACAAACATCATCATAAAATATGAAAACGTAATACATTCCTCTCTCTTTCTTCCAATATTATTTATGTTTTGTTTTTTTTTTTTTTTTTTTGTTATCTCATTTAACGCTCAGCTTTTTCGTTTATTTTTTCTTCTTGACACGAAGCAACAGGAATTTGTTTTTGCATTACACGCACTCAAAACATAAAATTTATTTCAACAAAGTGTTAAGAGTTCTTATCAGAAAAAAAAGAGAGAAATGAAAACGTCTATGCACAAGATTTTTTTAAATATACATTTACGACTGAATAATACGTGGTTATGTGTTACAAAAATAAAATAAGTTTGTTCCAATAAAGTTTTTATATTGTTTGTATATTTAATTTAAATTTTTAATACGAGGGAAAAATATAAGAAACCTAGTTTCATTTATGATATGACTTAAAAATGTTGTTAAAGGTTATTATTTTTTAATATGAATATAAAACATTTATAATTAAAAAAATAATAATATTATACAGACGTATGAGTACTACGCTCTAAAATAGTACTCATACGTTTAGGCTAGACTATTGGTGCGAGGGTTGTGGTTTCGACTCCCAAGAGAGTCTGTTACACTACACTGAGCATAAGTACTGAGTTAGTTAGCTCGAACAATAATAAAATATTATTTTGTAATTGTATTGTAATTAATAAATAAATAAAAATAAAATGCATAAGTTTACTATACAATCAAACGCACATAAGTCCTTGTCGCACTTCTCTAATTCTACAAATATATATGAATTCTATAACTTGAATTATTTTACTTGTTTGTTTTTATATATTCCGTTTTCGTATCTTTTATTGGAAAAATATTCTGGAAATTGTGTGCAGAAGATAGCTGTATTATCTCAGATGAATGTGGCCACGGTAGCCAAAGATATAACAAGGCAGTGCTTTCGAATTTGAAATCTCTGACACGTAGAGATTCTTATGTTAATTCAAATTATTATCGCATCACAGTACTACTGCAATTATGTGTAAGGTATTTCTCTATTTGAGAAACAGAATGAAAGAATGTTAGTTACTGCGAATCAGGTAATAATTTTTGAAAACCTTTAACTTGATTTAAGCTCATTCCGCTTTTATATGAAGTTACAAAGTCAAGCGTCGATAAATATAAATTGCAACATCTTTTATTTGCAAGTGCTACGGCACAATTTCATTCCTTAGCCGAACAAGAAACTATGTTTCTCATCGAAAAGGAAATGTTACACGTACACATTTTTATTCATTCCCCCCGCTGGACTTATGTGTTCCTGAAAATGTCAAGACGCTCGGTGAGAATGTTCACGAGTGTAAATGAAAGCAGTGTCATCCGTAAAATTAGATGTATGTATATGTATTACTGCTTCATGAAAGTTGCCCAGTCTACATCAAATAAAAAACCGTGCGCTTCACCAGCAGTAATCGGTTAAGAACAACTAGGGAAAGTTGTTTAATTCGAAGTTTTCGTGGTGGTAAGTGCTTAGTAAATTCTACACATCCAAAATTTTCTAAACAGTAGGTTATAAGCACTTTCGAAACCAGGCAAACTGGCAGCCTCTCGTGTAAAATTTTTTCCACCAAATAGTACTTTAAGTTACAGTCTCTTGATGATGAAGCCATAAATAAATTCAAAGTTTTCTATTCCTTCAAAAAGGCTAGATTTGTGTTTCAGTATTCCAAACGGAAAGAGGAAGATGATTTTTTTTAATTTTTTAATAGTAATTTAATTATTTTAATTTATTTTAATACTATTAATACAATTACGTAAGCAAACAAAATAACGTCCAATGCCACGTTTCAGGATTATATGGTACCAGATAAGTATGTGCAAGATATATTGCATTGGCTAGGCGAAAACATTTTATGCGAGTAGTCTGAAGCCTTAACTAAAATCTGTAGACAAAAATTCCAAATCTACTACGTCTGGAATCTTATTTCTTCATATTTATTACTTATTTATACTCCAATAAAAATTGGCAAATAGCCAATAACTGACCATATTTTAAAAAGTACTTCTAGCTTTATCGATTCTACGTTTAACTTCTTTCATTGCATACCACTGCTTATTGCTTAGTACTTCTAGGTACTTAAAGTTCTTAACTTTATCGAGAGAGGTGTTTTCCCGGTAATTTTTCCTGCTAATTATCACAAAGTCGCCGTAGTCTAGTAGGTAGTGTGTTGGATTATTAGACATGAGGCCTCGGTTTAAACTCCTGGTCAGACATCTCCAACAAAACGAAATACGAAAAAATATTTCTTCAGCGACTTCATCTGAGCGGATTTCTGGAAAATATTTTCAGGGTAAATAAAATTGCAATGAAACGATTCTCAAAAAATCTGTCATTCGGAATCGACTTTAAACTTTATTACTCGCCACTCGTGGATAAAATGAATGGTTGTAGTCCTTTCTAAAAGGGTGTAATGACCAATTAAGCAAGTAAGTAAGTTGCGAGCGTTACTGTGATTTTATTGGAGACATATTCGTAATAAAAAAGTCTGTTAGTTAATTTGCTCTCATTTTTGATTACTGTCGAATAGTTGAAATCTTTTTTTTTTTGTAAATCAATATACATTTGAAGTTCAAACTTTGAACATTTCAAAAACATAATTACGGTTATTACTTAATTTTATATAAATTTCCAAAAGTATTTATTAATAATTAAAGATCTTATATTATAAATATTATTAAAACTAAAACCTAATTTAAGAAATAAATAACATCTGTAACAAGAAATTTCTCATGACAAATACTAGGTTGTTCGTCAAATTGAGTGACAACGGAATATTTTTTCTGTATTTATGTTTTTGGTCTAAATCTATTGTATTTATTTGTGTATGTATGTATACAAATTTTTTTTATTTTCGTATTTACACACATCTCTATAAATCTGTTGTTGAAGTTTTTGTTGATGTTTCAAACTTACATAATACTGTGAGCTCAACTTCGGCCTTGAGTGGTGTCTGCGACATGACATTGCTGGCTTCACACCTAAATCTCGCCTTATTGTCACTTGCCTCTGCAGTAAATGTGTAAATATTTTCTGATAAACGCCCTGACGTTCTGTTAAAAAGAGAAGCGAGAGAAAAAGGGAAAACAAATTTGAAATATTATAACGACTGTTGTGCTTCATTTGTATTTCGAAGGAAAAATAAACATTTAAAAAAAAGTTGTACGAAAGTCAGTGGAATCGTTGACAACATAAAAAATGAATTAAAATGTGTTATTTTTTTCTATTTTATTTATTCTTACCGGTAAGCCATACGTATTTGTGAGCCATTTTTGTACCATATCAATTGTGCTGGGGGATTACCACCTCTGCTACGGCATATCAACTCGACATTCTGCCCCCTTCTTAAAGTTTCGCCTTGGGTATAACCCTCAATATATGGTGGTCCTGGAGGATCTAAAACAGAAAATACAGAAATTATTTACATTTTAAATTATAATTCATACTTGTATTTAATTAATAACATTTAAAATTTCAGATAGAATTTTTTACAACTTCTAAATGGCCTGCAAGTAATTAATATAAACAAATGGAATACGTGAATATTCAGTAGATGAAGAAAGATAACATTTAATAAAATAAAAATTCATTCGTTTGATACTACAAATAAGTACTAACAGCATATAATTAGTTTTAAACATTTTTTTTTTCGGAAATATGTATGTATATAGAGACTCATAACATACCATACCTATACCGTATGAGTACACATAATCGTGAAAAAACGGCATTAAATACTCTTTTGGTGAAAGACGATGGAGGAAAAATATTCTGTTGCAAAACGTTAAAATTCAGAATAATCAAAAATTTCAAACTTTCACACAACGAAACAAATAATAGTTTTATTCGATAAAAACTGGTAAATTTAGTCCTAAATAAACAACTTTATCTCTCAAAAACAATAGAAATAGCAAAAATTGCTATATCAAAAAGAACTTTTCAAAACCCTTTGGAAACTTCAGAAAAACAAAAAAAAAAATTTTAAAAAATAAATTTTTTACAATAAAGCGCTGGTCGCCATATCATAATTTTGTTTGTTTAAAATTTGATTAATTACATGTTATTAGAAGCAATATATTTTAAAATAAAAAATAAATAAACAATAAAATAATTTGGGTGCCTTGGTAGTCTAGTGGGTAGTGTGCTAGACTATTAGCGGTGAGGGTCGTGTATTCGATTCCCACTAGAGACTCTGGTCTGTAACACTACACCGAGCATATGCTTAAAGTTACTCAGCTCGTATATAATTCGAATATGATTTGCCTATCAAAGTTCCCACAGCTTTCATACTCTTGTACAAAGTCTCGATATAACTCCAAAAGAAAATTTATTTAGGAGATCATTTGGAAAAACGGTTATATTGTCGCTAAACCTCAAACAAAAGTAAACTGAAAAATTTGCTTAAATATCAACAGAATACGCAAAAAAAATAGTACATTCAATACCAAATCGGTTAAATGTAGTATTTCACCTTAAGTGATATCCTACTAAATAAAAGAGGTACCACATTTTATATATTGGGCATTTGAATTTTAAATTAACTGTGGGTTCTTGCGAATACCTATACTTTTGCGGTGCAAAAATGTGAAGCGACCAGGAACATTTCCTTATTTGTCTTATAGTTTATGGAAAACCAAAAAATTTTTTGTTAATAAAAAATAAATTAATTGATAAAATAAATATAAAAACATCAATTATTTTTACAAATTATTGATTAAAACTCATAAAATTGCTAAAATATATTGGGGTACCTAAATTTTGTTGTGCACTGTAAGTTTAAAATATTGCGAAAATATTGGAAAGATATATGTATTACATACATACATAATTGGTCATTACAACCCTTCAGTCAGGATTACGACCTAGTTTCTCACACCAATTATGTTGTGTGTGTTAATTTTATACATGAGTGGTGGGACCTACAGTTTAAAGTCGACTCCGAACGACTGATTTTTAAGAAACTTTTCATGGCAATTTTATTTACTCACCGAAGAAATACTTTTTGTATTTTGTTTTGATGTCTGGCCTAGGGCTCGAACCCTGGCTTTACGTGTAATAAGCCAACACACTACCTACTAGACTACGGCGACTTCATATATGTATTATCGCCGCAAAAATTTACTGTATTACTGCTTGCAGTCGGTATCACAAACGTTAGTATATTGCATGAACATTTTTATCAGTTTTCGATTAACAATATTTATGTGACTTCAATATATTATTTCTATGACACTGCATACTTTTTGTGAATGGATTGCATGGATTTTTGTTGAACAAACACTTCTGTAAAAAACAGCTTCATTAGATTTTTAAAAATAAATTTAAAAAAAATCCTTTTCTTGTAACCAAAATATCATTGTTCGCCTGAGTATATTAACAATTTGAACATACGCAATGATCACAATGTTCGCACTCTTTCAAAGGTCTGCGATTTTGCTTGTGGAGCACTTGTGTTTGTTGTTGTTTTGTTTCCTTTTAAATAATTCAATCTATGAAACCTTTACCTCTTTATATTCAAATACGCTGAAAATCTGGCTCGCCTGAAGTTGTTTAATTTACATTATTTGTTACTGACGACGTTAAAATCAAAGAATCCATTGATATTGTCCAAAAGAGCAACATTCTGTACACATATTTTAATAATTTTTGGTAAAAAATTATCAGAAAAAATCGTCATAAAAAATCTAATAATATGTTCAGATATTGTTCAGATATTTTATTGAGCCAATATTCAGTTAATTGCGTAAATATTTTAAGTGTTCAGGCATAATAATATACGCAGTTCAGCTGATAATTCAATATCCATTTAACAGCTGGTAAACAAAGCAGCTGCTTGCGTCAACAACTTTGTTTTTATTTGGTTTTGTTGTTTTTATTTTTGTTTTTTTTTTTTGTACGTCGTTGTTTGAGTTGTCAAATATCAACAAAAAATTTTCATTTAATTGTAATATGCTCACTAAACACACTTATGACAGTGCTGCATTTTAAGTTTTACTCAATATTATAACAATTTGCGAATTTATTGCGCAGTTATTAATTGAAACTTTATATGAAATATTGAGCTCAATGATGGCGTTTATTGCGATTTACGCAATAAAAGTGCATATCTGAACATAGTATAAGTTACATTAAAAATACGTTATAGGGGAAGGAAAAAACTTCTAATGAGCAATGCTTTCACATAAACATTCAATTTCAAATTTTTCTTATAAAGTCGTAATTTTTGATCACAAGAGTGTACAATTTTAAAGGAACATGTATTTTGATACTGTGCATCGTAATTAATCAAGAACTTGATTTTAAATTTTTTGTTAGAACTTTTTTAAAATCATATGTGGATATATGGGTGCAACTATATTGCAGCATATATTTGCCGTTGAGTTAAAGTGTTGTTTCTGGGTTTTTAGATGCGTTAAAATGCTTTAGGTTTTTTATTTAGCTATTTAATGATAGGAAAATAAAACTACGAAAAAACTTCGATGTATCGGTCTTATCACCAATATTTTTAATATCAATAATTTTATGAATGATACTGCGTCCCTAGTTAGTATTAAATGAAAACATTTTCTTAATGCGAAAACAATAAATTTTTAACATTTCAAACGGAAATAACAAAACTGTGAAGCAAGTATTTAAGATGGAAAGCGTAGTATTGATGATGAAACATTTAAAATAAATAATTTTTGATTTTTGAATTGATTTAGAGGAATAGTTCGTCTGTTTAAAAAAATGTTTGTACAATTTTTGTCAGAAGCATGCACAATGTTAGTAGACACGACATAGATAAGCTAGTATAAGCAGGTAAAAATAATTGATTTTCCTGCTTTTAAAGCTTAAGCAGGCTACTAGACGTGTAAGTAACTGAAAAAGTGAAAAGAAGAAACTCAACAAATAAATGTTGTTGTAAAGGATGTTGTAAACAACAGTGTTTGTTTACATATGTAATTGTACATTTCCGTTAGTGAGTAAAAATTACAAACCTTCTGTAAATCAGCTAATTTTTGCAGACATAAACAACAATAAGTAAACTTAAAAGACACATACATATATAAGAACATGTTCTGTAAGGGCACCTTTAGTTTTTATAATTAAAACATTGACCTCTTTATTAATTGCCGCAAACATAAACAAATAAATAAAAGAAACAAACATCATAAACAACATCCTGTTTACATAATAGATTCAAATAGCATCATCGAATCTCATACATATGTATGTATGTATGTAATAGCATTTATTAAGTCAATGAAATAAAAGTCGACATCGAAAATCCAGCACATGAAACGAAAGCAAAATAAACACTGATTCTGCAAAAAAACGACAATGCGTACGATTTAATGACAAACAAAAACAAAATAAATAATGATAAACGACAAGGGACAAACAGATATCAAATTACAAAAACAACACAACCTAGAAAGACCGCGAAAGAGAGAAGTAAGACAAAATCCTATCGAAATTGTTAGACAGAAAATAAATGAAGTTTTACTCAGAAATGAGAAAAGCACACACATTGAACAAAAACCTTGTACGCGTATCCGAATCGACCTATTGTTCATGTACTTATTTGGCCATACAAGTGCACGAACTTAATATACAGCATCACTCGGTCCATATATACCATTCTCATGTTATTTCTGGAGTGGTTAAGACTCGCACTATGACCATTCAGCATAAGTTTGAATTGTCTTAGACCGCCTCTCGATCTTCTAGCTCACACGACAGCTTATTGCCCTATATTCCTATATGACCTGCAATCCAACAAAGGGTATGCGTCTTTCTTCTCCCCAGTTGATTTGGATAGCCTGGACAGTAATTACAGCCATACCGGCATTGTTGTTCTCTGTTATCTGTCTTTCTGGCGTAAACTTTACCTTGGAAAATTCCCCATAGTTTTCGCTTCGGCTGCGAGTATTTCATTGTGGGACAGAAATTCTCCCGTCTGTTTGCGATATCAAACGTTACTTGAGTCTACGTTTAGTTGGAACTAGTTAGAGAAACTGCAATTAGATGGTGAAGTTAATAGCAGGAAACACATTTGTACGACCGTTACTGGAGCATCACAGTCCTTAATTGAGTTCGATGTAGAGGGCAACAGATGCGCAACAGTTTGTAATTTTGTAGCTAAAGACGAGTTGCCGTAATGTGGTCATGTCTATGGAATAGTAGACTTATGCTGGAAGTCTGTTTGCTGAGGATCGGCAGAAGTTACTACCACAAGTGAAAATCCGATATAGTCACACGAATAGATGGAGACCCTGTAATAACTGTTTGTGTCCAGCCAAGGAAAGTTATCGGTGAATATACCAAGATCGATCAGAGAAAATGATAAGAAAATTGGTATGTCATTAAGATAAGAACAACGCCGCTACACTCTTAGACTGATAGAATAGTAGAACAATATAATTGTACCTTGTAGTGTCATCTGGAAAGTGATGATTGAGCAAAAAAAAGATTGGAGTGAATCAATATCGAAATTCCAGTTGGCATACGGGTTAACTGAGCACCATCAATATTATGAATACTTGGCAAAATTGTCTTCGGGAATGAACTAAGGTTGGCCTGTGATTTAGAATATTGAAAGTCCTAACTGTTCGGAAGAGAAAGAGAAAGACCGACAACAACTTAAGTTTTCGAATTGAAACGATCAGAAATTATAAAAATGAAAATATCTTCTCTTACACTCCCAAATAAGACGATAAAAGTGTCAAATTAATAACATTTGTTTAGAGGTTTAGGCGAAAGTAGATTGAAAAAACGATCAATATATTCTTGTACTTATATGCATGTGAATAAATACGTAAAAGTGTTTGAGCATAGGTGGTCACAAAGGTGGTTCAATTAATGAATTTTTCATAATTTTTTGGAGATATATTTAGGTATATGACAAAACTCTATACATATACACATTTTTCATATACTCGTATGTATGAACATACCATGTATATGTACATATATTATTGTTACAACATTTAAATACACACATATACAAACGTATACATTTATTGTTGGTTATTTTTTTATTCATTCAACAATTATAATGCGATTCTACGGTCAAGTGTTCATGCAGCAACTGAAATATTTTATTGGTTTTATTTGTGCGTGTGTGACTTAGGACTTGGATATACACATACCATCCACATATTATAATTGAATTTATCGGTCGCAAGCCGTGCGTATTAGCTGCTGCCATTTAAAATTAAATTTGTTGCTGATTCATATGTTCGGTTATACATATAATATTATCACACAACTAAATACGAGGGTGGTTTTAAAACGACATAAGACTTAAGAAAGGGAAACATTTTCGTAATTTCTGAACATATTTCAGCTCTGATACACTTTTCTTCCTGGCTTTTTAAAACCGTCTGCAATCGCACATTCTAATAAACCTTATCGCTTAATGCGGCATTTTATAAATCAGGAACAGAAGCAGAAGCTGTTGGTCCAGCATGAATAAATCCAAGCCCATGATAAAACTTGCGTGTATTTTCCAAGCGGAAGTTAATGCCTTCCAAAGATGTGTTCAATATAGCTTGGATAGGAGGTACAAACGACAGGATAGAGCAGAACTATGTTACAGTCAGGCAGCCATTCGAGCACTCGGCTCTAATGAGATTAAATCAGAGTTATGGAACTGTCGGGAGAAGCTGAATTGCGTTGGTAGGAAAACTAAGGTTACCCTGTGCCAGGTTCAAGGCATGCTAATGTGACCAGAAACTTCTATTTGAAAAGGCATGCTTTACGAAAGGGAATATAAAAAACCAAGAGATTCAAAGTAATCAAAACTTTTGTTGCAAAACTATAATAGGAGGAGATCTGAGTCATGTATCAAACTATTCAGGCTTAAACTGAGATTGGTAACTGATATTTTGTCACATATTGATTCTATATCGATGAAAGAAAGAACTGGGATCCCTTGCTATATTAATTATATTTGGTGGTTCAAAAAAAAAAAAAATTAAAATGTGTGACGCCTTGAAACCTTATTTTATATTGTCTTATACAGTTGCCGCTTTAACTGAACAGCCATACACAACAGCTAAATTTTGAGACTGTACTCGTATAATTAATTAAAATATTTCGTAGCTATGTGTGCATGCTGATTTATACCATTGCAACCGATTGCGTTTCAAAATGCAATTGACTAAAATTATTTTAGTGGCTTCCGACCTCTACAAGCAATTAGAAATATTCAAACGCCAGGAAGGGTAGAAGTTATTAATGTGTTTTTAATTTACAATAACATAATTACTATGCATTTCATTTTAGCCTAAATTCTTGAATTATTTTCTGTGAGCACGAATGTTTATATACAAACATATATTATTAACGTTTTAAACAATAATTTGAAACCAATTGATATAATATTCCATCCACACCAGCAAGTGTTCAAACGACCTTGTTTTTAATTATTTTTTTGTAGAAAGTTTGTTAGAATCGTCATTTTCAATCACGATCCATCAAAGTTTTAAATAAAATATGAATAAAATTATAAACTTAAAAATGCCTTCAAAACCAAATAAAATTTTATGAACTATATTATTAGAATAACTCAAACTCAAGTCAAAATAAGTTTAAAAGTCCGCAGTAAAAGCTTTTCATTTAAAAATATTTATTGATTCTCAATTATGTAAGGTTCGCTTGATTTTCGTCACATCGTATATTATTTTTAACAGGATACAGTCACGCACAATCTTTTGAATTTTATGTCATTAAATATTGGAAAGTCTGCGATATATACAAATCAGTAGTAAAATAACAGTAGTTAAGATATTTTGTCAGGCTATCGTTTTATATTTTAATAGTGTTCAGATATGCACCTTTATTGCGTAAATCGCAATAAGTGCCATTATTGAGCTCAATATTTCATATAAAGTTTCAATTAATAATTGCGCAATAAATACGCAAATTGTTATAATATTGAGTAAAACTTGGAATGCAGCACTGTCATAAGTATGTTTAGTGAGAACGTTACAATTTATGTGGACAAATTTTGTTGTATTGTGAAAATACAAATATCAACAACGTCAAATAAGAAAATAGCACTAGAAATTTTTTCTGTAATACTCGCTTGGAGTGCAGTGAATCACCATCCGCCAGAAATCAAACAATAATCCTCAATATACCAAATCATACCAGGCAATGCCAAAGGTATCCAAAACAGTGGTTTTATATCACAAAATATGCAAATCAAGTTACAGAACTTGTGCCCAGGGCAGATAACATCCCGCAGTAGTTATGGCATATTACACGCATTTCTCAGTAAAAAAATTAAAGATAAGAGAAATCTTAAATAATCGTAAAGGCATTAGCGGTATTATAATGTCATACTCAAGGAATTCTGATGAAAAAAATTTTAAATTAGTAAGGGTAGGTTTAGTGTTAAATTTATGAATTGTTTTAAAAAAAAATAAAAAATTTTGTTGTTTTCCAGCTGTCAAATGATTATTGAATAAGCTGATTTGCTTATGCCTGAACACTTAAAATAATTATGTCAATTAAACGAATATTGACTCAATTAAAATTCATGCCTGAACATAGTATAAGAACAGTTTTGTGATATTGTTAAAACAATCGAATTCAGCCAAACTATGGCTGACACTGTCCTGCACAAAGCATATACCTTTGTAATCTAGAATACATCGTATACAATATATCGAACTTCATGTATGTAATATTTCCAACGATTTTTATTTCAGCTGTAAAATCTCTTCTGTCCATATCTATTTCCAAACGCATTTTGTTTTTATTTTGCATTGTATAATACATTCTTTCTTTTGATAATTTATTGAAGCTTTTTGTTCCATAATTATTTTTGCTTCTTACCTGCAATTTATAACAAATCAGTATCAGTGTTCATAAACTGATACATAATTATTGTTATAAATGTAAGGTTGCTTTACTCATCTCTCTTGTGATTTATTGTTTATGTTTAATAAAAATGATTTATATTTTAAAAGTAATAAAAATAAATTGTGTTAAGATCCAATGGTTTGAGAACACCTGGATGCTGTTCCAGTTACTTTAAATTTATTGATAACAAACAGTTGGCCATTTTGTATGTTTAAAAAAGCCATTTTCTGTTATACTGCATTTTTTGACCATATTTGTCCTCAAATCTGAAATTTCTTAATTAACTTGGTGACTGATTAACGATTAACGGTTAAAGAAACATTGCTTTAGTTAGTTTTATATACAGTGAGCGTCATTGTACACAATGGATTAAATTCTAACAATCATCAAACTCAACTTTTACCACTTAACACTTATATGCCCGAATTTTTTCGGCCAGAGTTAAATTTTGTTTAAGGACATTTTTTTAAGGATATTAAATTTAGAGTCCTATGTATTCTGGTTTTACTGTTATAAAATGTTGCGTATAGGCAACATTGGGCAGTAGTGGAAAATGTTTAAAGAAAGACTTATTTTTATATATTCGTAATTTTTAAATTATTTTTATTCCAATTTATTATATGGGCAGTGCCCGAAAAATTTTTGACAATATTTCGAAATTTTTTGTAATTTTTTTTGTGTTAATTTTAAAAACTGGAAATGGAATAATTATAAATTAAAAATAACAGTAATTTATTAATGTATATTTTATTTAATGTACAATTTCTTTTGACGGTCACTGCATTATTCCTAAGACTATATTTATTTCTAAGATATTCTGCAGTTCTACGGTTTTTATATTGGATAATTTTTTATAATTCTACGTTAAATGTGTTCAGAAAAAGTAAAAATAATGCGTTTTAAGACACTAAAACTTTTCTTATGGCAGAGCATTTAAAGTATTTAGAACCGTTTCACTCATATAACATAAACGATTGAACTAAAGTCGGAATATACGAGGTGTGTTATAAAAATTAAAAGTCTTTCTGAATTTTTTAATTACCATTAGAAAATCTATTGATTCCATTCGCTTTTCAAAAAAAAAAAACAAACAGACAGTAAAATGAAGACATGATGTAAAAATATTTTTTTAAATATGTATTCATTTACCTTGAATAAGTATAATAAAATTGTTTTAAAAATTCTAAAAACCAGCATAGAAAAGATTAAAATTGTGACATTTTTGTTTAAAAAGAACTCGCAAAAAAAAGAGAAATATTATGAAACTAAAGGAATAAAATTAATTCACATTTTTTATTCGCTTTTATTTTATTGTTTTTGGTTTCTTTTAATCTTCATATTTATGTGGCATCATGCAATCATAAATGAAGACCAATTAAAAAGGATTATCATAAAATTTATATGTATATTGCAACACATACCACTGCACAAGCTCACATTTACACAGCCATTGAAACATTAAACAATTACGTGTTCTTTAAATATTTTAAAATGCGAAAATTAATGTCTGAAAAAGTGTTTGTGATGAATAATATAACAGGCCATAATGACTTAAATCACATGAAAACGAACAAATGGAATAATTTTTCATGGTGGGGAAATAAAAAAGGAGTAAGTTTTAGCGAATAGTCTTAAATATAATAATCTGAAATAATTTTCAACTAGTAGAAATTGCAATACATATCTATGGTAAGATGGTACCATTTGAGGATTGGCAAATAAAAATCTCAATACAGTATTCCCCGGATATAAGCACTTTCAAAAATGCTTGCAGGACAGTACTTATATGCTTGAATTCTTACATTGAAAATCCGCACCTATGAACGAATAGACTAGTGCCATTCAAGCTGATAGAATTATATTCGTCTCATTGACAGAATGGCTTCGTATTCTATGGAATGGTCGGAGAGGGCTTCGATCATTTTGTACAGATCGGTGTGGAGAGCTAAGTTGTAATTAGCTGGGTTCCCGTGTCATTTCGGGATCACTGCGAAGAAATTGCTGAAGAATATGGATCTGTAGCAGATTTTATAGGCATAATCAATAGTCGTATTGTAGCATTAACTGGGCGGAGAATCAGGTCGTTCTCGTCCGAGATATACACCAGGTCAGATTAGTTCAAGAAGAGCTTTTACGAAATTACGACGTGACGAACGTTGGTGGACTGTAAGTTTATTGTCAGGAATCAATTATCTGAGTTCAGTTGCATTGCGCTGTGCAATTTGTTTCCTACTTTTTCCGATAAATCTACCGTATGACGTTAATGGTGAATATTGGCTTCTAAAGGACACAAACGAGGGGGCTATAGGACAGTATCAATTTTAGAAAGCAAGTTTTCACAAAGCGGGTGCATATAAAACAATTTTTTTAAGTAAATTTAAAATAAGAAGTACAATTTTGCGCGTTTATAAGCGGGGAATGCTTAAAAGCGGGATGCATATGTATATCTAAATAGTTTCCGTACATTTTAAAGCAATAAATCAAGATTGCTTATATCCGGGGAATACTGCACATATTGATTTTATGTACATTACGAAATGATGTAAAGAAATGTTTTCAATCACAATTTTTTTTTTTTTGGAGAAGGATTTTGTAAAAATGATTTTTAAAAATTTTACTTACATAAAACGGACAGTTGAACTGTTGAACGCATAGGTAAATCGGGAGCCAAGGCTTTATGCTTCGCTTGGCATGTATACTCCGTGTAATCATCATCGGATGTTGGTTTTAATTTCAAACTAGAGGTTGTGGTAAAGCGCTTTGGAGTCGTCTCCTCAACCTTATCATTGCGATTATCTGTTAATAAAAAAATAATTATAATTATAATGAATAAAAACAAAGAAATGAATTATTGTGTGAAATGCAAAATGTACAAATTTTTCAATAACTTTTGAACATTACAAAATTAATCACGAAGACATTATGTGATGTACTAAATGTGGCTATAATAAAACAAGACTATCTGTTCATTTATTTAACAATTAGTTGACTTTTCTATTGTAATTGTCAAAATCGTAACATTACATCCGAAACAATGTAAAAATTTAACATAACATTGCTTAGATTCGTTTAATTTAACTGACTGCTTCTGAGCGCTTCATACAAAACTTCATAGAAGGGAATAAGGATTTATGTGGTAGTAATCATTCCGCAAATTCAGACTGATAATATAAATGTAAGCAAATTTCCTCCAATGGCTTCCACTTTTACAAGAAATTTTCATCAAATTTTCCAGCCAACCTAAAGCTACAAATGTATCACTGTGGTCCAAAACCCCAATCTAGCCGGACAAAAGTCATTTTTTAAAATATTTAAAAAGTAAATTTTTGTATGGTAATATGTTAACAAGTGTCTAAAGTACATAACGGCATATTTTTTTTTTCTTTAAACAGCTACAATAGCATTGACATATTGCTTCAAATACAAGTAATTGCTTCTTTGCTAAAAATTAATATCTCAAATAACATTTAACAGTGCGAGTGAAATTGTCATGAAAAAATAATAAGAACAATTAAAAAAAATTTTTTTCGTGTAATTAATATAACAAAGGTATGAGTAAAAAATACTGTTTAAATTTTTCATAAAATATGTTTTGTTTATAAACAAAATACAATTATGTACATGTGTGTTTTAAATGCGAAATTTTTGTTTAATGTCCGAATTCAATTAGAATTTCAAATGGTAATTTATCGTACTTAAGCTTTAGTTTTTATGTTGTTGTCATATATATATGTAGCTTTTTAATGTTTAAAAAATTAGCTGCCGGATTTTGTCCAAACGATTTTTATTTCATTTAGAGTTTAACATGTCCATTACAAGAAAAGAGATGTATAATACTTGGCGTAATGAAAAACAACTAACTAAGAAAACTGATGCTGTTGTTAAACACGTTGTTGCTAAGATTGGTATTAAGAATGATGAAACGGATAGCTAGTAAGTAAGGCAATCTGCTCGAATGTTTGTATGCATTTTAACGAAAAAGTGACCACAAGCCAGTCGAACAAGGCTTACGTTCGAAGATAAAAATAAATATTGGTTAGAAAGGTATTTTAATATTCCACCTAAATTTTATTCATCATCTCGTGTTGAAGGATGCTTGGATGGACCTTCGACCTCCAATTATGGGAGGCCTTCTAAGGAATTTTTATGTAAAACTGAGAGAACAAAGCGTAGAAAAAAATTCCTTTATTAGAGACTTGGTCGGCAGAAGAACTGACTTTTGCTGCTGGAGCAAGCCTTCATAAGTCCGGGAAGCGAAGTGCTTTTTTTATATTATATTAAATTAATTTGAAATAATTCTTTCTAAAGATTCTTCTTTCAATTTAGGTTATAATATATATAGAGACTAGCTATACCCAGCGAGCTCTGCTACTCTCATTACAATATAAATAAAATTAGGTGTACCCAGATATTAAAGTTTTAGTGTCCATGTCTACTATTGCTAGTCCGCCTATTGTTAACCAAAATATTAATATAGACACTAAATTTCATCTTACATGATTTGGGGATTTATTCCCAGATATACGAATTTTAGTATTTTATTTATATGGGAGGTAACACGCCCACTGTAGCTAGTTCAACAATTTTTCCCACAAATGTTTATGTGGATATCAAAGTTGTCCATGCTGAATTCGAAGATTCTAGCTGTTGCAGTTTCCATGATATAAGACTCTTAATACTTACTTCTTAAGGTAGGCGTGGCACTTCACCCATTTAAAACTTTTGAATAAAAATTAGCCTATAATTCCACCCACACATACAGAAATACGGTGTGAAAATTTTAGGAAAATCGGTTCAGTCGTTTTGTCGTCTTTAGGCTTCAAACAGACCCCAAAAAACCAATTTACATACATACACACACTTATACACACACATATACATTTGATTTTTTCTCTCTAATTGTTTATATTGATGAAATCTATACATACATACATACATAATTGGTCATTACAACCCTTCAGTCAGGATTACGACCTAGTTTCTCACACCACTTAGGTTGTGTATGTTAATTTTATACATGACTGGCGGGACCTACAGTTTAAAGTCGACTCCGAACGACAGATTTTTGAGTAACTTTTCATGGCAATTTTATTTACTCTCAGAGTTTTTGCCAGAAATCTGCTGAGAGGAAGTCGCCGAAAAAATACTTTTTGTATTTAATTTTGATGTCTACCTACTAGACCACGGCGATGGATAGATGAAATCTATAAACGTACCAAGTTTCATGTCCGTACGCCTTTCCAAAAGCGAGTTATAACTTTTGTCCGGCTAGATTGAACATTTGGACCACTGTGCTATGCAAAGAATAACATTATGTCAATGGACTATTCGGCGTCGACATAATAAACACCAATTAAAGTCAGTGCTTTAATTTCATGCGTTTTTAAGCTTTTGGAAATCAGTTTACATTACTGCAAACAACAACTGGGAAACAATGTATTATTTGTAAATTCAGTTTTGAACCGCATACTGCGATATTTCATAATCTAGTGTCTATTTTTTACATGGATTTATTGCAGGATATGTTTAGAAACTAGTTTACATTACTGCAAACAACAACTGGGAAAAGATATGTTTTTGAACCGCGTACTGCGTGCGTTTCTAACTGTCCCACTGAAAACACATTTGAATTCTCATTATATTTTCAATCAAACACTTTGCGAGTGCAAGGATTCTCGATGTAAACCCTGCAGAGAATTGGCTATTATTCTTAATACGGTGTTAAGATATGCACCTTTATTGCGTAAATCGCAATAAACGCCACTATTGAGCTCATATAAAGTTTCAATTAATTATTGCGCAATAAATACGCAAATTCTTATAATACTGAGTAAAACTTAAAATGCGGCACTATCATAACTGTGTTTAGTGAGCATATTACAGTTAACCGAATACTTTCTGTTGATATTTGACAACTCAAATGTTAACAACGGCAAACAAAAAAAAATAAAAAAAAAATAAACAATGTTATTGAACACCCAGCTGTTTTGTTTACTAGCTGTCAAATGTATATTGAATAAGCAACACTTGAACCTGAACACTTAAAATATTGTACCCAATTAACCGAATATTGACTCAATAAAAGTGCATATCTGAACATAGAATAAATAGTGATTTAAACATTATTTATGGAGTAAACTTTGTGAATATTATTACATTCCACCAATTACCACCATCGTTAAAAAAATTCATCAACATTTAGTACTATTCACTCATTTCCTTAATTTTCCATAAGTGCCTAGTGCCATGCCATCTGTCAGGCAGTGCCTACATTGCCTAAAATTCATTGATAGATTAGGTTTGGATGTCTTTCGATAGATATAAAATATCAGATGTTAATAATAATAATGTTATGTTTAAAAAAGTTTTAAATTAAAAAATAAATGAATAGTTTATACAATAGTTTCCACTTATTTTTTAGTTTTTAGATATTTTGGATAAAAAAGAATAGATTTTACACAGTTAACAGTTTTACCCACTTAATTCAGAAGAAATTTTAAAATTGAATATTTTGTATTTGAAAAATTTTACTTCAGATTCGAAATCAGCAGCCTCAAAAACTCCCATATGCCGATCTTAATCCACATTCAGTGCTCCCTTATAGTTTTACCAGAAAATAAAGAGTGTTTTTTATAGAGGTATAGAACTTTAAGTTGCAATAAAACAACGAGGATTATTCGATTGACATGTATTTTATTTATCCGAAAGATAATCTTGTGGCATTACATTTTAAATATGATTTCTGGCATATGACCGCCACGGCTGGCGCGGATGTAGTCCAATCTGGACGTCCAATTTTTGATGACTTTTTCCAACATTTGTGGCCGTATATCGGCAATAATACGGCGAATGTTGTCTTCCAAATGGTCAAGCGTTTGTGGCTTTACCGCATAGACCAATGACTTTACATAGCCCCACAGAAAGTAGTCTAGCGGTGTTAAATCACAAGATCTTGGAGGCCAATTCACAGGTCCAAAACGTGAAATTAGGCGGTCACCAAACGTGTCTTTCAATAAATCTATTGTGGCACGAGCTGTGTGACATGTTGCGCCGTCTTGTTGAAACCACATCTCCTGGACATCATGGTTATTCAATTCAGGAATGAAAAAGTTAGTAATCATGGCTCTATACCGATCACCATTGACTGTAACGTTCTGGCCACCATCCTTTTTGAAAAAGTACGGACCAATTATTCCACCAGCGCATAAAGCGCACCAAACAGTCAGTTTTTCTGGATGTAACGGTGTTTCCACATACACTTGAGGATTACCTTCATTCCAAATGTGGCAGTTTTGTTTGTTGACATAGCCATTCAACCAGAAGTGCGCTTCATCGCTAAACAATATTCGCTTATGAAAATCGGGAACAACGGTAATCTCGTTTTACCTCTATAAAAAACACCCTTTATAATTATTTTACCAGTAGTACATTGGTGCAAGAAAAAAAGATTATGAAAATGGTCCAAAGTTTACTATCGAAGTTAAAAACGTACAAAAAAATGGCCGATGAGAGACTTTTTGATGTACATCCGTTTCCGAGAAAATATTCACTTGAAGGATAAACTTAATTTACTTGAGTCAAGCGATGAAGTATGGGTTCATGAAAATTTTTAACAAAAATGATCAAAGTCACATCTAGCTTTGCTAAATCTGGTTTGAACTCTGCACACAACAGAGATATGATGTTTAAATAAAGAATGATGGGACTGGATAGTCCCATGTTTAAATAGTATCTTTAGATTTAAATGTCGGCAATCGACATGTTCTTTATTGTAAATGCCATCTATATGTACTTCTGGTAGTGTTACCAAACAAAAAATAATCATTTTTAAACCTGAGTGATACATACATATCTAGGTGCACCGATTTTTTCTGTTACTCTCAATAAAAATTAAAAATAAATTAACGAACGAATGTTTCATTTATAACCCAGATAGGGGTACGATCTAAGGTTGAGTAGAGAATTATTTCTCAGTTTCGTCTAAAAAACTTTCGCAGTAAATAAACACTACTTAGTTAAACCATTTTGTTTAACTGCTATAATCTCTGGGGGTTAAAACAATGCACAACATATTTTAAACTATAATTTATAGAATGAAATTGAAATTTAATGTGAAAGAATCGAAAATATTTAAATACGGGATAAAATATAAAAAAAAATTATGATTAGGCGTTAATTAAAAGAAATTTATGAGATTTATTTTAAAGGATCTTAGACTTGAATTTAATTTCGTTTAAAGAATAATTGTCTGAAATATTTGTCACTCTCATCAGCGTTATAATGCGCTTTTGTTAGTCCATCCATCATTCATTTAATTGTGATTTGTTGTTCTTGAAACATAGTCACACAGCTCAATCACGTCCATACACTCGCATTTTTTACGGTTTTTTTCATATCTTTTTCGATGTTTGCATTATTTTTAATATTTTTTGTTTTTCCATATTTTGCATATCTTCCCTTATCGTACGAAATATTTTTACATACCATTTTGCGACGTTATAGATGTAACACGTTACGTTGTGATGTAACTATCTCTGTAGTTGTTACTTTTTCATTGTTTTATAACGCGCCAGCTGCGTATAAATGGATTTGTTATCCACACAAAATGACAGTAAACAGCGTTACATTATTCTGTTTTTTGCAAAAACACAGTTACACACTGAGAAATGAGATTCAGAATGAGAGAAACATTTCGTGTGTCGCAACTGTGGATTACTGTGGATACAGAAAGGAATGAGTTGAACGGCTGTGTTATGATAAAATGTCGACGATGACGATAAAGATCATGATTATGGTGGCCACAAAATTTCTCCGTTTGGTATATGCCTCCGTTGCTTGCCTGTATGCGAATGTATTGTTATGGTGTGTGTCTTAAATACAATATTACGTCAGATGACAGGCTTACAAGCAGAATTATTTTCCATAAAAACCATCATTATCATTTTGAAAAATAATTTTCATATTTTTTATTACTTTCTCTGCCAGACCGAGGTATGTATGTATGTATTAAAAATATTCAGTTTTAATATATGTATATGTGTGTAAATCGATGTGTATGCTTACTCGGCCTTAATCATTTTTTCTTTTTTTCTCACTTAAGAGAGAATCTGCCAGTAGACATACTTGAAGTATCCATTACGGTCAACTATTAGAGAAAGATGTTGGTAATGTCAACGTTTGTTGAATAAAATAAACTTATGATGGCCTTCGCTGGCATTAATATTTCTCAAAACTATTAACACAATTTCACACATACATTAAGACATGTAAAAAATTCTGAGTATGAAATAAAATCCACAATAAACATTGGGTCTAATCCCCCATTTTCGTCCAAAATGAATATTATCCTTGAACATTTAATTCTTACACATCTAATGTAACATGAAATAAAAATTTCACATACAGTGGGTCACAGATAGTTTTAAACAGCACTTAAAAAAAAATAAGTTCAGATAATTTCTAAACGAAATCAAAATATTAATCAAAATTAAATAAGAATTTATATAAGACGTTTAAAATTAAAAAAAAAAACGTATTACACAATCTCAAATATTCACTCAATAAAGCTTACAAGCTGAAAACCAAAGATATAAGAACACAATTATTCACAGTTAATTTGAACAAATTACTAATAAAAACAAAAAATTTAATAAAAAATTTTTAATTTCAATTACAGTTTTAGTATTTTTTCATAGATTCCACTAACTTTCGAATTGTTTGGGGGTGATTTTTTCCCATTGTTCTTTCATTTCCATTACATATGAGACTGAATAAAACTTTTTTTAATATTTTTTAATTTTTGTTCTATAAGCTCAAATAAATTTTATTTAATATCTTGCTTCTTTTCGAAATTCTACGAGTTAACCTTTTTTCTGATGGTTGAAATAAGCTGTAACCCACTGTAATAACTGTATGTACAGTTTATTCATCAAGTAAATGTTTACGTCCTGCTTTTACCGTGGAATTTTATAAATTTTGGCATGTACTTTGTACACACTCAATTCTCTTGGTACATAAAACAGATATACCATAGACAATGATAGAAATAATTACGTCTAATGTCGCTAATGTTAATGGCCGGACTACGTATATTCTAAAAAATTAAATTTCTATCCCATCCATCTGAGTATGTATGGCAATAGACGGTAATTAGACGTCGCTACTACTTCATAGTTGTTCTGCAATATATTTTATTTGAACGAAGAATCATTTTACTAAATTATTGATAAATAACAATTCGAGTGAACTATTATGACATTTCTGATACGATATTTAAAAAAAAGTTATACTTTATAAGTAAATTAATGCGGTATTTATTATTGTTTTATTAAATTTCAATAGAAATTGTTGAAATTTTTTTTGAGACCTACACTCAGTAGATGACCCCTATTTATGCAGTGCAGTGTGGTGGAATACAGGAAATATAGTTTATAGGAGAAAGTAAAGAGCGAGGATTGCTTATTAGTAATAGTTCTCATTTTCTTTTTTCTATTCTTAGTAATATTAATATGTCAGACAAACAATCAGACAATCACAAACACCCAGAGTCTCGTTTCACAGTGAACCGAACCCACTGCCTCGGAACTTGAAATTTAGCACACTACCAATTAAGCTATATATAAGTCGATAGGGTATTGCTATTTGAAGAGAATGTCAACCTGAAACAGTTTAGTTAATTAAGATTGGAATGGGGAAAATTGAAAGAAAGCTTATACATTTTAACAGGGTTGTCATATCAAACACAGTTACAATCCCATTTTTTAGTGTTCATATACATATAATTATTGTTTTCAAACGTACATTTTGAAAATGTGTTGATCAATATCTAACGAATTTTGTATATGGGTCTAACTCCTTCTTTTAAGTGTACTTCGGACGCTAAATGTATAATTTTCCTTGCTAATGCTAATGGGCAAATACAATTTTCTTTAACACGAGCGACTAATGTCAAAGCCTCGTAAATTTCATTCAATTAATGCTTTTCTGATTGGTTGTAAAGGAGATTTTGTATAAAATTTTGTATGAGATTTTAAATGATTCCACAAACATCTTCCCTACACATGCATAGATATATTTAATAGAAACAAATCTAATACTCTGTGTAATAATAATGTTCGTTGCACAACAATTTTGTGGAGCACTTCATCGTGGCAACAATGACAATCATTATTATTTCGCATTTTGTTATAAATTTATTTAATTTTATTTTTTTTATTTTTGCAAAGAGTCACTTTTAGCGAAGTAAGTCCACAAGAGCAGACTTTACTCACAATGCGAATGTGGTCTGATGGTATTTTACCTAATTCTCGTAATTCTATTAATCACTATGGACAAGCACTTTTAGTATAAGCCGTCCGTTTCTCAGTTTTAATCACTCCATGATGATTAGAAACCCTGAAGCGATTTTCTTTCTTTGATCACGTATTCTTGTATTTTATTGCTCTAACATTCATTTGACTAACTGTTAAGATATCCAAATCCCTATTCGTCAAGCTTATCAAATGGTTACTAACCCAGATCATACATTACCTCTGCTTGAAAAGCCGTATTATATTCCTCCAGGTAAGGAAAAAGTTTGGTTTCTGGTTCCTCTATATATCCTACCTCCATATTTGGAATCACCTATGAATTACGATCTAATATTAGAGTGATGCAATTGTAATATGGCTGAATTGCTTAATAAAAAGTTGGTTATGTACATATCTATTTATCGTTTTGATTGTTGCATAAAACATCAAAATAAAATACAAAAAGTATTTCTTCGGCGACTTCCTCTCAGCAGATTTCTGGCAAAAACTCTGCGAGTATATAAAATTGCCAGGAAAAGTTTCTCAAAAATCTGTCGTTCGGAGTCGACTTTAAAGTGTAGATCACACCACTCATGTATAAAATTAACACACACAACATAAGTGGTGTGAGAAACTAGGTCGTAATCCTGACTGAAGGGTTGTAATGACCAATTATGTATGTTATGTACGTATAAAAACTTATTATCATCAGAATTATGTTGCAATTTCTGAGCAAATTTTAAGAATTTTTATATATTTCTTATAATATTTCTTATAAAATGTCTATAACTTCTACCAATAGCACTCTGTTTGTCTGAGTAAACCTTAAAATGTTTTAAAACACGTAAGGCTGCATGACCATTTGAGTTAAAGCGAGCAACGAATATATTCAGAGCATTTTGTATTTATAGGAACTTTTTTAAAAAGAAAAAGTAACCCAAAAATGAGACTAACTGATACGGAATTTAATCAATTTAATAGTTAGTCAAACTTAATGAAACGTACGTTCGTTTTTAGAATACGAAGAGCAGTTACCGAACCGTAATGTAATTTCGGTAAACATTTACATTGCTCTTCACATACTAAAAACGAACTTACGTTCCGTGGACGTTTGGCAAACCGGAGCTTTATACTTGAAGTTAAATTAGATGTTATACTTTGCCTACCTGGTTTAAACTCCACGTTCCCTCGATACCATACAATTTGTGAGGCGGGCTTTGAGTTTGATACAATACACTTTAAGGTTAAGTCCTGGTTTTCTCGTACCTCTACTTTCGCATTGTTAGCATAATTTTTTATTTCTATGGATGAAGGTGGCGCTGAAAAGAAATAAAAATTGAAGTTAAAAATCAAATCAAAAATCGAAATGGATTTATAAATAAAAATTCCCTGATTTGATCAAATTGCATTTGTATTGCTTAAAGCATCATGTACGTATATCGTTTTAAGGCACAACAAAATCATTATTTGATTTGCATACGCCAGCCTTAAATGAATTTCTATGTATTCTGCAGTCACCTAACGCTCTGTCAGGTATGTATTAGTTTACATTTTTGTTTTTGTTTTGAAATTTTCATTCTCTTTTTGGATTTGAAAAACCTACCTTTTTAGAAATGCATTTTCAATTCAACCATGCAAACAATAAGCAGAAAACAACAAATGAGAGCAAAAATTGCACATGTATTGAAGGATATAGAAGAATAACAACGGTCTACTGAAAGCATGGAAGAAAAAAAAGGAAACAAATGTTCAAATAAAACGTAAAAAAATGCTGAATGTTGGGTACATCATCAGAACTCCTTCAGGTAACATTAAAATAATGCACGTCTACTTCACTCCATTTTATCGTAGCGTTTATTGAAGTGTATTTCTATTTTAAAGATTCACTCTTAAACATTCACAATTTTCCATACATACATATTCATATTGTTACAAATAGTACATACATATTGTTGCCATAAGGGGTACATGACTGACAACAGTATGACAGAAGGTACATACATACACATAAGTGTATGATATTGATATTTGTACTACAGTCGTATTTCAAATATTTAAATCTGGCTACTGAAGTTACTCAAGGATTATCTCTAAATTTAATTATTATTTTCAATTACTCAATTTAAATTCAATATTTTTCAACTGCACTTTGGAAATGTGAAAGAATAGCCTCGCCCTGAAGAGTAAAAGTAATTTGTAATACCGTTACTTACATGCTATACAGTTAGTATTACCCCTTTTCAAAAGCAAAATCTTAGAAAAATCGTTTTCTTTCAACACCTTCTCAAGAGTTTTAAGATGTCCCGATTCCATTATTCTCTTCAGCTGTCGAAAACAGTGCTGTACGTACATATGTATGTATGTATATGTATATGTACATATATGTAAATGAGTTGTGCTCTCGTGAATATTCATTCTAGACTTTTGCTTTTTGACAAATTTCACATCTACAAGATGCTCTATTTCTCTGGTTTTGCTTATTTTTCCACATTCACATCTATGTACAGTTGTACGTACATTAAGCCAACATAAATACATGTAAAAATATGGACATACATGCATACATGTGAGTATTTACTTAGATAAGTTTTTTTTTTTGCACAAATGTTGTATGTTGTTAAGCCAAATGCATCTACATTTGTTATTATTTTCTTTGTTGACGCTTCGTTGTTGCTGAGGTATATCGCTCTTGTGTTGTATTTTGTATTTCTTTGTTTTTTTTGCAGCTACAATTGTGAAGTATTGTATACGTTACCAGCAACAACTTATTAAGTTTACGTTGATGTATTGCGATAACGCTACAAATGCAAATATTTACACATACGCACACGTTGATTATTATATAATATAATGCTAAAGGACATTCAACCTGTTTTTATTTCATTTTACCTTAAAGCTGGGCATGCAAATACACACACAATTGCACACTTACTCAATTACATGTACTCATTTCTGTGTCTGTTAATGTGAAATGCAATATTTATACAAAAAATTGTTATTTTGTTTTTCATTAATTGTTATACGACTTATAAATGATTTTCTTTAATTTAAAAATACCACATGTATTTGCAAGAATTTATTTAAATTGTAATTAGCACTTGTGGTTTAAAAAACTCGAATCTGTAATTCTATTCTGTCTCAAAATTCAGTACATTAGCTCCATTGAACGTAATGAATCGATTTACGCTTGAGCAACGTTGGGATTTATTAAAAACAACAGTGCTCGGTATACGCAAGTTTATTGCTTAAGTTCGTAAAATTGGTTTTATTGTCGGTGCGGCAAGAAGTGAGCGTGTGCGCAGAATTCATCAACTCGTCATCGTTCAAAATAATTGAACACGCACCAGTTTACGTCGAATTTTACAAAAGATCTCGGATCAATTGGGTTAAAAGTTGAAGTCACACGTCCATCCGCATCGTTTACGCTTCGCTAGATAGGTCAACGAGAAACTGCACGATGATGTTGATTTTGCCCAAAAAATCATCATTAATAAGCAAAATTGCCGTATTTGGATCTCACGTGGATTTACAGAAGCCAATGCACCCATTACGAGTGACTGTTTGGTGCGACTTTTGGTGCAGAGGCATCATTGACCCATATTTCTTTGAAAATGAGAACGACGGAACTATTACGAACAATGGAGACACCAATCGCAACGTGATTACCGACTTTTTGGACCCGAATCATGGTATTGATAACAATGTTTGGTTTCAATGCGATGGTGCAACTTGGCACACTTCTCATGCAACAATCGATTTATTGCGTCAAACGTTTGTTGGCCCTATAATTAGCCAAAATTGTGAAGTCAATTGGCCAAGAAGCTGCTCCGTTAAAGAAGAGTGTTATGCCGACAAACCAGAGACAATTAAATGTTTGAAGGCCAACATTCGTGATGCCATTGCCAAGATACGACCACATACACTCGAAAAAGTCCACAAAAATTGGTCCGATAGAATCAGGCACTGTAAAGTCAGCCGCGGCAGCCATATGAATGAAATAATACTATTGTACTTTACAGACACATACATACTTTACATACATTTTGCAAAAATTCCAACCATTTTTCATTTTCTTATTGCAAACTTTTAAATACCCATCCTATATACGATTAGAAATTTGAATTGTTTAACATTCCGGTTAATTTGGATTGGGTGTGGAAGAGAATAATTATTTTATTTCCTTTTTTTTATTCAAAACATTAGAGTGTAAGTAATAGAGTGTTTAAGATTCCATAAGCCTAAAGGATTTCAGAAGTAAAGCAACTACTCATACTACTACTCATACTTATTATAATATTTGCTCCATACAGATCGTGGCTCTGAACACTCTTAGGCATTCCTAGGCTTCTTTGTTTTGTAGAAAAGTAACAAAAGTTATAAAAAAAATCTTGAATGTAAGAGAAATACATTTGTATACTTTTATTTTTATATTCTGAATGCCGTAACAAATTCTTACGTGATATTGTTTAAGAATCATTTGTATATCGAATCGAGTTTACTTTTAAGATACAAGAAAAAAAGAAAAACAATAATCACTTATATGTGATGCATGTATAAATATGTAATGCTACCCTTGAGTGGGTATCTGTCTTAGTTATGCATACAGGTACATTATTATTCCAGTGCCTTCCCCTACTTTGGCTTTTTCTCTTCCTCTACATGGACTACTAGCAGCATATACTTATCTACACTTGTACATTCGTTCGAACGTATGAACAGATTTAAATTCAAATACTTTTCGTTTTTCTTTTATATTCTAATGTTTTCATTTGTCTCCCATTTACCACTTCACTTTTTATGCGTCTTCCTTTGGCTATCCCTCTTACTCCTTTCAGTGTTGGTGGGGCTTTAGAGAGTTCGATGTGTAGAACAGATTTTATTTTCCAGTGTGATATGACACTCTTTGCTGTATTATTTGCCAAGCAATTTGTTCATAGAATACTTAAAACAAAAAACATTAATATACCATTAGTCGACAGTTCTGTGATGTCGTTGTTGTTCTTTCCCTCCTTACACCTCCTTTTGGTAGAACACACACACATATACCCGTTCACATATATGTATTCGTATTGCATCTCCTGGCAAGTCCTCTCTTCTATATTATCCCTCCCGCCCCTATTCATTTTCAACAGCATATTATTATGCTGTATTTTACCTAAAACACATTGACAAACGTAAATATTATTTCTGTTTTAGTTGTTGATGGAAATATGCCGCCTTCGTTAGGAAGAAAAATATGTGTGGTGTTATTACTATTTTCTATTTTCTTTTTTTTGTAGCTGCTGTTGTTGTGTTTTTCTACACAGTATGTTTTTGTTTTTGTTTATTTTTTTTTGTTAACTTTCATTATAACAACAAGTGTTGATTGTTTATTATCGTGTGGTTTTTTTTAAATTTTCCTCACTTACTGGAATACTTAAACATTTTCTCAGAAGTTGTAAATTTTTCTTTACGTTTTACGTTTTCGTTCTTAATGTTATATTGCCAACAACAAAAAATGAAGTAAACAAAAACCGAGTAAAACATCAGCAGAAATTAACATAAAACTTTACGAATTTTGTGTGTTCGCATTTAAAGAAGGAAAAGTTCCACCCACAAAAATTTAATGATTTTGAAAGAAAGAAAGATTTAATGATTTTGAAGAAGAAAAATTAAGCAAAACTTTTTTTGTTTGTTCCTTAATTTTTGTGAATTTTTACAAACAGGTGTATTTAACTCAAAACTATACTCTGGTCTTCAAACTTTGATAGGCATTTGCCAAATTATAATTGGAGTACTCAACGATGTTATTGAAAAATTTGTTAGGCACAGAATCCTTGTTAATGATTGGCACCCAATAACTTGGGAAATTAAACTATTGTAGTGGTATGTAAACAATTAGCGGAAATGATATTGGTACCATGGTTTAGCTATTTTAATATAAAATAATGATAACTTAGTCAAATAGGCCACACATCAAGACAAAATACAAAAAAAATATTTCTTCGGCGACTTCCTCTCAGCAGATTTCTGACAAAAACTCTGAGAGTAAATTTTTATTTTATATCCATGAAAAAATGTCTCAAAAATCTGTCGTTCGGAGTCTACTTTAAACTGTAGGTCCCACCACTCGTGTACAAAATTAACAAACACAACATAAGGGGTGTGAGAAACTAGGACTTTGTCAATTCAATTCGACCTCTGAATAGTGTACTTGTCTGTACTGTACGTCCTCTAACCTAACCTAACCTAGTCAAATATTAGAAAATAAAACTTTTTTAGTTTTTTATTTAGTTGATCTGTATTGAAAGCTTCACGTATGGTTCAACATCATCTCATCCTTCTGTGAAAAATCACGCAAAATGATTTTTACTTATAAATTTAAAGAAAGTTTTAAAGTGATTTTCTTGAAACTTCTTGACTTTTTTTCAACGCGCTTTTAGATCAAACAATGCATTGACGATGCAAAAATATGTTTCGATAATAAGATATTTGAAAAGTTATGTTTGTATCATATTCTACACATACGAGTATAAAAGCTCAACTTATTAAAGAAAAAGTTTAAAAAAATATAAAAAGTTTCTTACCCAACCAAACACTGAATGAAGATTTTACTCAATGTGCTGTGTTTTCATTGAGAAAGTTTCATGTAAATTTATTCGACTTGAAAAGACTTCATATTACATACGAGTATACATATAACATAAATGGTCATTACAACGCTTTAGTCAGGATTACGACCTAGTTTCTCACACCAGTTATGCTGTGTGTGTTAATTTATACATGAGTGGCGGGACCTACAATTTAAATTCGACTCCGAACGACTGATTTTTAAGAAACTTTTCAAGGTAATTTTATTTTCTCTCAGAATTTTTGCCAAAAATCTGCTGAGAGGCAGTCACCAAAGAAATGTTGTTTTATACATCGTATAGTTGGAGATGTCTCTTGGTTTGAACATAGGCCTCACGTCTAATAAGCGAACACACTGCCTACTAGACTACGGCGTATACAAAGTTTATATTTGTCGTGGACAATATGGCTACACCGAAATATCTCACCTTCGAAGCGCTGGAAGTTATTTTAAATGCTTCTGATGTTGAAGACTTTCCTGATAAGTCAGAAGAAATAGAAAGTAGTTCTGCATTTGACTAAATAGAATAAAAAAAGATGTCATCCGCATATGGACCAGATGTTCCACTATTTGTATCAAAGGACGGTATGGTAAGGAATCTCCAACCAATTATCGATCATACTAGAAGATTACGGAATGAAAATGTCACTAATTTTCGTCCAGGAACATAAAGGTACAAGAGAGCTAGTAGCGACAACATGAGAGATGACTTTTTGCTACCTACAACCAGGAGTGTCATTTTGAAGTGGCACATATGGCGCAATGCTAAATGTCGCAATCGATGCAAGCTTGTTACATGCTTATATATATACATACATAACTAGTTATCAGTTAAGACGATCTAGCTTCTCACACCACATACAGTGCTGGACAATTCAATGGAAACTTTTCTTAAAATGTCCTTTTTCATTGTAAGAATTCGAAAAACAAAAACAATTTCTGAAGAATTTAACAGTTATTTAGGAGTTTTATTTTACTCATTCTGTTTGATGTATTAAGAAACAAAAAAGAATTGCATAAAAATAATATTGTTCTAAAATTATAAAGAAAGTTTCCATTGTTTTGTCAATACCTCAAAATTGAATACTTTTACTTTTCTTTATAATTTTAGAAGAATGTTATTTTTATATAATTTTTTTGTTTCGTAATACATTAAACAGAATGTGTAAAATAAAATTCCTAAATAATTTTTCAATTTCTTCAGAAATTGTTTTTGGTTTTCGACTTCTAGCAATAGAAAAGTAAATCTCAAAAAAAGTTTCCATTGAATTGTCCAGACTGTATGTTGTGTGTTTTAATTTTATACATTTCGACTCCAAACGACAGATTTTTGCGAAACTTTGCATGGCAATTTTATTGACTCTCAGAATTTTTACCAGAAATCTGCTGAGAGGCTGTCGCCGCAGAAATACTGTTTCTTATTTTTGTTTTGATGTCTGACCAGGGTTTGAACCGTGGCCTCACATCTAATAAGCTAACACACTACCTACCAGATTACATGTTTATATCGATTTTTTATTCTTATTGGAAAATACAGGTATATTGGTTATTTGTAAGTATGTTTTTATTAAAATTGATTCTGAAACTTTTGTTATTGCAATAAAATTAGATCAGAGAATGAAACTATGTTGCATCTATAAGATGATGAAAAGAAAACTTTTGAATACATGAAACGCATTCTTCGGTTTGATGACGTTATGACCATGACCTCGGAATATCTCTTTTAAAACAATACATGTCAATAATTAACCCATTAGTGCCCAGTGGCAACTTAAGTTGCCAGCAGAAGTTGCCTTAGTTTTTATGCTCTGAGAGGAAATTGAGATAAAAAACATAACGGTAACCGTTAGAAAAAAAAGTAATTCGGGCATTAATGGGTTAAATCTGTAGCGTCTGTAATTCACTAGCGGAAGTGACAATAGCCCAATTACGCAGTCACTTCTTCACTTTTCAGTGAACCTTCAGAATATCAGGAGAGAGCATCACAATAATTTATTCCTTCAAAAAGATTAAAAAGTGTTCCACCGAATATCGAAGAGAAAGCTAGATGCCACATTTCTTACAGTGGAATTCGAAAACTAAAAACAATACATATATATAAAATCTGGTGTTTATGTGGATGTATGGAAAATAAAATAAGTTGAAGTTTAAAATATAAATAAATCATTGTCTTATATAAGAAAAAAAATATGTTTCATTGTGCAAAATGTGAAGAAAAGTCACACAAAGGATAATAAACGTAAGTATTTTTGAAGGTGAAATGAGGGTTAAATATTATTTTTATATTAAAATGCTTTTCACCTAAGATTGCTGAATGCCACACCAAAGAAGCCAGATTGAATATCAGTAGATGATGGATGTTGAATAGTGGGTAGACCAATTAAAAATTACTGATTTTCCAATTGGAGACCAATAAGTCAATTCTTCATAGCTGTTGTATAGCTTGACTGTAACTTATCACAACTACTTACAATTTTTTTTTAATATGTCAGTACAAAAATTAAAAAAGAGCATGCTTGCTCTAAAGTAAATTTACCAGAATTTTGTTGAAAATTTGCATCCTTAAATTTTTTATTTGCTTAATATTACGGACTGGTAATTTAAAGGTTAATTGCTAGTAGTTTTTCAGTTACAAAATGTCATATCCAAAATAACTATTTTCTTTTTTTCTAAAATATAACAAAAACAATTTAACTTCATAAAATATTTAACAGACATTGTCATTGAACTGTCGCTGAACTGTTTACCCAGTTAATGAAATACGTCTGTCTAAATGTATCCAATTCGTATGACAATACTAAAACTAACAAAAAAATAAATAAATTTAATTTAATGAATTTTATTTAACCTTCTATATTCGAGAAGGGTTTGTGAAAGTAAAATAAAAATTTGTTGCCAGTAACACTGCGAGTAATAGCATTACAAATCGTACAAATAAGAATAAATAACTGAATTAATAAAAATCTAGTGAACAAACAGTATTGATTTAAAAATTTTGAAATGCTGCTGGCAAACGAAAAATAGACAGCTACTAGTTTCGGAGAGGTTGCATTTGAACAGAGTTCGCATTTCGTTCGAAAAACATTTGAATAGTGTTGTCAACATAACCATTTTAGAATTAGGTTAGACGATTTTTGAATACCACAACGAAAAAAGGCATTTCAGCTGCTGTTATATACACTGATGTGAAAAATAATAAGTACACCAATGTCACAACACAGATCTGAAAGATAGTAAACTGAGAAAATTGTTGATAACGTATTGTCAATTTACATACATATCTCAAAAAAAATTTCATTGCGGTTTTATTAAATTAAAAAAATTACCCTGTGGAAAAATAATGGTACTTCATGTTATTTACAAAATATTTAATAAAAATAAAATATTAGAATAATAGAACTAATTTCAGTTTTAATATTGTTATAGAGTGGTTTATATTTTGTCGAGACTCCATTGTTGTCGTATATAACTGCTACACACTGTTCCAAAACTCTTTTGACATGCTTTAGTATGGAGGGGAAAAAAATAAAGAGCCCAGTCCAAAGAACTTTAGTACAATAATGTGGGGATGTGTGGACTTAATTTAAACTTACATTCTAAAGAACAAATTCACTTAAAGTTCATAAGTATTAAGAATTCGTAATGATTATTACTTCCAACAAGTCAATGAACCCTATTTTACTGCTACTAATGTGAAGATAATAACAAAGTTCCCAAAGGCTTAATACTCGTGCATAAAGTCCCGATATGACTCAAAGAGAGAATTTAGGAAATCATTTTGGAAGAACGGTTACGTGCTAAACCTCAAACAAAAGTCGACTAAAAACACGCTCATGCGTCCACGGCGGAAAATATCAACAGAAAACACAAGGAAAAACTGGTAAACCTGATGTTCTTGCCTTAAGGCATATCCTACTAAATACAAGGGTTAACCGGGCCTTTAAATTTTCAATTTACTCTGAGTTCTTCTTTCGGCTACCTTAACCTTTACAGTGCAAAAATATTTTTTTTCCTTTGGGTTGGTAAAAACTATAAAAATTGTATTGTTTCATAATAAACTCGAAATAAATTAAAAAAATATTATTGATTTAAATTCATTGAATTGCTAAAATATATTGGGGTACCTAGACTTTTGCTATCCACTATATGTGGGCAGTTTAAGACTTGTTCTTAGTGCCGCGTATTAGGTCTTCATAATTAAAAAAGATCGATCTAATCGATCGATCATACTAAGATCAAAGCCCAATGGAGGTCGTGTACTATAATTTTCTAAAAATACAATATTTTGAAACACAAATTCACATAACATCGTTAGAAACAGAAGATCACATTAAAAATATCATATTACAGTTATGGTTGATCTACTACATTTCCGTATTTTGAAACTTATTTATAGTTTTTGAAAAATATATTTGATTTAAATTTAATTTTAAATTTTGCTTCCAAACTAGTTCATAGTTTGTCCTATATTCTCAACGCGTTTTGAGTAACTAGAGTTGACAACACTGACAACACACGGACTAAATACGTTGAACGTTACCAGTGTATGTTCGTTGGTTGGTGCAGTGTCAACAAATCCAATTTTAGGAACATTTGTTAAGGACAAATGTTAGTGATGACTGCTTAAAGCGTGATATAACTATGATGACACATAAACACAAATGCACATACCGAATGGTACATGCACAATCTATAGAGAAAAAAAACTTGAACACACACAGTTTCTCATACAAAATTTTATATCGTCATGCAATGTTTTTGTTTTTCTTGTTGTCTTTAAGTAAACAGTAGAAAGGAAAACAGTGGAAAAACTAGTATAGAATTAATTGCCAAAAGGATTGTGTAGTGCACAGTAGAAAAAAAGATAAAAACCAACAGACACAAACCAAAACTAAAAATGAATTACAAACACAGAGGCACATATACGAGTACTCGAACCTGAGCATAAAAAATGCACATACTGCATGATTTAAAGCAAAAAAAAAGAAGAAAAAACAAAAACAAAATCAAATATTTAATAGAACGAAATTTAAGTTTATGCGGGTGTATGAGTTGTTTTGTACGTATGAACTGATATGCTCTTATAATGTATGTTTGTATTTGTAAGAGTAGCTCTGGTTCTGGAAATGTATGGGTGTAAGTTCAATTGCACTTTATATTAATAAAACATGTTTAAAATCCTATTCCTATGAAAACACTGTTAAATTCTTTCGTTCTTTTTCACTCTCCCGCACTCACACGTTGTCCAGTAGAAATTCTTAACATTTAAGTTGCATGTACTCGATAGGGTTCCCCTTTAAATATAGGAAATATACAAAGGCAAACGGTTTGTTAGAATTGTAAAAAAAAATATTCGTATTGAATTCATTCTGCATCCTGAAAGTATTTTTTAAAACAAAATTTAAGGTACAGTGGTAGCGTACTGAGTAGTGTGCTAGCCTGTTAGCGTGAGGGTCGTGAGTGAATGAATGAGGTTACATATCGTCTGTTGAAGAGCAACACAGTAACGTGTTCGATCTTTTTTGTTTGCTTCATACCCTGAAATGTATGAACGTTCTTGTACCGCTCGGGAATTAGCATCATTACACTATTTCCCAGTATGAGGACATCATACCGTTTCACCACCAGCTACGAAACGTTCAATTTTTGTACGAAAAAGCACGTTGAGCTAAGCTTAATAATTTCTTTCCGTATTTTAACTGGAAACATTGTTTCCCCGATCATCGTGTTGATGGCGTGAGCAAAATGGTTGAAAATTAATTCGATTAGCAATGGATAGTTTCATTCCTATGGTCAGATTCAATTAAACCAAAACAAAAATCTTACTTTCATTTTCCAAAATACGAAACCAGTCTAAACAATGGTTTCTGACAGTTATATGTTAGCCTTTGACATTTCAAAAGCTTTTGGCCAAATCTGAGACGGTGTGCTTTTTTCGAAACTTATTGCTTTTGGTCTCGGTAGCAACTTTCGTGATATTTTCGGCTTTCTTAGGGATCGCCATGCGTGGTTATGGATAGGATCCCATCATGTCTATTTTCAACACCTACTCGTTTACTGAGGACTGTAGTATGTGCCTTCTTTTGATCATAAACCGATTTCGAGAGTGAAATGAAAAGGCTAAATGTGTATGGTTCACTCGCATCCGAATGGCATCGTCTGAAGAGCATCTACGTTGACGTTTAAAAGACCAAATGTGGTTTATTAACCTATCAGCGTGTCATTAATTCTTCATTTTCATGTTCATTAAAATTCAATGCGATATTTGCTTGAACCAGCATATTTTCTCAAGTACCTCGGTTTTTTAAGACGGAAGCTCCAGGGAAACGCACTATTCATTACAAAGCAAAATCGTTCTCCACACACATAATCCGTACGTGAGGATTCTTTATGATACTTACGCCTTAGATAGTTTCAATTCTAATAACTATAAACAATAGGCACACTGTCCTCTCCCCCGCAATCTATTTCTCTAAATCTAACACACTGTACTGCATAAGTAAGGGTATCGATTAATATTTCCTTTTATTTTTGATGTTGATTCTGATTATAATAATTATGACGAAGCAATGAGTCGATGGATTTTTTAAGCTTTAAAACCATGTTTATGAAAATTTTTTAATTAACTTTTGCTCTTCAATTATTGTGTTTCATTCAGATATTGGAGATATTCGGATATTAGAAATCGTTCTCAGGAATGAAGTTTAAAGAAATTAATTGTTTAAATACTTGTTTGAGAAAAAGATAAATATTAACGAATCGAAATCATTTGGTCATCCTAAGTAACAAGCTCCTGTGTTTTCATTTAAACACATAAAGTTTTTACTGAAAACTGCTAACTGAAGCAACTTTTCTCCCGTAATTGTTTTTTTTGAGTTTTTTTTTTCGTATTTTACAAGGCTTTTTATATTTATAATGTTTCTAAAAATTTGTTGGAATTATTTCATGTTGTTTTGTTTTGTTTTATTTTTATTTTTTGTTTCCTAGAGTAGTAGTTGTTGCTCTGTATGTCGTTATTATTTCTGTTTGCTGTTATATGTTTGTAACAAACATACATAACTTTCAAGCTAAAGGCAAACAATACAAACAAGTTTAACAAAAACTTTTTGCAAATATTAAAATCATAGAAATTTTTTCATAAAAATACACGTACATACTACATTTATGTATACATATACATACATATGTCTTCATATGTTCATATGTACACATATGACCATTAAAATAGGTATACCTGTGTTATTATAAAAGAAAAAACTGCACACATTGGAAATTGTTAATGAATTAGTAAAATATTTACATACATATATAATGAAATGAATTAAGGGTAATAAACAACAATTACAAATCAATACAGGGTACATATATACAGGGTAAACATAAGATAAAAAAATATATTAACAGACATTTTATATCAATAGTCAGGATTACTACCTAGCTTCTCACACCACTCATGTTGGGTGTGTTAATTCTAACCTTGTGTGACAGGAACCACAGTTTAAGCGCGACTCCGGTCGACAGATATTTGGAGAACATTTCATGGTAATATTATTTACGTTCTGAGTTTTTGCCAGAATACATTTTGAAGAATACAATTGGTCAATAGAACCTTTTAATCAGGATTAATAGTTAGTATCTCACACCACCAATGTCATGTGTTTTATTTTTATATACATGAGTGGCAAAATCTATAGTTTAAATTCGACTCCGAATGACAAATTTTTGAGAAACTTTTTATATTTTACTTTCAGAGTTTTTGCCAGAAATCTGCTGAAAGGAAGTCGCGGTTTTTACATATTTCAGTTTGCTGAGATTTGAACCGTGGCCCAACGTCTAATAAGCCAACACACTACCTATTAGACTTCGTCGAAGAAATATTTTTTTAGTTCGTTGTTGACGTCTGAGCTGTGGTTTGAACCATGACCTTACGTCTACGGCATCTACAATAACCACTACAACTGCTAATATTTTGTTCAGTCTGGTTCAGTGTTTCTAAACTTCCTTCATCATAATTTTTCTAATCAGAAGATGTATTTTATTCCAATAAAAATTAGCCCAAACCATTAAGCGTTAAACTCTTTACCAATAGAATTTAAACATTGCGACCAACTTCGTTTTTAAACATATTAATTTTTTTTATTCATCACTTCAGAAATTTTCACGCAGTGTTTTAGCACCTTTAGGTTTGCAAACTCTTTCCTATTTTTCAAATTACTACAGAAATGAAATGTTGTTTCTTTTTTATTTCCACATCTGATTGCATAGAATTATCATTATTACTCGCATTCGATCAAAATACCCATAACAAATGCAATGATATTTTAATTCAGTAAAAAATTGGAATAGTGTACCTACTTTAATAGCCATGTGTGTATTCGGAAAACAAACAGACATTCATATGTGCATGTCATACTTTGTGTGCCTAATGAACGAGCTATGCCTAGGAACACAAAAAATGTATGTGTAAGTGCAAGTAAGTAAGAAAAATGAAAACTTTTGCAAAAATACCGAAAAACTTTAGATTCGAAATTTTCATTTAATTTGTAAAATATAAACGAGTATGGAACCAAACATTTCATTTTGTATGTGCTCCCAATCATGTTTCATAAAGAAGCATAATAAATGTTGCAAATCAAATTCATTAAAAAATGAACAAAATAAAAACAAAGTAGATCACAAACAGAATTTAAAAGTACCCTATACTATGTCTATCTGAAACAATTGGGCAACGTGTATTTGGATAAACCCTTGATATCATTTTAAAGGTAGTTTAATAGTGTTTTCTTTTGTTCTTTACAATTCTTTTTTTGCATTATTTATTGCTAAATCTACAATTTTTAACCTAAAATAACGATAACTTGAGTGGAATATAAATCAACAGTATGACAACGTACTGGATTTAGAAGTGATTAGTACAAGAGTTGTTTACCGTCTACTCGCAAATTAGAGTTTCTTCTAATTTGCGAATTATTTTAGACGTTAGAAACGTGACAAATTTTCACACAAGGCATATAGGCAGCTTCGGTAAAGCCAAAATATTTCGCTTTCCCTTTTTAACATAGAGATAGGTGTACATATTTTTGTTCATTTAATCTTATTCTACAAAGATTCAATCACTTGTCTGATTGAAAAATGTGTTCCCGTAAGTTTAGAAATGGCATTTCAAAAGTACATTAGGAACAAAATATGTTCTCATAGACGCATATCCTGGGTCAATGAGGAGTCCTGCTCCACCGCTAGACTTACCTGGTCGTGACGATATGTATGGGTAGACAGGCGGAAAGAATGGGGCTCCCATTTAACGACTTCTGCCGTGGATGCAAATCCGCTGAGGAAGAGGAGACTGTTGTCCACTTTCTTTGTCAGTGCTCGTCTCTTGCTAGGTATAGATATAGGTTATTTGGCACCCCATTTCTTGTCAGCTTGGCGGAGCTATCATCTATTGATATCAAGGATATAGCTTCATTCATCAAACTTTCTGCCTGAACCTTAACCTTCTATTCTTGAGGCCGAACCAACGCAGCCGCTTGATGTTAATACGCTGTACAACGTCCACGTGTTGAGGAGCTCAGACAGTTAATTATTATATCGGATACGGGAAGTATCGCCAACTAGCACTGGACGAAAATCTTGCGCAGGACTTTTCTTTCGAATACTCTCAAGGCTGCTGCATCAGTGCTTAATAGTGTTCATGTTTCTGCGCCATAAAGACGGGGAATAATGAGCATCTTGTAGAGTATTAGTTTTGTCATATGATAGAGGTTTCTGCTACTCAATTGCCTATTCAGACCATAGCAACACCTGTTGACAAGAGTGATTCTACGCTTGATCTCCAGACTGACATCATTTTTGAAGGTAGCGGCGGAGCCAAGATAAACAAATTCAGTGACTCTATCGAGCGTATAGTTTTGCCCTCATGGACTGCCAGACCCATCTTAACATACTCCCGTTCAATAGCACTAAAGACAGCAGTAACATCTCGCTTGGTACACGCTATAATGTCAAATTCGTCAGCATACGAAAGCAGCTGGTCGCATTTTTGAAAAAATAGAGCCATTACGTTGCTCTCCCGCCTTCCGCGGAATACTCTCCATGACGAAGTTGAAGAGGTCGCAGGATAAGGATCGCCTTGTCTGAAACCTCGATCAAAAGATTCGAGAAGTGCATTCCTACCTTGTCGTAGCTACAGGAGTCATTCTGCATAGCCCAATCAGCTTCGCAGGTATATCGAATTAAGACATCGATGCGTGCGTGCCGACTTGTTTTTCGTGAGTCTTCTTTATTTTTTAACGTAGTATGAAATCTCGTCGATGGCGGATTTGTAGTTCTGAAGCCGCACTGATAAGGTCCAATCAGTGTTTTGACGAGTTGTTTCAGTCGTTCACACAATACGTTCGTAAGAACCTTATATGCGACAGGTATAAAGTTTATACCCCCGCAGTTTGCGATTATCGCATGGTCTCCCTTTTTAAGAACAGGACAGAGGATACTTAACTTCCATCTTTGGGCATGCTACCTCTAGCCCTATTTTGTAGATAAGCTGGTGTATGCATCTTACCAACTTATTACCTCCGGTCTTAAACAACTCAGCGCGCAGGCCATCAGGATCTACAGGATTATTGTTTTTAAGTCGCGGAATCCCACGCCATCATCATCGTTCAACACATTTGCGAAAATTGGGTGCACTGATTTCACAATTAAATTGTTTCTATATATTCCAGTTCCGAGGTGTTTTCATTACTGTGAACTTATTTAGATTCACATAAAAAAGACATACTTTGTACTCCAACACATATTGAATTTGTCGCCACATAACACAAAAATCCAAAGAAAAGAAAAGCACAAACCAAGTGATAGTTGACAAAGAAGTATCGAATGAAATGAAACACATTTTCTTAAGTGTGCGTATGTATTTGAATTTTGATGTCACTTGAAAAAGTCGATGTACAATATATGACGTATTCTATATGATTCGACCTGAGTAATGTTTTGTTTCATTAAAATTCAAATTTTTTTATGTAAAACAAAAATATATTCAAACCACTAATGTGCACATGCTTATGTTACACAAATTCTTTAAAAACAATTTCCAATATGAAAACATATAACGAATATTTTTATTACACACCCTGACATTGCTATGACAATATTTTATTAAAAGAATTCTAAATTCCCCTGTTAGGTATATAAGATTTCTATTTAATCTTAATATTAAGAACAAGTGTAGAGTATTTTACAAGGGTACTTAAAATGTTATTGCCTGCATTGTAATAACGAAGTCCATACGGCGCACAATGAGGTTTTTGATGCCAAATATGGGAATTAAATCGTGGGAGCTTTAATGGTTGCTTTTTTAACTTTTTTTGGTTTATTTCGCTTAAAGAAGATAAATCCATAATAATAAAAAAAATCGTGACCTGAAATGCATAAGGGCCTAACAACCAAAAAATTCAAAATTGAGTTTTTGATTGATTCTGATGTACTGCATCAAAATATATGTTCTGACAAAATTTTACGATCCTACTGTCAAAGATTATCTACCAACCAAATAAAATTAGAATTGAACATAGAAATGTTAATACAAATTAGAAGAAATCATTTTGAGTATCAAACAAGTTTTCATTTTATTTTGAAGTCTTTGTTTCGGGCTTCTGGCGCTTCCTCAGTTAACTGCCCTATTGCTATTAAAGAGTAGTTTATTACTTCTGGTCCGCGCCAGAAAAGATGAGGAATTTCCTTTCCTTTACTATTTTGTCTTCTGGTTTTTGCTGCTTTCACTGCAATCCTCGAAATCAACTTTCGATCTACCACGCTTAACACCAGATTAGCGCGGGAAAACTATTGACGAATTCAACCAGTACTTGTTGTCCTGAAGAAAACGCTCAGAAACTCTATAAGATGCATTCCAGCGATTCTTCAATTGAGAAATAAAATTTTTCCTTGTATTGTTAAATACTTTAACATTTTTTTATTGCTTGGCAATAAACGTGTAAGAATTTTTTCTTTAAGAAATTCAATTTTTTCAGCAAAGGTTTCAAATCCAGAACATGCAATTATACCATAAAGTTCTCTTCAGGAAATAAAAATTGTATTCACGTTTGTACGTATGATTGAATAAATATGGTCTTATAATTTTATATAAAAAATTTAATAGATAAAAATTATATAGGTGCAAAAATATATCTTCTTTTTTTTAATCAGGTGCAAGAAAGCGCAAAAAAATTGTTTTCTATTATTTTTCAAGGTGTCTTAGGTTTAAGAAAAGAAAAATATGTTTGCTTTACTTTGCTTATCTCACAACTATATTTCCATATATGCTACAAAATTTGCAAATTTATAGACCTTCACAAAAAAATTGTTTAAAAATAACAAAACCATATAAACTTAAAAAACAACGAAGTAAATATAATCTCAATCGTCTGTTGTTGAAGGCTCCAAATTTTTTTCTTAATATTTTTACTTAAAAACTTGCCGAGAACTAATTTTAAAAACACTAAATATTTAGTTTTTTCACGAAAAATTAAAAACATCAACAAACTCTAACTTCAAACAGACGTAATAATGTAAGGGTACTTGCTAGAAACACATTTTTTTAAGAAAGGGATGCAGAATTTTGTGCAATTTTAGCTCATGTAAAAAAATATTTGGTACTCAAGAATTTCATTTTCCAATTAATTCCCATTTTAGGCATCAAAAACCCCAATGTGCGGTGTACGGACGTAAACTAAACAAAAACAATGTATAAATTTTAAATCACACATAGGGTGCAGAACCAAAAAAGTGCTCAATCTGATTTGATTTGACCATTGATTCAGACTTCAGATTCGGTCAAAACTAAAATTATTGCTTACCAAGCTTTGTAAACACTAAAATTATTGTTATACATAGAAAAAGCGTATAAAGAATTTGAAGAACAAAAGTATATGTACATATACATGAGAATAAGGACAATAAAACAAGTTACAAAAACAACACTACATAAAATGACAGTGAATTTGCCAGACATAGAAATAGTGAATAAACACTACGACGGGAAACGCTGTTCGTGAATAGTTCTGAGTCAGTCATTGCCAATAAGTAATATTATCTTGTTTAGATAAACATGATTATCAGCAAATAAATTAATTTAATACTCGCATATGTTGTAAGAGAAGACGAAACGAGAGTCCATGGTTCAAACCTTTGCTCAGACATCTCGAATAAAACGAAATAGTACGACTTCTTTTGGCGACAAAAAATAATATTAGCAGTAAAATACTTTATTTAAGATATATCATTACTAAAATACAATTATTATACAGTGGAGAGCAAAAGTCTTATTACGGCAATATATTTTGACAAAAAAGTACGCACAGGCTTAATAATCTTGCTGCTTTAAATGTGTTTATACTATAAACTTAGTATAAACAATTAATTTTAGTTTTTTCGCTGCATATTTCACTTATTGTTGCATTAAAGACAGAAAAGATAAAATCCGACAGCAAAAATAATGCATGTTCTCCTTATTTTTGAAACTAAAGGTTTTAATTCTTACTAACATACAAAAAATGTTATTATATGAGCTGGAATACAGAAATCTGCGCTTTATTTTTGTCCGGTACTGTAGCTTAATAAGGTATTCTGAATTTTAGTTAAGTTAATCGCTCACGAAAGAAGTGTTTTGAAGACAAAAAAAAAACAGTTTTCTAATCGATGTTCTTTGAGTACAAAATATTTAACAATCCATTCGATAAGAAATTTCCGTACCTTAAGTTTTTACCTAACACCGATTAATACATTTATTTATTACAATAAAATTACAAATTATATTTAATTATTACGAGCTGAGTAACGTAGACCAGTGTAGTGTAACAGACCAGAGTCTCTGGTGTGTATCGAACCCAGGACCCTCACAACAAAAGTCTACCACACTGCCCCCTAGATTACAAGGCACCCTGTAATTTGAAATAATTCAATTCTTAAGAGTTGTAGTTTTAAAGTGGTCGCAGGTGTTAAAAATAATTTATTAAACATAAGTGATATCTTTAAATTAATTTAAAGTATGATTACTTTTCATAGACGTTCTTTTGGAAACATGATATCGCCTTGTTGTGTTTACAAGTTAAATCTAATGTTTGTGGTTTTTTATTCCTGAAAAATATTGTATATAAGTATGCGTGCATAAATATAAATATTGTATATGTATGTACGTATATGTATGTATGAATGCCAATTTCTAAATGGATATACGTATGTATGTATTTGTATATTCGTAAAGGATATAAGGATGATAAGCGTAAAATAAAAACGCAAAAAATAAAAAACAAAACAAAACATTAAATAAATTATGCACATGTTGATGAACAAACACGCACATATTAAAAATATGAAATAGAAAAAGAAAAACTGAAAAAAAGTTTAAGCAGGTTGCCTTATAAATTATTCTTGTTCTTTAAAAACATAATGCACAAGAAATATGTTCAAATATACAGTTTTTGTGTTTTGTGTTACCTGACAGGTGAGTCAATATTCTGGCATGAAGTATTAGCCATGAACATGGGATATTAAACAAAAACTGAAATGAATTGCCAACAGATTTAAAGTCATAAATGTTGTGCTTTTCTCATTCGCACCTCTAATTTTTCCATTTTATATTTCGTTTTTTTTTGTTGTTTCACACGACACTTGTTACGACATACGCACGTACATATCTAAATACGTTATTTACATAAATACTTGTTGTATAGTAGAGTACGAGGTGGATATTGAAAAATATTGCCTTCATTTTGTTTTTATTTATTTATTTTTTTTTCGTTTATACGGTGTACGTAAATACATATCCATATGTAAATACATATACATATGTATATGTATTTGTAAACACTGGCTTTTATAGAAAATGCAAATGTTTGGCCCTAAAAAAATTGGTGGCTTAGGCATGAACAGATGTATGTAAATATATGATACGTAGTTTAAATTAAATCTAATTTAATAAAAAATACAAGCAATTGCATTTTGCCGTTTATTTACTTTCTGAACAGCACTGTGCAACAGTGAGAATACAACTGACCAACGATAACGTGTAGGTTATAAATTTAGTTGAATAGAACTCCGAAATTACATTTTTTATATTTTTTGAAATGTGATTTAAAAGAAAATTTATTTAACTTCACGTACAAATTTATTAACAACTCACACATAGGCTGCCTTCCAAAATGTTAGTTGCTTTGTGTTTGAACAAAGCATAGTGTTTCATAAAGCCGCTGTACAAAATGTTTACAATGTAATCTATTTCAAAACGTCGCACTATGTGTCATTTACCGTGAAAACGTGGCCAAAATTAATATAATTTTTATGAATTAATGGCTTGAATTTTTTGATAGTGTTAGTGATAATTAGGCTCGTGGATGAACCTAACTGATTTTGGTTCAAATCGGTCGGTGATTTCGCCTAGCTCCCTTACAAACTCCCCTCGAAATTGCACTTATTTACACATAACTATGGTAAGTATGCAACAATCATGACAAAATTTAGCATGGATCAGTTCTGTGTACTAAGAAATCATGGTGTAAAGTTTGGTGAAAGTCGGATCACATTTGATATAAATGGCTTAAAAACATCGGTATCGTGATGAAATTCGGTATGAACGTGTATTTTGGTAAATCTAAATCGTATTACCAAATTTTGTTATGGTCGGCCCATAATTGCCCCGGAGTCCAAAATAGGACCCCTTAAGAAAATATGTTTAGCAATTATAATTGGCTTAAAAATGTTATTACTTCGATGAAATTCGCCATGAACATGTTTAATATGAATGTGAATCATTTTACCTGATTTTATTATGACCGGATCATAGGTGCCCCTATGTATCACATACGGTCCATTAATAAAATCTAACATACATCTCATATTGTTATAATATCCGATATACATACATAATTAATTAAGTTTTTAAAGTTCTATGATAATTAATATTTATTCATAATATTTATTTTACATTATTTAATACTTAACTTAAAAATACTTAAAAAGTGAAACTAAATACAATCGTTAAAATCGTTATCATTTTCATCATCAATGTCAGGAAGGAGTAATTTAATAGTATCTGATGAAAATGCTTTTCTATTCCTTCACGATTTTTGTGTACTACAGCTTATAAAAGGGTCACTGCTTAAAAGTAACCTATTCAGGACATCTCGATTGGTATCGCTTCTACTGAACCCATATAGTTTTATTTATCATTCTATTGAGAAATAAGGCCATATGGCTTTATTGCCTATGGCCTTATTACACTGCGTCTAATTTTTTTTTAATTTTTCAAAAAAAAGTAAAATTTTCAAAAAATAATTGCGCAAATTTGCGCGAACTTTTTTTTTGTTCCTGAATGTAGAGAGTACGTATTTTCTTGTGGTATATAACATTAAACTACTAAAAACTACTTTCACCTTTAAAATCCTTATCTTTTTTAGGGACGGTAAAAAATGTGAAATTTTTATTATTTTTAAATTTTTAACGAATAATTTTAACCTTAATATATGAGATATATATATATATAAAAAAACTGAAAGTAGCAGTTGCTCATACCTTTCAAATAAAAAAATCAATATAAAACCTCTATTCGTTTAGCCACAAAAAATATCATATAAACTTATTAAAATTTCAAAAAAACACCAAAAACGCATTTAATTTACTTCACTTTCCTGATTTTGACATCGTCTCAAATCTACAAATCTCAAATTAATGTCGTGAAAATTCACTATATAATGCAGAATTTTGTTGTCTATCGAACTGTATACTCAGTTTCTCTAAATTAATGTTTGCCTTTTTGGCCAGCTTTTCAGGGTAAATGACACATAGTGCGTCGTCAATGTGTATTTTTAACGCAGTCTAAAAGCAATCAGGCATCGGATTTATAGTTGATGCATTGTTTGGTAACTTTGCATATCTACATAATTTATGTACCGTAGTAGAACTGCATACAAACTTTGTATTGATACATTTCGAAAGTCAGCCATATTTGTACCGATTTTTCAAAACAATTCCTTTATGAAATAGATCGTCCGACCTTTGAAACAATATATTGTTCAAATTAATATTGTTACGAAAATGGAAATGGTGTTACATCGTTTAACATTAAAATGATAAACAAAAACAATGGACTTGTTTACACGATCAACAAGTAAACAAAAAAGCAACAACAAACGTTTCCAGAATAAATGTAAACAAAATACACAGACATGAATGAAATGACGATGTTTACATTTATGGAGATCTCGAGAAGGCGAAGCCATAAACATTTGAACTCAAGATCTTTCATCATATTGCTTACGGCGCCATATAAAAGGCGAGGCAAAGCAGGCAACGGGATTAGTAAAACTTCAGTCTGTCTTGTGTGAAGATCCGTTGCGTGTGAAGAGAATAATCGTGGTTTGAATATCTCCTTATAAAGATTTGTCGAACTATTGTTAGTGTTTTCGCAGAAGAGTGTAAAGAAGAATACCAAATAAAGCAAAATGGTTGTTGTTTACATTAAGTTGTGAACACACAGAATTGTGCAACAAGAAGATTGTTCGAATTAATATATTATCAGTATTAACCGGGTAAACTTACAAAATTTTTTGCAATTTTGTGCATTTTTTATTGCAAAATTAAAATATCGACTTAATGAGGATCTTTTTAAAGTGCGTACTCTATTGAAGACATTAACTTTTCGTTTGATATAACCGGAAGTTACCATGGTTATGATTTAAAATACCATTCGTAATTGGCTAATATTTGTTGTTTCCTTTTACCATGTAACCTATTTTTAATTAAGGTCATCACTTGATGTTCATCAATTCATCAATATATACATTGAGCGGTTGACATTTTATGAAGTCGCCAAAAAAATATTTTTTCAGTAGATAGTGTGTTGGCTTATTAGACGTGAAGCCTCGGTTCAAACCATAGGTGAGACATCAAAACTAAAATATGGAAAAATATATATTTGGCGATTATTTCTCAGCAGTTTCTGACAAAAACTGTGAGTGTAAATAAAATTGCCATGAAAATTTCTCAAAAATCTATCGTTCGGAATCGACGTTAAACCATGTATAGGTCCCGGCACAAAATTATAAAATTAACACACACAACATCAGTGGTGTGAGAAGCTGGGTCGTAACCCTGATTAAAGGGTTGTAATGACCAATTATGTACATATATGTATATGGTTGACATTTGAAACTATTTTTTTCGATATTTAGGGCCATTATTACAACTTGGGAGGATTTTAACGGGCAGATAAATTGTTTTTCATTATTATAAGTGGACAATATGGTAGAATTGAGCGGTAAGCTAAATGGAGGATCAGTCTACCGGTAACTTTTAAAGTTAAGTTTATTTTTGAACTTGACATATTATATATTATTTTCAACATGGCAACTTCAAACATAAACAAAATGAGCATATACAACAACAAAATTAAGCCCGTCTTTGTCACTGCGTTTAATAAAATCTTGTTTAATTGAGCAGCGTTTTCGACATGGCTCCGGCACTACCATATTTTTGAAAAATCTTACTTTATTCTATCATTAGGTTGTAATAACAAAAAGAAGTTAAAGGTGACTTTATAGTTCACTTTAGATAAAGTTACCTTCAACTAAACCCAACTTTAACGGGAAGTTGTAATAATGGCCCTTAGTGACACAGAAATAATATTTAAATAACAGCTAAAAATTCCAGTAACAATTTGCATACTTTATGCTTTACTATTGATTGGTACAGACAAGTAGTAATTTAACACAATCCGCTAAGCAAAAATCACTTTTTTGTTCAAGACACCCAAGAAATCTGTTTAACAAGTCAAACTTCGTTGGATTTGTTCTCGTAATGACCACTTACTACTCTCAACAGTTCAAAATTTTATGATATCACATCACCCAACTAAATATTAAAGTAAGTAAATACGATAATTGCTTGAAATTTAAAAAATGTCTAATCATTCACTGCAACGAAAATATAAGGTTGAGCACACCAGAATACAACGAATTTTCGGTTCAAATTTAAATAAAAATAGGGAGCAGGCACGTGGAGCAGATAGCAGGCAGATTAGTTTTAACAAAGATTTTTTGAAAAAGAAGACTCGAAGGAAGTGGCGACAGTACAAACCAGCTCAAGATAAAATACAACTCAGAGAAAGCACAAAACGGCTTAAAAAGCTTCTAGACTCATAAAAATGATATCGAAATAAGTGCTTATTCTAAAAGTGAGCAGTTGAAAATAATTTTTTTTTAAATTTTTAGGAATTGAATTCAATTTAAAATTGAAGATTCAATAAATTCAAAAATTTAAATAACAATTTGAGTATACTTTTTAACATTATGGGAAAATATAATTACGTTAAATTGTCATGCCGCATTAAATAAATTAGAAGGTCAATTGTGTGTAGAGACGCTATGCAAGAAAATCAGGAACATATTCATACGCGAACAAATGCAGTTTAGTCATTGAATGTGTTTGACAGTGGGTATAAGAATACGTGATGTACAGATAGTGTTTTTTGTTATTATTGTAAATTTTTTTAAGGATACACAGCTTTGAGCCGCACATATTTTCGTACATTGTGTACTGCCAAGCTTGCCACACACAGCATGTAAATCGAAGTGTTTACAATGAAATCGGCAATGATGTCAATGACGCTTTATTTGGATAACGTTTTTATTGTCGCACCTAAAAAGTTTTGAGTGAATGAAATGTATGCTATTTATTTCAGTTTCTTCCATATAAAGTGCTAAAATGGCATTTGTTTGAAAAAGTTGAAAGATATTATGGATAATATACGTTGCATTTGTTCATCGATAAAGTAATTAAATTAATTAAAATTGTTGCGATTTGTTTCTGCAATGATTTCCAGGGTTATTTACGTAAGGAAAATTACCAAAGGAAAATGTTACAGATCAATCAATCACATCAACGAACAAATTCTATAATATTTTCAATTTATAGATTCTTTTTTATGGTCTCAATATATTGCCATCAGGATAGTCGTTTAAATAGCTCAAATAAGCTACATTTGAATCAAAAATATTTAATTCCTTCGACGTGGAAATATCCAGAAAATACGTTATAATTATATAAAACTTTTAAAATTAATAAACGATATGTGGCTATATGTAGTCCAGTCATCTAAAATCTTTCTACTGCACTTTACACTTTATAATATGTTCAGATATACACTTATATTGAGTCAATATTCGGTTTATTGAGTACAATATTATAAGTGTTCAGGCATAATAATATACGCAGTTCAGCTGCTTATTCAATATTCATTTGACAGCTGGTAAACAAAACCGCTGGTTGTTTCAACAACATTGTTTTTATTTTTTTTGTCATTGTTGACGTTTCTGTTGTCAAATATCAACAGAAAACGTTCGGTTAATTGTATGTAATATGCTGACTAAACACACTCATGACAGGCTGCATTTTAAGTTTTACTCAATATTATAACAATTTGCGTATTTATTGCGCAATAATTAATTGAAACTTTATATGAAATATTGAGCTCAATAATGGCGTTTATTGCAATTTACGCAATAAAGGTACATATCTAAACACCGTATTAGCTTCTCTATCAAAAATATTCTTAAAACGTTGACTACCCTACAGAAACTATTTAGAAAATAGTAAAGTTTGTTTTTTAAACTACAACAGCAACGAAACAGAAATGCAAGCGGCTTCTTTTCAATACCATTTTTGCCTGTAACCAAAGCTATGGAAAACAACAACAATAATAATAAAATAAAACTTAAAAATATGGCGACTACTCTAGAAGGAAACTCTTAAACACGCCGACATATTTTCACAATTGAAATTTAATATGAATTTAACAACAAAAACACAACACATTCATTTCCCTTGACGAAATATCAGCAAGTCCAGTCGTAACCAAAGAAACGAAAACTGTTTGCTCCTCTTGTATATCTTTGATTTCCTGTTGCTGATGTATGTAGCTTTATATTGTCGCTGCTTTAAACTCTTCTGTAAGTTTTTTTTATTTGTTTGTCTGTTTGTTTTTATTGTTCATTCGCTAGTTTACCGATTCGGTTGGTTGTTTCAGTTTCGTTTGTTTACATATTCATTTGATTGTTTTGTTTTATTCTGTTTTTTGGTTTGTTTTTCAAAAACGGTAAAAATTTCCCTTCGTAAACAACAAAGGAAATTGACCCAAAAAGAAAGCAACAGCACCAACGATTGAGAAAAACAAGCAAATTTTTTTTAGTGAAGAAGAAACAAAAATAAATGCACACACAACCTATAAACGAATATTTCACAAGCGACCGACCAACTCAAAACAAAAACAATAAATGTTAAAGCAATAAAAGGGTAAATATGTCTTGAGGGTAAAATTTTAACGAGCACCCTAGAGCCTGTCAAACTTAACCGTTTTCTTGTTTTCTTTTTCCCTTTTCCTTACCATTCTGAGTCAACAATAAAGGTTTTTTAACTCCTTTCTTTTCATTGGTTTTCATAATTTACAAAAAATTAATTGAATTTGAAAAAAAAAAACTTAAACAAACATTTTTAATTCACAAAACTGATGTATTCAAGAATATAAACGATTATTTTCAACGATGTGCCATGTATACAAATACTTTCGAACTTTGAAAGTTGATAGCGGTTATCTTGTTAAAGCCCTACATCTGCCAAATTAGTGGTCATTTATTCAGTCTGTTTTCATCGAAAAATCATATTCAGCGATAAGACCCATTTCTGGCTGACGAGTTTGGATGACAACAATCCAAATTAGATCCAAGGTTTCCAATGCATTCGAAGTCAGTGTTTGATGACACTTACAGCGTCATCGTTCAATATCATATCATTATAGGTCGATGATTTCCAACATCTTTTAACCTGAGTTAAATTATCTGGAAACCAAGAATATGTGGTTTCAATGGGTAGGACCTAAACGCAACAGCAATTTATGAGCAATGAACAGCATGGCAAACCCACGTGTAGGTGTTGAGAACTGGTCACCGAAATCTTGCGATATGATTTATGTGCTAGAGTTATGGGACCAGAGTTGGCTTATTAGACATAAGGTTCAAACATCAGACATCAAAACGGAAATATGAAAAATAATTTCTTCGGCCACTTCTACTCAACAGATTTCTGGCAAAAACTTTGAGAGTAAATAAATTTGCCATGAAAATTTCTTAAAAATCTGTCGTTCGGATTCGACTTTAAACTGGTCTAGGTCTAGGTCTAAGACTAGGTTCCGTCACTCATGTATAAAACTAACGCTCATAACATACATAAGTGGTGTGAGAGGCTATATCTTAATCCTGACTAATCCTGATTGTAGTAATCAATTATGTATGTGTGTATGTTATCGAACCACCCAGAAAACCCGTGGCGGACATTTGAACAATGTTATATCCTATACAATGTTATATCTATAGATCTTTTTAAACGAATAAAAAAAAATTTTTAATTTTAAGAATAGAAATCGTTTAAAGATAGACCCTATAAATTACATGCTACACTATAGGAATCGGAAAGCAGCACTTTTGAGATTTAAATAAGGTCTACCTCCCTTAATCAATGTGAATATGTTTAAACCCCTTCCAAAATCGTTAAGGTTGTTCAAATCAATCTTGAAAACACTTTGAGGCTACACTATTCTAGAAATATTTATTAGCATGAAAAAATTTATACATTTCGCTCCTTAAAAGGTAATGGAGAATAAAATTGCAAAAGAGCGTTCGGGGAAAACATAATTTCGGATGGTAGCAAATATTATATTATTTACAGCAAAGAATGAAAAATAGTGTGGAAAAAAGGTTACATCTTCCTATAAAATGATGGTTTAGGCGTATATTGCAGCATGTGGAACAGGTTTGCTTCAATGTGATTGGATCTTCATGGTAAATTTGTTTTTAAACAAGACAATGACCCAAAACACACCACTTATATAGTTAAACAGAGATTTCTGTGTTCTAAAAGAATTGTGAACGTCTCCTTTACCCCTCGACTTCAAGTCTATTGTGTATATGTGGAATGTTTTAGAAAAAAATTATGAACTATTAAGTAACTTCCAAATCGATGCTAAACGCGGTGATAAAGCGCGAATGGAATAGTATAACCCAATAATACAATAAAGAAAATTAGTTCATAATATGTCAAAAATATTGGCAAATGCTACTAGCTATTCAAAAAGCGAAACATATTAATAATTCTAAGATTTACATTTACTTTAAAATTTACTTTAAAATTTTACGTAGACTTTTTCGTGGTATTTTTCATTTAAAATTTCTTTTTTCTTGATTTTATAGTTATTATAAGGTGATCATAAGACTCCAGTATAAGGTATTAGAAGGAACGTAAGTTTGACGAATGGTGTTTGCCTCTATCTGAGGCTTTGATAATAGGCCAAGTATACTCTATAACATAGTTGCTACCAATTCAAATTGATAATACGACTATTGAGACCGTTTATAGTCTCAAGATTATAGAGGCAATCTTTGAGAATACCCTTAACTGCTTCAACTATGAATCATTAGCTAATGTTAATGTCATTAGCTCGTATGTTACTCGCAAAAACCTACATTATACCCATTTTACTGTACGAATGTGAACTCTTTTCAAGTTGCGATTCGATAGGTAAGAATAAACTAAAAGTCACATATTAATATACTACCAGATATGTTTATAATTTTACAAGGCACAGAAGGATATCTGAATACTCAAACAAAATTTAAAAGAAATATTTTAAAAATTTATTTAAAAGGCGTTCTACATATAAGATCACCTATTTTAAATAATATAAATAAAAAAAAAACAGTTTAGTTTTCTGTAGATCTAAAATAGGTCTGAAACTATACAGCATTAGAATTATAATAGACAATTTTATATTCTTCGTCTCTGAAATGAACATACAATTGACGAACTTATTCCTACTTCTTACCAAATATGATAATAACTTCTTGTACTGCGTTTACGTTTGAATGAATAAATAAATAAATAAGAAATTAAAATTAGTATAATATTCCTATGCCGATTGAATATTTTTTTATTCATATGTGGCCACTAATGTGAATAGTGGTTTTACTAAATAATGATTTAAGACGAAAAAAATAAGTGATAAAGAAATGTTTTTACAAATGATACAACACAAGAAAATTATCGTAAGATTTTTACATTTATTTTTAAAATACGGGTAGAATTTTATTTTCGATTTTACATACGTACATGTGAACTACACTTACGTCTACAACTTCATAACCAACAACTATTCCGTACATCTTATTTTATTAAATGTAATATTTTTTAGTTGTTAATATATCAGATTTCAGTTATCATCACCAATGAATTCTAAGCGATGAAGAAGAATAAAATTTGTAGAATGTTGTGATTTTTTATTTATCGAATCTTTTAATTTGAATATTTTAAATAGATTTTAAATATAATTTTTTCCGTTAATTTTAGGACGGTTGCCTGTTGCTAAAAAGTTATTTCGGACAAAAACGAAGTAGATTATCCGCCACAGAGCACAGTCTTAAATCCCATCGAGCATTTGTTGTCTATGACTGATAATAAAATTTTAAAAGTATAACATATACGGTGGTTAATTGTAAATAATTTTATTCGAAATCACTCTTTAATATTACGTAGGTAACTTAGAGACGTCATTATATATAAAAAGGGGCGACAAAATGTTAGTATGTATATTATTTTCTTTATTTTTTGTGTAAAAGTATGCTTTCGTGTAAAAGTGCTAAATTTTGCTGATTTTATAAACTAAAATTTAACATAATACTATTGACGTTTTGCTATTTAAGTTGAATATTAAATGATATAAATCTAATTTTAAACAATAAAATTAAGTGCGATTAAAAAACGCACGTAGAGTTGAATTTATTTTACCCAATAGTTTACGTTACAAAGGAGCTCAATTTAGCAAAGGCCCCAAATTATTTTCCAAGCTTAGATTTAAGTTTATTTTTTAATAAGTAAATAAACTCTTCAGGAAAGTTTCGGTCGGATTTCCTGTCAAGAAGGCGACGTAATTGCACAATATTTGTTTACTTTCAAAGGAAAATTAAACAAAAGTAAACAATAAAAAATTTATAGCAATTTGCAATTTGCATGCGGAGAGAAAGTGTGGCTTTTTTAAAAAGGTAATGAATTTTAATTTGTTTTTGTATTTGAGTTAAAATATTAAAATATATCAATTTATGATCTTGTGGTCAATGTACTTACATATAACGGTTAGTTTAGCATTTGCCCGAATGGCTGAATTTAAACGTGCTGGGCCAACTTGACATTGGTACTCAGCATCATCTGTAATGGAGGCATTCGATATTCTTAGATTATAAGCACCCTGCTTACGATCACCCAATACTGAATAACGGGGAAAGCCGGGTATCACCGCTGAAAACCCCAACGCAAAGCCATCTTTTGTCCATTGTACAGCTCCCGCTAAATTTGTAACTTCACAGCGTAACATTGCTTCGGCACCCTCTAACACCTGCAAATCATGTGGTGTCACACGAAATTTCTGTTGTTGCGCACTACAATATCCTGGCAGATGTGCAGCCGATAAACAAATTATCGCTGAAAATAAAATTAAAGGTGCAAAAACATAAATTAAATTAAATTTTTTTGAAATAATTAAAAATGTATAGTATGTGTGTGTACGATTCATTCATGCAAAATGTGTTCGAAAGCAGTTTCAATGTTCACATACATATAAATTTAAATCAATTATTATTATTTTCTGAAAACCAAAAATAATGTTTTATGTCAGCAGATTTTTCTCTTTTTTAAATAAGTTTCATATACTCTTATGCACATACATATATGCACTTAATTTTCGCTATCGAAATACAAACAAATAAAAAATATTCAACAATTCAAATTCGACAAAATAAAATTAATTTGTAATAAATAATTGGCTCCTAATGGAGCGTTTTTTCCGTAAATATATACGCATCCGAAAGTGGTATTAATTTGTCTGTCAGTTTTAAGTTAATATGAATGTTTTATATAATTTAATACATCTTTAAATTTATGTTTTAAATAAAACAAAACAAAAACAGGACAACAGGATACAACCAAACATACGCACATGCACTATAACCCTGCTAAAGCTCGATATAAATATAATGCATTTAGACGTGAGTAATTTCAAATAGGTGGCGATACGTTTGTATGTTTAGCATTAATTTAATAATAATTTTATATCTACTGCATACAGAAGAGAATTTACATACATCACTAGAAAATTAATAGAAATGCAATTGAACGTTTTAAACTTTTATCGTATTTGATTTGGAAGACTTCGATAAAAAAATAATCTAAATTTTACAAGCAATAGGCATGGATTATGTCGACATGGGAGTGCAGTCTAATCACGACTTGTAGACGAAATGTCAAAGCGTTACTTAACCGTTATATACAGTGGTGTTCTTATTCATATGCATACATACATACTAGGGTGGTTTTATCTCATAGGGTAAAACAATGACAAAATTTTTTTGGGGCACCCCCCTAAATGTTTCTTTCTGTCAAATTTTAGGATTGCCAAAGTTTGAGCGCAATTGGAAGATGTTAACCCGTGCCAGATGTAGAAGCCACCACTTTTACGAGAAATAAAAATGTTCACTAGAATAAATGACACAGAATGACACTAACTAAAACAAAGAGAACGTGTTAGTACGTACCGACCTAATTAAAATAAAAATGTCCTTTGTAGTTAATATTTTCAACTGACCAAGAAACAAAATCATAAAAGCAAGAACAACTTAGCTATGCTTTTCTTTTTTTAATAACAGACTCTGAATCCCTGGACTTCTACTTAAAATATAACAATACATTTTTAAACTAGTTTGGTTTTACCTGCTTGGGGTTGGATACAGTATGTGCGTCTAAAATTAACGGTATACCGTAGCAAACATATTTAAATGAAATGCGATTCCAAAGTACAAGTATATGTCCATAACAACCAATAATAATACAAATAACGCATCATCGCTCTCAGGGGTACCTAGTAACGTTTTTAGGGAAATTGGCTCTTTTTTTGCGGTTTCAGTACTAGTTGCGTATTTATTGTGTAGAATATAAAATATTATAAAGAGTATGGCCTCTAATTTGATGTATGACACGGGCGAATAGCTTTAGCCATTCCAGAGATATGGATCGCCGAAGCCGCAAAACTGCCAAAAAATTTAAATTTTCAAAATTTTGAGGCCCCAGTGGCACGGGTTAACATCTTCCAATTGTGCTCAAACTTTGGTAAACCTAAAATCTGACAGAAAGAAACATTTTAGGGGGGTGCCCCCTAAAAAATCCGACATCGATTTTTTAAAACCACCCTAATAAATACATATATAATTGGTCATTACAACCCTTCAACAAGGATTGCGACCTAGTTTCTCACACCACTTATGCTGTGTGTGTTAATTTTTTACTCCGAAACACAGATTTTTTGAGAAACTTTTCATTGCAATTTTATTCGCTCTCAGAGTTATTGCCAGAAATCTACTGAGAGGGAGTCGCTGAAGAAATAATTTTTATACTTCGTTTTGTTGGAAATGTCTGACCGTTGCTTCACGTGTAATAAACCAATACACTACTTACTAGACTACAGTAACTTCACACATCGTTTAAGTAAACACTGAACACTACTTAAAGACCTTAAACAAATTTTGAAAAAAAAAATATTTAATATTTTTTTGTTACTGGAAAAAGTCTGTATATATTGGTATGATAATTACATGATTACCACTTTATGTATATCGTGGTTAATAAACTACAATTAAAGGATATAACACTACGTTCGAAAAAATTCAGTCAGAAAATATTCGAAAAATTCATAGACTTTTTAATACGCGAAACAAGTTTTATTACCCAAAATAGGTCAATAGAAACAAATGATAATCTGAAGATGCACGGTCCGGTCTATATGGTGGAAGCTGCCCAGTTTCCTTAGATATTACGGTGTCATTAAAGATCTGTATGGAGAAGGGCAACACATTCTCTGGTGATAAGTTTTAAGACTTTCCATCAGAATCAATCGTTTGACCATCTTATAAGAAGTCGTTATGAACAATTTCTATTCAGTTCGACCGAACTTACAGCATTACATTTCTTGGAGCCATAAAGCTACATGTTGCTGCTTTCATTACATTTTTTACAGATTATTACCGTACGTGACACAATTAATATCGTACACGATCGTTCGCTCTGTTGTAGGAGTGAATCGCATATGGCAATTCGGTTCATCAGAATTTTGTCTATTAATATGTATGACAAACAAAACTCTCTTCAAATAGTTGACAATTTTTTCCTGGTTCTCTAGCATCTTCCAGGCTACAGGTCTTTCTCAATTTCTTTCATGATTGCAACGATTTCTTTGATCGACCAAAGAGGTGCACGTTTAACGTCAAAATTATCGCTTTAATAACTAGAACTACACTTCGCTGTTATCTCTCTATTAAAAGTCACTAACTTTTCAGAAAATTATGTGTTTTTATGGGTCGATTATGAAGAGCAATTGAAGTGCAGTTGAAATGCCGTTGGTATAAATTGCAATTACAGATGACAACTTCTAACCAACCCTTTAAAATTTACTTGTAACAAATGCCTTTCGGCAGCCACAAATTTATAAACGCTAATTGACATGACTAGTGAAGATTGGTTGCCATCCATAATCGAGTCTTTAATAATGTCTCCTTACGAAATGATTTAAAGTCAATGTTATCTTTCACACAACCTACAGTGTTGCCATGTACAACTAATATTATCTGAGATACGTATTATATTTTAGGGCCATCTACCGAGAATTTAAAATAAAACGAATTCTTTCCGACCGAAATTAAATTTTATGAACACATTGGATTTTATGAATGTTTCTACAACTCAAATAAATATTTAATTTTTTATTTGAGCAAACATTTTACATCTTTCTTGTTTCTCTTATAAAAACCATGAACTCCACAGGACGATGACCATATTAACAAATACGTTGAATCAGTCTTTCTGTTGGTGACAGTTGTACTACCCCTCCTTCAGTCTACACTGCGGCAGATGAAAAGCAAAAATGTGGCTCGTAAAACGTTAAACAATACACAATAGAAATTTAACAAGACTAGAAAAAATACACAAACCCACGTAAATGAGAGAAAATAAAACAAAAAAATTAAGAAAAAAATGTTGAAATAATATTTTAGATGAAGAATATTTTTCGTTTAGGCCAAACTGTCTGTTGGTTGCCACATAACCTTTTTCTTCAATTCTTTTATCATAATAAGCAATAAAAAAATTTTCCTACTCTCTCACAGGCGATAACAGAATCAAAGCAAACGTTTTAATGAAAAGTAAACAGATCTTGAATAGCCAAAAATATACGAACGTATTTAATTTTACACATGAATAGCCATTTAACTGGCCATAGGTCCTGTATAACATACAAATGTATTTTACAACTACTGAAATTTAATTACCAATGCCAAGGAATTAAAAAAGATTGTGTTTTGATAATAATATCTACCGATAAGTCTGAATTCAGCAGTCGTTCCACCATATCTATTGGCATACTACCCTCATGCAATTGTATTCTGGGTCTGAAACAGTGGCAAATCGGTTTGCACAGCAAACGGAAGCGTATTGTTTTCGAAAAAAAGGATTTTTTTGTTATTGGGAATGGAATAATATTTTTTATACAAATGTTTATGTCGATAATGTTGCGTGGATGTATTGCAACACTAGTATGCATTATCATTACATTATCGCGTTGTCATATGCCTGCCTATAACTGTCTGTCCCCTTTATTCCATGTTAAACTGTTTCGTTCAACTCCACCATTTGATTCCAATGAAAACCAGGAATTAAAAACTCTCTCACAGCAAAAATAAATGTCTGTGTGTATGTGAATGACACAAGGAACAGAATACTACTACTCCTATTTGTTTAGACCGCTAAGCACAAGTAGGTCATATTATCTTTCTCTTTCATATCAAACGTTGATTTTAGCATGACATACTGAATACGTTTTCAATACTGTTTTACTTCAAATGATCGTTAATGTGTGTATGTGTAGTTAAATATTTGTTCTGAAAAACAATGGACTTAATTTTGCAGCCCGCATTTCCTTCTCATTTTATTTGATTATGTCTTCCCCCCATTTCTTGATTACTTATCATCGTTGTTGTTGTCTACTCAATTTGAAGTTTCAGAAGCGTTAATTGTATTTGATATTACAATTGCAAAGCAATCAAGGAATTTGATTCCTTAAAAAAGTTTTTCCTTTTTCGTTTTGAATTCTTTCTCTTAAATTCGATTTTGTTGTACTGCTACAACAATTATATTTTATTACATTCACAGAAAAACACACAGACAGAAAAAGTCTATTCACCCCAATATTTTTAAACAATTTCATGAATTTTAAGCAAAATTAGGTATAATAATTAACGTTTTTATATTTATTTTATTCATTTATTATAGTCTCCTAATAAAACAAAATATTAAACGGTGCGACAGTCAAAATACCCCACGACATAGTATAGTTTGTGAGTTTTGTTGAGTAGAACCCAAAAAAAAATTTATATGTATTTCTCTTCTTTTATTTTACAAAAACGGTATTTTTAATCTTTTCACACAAATTTATTAATTTTACAAATATTTATTAACCTATTTTCAAAATCAAAACTTTTTGAAAAGGGGAGAGACGAACTTTTAAAATGGTATACATAAACGTTTTGTTCAAACTTACGTGTTATGAGTTTTGTTCGGGTGGACTTGGAAAAAATGATTTGTTTCTTATTTTTTCCAGTTTAGTCGATCTTAATTGCCAAATTTAATTAAAAATATGAAATAAGTGATGATATTCTGAAAGCGCATTATCTTGTGAAGAGATTGACACATCGTTTGATAAAATCGGACAAAAATCACCATATTTCTTATATAAATAGTATAACAGTCGTGTTATATTTTTTATATATGTATGTCATCTTATCAAATGAACTTTCAGTTCAACAATTTTCAAAATTATTAATGGATCTTGATTGTTTACCGCAAAAGGTGTCAATTTCACGTTTGAGCGACTATCAGAAGTCAACTAATATTTGTGTTTTTTGTTTACCTCATCAAACCTCTTAGAATATTAAGTCGAATAATATATTCATGTATACCGTTTTAAAGGCCCATCTCTCCTCTTTCTAAGAAAGTTTACGTTTGTGAGATTGGTACAGAAACGTTTGTGTAATCAATAAATTTGTGCGTAAAAATAACAAACAAACAAAAAAAAACCAACAAAATAACAGTTTTTGTCAAATAAAACCAGTTTGGAGGGTTCAAGAAATATAAAAAAAAATATTTTTGAGTTCTACTCGATAAAACTAACAACCTACACTATGTCATTAGCTGGGTGTATTTCATTTTTTTTTATTTTGTCGTATAGTGTTATTAATGTATTCCACAAAACTCCAGAAATATAAGGGAAACTTTCTTTTGCGCCACAAAACAGTAGGTAGAAAAACAGGGACTATGTTTGATACTCAAAGGTCGAATGTATTAAATTGTTATACCCAAAATTTTTTAGGAAATTAACGCTTTGCGACCGTATGTCTGCCCTCAGTCACCAAAGCTTTTTTACCTTTCCAGTCGTATGTCTGCTCTCACCCACCAAAGCTTTATTACCGATTAATTCCGACCAGCATGACACCCATATAAACTTAATACGGTCCCAAAGGGAACGAAACGAAAATTAATTACGACCAGCAAAACACCCATATATAGAATTAATACGGTCGCAAAGGGTTAAGATTAGGAACTGTTTGCATTGAATATACCAGTTATTTTTTGAGTGTTTTCTGTTAATATTTGCTGTCATTCACTCATGAGAAAGTTTTTCAATTGATTTTTAATTGAGGTTTCGCGAACACTCAACCGTTTTCTCAAATGATCTCCTAAATACTCTCTTGGAGTCAAATCGGGACTTGGTGTAAGAGCAAGACTTTAGTAGGCAAACAGCGTCCTCAGATTAGCAGCAGTATGCTTAGGATCACTGACCTGCTGGAAGTGATAATCACTTTGTATTCCTAATACTTCTACACTTTAGTTAAAGTTGCGTTTTTTAATGTTTCATTACAGTTTTATATACTATCCTCTCAATAGATTTCAAACTATCCACACCTAGTGTCTGGTACTGAAATACACTCCCACAGCATTCTAGAGGTCATGAAGCAGCTGCGTTAAAGTATAAAACGTGCTGAAATTAAGAAGTTGTAAAGTTAAAATTAAAAACTGTTAAAGTGAAATAAAACACCATCGAATTTGAATAATTTTTTTAACTATTTTATGTAAATATTTTTAAAACTATTACCAAAAAAAGTAAATTACTGAGAAGATTGATTGCATTGATTGCTTTAAAGTGAGTGAATTAAAAATTTTGAAATTTTTAGTAGGAACGTGAAAACTTTGACCGACGCCTATTTCCTTTTAGTCAGAATATTGTAGTCGCCGTAGTCTGGTTAGGTGGTTAGTTGGCCGTATGGAGTTAGTTGGTTTATTAGATGTGAGGCCACGGTTCAAACTCCAGGTCAGAAATCTCCAGCATCTCTGGCAACTGCCTCTCTGCAGATTTCCAGCAAAAACTCTGTGTATAAATAAAATTGTCATGAAAATGTTTCTCAAAAATCTGTTGTTCGGAATCGACTTTAAACTGTAGATCCCAGCACTCATGTACAAAATTAACACACACAACATAAATGGTATGAGAAGCTAGTTCGTAATTCTGACTAAAGGGTTGGAATGACCAATTATGTATGTATGTATGTATGTGGTAAGTGCGAAAGGCCTCGGATTTATTGGCCAATCCTTGTAAAAACTACATACCAGACTTATAAGAAAACGATGTATATCCTGACCATTTCACATTTTTTTTTCTTATTTTTTCGGTTATTGTAACAATTTTTAATTTTTAATTTTTAACCATCCTCTCCACAGTTTGTAATGCCGTCTTCAGTCATCATGATTTAAATAATCACAATAACAGTTTTTGTATGAATTTACATAATTAAACCACTTACGAAAGTAAAATATTATTTCAAGATTTTTTAATTTCACACTTACAATTTCGCAAAGGACAAACTTTATTTAATTACCAGAGGATAGAAAAACTTATTATTTTTCAACGAAATTTTTATTTTAGCGGTAAAAACATCTGTTTCTGTACACAATATTTCATGGCTTCTTTTTTGACGGTTTGCACACTCCACGCAGTCCACGCACAATATCTTTTATGAAGAACTTTTTCAAAGAAGAAACAACCAGTTCCGAAAGTTTGCAATTGTTTGACTTTGCACTGAAATATGTCATAATCATTCTCATTAGTTAAATTCTATTCATTCCCTATGAAAATATGAGAAACCAAATTATTTTTTTAAACACTCATACATTATTTAAATACTAAAAAATAATATAAATTTTATAAATTTAATTTAATACCATTAATTTATATTTTAATTTATTATGGAAATGTTTAAGTAAAGTATAAATCAGCGTTGCCACAAAGAAAAATTTTTATTTAATATACTAAATATAGTATATTATATAACAAAAATTATATTTATAATATTCAGGTATCATTGATCTCAGACCACACATATGTGGTTCAGACTTGCATGTAACTTCTTTACATATCATTATGTTGTTTATTGTGCTTTTATCTAACTATTTCTTAGTTTAGTTTTTATTAAACTTAATTGTGAAAATTTTCGTTCTACAGCTCCAGAACTATGTCGAAGAGAAAGCAAATTAAAAATAAAATTACATAAATCATCATAATAAAATGCATTTAAATTTTAAATGTGCTTACATTGTCCTAAAATTAATTTATACTGTGTTATATCTAAGGACATATCACTTAATAGAAGTAAGTACCATTGCATTACGATTTTATCTGGATCACAATCCACTAAATTCTTAAATTTCAGTATCAAGGGCAATATATTTATTTTTTCTTTGGAAAGGACATTTCTGGGTGTTATTATTTGTAGTAATTTTACATCTTCTCTTCCAAAGTCAAATCTTTTTAATTTGATTTAAATATTTTATATAAAATTGTAGAATATTTGATTTAATTTCCACTATATCATCCTGATCTAAATTATTTTCCAAAAATACTTCGGCTATTGTGCCTACAAAAACTTTATACCTACATGGTTATTTTTGTCAAATTAACGTCAAGGGATTCGTTTTTCCTTTTTTAAATTACTCGTAATTAATAGAAAATTTGATTTAATATTCGTATTATTTAACGCGTTTATTATTGGTAAAATATATGATAAGAACAGGAAATAAGTTTTAATTTTGGTTCTCATGGAATTTGCTAATTCTGCTGATCGAAAGCCATTAACTTGTAATGAACATGAAACAAAATAAAATCTTAGACTATCCCATTGTTCGATGATTCTAGAAATAACACCTTCTAATGAAAGCCATCTTGTTGAACAAATGCCTAAAATTGAAATTTATTGAATTCTGTAATCCTTTTTGTTCTATGGGACGTTTTTAGACCTAAAAATAAATAATATTCCCAATTTTAAATCTTACAGATATTAACTGTATTTTCCTACCAAAAAATAAATGAAATTTGAAAAACCAACCAAACTACCAATCGTAGCATTTTTAAATAAAAACTACCAATTTTGGTCCAATTGGACCAAAACGGCAACGCTGGTATAAATATAAATACACATTAAGTATAAAAAATATTACTCCTCACATTCCAGGCTTTATTTTATAAATTCATTTTGACTTTGTTTATATTTTTGTTATCCTTTTTCATAAACTCAATAACAGAATACTAAAGTTTAAAAAATAAAAATTGTTTTCGGAATATATATTTTGTTTTCTACAGGTTTTGTCATGAATTTCTGACACACATTTCGAAACTAAATTATCATTCAAATATTGCGATCAAGGCATATTTATAAGAGGTAAGAGCAACTCAACAGCTGACGAGTTTTTGAATGTAAAAAAATGTGTGTTTTTGTGTATTTTGTTTCGATATTCAATTTCGTACTTATATTAGTCATAAACCCTCATATGTACCGCATGTATCCTTAACGATACGCACTCTAGAAATTCTTTAGGATTTACTATATTTATAGATATTTAGATGAAAGTGATGAATTACCAGAAAAAAAGAAAAATTCCATTTCTCCAACTAGGTGCCTAAACTATGACTGAAATAACTTGTGTGATATTTTTAAAACAAATTCTCTTTCAGAAGATTGGGATATAGGGATTAAAACAGATTGGGCCAATCTTCTGTTGAAAATATGTTTTTATATAATTCAAGAGAAAATAGTTTAAATAAGTATTCAATTTCAAAATTCAGTCATAAAATACATATAAATTAGGTACAAATTTTAATTGGTACAATAATAAATAAGAAATAACGTTTGCAGCTGATATTTTTTTTAATTTACAGGTGCTGCTCTATTGTGTAATTTAGCTTAACATAAAAATCATAAGAATTTTCAATGTATAAAATGTATTTAGTTTATTTTTAATTGCTTTAACTAATTTCCTATGGAGGTTTGAGAGTTAATTTTTTTGACATACTGAGTGCTCTTTAACAAAAACAAAATGCCTGTTGTTTTTGCATTGTTGTACTTGTTGTAATGTTGCGGCTACCTCTTATGAATATGCCTTGATTGCGATGATATTTTGTCACAAATAACGGAGTTTTGTAAGTTCTCGATTGCTTTCAATGTGTCACATGGTAGCATTCAGGAACCCGTCTAACATATATTCAATAAATAGTGCGGGCACACACTTCTAAGTCTGAGAATCTCCAAAAATCATCTCAGTATTTACAGGCATACATATATTTTTCGAGTACAGAAGTTGTTGAAACTTGAAAAAAGTGAAATGTAAATTAACAAAACTGAATTCATGTAACATTTTCTTTAAGAAGTCACATATTAAGTGCTTTGGCATTCACCGTAATAGACGCCTGACTTTGACTAAGAAGTAAAGTTGATTGATATTAAATAAAAACTGTTCAAAATATTGTGAATAGTTGGTAAAACTTCTATTTGACTGAAAATGTAAATTCTTACTGCATAATTCCCTTTTGTATGGGTAACTGTACTTGATTCAGTCACAGAAAAACTTTAAAGACGCCAATACAATATTTTAGCTTGAATTACAGAAGCGCACATTAATAACTTGCACATACTTGAAAGCAACAACGTGTCATCGGTCCAAACAGTAATTTGAAACTATCCTCCGAAGTACTTTTTTAGAAACCAGCTCAACGCTTATATCGCTAAAGAATTATCATTTTTTTTTTTTTGGACTTGAGATATTTATATCGTATTTAATTAAAGATCGAGTAAATGTAAAACGAGAGAACGTAAAGCGATATCATTGAAAAGATACCCACACCAACTTTTTCGAAATTATGAGTATTTTTTTGCATTTTTTTGTTTGCTTAGTTTGTAAGCATAAGAAGTCCATAACTCTTTTGTAACAGCAAAAACAGAACAGATTATTTGTATAAATTTGTAATGTAGTTGCAAATCAGAGGTCCTCCGCTTACGATAATTCGTCGACACTTCGAATCTACATTACTCGAATAACCATATTAAGGTAAACGAAATTTGTAAATAAGTGGTGTAAGAATACAAATCAAACTAAAACCATTGAAAAGCAGAAAAATAAAATTAAAGCGAACTTATTACAATTCAAGCCATCTTCAGAATCTACTATAATTAATGATGCAAGATCGTTAAAAAAACATTAGTATTTATTACAAAGAACAAGATCATCGATGTTTTTCGATCGTTAAATAGCTAAATATAAAACCTAAAGCTTTTTAGCACATCTGAAAACCTAGAAATAATACTTTAACTCAACGGCAAATATATGCTGGAATATAGTTGCACACATATGTCCACATATGATTTTAAAATAGTTCTAACAAAAAATTTAAGAACTGCTTCTTTATTGATTACGCGCATCATGTTCCTCTAAAATTTTACACTCTTGTTATCAAAAATTACGACGTTATAAAAAAAGTGGATTGAATGTTTATGTGAAAGCCTTGCTCATAGAAAGTTTTTTGCTTCTGTTATAACGTATTTTTAATGTTACTCGAGATTTAATGAACTCATATGACGATAAGTACTACAATTATTAAATTTTGTGTGTGTATATATGTATACAAAAAATCGTTCGTTTCTTGTTTCTTCAATTTTGACGCCTTAAATGAGAAATTAATTGGTAAATTAAGTTTTTGAGTACCAAATATGTTTTTATATGAGCTAAAAGTACACATAATTCTGCATCACTATTTTCGAAAAATGTGTCTTTAGCAAGCACCGTTACATTACTACGTCTTTTTGAAGTTTGAGTTTTTGATGTTTTTTAATCCTTCGTGAAAAACTAAATTTTCTGTGTTCCAAAATTAGTTTTTAGTTTTTAAGTAAAAATATTAAAAAAAAATATGGAGCCTTCAACAACAGGTGATTAAGATTATATTTGCTTCGTTGTTTTTTAAGTTTATATAGTTTTGTTATTTAAAAAAAAAAAATTTGAGAAGGTTTTTAAATTTATAAATTTTGTAGCATATATGGAAAAATAGTTGTGAGTTAAGCCTTGTGAAATAATAGAACATTTTTTTTTGCACTTTCTTCCATCGCCGTGGTCTATTAGGTAGTGTGTAGGCTTATTAGACGAAAAGCCAGGGTTCGAGCCACAGGCCAGGCATCAAAATAAAATACAAAAAGTATTTCTTCGGCGACTTCCTCTCAACAGATTTCTGGCAAAAACTCTGAGAGTAACTAAAATTGCCATGAAATATTTCTCAAAAACCTGTCGTTCGGAGTCGACTTTATACTGTAGCTCCCGCCACTCATGTATAAAATTAACACACACAACATAAGTGGTGTGAGAAACTAAGTCGTAATCCTGACTGAAGGGTTGTAATGACCAATTATGTATGTATGTATGCACCTGATAAAAAAAATGAAAATATATTTGTGCACCTATATAATTTTTATCTATTAATTACCTATTTTTAATGAAAAGCAGTGGATGTTTGCATTTATTTTGTTGATCATATTTTAGAATTCAAATATGTATATAAATTTTTATTCCACTAAGAAATGGGTTCCACTTCAAAATTCTTATTTAAAATACAGTACATCCTCGGTTAATGCAACACTCAGTTTATTTTAGCAAATAAAGTATCATTTATACATACATCTAGTAAGTATGATAACTTGTATTATAAAAAAGTAGCTTAAAAAAATTCCAGTAAAATATCGTCACCCAAAATGCAGAAGGGCGTAACAACAGTTTTCAAAATTTTGCAGGAGATGATAAAACTAAATTAAATGAAAACTTTTCTGATACTCAAAATTATTTATTCTGATTTGTATTAACATTTCTATCTTCAATTTTAATTTTATCTGGTTGGTAGATAATCTTTGAGAGTAGGATTAATAAATTTTCTCAGAACATACATGTATATTTTGAAGCTGTACATTCGAATCAATCAAAAACATAATTTTAAAGTTTTTGGTTGTTAGGCCCTTATGCATTTCAGGTCACGAATTTTTTATTCTAGATTTATCATTTTTAAGCGAAATAAAGCAAAAAAATTTAAATAAGCAACCAGGAAAGCTCTCACGACTTGATTCCCATTTTAGGCATCAAAAACCCCAATATGCGCCGTCCACAGCAGTTAACGTAAAGAAAATAAAGTCCATCAAACACCGCTGTATCGTCAGTCAAAATATTAATGTTTATGAGCAAAACATCGATATTTTCTAAACATAACTGTTTTCTCACTGTAGTTGGACAGATACAGAAAGTAATGCCAGCATATCACAATTTTTAAATAAACATTCAAATGTAAAGTCTGAGGGGGTATAACAGGAATGATAGTCGGCAATAATTTACAAATGAAAAGATTGTATCATTAAGTTTAAATTCTGAAAGAGAACGTTCAGATAACCAAGAATATAATTAACAATTCATAATTTAATTAATTGAGTCGAAATAGGTTCGAGATTAATATAATTGTGTAGAATTATATACATCTAGTCAATTTTTTTGTATTACAATTATACTTTCATTAACGGGTATTTTAATCAACAAATAATAATAATAAATACAAATATATTTTGTTTTATACGAGTATATATTTATATTGTGTGTTTTCTTATGCTCTGAACTTTAAAGCAAACAAAAAAAGAAAAAACAATAACAGCGCAATTCATAGCATGAGATTCATTTAAACTTGGAGTTGGTCCATAGCATTCCAGCAAACAAATGACTTCAATAAAAATGGTAAAAACCAACGCCGAAACAAAACAACGTACAAGTATTGAGTGAGTTTTTGTTTATGTGAATGCTGCGAAAAGAACATATTTCTCTTTTTCCTCTTTATTTCTCCTTTTTTATTTCTTTTTTAATTTTTTTTTTGTTTTTGTACTTTTTAAAGCCAAACAATTTGAACTAAAATATTGCCTCTGAGATATACGCACGCACACACAAAAAAAAAATGCACTCAAATACAATAGTACTTGTATGTGTGTTGAAAATATATCAGCCATACACACACATATACATACATCCGAAACAAAACATTAAACTCTGATGCAAGTAAATAAATGCACATGTGTATTTGGGAGGGAAACTAGTAAAAAAAAATTTTTTGTAAAGTGCAAGTCTAATTTCGTAAGTTTATACAGTGTGTGTGTGTTTGTATGTGTTGTGCATTGTTTTTTCATTGTCGTGGTATTTACTATCCTTGTCGCTGTTGTAGTAGTAGTTGTGATAGTAAGCAAAACTAAAATAGAGAAAAACAATTGCTCCCGCATTGATAAATAGCAAGAGCAGCATAAGAAGAGGCAAACAAAAAAAGTTTGTTTAAGCCAGACTCTATAGACTATTTAACACAGCATTTTGTTGTAAAAACTTACTGGCAGCAAAGTTTAATGTCATAAATTAAGTGTGTTTTTTTCCTTGTTGCTTTTTTTTGTTTTAGTTCATGGGCTTTTTTTTCGTTATTGCGATGGGTTTTCTTCTGCTTTACCGCCGACAATACCAAAAACTGTTTAGAATTTTTTCTTCTTTTTGACCCCCTCTCGCCCATTGTATTTTTGGAAACATTAATGCTCGCTGTTTGTTTTCTATTGTTTCAGAATATTTTTTTTTTGTTTTTTTTTGGTTAAGTCCTCATACTCCCGTTCAAATTGCTTTTCTACTTTTTACTTTGCATGTGTGTTGGTGTTGGCAATAACTTTTGTTAGAAAAGTTTAACTTTAAGTACGTACAAATGGATGTGTGAGAGTATAAAATTGTTTTCAGTTTTAGAAAAAATATTTGCCTAAATGATAATAAATTTTGTTTTTGTTGTTGTTACAAAATTTATGAGTATGAGATAAAAATTATATTTCAACATCCCACACTTAAAGCAAACAAACCCCCAAAAAAAAGAAAACAACTTTGAATATTAAATAATATTTTGAAAGAATTTAACAAATTCCGAAGCTTAAGAATTGATTGCAAGATGAAGACCTTGATAAATTGAAGATGTATTCCTTTACGTTTACTTTGGCATAAAACACCATCTTTTACAAACTTATTCAGAAAAAAATGGTTTTTAAACAGTTAGAAAAAGAAAAGATCAATAAATGTCACCATGCAAATGCTCTTTTAAGTAAGTTGAAAGACAGTCATTAAATTCTTAAGCACCAGACATTTTATTGAAATATTTGGTAGATACATACATACATAATTGGGCACTACAACCCTTCAGTCAGGACTACGGCCTAGCTTCTCACACCACTCATGTTGTGTGTGTTAATTGTATACATTAGTAGTGGGACTTACAGTTTAAAGTCGACTCCGAACGACAGATTTTTGAGAAACTTTTTCATGGCAATTTTATTTTTATATACCAAATTTATTTGGCCGATATGTATGGAGAAGGTGTGTTGAAAGTTCGCCAGTGCTAGAACTGGTTCGCTAAATTTCGATCCCGCAATTTATTATCAACGGTTTTCTCATTTTACATACTTTCTCATCAAATCTCTAAGTGTCACATTGAAGTCCTTTTCATTTTTTTACATCACTGTAGGTGCTAAAAGTTTTGGTTTCACGTACAACCACAACAAAATCGGAAATAAAATATCAAGATTTTTGACAAGAGTTAAGGAGTTGGTTTACTGGCGCAACACTTTGTTTTTTTTTTTTTGCTTGTATGTATATATGTATGCTAATTCATGCGGCCTTCACATTCTACCTCACTGCAAATTCTAAAATTGACTTTCAATTTTTTTAATATTTTGTTAAAAAAGAATATATGTTAAAATAAGTGTTCGATTTCTAAACTATAATGAAAGTGAAAGAAAAATACGATAAGAAGAAAGTAATGATAGAGCAGGAGTGTAAAAGCACATAATTTTGTATCTCATCATACTTTAATGACATCACGTTTATGAACGAACAAAACAATACAAATTTTAAGACTCCTTATCAAAATATTCATATCAAGCATCAACTTAAGTTTGTTTTCAACAGTGTTCAGTGTTTTTATCATTTATAACCTGAACCTTGAAATGATTACGTGCGTAGCATAATGCAATGCAAATGTCAAATTGTGAATGAAGTTTTATGCGATTGCCGGTTTTACTCAGATTTTAAAAATCTACATGCACACACAGAGAAACAAACACAATTAGTAATCAATTTGTTTTTGTTTACAAATATGAAAATATTATAACTGTCTAGAAGTGATTATTGGACATATATTGGTAACTACATACATTCAATCATAAGATTTATGGAAGAATAAATAATAAGTTTACACACAAATTTATGTAAGGTAATCTTTTAAAATCATTCCGATTTTTTTTAGGCTACTCTCGTTAGCACAATATTATATTTCTTATTTTTAATTGTTTTTTAACTTAAATCAAAATAAGATATAGCAAAATTTAATGCCAAGAAACTAGCTGAGCATGTCTTAGTTCCTGGTCCACATTTTAAACATTCAACAATGCATACAAAAAATATCTACAAAAGTATAATAGTCGATGATCGTTGAGATATTATTCATTTAAATCCTTTGTTTTCCATGTTTACTTATTTATTTTTTTATTAATATACAGTCAAGGAAAAAAGTCTACATACACCGTTGTTTGTACACTTGTTTCCCGCTGCTTTTTATAAAATCGAAAAAAAAACTTGTCTAAGGCATTTACAATCAAGAATACATACAAAGTGAATATTTACTTTAAATACAAAATGAGTATTCGCAGTCGTATTTTAACGTATTTTTAGCGATGAATTACTTCTTATTAATTAAAAGATGATGTCGAAAGTAGTTTGGTTGAGTACTTAAATAATCACTTGGATTAGTAGGGATGTTCTCCATTAAATCATAAAATACTTGATCCAACATTTTACACAATTTTTGTACAAAAATAATTTTTAAAGATAACTTGAATATTAATGGCTATCATGTTGTCCTACCTACTTTTTCTAAAAAAATAATTTCATGAAAACTGAAATCTTTAGTACCAAAAAAATTTAAAAGCTAAAGAAAATCACTCTATTAAAGGAATTTTGTTTTATTAGCAAACCTTAAGCAATAAGCACATTCGATGCACTAAGTGCGTACTATGTTTTCAATTTCTGCCTTAACCAAACAGCACGGGCATCAGTTGCTGTATAGGCGGCAGCTTCAAGGTATACGTTAGGTACACATTAGCCAACTTCCGGTGGTTATTCCAACGGAAAATGGACATATTTTCCATGCACAATTTTTACAATTTTTAACATAAAATTCATTTGATGAGACAGCATATACAAAAAATATGACTATGCTGCTATACTCTTTAAATAATAACTACGCTAATTTTTGTCCAATTTTATCAAACGTAGTGTAAATCTCTTCACAATATAATGCACTTTCAAAATGTCGCCTGTTATTTTATATTTTTTAATTAAATTTTGCAATTAGGAATGGTAAAACCTGAAAGAATAAGAAAAAAATAATATTTTCAAAGTTTACCTCATCAGAGCTCATAACATATAAATTTGATTTAATTTATAATAGCTTCAAACATATTTGGGTAATCAGTAATTTTGTGTGAAAAGATAAAAAAAAACCGTTTTTTTTTTAAACAATATTGGAGTTTTCGAGAAAAATAAAAAAGTATTTTTGAGTTCTCCTCAACCTAGTGAATAACTTAGACTATGTATTTAATCGGGTATATTTTTTTATTATTATTTATTTAAGTGAACAGTTTATTACTTCTTTATCACTTTATCATATCGAATTTTAAAACCATTTATTGTATTGACAGCACTAACCTGTTCAGTGCCGCGATCAAATATAGAAATTAGTCGACATCAATTGTTTTTTCAAATTATTACTCATAAAATTGTTTACACATATTAGGGTACCTAGACTTTTGCTGTCCCCTGTATGGATATACATATTTGAATTAACAGCGATTGCAATTAAAATATGTTTCATTTTTTGGTCAACTTTATAACAGAACTTTTTAAATATACAAGGAAAAAAATTTAATTACTGCTTCAGATTTGTTCGAGGCTCAATAAAAACGCGTCATAGGGTGCCCTGGTAGTCTAGTGGGTAGTGTGCTAGACTATCAGCGTGAGGGTCGTGGGTTTGATTCCCACCAGAGACTCTGGTCTGTGACACTACACCGAGCAAATAGTCAAGTTACTTCGCTCGTATATAATTAGGATATAATTTGTAATTGTATTGTAATTAATAAAATAAATAAATAAATCAATAAAAACGCGTCATACAAGTTATCGTTTATGACTTTCTAATTCAGTAAAATCACCACTCTTTATTTATAACTTAAAAAATGTGAGATTTTTACAAAATATCATTGAAAATCAAACTCCGATTTAGTACAAAAAATTGTAAAGTTTTCAAAATAAGCAACAACACAATAAGTTTGTAAATTACAATGAATTGTTGCCCCTTCCCATTCTTATACATATGTATGTACATGCATGTAGATTTGCACTCATGATAACATTTTAATTTTATTTTAATAACATACATAAAACATAATTGGTCATTACAACCCTACAGTAAGGTTTTTTACATGAGTGGCTGGACCTACAATATAAAGCCGTATTTAAACGACAAATTTTTTGAGAAACTTTTCTTACAATACTATTGACTCTCAGAGTTTGTGGCAGAAGTCTGCTGAAAGACACTCGCCGAAGAAGTATTTTTTTATTTCGTTTTGTTGCAGATGACTGACCTGGGGTTTGAATAATATTTAAATCTAAAAAACGACGAGAGTGAATTGCTACTATAACTCTTTAAGCAATATCATCAACGTCAGAAACTGATAGTGCTGATCTACGCACTTTTAAATATTTTTTTTTAGTTAGTTTTTTTCGTGAAGTAAGAATCGCATAATTAGTGTTCCAGATAGTGAAGAGTATATAAGGGTAAATAAAAAAGTCGAACATACAGTCACAGAAAAAAGTCTACATACACCGTCGTAAGGTTAAGGTTTTTCTTTTTTGCCATAATTTCTAGTTTATATTTTCTAAAATTTTTGATTTTGTCTTCTTAATTGTAACTGCCTTAAACAACGCTATAACAACTTTTTTTAAATCTACATACATCGCTGTATATAGGCTTTTTTCTTTGACTGTATATTTCTATTTTTCTTCCTTTATTTTTTGGCCTGTAATGGCTATTTCCTGTCTTAGAATAAGTTACCTTACCCTAGCTGTGGAACAGTTAAGTCACATATGATGTACCAACTTTCTTGTATTTCAAAGTAAAAAGATTTTTCAATCATAATTTGATAAGAAAATATCATTTCCGAAACTTATTAGCAAAATTAAATATTTTTGCACTTTTAACTCAGCATATAATTTAAACCCGAATTTTCCTTTGTTTAATATCTAAACAAAGGAAGTGAAGTAATTTAATGTAAAAAAGAAAACCGAAGCTTCTTGAAGGATACCTTTAAAAGGGTACAATAATTAACCATTTTTGTGTCTCTGTTGATGTGATAATTTAGGTGAACGTATTTCTACCATCACTTCTACAGTGCGTACGTAAAAATAAACTTTATATACATACATACATATATAATATTACCGAAGAGAGGTACTATATTTGAAAAACGTAAAATTTGGTGAAATGAAAAGAAAAAATTTATATGCTGGTTCAGCATCTTATAATTTTTGGCTTCCTTTGCTTTTTTTGATTGTTTTCGAAATATTAACCGGCTACAAAGACAATATCGACATTCAATACAACGAAAATAACAACAAAAGGACCTCTTGCGCCGACTACCCTAAGCTGTATCTTTGGCCTTTTTGTTCTACCGAAGACAAATAAATAAGAAAAACCAAAGTATGTGTGATTATTTGTCTTAAAACTTGTAACAGTTCATATCAGTTTCAAACATAAGTAAACACTTGATGAGCATTTTTGTTTTTCTTTTACATTCGCATAGAAAAACTTTTTAAATGTGTTGTGTGTTCAAAAACTCTTACCAAGAATCTAAAGCATATTTTTCTTTTCATTCCTTTCTTATGTACTTAAAGAAATTTTTTTAGTTGAATGTTGGGAGGAAGGACTTGATATAAATTTGTGTACATACATATCTGTAAAGAATTTTAAGTATTTTGTGGCCGCACTGACCTACATACAGAATTCAATAGTTTAGGGGTGTCTCAAAATCTGCTAATTCATGTACTTTTTTTACTTTTCATTCTTTAGAAACAAAGTTTCTTTCTATACAGTTGAAATTTTTTTTTTTGGTTCTTTTTCTATTGTCAACAGTCATTGTCGTCCCCAAATATTATTTATAAATCTATAACATACGTAGTCATATTGCGATGTGTGTGTATATATGTAAGTGTGTATGTAATTTACATAAATATATGTAATTTCCAATTTGTCGGTCAATAATTGCTGATGTGACTCTATGACTAGTGGCAGAGCAGTATAGGAATGGTAATGAATTGAAAAACGTATAAACAAACAAACTCTTTTGATTTGCTTGCAAAGTTTCAAGGAAATTTCTTTTCTCTTCATGTCGAAACCACAATCAATAAAAACGTAGTACAGATATTGAAGTTGGGAATTTTTTTTTGTATGCTGGTTCTCACAAATTGATTTTTTTTTTTCTAACATAAAGAAAATGAAAGAGGAAAATAATTGATTTAGGAATTAATAAATAGATACAAATATACATACATATGTACTTCAAATTTTATTCCAGGGACATGATAATATCTTTTATACACCAAACACCAACTATTCAGCTAATTTCAGGCTATTTTAGAGTTCGTATAATGTGGTATCAAAAATAACTTAAAGGAATAGAAATAAATTAAGTTTCTTGTAAATATTTGAATTTACGTAACGTGTTATTTTTTTACTGGAATTTAAATAGTATCATATTTACTACATATTCTGTAACATTCTTTTTTGTTTCATGAGAATATATTTTTATTTTCCTAAAATTGGTTGTTAAAAAATATATGAAATAGACTTCCATGTTAACTTGGTTTCGTAAACAGCAATGGATAATAATTAACAGTAATGAATAATAAAATTATTTTCTAATGTATGTAGTATATACATTATTAGTAGCAATCAGCAGTAAATGGAATAAAAATAATTGCAATTCAGCAACCAAAAGAATATAATACATAAGCTTTTAATTTTTTTTAATCTATTATATTATATTTTTTATCTTTGGGACAAACTATAATCTGCTGCTTACTTATCAAAATTTAACGAAAAGCAATACATAATATAAAAACTTTTTAGTAACCCTTTTCTACTATTCGCTCCATACATTTCCTAAATATATCAATATACATACATTGGTAATTACAACCCTTCAGTCAGAATTACGACCTAGTTTCTCACACCACTTATGTTGTGTGTGTTAATTTTATACATTAGTGGTGGGACCTATAGTTTAAAGTCGACTCCGAACGACAGATTTTTGAGAAACTTTTCATGGCAATTTTTATTTACTCTCAGAGTTTTTGCCAGAAATCTGCTGAGAGGATGAGATGTCAGGCCTGGGGCTCGAACCCTGGCTTTACGTCTAATAAGCTTACTTGACTACGGCGACTTCACCAAAATATATATAAACTTTATACATAGTTTACCGAAAAAAAAGAAAATCTAAATTTATTTTTATTAATTAAAGGAAAAACTTGCTCCGCATTCATAATTTTTGTTTATTATTCTTAAATTAATTGGTATTATTATTTTAATTCCTCTGTCTATTCCATAACATTTCATTTACAGTAAAAAATCTATACCATTAAGTTTAAAAGTGCCTTTAGTTGCTGAATATTATCTTCTTTCTAAAATTATAAATTAAAGATTTTTTTGTAAAATAAATTCCCACGCTTACTAATTTAGGGCCATTAATATAACTTGCCGTTAAAGTTGGTTTTAGCCAAAGGTAACTTTAGTTAAAGTGAACTATAAAGTCACCTTTAACTTATTTTCGTTATTACAACCTACAGATAAAACAGAGTTAACTTTTTCTAAATATGGCAATACAGGAGCAAAGCCGATTATATTTGCTAAATTAAATTAAATTAAGTTTTTTTAAAACGCAGTGGTATTCGCAGAGCTAGTTAAACGGGCGTAGGAAAAGTTCGGTAAGGATTTTCAATCTTATTAAAATTTCTCTTACATGTTTTCAAAAGTTGAAAGATTGCCCTTGTACCACTACTACAGATGTCTGTTAACGTTGTGCTTGTCAAACGGACTTCTTCGATAAAAACTTTCTCCTATTTCATACAATCATAAGTATATTCATAAGTATGTAAAGATGTCTTCAATACAAAAAAAAATTATAAAAAATTAAAAAAAAATGTTAAATATTATTCTTCTCTTTTGGAACTAAAATTTTTTAAAATGTAAGTAATTTGGAATTCGTTGATTCATTTAATATATGTACGTCATCCAAATTATACGCCCCATTTAAGACTTTTTAAAAATATTTCGATTTTTGCATTTGAATAACTAAAATTTGTAAAAAAAATTGTTAATAGACGACCCTTTGCGAACACTTATCATTTATTTTAACATTTCGTATGTATATTTCCGTTTCCTCACCACGGTTGCTGTCATTATTACATATGTATTGGGTATTGGAAAGCTTTCAAATAAAAGCTTGAATTCTGTCAGAGTGTGAGTGCAAGATGATTTAAATCACACATGTTCTATTGGCATATGGCTAGTTGTATTAGAGGTTGTGTCTTTAGACATTTGCTTATCAGTCATTGTGTGCTGTAAAATATTTGTTTTTGAGGCACTCACAGTTGCCAACTCGCCACACAATACCGCTATACCACGAATATATTTCACTGTTGCTTTTAAGTTCTTTAACTGCAACGTAGTGTTTACCTTCCTTGTGCTCTCATCTCAACTAAAAATCCTAAATTTACTCTTGTATGTAATTATAACTATTTATCAGTAGCTATTTGACTCATTAATATATTCTGTAGCATGATTCATACATTTCAAAGTTTCATATCCTTGTCTAATAAAAAGGGCTTTTTAAGTGTAAAGCAGGTCTTACATTCACTTTTAGGCAGAAATTTCCGTAAGATCTCTGAATTTAATAATAAATGTTTTCATAAATTTGCAGTTTTCTTTTTGCACAGTATACATACATACATACATAATTGGCCATTACAACCCTTCAGTCAGGACTTTTGAGTGGCGGGGCCTACAGTTTAAAGTCGACTTCGAACAACAAAGTTTTTGAGAAACTTTTCATGGTAATTTTATTTTACTCTCAGAGATTTTGCAAGAAATCTGCTGAGATGAAGTCGACGAAGAAATATTTTGTTCATATTTCGTTTTGACGGGGTCTGAGCTATGGTCTTAGTTCTAATAAGCCAAAACAGTCCCTACTAGACCACGGCGACTTCTACACAACATTGTTGCTTTTATTCAAGCCATTCGTTCGATTTTTCTATCTTTTTTCTTCTTTTTTGGAAAATTTAAAGCGAATGCCTACTATTTTTTGCAATTTCCCACAAAGTTTTGCCCTCAGAATGCAGTTTAACAATCAACTCTTTGATGTCAATACCAATTTTTTTTGTGCCTTTTGCTCTTTGCACTCATTTTGATGTTAATTTGTATTGTTCCATCCAACCGAATAACATAGCATTCTTGGATTTTGCGAAAACTATGCAAATACCAAACAAAAAATTGTTATGTTAGAGAGAGTGAGATTTATTTCTTTTTAGCTGTACAAACAATAGTTTGAGCATATTTGTTGAGTTTTTCGATTTTATTTGTTCTTGTAGAAAATATAGTTATTTACACTTTTTTTCATAACTTGAAAACATTTTAGTTGACTCAAATCGTGCTTGTATTTTTTGAAATACATTTGGTCAATTTACACAAGCCGTTGTATTGTTGTATTCATTGTATTGTTGGACGACTATACAACAGTGTATGCTTGTTGTTGATAATTTTCATGTAAAAATCCGATACACTTATACACATTTTCCTCATATGTTTTTAAAAGTTGTATTGGTTTCGTGCTATCAAATTGTGTGAATGTAAAAAAATGTATATGTTTTCAATAACTTGTGTTGGTTTCATGTTATCAAATTGTTTGAATGCCAAAAATTATGAAGAAAAATACGACATACACAATACAGCATAGCATTGAGCGTTCACAAACAACCAAGTGTACTCAATATAAAATATACGATACAAAGTCGTGTGAATTGGCCAATTGTAATATATTTCCAAGAGCATGGTGTATAGGCAATTGTTTGAGTCATTGGAGTACCCATTTTGTTTTTGAACTTATCTATACCAGCAGTTTTCTTCAGATTTGTAATAGCATCTCGATATATGAATATCTCGACTACAAACATTTCGACCTGAGAATTCCTTAAACCCTCTTCGAATTCCTCCTTTCAAAAACCTTTTCACGTGTACGGGTTAAATAGTAGGTGTATGATCCGAAGATTTGTTTTATTAAAAAAACTCCACATAATATCTCTCTGTCTTTGATTCAAAATGTTTTCATAAAGCTTCATATCGACGCCTCCGTTCTATAACATTCTATGTCGAAAAAGTGTGTTTTGAGTTATGAGCTCTCAAAGTTTTTACGCGACATACGGCTATATGTGTATTCTAAGTAGATTTTTCCCTATAACTTCGGAACGGATCGGCGGATCTTAACCAAATTTTGACAGTATCTAAGTTAGAGAACGTAGAAAAATGCAAGAATATTAATGTAAGTACACTTAGAACGTTATAGAATGGAGGCGTCGATATAATGCACAAATTGAACTATAATTCTTGAAAACCGATGTGTAAATACCTATTTTATTCCAAATAATGTGAAGTACCTAGTTTGGAAAATATTTTTTTTTGCTCTAAATGTCTAAAGTTGGTTGTAGGGATTATCTGAGAAGCATGCATATAACTGTATGTAACTGGTCATTACATTATTACGACCATAAAGAACGACAGCTTTAATGTTTCATACTTTTAGGTAATCTTTTATATGTTACATATTAAATGTTGTATAAATTAAGGTCTTTTTTAGCATGTTTTATGCTTTTTAGTACGTTTTATCTCGTGAGTTTTTGAATTATATATTGTACAGTTGTACAATTTTTTATAATTCAGAAGAAATTCTAGGTAAATTTATTTTTGCGAATAACGTTTGCTTAACAAAATAAGATTTTGAAATAGTTTGTCGGTTGAGTAATGCAGCTTTGTACAATGAATATGGTTATCAAATTGGTAAAAATCTCTATGTTTGCATGATGCGAACTCTTGTGTGGCTAAAATTGTAGCTCAGGTTCACGCTGGCTGGTTAATACTTTAAAACTTTTTCGTATACGTTCGTTTCTCTGCGCTTATATGAGAAATACGAAAGTTCACACTCATGACAGTAAGATAATTCAACTCGTTTCACTATTTTTTAACTTGTCATCAGCACCTTCCAATTCCATATGCAATAATTGTTTTTAAATTCTCGATTTTCTGTATTTGACGCCGAGAATCATACTTTGTAGATACAAATTTTATCAGTTGACTTGACAAATTAATGCTGTATTTGATAATAATGATAGTTTTTAATGAATTAGTCCTTATCCCCATCACACGAACTTAATTTTAATAATCTAATACTATGTTCAGATATGCACTTTTATTGAGTCAATATTCAGTTTATTGAGTACAATATTTTAAGTGTTCAGACATAATAATATACGCAGTTCAGCTGCTTAATCAATCTTCATTTGATAGCTGGTAAATAAAACAGCTGGTTGTTTCATTGTTTTTAACTTGGTTTCTTGATTTTTTTTTGTTCGTCGTTGTTGATATTTGAGTTGTCAAATATCAACAGAAAGTGTTCGGATAATTGTAATATGCTCACTAAACACACTTATGACAGTGCTGCATTTTAAGTTTTATTCAATATTATAACAATTTGTGTATTTATTGCGCAATAATTAATTGAAACTTTATATGAAATATTGATCTTAGTAATGGCGTTTATTGCGATTTACGCAATAAAGATGCATATCTGAACACCCTATAATATTTTGCATTCAATTAATTAAAATTTCGCTTCTCTATGCAATTCTGCTATTGAACTCTTTTTCGTAGTTAGGACAGGTCACATCTCGTTTATTTATTTATTTCTTTTTTCTAATAACTTTTTAGCAGATAATTCAGTTTCTTTAACTTAATAAAACTTTATCTTGTATACTATGAATTAAACTTTTATTTTCAAAAAGATCTGTTCACTCTAAGTTATTGATTAAAATTTATTCATTCATTTAAAAAATTTATGTTTTATACCCTTTAGTCATGCTCAATTTGTATGCAATACACGAAAATTTGAATATGAGAGTTTTAACCGAAATAAATTTAATTTATCATTTTAGGAGCGTATACGCCTTGAGCTATGCTAAATTTGTTGAGTCTGATTATTCATATTCAAACAAAACAATGCCAGCTGGCATAGTATTAAAAATCAGAAAAAAATAAATAAAAAATATGAAATAAACTAAGAGATGAGTGCTTTTTAATCATATAAAAACGATTTTATTTAATTCATTCAATGGAGCTTTAACATAATATGCTATTGAATTTAAAATAAAATACTAGCGTATAAATGTATAAATTTTTCATATGCGGTTATTAATAACAACATGCTACAAAATAAAACAAAAATTAAATACACCCAGCTAATAACATAGAGCAGGTTGTGAGTTTTGTTGAATAGAAATCAAAAATATTTTTTTTTTATATTTTTCGAACTCTCACAAACTTGTTTTATTTGACAAGACCTTTTTTGAACTTTACGCAGAAATTTACTGATTACTCATACATATCTGAACCGATTTCTTTTTTTGGAAAGACGGGGATGGACCTTTAAAACAATATAAATACTCTGAGAGTAAATAAAAATTGCCATGCAAAATTTCTCAAAAATCTGTCGTTCGGAGTCGACTTTAAACTGGGACCTACAGTGTACTCATGTATAAAATTAACACACACAACAAATGTGAGAGAAGCTAGGCCGTAATCCTGATTGAAGGGTTGTAATGGCCAATTATGTATGTATGTATATTATTCAACTTTAAGATGCTCTGAGGTTTGATAAGGCAAACTTGGTAAATGAAATTTGTTCATATTTCATATGTCCATTCATAGTAGCAAAATTTAATTAAAAAATGTACAATAAGTGGTTTGATTAACGTAATTTTTATTTAACAGTTATGTTATATATGTCATCTTATCAAAAGAACTTTAAGATAAAAATTTTCAAAATTTTTGCTGGATCTTAAATGTTATTGGAAAAATTTACTATTTTCACGGAAAAGCTAAAATAAATTTAGTAATTTTACACCGGCAAATTCTATTTTTATTAGGACACCTAATAAGGATGGTTTATACGTGGTGCCATAAAGCTAATTAAACTAATTTATTCCGTACATTGTGTTTTTAATTCAGAAATGTAAATGGTATAACTTTTACAGTTAAATTCAAAATAAAATTAGGACATCTATAACGTAACGTGAAAGTTATGCTTTACATTATAAGAAACCTTGTTCCCACTTAACAAAAAAGTTATGCTATAATACATAGCATGCGAATTCCATCCTCTATATTCGGCAAAAAATAATTTGTATTTCCATTTTAATACATGTGTGATATTAACATTATGAGTGTTGAATACTTTTTTTTAAATTTTAGACATTTGGATCATCTGCTCAAATTTTTTACTATATTGGAATCAATGTCAAAAAAAATTATTTTTTAATATTGGTTCTCATAGTTCCAAATATCATTTCACTTAAACTTAACATTAATAGCTGATGTACAGACAAAGAAAAAGGTCTAGACTTTTTTCTGTTGATTTTTATCAAATTCAAAAAGATGATATGGCGTTGTTTAATGCATTTACAATCAAGAATGTCTGAAAAACAAAACGAATATGAAAACTATATAACATAGAAAATATTGAAGAAAAATATAAATTACCCGTTGTATGTAGACTTCTTCCTTTGACTGTATATACAAGTTTATTATAATAAAAACAATATATATTTTTATTTTTTTTTTTGAATATTTTACATTCTTCAACTATTGAAAAATATCACCATAAGCATTTAAAAATACAGTAATTAGTATCTATCATTTAAATCCCTGGATACTAACTGTAAATCCAATTAATTCTTTAATTAACTTAGAGTGGAAGTATTATTTTATAGTTTTTAATACGAAAAGTCTGCGAATAATCATTTCTTAACCCGTTTACGTTGAAATATTCGAAATTGAAAATAAATACTCAGTACTCAACTTCCTATTTTTATCCAATGTTATAAAGATTAAATCTTTTTTTTTTATTATTATAGGCGACAGTTGGTGCAACAATTTTATAGGAAGAAAAGAGAAAAAAAGTGGAGGAACAACAAAAACAAACAAGGTTTATGGTAACTCAGTTTATATAAAAACTTAAGGAATTATTGCATTAAATCATTGTATTTTTTTGTATTATAGGCACAGTGACCCGAAATTATAGCAAATAATCCATAGCCATAGTGATTGAATCCAAAGCACTTTGGAATAAAGAAACATAAAAAACGATATATTAATCCATGTATGTTTGCTATCAGTTGAGACTGTTTTCCTCCATCCATTCCCTGTGTACAGAAAATCAAACACTCTCATTCTGGCATTAACAGACAGGTGCTCATAAAAAACAGATGTGTGTACATACGTACATACATATGTGCACAGAAGATGGATGTATTTTAATAATAGAAAATAAATGGTGAATACTTAAATGTAAACGATATGTTGTGCCCCATTAGAATTGGCTTACAAGTATTGATGAAAACTGAGCAAAATAGCATTGAAAAGAAAAAAAATCTAAAACACGTACGAAACGAATAGATGGCTGCCATGATCAAATGCAATATGACGCTAAAATATGTTAACGGATGACTGTAGTATGTATGTCAAACGCATCTGCTACCTAAAGCAATTACAAACATGTTTAAAAGAAATAAAGAATAGCATTAGAAGCTGTAGGCTCTGCTTTTCTGCAGCAGTAAGTATGTATACCACATATAACGCTTAAGCTCGTGTTTAACTTGTAATTGTAAAAAAGAAATGTAGTCATATTAAAACTAAAAAATAAATCAAATATTTAGAGAGTCTCAGCAAGACGTTTTAATTTCATATAAATAACACGTACAGACTCCATTTGCTGCATAAATATGTACGTATATGATATAATTCACTAAGACTCTAAATGACCATATGTAATCAATTGTTTTCCTCCGATTTTTGTTATAATATATCGAATGAGCCATCTATCGGTTTAAATTTGATCCATCGGTTACTTCGAATATGACAATACTTATGTCATTCTCTTCTGTCACAAAATTCAGTATATTATCTCCACTAAACGTAATGAACCGATCTACGATTGAGCAATTGGAAATTTTGGTCAACGAGAAACTGCACGATATAAGTAAAATTGCTGTATTTTGGGCTCAGAAAACCCACACGTGGTCTTACAGAAGCCAATGCACCCGTTATGAGTAACTTTATATTATCTCCACTGAACGTATTTTCTCCACGAATCGATTTACAATTGACTAACGTGTTGATTTATTGGAAATTTATTTCCAAAACGAAAACTTGTCGGAAATTGCACAAAAATGTTGTACAAAATTTGTCGATTACTGCTAAAGTTCGTGAAGCTGGTTTCATTGTGGATGCGCCAAAACGTGAGCGAGCTTGCACAATGTGTGCACCCGAAAATATCGAAGCTGTGGCTGAGAGTGTGCATGGGAATCCACATCAAATGGCCGTCGTTCTCCAGAATTTTGCGAAAATATCTCGCCATACAAAGCTTCGTTGTATGCTTCGTTTTCGTTTCGCTAGATGGGCCAACCAGAAAAAGCACGATGATGTCGATTTTGCCAAAAAAAAAGCTCATTTTCATTTTGCTTGGTACGTTAATAAGCAAACTTGTCATATTTGATGCCCAGAAAACAGACACTTGATCTTACCGAAACCTATGAAGCCATTACGACCGACTGTTAGGTGTGGCTAGTGGAGCGGAGGCATCATTGGCCCATATTTCTTTGAAAATAAGGACAGAGCAACCATTACGGTTAATGGAGGCATCTATCGCACCGATTTATTTGTAACACTCTTCTTGCCGCACCTCTCATGCCACAATTGATTTATTGCGTCAAAAGTTGGATGCCGTTTAATTATCCGAAATGGCGATGTCAATTGGCCACCAAGAAGCTGCGATTTGACACCGTTGGACTATTTTCTGTGGGGCGTCATTAAAGAAAAGTGTAATACCAGCAAACCAGAGACAATTAAGAATTTGAAGACCAACATTCGTGATGTCATTGTCGGGATACGACCCCATACACTTGAAAAAGTGAACGAAAATTGGTCCGATCGAATCACAACAAAAAATTAAATTGCCACAATTTGAAACCGTTTTCGTTTAATTACATTTTTAAATTTAACTTTTAAATGGCCGATGGATACGGTAAAGAATTTATTTCACATAAGATAACTAATGCTTGTCCTTAAGCAATTTTTGCAATTGATTTAAATGCAATCTATTAAGTGGTTGTTATACCTGCTGAATTGATATTTAGCATATCGAAACATTTACTTACTTTTCGTGTATCAATTCATTATAAAATTCAATTCGTATCAATTCCGTATTCCAAAATTTAAACATTTATTATCTATTTTCACAGGCGAATTGTGCCGTAGAAAGAATTAAAACCTGAGAGGACAATGCTTAGAACTTCTAAATAATGATTACTCACACTTGTATTTTAAATCAAAGAATCATTTCTTTACCACTTGGCTATTGTGTAAGTTATTCCTGAAAGTTCAATTGTAGCAACACTAATCGCGATAATGTTTGATTGTACTCGGCTCTAGACAGCAATGTGAACAATAAAATGTTCAACAGAGTCCTGTAGAGTACTAGCATGAACGAGAGGAATATCAGCGCAACAATTACAACACACACACACTATAAAATGTGTCAAGGATTTGCTTTGTTATCAAATCATCCGTTCATGGCCAATGATGGGCTTAGGTGAAGCTGTATCCAATGTTAATGAATGTGGCATTAATATTATGCGAACAAAGCATTCCTCTATGGCATGGTACGTGCCAAGTGCAACGTTAACATCGCTACCAACATAACCAGCCACCAGCACTACCACCAGCTGTTTATTGTTAATAGCAACATAATGGCATTTATTAATTTATTTTGTATCCTTTGCACAGCCTGTTTCGAATCCTTTAACATTGTCTTCTTCTTCTTTGCTTAATGGGTGCCTTTGTTATTCGCTCTTTTTTTCATTTGTTGTTTTTGTTGTGGTTGTTGGGACTAAACTTTAATTGATTGTTTGTTGCCGCAATATCTTGCTTTGTAAAGCGTAATTGTAAGTCAACAAGCTAGCAAACAGGTATATGAATGAATTTGCTTTACTAAAGTTAGCTGCCGACACACCGTTGCAAAATTTTTACACCTGCTTCTTGTAGTACATGCCACTTTACTCCATATACTGAAGCAAAAAAATTCCTACAGAAAAGAATTAAAATGTTACACACGACTGCCACCATCGTATTGCTTGGCATGACACAGTTTTGGATGTGAAGGTTTGGATTCGTTGTAGTTCTACACCATGGGTATTTTTGAACATAGACCGTTGAACTAACCACAGGATAAACGCTTTTATGATTATTAATTTGTATAGTATACCCTACAAATAAGGAAGTCATATAAAACTAGTGAAAGACCACGAAAATACTGTGAGTACTCATTACATTTTGTTGAAAATCAACGAATAGCAGTCGACTCAATTTTATTTTGTTTCTTTTATTGTGACATAAATTTATGCCAGCGAAATTACTACACTAAAACAGTGACGCAACGAAACAATAGACTGAGTTCTCATAAGACAGAAAATGAAAGTTCTTCTCTTATTTGGTATCATTGGTAGAAAACCACGCAAGCATGCATCTTCACATGTTATGAGTTCGAACAGAGGAATATGATAACCGCAGTAACTCAATGACTTGGCTTGACTCACTGTGAAAACAAAGAACCACCAACAATAAAACACAACACTCGCACACAGAGCAATACAAAGACTTTTGATATTCGGAAAAAAGTCACACCCATAGATTTATTGAGGTGACGTTGAGTATTTTTGTTGGTAATGCAGCGTGTGAAAACTTGGACAAACTCTCAGCACGCTTCAGTGATTTCATTAAAGTCACTGACCGCTACATGCAGGCAAGCAAAAGACGTTAATAAGAATATGACCAAGAAAATGTCTCTTTTATAAGACAGTTGCACTGCACGGTACAACAAGTTCGAACGTGTTATGTTACTCCTTTGAAATGCAAAATATATAGTAGAGTGCTTTTTACAGGATTTAAGAACTTAGGATGATAATTAAAGACAGACATTTTGTTGTTGAATTGTGGACGCTATAATTCCTTTTGTTTTTTATATATGATTGCCGGGATATGTTGACTGCGACTACGAGTTACATGGTCCACTCGATCATTCCAATTTTTGACTGCTTTTTCGAATACATCTACCCATATGGCGTCAATGGTGGCTTGATTATTGGCTTTCAGTGCTTCAAGAGTTATTGGTTAGTCGGCATAAACTAACAACTTAATATAACTCCGTAAAAAATAATTCAGAGGCGTTAAATCGCCAGAACGAGAGGACGAGTGAACAGGACCACTTTTGAAAAAAGTTGTCACCAACTTGATGTTGCAATAAATCGATTGAGTTGAGTGTTAAGTAACGCCGTCTTGTTGCAGAAAATATCGTTAATGTTTAGCTGAATAACTTTTAGAAACAAAAATTCAGTCAGCAAGGCTCGAGTGCTAGTTTCACCGAGAAAATAATTTAATGCATCAAATATGAGTCACACTATGGGAAACAGACTCTAAGAAGCTGGATTAATAGTTCGTATTGGCAGGTTTTAAGTAATCGATACATACAAATAAAACAAATAAAAATTAAATTTCTTTGTTCGCAGAAAAAAGCAGAAATGAGAAAGAAAAAACATTTAAACTAGGCCTTTAAACTAGACAATGTTTTCGAATTGTTTTTCCTGCTTCGGACTTGATTTGATCTCAAACACATACATACGTAATTGTTCATTACAACTCTTCAATCAGGATTATGACACCTATCTTCTCACACCACTTATTCTGTGTGCGTTAATTTTATGCATGAATGGTAGGACCTACAGTTTAAAGTCGATTCCGAAAGACAGATTTTTTGAAAAACTTTACATGGCAATTTTATTTGCTCTCAGAGTTTTAGTGAGAAATCTGCTGAGAGGCAGTAGTCGAAGAAATATTTTTTCATATTTCGTTTTGTTTGAGATGTTTGACCTAAGGATTGAATTGAGGCCGCAGGTCTAATAAGCCAACACATGACCTACTAGACTACGACGACTTAATCTCAAAACACATCTAAACTGGAATATCATTCGTGATATTTATTAAGCAACATTTACGTATTAGTGTTCTGTAACAATTTGATAATTGGATCGGATTAGTCCTATGATCTTGACTATGGTATACAAATATACATTTTTAAGCATGCAATTGGAAAAGTGAACATACAAATTAAAAGTCATACAAATAGTCCAGAATTTAATTTCACCTGCTCTTCCGATAAACCTATGAAGAAGAATATTTTTTAATTTCACTGTTAAGAAAAACTAAACGAAACTACAATAGTTAAACAAATTTCTACTGTTTGTCGCTTTGTAATAAGGGTGCAATTAGAAACAGGTGCTGTTCGTCAGATATTAACGCTTAAAACGAGTGATATTAATTAATTTTTTGTTTTTAATATTTGCTGTTTTTGTAAATATCACACCTTTTCCCTTCTCTTCTTCATAGAACTTCATAGAGCTCTGCATTTAACTTTTTACTTATGAGTGAGATTCTCAACTCCTTCCCCTTTTGCATAAATTTGCAAAAATTATAAAAAAGTTTTTAATTGTTTCTGAATCTTGAGAAAGTTTGTTTATGAAGAAAAATTAATAACATGTCCCACAGACAGGTTGCCCTAGTATATTATATTTTGTACTTTTTCTAATGAATTATACGCAGTAATTTCCTGTTGCAACATTCTGAGAACGCATTATTTCTCCACTGAGGAGAAGGAGTTCATGTTAAGTCTTTAAACTACGATAAACACACATGGAGTAGTAATTCCACCTAAAAAAGAGGTATATAACCACAAGGCTTCTTAAAACAATACGATATTTAAATACGTTTGAGAAAAATACTTCTTAAAGTAGAGAAAAAAACTCAAATTAGTGTGGGTTTTGTCTTAAATTATCCGGTCAGGCCCATATTATTTAATTGATGCAAGGGAATATTTAGTTGGCCAATTGATTGCGTGTCTTGTAAACATATATTTAATACAACATAAATACAACATGAAATTACAGAAAAAGTGGTATTATCATTATTTAGAAATGAACGCTTGATTGTAAAAGATATGCGTAAGACCAATGTCAGTATGTGTGGTTAGAGGTCATTAGAGAAGAACTGTAATTACATTGTCTACAAACATTTACAACAGCTTTCATTACAATACAGCGGAACACTTATTTAAAAACAATAACATTAACAATCAATCCCCCTTGATTATCTTATTATTTGTCAAACAAACTTTGACTAGTGTTTTGTATATTTTCTGTTCTGAATCCAGCGACGACTAATTAGTAAATATTCTTTTGTATTCAAATAATATTAGCCGTTTAAGGATAAAACGTACATAGAGATGTACTTAAATTTATAATTTACATTAAAAAAATTAATAAAAAGATAAAGTAAATAAACAGAAAAAAAGTTGTGAATTTTAAAAACAGTAATAAAATATAAATGATCCACTGTGGACATAATAAAGATTCATTTTAAATACTCTTCAAGGAATTTCATTAACACGAGTTTACAGCAGTTGGTTTTATGACTCTTTATGGAACATTGTCGAAATACCTTTCTATATATTCTTACTAACAAATATCACTTACTACGCGGACTGCATAGAAGTTACGGTATAAAATATATTATTCTTAAAGTATTCTACAGTATTTTTTAACGCGCATTTTATATAATTTAAACGAAACAAGTCGAAAACTTTAAGTACGCCTTTGCAGAGAATGGAAGATTAAAAGAGAAGGCAGCAGTGCTTTCAGATTATGTTAATGGACATGTCATACATTTACGTATTTTGTGAATGCAAGACCTTCTCATTGTGTAAACTTGAGTCAAGTTTAGTTACTGATACCACACTACCACAGTATTGTTTGGGATTAGGCTTTATATTCGCCTAATACTGGACAGACAGGATTTTAAAATTTAAAAAGATTAGTGATATATTCAAACCACGGCCTGAAACACTGACTATCAATAATTTTGTCGACAAAAATTTTTGTTACACGAGAGCATTTAATAAAATATAATTTAGGATTAATTCTACGGTAATCAAATTGTGTGTTCCAATTAATCCTTATCAAGATAGCCTATATATATAAATAATTGGTCATTACAATCTTTCAGTCAGAATTGCGACGTAGCTTATCACATCATTTATGTTGTATGTGTTAATTGTGTACATTAGTGGCGGGCCTACAGTTTAAACTCGGCAGATTTTTGGAAACCTTTACATGGCAATTCAGTTTATTCTCAGAAATCTGCTAAGAGGAAGTCGCGGAAGAAATGTTTTTTTTCATACTTCGTTTTGTTGGAGATGTCTAACAAGGGGTGTGAAAAGTGGCCTTGCGTCTAAAAAGCCAAAACATTATCTACTGGACTTCGACGACTTAATACCTAGATATCCTACTGGAAGATATTTCCTAAAACTATTTAATAAGGTATAGTAAAATTTTAATTCGACTTGTTAAGAATTATTATTTAAAAACACCTTCAATCGTATTTTCATTCGATAAATGATAATTCAATTAATTGATGTCTGTACTCCTAGTGAACGTAACATAATTTTTTAAACAATTACTTACTGTTTAAAAAGAATATTTTAATGAAATACGATATGTTTTAAGAGTAAAATAAAATATTATTTAAGACGACTTGCTCTAAAAAGTGTTGATAACATGTAAGTTTGAAAACAAAAACCTTTACATCTTATTTACTTTTATATTTTGCATTTTAATAATACCTGAGTTTTGATGAACCCGATTTTGTCAGTAACCGATTATTTTAAGTCAAAATCTTCATAATGAGGAAGAAAAACAATAACTATTACTTCTATTATATTAATTACTGATTTCGTTTCAAGTCGCCAGTAGTATGTTGGCTAGTAGGTAGTGTGTTGGTTTATTAGACGTAATGCCACGGTTTAAACCTCAGGTCAGACATCAAAACGAAATATGGAAAAAAATTTCTTCGGCCACTTGCTCTCAGTAGATTACAGGCGAAAACGCTGAGAGTAAATAAAATTCCATGAAAAGTTTCTCAAAAATCTGTTGTTCGGAGTCGACTTTAAACTGTAGGTACCTCCACTCATGTATAAAATGAACATACACAACATGAGTGATGTGAAAAGCTAGACCGTAATGTGTAATGGCCAATTACACAGGCCTGCAAATTTGGATTTTTTTTGTACAAATAAGATGGCTCCAGGTATTTCCGAAGACACTTTGCGCGCTGAACACGAATCTGAGTTCAAAAACTATCCATCACGTCAGGTTTTCGAGAAAGGGGGGAGAAAAAGGGGGTTGAAACCCCTAAAAATAGCGTTTTTGGTCATTTTTGAAAATTGTAGAGCTAAACACTGACGTGCTAGAACGATCGCTATTGTCAGAAAATGAGACTAAGGCAAATTGTTTGCATGCACCCTTAAAGTAGGGGGTGGATTTATGTCAAAGGGTGAAAGAGAAAAAGAAACACATTACGGAGGTCCTTAAAAATTAATCAGATTTACTTTAAAATTGCTTTTCAGGGGTTTTTGGGGTCGCTGATTACAGATCTTCAAGAAAAAATTCAAAATGGCGGATCCAATATGACGGTCAAGGGAATCTGATTAATTTTTATAAACCTCGACCGCCATATTGTATCCGCCATTTTGAATTCTTTAAAAAAAAATTGTTTGATGGAAAGTTTTTGAACCCAGATGCAGGGCTGTGTTATGTATGTATGTATGTTAGAGATGAGCGATCCAGTGATTTTTGAAGAACGTTGTTCTCAGTGAACGTGATTTGTTAATCACTCTTTAAAACAGTGATTGTGATCACAGTATTCCAAAAGAAAACAATAATGACAATAACGTATTTTATTATGTCGTAAGAAAGAGACAACTATATACATACTACGAAAAGACTACTAAACAAAATCAAAGTGGTGTCATCAATGTTATTATTTTTAATGTAATTTTTTTTATATGAAGTTTGACAATTAAGTTTCATTGTTCATGTTCATGTATAAAAGACAAAAGTAAATAATCAGCATCATCTAATAGTAATTCTGTCTTGCTCTAAATAAAATGAAATAAATTTGAGTATGTAACAATTTTGAAAGAACGACATTATTAGTAACTGTTATTTGGCAATTTCAATCACTGTAGTTACCAGTGAATTATCAATCACCGTGATTAAATCATAGTTTTGAAAATATCGCTCATCTCTAATGTATGTGATTTCGTTTGAAACTGTATCATGGGCCTACAACAAAATTCATTTAAATCAGACAAATGAGCACAAGTCTTATATCCAGATCCAAATGCTTCTTGCTTGCTTGCCTTGTGGATTCCAATCGATTATAATTCGATATATACTACCCTAACAACTTGAGTTTCGTATGTTATGTTTTTTTTTGTATTTTCCATGTTATGGAACCGATTGGAACAAATGTATACATTTTCTAAACAAAAAATAATTCTTTATTCAAATTCATTTTAAACAATAAAAACTTAATAAAATATTGACCAGTATAGTTTCATAATATGTTAAAAGTTGGGATCAATGTTGAGTAACATCACCTTTGGCATTGATAACTGCAACGACCCGACTGTGCATGGAGTCTATGAAGTCTAGGCATTCTTGAGGAGCAATGGAATCACATATTACCTGTATCTTTCTTTTAAGACCAGACATGGTTGTTTGGGGATCACCCTAGATGGGACTAAATAATTTTCTAAAATATTTAAGTTGACAAAGGCGAAACCTCACCAAACTGCAATACAAATGAGCAAAACCGATCATCTTGTAATTTTAAGTTCTGATATCTCGAAAACGTAGAGTATGGAGAAATACTGAGTTTGGATTCAAATTCAGACCACCAATAGCCTTAGAAAATTATAGTTGGGTTTCTGGATAAAAAATCTTTTAAACCTGTGTAATTAAGGCAAAGACATAAATTTTCTAAATTGTGTATGCCTTGAAGCGTCTTCTAACTTTTTGCAGTTACGGCAAATGCTTGTGCTTTTAAAAGTAGTATTGCACGTAAAGGATTAATTACAAAAAACAAAAAGAAAAAATGGATTGGCAAGTCCATTAAAAGAAATAAATGAAACTTTGTTTACATGTATTCGCATCGGCATTGTTAACTATAACAATAATAATAAGAACAACAACAGCAGAAGAAAAGAAGCAACAATACGAATAAACATGATAAAGACAAAAGAAGAAACTAAGGAATTAATGAATACTCATCATATTGTCGTAATGTCAGTTTTTGATGAACATGTATGTACGTAGACTACAATGGCCAATCTCAAGGATGACTTGTATTACTTCAACTCCGTATTTTTGTTTCTTTTATTTTTTCTACTGCCGATGCTATTGTTGCGTCTTTTGTTTGTAAGAAAAATTCATTATTTATTCTTAGGTTTTACATACTAAGTGTGTGTAATGGTGTGTGTTGCAAAAATAAGCAGAGCCATCTTTAGTATACATAACAACAATAATAATGACATGTAAAAAATCTAATATGTAAGTATACCAGCAACAACTAAAACAATAGTCAAGTTTTGAATACGGATTGACTGAGGGTCTTAATGTCATTCTTAACCCCCAAAATTGTTGTTGTTCCTATTCACTATGTGAAGACTCAAGAAGTATTAGGTTGCATGTATTATACACGTAAATAAATACACGTGTGTATACCTAATTGAAACCTGTTTGTGTGTAAGTGTTTGTTAAATAGTATGCAAAAACAAGAGCAACGAAAATAATGTTAACAATTATGTTAAAGTTCTGTAATGTCCTTTAACATGTCACCAATGAAAGGGGCCATGTAAACATGTCCATGAAATAAACACAATAAATGTGAGTAAATATAAAAGAAAATAATGAAAATTATAATACATACACCGTAGTAGTAGCTTATTCTACTTCTTCGATTTCATTACCAAGGGGTTAACCTTTCCATGGAAAAAAGCATTCCGAGTCCAAATTAAATCTTGCTATTGCAGCAATTTTAAAAATAATGTCCAATGCTATAATCAATTGTATAGACAACAAAGTGCGTCCCTACCTCACATCGCTCTTAGTTAAAAAATGACTACATTTCTTGTTATTTCACTGTAAGTGTTCATGAGTCTACACCTCCCACCTGGTAAAAAGGCGTATTTCGTTAAGCTACCGAAAAGGGGCGACTTGAGAGAGGAATTACTGTGCTTAAGATACTGGTAATCACCATACAGGGAAAGCTTTATAGCAAGATATAGGAAACTCTACGAGACGAACAAGCAGGTTTCCGGCCAAACAGGTGCTGCGTAGACCAAGCCAACACTCTACGCATTATAATAGAAAATATACTGGCCTAATAATACCAGCAACATGGATCTCTTTAACCTTACCAACGAGAAGTTCAATATACGTTCAATACTCCAAGATCAAAGACAGTGCAACTTTAGATGGGAGACGCAAAAATAATAGCAGCCAACTGTATAAGACGGAAATGCTTTATGGAAGACATATGCTCCCAAGAGGGGTAATGGAAAAAAATAATTTATAACAGTCCAAAACAAGAAAAATTAGTTCTCTTTGCAATACACTAGAATTTTTCCTAAATTGAAAAATAAAGATTCAAACCGTGTTAATTTAACCGAAGCAAACTATACCGGCTTAGCTTCAGCTTTAGTACGAATAAGTAACGCTCTTAACTGCACTTTATATCGTTTTTCTTTGAAAGACTAACAATAATTGAGTTTCACTACTGAAAACCTGAATTCAATAGTGCAAGAACGTGCGTAGGAATATGTCTAATACAACAGATTTGTATTACTAAACGACTCAAGATTAGACAAAAAATTAATAAATATTTAACCATTTGAGTGTGCAAAGCAAACACTTTTAACACAAATTATTATAACAATTCGCTATGGTCTGACAAAACGTTGAAAATCGTATGTATAGTGCTTGCCTAAAGAGATCGTTTAACCATAACTAAACCAAAAAGGTAATTAAGCACAGTACAAGATGATTCATGATTTGGATATGTTCCTATTCGTTTGGCGTTGGTTCAATTGTTTGGATGGAGGAAAAAATTATACTCCAATCTAATGCAAACAGAATTTAATTATCGTGACAAATTTGTGCAGAACAACATTACTTTAAGACCAGGGTTCAAAATCGAGAACTAGTAATGGAGTTACATTCACAATTACAGGACCTGTAAAGAATAAAATGCATTTTTTCAGCCTGAAAATAAGCAGCAAATGTGTAACAAACTTGAGGAAGCTTGGTATTCAATATTTCCGGAAGTTTGGTTAAATCTTATTAATCTATTAAACAATTAATTTAAGGCTGGGAAAGAAAAACAGGAAAAATTATTTAAATTCCTTGGTTAAATAAGATAAAAAACAAATGTTGATAAAATAAGTCCTATAGTTAATTACTGTTACAAAATATTGCATAATAAGAACTACAATAAACAGATAACATTACCAGGAATTTAAATCATTTTTCCTGTTTTTCTTTCCCAGCCTTAAATTAATTATTTAACAGACTTCTGTTAGTAACACAACAGAGCTCTGTTAACTGACTTGATTGGCGTGTGGGGAGATATATTTTTGAAAATCTATCTTCACACACATGGTCAACACAACCCTTCAGTCAGGATTGTGACCTAACTTCTCACACCGCTTATGTTGTGTATGTTTTATTTTTATACATGTGGCGAGACCTACAGTAAACATTTGTATGGTTATTTTATTTACTATCAGAGTTTTAGCCGGCAATCTTCTGAGAGGAAGTCAACGAAGGAATATTTTTCATATTTCATTTTGTTAGAGATGTCTGACCTGTGGTTTGAACCGTGGCCTCGAGTCTAATAAGATAATACATTACCTACTAGACTACGGCGACTTCGAGATTTTATTTTTTATTTATTTATTACAATACAATTACAAGTTTTATCTAATTATCATGAGCTTAGTAACGTGTATCTTAGGCTCGGTGTAATTTAACAGATAAAGTGTCTGGTGGGAAGCGATCCTACGACCCTCTAGACACTCAACATCTCAAAGACTTTATTTCCTCGAACAAAGAATAACAAAATTATAACAATTTATTCTTTTAATTAGGACGTCTTTGAATTAAAGCAAATACTTTGTGCAACTTATTTAGTGTCCCCATTATTTCTTTCACCACTGTACGCTGATATACTGGGTTCATGATTGTGGGAGATATTGTTTTAAAAACCAAATAAAACATTCAATATTTTTTTTAAATTTTAAATACCAAATGGTTGAAGAACTCAAATTTGTATTTAAGAGCATGGGGCCAAAATATAAACGAGGAACTTAAAAATAAATGCAATAAACAAACTTAATTGAAGGAGGTCATTTTAGTACAAACAGCTAAAACCATATTAATTTAATGCACACACACACAGTTTTGTAGGACGTAAACCATTTAATACCGAACGAACAACATCGCATCGATAAACAATATTGCATTCGTATTACATCGACGATTTTATTTATTTTTACTGTATTTTATTGCCCTTCCAGTCTCCTTCCATTTAAATTCAATTCAATGCATATTGCGCACATGCATTTATGCTGTTCAACGCTGCCTTTTCGCTTTCAAGCAAGTGTTAAAGTGCATATGTTTGTATGTACAATGTATATGCCCGTTTCTTTGTATGTATTTCCATACATTGTTCATTTACTACTAAATATGATATGTTTTTCGTCTGTCTGCCCGTTATGCATCTAAATACTCGTATATATGTACTAAGTGCACTACAAATTTGTAGCCGCAAACTCTAAATTTGTATAGATTTGTATATTTTTTGTGTAATGATTATATGCGGAGGGCGCATGAATACTGTGAGGAGGCTATTTTACTTATTTGTATTTAACTATGTTGTTGGCATCTCCCACTGTGATTTTTGGTCATATTTATAGTGACAGAAAAATGCAGGAAACATGTTAGTGCTTAAACATACAACTCACTAATACAAATATTTTATTGACAGACATACATGCATACATATTGATTTATACCACTGCATTTACTTCAAGTGTTCAAGCGTAAATAGAATTTATCTGCCCATATAAGAATTTACATATGTATATAATATGTTACATATGTACGCGTGTGTACATTATTTGCATAATTTGGCAGTTTGTGTTTTACACAAAATTCGACAAAAGTACATATTTATCAAAATAAGGAATAAATTTTATTCCATAAGCTGATTAATTAATTAAATTAATTAACTTAATTAATTAACTATTCATAGGTTAGGTTAGACGACGTGTAAATATCAATTAAGACAAGTACAGTACCCGGAGGTCGAATTGACCCATCGTACAACGTCCTAGTTTCTCCCACCACTTACGTTGTGTGTGTTAATTTTTTTCTACATGAGTGGTGGGACCTACAGTTTAAAGGCGACTCGGAACGACAGATTTTTGAGAAACTTTTTCATGGCAATTTTATTTATTCCCAGAGTTTTTGTCAGAAATTTGCTGAGAATTCGCCGAAGAAATACTTTTTGTATTTAGTCTTGATGACTGGCCTGGGGCTGGAACCCTGGATTTACGTCTAATAAGCCAACACACTACCTACTAGACTACGGCGACTTCATTCCATTCATATGTCTGACGTGGCTGGTCTCACAATACCTCATTCGATCACACCAATTTTTGTGCACTTTTTCATCACAAATGTTGGCCATCAAATGTTCAATTATATCTGGTTTGTCGGCATAATACTATTCTTTAGCGGCACCCACAGAAAATAGCCTTTTGGCGTCCAATTGATATCACCATATCGGTTAATTAAACGGCCATCAAACGTTTGACGCAATAAATGGATTGTGGCATGTCATATGTAGCAAGTTGCACCATCCTGTTCACACAAAATATCGTTAACATCAATACCATGAACATCGGGTACAAAAAAATGGTAGCGCCATCCCCATTTTCAAGGAAATATGGGCCAAAGATGAATCCGCTGTACAAGTCGCACCAAACAGTTGCTCGTAATGGATGCATTGGTTCCTGTAAGATCACGTGTGGGTTTTCTAAGCCCCAAATACCGGAATTTTGTTTATTACTATACCCAACAAGATGAAAATGAGCCTTATCTCGTTGGCCCATCTACTCCAAAAAATCCCAACGTTGCTCAAGCGTAAATCGATTCATTACGTTTAGTGGAGATAATATACTGAATTTTGTGACAGAATAGAATGACATAAGTATTGCCAGATACGAAATAACCGATGGTTCTAATTTAAACCGATAGATCGCCCACCCATTAGTACATAATAATAAAAATATTTGTGGTTAAACGCCCATATGTGTTTGCTGTTCATTATGCTCAAATATATGTGTAATGCCAATATCAATATTTCTTAGCGATCTTGTAAATTGTACCCCAATAGCGCTAAACAGTTTAGCTCAATTAAGACCAAGTAAATAGAAACGAGTACAGATGAAACTAATTTTCAAAACAATTTATGCTCGTGAAATTATAATTAAGATAACTGTGTTAGTAGTCGCCGTAGTCTAGTAGGTAGTGTGTTGGCTTATTAGACGTGAATTCACGGTTCAAACCACAGGTAAGACATCTCCAACAAAACGAAATGTGAATAAATATTTCTTCAGCAACTACTGCTCATCAGCTTTCTGGTACAAATTCTGATGTTAAATAAAAAATTTCCGTGAAAGTGTTTCTCAAAAATCTGTCATTCGGAATCAACTTTAAAGGTAGGTCGGGCCATTCATGTATAAAATTAACGCACACAACATAAGTGGGATGAGAAACAAGGTCGTAATCCTAACTATATGTACGTATGTATCTATGTATCAGCATGGCTTATGCTACTAGTAATTGAACTAAAATTCATGTCGCTTCATAAAGCATTTACCCAAGATATATTTTAGGGTGTATGTAGCTTATTGATTGGACTGGTATTATGACAAAAATGTTGCTTCGATTCTGAATATATGAGGCGTTGGTAAGGTTTTTGAAAAATTAATTAAAGCTGTGTCAGTATAAGGTTTTAAAATGTTATTTTAAAATCGTAATAGAGGCATGAATCGCTGAATTACTCGTTAATTACGAATTATTATAAAAAAAAAGACAGTAAGTAAAAGTAAAAGTAAAGTAAAGTAGACCATACTTTATTCGGGCTAAACTAATAATTCAATATTTCATCTTGTACATCCTAAATATTCCTGCTTTTTATTTTTAAGGATTACACTGCTGTCATAAAGTATCTTTCCTTTATCTTTATATCAAACTTGTGATCTTTGTTTCAGTTTCATTAATAAAGCTCTTAGCTAAATTTAGAATAAATTTTCCGATAAATACATCAATTATTTGCTACTTCCAACAGTTAAATTTCACTTTTTTTTAAAGCAATTTGCTATTTCTCACGTAGTACTTCCTTCTTCAGTACTTCTCCATAAATCTCCAAAAACGTAAATAAATTTATTCAGTTATATGTGTAGTATGTATATTTATATATGTATACATGTGTGTATATGTCTGTATAGCATATTTATGTTGTTGTTGTGTAATACGAGCTTTTAGTTGGCACCCATTTTGTAAACGTCTTCATTTTGTGGCTTATGTCATAAAAGACCTTTCTAAATGAACATGTCCTAACTCTCTAACTGTTTGTTCATTGTCCACATCAATCCAATTCAATTAGCCCACCAGCCGGCATATTTGTAGACCTCTAGGTTGTGCAGACCATTTCATACATTGTCAGGAGACTTCAGTAGTATTATGGCATTTTTATATGTAAACACACGCATACATACAAAATTTAATATTGTTGTTGTTGCTTTTTTTGTCACCTTAATTTGCATTAGAATTCAATTTATTTGTAATGCTCCACTGGTCATTAGCAATAAACTAAAACGACCACGTCAATAAAAAGTCCATGAAACTTATCTTCTTAAGGTAACAGATACATTCAAATCAAACACCATAAACAACAAACCAATAATTTTAGTTTTTGTTTTTTTTTCTTCTTCTTCTTAATAAACTCATTCTAATATTCAGAATGAACTCGAATACATTCCCACATTTTACAATGAACGATATTTTATGAGCGGCATAATGAATATTTATTTTAAAATTCAGTGAAAACGATGAAGTAGTGGATGAAGGTAAGTATTTAGATAATGCTGCTTCAAAAAAATTTTAAAATACAAAATGAAAGCAACCGTAGTATCGGTCATTATTTCTTCATAAAAATAGGTACAGATTTTTAAAAAATTCACAATTTTTAGTACCGCGCATTCAAATCAGGCTATAAATTCTGGTAAGTTGCTTCCGTTAGGGTCATTTGAGTTTTATAAACTGTCGTAAAATCTTGCTGGAAAGTCTACGGCTGGTTTTGGAGCATAGTATAGTAGAGTGGTTTTACACTAGATTCTAAGATTTGTTATAAGTTACCGCCGTGCGTAACTAAAGACGTTTTCATTCTTGCATCCTTTTAAATTCATAGCTGTAGTCAACAAGTGGCCGGTACGGCATTTGAAAGCAGCAAGAACCAAAGTATTTCTTCGGAGACTTTCTCTCACCATATTACTGGTAATATCTCTGAGAGTACAATAAAATTGCCATGAAAAGTATCTCAAAAATCTATCGTTCCGACCTACAGTTGGTCCCGCCATTCATGTATAAAACTAACATATACAATATAGGTGGTGTGTGAAGCGAGCTCGTAGTCCTGACTGAAGGTTCGTAATGACCAATTATGTATTTATATATAAAGTCCAAAGTCATTTGTAATAATTAGACTCATGGACTATTGCAAATTACTTACCCCCATGCCATAATTTTTAAACTTATGGAGCATTCTTGACTTGACAACTTGGATAATCCGCGGCGTACGAAAATGCGTTCCATTGGTCACTAATTTTTATAATATCACCTCGATCTGTGGTGAAAACTCAAATAATTTCTATGTAGAATGATGATTTAAAGATTATTTTTCATAACCTATCCCGTTATCGGTTTGTTAATGGCCAATTAAGTATGTACTATAAGTACTATATATCCGTCTATTAGAACGATTGTAACAATATTAACATTTAGTAACATTTTGGCCCCTGTTAAGTATTTTTTTGCCAAGATGTCTGGAGAGCCATGTAATAATAAACAGTTCATCTAAGAAGCCGATCGAAATGTAGACCAACTATACATATACAGATTCATTAATTTCAGCTCCTTGTTAGATTATCTAAACTTAACAATAAGTATACATAACGTACAAAAAAGAGCAGCTCAAACTGTACTATATTGCAATTGAAAAGGATTTTATTTTCCAACGAGTCATAATTAAACTAATTTCATTCGAATAGAATAAGAAGAATACTATGAATAATAGGACAAAATCCTAAATGTTTTTCTGGAGCAATTAAACATGTAGGCGGACATGATGTAGCGTGAGGTTGGTGAAGGGTTTTTAAGTTAATATTTGTAGTTGCCTGCTCAATATATGTACGAGTATACATATATGACGGTCATATATGACCTTCTTACACTTCAAATCGATTTTTTGATTTATATACGAATTTACGTAAGTAAAAGAGTACGTGCGATTGTTTGTCAGATGCAAATACAAAGGATTTAGTAGATTAAGTATGATAGTCAAGTTATGAGAATAGAAGATGCCCTTAAGCGTTTCAAATTTTTCCATTTGCATTGAACTGAAAATCTTTTGAGTATACTATGGGCTGTAGAGTAGGATTGTAAAATAGCTTAGAGATTTTACCTTGTATTTAATATTTAATCGGTAAAAAGTGATGGCATTTAAAACTGTAAAGTTTTCGTAAAGTTCGAAGAAAAAATTTAATTTATTCTTTTTAATTTTTTTTTTTCAATTTTGTTTCATTCGCCACATTTATTTTAAGTTTCTCATTTTTCGCAATAGCTCTACTTAACAACTTTATTACCTAAAATTTTTTACTTCTCTACTTTTCATTTCAAAATTCGTTTTTTGTTCTCGATATTTGAAGGAGTCGTACGTAAGTAGTATATGTGTGCACATAAGTTTTGTATATCGATGTGTGTGATTTTACATATTTTTTTTCTCTATTTCTTCTTATTCTTTTCATTTTTTTTGTTTCTTATTCGAACTTGCCTAGAAAATAATGGCATCTTATAAACTTTTCAAAGCAATTTTAGGAGAGTTATTGACAAGAGTGTTTGTGTAAGAGTTTGTATGAAAATGTGCATTTTCTTGGCCTAGTGCCTTAAATTTAAATTTATGAATTTTTTATATTCTTCATAATATATGTAGACGTAAAGCAGTGTGTTTTCGGATCATTCTCCATCTGCATTCCCTCTTCTATACTCCCTTTTTTCTTTTTTTTGGAAAAAATTTAATCAATTGGAAGTTATTGCTTTTATGCCTATTTTTTTTATTTAAAATTGTGTTTTCATATAAAAAGAAAAACTGTGTATATACACATATACATATATGTATATATGTATATTATATGTATTGTATGTATGTAAGTACATAGTGTACTTAAATTAACAATAGTCCTGATACTACGACTAAACGATTTTTAGCAGGGTCAACAAAATTATTGATTTTAAAATACCCACAAGTTCAGCACACTTTGCCTGGCCTAATTATGAAAATAATTACAAATAAAAAGGGTGTTGATTGGTTCAATCTCCTTTAACACTTATCGTGAAATGTGTTATGCGTTCATAAAAAAATTGATTAAATAATTATAAATTATCTTTGGCAAATTTAATAAAATTAGTGACCAGTTTAATAAAATTATTACATTTAATTAATTCATATTTCATTAATTTACATAAACAGTACAGTTGATCATACTGTAATTATAATCTACTTCAATATAATATATACGTACATACAGTAGCGAGCAAAAAATGAAACTCTGTGTCATATGATATTCAATCGATACTCGAAACTTTAACGGTATCCAATTCCACTCCACTTTTATTCGTTGATTTTTAAATTTTATTAAAAAGCACCAGTAAACGTTGTTTGCTTCTCTTTCTACTTATATTTTTTAGATTTATAAAAAAAAGTGAACAAATTTAGCGAGAATTTAAAACAAAAGCTTAATGAAACATTTACAAATTGTAAATTTTAAAATAGGAACAGCTGTCAGCAAATTTGCCATTATAAGGGCTTTGGAAGAACGCAAATCAATGAATGAAGTTGCTCATCAATTCAATATCAAAAAATCAACGGTTTGTCGGATTTCATCGCGATATCGTCAAACAAATAACCTGGAAAGAAAGGAAGTGGTCGACCTCGTAAATCTACTGCCCGCCAAGATCGTCAAATGGTAAAAATAGTAAAATTTGACCCTCAGAAAATGGCCGTGGATGTTACTAATTATGCAAAAGAGCAATTAGGGGTTTCTATTGGCGTCCAAACAGCTAGAAACCGATAAGCTAGAAGACCAGCCAAGAAGCCACTTATAAGTAAGGTTAATAAGAAAAAACGGCTTGACTTTGACGGTATCTGCATTGGCAAAAAGAGCAATGGGACAAAGTTTTGTGGAGCGACGAATCAAAGTTTAACTTATGTGGCTCTGATGGGTTAAATTACATTCGTCGACCCCCAAAACAGAGATAAAGATTAAGGTAACAAACTAACAACATTCTGTAAATAAGGCAAGTCACGGTGTTGAACATAATATGGCATCGTGTTACATTTTTTTTCTCGATACTGTACATTGTACATAATTTGTCAGTACAACCCTTTAGTCAGTAACGACAGATTTTTAAGAAATTTTTTCATGGCAATATTATTTAATCACAGAGTTTTTACCAGAAATCTATTGAGAGGAACTCTTCAAATTCGTCGTGTCTGACTTGTGGTTTCAGCCGAAGCTTCATGTGTAATAAGTCAACACACTACTGCGACTTCGATGTAATATCTTCCACAAACACTAGCAGATCTTTTATGGCGTTTTGTACATACCGTAGCCCTAATTTTATGCTGTTTACATTCATTACAATTTCCTTTTTTTTTAGAAACCAACATTTCCAGCTTGATGGAAAGAAAAAAACATTAATATCCTGTGGGGTTTTCAAACGTTTCTTAAAATTGTATATATCATATTCTTTTTGACGGCTACATTATCATGAGGGTGGTCATGATATCAGACTACGGGCGAGTCCAAATCCGGAGTATGAATAATTAAAAAATTTTGATAAAGCAAATTTGAAAATATTTGTTACTTGTGCGTAATCTGTACACAGAGTTTTCCCATCGCTCATTTTAAATAAATTTCTTGGCGTCAAATGAGTCTTAAAAGTCAGCGCTGTGTCCATTTATTTTTTCGCAAAAATTACAAACATAAATTAACTCCTTTCGCTTACATATGTATTTACATATGTATGTGTATATTTAATAATTAAAATATTTTAGAAAAATTATTAGAAATTGGAAACGCAGAAATTTAAACTGTATATTAAAGGACATGTAGATTTAAGTAGATTTCATGTAATAAAATACTCATGTGAAATCGATAATTTAATTCTTGACTATTTTCCAAGTCACACATCTTATTAGATTAGTACATATGACCTCGTATATAAAGATATTTCTATACGCAAAGCCAAGACGTAAATAAAATCGATAATACATATATATATACATCTATGTGTGTATGTACATATATAGCATGTAAACCAACACACTAAACTCATACAATAGTATTAAAATATATGCTGGTATCAATAGTCTTATTGCAAGGATATCTTTTTAAGGACACATGTATTTACATATTTATACATACATACATACATATGGAAATTGAGTAGAGCACGCGTGATTGAGAAGTTATTTTTAGAAACACACACACTTACATATATAAACATAACCTTAGTTTATCTTCTCCTATCTTCTTTAATTCAGGTCTTTATTATTAATCTTGTTATTGCCGTGGAATGGTGTGTGTGTGTTATTTTATTTGTATTCATAAGTGTTCAATAATAGTGTTGTAAAAATTTTAATTACTATTAAATCACAGAATAATTTTGTTAAGGTATTGTGAATTAGCATAACATTTTCAAGTTTATTATTAATACATACGAAAATTTATGAAGTAGGGTGCCCTGGTAATCTAATGGATAGTGTGCTACACTATTAGCGTGAGGGAGACTTTACACCGAGCATAAGATGTATGTTACTTAGCTCGTAACAATTAAATATAATTTGTAATTGTATTGTAATTAATAAATAACAAAAAATAAAATAAAAAGTTATAAAGCAATTTAGCAAGGTAATACACACTTTTCATCTTCATATGTTATTAGGCAAGTGCTGTGGTCTGATAGGTAGTGTGTTGGCTTATTAGACGTAAAGCCAGAGTTCAAACCCCAGGCCAGACATCACAACAAAATACAAAAAGTATTTTTTCAGCGACTTCCTCTCAGCAGAGTTCTGGCAAAAACTCTGAGAGTAAATAAAAATTGCCATGAAAAGTTTCTCTAAAAATCTCTGATTCGGAGTCGACTTTAAACTGTAGGCCCCTTCACTGATGTATAAAATTAACACACACAACATAAGTGGTGTCAGAAACTAGGTCGTAATCCTGACTGAAGGGTTTTAATGACCAATTATGTAAATATATATGTACGTTATTAGGCAAATGCCAAACGAGGGTTATGAAAAACGTGAAATAAAATATGATATACACAGATGATCAAAAAATCCACATTTTTCGTCATTCATTTATATTTTTTTAGTTACGATAATGAAAAATTTCTAAAGGCTTGGTTTATATTTCAATATTTAAAATTGGACTCTTTAATTATGAAGTAAAAGTTCTCACAGTAATTGGAAAGGGTAAAATTTTCGCCACATTCTACGTCAGTTACGAAGCCATTCGTTTTTGTATATGAAATGTTACCTTGAGCTGAAATTTACATACAGTTCAAATTCAGATGCAGCTTGCAGAAAGCGTAAATATTTATGTTGCTCTTGAATTAGTAAGAAATACAATTAAGCGGGCGAGGGAGAGCGTGTCAGAGTGAAAAAGGTAAAGCTCAGCAAAAAGTATCAGCAAATATGTTCGCAATTTGCACAGAAAATGAACGGCAGGTGGGTGGAAGAAGGGAAAATTAAAATATTCGGAATGATGTTGGCGAAAATTTAAAAAAAAAAAATTCAAAGCAAAAGATCATGATGGCTAAGGAAGTTGTAATAATCCACAGAATAGTTGGCGCAATGTCTGCTCAATTCTATGTAAACGTTGTAAACACGAACTTAACCGCTTCCAAGATAATACCGATAAACTCACAAAAAATGGCTCTGGCACAACTGCTTTAAAGTTCTTGATTGGCCATCTTAACTCCATCGAACACTCCACGCTTGGAAATTTGAAATAATTGCGTACATATCTGCGGCCAACGTGAAATTGTATTCACCCACAAACTATCTAAATTCACCGCACCGTATTGAGGCTGTAAACACACTAAGGCCCATTATTACAACTTACAACGCTAACTAAAGGGAGGATTTTAACGGGCAGATAAATTGTTTTTCATTATTATAAGTACCCAATAAGATAGAAGTGACCGTTAAGCTAAAGGGAAGATCATCCTACCTTTAACATTTAAAGGTCACTTTATGTTTGAACTTGCCATATTATATATTATTTTCAATACGGCAACTACAAATATAAACAAAGTGAGCAAATACAACAAAAAAAACAAAGCCCGCGGTCGCCACTGCGTTAAAAAAAACTTGTATAATTGAGCAGTTTTATCGACATTGCTCCGGCACTGCCATATTTTTGTAAGTTGTAATAACGAAAATAAGTTAAAGGTAACTTTACAGTTCTCTTTAGCTAAAGGTACCTTTAACTAAACCCAAGTTTAACGGCAAATTGTAATAATGACCCTAAGTCAAAAAAAAAAAAAAATTAATACAGAAAATTTGAATATCATCCCAATGGCTACTTAGTCATGTTTTACTTATTTTTCGCTAAAGTTACATATTACAACAAACATGTTGAGTTGTAGTTGTAAACAACAGTGTAATTAGCAAATATACCAAATATCAGAACTATTAATATCAGACTATAGTTTTGTTGTTGTACTTATATTTGCTGACACTAGATAAACAGTTGTGCAGTTCTTTGAGTGTATTGTATGTATGCATATGTACATATGTATGCAAATGAAATTTAATATCACTTCAATTTCAGCCAATAACTTCTGGTTTCAAATATATTTACATTAAAAATGTTTACAAAAGAGAAATTTAAAAAACAAAGTTTCATATTTCACAAAAAATATTTTCAATTTTGGAAAGAATTCAAATGAAATTTTTAAAAATAATCTTGATTTGATTTTTTTATGGACGAAACATTTAAAAAAATAAGCACTTTATCTAACTAAACAAGGACGAAACAAAAATTCACATGAATAAAACGTTTTTTGCAGGATTTTAATAAATAATCGTACTCAAATTTTTGTAAATGAAGCCGAATGTTTGAAAGTTATTGGTTTTTCTCTCTTCAAATATTAGTACATAGTACATATACATAAAACGTGCTCTTGCACCTCTTGTTTAATGACGCCGTTTAACAATTTCTTTGAATTTTTTTTTACAAATTATGTTAGAATTTTTTTTCAAATAATTGTTAGAATATTTTATTGCGACGCCCCCTTCCACAATGTTGTCAAGGGAGATATTTGTGCCATATTAAATTTTTAAATTTAAAAAAGGAAAATAAAATTAAATTTTTTAAAAAATTGTCCAATATTCATTTATATTACTTGAAAATAGGCTCACCAAAATTGTTTCATTTACAAAAAGTACTGGTTTCATGATTTATAATATAACGTAATATGAGGACAGTTACAGTCAAAGAAAAAGGTCTACATACACCGTTATGTTATATTTGTTCATAGTCGTATTGTTCTCCAAACATTCTTAATTGTAAATGCCTTGAGCAACTATATCACATTTTTTTCACTTCGATAAAAATCTGCTTGGAAAAAGTCTACATACACCGGGCTGTATATTTCAAATTTAGAGGTCAAATGTTAAAAGAGTACGCTGTTTAAAATATTATTTGCCAAAGCCGTGAACATAATTTATCCACCCTGTAAATAAATGTTATGATTCATTTCAAAAAGGTTCAAAATCCCTGCAGTTTGTGATACTAAAATAAGAGAAAATAAATGTCTGATGCAAAAGAATTTTAAATAAAATTAAACTTTAAATAAAAAATAGGTAACACAAACCAGACTAACAGATTTATGACAGTTCAGTTTACTTAACACCATTAAGTAAATATAAAACAATCTTCATTATAATTTGTTTTACAATCAATTTTAAAATAATCTTGTTTGTCGTTGCCTTTCTATAATCACAGACAAATTGCGTAAAAAGTGCTTTTTTTGAATTGGGCATTGATTGAACAATATGCAACCCACACGCTGCTAAAGCATACACTTGTTTACAGAAAAGCACACAACTCAAGTCTTGTTTAAATCAAAGTGTAGTAAAAAAATTATTGTGTATAGAAAACTAAAACGATAACAACAACAAATAACATAATCACATGAAAACACTGAAAACAGTGCCAGATACCAGTAATGGCAATAACGGCCACATCGCCAATGGTGTTCGATAAATAAAAATAAATAAAAAATAAAATCAGAAACAAGACCAGATTGCTATACATATGTAGGAGGTGTTAAACTAAAGCAAAACTCTGTACCAACGATGGTTATAGTGTGTATACCAAAGTACAACTGCTAAGAGACATGTTTAAAACAAAATAAAGCCAAATGATTAACTACAAAAACAACTTACTATAGCATCAAGTAAGTAGTTGAAAAACTTACTATAGCATCAAGTAAGTAGTTGAAAGCACCATCTGTAGCGTAAATTTTAAATTGACAACCTACACGCCCCACAATAAAACAAAATTAAACCAACAAAACAACAAAAATCTTAAACGAACTGAAAAAGAATTGGATACTCATTCAAAAACAGATAAAATAAAACTGAATATTGAATGAATATACATACGTATGCACATACATATGTATGAAAATAAGAATTTAAATGATAAAACGAAACTGGGGCGTATTGATACCCAAATACAATTATACCTGACGGAAAAAAATGTTCTCTTTTTTTCTTAATATCTGCATCTGACATGTCCTATGATATAAACAATGTAACTAATATAATAACAACTTTGGCAAGAATTTTAAAATCAACAGAAATCTCCGACATCAATCTATCAAACTGTCAAGCCCTCTAGGAGCTAGGGTAATACAGTATGCTGAAACAAAATATTTCTCTACTTATTTTCATAACAAAAATTAAAACACTAGTTAACTACCTGTGAAAAATATTGTCCACAGCGTATTGATCAGCGTTTTTTTCAAGTAATTCAAGATTAATGACCAAAAAATATCGCAAATTGAGCCACAACTTTTCGTTAAAAACATTAGTGAGTGTTCAGAAAAAGCTACTATACTCACAGTCGACTCCGAACTACAGATCTTTAATAAACGTTTCATGGCAAATTTTATTTGCCGAAAATCTGCTAAGAGGAAGTCGCCGAAAAAATATTTTTCATATTTCATATTTTTCATATTTAGAGATGTCTGACATGGGGTTTAAACTGTGGCCTCAAGTCTAATATGACTACATCTATCAAATTAGTTGTCATTTTTTCAGTCTGTTTTACTAAATCACTTTGGACCACAATATACAAAGTGGTGTTTCGCAGTAGTTGGCTACTGACTGAACTGATGAAGCCTATTTCTGGATAAATTTTTATGTGAACACACAAAATTGTCGAATTTGGGACTCTACGATCTCACAAGATATTCAAGAGGAACCTATGCATCACTGTATCGTATTTTGAGCTACTTAGCAGTCTCATCGGTCAATATTCGATTGATAACAATGTTAGACAGTCCATCACTGTCAACGGTAAGCACCATACGTCGTTTGATAATCTGAACACCAAAGAGAAGGGTGTTTAACAGGACGGCACTAAGTATTACAGCGCATGTACATACACATTCATATATAATTGCTCATTACAACCCTCCAGTCCGCATTACGACCTAGTTCCTCACACCACTTATGTTCTGTGTGTTAATTTTATACATGCGTGGTGGGACCTATAGTTTAAAGTCGACTCCTAACGAGAGATTTTTGAGAAACTTTTCACGGCAATTTTATTTACTCTCACAGTTTGTGCCAGAAATCTGCTGAGAGAAAGTCGCCGAAGATATACTTTTTGTAATTTGTTTTGATGTCTGGCCTGGGGCTTGAACCCTGGCTTTACGTCTAATAAGCCAACACACTACCTACTAGAGTGTGAAGCTAGGCCGTAATCCTGACTGAAGGGTTGCAATGGCCAATTATGTATGTATATATTACATCGCATGTCACATTGGATATTCGTCATGAGTGATTTGAGGACCTGTATATCTTACGTGGAGGTGATGTGGTGTCGCATCAATATCGTGTGTTTTGACCATTTTTCTTGAAAGTTTTTTTCTAAGCCGAAGGTGTGTTAATAAGCTACAAGCCGTAGCTGTCATCAAATCCAATATAACGCTCGGTCCAACTCATTCTGGTTTATGTGAAAGAGTCATTGAAAATTGGACATATCTGCTCCAGCCAAAGAACGTGTTGTGGTGGACATTTGGAAGATGTTATATTCCACACATTATGATATCAATAGAGTTTTCAAACGAATAATTTTGATATCTCTCATATACTTCTTTTATTTAAATTTAAAGAAAGGAAACTCTTAAAAAGACCCTATACAAAATAAGCTTTCATATCTTATTTTAATACGTATTTCCTTTTGTATTTGTCGCGGATAATATCGGAGGTGGAATACAATACAATTCATTGTTCTACTACACAATGCTCGAGTAGATTATTGTTCAGTATTGAATAGCGACCATAATAGATTTTTAACGAAGTATCTAGAATAGAAGAGTTTTGTTTTAAAGAATTCCCCGAATTAAATATTGAAGATGTTTTATTTGTCTCAAAAATTTTTGAAACTTCCATGATTTCTCTCATATATGTATAGGCATCTACCATAATTTGCAGATCTTCTTCATAATGTACAGTTGGTGAGTAGTAAGCGCAAAATATCAAAAAAAAACAAATCAAAATTACAATCGTTAATACTCAAAACACTAGTACGTGTAACTTTCAATTAAAAATAAACTGGAAGTCGCCTAAATGATTAAATGGTAAGTGGGCAATCAGCTCAAGAGTAGTACTATATACATATTTACATGCATACTAATGTTTATTTATTTATAACCTTAACCCTCTGAGGGGACATGATAGTTTGTTAGCGATTATGAACAATGAAATTATACCACCGCAATTTTTTAAGACGTGTTCTCCTGTAGTTTTCTGTTAAAATGGCACAAAAAAATTGATCGAATGGGATAAAATTAACAGGATGCATGATAAATAATTCAACCGTTTTACACGTCGAAAAAGAACGTGCGAAGTGCGTTCACGACAGACTGTACACCTATTTGATCCGTTGAGCAAGTTGTAGATATAGTGGATTAGGCGTACAAAGCTACAAGGGTATGACTCAATGAAGTGTTAAACTTGATACGATAATAAAGAAATCCGATGCCAGAGAGAAGAAATGTTAAAGATCTCAGTTCGTATTGAAGCGTCGAATAGAAAAAATCTCTGCATATTCCAAATGTGGGAGAAAGAAAAGGGGTTGTATTGTCCGTTCTGACAGAAAAACACCAGGCGGAAGGCAGCAAACAACATTTTATTGTTAAACTTGCACAAATCCACCCGCTATGTATGTCGGGAATTGCTTTAAACTTTACCATACTGTAGATAATTATAAAAAATAAATTTTGATATTTTTTTGTAAAAATGTGGTCTTCAATTCATATAAAACAAATTTCAATATAATTCCTTACTTAGTTCTAAAATTATACTAAAATTATATATTTTATACAATAGCACGTTTCGTTAAAAAGTGGCGTTGAGTTGCTGGTAGGTGACGTCCGAAACGGTGCCGAGTGCAAAGGGTTAAAACAACACAATAATGTTGACTTTGAAAATGTATCAGTACGTATAAAATTTGCATGCACCTATATGCTACGCTATATCAACGTTCAAATTGTTTTTGTTAATCATTTTTAACGCATCAGACAGTTCGAATGGTAATTTTATTCAAAGTAGTTGTAGGTTTAAAGAATCAATTAAAAGAAAAAGAAGTTTTTTAGTAGCACCATAATAATTGCGATGAAGAACAAGTTCCACTCTTGTTTACTTTTGAGAAGCATTTCGTTTTTTATTTTGTTTTTGTTCCATTTCTTGTCACAAAAAATTAAAAAAAAAATTATTTATTAGGCTTCAAAATGGTTTGGTTTTCAATTGGTGCATGTAGACAAATGAATGTCGATGTACCAATAATAAAACCGATGTCTAATTGATTTATTACTGTGTTAACTGTTTCTTGGGATCTAGTTCTTTATTTCTTTTTCCTCTATACCGTCCAAGCTAAATATAATATAGGGCGGGTCATCTATCGGTTTAAATTTGTACCATCGGTTATTTCGAATATGGTTATAGTTATTCTCTATTCTGTCACAAAATTCATATTATTATCTCCACTGAACGTAATAAATCGATCTACGATTGAACAATTGGAAATTTGGGTCAACGAGAAACTGCACAATGATGTCGATTTTTCCAAAAAAAACTTTACTTTAAAATTGATACAGTCAATACCAAATAGGTTAAAGGAAAGGCCATATCTGAATTGATATGATCCAAATATTATGTATAACATTTCTTTACATTGGGCCTTTGAATATCAAATGTATTCTTTGTTCATCTTTGGGGTGTCTACACTTTAACGGCTTAAAAGTATATTGCCATCAGAAAGTTTTTCTTATTTTTCTTTTGTTTTGTTGAATACATTATTCATTTTTATGTTTCATTATAAAATATACATAAAAAATTAATAAAATAAATATAAAAATTTTAATTTTTATCACAAACTTTTGCTTCATAAAATTATTTAAATATATTGAGGTGCCTAGACTTATTTATGCTGCCCACTATACAGGAGCTTCGTTAATGTCTCGAATTAATAACATCCTTTAAGCAAAAAATATAAATTTTTAGAACACCCGCGAAACAGCACGGCCATATTTTAATGTTTTAATTTTAATTGATACTCAATTTAGAAGAAAACTTTAAAAGAAAATATTTTAAGGCATATCTCGCGAATACTACTCTCAATTATTCAAGAAAAATACGCAAATTTAAAAAATTTTTCTGGCACATATGATGTCTGTCTATACATTCATACATTCATACATGAATTTCATGTTAGACACAAAAAAATGCTGTGAAAATTATTGTGCAAGGTTCCACTCATACTATTGCTCCAATATGCGACAACCCATCAGATTATTTTGCGAACTGACACGCTGACACAAACACACAATGAGAGGCACAGAGTATACCATCAAAAACTGTTTGAGTGACAGACATATTGCGTATAGATTAAAATTTTATGACATCGTTTCGTGTCTAACTGACACAAAAAACAAAAAAAAAAAACGTATGAAAAAAAGAACAAACAGAAAAGAAATGAAAGTTAAGTGAAATTCCGATGAACACCCGAATAAAGGAAAAGTTTAAACAGTTTTGTACCAAGACTCTTCAATGAGTTGTTGCAAAATATTTCATATACTAACTGGAGAATATAAAAAAAATAAATCACGAGTTGAATAAAATTTCAAGATTTTATGTATTTTAGGAAACGAAAATCTAAAAATATTTTTTAGTTTTTGGATCGTCGGAACACACTTTAATGCACAGAAAATCTTAAATAATTTTAAATATGAAAATGAAAGGCATTGGGTCATCCAAGCTTATGGTATATAAAATTCTGATTCTTTTAGGTAGTATATTCTCTCCCGCATTTCAAATCACTCCATGATGAATAGGAAACCATGTAATGCGTACCGTTTCACCTGGAGAAATGTTAGTCGCCTTTTTACACTCTAGGACGGTCTATGATCCCGTATTCCTAGATTTTTAGTCACTTTACTATATCCCTATTCGTCAAGCTTGCCAAACGATTACTAGGCCAGATTATACTCATACAAAATTTTGTAATGGTAGAGCTGGCAGCTGGAGGTAAAGTATATAGAGGCCCAGTCCTGCCCTGTCTCATGTTTAGAGTCATCAATGTAGCAACTAGGTCATCTGTACCATATATGCGTTTGACCAACAAAGTCGGTCCGGTATTAGAGTGATGCAATCGCTTATTATTCTTATGTTGGGCATCCCATCATATAACCGAGATGACTATGTTCCAACTTATTCTGGTGATACGATTTTAGGCTCTAGTTGATCCATCCCTCCGAAGCCTTAAGACTATAAACAGTAAGGGCAGTCTCATATAGAACCATACCTCTATCGGTTAAATGAAGAGTATTGTTTCCAATGCTCCCCATAAGCCCGATTTAGAACGTATGGCTTTCCTGCATGTGGATCAGCACCTGATGGTCTTTGCTGCCCTATCTTTCAGGTGCTGTCTCCCCTTCAGTTTTCTATCCTACGTATTTCAACTTGTCAAGAAAGCCAACACTATCATAATGAGTAATCTTCATCTTTCTTGTAAATTCGCACTAAAGTTGGATAGATTATTATCAAGCAAATGAGAAAATCTTTTGAATCGTTTACTTTTATAAAGTAACAATCAGGATGCTTAAGATTAAATCCTGCATTGGCGAAAAGAAAAGTAAAGTGATCCGCTACAAACTTCCACACATAAAATAGTTAATGCCTTTAATAACGGCGTACATATTCGAATAATTGTAAGAAATAAAGCTAAAGAACAAAAGGAAAGTAAAAAAATGTAATTAACTACCGCCTTTTTAATCCTATACTGTTTTTTACTGTATTTCTACAGCTATTGTTTAATGCACTAAATCTCATTCATCTAATTCAATATAAAGAAAAATTAAATATGTTTTCTTAATGTGATGCTACTTTTAAAAATGTTCGATATTCCATTAATTGTTAAGATATGTGAGAAAATTAAAAAGAAATTAAATGTGTTTCTTTTGTTTTTGACACCTACGTTTTTAACTATTTATTTAATAATTCTGTTTTTAAATAAATAAAAAAGACCTCAAAGATTTAAAGGAGCTGTATTTAAAGATTCTCAGTATTGTTTTTGTAGCAGATACCTATAGAAGTGTTAAAATATTAAGTCAGTTGCTTTAGTTTCTGCTACTAGTGCATATCTATTTGTCAATGAAATTTAAATTTCGTAAAAATCTTTTCAAATTTAATTTAAATGTTAAATGTAATGTTAATATAATTCATACATTTGATAAATAACAAAATTTTTCTAAACATACATTGCAAAAAAGCGACAATTAATAAATTATTAAAATTAAATTAAACCATATTTTCTAATGATTTGAAAAGAAACCCTTTTAAATGACACATAACACATCATTGATGTCCAACAATTTAATGTGAAACCACAAAATAAACCTACAAAAAGAAGCCAACCACACAAATATACATGAATTTATTTAAACTACACTAATGCACAAATATATTATAGACTATGAGATAATGGTGGGTATGAGAGAGCGTTTTGATTGCGATACAAAACAAAACTCGTAAAATGTGTCAAACTGGTCACAGATGCACCCTATTTCAATTTAAAAACATTTCGTTTCATTTCATAGTAGTGGTAACCGCAACATATTTAAAACGAAACCACTTTTATGCACTCACATATTAACCCATTCAACCGCAACATAATTTTCACTATTGGCATATAATGCTGCGACCACACACATACTCATACAAGTGTAAAAAACTAAAGAAATATAAAACTGTCAACAGTAGTGTAATTGAGAATTATACTGATTTTGAATGATATTTGCTTAGATGATCTTTAAAATTATTATTTACCGTACATCCACAACAAAAATTTCCGGCAAATTACGTTAAACGCATCTGAAGTACAGACGAATATTTAAATTAATTACTATGCAGTCCTTCCTTTCCTCCATCCGATATGAGTTATTTCTAGCAATCGCTGCTGTTTATTATTATTATTGGCTCGTAGCTAATGAAACGTTTCTGTTAGCAATGTATGTGAAGATAGATTTTAAAATCTATTACCCTAGACGCAAGCCCATTAAGTTAGTGATATAACAGAACTCTGTTAAACAATAAATTTAAAGCTTAGAATAAAAACGGTAATAATTCTTTGTTAAAAATAATTAATTAAGTACAAGCTGGTAAAATAAGTCCCTTAGTCCAAAAATTTTTATAAAACGTTGCATCATACGATGCACATGAACTACATTTCCAAGAGCTAATCTTAATCAACTTAATCAACCGCTTAACACTTATGATATTCAGCTCAGTTATCGATTAAAGGTATCGAACACAAGCAGAATTAGTGTTTATAACCGTCGTTCGAAGTGTAAGAAAATTGTGTAGAAAACTACAATGTTACCAAGCATTATGCTTCACAATCGTGATAAAACTTGACAAAAGATTTTAATTAATGATTAATCTTTTATTTTATTTCATATTTATTCTTTTGAGCCTTAAATTCATTGATTAACAGAAGTTCTGTTAATAATATAACACAATACTTTGAATTTACTGGACTAGTATATTTTAAAATATATCTTCAGGGAATTTTGTTGTCGGTTGCCACAACAAATTTGAACTCGAAAACTATATTCGACATGTGATGAAGAAATAGGGCTCCATTTGCGCCACTGTTTCATAATCATTTTACTTATACCTCGGGTAGTCTATTCAAGCTATAAATAAATAAGTCAGACTACTGAACCCGCTGCTACTGTGTCCATAATAAATTTTATCACTGAAGCAAGTGAAAGTTTTGTACAGCTCACGGCATATGTTCAGGGTTCACTTTGAAACCAATGCTCAAGGCATTGCATTTCGAAAATTATACTGGAAAAATATCTCACAAGAACTCCATCTGGCCACTAATCTGGCAACTAGTTGCATAAAAATGTTGCCCTAACAACAGCAACGAGAAATATAGAGAGTAAAAGAAAATGGACTACAAAGAATTGAAGCGTAAAAAGAAAGAGTACCTGCTCTATTAACAAAATCAATTTATTCTCACACCCCAGAGATAGATAATTGTCTTCAAAAGAAAAAAAATCCAAAAACGAACAGAAACATTTATAAAAAGTTTTTAAAAATATTAAAATCTGATACTATTGATCTGGCAAGGCTAAGTTGTCGAGCTTAAGACATTGAAACAGAAAGAAAGCCGGAATCGAACCGCAATTTAAATGCGATTGAGGAGACACCAAATTAAAAAAAATAAATTGATTAAAAAAAATCAATTAACCAGGACGTACATATTTAAACAACACATAACTAATTAATAAGGGGACCAAAGTTATTTTTTTTTTAATTTGAATGAGGGCTTTTTCTCAATCTTAAGCAATCTCGGTATAGAAATATATACGTTATATGTATGTATTTTTTCCAAATGCTAATACTACCACTATGTACTTTTTTCACTAGCTCCGTGGTACGCCGGCTGGCACCCAATAGCTATCGATCCCAACAACACTTGGATGGACAAAAAGTTTTATTGATCACAAATTTTAAATTATAATTATTCAATACTAATATTTATAACTAAGTACATACAATAATCATAGCTGCCAGATTTGACGATTTATCGTCATTTTGACGATTTTGAGCTCCAAAAATATCATATTGACGATTTAACGATTTATGCCTTTATTTTGACGAATTTAAAAAATTAAAAATTTACATCACATTCTTTACTTTAGGACATTAAAAGAAATTGTAAGCTTTGTATTGTTACTATTGGAAATTTATACTAGTAATTACAAGGAATAAAGTATTATATTCTTAAGTTACTTTCGAATACCTGTGATGATTTTTCTGTATTTTATTCCTTTTTATCCCCTAAAAAAACAAAAAATTACAACTCTTAAATAACCTCGTAGTTGAGAATAATTTATCACTTGCCGTTGCAGACAATTTTAAAAATTCTAGTATAGCTTTTAATATTACCATCGGAAGAACAAAGGCAAGCGCGTTTAATTTTTTTTCGTACGACCAACACTCAAGGGGTAACTGGCATTGTGTTTGGAACTATGAATATATGTTATGGGAAGAAGGAAAGAGAGAACAGTGTTTATGGACACTACGCTTATATATTTTTATACCATAAGTAACAGACCTCTGCAGGAATTGAGTTCCACATACGAATAGACCGACTAAAAACGTACTTTTTCTGTAATGCAGTATGCGATCCACTGGCCAATTGACCACATACAGATGTCCTGGCCGAGAAAGACGAGCGTTACGTAGAAATATATAATTTTCGGGAACAAGTCCCCTTATATCGTTCGAGCAAAATCCGTTTGTAAGAGTGATAGAACAGTAAAATACAAACCACATTGCAACGATGCGTCAATGATTCAATGGAGTTGGATACTACAATATAAATAATTTTGGTTTTTAAAACCTTTTAACTTATTTATTTATTCTGACGATTTTTTGACGGTTTCAATAAACCTCTTTGACGATTTTGACGATTTTTTCTCAAATATTTGACGATTTGGTGCCTCATTTTTCTGGCAGCTATGACAATAATGCTAAGAACACATGTTATGAAATTAATGTAACAGTTGTCTTTCAGTCAATATTTTTAAGGCTCTTTGGTTACAGTCTTATAATAAAATAACAGAATTCTTTAGAATATATTTAATTATATATTTAATTTTATATTTATTTAATCAAGAAGAAATTAAAAAAAATGCTTATGTTCCACAGAAGCTCAAAAATGCGAAAATCTTTCGTTTAATTATGGTTTGTTTGCATTTGTGTAAAATACAGAGATTATTGCGATAATTCTGAAAGAGGTATATAGAAAAACTCAACCAACTGTCATTGCAAAATTATTAGTCCCTATGTTACTGCATTAAAATGTTTGGATACGATATTTTTCACGACATAGCTGTAGAACGATATGTTAGGAGATAAGCCATGATAACTACGTCTACCAATTCGAAATGAAAGCATTAATTTTATTCTCGTATTTCTGTTACTTAAAAACGTTCAATAAGCGTAATGTACATACATGCATGCTTTTATCTGTAAATGTATGTGGAGTTCAAGCAGAATTTTTAAAATTTCAAATTACTTTAAAAGTTACTTAAGAAGTTGAATAAGTTTGTTAATTTTAATTATGGTAACTAATTCAAAAACATATATATATTCAAGTGCACATAACGTAATGAATTACGAACACTAACCAACACAAAATGGACACAACTGGAGCTGGTTTTAAAGACAAGTAAAGACGCGTAGTTGTTTTAAAATAAAATGATATTCACATTCATACAACGAAAAAGTAACTTTATTTTACAATGAATGCTGAGGCAAATTTGTACTTTATTTTCTATAGCACTTAGAAGATTGTAGTCTGAAGTTCTGAACTTTAACTAAAGTGATAAATGGTGATAACAAATTGTTACAAAAATGGAAACGGTGTACATTGTTTAACATTAAAATGAGCAAAAGCTACACAAACAAATACAACGAACTTGTTACAAGTAAACCAACAACATAAGTTGAAAGAAAAGGGGATAGACAATAAAGCGAGAACGCAACAAAAAACAAAATACGCAAACAACAAGTCGCGATAGCGTTCTCGAGAAGGCGGAACCCCGAACGTTCGACTTCAAGAACCTTCATCAGACTGATTACGTGCGCATATAAAAAGGCAAGACAAAGCAGGCACCGAGTAGTAAGAATTCATTCAGTCTTGTGTGAAGACGCGTTGCGTGTGAAGAGAGTAGTCGTGATTTGAAGCTCGCCGTTGAAAAGATCTGCTTTGTAAGCAAAGAAGAATAGCAAGCAATTATTGTTGTTTTCGTCAAGTTACAAATGGTGGCACACAAAAGTAGTGCTAACAATAAATAAAACTAAACACATACTTGTTCTTATTTTCTTTGCAATCAACGAACTCATATTTTAAATGTTTTTAAAAAGTTAAAAAACGTAAAAGTATCATCAAGTTACATAGAAATTAGAGGAACATAGGAATATGCTGAACACATGGGTAGCACCGAAAAAGAAATCGTTGCTATGTGGGAGAACACTAACTATTTAAAGCCCACCAGTAAGACGTTAGGGAAAACAATCCAGATGGCAGTACCCAATGATTTGAGAGCTAGTAGAAGCCCAACAGCTCAATAGGGACAGATTGATATATCTGTCCAAGACTATAAATTCGATTTCATCCGAACAACAAACGTATTATGACAAGGGGGTTTACCTTACACTAGGTAACACAATGGGCCATATTCGCCACCGATTGAACTTGCCAATTAACGACAAGCTACTCGCTAACTTAACCTAACCTTTCCCTAATTAACACATGCAAATAATCAAATTGCTATAATAATCTGACCGAGAGCACTATTCGCAATGTGGTGGATAAATTTCAGACTACTTCAGTAAACGATCGACCAACACCCATATCTTTATTATATTATCCTTACTCGAAAGATTGAACAAAATCAGAATTCAGATTTTGCAAGGAAATTTCAAGGTGGTATATTTTTACTCCCAATTGTCAGGGATACGTACAACATGGATAATAAAATAATTCAATATTAGTGTGACAAAACTGTGAAAACGGTGGCACCCAACAATGTCTCAATCTAATCACAATTCATTAACATATGTTAGCCTAATTGAGTAGGTGTGAGGTGCGAGTCTACGTTTAGTTAAATTCGTTTTTACTTTATTAGCGATTAAGTCGTAAACTAGGAAATAAAATTTTATATGAGAAAACATATTTTAGCGAAATACTTGTAACTTTTATTGGAAGTCAAGAAACAGAATTAATGACATGTTCTAATGTTCACCCAGTTGGTTAGCTTGTAAAAATATATTCGTACTATACAAGTTGTTATTGATCTAAACGAGTTTGTAGCACAATTAACAATATGTTGTCTCGTAATGGAATGCGTAGTTGTAAATATATTGTTTGTTGTACATGTTTCAGTTAAATAGCCAGTTACAGTGCCCTATGCTAGATTGATGAATATTTTTGTACATATACTTCCGTTAATTAAGTATATTGAACAATATTGTGCAACATTAAACTGGCATTATACGGAGAAAGGTAAGGGGCAAAGGGGAAGGGAGAGAAAGTAAAATACACAGGAGAATTTATTGGCAGGCACTTCAACATAAAACGAATCTATTACCCTCAAATTTCATTTTCATTTATTATGCGAGAACTGGCACTACCACAATTTGTGGCAAGTTTTTCTTTCTATTTTTTTCCTGCTTTTCTTAAGAGCCACAATGTTTATTATATCACGTAACTCGTAAAATACAACAACAACAACAACAACAACAACAACAACAACAACAACAACAACAACAACAACAACATCAGCAACAATGACAGAAACCTGTTCTTTTCCCTGTTGAATCAAATGACTTGTTACATAGAAACAGATCCAATTTTTAACAAGTCTAACAACAACAACAACAACAACAACAATGATAAAAACTGATAATGATGATGTTGCGGATGACGATAATTGTTGGTGTAGCTGGATAAGATGGTTTGGGATGAAAAAGAAGAAAGAAATCAATTTTAAAAACATTATTATTTACAAACAGCGGATATAAAACAATGCTTTATCAATTTCTGCTCTCGTAATAGCTTTTTTCATTTTCGTTGTATTTTGTTATTGCCTATTGGAATTGAATTCTCAATTGAAACAAACAAAAAAAATTAGTTACTGACATATTGAATTACACCACAGTGTTATTCGGTTTATATTGATTTTAATTGAGAAAATATTCAGACCGATATTCTGTTATCGAAATTGTGACGATTGTTTCAAATTTTTAAATTTCATCACAGCGGTGCACTGCCGCCCTTGTATAGCCCAAGGAAAAATTTTTCAGACATGATATGTCTTAGGATTTTACGACCAATTTCATAGTCATCAAATTTGACGAGTTAAACCTCCAAACTTTATAACAAATTCCTACAATCAAATTAATTTTGACTTTATTAAGTCTAGGACTACTTAAGGTCTTTTCTAGCGGTGGTTTTGGTTGCTGTTACACTGAGTTTAAATTTACAATACTTATTGATGAAAGAGGACCACGATGGGTTAATTACTTATTATTTATTTCATCACCATAATGTTTCAAGTAATCTGTGCCTATATACCTTCGTTTTTTTACTTTGCCTGAAAAATTGTTTCTAGGCTACAACCCATGTTAAATAAATGTTTAAATAAATAAATATAATTTAAATAAAATATATATTAAAAGAAACAAAAGCCTTTCATAAAATATTAACTTAAATTCCAATATAAGGACATACAATTATCAGGAGAGGTTTTTACAATTATCTGTCCTTTAAAAAATAATTTGAATAATTTTTTAACAAATTAAATTATGCTAATTGTATTCAATTTCATTCGTTTGTGTATCTAACAATAATCATGTTTGAATTCCGTTCCATCATCTATAGTGCGTCTCATATTTATAATGTCACTTCTATTTTCCAAATATCTCTTAAAATATAACTTTAATCGATTAGGTTCCTTTTAAAGACTTGTTTAGCTCTTCATGTACTTCTAGGAAATACTATATTTATATATGTACTTTACTATTGTTGTTATGTAATTTACTATATGTTACATAATCCATATTTCAGTGTTCCATAATAATAAGTTATGTGCATTTATTTTCCTTACGAAGATGAGAAAATAAATATTTTAATAAGTTTCGTTTGTTAATTTCCTTAAGTTTAGTTAAAATTAAACTAAACATGCTACTTTTTATACAACTGGTTAAGTTTTTAGCAGCATTTTCATCAATACTTGGCCATTCCTCTAAAATTTTAGTTTTTAGTGAACACAAGTCATCAAATTGGTGGTTTTCGATGAAAACCCCAGATGGCATTCGCCATATATCTGGCAATCGATTAAAATCTGGGGAACATGCTGACCAATTCATTATACATATCAATAATTTTCGATATAAACCGATTCATTGAGTGAGAATTCTAGCGAATTGCTACATTGTTCTCCTGAAACATAATGTTTTCTATGGAGATTTCTGGTAAAAAATTGCACTAAATTTAGATTTTATGGCATTAACGCCAAATGTAGTTTAATCGTTCGTAAATAATCGAATATTTTAAAAAAAATACGATGAATACAATCGAACTCCCATAACTCGAATTAACATTATCCGAAAAAAACGTCGACTTACGATGAGTTAGAGTTACATGATTATTTTTGAAAAAAGGTTTAGAACATTTTTTATTTGAAACATGAACTGGAAAAATAAATTCTTAAGTATGTATGTTTATGTAATTAATAATTTACAGTAAAGTAAAATATTACGAAACCGCAGTAGTCTAGAAGGTAGTGTATTTTCTTATTAGAAGCCATGGTTTAACCCCCAGGTCAGACATCTCCAACAAAACAAAATAGTATGACAAAAATATTTCTTCGGCGGCTTCCTCTCAGCGGATTTCTTGCAAAAACTCTGAGAGTAAATAATATTGCTATGAAAAGTTTCTTAAAAATATGTATAAGATGCACTTTAAACTGTAGTTCCCGCCACTCATATAAAAAATTTACGCACTCAACATAAGTGATGTGAGAAGCTAGGTCATAATCCTTACTGAAGGGTTATAATGACCAATTATGTATGTAAAATATTCTGAAATGAGTTAGTTAAAATCTCCCTTTTGGTTTGGTTTTTTTTTTTAAATTTCAGTACAAAACAACTCATTTATTCTACCATAGTAGCACTACTCGTTTGCATATAACTGTTGATAGTTTATTTCTTCGAATCTACGCTATCGCTGTCCTTTTTTTTCGTGTAAGACTGGACCATCTGATGCAGAGTAACAATGATCAACAATATAATCGTCTTCAGGAAAGAAAGTTATGAGAACTTCATTACCTTTTTCAATATAATCACGAGAATAGGGTTATGATTTTCACCGGTTTTAACCACACTTTTTGATAACATTTTTTCTTTTTATTAATTTCATTTCACTAATATTGCTTTTATTTGCATTAAGAATGTGGACGAAATCAAGCACTTTTGAAGCAAAAGGAAATTTGCTTACTAATAACTATACCTCAAGTATTTGTTACATGAGTGATGCCAACCCTCCTTTTCTATGTGCTTTACTACTTCTTTGACTATACTATGACGGAAAATTTTGAAATTGTACTTTAGTGATCCAATTTATTTGTTTAGTACGTATTTTTGTAGTGCTGTAAATAATAAAATTCTTCGGTCGTTATTAATGAAACTATTTGTCATACAAACCTGTATACACTACAGGTAACCAATTCACATCACGAACGGAGCAAAGTTTTGCAATCCAGTCAGTTTTAAAATTTTAATGAACGATGCAAATTTACTCAATATCTCTGCTTCTATTCTAATCGATCTGGGCATTAAAATCTTGGTGACTCTTAGTGTACTCTAATCAAATTAAATATGTTTTAATTTCCAATTGCTTTGTCGATACTTTTGAATACACCGGCAATATATTCGCTGCATTAATTGATAAAGGATTTCTTTAATAATTTTGCGGGTATTATTATTAAAATATGCATTCATTAAAAATTGATTATTTTAGAGACAAACTAGGAAATGTGAATAATTACTATTATAAGAGACTGCTGAAAGAATTCATTCAAGGAATAATTGATATTCGATCATAATAATGTAACGTTTTATTAAAAAATATCGTCAAGTGTGAACTTCATCGTAATTTTCCGCAGTTAAATTAGTTTGGGTGAACGCATTTATAAATCATTCCTTTACAGACTGGATATTAAATTATGTATTTTGATTAATTCGCATATAGATTTGTATTTATATTAACTTATTAATGCATTCACATTCCAAGAACTATGGTATACGGAATAATCATTTCAATTGATGAAATATTGTTTTAAGATTTTTTATTTTTATTTCATTTCTTTCAGACCGTAAATGCACCGGTTGTTGGATACTCATTCCCACGATTTCACCAAATCTTTTTAGATTGCATTTCAACATTTTCGTTATTCTTCTTGTTGTTTTTATTACTTTTTCATTTCATTTTTTTTTGTTCGAAATAATTAATTTAGCGAAATGTATGTAGTTGATTTGATTTACTATGTTTGTTGATTCGAGTTGTTTGCCGACGTACACTGACCTGTAAAATTTCCAAAGTGCAGTGTGAAGTTTTTACAACTCTGAACAGTTTTTCGAATCCAAGCAGGTGTATTTAAATTACGTTGGCCGTTCATTGCATACATATGTATGTGAGCGCGAAAGCAGCACATGACTGAATTTTATTTTCAAGTTGGAAAATGTAAGTCTGTCAGTGTGTGTGCCTATCTGTGTGAAAATAGAATTTATTTACAAACAAACGCAGACATAAAACAGTTTGTTGAACACTTACATACATATCATCGCGAACAATTTGTTGCAAAATATGCGAATAAATGAAACGAATTAAACGAATGATTGATACAGTAAATGATTGTGTTGCACTTCACATAGAAAATATAGTACATACATATGTACATATGTATGTATGTATATCATTAACACAAAACAAGTTTGTGTTTTGTACTAAAGTGCAATGAACAATTACAAAATGAGTGAACGAAGTGGATAAAAGTAAAAGAGTATTTTTTTATTTCTTCATAAAATTATGTTTTCTTTGTTTATCAATTTTTTTTATATTTTAATACATTGATGGACAGTAGAATCAAGTGAAGTTCGATAATTAAAACCATGTTTTTGTAATTTTTAAAATATTAGAAGTATAGTTTTACTTTTTCTGTTTAAATAAACATAATTCTGACTAGATCAGCATGTTGAGTTATGTTGCTTCTGTAACCGTCAAGATTGTTTCCCAAAAATTGTTTTCCTGTACACCAGTAAATCCACATTTATGTCGCTATAGCCGTAGTCTCTAAAAACTAATGTTTGGTTTTGGACGGCTATTGCCGTCATGCCATATAGGGAGTTTTGCTTTGACTGGCATAGACGTAAGTGTCTTGTGTCAACGTGTTAAAAATAAAATAAACATAATTCCTATTACTCTAATAACTGTTTAGTTTTCATAACTAAATTGTATTCAAATAAATCACTTTATTTATTTATTTAGTTAAGTCTTGTCTCAAGTCTAAAGGAAGACATATGTACATACCTACGTACATACATAATTGGTAATTTACCCTTCAGTCAGAATTACAACCCAGTTTCTCACACCACTTATGTTGTGTATGTTAATTTTATACATGAGTGCCGGGACCTATA